>CM077669.1:237519210-240249210 GCA_039707655.1 Elymus sibiricus
CATTGTAACATGCATGCTAGATTTGTTTTCCCGCTTTCTTCTTGTGTGTTTGAAAAACTTTGAGAAAATCCAAAAATATTTCCTACTTCTTTTTAGTTTTTCTTTCTAGCTTAGTTTAATTGTTGCATCAAAAGAAAACGCAAAAAGATTTCCCGCTTCTTCTTTTACTTGTTGGGAGCTTTCCCGTGTAAATAGTTTTTCTCGTTTTTTGTTTTTCCTCTTTAATTTGCTTTCTTCAAGAAAAAACAAAAACTCCAAAAATATTTCAGTGTGTTTCTCTGGAATTCTTTTCCTTTTATTTGAGTCATACCAAGAAGAAGACCACAATGAAATTGATGAGTGGCTCTCATCTGCATTATTGTTTATCTAACAAAGAGCCCATATTACTTTGTCTTCTCCTCTTGAATAAAATATTTGCAGATTCCAGCTTAGTCCACGGCACTCTTGCACTATTATTATCTTCTTGTCATTCGGTCGTGCAAGTGAAATCTAATGATGACGATATTTGATGAATTGACTGTGGCAGAGAAAAGCGGCTATGAACTCAACTTGTTTTTGTTTTTGTAAATATGTTTAACCTAGTATCCTTGATTCAACATATTATGATCAAACATGTTTGCAATGACTATTAGATATTATAGTTGTTCATGCCATGCTTAAGTAGCTAGGAGTGGATAATGATTTATCTTGGGTGTCAAAATGCATTAAAATGGTTGTGATGCGGTATGATGATATGGTATCCTCCTCTGAATGTTTCAAGTGGCTTGACTTGGCACATGTTCAAGCATGTAGTTGAATCAAAACCAACATAGCCTTCATGATATTTATGTTCATGGTCTCCATATCCTACTCATGCTAGTATTCAATGTTGATTATATGTAATGCATGTTCATGACCGTTTTCGTTCTCTAGCTGGCCGCTTCTCAATCTAATTGCTAGCCTTCTCCTGTACTAAGCGGTAATACTGCTTGTGCATCAAAACCCTTAAACCAAGTTGTGCCAGATGAGTCCACTATATCTACCTATATGCGGTATTACCCTACCGTTCCAAAGTAAATTTGCATGTGCCATCTCTAATAATTCAAATGAACATCTATTTTGTGTGCCTGAACCGATCATGGAGCAATAGGGGGAGGTAAGTATCTTCCATGCTAAGCGGGTTATTCTCATGATGAGTGTTTATTCACTTGTCATTACACGAGAGGGGCGGTAATAGGGATTCCCAGTCCCGAAATCAAGAAGTCAAAAATAATTAAACAAAACTCCCCTAGGAATGTTGTTGGTTTGGACGGTACCCGTGCATGCGGCTAGCTGTGGAGTGTGATTGTTGGTGGAGGGGGAGTAAACCTTTACTTTCACCGCCTGGGAACCGCCGCTAATTTGTTTAGCATGGAAGATATTGATAACTCTTGGTCATGACGTTGACAGGAAGGGTGTACCTCCCAAAATTACATCTATCTCTGTTTTAAACTTTGAGCTCTGGCACCGCTGCAAATCCATGCTTCACTCTGCGAAGGGACTATCTATTTACTTTTATGTTGAGTCATCACCTTCTCAAATAAGCACTGGACCTGAGAGCACTATTGTCATCCTCATGCATTGTGTATAGTTGATCTTGGGTGCAGCATGACTGGATCTTTTCTACCATGAATTACAATATTTAGTCGCTGCTTGAACTTTGGAGGTGCTCTGCATTTATGTTTTGCGGTCTCAGAAAGGGCTAGCAAGATACCACTATTGTTATATTGTATCATGATTGTTTTGACGAAGTGTTGGCGCTTGAGATATCTTATTATTGCTCGCAAGTTGCTTATGTTATTGTTATGAGTTAATATAATTTATAAGAGTTATTGTTGGCATGGTTAGTCATAATCTTTGTTGAAAACATGGGTGCTACTTAAGCATATATATCTAAACAGTAACAAAAGAGTTGATAAAAGTTTTTCTTTATCACTTTCAGTTTGTCAACTGAATTGTTTGAGGACAAGCAAAGGTTTAATCTTGGAGGAGTTGAGACATCTCCAACGTATCTACTTTTCCTCACTCTTTTGCCCATGTTTTGGACTCTAATTTGCAAGATTTGAATGGAACTAACCCGGACTAACGCTTTTTTCAGCAGAACAACCATAGTGTTGTTTTTGTACAGAAATAAAAGTTCTTGGAATGGAACGAAACGTTTTGGAGAATTATTTCAGAATATATAAGAATTATTGGAGCCAAAATTCACCGAACAGGGGGCCAGGGTGAGCAGCACCCACCAGGGCGCACCAGGCCCCCTGGGCGCGCCCTGGTGGGTTCTGCCCACCTCATGCCCCCACTGACCCTAATTCCGCCACTATAAATTCCTATTTTCGGAGAAAAAAATCAGAGAGAAAGTTTCATCGCGTTTTACGATACGGAGCCGCCGCCACCTCCTGTTCTTCATTGGGAGGCCAGATTTGGAGCCCGTTTGGGGCTCCGGAGAGGGGAATCTTCGGTCTTCGTCATCACCAACCCTTCTCCATCACCAATTCCATGATGCTCCCCACCGGGAGTGAGTAATTCCTTCGTAGGCTTGCTGGTCGGTGAGGAGCTGGATGAAATTCATCATGTAATCGAGTTAGTGAAAGCACAACATGCTCCCTCGGTGATTTTGATAATTCATGAAAACATACATTGTCTCTTGGACTAATACTTTTACCTAGTGTATTTCAGATAGAGTCCACAGAGAGGGTTGGCAAAAGGATTATGGAGATTGTGGAGTAACCCCAAGATGCAAGGAAAAGGATTGGCAAAGCTTCAAGCAAGAGGACTCTACATTTTACTTTGTTAGAAATCACTTTGAGTCCATAGGAAAGCCAATACTATTAAAAGGGGGTAAGGTACTGTTGGTGAACAAAATGCTCATACGTGCACAAGTGATAGTCACCAAAAACACCCACAAGCTCTTCCACAAAAGTTTGTCCAAACTCAAATATCCAAAATCGGTGCAACCAACACTTTCCACTCGGTGCCACCGATTCCCAAACTCAGACAGACCCATGCCAAACCCTAGCACATCGGTGCAACCGATTCCACTTCGGTGCCACCGAGTTTGGGTTGCCAACTTTCTGTTACCTCGATTCACAAAATCGGTACCACCGAGTTTATTGTATCGGCGTCACCGAGTTGCGCAATCTGACCGTTGGTCACCTTATCGGTACCATCGAGAATTATATATCGGACTCGCCGAGATTCAAAAGTTGTCACCTTTTGATCACTTCGGTACCACTGAGATTCACACATCGGTGCCACCGAGATGGTCACTTTAGGTGTAACGATTGGATTTTTGGGGATGCCTATATATACCCCTTCACCACCACCCACTCGAAAGAGAAGCACTCATAACTATTCCATACTTGCCCCATCCAATTTTCTGAGAGAGAGCCACCTACCCTTGTGTTCAGATCAAGCCATTCTACTCCATCCATATGAATCTTGATCTCTAGCCTCCCCAAGATGCTTTCCACCAAATCAATCTCTTCCACCATAGCCAAATCTGTGAGAGAGTGATTGTGTGTTGAGGAGTCTATCATCTTGAAGCACAAGAGCAAGGAGTTCATCGACATTGCCGAGCCTATTACCTTTTGGAGGGTGGTGCCTCCTAGATTGGTTAGGTGTCGCTTGGGAGCCTCCTACTTCGTGTTGTGGATTGAACCAAGAAGTTTGTACGGGCCAGGAGATCGCCTACTTCGTGAAGATCTACCCAGAGTGAGGCTAGTCCTTCGTGGACGGAAGCCTTTATGGAATAGTCAAGGTTGCTACTTCGTGAACCCTTATGGGTGGAGCCCTCCGTGGACTCTCGCGACCGTTACCCTCCGTGGGTTAAAGACTCCATAAACGTGGACGTACAATAGCACCACCTATCGGAACCATGGGAAAAATCTTCGTGTCCCTCATGCGTTTGATCTCCCTATCTCAACTCTTTACTTCCATGTGCAATGTCTTTACTTTTCGCTGCCATATTTGTTGACATGCATGTGTAGGGTGTGTTAGACTTGCTTTAATTGTTAAAATCTGCCAACCTATTAACTTGGGAAAAGGTTAGGTTTTAAATTCGTGCTAGCAGTCTATTCACCCCCCCTCTAGACACACTTCTAGTGATCCCTCAATTGGTATCAGAGCTTTGGTCTCCATTGCTTCGGTTTAATCACCGTGGAGGAAGATGGATGTGTCTAGTATAGGGAGTTTGAGTTGTAGAGTGCCTATTCTTGATGGAGAGTACTATAGTCAATGGAAAACTTTGATGGTTGAGCTATTTAATGAATTTCAATTAAGCAAGTATGTTAAGAACCCCTATGTACCTCCCATTGATCTTTTACATCCCACACACGAAGAGGAAATTGATATGCTATGCAATCTTAGAACTGTTAATCTTATCGTTAGAGGATTGCCTAGAATTGTGCTTAATCAAATGAAGAATTTTGAATGTGCTTATACTTTGTGGAATGACTTGGAGAAACGATATCCAAGTTATTCATTGAGTAATCTTGATGAAATTCTTCATAAAACTATTGCCTTTCACAAAATGACGCTTAGTGATCCCAAGTTTGATGACTATCTATTTGAGCTTAGAGACCTCATGCGTGCTAAAGGAGATGTCATAACTATCAGCAACATCATTGTAGAAGCCATTCGAATTCATAAATTTGAACATTGTTATGATCACAACCCTAACGAATCCCTTGTTCCTTGTGACGAGGATTTCCCGCTTGATGATGACAATGTGGAACATGGCTACTATGATGAAGATGAGTTGTTCGACATCGAGTATGAGAAGATCATGAAGAATCTAATTCTTATGGCAAACTTCAAGGATTACATGTCCGGAGGAAAAGAGTGGATTCTCGATAGCGGATGCACCGATCATATGACCGGAGATAGAGAAATGTTTGAAGAGATCACACCAAACCATGGACCGCGAAGGTATGTAACTTTTGGAGACAACTCCAAGGGTAAGGTACTTGGTCTTGGTAAGGTGGCCATATCACGTGATAGCTCTATTCAAAATGTTATGCTTGTTGAATCCCTTGGCTACAATCTTCTTTCCGTATCTAGACTTGTCGACTTTGGTTTTAATGTGCTATTCACGAAAGTAGATTGCCAAGTGTTTCGTCAAGACAATCATAACATGGTCTTTACCGGTTTCCGTAGAGGTGATCTATACATTGTCGATTTCACTAAGAGATCCAAACCTCGTACTTGTCTTATTGCAAAATCTTCTAAAGGTTTGCTTTGGCATAGAAGACTAGGACATGTTGGCATGCATAATCTAGACAAGCTTATCAAAGGTGATCATATACTTGGTGTTAAAGATGTTATCTTTGACAAAGATAGACTTTGTAGTGCATGTCAAGCTGGAAAGCAAGTAGGTGGAAGTCATCCCGTAAAGAATATCATGACTACTAGGAGACCACTCGAGTTACTTCACATGGATCTTTTTGGTCCCAATGCTTACAAGAGCCTCGGTGGAAATTCCTATGGTCTAGTTATAGTTGATGATTTTTCCAGATTTACCTGCGTATTCTTTCTTGATGATAAGTCGCAGGTACAAAAGATCTTCAAGAACTTCGCTCGCAAAGCGCAAAATTAGTTTGAAGTGAAGATCAAGAAGGTTCGGAGCGATAACGGATCGGAGTTCAAGAACACCCATGTGGATACCTTTCTTGACGAAGAGGGTGTCTCACATGAGTTCTCGGCTATGTACACGCCTCAACAAAATGGAGTTGTTGAGAGGAAGAACCGAACTCTTATTGAGATGGCAAGAACGATGCTTGACGAATACAAGACGCCAAGACACTTTTGGGCAGAAGCTGTGGAAACAGCATGTCATGCCACAAACCGACTTTACTTGCACAAGCTTCTCGGTAAAACGGCATACGAGCTACTCACCGGTAACAAGCCCCAAGTTGGATACTTTCGGGTATTCGGCTCAAAGTGCTACATTCTTGATAAGCATCGTCGTACTAAATTTGCTCCTAAATCTCATGAAGGATTCCTACTTGGTTACGGATCGAACTCTCACACTTACCGTGTCTACAACAACTTCACTCGAAAAGTTGAAGAGACGGTAGATGTGAAGTTTGATGAATCTAATGGTTCGCAAGTCGAACAATTGCCAAATGATGTAGGTGATAAGGACCCTTCGGAAGCTATCCAAGACTTGTCCATCGGCAAGATTCGTCCCATGGAGGTGAAGGAAAGTACTTCGTCTCTAGCCTCCCCAAGTTGCTTTCCACCAAATCAATCTCTTCCACCCTAGCCAAATCTGTGAGAGAGTGATTGTGTGTTGAGGAGTCGATCATCTTGAAGCACAAGAGCAAGGAGTTCATTGACATTGCCGAGCCTATTACCTTTTGGAGGGTGGTGCCTCCTAGATTGGTTAGGTGTCGCTTGGGAGCCTCCTACTTCATGTTGTGTAGTTGAACCAAGAAGTTTGTACGGGTAAGGAGATCACCTACTTCGTGAAGATCTACCCATAGTGAGGCTAGTCCTTCGTGGACGGAAGCCGTTATGGAATAGTCAAGGTTGCTACGTCGTGGACCCTTATGGGTGGAGCCCTTCGTGGACTCTCGCGACCGTTACCCTCCGTGGGTTGAAGACTCCATAAACGTGGACTTACGATAGCACCACCTATCGGAACCACGGGAAAAATCTTCGTGTCCCTCATGCGTTTGATCTCCCTATCTCAACTCTTTACTTCCATGTGCAATGTCTTTACTTTCCGCTGCCATATTTGTTGACATGCATGTGTAGGGTGTGTTAGACTTGCTTTAATTGTTAAAATCTGCCAACCTATTAACTTGGGAAAAGGTTAGGTTTTAAATTCCTGCTAGCAGTCTATTCACCCCCCCCCTCTAGACACACTTCTAGTGATCCCTCAGTTAGTTTTGTTAGGGCTTGATCCCTAGTATCCATTATGTTCTGAGATTGATGTTGCTATGACTTTGCTATGCCTAATGCTTGTGGCTAGGGCCTGAGTGCCATGATTTCAGATTTTAACCGTTTATGTTATCATATTTATATCTATGTTCTTGATCCGATCTTGCCTAGTCATATGCACCTATTACGTTTTATGATCCGTCAACCCCATAGTGACAATATTTGGGATACTTCGCGGTGATGACCGTAGTTTGAGGAGTTCGTGTATTCACCATGTGTTAATGCTTTGTTCCGGTTCTCTATTAAAAGGAGGCCTTAATATCCCTTAGTTTCCTTATGGACCCCGCTGCCACGGGAGGGTAGAACAAAAGAGGTCATGCAAGTTCTTTTCCATAAGCACGTATGACTATTTACGGATTAAATCCCTACATTACATTGATGAACTGGAGCTAGTTCTGTGTCGCCCTAGGTTCTGACTGTTACATGATGAATATCAGCCAACGAGTTCACCGATCCAGTGCCTACGAGTTCTCCACTTATTGTTATTGCTAAGTTACTATTGCTGCTACTGTTCCAACTGCTACAAAACTATTGCTACTACTGTTACCGCTACTGTTACTGTCACTACTGTTATCAAACTATCATATTACTGTGCTACTGATCACCTTCCTGTAGATATTTAATCTCCAGGTGTGGTTGAATTGACAACTCAACTGCTAATACTCTCAAGTATTCTTTGGCTCCCCTTGTGTTGAATCTATAAATTTGGGTTGAATACTCTACCCTCGAAAACTGTTGCGATCCCCTATACTTCTGGGTTATCAGCAGGTTCCACAGCGTTGACCACACGCGCCGACTGCTTGAGCTGCCGGTGAGAGGAGTGCAAAGATTCACCCCCGTCAACACACATGGCTTCGGTTGCTCTCTGGAATTCTCGGTCACTTGAATCCTCCTCGTCATCCTCATCCTCACTCATATCCTTTGTTTCTTTCTTCTCACGGCCTCTGGCTGGCCTTTCTTTCTGCTGCAGGGTCTTGCCGCGGCGGCCTCCTCTGCCGCCACGGCCCTTCCCGACAGCAGCGTCTTATCCTTTCTCGTTTTCACGCTTCGGGTACTCCGCCTTCTGTTTCTCAACAACCTGCTCAACCTGGCTAAACTCCGTCGGGTTCAGCTTTCCATCATATTTCTCTGTCAGCTCCGGTTTGAAAGCTCGGGCCGACGGCCAGGGGGCCTGCCGCAGCTCGCGAGTGAAGGCAGGGCATCCCACCTCGTAAGGTAGGTACCCACCAGCACTGGGTGTGGGGTCGCCAGCGTCAGGGCCATTACGCCTGTCAGATTGACGGTGTGCTTTTCAACGCCGCTCGATGGTGATGCGCGCATCTTCTTTCCGCCGATCCTCCAGGACACGCTGCTGGTCCCGGCAACCGCGTGGGCCGGACGAGTCCATAGATGCCTCGTCGAGCTCGTCAGCACGTGAAGCTCGCCGCGGCTGGTCTTGGGTTTGCTGTCACGGAGGGGACTGCGCCGTTGGTGTGCCCCCCTCGACACGACCGCCGGCCAGGGCCGCCGTAACCGTACGCGCATGCTGCGATGGCTCCGCTGTAGGACCGAAAGTATGTCTAGAGGCGGGGTGATTAGACTACTTGACCAAATAAAAATCTAGCCTTTTCCCAATTTTTAGTGTTGGCAGATTTTAGCATTCATAGCAAGTCAAGTACACCCTACACATGCATGTCTAAGAGTGTAGTAGCGGAAAGTAACAACAAGCATGATTAGAAAGGAAGGGTAGGAGGATCACACGCAGTTTGTAGACACGATGATTTTTCCCGTGGTTCCGATAGGTGGTGCTACCGTACATCCACGTTTATGGAGTCTTCAACCCACGGAGGGTAACGGTCGCGAGAGTCCACGGAGGGCTCCACCCACGAAGGATCCACGAAGTAGCAACCTTGACTATTCCATAACGGCTTTCGTCCACGAAGGACTAGCCTCACTATGGGTAGATCTTCACGAAGTAGGCGATCTCCTTGCCCTCACAAACTTCTTGGTTCAACTCCACAACACGAAGTAGGAGGCTCCCAAGCAACACCTAACCAATCTAGGAGGCACAACCCTCCAAAAGGTAATAGGCTCGGCAATGTCGATGAACTCCTTGCTCTTGTGCTTCAAGATGATAGACTCCTCAACACACAATCACTCTCTCACAGATTTGGCTTGGTGGAAGAGATGGGATTGGTGGAAAGCAACTTGGGGAGGCTAGAGATCAAGATTCACATGGTTGGAATGGAATTTCATGATCTCAACACATGAGTAGGTGGCTCTCTCTCAGAAAACTGGATGGGGCAAGTATGGAATAGTTCTGAGTGCTTCTCTTTCGAGTAGGTGGTGGTGAAGGGGTATATATAGGCATCTCCAAAACTCCAACCGTTACACCTAAAGTGACCAACTCGGTGACACCGATGTGTGAATCTCGGTGGTACCGAAGTGACCAAAAGGTGACAACTTTTGAATCTCAGTGAGACCGATATATAAAACTCGGTTGCACCGATAAGGTAACCAACGGTCAGATTGCCAAACTCGGTGACGCCGATTCAACAAACTCGGTCGGACCGATTTTGTGAAATTGGGTAACAGAAAGTTGGCAAGCTGAACTCGGTGGCACCGAAGCAGAATCGGTTGCAACAAAAGGCTAGGGTTTGGCTTAGGTATGTCTGAGTATGGGAATCGGTGGCACCGAGTGGAAAGTGTTGGTTGCACCGATTTTGGGTATTTGACTTTGGACAGACTTTTGTGGAAGAGCTTGTGGATGTTTTTGGTGACTATCACTTGTGCACATATGAGCATTTTGTTCACCAACAGTACCTTACCCCCTTTTAATAGTATTGGCTTTCCTATGGACTGAAAGTTATTTCTCACAAAGTAAAATGTAGATTCCTCTGGCTTGATGCTTTGCCAATCCATTTCCTTGCATCTTGGGGTATCTCCACAATCTCCACAATCCTTTTGCCAATCCTATCATTGAACTTTTCCTGAAATATGCTTAGTGGAAACATTAGTTCAATGACATATATGTTGTTATTAATTACTAAAACCACCAAGGGAGCAAATGTGCTTTCAATCTCCCCCTTTTTGGTAATTGATGACAACATATAGATCAAAGCTTCGACATATGATATAATCAATGAATATAATCGTCGCTTTGAGAAGTATGTGATAAGCAAGAGCTCCCCCTAATTTTGTGCATTATTTTAAAATTTGCGTTTGAATGCAAATGCACAATCGATTAGGTACATGGTGCACTTCTTCCATGTCACATACATCTTGGTGGTGTGCAAGAGTAATAAGAGTTAACATCATAGCATAACACAATCAAGCATAGGTGAATGATCATCTCATAAGCAACATAATGATAGGAAGTAGTAGCAACACACATTAAGCGTATGATCAAACACCACATAGTTCAACACAAACACCAAAAGATCAACTGTTTTTGAAAAGCGATAAAAAACAAACGCTCTCTCACTCGAAGCCTAAAGATCTATATACACTTCTCCCCCTTTGGCAACAAGTTACCAAAAAGTTCAAAGAGATATAGCTAAACGTTCTTGGGCTGATCTCCTCCGGTTGTTGATGAAGGAGTCGAGAGAACTGCGTCGGCGAAGATATCGGCTGATGTCATGGATGGAGTTGGTGTAGCAACTGAAGGAACTGGAGCTGATGGAGCTGAGGAGACAGTAGCAGGTGCTGATGAAGAGGGCCTCAAATCTGGAGCTGGCACTGTGGCTGATCTGGCCTGGGTAGAGAAGTGTGTGCCTGGCCTGAGAGGAGAGTCATCCTCATCATGATCATCATCAGTAGACTGAGGAAGAGGCACAGAGTCAACTTCCTTCTTGAGCTCATTGACTGTCTTGGTCAGCCCATCTACCTTGTCATTAAGGGTCTTGATGCTGTTCTCAAAGATCCTGACAAGACTGTTTTGATTGTCCAGTATGTCCTTGATGTCCTTCTGCATGCCTTGAATGGATGAGATCAAGAGATCCATTTGCTCGTTCCTGGATATAGGGACCTGAGCACTAGTGGCTCTAGCTGCCTCTGCCTCTGCCTGTGCTTGAGCTACAGCTGATATGGGATGTTCTGGGTCCATCACCACAATGTTGTCCTCTAAATCTGGCTGTAGGGGCAAATGGGGTCTGTCCAGAGCAAATATATCCTTCTCCAGCTTGGAGTTGATGAGCATCTGAATGTAGGGTGCATAGCAACATGAGCGCTTCTGATCAGCAGCAAACCTCTTCACTGTCTCTACTATCAAGTCCATCACACGTATCCTGGTGTGTCTATCAAGATGGATCAGCATGTTGATTGAATGGCCTCGAATCATCTTCTCATCTCCTGGCTTGGGCATCAGAGTATGCCTCAGAATGGTGTTCATGGTGCGGAGGCCAGCCTGGAGGAAGTAGATAGATCCTAACTTGTGAGATTTCAAGTTAGCAGCAGGGATAGCATTGTACATGTCCTTCATAGCATCATGGCTCTCCTTGGATTCAGAGTAGACATCCAAGTCACCATCCTGCACCTCTGGGACTCCTAAGATGGCAGCCCATTCATCAACAGTAGATTCGTATCTTGCTCCTTCTGTCATCCATACAATTCTACCATCTCCATAGAAGTGAGCAGTGGAGTAGAATTGCATGATCATCTCGTCATTCCATGCAGTGAACTCTTTGCCAACAAACTTATCTAGGCCAATGCAATGAAAATTGTCTTGGACATTTGGAAAGTAATCTTCATTAGCCTTGATGAACTTCCAATCAACATATCTCATATCGCTCACGGCTGGACTCTTGTCAAGCAGCACAGTCTTATAGAAGTCCTGTTGCTCCTTGGTGTAGAATCTGTAGTCCACAGCTATCTTTCTCCTCTGGGCATAAGGATCAATAGCTCTCCATGCCCTCAAACCAGAATCCTTCCTCTTCTTCATGTCTTCAGCAAGTGGATGGCTGGCATTGTGTTCAGGAAGGTGTGGTCTAAGCTTCATCAAAGCAGACATGGCATCCTCATCCTCAACTCTGGAGGTAGTCCCTTTGTTCTTCTCAGAAGGTGGAATCTGTCTGGATGACCTCTTGGACTTTTCAGCAGCAGCCTTCTTGGGGGCAGACTTGGTGCTCTTGGAGGGACCTTGCTTTGGCATAGCATCTGCCAAAAGCTTCTTTTGCTTCTTCTTGGGCGGTGCCTTATCAACATGCTCTTCCTCCTCCTCCTCAGTAGCAGCACCAGCAGTCTCCTCTGGGTCCTCAAACATAGATGTTTACCTGCCAGTGACATAGACAATCCTTTTCCTGGCCTTCTTCTCTCCTGCCTTCTTAGGCATGGACTTCCTTGGGGGCTCAATGGTCATGGTAGCCCTAGCATTCTCAGGTGCTCTCATAGCTTCAGAGCTAGCATATACCTTGTTGACAGCTCTTCTGGAAGAGGTGGCTTCATTAGCAGACTTCTTAGCAGCTTTGTCTTGCTTCTTGGCAAGAACTTCCTCTGGAACAAAATCTGAGTCCTCCTCATGTGAATTCAGCTTCTTCCTGGCCCTAGTAGCAGCCTTGGGCAACCCATGAGAACTGGGGGTGCCTGGATCTGAAGAGGAACTAGACTCAGGACTAGTGCCTGAATCTAACTCAACACTCTGTTCTCTGAAGTTGTTCTCACTGTCCTCAGCATCTGACATACTGACCCTGTGAATAGAGTATAGAAGAGTAGAAGAAGACGAGTCATCACAAAATGCAGCTATTTTTGAAAGATTGAACAGAAAAATCTTAGATGTAGTTCATAGCAAAAAAGGATTTCGGTGTCACCGAGTCAACATTTTCGGTGCAGCCGAGACTCACAATACTCTTAACAGAAACTTGGCAGCAGTTTCGGTGGGACCGAAAACTACCACTCGGTTTCACCGAAGACTGCCCTCAGTAGCACAAAAATTAAATCGGTGGAACCGATTTTTCTGACTCGGTATCACCGAGATGCGATTTTGCGGGCAACTAAATCTAAAAATTTTCGATTCGCTAATCTACTGGAACTTTTAGAGGATAGAGAGGATTGCACATGGTGGATTATCGATGGAATAAGCTTCATCGCGCAAGATTTGGACGGGGAGCCCAATGAAGGGTCGGATCCATACCCTAACTCGGTGGCGGATCCGCTACGGCGAAGACGGTGGTGAAGATGCCCGTCGACGGCGAGGATGCCAGTGGCGGAGGAGCGCGGGGAGACAAGGGTGACGACCAGGGGGTCCTGTTCGGCAGCTTAGGGTTTTGGGGCGCGACGGTTTGAAGATTGATTTTCAAAGCGTCGGGTCCACATCATATATACCCCTCGCTGTCGGTGACACCAATTCTAAATTTTCGGTGTCACTGAGTTCCTCAACTGTCAGCTGACAGGGAAACTCGGTGTAACCGAGAATATGGAATCGGTAGTACCGAGATTGAAAACCAGATCAACCCTAGGCATTCGGTGAGACCGAGAATTTTGGGTTGGTTCCACCGAGATGCACTTGGGAGGTTTTAATGGTCAGTCCTTTGTCGATACGGAACTCCGAGTGCTCCACAAACAGAGGGATCGAAAAGTACTTGTCCAAATTTTGTGATGCAACATGAATAGAATATAAGGTGAGAAAGTATAGATAGCTAGAGAGTGGTCCTAGGCATTCTGGTCCATCCAATTGGCAAAAGATAAATCAAAACCAAATAGCAACAATTGGATGTCCTCGAATGGGTAAAATAAATGCAGACCAACATTCTCACACAATAAGATGTCAAATGAAATCATGGCAAACATGCACATACATACTAGCATCTAACAAGCATTTTGGTGATGACGGAGTCATCTATATATGAGTATATTGACTTAGGAGCCAAGTAAGAATACTTGATCATAGGTCATACTCATCGTTTAAGCACAAGTGGGGTTACCACTTTTACATAAAGCATTTAATGTTGTCACATACTAAGAGATGCTTTAACTCATGTCTTTAGAGTAAAGCTCCCCCTTGATGTGACATCCCCCCATAGGAGGGATAAACTAACCTTGGGTTTTGTCGATGAAGACTTCATGTTGGTGAGGTAGTGGTGGATGCTCAAGGTTGATGAAGATCACCAAGAGTTGGGAGCATCCTTGTTGTTTCCTTACTCTTCTCACCTACATGGGTTAGTCCCAACACACAAGAGACAAATACAAGGATATCTATGGACATGGAGTGCATAGCATGTGTGATGATGTCCATTGATTTGTTGATTACCTTGTCCCTTGCTTACCTTTGAGGGAATGTGTGACTCCTTGAACTATTGCATAGAGTTGATGTTGATTGCAATTAGTTCTTGTTGAATAATAAATGTGAGTGTATTACATTGGCGGAGTCACCCCTGAAGAACTCTCTAGTTCTTCTTCTTGGGGACCCACATCAACTTGATGGGGATCCTTGGTGTTGAAGTTGCCTTTCTAGAATTTGAGCTTGAAGTAGCTTTGGGAACCCACTCCACCAAAGCTAGGGATTCATCTTCATATGAGTCAATGTCCTCTTGAAGCTTGTTCTTGCCCTTGAGCTTATTGTCTTGGGGTGGAAGGTCATCTTGAGTGTTTGTTCCCTTGGGAGGAGTATTTTCATACTTCTCCTTTTGAGGAACAAACTTGGGCTTGGGGTATTGACCTTCTTGATATTCAACTCCATTAGCGTTGAAGTAGCCAATGCCATGGTTCTTCCGGTATCCTCCGTGCTTGCGTACAATTTCCTCAAATTGCTTACACCCGGCAAGACTCTGGTAGATACCTTTCTCTATAATTCCTTTCAATAAAGCATTTTCTTGCTCCAGTGTAACTTGGCTAAGAGAATCATCATTAGTGGAATCAATAGAACTACTAGAAGCAACATCATTAGGTTTAGCATTTTTATTGTTGCTACTAGATGTAGAACCTTTCTTGCCTTTTTTACTAGTTTGTTTAGATTTAACTTGTGGCATGAATGTAGACAAGAGTAGTCGTTTGGCTAGATAAGATGAAGTCTTCTTTCGGAGATCGTCATTGATAGCTTTAAGAAACTCATGCTCTTGCTCCAAGTTGAGCTTCTCAAAGCGTAGCTTCTCATGAGTCCTTACAAGCTCTCTATGACCTTCGAGAGTAGATTCATGCGCTAACTTAAGAGTGTTTAGTTCTTTAGTTAGTTGTTCTATTTTCATCTTATCATCATCAAATGACTTATCTTGACTAGCATGAGAATTATTAAGTTCATTTTGACTAACATCACTAGTTTCATCAAAGAGCAAGTCATCATCACAAAGTAAATCATCTTCATCACTATTGAAATCAAGATACTCGGGGTGTGATACCTTGGGGCCTTTAGCCATGAAGCAACTTCCACTCCCTTCGTTTGGTGAGTCAAATAGATCATAGGAGTTGGTAGTCACTAGTGCAAGTCCGGCAACACCTTCATCTTGACTATAGTCGGAGTTGGAGTGATAGCTTCTCTCGGAATTGTTGTCGGAGTCGGAGCCGGAAACCCATTCACCAACATGAGCTTGATGTCTTCTTATTGTGTAGCTCTTGATGTACTTGTCCTTCTTCTCCGAATCTCTACTTCTCCTTGAGGGTCTTCATTCATAACGATCATCTCTCCTCCTTCTCTCTCTTTGAGGTGATTCATTCCTTGAGCTTCGTCTTCTAGGTGACTCTTCTCTTCGTTTGTAGGGAGTTGTGCACTCATTTGAGCAGTGTCCGGGCTTCCCACAATTGTAGCAATTGCGGTCACGACTTGACGAACGCTTCTCTTCATATCTTGAGTTGGATCTTCGTTCTTTGCCTCTATTCTTGTAGAACTTGTTGAATTTCTTGACCATGAGGCTTATCTCTTCATTGGTGACAAGGTTGTCGCTTGAAGTTGTGGGAGCATCACTTGTGGCTTTGTAAGCACCGCTAGACTTGTTGTGAAGTTCTTCTTTATCTTTGAGTGTCATCTCATGAGCAACAATCCTTCCAATGAATTCCGTAGGCTTGAGGTCTTTGTAGTTGGGCATCATTTGGATCAATGTGCACATGGTGTCGTATCTCTCATCCAAAGCTCTAAGTATCTTCTTGATGATGAATTTGTCGGTCATTTCTTCGCTTCCTAAGCCGGCAATCTCATTGGTGATGAGAGCTAGCCTAGAGTACATCTCCGTGACTCCTTCACCATCCTTCATCTTGATCTTGTCAAGCTGACTTTGAAGAACATCCAACTTGGATTCTCTTACGGACTCGGTACCTTCGTGCATATCAATCAAAGTATCCCAAATCTCTTTTGCATTCTCGAGACGGCTGATTTTGTTGAATTCTTCGGGGCATAGGCACTTGAAGGGAATGTCGCATGCTTGATCGTTGTATTGCAACATCTTCAATTCATCCGCGGTCGCTTCACGATCCGGTTCCTTTACATCACTAAAGAATTCACCTTGCAAGCCAACACGAACAACAGCCCATATGGCGGGGTTATGACCAAGAATATGCATTTTCATTTTGTGCTTCCAACTAGCAAAATTAGTGCCATCAAAATACGGACCTCTACGATGATAATTTCCCTCACTAGATGCCATACTCTCCGAGGTTGTGAGAATAATGCAATGGAGACCAAAGCTCTGATACCACTTGTAGGACCGAAAGTATGTCTAGAGGGGGGGGTGATTAGAATACTTGACCAAATAAAAATCTAGCCTTTTCCCAATTTTTAGTGTTGGCAGATTTTAGCATTCATCGCAAGTCAAGTACACCCTACACATGCATGTCTACGTGTCTAGCAGCGAAAAGTAACAACAAGCATGAGTTGAAAGGAAGGGTAGGAGGATCAAACGCAATTTGTAGACACGATGATTTTTCCCGTGGTTCCGATAGGTGGTGCTATCGTACATCCACGTTTATGGAGTCTTCAACCCACGGAGGGTAACGGTCGCGAGAGTCCAAGGAGGGCTCCACCCACGAAGGGTCCACGAAGTAGCAACCTTGACTATTCCATAACGGCTTCCGTGCACGAAGGACTAGCCTCACTATGGGTAGATCTTCACGAAGTAGGCGATCTCCTTGCCCTTACAAACTTCTTGGTTCAACTCCACAACACGAAGTAGGAGGCTCCCAAGCGACACCTAACCAATCTAGGAGGCACCACCCTCCAAAAGGTAATAGGCTCGGCAATGTCGATGAACTCCTTGCTCTTGTGCTTCAAGATGATAGACTCCTCAACACACAATCACTCTCTCACAGGTTTGGCTTGGTGGAAGAGATGGGATTGGTGGAAAGCAACTTGGGGAGGCTAGAGATCAAGATTCATATGGTTGGAATGGAATGGCATGATCTCAACACATGAGTAGGTGGCTCTCTCTCAGAAAACTGGATGGGGCAAGTATGGAATAGTTTTGAGTGCTTCTCTTTCGAGTAGGTGGTGGTGAAGGGGTATATATAGGCATCTCCAAAAATCCAACCGTTACACCTAAAGTGACCAACTCGGTGACACCGATGTGTGAATCTCGGTGGTACCGAAGTGACCAAAAGGTGACAACTTTTGAATCTCGGTGAGACCGATATATAAAACTCGGTTGCACCGATAAGGTCACCAACGGTCAGAGTGCCAAACTCGGTGACGCCGATTAAACAAACTCGGTCGGACCGATTTTGTGAAATTGGGTAACAGAAAGTTGGCAAGCTGAACTCGGTGGCACCGAAGCAGAATCGGTTGCACCGAAAGGCTAGGGTTTGGCTTAGGCCTGTCTGAGTATGGGAATCGGTGGCACCGAGTGGAAAGTGTTGGTTGCACCGATTTTGGATATTTGACTTTGGACAGACTTTTGTGGAAGAGCTTGTGGATGTTTTTGGTGACTATCACTTGTGCACGTATGAGCATTTTGTTCACCAACAGTACCTTACCCCCTTTTAATAGTATTGGCTTTCCTATGGACTCAAAGTGATTTCTCACAAAGTAAAATGTAGAGTCCTCTTGCTTGAAGCTTTGCCAATCCATTTCCTTGCATCTTGGGGTATCTCCACAATCTCCACAATCCTTTTGCCAATCCTATCATTGAACTTTTCCTGAAATATGCTTAGTGGAAACATTAGTTGAATGACATATATGTTGTTATTAATTACCAAAACCACCAAGGGAGCAAATGTGCTTTCATCCGCGCGCTGAGATTTATTGGCTTCGACGAAAGATATCAGGCTCTGAATGGTAGCTTTCCACTCATCCATCTTGTCAGCCGCCGGCGGGAAGTTAGACTGAAGCTGAGCTCATGCCATTGCTTCCGATGCTGTGTCTGGCATGGCGAAAGAGGCGGACCGCGACATCGCCCGGCTCCTGGTGGAACCAAGAGGGGCATCACCATGTTCTTGACGCTGCGCACCACTCGCTGGGGCGGTCCGACGTGGGGAGGCCAATTCCGTGGGTTCGCGGCTCCGCTCGGCGCTCCGTCTTGTTCCAGATTGCGCACCGCCATGACGAGCATGGCCATCCGCACGGCGGGGAGGCGGTGATCGGTCGTCCCCTCCGTTCGCGGCACTACGGGCGCGTTCGCCAGGGTGTTGTTGCTGTCGCTCTTCTCCCTCGTTCTCGGCTCCTAACTCGGCCGCGGGGGGCACGACGGTGGCGCCGCCTGCGCCAGCCGCGTCACCCACGACACATTCCCCACTCGCAGCCGTCATGATGCCCGCTGCTCCTGCGGCTGCATGCGAGGGAGCCTTAGAAGCGAAGGGATGCGTGGTCGTGCTGGGCTTCTTCTTGGGAGCCATGGATGAAGAAGATGATGATGAAGATCGACCCGGCGTTCATGAACTCGGGTTTGCGCAAATGATGCACACCCCTACCTGGCATGCCAAAGATGTCGGGGCACGGATGCTCGCGATCACCTATGGGACCAGAGGCCCCTTTGTGGTTCGGCAAGGGGGGGTCACGTTGCACAAAGAGTGGAGAGCATGAGACGGCGCGACGATCAGGACGCTAGCAATTTACCCAGGTTCGGGCCACTTCTAAGCATAAAACCCTACTCCTGCTTTTGGTGGATTGATCAAAGGAACACGAAGAACACGCAGCGCTTAACCCCGGCAAGGGTCACTATCGGGGTGAGCTACTACGCGAGTACAAGTGTCCAAAGGTCCGAATCTTGAGCTAGGTTGCCTTGGGCCTCCTTTTATAGGGCAAGGGGCAACCACAATGGCAAAACAGTCATTATCATACCTAACTCTGGCATTTAGGACAAACTACCATGATTACTAGCCTAGGTGGCGCTCGGGGGGGCATCCCCGGCAAGCTCTTGCCACCGCTTGGCTAGCCGTTGCTTAGGGTCTTCACACGCTGATGGGCGGGTGTCAACTGGGTATAACTTGCCTTCCAGTGTGCCGCCACGTGCTTAGCGAGAGTTGTTTAGCCGCTTGAGGCTTTGACACCGCATCGATAAGTGACTGGCATAGCGATGCGGTGGAGCGGTGGCCGGTTAGCTCGTGCTTGCCGGGGGACGGCTTGTCGGGTCTTCCGGAGATGTGCGCGCCTCGGTCCCCGGCAGGCTCCGGGGACGTGGCTGGCGCGCTTTGGGCCCCTCCTGGGCCGTCGTGCTAGTGTTGCCGGCACTTGCTTGGCCTTGTGCAGGTTGCTGCTGCCGGATGCTGGTTCTTGAATGCTTGCTTGGTGGTGTGGTAGCCTTCCTAACGGGTATTGCTACTACTGCATGTGCATAAGTTAGGGGCGCTAGGTACCCCTGTTCTAGTGCACCGACACCACGGTTATGTGGCAACTTGGAAAATTAAAATAATTTTTGAGATATTAAAATACCCCTGGAATGCTGAGATAAAGCGGAATTTAAATAAAATGGTCCAACAATATTTAAAGAAAGAAAATAATTGAAGTTTGAATTAAATTCAAACTTGGCTTATGTTTGAATCTGTCCAGAACTTTTTTAAAATTGATGAAACTTGGAGGATAGACTCTTGGCATGTTCTAGGGAATTTTAAAAAAATAGTGGACATTTATTTGGGAAGGATAAATACCAATTGCAAAAATATCCCAAGAAAAGAGGGGAGGAGGATGATGTTGATAGAAATGAGGGGTTTGCACAAATGATCATGACTCTTAGGGAAGGCCATACACAACATCAGAAAACACACCCACACATAATCACACATGATGAAAAAATACAAATGATGCTATGATGCGATTATGACATTAAGCAAGTATGAAGCAATTCAAATCAAACATATGAAGGTCATACAAAGGTTGATCACATGACAAAGGTTACATATAATGCAATGTTGCATTTGGGTTGTTATAGGGGACCCCCTTGATAGTTTGTTTTAGGATACAATTCTTCCAGCAAGACAAAACATTGGTTTGAAAATTTGCCAACATAATTGTACAGATCACCTTTATTAATGCATAGAGGGTCGCCCCGTCGTTGATTTAATCCACGTAATACAGGGGTGGTCAGTGCTGATGGTGTTGGTCCAAACTAGATCAGCTTATTAACGCCGCCTGGGGTAACTCATGGATTGGCGTGGTAACCATCGCTCGTCGGTGTGTCCTGAGAACGAGATACATGGCTCCTATCGGGATGACGACACGTAGGGAGGCCTTGTTGGATTTTTTTTTCCTTTTACGAATGTCTTGAGCATCGGGATTCCAAGGACACTTTGGGCTATCCCGCGGTTGAGGTTTTCCAACACAGCTTGTTGTTAGTTTGTGATGGATGAGTTGGAGCACCCCTGCAGGGTTTAATCTTTCGAAAAGCCGTCCTCGCGGTTATGTGGAAACTTGGAAACTTTATAATACCCGGTTATAGAAAACTTGAAGTAAACCCAATTAAAATAGACAAACCGTGTGCGTAACTGTGATCGTCTCTTTTCGAGGGAGTTTTGGGGAGAGAACATGGTGGGTTTATGATTGAATCGTAAGTAGGTGTTCAGGATCACTTCTTGATCATTACTAGCTTATGTCCTTTTATGCGTAGAACACTCTTCTTATTCTTCTAGTCGTAAGTTAGCCATATAAAAATGCTTAGTACTGCTGCAACCTCACCGCTTACCCATTCCTCACCCATTAAGCATTGCTAGTCTTGGTACCCTTGGTAATGAGATTGCTGAGCCCCCGTGGCTCACAGATTCCTTTAACAACAGGTGCAGGTATAGGTTGTGATGCTTTGATGTGAGAGCGATGATTGTTCTATCTGGAGTTCTTCTTCTTCATCGATTATAGGATGGGTTCCAGGTCCGCAACCTAGGAATAGCAGGGTCATACAGCTGATTGATATCACTGATTGATATCACTGATTGATATCACAACATAACACTGATTGATATCACAACATAACACTAGACACAAATTAAAGTCATACAGCTTCATATTACAAGCCAGGGGCCTCGAGGGCTCGAATACAAAGCTCGACAAAGCATGAGTCAGCGGAAGCAAATAATATCTGAGTACAGACATAAGTTAGACTAGTTTTGCCTTAAGAAGGCTAGCACAAACATAAGCAGCGGATCGAAAGAGGCAAGGTCTCCTTCCTGGGAACCTCCTAACTACTCCTGAGCGTCGGCGTTCTCCACGTAGTAGTAGGCTCCAGCGGTGGTGTAGTAGTCTTCTCCGGCGTACTCCATCTCCTGGGCTCCGTCGTCTGAACGCAGAATCGTATCGAGGGGGAAAGAGAAAGCAAAGCAGCGGTGAGTACTCATCCAAAGTACTCGCAAGACTGACATCAGAACTATGCTAAGTATGCATCATTATCAAGGGGAGGGGTCATATCTGGACTGACTGCAGAAAGCAAAATTAGGGGGGAGGCCTAGTCCTATCGAAGACTAGCATCTTCAACATCTTGCAGCATTAGAAAAGTACAGATTGATATCTCATATATAGTCATATTATTGTAGCAATTTTATTAAGTAACCACGCCCAGAGATTCTTCCTCGACTCCCTGCGAGGAAGCAATCCCGGAGCCACATTCATTTTAATTTAAAGTCACAATTATAGTTGTATAAGGTCAAGGTACAACTCCAAGTCGTCTTGTTACCGTGGACATGGCTATTCGAATAGATTAGTCATCCCTGCAGGGGTGCACCGCATCTCCAACACGCCTGATCACCTTCGGCCGTACACACTTTCCTGGGTCATGCCCGGCCTCGGGATAGCAGCACGTCGTCGCCCCACCTAGACTCAACGAAGAGGCCAGCCCGCCGGTCTAAATCCTAAGCGCGCAGGTTCGTGGGCCCACTTGCCCTTGCACTCTTGCACGATGCGAACGCGGCCGAGGTCAGTCCTAGCACCCCTTAGTAACAAGCGAGATGCCGTTGCGGACCACTCGGGCGCGCGCCACTCCATTGCTGACGTCCGAAGAGCTTCGGCTGATACAATGACGCTGAGTGCCCATAACTTTCCCACGCGATGGTTTGGTGCGCAATAAGGCCAACGACCAACTCAGATCAAATACCCAACCCATTAGCATTTTATTAATGCGGGGCAAGCGCGACCCATGAAGTGCGGTCCCGTCGCCCCGTCTCGAGGGTGTGTGGCAAGGGCCTCTCCTGCCCGTCCACGCCTCATCATCATCGAACCGTGGGTACCCCTCAGGGCCGACCCACCACCAACATGTTTCTGTAATCAGGTCATAGGAACTGTGTGGTTAAAACACCAAGACGGAACCTGAGGAATCACCCTCAAGGGGCCCCGCTCGATGAAACCGTCAAGGTGGACTCAGAGGAATCACCCTCAAGGGTCCCACACTTGAGGGGTTGCACGACAGAGTCATCGTCGGGAGTGGTGAAGGAGGAATCACCCTCGATAACCATGACCAACTAGCTGCACCACAGAGCTAGCATCATGAGTACTTCACGAGGTGTCACCCTCGGTACTCGATAGTAGCGCTGCAGAGTCGTACAGATAAGGGGGGTGCGGTGATTTGAGGGGCCTGGCTTGTCGGTCGGTTGACTGAGTCTTCGAGTCGTCGATGAAGAAGCAGGGGCAACTGGGACTAAGGGGGTCACTGGGGATTCATTGATCAACCTATACTAAGCAGTTGGTATGATTGCAGGTATAGTAGCAGTTCATCAAAAGCAGGCTATGCAACAGAATAGGAGCTAACTAATACAGTAGCAAAATCTAATGCAAGAATAAGAGGGGAGAATGGGCGATATCGGAATGCTCAAGGGGGAGTTGCTTGCCTTGCTGCTCTGCGGCAAAAGGCTGATCGTTAGCCGCGTAGTCGTACCCGGCAGCAGCGTCAGTCTCGGGATCTACCGGTAAGAAGAGGGGGGAGAAACAATAAATACAAAGCAGACAAATGCATCACGATGCATGACATGGCAATATGCAGGGCTAGGCATGCACTAACGTAGTGTTACACGTCGCAGACGGATCGGAAGAATATCTGATGATATTTCCCGGGTCTCGGGCTACTACCGGACAGATGAAAACGATGGAAAAGTTCCATGTTTGCTATGCTAGAGGCATGTGACAGACTAACAGACTGCGTAATTGGAACCGTAGAATTATTCTGAGCAACTTTCATGTTCAAAACTTTTTAATCCGGGCTACGGTTTATTTTATATTAATTTTTAAAGATTTAATAATATTTTGAAATTCTTTTAATTAATAAATTCGAATTATCCGAAACAGTAATTACTGTTTAATTAAACTAATTTAACAGTTTAATTAATTAATCTATTTAAACTTAATTAAGTAATTAATTAACTAATTATTTATTTATTTATTTATTTTTATTTTTATATAAATCAGTTTTTGTATTAATTTCGTTTTAACAGGGCGGGCCCCGCATGTCATACATACACATACGTACATACACACATACATGTGTACAGACATACACATACATACACATACACACACGTTGCACACGCACATGCACACACTCGCGCGCGTGCGCGCACGCAGCCGGCCGGCGCGGCGGCCGCCGGCGGTCGGGGGGGGGGGAGGAAGGGGAGCCGGCGCGGCTCACATCGGGGGGAGCCGAGGCGGCGGGGTCGCCGGGAGGCGGGGCGGGTCGGGGCCGGCGGGAGGCAGCGCGGGCGGCGAGGAGGAGGCAGCGACGACGGCGGCGGGGCGGCATTGGGCCGGTCGCGGCCGAACCGGCGCGTCGGGCGCGGGCTCGGGGCCGGCAGGCGTCGCGGGGGGGGGGGGGCGCAGGGGGGCGGCCGGGTCGGCGCTGGCGCGCGTCGGCCCGTCGGCGGGGGGGGGGGGGGGGGGGACTGGCGCGAGCGCCTGGGGGCCGGCTCGGTCGCGGGGGGGGGGGGGGGGGAACGAGCGGCCGTGCGGGGGGGGGGGGGGGGGGGGGGGGGGAAACGAGCGACGGGGGCTGGGGGCTGGGGGGGCGCTAGGGTTGCCCCTGGACCCCTTATAGACGCCGGCTGGGCCGGCCCTTTTCGGCCCAGTTAGGCCTTTTCTTTTTTTTCTTCTTTTTTTTAATTTATTATTAAACAGCATCTATTTTAATTATTAGAGGCTCTAAAATAATTCCAAAAATGTCGGTTTCAATTTTATAAATCCTTAGGGAATATTTGCAACCCATCCAACATTTTTAATTCTGATTTTCCACAACTTTTAAAATCCACTTTTTAGACGATTTAAATTTCGGCGGAATTTTAACGGGGTTTGAACCAACGCGAGTTTAACAACAGTAACGCGGTGACGTGGCATCATTAGTGCGGGATCACTATAGCTTAATTACAGAGATTACTGTAGCACAAAACCAGGGCGTCGCATTATGGGGGCACTTGATCATTTGTTTTAGGATAAAACTCCTCCAGTAAGGTCGAACATTGGTTTTACCATTCGCTAACCTAATAAAATTTCAATAGGGACTTTCCAGACCCCATGGACTTTTAATCAACAAACCGGGCCAGTGCTCACCATGACTGTTGGTCCATCTACCTAGCAGTCGGCGGGCCACCTCGGGGAAACTTGAGGTATATTTTTGCTACTGTCCACTTCGCATAGACAGATGATGCCCGTAGATAGAGAACGTGCGGCTCTAGACACGGATATGGCTTAGTGGGAGGTCTTGCTAGTTTGGTTTTACCGTTGACGAGTGGTTGTCCACCGGGATTCCATATCATAAGCATCATGCTATCACGGTGTGAGGTTTTCCATCGAATGCGTGTGCTAATTTATGATGGACTAATTGGAGCATCCTTGCAGGGTTAAATCTTCAGGAAAGTAGTGCCCGCGGTTATGTGGCAATTTGGAAATTTATAATATTCGATCGTAGAAAACTGATGCGGAGCATCCTACGGTCATCCGCATGTACACTCCGACTACTTCCCAAGCCCCATGTGCCATTGGACATAAGGTGAACGCGCTCCTTAATGCTTCCTCTTCCAATTCACTCAAGACATGGATGCTACCTCAAGCGGAAACTCTATGCATGCTTCGATACCATGAAGATGATCTAGAGGATGCTCGGAGTGAAGGCCGAGTCACTATGAAGATGGATCCGAAGACGAACGAGCGAGAGGACCAAAGAAGGCCAAGCAACCTCCCAGGTCCCGAACATCCGGCCCATACCCCGGACATCCGGTCCCTGGAGATCTCTCTGGCGCCAAGGCCAAAGCTGCTGGAAGCTACAAGCGCCGGACATCCGGCCCATGCCGTGGACATCCGGCGACCCCTCAAAACCCCGGACATCTGGTCCCAGCTCCAGGAAATCCGATGCACCCGTAGCCAGAGAACCACAGAAACCGGCGCCCGAGCCCCGGACATCCGGCCCCACGGCCCGGACATCCGGCCTACCCCTGAAGCGTCGAACATTCGGCCCCCAAGCCCGGACATCGTGCCGTTGTGCGGCAGACGCGGGCAGGAGGCCCATGTATCCCTCTCACTTACCCCTTCGTGGGCTAGCACTATATATGCTCCACCCCCTCCTCCATTTTAGGGTTAGAAATGGTTTAGCTCATAGATTAGTTGAGCATTGCTCCTTCCATATACTTCTCCTAGGAGATTGCAATCTCCAGGTGTGAGAAGATCCTATGGATGTCAAGGCCCCTATCTAGGGAAGATCCTCCAGGATTCCAAGGCCTCATCTCCCTATGGGATTTGGGATGAACTCTGCCATGTAGCCTATTTCCCTTTGTTGTTCTTGTACCTTTGTGGATCTTATGTGGATGTGAGTCTAGTGGATGTGTGATTGGACTTGTTCTTGAGTGTTTCTCTTGTGATTTCTCCCCGTTCTTCCCCGTGTTCTTCGTGGATTCCCCCTCCAATTCTTGAAAGATCGACACCCACTGGTTTGCCCCGTATCATCTTGGTATCAAGAGCCATGTTTCTCACGAATATGGAGTCCTCCCCTTCGTTTTCTAGCTAATTTTTGTTTGTTCTTACCTGATTTTGAAAATCCCCACAAAAATAGCCATACCAAAATCTCTTGGATTTGTTGGTTCTTATGATATTTTGTTGATTTTGATCCATGGAATTCGTGTTTGGCAAGTAGATCTAGCTTTCCCACCACGAAATCCACCCCAATTTTTCTTTTTCCACATCAATTTTGACCCCCGAGACCGAAAATTTCTGCCCAAATCGAGTTCCCGAGCCCCAAATCGAGATCTGGATCTGTCGGGCCAGACATCTGGGCCTCTGGCCGGACATCCGGGCCCCCCAGCTGGACATCTGGCTCCTGGAGCTCAAAAATCGGGCGTCTTTGAACATCATGTCCCGAAAATCCGGCCTAACCCCCGGATGTCCGGCCCCTATAGATTTCTGCTTTTCTGTTTCACCGTCCATAACTAATTCATTCGGAGTCCGTTTTGACGTTCTTTAGCTTGTTGGATAGCTATTGACATACTCCATCCCACAAAAATAGATTCGTAACCATTTGACTCCATCATAGTTTTGAAATTTTGGCAAGTTTGCCGAGGACTCCACCATAATTTCCGCATAAGCATCCCACCATAAACTTCCGTCATCCTAACTCAATTTTGTTTGAGATTTTGAGTTTCGGTTTCCGTTTCCTAAGGTGTTTCGACTAATTAGGGACGGTTCTACATCGACAACGCTGCTACTCATCATCGCCTCGACCTCGACATCGACATCGGCCACTTTGCCTTTGGCACCCCATGACTGTAAGCAAGGATGGTAATCTCAGCGACATCATTGTCCAATTCTTTGCCATTGCATTGATCGCTTCGAGCATATTGCGCACCTTACCCATTGAGACTAGCGAGTTGAGAATTGTCGGGCCACGTTTCTTCTGCACTGTAGTGATACTCTTATGCCGCATAGCTAGTTTTAGCATGCAAATATCTTGTTATCTACATTGTGCCATAAGTCTCTCCCGTGCATATCCATCATACTTGTCTCATATCTTGGTTCGAGCATCAAGCATAGAAAAAAAAGAGGAAGAGAAAAGAAAGAGCAAAGCTTTTAAGAAAAAGAGGAGATACAAAAGAGCTTATAAGCAATAGCAATGGCATTGAGCCATTTTGCATAGTAGATACTCTTGGATCATACATACATAGCATACTTGGGATTGAAGACGGCACGTTTACTCTTTTAGGTTGTTGCAGAAGCGCATATCTAGCCCATTTGGGCAATCGGGCTATTGTCTCTTCTAGTATCCGTGGAACACGAGCTTTTCCCGGGTCTCTCACATTTTGTGCTCATTCATTGGTTGCGCGGATCCCATTTATCTATTCATGTGTGTGTTCCTAGTGCCACCATAGCTATTGATCTATTTGCTTTGCATTGCAATTTTGTGAATCTTCCTCAACATTTTTGATATCTTGGATTAACATTTACTTGAATTTTGTGCCACTTGTCCTAACCAAGCCACTCGATAAGCTTTACATTGTAGGTGTGAGTGAACAAGTCCGGTACCAATTCCACTATTCTCTCAATTCACATTCAGTGAAACGGGATACATCCTCAACTTTGGGAACAGTATATTGGTATTGTTTATCTCATATCCCACTCACCTTTGCTCGAGTCTTGTGATGGCTAGGCAAAGCACATCATCTTCGGTCTTCGACAACTACATCAACATGAACAACTACATCAACCAGAAACTCGAGCGACTCGCCATCGACATATGACACTCCGAAGCTCGGAAAAGAGACTACATCGACAACAAGTTGGACGCTCACATGGATCAACTTCGACACATGGTGGCCAACTACAAGTCTTCTTCCCCTTCGTCATCTTCAAGGCGGAGACACTCAAGTCGCACATCGTCGGAGCGTCCAACCAAAGCAAGCATCACACGGCAACGTCCTCATCTTTGAGACGACTGCCAAGACGAGGGCAAGAAATAAGCGCGCCAAGACGAAGAACGCCATAAACCACAAGCTTCGACGCCAACACCAAGGCGACCGACTACAAGCATGGATGACCCTTCCATCTTCGGAGGCATCCCAAGGAAGATAGCCGAGCATGGGAATCTCCCTTCGATCATGGAGGCACGCGACAAGGTGCCATCTTCGGCCCACATACAAGGCAATGGAGACGATGTGCCATCTTTGGCCCTCATACAAGGCTACGGCGACAAGACGGTCAAGCATGGGATTTTCCCTTCGACCACGGCGGCGAGTGCGACCCTCTTCACCGACTTGAAGACGGAGCACACATGGGACTCATACTTGGAGTCAAGCACCGAGGACGAGCTTGGGATGTTCCCTTTGGTCTTGGAGGAGATTGATGTTTTGCCACACCCCATTGAATTCATCTTCGGAGGCGTTATGGATGAGGTGGTTGAGCATGGGACTATCCCTTCAACCGAGGCGGCGCAAGGAGTTGAGCATGGAGACGTTAGCACCTACATCTCTCCGACACCGGCATATGATGAGATGCCCCAATTTCCATGTGAGGAGAGCCACCACCACATGAGTGAGACGAGGGAATCCACCATATGTGACTTTGAGTGCATTTACTATGAGAGGATGAGTGTGACCACCACTAGCCCCATACATGAAAACATGCCAAAGTTCCTATGTGAGGTTGAGAGCCATCACCACCTTTTGAGTGACTCAACCAACCATATTAGTGAGGGCATCCTTGAGGGAGTGGGTGAGCCACAACACTTAGTGAGTGAGGTAGTTGAGAGGGCATGTGAGGCCACTATGATCTCTAACAACTTAACCTCTACTCCTATTGTGTCTTCTTATTTGGTGCAAGGTCTCCTACATGATGACGTGCCTACCCATGACGATTACATCCCTCCAATGGGAATGACGATGGCCATGGTGGACGATGATGCACCCCCCACATGGTTCCATCATGATGTTGACCATGAGTTGGTACTTCCCACCTTACCTACATCCCATGAGCGGAGCTCTAAAGGTAACATAGGTGAAGGTTCTTTGCTTGTACCACTAGTGGACTATCTTGCCATTGATTGCTTACATGATGTTGATCACCTTATGGACACACCACATGCTATGTCTTCTTCATGTTTAGATATGCCACCAATTTTTGATGAATATGATGATGAGCGTGTTGACTTACCTAGTTGTGATGCTATGCTCCATAGGATATCATGTGAAAATTCTATTGGTCACATCATGTTCAACAATCCGCTAAACTTGTCATATGCTATGCCTATAATTTCACATATTGCATCTTTGCAAGCTCACTGTAGCGACTATGCATATCCCATAAAAAATAATCCCATTTGCTCATATGGCATAGACGACAAGCCCATGGTTATTGGCATTTTATTTTCTTGTGATGATATTGCCATGCTTCCTTTGCATCATTTTTGCAATAATTCTCATATACCATTCCATGATCTCCATGATTTGGAAATGCATTGTTTTGGATGTTGTCCATATTCTCTGACTTATGCTTCCGCTATTGCACATGAGGATACCTCCATAGTTTCCTCATACATGTTAGGAGATTTGGTTCCATCCCATCCATTGCATGAGCACCATAATTGTGTGCACCATCCTCATATCATGAATAACAATGCTCCCGATAATTCACATGATGCACTACATTCACATGATGCACTAGATACTTCTAGTCTCCATTATGTCATATATAACAACAAACCTTTCATGATGGATGGCATGTTCTTATATCATGCATTTCATTTATTTGAGCATTGGATATTTTGTGCTAATGAACACAAGCACATGCACATCCTAATGGATGATGTATACATATACCACGCGCACACAATTTTCCCTTTGCGTTTGTTGTGTGTAGGTACTATTGATTACTCGTCAACCTCACAATCCCATGAGTTGACGAAAAGAGCTCTTGAGAGCACCGATGCTTTGGGATCCATCGGAATGTGTCTCCAACCATTCCCCTTGGGCAAGGACTACGCGCACCTCTTCTACTTGGTTCTCACATGACTATGGGCTATATACGAGTTGTTATCTTATGCTCATGTTCTCGTGTTCACTTTGCATGCTATGCCTCATTCTATGTTTTTACCATGCGATTGTGACCCTTGCTTGCATTTACCCATGAGTCACCATTCTACTACCACTATGTGTATTTGCATGCTTGGTGGAGATCCTAAGTGCTATTGCTATGTTCACCTCGAGCATTATGCTATTCTTGCTTATTGTGTTGGGAGAGTCATGATGTTCCATTCTTATTCACATAGGACTTCTTGCCAATGCAATGACGATACTTTGCTCATATCTCGTTTTCTTGCTTGTGATATGTCATGTGCATTATGTATGCCCACTATGTGCACGCGTGACATGGTTGCCATGATTACATCTAGTATGTTGCATCTTCGCACTACTAGCTTCCATGCCTTGATTACTATGATTACTTGCCTCGTTGCATCACCCATGTTACATGCTTGCTCTTTTCCTTGGGTTGATGACATACATGGCCATGCCTCTCACATGATTAGTGTTGATCATTGTCTCTTGTCTCCTTTACTTGCATCATGTAGTGAGTGCACCCATGTTATGCTTATTGATGATCTTGGAAAATTGGACATATTACTTGTGATGCATGCTACTTGGATTGAGATTCATATCTTTGGTTGTGCTACCATCATATGCTTACATGCCATGTCGCATTCTCTTGTCCCTTCTAAAGATAAGAATGATGATGACACTTGTTGGGTCTTTCACCGCACGAATGATAGGTTTTGCATTCATGATAACCTCATTTTTTTCCGAGTGTTTGTCGTATTCTTTCATTTTGAAGGCTTTGCAAGGTGGTGTCGTCGTGAGACATATTGGTCATGCGAAGGCACACATGATGAGCAACAACAACATCTTCGAGAACATTCCCATGGTGAGCTCATTCCTTTTGGGTAATTTTCCCATACACTTATTGAATGGTTCACAATTTCATTGTAGTTTCCTCCTTCTTGTTTACATGATACATATCATGGATGGAGAAGCAACATATCTTGTGCATATGAGTAGCCTTGGGCACATTTTCATGCATGTGGACATTTTTTCCTACAATTTCACATTTGTTGCCTGTCGGTACACTAGGACTGGGGTACCCAGTGCCCCTGACTTATGCACATGCAGTAGTAGCAGAACCCATCAACATAAACCCAGTCCAAGCTAGAGAAGTCGCTCTATGAGAGATCAAGGAGCGCATCAAGAAGACGAAGCCAACATCCAAGACCAAGACCCCGGCAAAAGCAACCTATGCTGGCTAGCAATGCCGGCAAGATCGATGCAACGGCCTAGAACGGCCCCGAGCCGCGCCAGTGTCACACCCTATGTTTGTATCACTTTGCTATACTATGGATTTACAAAATTTGGAACCATTTAAAACTTTTTTAGTGCATGTGCTTGATTGATTTGTTTGATGCTTGTTTGTTTTGTTGATTGTGTTATGGCACTCATAGGTTCTTCTTTTCTCCAAACTCATCCTACTTGACCCAAACATCTTGCCCAATGATCATACCATGTGTATAGTACCCAAAACTATTTTTATCAAATATTATTTTAGCCAAAAAGGATTTATTCAAATTAGGTTTTCAAAAACCCCTGAATTGAGGTTTGTACTACAAGACCTCAAATTGGGTGGATCCTTTTCCCCCAAAGACTCTATTTGGAACCTACTATATATAAGACTTCCCAAAACCACCAAATATTATTTTTAAAGATTATTTTACTATTTTAATTAAAGGCTTTTTCTTAAGGCCAGAAATGGTTTTTCATAGGGTAAAAATTATTTAAATGCTTACAAAATATTTGAGAAAATTTAGGGAAACTCAGTGGACATATATTTTCCATATATATGAGTATCAACACATGGTCATGTTCAACATAATGGTGTAGGACCGAAAGTATGTCTATAGGGGGGGTGATTAGACTACTTGACCAAATAAAAATCTACTTTTTCCCAATTTTAAGTGTTGGCAGATTTTAGCATTCATAGCAAGTCAAGCACACCCTACACATGCGTGTCTAAGAGTATAGCAGCGGAAAGTAACAACAAGCATGTATAGTAGAGGGTAGGAAGGAAGATCAAACGCAATTTGTAGACACAAGATTTTTCCCGTGGTTCCGATAGGTGGTGCTATCGTACGTCCACGTTTATGGAGTCTTCAACCCACGGAGGATAACGGTCGCGAGAGTCCACGGAGGGCTCCACCCATAAGGGTCCAAGAAGTAGCAACCTTGACTATTCCATAACGGCTTCCGTCCACGAAGGACTAGCCTCACTATGGGTAGATCTTCACGAAGTAGGCGATCTCCTTGCCCGTACAAACTTCTTGGTTCAACTCCACAACACGAAGTAGGAGGCTCCCAAGCGACACCTAACCTATCTAGGAGGCACCACCCTCCAAAAGGTAATAGGCTCGGCAATGTCGATGAACTCCTCGCTCTTGTGCTTCAAGATGATAGACTCCTCAACACACAATCACTCTCTCACAGATTTGGCTATGGTGGAAGAGATTGATTTGGTGGAAAGAAACTTGGGGAGACTAGAGATTAAGATTCATATGGATGGAGTGGAATAGCTTGATCTCAACACATGAGTAGGTGTCTCTCTCTCAGAAAATATGATGGGGGCAAGTATGGAAGAGTTCTGAGTGCTTCTCTTTTTCGAGTGGGTGGTGGTGAAGGGGTATATATAGGCATCCCCAAAAATCCAACCGTTACACCTAAAGTGACCAACTCGGTGACACCGATGTGTGAATCTCGGTGGTACCGAAGTGATCAAAAGGTGACAACTTTTGAATCTCGGTGAGACCGATATATAATTCTCGGTGGTACCGATAAGGTGACCAACGGTCAGATTGCGCAACTTGGTGACGCCGATCCAACAGACTCGGTGGTACCGATTTTGTGAATCTAGGTAACAGAACGTTAACAACCCAAAGTCGGTGGCACCGAAGTGGAATCAGTTGCACCGATGTTCTAGGGTTTGGCATGGGTCTGTCTGAGTTTGGGAATCGGTGGCACCGAGTGGAAAGTGTTGGTTGCACCGATTTTGGATATTTGACTTTCGACAGACTTTTGTGGAAGAGCTTGTGGGTGTTTTTTGTGATTATCACTTGTGCACGTATGAGCATTTTGTTCACCAATAGTACCTTACCCCCTTTTAATAGTATTGGCTTTCCTATGCACTCAAAGTGATTTCTCACAAAGTAAAATGTAGAGTCCTCTTGCTTGAAGCTTTGCCCATCTATTTCCTTGCATCTTGGGGCTATCCACAATCCTTTTGCCATCTCTATCATTGAACTTTTCCTGAAATATGCTTAGTGGAAACATTAGTTCAATGACATATATGTTGTTATTAATTACCAAAACCACCAAGGGAGCAAATGTGCTTTCAATCTCCCCCTTTTTGGTAATTGATGACAACATATAGATCAAAGCTCTGACATATGATATAATCAATGAATGTAATCGTCGCTTTGAGAAGTATGTGATAAGCAAGAGCTCCCCCTAAATTTGTGCGTTATTTTAAATTTGCGTTTGAATGCAAATGCACAATCGATTAGGTACATAGGGCACTCTTTCATGTCACATACAACTTGGTGGTGTGCAAGAATAATAAGAATGAACATCATAGCACAACACAATCAAGCAAAGGTGAATGATCATCTCATAAGCATCATAATGATAGGAAATAGTAGCAACACATATTAAGCGTATGATCAAACACCAACAAACGTTTAACACAAGCAATCAAAAGACCGAAAGACCAATTGTTTTTTTCTGAACGCGATAAAAACCAAACGCTCTCTCACTCGAAGCCTAAAGATCTATATACACTTCTCCCCCTTTGGCAACAAGTTACCAAAAAGTTCAAAGTTATATGTCTAAGCGCTCTTCTGGGGCTGATCTCCTCCGGTGGTCGGTGAAGGAGCCGAGAGAACTACGTCGGCGAAGACCTCTGCTGATGTCATGGATGGAGTTGGAGTGGCAACTAGAGGTACTGGAGCTGATGGAGCCGAGGAGGCTGTAGCAGGTGCTGATGAAGAAGGCCTCAACTCTGGAACTGGCACTATGGCTGATCTGGCCTGGGTAGTGAAGTGAGTGCCTGGCCTGAGAGGAGAGTCATCCTCATCATCTGAAGTGTCGGGACTGGGCACGCTGTCAACTTCCTTCTTCGGCTTGTTCACTATCTTTGTCAGCCCATCCACTTTGTCATTTAGGGTCTTGATCCTATTTTCAAAGATCCTCACTAGACTATTCTGATTCCCCAGTATGTCCTTGATGTCCTTCTGCATGCCCTGAACGACCGTGATCAAGAGATCCATTTGCTCGTTCCTGGATCTAGGGACTTGAGCACTAGTGGCTCTAGCTGCCTCTGCCTCTGCCTGTGCTACAGCTGATGTGGGATGATCTGGGTCCATCACCACAACGTTGTCCTCAAGATCTGGCTATAGGGGCAAGTGGGGCCTGTCAAGAGCAAAAATGTGCTTGTCCAGCTTGGAATTGAAGAGCATCTGAATGTAGGGTGCATAACAGCATGAGCACTTTCTGATCAGCAGCAACCCTCTTCACAGTCTCTACTATCAACTCCATCACCCTTATCCTGGTGTGTCTATCAAGATGGATTAGCATGTTGATGGAATAGCCTCGAATCATCTTGTCATCTCCAGACTTAGGCATCAATGTGTGCCTCAAGATGGTGTTCATGGTACGGAGGCCAACCTGGAGGAAGTAAATGGATCCTAACTTGTGATATTTCAAGTTAGCAGCAGGGATCTCATTGTACATGTTCTTCATAGAATCATGGCTCTCCTTGGATTCTGAATAGACATCCAAGTCACCATCTTCCACCTTTGGGACTCCTAAGATGGCAGCCCAATCCTCAACAGTAGACTCATATCTTGCTCCTTCAGTCATCCACACAATCCTACCATCTCCATAGAAGTGAGCAGTGGAGTAGAATTGCATGATCATCTCGTCGTTCCATGCAGTGAATTCTCTGCCAACAAACTCATCTAGGCCATTGCAATGAAAATTGTCTTGAACATTTGGAAACTAATCTTCATTCGCCTTGATGTACTTCTAGTCAACGTATCTCATATCACTGACAGCTGGGCTCTTCTCAAGTAACACAGCCTCATAGAAATCTTGTTTCTCCTTGGTATAGAACCTACAGTCCACAGCTGTTTTTCTCCTCTGAGCATATGGATCAATCGCTCTCCATGCCCTCAAACCAGAATCCTTCCTCTTCTTCATATCTTCAGCAAGCAGGTGGCTGGCATTGTGCTCTGGAAGGTGTGGTCTGAGCTTCATCAAAGCAGTCATGTCATCATCATCATTAGCTTCCCTGAAAGTGGAGGTCTTGTTCTTGGAAGAAGCTGGAATCTCTCTGGAGAACCTCTTGGGTTTGTAAGCAGCAGCAGCCTTCTTTGGAGCAGATTTGGTGCTCTTGGAAGTGTTAGCCTTACGCATAGCATCTGCCATAAGCTTGTTCTTCTTCTTGGGAGGGGCCTTTGCAGCTGGCTCTACCTCCTCTTCTGCAGTAGCTGCCTCCTCTGGATCCTCATACATAGAGGTAGGCCTGCCAACAACATGGATAATCCTCTTCCTAGATTTCTTCTTCTCACCAGCCTTCTTGGGAGGCACAACAGTCAAGGTTGCTCTGGAGCTCTCTGGTGCTCTCACTGTCTCAGAGCTAGCATACTCCTTTCTGATAGCTTTCTTCTTCTTGGAACAAGTGGCAGCATCATCTTTCTTAGGAAGCTCCTCAGGGATGAAGTCTTCATCCTCCTCATCAGAATTGAGCTTCCTCCTAGTCCTTGTAGCAGCCTTGGGCAGATCTGGAGAACTAGGCACATCATCAAAGCTTCCCTTAGGACTAGTGCCTGAGTCCATGTCCACACTTTGCTCTCTGAAGTTGTTCTCACTATCTTCAGCCTCTGACATATCTGACCCTGTGAATAGAGTATAGAGGAGCAGAGGGGTTGAGCAACACAAAACACAGAGATTTTCAAAAATTTGAACAAGGAAGACATTAGTTTTAGCTTTCTGCAGAAGGTATTTCGGTGTCACTGAGTGGTATTTTTCGGAGTCACCGAGACTGACCATATGCATCAACAGAGACCTGGCAACCTTTTTGGTGGAACCGAAAAGTTTGCTTCAGTCTCACCGATATGGTTCTCAGTAACCCTAAAACACAATCGGTAGAACCGATTTTTTCAACTCGGTGGTACCGAGATGCAATCTGGGGACAGCTAACCCTAAAATTTTCATTGTTCGCTAATCTACGGGAACTCTGGTGGATAGGGAGGATTGCACACAATGGCTTATAGATAAGAACATCTCAATGCGCAAGAATTAGACGATGGAGCGCAAGAGAGGATCGGATCCGTACCCTAGCTTGGTGACGGTCCGCTACGGCAAAGACGGCAGTGAAGATGCCCGTCGACGGCGAGGATCCCAGCGGCGGAGGAGCACGGGGAGGCAAGGGCGACGACCGGGTGGTCCTTTTTGGCAGCTTAGGGTTTTGGAGTGTGACGGTTTGAGGAGTCAATTTCAAAGCGTCGGGTCCACAGCATATATACCCCTTGCTGTCGGTGACACCGGTTCGAAATTTTCGGTGTCACCGAGTTTCTCAACTGTCAGCTGACAGGGAAACTCGGTGTAACCGAGAATAAGGAATCGGTGTTACCGAGATTGAAAAACCAGATCAACCCTAGGCATTCGGTGAGACCGAGAATTTTGGTTGATTCCACCGAGATGCACTTGGGAGGTTTTGGAATGCAGCCCTTTTCGACACGGAACTCCGAGTGCATCTCACATAGAGGGATCGAGAAGTGCTTGTTCAAGTTTTGTGATGCAACAAGAATGGAATATGAGGTGAGAAAGCATAGATAGCTAGAGAGTGGTCCTAGGCATTCTTGTCCATCCAATTGGCAAAAGAGAAATCAAAAACCAAATAGCAACAATTGGATGTCCTCGAATGGATAAATAAATGCGTACCAACGTGCTCACTCAATAAGATGTCAAATGAAATCATGGCAAACATGCACATACACACTAGCATCTATCAAGCATTTTGGCGATGACGGAGTCATCTATATATGAGTATATTGACTTAGGTCATACTCATCGTTTAAGCACAAGTGGGGTTACCACTTTTACATAAAGCATTTAATGTTGTCACATACCAAGAGATGCTTTGACTCAAGTCTTAGAGTAAAGCTCCCCCTTGATGTGACATCCCCCCATAGGAGGGATAAACTAACCTTCAGTTTTGTCGATGAAGACTTCATGTTGGTGAGGTACTGGTGGATGCTCAAAGTTGATGAAGACCACCATGAGTTGGGAGCATCCTTGTTGTTTCCTTACTCTTCTCACCTACATGGGTTAGTCCCAACACACAAGAGACAAAAACAAGGATATCTACGGACATGGAGTGCAAAGCATGTGTGATGATGTCTATGGATTTGTTGATTACCTTGTCCCTTGCTTACCTTTGAGGGAATGTGTGACTCCTAGAACTATTGCATAGAGTTGATGTTGATTGCAACTAGTTCTTGCCAACAATGAATGTGAGTGAATTTCATTGGCGGAGTCACCCCTCAAGAACTCTCTAGTTCTTCTTCTTGGGAACCCACATCAACTTGATGCGGATCCTTGGTGTTGAAGTAGCCCTTGTAGAAGTTGAGCTTGAAGTAGCCTTGGGAACCCACTCCACCAAAGCTTGGGATTCATCTTCATATGAGTCAATGTCCTCTTGAAGCTTGTTCTTGCCCTTGAGCTTGTGGTCTTGTGGTGGAAGGTCATCTTGGAAGCTTGTTCTTGCCCTTGAGCTTGTGGTCTTGTGGTGGAAGGTCATCGTGGAAGCTTGTTCCCTTGGGGAGAGTATGTTCATACTTCTCCTTTTGAGGAACAAACTTTGGCTTGGGGTATTGACCTTCTTCCCATTCAACTCCATTAGCGTTGAAATAGCCAATGCCATGGTTCTTCTGGTATCCTCCGTGCTTGCGTACAATTTCCTCAAATTGCTTACACCCGGCAAGACTCTTGTAGATACCTTTCTGTATAATTCCTTTCAATAAACCATTTTCTTGCTCAAGTGTAACTTGGCTACGAGAATCATCATTAGTGGAATCAATAGAACTACTAGAAGCAACATCATTAGGTTTGACATTTTTATTGTTGCTACTAGATGAAGAACCTTTCTTTCCTTTGTTACTAGTTTGTCTAGGTTTAACTTGTGGCATAAATGTAGACAAGAGTAATCGTTTGGCTAGATAAGATGAAGTCTTCTTTCGGAGATCGTCATTGATAGCTTTAAGAAACTCATCCTCTTGCTCTAAGGTGAGCTTCTCGAAGCGTAGCCTCTCATGAGTCCTTACAAGCTCTCTATGATCTTCAAGAATAGATTCATGAGCTATCTTAACAGTGTTTAATTCTTTAGTTAGTTGTTCTATTTTCATCTTATCATCATCAAATGACTTATCTTGCCTAGCATGAGAATTATCAAGTTCATTTTGACTAGCATCACTAGTTTCATCAAAGTGCAAGTCATCATCACAAAGCAAATCATCTTCATCACTATTGAAATCAAGATACTCGGGGTGTGATACCTTGGGGCCTTTTGCCATGAAGCAACTTCCACTCCCTTCATTTGGTGAATCAAATAGATCATAGGAGTTGGTAGTCACTAGTGCAAGTCCGGCAACACCTTCATCTTGACTATAGTCGGAGTTGGAGTGATAGCTTCTCTCGGAGTTGTTGTCGGAGTTGGAGCCGGAAACCTATTCACCAACATGAGCTTGATGTCTTCTTCTTGTGTAGCTCTTGGTGTACTTGTCCTTCTTATTCGAATCCCTACTTCTCCTTGAGGGTCTTCGTTCATAACGATCATCTCTACTCCTTCTCTCTCTTTGAGGTGACTCATTCCTTGAGCTTCGTCTTCTAGGTGATTCTTCTCTTCGTTTGTAGGGAGCCGTGCACTCATTTGAGTAGTGTCCGGGCTTCCCACAATGTAGCAATTGCGGTCACGACTTGACGAACGCTTCTCTTCATATCTTGAGTTGGAGCTTCGTTCTTTGCCTCTATTCTTGTAGAACTTGTTGAATTTCTTGACCATGAGGCTTATCTCTTCATTGGTGACAAGGTTGTCGCTTGAAGTTGCGGGAGCATCACTTCTGGCTTTGTAAGCACCGCTAGACTTGTTCTGAAGCTCTTCTTTGTCTTTGACTGTCATCTCATGAGCAACAATCCTTCCAATGACTTCCGTAGGCTTGAGATCTTTGTAGTTGAGCATCATTTGGATCAATGTGCACACGGTGTCGTATCTCTCATCCAAAGCTCGAAGTATCTTCTTGATGATGAATTTGTCGGTCATTTCTTCGCTTCCTAAGCCGGCAATCTCATTGGTGATGAGAGCTAGCCTAGAGTACATCTCTGCGACTCCTTCACCATCCTTCATCTTGAACTTGTCAAGTTGACTTTGAAGAACATCCAACTTTGATTCTCTCACGGACTCGGTTCCTTCGTGCATATCAACCAAAGTATCCCAAATCTATTTTGCATTCTCGAGACGGCTAATTTTGTTGAATTCTTCGGGGCATAGGCAGTTAAAGAGAATGTCGCATGCTTGAGCGTTGTATTGCAACATCTTCAATTCATCCGCGGTCGCTTCACGATCCGGTTCCTTTCCATCACCAAAGAATTCACCTTGCAAGCCAACATGAACAACAGCCCATACGGTGGGGTTATGACCAAGAATATGCATTTTCATTTTGTGCTTCCAACTAGCAAAATTAGTGCCATCAAAGTACGGACCTCTACGGTGATGATTTCCCTCACTAGACGCCATACTCTCCTATGTTGTGAGACCAATGCAATGGAGACCAAAGGTCTGATACCACTTGTAGGACCGAAAGTATGTCTAGAGGGGGGGGTGATTAGACTACTTGACCAAATAAAAATCTACTTTTTCCCAATTTTAAGTGTTGGCAGATTTTAGCATTCATAGCAAGTTAAGCACACCCTACACATGCATATCTAAGAGTATAGCAGCGGAAAGTAACAACAAGCATGTATAGTACAGGGTAGGAAGGAAGATCAAACGCAATTTGTAGCCACGAAGATTTTTCTCGTGGTTCCGATAGGTGGTGCTATCGTACCTCCACGTTTATGGAGTCTTCAACCCACGGAGGGTAATGGTCGCGAGAGTCCACGGAGGGCTCCACCCATAAGGGTCCATGAAGTAGCAAACTTGACTATTCCATAACGGCTTCCGTCCACGAATGACTAGCCTCACTATGGGTAGATCTTCACGAAGTAGGCGATCTCCTTGCCTGTACAAACTTCTTGGTTCAACTCCACAACACGAAGTAAGAGGCTCCCAAGCGACACCTAACCAATCTAGGAGGCACCACCCTCCAAAATGTAATAGGCTCGGAAATGTCGATGAACTCCTTGCTCTTGTGCTTCAAGATGATAGACTCCTCAACACACAATCACTCTCTCACAGATTTGGCTATGGTGGAAGAGATTGATTTGGTGGAAAGCAACTTGGAGAGGCTAGAGATCAAGATTCATATGGATGGAGTGGAATAGCTTGATCTCAACACATGAGTAGGTGGCTCTCTCTCAGAAAATATGATGGGGCAAGTATGGAATAGTTCTGAGTGCTTCTTATTTTAGAGTGGGTGGTGGTGAAGGGGTATATATAGCATCCCCAAAAATCCAACTGTTACACCTAAAGTGACCAACTCGGTGACACCGTTTGTGAATCTCGGTGGTACCGAAGTGATCAAAAGGTGACAACTTTTGAATCTCGGTGAGACTGATATATAATTCTTGGTGGTACCGATAAGGTGACCAACGGTCAGATTGCGCAACTCAATGACGCCGATCCAACAAACTCGGTGGTACCGATTTTGTGAATCGAGGTAACAGAAAGTTGGCAACCCAAACTCGGTGGCACCAAAGTGGAATCGGTTTCACTGATGTGCTAGGGTTTGGCATGGGTTTGTCTGAGTTTGGGAATCGGTGGCACCGAGTGGAAAGTGTTGGTTGCACCGATTTTGGATATTTGACTTTCGACAGAGTTTTGTGGAAGAGCTTGTGGGTGTTTTTGGTGACTATCACTTGTGCACATATGAGCATTTTGTTCACCAACAGTACCTTACCCCCCTTTTAATAGTATTGGCTTTCCTATGGACTGAAAGTGATTTCTCACAAAGTAAAATCTAGAGTCCTCTTGCTTGAAGCTTTGCCAATCTATTTCCTTGCATCTTGGGGCTATCCACAATCCTTTTGCCATCCGTATCATTGAACTTTTCCTGAAATATGCTTAGTGGAAACATTAGTTCAATGACATATATGTTGTTATTAATTACCAAAACCACCAAGGGAGCAAATGTGCTTTCAAATGGGCAAAAGCCCTCAAAACCATTTCTGCTTAAATCAAGCTTTTGAAATATTTCTATAAGAAATATTCTCAATAAAATCCAGGAAAATTCCAACAAGTCACACATGCTATATGTGATGAACTTGCAAAGTTTCATCTCTATCCCAATTGATTTGATTCACAAAAATATTCCAAAACCATTCCTGACCAGAGTTAAGTTTGAAAAACTTTACAAGGTGAAGTTTGTCCTATTGACCCCAAACTTTGTGGGCATGTTCTAACCAACAAATAATGATACCACACCAAGTGGTGGATTTAGGAGATTAGTTTAGCATGCCTAGATCTACAGAAATCTAATTCTGTTGATTTCTAGGGTTTACCAAGTTTACATTGTGAACTTTCTTCAAACCATCTCAAACTTGGTGATCCACTCTAATTTTACCTAAATTTGCACCCTGTTAAATCTCATGGCAGTCAAACTCCATTTACTTGCCCAAACATGGATCAAACACCTTCTGGCAGTTTAGAAAAAACCTTGTCTCACCCCCTTCCACTGTTCTCCTTGACTTAAGATTTTTACCACATCTCTATCTAGTGCCCTTTTACCTCCAGTAAAAGGCCCATGGCCTCAGGTCAATAATTGATGGGGTAAAACTTCATTTTACTCCTCTGGACATTCCCTTTTTCCTCTCTCCCTCCACCTCTCTCCTCCTCCCTTGACTTTCAAGGGCATCTAAGGGCATCCCCACCTTGTTTATACCCCTCTGGAGCTGCTGGGCACAAGTGGCCACGCCCAAAACGCCAAAGGCATGCCGTGGCATGCCATTTGGGCGCTCTGGAGCGCGCTACAGTGCACCCGAGCACTGTAGCCGGCGCCCATCCCGAGCCCCGACAGCCTTGGGAGGCGGGGACTTATCCCCCATGTCCCCCTCGACGTCCAAACCACGGCACGGTTCCGCCCCCCTCCTCCTTCTCCCTCCTTTGCCCCTCTTCGCACGCGCGGCGGCCGCCCGAGAGCTCCAATAACAGAGCCCACACGCGCGGTGCCCCTCACCCCCTCTGCTTGTCCTCTCCCCCTCCCGAGCATCCGATGTGGTCCCCTAGCCTCACCTATGCCTTCACCTCTGGCCGCAGCGGTCCAACGGCTCGCGCCCGAGCCCTCCCGCGCGCGCCATGCCCTGCCTCCGCCTCGCGCCTATATAAGGCCACCCCCGGCCTCCCTTTCACCTCTGGTCGCCTCACCCTCCTCTAAATTGCACCTCCACACCTCGCCCCCTTCGTTCTGGTGATCGGAAGCTCGGAATCGAGCCGGAGCTCGCCGCCTCGGCTCACCGGAATACACGCGGTATGGCCTTCCTCCACCCCTGTTCTCCTCCGATCCGAGGACCCTGAGCATCCCTGAACCCATTCCCCCTCCTTTTTCCTCCAATGGCAGCCCAGGGCGAGCAGCCCGACCTCGAGCAGGAGCTCCACCGCTCGGGTCCGTCGTCCTTGACGAAACCGTCACCGCCGGCGACGAACTCCACCTCCCCTGGAAGCGCTCGAGCCTCCTGAGCACGCCCGTGTCCTCGGCGCCTCCAGCCGCGGTCGAAAACGACGCCGGTGAGCTCTCCCCATCCCCTGTCTGGAGGTTGAAGACGACCCTGGTGGGGCCCGTCTGTCATCCTCTCACTCCCCTCGCTCCCGCTGATCACTGGGCCTGCCGGACCCGCCTGTCGGGTTTGACCAGGGGCGCGGCGCGGCAAGTGGAGGCGTATTCCTCCACCCCGCCTTCGACGTGGCCCCCTGGCCGCCCACAAGTGTGCATGGGCCGAGCCGAGGCCAGCTGGGTTTGTTCTGGCCCAGTTGGCTCTGAGGCCCTTTTTCTTTTTCTTTTTCAGTAAATTTTCCAAAAATCCCACAGAATTAAATATTTATCCAATCCCAAATATTCTTCCACCACAAAATCTTGTAATAGTCTGTAGAATTTGATAGTGCCACTTGTGTAAATTTTTGAAAACATTTTATGTACTGGTTTTATTTAAAGGCTAGTTTTGATTAGTTTTAGCCTCTGTTTTAATAGTTTTGAAAATCTTTTTCACCCCAAAACCTTAGGCAAATATTTTTAGTATTGTTTGTAGTATTTTTCAGAGTAGGCTAACATTTTAGAAGTGAATTTTGTGCTCTGTTTTTATTGTGATTCTTATTATTACCGTTATTTATCGCGATGATACATTGCGCTATTGACGAGGGAGTTGGACCCGAAGACTTTGAAGACCCCGAAGTCTTTGTTGAGCCAGGCAAGCAACCCTTTGACCATGACTATGAAACCTTTTATTGCATGGCATATAGCACATTATTTCTTGATGATGATCTTGATGATGTGGTATCCCCTTCGGTGGGATGCCTCCAATACTTCCTTGTTGATACTTGCATCGTGCATGACCCCATCTTCTTATGAGGGTTGTGCGGGTGGGAGTAGATAGGATGCTTAGTAGATATGCATGGTGATGGAAACAAAAGTGTTTTCAAATACTTTCGAAAACCCCGTCGGGTGCCACTAATGCCCGAGGGAGATGAAGTTGAGCTAGGTAACCACTTGACAAAGAAGTGGTGTACCGGAGCAAGTTATGTGTGTGTGTGTGTTTTCGAAAACGGAGAGATTTAAGATTTGCTGACCATCCCAACCTTACATGTACAACCACGATACCCCTTATGGGATGGGGCTTTGTTGATTACTTTGGTGGGTACTAGCATAGAGCCCGCATTACTAGTGGCGGGAGTGACGTGGTCACTCTCGATACGGGGTCGTGTCGGTAAGGACAATCATGCGCTGTCTTCACAGGCACCGGGCACACCATTGGTCCCTGCATGGATGTTACTTGTGATGTACATCATGTGGGCTGGGTACCAATCGAGTGGACTCTTTGTTTAGTATCGTTAGGGGAAAGACAATGTTCGGGTACTTACCTCGGGTATGGACAATACCGCGAGTCGTGGCTTGACACGGATGTTTCCCGAGTCTTGTGAGTAAAGTGTGCAACCTCTGCAGAGTGTAAAACTATTGAATAGCCATGTCCACGGTCATGGCCAGTTGGAGGTCCTGCTTAAACTACGTCCGATGTTTTCACAAACCTGGTGTGCGTGTGTTGGTGACAAAGATGATACTTGAGTTAAGTCGGATGACTTGACATGATGACTGGACATGAGATGTTCAATCCGTGCTTATGATGATATATGTAACTTGTTCGTATGGATATCTGCTACCTCATGATGCATGCTTTAAATTGACCATGTCATTGCACTCAAAATTAGCCTTCTGCAAAACTTACCTACTTAGTGCTATATCATGCATTGTTATTGCCTTGTTCCAAACATGGGTTGCTTGCGAGTACATTCAAAGTACTCATTGGCTTCCCACTAGTTATTTAATTGGCCAGGCATGGAAGAGCTGGAATACGGTGAAGAGTTCGATGGTGACGAACATGCGAACTAGGACGCTTCCCAGCCAGAATGCATGTAGGGTTAAGGCAGATGGCATGGGTCTACGCTTTCAATCAAGATTTCCGCTGCTAGTTGTGTTTGTTATTTGGCCTTCATGGCCCTATCTATGTAAGACTTGACCTTCATGGTCTTTATTTGTGTAAGACGTTAAGTATGGATGTAAGACTCTTGTTATTCAGCTTCTGTGTGTTCAGTGAGCATTGATCTCTGGGATCACTGTACACGTGCATTCGGTGATCACGACTTATGAGTCAGGGTCCCCACAGAGCTGGTATCAGAGCCATCCTGATTGTAGTAAGCCCTTAGTTAGCATGGACGTTAGTTAGGATAAAACCATTTTCAAAACTATACCTAGCACCTATGCTTAGGAGTTTTTGCACTTCTTATCTCTTCTAGTCTTCTCACATCACTCTACAGCCGATGTCGGGACCGAGGCGCACGCACCTTCAAGAAGACCCAGCAAGACATCCCCCGGCAGGCGCGAGCCGATCGGCCACCGCCAGTCATTTGTCGATGCGGTGTCGAGCCCCCAGGTGGCTAAGTGGCTCTCGCTAAGAACGTGGCGACGCGCTGGGAGATAGGTTATGCCCGTTTGACACCCGTCCAGAGGCGTGTCAAGATACTAAGCAATAGTTAGCCAAGCGGTGGTAAAAGCTTGCCAGGGATGCATCCCCCGCACGTCACCAACACTAGCTTTTATGGCATTTTCTCCTAAGTGCCAGAGTTAGGTATGATAGCTCTGTTAGCTATCAAATCAACAGGTAATGTCTGTTTTGCCACTGTGGTTGCCCCTTTGAGCTATAAAAGGAAGCCCAAGGCAACCTAGCTAAGGATTCAGACCTTTGGACAATTGTACTAGCGTAGCAGCTCTCCCGGAGGCAACCTTGTCGGGCTTGAGCGTTGCGTGCGCTTTGTGTTCCCCCGATCAATCCACCAAAGAAGGAATAGGGTTTGACGCTTCTCAGCGGCCCGAACCTGGGTAAAACACCAGCGTCTCGTCGTCGTGCTGCCTCATGACCTCTGCTCTTTGTGCAACGTGATCTCACCCCGGCCGAACCACAAAGGGGCCCGTGGCCCCATAGGTGATCGTGTGCATCGTGACCCGACATCTTTGGCGCGCCAGGTAGGGGGCGCGTCATTTGCGCTAACGTGAGCAGCGCGTCGATCTTCATCGCCATTTTCTTCATCTATGGTTCTCAAGAAGAAGACCGGCGCCACCGCGCATCCCTCCACTTCGAAGGCCCCCTCGCCCGCAGCTGCGGACGCCATTGGCACCACGGCGGTGGCGAGTGAGGTGGGCATCGTGGGCGACGCGACTGGCGCAGGCGGCGCCACTATCGTGTCCCCCGCGGCCAAAGCTGGAGCGAGGAACGCCAAAGAGGAGCAACAACAGCAACATTTTGGCGAGCTCGGCCCTAGTGCCACGGGAGGAGGAAACGTTCGGTTTCCACCTCCCCGACGCACCGGCGGCCGCGGCCACAACAGCAGCGCCCAATCTGGGGCAAGCCGTGATCTTCCAGCTGTGCCCATCGTAGGCGCGGCTGCTGGACGCGCACCTCGCCCGGAGCAAGAGGGGGCGCCAAGCTGGGCCGTAGACCCGCAAGTTCGACCTCCTCCACGTCAGACCACCTCGGCGACCGGTGCATGACGACGAGAATGTGGCGACGCTCCTCCTGGTTCCACCAGGAGTCGAGCAACGTCATGATCCGCCTCTCTAGCCATGCCGGCCACGGCAGCGGAAGTGGTGGCGAGGGCCCAGCTGTTGTTAAATTTCCCGCCGGCGGCTGACAAGATGGACGAATGGAGAGCCACCATCTAGAGTTTGATCGGCTTCGTCGAAGCCAGCAAATCGCAGCATGCAGAGCCGTCGCAATGCACCGGACGGCGACGGCGGCCCGGGATGACGGTCGTGTCGAGGGGGCCGTGCCAACGGTGCAATCCCCTCCGCAACAACAAACCCAGAGGCAGCCACAACGAGCTCCACGCGCCGATGAGATCGACGAAGCATCTATGGTCTCGTCCGGCCCGCGCGCTCACTGAGACCAGCGGCTTGTCCTGGATGACCGGCGGAGGGAAGACACGCACATCACCATAGAGCGACGCTGAGAAGCACACCGCCAATCAGTCAGGCGCAACGGCCCAGATGCTGGCGACCCCGCGCCCAGTGTTGGCAGATACCTGCCTTATGAGGTTGGGTGCCCTGCCTTCACTCGCGAGCTATGACAGGTCCGCTGGCCATCAGCCCAAGCTTTCAAGCCTGAATTGACGGAGAAATACGACGGGAAGCTAAACCCGGCGGAATTCCAGGGCATCTATATGATAGTCGTTCAAGCCGCCGGGGGAAGAGATGAGAAGGTGCTCGCCAACTATTTCCCTTTGGCACTCAAGCCAAATGTGAGATCGTGACTGATGCACCTGCCGGAGAACTCTATTTTATCATGGGCTGACTTGTGCAACGAGTTTGTCGGCGCCTTCACTGGTGGCCACCAGGAGCCAGGGCAGCCCAGTGACCTGCAAGTCCTTCCGAAGAAGGAGGGAGAAACCCTGCGTAAGTACATCCAGAGATTCAGTCGAGTACACCGCAATATTCCAGAGATACACCCCGCAGCTGTGATTGTCGCGTTCCACTCGAACATGCGCAATAGGAGGATGCGGGCCAAGATGAATGTTAAACTCCCCAAGACCGTCAATGAGTCGTACACATTGGCGGACAAGTGTGCTCGTGCTGAGGAAGTAAGGCGACTCCCCGGAGAGGAGGCTGGCGTCGAAGTCGACTCAGATGACGACGATGATGCCCCCTGGCCCAAAGGGGAAAAGCCAAAGGCGCAACAAAAAGCGTAAGGGAAAAGCAGTGTTGGCCGTTGAAAGCTCTGGTAATCTCAATGCCGGCAAGAAGGCCAAGGTCGAGGCCCCCGGCAAGGAAGCTGTCGCGTGCGCTGATTGTCGGGAGGCCGCAGCGGTAGAGAAAACCGGAAAGTCCGACGGGCCATACTGCAAAATCCACCGCACCAAAGGTCATGATCTCCAAGAATGCCGCCAAGTTGAGCAGCTTGCTGAGAAGTAGAAGGCTGAATACAAGAAGCGTGACAAGGAGAGAGGCCAAGATGGTGCTGCCAGGAAGGGCCGTGGTGGTAGAGGAGGCTGCCGCGGCAAGGCCCCACAGCAGAAGGAAAAACCTGCTAGAGGTCGTGAAAAGAGAGAAGGAGATGATATGAGTGATGATGAGGATGATGAAGAGTCCAGTGGTCGAGAATTACAGAAGGCAACTGAAGCCATGTGTGTTGACGGGGGTGCGTCCTTGCATTCCTCTCATCGCCAGCTCAAGCAGTGGGCGCGTGAGATCAACGCCATGGAGCCAGGTGCAGAGTCCAGAAGGCCACTCAAATGGTCCCGCGTGCCTATCATCTTTGACGAAGAGGATCATCCTGACCGCACCACTGCGTCGGATGTTTGCCGTTGTTGGTCTCCCCAACAATCCGCAACCTCAAAGTAACCAAGATGTTAGTTGACGGCGGGGCGGGGTTGAACTTCATCTCCCCTAAAGTGGTTGAAAGGCTGCAGATCCCTGACGGAGAGCTCAAAGCTATGGGTACGTTCGAAGTAATCAACCCCGGTAGGAGCCGACCCAAGGGAGAGATCACTTTGCCTGTGCCGTTTGGCGGGGAGTTGATTTACCGGACTGAGAAGGTGGTGTTTGACGTGGTCGAACTCCCTCTGCCTTACAACGGAATTCTTGGTCGCCCAGCTCTGGCAAAATTCATGGCAGCATCCCACTATGCCTACAACACTTTGAAGATGCCATGGCCCGTGGGAATCATCTCCATCCCATCTAATAAGAAGGATGCAGTTATACGTGTGGACAAGATGTATCGAGACGCGGTAGCAGCTGAAGTCGCGGAAGCACCAGCTCCCGCCAAGGAATCAAAGAAGGGGAAGAAGTCTTGCAGAGACGCTGGCAAGGACTCCAGGAAGCGCACCTCTTCGGAGTGCGCTGCACCCGTCGATGACGTGCCAGAGAGTTCCACTAGCAAGAGATCCAAGGTCACCTATCCTGCGACGAAGAAGGTCCCGGCATGGCAGGATGGCACTGGTGGTACGTTTACCATCAGTGCCACCCCTAATGACAAATAGGAAAGCGCGCTCATTGCCTTCCTGCGGGCGAATGTCGATATGTTTGCTTGGCAACCGTCTGACATCCCCGGTGTTCCCAGGGAGGTAATTGAGCACCACCTTGCTGTCTACCCTCATGCCTGGCCCATCAAGCAGAAAGTTAGAAAGCAAGCCTTGGAGCGGCAGCAGTTCATCGCTGAGGAAATCAAGAAGCTCGAAGCAGCTGGTTTGGTCAGAGGAGTGTTGCATCCAACATGGTTAGCCAACCCGGTAGTGGTACGCAAGGCGAATGGGAAATGGAGGCTTTCCATTGATTTCACTGACTTGAACAAAGCGTGCCCGAAGGACCCTTTTCCCTTGCCGCACATCGATCAGATTGTTGATTCCACTTCCGGGTGTGACTTGCTATCCTTCTTGGACGCATATTCCGGATACCACCAGATATTCATGGGCAAGGAAGATGAGGAAAAGACCGCGTTCATAACTCCATGTGGCAGGTACTGCTTTGTATGTATGCCCTTCAGGTTAAAGAGCGCTGGTTCTACCTTTGCAAGGGCCGTGCAGGTTGGATTTTAACCTCAGTTGCATAGAAACGTGGAAGCTTACATGGATGACATAGTAATCAAAACCAAAGATGAAGCAACCCTCATACAAGACTTGGAAGAAACTTTTATGAACTTGCACAAGATCAATTTAAAGCTCAACCCTGAGAAGTGTGTGTTTAGTGTCCCATCCGGCAAGCTGCTTGGGTTCTTCGTATGTCACCGGGGAATAGAAGCCAATCCCAACAAGATCAAAGCAATCGAGCAAATACAAGCACCCAAGTCCGTCCGTTCATATGTCTTCGGACGTAAGACGCTTGGACGGATGCATTGCCGCATTGAGTAGGTTCATCTCCAAATCCGCTCAGTGCGCCCTTCCGTTTTTCAAGATTTTAAAAAAGGCAGGCCTGATGAAGTGGACCCCGGAAGCAGAAGCAGCGCTGCAAGATCTGAAAGCTTACCTTTCCTCTGCTCCCACCTTGGTCGCACCTAAACCGCAAGAACCGTTGCTTATATACGTGGCGGCAACGAATCAAGTGATTAGCGCAGCGCTGGTGGCGCAGCGAGAAGTGGATGAAGATGCAGCCGCTGCGACTGATTTCACCGGGGGTAGAACCAAAGTGCCCGCGGCGGGACCTGATACAAACCAAGGAGAACCTAAGCTAGCAAACAAAGGCAGTTTCAAGGAAGTGGCGAAGAAGAAAGTGGTGCAGCGACTAGTGTACTTTGTCAGCTCCTTGTTACAAGGGGCTAGGTCAAGGTACTCTGGAGTGCAAAAGCTGATCTTCGGCCTTCTCATGGCCTCAAGGAAGTTGCGCTAATACTTCCAAAGCCACGAGATCACTGTTGTCACCCGCTTTCCGCTGTAGCTTATATTAAGGAACCCCGAAGCCACTGGCAGGATAGTTGAGTGGGCGCTAGCGCTGTCAAGTTTTGGTTTGAAGTATGAGAGCACTTCCACAATCCAGAGCAGGGTGTTGGTGGAATTCATTGCAGAATGGACACCCACGCCAGATGAAGAAGTTCCAGAGACAATTATCCCTGGCAAAGAAGCGCCTAAGGAATGGATCATGTATTTTGACGGTGCTTTCTCGCTTCAGGGCACCGGAGCAGGCGTGCTCCTCATCGCCCCCACCGGAGAACATCTCAAATATGTGGTCCAAATGCACTTTCCCCGGGAGGAAGCCACCAACAACACCTCTGAATACGAAGGGCTCCTTGCCGGACTCAGAATCGTGGTGGAGTTGGGAATCAAGAAACTGATCATCCGAGGAGATTCTCAACTCATGGTGAGACAAGTCAACAAAGATTATCAGAGCCGTTGATGGAAGCATACATCGAAGAGGTGAGGAAGCTAGAGGAGCACTTTGATGGATTGCAAGCAGAGCATGTACCATGTGCAAAAAACAGCGTTGTTGATCATCTGTCAAAGTGCGCCGCGCAAAAGCTTCCTGTGGAACCAGGAACCTTTGTCCTCCACCTCACTCAGCCATCAATATCCCCGTCAACGATGACCAGGAAAAGAAGAAAGCTGAACTTCGGCAACCATTTCCCGGCAGAGCTTCCAGAAGCCGCTGGTAGAGAGGCTGCCGGAGACGGTCTCGTTTTGGTTGGTGAGCAGCTCCCTCCTGCAGAACCCCAGGTTCTCGCGGTCGAGGTAAGGGCTCCCACCAATGAGGAGATGCCTTTAGTCCTGATTGTTGAGCCACAGGGTCCAGCTTGGGCACAGCACATAGTCCACTTCCTTCAAACAGGAGAACTTCCCGAAGAACAAGAAGAAGCCGAAAAAGTAGCCCGTCAGTCAAGTATGAACCAGTTTGTCGATGACACTCTGTACAGAAAAAGACCAAACGGTGTGAAATTAAGGTGCATTTTCCGGGAAGATGGACTGAAGCTGTTGGTAGAGATTCACGGTGGCATGTGTGGGTCTCACATTGGATCAAGGGCCCTTGCCGGAAAAGCCTTCCGGCAGGGTTTCTATTGGCCCACTGCCCTCTAGGATGCAATTGAGCTGGTCACCAAGTGTGAAGCCTGCCAGTTCCATTCCAAGAACATCCATCAACCAGCGCAAACTCTCCAGACGATCCCTTTACCCTAGCCATTCTCGGTCTGGGGGCTCGATATTTTGGGCCCCTTTCCCCCGCCATCGGGGGCTTTGAATTCTTGTTCGTAGCAATCGACAAGTTTACGAAGTGGCCAGAGGTGGAACCAGTGAGGAAGGTGACCGCGCAGTCAGCTGTCAAGTTCCTGAAAGGACTGGTGTTCCGTTTTGGAGTGCCCAACAGGGTGATCATCGATAATGGCATGCAGTTCACGAGCCTCACCTTTATCCAAAGCCATGAAAGCAAGGTCTCCTTCGCCTCTGTTGCCCACCCGAGAAGCAACAGGCAAGTCGAGAGGATGAATGCTGAAGTGTTGCGCGGACTCAAGACAAGAACTTTCGATAGACCGCGAAGAAGTGGCAAGCGCTGGATAGATGAGCTGCCGGTGGTTCTTTGGTCCCGCAGAACGACACCGAATCGAGCTACCGGCCAGACGCCCTTCTCCCTAGTGTATGGGCCAGAAGCATTTCTCCCCACGGAACTCATATATGGGTCACCTCGGGTAATTGCCTACGATGAAGTAGAGCAAGAGCAGCTACGGCATGACGATGCCATGCTCCTCGAGGAAGATCGTCTCCGGGCCGTTGTGCGTGCTGCATGCTACCAGCAAGCCCTGCGCCTCTATCATAGTCGCAGGGTCCACGCACGGAGCCTTGAGGAAGGCGACCTTGTCCTTAGGCGCATTCAATCCGCCAAGGGTACTGACAAGTTGACGCCGAAGTGGGAAGGCCCTTACCCGGTAGCACGAGTCACCAGACCTGGCGCAGTCCGTCTGGAGACCGAAGATGGCATCAAAGTGCTTAACTCATGGAATATTGAGCATCTTCGTAAGTTCTACCCGTAAGGTGCAGTTGCCGGGCTCAGTCCCCGGCAACCACCTTTTGTACAAAGCCAGGCACAAACCCTGTGCATGCAATAATAAAGCTAGGCATTGCATCATATCATCGAACTACATGTTTACTATGCATTTTTTATGTTGCAATGTTATCGCTTTTAAGTTTTAGAAATTTGCTAGAGTAGTTGATGAGCCTGTGATCCTTGTTACCGCACTCTCTCTCCACAGGGCAGAGGCCTCTTGCCCTACATGTTTGACCATCAGGAAAACAAGGAAGAAGGGCAAAGAAATGAGGACGGCGGCCCATCGTACTCCAGAAAGGGATACTGCCTGAAAAGATAAGTCTAATCACATATCCCAAGCTCGGTACCATTTGCTCCCTTAAGGAAACCCTTGCTATCCTTTTTGTTTGTGTACCATGGAGTCCTTCACGCAATGGGAACCCTTGTCGGGAAGAGCCGTCCCCCAGCTCCTATCGCTTATCAGCTCCGGGGGGGGGTCGCGCCGATACCGACAAGGAGCCTTGCCGGGGAATCATACCAGCCTGTTGCAGGGGGCTCGCTCCCCCTTGGCGCTCGCGGTTAATACTGACTCGGTAAATAGTTCCATGCGGCAAGGAGAAACATGCTAACACAGTACAAACAAGGGAAGAAAAGGATAGTACTTAAGGAAGAGAAATAGCATTTCTTTCATTCATTTTCAGTACAAAATGGATAAAGATTACATTATGATTAGCTAAAACTTGGCAACCGTCTACATCTTTTGATTTATGAAAAGATAAGTACCCCTTAATGCCTTTCTTGTCCCTCTCCTCCTAGGGATTAGGTGGAGAAGAGAAATAAGGCAAAAGGAGCGCCTGGCTGGAATTCGGCGCCTCCCTGCCAGGGCCAGCGGGACGCGTCCCCTGAATGATCAGAAGGACCCTGCCCCCAGGCGGGGCGGACGAAGCCAACAAGGAGGAAGAAGGTGGAGGGCAGGTGCAGATGGTGGTGCTGCCGAAGCCTAGCTGGTAATGATGGTGCTGCCGGCAATCACGATGCATCGGAGCTGTCATCCATGCTCTTGAAGCGTCCTGGGTTGCCGCCGCCGCCATCTTCCTCATCGCCACCGCTCAAGAAGATGCTCCCGCCGTCGTCCGAGCCCTCGACACGGCAGGCGAGGCGAACGCCGAGCCTCCCGAAGAGCCTCACAGAGAGCATGGTTGTCCCCGATGACCCGAGGCAGTGAAGACTCCCTGCCCTTAAGGAGTACACGCAGGCCAAAGGCTCCCCCCATGTGCGGAATACATAGTGCCATGGGTGAGGAACTCTGCCACGATCCATGATAGACCGCTGCTGCGACCACTCACGTGCAGCCGACGGCCGTACGGTGATGATGGTGCTGCCGGCAATCACGACGCATCGGAGCTGTCATCCACGATCTTGAAGCGTCGTGGGTTGCCGCCTCCGCCATCTTCCTCATCGCCACCGCTCAAGAAGACACCCCCGCCGTCGTCCGTGCCCTCGACGCGGCAGGCGAGGCGAACGCCGAGCCTCCCGAAGAGCCTCACACTGAGCATGGTTGTCCCCGATGACCTGAGGCAGGGAAGACTCCCTTCCCTTAAGGAGTACACGCAGGCCAAAGGCTCCCCCCATGTGCGGAATACATAGTGGCTTGGGGGAGGAACTCTGCCACGACCCATGATAGACCGCTGCTGTGACCACTCACGTGCAGCCGACGGCCGTACGGTGATGATGGTGCTGCCGGCAATCACGACGCATCGGAGCTGTCATCCACACTCTTGAAGCGTCGTGGGTTGCCGCCGCCGCCATCTTCCTCATCGCCACCGCTCAAGAAGACGCCCCCGCCATCGTCCGAGCCCTCGACGCGGCAGGCGAGTCGAACGCTGAGCCTCTCGAAGAGCCTCACAGAGAGCATGGTTGTCCCCGACGACCCGAGGCAGGGAAGACTCCCTGTCCTTAAGGAGTACACACAGGCCAAAGGCTCCCCCCATGTGCGGAATACATATTGCCATGGGTGAGGAACTCTGCCACGACCCATGATAGACCGCTGCTGCGACCACTCACGTGCATCCAACGGCCGTACGGTGATGATGGTGCTGCCGACAATCACGACGCATCGGAGCTGTCATCCACGCTCTTGAAGTGTCGTGGGTTGCCGCCGACGCCATCTTCCTCATCGCCACCGCTCAAGAAGACGCCCCCGCCGTCGTCCGAGCCCTCGACGCGGCAGGCGAGGCGAACGCCGAGCCTCCCGAAGAGCCTCACAGAGAGCATGGTTGTCCCCGACGACCCGAGGCAGGGAAGACTCCCTGCCCTTAAGGAGTACACGCAGGCCAAAGGCTCCCCCCATGTGCGGAATACATAGTGCCATGGCTGAGGAACTCTGCCATGACCCATGATAGACTGCTGCTACGACCACTCACGTGCTGCCGACGGCTGTACGGACGATTTTTCTCCGTCGCCTTGAAGAGGGAGCGCAGAGACCGCAGTCGACAACAGCACCGCGTTTCCGCTATGGAATCCAGCGCGGTATCATCTGCGCGGCGTTCTACCAAGACTGAAGCAGCGGGCGACGCAGCGGCAGGTGCGCCACCGCAGCTGCCCTTGGCGCGGCCGCCACACCGCCCGTTTCCCCGACTAAAGCCCCTCCCGCCAGCCTTCAGCCCAAAACCATCAACCCAAGCTGGGGGTTGGGCACAGACACAAAAAGAATACCCTGTGGTGATAGGTGTGCTCGCCCGACCCTTCCCCCTGATCATCAGGAGGGAAGTGACGGTCCGACGACGGAGAAGAAGGCCAAGCTATGTGAACTTGAGATCGAGGAGGAGAAGGGAATGGATGAGCATCGCCCGTTGTGACCCCCTAATTTATAGGGAAGGCCACAGGGGCTGGCTCTCCTCCGGTCCAAGGCGGCCGCCCATCTCCACCAATCCCACTATCCACGATCACGGGCGAACAGGTAACCGCCCCATTGCTCCAATCCCTGGCGCTGCAGTTTCTGCCACTCCCACGCCTGTGAGCCATGTGCATCCACCGCAAACTTCCTGCAATAAATGCGGCATGCGTGGCGGAAACAGCCTGAGGTAGCAAGTAAATGCTGGCTTAAAAGTCGGCAGTTAATCCCTCATATTGTGCGCTTGTGCATAAACTTTGGGCCTGACCCAACGGCGCTAGGCGAGCGCGTTTGGGCTAGACCCAGGGGCTCCTGTCGGTGCACTAGGACTGGGGTACCCAGTGCCCCTGACTTATGCATAGGCAGTAGCAGCAGAACCCATCAACATAAACCAAGTCCAAGCCAGAGAAGCCGCTCTACGAGAGATCAAGGAGCGCATCAAGAAGACTAAGCCAACATCCAAGACCAAGACCCCGGCTGAAGCAACCTACGCTGGCTAGCAACGCCGGCAAGATTGATGCAACGGCCCCGAACGGGCCCGAGCCGCGCCTGTCGCATCCCCGGTGCCTGCCATGGACCGAGGCGCATGCACCTTCAAGAAGACCCGGCAAAGCCATCCATCGGCAGGCGCGAGCCGGTCGGCCACCGCTCCACGGCATTGCAACGCCAGTCATTTGTCGATGTGGTGTCGAGCCCCCAGGTGGCTAAGTGGCTCTCGCTAAGCACGTGGCGACGCGCTGGGAGACAGGTTATGCCCGTTTGACACCCGTCCAGAGGCGTGTCAAGATACTAAGCAATAGTTAGCCAAGCCGTGGTAAAAGCTTGCCAGGGATGCATTCCCCGCACGCCACCTAGACTAGCATTTATGGCATTTTGTCCTAAGTGACAGAGTTAGGCATGATAGCTCTGTTAGCTATCTAATTAATAGGTAATGTCTGTTTTGCCATTGTGGTTGCCCCTTTGAGCTATAAAAGGAGGCCCAAGGCAACCTAGCTAAGGATTCAGACCTTTGGACACTTGTACCAGCATAGCAGCTCTCCCGGAGGCAACCTTGCCGGGCTTGAGCGCTGCGTGTGCTTCGTGTTCCCCCGATCAATCCACCAAAGCAGGAGTAGGGTTTTACGCTTCTCAGCAGCCCGAACCTGGGTAAAACACCAGCGTCTCGTCGTCGTGCTGCCTAATGACCTCTGCTCTTTGTGCAACGTGATCTCACCCCCGCCGAACCACAAAGGGGCTCGTGGCCCCATAGGTGATCGTGTGCATCGTGACCCGACATTGCCCAACATGCTAAATGGAAACAATCTTTCCCCAACAAATTTGCTTTGTATGAATGGATTGACACACACTATGATTTGCTTGATACATATTGTCTTTCCATCTCATACGTGATCTACGAGCTTGTGCACTTTCTTAGCAAATTTGTTGTGATCTACCTTGATGGATTATTCATACATGATGATCATTTTCTCCATTTTGTCCATTTGCATGATACCATCATATTTTTTAGCACCATTTCCCATGTTCATGCTTTTGATAAATCTTCTCTTTATGACATTATGATACATAATGGTAGAATTTGTGACTTGGTGCACATAGAGCTTGACCCCATGAAAGCTTTGCATATTATTCTCATTCATCCTATAAAGCTTCATGATACTTGTCACGAACATTCTTGCCGGACGATTTCATGTTTCATTGATTCACACCTTGTGTGCGCTAACCAATGTATTTGCAAGTGTACTTTGTGTTTGCTCGTTTTGCATGTACACCATCTCTGAGTCATCTTGGAGTACTTTGGGTGCACCATGACTTCCATTCCGTCCAAATACAAGTTTGTCCATGACTACCGTTTCCATTGTGATGAGGATTTTGATCTGAGGATGGATCTTTCCCAAGGGGGGAGATGATGCGGATCATCCTACGGTCATTCCCATGTACACTCTGACTACTTCCCAACCGCCAAGTGCCATTGGACATAAGGTGAACGCGCTCCTTAATGCTTCCTCTTTCAATTCACTCGAGACATGGATGCTACCTCAAGCGGAAACTCTATGCATGCTTAGATACCATGAAGATGATCTAGAGGATGCTCGGAGTGAAGGCCGAATCACTATGAAGATGGATCCAAAGACGAACGAGCGAGAGGACCAAAAGAAGGCCAAGCAACCTCCCAGGCCTCGGACATCCGACCCATACCCCGAACATCCAGTCCCTGGAGATCTCTCTGGCGCCAAGGCCAAAGCTGCTGGAAGCTACAAGCGTCGGACATCCGGCCCGTGCCCCGGACATCCGGTGACCCCTCAAGACCCCGGACATCCGGCCCAACTCCCGGAAATCTGGCACACCCGTATCCAAAGAGCCACAGAAACCGGCGCCCGCGGCCCGGACATCCGGCCCGACGGCCCGGACATCCGGCCTACCCCTGAAGCCCCGGACATCCGGCCCTTGTGCGGGCAGACGCGGGCAGGAGGCCCATGTATCCCTCTCACTTACCCCTTCGTGGCCTCACACTATATATACTCCACCCCTCCTCCATTTTAGGGCTAGCAATGGTTTAGCTCATAGATTAGTTGAGCATTGCTCCTTCCATATACTTCTCCTAGGAGATTGCGACCTCAACGTATGAGAAGATCCTATGGATGTCAAGGCCCCTATCTAGGGAAGATCCTCCAGGATTCCAAGGCCTCATCTCCCTATGGGATTTGGGATGAACTCTATCATGTATCCTATTTCCCTTTGTTGTTCTTGTACCTTTGTGGATCTTATGTGGATGTGAATCTACTGGATGTGTGATTAGACTTGTTCTTGAGTGTTTCTCTGATTTCTCCCCATTCTTCCCCGTGTTCTTCGTGTTCTTCGTGGAATCCCCCTCCAATTCGTGAAAGATCGACACCCACAGGTTTGCCCCGTATCAAAAACTTTACATTAAATCTAATTAAGATACACCAACCGTGTGCATAACCGTGATCGTCTCTTCTTGTGAGGTTTGAACCAAGAAGTGAACATGATGGGGTTATGTTTGACTCATAAGTAGGTGTTCAGGATCACTTCTTGATCATTACTAGTTCACGTCCATTTATGTGTAGATCACTCCTCTTATTTTTGTACTCGTAAGTTAGCTAGATAAAAATGCTTGGTATTGTTGCAACCTCACCACTTAACTATTCCTCATCCATTAAACTTTGCTAGTCTTGATACCCTTGGTAATGAGATTGTTCAGTCTCCGTGGCTCACAGAGTACTACAACAATAGGTGCAGGTACAGGTAATGCGATGCTTTGATGTGAGAGCGATGATTGCTCTATTTTGAGTTCTTCTTCTTCTTCTTTGACGATCATAGGATGTGTTCCAGGTTGGGAGCCTGGGATTAGCAGGGTGGACGTCATCTTCTTTTCGTTTGTTTCCATCCGTAGTCGTATCCTGCTCTTCTGTATGATGATTTCTATGTATTGATGTATGGAGATATTCATGTTGTAGCTTGTGGAGAGTGTAAGCCATCTCTTGTATACTCTTTGCTTTAGTACATGTACTTGTGACGATATCCACCTTATTAAAGTGTCTTTGATATGCGCTTTTATCGTTGTTAAAACTTCCAAGTTTCCGCGAGGATAGGACCACATATTGGGCATTACATGAGCAATGCGAAGTAAATCTCCAGGCCTTCCAGTCCATCATCGATGAAGTGAACCGCTGGTGCAAGGCAGTTGAGGTCACCATGGAAACTGGAGAGGAGAACCACATGTATCTGCTTGCCGCCGTCAGCCATGGGATCAAGCACATCAACTTTTAGATGGCGGCCATGAAGATGCGACCCATGGCTGTATCTTTTGGTTCCAACAAATATAATATCTGGAGCTTGGGCTTCTTCTTCGACTACGTCGTTCGAGAACTCGAAGAGTACTACAATGAGTATCCCAACAAGGTGGAGCGCGAGGTGAAGGAGCTTGATGAGCGGTTCTTCACGAAGATCCTTTCACGGATCCATCATCACGCCCCTGGTGTCGATCTTCGGGTGATGGGCAAGCTCATAGTTCCCCTATCAATGAGGAGATGGCAGAAGAGGTTGTGGCTTATCACGTCACCCGTATCATCAAGGGTTGTTCCAGGAGGAACGCTAGTTCAATAGCAGGGGGAAGCAGCCCCGCCTAATCCTCATTCTTCCCATTTATGTGCACTATTGAGATAGCACGAGTTCCAAAACAATATTTTAATGTAGTATTTGTTAATTTACCCTAAACTTTTCCTTTCTATGATGTAGTTTATACTGCGACCCTATGATCCAACATCTCCCTTTAATGGCTTTCCGTTGTTTGTAATTTTGAGTGCCCTGTGTATTATGAAATACCTCCGAGTGCGTACACCCAGTCATGGAGCTATTTTAGGAGCAAATCCTAAAGTAGTGATTCCACTAGAGCGCCACCCTCTCGGGGTTTTATTATCTGGGAATGGCACGTTGCCGGAAAGGTGTATCTAGGACATGCCAGTGCACGACAAGGAGCACAGCGGCATTCCGAAAAGCTCCCTTACACCCAGGATAAGTACAAAATCTATGGGAGGTCACACCAAAAAAAGGGGCTGAAATAAAAGTAATGGGGTGATCATAAGAGCCTTGGGATATCAAGGTGTCACTTAGCTTTTTTCTTTCCTGAGGACCTCGGACATGTGGCTGAGTTTCGCCTCCCTCGAGTGGCTTTGTCGAACGTCGTCTTGCTATGTGTGTCGCTGGAGGCGCCTACTGTGCACAAAGTGTCTGGTCACTACCAAATCCCTTGGAGGAAACAACAATCTGCTCAGCCCCGGAAAACACTCGTAGTACAAGGGGCAAGGCCCGTCGTATGCATAGTTTTTAGAACTGAGGATATTCTGGTGGTCTCTGGGCGGACCATGAGTACAGTCACCAGCATGTTTCCATGAATCAAGGTTGAAGACAAACAACAACGGTTTGTACAATAGTTAAGATGCTCCTTGACCATGCACACACTTTTCTACCACGAGACACAAAAGGCCACACTCTGCTTGACGCGGCTAGGAACGCATACCCCTAATCAGCCTTGCTCGCACATGTAACTACCATCGTCCGCCGCCTCTGGTTAGTCGACGGTTGGGGAAGCGTGGATAGCCTCAAAAGAGACCTCGCATTGGGCCCCCTTCAAGCAGCCATCTTGAAGGTAATAGGTCCCTTCTTCCGGTCTTCTTCATGCGTAACCCCCTGGGTAGGGTCACTCTAGTGTCGTTCATACTACGCTCGTGTTGCCCAGCCCTTCAGTGTGCTCTGGCCTCTTCCAGCCAAGCGCACTGATACACTATGTGATAAAGCTCTACGAGGGTGTGCACTTTATGAGAGGCAATCTTGCAGGGAGCACGAACATTTCGTACATTCGAATAGAATGTCGCGATGACGTTCTATCTGGGAGGTTGTGGATCCGTCGCTGCACGCGATGAAAATGCTGAGTGAACTCCCCAAGGGGCTCATCCGGTCCTTGCTTTAACTGGAAGAGTGTCGAAGAAAGGAGTGCGGTCGACTCATGGCTTGTTTGAGACAAGGAATCACTCTCTTCGACCTCATGGAGACAAAACAAGCAATGCCCACCTACGATGGGCGAGGCCGTCGGCGACCTTGCCAACGACGCCTGCCTGAGCCACCCTTCCGGGGGTAACAGCGTGGGGTTGTGCAGTCGGCGGGCATCCTACCACCCACCTCCTGCCATGGTGAGAGAGTGGCAAGAGTGACAATTGATTTGGAGCCGCTGAAGACGCTGGCGACGGTGTCAATGTAGATCCGCACGATTGCCACCCTGTCTGGTGTGTCAGATGTCGGCGGGCGTGTGCAGAAAACACATGTGTGACTTCATGGAAGGTAATGCTCCTTCGCTATTCGTGGATGGGGGCACAAAGTTTGAACCTATTCTACTTGAAATGCACAGAATGGACACAATGGTTTACCCAGGTTCGGGCCTCATGGTTGCATAATACCCTACTCCTGCTTTTCATGTGTTTAAAGGTGGGATTATAGAGCTACAAAGCCTTTCCCGGGAACGGGAAGGCGTGTGCTGTCCTATTGTTTTTCCAACAAGTGTCCAACCTAGGTTATGTTGTTTATGTCCCCAAACTCCTCCCAGCCCCTTAACTCTTTGGTCCAGTCCTCCTTTTATAGCTCAAGGGGTACCACATGCCTTCGATCCTAAGGTAAAATGTCCAGGGTCAGACTAGGTAGATATGCCTAGATCCCGGGAACGAATGCTTGTCTTGTCACAACCGACCTAGGTGATGACTGTCCGAGTCATGACATGTTTCGGTACTGGAGTGCACCATGTGGAAGCATGGGTGAGTAAGTCAACCCTTGTGTCTTGTCCACCTCTGGCTCGCCTGCTCTCCGGCCATGTGGCACACATGCTCTATGAGTACAGAATGGTCGCATCACACATGGGAGGAGATAGCTTGTTGTCGAAGGCTGGCTGAGTGTAGTCCAGTTGGGGCCGATTGTTGTCGGGTGTGGTTGTTCTCGAGTCTTGGAACGCAGGGGTCGTTGTCGGGTCTTGTGGAATGTCTTCTTCTTCTTCACCTTGGCCGAGCCCGTGTGGTTGGCGCAGAGTTCTTGTGATACAAAGATATGCATGCCACCACCGAGCCGACCCTCTTCTGATGGTGTTTACTTGGTGTTATTCTTCATGAAGATCTGCATGACACCACTGGACCATGGTGATAGGAAGTTCACCCTTCTTCCCCTATCGATGCATGGTAAGACCATGGTCGGTGAATCCTTTAGTACGTGGATCCATTTTCCACTGTATCGATAGCCCCCGATATACTCAAGATGGATTCCTCCGAAGATTTGCCGTACACTTCAAGACATGTCCAATTCATCAGCAAGTTTATCCCTAGATGTAATCAACATACATGGAACCCGAGGTACCCCTGGTCCCTATATAAGTAGAGGGGTTTAGACCATAGGGTCAGGTTAAGTTAGATTCATACATACGATCTCAAGGTCGATCATCATGTACTTTGTACTCCAACACAATCGATCTCGGTGTAGAGTTCTCTTCGAGAGGGCCCGAACATGGGTAAACATCGTGTCTCTAGTTCGTACTGTTACCATCAAGCTGAGATCACCAGCTCGGGCCCCCTACCCAAGATCTGACAACTTTCACCGCGACACCTACTACTACACATATTGGACCTATTAAGAGAGTTCATGCATGCAAGTTAAAACTATGAGGTGCTTTTGTTTCTTGGTAACATTTCTATTGTTCATGAGAATATGATTCTACCTAAATTAGATACATTTGTGTTGGTTACAAATTAATGACCTAACATGGACAGGAGGGTGTAAATGGGAGCATGATCAAGCATGGAGGTGAAGGTGCGCATGACGCAAACAAGAACAAAGCTTCCAACGGTGTTTCTCGCACTTTGAAGCCACCATGAAGACATACAAGGACATGGACGAACTATACAAGAAGGCCTTTCATAAATTTCATCCATAGCTATTATAGGTGTTGCACCTCCTTATTTTTGGGCCAGGCCCATGTAATTTCGAAATATTTTTTGTAGGCTATTTTTAGAGTCCGTATTCTATGGGAGATGACCCAGGAGATGTTTTAGTCCCACCATGCAAAGAGTGGACGAAATGCCCTTTGTTTCCCTATAAATACATCATACATCCCTTAAGGCGTCATTTAGACTTGGGTTTTTCTTATACTAAAGTTTTCCATTACAACTTGCATCCTTTTTTGTGTTCAAAGACTAAACCAAGACGTCATAGAACCCCACTTTGATCAGTAAAGCTTGTTTGTTCTCTATTTGCGTGCTGAAAACAGACCCTTGTGGTCAGGTAGATTGTGTCGGGTGTTTTCAATAAGTTCTTGGGGTTAGTTTTGCAATTCCTACGGCACATGTCTTCTCACGTTCGTAGTTGGATCGTCAGAGTCGACTCTCACCGAAAATGATGCCACCTCTCATCGAAAGATGAGTCACCTTGATGTCTACTCCCTTCGTTCCTAAATATAAGTCTTTTTAGAGGTTCCACTATGGACTACATACGGATGTATATAGACATATTTTAGAGTGTAGATTCACTCATTTTGTTTCGTATGTAGTCTTTAGTGGAATCTCTAAAAATACTTATATTTAGGAAAGGAGGGAGTACTATGCAACTTTATTCTTGTATACTTTGTTTGTCCTCCAAGCACAGAGTTTTGTAGGAGAGTAGAATATTACCCTCAAGTGGTTTATCAATATGTGTTATATGTAGTCTGAAGATGGTTCTCTCTCAAACAATCCTTCAATCAAATACAAAGAGTCTCTTGTGTCCATAACAAACCCAATAAAATTCTCAGTTGTATAGGTGCACTAGTTCAGTGAAGAGGTGATGATAGATGTGTAATATGGATGATAGAAATAGTTTTTTGTAATATGAACAATTAAAAACAACAAGGTAGCAAGTAACAAAAGTAGGCAAAGCGGTGTCTCAATGCTTAGAAACAAGGCCTCGTGTTCATACTTTCGCTAGTGCAATCTCTCAACATCATTAACATAATTGAATTACATGATAATCTCTCAAAGTGCAGCAAAGAATCACTCGAAAGTTCATATTCCTATTAGATAAAGTAGGAAGAGATCGTGTATGATATTTCCAATCAATCTTAAGAACCACTCCAAAAGTGTCATGAATGGTCCTAAAGATCATACTACGACAACACCATGTGATAGATATCGTTCAACTCTTATCACTGTTTCAGTGACGTGCTATACAAACGGTTTTTGACCCCTTTCCGTGACATAGTTTTAAACGGCCGCCTTGCTTGTGTGGGCGATAGGGGGGTCCATCCCACACGACACGGAAAAATCGTCGGCGATGTTGGCCAATGAATGCAAACATTTGGCAAAACTAAGCGTATGGGATGTCCGCATCTATCACAAACGACGGTCACCGGGCAATCATTTGAGATATGGTGTACTTCCCATACGGTCCATCCTTGCAACTCGTGTGAGATCACACTAACATCGCACGTGCTATTCTATAGCGCACCGTTTACGATGTGCACCAAATCACAAACAGTTCACGATTATAAAGCGTGTATGATAAGGGGGCTATCACACACATTTAGTTGCACTATGACCGTCTATGATATGATATAAGAGTGCACACATTTATCATTATAAAACCATATGCGAAAGCTGAATCTATCCCAAACACGGCGTTTTTAATAAACGTTTGTGATTTATAATAAGTCCCAAACGTGTGATCCATACTTCCCAAACGTGTCATCCAAACTAACTGTGTCGGATGAAGGCCTATCGCACGCGTTCTTCTTTCACCAACGTTTACGATGGGCACGATATCATACACTGTTCAAAATACCAAATCATGTGATAAGGAGACTAGCATAAATATTTGACGATAAGTAACTGTGTGCGCTGGTGTTGTTAATATCACACGTTCTTTCTCGTCTGACCGTGTGCGAAGCCGAGACTCATCGCACACGCCGCGAGTGGAGAAACGTGTGTGATGTTGAAGTTGATCGCAGACGTTTTGGTCAAACTGTGTGCATTGTATGGCCTACAGAGCATGATTTGCCCCTAATTTAATACCTTTGTTCATAATTCACATAATTTAAGTTTGAAAGTAGGAATTCATGTATTTCATATCGAATCATGTTTAAATGTATGTTTAAGAATGAATGCATAATTCGATTCACATGTACATATACTCAAGAACTACATAAGCATCAATTCTCAAAAAAGGAAAACTACAGAAGGGACAAATAAAGAATGATGGAACCACGGTTGTATTAAAGACGGTAAAGAGAGAGCCAAAAGACATTCTGGTTGCTGGAGAAGGTGAAGCGGAATACCCATATTGTGCCCTCCTCCATGCCTAACACACGAACAACTCTAGGCTAGCCCCTAGTGATGGCCGCCCGCCCATCCTTCACTGTCTTCATTATGACTTCTCGATGCTCATTGTAGTGTCGATGATATATTTTAACCTTCATTGCATGTCCAGCAATCATGTACTTTGTGAGGTAATCTTGAGTAAACTGCTTTGGGAACCACTGCAAAAGAAAAAGATTCAGACATTGTTGTGTGACAACTCATTATGGGCAGTACTAATAGAAGGCTACAGAGTTCGTAGTTACCATCCTACAGCTCACTGTTATGTTGGATAAAGCGTAAAAAATTGTCTAATTGTCATTGTTCATCTCTTTTCCCTAACAATCATTTCTAGTTTCCTCACTTGATTCTGGTTCATGAATATTTCATTGCCCCACATACAAAAAGGGTCCAGGCATGGATCTTTACCAAAGACATATGTACCTACAAGCAAGAAGATGGTATCAGAAGCTAAAATGCAGTTTCAGAATGGTGTAATATATTACTCCATCAGTTCCACAATGTGTTGTGTATAAACATTTTGAGAAGTCAACATTTACTAACTTTGACCAAGTTTGTAGAGAAAAACATATACATCTAGAATTGCAATTCCATTTCATTAGATACATCACAAAATTTCATATTATATACATTTTAGATGGTATATGTAGATACATCACAAAAATCTATATGCACTACATGAAGGAACAGATGGAGTATAAGCGGAGGGATGAAAAAACCCTCGATGGAAAACGTTGGCCACTCCCATTGTTGTCCTGTGCAAGTACATGTAAAGTCATGATAAGTACAACACGCTTAACATCAACCAAGTATACAAGGTATCTGCTTGAAATAAACAAGGCACATATGCTCACTATAACAACCAAATATAGCCATTTGATACTGGACAAATGCTCAATGGAACCAACCTAACAACTAGATACAGAAAAGCAAGGGCTGCTTGAAAACTAGACAAATGCTCACTGCAATCAACCTAACAACCAGATACAGAAAAGAAAGGCATCTTCTTGAAAACAAGACAAATGCTCACTGCAACCAACCTGGCAACCAAATTAAGAGAAACAAGACATAAAATTGGCACGGGTTAATGGCACAGGTTAACAACACCAGGCATAACATGTGGTATTGATGAAATTGAACTGCACAGTGCATACTTGCACATAATGAACATCACATTGTGAATAACTGAAAGAAACAAGGCATTCATGCTCACTGTAACAACCAACTATAGCCATTGAAAACTGGACAAATACTCGATGTAACCAACCTAACAACCAGATACAAAAAAGCAAGGCATCTGCTTGAAAACTGGACAAATGCTCAATTAAACACTGCATGATTATCGCATGGCAAAAGCTACTACAACAATAGGTACGAGACGGCTAGCTATAAAAAGTATGATTTGCTCAGAGGATGTTGCCTCACTTGTCATGGATGGGCTCCTTCCACTTGGGATATGTGGTGCCCAGGGTGCGCTCCCTGATGTCGCAAATGGGACGTTTCGCCTTGTAACAGCCATAGTGTGTGCCATTATCTTGGTCGATGAGATCTGAATTTGGAGCTAAGGATCCCAAGCCACCGCCGTAGAACGTTTCCTTCAGAAATGACAAAGGGGCTTCATTGCGTAGAAGGATCGCAAATCCATGACCACGAGGTGGAGGAGATTAGCGGCGGGGCCTTTGAAGAGATCGATGGTAGTTGAACCAGAGGCGTTGCCGGTGGACCACTTAACTTGTGACATGGCCCAAGTGAAGCCGGTGATGTTGACGAGCTTGATGTTGTAGTCGGCTCTCCTGAGATACAGGAATACGCGAGCCCGTAGACTTGAAGCCTTCGGCATGGCAACATAGTCAACGTCCTCACCGGCTTCCGTGGCGAGGTGTTCGTCCGGGAGCGAAGGGTCGGCGCGAACGGCGCCCACCTCGCCAGCGTACGGTGGAGAGGCCATGATAGACCTTTTTTTGCTCGTACACTCCTCGAACTCCACGGGAGATGTGGTCAGGCTGATTAGGTTGCGACTCTCTGGAGTACGGGATGGGGATCTGGGGTAAAGGGATACCACCGGCCTCATCTAAAAACTCAGGGCGGCGATGGTGTATGTGGATCAGTGGGGACCCTGAACTTCTTTAGCTATGAGGCACGGGCAGACCGGCTGAGGTTGGTGGTGGAAGGCGGCGGCAAGGGCAAGCTAGGGTTAAAGCGGGGGAGGAAGGGGACGGGGTGTTGTGTGGAAGGGGGGTGTTTGCGGATGTAGCGCTACTGCTGAAAATTTTAGTGGTAATGGTGTGGGTGAAGATGGTGGTGGATGAGGGATGGTGACGGTTCAAATGCCTCGGCAGCTGAAATTTTACTATAGGGTCGGTGCGGTGGACGGGGAAGGGCGGCACGCAGTTGAAATAGCGCTTCCACTTAAATTTTGGTAAAGGAACTGTGCGGGGCGGGAGCAACCAAGATCGCACATGGTCCAAACATAATAAAGTGTGTACGCTGTAACGAAATGCCATGCCGCGAAACCACGAATTTCTGCATCGCTCAAGGCGGGTAGCTCTTTCTGAAATTTCTCAAGGCGGGTTCATCTCACACGGTTCATCCTCAATTTCAGTCGCATACGTGAAATTCATCCTAAATTTCCATATGCCCACAAACAAATGACACAAACATTTAGCAAATTTTCACCACAAAATGCCTTATTTTGCAGCGGATTACTTGACATTAGTTCATACGCTCAGTAATTTACAAACAGTTTGTCAATTTACATGAAGATGAACTGCACAAAATATTCACTACGCCATGGATGCATACAAACGACGCGCCTCCATCATCGTCATGACCTTCCTCGGCTCAGAACGAGTATTCAGAGGAGCTCATCAAGTCGATGAGCTCCACTGGTTCCACGGCGGAGACCGGCAGGACTACCTCGGCCGGAGCGACCGCGGCGCCTCTCGCCAGGTCTGCCGCTATCGACGAAGCTGTCGTGGCATCCACGTGGGGCCATCGGGATATAGACGGGCGCCGCTCTCGCAATAGATGTGTCCCTGGTCGCCGTGGCTGCTATTGCCAGGGCTGCCGCTCTAGCTACAAGGCCTAAACTGGCCTCCAACGCGACTGAGAGGCATGCGGCGGCCTGCTCCGCCGCCTTCTGGTCCTGCTCCTGCCTCTTTTTTCCCTCTACATCTGAGTTCTTCATCAGCCGCTTCCTCTTTGCACTCTCCCGCCGTTTCTGTCGCTTCAGATCCCTAGTCGCGTTGCGGATTGCATCCACATATGCGATAGATTGTCCCACACCGGCACTGAGACGGCGCTCGTCCTCGTCTTGCAGGAATGCATCGAGGCCCGATTCCTGGACGGACAGAGCGATGGCCGTCTGCATCCGATGCTGAAACTCGGGGTTGGCGGCGGCGGTCGCCGCGGCAGATGACGGTTGACCGTTAACGAACATGGCGGGCAGCGCGTCGGAATCGTCTATCCCATTGGCGACGGCCGCGGCAGCTGGCTGTTTGCCGGTGCCGGCCGTGGCGGCCAATGCGTCAGAATTCTCTATCACGTCATCGTCCAACACTATCAGGACGGCGCCATGCACATCCCCATGGTTGAGCACCGGTTCCATTTGGTGTGTGTGGTGGTGGTGGCGAGCTATCGGCGGAAAAAATTAGGTGTTAGCCATCGGCGGCTGAATCTTTTATAGGTCGCTGTCGGGTTTGGGTTATTACTATGCACATTACCCCTTTGCACCGGCTGACGCTTGCGGTTGCCACCACTACGCAAGGCCGATTTTGCAGTCTATGGGCATTGCACACGGTTAGCCTGTTGGCGATATAATCGTATACGGTTGTTTCGTCAAATTCATTTACTATTTTAGATAATAGCATCTTTGGGGTAAATGGCAAAAAACGCAACAGAGGGTCAAAACACAACCACGCCCGCTAGTGGCCCAAATATATACTCCCTCCATTCCTAAATATAAGTCTTTTTAGAGATTTCAATACGGACTATATATGTACGGAGTAAAATAAGTTAATCTACACTCTAAAGTACGTATATATGTCATTCCGGTTAAATAAATCTTGAGGTCCTTGTTTAAAAAACATTTAGAGCTATTTTCCTTTGCTGTTTTGAAAATTTGTGTGCGTGTGTGGAAACCCATGCATGTGTGTGTGGACCATGCCTTTCAAAAAAAATTGAGTGATTTTTTTGCCTTTTCAAAAATGTGTCTGTGTGTGTCAACCTATCATTTTCTTTTGATGTTTTCAAAATGTGTGTGTGGACGATGCCTTTGAAAAAAAATTGAGTGATTTTTTTTGCCTTTTCGAAAATGTGTGGGCGTGTGTTTCAACCCATGATTTTCTATTGCTGTTTTGAAAATGTGTGTGTGCGTGTGTGTTGTTTGTGTGTGTGTGTGTGTGTGTCAGCCCCGTGTATGGACCATGCCTCCATTGTGCGGTTTCTGACGACAAACCTATCGGTGGGCCCTTAGGGTCTGTCATGCCTTTTACTTACAAACGCTGGAATGCCAAGGATGGGTGACGGTGTGTGTGGTGTGTGTGTATGAAGGGGGGGGGTTGTGTGTGTGTGTGCGCGCGCGTGCGTGCGTGCGTGTGTGAACCCATGCATGCATGTGTGTGTGGATCATGTGCCTCTCCGTTGTGTGGTTTTCAACGACACACCTATCGGTGAGCCCCTAGTATATAGGGTTTGTCATCTAGCTTTGACCGACCATGCTAGAACGCCAAGGATCGATGGGTAACATATGTGCACATGTGTGTGTATGTATGTGTGTGTGTGCGTGTGTGTGTGTGCGTGCGTGCGCGTGCGTGTGTGAACCCATGCATGCATGTGTGTGTGTGGACCATGTGCCTCTCCGTTGTGCGGTTTGCAATGACACACCTATCGATGGGCCCCTAGTACATAGGGTCTGTCATCCAGCTTTGACTGACCATGCTAGAATGCCAAGGATCGATGGGTGACGTATGTGCACATACACACACACACATGACGTGTGTGTCGACCATGCATGCCTCCCATTGATCCTTGGCGTTCTAGCATGGTTAGTCAAAGCTAGATGGCAGACCCTATGTACTAGGGGCCCATCGATAGGTGTGTCGTTGCAAACCGCACAACGGAGAGGCACATGGTCCACACACACACATGCATGCATGGGTTCACACATGCACGCGCACGCGCGCACACACACACACGCACACACACACATACATACACACACATGTGCACATACGTTACCCATCGATCCTTGGCGTTCTAGCATGGTCGGTCAAAGCTAGATGACAAACCCTATATACTAGGGGGCCACCGATAGGTGTGTCATTGAAAACCACACAACGGAGAGGCACATGATATACACACACATGCATGCATGGGTTCACACACGCACGCACGCACGCGCGCGCACACACACACAACCCCCCCCCCCCCCTCATACATACACACCACATACACCGTCACCCATCCTTGGCATTCCAGCGTTTGTGAGTAAAAGGCATGACAGACCCTATGGGCCCACCGATAGGTTTGTCGTCGGAAAGCGCACAATGGAGGCATGGTCCATACACGGGGCTGACACACACACACACACACACACACACACACAAACAGCACACACGCACACACACATTTTCAAAACAGCAATAGAAAATCATGGGTTGAAACACACGCACACACATTTTCGAAAAGGCAAAAAAATCACTCAATTGTTTTTCAAAGGCATCGTCCACACACACATTTTGAAAACTTCAAAAGAAAATCATAGGTTGACACACATAGACACATTTTTGAAAAGGCAAAAAAATCACTCAATTTTTTTTGAAAGGCATGGTCCACACACACATGCATGGGTTTCCACACATGCACACAAATTTTCAAAACAGCAAAGGAAAATAGCTCTAAATGTTTTTTAAACAAGGACCTCAAGATTTATTTAACCGGAATGACATATCACTATAGGCATTTACTACTAAACACATGTAGTAATCATATCACACCGCCTAAATGAACCTTGAGATCTAGCAACTTCCCAACCGGTCACCCATCCTTTAACTACTCCACCCAAAGCACGCTTAACTTCCGACTTCCATTCGAATCAGTTAGTGGGTGGGAAGCTGCAACTTGCTGATAAGGGTTGCCTCCTATCATTTATAAGGGGTGCCCCGATGGGCACCTCGCGGGACCAGTTACGTATCACAAACGTTTCTGGTAGTATTAGAAACGGTGTGGGATGGTGGAATGGCGCCGCCTGCTGACACCTGCATGGTCTAATGAAGACGTCTCGCTCTAGCTCGATGGCGTGATGCTGCTTTTGCCTGCTCTCCGGCCTGCTCCGTCTCGTCCCCATCGTTCAGGAGGTTGATGACGTGATCGGCCCTTCGGCGTGAAACCGATTGGGGGAGTGGCGGGAGAAGCTTGTTTGGATAGAACACCATTTTAATATAATTTCGATAACTTATGAAAGAAGGAAGCTCGAGCTAGCACGACACGTGGGCACACCATGCTTACACATGCATGGGCTCTAGGCGGGCGTATAGAACTGCTTTAAATTATTCTTGGTTCGTTTGGCCTTTTGTATACTACACTAATTAAGTTTCTAGGCATTTGATGTGCATAATTCAAATTTGAACTAAAAACACAAGCTCCATATCACAGAAATGGGTTGAAAAACATATTTGTGTCCTTGGGTTCCTTGTTTAGGTCCCATGCAATGAACGAGACTGGATTACAAACATCTCGGCGTCGTGACTAGGCCGCAAACATTAAAAAACTTGGTTTTTAAATCCCCATAAATCCCAAACCCGTCTGAAATTCTTGAAACTTACCCCGGTGTCATGACACAACACTTATACGACATGATAATTTTTTTATCCAATTTGGCACAAGTTTTGGGACAAGTCTCTTGCACGCCGGAACTTCTCAAGAAGTCTCATGGTTTCGATACCGAACAGGTCACCTCTGTGGAGGGAACGACATTCATTGTCTCTTCTTGCTTTGATATTTTTTCTACATTCAACATGGACTAATACAATGGCGGTGCTACAATGTGGAATTATTCAGGGCTCATTTGGCACCCTTAATACATTAAGTGAGCTTTTCTATCCATTTAATGTGCATAATTTATATTTGAACTACAAGCGCATGCTCCAGGGCACCAAAATGGGTTAGAAAATCTTTTTTACGTCCTTGGGCCCCTGTTTAGGTCCCATGCAATGGTTACAAACATCTCGGCATCGTGACTAGGCCGCAAACATTGAGAAACTTGCGTTTAAATCCCCATAAATCCAAAATTCATCTGAAATTCGTGAAACTTACCCCGGTGTCATGACACGACACTTATAAGACATGGTAAAAAAAATTGACCAATCTGGGACAAGTTTTGGGAAAAACCTCTTACAAATTGAAGCTTCCCATGAGAAGCATCGTGGTTTCATAGGAACATGTCACATTTGTGTTCGAAACGACATTGAGTTTTCTAGGCATGCACTTAAGGTGAAGAACTCAATTAATCTATAACGGGTGCCAAACTTTGAGTTTTTTTGGCGTCGTGACTAGGGCGCAAACATTGAGAATCTTGGTTTTTAAATCCTCGAGAACCCCAAATCTCGTCTGGAATTCATGCTCTAGTGTGTGAAAATTCGTTGGAAAATCATTTTTGTGTCCCTGGGTGCTTGCTTAGGTCCCATGCAATGAATGCGAATGAATTAGAAACATTTAGGCATGATAGCTCGGCCGCAATCATTGATAATCTTATTTTTTGAACTAGTAGGTTGACCCGCGCAAATGCGCGGCTAGACTTACGATATATTGTTATGTTGTGGTGTTTTCACTCTATCAAATATTTGATCGTGCAGTCAATTCTTCTTTCAATTGATTTATTACATGAATAGTATAGTCATTATTTATGCAGGAGCTTCCACTGATAATTAAACACAACTATAACTGGATAGTACTTTAACTTTGTTATCTATTAGTGTCAACCAAACTGTGGTTGTCCTTTTTTTTTTTACAATGTCATGCCTCCATATTCTTCCACGTGAACTCATTTTATTCTCATTTCCTATGACTCTTATAGGCTAAAATTATATATTTCTAAACATATAGTCGAAAAAAATCAAAAATATAATCTATGTTTTTATAATGTTATTGGTAATGTTATTCATGTTAGGAAAAACACATTCTCGTCGGCTTTGGCCGGCTTCACTCCTGATCTTGTACATGTCTCTCCTTTCAGCTCCTTGACCTGTACGTGATGTTTAGATAGGGGTAACGAAGTTTTTTGGTTTTAATGTGTTAGTCAACATTGTCCGTCTTTCATTGGCTGCCCAATGTTTGCATGTAGCTTTATCGTATATGCATTCAATACAAATATATGGTTGTAATGCATAGGTGCTAAGTATCCTATACGGATGTGAGTGTATTTACAATGGGAAGACATAATCAAACATTAATATGTATGTCATTAATCTTAGTTACAACCCTGGTTACATTGTAGGCAAGTGTAGATCAAATACTAATCCGTACATAAGATGTTCATATCATTTTTATATTTATTAAATCTCGATCACTACAATGAAGATTAACGTAGTATTGTTTTTAGCTTATTTGAATGAACATGGTATCTTGTTTCCATTGGTTGAAATATTGTTTTTAATTATTAAAATTTCGTTCATAAAATAAACTTATTTTTTTAAAGCAACATATATAACTAAAAGATATCATTCGTAAGAAATTTATGAACAATATATGTGTTCTCATACAAACCAATTAACTACGTAATGTCCTCTTATTTAATAGTATGGAGTTTAGATAAAATAAATAGGATGCTCAAACTTAATATTCCCTATGGTCGCCACGAAAAATAGAACATCTACGTGCAGCTCATATTTTGTGGGGCAATCCCAGTCAAACTTAGTAGCCATATATGTATATTTGAAATAAATTGTGTATTTACTATACACAACGTTTAGGAGAATTTAATAGAAAATATAATAAGTACCTCACAATGATTACCTTAAAATTTGACAAAAAAAAGGAAATTGCGATTTGAATTCTCATGGTTGACGGGTCTTCCGAAAAAAAAAGGATTTAAATGATTAAGTAATGTAGGCCTATATAGTATATAGTGTGATTCATGCCTAAATATTTTTAAGGGTTAATGTTAAGTTAGTGTCCGATTCAAATTGTTGCTGACACCATAGGTGATGTAGTCCGATTCAAATTGTTGCTGACATCATAGGTGATGTAATCTACGATTCTTCTTCTCTCATACCATGCGGCGCACCTTTTTTTTTTGAACACAGTACAGATGCAAGCGCTCATATACACGCGCATACACTCACCCTTATGAACGCACACACGCACACCCTACCCCTATGAGCACCTCCGAGAGACTGAGCCGGCATATCATCTTGAGATTTACGAAGTCGCCGTAGGCGCCTCGTCGTCGACGAGAACGTCTCCTCCCACTGAATGCGCATCGCCAGAAATCCTGAAATAAATCCAGAAATAATGCAAGCACCAGGACTTGAACCCTGGTGGGCTGGGGATACCACTATCCCTCTAAGCATCCAACCACAGGTTGGTTTTCCATGCGGCGCACCTCAACGATGGCCGATGTGGACGTGTATCATGTATGTCTACCGCACCAAGAGCGTACACACACGTCGATGTTGGCAGTATCTCAGCAAGACTTCAATATCCAGCAAATATTATTAGTACCGGACTGCATTTTGTACAAATCCTTACCGACGAATAGATCGTAGATTTCCATCCTTCATAGCTACGGCTACTTCTAATTAATATATGCCCATTGGTCCATGACAGCCAAGGCTTGGCCTTCATCTGCAGCGGCTGCACAGAAGTTCACATACTACTGGTTCCAGCCAACACGGTAGGGAACAGGACCAGGGGAAACCGATGCCAATACATCGACGCTATTTTTTCCCGATGAATAGATGCATGTGTATATCAAGGACAGTGTATGCATGCGTGGATATATTAAGGGCAATGCATGCATGATGTTTCCCCAGGATGAATGCATGCATGTGTAGAGCAAGTCAGGAGCGCATGTCTTAGGCTAGCTTCGACCTTCAGTTGGGCGCTCGCCGAGGATGCCCGTGATGCAAGCGACGTCCAGTCGGTGGAGATAAAAAACAAATAAGAGGCAAGAGAACGGAATGTTTTTCCGTCGTCATTAGTGATGTGGTGGGTAATTATTTGACTAAAATCTTACCTAATGGCTACATGATTTTATTTTATTAAACGAACGGTCAGATGGGTCTTTGGCTAGTGTGTTGCCTCTCATGCTTGACATGGGCGTCCTGGTGGTGTATTGCGTTGGAGTCCAAATCTCCCACGCACCTTATAGCTTTGGGAAAAAAAAACTATTTATGCTAAGACCAAGTTTTTTTATCTTACAGAGACCAAGTTTAGAGCTAGGTGGGATATATTATGTTGAGAGGCACGTCAGAGTCCTTATCTCCCACGTAGCTTACCTTGGGCAAGGAAAAAAAAAATCAGAGTCGTTATCTCCCATGTAGGTTATATTAGGCAAGGGAACAAAAACTTTTCTATGTCACAATTAAGAAGTTCAAGATGTATGTTGGTTAAAAAAAATAGATGTATGTGGCACGTTAGGTTGAGACTCCCAGTAAGGTTTATGTTACGCAGATCGAACGGCCATGATTTTTTAACTTTCGTAGGTCCACCAAATAAATGGTTGATATTTTCTGGTTAATGTGAGATTTTCTAGCTAAATTCTTTATTTTGATCCGTATTTTGCTTTTAGTAGATAATAGATAGATTCCCGTAAATACAAAACTCGTATGATAACCATTTGGTGCCACACGTCCAAATTTTTTTACTTGATATGGAGGGGCCGTGCGTGCAGATGGTTGATGGCAGGACACATGCAAGCTTTCCGCCGCGCAAGCTCGACGGGACGCGTGCGAGCTGTCTACCATGCAGGCTCGACGAGACGCATGAGATCAGTCTGCTGCGCAGGCTCATCGGGAAGCGAGACTTTGACCTCCACCCTCCGCTCGCCACGCCCCCAAATTAATGGCGTCCTACCCGCTGTTTATCATGCGGTTAATGCACCTGGACGGACGGACTAGCTTCCTTTTTGTTTATGATTGCGACTAGCTTGCTTGTGATCCTATTGCCCCGCTGAACGTAACCATTGTTTTGTTAGTGCCTCGCTGAGAACTTGACTCGTATACATGTACCTACGAACGAAATAATATAACGACAAATTTGCACCGGCAAAGGATAATAATTTTCTTACATATTCAGGATAATAAAAAATGCCACATGCGACAACTCCCCAAAGACACAGGGGCAAAATAAGAAGGAAGAGGCTGAAGAAGGAAGACACAGAAAACGATCTGGGCCGTTGCTATTTAATTCTTGATGGATTACTGGGCGTGGAGTTCCTCAATCTCCTTATTGATCGCCTCCACGACCTCCATCTCCTCTCGCCTCTCCTCCGCCATCTTCTGCATTGCGTCCATGGTGCAGGCTTTTTGCTCAAGAGCGTCAATGGTCTGCGTCACGTACGCATGAAGTTCCTTGACACGCGCCACGGATTGCTTCACCATCCCCTCACGCTCGATGTGGAGCTTCGCCAAGTCTTCCTAAAGATCCTCGGCGAGTTCTTTCAGCCTCCTCTCCGAGGCACTTTTCTTCTCGGGCAGTTTCTTCCAGGCGGCGTTCTCCTCCGTTAGTTTCACCACGAGGCCGGTCGCCTTGTCAACCGAGGGGTCGCTCCTCTCCAGCAGCTTCACCAGGGCATCGATCAACGCCTCCTTCTTATCGAGCTCAACGCACATGTCGTCGCTAGCTGAGGAATCCAATAATGCCAACTTGTCCAGTTCGCCACCGAGGCGAATGCGCTTGTGATTGTGATAGTCGTCGCCTCTCCGCGAAAGATCCTCCCGGCCGTCCGCGGCGCCACCGGGCATCTCTGCTGCGGCAAACGCGGTGTGGCTAGAGCTCTCTGGCACTTCCCCGGCGCGGCGGGGGGACCTCTCGGTTGCTTCCACGGCCTTGGTCTTTCTTCCCTAGTTATATCTCGACCTAGAACCCCCCCCCCCCTCCTACCGGCCATGGCAGACGGAATGAACGACTAACAATGAAAGGCCTGTTTTTGGTGGCGGGGTGAGGAATGTGCGGTAATTTTCGAGTAGCTGTTTTTATAGCCTACTACAGTAAACAACTGCTAAGTGGGAACACGTTTAGGTTTGGTAGGTGTGAACAGATTTGCAATAAATTTAGCACGTGGTAATTTGGAATGTGGCGGGAAACAAGCTCAAGATTTATTGATGGTTTTAATTTCCAAGCACGGAACGCTTTATGGTTTTTAGAAACCGTGTGGGGTGGCGTACGTGGGCCTGCATTCTCGGATGTGTGTACGTGTGTGCCCACTATTACTGTGGGGTCGAGGCCAAGACCGATGACGGTGTCGTGGCATCCAAGAAGGCCGCCACTATGGTGGCGGCCTCGGCGGCTGCCGGTGGGGTGGCGGCCACGGCAGCAGCTGCCTTTGGGCAGCCGTGGTGGAGCGTAGTGGGTAGGGCACTTTTGTGCGCGGGAATGGGCTCATCGACTAAATGCGTGGCCCCACCGCTATGAGAGGTGGGCCCCGCCTGTTAGGGAAATGTGAAAATTAATGTAAAACTAAGTTTTTTAGAAATCTATAAATGGTTTGTAAATTCTAATCTCAATAACAAACATACCATTTAATTATTCGTGCGGTATAAACATTATACAAACAAACTAAGTAAATTATGTTTCATAATTTTTCAAATATACATACAAAAAATGTTCGCGCAATTTATAACAATACAAATATATGTCAATATAATTAAATGTCAGTATTAGCAACAAGTGTATACTTTTTCTCTATTATTTAATATTTGTGGTGACAATATTAGCAACCGGTGTAATTTACTATATTTTATAATTTTATTGGCTAGGAGGTGATATGGGTGCAGGTTTGATTAGACGGGAGGCGTGCGAGCAGTCCACCGCGCAGGCTCGAATGGACGCGTGCAAGCAGTCCGCCCCGTAGGCGCAGCTGGCTCACCGGGAATCAAGCCCTTTGACCATGGACGTCCACCCACAGCCCTATTCTTTCCCAAGTTATCCATTAATGCTCCACCTTCTCCTCCGGTCTTATCTATAAGTTCCTCCGCCGAGGATCGCCTCCTTTTTCGATTCGATGAGGCGGCCAACAAGCGGGGGTGGGTCGAGGCTGAACCACACGAGCCTCCGGCGAGCGTGGACTTCAATAGCAGCATCCCTGATGAGATGTTGGTAACCATCATGTCCCTCCTCCCCATCAAATCTGCCGTGTAGACCACCATCCTCTCCAGGCCATGGCGCCCCCTATGGCACTCCACCCCCATTGACCTCCTCAACGGCGATGAGCTCTGCAGCGGGGCTCGCAAACGCTTGGACGCATTGTCCCACATCCTCGCCATGCACACTGCACAGTCAGACGCCTTGCCATCGGAACTTTCCGTTCCAACTGCAAGGTCGACCCAAGTTTCACGAGTGGTTCTTATCTCCCGCCCTAGATCAGCTCGAGGAGCTCAACTTTGTTGCTCGACATGGGTGCTCGCTGCCTCCGTCCGTCCTCCGCCTCGCGCCCACGCTGTGCCGCTACGTTCATGTGGTGCCTTTTCCCCAAGATTAATGCCGCGCACGCTCTTCATCTCCCTAAACTGAAGCACCTCGAGCTCATTGACGTCAGCATCTCGAAGGCGGATTTGGAGCGCCTGCTCGGTGGTTGTACAACGCTCGAGTACCTTCGTCTTCAGATGATATTTGGGTTTATTAGCCTCCACATCGCTATGACGAATCTCCGTACAATTTATGTGCATGGCTGGTACTGCAACACGCTATCAGTTGTGGAGTTTCGTAATATGGTCATTGAGAATGCGCCTTTCCTTGAGAGATTGTTTGTACTTGATAAAGAATGTCGAACAAGAATCACGGTCATTGACGCACAGAAATTGACAGTGTTGAGCTATTCGTGTGCTGAATTCTCCGAACTTGTTACAGTTGGATCCATACCCGTTCAGGTACAACAATCTTCTTCTCGTTCTTATTATTGTACATCACATTTTGTCTAGTTTTTTTTATCTATGCTCGGCTGTCATCCAGAAAATGATTCCCACAGGCCTCGCATTGTCTCTGCGCACAGTGAAGATCTTGGCACTACAATCTATCGGCCCCAATCTGGATGCAGTTGTTAAGTTCCTTATATGCTTTCCATGCACGGAGAAGCTTTACGTTGAGGAGATGTTCCTATTAATTGCTAACCACAACGGAGTTCAATTTGTTGGTACTTTTACCCATGATTACTATGACAGATGTACTATACATTTTTTGAGATGTTAATCATGAACGATCGAAGGTGGCATGTCAATCTATTAGTGTATTTTATAAATCATGCAAATCAAAGAGGCATGTAGTGTCAAAACTGCATCTAAGCACTGATATGTTGTCTTCGTTTGCAGATACAAGAAGGACTTGGAGTGGAAAAGGTGGCGCAATGTAACAATCCCATCGAATGCCTTGAATTCCATCTCACGGAAATTACTTTGAACGAGTACCGAGGCACCAATCCAGAGATTCAATTCGCCAGTTTCGTTGTTCAGAAAGCAAGGGTGCTCAAGGTAATGAGGTTTGCACTATATTTAGTGCGACACAATGGATGGTTTAGTGATCAGCTGAGGCGTCTATAGCGGAATGGAAAAGGCTCTGCAGAAGCTGATTTTCACTTTGGAAGTTCATATGACAAATTATTCGGAAGCGATTCTATCGAGCCGATATATGACTTCTCGGTGGCCGGTCCCTTCGCAGAAATATTTCATCCCATGGATCCTGAAGATTGGATTTGATTTCTAATATCAGTTTGTACCTTGTAATCTTTGAATTTGGGCCTTGTTATGCTGGAATTTGAACCTTGTAATATTGCTGGTATTTGTGTCACAATATTTGAAATTGCATTGTGTTCTTTCTTGCTTATGCAATCATGTTCTTATAAGTACATATGTTGTTGTTCTGTAGGCACAGTATTGATGTTGTGTAGACCGAGCAAATCACAGTACACACGGACTAAACTACGAAACCCGTCAGTGATGATTTCATTAATCGCTGACAATTGTATACCAGCAAACGTTTTCCCACAACACACATAGGTTATTAGCACCAATCGCCTGTGTTATTTCTGGTGTTCGCACACGATTCTCATTACTCACATGTTTGTTGTATATCGCACACATCTTGTTATGCCGAATTGTTTGTGTTCTGCTATATGATCGCCCATAGTTTATCCGAGTGAACTGTATGCCGTACTTCGCACATGTATATCGTTTTGTAAACCGTTCTTGTTATCTTCGCTAATCACAAACGTTCATAAGAACAAACTGTCTGTCGTAGATTGCACACGCAACTATTTTCTGAATCGTATTTGATGGATCCACCATTGCACAAAGTTCATGTCATTAGCGATGGAGCTTGAACTATACCATTTGTGATTCATGCATCGCACACAGTTTCGTCGAAGGGTCTTTGATTGATGTGTTGATAGATGTGAAGTTGTCCCTGTCTTCCGATGAGATGTGGTTTGGGTTTATGGTAGAGTCGACTTTGATGATCCGACTATGAATGTGCGAGGATGTCGCGCCTTAGCAATCGCTAAACCAACTCCGAGAGGTTATTGACCACACCGGAGCACGATCAACCTGACCACGAGGGTCTGTTTCATGCATGCAAACGAAGAACAAGCAAGAAACTGAGATTGCAATCTGGATATCGCGAATATAAGAGGAAAGCTTCATTGATGAAAGTGGGGTTCTGTGACGCCTTGGTCTGGTCGTGGAACACAAACGAAGAACGCGAAGTTGCAGCTATGGCGAACTTTTAATCTAAACAAAACCCAAGTCTAAAACGGCGCCCTAAGGGCTGTATATATGGGGGAATAGAGGGGGATTTCGTGGCCCCTTGGAGGAGGGGGTCCAAAACCAGCCCTATCTCAGTTTTCCCACACATACGGACTCTAAAATCAACCTATAATATCGTATTTCGAAAGGGATTTCTATTCTTGTGCCCCTGGTTCCTTAGTTGTACTCATTCATCCCCACGTCCTTAACTTTTGCTCACTTTTCCCCACTCCCTAGTCCAAAACCCTCACTATTGGTCACAACAGAGGATGTCGTCGGGTCAATGGCTTGACCGTTAACTGCTGACGAGTGGGCCCGCGCTGGACTGTGTCGCCCGTTGGACCTGCCAAGTGGGGCCGTGTTGAAGGGTGGCGCTGGTTGGACCGTTCGGCCGTGGTTTCGTTGGACTATTAGGCCGTTGCATGAAATGCCTGCATGCATGCGCTGATACACGCCGCCATGATAAGCCTGCTATGCATGCGTTGCATGATCCAGCTGGCCTGTCTGCATGCGCCGATGCGTGCCGCCACGATGCCCCACTGACGCAGCCTTCCTGTCAGCCGCCACGGGCGCAGAGACGGTCGCTGCCGCTGGTTCGTCTCTTCTCGCACGCATTTCCTCGATCGATTCATACTAGTTCACATCGTTTCAGCCTTTAACATCTGCAGCATCAATTCAGCATAGTAATTAAAGTCTAGGGCATACCGATCGCCGCACGGCGTTTGAACATAGCAACATGCGGCTGATGCCTCCCTTATTTAAACCACCCACCCCTCCAACTGTTCTCCACACATCCATTTGCGCCGCTCCACTTCTCTTCTCCCCCCAGATCCAGAGCACTCTCCAAGCCAGGCGAAGATGGAGTACTACGGCCCCACCTTCCAGATGCCACCAGTTAGGCCGGAGATGCGGTACCCCCCCCCCCCCCGGCGTCGTCGTGGAGAAAACGCTCCGCGTGTGGACGATCTCACGTCGGAGGACTGGCTGGGATTTGGCCGAGTGATTCCTCCGTACGGGCTTCGCCCACCTCCTGACGGGCTCGCCGGTAATGTTCCGACTGGAGGAACTGCATCCAAACTCCAGCTCTCCGCCGTCAGGGCTCGTCGTCAACTTCCACAATAGGTTCGATGCATTCCACTTGCTCAACAAGGTGTTTTGGTGTGGGTGCGAGGTCATCGCATTCACAACCTACAACATCTTCACGGATGTCGATAGGATCTTCTCCAACCGCAACGTCATCCACAGCCTCCCCGACCACCTCGGCGAGAATGGCAGGGAGGCGGAGCAGTGAAGAGGAGGTGTGGAGAAGCTTTTCTTTCCCTAGGGTGTTAGACCCTAGGGCTTTTTTATATATTTCTATGTGATGTCATTGGGTGTAACGTGAACTATTTACCTATGTCGTGTTATATAGTATTTTATGTAAGAATTATGTTATGCTTTCTACGTACCTTACCCTATTTATATATCTATGTTATGCTTGCTACTTTTATTTGTTATTTTGTAGCCCATTCGGTGATATTTATGTTTTGGTCCCACATTTTATGCGTTCCAAAGTTTTGGCACGCGCGGCTAATGGGATATTTGAAGTGTCAAAAGGGAAAGGGTACCCAAAAGGAAACTAAAGCTAGAAAAATGATCCATGTTGATGTTGAAAAGAAGAAGAAGGAAAAAAAGCTAATTTTTTCGAATTGTCGACGGCGGGCTAGGGTTTGTCGCCGGCGGTCTAGTGTTCGTAGACCCTGCTGGGGTTGGAAGGGACCGGCTAGGCTTTTGGAAGGGTGGAAGCTACTGTCCACGGGTTTCCACCTGAAGAAGGACGACGACCCGAGCAGAGGTGGCTGACGACCGAGGCCCGCCACGCGTGCGCATTTACTTTTGGCTGTGTGGGTAGTTGGAAGGCCGCCACGCGTCCCCAAGGCGGACGAGGAGAAAGCGCATGCACGTCCGTTCGGTTGGTGGCCATATAAAAATTTCAGATTTCCATAATATTAGGCTCATTTTGAGTCTAACTGAGTTAAAATGCTTTGAGTCTCACGCCATATTTAATTCATGCTTTTAGTCTAACTGAGAAGGGGGGTGGTACATTTATTGCTTTGGAAATTGAATATGAGACAATTATTTCATTGGCTAGTTAAAACTAGTGCCATCCAGTTAGAATGCACCTTGGTTGATGAGATTTCAGATTTGAGCCCTGTAAACCGGAAAGGAGGGAGTATATCCCTATATATTATGAACAAAAAGAAGCTTTTTTGAATAGTTTGTGGCCATTTTGCACGTTGTAAACTATTTTTTGGTGGCCATATTTCAAATCAATCAGCAAAAAGGAAAACATAATCAACGTGCACTCATTCTCTGTAGATGCAATCAAATCAATAAGCAAAAAAAGGAACCAGCGCATGCACCATTTCGTTGGCCTCTTTTATCTTTGGGCCTTCGATAGTCAACGCCATGCGACGGCCCAACCAGAGCTGGAGAACCAACAGGAACATAGTTTATGCAACCCAGGGAGCACATGATCCACAAATTAAGATTACACCGCAGTAATAACATCTCTAACGAGTGATTACCAGCAAGTAAGCAAATCCTATAGCAACTATACAAAAATAAAATCCAAAAGCTATCAGATTCGCCTGCTTGTTCAATTGAATCATCTGCCTCAAGTTCTTGTTCATCTTCTTTAATTCTCCATTCAGATTCGCGTCCCCAACTGTTGGAGCAGCACTTTCAGACACCAAATTCCGCACGGCTGACGGCAGCTTGAGCTCCTAGGTTGCGGCCCCATTGAATTGAATCAAGCCCTTCCCTTGAAGCCTTAGAACGTAGTCATCCAGCCATTCAAAATTTGTGCACTTCTTCACGATCTGAAACGAAATCATGAGCCCTAAATCCGAGATCCAGCGAAAAAGAATTAAAAGCAAAGAGGAAAATCATGAGATCAAACCTGCCCCTCTGGCTTGCTCTCGCATTTCATGAACTCGCGCCGAAAGTTGCCGTTCCTGTCCTCCATCGAAGTCAACCGTTTCAGTGGCGCGGTGCGTGGGCAGTCAGGATATGGGAGCATGGGCACTTGACCATTCTGGGTCCACACGGGGCGGGAGGCTGAGGTGGATCTCGGCATATCTCGTCGCCGGGGAAGACGAAGCATACAAGGGGCTCATGTCGTCGCCACAGAACAAGAAGCAAAGGAAAGGGGAGGCAATGCCGCAGTGGTGTGCAAGCAGAACCAACCTCTCGCCGTCTCGCGGATCGCCCCAACGATCCAACGATGCGGAGCAGTCCATGTGATCCAATGGCGCGCATCCTGCCCTCGGAATTCCTTATAGAAGACCATATCTGAGGGCTGTCACTTGGCGCTAGAGTATGATCGGACGGCTACAGTTCGACGCTAGGGTTTGGAAAGATGCTGCGGGGTTTTGAGCCGGTCAGCGGGGTTATCTTAGGTTTGACCGACTTTCAAATGACCTTAACTAATTCAAAAAAAATCAAAAAAATATGAAACCTTTGTTGTTCATCGTTTCATAAGACATAGTTAACATAAAAAATATAAACTTGGTTTAGGGACATTTTTATTAAAAAAACTTTTTTTTAAATCAAGAAAATCACCAGACCTTCGTTTTAGTGTTAATGAGAAGGATCGAGACTTTTTTCATTATTCAAATTTTGCCATGTGTAATAATCCAAATTGTCGCCAACACCAACAACAACAACAACTACTACAACAAAGACTTTAGTCCCAAATAATAATTCAAAGTATGCAAACATCACATCACAGAGCAATTGAATTCAAATGTTGCCTCCAATTTCGAATAATTACAAATCCTTAAAATTCAAAGGTTAGTTCAAATTCAAATTTCGTCTCCAGTTTTGGATTATTACAAATCCTTAAAGTTCAAAGTTTACAACTTGCATTCAACCTTCAAAGTTCACATCTTGCCTTGCTCCTTCTGTTCCTAGATGGCTTAACAGACTTGCTCCTGGTTTCCCTAGCTGGGATATCCAACTTTTTCTTCTTCCTTTTGATCTTCGCTTCGGTTGGTGGCTGTCGAGGTGCTGACGGAGAACTTCCACTGGCCAGTTGATGGGGTTCAATAGCTTCAAAACCTTCATAAGCCATGGCTTCAAATTCTGCGTCGGATGATGACTGAACCGAGGTTTCTTTTTCTCTTGACCTTTTCTCTAATTTTCCTTTAATTTCCCTAGAACTAGGTCAAACAGAAAAAAGAGTATAAGCCATTGATAAAAACAGAAGAAATGCACAAAAAGGGAAGGTTGTTGCACACATACCAAACTACCGGCGGTGCTAATTCAGTTGCTTCATTCCCCTCTGCATTAGCTGCAGTCTACTCTAATTCCGGATTCTCCTCTGCATTAGCTGCAATCTGCTCTAATGCTGGATTCTCCTCTACATTAGCTCCAATCTGCTCTAATGCTGCATTCTCAATTGCATTTGTTATTGTCCATTGTTCCTCTTCTCCAAATGAAGCTTGCACTGGATTGGTACATAACCTAGCAATGTGCCCTAGGATTCCACATTTTTTGCACTTACGTCGTCTTTTTACATGGCCATCTTCACCTCTTATGTACGTGTTCTTCCTTGGTCTTCCTGGTGGTCTAGTCAGTATAGGAGAATGTAGTTTGAACCCAGGATCTACTATGTTCCTTTGGTATTTTCCCAAGAGTGCAGGCACATTGGAAGCAAAAGCAGTCCTAAATTTTGCAACAGAAAAATATTCAAAGATGTATTGATCAACTTCACCATCTTCACCACCGATAATAGTCATCAGATGTAGGGCATGTATGCATGGCTTCCCACGGAGCTGCCATTGCCTACAACTGCATTCCCTAGTTGCTAGGTTAATTGGATATCTCCATTCGTTGTTTTTACTGTCAGTATATGTTACCTCAGCCTCGTGTGTCGCTGCTCGAATGCATTTCATTCTGCTCAGTCATCTTGCCTTGGCATGCAATGCCTTAATAAGATATGAAAGCATAAGATGGCCAACATATTCTTTTTCTGCAATTCTTTTGCGAAGAGCCATCTTTATCATGATCATCTGCCGAATCTTATCAAATATTTTCCATATAAGAAGCCCTTTCAATGACTTGATCTTTTAATTGAAACACTCTGCCAGGTTACTGGTCACATAGTCTACTTTGCATATTGTGTTGAATTTGCTTCTTGACCACAAGTTTCCATGGTGTGCATCTAGGTACTCCTTCACCAGAGGATTGTGAGCATACAACACTCTCAAATGATGCTCATGCTTCCTCTCACTGCATGTGTATGATGCTGGCCATAAGTTCTCATCATAAACTTTACCTTTGAACTTGCTTCTGAAATTTTGCGCTAGGTGTCACATACATTCCCTATGCTCCACTCCAGGGAATACAATATCCACTGCACTCTCCAAACCCTTGCAAGCATCTGTGTGTATAGCTAAACCTGGGGGTGTACCTATAAGGTTGCGCAACTGTTGCAGAAACCAGACCCAACTTTCCTCGGACTCTGCCTCCACCACACCAAATGCAACTGGGAATAGCCAGTTGTGTCCATCAACTGCAGAAGCTGCCACCAGTTGTCCTCTCCACCTTCCATTCAAAGCAGTTACATCAACAGCCAAATAGGGCTTGCAACCATCCAGAAACCCCTGCCAACAAGCCTTGAAACAAACAAAAGCCCTCCTGAAGCACTCCCTCTCAAATGACTTCCCTTTTATTTTGTATGGAACTATATGCTTCTCAATCTCTACAACACTCCCTGGACTGGCAACTTCCACTTCAGCTTTAAATGTGTAGAGCAACTGAAAGCTCTCATTCCAAGGGCCATTAATCATGTCAAGAGCTATTTCCTTACCATAAAAAACCTTTATGTAAGGTACAACAATCTTGTACCTTTCAAATAGCTTCCCTTGGAGTTCTGTTGGACCAAGTGTTGGTTTTTTTCTCAACCAATCCAAATTTGCATCTGCCACCCATCTACGCTTTGCTACCTTTGTTTTAGCCTTCCCCCTCCCCCTCCAGGTGGACAAGTGTTCTGGTGTGGGTTCCTTTTTATCTGAAACAAATATGATCTGAAAACATTACACAATGATCTGAAAATAGAATCGGTATATACTGAAATACACAAACCTGAATGAACTTGCTCCTCAACATACGTGATGCATGCAACCTCCATCTACACCTATCATATGGGCAACGAACAGTGAACCTTGATGGCTCACTCCTTTCAATCACATATGTATTTTGTGTGAGAATGCAGTATGTAGTCACTGCATTACGACAGTCCACCATCGACTAGAATACGGTGCCGGCACCAAGCTGAGGATCTTCCCTGTTTCACTCAATTGTTGGCATGTCCTCACCATCATATTCATATAAAACTAAGCTGTCGATGTTCTCCTCCCTCTCTTCATCGTCAGTGTCATCAAATCTAGCACGGCTGATAGGTTGGTCCTGAAATTCATCTTCCATTGCTTGTTTACTGGAAATATCTACAAGGTCAGGGAACATATTCTAATCCTCGTCATCATGTCGAGGCACGTCTTCATATGGCTCTCCGTCATGTACTACATCGGCTGCGGCAGCGATAGGATAAGCGGCACAAGAAGTGGCAGCAGATATATTGTGACTTTCAGAACCACTAGCTCTGCTTGGTTTCGACCTACAAGGAGTGCCGGGGCGCTCTCCGTTAGCGGAGGAAGAAGATTCCTGAACACCCTTCCCCTTCTCAAGTTCATTGCATGGCTGAAGCACCTCGATATGGATTTTACTGAAGCGGCTTTCAGCATTCAAAGTAAAGAGCAATCCCAGATGCTCATCGCAAGTTAGTGGTATAAATTTTTGCTCGGTACTGCTGGAAATTTTCAGTTCAACAACATCGGCAGTGCTCCATCCACATGGAGAATTTTGGAGCGCCACGAGCAAATCTTTGAATGACATATTGATTTCTACCACCTTCGGATAGAAAAATCCAGTAAGCATATGCAGTTTTCTACAGTGCAGCACACTAACTTCCATCCTAACCGACGGCCGAAAAGCAAGCGCAGGATCAATCAAATTCGATTCAAATAAGGGGTGCTGTTAGGCCGGGAACAATTCAGCAAAATTTGAACGATTCAAGCGACTAGCGGTCAAAAAGGGCTGAATTTACGAATTAGCAAATCATTTAGAGGGGAAAAGGATGCTTACCCAGGTGTAATCCATGAATTATCCGCCGCCGATTCCACCCAATCCTCTCCACGGTCGATGGGCATGAGAGCCTGCTCCCCCGACATCGCTGCTTAATCCAGATGGGGATGTGGGGGTATATCTGGCGGAGGACATGACGGCGGCGGAGGCGGAATGGGGTTAGAGGTTGGAGGGCACGACGGCTGCGGAGGGGGCGGAGCGGTGCAGTGCTGTAGGGCTCGAACTCAAGGTTCAGACAAGCCCATCCGACGTGTCTCAATGCGGCCCCACACGTCAGAATGGGCAAAGGAGGAGCCGTTCAAACACGGCCCCATTCGTCAGAGTTAACGGGCAAACCATTGACCCGACGACATCCTCTTATGTGACCATTTGTGAGGGTTTCGGACAAGGGAGTGGGGAAAAGTGAGCAAAAGTTAAGAGCGTGGGGTTGAGTGAGTACAACTAAGGAACCAGGGGCACAGATGTAAAAAACCCATTTCGAAATTACATGGGTCTGGCCCAAAAATAAGGTGGCGCGGCACCTATAATAGCCTATGGACGAAATTTATAAGGTGGCATCTTGAATATTTCGTCCAAGCCTTCATGCTCTCATTCTGGTGGCTTCAAAGTGCGAAAATCACCACTGGAAACTCCATTGTTCCTTCCCATGTGCGCACCTTCTTCTCCCGGCTTGATCCCGCTCCAATGGCCATCCTTCTTGTCCATGCTATGTCCTTCATTCATAAGCAACACAAAAGTATCTAATTTAGGCAGCATCATATGTTCATGAACATTAGAAAGATTTCCAAGAAACGAAAGTACCTGATAATTTAGTTGCCGTGCGCGGGCTCTAGTAATTGGTCCAATATGTGTAGCTGGTGGGGATGTGGGTGTAACATTAGTAGGGATGTCCTCATCATGTGTTGTCTTTGGACCATCCTGCAGTAGTGTATGTCACCTCGATTACCCCAATGTCACCACGAGTATCCTTGAGTTAGACATGCATAGTGATCTCAAATCCAAAATATTCAATCCAACATTAAGAAACCTCAAAGAGAAAGAATCAATTCAGCACAAAAATAAGAGAGGGAGGTGAACATGTGATCCAACTATCAACACAGCTCATGATTCATCAAGATCAGAATCAGTCAAGAACATGGGAGAAAGAGATCAAACAATAGCTACTAGCACATACCCTCAGCCTCGAGGATGAACTACTCACGCATCACCATAAGAGCGAATGAGAAGTTGGTGGTGATGGTGATGACAGAGATGTCCCCGGCAGCATCCTGGCACCACCAGAGAAGAGGTGGAAGGGGACACTCCTTCCTCTTCTTCTTCCTTGGACCTCCGAGGAGAGAGGGATCTCTCCCTTAGAGTTGATCTCTCTTCTGTCTTCTATTCTTCGCGTCCATTCTCCCGTCGAAAATTGTTTCTTTTATAGACAGAGATTCGTAACTCCGATTGGGCTAAATTTTTTGAGGGGATTTCCCTCTGGTAAAATTTTGAGGGGATTTTCCTCTGCAAATGAAGGGCTCCAACCGATCTAAGGGCTGCCCACAATTCAGGGGGGCACACCTTGGGGGTAGAGCGTACCACCTAGCTTGTTGAGCCCTCGGGCACGATCTTGCATTGATTCTTTCTCCCAAAAATTACATATATTCCATAAAAAATTGTCCTAAATTTTCATCGTGTTTGGACGTTCCAAGTTATTGGTTTTCCATGAAACAAAAAACATGCAGAAAACTACGTGTCATTAGGCACTGGAATGATATGTTAGTCCATACAAATAATATTAAAGTGCACAAAACCATATATTATTGTCGAGAATATAGCATGGATATTTCATAAATTATATATATGTTGGAGCTCATTTTTTTTAAACAGAGCTGGATTTATTTTGGGAGGTTTACTATTCCTTTCAACTGTTTAACGACAAAGGTTTCCAATATCTTCCATGCTAAACACATTACTGGTGGTTCCCATGCTTTTACACTCCCTCGCCGCCATAAACAACACAAACCATGGCTAGCTGAATCCATGGGTGCCTGCCAACTTTCAAATTTTCTAGGAGAGTGTCATTTTTTTTACATTTTATTATTATTATTATTAGGATTGGGCATCCCTATTACTAGCCTCTCATAAATTTGACAAGATGAATAAACTCTTGTTCTAAGTAAAACACATTTAGCATGGAACATAATGAATACCCACACCTCTCCATGAGCTATATGGGCACACAAACATAAGTTTATTTGAAGATTTAGAGGTGGCACATGCAAATTTACTTGGAATTGCAGTGAAATGCCATCTATAGGTAGGTATGGTGGAGAATTTGTGTCATGAACTTGTTTCAAGGATTGGATGCACAAGCAGTATTTCCGCTTAGTACAATAGAAGGCTAGCAAAAGACTGGGGGCAACTACTTTATTGAGCACAAGAATACAAGCATGCATTCTCTAATGGTAACATTATTGCGAAAATATAATCATGATGATAACCTACAAACTTGAACACCACCAAGGCTGAATTTGGAATTTATCAAACATGTGTAAACATGTGCCAAGCCAATCATCCATCCTTCACTGGGATATACTTATCACCACAACATGATAGGTTCAATTTAATAAAAAACCATGCTCATTCTCCTATTATATAACTCCATTACTTGATTAAAGATATGACTATCATAGTATCACTTCTACTTTAAGAGATTAAGTAGATGATGCATATTTACTTCTCAATATACATAGAAAAAATGAAGCACGTGACATTCAGTTCATTCATAAGTCAGATATAGGTGAAGCACAAGAGTAAACAATGACCTACTCCAAAATATTTAGGAGAAGAACAAGGAGTAGTTAAGTTAATTGGTACATATTTATAAACTCTCTCCAAATCAAAAATTTCAGATCTAAAGATTATATCAACCAGCAATCAAAACAAAAATACGCTCCAAGCGAAACACATATCATGTGAAGAACAAAAATATAGCTCAAGGTAGGATTACCAATAGATTGAAGGCGAAAGAGGGGACGCCATCCGGGGCATCCCCAAGCTTAGATCCTTGAGTCTTCCTTAGATATTACCTTGGGTTCCTTGGGCATCCCCAGGCTTAGAGTCTTGCCTCTCCTTATTCTATTTTCATTGTCATCTCACCCAAAACCTGAAAACTTAATCCACACAAATCTTAATGGAACTCACGAGATGGATTAGTATAATAAAAATAAATTATTCACTTAGGTACTATCAAGAAAAAAAATTATAATTATTCCCAAATGATGTATATTGCATTCTATCATTTGCACAATTTATATCTCTCAGAATAACCCTTTGAAGCTCCAAAACAAGCAAACTAAGAGAACAATAGAGAAACTGTCAAAAACATAACAATCTATAAAGGTCGAATTATTATCCATACTTCTATAATTCAAAGAATTCTGAAATACTAGGACGCGATAGAAAATGTGTAACGTTGTGCTGTGTAAAAATTTCAGCAATTGATCATGTTCCGCTAAAGATAGACAGTTCAATCACTGGACGGAAGAATTTATTTTATTACACAGAACCAAATAAACAAACATTTCCATCATCCAAAAGGTTTACCCTAAAGTAGAGATACACAACATGATTACTACAGTGGAACCAATCAAGTAAACTGGTACGTCTCCGTTGTATCTCTAATTTTTGATTGTTTCATGCCAATACTTTACAACTTTGATATACTTTTGGCAACATTTTATAATATTTTTGGGACTAACATATTGATACAAGTGCCTAGTGTCAGTTCCTGTTCCCTTTGCATGTTTTGCAGAAAATCCAATGGAGTCCAAATGCGATAAAATTTTACGGAGATTTATTTTGGAATATATGTGAATTTTGGGAAGAAGAATCAGCGCAAGATGGTGCCCTAATGGCTTGGGAGCCCCTTGTAAGTCGGTTGGGGCCCATCTTTCGCCACAAGAAATGTAATTTCCGGAGAAAAATCCCCTCAAAATTTCAGCCCAATCGGAGCTACGGATCTCCAGATATTTAAGAAGCGGTAAAGGGGTCAGAAAACAGACCCAAAACAGAAGAGAAAGAGAGAGAGATCCAATCTCGGAGGGGCTCCTGCCTCCGGGAGCCATGGCGGCCATGGACCAGAGGGGAAACTGTCCACATCTAGGGGGGCAAGGAATAAGGAGGGGGGCTCTCTCCCCCTCTCTCTCAGCGGTGCCGAAACACCGTTGGGGCAACCATCGTGACGGCGATCTACACCAACAACTTCGCTGCCGTCACCACCAAATCACTTCCCCTCTATGCAGCGGTGTCGGGGCACGGATGCACACGATCACCTATGGGACCAGAGGCCCCTTTGTAGTTCGGCAAGGGGAGATCACATTGAACAAAGAGCGGAGACCATGAGGCAACGTGACGATCGGGACGCGGGTGTTTTTACCCAGGTTCGGGCCGCTGTGAAGCGTAAAACCCTACTCCTGCTTTTGGTGGATTGATCAGGGGAACACGAAGAACACGCAACGCTCAATCCCGGCAAGGGTTGTCGTCAGGGAGAGCTACCACGCAAGTACAAGTGTCCAAAGGTCCGAATCTTGAGCTAGGTTGCCTTGGGCCTCCTTTTATAGTGCAAGGGGCGACCATAGTGGCAAAATAGTCTTTATCTAGCGATTAGATAGCTAGCAGAGGTATCATACCTAACTCTGGCGTTTAGGACAAAATACCATGATTGCTAGTGTAGGTGGCGCGCGGGGATGCATCCCCGGCAAGCTCTTACCACCGCTTAGCTGGCTGTTGCTTAGGGTCTTGACACGCTTCTGGACGGGTGTCAACTGGGTATAATCTGTCTTCCGATGCATCGGCACGTGCTTAGCGGGAGCCACTTAGCCACCTGAGGGCTCGACACCGCATCGATAAGTGAATGGCGTCGTGATGCGGTGGAGCGGTGGCCGATCAGCTCGTGCTTGCCAGGGGATGGCTTGCCGGGTCTTCCTGAGGATGTGTGCGCCTTGGTCCCTGGCAGGCTTCGGGGACGTGGCTGGTGCGCCTTAGGCCCCTCCTGGGCCGTTGCGTTGGTCTTGCCGGCGTTGCTTGGCCTTTTGCAGGTTGCTGCTGCCGGAGTCTGGGTCTTGAATGCTCGCTTGGTGGTGTGGTAGCTTTTCACGGTAGGCTCGGGCCATGAAGGCCGGAGGCTTATCGTCCGTGCACAAGTCAGGGGAAATGAACACCCCTGATCGTGTACTCCGACAGAAGCCCTCGGGCCTAACCCATACGTGTCACTTGGCATGTTGGGTTAGGCCCCAAACAGTGCACGGACACGCGTCGAAGGAATGCTGTCCTCCCGTCACACGTCCACTCCGCGCAATTACCGCAGGTCGTGGGATCGGGGAACAGTAGCCGTTGGAGAGTAAAAAACTGCCAGTAATTAAACGGCTGTTTTCCGAAAAGATAGCGAAGAGCCAGCCCCCGTGCGGGTCCCTCAAATAAAAAAGGCAACGCACAGGGGGGGGTTGCTCATTCGCATCCTTTTCTCCGTCCTTCATCTTCCTCCTCATGCCAAGAGAAAAACCGCTCCCGCCGCCACCTCTGGCCCACCGAGAGTTGCTAGATCATCCGTCGCCCTTGAAAGCTCTAGGGATGGGGCGAAGGACGGCCGCCAACAAGGGGAAGCAGGCGGCCGCATCTGCGGACCCACTGGTCGAGGAGAGGAAGAGGAAAGTGGAAGAGCTGGAGAAGCAGCGACAGAGAGACGTGGTTATTTCCCCGTCGAGCCTGGACGACAATACCTTGATCAACAGGTACGCCTATATGTGGGGGAGGGCGACGAAGGGGCACGGAGCACCCGTAGTCCTGCCGGACAGCCCCAAGGAGAAGACGCCATCAGATTCGTACTGTTTCTTCTGCGCGTACTTCTACTGTGGACTCTCTCCCCCCTTCTCTGATTTCTTCTGCGCCATGATGGCGGCGTACGGATTCCACCTTCTGGACTTCACGCCCAATGCAATGGCGTGCATGGCGATTTTTGCCCATCTATGCGAGAACTTTGTTGGAGTTGCCCTCAATGTGGATTTGTTCAGGCACTTCTTCATTCCTCGGATCGAGGACAAATCCCACCGCTCGGGGAATGTAAGTTGGATCACCCGGGGTAGGAAGGATGACTAGGATTACCTTCCTGGACAGCAGCGTGGGAAGTGGGAAGAATGGAGGGGCGACTGGTGCTGGGTCAAGGACGAGAAAGCCCCCGAGTTCTGCTTGGCGCGGACCAGATGTGTCACGCATGGCAGTGACTGGGGCAAGCCGGGCCTCACCAATAGCAAACTCCGCCTGGCGCTGAACAGGATCATCCGTCTCAAAGCTGCCAGGCTGACCATTGAGCATGTGGGGGCTGACTTCCTCCGTCGCCGCATCGCGCCGTTGTGTGGGAGGGATAGGTTTTCATGGGAGTTCAACGGTCCAGGCCCTGCCAACAACCTGACGGTTTATGGCCATGGTTGGTTGTGCGATCAGCTGTTCGGTCGCCTTGGGCCGTTCCATTTGCCGGCAGGAGTCGTCCCCTTGCATCGCAATTCTGCCCGGAACCAGATCCTGCAATGGATGCCTGATTGCGACGCCTCCGGAGTCAAGCCTGATTGGGAACTGCCCGCCCTGGACAGCGAGATGGAGTGGGTCTCCAACTTGGAGGAAAGAGCTTCCAGGCCGGAGGATAACCTGACCGCGCCAACCAGGACGGCGGAGAGGGCATTCATCACCGCTCGGATTGCGGAAGACAAGGATGTCAGAGCCGCCAAAGGAACAGCTTCCAGGGAAGAAGAGGAGGAGGAATCCGAAAACGACGACTCTTCCGAGGAGGAGAGTGGAAATCTTGCTTCGGGGGAGGCTGCCGGGTTGGAGTCTGCCGGGGCTGGGGGCTCCTAGGCCATGGTGATTGGAACCCAGGAGGGGATCGAAGCGGAGGAGGCGAAAGGGCCACAGGTGGAGGAAGAGGGGCTCGAAAAGGGCCCTCAAGCTCCAGAACCAGGACACCGCCTCCGTCAACGCGTCACCCGAGAACCAATGGCCCCTGCATCTTCGCGGGGCCCCTCGAAGGCGAAGAAGACAACCTCCAAGGGAGGCGGGCGCGAAGTAGCACGCCGCCAATCCTCCTGCCTTTCTCAAGCCAAAGCTTCTCCCGTCAAGCGACGGAGGGTTATAGGGGCGGACCCTAGCCCCCCGTCGAGCCCAACTTCTCCGCCAGGCTCGCCCTTGCCGGAAATCCTGGTCCCTCCGCCAAGCTCCGCCCCCGCAACTCTGAAAAGGGGCAGATCAACTCCGCCGCCTGCATCATACGAGTTGGGCTCCATGCTCATCGCCTTAGAGTAAGTCATTCGATCACAATCTTTGTCAAAGTCTTTATCCTTGACTTCTTGACTGATCTTGTATGGTTGATTTGGGCATGGATGAGGACGAGGAGACCCTTGCTCATAGGACCAAACGGGCCAAATCCGCGGCAGGGCCGGATTCCGCGGTAAGCATGAGCCCGGCAGGAGACGCGAAGGAGAACCCCGCGCCTAGCCGCCGGTCCAGCCCTCTTTGGGAAATCCAAGCGCAGACCTCGTCCATTGACAGGGATGAGGAAGGATGTCTCCCCACACCCGACAGGGATACGGGAGAAAAATATCAGGGAGAGGCTCGCCAGGAGAAACCTTCCCTTCAAGATTTCTTGTCAACCGTTGCCTGTGAGAAGGATTCGCCAGCAAGGGCCTCCATCGAAGAACTTGCTCGTGTTGAGGCTATCACCAGAAGGGTGGTGCTAGACCGCACGCCGGCAACTGCTGTTGCCGGGGAAGGGGATGTCCTTCCGCATCAGCCTCAATCGGGTATCCCACTTGCCTATATTTTCACTTTCCCTGTTCTCTCCCTTTACGTGCCTCATTGATTTCTGACTTCCATACTTCTGATCACTGTATTCGTTTGCAGCTCTGCTACTTGAAGATCCTGAGTTGCTGGAAGAGGTGGCTGACATCGGGAAGGATGCTGTCGCGGAGCCGACAAAGATCGCTGCAGCGGAGGGCCACAGGTAGGCTGCCGAGGACGTCCTTAGAAAGGACGGTACCAACTTCCGGCAGCGCACCTGGTCTGGATACCGTGATCGAGGAGAAGACTCCCCTTCAGTCCATGGGGCCTTCCCCGCCAAGATATCATCTGGCATCGGCTCTGCGATCCCCCCAGAGCCACCTGGCGTTGGTCGCTGCTCAGCTGGGCCCCACAACTCCTGGTTCACCCTTCTCAAGGGGCGTAGATCTTGATGAGGAAATTAACAGGATCCTGGGGCCGCTGTCTCAAAAGATCAAAGGAGCTGACGGTACCAAAGATCTGGCTTTTCTAGAATCCATGGCAGCAGGACTCAAGGATGTTGTCGGTGCACTAGTACAGGGGTACCCAGTGCCCCTCACTTATGCACGGGCGGTAGAAGCAAAAACCCGGCGAATGATAAAGACAAGACTTCAACAAACTCAACGCAACAGCCCAAGCCTGGACTGCGACGCGCCAAGCACGTCCCCGATGCTTGCCGGGGACCAAGACATGCACACCTCCCAGAACGCCCGGTAAGCCACTCCCCGGCAGGCGCGAGCCAGCTAGCCACCGCTCCACCGCATCGCTACGCCTGTCACTTATTGATGCGGTGTCAAGCCCTCAGGCGGCTAATTAGCTCTCGCTAAGCACGTGGCGACACATCGGAATGCAAGTTACGCTCGGTTGACACCCGCCCTGCAGCGTGTCAAGACCATAAGCAAAGACCAGCCAAGCGGTGGCAAGAGCTTGCCGGGGATGCGCCCCCGAGCGCCACCTAGGCAGGTAATCATGGCGTTTTGTCCTAAATGCCAGAGTTATGTATGATAGCTCTGCTTACCTATCTAGTCAATAGATAATGACTGTTTTGCCATTGTGATAACCCCTTGCACTATAAAAGGAGGCCCAAGGCAACCTAGCTCAAGGCTGGCAATTCGAACCCCCGAACAGTTGTACTCGCATAGCCACTCTTTCCCCGACACCAGTCCTTGCTGGGGTTAGGCGCTGTGCGTTCTTCGTGTTCCTCCAATCAATCTACCAAAAGCTGGAGTAGGGTTTTACGCTTAGCAGTGGCCCGAACCTGGGTAAAATGCCTATGTCCTGATCGTCGCGTCGGCTCATGCTCTCCGCTCTTCGTGCAACGTGACCCCCCTAGCCGAACCACAAGGGACCTCTGGTCCCATAGGTGATCGTGAGCATCCGTGCCCCGACATCTTTGGCGCGCCAGGTTGGGGGCGTGCGTCATTTGCGCGAACCCGAGTTTGTGAACAGCGAATCAATCTCCATCATCATCTTCTTCAACAATGGCTCCCAAGAAGAAATCCGGTGCGGCCACACATCCCTCCACTTCGAAGGCTCCCTCACACGCGGCCGCCGGCGCCGTAGACGCTGCGACGGCTGCAAGCGAGGCGGGCATCGTGGATGACGCAGCCAGTGCAGGCGGTGCCCCCATCCAGTCCTTCACGGCCGGAGATGGAACAGGAGGCGCCGGAGAGGAGCAACTACAACAACAACATGGCAAGCTCGGCCCCGACGCCACGGGTGAGGGAAACATCCGTTCATCACCTCCCCACCGCGGGGATGGCCGAGGCCGCCTCAGCAGTACCCGGTCCGGTGCGAGCTGTGACCCTCCGGCCGCACCCGTCGCCAGCGAGATTGTTGGGCGTGCACCTCGTGCGAAACGAGACAGAGCGCCCAGCGGAGCCGCAGCCCCGCAGGATCAATCCACTGCCCACCACAAAGCTCCGGCGAGTGGCGCACGGCATCAAGGACGTGGCGACGCTTCTCTTGGTCCTACCAAGAGTCGAGCGACGTCACGGTCCGCGTGTTTCGCCATGCCGAGCACCGCAGAGGAGGCCATGGCACGAGTCCAGATGCTGCTCAACTTCAAGCCAGCGGCTGATAAGATGGATGAGTGGAGAGCCACCATTCAGAGTTTGATTTCTTTGGTTGAAGCCAACAAGACCCAGCATGCAGAGCCGTCACGACGTAAGCGAGCAGCAGCAGCAGCCCGGGGCCGCGAGCGCGTCGAAGGGGCCACCCCAACGGTGCCGTCACCTTCGCGACAACAGGCCCAGAGGCAGCCGCAGCAGACTCCACATGCTGATGAACACGACGAGGCGTCCATAGTCTCGTCTGGCCCGCGTGACCGCCAGGATCAACGGCGTGTCCTTAAAGACCGGCGGAAAGAAGACGCGCACATCACCATCGAGCGACGCCGGGAAGCGCACCGTCAATCCGACAAGTGCAACGGTCCAGACGTCAGCGACCCCGCGCCCAGTGCTGGCGGGTACCTTCCTTACGAGGTTGGTTGCCCTGCCTTCACTAGCGAGCTGCGACGGGTCTGCTGGCCGCCGACCCGAGCTTTCAAGACCGAGCTACCTGAGATATACGATGGGAAGCTAAACCCGACAGAGTTCAAGGCATATACACAATAGATGTCCAAGTCGCAGGCGGAAGAGATGAAAAGGTGCTCGCCAACTACATTCCTGTGTCACTCAAGCCAAATGTGAGATCATGGCTGATGCACCTGCCGAAGAATTCCATTTCTGTCGGCGTCCTGGGTATGGGGGTACCCAGACTTGCCTGCCTGCGGCCCAGGGCATGGCCCGCTTCGACGGTCCGTACGGCCCGGCACGGCTTCACTCGAGACAAGGCCCGCGCGAGAGTCCCACCCTCTCGAGGAGGACAACGCCAAGGCTCCCGGAAGGAGGAGGCCTCCCCATGTCACCTCCCGAGGGGCGGAGATCCCTATGCAGCACCCAGCCTCGGGAGGTCGGGGGTGACGCAAGCCAGGCCAGGTGGGCAACAGCGCGCGCAGAGGAGACAGTTTCCCCTTTGGTGCAAAGGAGGCAAGGACGTACGCAGGTTCCCAAGGCACCCCCAAAGGTTTCCATTCCGGTGCAACAAGACCAAGACCACGAGCCCCACAGGACAGACGTCACCGCCGAACCCACCTCTGCATCACCACCGGCTAAATTGCAGGCAAAGACCACCTTTCGTCAGGATAAGGTGTACTCCTTGTCCCCCTTCGAATTTGGCCGTTGTGGGATCCCTTCCCGCCATTGTGATAAGGAAAGAGGACCCGGGCCACTATAAATAGAGGCTAGGCTGCTCCATGGGAGAGGACGGACGAGAACACCACCCGAGCACCCTCGCGACGTTACTCACCACTGTACTAGTTCATCCACCAACCTCATCGTGAGGCAATCCACCAAAGGCAGGAGTAGAGTTTTACGCTTCGCAGCGGCCCGAACCTAGGTAAATCTTCGTGTGCTAATCTTCTTCCCCGCAATAGTGTGAGTTCGTCGGGCTAGGCTGTCGAGCTGTGAGCTTGAGGTCGAAGCGGGTGGGGATCTTCGCACACACCCCTGAGTTCGAACCTCTTTGGGTTTTGCGGAGCCCGAAATCCGACATTTGGCACGCCAGGTAGGGGGCGTGTCGGAATCCTCACACGAGCTTCACCTCGCCTTCGCTCGCCGTTTCCATTGCCAAGGGACACCGAGCCCGCGCCGAACGACGGGCTGCTCGCGTTGCTCGGGCGACGCCTGCAGACTACGGCATCCCGCGTCACCTTGCCCCCCCCGTTGGCGGATGCCATCGCCAGCCCGGCCTTTGACAGACGCCGGGGGCTGCCGCCCTCATCAACCGCGCAGCACATTCTCGTCGCCCCGACCCTCCCCCGCGTCCGCGTCACGGCATCATCCTCCCGAGTCCGCCGCGACTTGACGCGCAGGCGAGTCGCGCTCCTCGTGGCCCACGAACTGCAGCGTTTCCGCGCTGCTCGCGGTCGCTATGACGACTGGGTACGTCGCACGGCCAGACGCGTCACCACAGCCGGCGAGCTCCAGGCGCTTCCCTACGGGGCGGGCCTGGGGACTCGTGCTCATAGAGTCACTCAACTAACCGGCACGGCGCTCAGGACACGCGGATGCCCTTGGGAAGCGCGTTGCGACCCGTACCCGCTGGGGTTGCGGCCCAGGGCGTCAGGCACGCAGGAGTTAACTCCTGGCGCAGACGAAGACCGGTGGGAGATGCTGGCCGCGCGGGGTGGCCACCGCCTCGCGCCTCCCAGCACGCCCGGCGACTCGTCGTCGCCCGCGCCCGGGGGCTCGAGCAACTCCACAATGACCATGTTGACGAGCGCCCGGGCTGCGAAGGGAGCAGCGCCGGCCACCATGACAACAGGAGGAGCATACGCGACCTCACGAGCGGCTCCCATCGGGGCTGGTATGCGCAGCCTCGCGAGGGCGGCTGGCGGGGTCGGCCTCACGAGGGTGCCTGGCACAAGCAGCCTCGTGAGGCGTGCCCGCTTGTGGGGAGCTACCCTAAGCAGGCGCCTGGCTCCGCGGACCGGAGGTCACCTGCCTGGAGACGGAGGGTGGAACACATGCCCATGTTCCCAGGCCAGGCGCCCCCAGCCTGGAGACAGAGGGTGGAACACACGCCCATGTCCCCAGGCCAGGTTCTTCCAACCTGGAAACGGAGGGTGGAACACACGCCCATGTCCCCAGGCCAGGCGCTCCCAGCCTGGAGACAGAGGGTGGAGCACACGCCCATGTCTCTAGGACGGGCGTCGCCTACCCAGAGACGGAGGGTGGAACACATGCCCATGTCAACGGGCCAGGCCTCGCTCGACCAGCGGCAGGGGATCACGTACTCGCCCATGTCTCCAGGTCCGGCTCGGTCCGCCTGGGGATGGGGAATTGAGTACCGGTGTGAGGCTCCCAGGCACCCCAGTGAGGCACGCTGGGACACCGCCTTGGGCGTCAGCCTCGCGCGTGGAGGAAGGGCCCCGCGTCGAGCCCCGCCCACAGCACAGGGGGCTGCAGCACCACAACAATGACGACATCCGTCCCCGGGCTTTGGAGTGCCCGAGGCCCTATTCCGAGGCGGGCCTTCCCTGCGGAGAGCGTGGGGGGCTCCCCACGCGCTCGAGGGCCCGTCCGGAGCCGACCCCACTTCGCCGCATCATGCTTGGGGGCTGGAAGTGGGTTCCATGTCCAGGAGGCATGGAGCTCCCTGCGCACCCCCAGGCTCAACCCGTGACACTCTCACATAATAATGAGTGGGCTGTATACGCCCGGAGCCCCCCGAGGATGCGGAGGGGTTCCCACCCACGTCCAAGTGGAAGCCCCATGCTCCACGCTGGTGAACAACACTATCCTCCAATGACTATGCCCACGCCTAGTGGAAGCCCTACGCTACGCGCTGGGGAGAAGACAAAGATGAAGATTAGCCTAGGTTGCGGACGCGGCTGTTCCTTGCCCCTTTTGTATTCGAATTTGCCACCTTTTGGAATGAAACTTGGAGTTCTTCCGGTTTTCTTCTGGAAAGAGGGAGTGTCATTCTTTTTGGTAACGATTTCCGTTTTGCATCTCGCTTTCTTTGGGAAGTTCGGCAGCTGCCGGCCCCTTCCTCTCTCGCGTGCGACCCGTAAGCGGGGGATGGACGCGGAGGACGCGCTGCTACGCGCACCCTGCCAAGGCCTTGACGCTCGTACGCTCGCGCGACACGATCGTCCGGACCGGCAGTAATTCTTGGCAAAAAGGAGTACAATGCTATGCATCATGTCTTACGGGAGTATCCTCAAAGGTCTTCCCAAAAATACATTCGAGTCTTCGCAGGGCCACGCTCATAACCCTAACAGGTAAACATGAAGACTACTTATGGAGACATGTCACCATCGTCGCCCTCATCATCAACGCCACCGCCGGGCTCGCGCTCCCCGGCCCCGACATGGTCCTCCGGTTCATCAGAAGAAAACCCCGCTATCAAGTGCTCCACATGGTCCTCCACCCACTCGGCAAGGGCGCCTTGGATCACTTCGGGCACGGGGGCGAGCACAGCCTCGAAGTCGAAGTGCGGGTCGAGGCGAAGGAGATGGCTGAAGATGCGCGAGGCCGCCCGCGCGAGGAGGTCGCGGCGCTTCTCCTCCACGAGCTCGCTGATCTTCTCCGTACCCCCCTCAAGGCGCTCCACGACCCTAGAAAAGAAGCCCAGGTACCCGGCATCGTCAGGAACGAGAGAGCTCGAGACGCTCTCGCCGCAGATGTTGCTCAAGGCCCGGTGGGCCCTCTTCTCGAGGGACTGGAACATCTTGGAGCGCATGTACTGAAGGCCACGGGCACGATCCGCCTCGTCCGAAGACTTCTCTGCGAGGGAAGTGACGCCCTTCACCTGCTTGTAGAGGAAAGACAGCTCGGCCTCGGCAGCAGGCTGGGCATCCATCGCAGCTTTCCGGCGTCGCTCCACCTGATCTAACCTTCTCCTGAGGTCGTCGGCCTCGCTTTTCAGGTTGTCCCGTCGCCTGCAGAAACGGGACTCCTGGAGCTTCAACTTTGCGCGATAATCTTGGAGGAGGGTGCGCCGAACCTCCGCCACCTTGTCGCCGAACTCCTCCTGAACCTTCGCCTCACGGGTGGCGAGGGAGTCCTCGGCGAGGGACACCTGGTGCTCCCTCACCTCCAGCCTCTCGCGCTCCAGGCACTGCTCCAGCGCCTCCATCGTCAGCGCATCTTCGGGTACACGGGGCCCCGCACCGCCAGTGGGCAACTCGATCGTCAGGTCGTCAAGTGCGGCCCTGTGCACTGGATTTGCCTTTCAAGGGCGGCATTGGAGGCTTGTAGCTCCTTCAAGCATTTCTTCGAGGCCTTGCATCGGCCGTCAGCGGCTTGAGCCTCTGCAAGGGCACGATCGCGGGCCTCCATCGCCGCGGCAAGGGACCCCTCAGCATCTGCATGGGCGCGCTCGCGTTGCAGACGGCCGAGGTTGACGGCAACCCCAAGACGGTGCCATTCTCGCGCGAGGCGCTGGTGCTCCGCCTCAAGGCGGGTGTCGGTGTCGGCGAGCTCCGCCCACAGGCGCCCCAGCGCATTCGCTGCGGTTTGGAGCAGACCACGCCGTGTGGCGCTTCGGTCACATGCAAGCTCGAGGGCCCAACCAGGACTTCCGCCTTCCCCTGAACCAGTAGGGAAGGCATGCGAGGAACCGCACGACCCCGGCGTGTACCCGAAGGCTGGGGGCTCCTACCCTTTCTTCCTAGGTGGAAGCCGCGCCCCGCGAGGACCCGCGTCTTCGCTCGAGGAAGGCCCTAGGCCACGGCGCGACTAGTTCCCAGGGAAGACTGTCAGCGGAGGACACAGCCCCTCCCCTGCAACTTGGACGCCACGCATGGAGAAGATCGCGGGAAACTCGCGCTCTGGACCTCCCGAGGGCCGCACGAGCTCGAGTACGGGCGCCCTTCTGCATGGAGTCCTGTGGCCTGCGGAAGATAGGGCCACGATGGGCCCGGTGACCTCAGGAGGCGGCGGTGGCGTCGCATCTTGCTACTTCTTGAGCATGCATTGGTTTTCCCTTGAAGAGGAAAGGGTGATGCAGCAAAGTCTATAAGTATTTCCCTCAGTTGTTGAGAACCAAGGTATCAATCCAGTAGGAGATACAAGCAAGTCCCCAATAGATGTACCTACACAAATAATCAAACACTTGCACCCAACGCAATAAAGGGGTTGTCAATCCCTTCACAGTTATTTGCAAGGATGAGATCTGATAGAGATAGGTATGATAGATTACTTGAACGGAAAGTAAAATAAAAGTAAAAATAATGCAGCGAGATATTTTTGGTATTTTTGGTTTTAGATCTGAAAGTATAATATGGAAAATAGACCTGGGGGCCATAGGTTTCACTAGAGGCTTCTCTCATGAAGGAAAATAATACGGTGGGTGAACAAATTACTGTCGAGCAATTGATAGAAAAGCGAATAATTACGAAGATATCCAAGGCAATGATTATGCATATAGGCATCACGTCCGTGTCAAGTAGACTGAAACGATTCTGCATCTACTACTATTACTCCACACATCGACCGACTCCTGCCTGCATCTAGAGTATTAAGTTCATGAAGAACAGAGTAACGCATTAGGTAAGATGACATGATGTAGAGGGATAAACTCAAGCAATATGATGAAAACCCCATCTTTTTATCCTCGATGGCAACAATACAATACGTGCCTCGCTACCCCTACTTTGTCACTGGGTGAGGACACCGCAAGATTGAACCCAAAACTAAGCACTTCTCCCATTGCAAGAATTACCAATCTAGTTAGCCAAACCAAACGAATAACTCGAAGAGACTTGCAAAGATATGAAATCATGCATATAAGAATTCAGAGAAGATTCAAATAATATTCATAGATAATCTGAACATAAACCCACAATTCATCGGATCTCGACAAACACACCGCAAAAGAGTATTACATCGGATAGATCCCATGAAGATCATGAGGAACATGGTATTGAAGAGCAAAGAGAGAGAAGAAGCCATCTAGCTACTAGCTATGGACCCGAAGGTCTGTGGTAAACTACTCACGCATCATCGGAGGGGCAATGGAGTTGATGTAGATGCCCTCCGTGATCGAATCCCCCTCCGGCAGATTGCCGGAAAAGGCTCCAAGATTGGATCTCACGGGAACAGAGGCTTCCGGCGGCGGAAAAGTATTTTCGTGGCTCTCTCCAGTATCCAGGGAATATTTGGGAATTTATAGGCCGAAGAATAGGGTTAGGAGGGCTGCCGTGGGGCCACAAGCCAGGGGGCGCCCCCCTTAGGGCGCGCCCCTGTGGCTTGTCGCCACACGGCGGCTCTCCTGCCTTCATCTCCAAGTCTTCTGGGTTGCTTCTGGTCCAAGAAAAATCATTCTGAAGATTTTATTCTGTTTGGACTCCATTTAATATACCTTATCTGCAATACTCAAAAACAAGGAAAAAACAGAAACTGGCACTAGGCTCTAGATTAATAGGTTAGTCCCAAAAATAATATAAAATAGCATATTAATGCATATAAAACATCCAAAACAGATAATATAATAGCATGGAACAATCAAAAATTATAGATACGTTGGAGACGTATCACATCTCCCCCTTCGTTGGGGGGGGGACCTGCGGAAAAGAGATTCAGAAGAAGCACACCAGGGGAAGACTGAGGGGTCTCGGACACTTACTCATCCATGGCGATCCACTTCCTCTTCATCGGCACCCACGGCGTCGGGCAGCAGCTGCTCCCGGGCCCCTTCCTCTTCCGGCGAGCGCGGGGGCTCGGGGACGATGTGTCGGCGTCCGACGCCAGGCACCCTGCAGCGAAGGCGGCGGCCATCTTCACCGACGGGGTGTCATCCTCACCCCCAGGCAGCGCCGCAGCAAGAGTCCGGGGGATGGGCAACGCAGGACGCCCCTCCGCGGAAAAAGGGGGAGACTCGGCCTCAGGGCCCCCAGGACCAGAGGCCCTCGTGGGGGGATCGCCCCGGGGACCCGCTCCCTCCGAAGGAAGAAACCCCCACTCGTCGAAGCGCGGCATCTGCCGGGCAAGGGTTTCCCCATCCCTGTACTTGTACAGGGGGACGCCATCCCGGGGAAGCTCACCCGGTTCCCCGCCGGTCAGGCGACGGAGCAGTTCGCGCAGCACGCTGGAAGGAAGAGAAGGGACCTAGACGCTCATGGAGTCGTGAGGGCCTGCGAAGGTCCACATCGGACGGGAATGGCGCTGAAGAGGAGCAATTCGCCGGCGGGTGAACTCCCGCACCACCATCGCCATTGTCACACCCGCCTTCTTCAGTTCCGCCAGCCTGGCCAAAACCTGCGCGAGCCGCGCGTCGACAAGCTCCTCGTGTCCCCACCCGGGGCTCGGCTCTGCAGGAACCAACAGGAGTTGGAGTAGGGGCCGGCCTCAGCAGCATTGACATACACCCACTGCCTCCGGAAGCCTTCTGCGCTCGAGGAAAGCCGGGCGTCGAGGGCCCCGTTGGCCGTCGCATCGACTGCCCTCAGAGACACACATCCTGAACAGTGTCCCCCAGGGTTCAACTAGAGGGAGAAGAAGTGGCGAAGCAGGGCCACAGAGGGGGGTACGCCGATGAAGGCCTCGCACAGGAACGCGAAAGAGGAAAGGAGGATGATGGAGCCAGGGTCAAGATGAAGCGCATGAACCTCATGATGCATAAGCACGGCGGAAAAAAGTCCGAGAACGGCGGCAGCAAGCCTGAGAGGAGGGCATGGAGATGAAGGGGAATACTGGTGGCCTCCAGCTCGGTCTGAGGCCGCGAGCCCAGCCAGATCTTGGTCCCCCCCCCCCCACTCGTTGGAGCCTGCGGCAACAGCCAGCCGGACCTTCTCCAACCCTTCAAGATTGACCACCAAGGATCGACCTAACGCGGGCTCCGGCGTCGACGAAGGTCCCGGCGCCTTCAGAGCCTCGCCCCTCTGTTTTTGGGGGCCATGGTGGACGGTCAGGTCGGGGCGGACGCAAGATTTGGCGGAGAAGGCGCGGGCCGCGGGAGAAGGGAGGACGGACGGCAGGTTTGATGGAGAACAATGACGGCTCGGTGGCGTGTGCCAGGCTGTTTGTCAGCCCGGGCAGTTGCCGAGGCAGAGCAAAGAAATGGGGGCGTCAGCGTCCCGGTGGGCGCCGCGTGTCAAGCCTGGCCCGCAGGCGGTTGGGGCCCGCGACGCTTCGGGCCGTCTTCTCAGGCTTCGCCCAGAAGCCAACTCGAGTGCGCCTTGGGCCCGAGGGCTGCTGTCGGCGTCCTGGGAATGGGGGTACTTGCCTGCCTGCGGCCCAGGGCGTGGCCCACTTCAACGCTCCGTACGGCCCGGCACGGCTTCACTCAAGACAAGGCCCGCGCGAGAGTCCCACCCTCGCAGGGAGGACAACGCCAAGGCTCCCGGAAGGAGGAGGCCTCCCTAGGTCGCCTCCCGAGGGGCGGAGATCCCTATGCAGCACCCAGCCTCGGGAGGTCGGGGGTGATGCAAGCTAGGCCAGGCGGGCACCAGCGCGCACAGAGGAGACAGTTTCCCCTTTGGTGCAAAGGAGGCAAGGACGTACGCTGGTTCCCAAGGCACCCCCCAAGGTTTCCATTCCGGTACAACAAGACCAAGACCACGAGCCCCGCAGGACGGACGTCATCGCCAAGCCCACCTCAGCATCACCACCGGCTAATTTGCAGGCGAGGACCACCTTTCGTCAGGATAAGGTGTACTCTTTGTCCCCCTTCAAATTCGGCCATTGTGGGATCCCTTCCTGCCATTGCGATAAGGGAGGAGGACCCGGGCCACTATAAATAGAGGCTAGGCTGCTCCGTAGAGCAGGACGAACAAAAACACCACCCGAGCACCCTCGCGAGGTTACTCACCACTGTACTAGTTCATCCACCAACCTCCTCGTGAGGCAATCCACCAAAAGGCAGGAGTAGGGTTATACGCTTCGCAGCGGCCCGAACCTGGGTAAATCCTCGTGTGCTAATCTTCTTCCCCGCGATTGTGTGAGTTCGTCAGGCTAGGCTGTTGAGCTGAGAGCTTGAGGTCGAAGCTGGTGGGGATCTTCGCACACGCCCGTGAGTTCGAACCTCTTTGGGTTTTGCAGAGCCTGAAATCCGACAATTTTGTCTTGGGCTGATCTATGCAACGAGTTCGTTGGCGCCTTCACCTGTGGTCATCAAGAACTAGGCCAGCCCAGCGATATCCAAGTCCTCGCGCAAAAGGAGGGAGAAACCTTGAGAAAGTATATCCAGAGATTCAGCCAAGTGCTCGGCAACATTCTAGAGATCCATCCCGCAGCGGTGATTGCCGCGTTCCACTCGAACGTGCGCAACAGGAGGATGCGAGCCACGATGAATGTGAAGCTCCCCAAGACTATTAATGAGATTTACACCTTGGCGGGTAAGTGCGCTCGAGTTGAAGAAGGAAGGCGACTTCCCGGGGAGGAGGCGGGCGTCGAAGTGGACTCTGATGATGACGACGACACCCCCGACCCGAAGGGAAGGTGCAGGAAACGCAACAAGAAGCGTAAGGGAAAAGCAGTATTGGCTATCGAGAGCTCCGGAGACCTCATTGCAGGCAAGAAAGCGAAAGCCGAAACCCCCGGCAAGGGAGCTGCCGCGTGCGCTGATTGCCGCTGAGAAGACTGGGAAGTCCGACGGGCCGTATTGCAAAATTCACCGCACCAAGGGCCATGATCTCGAAGAATGCCGACAGGTCGTGCAACTTGTTGAGAAACAGAGGGCCGAGTACGAGAAGCGCGATAAGGAAAAAGGCCAGGACGGCACTGCCGGGAAAGGCCGTGGCGGCAGAGGAGGTCGCCGCGGCAAAACTCCGCAGCAAAAGGAAAAACTCGCGAGAGGCCGAGAGAAGAAGGAAACAGACGATATGAGTGAAGATGAGGATGATGATGAGAATTCCAGCGACAGGGAGTTTTAGAAAGCAACCAAAGCCATGTGCGTTGACGGGGGTGCATCCTTGCATTCCTCTCTCCGCCAGCTCAAGCAGTGGGCACGCGAGGTCAATGTTGTGGAACCGGCAGCAGAATCTAGGAAGCCACTCAGATGGTCCCGCACGCCTATCATCTTTGATGAAGAGGATCATCCTGACCGTACCACTACGGTCGGATGTTTGCCATTGTTGGTTACCCCGACAATCTGCAACCTCAAGGTATCTAAGATGTTAGTTGACGGCGGGGCCAGATTGAACTTGATCTCCCCTAGAGTGGCTGAGAAACTGCAGATGCTTGATGAAGAGCTCGAAGCTACGGGTACATTCCAAGGAATCAACCCCTACAGGAGCCGACCCAAGGGAAAGATCACTCTGCCTATTACATTTGGTGGGGAGTTGAACTTCCGGATAGAGAGGATAGTGTTCGACGTCGCTGAAATCCCGCTGCCTTACAACGGAATCCTCGGTCTCCCAGCTCTGGCAAAGTTCATGGCAGCATCCCACTATGCCTACAACACCTTGAAGATGCCAGGGCCCATTGGGGTCATTTCCATCCCATCCGACAAGAAGAACGCAGTTATCTACATGGACCAGATGTATCGCGATGCGGTAGCAGCTGAAGCCATAGAAATCCCAGCTCCCGCTAAGGACACAAAGAAAATAAAGAACACTCGCAAGAACACTGGCAAGGACTCCGGGAAGCGTGCCTCTTCGGAGTGCGCTGCACCCGACGATGACCTTCCAGAGAGTTTCGATAGCAAGAAGACCAGGGTCGCCTATCTTGAGATGACGAAAGTCCCGGCAAGGGAGGGTGGCACTGGTAGTACCTTCACCATCAGTGCTACCCTTACTGACAAATAGGAAAGCGTGTTCATTACCTTCCTGTGGGAGAATGTCGATGTGTTTGCGTGGCAACCATTTGACATCCCCGGTGTTCCCAGGGAGGTAATTGAGCACCACCTTGCTGTCTGTCCTCATGCCCGGCCCGTTAAGCAAAAGGTTAGGAAACAAGCCTTGGAGCGGCAGCAGTTCATTGCCGAGGAAATCAAGAAGCTTGAAGAAGCTGGTTTGGTCAGAGGGGTGCTGCATCCAACTTGGCTGGCAAACCCGGTGGTGGTACGAAAGGCAAATGGGAAATGGAGGCTTTGCATAGACTTCACTGACTTGAACAAGGCTTGCCCGAAGGACCCTTTCCCCTTGCCGCGCATAGATCAAATTGTTGATTCCACCTCCGGATGTGACTTGCTCTCCTTTTTGGATGCCTATTCCGGCTACCACCAGATATTTATGGCTAAGGAAGATGAGGAGAAGACCGCATTCATAACTCCCTGTGGCACGTACTGTTTTGTGTGTATGCCCTTCAGGTTAAAGAGTGCTGGATCGACCTTCGCCAGGGATGTTCAAATTGGTTTTCGACCTCAGCTGCACAGAAATGTGGAAGCCTACATGGATGACATCGTGGTCAAGACCAAGGATGAAGCCACTCTCATACAAGATCTGGAGGAAACTTTTGCAAACTTGCGCAAGATCAACCTGAAGCTCAACCGTGAAAAGTGTGTGTTCGGTGTCCCGTCCGGCAAGCTGCTTGGGTTCTTCGTATCTCAGCGAGGAATAGAAGCCAATCCCAACAAGATCAAGGCGATCGAACAGATACAGGCACCCAAGACCATCAAAGATATCAGACGCCTGACCGGATGTGTTGCCGTGTTGAGTAGGTTCATCTCCAAGTCCGCTGAGCGCGCCTTGCCGTTCTTCAAAATCCTAAAGAAGGCTGGCCCGATGAAGTGGACCCCGGAGGCAGATGCAGCGCTGCAAGACCTGAAGAAATACCTATCCTCTGCTCCCACCTTGGTCGCTCCCAAACCGCAAGAGCCGTTGCTGCTATATTTGGCAGCGACGAATCAAGTGCTTAGTGCAGCGCTGGTGGCGCAGCTGGGAGTGGATGGAGATTCAGCAGCCGCTGCTGATGTTGTCGGGGGCGGGAAAGAAACATCCGCGACAGGACTCAACACAGATCAAGGGGGATCTCAGCAAATGATTGACAGCGAATCCAAAGAAGTGGCAAAGAAGAAAATGATGCAGCGGCCCGTGTACTTTATCAGTTCCCTGCTATAGGGGGCTAGGTCAAGTTACTCTGGAGTACAAAAGCTGATCTTCGGCCTCATCGTGGCCTCGAGGAAGCTGCGCCACTACTTCCAAGCCCATCAGATAACAATTGTCACCCATTTCCCGTTGCAACGCATACTGAGAAACCCCGAAGCCACTGGCAGGATAGTTGAGTGGGCATTGGAATTGTCAAGCTTCGGATTAAAGTATGAGAGCACTTCCACCATTCAAAGTAGGGTGTTGGCGGAGTTTATTGCAGAATGGACACCCACACCAGATGATGAAGCTCCGGAGACAATCCTCCCCGGCAAAGAAGCACCAAAGAATTGGATCATGTACTTTGACGGTGCTTTCTCACTCCAGGGGGCTAGAGCAGGCATGCTCCTCATCGTCCCAACCGGAGAGCACCTCAAGTACGTCGTCCAGATGCACTTTCCCCGGGAGGAAGCCACCAACAATACCGCTGAATACGAGGGGCTCCTTGTCGGACTCAGAATTGCGGTGGAGTTGGGAATAAAGAGGCTGATCGTCCGAGGAGATTCTCAGCTTGTGATAAAGAAAGTCAACGAGGATTACCAGAGCCCGATGATGGAGGCATACGTGGAAGAAGTGAGGAAATTGGAGGATCACTTCGATGGGCTGCAAACAGAGCATGTGCCGCGAGCGGAAAACAGCATTGCTGACCATCTATTGAAGTTCGATGCGCAGAAGCTTCCTGTGGAACCAGGAACCTTTGTTCTCTGCCTCACTCAACCATCAGTATCCCCATCAACGATGTCCAAGAAGAGAAGAAAGCTGAACTCCGGCAAGCATTTCCCGGCAGAGCTTCTCGAAGCCGCTGTCGGGGAAAATCCCGCTCCGGTAGACGAGCAGCTCCCTCCCGCAGGACCTCAGGGTCTAGCAGTCGAGACAAGCGCTCCCGGAGACGAAGAGATGCCTTTAGTCCTTGTTGTCGAGCCGCAGGCTCCAACCTGGGCACAACATATAGTCCATCTCCTTCAAACAGGAGAACTCCCCGAAGAGCAAGAGGAAGCCGAAAGAGTAGCCTGTCGGTCAAGTATGTACTAGTTTGTCGATGACACCCTATACAGAAGGCGACCGAATGGTGTGAAATTAAGGTGTGTCTGCCGGGAGGATGGACTGAAGCTGTTGGCGGAGATTCACGGAGGAGTATGTGGTTCCCACATTGGATCAAGGGCCCTTGCCCGGAAAGCTTTCCGACAGGGTTTCTATTGGCCCTCTGTCCTCCAGGATGCTACTGAGCTGGTCACCAAATGTGAAGCCTGCCATCCATTCCAAGAACATCCATCAACAAGCACAAGCCCTGCAAACAATCCCTCTATCCTGGCCATTCTCGGTCTGGGGGCTCGATATCTTGGGCCCCTTCCCCCGTGGTGTCGCGGGCTTTGAATTCTTGTTTGTGGCAACCGACAAGTTCACAAAGTGGCCTAAGGTGGAACCAGTGAGAAACGTGACTGCACAGGCAGCTATCAAGTTCATGAAAGGACTGGTGTGCCGCTTTGGAGTGCCTAACAGAGTGATCACCGACAAAGGCACCCAGTTCACGAGTCGCGCCTTCATGCAATATATCCAAAGCCTTGGAAGCAAGGTCTCCTTCGCCTCTGTTGCTCACCCGAGGATCAACGGGCAAGTCGAGAGGATGAATGCTGAAGTGCTGCGAGGACTCAAGACAAGGACTTTTGATAAGCTGCGAAAGAGCGGCAGGCGCTGGATAGATGAGCTGCCGGTGGTTCTTGGGTCCCTCAAGACGACACCAAATCGAACTACCGTCCAGACGCCCTTCTCCCTAGTGTATGGGGCGGAAGCAGTGCTCCCCACAGAACTCATATACAGGTCACCTCGAGTGCTTGCCTACGATGAAGTAGAGCAACAGCAGCTGCGGCATGACGATGCCACGCTCCTCGAGGAAGACCGTCTCCGGGCTGCTGTGCGTGCAGCATGCTACCAGAAAGCTCTGCGCCGCTACCATAGCCGCAGGGTCCACGCCCGGAGCCTTGAGGAAGGCGACCTTGTCCTTCGGCGTGTTCAGTCCGCCAAAGGTACAAACAAGTTGACGCCGAAGTGGGAAGGCCCTTACCGGGTAGTACGAGTCACCAGACCTGGCGCAGTCCGTCTGGAGACCAAAGATGGCACCAAGGTGCAGAACTCATGGAACATTGAGCATCTTCGTAAGTTCTACCCGTAAGGCGCGGCTGCCGGGCTCAGTCCCCGGCAGCCACCTTTTGTACAAGCCTTGCCGATGTTGCATGCAACCCTTTGTACAAAGCCAGGCGCACACCCTGTGCAACAATAATAAAGCTAGGCATTGCATCATATCATCATCCTTACATGCTCATTACGCATTTTTATGACTTCAATGTTAGCGCTTTTAAGTTATAAAGATTTGCTAGAATACTTGATGAAACCGTAATCTTTGTTACTGTTCTCACCCTACATGTTTTACCATCGAGAAAATAGGGAAGGGGAACAAAGAAACAAGGATGGCAGCCCATCACGGTTAAAAAGAAGATACTGCTTGGAAAAGATAAGTATATCCCATATTTCCAGTTCAGTACTTCTCGATTTCTCAAGGAAACCCTTAGTATCTTCCTTATTGCCTGTTGTGGAGTCATCCACGTGGTGAAAACCCTTGTCGGGACGAGCCGTCCCCCTATCTCTATTTATAAGGGTGGCAGCGCCGATACCGACAAGGAGCTCTGCCGGGGAACAACGCCAACCTGTTGTCGGGGGCTCGTTCCCCCACTTTGGCACTCGTGGTTTGAATGACGACCCGGCAAGTAGCTCCGTGCGGCAAAGACAAAACATACTAATGCAGTATAAATATGGAAGGGAAAAGGATAGAACTTGCGGGAAGAAGATGGCACTTTATTCCCATTCATTTCTGACACAAGTGGGATAAAGATTACATCAGAGGGCACTTCTTTTTAATAACTCTTTATTTGGCTTTCTCCACTAGGGGTAGATTACAAGGGAAAAAGAGCAGAGGGAGGACCCCAACAGAAGCCCAGCCTGACCCCGGCAGGACCAGCATTGCGCGGACGGCAGGCCCACCAGAAAAGAAGACGAAGCCGAAGTCCAAGAGCCTGCCAGGGTCCAGCTGAGAAGAAGAGGAGGCACCCAAGTCGAGAACCCTCAGCAAATCGCTTTGTCGGGGGGAGGAGGAGGAGCACGATGACGGTGATGGTGCGGCCGACGATCAGCTGGAGCCCAGGTCGTCGTACTCTGACTTGACGGCCTGGGACTCATCGTCGTCGTCTTCACCGACACTGTCCTCCTCGTTGCTATCGCTCGAGGAGGAGCTTTCGACATCGCTCGAGCTCTCCTCCCAGCAGCCAAGACGAGCGCCCGAACGCCCATAAATCTTGACGGAGAGCAGGTCGGCCTCCATCATCTTGAAGCCGAGGACGTGCCCACCCATGAGGTTGTGGGCACGGGCGAAGGTTTTCCACCCGCGCCTGAGAAGCATGACGCGATGCTCTGGGTACTCAACGTCCACTCGCACGGCGCCATTACAGCAACCATGCGCCCGCAACCCCAGGGCGTGCGGCTTGTCAACCTCAATCACCCTGGCGAAAGGGTGAGGAAGGCGCAGGCGGCTTCGGGGAGGACCACGCAGTTTGATGATGAACTCCAGCGCCGTTCCCTCGGCATGGGCCTCCTCGAGGGGAGGGTCTGGTGGCGGAGGAGGAAGAGAAGCATCACTCCGTCTTCCCTGGCCGCGAGCCCCGCATCGACTTCGGCCCCTCCCTGCTACTCCACCGCGCGCACTTGAGCCACCCTCCGCCTCCGCGGCTGAAGCGATGGCATGATCCCGACGGGAACCCCTCGCTGTTGAGGCGGAGGCCGGAGGACACCCTCGTCCCCTAGGCATGCTAGCGGCGAGCGCAGCTCAAGGCAAAGAAGCAGAAGGGCGAGCTCTGTGGGTTTGGACTCAAGGAGGAAGAAAGGATGGATGAGCATTGCCCCTCGTGACCCCAAATTTATAGGGGAGGGTGCGGGGGATGGCTCTCCTCCACTCCAAGGGTCGCCGCCCATCTCCACCAATTCCATCGCCCATGATCATGGGCGAATAGGTAACCGCCCCATTGCCCCAATCCATGGCGCTGCGGTTTCTGCCACGATCGGGACTTTAAGTCACGCGCGCCCGTCGCTAACTCCCCGCTATGCATGCGGTGCGCGTGGCGGAAACGGCCTGAGGTGGTGGGTCAGTGCTAACCAATAAATTGGCAGTTACTCCCTCACATTGTGTGCCTGTGCATGAAACTTGGGCCTGACCCAACGGCACTTGGCGAGCACGTGTGGGCCAGTCCCGGGGGCTCCTGTCGGTGCACTAGTACAGGGGAACCCAGTGCCCCTGACTTATGCACAGGCGATAGAAGCAAAAACACGGCTAATGATCAAGACAAGATTTCAACAAACTCAACGCGGCAGCCCAAGCCTGGACTGCGACGTGCCAAGCACGTCCCCGACACTTGTCGGGGACTAAGACATGCACACCTCCCAGAAGGCCTGGCAAGCCACTCCCCGGCAGGCGCGAGCCAGCCAGCCACCGCTCCACCGCATCGCTACGCCTGTCACTTATCGATGCGGTGTCGAGCCCTCAGGCGGCTAATCAGCTCTTGCTATGCACGTGGTGACACATCGGAATGCAAGTTACGCTCGGTTGACACCCGCCCTGCAGCGTGTGAAGGCCATAAGCAACGACCGGCCAAGCGGTGGAAGGACCTTGCCGGGGATGCGCCCCCGAGCGCCCCTAGGCAGGTAATCATGGCATTTTGTCCTAAATGCCAGAGTTAGGTATGATAGCTCTACTTAGCTATCTAGTCAATAAATAATGACTGTTTTGCCATTGTGGTAACCCCTTGCACTATAAAAGGAGGCCCAAGGCAACCTAGCTCAAGGTTGGCAATTCGAACCCCTGAACAGTTGTACTCGCATAGCCGCTTTTTCCCCGACAGCAGTCCTTGCCGGGGTTAGGTACTCTGCGTTCTTCGTGTTCCTCCAATCAATCCACCAAAAGCAGGAGTAGGGTTTTACGCTTAGCAGCGGCCCGAACCTGGGTAAAATGCCTGTGTCCTGATCGTCGCGTCGTCTCATGCTCTCCGCTCTTCGTGCAACGTGACCCACCTTGCCGAACCACAAGGGACCTCTAGTACCATAGGTGATCGTGAGCATCCGTGCCCCGACAGATGTGCAGAGCATGTATAGCCTCAAGTGGGAGGCGGTCAAGGAGCAGCGCGACTCAGCTGAGCTTGTGGACCAACAACTGAAGAACAAAGGGAACGAGTGCGGGAGTGGTATAACCGACAGGTCCATTCTCTTAAGAGGCAGCATGAGACGTTATCCATGGCCAAAGAGGACGTTGCTACCTGGGAGGCTCGACTGGTGGAGTACGAAGCGCTTCTGGACACCAGAAAGAATAGCATTTTCTCCAGGGAAGGGGCCCTTGAGGCTAACCTCCGCGGCCAAGAGGAGGAGGTGGAAGCCCGCGTCCGGCAGCGTAATAAGGAGCTGGAGGATAGCCACAGGACCACTCTTGACGCATTTTGCCTGGAGTCCGCTCCTCAACTGAAGAAGGCGGCTGATGAACTAGCTGCTGCATCTGCCGCCAAGGCCAAACTCGAAGTTCAACTGACCAAGCTAACAGAGGATCTTGCCGGGAGCACCAAGGAGATTGAGGCCCTCAAGGAGGAAGCACGAAAGGTAGAAGCTACCCTAGGAGAGGCGCAATCATAGCTTTCCTCCCAGAGCCAAGATCTTGATGCCGCCAACGAAACCATCTCTCACATAAAATCCAGGCTTGCTTCCTTGGAGAGAGACCTTGAATCTACCGGGGCCCACGAGAAACTATTGCTGACAGATGCGAACAGCGCGAAGACCCTCCAGAAAGATGTTGAAGACAAGCTAGAGAACTTAATTGAGCAGCGCAACCTCTGGATCAAGAGCATGATAGACATTGCCGAGCGCCTTACTGCCCAGATTGGAAAGATGGACATGAACAGCTGGGCCTTCACCATCGGCAGACACGATGCTCCAAGCATCAAGCTGACACTATCAGATTTAGGGCTCCGCAAAACCCAAAGAGGTTCGAACTCAGGGGCGTGTGCGAAGATCCCCACCAGCTTCGACCTCAAGCTCTCAGCTCAATAGCCTAGCCTAACGAACTCACACAATCACGGGGAAGAAGATTAGCACACGAGGATTTACCCAGGTTCGGGCCGCTGCGAAGCGTAAAACCCTACTCCTGCCTTTTGGTGGATTGCCTCATGAGGAGGTTGGTGGATGAACTAGTACAGTGGTGAGTAACCTCGCGAGGGTGCTCGGGTGGTGTTTTTGTCCGTCCTACTCTATGGAGCAGCCTAGCCTCTATTTATAGTGGCCCGGGTCCTCCTCCCATATCGCAATGGCGGGAAGGGATCCCACAACGGCCGAATTTGAAGGGGGACAAGGAGTACACCTTATCCTGATGAAAGGTGGTCTTCGCATGCAAAGTAGCCGGTGGTGATGCAGAGGTGGGCTCGGCGATGATGTCCGTCCTGTGGGGCTCGTGGTCTTGGTCTTGGTGCGCCGGAATGGAAACCTTTGGGGGGTGCTTTGGGAACCTGCGTACGTCCTTGCCTCCTTTGCACCAAAGAGGAAACTATCTCCTCTGCGCGTGCTGGTGCCCGCCTGGCCCTGCTTGCGTCACCCCCGGCCCCCCGAGGCTGAGCGTTGCATAGGGATCTCCGCCCCTCGGGAGGCGACCTGGGGAGGCATCCTCCCCCCGAGGATCTTGGCGCCCCCCCGCCCACCTTCACGAGCGCGGGGCTCTCGCGAGGGCCTTGTCTTGAATGAGGCCGCGCTCGGCCATGCTTGGCTGTTGAAGTGGGCCACGCCCCGGGCCGCAGGCTGGCAGGTCTGGGTACCCCCATGCCCAGAACGCCGACAGCAGCCCCCGGGCCCGAGGCGCGCTTGGGTTGGCTTCAGGGCGAAGCCGAAGAAGCCGACCTGAGCGCCGCGGGCCCCAATCGCATGCGGGTCCGCCCTGGTGCATGGCGCATAATGAGACGCGGATGCCTCCACTCCCCGAAGACGTCGGGAACCGCCCCGAGTCAGACTAACGCGAAGCCTGCGCGCCGCGCCGGCCATCATTGCCCTTCCTTGAATGCGGCTGTCTCCTTGTGTCTTCTCCCCCTCGGTCCACGCGTATGTGTCCCGTCTAGGGCAGATGAAGCGACGTGAAGCAGGGCGCACGGCGACTCCACTCCCCACGACGCCCCATGGGCCGCGGTTGCGCCTATAAACCCGCCCCGCCCGGGGGGTCATGCCATCCTGACTCCTCTTCTCGCTTCCCATCCTTCCAAAGATACCTATCTCATCCTATTCTCTTCCTTTACCCTCCATGGCATCTGGAGGGAGTGCATCAGGCGTGGGGAAGCGCACGGGGTCTTCGGCTCCACCACCGACCTCTGGAAGCAGCGGCGGGGGGCCGTCGAGACTGGCCCAAGCACGCCGGCGCTGGGCCATCATCGACAAGTAAGTGTTCCGTCACACACCCCCTTCTCCTGCAACCAAGCCCGACACCCCGGACCTGATTGTTTCCTCCTCCCAGGGCGCTTGCACCCAAGAGGCGAAGGCTCGATGAGCTCCAGGAGAAGGCGGGCGCATAGAGGGACCAGCTGGTGGGCGCCGGGGCCGCCCTCCAGGCTGCGCTCAGGGGCGAGGAGGAGGCCAAGGCGGAGCCGGCGTCCCTTCAGGCCCAGATCAAGGGGGCAGCTGACTCCGTGCAGGCTGCCCAGGACGAGGCGGCGCATGCGAAGATGCTGGAGGCGCAGCGCGCCAAGCAGTACCTGCACATTGCCCACCGCGCGGTTGGTGCGGTTGGCCGGTTCGTCGGGGAAGCCCCTGCGCTGCCGTGTGTGCACGGCGACGGAGGCTACCTCAACTTCTTCGGCAAGGTGGTGGAGGCGCTGGAGACCGGCGTCTCCCGGGTGGACGAGGACAACGTGTCCAGCGCGCGCGACCTCCTGGACATTGCGCTGACGCGCGTCTTCTCCAACCTGCGCCGCCATGCCCCGGAGCTTGATCTCCCCCGTGTCATGGAGCCGGTGCCTGTGGAGCTCCAGAGGCCCCTCGAGGATGAGGTGCGCCCGCACGTGGAGTCCCTAGTGGAACGGTTTGTCCAAGAGCCTTCCTCCGACGAGGGCGACGATTCCGATGCCGAGGCGGGCGAGGGTCTGGATGGTGACAGCGGCTCCTCCGCCTAGCCTTCCCCTGCTTTCTTCCTCTGGTCCCTGTTACATAAAGTAGCACTTGGCCCCTGAGGGCATTAAACTTTTGTGTTTTACCTTCGTCTTCCTCCCTCTTCTTTTAAACCGTCGGTTGCTTGTTTTGTGTGACGCGCCCTCGTCTCTTCCGCGGAGTTTTGTGTTATCGTTAGTGCGGCACCGCGCACTCCCTCGCACCTTCGCTCATCCCGCTGTGCCGCTTCTCCACGCCCGGCGTTCTTCGAGAGGTCCGCGGAGGTGTCGCACTATGCCCGGCGATGACGGCCTCTCGGGGCCTCACGAGGCGGACCATCCTGAGGGGGAGCGTGCTGCCCCAAGACCGGGGTTTTAGCGATGATGCCTAGAGAGGCCAGATTCCTTCCCTTGCGCTGCCCTTCCCTGTACCTGGATCCACAAGAGGCCTGATGGGGGCACGTAATAAACCGTAGTGCCTGCTGCTACTTCTTGAGCTTGCGTTGGTTTTCCCTTGAAGAGGAAAGGGTGATGCAGCAAAGTAGATAAGTATTTCCCTCAGTTGTTGAGAACCAAGGTATCAATCCAGTAGGAGATACAAGCAAGTCCCCAATCTTTGCACCTACACAAATAATCAAACTCTTGCACCCAACGCTATAAAGGGGTTGTCAATCCCTTCATGGTTATTTGCAAGGATGAGATCTGATAGAGATAGATATAAAAGATTGCTAAAACGAAAAGTAAAACAAAAGTAAAAAGATTGCAGCAAAGTATTTTTGGTTTATAGATCTGAAAATATAATTTGGAAAATAGACCCGGGGGCCATAGGTTTCACTAGAGCCTTCTCTCATGAAGGAAAATAATACGGTGGGTGAACAAATTACTGTCGAGCAATTGATAGAAAAGCGCATAGTTATGACAATATCCAAGGCAATGATTATGCATATAGGCATCACGTCCGTGTCAAGTAGACCGAAACGATTCTGCATCGACTACTATTACTCCACACATCGACCGACTCCTGCCTGCATCTAGAGTATTAAGTTCATGAAGAACAGAGTAACGCATTAGGTAAGATGACACGATGTAGAGGGATAAAGTCAAGCAATATGATGAAAACCCCATCTTTTTATCCTCGATGGCAATAATACAAATACGTGCCTCGCTACCCCTACTTTGTCACTGGGTGAGGACACCGCAAGATTGAACCCAAAACTAAGCACTTCTCCCATTGCAAGAATTACCAATCTATTTGGCCAAACCAAACCTAATAACTCGAAGAGACTTGCAAAGATATGAAATCATGCATATAAGAATTCAGAGAAGATTCAAATAATATTCATAGATAATCTGATCATAAACCCACAATTCATCGGATCTCGACAAACACACCGCAGAAGAGTATTACATCGGATAGATCTCCATGAAGATCATGAAGAACATGGTATTGAAGAACAAAGAGAGAGAAGAAGCCATCTAGCTACTAGCTATGGACCCGAAGGTCTGTGGTGAACTACTGACGCATCATCGGAGGGGCAATGGAGTTGATGTAGATGCCCTCCGTGATCGAATCCCCCTCCGGCAGATTACCGGAAAAGGCTCCAAGATGGGATCTCACGGGAACAGAGGCTTCCGGCGGCGGAAAAGTATTTTCGTGGCTCTTTTTGGTATTGGGGGAATATTTGGGAATTTATAGGCAGAAGAATAGGGTTAGGAGGCCTGCTGGGGGCCACAAGCCAGGCCCCCCCCCCTAGGGCATGCCCTGCAGGCTTGTGACCTCCCGGCAGGTCTCCTGCCTTCATCTCCAAGTCTAGTAGGTTTCTTCTGGTCCAAGAAAAATCATCGCGAAGATTTTATTCCGTTTGGACTCCGTTTAATATTCCTTATCTGCAATACTCAAAAACAAGAAAAAAAAACAAAAACTGGCACTAGGCTCTAGATTAATAGGTTAGTCCCAAAAATAATATAAAATAGCATATTAATGCATATAAAACATCCAAAACAGATAATATAATAGCATGGAACAATCAGAAATTATAGATACGTTGGAGACGTTTCACCTGCATTCTCACGTTAGCGTTCCTGTTTCATACCCAGCATTCAGGCTATCATCGGATTAAAAAGTTTCTGCTCTTTACGGTTGGGGTACTTAGCTTGGCGGGCCGTGGCGAGCTCGTGCGTTGTGAGGTGCAGCTGGGGCGTCTAGGGAGCTTGAGGATCCCTCCTGGGATGGCTTCTTCCTTGCGAGCGGAATGGTTTGGGGGCCTTCTTAGTGCTCTGTGTCGGCGGGGCCCAGTCCCGCTCATACCTCGACCGCCGTTGGGGCGTCCGGATCACTAGGACGAGACCAAGGGGCGAGGGGCTACGTGACCAGTGAGGCTCCTGAGTTGCGTTGCTCAAGAGTCCCCCTTGACGCTCAAGCGGCGCTCTACGTCGGCGGGGCCCAGTCCCGCGCATACCTCGACCGCCGGTGGGGCGTCCGGATCACCAGGACGAGACCAAGGGGCGAGGGGCTACGTGACCAGTGAGGCTCCTGAGTCACGTTGCTCAGGAGTCCCCCTCGACGCTCGAGCGGCTCCCATACCTTTTGCCGGTTCCTGCCCCGAGAGGGGTGAGCCTCCAGAGGCTCCAAGATAGCGCGTCAGGACGGGCGGAGCCCCCAAGCGAGGGTGAGGCGACACACGCCTGCTAGCTCACTCGAGAGCGCCACGCAAGGACCAGGACGCCAAGGCCTTGGCAAGGTGTGCGCACCGTGCCCGTAGCCCCCGCTCGCGGGGCGCGAGAGGGGGAGGCTGGCAGGTGTTAACCTGAAGAAAGAAACTTCAAGATAGAAAACTGCAAGGAGAAAAATTCCCGCCCCCTTTTTTTTAAATATGGTTAAAAGGCCTCGAGTTTCATTCCAGAAAAATGGCAAATTCGAATACAAGAAAAGCAAAGAACAGCCGCGTCCGGCACCTAGGCTAGTCTTCGTCTTCGTCTTCCCCCCAGCGCGGAGCATAGGGCTTCCACTAGGCGTGGGCATAGTCATTGGAGGACAGTGTTGTCCGCCAGCGCGGAGCATGGGGCTTCCACCCTGGCGTGGGATGGAACCCCTCCGCGTCCTCGGGGGGCTCCGGGCGTATACAGCCAACTCATTATTACGTGAGTGTGTCACAGCCGAAGATAGCTGGGCAAGCGCACGCCTAGGTGCTCCCAACTTAGTCAAGAGCCATCCCGTGCATTTCTGCGCGGTTGCGCGCCCCTACAGCCCAAACCTGAGTGCATTGTTCCCCGTGTAGCCATGGAATTGCGCTCCCGTGGCCCAAACATGAGCACAATGCACCCAGCGCAGCCATAGGGGTGTTGTGTTGGTGAAGCCGCCTCGTGAGGCGTCGGGGCACCGGCCAGACCACGACCCGAGGACCTCGCGAGGCCCTTCCTCCAGAGGGCCGCGCCGGTGCCCCCGTTGCCGCGCGTGGCCCGCGCTGCTTGTATCCTGCCAATCCCCCTAGGCGGTTGCCCCAGCGGCCCAGAGGGCTCGGCTGCGTGCTGCTTGCTCGCGTGGGCGGTGGCCGCGCCGCGCCCCCGTGCATCTCGGGACGCCCCCTCGCTTGCTCCAACCTGGCCCGGTGCCCCCTCAATGGAAGCCCCCAGGCCCGGCTTAGAGAGGACGTCCGGGACATCTCCCTACTCCAGGAGGATGTTGGCACCCGCCGGGGGCGCATGATCCACGGCGCCGCCCGCAGGTACGATACTGCTCGGAACATAGGCCTCTGTGTAAAGGCCTTGGCCTCCTCCTGAACCGTCTCTGCATGCCCCATGGGCAGCCTCCCTGGGCGGCAAGGCGACGCCGCCCTGGACGCGCGGCCCACAGACCCTCCTGCGCCGACCCTCCGCCCGAAGCTGCTTACCTCTGCCGTCGCCGCGAGGTTGGTCGCGCATGTCTAAACGTGGGCTGCCTCCCTAGTTATCCACCGCGCCTCCGTTATGGTTACCCGCCTGCTCGGAAGCCTGAGCCGCCTGGTCCCTGTGCCGGTTGGCGCGCTCGCGCCGGGATGACCCAGGCTGTTGATGATCCGCCGGGATATGAGTGCGCGCGTTGAGGCGCGCACGGAGCGTCTCGTCACCTCCTTCGGAGGCACCACTGGTGGGGCCGGGCGGCGCCCCGAAACCAGTCACCGTGATCCGGAGGAGAAGGAGCATGGCGTGTGGCGGGCCTTGCCCGGGCTCGCCCGGTGATGGGGCGGGCATGCCATCTGCTGATGGGGGGAGCGGTACGGCGAGCGAGCTCCCGGCGCCAAACGTCGGGGGCCGAGAGGAGTGGTGCGGAGCCCAGGCCCTCCTCGCGACGGCGACCAACTCGGCGATGTGGTCGTCCCGGGCGTCGAAGCCCCCGTGCGTCGGGCGATGGCGAAGCAGCTCACTCGCCATCAGCAGCGCATCATGCGCATTGAGGTCTCCCACGTGGGTACAGGGTGATGTCGGTCCCGTGGGCGCCGCATGCTCGCTGCGCGCCTGGCCGGCACGAGCAGCGATGGCGGTGGAGATGACGCTGATGGCCTGGTAATGACCGCCCTGCGCCGAGCTGCCGGGGCGTGTGTCATGGGTAGTAGCGGCGAGATTGGTGAAGGTGGATCCGCTGGGGCCGAAGGAAGCCTGTCGTGCGTCGGCCATCGAAACGACGGAGCGGAGAAGAAGCGAAGCTTCTAGAAGGCTCCGACACGCCCCCTACCTGGCACACCAAATGTCGGATTTAGGGCTCCGCAAAACCCAAAGAGGTTCGAACTCAGGGGCGTGTGCGAAGATCCCCACCAGCTTCGACCTCAAGCTCTCAGCTCAACAGCCTAGCCCGACGAACTCACACAATCGCGGGGAAGAAGATTAGCACACGAGAATTTACCCAGGTTCGGCCCGCGGCGAAGCGTAAAACCCTACTCCTGCCTTTCGGTGGATTGCCTCATGAGGAGGTTGGTGGATGAACTAGTACAGTGGTGAGTAACCTCGCGAGGGTGCTCGGGTGGTGTTTTTGTCCGTCCTGCTCTACGGAGCAGCCTAGCCTCTATTTATAGTGGCCCGGGTCCCCCTCCCTTATCGCAATGGCGGGAAGGGATCCACATCGGCAAAATTTGAAGGGGGACAAGGAGTACACCTTATCCTGACGAAAGGTGGTCTTCGCCTGCAAAGTAGCCAGTGGTGATGCAGAGGTGGGCTCGGCGATGACGTCCGTCCTGCGGGGCTCGTGGTCTTGGTCTTATTGCGCCGGAATGGAAACCTTTGGGGGGTGCTTTGGGAACCTGCGTATGTCCGTGCCTCCTTTGCACCAAAGAGGAAACTTTCTCCTCTGCGCACGCTAGTGCCCGCCTGGCCTGGCTTGCGTCACCCCCGCCCCCCCCCCCCCCCCCCCCCCGAGGCTGAGTGTTGCATAGGGATCTCCGCCCCTTGGGAGGCGACCTGGGGAGGCCTCCTCCCCCCGAGGGTCTTGGCGCCCCCCCCCCCCTTCACGAGCGCGGGGCTCTCGCGAGGGCCTTGTCTTGAATGAGGCCGCGCTGGGCCGTGCTTGGCTGTCGAAGTGGGCCACGCCCCGAGCCGTAGGCTGGCAGGTCTGGGTACCCCCGTTCCCAGAACGCTGACAGACACTCTTATTCGACGGCCTGATCGAGGGGTTGAAGACGTACGAGGAAGACATGGTTGTCTGCATTGCCAACGAATCCCGGAAGCTGGCGCGCAACGCCCTCTTCCTGGTTCTGAGCAACCTCGCCTTCTTTCACCCGGAGCTCGACCTCTCCGATGGTTTCAAGAAGCTGTCGTCGGGTGCTGATACCTCTGTCACCGTAAAGAAGGTCGGTCCCCTTGCTGACAGGGTCCTCGGAGTCTCAAGGACCCAGGGGAGCCACCGGAGTTAACTTCGGGCTTTCCTTGTTGTCATGTCGTCCTGTACTTAAGACACAGTAGGTATCTCGTATTAGGGCATGCACTTTCTTTATTTTAATGCTTGCTGAACTGATGTTTTTATGCGAACGTATGCTATCCCCTTCGTTTCTCCACTGGCGTTCATATGGTTATTTTTCTTGCGCGTTCCGGTTACCCGCCAACAACGTGTTGCCGCGATTGCTCTGAGGAACGAGTCCTTAGCATTCTGCTGGCGAGGGCATGCTACTGGTGAGGTTTCCCTTGGCGGTGTTGATGCTGCCGCGTATTTCGTTGAGCAGACTCGAAACAAAACATGGGCGCTGTCGTGGTTTTGTCATGACAGTTGTCCTAAGACTTAGGTTCGAGGCCATCGCTAAGGCGGTGGACTCAAAGGGGTTGATCGGGACGAAAGACACAGGTTTACCCAGGTTCGGCCCCACGGAAAGAGGTAAAGCCTACGTCCTGCTTTGTGTTGTGTTAATTGTGTATCGATTACAAGGGAGCGGATTCGCTTGACCTAGCTATCGATCAATTGTTTCTTGTCTTAAGTCGCCGCAGGGACTCGCCTTTATATAGGTAGGTCGAGGCCCTGGGCTTACAAGAGTCCGAACCGACTTGTACAAGGTACCCGATCTTGTCTCTAAGCTGCCTTGCCGTCCTAGGCAAGCCGTCTCTCGGGCGGCTCACTCGCCCGGGTCTGGCGCCATCTTCCGACTCTGGGCCTCCATCTTGGCCCATCTGGTGAATCACAATGTAGTCTCGTCTTCAATCCTCAGGCCCATTTAAAGGCCTAGACTATGAGCCGCCAGGCGTGACCCGGCCCCTCCTGGGCGGATCTCGCCACGGGGTCGTATCCCCAACATTAGGCCCCAGATTGATTTGAACTTGTTCATGTCAATCTTCCATCCTTTCGGCGGCGAATCTCACGAACTTATTCACCTGAAAATAAAATTTTAACCCGCCGTGTCGTCACGTGGATATGTTTGAAAAAGATTCCGTGACGTCACCACAGATCATCTCTTTAAAACGGTCACCCCGAAAATCGAGGCGTCGCCCGAGGTCCTTCATCAATGCACCTCCTCGATTCTCGCGTGGACTGTTGCTGTCCCATCTCATAAATAGGCGGGGGAGGGGGTCTCATTTCTTTTCTCCCTTCCGCCGCCACTGTCCATCTTCTTCCTCCAGCGCCTGCACAACCAGAAGCTCCGCCGCCGTCGTCAGTCCTTCCTCGTCTTCTCCGACAAGGCCACTGCATCAACCTGATCGAACCAGAGCTCGCCGGCGTTTCAGCCACCTTCTCCGCACCCGACAGGTACGTTCTTTTCTTCCTTGTCAGATCTGCATTAGCTCGCCATAGCTTTTCTGCGTTCGCCGCCAGCCGTCGGAGTACTCATTGATGATCGGTAGATGGAGCATCTTTCGGTCCTCAAAACACTAGCCATCCGATGCGGAACTCCATTTAGTATGCATCTCCGCTCATCGTAGATTGGAAAATTGGATAAAACTCACGCATGAATTGCTTGTTCTTCTGCCCCTATTTAGTTTTTAGAATATTTCTTATTTTATTCTCGCCCGTAGATCTTGCAACTATCGATGTAGTTGATAGAACCTGTTTTACCAATACTTAGCAAAAATTCTCAGCTGTAGTAGTCTTCTTAACCCGCCGTCGCACTGCCGGCTTAACCAGCAGTCACCTTTGCTTGTCCTGATCTTACGATAGTCGGCGGCTTAAAATACTAACATGACCCGCCGAGTACCACCACCAACTTAGCTTTTATTTCCTTGTATTGCTAGGTTTTCCTTTAACCCGCCATGATCTTGCACTTTCTCACAGAATCTTAACCCGCCACTATGGACAAAGCCCCCACTTCGTGTGACTGGGTTCCCTCGGGGGTCACTGAGTCATCGCTGAAGGAGTTCGTGACCATAGGAGTCTTGCCGGCTCAAGATGTTATTCACTGGCGGGTTCCCAGAAAGGAGGCCAGACCCATGCCTCGGGAAGGGGAAGTAGTAGTATTTACAGACCATCTTCTCACCACCCGGGTCAAAGTTCGTCCGGGATGCTCTGCACTTCTACAAGCTCCACCCTCAAGACATTGGCCCCAACTCCGTCTCAAATTTGTGCCAATTTCAAGTCCTTTGCGAAGCCTACCTGCAAGAAGAGCCCACAGTAGACCTCTTCAGAGCTTTCTTCTATTTGAACCGCCAGACTGAATTGGCGGCTGGGCCGAGTCTTGAGCTTGGAGGCGTCTCCATCCAGTGGCGGAGAGACATAGCTTTTCCTGCAGCCATTCTGCCAAGTCATCCTGAAGACTGGAACCGGACTTGGTTCTACTGCAGAGACACTTCCCCGGCTGAGGAAAATTCGCTGCCGGGTTACCGTCCTACCCGGCTCTCCCCGAACCATGAGCTTCCTGATCGGATGAGTGCCGCAAAGCGTGTCAAATATGCTCCGGCTTTCTTGAAGATTTCTGCCCTGCTGGCTAATGGATTAACCGGTGTGGATTTGACCCGCTGCTGGGTCAGCTGGAGAATCATGCCGCTGAGCCGGCGTGACAAGTTAATGTATGAATATTCTGGTGAGGCGAACGATCCAATGCGCTTCAACCGGACACCCTTGACAGAGGACCTTAATACCATTGTTAAGTCGCTGCTCGGCGAGTCTCAAGCCACTTGTAACCAGACCGGGTTGAAGCCGTTCTGTGTTTCCAATCCAGCTCCAGAGGTAAAAAACTCCTTGTCACTTGTGAATTCTTAATTCTGTGACTTATACTCTTTCTGACCCGCTTCTGAGTCATATGCTGGCAAAGTCTTCTTTTTGGAAGCAGAAATATGTACCCGCACCCAAGAAAAAAGTGAAGACGACCAAGGCCCGTACTACGGGTCGCAAGAAGAAAACATCCGCCGTTGAACAGCTCAACTTGACGAATCAGAGGTAGAACTTGACTCCCTTGGTCTTCTCTTTGTGCAACTTATTGAAAATGACTACTCACAGGAGGAAGCAGAGGCGAGTCATGATGATGCCACAGAGGTAAACATTGTCTCCTCTGACTCGAAACTCTAACCAATAATAAGAATACGGCGGGCTGTACGAAAGGTAAAGTACTCATGCCCTTTTGCTCATTTGAATTCCGACTTTCTTTTGAAGAAACAACAAGATGATACCAGACGCCACACCCGGAGCACCGGCTCTGAAGATCTTTTGGCCGGCTTATCAAATGATCCGGCTCCTCGGAAGCGGCATAACGAGGTATTCCATTGCTTCGAATTTACTCTTCATAATAATCTAGCATTGTGGCTTACTTATACTTTCACCATCTTAATCTTCCAGGACTCGCCCCCTTCTTCTGGCGACTCAACCACCTCCAAGCTGCCTCCTCTTGTCATCAATCCAAAGTATGTACTCTTATATTCCACATCATGTGTTTTCATTCTTATCCTTGCTTACTTTATCGAATTTTACCTTTGCTTGTAGAGCCCAAGCTAAACGGAGAAAAGTGAGCGGGTCTTCCGCCATTCCGGATGTCCAAGAGCCCGAGGATCCCAAGCCGGATTCACCTGAAGCTTATGTTGAGCCCTCTGCAACTGAAAAAGGCGCCCCTGAGGGTCCTCCTCAGCATTCTGAGCTGGCTGATTTTGATATGTCAGCTCCGGAGGCTCATCCGGAAGTCGATCCTAGGCTACCCAGCCCTTCACCAACGACTGAAAAGGTGGCCTCTCATGAAGAGGTTACTGTCACTGGGGAGGGTTACAAATCTCCGGCTCCTTCTCATGTGTTGTCAAAACATATTGACAAGGATGAAGTGCCCTCACCAGAGAGGGAGAAGATTGACTTTGAATTCCCTAGCTTGGAGAAGCTGACTGTTGACGAATTATATGCTGGCTATCTGAACCGCCACACCGCGAGCCGGAATATGGAGACCAAACTTGTTGGGCTGATGAAGCGAAAATATGAGGTACTCCTCCTGATTTTCCTTTCCATATACCCTTATGTAGCCCCCAAGACCCGGTTTAGTGTTGGAAATAGTAGACCGGATCTTCAACTTTTCGTATGCCGCAAGTAGCTTGGCATGTAGCCCCCAAGTAACGGGTTATTATACTTAAATAGTGAACTGGTACCTCATTTAGAATCAGATCCAACTATAGCCCTCAAGTTCGGGTCATTATACAAATGATGAGCCGGAACTTACTTCTTAGACGCGTCGATTGTAGCCTCCAAGTCCGGGTCATTATATAAATGATGAGCCGGAACTTATTGTTTTAAAAGCGCCAAGTGTAGCCTCCAAGTGCGGGCTTATCTTCTTGAAGATGACCCGGGGCTTTCCAGATTCGTAGTCATTGAAAGAAACGGTAGACATTAGCCCCCAAGTGTCAAGTATATTGCTTGCAATCTGCTTGAGACTTGTAATTTTCTCTGCTTCATCACCTCTGAATATTAATATGCATCACCTTGGCGGCTTAGAAACAAAAATAACTTATGCTGCTTTGTTTGTACCACGCAGGAAGCTTTAAACACGGCCGAGTCTGACTTGACTGGCCTTAAAGAAAATTTGGCCTCGCAGCAGACTGCCCGGGCTGAGGCGGAAGAGAAATGGCGGCTCTCTGTCAAAGAGCTCAAGAAAGTCAAGGCGGACTTTGAGGCTTTCAAGAAGTCCGCTGAAGCTGAGCAAGCCGCCCTGGCGAAACGTGCGGAAGACGCCGAAGGAAAGCTGAGGCCCCTTACTGAGGAGCTGACCACTCTAAAGCAACACATATCTCAGATGACCGCCGCTGTCTTTGGTAAGTACTTGTTAATATTTAAACAAAAAATTCCTTAGTCTACTGAAAATTCTCCCGGTGGCTTACAAACTGTGACTTTCTTTGCAGGCCAGAGAACTCGCCAGCTGTCGAACAACAGTCTGCTGAAGCTGAAGGCCGTCTACGCTCTTACTGAGCATCTCTATTGCGGGACCCTTTGCACCATTAGGGCTGTGATTGGTGAGAGAGGTATCCCCAAGTTTATGAAGGAGGTTATAGAGATCCTTTCCACCGTCCCGAAGCAGCTGGAAGAATTGAAAAGATCAGCCGCCCGCAAGGGCGCAATGGCCGCTCTGAGCCGGTCACTAGCCTTCGCCCCTGAGCTTACTATGGAAGATATGATGGACGGCTTCCCTTCGCGAAAGGATGACGGCTCAGAGTTCACCCAGGATGACTATGCCAAATGTATGAAGGATTCTCAAGTCTTGGCTACCAAACTCGTTGAGGAGACTGATTTGTCCACCTACCAGGCGGCTTACACTGAGAGCAGCAAACGAGTGCGAGGGCCGACTTTCGAAGGAAGAGACTTGATCCCTCAATGCTGTAAGCACCTTTTTGCTCCTGATATTGACCCGTCTCCAATCTTTCACGATGAAGTTGAGTTTGAGGCGCTAACCAACTGCAACTGGGACGTGGACAACCTTCAAATCCAGGAAACCGAAGACCCGGCACAGGATGACCCGGGAGCGAGTTAAAGAACGAGCTGGCTTCATGTGAAGGTAACCCGGCCCTGCTTGACAGGCCGGGTTATAATTTGCCATAAAAAACTTTAAGTCTGCAGATTTTGGGCTCTGTGATAGCCTTGTAATAGCAATAGTTTAAAATTGATCTCCTTTGCCGTGCCTTCGTGCATTTTTTGGAGTTTGAATGGTTTAATAAACCTATGCATTCTTCTGTTGGCGTAACTATGATCATCACCGGACAGCAGTTTATCATAAAAGACAAGTCCTGCAAAAAATAACAAGACAGAAAACATGTTCTCTATCATTGTTTAAGGCAGCTTTAAAAGCACAGCCCAAAGAGGTTAACTCTTATAAACTTGCTTAAAACTCAGACTTTATCTTTTTAAAACATAGGCATGACTGCCAAACTCATATGCCGGCTCTCACATGGCACAGATTCGTCGTTTTAACCTTAACTAGTTTAGGGTCTTATTGTGAGATTGACTGTCAACAGACAAGTACAGGGTCTCTTTGTAAGATTGACTGTCAAGAGACAAGTTCGGGGTCTTAAAGATTGACTGTTAAGAGTACGACGAGCCATATAGCGGAGAGACTACAGCAGGGCATGAGTACCCCCAAACCCATAAGCCGGCTCTCACATGACATAAATCCGTCGTTTTAACCTTAAACAGTTCAGGGTCTTTAAAAAGATTGACTGAATAAGAGTACGAACAGGCCACATGGCGGAGAGACTACAGCAGATAGGTGAGTTTATCCTCGCTTTCTGTAAGCTGGCCCTCACGTGACAAAAGCCGCCATTTTAACCTTAACCAGTACAGGGTCTCATGGTAAGATTGACTGTTAAGAACATTGATCAGTTCAGGGTCTTTATGTCGAGATTAACTGGTAAGAGTTCGGCGGGTCACCTGGCGGAGTGGCATCATGCAAATAGGCAGGTTTAACCCGGTCTGGCTATGGCTAAAAAGCCGGTCAAGAGGGTATGAAAGCTAAACCCGGTGGGTTGGAAGCCCCCAAGTGACCTTACTGACTTATCAACTCTTTTGCACAATATTTTTGCACGAAAAATGGCAGAGGCCCCGTATTATGGGGATGCCAACTTTATTATATTGATAAAGGTATGTACAATGATGGATGTATGTACATTGATGAGAGTCAATGACTCAAGTGTAGTAAGGCCGGAGATGAGCAATATTCCACGGCCTGTTGGTCTCTTCCCCGGAAGTGCGTGACTCATCACTCTCCCGTACATCGATGAGGTAATATGACCCATTATGAAGATTCTTGCTGACCATGAAACATCCTTACCAAGGGGGGGACAACTTGTGCATATCCGTCTGGTCTTGAATCAAACGTAGTACCAAGTCACCTTCTTGGAACGTCCGGGTCTTGACTCTGCGGCTATGATAGCGACGCAGGTCTTGCTAATAAATTGCTGATCGTGCTGCTGCAAGATCCCGTGCTTCATCCAAAGCATCTAACGCGTCCTGACGTGCCGTCTCATTTTCGGTTTCAACATAAGCCGCCACTCTGGGCAAGTCATGGCGGATATCACTTGGGAGGACAGCTTCCGCGCCATAGATCATGAAGAAAGGCGTATAGCCTGTAGATCTGTTGGGGGTTGTTCTGATACTCCAAAGAACTGAAGGCAACTCCTCCTCCCAACAACCCGGCGTTCTCTCTAGAGGAACCATAAGCCGGGGTTTTATCCCTCTTAAGATTTCTTGATTTGCACGTTCTGCTTGCCCATTAGACTGGGGATGAGCCACGGATGACACATCAAGCCGGATATGCTCACTTTGACAGAACACCTCCATGGCCCCCTTGGATAAATTTGTACCATTGTCAGTAATTATACTGTGAGGGTAACCAAAACGGAAGATCAATTTCTTGACGAATTGAACTGCTATGGCCGCATCACACTTGCTGACCGGCTCTGCCTCGATCCACTTGGTAAACTTGTCAACCGCCACCAAAAGGTGGGTCTTCTTATTCTTGGACCTCTTAAAGGGCCCAACCATATCAAGCCCCCAGACCGCAAATTGCCAGGTAATAGGAATCATGCGCAGCTCTTGAGCCGGCATATGGGCGCGTCGTCCAAATTTCTGACAGCCGCCGCACTTGGTAACTATGTCCTCTGCGTCCTTATGAGCCGTCAACCAGAAAAAAACCGTGTCTGTAAGCCTTGGCCACCAAAGATTTTGAACCGGCGTGATGACCGCAATCACCGGAGTGTATCTCATGTAGAATTTCCTTGACCTCCTCAGGGGAAACGCAACGCTGAAAAACACCAGTCACACTGCACCTGTGTAACTCGCCATTGATGATAGTCATGGACTTGCACCGCCTCACGATCTGCCGTGCCGAGGTCTCGTCATCAGGTAACTCGCCGCGAGTTAAATACGCGAGATAAGGTAGCGTCCAATCAGGAACAGCATGTAGAGCCGCCACCAATTGCCCCTCCGGGTCAGGTATAGCTAGATCCTCCTCAGAAGGCAATTTAACAGAGGGGTGATGCAACACGTCCAAAAAGACATTAGGTGGCACCGGCTTACGCTGAGAGCCTAGCCTTGATAATGCATCAGCCGCCTCGTTCTTTCGACGGTCAATATGATCCACCTGATAACCTTTGAAGTGACCGGCAATGATATCAACCGCCTGACGATAAGCCGCCATACGTGGGTCCTTAGAATCCCACGTGCCAGACACTTGCTGAGCTACCAGGTCTGAGTTGCCCAAACATCTGACCCGGCTTAAATTCATCTCCTTAGCCACACGGAGACCATGAAGCAAAGCCTCATATTCAGCTGCATTGTTAATACAAGAAAACATTAGCCTTAACACATAACAAAACTTATCACCTCGAGGGGAAGTTAACACTACTCCAGCCCCCGAGCCTTCCAATTGCCTGGATCCATCAAAGTGGATTGTCCAGTATGTATTATCGGGCTTCTCCTCAGGCACCTGGCTCTCTGTCCAGTCATTTATGAAATCCACCAAAGCTTGAGATTTGACAGCCGTCCAAGGCACATATTTCAAATTGAGAGGTCCAAGCTCTAGTGCCCACTTATCAATCCTGCCAGTAGCCTCTCTATTTTGAATGATGTCCCCCAAGGGCGCATAGCTGACCACCGTGATCGGATGTCCAAGAAAATAATGCTTCAGCTTGAGATTCGCCATGAACACCCCATATATCAATTTTTGCCAATGTGGGTACCTCTGCTTGGATTCTATCAACACCTCACTAACATAGTAAACCGGCCGTTGAACCGGATATTCCTTTCCTGCCTCCTTGTGCTCCATGACTATTGCAGCACTGACAGCCCTGTTGTTAGCCGCCACATATAGCAGTAACGGCTCTTTCTCCGCAGGGGCAGCCAGAACCAGCGGCTCAACTAACTGTTTCTTGAGCGCTTCAAATGCCTCATCAGCCGCATTGCTCCAGACAAAATCATCTGTCTTCTTCATCATCTGATATAACGGGATAGATTTCTCACCAAGGTGGCTTATGAACCGTCCTAGAGCGGCAATACGACCCGCCAGGCGTTGGACATCATTAATGCACGCCAGCTTAGACAATGAAGTAATGGCCTTGATTTTATCCGGGTTAGCTTCAATCCCCCTTTCAGAGACCAGGAAACCCAAAAGCTTGCCTGCAGGTACACCAAAAACACATTTGGCCGGGTTAAGCATCATCTTGTAGATCCGCAGATTATCAAAAGTCTCCTTCAAATCGTCAAGCAGAGTCTCCTTCTTCCTTGACTTAACCACGATATCATCCACATAAGCATGAACATTGCGCCCAATCTGACTATGAAGGCAGTTCTGCACACAACGTTGATAAGTCGCCTGCGCACTTTTAAGCCCAAAAGGCGTAGACACATAGCAGAAAGCCCCAAAAGGTGTTATAAAAGACGTCTTCTCTTGGTCCTTTACTGCCATCTTGATCTGATGATAACCCGAATAAGCGTCCAGGAAACATAAACTCTCACAACCCGCCGTTGCGTCAATGATTTGGTCGATACGGGGGAGAGCAAACGGGTCAACTGGACAGGCCTTGTTAAGATCCGTGTAATCCACACACATACGCCACGTGCCGTTCTTCTTGAGCACAAGCACGGGATTAGCCAACCACTCCGGGTGAAAAACCTCAACGATGAACCCTGCTGCCAAGAGCCGGGCCACCTCTTCTCCAATTGCTTTATGCCACTCTTCGTTGAAACGACGAAGGAACTGTTTAATCGGTTTAAACTTGGGATCCACATTAAGGTGGTGCTCAGCGAACTCTCTCGGTACACCCGGCATGTCAGAAGGCTTCCATGCAAAGATGTCTCGATTCTCACGGATGAATTCGATGAGCGCGCTTTCCTATGCGGGGTCCAGGTTAGTCCCAATAGTGAACTGCTTCGACGAGTCGCCCAGCGCAAAGTCCAGCAGCTTAGTATCCTCTACCACAAATTTCAAGGGCGGCTCAGACTCTGTACTGGGCTTCTTCAACGGAGTCATATCCGCTGGGTCAACATTGTCCTTGTAAAACTTAAGCTCTGCCTCAGCACTACTTGACTCCGCATAGGCCGCGTCGCCTTCTTCACACTCCAGAGCCACTTTCCGATCACCGTGTACTGTTATCGTCCCCTTGAGAGCCGGCATCTTGAGCTGTAAGTAGACATAACAAGGCATGGCCATAAATTTCGCAAAAGCCGGCCGGCCAAATAAAGCGTGATATGGGCTCTTAATTTTCACCACTTCAAACCACAAAGTCTCCACTCTGAAATTGTCGTCATCCCCGAATGCTACCTCAAGGGCGATCTTGCCCACTGGGTAAGCCGACTTGCCCGGCACAAAACCATGAAAGACTGTTGATGACGGCTTAAGAGCTTTGTCAGTTAGCTCCATCCGGCGAAAAGTGTCATAGTACAAGATGTTGATGCTACTGCCACCGTCCATCAGTACCTTTGTAAACTTATAGCCTCCTACCTGAGGTGCCACCACCAGCGCCAAGTGCCCCGGGTTATCGACCCGCGGTGGGTGATCCTCCCTACTCCATGAGATCGGATACTCCGACCACTTTAGATACTGTGGGAGAGCCGGCGTTGCCGTGTTAACTGCCCTCTTATGTAACTTTTGATCCCGCTTGTCCAGGCTTGTGGTGAAAACATGATACTGGCCTCCACTGAGCTACTTCGGGTTACTCTGATACCCTGACTGATTGTTTTACTGCTGACTACCGTTGCCAGGCTGCTGATGGTGACCACCTTGACTACCTTGCCCCTGATAACCTGAACCTGAGCCGCCTCCACCGAAACCGGTCCCTGAGCCGCCTGGACCTGAGACGCCCGACGGCCCATTGCCATTATTACGATGTTGATTAAGGCTGTAGTTTCGGAACTCCCGCATAATATGACAGTCTCTCCAAGCGTGACTGGACGGCTTGCCGGGTTGACTGTGCTCCGGGCAGGGCTTATTGAGCGTCTCCTCCATGTTAAAGGGGGTTTTAGTTTTAAAAGGTGGCCTACCGTTACCTCTAGCACGACTGTTTCCGGTGCTGGCGTTTGCCACCAGCTCTGACCCGCCATCCGGGTTCTTTGTCTTGCCATTGTTGTTATTTCCTGCTCCGTTCTGTTGCTGGCCCTTGCCACTATTGTTCTTCTTACCCTTAGCTGATTTCTCCTCGTCGGACCCTGGGTCCTTATTAGTATCTGAATCTGCATACTTGGTAAGAGCCGACATGATCTCACCCATGTCCTGACAGGAACGCTTCAGCCGCCCAAGCTTCTGCTTAAGGGGTAAGAAGTGACAGTTTTTCTCTAGAATCAGAACTGCCTGAGACGCCGATATGTTCTCAGACGAGTGGATAACCGTCGAAACCCGCCGGACCCAATGATGGGCCGACTCATCCTCATGTTGCACACAGTGGTCAAGATCCACAATCGTCATAGGCTGCTTGCATGTTCCCCGGAAGTTCTTGATGAAACGTGCCTTCAACTCGGCCCAAGACGTAATGGTGTTGGGAGGCAGACCCTCTAATCACGTGCGGGCCGGTCCTTCCAGCATCATGATGAAATATTTGGCACAAACCGCTTCACTGGCATCTAGCATCTCCATGGCGAGCTCATAGCTCTCGACCCAGGCTTCAGGGGATAAGTCAGCCGTATAATTAGGCACCTTACGTGGCCCCTTAAAGTCCTTGGGCAAATGCTCGTTCCGCAAAGCCGCCGTCAGGCAAGGCACACCAACGCCGCTGGATGAAACTCCGGCTCCCACTGAGGTAGAAGGGGTTATCAGAGCCGGCGCCGGCTCAGGAATATCCGGGTAATCTGTCACCGGCGTAGATCCCTAGTGGGCTCTGCCCCTATCCACGATCTCCTGAGCATTAACACGGGGCGAGTTATCATTGGGCGGGTTGCGTCTTTGCTCGCTGCTGGAAACCGCCGGCGACTCTATGCGTCGGCTATAGCTACGGCTCGGGATGGGCATGGAGTGTAGTCGACTCCGGCTGTACGTGTACTTTTCTTGCTGAGCCACCACCGTCTGCAGCAGTTCAATGGCGTTCCACGCCTCATCAGCGAACGGTGTCCCTTCGGCAAAGGGGATTGCATTGAGCCTAGCAGCCGCCGCTATCATGTTCTCCACCGGGTTAGAATAATGGCCAGGTGGTGTCACAAGGTGCCGCAGCGGAGTCCGATCCCTCCGGGGTGGGTCTGGCTGCCGCGGCGCCTCCGCGGCCCGAGTTATGGCCAGTGGCGCACTCGGCCCTGCCCCGGAGGTATTGAAAAGTTTTCGGGGATGAAGCTGTACAGGGAGGCCGACTTGAGTCCTCCTCCGAAGAACCGCCTCTGGAGCATGCTGGTCTAACTTAAAACAGAGAGCCTCTGCCCTCAAACGCTCAGACTCAGCATTCATCTGACCTTGTAATGCATTGATGTCCTCCTGGGCCTGGGTCATCAACCCTTTAATCCTGGTGATCTCCGCATTGCGCTCTGCCTGATTTCCGGCTGTGACCTCAGTTCCCATCAAGGTTGTTAGCTCCTCCATCAAATCCAGCAAGGCCTAAGCCGGCGGCACGGATGACCCGGCACCTGGCGGGGCGGCTCCCGCCGCCACTCCGGACGTCGTGCTGTTGAGAGCCGGTGCTGAGCCTGCCATGAAGACAGCAGCTCGGCTCGGCGGGTCATAGGGCTCCGGAATACTATCGCCATCAGTATAGCCCCCAAGCCCGCCGTCATGAAGCTGGTAGATTGATTCCGCCTCTCCACTGGAGGATCCGTCGTCTGAGAGGATGAAAGTTTCCCCCCCTAACACGGAGTCTTCCCTGCCTTGCGTGAAACCGACGAAGACGCTCCTCCGCCCGGGTTGAGCACGGGTGGGTTGCGCACGCCGGGCCGGCTCGACGAGGTCGGTGCAGATGTCCGGCCCGGGCATAGTTCCGCCGATCTTTCCAATGAACACGTGAATTCCGCCGAAGGGGACCTGGTACCCGTACTCGATTGAGTCGGCCTCCGGTCCCCATCCAGCATCATCGATGTAGAGCTTGCCGCGGCGACTATTAGTCATCATGCCAACGGCGTATCCCTCGATCCCTAGGAGAGAGCCCTTTGAGAACTCCACACCACCGCGCGTTAGCCCCACGGTGGGCGCCAACTGTCGTGGTTTTGTCACGACAGATGTCCTAAGACTTAGGTTTGAGGCCATCGCTAAGGCGGTGGACTCAAAGGGGTTGATCGAGACGAAAGACACGGGTTTACCCAGGTTCGGCCCCTCGTAAAGAGGTAAAGCCTACGTCCTGCTTTGTGTTGTGTTAATTGTGTATCGATTACAAGGGAGCGGATTCGCTTGACCTAGCTATCGATCAATTGTTTCTTGTCTTAAGTCGCCGCAGGGACTCGCCTTTATATAGGTAGGTCGAGGCCCTGGGCTTACAAGAGTCCAAACCGACTTGTACAAGGTACCCGATCTTGTCTCTAAGCCGCCTTGCCGTCCTAGGCAAGCCGTCTCTCGGGCGGCTCACTCGCCCGGGTCTGGCGCCATCTTCCGACTCTGGGCCTCCATCTTGGCCCATCTGGTGAATCACCATGTAGTCTCGTCTTCAATCCTCAGGCCCATTTAAAGGCCTTGACTATGAGCTGCCAGGCGTGACCCGGCCCCTCCTGGGCAGGTCTCGCCATGGGGTCATATCCCCAACATGCGCAAACAAACACAGTAAGGTTCCATCACATGCAAGACTTACCATACGAAATCTTTGGTTCGATGAAGGGGTATGCAAATGTGAATTCTACTAGAAGTTGATAACCATGTCAACTTAGCTTTTGTCATAGCTTTTCTTTTGCCCTGGCGTGTTCTCATTCATGTTCATAACCCCTCTTTTTATCCACTGGTGCCTCTCCTCTTCGTGCTCCCTGGTGCGCGCATGAGCGTGTACCCATTGTTGCCCTGAGAGGAAGGGAACGCGGAGAGAAGCAAAGTGGAGAAACTTGGAGATCCGTTAGTCATGGGTACAATCCATGGCACGAGTCTGCTGGGTTAATGTAAACATTCATAACTACGGGAATGGAGGAGAAAACATGAATGGCTGAGCCCCCCCTACTTTCCTTCGCGCCCAATGGTCCCGCGGCGACCTATGCGATGGACGCGTTGGTGGGTGGGACCTTGCCGTGGTTTGCCTACCAGGGGCGTCAACCAGTGGATTCGCTCTAGCACTCGGTTCGGCATTTATCCCTGGCGGAACAAATGCAAGACCGAATCTCATGCGAGCTTATTGACACCGATGGTACCGCCGTCGTGCAGAACTGATCACAGGCGGGGAAGGAGAGGGCAGAAGGGGATAGCCAGGTACCTCTTTCTTTCCTTGGCCTACCAGATTATGCCGCACCTCCCTAGGGTCAGGCGGGCTCATTTCTTTCCGGCGTTCCTTGCTCCGGTTTTGGCCATGGGGAACGCGACGGCGGCGCCGCCTGTACCCATCGTGCCGCCCTCGATGCCCTCCTCATTCACCACCGTAGTAGCACGCACGGCATTTGCGGCTGCGTGCGAGAGGGCCTTCAAAGCGGGTGGATGCGCAATCGCGCCGGTCTTCCTCTTAGGAGCCATGGATGAAGAAGATGTTGATGAAGATCGACTCGCTGCTCACGAACTCAGGTTCGCGCAAATGACGCCGCCCCTACCTGGCACGCCAAAGATGTCAGGGCACGGAGGCCACGATCACCTATGGGACCAGAGGCCCCTTTGTGGTTCGGCAAGGGGAGATCACATTGCACCGAGAGCGGAGACCATGAGGCAACGTGACGATCGGGACGCTGGTGTTTTTACCCAGGTTCGGGCCGCTGTGAAGTGTAAAACCCAACTCCTGCTTTTGGTGGATTGATCAGGGGAACACGAAGAACACGCAGCGCTCATTCCTGGCAAGGTTTGCCGTCAGGGAGAGCTACCACGCGAGTACAAGTGTCCAAAGGTCCGAATCTTGAGCTAGGTTGCCTTGGGCCTCCTTTTATAGTGCAAGGGGCAACCACAATGGAAAAACAGTCTTTATCTAGCGATTAGATAGCTAACATAGCTATCATACCTAACTCTGGCGTTTAGGACAAAATACCATGATTGCTAGTCTAGGTGGCGCACGGGGAAGCATCCCCGGCAAGCTCTTACCACCGCTTAGCTGGCTGTTGCTTAGGGTCTTGACACGCTTCTAGACGGGTGTCAACTGGGTATAATCTGTCTTCCGGTGCGTCTCCACGTGCTTAGCGGGAGCCACTTAGCCACTTGAGGACTCGACACCACATCGATAAGTGACTGGCATCGTGATGCGGTGGAGCGGTGGCCGATCGGCTCGCGCTTGCCGGGGGATGGCTTGCCGGGTCTTCCTGAGGATGTGCGCACCTTGGTCCCCAGCAGTCTCCAGGGACGTGGCTGGCGCGCCTTGGGCCCCTCTTGGGCCGTTGCGTTGGTCTTGCCGGCGTTGCTTGGCCTTTTGCAGGTTGCTGCTGCCGGAGTCTGGGTCTTGAATGCTCGCTTGGTGGTGTGGTAGCTTTTCCCGGTGGGCTCAGGCCATGAAGGCCGGAGGCTTATCGTCCGTGCACAAGTCAGGGGAAAGGAACACCCCTATTCGTGTACTCCGACAAGCGGTGTAACACCTATTTTCCCCATTGTAATCTCTACTTAAACATGGTGCTTAATGCTATATATTATTACACAATGATGTGTGGCTATCCTATGATGTTTGAGTAGATTTCCTTTGTCCTACGGGTTGATTGATGATCGTGATTGGTTTGAGTTGTATGTTTTATTTTGGTTTTGTCCTATGGTGCCCGTCGTGTCGCTCAAGCGTGTGGGATTACCGCTATAGGGTGTTGCAATGTGTTCATGATTCACTTATAGTAGGTGGCGAGAGTGACGGAAGCTTACACCCGAGTAAGGGGGTTGTTTACGTATGGCACTAAAGGGGACTTTGTTACTTAATGCTATGGTTGGGTTTTACCTTAATGATCTTTAATAGTTGCGGACGCTTGCTAGAGTTCCAATCATAAGTGCATATGATCCAAATATGGAAAGTGAGTTGCAATAATGATTACCGTTCTAGTTACCAATTGCCTAGGGGCAAATCTTTCTCTTATGTTACAAAAATCTTACTACTAAACAATTAACTTAATTAATATTTATGCAAATAGTCCCTAGTTTTATTTACGTGTTCTTTATTATCTTGTAAAACTATCTACAAAGTACTTCTAGTTTTATTCCTGCAAAGTAGTTTTATTCTTGTTCTAGGTAGAGCAAGCGTTGGCGTGCGTAGAGTTCTATAGGTGGTCGATATAACTTGAGAGAATATTAATTCTACCTTTAGCTCCTCGTTGTGTTTGACACTCTTACTTATCGAAAAAGGCTACAAACGATTCCCTACACTTGTGGGTTATCAAGACCTTTTTCTGGCGCTGTTGCCGGGGAACAATAGCGTGGGGTTGATATTCTCGTGTGTGCTTGTTTTATTTACACTAAGTATTTTTTATTTTCTATTATAAGTTGTTTTATATCTTTAATTATGGATATGGGACATTAAACACCAAAAAAAATAGTTGTACTTGCTGCTCACGGAGATGGGGAACCTCCTAAAACCCTCGATGTTGGTTATGTGGAAAACATTAAATACTACTTTGGTAATACTGAGAAATCCCCATTCAACTTGATAATGGGAGACACGTTGGATCAACGTGAGTACTTTATGGATTATCACTTGACTCAAAAAGGGAAACACTTACGGGATCGAATTAAAATGTTGTGTTGGTATGCTTGGAATTTATGCTTGAGATGTGATTATACTTGTTGCTCTAAGATGGAGGCTTCACACCTTCCCTTTCAATGTGAATTTAATGATAATGAAACATTGGCTTCTTATACTAATGGTCTTTATGATTACTATGATGTGGAACAAATATAAGAATTTGTTGCTTTTAAGGGTGCATATGAAATTGCTTCTTTGATTGAGAAGTATGATGCTATTCTTTACAAATCTGAAAATTTTGCCATACATAAATATTGTTATGATAATTATGAATATAATTCTTATATTAATGAATTTATTGAGAAAATATTTGCTACCTTGGAAGAAACTAATATTTTGCACGAACATATGGAAGAAGAAATTGCTGAAACTGTGATCTCGTTAGATAAAAATATGAGGAGGAGAGCGAAGAACAAGAGGAAGAGCGGATTAGCTACCCGTGCCCACCTTCTAATGAGAGTAACTCTTCAACTCATACATTGTTTAATTTCCCTTCATGCTCACCGAAGGATGAATGCTACGATAATTGCTATGATCCCTTGGATTCGTTTGAAATATCCCTTTTTTGATGAACTTGAGGGTCGCTATGCTTGTGGCCATGATGCCAATATGAATTATGCTTATGAATATGAACTTGCTATAGATCCTTATGTTAAATATGAAATTGTTGCTATTGCACCCACACATGATAGTCCTATTATATTTTTGAAGTCTCCAAACTACACTATATCCGAGAAGTTAGCGCTTATTAGGGATTATATTATGGGTTGCGTTTTACCATTACACATGATGATTTTGATGGATACAATAAGCATGTGTTTGCTGCTCCGACTTTCAATTATTATGAGAGAGGAACCAAATCTTCAGCTCTCTAAGTTTCCAACACGATAAAATTGCAAGAAACTACCTATGTTATGTATTGGCCTTTACTTGATGTGCATGAATTCTTTTATGGCATGCCAATGCATAGGAAGAGAGTTACACGCTGTCGTTCTATGATATATGTTGCTTTGTGCTCATTACTAAATTACAAATCATTGTTAATTAAAATTGTCTTTGATATACCTTGGAATCCGGGTGGATCAATTACTTGAGCACTATATGCCTAGCTTAATGGCTTTAAAGAAAGCACTGCCAGGGAGACAACCCGTGAGTTTTAGAGAGTCATTTACTTCTATTGTGTGCTTTTAAAATAGTTAAAAACAAAAAAAAGTGGGGAACTTAAAAACTTTTTCAAAAAGAGAAGCGATTAGAAAGTTATGCATTAGAGAAGTGAGGGTCGACCTTGAACACTTGCATTCATACTCATGGAAACAATGTAGTATTTTTCATGGAAGTTTCTCCTAAAAATAATTATCCCCTTGTACAAATCCATTGTATTATAAAAATAATGTGCCAAGATTTACCTTTAGGATGTTTAAATTGCTTGTTTGATATGTGTTGTGTAAAAACAGAAACTTTTGCAGTAGTGTTTGAATTTTGATATTTTATTGGAGCATGGAAAAATTCTGAATTTTTTACATAGTACTGTTATGCAGATTTTTATTATGTCCTAATGTTTCAGAATTTTTTGTGTACATAAGTATATGTTTCATTTGCATCTTTACAGACTGTCCTGTTTTTCACAGATTGTTGTTATAGTCTCATTGTTTGCTTATGTTTGAAATCTTGTTGAGCCCCATTGACTTGGAAGCCATAGAATTGTGATAGAGTACAGTAGGAAATGTTGTATTATGATTATAAAATAATGTGAGGGCAGGACATGATCGGATTTGATGATTATATGTACTAACCTTTCTAATAAAAGTTATGTTAAGTTTTGTGTGGATGAAGTGTTCGAAGATCAAGGAAATCTCGATATGAGAAGAATAAAGAGAGACAAGAGTTCAAGCTTGGGGATGCCCAAGGCACCCCAAGTAAATATTCAAGGAGGCTCAAGCGTCTAAGCTTGTGGATGCCCCAGAAGGCATCCCATCTTTCTTCTTCAACAATGATTGGTATGTCTCGGTTTTTGTTTTGTTCACATGATATGCGTAAATTCTTGGAGCGTTGTTTGCCTTTAATTTTATTTTAGTAATGCGCCATGCTGGTATGGGAAAGTACTTGGCTGATTTATAGAATGTTCAATGCACTTCACTTATATCTTTTGATTATGGATCTATAGAATGCTTCATGTGTTTCACTATATCATTTGAAGTTGGATTCCTGTTTCTCTACATATAGAAAACCGTTATTTGTAGAATGCTCTCTTGCTTCAATTATATTTATTAGAGCGTGGTCTTTTGTAGAAAGAAAATAAACTCTGATGCTTCACTTTAATACCTATTTAGAGAGTTAACAGGAATTGGCCATTCACATGGTTAGTCATAAAATCCTACATAAAACTTGTAGATCACTAAATATGATATGTTTGATTCCTTGCAATAGTTTTGCGATATTAAGATGGTAATATGTGGGGGTGCTAGTGAATGATTGTGGTTTAGTAAGAATATTGGTGTTATGGTTTGTGATTCCCGAAGCATGCACGTATAGTTTCTAGTTATGCCATGAAGTTGGAGCATAATTTATCCTTGACTGAAATCATTTGTGTTGTTATAATCGGGGGTGCGCGATGGTTAACTCCTATGATCATCCTCCCTAGGGGCATGCGAGTAGTACTTTGCTTCGAGAGAGAAAATAGGCTTTACAATAAGTATGTGAGTTCTTTATGACTTATGTGAATCCATGGATATATGCACTCTCACCTTTCCGTAATTGCTAGCCTCTTCAGTACTGTGCATTGCCCATTCTCACCTCAAGGATTGGTGCAGCCTTCGACGGTGCATCCAAACCCCGTGATATGATACACTCTATCACACATAAGCCACCCTATATCTTACTCAAAACTGCCACCATACCTACCTATCATTGCATTTCCATAGCCATTCCGTGATATATTGCCATGCAACTTCCACCATTCCGTCACATGACTTGTGTGTTCATCATCATATTGTTTTGCATGATCATGTAGCTGACATAGTATTTGTGGAAAAGCCATCATTCATCATTACCTACATGTTACGCTAGATCATTGCACATCCTTGTACACTGCCAAAGGCATTCATATAGAGTCATCTTGTATAGATTTATCACTATATCGAGTTGTAAGTAAATAAAAGTGTGATGATCATCATTATTAGAGCATTGTCCCAGTGGGGAAAGGATGATGGGGACTATGATTCCCCCACTAGTATATGAGACTCCGGACAAAAAATGAAAAAAAATGGGGGAGGTCAAATGAGCCCACCAAAAGAAAATAAAAAAGAAAAAAAGTGAAAGAAAAAGAAAAAAGAAGAGAAAAGAAAAAAATGAATGAGAGAAAAAGAGAGAAGGGGCAATGCTACTATCTTTTCCCACACTTGTGCTTAGAGTAGCACCATGTTCTTCATATAGAGAGTCTCCTGAGTTGTCACTTTCATTTACTAGTGGGAAATTGTCATTATAGAACTTGGCTTGTATATTCCGATGACGGGCTTACTGAAATGCCCGAGGTCTTCATGAGCAAGCAAGTTGGATGCACACCCTCTTAGTTTCATTTGAGTTTTCATACACTTATAGCTCTTAGTGCATCCGTTGCATGGCAATCCCTACTCCTCACATTGTATCGATTGATGGGCATCTCCATAGCCCGTTTGTTTGCCTAGTTGATGTGAGACTTTCCTTCCACTTTGACTCCTTTTGATATCTATCACCATATTATATTCCACCCATATGCTATATCCATGGTTCACGCTCATGTATTGAGTGAGGTTGAAAACTCTGAAGCGCGTTAGAAGTACGAGTCAATTGCTTGGTTTTACACCGGGGTGCTCATGATTTATACTTATGCGGTGAAGACAGGGTCATGCCATGCTTGATATGATAAAATGACACCAGGGTGAAAAACTATATACAAAGTACTTCTAGTTTTATTCCCGCAAAGTAGTTTTATTCTTATTCTAGGTAAAGTAAGCGTTGGCATGCGTAGAGTTGTATCGGTGGTCGATAGAATGTGAGAGAATATTAATTCTACCTTTAGCTCCTCGTTGGGTTCGACACTCTTACTTATCGAAAAAGGCAACAACTGATCCCCTACACTTGTGGGTTATCATAAACACACAAGAACATAAAGGATAAATATTGGGTTGCCTCCCAATAAGCGCTTTTCTATAAAGCCTTTGAGCTAGGCATTACAATTTTAATGATGCTCAAATAAAGGAAGGAATTGAAACATAAAGGGAGGATCATGAATCGTATAGCAAACACATTTAAGCCTAAACCACTTCCTATGCATAGGAATTTTATAGCCAAATAGTTTATTTAAGCACAAATTAACTAGCAAGGGAAGGAAAACAAGTGCAACTTTGAAAGTTTCAACATAAAGAGAGGGGACCTTATGTTGTTGAAATATATATAAGCATATCTTCCTCTCATAATAATTTTCAGTGGCATCATGAAGAAATTCAACAATATAACTATCACATAAAACATTGTTTTCATGACCCACAAGCAGAAAACAATTATTACTCTCCACCGAAGCAAATTTATTCTCATTAATAATAGTGGGAGCAAACTCAAAAAATAACTATCATGTAATACTTCATTGACATAGCTTAATTAAACACTAAATCATGTTGAAAAGTTTCATGGCTATCATTAGTTTTTATAGTATACATGTCAGCACAATAATCATCATAGATAGCAACTTTGTTGTCAGAATCTCATCTTCCAAAGTAGTGGATTCAACACTAAATAAATTCATGACCTTGACAAATCAATTTTCATAATTATTACAGTAAGATTCAACACCCTCCAAAATAGTGGAAACATTACTACCTAGAGTTGACATTCTTCCAAACCCACTTTTAGCATTACAATCATCAAAATAGGAGGCATGTTTTCATCATAGTAAATTTCCCATCAAAAGTAGGGGTAATAAAAAGATCATCTTCATCAACACATGACATCCCCAAGATTATAGCTTAGCATATCATTAGCACAATAGATATGCATTGAAAGCATACTAACAACATTGCAATCATTCCTATCATTCAAGGAACTCACACCAAACATTTTGTTAAATTCTTCTTTTAACACTTCATAGCAATCATCGGATTCCATATTTTCAAGAAAAACTTTATAAAGATAAAGAATTTGACACAACTTCACTTCCACTTTTATAGTATTATTTTATAAAATAAACTAATGAATAAAATAAGAAACCAAAAGATTAAATTGCAAGATATAAAGAAGATACCTTCAAGCACTCACCTCCCCGCCAACGGCGCCAGAAATACCTTGATGTTTACTACACAACTTTATTGTTCTAAAAAAATTGGGACTCCAAGCACAGAGTTTTGTAGGAAAGTAGACCCTCAAGTGGATGACCTAAAATTTATCAACAATGGGGGTGTATAATTAAGATTGTTCTCTCTCAGACAATCCTACAATCAAATACAAATTGTGTCTTGTGTCACCAATGCACCCACTACAATTGTCAGTTGTATAGGTGCACTAGTTCGGCAAAGAGGTGATGATAAATGTGTAATATGGATGGTAGAAATAGTTTTTTGTAATGTGAACAATTAAAAACAACAAGGCAGCAGTTAAAAATGTAGGCAAAATAAAGTGTCTCGGTGCTTAGAAACAAGGCCTAGGGTTAATACTTTCGCTAGTGCAATCTCTCATCATCATTAACATAATTGAATCACATGATAATCCCTCAAAGTGCATCCAAGAATCACTCTATCATTTCAACTTCTATTGGATAAAGTAGGATGGAATCATGTATCATCTTTCCAATCAATCTTGTGAACCACTCCCAAAGTGTCATGAATAGTCCTAGAAATCGTACTATGACAACACCATGTGAGACATATCGTTCAACTCTTATGTCGGCCAGATTACCCTAATGTCACCACGGGTATCCGTGAGTTAGACATGCATCAAGTGATCTCAAATCCAAAATATTATATCCAACATAAAGAAACCTCAAAGATCAAGGCACAATTCCCCACAAAATTATGAAAGGGAGGTGAACATAATGTGACCCAACTTATTAACAAAGTTCATGATACATCAAGATCGAAATCCATCAAGAACGTGGGAGGGAGAGAGATCAAACACATAGCTACTAGTACATACCCTTAGCCTAGAGGATGAACTACTCACGCATCACCCATGAGAATGGAAGAGAAGTTCGTGATGATGGTTGAGGGAGTCCTGGTTTAAGGGGTCCTCGGATAGCCGACCTGTATCTCATGGGCCGGACTATACGGGCCACTGGGTGAGCATTAGAAGATCAGGGGCCCGGTCGCCAAGGTGGAAGATTGAAGGGACCATGGCATGTTCTCCAAGATATCGACAGTAGATAGGCATGTTTTTCCCTTTGATGTGCAACCGACTATATGTAAACCCTAGGTACCCCCGGCGTCTATATAAGCCGGAGGGTTTTAGGTTGTAGAACAACAGAACTCATCTAGGGTTTAGCTACTTGATCTCGAGCTAGATCAACTCTGTAATCCCCATACAATCAATATAATCAAGCAGGACGTAGGGTATTACCTCCATAGGAGGGCCCGAACCTAGGTAAAACCTTGCCCCCTTTGTATCATGTTACCATCGATCCAAGTCTCATAGTTCGGGACCCCCTACCCGAGATCTGCCGGTTTTGACACCGACATTGGTGCTTTCATTGAGAGTTCCGCCATGATCGCCAGAAGGAATCGATGGCTCGCCTTGTCTTCAACAGCGAAATCTGTGCCCGGGGGATTCTCGTCCCGGATCAGATCCGTGCGAGCGGCGACATCTCGTCGCGCGCTTACCCGATCGGCCATTCATGCCAGATCGGAAACTTTCCCCCCGACCAAGGGATCAGGTTCGGAACCCTAGAGTTCTTTGCTGATTCCCGGGGAAAGCTCGTACTGATGGAATCCTTTACCCCTACGGAGAAGCCCGCAGATCCCGACGCCTCGGCGCCGAAGACATTGGGCCTCATCTCCGGAGATGGAATTGCTATCTCCGGACCGTCTGGGCCACCCGGTCCGGTCATCGCTACCGGATCTATCATGGTTGAACAGAATCCGAGAACGCTCTCGCGCGACTCTGGAACTGCGACACCGCATACCGACCCCACTCGCTTCAGCGACACGCATCCTACCATCGCCTCGTTTCTCAACGAGTTGTTTGATCGGATGGAGACTATGCGAATGGCCGACGACCAGACCCCGGTCTATGACCGGCTCGGGCTTAAACCCGGTGATAGGGAAATTCACGTCCCCACGGTCACCCACCTTGTCGCCACCATCGAGTGTCCGGCGGGGGGCTCGACCTCCCAGCTACCGGAATTAAAAACGGTTTATGCACCAATCTCCGATCACCGAGACCTTGCTTGCAACCCGGACTCTGGCGTTCGCTCCGGAAACAGTCCGGTGTCGGTCCCTGATTTATCACACAGTTCAGAATCTGTGATTCCAAACTCCCACCGTGGCATGGAGTCAAACTTTCTCCCACCCACCTCCCAAGCCGATGACTCGAGCATCGCACCAGAGCCCATGTCCTCGAACTTACTGGGCATTGTACATTTATCAGAGGAGTCGGTCCATCATTAATGGGCCAGACTACTACTCGCCCGAAACAAAGTACGGGGCCTTAGTGATCAAGATGTAATGTCAACCTTCAAGTGTAACTGCTGCGACAAGGGGATCCTCAACGCCCTGGCGCGGCGGCACATTAATGACTTTACTGAGCTGTCAATCTTGGTACAGAAGTATTGTGCCATGGAAAGTGCTTGGCAAGCCGAGCGGCTATTTTCGGAACCAACCTTTACTGAATACCCCAGAGAAGATCGGCAAAAGAGGATACCTCCGAACCGGCCAGCCAAACTTGAGCCCGCTAAAAAGAGGAACAGACCCCTTTCAGGGGTCAGAACTGTCCTGGATGGACTACTGGACAAACCCTGCCCTATACACTTTGTTTTGCTGAACACAGCTCCGACTCGCATCCTTAGAACTTGCTGGGTCATCAGGCAGATCGCAAAAAGTGGTGAAGCCATTCTTGAGGCATCACCGTCTAACCGGCGCTCTACAAACCCATCGGAATATAACACCGAAGTCCTGACGATCTACGAAACATTCCCGTCCAGGAACAGGAGGAAAAGAGCTCTTAAAGAACTCGAACAGGTATATCATGTGGCAGCAACAAGTGCATGGGCAGATATACCTATTACCTTCGGAGATGCTGACCGACCAGCCATTCTTCCCGGTCATTCACCGGCCGCACTAGTCCTGAACCCCATCATTGATGACTTCAGATTATATAAAGTGCTAATGGACGGCGGCAGTGGATTAAACCTAATCTACGAGGATACTCTAGAAAAAATGTAGTTTGACCGATCTCGCGTCGATCATAGCAACACAACTTTCCGAGGAATAATCCCGGGGAGGGAGGCGCGCTGCTCAGGATGTATCACCCTGGACGTAGTGTTCGGCACGCCCGATAACTACCGATCCGAAGAACTTCTCTTCCACATCGTGCCCTTCCCCAGTGGCTACCACGCCCTATTGGGACGTGACGCCTTCGCAAAATTCCAGGCTATACCACATTACGGGTATATGAAACTTAAGATGCCAGGACCAAACGGAGTAATCACAGCTGCTAGTGACCCGAATATAGCCCTGCGGGCCGAAAACAAAACAGCAGCGCTTGCCCTCGAGGCTCTAGCTGAGACCTTTGCTGCAGAGGAGCTGACCGCACTTCGGTCAACAGTGGACAAAGATGATGTGACCCTCAGCAAGAGGCCCAAATCAACGTCCTTTAAGCCGGCAAAAGAAATCATTAAATTTCAGGTACACCCGACGGACCCCAACAAGACAGCGTCCATCGGAGCTCAGCTCGATCCCGTAGTGGACGAAGCGCTGCGAGCTTTCTTACAAGAAAACTGGGACATCTTCGCCTGGCACCCTTCCGATATGCCCGGCATCCCACGACGGCTGGCGGAACATAGTCTAAACATCATCGCTGGCTTTAAGCCCGTAAAGTAGACTCTGCGCCGCTTCTCCGAGCCCAAACGACAAGCTATGGGTGAAGAACTAGCTAAATTGCTAGAGGCCGGATTCATTCAGGACATTAAGCACCCCGAATGGTTGGCAAATCTGGTTATGGTACCAAAGAAAGATAAATCCTGGCGGCTATGCATCGACTTCAAAGACCTCAACAAGGCCTGCCCCAAGGACCCTTTCCCTCTACCACGAATAGACCAGATTATTGACGCCACAGCCGGACACGGCTCGCTATGTTTCCTCGATGCTTATTACGGGTACCATCAGATTAAAATGAAGGAATCCGATCAAGCGGCAACCGCATTCATCACCCCTTATGGGCCGTTTTGCTTCAACACAATGCCTTTCGGGCTAAAGAACGCTGGGGCTACATACCAGCGCATGATCCAGACCTCTCTCGAAAAACAGGTTGGCAAAACAATCGAGGCGTACGTGGACGATGTGGTCATTAAAACCAAACACGTTAGCAATCTGATCGACGATTTAAGGCAAACCTTTGCCAGCCTACGCGAATACGATATTCGGCTCAATCCGGAGAAGTGTGTATTCGGCGTTCCCGCTGGTAAATTGCTCGGATTCATCCTTTCCCATAGAGGAATAGAAGCGAATCCGGCCAAGATCCGCGCCTTATCTGAACTTGCTGTTCCTACAGAGCTAAAGCATGTCCAAAGATTGGCGGGCTGCATGGCGGCATTAAGTCGCTTTATCTCCCGCCTCGGTGAAAAAGCTTTACCGCTGTATAAGTTGCTGAAACGGACCAAAAATTTTGAATGGACCGACGAAGCAAAGGTTGCGTTAGAAGAAATCAAGACACTCCTGGCAAGTAACCCCATACTCACAGCACCAGGCGCTGGTGAGCCCATGTTATTATACATATCGGCCACCAACCAAGTCGTTAGCACGGTGCTCGTCGTCGAACGAGAGGAGGAGGGACACAAATTCCATATACAGAAGCCGGTTTATTACGTGTCAGAAGTACTAACGCAATGCAAGTCCAGATACCCGCACTATCAGAAGATAGCCTATACAGTTTTTATGGCATCACGGAAGCTAAGACACTACTTCCAAGAGTGTTCGGTTACGGTGGCATCCGAAGTACCCTTGAATGATATAATCAATAACAGGGATGCCACCGGCCGCATAGCCAAATGGGCGATCGAGCTCCTTCCTTTCGAGATTACCTACAAACCACGCCGAGCTATTAAATCTCAGGTATTGGCAGATTTCCTCGCCGAATGGACAGAAGCCGAACTCCCCAGAGAATATAGTACATACTCCCATTGGACGATGTACTTTGATGGATCCAAAACCTTGGCCGGACTGGGGGCTGGAGTTGTTCTCACATCCCCCACAGGTGACAACGTTCGATACGTATTACAGATCATGTATGCCGACTCCAACAATGCAGCCGAATACGAAGCCCTCTTGCACGGTCTTCGGATGGCAGCCTCAATGGGCATACAGCGGCTGGAGGTACGGGGAGATTCCAATCTGGCCATCTCTCAATTCAACGGTGAGTTCGATGCTATGAATCCAAAGATGGCGGCATATAGAAACGCTGTCCTCAAGATATCCGCACGGTTCAAGGGGCTGGAATTTCACCACGTCGCTAGAGACGACAACCAAGCTGCCGATATACTGGCTCGCATAGGAGCCAAATGCGATCCTGTCCCAACAAATACTTTTCTGGAGCGGCTCTTTAAGCCATCTGTGGTTTGGCCAGATCAAGAGGACGCCGATCCATCCAGTGCAAACAAGGTTGTTCCCCCTATAAATGAACCAGACGATAAAATCATCGGCGGCTCCGTCATGGACGAAACGCCCTCGGCTCACGAGGTCATGGCAGTAATCGCGCCATGGACCGAGCCCTTCCTCGCCTACCTCCTTCGCAAAGAACTCCCCGACGATCAGACGGAGGCGCGGCACATAGTTCGGCGCTCCAAAGCCTTCAAGGTACACGAAGGAGAGTTATACAAGAATAGCACCACCGGAGTACTACAGCGGTGCATATCTGAGGAAGAAGGGCGGCAGCTATTAGGCGAAGTCCACGCAGGGATGGGCGGTCATCACGCCGCAGCAAGAGCCTTAGTAAGCAAGGCCTTCCGGGTTGGGTTCTTTTGGCCTACAGCTCGGGCGGACGCCCAGTCACTTGTCAAATATTGCGTGGGGTGTCAACTTTTTGCAAACCAAAGTCACATACCCCCAACAGCTCTTCGGACTATTCCGATCACCTGGCCCTTCGCGGTCTGGGGGCTGGACATGGTCAGACCACTAAAAGGGGGGACCAAGAAAAATAAATACTTACAGGTCATGGTCGACAAGTTCACCAAATGGATAGAGGCCAAACCTGTTAAATCAGCAAAATCCGGACCAGTAATCAACTTTATATCCGGCGTGGTACACCATTACGATGTCCCGCACAGTATAATAACTGATAACGGATCCAATTTCACGGTCCAGGAGGTCAAAGACTGGTGCGCAAAGATGGGCATCAAGCTCGATTACGCATCGGTTTATCACCCGCAGACTAATGGACAAGTCGAACGAGCAAATGGCCTCATAATGAGTGGCATCAAGCCACGTTTGGTCCGGTCTCTTCAAGAGTCCGATTGTCAGTGGGTAGAGGAGCTCGACTCCGTTCTATGGGGCTTGCGCACCACCCCGAATAGATCAATGGGATACACACCATTCTTCATGGTCTACGGGGCCGAAGCGGTCCTTCCTTGTGATATCATTCACGATGCACCAAGAGTGCGCATGTACGAGGAAAGAGAGGCCGAGTTAGATCGGCAGGATGACTTGGACGCCTTCGAAGAGGAGCGTGACATAGCTCGGGCCCGTTCTACTTTTTATCAGCAGCAGGCCCGGCGTTACCAGAGCAGGGAGGTCATGGCACAAGCATACAACGTGGGCGAGCTAGTCTTACGAATACCAGAGAAGCAGAAGCATAAACTCAAGCCCAAATGGGAAGGCCCCTTCATCATCGACGAAGTCCTCACAGGAGGGGCTTACTGTCTTCGGAACCCACAGGACAACCGCCTTGAACCAAACCCATGGAACACAGCTCGTCTTCGGCGCTTCTACGGCTAGACCGGTGCTGTCATACTTTTTACCCTTCCCCTTTCTTTCTTTTCTTTGTTATTTTTTCTCCCTCCCACCTTGATTTCTGGCAAGGTTGCATTCTTTTTCCTCCCAACTCTATGTTCGGTTCGACCGACCTTGTACTAATGATTTTCAGCCTACACCTTTAAGTGTTAAATCCGAACACAGTACCCGGGGGCTTCTTTTCCGAAGCCAATGCTTTTATGTTATAAGCACTTATGCACATTTATCGTGCACGCATATTTTCCTTGTCGTTTTTACGCCATCTTATGCATCAATTCGAACTAAGAATTTGCCAAGCTGGGTTGCCTTGCTCCTGTGCTTACCCTCTATGTTCCTGATTGTTCGGCTAGAGGGTAAAGGGAGCACCTCTGCGATTGTTACGACCGGGTCATCTGGATACGTACCTCAGACGGGTGAAGCCAAAAGCTAGCTATCTTCAGTAGACAATTGATCGGCTACGATGGATTCAACCATGGTCGTCATGACCATTATTCGGGCTTCTTCCCTCACACAAGCCCTCGGCCGCATACTAACAGTATACGGCCTTTTTCCTACGATTTACGTAGTACCCCTGAAGAAAGGTATCGATAGAGTTACTATTTTCTTCGGAAGATGTTTCTTACGCTAAGCAGTAATATAACATATCTCCCTATGTGCTTTCTGTCTGTTCGTACCACATGGCCGGATTGCCTGGTTCCCGAATATAATTCCCTTCCTTAAGGGTGATAATTTACAAGGAACACTCCTAAGCCCTTGGCGCGGGAGGCTTAAGCCGATGGCCGGTTAAGACAAAGTTCACAACACAGACGGAGCAATTCTTCGATTATCAAAGCATATAGCTACATATGATCATACATCTGGCTGCTGATCGAGACTATCGATTATGGTGTCCAGGGAACAATCTTCTTGTGAGAGATGGGCGGCAGGCATCACCTGGTCGTATACCAGGTGGAGCGGCACTTCTTGTCCATTTGCCCCTACTGGTCCTACCTGAGCCATACGCTCGGGGTCAAGTCCGGTATAGCGGGTCTTGATCATCGCCCATGCCTCTCGTGCTCCCTCCCGACAAGCCGATGTCTTCCACAGCTCGAACCTAGCTCGGGCTCCCTTGAATAGATCGATTAGTTTGGTCATCCCCTCCGAAGGTTGCTCGGCAGGCCATAGTGCCTTCACCATGCTTTTGATGGCCTTCCGAGCCCGCTCATGAAGGGCCGACAGCTCCTTCAGCAGATTCCCTTGGTAGGATCCGATTTCCTCTTCGGGTCGCCCGGACAATAGACCTGCATATGAGTCATGGCATGCGTATCACACCTCACTTATAAGAGATACTTTCCGATGTTAAAATCACTCTTACCGAACATGCCTCTCTATAAATTCTGGTTTTCCCCTTGGGCCTGGGCCAATTGAGCCTTTAAGCTCTTAATTTGTTCGGCTTGTTGTCTGTTCTCCTCCTTCAGGTGGTTCTTCTCTTCAAGATGCCGTTGTAAAACGCGATGGCCAGCTTCCAGCTGGGACTCGGCATATTGCTGAGATTCTCGGGCTACATCCAAATCTTTTTGTAATTGCCCTATTGATTCAACTGCTACATAGTACCCTTGCGTAAGCATGGGGGTATACTAAAAGATCAGCAGAATATATATACTAACCGTGTGCCTCCCGAGTAAAGCTCTTCACTTGTTCCAGTTCGGCCTTCACAGATTCGACTTGTGCTCGGCTGGCTTCCAGTTCCTTGGCCAGTAGCTCGCACTGCTGCTTCGAGGCCTACATTACCAGTCAATTAGTACGGGGATCCTTAAATCGGTCGTCCCGACCAATTTAAGGCTTGGGGGCTACTGAGTCTACACAAGTGTTCGGACTTTAATAAACGACTACTTACCTGTAGGCTGGACGATATCAACTTCACAGCCTCCCCGAACCCAGCTCGGGCGGCCCCGAGGTGTGCATCCGCCGTGCACAGAGCACCGAACTCTTGTTCGGAAAAACCCGGATGACGCAGGGCTTCTCGTCGCCGTCGATGATGCATAGCGCTCCCAACCTCTGCTATGGTGAGAGATATGGCGTCACCAGAATTGGCTGGGGTGGGATTGACGGTGGGGACTCCTGCAGCGGGATCGGCATGGGCGGAAGGCCTGGAATCTTGAGCACCGCCGGACGTCCTGGCGACGTCCTCGTCGGGTGACGGCCGAACCCTTTGCCTGAATATTTTGGCAAAATGGTCTCTTGTCAGACCTTATCAAATCATGATACTAAATCAAGTGATTAAGAGAAATACCTTTGGGATGAATTCGTAGGCGCACTCGCACCCGCGACCGGATCATTTGCTAAATTCTTGTTGCTTTCCAGTCCAGGCACTGCCGCCGCTGTCGGATTATGTCGCGCGGATCTACGGCGTTTGGGTGTAGAAGCTGGCGCGTTAGGGCCAGTGGAGGACACTTGCCTCTTGCGGGATGTTTTCTTCTTCTTGCTTGTCGCAGGAGAAGTTAAGGACCCAGGGTAATCGGCGATAATGGCCACCTTGGAGCCGTCAAGGCCCTCTTGGTAGAAAACCCCGTCTTCTAGTTCAATTGACAGGTCTGGGTCTTCATGATAGCCCGGATCATCATCACGGGAATAGTCTTCGGGCTGAGGGGCTGGACAATTGACTGTCTCGATAAAGCTCCTCCATTCCTGTTTGCATGAAAATAAAAGACTTCGGTCAAGAAGGGACAAATTGAGAATCCGAACTATGGTCGCGGGGTTGAAAGGCTCACCCATTCGATGGGATTATGGCTTGAGTATCCCTCTTTGGTCGATCGCTGAATGAAATCTTCTTGCTCTCCTTTGTATAGGTCGGCAAGTGCGGCGGCCAATGCCGTTTGATCGGCAGGACCCAGTCTTCGGGAGCGAGTAGTATCGCTTGTCCCGTTGTAACACCACAAGGGGTGTACCCTCTGTTGAAGGGGTTGGACGCAGCGGGTAAAGACAGCGGCCATGACAACTATCATGGTCAGCTTCTGATGGGCTAGTATCCTCACGCGGGCTGCTAAGCGATGTACCTCTACGCTGTCCTCTTGGGACAAGCTCTTCGGGCGCCAGTTGTACCTTTTCTTCAAAGGGGCATCGGAGTATTCGGGCAGACCCTTCCGAGCTGGATCGAATAAAGGGACGTCCACGATATAAAACCATTCCGAAGTCCATAGTTCGGATTCCTTCGGTGTCCCCACGGGGTATCCCGTCCCCGCTATGCGGCATACTTCGGCTCCGCCGACCTCAAAGATTTTCTTGTCTCGAGTGCGAGGGACGAGGCAAAAGTATTTCCTCCACAACTCGAAGTGCGCCTCGCAGCCCAGAAACATCTCGCAAAGGGCGACGAAACCCGAGATGTGCAGAATAGACCCTGGAGTGAGGTGGTGGAGCTGGATCCCATAAAACACCAGTAACCCTCTCAGGAACGGATGAATGGGAAACCCGAGGCCTCGCAGGAGGAATGGCACAAACCACACATTCTCCCCCTTATGTGGATGGGGGAAATTCTCCGCGAGGGCCTCACCGTTGAATGACGTCAAACCGGCGCGGACGGCTGTCAGATCCGAGGAAGGAAGGTACCCTTGGGTCTCAAGGTCGCGGAGTCGAAGAAGCGACACGGAGCAGCTGGTCCAGTCCCCGGGACGGGATCCGTAAGGATCCGAGGAGGAGCTGGGGGCGCTCGCCATCTTTGGTGGAGACCTTTCGCTGGAGGTTTTTTCCGGTGGAGAAGAAGAGGATGTGGCTTGGACCACGACTCAGTTTGTTTAACTGGGTGGTGCCTCATTTGTGTTAGGGGTGGTTTTGTAAAAAGCTGCTGAACCGCTCGTCTCCCCACGATGCGCGAAGTCCAAGAAACACTATTACTGTGGACCTGGCGATCCCGCGATGTTTGGGATATCGCCGATGATAGGACGGTTGCCGAACAAGAAGGATGGAGGGACTCGCCTCGCAAGCCGAAGACATGCTAGATTGTCCGAATATGCCTCGGCGTTGGAGGCTAGTCTGGGGGCTACTGAGGGAGTCCTGGTTTAAGGGGTCCTCGGATAGCCGACCTGTATCTCATGGGCCGGACTATACGGGCCACTGGGTGAGCATTAGAAGATCAGGGACCCGGTCGCCAAGGTGGAAGATTGAAGGGACCATGGCGTGTTCTCCAAGATATCGACAGTAGATAGGCATGTTTTTTCCCTTTGATGTGCAACCGACTATATGTAAACCCTAGGTACCCCCGGCGTCTATATAAGCCGGAGGGTTTTAGGTTGTAGAACAACAGAACTCATCTAGGGTTTAGCTACTTGATCTCGAGGTAGATCAACTCTGTAATCCCCATACAATCAATATAATCAAGCAGGACGTAGGGTATTACCTCCATAGGAGGGCCCGAACCTGGGTAAAACCTTGCCCCCTTTGTCTCCTGTTACCATCGATCCAAGTCTCACAGTTTGGGACCCCCTACCCGAGATCTGCCGGTTTTGACACCGACAATGGTGATGACAGAGATATCCCCATCGCCTTCTCGATGCCACAGAAGGAGAGGGCAAGGGGCCCCTGTTAGGGATATTATCCACTAACATAAGCCGGCCTTCCAAGGTCGAGTCTCACAGAACCAGACTTATGAAATAAGCTGGCCTTTGAGACCGCGAGGCCCATATCCGGGTTAGACTTGTGGAAAAATAAGCGGGCCTTGATGAGCTTAGGAAGACTAGAGACCCAAGGCCAAGCTTTTATAAGAAGACACATGGGCCGGCTTATGATAAGCCAGTAGGACTAGATGAAATCCGACAATAGGAGATGACCCGGCCGGAGAGAGACAGACCTGGCAAGTCCCAGAGTCCCAAAGCCGGACAAAGACCGCTTGACGTGGAAAGTACGGAAGACCTACGTGATTTAGAATAGGATTCCAGCTATGGGTGGAACCCGGAATCTATTGTAAACCAGGGACCCGGACTATTATATAAAGGGAGTTCCCGGGTCGTCCAAAGGACAAGAAAAGTTAGAATCTCTCGAACCATAAGTAGCGGCACAACACCCTTGTAATCGAGATCTACAGATCCAATAAGCAAAACTACAGGAGTAGGCTTTTAACTCATCTGAGGGGCCGAACCTGGGCAACTCGCATCTCTCGTTCATGATCAACCCTATCCAAGGCGTCACCTAGCCGCTATGAATTCGCAACTAAGTTCTCCTATAAGGACACTTGTCGTGACAACCCCATGATAGTTGGCTCCCACTATGGGGCCTACGCGCAAGGGAGTTGTCATCTTGGTGGGAGCTCTTCCAGGGATGGAGCGGCTGGTAACAGGGCGGCTTAAGAAAAGCCGATGTGGGAAGTTCTACTTCGTCGATGACGAGGTATGGGGACCGGAAGCCGACTCCGCTCGAGTCGACCTATCAGCTTCCCTTTGGCAAGGTCATCGTCTTCATTGGCTTCATCGTCGGGTCTGAGCAGGAGTCGGATCCGAACGATGACTCTATCTTGGGAGGCGCCACGCTTGTCCACTCGGACAACGAGTCATCCGTCGGCGACAACAACTTCAACGACATTGAGTCCATCCTCTCTCATTTTGAAGAAAGGCTGGGGGTAGTCTGACGAGGAGGGTTAGCCGGCCTCATATGGATCGCCTCGCCACCCTGTCGTCTACATTGCTGGACCACAGCAACAACAGACGGCTCGTGCTGCCAATGGAAATTTGATCGTGACGCAGGACAACCCTTCAGGCGAGAACCCTCCGCACAATGATGGATCCGGCACTGGAGGCTCGAACACTCAAGGTGTAACTGCCATGGTCGCAGCGCTTGACAAACATCTTTGCAGAGCCGGTCACTGCAGAGAAAGTTGTTGCACGAGCAACGAAGATTGAGAAGTGTCGACAACAGCTCGACCAAGCCCAGCAAGAGATGGAGGCAGAGAACACTTGTCTCGTTGGGGCACGGACGAAATTCCTCGAGGAAACCCGGCGCCTGGAGAATGAGAAAGTCCACCTCACGTTCCGCCAACAGGAGTTAGCCACCATGTAGCAGAGGAGGCACCGAAGCCGTTTCCAGGCTTCGAGAGGACTGCTGGAGCCTCGAAATCTTTTCCAAACACCATAAAGCGCCCCAATTCACACGCTGCCAGGCATTAACCTCGGAGCTGGCTTAGGAGGCACGCCAGCTGTAGGAGCTACTCCAGCAGCGGGAGCCGGTGTTACCCAGCTGAGTTTAGGTTTTGATCCTCCAAACATGGTTCAGCAGTCGGTCAGGCAACCGTCTCCAGGTCAAGTCCAGCCACACCAGCCAGACACTATTCCAACCCAGTGGACAATGTGTACGAAGCAGCCCATAACTTATCGTTGATCCCAACCAATGTTAACAGTCTGTTTGAACTTGAAGCCAGGAAAGCAATCTCGTTCCTGGAAACAACGGTCAAGCAGCAAGCAAACTACTCACATCATCCCAATAGGATGCACTCCACGCCTTATAACAGCCAATGGGTTTCCAGCCGGCATGGAGAGTCACCCATAATTGCAGGGTCAAGCAATGCACGGCGCCATAGGGAGCATCAGGTGGAGAATCAACATCAAAGGTCGGCCATCTCAGAAGCACAAGTTATTGTTCATAATGCTCGTGCAGCACGCGCGGCTACAGCTGAGAATCTGATGGCAGAGCATGCCCGCCCTAAGGCAAGAAAAGTGTTAAACCCGCCTGCCACTAATAACCCATCTCCAACGACTCCCGGGTCAGGATTAGTTGACAGGACTATTGGTACTCTGTGTCTAGAACCAGCTTTCAGGAATGAGCGTCTTCCCGCAAATTTCAAAGGGCCTCGAAATGTTCCTAGTTATACTGCCAACATGGAACCAACATACTGGATTGATAGTTATGAGATGGCCATGGATATTGTCACGCCCAAAATGTGGTAATATCCTCGCGACAGCTCGAAGGCCTTAATAAGGATAGAAGCGCACTTCGGTTCGCTTCACAACAATGGAAATCGCCACAATACATGTAAAGAAGAGATGAGTATATGGAGTTGGCTTACACTCGCCACATGCTACAACATAAAGATCTCAATACATCAATACATCCCAATCATCATACAGAAGAGCAGGATCCGACTACGGATGAAATCCAATGAAAAAGAAGACAACACCCACCCTTGCTAATCCCTTGATGTCGACCTGACACCCATCCTATGATCGATGAAGAAGAAGAAGAACTCCAAATGCAACAATCATCGCGCTCACATCAAATCATCGCATTACATGTGCCTACATCTGTTGTTGTAGGAATCTGTGAGCCACAGGGACTCAGCAATCTCATTACAAAGGGTAACAATACTAGAAAAGCTTAATAGGTGAGCTATGGTTAAGTGGTGAGGTTGCAGCAACACTAAGCATTTCTATCTGGCTAACTTACGAGTACAAGAATAAGAAGAGTGAACTACGCATGAACGGACATGAGCTAGTAATGATCAAGAAGTGATCCTGAACATCTACTTACGAGTCAATCATAACCCCATTGTATCCTCTTCTTGGCTCAAACCTCGCAAGAAGATACAGTCACGGTTAAGCACACGGTTTGTGTATTTTAATTGGGTTTACTTCAAGTTTTCTATTACGGGGTATTATAAAATTTCCAAGTTGCCACATAACCGGGCACGGCTCTCAGAAAGATTTAACCCTCCAAGGGGTGCTCCTACTCATCCATCACAAACTAGCCACAAGATATGGTCGAAAATCTCAACCGTGGGATAGCCCGTAGTATCCTCGGAATCCCGGTGCACAAGACGTTCGTCAAAGGTAAAACAAATCCAGCAAGACCGCTCGGCAGGCCAGATCCCGATAGGAGCCATGTATCTCCTTCTGAGGGCACTACCAGACGGGCAAGACATCGGGTTGGCTAAGACCCAGGGTGACCAGGGGCCGCCGAATATCGCCTAGTTTGGACCAACACTCATGAGGAGCACTGGCCTGGTTGTTGATAAAATTATCCACGAGTTGGCCATTCCCTATGCAAGTTTTATTAGTTATTAAGCAAATAGTACCAATGTTGGGCCTTGCCGGAAGATTTTTATCCCAAAACAAAAATCAAGGGGGTCTCCATAACAACCCCAAGCCTGTTAGGAGCGCTCAATATGGAACATAACACAGGTACTCAGAACTAAGGCGGTAAGAGTGGAACAAAACACCAAGCAAAAGGTCAAGTCTTCCACCCTTTACCAAGTGTATAAATGCATTAATTTAAATAGCAAGAATAATGTGATATCCCAAAATATCCATGTTTTCACATGGAACCACCTGCACTTGAAACTAGCAACGCTATAAGAGGGGTTGAGCAAGCGGTAACATAGCCAAACAACGGTTTGCTAGGATGTGGAGGGTTAGAGGCTTACCATGGCATTATGGGAGGCTTGACAAACAAGTGGTAGGTAGCGAGAGATAGCGATAGAATCGAGACAACTAGCATAGCAATGATAGTAGTGGTATCTAGGGTAATGATCATCTTGCCTGAAATCCCGCAAGGAAGAAGATCGAGTCCGTGAAGAAGATGAACCACCGTAGTCGAACGAATCCTCACACTCCGAATCGGTTTTGGAACTCTATCGAGAAGAAGCAATCCAGAAACAAACAAATGACACGGTAAACACCACAACATATGCATGACATGATGCTCAAACAAATATGATGCATGTCCAGTTAATTATGCATGGCATGGCAAAGCACAACAATAAAATACTACACCTTAAGTGAAACTCAATAGGCAACGAGTTGCATATTGACAAAACTCCACGTTCAATTATTTAGTTCATTCTCGTTTATTTACTCGGCAATATTAAATGTTTTTAAATATTTCAAGAAATGACGGTTTTACATATCTCATTCTCCTCATTAATCAAGAAGGCTATAACACCATCTCAAAAGATAATGGAGAATGAATTGCACTTTGAAATGCAAGGCAAGGAATACCTGAGATCCTCCAACAAGAATCTTTAAGAACACTTCGAGAATGAATTAAATCCTTGAAGAACCCTTGGAAGAACTCCGAAATGAAAGGATGATAGAAAAGAATTGAAGGTTGCAAAAAGAACAAGATTGAGTCCTTGCCATGATTTAGATTAAGCTTCGCGACGAGATACTTGAGAAAAACTTGGGACTCCGAAAAACAAAAGATAAACAACTTAGAATCGAGAATTTTAAATATTATGAGAAACTCCGGAAGAAAGATTGAAACCATCTTGATGAAATAAGAATAATTGTTATGCTTATCCTTCATCAAGTTAAATTGATGACAAGCAATGGATTGGCATACTACTTATTCTTTTTTAAAAGTTTGAGGAATATCATAAACTTGAAGAACTTTTGAAAGAACCACCAGTAAGAATTTGGATTTGGAACGAATGGGGATATTATGAATGAGTGGAATACATGAGGACGAAGAGATCATGATCTGTCTAGCAACAAGGAATTGTTAAGAATTTAGATACAAATGAAGAAAATATTGAACGAACGAAGAGACATCAATTTAGAAGAATTGGAGAACTAAAGCTAAAAGCTCAGAACAAAGAATTCTTCTGAAATAATGGTCTTCGGAGGATCGAGAAAATAAAACAACTCTGAACTGCTCCGGATAGATATGGAAGGAATTTCTCATCATCGAAAACAATTTAAGATGATAGGATCAACCTTGAATCGCGAATTCCATGACAACTGGCAAAGATTTAAGAGAAACTCTTCTTCGGTCTTCAACGCTGAGAATGGTGACAAGAAACAACACCATGATTTTTTTAGACACTCCGAAACAATGAATAAGGAAAAGGTTAAGCCAACGATAAAAATAATTCGATAACAATCTCGAATGAGGAATATTACTGATGGAATTAATTCTTACGTCACATTTGCAAAGAACTTGAGATCTCCGGAAAAGTTAGAAGAGTCAGGTAAGATCCTGGGAAAAACCTGTGGGTTATGGGCCCACTCAAAGGAAAACACCATTCAAATAATTACATAGAAGGAGAGATTGCACCGGTACAAATTAAGAACTTGATGAGGTGAGACCCTCAAAATAGTTTGAAAGGATTTTGAATAGAAACATGAATCTTCTAAGATATGCTGAAAACTCCGGAGAAGAATAGAAAGAGGCTTGGCTAAAATTTGATGGAAATATGCCCTAGAGGCAATAATAAAGTTGTTATTCTTTTATATTTCCTTGTTCATGATAAAGGTTTATTATTCATGCTAGAATTGTATTGACCGGAAACTTAAATACATGTGTGAATACATAAACAAATACCATGTCCCTAGTGAGCCTCTACTAGACTAGCTCGTTGATCAAAGATGGTTAAGGTTTCCTAACCATAGACATGAGTTGTCATTTGATAACGGGATCACATCATTAGGAGAATGATGTGATGGACAAGACCCATCTGTTAGCTTAGCATATGATCGTTCTGTTTATTGCTACTGCTTTCTTGAATGTCAAATACATGTTCCTCCGACCATGAGATCATGCAACTCCCGGATACCGGAGGAATACCTTATGTGCTATCAAATGTCACAACGTAACTGGGTGATCATAAAGATGCTCTACAGGTATCTCCGAAGGTGTCTGTTGAGTTGGCATGGATCGAGACTGGGATTTGTCACTCCGTGTTTCGGAGAGGTATCTCTGGGCCCTCTCGGTAATGCACATCATAAGAAGCTTGCAAGCAAAGTGACTAAGGAGTTAGTTATGGGATGATGTATTACGGAACGAGTAAAGAGACTTGCCGGTAACGAGATTGAACTAGGTATGGAGATACCGACGATCGAATCTCGGGCAAGTAACATACCGACGGACAAAGGGAATTACGTATGTTGTCATTGCGGTTCGACCGATAAGATCTTCGTGGAATATGTAGGAACCAATATGGGCATCCAGGTTCCGCTATTGGTTATTGACCGTAGAGGCGTCTCAGTCATGTCTACATTATTCCCGAACCCGTAGGGTCCGCACGCTTAACGTTCGTTGACGATATAGTGTTATATGAGTTATGTGAAATGGTAACCGAATGTTGTTCGGAGTCCCGGATGAGATCCCGGACGTCACGAGGAGTCTCGGAATGGTCGAGAGGTAAAGATTTATATATGGGAAGTCATATTTTGGGTTTCGGAAAAAGGTGCAGTTTTTTCGGTATTGTACCGGGAAGCTTCCAGATGGTTCCGGAGGATTCCGGAGGGGTCCGGAAGTCCACAAGTGGGTCCACCACGTCCCAAGGGCTGGCATGGGCTAAGGGGAGGCGCCCTGGCCTTATTGGGCCAGGCGCACCAAGTCCTCAAAAGCCCACGCAGCTAGGGAAGGAAAAAAGGAGAGTTCTAGTAGGAATAGGATTGGACTTTGGAGTCCAAGTCCACGTGTGTACTATTCATGTGGTACTGTTCACTTGGTACTGTTCATGTGGCACTATTCCTTCTACTCCAAGCCCCTACACATATATAAATAGAGGAGAGGGGGCGCCCCAAACAAGCCACAACATTGTCTTAGCCGTGTGCGGCGCCCCCCTCCACAGTTCCGTCCCTCGGTCATATTTTCGCAGTACTTGGGCGAAGCCCTGCGGAGATAGCATCACCACCACCGTCACCACGCCGTCGTGCTGCCGGAACTCATCCACTACCTCGCCGTCTTGCTGGATCAAGAAGTCGAGGACGTCACCGAGCTGAACGTGTGCTGAACGCGGAGGTGCCATACGTTCGGTGCTCGGTCGGTTGGATCGTGAAGTTGTTCGATGACATCAACCGCGTTGTTCTAACGCTTCCGCTTACGGTATACGAGGGTACGGAGACACACTCCCCCTCTCGTAGCTATGCATCTCCATGGATAGATCTTGCGTGTGCGTAGAATTTTTTTTGTTTTCCATGCAACGTTCCCCAACAGTGGCATCATGAGCCAGGTCTATGCGTAGATGATATGCATGAGTAGAACACAAAGAGTTGTGGACGGTGATCGTCATACTGCTTACCACCAATGTCTTATTTTGATTCGGCGGTATTGTAAGATGAAGCGGCCCAGACCAACCTTACATGTCCACGTACATGAGACCGGTTCCACCGACAGACATGCAACTTGTTTTGCATAAAGGTGGTTGGCGGGTGTCTGTTTCTCCAACTTTAGTTGAATCAAATTTGACTGCGGCCGGTCCTTGTTGAAGGTTAAAACAGCAAATGTGATAAATCAACGTTGTGGTTTTGTGCCGTAGGTAAGAACGGTTCTTGCTAGAAGCCCGTAGCAGCCACGTAAAACTTGCAACAACAAAGTAGAGGACGTCTAACTTGTTTTTGCAGGGTATGCTGTGATGTGATATGGTCAAGACATGATGTGAAATACATTATTGTATGAGATGATGATGTTTTGTAATTTATCGGCAACCGGCAGGAGCCTTATGGTTGTCTCTTTATTGTATGAAATGCAAGCGCCATGTAATTGCTTTACTTTATCGCTATGCGTTAGCAATAGTTGTAGAAGAAATAGTTGGCGAGACGACCACGACGCAATGATGGATATCAAGGTGTCGAGCCGGTGACGATGGAGATCATAACGATGCTTTGGAGATGGAGATCAAAAGCACAAGATGATGATGGCCATATCATGTCACATATTTTGATTGCATGTGATGTTTATCCTTTATGCATCTTATTTTGCTTAGAACGACGGTAGCATTATAAGATGATCCCTTCACTAAATTTCAAGATAAAAGTGTTCTCCTTGAGTATGCACCGTTGCTAAAGTTCGTCGTTTCGAAGCACCTCGTGATGATCGGGTGTGATAGATTCTACGTTCACATACAACGGGTGTAAGCCAGTTTTACACAAGCAGAATACTTGGGTTAAACTTGACGAGCCTAGCATGTACAGACATGGTCTCGGAACACTGGAGACCGAAATGTCGAACATGAGTCATATAGTAGATATGATCAACATGGAGATGTTCACCATTGATGACTATCCCATCTCACGTGATGATCGGACATGGGCTAGTTGATTTGGATCATGTATCACTTAGTTAACTTGAGGGATGTTAATTTAAGTGGGAGTTCATTAGTAATTTGATTAATTGAACTTAATTTATCATGAACTTAGTCCTGATAGTCTTTGCAAATTATGTTGTAGATCAATAGCTCGCATTGTAGCTCCCCTGTTTTTGATACGTTCCTAGAGAAAGCTTAGTTGGAAGATGATGGTAGCAATTACACGGACTGGGTCCATAACTTGAGGATTATCCTCATTGCTGCACAGAAGGATTATGTCCTTGATGCACCGCTAGGTGATGGACCTGCTGTAGGAGCTGTTGCGGACATTGTGAACGCCTGGCAGGCTCGATCTGATGACTACTCGATAGTTCAGTGTGCCATGCTCTACGGCTTAGAACCGGGACTACAAAAGTGTTTTGAACGCCATGGAGCATATGAGATGTTCCAGGAGCTAAAATTGATATTTCAAGCTAATGCCCGGGTTGAGAGATATGAAGTCTCCAACAAGTTCTTCAGCTGTAAGATGGAGGAGAACAGTTCTGTCAGTGAACACATACTCAGAATGTCTGGATACCACAACCACTTGACTCAGCTGGGAATTGATCTTCCAGTTGAGAGTGTTATTGACAGAGTTCTTCAGTCACTGCCACCAAGCTATAAAGGCTTCGTGATGAACTATAATATGCAAGGGATGGAGAAGACAATTCCCGAGCTCTTCGCGATGCTGAAATCGGCGGAGGTAGAAATCAAGAAGGAGCATCAAGTGTTGATGGTTAACAAGACCACTAGTTTCAAGAAAAATGGCAAGGGAAAGAAGGGGAACTTCAAGAAGAACGGCAAGCAAGCTGCCGCTCCCATGAAGAAACCCAAAGTTGGACCCAAGCCTGAAACTGAGTGCTTCTACTGCAAAGGAACTGGTCACTGGAAGCGGAACTGCCCCAAGTATTTGGCGGATAAGAAGGATGGCAAAGTGAACAAAGGTATATTTGATGTACATGTTATTGATATGTACCTCACTAGTGCTCGTAGCAGCGTCTGGCTATTTGATACCGATTCAGTTGCTAATATTAGTAACTTGAAGCAGGAGCTGTAGAGTAACGGAGACTAGCTAAGGGCGAGGTGACGATATGTGTTGGAAGTGTCTCCAAGATTGATATGATCAATATCGACACGCTCGTAATACCTTCGGGGTTAGTATTAAACCTAAATAATGGTTATTTGGTGCTTGCGTTGAGCATAAAACATTATATCTGGATATTGTTTATTGCAAGATGGTTATTCATTTAAGTCAGAGAATAATGGTTATTCTGTTTATATGAATAATATCCCTCGTGATCATGCACCCTTGTGAATGGTTTATTCTTGTTGAATCTCGATCGTAGTGATACACATATTCATAATATTGATGCCAAAAGATGCAAAGTTGATAATGATAGTGCAATATACTTGTGGCACTGCCGTTTAGGTCATATTGGTGTAAAGCGCATGAAGAAACTCCATGTTGATGGACTTTTGGAATCTCTTCATTATGAATCATTTGATACTTGCGAACCATGCCTCATGGGCAAGATGACTAAAACTCCGTTCTCCGGAACAATGGAGCGAGCTACTGATTTGTTGGAAATAATACATACCGATGTATGCGGTCCGATTAATGTTGAAGCATGCGGCGGGTATCGTTATTTTCTAACCTTCACAGATGATTTGAGTAGGTATGGGTATATCTACTTGATGAAACACAAGTCTGAAACATTTGAAAAGTTCAAAGAATTTCAGAGTGAAGTAGAGAATCATCGTAACAAGAAAATAAAGTTTCTACGATCCGATCGCGGAGGCGAATATTTGAGTTATGAGTTTGGCCTTCATTTAAGAAAATGCGGAATTGTTTCACAACTCACGCCACCTGGAACATCACAGCGTAATGGTGTGTCTGAACATCGTAACCGTACTTTATTGGATATGGTGCGTTCTATGATGTCTCTTACCGATTTGCCACTATCGTGTTGGGGTTATGCATTAGAGACAGCTGCATTCACGTTAAATAGGGCACCGTCTAAATCCGTTGAGATGACACCGTATGAACTGTGGTTTGGCAAGAAACCTAAGCTGTCGTTTTTTAAAGTTTGGAGATGCGATGCTTATGTGAAAAAGCTTCAACCTGATAAGCTTGAACCCAAAGCGGAGAAGTGCGTCTTCATAGGATACCCTAAAGAAACAATTGGGTACACCTTCTACCACAGATCCGAAGGCAAGGTCTTTGTTGCCAAGAATGGGTCCTTTCTAGAGAAGGAGTTTCTCTCGAAAGAAGTGAGTGGGAGGAAAGTAGAACTTGATGAGGTAATTGTACCTTCTCTCGAATTGGAAAGTAGCTCATCAGAGAAAACCGTTCCCGTGATGCCTACACCAATAAGAGAGGAAGATAATGGTGAAGATCATGAAACTTCAGATCAAGTTACTACTGAACCTCGTAGGTCGACCAGAGTACGTTCCGCACCAGAGTGGTACGGTAATCATGTTCTAGAAGTCATGTTGTTAGACAACGGCGAACCTACGAACTATGAAGAAGCTATGATGAGCCCAGATTCCGACAAATGGCTTGAGGCCATGAAATCTGAGATAGGATCCATGTATGAGAACAAAGTATGGACTTTGGTGGACTTTCCCGATGATCGGCAAGCCATTAAGAATAAATGGATTTTTAAGAGGAAGACAAACGCTGATGGTAATATCACTGTCTACAAAGCTCGACTTGTCGCGAAAGGTTTTCGACAAGTTCAAGGGGTTGACTATGATGAGACTTTCTCACCCGTAGCGATGCTTAAGTCTATCCGAATCATGTTAGCAATTGCCGCATTTTATGATCTGGCAAATGGATGTCAAAACTGCATTCCTTAATGGTTTTCTCAAAGAAGAGTTGTATATGATGCAACCAGAAGGTTTTGTCGATCCTAAGGGTGCTAACAAAGTGTGCAAGCTCCAGCGATCCATCTATGGACTGGTGCAAGCATCTCGGAGTTGGAATATACGCTTTGATGAGGTGATCAAAGCATATGGTTTTGTACAGACTTACGGTGAAGCCTGTATTTACAAGAAAGTGAGTGGGAGCTCTGTAGCATTTCTAATATTATATGTGGATGACATATTGTTGATTGGAAATGATATAGAATTTCTGGATGGCATAAAAGGATAGTTGAATGAAAGACCTCAGTGAAGCTGCTTATATATTGGGCATCAAGATATATACAGATAGATCAAGATGCTTGATAAGACTTTCAATGAGTACATACCTTGACAAGATTTTGAAGGAGTTCAAAATGGATCAGTCAAAGAAGGAGTTCTTGCCTGTATTGTAAGGTGTAAAGTAGAGTAAGACTCAAAGCTCGACCACAGCAGAAGATAGAGAGAGAATGAAAGTCATTCCCTATGCCTCAGCCATAGGTTCTATAATGTATGCCTTGCTGTGTACCACACCTAATGTGTGCCTTGCCACGTGTCTGGCAAAGGGGGTACAAGAGTGATCCAGGAGTGGATCACTGGACAGCGGTCAAAATTATCCTTAGTAACTAAAGGACTTAGGAAATGTTTCTCGATTATGGAGGTGATAAAGAGTTCGTCGTAAAGGGTTACGTCGATGCAAGCTTTGACACCAATCTGGATATCTCTGAGTAGCAAACCAGATACGTATAATGGAGCAGTCATTTGGAATAGCTCCAAGTAAAGCGTGATAGCAACATCTACAGTATGACATAAGGATTTGCAAAGTACACATGGGTCTGAATATTGCAGACCCATTGACTAAAATTCTCTCTCACGAGCAAAACATGATCACACCTTAGAACTCTTTGAGTGTTAATCACATGGTGATGTGAACTAGATTATTGACTCTAGTGAACTCTTGGGTGTTAATCACATGGCGATGTGAACTAGATTATTGACTCTAGTGAACTCTTGGGTGTTAATCACATGGCGATGTGAACTAGATTATTGACTCTAGTGCAAGTGGGAGACTGATGGAAATATGCCCTAGAGGCAATAATAAAGTTGTTATTATTTTATATTTCCTTGTTCATGATAAAGGTTTATTATTCATGCTAGAATTGTATTGACCGGAAACTTAAATACATGTGTGAATACATAAACAAATATCGTGTCCCTAGTGAGCCTCTACTAGACTAGCTCGTTGATCAAAGATGGTTAAGGTTTCCTAACCATAGACATGAGTTGTCATTTGATAATGGGATCACATCATTAGGAGAATGATGTGATGGGCAAGACCCATCTGTTAGCTTAGCATATGATCGTTCTGTTTATTGCTACTGCTTTCTTGAATGTCAAATACATGTTCCTCCGACCATGAGATCATGCAACTCCCGGATACCGGAGGAATACCTTGTGTGCTATCAAACATCACAACGTAACTGGGTGATCATAAAGATGCTCTACAGGTATCTCCGAAGGTGTCTGTTGAGTTGGCATGGATCGAGACTGGGATTTGTCACTCTGTGTTTCGGAGAGGTATCTCCGGGCCCTCTCGGTAATGCACATCATAAGAAGCTTGCAAGCAAAGTGACTAAGGAGTTAGTTACGGGATGATGTATTATGGAACGAGTAAAGAGACTTGCCGGTAACGAGATTGAACTAGGTATGGAGATACCGACGATCGAATCTCGGGCAAGTAACATACCGACGGACAAAGGGAATTACGTATGGTGTCATTGCGGTTCGACCGATAAGATCTTCGTGGAATATGTAGGAACCAATATGGGCATCCAGGTTCCGCTATTGGTTATTGACCGGAGAGGCGTCTCAGTCATGTCTACATTATTCCCGAACCCATAGGGTCCGCACGCTTAACGTTCGTTGACGATATAGTGTTATATGAGTTATGTGAAATGGTAACCGAATGTTGTTCGGAGTCCCGAATGAGATCCCGGACGTCACGAGGAGTCTCGGAATGGTCGAGAGGTAAAGATTTATATATGGGAAGTCATATTTTGGGTTCCGAAAAAAGGTGCAGTTTTTTCGGTATTGTACCGGGAAGCTTCCAGAAGGTTCCGGAGGATTCCGGAGGGGTCCGGAAGTCCACAAGTGGGTCCACCACGTCCCAAGGGCTGGCATGGGCTAAGGGGAGGCGCCCTGGCCTTATTGGGCCAGGCGCACCAAGTCCTCAAAAGCCCACGCAGCTAGGGAAGGAAAAAAGGAGAGTTCTAGTAGGAATAGGATTGGACTTTGGAGTCCAAGTCCACGTGTATACTATTCATGTGGTACTGTTCACTTGGTACTGTTCACGTGGCACTATTCCTTCTACTCCAAGCCCCTACACATATATAAATAGAGGAGAGGGGGCGCCCCAAACAAGCCACAACATTGTCTTAGCCGTGTGCGGCGCCCCCCTCCACAGTTCCGTCCCTCGGTCATATTTTCGCAGTACTTGGGCGAAGCCCTACGGAGATAGCATCACCATCACCGTCACCACGCCATCGTGCTGCCGGAACTCATCCACTACCTCGCCGTCTTGCTGGATCAAGAAGTCGAGGACGTCACCGAGCTGAACGTGTGCTGAACGCGGAGGTGCCATACGTTCGGTTCTCGGTCGGTTGGATCGTGAAGTTGTTCGACGACATCAACCGCGTTGTTCTAACGCTTCCGCTTACGGTCTACGAGGGTACGTAGACACACTCCCCCTCTCGTAGCTATGCATCTCCATGGATAGATCTTGCATGTGCGTAGAAATTTTTTTGTTTTCCATGCAACGTTCCCCAACAAAATTTCCAACATGGGAATTCATTTAGCGAATGAAAAGGATATGATAAACACCAAAAGCTTGAATCGAATCCACCAGAAAGAAAACAAGAATGAAGGATGAGGAACTTAGCACGTAAGCATCTTCACAATGAATCACCGGATACAATACGGAAGAAAAGTTAGCGGAAGCATCAATGAAAATAAAGGCACATGGACAATAATTTAATCATTGAAGAAAAAGGGAGGGGTGGGGAAAACAAAGACAACTTATATAGATGAAAAGAACTCCGGAAAGAAATATGAGCATCGATCTTTCAAATATATTGAATTAACTTGAAGAGAAGCACTTAGGATGGAAAAGAATTGACATGAAAATTTGATTGAGAAAAAGGATTAGCACTCCCATAGGAATATGAGAACAATGCTTTGGAAAATATGAAATCAACTCTTGACATCGAAGCAACTCGAATTACCATACTCCAAAAAAACAAAGGATGCGGCTTGCAAATAAGCCAGAAACAAATACTTAACCCATTATGCATTTGTTGGAAGGTTTATCCTAGGTAACTAATTGAATTCCCACCTGAGAACTCCCCTAATTTTCCGGTTATGCAATCTGGTCGAACGGATACAAGGAGCAAAACCTCACACAACTCCTAACACGATACTACGCTCCAAATGTAGCACATCCATCAACACATAACCAGAGATCTCGAAAACTCATCTACCTTAGACCCTCATAATCACAATGATACTAATTATGGCAGTACATCTGGACGCTCTCCCTAGTACTGGGTGACGCCAAACTCCTCTCGCCACAAATAGTATTGAAGCAATTTTCGAAAATCTTCGTTCTGTGATACTAAGGAAACTGAACGATAGCATGTGTGAAAAGAAAACCTTGGAGTTGAACTCCCCGGGACACTGCCACAACCCCAAAATGACAGGAGGCACCAAGAACAGAATTCTGGTCACAACGACATCGTAGAGCTTCCAAACTACCCGCGTGATCCTAAAAAAATTTGAGTGAGAAGAGGAATAGAATTAAAATTCCTACATCACATTTCCTCACCAGCGCGATGAAGGGAAGAGGAGTAAAAAATAATTCCTACTCTTCAATGTATAACTAGACTCAAAATGTAGTTTTTCTTTCTAGACTCGACAACGACCAAGTTCGATCAATCAAGGAGCTCCTAGATCGGTACTGCTCTAATACCAACTTGTCACGCCCAAAATCTGGTACTATGCTAGCGACAGCTCGAGGGCGTTGATAAGGATAGAAGCACATTTTGGGTCGCTTCACAAGATTGGAAATCATCACAATACATGTAAAGAAGAGATGAGTATAAGGAGTTGTCTTACACTCGCCACATGCTACAACATAAAGATCTCAATACATCAATACATCCCAATCATCATACAGAAGAGCAAGATCCAACTACGAATGGAATCAAATGAAAAAGAAGATGACGTCCAACGTTGCTAATCCCAGGCTGTCGACCTGGAACCCATCCTATGATCGAGGAAGAAGAAGAAGAACTCCAAATAGAACAATCATCGCGCTCATGTCAAATCATCGCATTACCTGTGCCTGCATCTGTTGTTGTAGGAATCTGTGACTCACAGGGACTCAGCAATCTCATTACCAAGGGTATCAATACTAGCAAAGCTTAATGGAGGTATGGTTAAGTGGTGAGGTTGCAGCAGCACTAAGCATTTTTATCTAGCTAACTTACGAGTACAAGAATAAGAGTGAACTACGCATGAACGGACGTGAGCTAGTAATCATCAAGAAGTGATCCTGAACACCTACTTACGAGTCAATCATAAACCCATCGTGTCTTCTTTTTGGCTCAAACCTCACAAGAAGAGACGCTCACGGTTACGCACACGGTTGGTGTATTTTAATAGGGTTTACTTCAAGTTTTCTATTACCGGGTATTATAAAATTTCCAAGTTGCCACGTAACCGCGGGCACGGTTCTCAGAAAGATTTAACACTGCAAGGGTGCTCCAACTCATGCATCACAAACTAGGCACAAGCTGCAGTGGAAAACCTAAACCGTGGGATAGCCCATAATATCCTCGGAATCCTGGTGCACAAGTCGTTCGTCAAAGGCAAAATAAATCCAGCAAGAGCGCCCGGCAGGCCAGATCCCGATATGAGCCGCGTATCTCATTCTCAGGGCACTACAAGACGGGCAAGACGTCGGATTGGCTAATACCCTGAGTAACTAGGGGGCGCCGGGCATCGCCCAGTTTGGACCAACACACATGAGGAGCAATGGCCCGGTTGTTGATTAAATTATCCATGGGTTGGCCATTCCCTATGCAAGTTTTATTAGTTATTAAGCAAATAGTACCAATGTTGGGCCATGCCGGAAGATTTTTATCCCAAAACAAAAATCAAGGGGGTCCACATAACAACCCCAAGCATGTTAGGAGCGCTCAATATGGAACATAACATCGATACTCGGAACTAAGGCGGCAAGAATGGAACAAAACACCAAGCAAAAGGCCAAGCCATTCACCATTTACCAAATGTATAGATGCATTAATTTAAATAGCAAGAATAATGTGATATCCCAAAATATCCATGTTTTCACATGGAACCACCTGCACCTACAATTAGCAACGCTATAAGAGGGGCAGAGCAAGCGGTAACATTGTCAAACAACGGTTTGCTAGGATGTGAAGGGTTAAAGGCTAATCATGGCATGATGGGAGGCATGACAAACAAGTGGTACGTAGCGAGACATACCGATAGAATCGAGACAACTAGCATAGCAATGATAGTAGTGGTATCAAGGGTAATGATCATCTTGCCTGAAATCCCGCATGTGAGAAGATCGAGTCCGTGAAAAACACGAACCAACGTAGTCGTACGAACCTCACACTCCGAATAGGTTTTGAAACTCTATCAAGAAGAAGCAATCCGGAAACAAACAAATGACACGGTAAACACCACAACACATGCATGACATGATGCACAAACAAATGTGATGCGTTTCCATTTAATTATGCATGCCATGACAAAGCACAATAATAAAATATTATACCATAAGTGAAGCTCAATAGGCAACGAGTTGCATATTGACGAAACTCCATGTTCAATTATTTAGTTCATTCTCATTTATTTACTCAGCAAAATTAAATGTTGTTAAACATGGTAAGATGTGAAGCAAAAAGAAACTACACTACCTAGGCATTTTAAATGAAGACGGAAACCACGTATAGTATTTCCGAAATGACCCCATATGCAAATTATGAATTTGGTGCAGATCTGTACTAAAAATATTTTATATTTATTAAACATGAAAACAAAATGAACCATATTATTCTACACGTTTTTCTAAGCAAGTTACATATGTAGATCATTTAATTCGGAGCTACGGTTATGTAGTTATGAAATATACTGTTTTAACATGGCATTTATGCAAATGAAATGAAAACAGCAAGTTTAACATTTTTATCATGCATGAAATTGGGATATTGTGAATCACACAAAATTCTAAGCATTTTTCATATATAAAGTTTTTACATGTGATGCATAGTTAGAGAGTTGTTAAATGCATGATCAATAGGGGGTTTTCTGTAAAACCGTAATTCACTGGATAATTGGACAAATTCGCAGAACCTAAAAAAACTATCGGGCCGAATCTATAACGGGCGCAACATAGTATATGGTGCACCGTGTGAGGGATAGGTATTCTGGGCCTCACCTCGCGGCTGGGCTGGCCCAAGCCGTGGCAGAGGCGCTGTGGTGCGAGGCAGAGCCGGGCCGTTGGGGCGACGCGCAGGTGGGCCGAAGAGCTAGGCCTTGGCGCTTGGTGGATCTGCTGGCGGCGTGCAGCTTGGCCGGAGCCTGGGGAGGTCGTGCCGAGGCAAGGCTGGGCTGGCTACATGGCTTGGGGCCATCACGCGGGCGAACCCTGGTCAACGCTGAGTGGGACGAGCATTCGTCTCTCCGTGACGAATAGGAGGCAGAGGCGAAGGCGGCACCATGGACTTGATACGGGGACGGCGACGCGGATCTTGGCAGGGACGGGCAGATCCGGCGAGGGGGGTCCATTCCAGAGGACGACGGACCGACGGGTCACGCGAAAGGCAACGACTTGGCTTCATTCAGGCGCCATGGCTGTGGGTCAAAGCTCTTGAATGTTCCCTAAAGAGATGAATGAGGGAGAGAGCCGAGAGGCAGAATGGGTACGGAAGGAGAAGGGAGGAGCACAAGGAGCAAGGAGAAGTCCGGCATGGTGAGACGGTTCTCCGGCGGATGCGCGTGTCACCGAAGACGAGGTGGTGTCGGGGCACTCAGGCGCAGGAGCCAGTTGCCTCGATCCAATCCGGATCGAGAGTTGCAGGAGACTGGAGGCCGGGTCACTGGCTGGTTGCTCCTGGCCATCCGATCGTGCCATGGACGGCTAGGATGGATGGATCTGAGGGGCTGTCTGGAGGCATGTTGGTGCCAACGGATTGGGTCGTGGGATTTGGTGGGTGGAGGCTGGCGCTCGCGATCCGAGGAGGAGAAGGGTTGGTTGGGTGGAGGCGCTGCTCGGGATTGGAGGGAGTTCATCTGCCTAGGTCTAGGGTTTGTCCAAAATGGTTAGGCTATATATAGCAGGAAAGGCCAGGGGTTTTTTATCCGTTTCGGACCATTCGATCGCCATCGGATGGTCCGGAAGCGGAGGGGTAGCTAGGTGGGTCTAGGTAGGATGTTTAGGATGGTTTGGGCTGAGATGAGAGGGAGTTGAGAGGCCCGTGACAGAGTTTTAAAACCAAAAACGTCCGACGAATAAACCGGCTACAGTGTCGATGTAGGTTTAACGGTTCAGGTATCAAACGGACTTCGAATGCGACGAATTTGGCAGGTGGTCTGCATATGCTATATTAAGACCGCATGCCAAATTTCAACCCATTCTGCGAATGTTTCTTACGCACTTTTAAAAACAATATTTTAGAGATGTCGCGGGCGCGTGCGTTTGTGTTTGGTCTCGAAACGGTCAACGACGAGAACGGGAAGAACCGGCAACTACGAACGGATGCAAGCTTTGAAAAATGACGGCAACGGAGTGACAATGCAATGCTAATGATGTGAATAATGCGATAATGCATGCGGCAAACAAATTATCACACGACAAAACTCAAAATAAATGGAAGACATCTAGAGCATTGGTCTCGGGCTGTTACAGATATGCTAAAAGTTAGCGATGGAGTTTGCGTCCGATACCTAACTATGATGTTGCAGGGCCAGCACAGACGTGGTCGAAGAATCTGCCCCTGAAATCAATCCACATATGGCAAGAACTGAAGGATTGCTTTATCAAGAACTTTCAGTGGACACGCAAGCATCCAACAACAATCGTCGACTTTGAGCACTGTTTTCATAAAGACGGTGAGTCAGCCAGCATTGGGCATGCAGGGTTGTCGCATCCAACAACAATCGTCGACTTAGAGTATTGTTTTCAAAAAGATGGTGAGTCACCCACCATTGGGCATGCAGGGTTATCGAGATCATTCATTCTTCAGAAAGCATCACACTACAGACAGTTGCTCGGTCTTGGAGAAAAGCTGGAAGTTTGATCCTCTAATTCACAAGCTTGGGCGCGTCAAGCGAACCATGCAGGATATGACACTGCAGAAAAAACCACTTCCGTGATGATACATGTTTGTCACATTAGGTCATGTTTTCTGTCATGAATGTAAATCCATGACGATTTTATGACAGAATGAAGATAGTCATACATGTGATGTCATAGAATTGTTCCATGACTATACTCAAATTATCATCACGTAAGTGTCCACTTCCATGATGATAAATGGCGCATCGTAGAAGTGATTTCGTCAAGGGTAAGCGACACATGGTAACCACCATAACGGATCGCCGTTAAGATACCAGGTGCTGGTTTTGGATCTGATACCCATTAATAGCTCCAACCAATGATGATTTTTCACATGTCATTTTCACATTCGCCAAAGGATCCATGTTTCAGCTAAACGTTGCGACAGATGGCATCCACCCATTGGACGAGAAGCGCTTATGATACGTCAACATGTGGCATGGCCCAATAGTCGCCCATTTAGGTTAAAAAGGTCGGCCCAACGAAAGCCCTATAAGATTTGGTCAGGTCTAGTGGGCCTGCCCACTAGCGGACTGCTTGAGAATGGCCCATTTACGGCCCATTGCCAGTTCGGACCTGTTAATTGTTCACTTAGTATTTTGGCCCATTATGACCCGGTGTACTTTGAGCCTTTTAGAGGCCCGATGGAGAAATGGGCCCATTACATCCCGGTGTGTGTTTCGCCTGGTAATGGCCCGTGATGCACATGGTCCATTTATCTTCCGATATGATTTCGGCCCATTAATGGCCCGAAATATCGGAGACAACATTTCATCCCATCCTGATTTTGGGCTTGTTAAAGACATGTCGCATATTTCGGCCCGTTGGTGGCTCTACTTGGGTTTCGGACTATTAAAGGCCCATGTTGTGTTTGGGCCAACCAAGGCATGAGGTATGTTTCGGCCTGATAACAGCCCATCATGTAACTGGGTCAATAATGGCCCGAGGTAGCTTTCAGCCTGCTAAAGGCCTGTGGAGTACTCGTGAAAAGTAAGGCCTGGCATGCTTTGCGGTCTGCTAAAGTCCCATGGTATCTTCTGGGCCAAATCAGGGCATCTGCATATACGTCATGTTAATGGCCTGAAACTACATGGGCCTAAAAAAAGGTTGGGCACGCTAAAGGCCCGTCAGATTTATGGGCATGAACCTATCAGGTCCAAGAAGGGCCCAAACGGCGGGTCAGCAAAGGCCCGAGTACTGCCTGTTGCAGTCCTCGCCAATTATGGCCCGCCGAAATGCAGGACCGTTGAGACACATGTTTTGGCCCGTTCGCCTCCATCAGAGATTTCAAACTTTTTCTGGTAGCGAATGATAGAATATGCAGTAATTAGGAATTAAGAGCAAACCTACAATATACAATAAAGGAATTACGACATATTAAATCCACTAGGCATCAAAGTTCGCCATCAGTGATCATAAAGCGCAACCAAGAAGCAGATTACATCAACTGGGCATCAAAGGTTGTTGCCAGTGCAAATAAATGTGCATCAAAATAATACTAAAGCGTGACTTCATCAACACACTTCAAGAAACATCAGGCTTGCGCGCGAGCTGCTGCTCAATCATCTGAGCAAGGTGATGAGACCGGCCTAGCATGTCTCTCATATCTTCCAGCTCTATTTTTTTTAGCAATGAGGGTCTCAATGGAGTTCTCAAAGATCTTCCTTAGAGATTGGACTTCAAGTCGGAGCTGAGCCGAACCATGTCTTTCTGCTTGAAGTTGAGACTGAAGAAGTCAAACTGACTAAGGTTGCGACTTCTGTGAGCTTGTGTGACTGCTAGTGTCAAGTAACTTGAACACGGTATCAAGACACGACTTTGGGATGGTCTCGTTATCTTCAAGATGTTTTGCCTTCTTTGCTGCAATATATGTTGGGTTTGTCTCACAGTCTTCACCAGACTTGTGTGTGCCGTCAGGGATATCACCCTGACATGATCAAAAAGATAATACGTTTTACACGTATATAAGCGAAGATGATCAGTGTGCGGTCAATTTCATCATCTTTTCATATTAGAAAATAAATAGACACAAATCATAATGTCAATAACATAATTTGGCATTGTTCACAATGCGGGGAGCTTCACTGCACTACTGGATTACAGGTCAACAACACATGCATACATGCAGGGCAAAAGAAAATCATTGGATTTATTTTGGTTAATGTGCATGGCATGTTGTTCATATAATCAGCCAGATTACTTGAGACAAAGCAGGAAATGACAAGGTGCAAATGTGGGCAGTTTCACAACACATGGATTGTAGATCAACAACAAGCATATATGAAGGGCTAAAGAAAATCATTCGATCTGCATTAAATAATGTGCATGGTATGAATAAGGAAATTGGTTTTACGACTAAAACTTTAAACTTGCGGTTTTTGCGAACATGCATTTTGATAGAAACAGCAAACTAAACAGTAGTTAATGATAGGGAGTATGTGCTAGCACAAAGTTTAAAGGATTTAGAAGGACAGACTTACATTAACAGTTAACACCGGCTCTATAACGGATAGAGGATAATGAAGATAAGGTGCAGAGTGATGCTACATAATCAACTACATGTCCATGTAAGTATAGCGTTACACGACAAAATGTATTGACGAGAGCAATGGGCTGCACTTCTGCACAGGCCTTGTCTATGTGTTCACCTTTTTGGTAAGACTAAATACAGATCTAATGGTTTTTAGGAAATGGAGGGCGAGGGAGATAAGATGCACAATAATGCTAAACAATGAACTAGTTGTTAATGTAAATATAGCAATACAAGATGTTCGATCCTTACAAGATCAATGTAGAGCTAAACTTTTCATAAGCATTTGGTTGATTCTAAATTTATGCAAGATCTTATAATGTCCACCAAATGGAGGATAAGGAAGCTAACATGTGTAGTGATGCTACATAATCAACCAGTTATGGAAGTATGTATGGTGATACAGGGCAAGAGGTAATCACAAGAGCAATGCAGTGTGCAGTATTGTTGCAATATCCTGAGGTTCCTTGAGAATCGATATTCTTCTGCAAACTGTTTTCGTACAGGCGAGCTGGTAAGGCACATGCAGAAATGTAGTTCAAATTGTGATGTGATATCATAGATAGTACCTTACGCTGCAGATGAGACCAATGTGTAACAAGCTTATTCCAGTCAGTGTCTTGTAAACGTAGGATCGGAGACTTTATAGAAAAAAAATTAGAGGCTTTCCATAGAAGTGTGCTTGCCTCAAGTAGCAACGATACTTCCTCAAATCGTTCTTCAAAAGCACAACCAAGCTTTGCTCGTCTTGACTGTCTAGATTGGTCCTCGCCTACTTAAAACAATGAAATATTTTGTGTTCAGTCAGCAGAAACATAGGCAGTAATTACCATGAATAATATCACTTCAAGTAAGTTGCGGAGGAAGATTTGAAATTCATGTCTCTGTGTACAATAATCCTTCCATGATGGGAGGATGCACACAAAGTTCCTGACAACAATAATAGCTTGTTCTTCTAAAGTGAGTATGTGGAATGGGGTCCTATTTGCTGCAATCGGGGCTCTCTTCAGTTCGGATAGGGCTTCGGCCACTGGAGTTGGTGTACTCTTTGCTGGAATGGGGGTTTTACATCGTAGAGTTGGTGTTATGCCAACTTGCATCGGCATACTTTTTGTTGCAGTTGGGGTCTGGTGTGTTGGGCGATCTCTATGGCCATTGGAGTAGGGGTAGAGTCTGCTAGAGTTGGGACTGTGTTTTGTGGGTCTGGTGATATTGCCACTACTCCTGAAGGGCTATTTGATTTATCAGGTGTCACTACCTTTTCGAAATACTTTGTTCATGCTCCTTCACGATTGTGCCTCTTCCTTTTGAGCGTCTGATACACAAGAACAACATTTGAATGGAGAAATATGGTATGATGACAGATGGAATATGTACAGAAAACGGATAGGCATGGCATATTCACATATATGATGTGTGAAGTAAGAAAATGGCGGTGCAAAGAAGGAGAAGCAATGCAAAGCATCATTTGCAAGATATGTGCAACCAATATAACATTGCCAAGTTAGAGCAAGCACCTTGATGGGTGAATAAGATAGGGCATCTTCCTCTCACTCATCCACCCTTGACATTACCTCTCCATCTCTCGCAGAGGCATGATACGTCTGTCGGCGTTCTGGGAACGCGGGTACCCAAACCTGCCTGCCTGTGACCCAGCGCGTGGCCCACCAAGAAGGCCCGATATGGCCCTGCAACGAGCCCCCCAAGTCAAGGCCCTCGCGAGAGCCCCCGCCTCGCGAGGAGGACAACGCCAAGGCCTTCAGGGGAGTGGCACCCCTTCAGGACACCTCCCGAGGAGCGGAGATTCCTATGCAAGTACCCGGCCTCGTGAGGCCGGGGTGACATGGGTTCTGACGACCGAGACAGGCGGGCGCCAGCGGGCGCAGAGGGAGGACTGTTTACTCTTTGGTGCAAAGGAGGCAGAGACATACGCGGGTTCCCAAGGAGCCCCCCAAAGGTTTCCTTCCCGGTGCAAGAGGACCGAGACCACGAGCTCGGCAGGATGGATGTCATCGCCGAGCCCACCGCTGTGTCACGCCCAGAAGCTTTGCAGGCGAAGACCACCTTTCGTCAGGATAGGATGTACCTCCTGTCCCCTTTCAAATTTGACCGTTGTGGGATTCCTTCCCGCCGGTGCGACGCGGGAAGAGTACCATGGCCCCTATAAATAGGGACGAGCTCCCATCGTAGAGAAGGGAGGGTCGAACAAGGCTAAACCGAGCCAAGTCCATCGCCACCAAGGGCTCTCGCGAGGCCTCCCAACCACTGTACTAGTTCATCCTCAGCCTCCTCGAGAGGCCAATCCACCACAAAGCAGGAGTAGGGTTTTACACCGCAAGGTGGCCCGAAACTAGGTAAACCACCGTGTACATCTTCTTCCTCGCAAGAGCGTACTCGACGTAGCTAGGCCGTAGGGTGACAAGTTGAGACCTTGAGCCGGTTGAGATCTTCGCACACGCCCCAGTGTTCGAACCTTGTTGGGTTTTGCGGAGCCCTGAATCTGACATTTGGCGCGCCAGGTAGGGGTGTGTCGAAATCGTCCTCCGGTTTCACCCTGTCTCAACTCCGTCGCTTCCATGGTTGACGCCCGCCGAGTTCGTGCTGAGCGTCGGGCCGCTCACGTCGCCCAGACGGCGCCCGAGGGTCGCAGAGCCCCGCGCCGTTCCATCTCTCCGGTCGCCAACGCCGCCACGAGCCCGGATGCTCAGGAGCAGCAGGACTCGTCGCTGCCACCCTCCGTGCAGCGCGACGGGTACACCGCCACTCCGTCCCCCGTCCCGGTCATGGCATCGTCCTCCCACTCCCGCCGTGGACCGGCGAACGCACCGACTGCGCTTCTCATGGCGCGCGAGCTGCTACACTACCGCCCCACCAACGACCGCTACGAAGAGTGGCTCGGCCGTATCACTGAGCTCGTCGACGCAGCCGGCGGCCCCAGCGCCCTCCCACTCGCTTCATCCCCAGCCCTTCCAGGCGGGCGACATGGCCCACGGCGCGCCTCCTCCTCCTCCATCCCTGCAAAGCGCTGACCTCGAGCCTAGGCACGAGGCGCGCCCCCGCGACCAGCCATGCGCGGCACCAGTGCGCGCTCGAGACGAGGTGAGCTGCCAGGTGGTGCCGCGGTCGCAAGGTGACTCGCGTGCGCTCAGTCCGCAGCAGCGCCAGCATCAAGACCACGCGCCACCAGAGGTTGCGGTGAATGAACGTCAAGGCCAGGCTCCTCCCATCCATGTCGTACCTGAAAGCGAAGCCGCCTGCCGCGCCTTCACCTCGGAGCTGCGCCACGTCATCTGGCCCAGCAAGTTCAAGCCCCAGCCTCACACCGCATCTTCAAGCAGTTCTCTCGCGAGGTGAACGCTGCCTTCCCGAAGCTTGAGGCCACGCGTCCCCTCAAGTGGTCGAAGTGGGCCATCACCTTCGACTCCAAGGACCAACTCAAGTGCTCAGCCACCACGGGCGTGCTCCCTCTGCTATGCTCACCCGTCATCAGCAACGTCCTCGTCACCAAGACCCTCATCGACGGTGGCGCTGGGCTAAATGTTCTCTCCGTCGAGACCTTCAAGACGCTCCAGGTGCCCTATGACCAGCTCATGCCGACGAAGCCCTTCTCAGGGGTGACTGACGGCACTACAACGCCGCTGGGGCAGGTGCGCCTCCCAGTCACCTTCGGAAGGCGCGACAAGTACCGCACCGAGCTCATCGACTTCGACGTTGCTCACATCGGCCTCCAGTACAATGCCATCCTTGGGTACCCTGCTCTCGCCAAGTTCATGGCGGCAGTCCACCATGGCTACAACGTCCTCAAGATGCCCGGGTGCAGCGGCGTCATCACTGTCGCCTGCGACGAGAAGGATGCCGTCTGCTCCCTCGAGCGCGCCTGTAGGGCCGCGGCAGCCGAAGACTCTGACAATGAGGATGACGTCGTGCCTCCCGAGGACACCCGCAAGAAGCAGAAGCAGCTCCTCCCCAAGAGCCGCCAGGGGGCTGGGACCTCCACCGCTGGCACTGCAGGCACGGTGTCCGCCGCTGGGGCGCCTCTCCCTATCGCATAGGAAGGCGCGCCCGGCGCCTCCCTTAGGACGGGATCGGGGGCTTCCACCCGGAAGGTTCCCGACCTGACCAGCACGGCGGGGGAGGTGCTCGGGCACCACTTGGAGGCGTGCTTCGACGTACGCCCCCACGAGCAAGAAGCAAGGCGCGAGGCGCCAGGCGCAAGAGAGTTCATCACCAACGCAATCAGGGAGCTTCAAAAGGCACAGGCCCTGTGCGGCGAGCCCCACGCAGCGCCACCCGGCATGGCAACCATCCCCGACGGCAGGCTGCGCGTCTACGTCAACTTCCCCCACCTCAACAGGGCTTTGTCGCAGGAGCTCTTCTGGCCATCGCGTGTCGGATGCAGCAGGGGCTTCCCCTACAGCTACGTCTGCATGCCATTCGGCCTCACGAACGCGGGTGCCACTTACCAGCGCCTCATGCAGACTGCCTTCGCGTCACATGAGGCCCGACGCCGCGAGGGCCTCCCGAAGATCAAAGACCCTCGCGGGCCCCCGAGCCTCCGGAGCACTCAAGCTCGTGATGACCCAGCTTCAGCGACTACCCCGACGCTTCAGCGGCGCCGGCGCCAGGTGACTTTTAGTTTGTTCAATTGAGGGTGCCCCTCGGGCTGCAAATCATCAAGCAACTAGGGCCCGTCCCCGCAGCTGTACCCTTTGGCGCATGCACCAGACTGAATCTACATTTAATAAGTTTCCTAATTATTCCAACTGCATGCCCGGTTCTTCGCCACCATGAATGTCGCCGCGCCCTTACGATCCCGCTTTCGAGCGCCTCATGATTAAGGGCTCGCATGGCGTCTGTGCTCGGGTCTGTCCATGCAGTGTTGATAAATCTAAGTGGCTGAGCTCTGTCTCGCGGGCCAGCCCCATGTACGTCACCTCACCGAGGCCCTTGGTGCTTGTCCTTGCATGAGCTAATCGAGTGTGGGTGAGTCAGGGCGCGCGGCCCGGTTCCAATAATCGTTGTTCGGCGCTTCGCCATCACGGGAACCATGCGCCGGGTGTCTTTCCTCGGGTTTGTCGCATGAGAAGACTGGGCATGGCGTCTGTGCTCGGGTCCGTCCTTGCAGCGTCGATAAACCCAGCGGCCGAGCTCTGTCTGGCGGCCTGGCCCCGCACACGTCACCTCCTGGGGTCGTTGGTGTCTGGCCTTCTCATGTGTTGGCCTCCGGAGATTCATTCGGCGCAAGTTACCTACACCCCATAGGTCTAGCAAGCGCGCCTCGCGCTATAAAAGTTCAGGCGCAACCCGCCTTTGAGGTAGGGCCCCGTGAGTCCCACGCTGGCTCACGGGTGCCCAGATACACCTCCCTGTTCAACCGTGCAGGCCACGAGTGCGAACTTAATGGACTGTACACGCCCGGAGACTCTACCACAGAGCTCCATTCCCACGCCCAAGTGGAAGCCCCATGCTCCGCGCTGGCGGACGACATTGTCACTCGGCGGCTATTCCCACGCCCAGTGGAAGCCCCATGCTCCGCGCTGGGGGATAAACAACTGAGGGCGCCCTAGCGGTCGCACCAACCTTAGGATGGCCTCCCGGCTCTTCGCACAGCCCCGTCATGCAGCGTTCCCCTGGGATGCATGCGCGAGGGGGCTGGTCGGGGGCTACGCCCAGGACAGACCTGGCGTGAGCCACCTCACCAGGTTCTGGCACCTGGTCTTCTCGCGTCCCTCCCAGGTAAAAGCTGGCGAGAAAAAGGTACGAATTCACCTCACGGGCGCTGCTTGCGTGTCAAGGGGGACCCCTGAGCATCGTGACTCAGGGGCCTCACTGGTCACGCAGCCCCTCGCCCCTTGGTCTCATCCTGGCGATCTGGATGCCCCAATGGCGGTCGAGGTATGCGCAGGACTGGGCCCTGCCGACGCAAAGCACCAAGGCGCCCTAAGTCTACCCTGGCGTCGCCGCGTTTCCTTCGTAGGTGCTACTTGCGCGTCAAGGGGGACCCCTGAGCATCGCGACTCAGGGGCTCACTGGTCACGTAGCCCCTCGCCCCTTGGCCTCGTCTTGGCAATCCGGAAGCTCCAACGAGGTCGAGGTATGCGCGGGATTGGGCCCCGCCGACGTAGAGCACAAAAGCAAATGGGAAGGAAACAAGGCACCAAAGGGAATCACGAAATTCATGGAAAATTCAAGCAATTATTACAGGCACTGGATGTTTTAAGAATTCAAAGTCTCATGCCTCCATGAGGCACAGTGAAATGTTGCCGGATAAGACCTAGGTGGAAGGGCCACCACCGCCACGGCCGAGGTTGCCAACTGTCCCAGCCGCGGCAACCTCATCGTCGATGTCGCTGCCGCCGTCGTCACCACCGCTTGCTTCCACCGCTGGGAGCTTGGCAGCGGCGCGGAACGCAGGAGCAACCGGGACGAGCACCGCATCGAAGTCGAAGCCAGGCTCGCGGAGGTAGAGCTGGCTGAAGACCCGCGTCACGGCCGTGGCAAGGAGATCGCGGCACTCGTCCTCCAAGATGGTGTCCACCGTGGTGGAAGCGCCTTCGAGTACCTCGGCAAGCTTGAAGGCGAGCCCCGCGTAGCTAGCTTCGGGGCCACCAAAGGCACCCAGAATCCTCCCCTGCAGATGGAGCACAGCGACTTGCGAAGCTCGAGTTCAAGGGAGGGGAAGGCGTCACGTTCCACGGCCGCTTTCTCCTCGGCATCGGCGAGGGCCTTCTCCTTGGCCTCCAGCCGGACCACCGTCTCGGAGACGCGCCGGGTGTGAGACGCCTGGGCTTCTTCCACCTCCTCCTTTAGCTTGGCCAAGCGCTCTCTTTCCTTGCCTTGGTCACCGACCACCCGGGACAGCGTGGAGTCGCGGTCTGCGAGCTCCGCCTCGCGGACCTTGAGGGCCTCCCCCTGCTCACGGAGTTGTTGTGCGAGTGTGGCTTGCTCATCCTGAAAGACCCTCAGATGGGCCTCCGACTCGCTGCAGCGCGTCCTGGCAGACTATGCCTTGTCCAGTGCCGCGTCTCGGGCTGCTTTGGCCTCGGCGGCCTCCTCCTCGCTCTTCGCGATGGTAGCCTTAGCTCGGCTCTAGGCCATCTGGGTGGTCGCCCCGGCCTGGGACCACCCAGAAACGAGCCGGTGGCGCTCCCTCGCGAGGCACCTTTCAGCCTCCTAAACGTCGGCCCGGAGCCTGCCAAGCATGGTGTAGGCATCATCCAAGGCGTCGGGCCTGATCAGAGGACCACAGCGCGCAAGCACGAGAGCCGGACCAGGAGGCAGCACCGGCGCATCGGCGGGCGCCGTCACCGAGGGCCCGGCAGCATGGCTAACTTGGGGGGCCGGGGGCTCCAGTTCCTCCTCCATCGCGGCAGGCGTGGGCGACCCCACGACCAGCTGGCCCACAGGGGCTAGCTCCTCCCGAGGCTGCATCTCTGCCACCACCGGAGCAGACTCCACTAGGAGGGGGCGAGGAGCTGCCCCTGCCATCAGCATCGGGTCCACCACGGCAGCGGCAGGAAACGCCACCACGAGAGCCTCCGTGCCCCCGGCGGCCGGTCCTCCGAGCGGCGTGCCGGGCTGGCGCGGCATGCTTCCATCACAGCATAAAGCCGATGGCGCCCCCAGGGCAGGGGGCTCCTTCGGCTCAACGCTCCCTTTCTTCCTCTTCGGCACGACTTCGACCCTGGCCAATGAGAGAAGGAAGGCTGTGAGCACGTACGCAGGTCAAGATCAAGCAGAAACGAAGAAGGCCACTTACTCCTCGTGCGCGACCCACTTCCTCTTCTTCTCCACCTCGGTGCTGGTCGGAACGCCCCCGCTTCCTTTCGGCGTGGACTTGGCCGCGTCCAGGGGGCGAGCGGGATGCTCCTCGCCGGCCCCCGGTGTGGTGCTGTCGCCCAGAGGGGTGTGGAGGACGCCCCGAGGAACCGAGGTCGTGCGCTTCTTCGGGGATGACCGGCCGGATGTCCGAGCGGCTTGAAGGGAAGGCCCCGGCCCCCTGAGCACCCGGGCGAAGCACCAGGAGTCAGCGGCTGGGGGCTAGTCGGTGTCGTCGTCATCATCGTTAAGGTTGTGGAGGAGCACGCTCTGCGACGGAGGGGACGCTCCCTCCCTGCCATCCACGGTCTCCTCTGACTCCTCTCCGCCGCTGGTGTCGCCGGAGAACACCAGCACCATGGGATTGGGGAGCCCGGATGGCGTGAGCCCCAGATCATCAAAATCAGGCATGGCGGCGGCCAACGCCCTGCCGTCGTCGCAGCGGTACAGCGGGGCGTAGGCCTCGGGAAGGTCCCCGGGATCAGTGAAGAGCAAGGTGTTTAGGGCCTTGTCTCGCTCCTCGCCCGTCAGGCTGGCGGATCCGAGCCCGATGGCGTCTCCCAAGCCCTCGTACTCCCACATGGGCTTCTTGTGCTGCTGGAGCGGCGCCAGGCGCTGCGTCACGAACTCCTTCACCATCATCGCCCCGGTCAGTTTCTCGGCGGCCATGTCCGAGGAGATCCGCTTCAAGACGGGCGCCGCCCGGGGGTCGGTGAGCATCGCGGAGGCCCACCCAAGGGTCTTCTCGGGGAGCTTCGTCGGGAGCTCCAGATGCAAATCAACCCCCTAAACATCCAAGAAGACCTAGCGGTGCCGGAAGCCTTCCACCTTCTTCCCGGCCTTCAGGAGCACATTGTCGCTCTGGACCGCGACGAAGGAGGCGCACCCCGACCGCTGCGTGCTGTCGTGAAGCCGCATGCTAAAGTAGTGGTGGAAGAGGGCCACAGAAGGCTTCACGCCTACGAAAGCCTCACAGTAGAAGGCGAAGATCAACGGGAGCAAGATGGAGTTGGGCAGAAGGTGGAGAGCTTGGATCCCGTAGTGCGCAAGGATGGCGAAGAAGAACCCCGAGAAGGGCGGGACAAGCCTGCAGAAGACGCTGTGGAGGAAGAAGGGATATACCATCTCCGCCAGGGTGCGCCGCTCGGCCGAGACGCACCAGATCAAGGTCCTCCCCCATTCGTTGGAGTCCCCCGCAGTCAATGGAAGCGCGGTGGCGAGATCCCCCTCCTTGGCGATGGAGGATGTCACGAGCACCGGAGAGGGAGAAGAGGGGGCCGAGGCCGTAGCCTCAAGCTTCGTTTTCCCGGTAGGTGCCATCCAAGGAATCCGGGAGGCAGAAGAGCAAGAGGAAGAGCGACGCCGCACCAAGACCTAAAGGAGTTTCTCACGGCAGAAAGGGGATCTGAGCAAGGGAGCAGGGCGCAAGGGAAAAGAGCAAAGATGGCTCCGCCGAGGGCGCTAGACTTTTGTCAGCCAGGACAGTTGCCGAGGCGATTGGGGGCGGAGGTGTACGTTCCCCGTCACGCGCCACGTGTCGAGCCTGGCCCACAGGTGAATGGGGGCCCACGGTGCTTCACCCTTCGCTCCTTGCCTTCGCCTCGAAGCTAAGATTGGCACGCCTTGGGCACGGGGGCTACTATCGGCGTTCTGGGAAAGGGGGTACCCAAACCTGCCTGCCTGCGGCCCAGCGCGTGGCCCACCACGAAGGCCCGGTACGGCCCTGCAACGAGCCCCCCCAAGTCAAGGCCCTCGCAAGAGCCCCCGCCTCGCGAGGAGGACAACGCCAAGGCCTCCGGAGGAGCGGCACCCCTTCAGGACACCTCCCAAGGAGCAGAGATTCCTATGCAAGTACCTGGCCTCGTGAGGCCGGGTGACATGGGTTCTGACGACCGAGACAGGCAGGATCCAACGGGCGCAGAGGGAGGACAGTTTCCTCTTTGGTGCAAAGGAGGCACAGACGTACGCGGGTTCCCAAGGAGCCCCCCAAAGGTTTCCTTCTCGGTGCAAGAGGATCGAGACCACGAGCTCGGCAGGACGGATGTCATCGCCGAGCCCACCGCTGCGTCACGCCCAGAAGCTTTGCAGGCGAAGACCACCTTTCGTCAGGATAGGATGTACCTCCTGTCCTCTTTCAAATTTGGCCGTTGTGGGATCCCTTCCCGCCGGTGCGACGCGGGAATAGGACCGTGGCCCCTATAAATAGGGACGAGCTCCCATCGTAGAGAAGGGAGGGTCGAACAAGGCTAAACCGAGCCAAGTCCATCGCCACCAAGAGCCCTCGCGAGGCCTCCCAACCACTGTACTAGTTCATCCTCAGCCTCCTCGAGAGGCCAATCCACCACAAAGCAGGAGTAGGGTTTTACACCGCAAGGTGGCCCGAACCTGGATAAACCACCGTGTCCATCTTCTTCCTCGCAAGAGCGTACTCGACGTAGCTAGGCCGTAGGGTGACAAGTTGAGACCTTGAGCCGGTTGAGATCTTCGCACACGCCCAAGTGTTCGAACCTTGTTGGGTTTTGCGGAGCCCTGAATCCGACAACGTCTCCAACGTATCTATAATTTTTCATTGGTCCATGCTATTATATTAGCATTATAGGATACTTTTTAAGCATTTACTTGCAAATTTATATTATTTTTGAGTACTAACCTATCAACCCAGTGCCCAGTGCTAGTTGATATTTTCTGCTTGCTTTTGGCCTTTCCGGAGTATTGTACCAAATGAAGTCCAAATACCCCAAAACTTTTTGATGATTTTTTCTGGACAAAAATAAGACCTGGAAGCTTCGGAGGGAGACCGAAGGCCACACGGGGTGGTGCCAAGCCAACAGGGCGCACCCAGGGGGTGGCCGCTCTCTGATGGCTTGGGGCCACCTCCTACGGCCTCTGGCTCTGATGTCTTCGCTATAAATTCACATATATTGGGAAAAACCTAGGGAGCCTCCCGAAAGACTTTTTCTGCCGCCGCAAGTCTCTGTTCCGCCGTGTGCCCATCTAGAGCCCTGTTCTGGTGCCCTGCCGGGGGGATCGATAACGGAGGGCCTCTACATTAACCTTGTTGTGCCCATGGTGATGCGTGAGTAGTTCACCGCAGACCTACGGGTCCGTAGTTAGTACCTAGATGGTTATCTCTCTGTGTGTTCTTCAATGCAAAGATCACTGGAACTTGCGGCAGCTGGAATTGTGTTTCGTTGACTCCCCTAGGGTTTTCGGAATATTTGGGAATTTATAGGCATCAGCGGCGGTGGAGAGGGGCCCCGAGGATGGCACAACCCATCAGGGCGCGTCGGGGCCCCCCTGGCGCGCCCTGGTGGGTTGTGGTCTCCTCGGCCCACTCCCCCGGCACTTCTTTGGCCTACTGGGTGTCTTCTGGTCCAGAAAAAATCTCCAAAAAGTTTCGTCGCGATTGGACTCCGTTTGGTATTGATTTTCTGCGAAGTAAAAAACAAGCAAAAATAGCAACTGGCACTTTGGCACTATGTCAATAGGTTAGTCCCAAAAAATGATATAAAGTTTTTATAAAATGATTGTAAAACATCCAAGAATGATAATATAACAACATGGAACAAGCAAAATCTATAGATACGTTGGAGACGTATCAATCACCGCGATTCCCGCGGTGATCTATCCTATGTAATCATCTTTGCGGTGTGTTTGTTGGGATCCGATGAATTGTGGGTTTATGTTTAGTATATTGAATCTTTGATGGTTATTTATATGCATGATTATTATAGCTTCGTAATGCTCTCCGATCTATCGGTTTGGTTTGGCCAACTAGATTGATTTATCTTCAGTGGGAGTGGCGCGTTCTAGTGCCTTCAATCTTGCGGTGCTCAATCCCAGCGACAGAAAGGGACATGACACGTACTGTGTCATTGCCACTAAGGGTAAAATGATGGGGTTCATTCATATCAGTTGGATTTACTTTGTCTACATCATGTCATACTCCTCCAAGCATTACTCTGCTTTTACTTAATACTCTAGATATGTGTTGGATAGCGGTCGATGGGTCATGTAATAGTAGTAGATGCAGGCAGGAGTTGGTCTACTTGCTTATGGATGTGATGCCTATATACATGATCATTGTCATGAATAAATATTACATAACTATGCATTTTCCTATCAATTGCCCAACAGTAATTTGTCTACCCACCGTTTGCTTTTTTTGAGAGAGAAGCCTCTAGCGAACACCATGGCCCCCGGGTCTCTTCACAAATATTATTATGAAAACTCCTAAAATATTACTGCCATTGTTTACTTTCTTTTAATTTGCAGTTTATATTTATCAAGTTATCTATTTGTCACTACTTATCGCTTGTAAGTAACGAGTTCAAGGGGATTGACAACCCTCTTGCCCGCGTTGGGTGCAAGTGTGTGCTCTTTTATGGGTAGGCGCTGAAGACGGGAATTTGCGTGGTTCTCCTATTGGTTCGATAACCTTGGTTCTCACTAAGGTAAATAATTATCTCTACTATGTTGCATCTCCCCTCCTCTTCGGGGAAAAACCCAACACAATTTGCAAGTAGCAGGAAGAATTTCTGGCACCGTTGCCGGGGAGCATCACCAAATTCCTATCAAGTACCTTCTCACAAATTATCATTCACTTGTTCTACTTTTTATTTGCTGTTATATTTTTCTTTCTATAAAAATCAAACGTACAAAAATATTTATCTTTGTTGTTTACTTGTTTGCTTGCTATACTTGCTAGTTTACTTGCTTCGCTTGTTACTTTGCTTGTTTCGTCACCATGTCTCAAGATACTACTAAGTTGTGACTGCTCAAATACTAATAATAATGATTTTATTAGTACCCCTATACCACCCGCCACTAGTGCGGAGTTTTATGATATTGATGCCACTTTGCTAAATTGTTATGAAAGAACAATTTTTCTGGAAGTCCTAATGAGGATCCCGCTTCTCATCTCAACACCTTTGTTGAATTATGTGATATGCAAAAGAAAAAGGACATGGATAATTATTTGGTTAAATTGAAATTATTTCCTTTTTCACTAAGAGATAAAGCTAAGCCTTGGTTTTCATCCTTGCCTCGCAATAGTATTGGAACATGGGATAAGTGTAAGGATGCTTTTATTGCCAATTATTTTCCTCCCGCTAAAATTATATCTCTCTGAAACCAAATTTTGAATTTTAAACAACATGAGCAAGAACATGTTGCACAAGAATGGGAGAGAATGAAAATGATGACTAGAAATTGTCCCACTCATGGCTTAAACTTATGGATGATTATACAAAATTTCTATGGTGGAATAAACTTTGTGTCTAGAAACCTTCTAGATTCTGCTACAGGTGGTGCCTTTATGGAGGTGATATTAGGAGAGGCTACAAAACTTCTGGACAGTATCATGACAAATTATTCTCAATGGCACACCGAGCGAGCTCCAACTGGTAAGAAGGCAAATTTCGTCGAAGAAATTACTACTTTGAGTGATAAAATGGATGCTCTTATGAATATGATTGCAAACAAGAATGCTCAAGTTGATCCTAATGAGATGCCATTGTCTACTTTGAATGAGAAAAATAATCATGCTATTGATGTGAACTTTGTCTTGCGAAATAATTTCAACAATAATGCTTATAGAGGTAATTTCAACGCTAGGCCGTATCCCGGTAATTCCTCTAATAATTATGGCAACTCTTATGGTAATTCCTATGGAAATTCATCTAATAATAATAGGATACCTACTTATCTTGAGAACACCATTAAAGAATTTATTAGTTCTCAAAAGATTTTCAACACTATGGTAGAAGAAAAGTTGCATAAAGTTAACGATATGGCTAGAAACGTGGATAGGATTGCTCATGATGTGGAAACTCTTAAAAGTAAAACTTTGCCACCCAAGCAAGATATTAATGAGTCTATTAAATCCATCGAACTTCTCCCATTGAACCCTTGTTTACTAATCTGAAAATACATGATAAAGTGACTGGATATGAGTCAACATTAAGTAGAAGGCATCCCATTTATTTGGAGCATGATGATCATAATGATAAAAATGAAAAAAAGTGGGTTTGGAGAGGTCAAAACTTTAACTAGTGATGTACCCACTATCTTGGATCACAAGGACTTTAATTATGATAATTTCTCTTTATTAGAATGTATTTCCTTTCTGCAATCCATTATTAGCTCACCCAATGCTTACGAAGAAATAAGGCTTTTACTAAACATATCGTATAAGCTATGCTAAAGGCTCATGAAGAAAAACTTGAGTTAAAAGTTTCTATTCCTAGAAAGTTGCACGATGAGTGGGAACCTACTATTGAAATAAAGCTTAAAGAATATGAATGCAATGCTTTGTGTGATCTCGGTGCTAGTGTTTCTACTATACCTAAATCTTTATGTGATGTGCTAGGTCTCACCGAGATAAATGAATGTTCCCTTAACTTGCACTTAGCGGACTCCACCATTAAGAAACCATTAGGTAGAATAAATGATGTGCTCATTCTTGCTAATAGAAATTATGTACCCATGGATTTCATTGTGCTTGATATTTAATGCAATATGTCTTGTCCAATAATACTTTGTAGGCCTTTCCTACGAACTATAGGTGCTATTATTGATATGAAAGAGGTAAACATAAGATTCCAATTCCCACAAAAGAAAGGGATGGAACACTTCCCAAGAAAGGGAATTAAACCCTCTTATGAATCTATTATGAGGGCCACCTATGGACTGAGTGTCAAATATGACAACAATTGATACTATGCATTATGCCTAGCTAGGGGCATAAAACGATAGCGCTTGTTGGGTGGCAACCCAATAGTTATCTTTAAAAAAATTACTTTCTATCTTGGTGTTATAACATTATTATTGCTACTATAATGATTGTGTTTTTATGTTTAAAATAGTGTTTGTGCCAAGTAAAGCCTTTGGGATGACGTGAATGATAAGTAGAATTGATACAGTGCAAAAACAGAAACTTTTGCGTTCAGTGCGGAATTTCTTTGATTTTACTGGAACATCTTTTTGATCTGAATTTCTTACACGGTATTGGTATACAAATTACCAGGTTTTCTTAATTTTTCAGAATTTTCGGACTTACATAAGTATGGTGTTTGTGCAGATCATTACAGATTGTTCTGTTTTAGACAAATTCTGTTTTTGCTTGCATGGTTTGCTTGTTTTGATGATGCTATGGATTGTATTGGGGCTATAACCCATGGAAAAGTTAGAATATAGTACCTTATGCAATAATAAAATATGAATCACTTTATAAAAGTATCTAAAGTTTTTGATGTACCTATCATACTAACGGAGCTCGTGAGTTTTCTGTTGAGTTTTGTGTGCAGAAGTTTTCAAGTTTTGGGTGCGATCACGATGGATGAAGGAATAAGGAGCGGCAAGAGCCTAAGCTTGGGGATGCCCAAGGCACCCCAAGGTAAAATTCTAGGAATACTCAAGCATCTAAACTTGGGGATGCCCCGGAAGGCATCCCCTCTTTCGTCTCAGTCCATCGGTATGTCACTTGGAGCTATATTTTTATTCATCACATGATATGTGTTTTGCTCGGAGCGTCGTGTGTTATAGTTTGATTTTGTTTTAAGTTTTCCACAATCATTATTTTCTCTACACAACTACTTGAGAGAGACACATGTTCACCATGATTTCTTAGAATACTCTATGTTCTTCACTTATATATTTTGAGTTATGCAGTTGCTCTAGTGCTTCACTTATATCTTTTAGAGCACGGTGGCGTATAGTTTTATGGAAATAATTGAACTCTCGTGCTTCACTTAAATTTGTTTGAGAGTCTAATAAATAGTGGCGGTAATTTGCATGGGTTATAAGACTAGTCCAAAAATAATAGGTATTGAAGGAGTGCATAATCAAAACCTTCATGTTGCACATTGTGGGGACCCCGACTCATAAGTCGTGATCGCCGAATGCACGTGTACAGTGATCCCAGAGATCAATGCTCACTGAACACACAGAAGCTGAATAACAAGAGTCTTACATCCATACATACCGTCTTACACAAATAAAGACAATCATGGTCAAGTCTTACATAGATAGGGCCATGAAGGCCAAACAGCAAACACAAACTCGCAGTGGAAATCTTGAAAGACAGCGTAGACCCAAGCCATCTTCCTTAACCCTACAGGCATTCTGACTAGGAAGCGTCCTAATTCGCATGTTCATCACCAACGAAATCTTAACCATAATCCTGCCCTTCCAAGCCTGGCCAATTAAATAACCAGTGGCAAGCCAATGAGTACTTTGAATGTACTCGCAAGCAACCCATGTTTTGAACAAGGTACAACAAAGCATGATATATTACTAAGTAGGTAATTTTGCAGAAAGCTAATTTTGGAATGCAATGACATGACCTATCATCTTGTAAGCATGCATCATGAGGTCACAAGTATACGTATGAACAGGTTACAGATATCAATAAAAACAAGGTTTGAACATCTCATGTTCAATCATCATGTCAAGTCATCCGACTTAACTCAAGTATTCCTTTCCCACACACTCACACCAAGTTTTTGTAAACAATGGATGTAGCCCAAGAGCGGTCATCCAACTGTCCTTGACCCCGTGTCGGGGATATAACCCCGCCGTATAACCCGTCCTATTGGGCCGGGTCAATGTAATGGCAGCTCTGGAATTATATTCAAGATGGGTCGTGTCATGAAGATAAGGCGAGCAAGGCGGTTACTAAGTAAGACGCCGAGCGGCCCAAGCGCGTGGAGACGGTGACTCACGGCCCACAGGGCAGAAAACGCCAGAAGATTCCTTGCTTGAGAGGCAAGGCGTGTTAGAGACGTGATAGGTTACGAGTTGTAATATGACTCGAACTCTGTTGTAAACCCTAGGGTCTCAACCTGTATATAAAGGCGAGCCCCTAGGCCAAAAGACTTAAGTTACACACATCTTGAAAGCTAGGTTAGCGATTCCGCACCCTTGTAATCGAGATCATCATCAATATAGACACAAAGCAGGACGTAGGCTATTACCTCCTTCGGAGGGGCCGAACCTGGGTAAACTTGCCTCCCGTTCCCGTTTAACCCCTTTGAGTCGCCACCTAGCGGTGATGGCCTCACACCTAAGTCCTTGCACGAGGACATCTGCCGTGACAAAACCACGACAGTTGGCGCCCACCGTGGGGCTCTCGCAAGGTGGAGTTGAGTTCTTGAAGGGAACCTGTCCAGGGTTCGGGAACTTCGCGGTTGGTCAGATGATCAAGAGCCGCCGTGAATTGATCTACATCGACGATCCAGTCTCGGACTGCAAGGCCGGCTCAATTGAGCACCAGTATCAAGTCCCCTTCAGAGACATCAGCGATACAGTTTCCAAGTTGGACGTCTGCACCAACATCGACGAGCCGGCTCGGCACGCCCGACCCGGCCGGGATCAAGCCGGCCGGCGTCACGTTTTCATTGGTTTTACCCAGGGAGTTTGCCTCCCGTATGAACCGGCGGGCAGCGGTGATGACCCACAAGTATAGGGGATCAATCGTAGTCCTTTCTATAAGTAAGAGTGTCGAACCCAATGAGGAGCAGAAGGAAATCAAGAGCGGTTTTCAGCAAGGTAATTTCTACAAGCACTGAAATTGTAGGTAATAGATAGTTTGATAGCAAGATAATTGGTAACAAGCAGGTAACTGTAACGGTAAATAAAGTGCAGCAAGGTAGCCCAATCCATTTGTGGCAAAGGACAGGCCAGAACAATCTCTTATAATAGACAAAGTGTTCTTGTGGGTACACGGGAATTTCATCTAGTCACTTTTATCATGTTGGTCTGATTTGTGTTCGCTACTTTGATAATTTGATATGTGGGTGGACCGGTGCTTGGGTGTTGTTCTTACTTGAACAACCTCCCACTTATGATTAACCCCCTCGCAAGCATCCGCAACTACGAGAAAAGTATTAATATAAAATCTAACCATAGCACTAAACGTTTGGATCCAAATCAGCCCCTTACGAAGTAGCGCATAAACTAGGGTTTAGGCTTCTGTCACTCTAGCAACCCATGTTCTAATAACTACTCCACAATGCATTCCCTTAGGCCCAAGGATGGTGAAGCATGTAGTCGACGTTCACATGACACCACTAAGGGACTCACAACATGCATATCATCAAAATATCAAACACATATCAAATTCACATGATTACTTGCAACATGACTTCTCCCGTGACCTCAAGAACAAAGGTAACTACTCACAAATAATATGCATGCTCAAGATCAGAGGGGTATTGAATAGCATAATGGATCTAAACATATAATCTTCCACCAAATAAACCATATAGTAATCAACTACAAGATGTAATCAACACTACTAGTCACCCACAAGTACCAATCTGAGGTTCCGGGACAAAGATTGAACACAAGAGATGAACTACGGTTTGAGAGGAGATGGTGATGTTGAATATGTTGATATAGATTGGCCTCCCAAAGATGAGAGGGGTGTTGGTGATGACAATGGCTTCGATTTCCCCCTTCGGGAGGGAAGTTCCCCCGGTGGAATCGCTCCGCCGGAGGGCAAAAGTGCTCGTGTCTAAGTTCCGCCTCGAGACGACAGTGTTCCGTCCCGAAAGTCCTATCCTTATTTTTTCTAGGTCAAAAGACCTTATATACCAGAAGGTGGGCACCGGAGGTGGGTCGTGTTGGGCACAACCCACCAGGGCGCGCCTGGGGGGCCTGGCGCGCCCTGGTGTCTTGTGCTCACCAGGGTGGGCCCCTCCGGTAGTTATTTGCTCCGGTATTTTTAATATAATCCAAAATAATTCTCCGTAAAGTTTCAGCTTATTTGGAGATGTGCAGACAAGGTATCTCTGATGTGCTTTTTCAAGTCCAGAATTCTAGCTGCCGGTATTCTCCCTCTTTGTGTAAACCTTGCATATTATGAGAGAAAAGGCATTAGAATCACTCCCTAAAGCATTATTATTCATCAAAACATAATAAATAAAAGTAGGAAATCATGATGCAAAATGGACGTATCAACCCCCCCCAAGCTTAGACCTCGCTTGTCCTCAAGCGAAAACCGATATTGAAAAGCATGTCCACATGGTTTGAGAGAGAGAGGTGTCGATAAAAACAAAATACGGACATAGTAGCATCATGCTTATTATCATAACAACAACAAACTTTATCACAAAACTTATTCATATAACTTCTCATGAACAAGTAACAATTCATCACAACATAGAAGTATATGGCATAAACCTTATTGAAAACCAACAAACTATGTTCTCAGTCAACTTTGCAACTACAATTCATCATATTTTCAGGAAGGGTCTCGTGTCGGAGCCATTTGGCAAGTCCACATACTCAACCATCATTTAGTCTTCTATGATTGCTAACACTCACAACATACCCATGAGCAAAAAATTTCAGCCGGACACATAGAAAGATAGGGGCTTATAGTTTCGCCTCCCAACGTATTCACCTCAAGGGTGATGTCAACAATAATAACTCATGCTCACTCACATCCAACTGGATATATGTGCCTAGATCTTTCCTCACCACATGATGCTTGCAAACGGAAAAAGTAAAAAGGAATAGGGGAGAATACTTTGCCTCTTGCACAAAAGTAAATACATAAAAGTAAATGATAGGCCCTTCACAGAGGGAAGCAGAGGTTGTCATGCGCTTTTTGATTTGTATGCCCAATCCCCTATGATAGCAACCTTTATTATGCAGTCCGTTGCTTTTATTACTTTGCCATCATAAGTTCGTATAGCGCTCAATTTTCTCTTACAATCAAAACACATTTAGAAGCAATTTTTATTGCCTTATTGCACCGATGACAACTTACTTGAAGGATCTTACTCAATCCGTAGGTAGGTATGGTGGACTCTCAAAACATGAATTTGGGTTTTGGGTTTTTGGATGCACAAGTAGTATCTCTACTTAGTGCAGAATTTCTGGCTAGCAAAGATATTGAGCAAGCACCACATGTTAAAGGATCTATGACAATATAACTTCTATGTGAATATGAACAAACATAAATCATTACGTTGTCTTCCTTGTCCAACGTCAACAATTTTGGCATATAATATTTAGTGGGGGCTCACAATCATAAAAGATGTCCAAGATGGTGTATTTGATGTGAATCTTCTCTTCCCTTATTAATTCTTTCATGAATTGCATCAATGACCAATACTATGTTTGTCAACCTCCAACAAATTTTACCACTTATACCTTCCCTTATGTGATGTCATTACTTACTATAAGATTAGCATATGATTCTTTTCATTTATATCTCTTTCCTTTTATTTTGATTGCAACAAGAAAATAAAGAAGCAAAAGCTCGAACTAAACTTTATTATATAACTCTCACTCGATTACATAGATAGATATATCACAAAACTAACACTCGAAAATAGATCATACTAAACTTTTATTCAACTAAATCAAGAAAAAGCTAAAGATCGAACTAAAATAGGTAAAGGTGAATAAAAGTGATGGTGATACGATACCGGGGAACCTCCCCCAAGCTTGGCTCAAGCCAAGGGGAGTGCCCATACCCGTGTGCTCAAGTTTCCTTTGGTGGTGGTGATGAAGTGTTACACTTCAGGCTCAATAGGTACTCCAATTTGCGGATGACTCTCCTAAGGGTGATGATGTGCTCCTCTAGCAAAATATTTTCACGAGTAAGAAATTTATTCTGAACACGAACCGCTTCAAAAGCCCTAAAAGCTTCAATTTCAGTGGGGGTGAGATGATTGTAATAAGGTTGAAGAATATCTTCTTCTTCCCCCTCTTCTGTTAGCATGGATTGCCCTCCTTCTGGAGCTTGATCCTTCATAGCCTCCTTTCCCTTGTCTTCATTATTGGCTTCTTTTATCTCCTCTCTCTTTAGCTCCATCTTCATCAGCCAGGCATCTTCTTCTACTTTATTGGAGGAGGGCGAAGACATGATGCCTGGCTTGGTAGATCTGATAGGAAAACAGCACGAAACAAGAACAGAAGATTTTTCTGCGGTGCGGTGGTCAAAACAGTCAGGGGTATATATAGAGAATTTTTATTCTTGGGAAGCAAGCATATGGAAGGAAAACGGAGTCAGGAAGGTGTCCGAGGTGGGCACAACCCACCAGGGCACGCCTGGCAGGGCTGGCACGCCCTGGTGTATCGTGCTCACCTTGGTTGCTTTCCTATTTATTTCTTATTTTCCTAATTTTTGTAATATTCCAAAATTGACGGAAAATATTTTTGCGGATTTTTCGGAGTCCGTTTACTTACCGTATCACGTACCTCCTCTTTTTCAGAATTCTGGAGTGTTCCGGAAGGTTTCTTTTATGTGTTCCCCCGGTGTCATGGTTTGGATAACAATGCTTTCAACATTGATAGGCGTACCTGAGATATAGTGTCTAATTCTTTGTCCATTGACCACCTTCGGGTTAGTACCTTCGGCATTATTAATCTTGATAGCTCCAGAATGATAAACCTCTTCGATAATATACGGTCCTTCCCATTTGGAGACAAGCTTATCTGCAAAAAATCTTAAACAAGAGTTGTACGAAAGAACATAGTCTCCTATTTTGAATTCCCGCTTTTGGATTCTTTTGTCATGCCATCTTTTTACTTTTTCTTTGAATTGTTTGGCATTTTCATAAGCTTGGGTTCTCCATTCATCTAGTGAGCTTATATCAAATAACCTCTTCTCACTGGCAAGTTTGAAATCATAATTGAGTTCTTTAATTGCCCAAAATGCTTTATGTTCTAACTCTAGAGGCAAATGACAAGCTTTTCCATATACCATTTTGTATGGAGACATACCCATATGATTTTTATAAGCTGTTCTGTAGGCCCAAACTGCATCATCTAGTTTCTTAGACCAATTCTTTCAAGACCTATTCATAGTTTTTTGTAATATCAGTTTTATTTCTGTATTGCTAAGTTCAACTTGACCACTAGATTGAGGATGATAGGGTGATGCAATTCTATGGTTAACATCATATTTAGCAAGGATCTTACGAAAAGCACCGTGAATAAAGTGTGAACCACCATCCGTCATTAAATACCTAGGGACTCCAAACCTCGGGAAGATAACTTCTTTAAGAATTTTAATGGAGGTGTTGTGATCAGCACTACTAGTTGGAATAGCTTCTACCCACTTAGTGACATAATCAATAGCAACCAAAATATGTGTGTACCCGTTAGAGGAAGGAAAAGGTCCCATATAATCAAAACCCCAAACATCAAATGGTTCAATAACAAGTGAATAATTCATAGGCATTTCCTGACGCTTACCGATATTACCAATCCTTTGACATTCATCACAAGACAAGACAAAGTTACGGGCATCCTTGAAGAGGGTAGGCCAATAAAAACCAGATTGCAATACCTTGTGAGCAGTTTTGTCTCCCGCATGATGTCCTCCATGAGCTTCGGAATGACATTTCCGTAGGATTTGTTCCTGTTCATGCTCAGGTACACAACGTCTAATAATACCATCTACTCCTTCTTTATAAAGATGTGGGTCATCCCAAAAGTAATGTCTTAAATCATAGAAGAATTTTTTCTTTTGTTGGTATGTGAAACTAGGTGGTATATATTTAGCGACAATGTAATTAGCATAATCAGCATACTAAGGAGTGTTTTGAGAAACATTTATTGCAGCTAACTGCTCATCAGGGAAGCTATCATCAATAGGTAGTGGGTCATCAAGAACATTTTCCAACCTAGACAAGTTATCAGCTCCCTTCCTATCAACGATATGTAAGTCAAATTCTTGAAGCAAGAGAACCCACCTAATGAGTCTAGGTTTAGCATCTTTCTTTTGCATAAGATATTTTATAGCGGCATGATCGGTGTGAACAATAACTTTGGAATCAACAATGTAGGATCTAAATTTATCACAACCAAACACAACTGCTAAAAATTCCTTTTCAGTAGTAGCATAATTTCGTTGGGCACTGTCTAGAGTTTTGCTAGCATAATGGATAACATTTAATTTCTTATCAACTCTCTGTCCTAGAACAGCACCAACTGCATAATCACTAGCATCACACATAATTTCAAGAGGCAAGTTCCAATCAGGTGGTTGAACGATAGGTGCAGAAGTTAAGGCTTTCTTGAGTGTTTCAAAGGCCTCTACACAATCATCATCAAAAACAAAAGGGATATCCTTTTGTAAAAGATTAGTAAGAGGCCTAGAAATTTTGGAGAAGTCTTTAATATACCTCCTATAGAAAACAGCATGACCTAGGAAACTTCGAATACCTTTAATATCTTTAGGACATGGCATTTTCTCAATTGCATCAGCTTTAGCTTTATCCACCTCAATACCTTGTTCAGATATTTTATGCCCCAAGAAAATACCTTCATTAACCATAAAGTGGCACTTCACCCAATTCAAGACAAGATTAGTTTGTGCACATCTCTGCAAAACTCGATCAAGGTTGCTTAAGCAATCATCAAAAGAAGTTCTGTAAACGGAAAAATCATCCATGAAAACCTCCACAATCTTTTCACAAAAATCAGAGAATATAGCGGTCATACATCTTTGAAAGGTAGCAGGTGCATTGCATAAACCGAAAGGCATATGTCTATAAGCATAAGTTCCAAAAGGACAAGTAAAGGTGGTTTTCTCTTGATCGGATTGTGACACAGGTATTTGAGAGAAGCCAGAATATCCATCCAAAAAACAAAAGTGTGTGTGCTTACATAATCTTTCTAGCATTTGATCAATGAAAGGCAGAGGGTAATGATCTTTTCTAGTAGCTTTATTTAATTTTCTAAAATCAATTACCATTCTATAGCCAGTGACAATTATTTATGGAATGAGTTCATTTTTAGCATTGGGAACAACGGTAATACCTCCTTTCTTAGGGACACAATGAACGGGACTTACCCATCTATTATCAGCTATGGGGTAGATTATACCTGCTTCTAGAAGCTTTAATATTTCAATTCTTACCACTTCTTTCATCTTAGGATTCAATCGCCGTTGATGATCGACAACGGGTTTAGCATCAGGTTCCATATTAATCTTGTGCTGACATAGAGTGAGACTAATGCCCTTAAGATCATCAAGAGTATATCCAATAGCAGCCCGGTGCTTCCTCAGAATTTTTAATAATCTTTCTTCTTCATGTTCTGAAAGGTTAGCACTAATAATAACAGGATATATCTTTTTCTCATCAAGATAAGCATACTTCAAAGTATCAGGCAATTGCTTTAATTCAAACACAGGATCACCTTTAGGTGGAGGAGGACCTCCAAGGGTTTCAATAGGCAAATTGTGTTTTAGAAGAGGTTGTAGTTCAAAGAAAATTTTATCTATTTCATGTCTTTCACGCAAGTGCCTATCATTTTCATGGTCTAGCAAATATTGTTCTAGTGGATCAGTAGGAGGCACGGCAATAGAAGCAAGACCAATTATTACATCCTTACTAGATAATTCTCTATCACGAGGTCGTCTACTAAACTTGGAGAAATTAAATTCATGAGACACATCACCGAAACTAACACCGACAGTTTGTTTTTCGCAATCTATCTTAGCATTGATGGTGCTCAAGAAAGGTCTACCAAAGATAATGGGAAAAAAGCCATCTTGTGGAGAATAAAGAACTAGAAAATCAGTAGAATATTTTACTTTCCCACCCAAGACTTCAACATCTCTAACAATCCCAAGTGGTGTGATGGTGTCTCTATTAGCAAGTTTAATAGTAACATCAATGTCTTCTATTTCAGCGGGTGCTATGTCATTCATAATTTCTTGGTATAAGGTGAAAGGAATAGCACTAACACTAGCACCCAAGTCACATAAACCATGAGAGCAATGATCTCCTATTTTGACTGAGACAACAGGCATGCCCACTACGGGTCTATGTTTATCTTTTTCATCAGGTTTGGCAATTCTAGCAGCTTCATCACATAAGTAAATAACATGCCCATCAATATTTTCTACCAAGAGATCATTAACCATAGCAACACTAGGTTCTACTTTAATTTGCTCAAAGGGCTTAGGTGCTCTAATATTACTCTTACGAACCATAGTTGATACCTTAGCATGTTCCTTTATCCTAATAGGGAAAGGCGGTTTTTCAATATAAGCAGTAGGCACAACTGGATCCACATTGTAAATAATGGTTTCATCTTTAGCTATGACCAGTTCTTTAGTTTCTTCTTTAATAGGGGGGTGATATTTAAACCACTTCTCCTTAGGGAGATCAACATGAGTAGCAAATGATTCACAGAAAGAGGCTACTATCTCAAAGTCAAGGCCGTATTTAGTGCTAAACTTGTGAAAAGCATTGGTATTCATAAAAGATTTAACACAATCAAACTTAAGCTTTATACTTGACTCATTACCTTCGTCGAGTTCCCAATCTTCAGAGTTGCGTTTAATTCTTTCTAAGAGATCCCACTTGAATTCAATAGTCTTCTTCATAAAAGAACCAGTACAAGAAGTATCGAGCATGGATTGATCATTATGAGAAAGCCAAGCATAAAAATTCTAAATAATAACTTCTCTCGGGATATCATGATTGGGGCATGAGTATAACATTGACTTAAGCCTCCCCCAAGCTAGAGCGATGCTTTCTCCTTCACGAGGCCAAAAATTATATATATAATTCCGATCACGATGAACTAGATGCATGGGATAAAACTTTTGATGGAATTCCAATTGCAATCGATTCCAGTTCCACGATCCAATATCATCACATAGCCTATACCATGTCAATGCTTTTCCCTTCAAAGATAAAGGGAAAAACTTCTTCTTAGCTTCATCTCTGGATAAACCTGCAAGCTTAAATAATACACAAATTTCATTCACATATAATAGGTGCATATCAGGATGTTCAGTTCCATCTCCTGCATAAGGTTTAGCAAGCAGTTGTTCTACCATACCCAAAGAAATTTCATAACCAATATTTTCAGTAGGTGCAGTAGGTTGAGGGGCAACTAATCGCGGTTCCGGTCGAGGTGAATATACCCCGAACAAGCCCCTCAAAGGATTGTTTTCCATAGTAGCAAGTGACAATAAATTTCAGCACGTAGTATAAGTTTTTCCTTACTGATTTCCACTTACCAAGAGCGCTTCACTCCCCGGCAACGGCGCCAGAAAAGAATCTTGATGACCAACAAGTATAGGGGATCAATCGTAGTCTTTTCGATAAGTAAGAGTGTCGAACCCAATGAGGAGCAGAAGGAAATGACAAGCGGTTTTCAGCAAGGTAATTTCTGCAAGCACTGAAATTGTAGGTAATAGATAGTTTGATAGCAAGATAATTGGTAACAAGCAGGTAACGGTAACGGTAAATAAAGTGCAGCTAGGTAGCCCAATCCTTTTGTGGCAAAGGACAGGCCAGAACAATCTCTTATAATAGGCAAAGTGTTCTTGAGGGTACACGAGAATTTCATCTAGTCACTTTTATCATGTTGGTTTGATTTGTGTTCGCTACTTTGATAATTTGATATGTGGGTGGACCGGTGCTTGGGTGCTGTTCTTACTTGAACAACCTCCCACTTATGATTAACCCCCTCGCAAGCATCCGCAACTACGAGAAAACTATTAAGATAAAATCTAACCATAGCACTAAACGTTTGGATCCAAATCAGCCCCTTACGAAGTAGCGCATAAACTAGGGTTTAGGCTTCTCTCACTCTAGCAACCCATGTTCTAATAACTACTCCACAATGCATTCCCTTAGGCCCAAGGATGGTGAAGTGTCATGTAGTTGACGTTCACATGACACCACTAAGGGAATCACAACATACATATCATCAAAATATCAAACACATATCAAATTCACATGATTACTTGCAACATGACTTCTCTCGTGACCCCAAGAATAAAGGTAACTACTCACAAATAATATTCATGCTCAAGATCAGAGGGGTATTGAATAGCATAATGGATCTGAACATATAATCTTCCACCAAATAAACCATATAGTAAACAACTACAAGATGTAATCAACACTACTAGTCACCCACATATACCAATCTGAGGTTTCGGTACAAAGATTGAACACAAGAGATGAAGTAGGGTTTGAGAGGAGATGGTGATGTTGAAGATGTTGATGAAGACTGGCCTCCCAAAGATGAGAGGGGTGTTGGTCATGACGATGGCTTCGATTTCCCCCTCCGGGGGGGGAAGTTCCCCCGGCGGAATCGCTCCGCCGGAGGGCAAAAGTGCTCGTGTCCAAGTTCCGCATCGAGACGGTGGCGTTCCGTCCCGAAAGTCCTCTCCTTATTTTTCTAGGTCAAAAGACCTTATATAACAGAAGATGGGCACCAAAGGTGGGCCGTGCTGGGCACAACCCACCAGGGCTTTGTGCTGACCAGGGTGGCCCCCTCCGGTAGTTATTTGCTCCAGTATTTTTAATATAATCCAAAATAATTCTCCGTAAAGTTTCAGCTTATTCGGAGATGTGCAGAATTGGTATCTCTGATGTGCTTTTTCAGGTCAAGAATTCCAGCTGCCGGTATTCTCCCTCTTTGTGTAAACATTGCATATTATGAGAGAAAAGGCATTAGAATCACTCCCTAAAGCATTATTATTCGTCAAAACATAATAAATAACAGTAGGAAATCATGATGCAAAATGGACGTATCAAGCGGGAACACCCTCGCCAACTCGGATGGCGAGTCTTCCATGGTAGAAACTGAGTCGATATGTCCTCTCTATGATGGCAGACTCGAGGGCTCGTTGGAGATTGAAGCCCCTGAGGAATTCCATGAGTCGCCTCGCCAGGTTGCTGTCTACATGGCAGGAACCGCGGCGGCTCAAAACCCATCCGCAGCTGGAGCGGCGGGTGGCTCCGGCGGGTCTGGCAAGACGCCGGCTCAGGCCATGACAGATCTAATGGCTGAGATGGCAAAGCTCGTGGAGAGTCCTATCACTGCGGAAAATCAAGAAGAGCGCAACACGGAGTTAACCAAACTACGTGACCAGATGAGCGAGGTACAGAGGGAACTCGATGCTGAGAACGCCAGGATGGCGGAGCTACAGGCTCGTATACATAATGAGTCGGAGTGCCTTAAGGCCGAAGCTTGGCAGTTAGGACTTCAGAGAGATGCATCTGAGGCGGTTTATCATAGGAGACACCGAAGCTGGCTGCCAACGAACCTCGAGTTACAACAACTTTTTAATACCCCTCAGCAGACTCCGGGGGCTAGGCAGTCGCTCGGAGATCAACAGAATGAGCCGGCTCAGCCACCACCAACTCACTCGCCACCCCGACGTTTCCAGACGCCATGGGGTCACTTTTCCAACCCTGTTGAAAATGTGCTAGCGGCAACCCGAAACCTGGAAGTACTACCTATTCATGGAAATACCCCTGTTGAGGTTGAAGCCAGGAACGCCATAGAGATGCTAAAAATAGCGGAAGTGCAGCAAGCGTAGTATTCTTATAGCCGCGATCGGATGCGCTCCAGCCCATATGCCAGCCGCAGCAAGAGTCGCCATGTGGAGTCTCCGGCTGTTTCTAGCAGTGGACGCAGGCAACAGCCTCAAGTTTCCCCGATCCGGCATGTCCCATCAGGTGCTCACGCGATTGTTGATGCAGCCAGGGGTGCGCGACAGGCAGAGGCGGAAGCAGCAGCACGGGCGATTCAACAGCTTCATCCCCAACCGGAGGTTGTGGGGGTTGGAACAAACAGTAGGACAATTGGGATACCTTGCTTATCCCCGGCTCTCCGTGCCGAGCGTATGCCCAAATACTTCAAGGGGCCTTGCAAGGTGCCAAATTACACAGCGGATCTTGAGCCGGCGGCTTGGATCGAAAGCTATGAATTGGCAATGGATATGTTCGATGTCAGTGATGCCATGTGCGCCAAGTATTTGACCATGATGCTGGAAGGACCAACTCGAACATGGCTGAAGAATCTACCGCCCAATTCCATCAACACTTGTTCAGAGCATAAGGAGCGCTTCATCAAGAATTTTCAGGGAACGTGCAAGAAGCCAATGACGATAGTAGACCTTCAACATTGCGTCCAGCGCGTGGACGAGTCGGCCCATCATTGGACTCGCCGGGTTGCTGAAATCATACACTCATCAGATAGCATCACGACGGCTCAAGCCGTCCTGATCCTAGAAAAGAACTACCACTTCCAGCTGCTGGTCTAGAAGCTTGGGCGGCTCAAGCGAAAGGTGCAGGATATGGGCGACCTAATGGATGTCCTCACCAGATACGCCGAGTCATACAGCACGAAGGATCCTGGCTCAGATGAGGACAAGACTAGAAAAGGAAAGAAAGGCGAAGGTGGTAAAGGCCAGCATAATCACGGTGGTAACCAGGGGACCCAGAATAACAATGACAAGCGGAAGCAGCCAGGTGGTGGGTCGGATTTCGTTGCCAATACCAATATTGGCTTCAAAAACCAACGCCGTAATGGTTGCCCTAGAGAGACTTACAATGGGAATAAACCTCGTAATTACGAGTAGGCGCTCAAAGCACCGTGTCCCAAACATGGTACCCAGGATAAGCCGGCTACCCACTCATGGGAAAACTGTTACATCATGCAGGAATTTCGCAACCAGGCCTTCCGGAATCATCAAGGGGGCAACGGTGGTGGACACCCGTGTCAGCATGGTCCTGGCGGGTCACAGGGCGGCTCAGGAGCTGGTTTCCAGCATCAGGCAAATAATGGCAATGGACAGCATCCTGGCCCCGGAAATCAACATAACAACCAAGGTGGTTTCCAAAGTACCACTAGTACCCGAATTCTCAAATAATAATTCATATCATCTAGAAAATTCACGAGAAGGATCATATACCTCCAGAGAGAAAACAACTCGGCTTCGGAGCATTGCTCACCTACGTCCATATTACACTTAGAGCTGCCAGCTCTTTTTGTTTTTTATAACCCCCCCTGCAAATTCTGTACATACTTCTTTATGTTTTAAATATAATAAAGCCGGCACACCCGAAGTTCGAAGTTTCTGTCGTATCAGCCTACAAATTGAGCATGAGTCTTTATTTTCTAAAACAATGGGCACTTGGGGGCTTCCAACTCATCGAGTTCAGCTCTCTCACCCTTGTGACCCGGCAAAAAACAACACAATCTATTGGGCATTTGGGGGCTTCCAACTCATCGAGTTCAGCTGATACGGGGCACACCCGTGTGTGTCGATCTTTCACGAATTGGAGGTGGATTTGTGAATGAACACGAAGAACACGAGGGGGAAATCACAAGAGAAACACTCAGGAGCAAGTCCAATCACACATCCACTATGCTCACATACACACAGGATCCACAAGGGTACAAGAACAACAAAGGGAGAGAGGATACATGGTAGAGTTCATCCCAAATCCCAAAGGGAGATGAGGCCTTGGAATCCTGGAGGATCTTCCCGTGCACGGGGCCTTGACATCCACTAGGGGTCTTCTCTCATAGAGGCATCTACTCCATGGGAGAGGTAGTGGAAGGAGCAAAGGCTCATCTATCTATTAGCTAAATCATTGCTAACCCTAGAAATGAGGAGGTGGAGGAGTATATATAGTCTAGGGCGAAATGGGGGTGAGAAAGGGGTACATGGGCATTGGGCCCGAGTGGCTGCCCGCACGCTGGCCAGAAATTCCGGGCTGGGCTAGAGGTTCCGGACGTCGGAAGTTCCGGGCAGGTTCCGTCCGGGTTCTGGGCCTAACAGAGAGTTGGCACACCCGGGGTGCGTTGAGGCCGGTTTGGGCAGGCCGAAAGATCCGGGGTCCGGAGGTTCCGGCGAGGTCCGGACAGGATTCGGGCTATCCAGAGAGTTGGCACATGTGGGAGCTGCTCTGGTCGCCGGAGGCCGGAAGGTCCGGGGTCTGGAGGTTCCGGGCAGACCGGAAGGTCCGGGCCTTCCAAAAGTTGTCCTTGCTTCTTCTTCCTTCTCTTCCAAGCTTCCCTCGCGGATGGTGTAGTCGTACGTAGGTGTTGGCACTCCTCCTCGTCATCCGTGAAGCTCCGACAATACCTATGCATGCACACGAGAGGAGTGTCAAGTAGTATTCCAGCCTCGAAGGGGTTAAGTGAGCACGTGTAAAGGAGATGATTCGCCTTTATGTATGTGAAGTAGATGTCGCACGTGTCACTTGCCAAAGGGACTCTTGCCATGGTGATGTCTGTAGGATGCTCCGCATCATCCCCTTCCTCTTGGGAAAGATCCGTCCTCGGATCAAGATCCAAATCACCATGGGAAAGAGATGGCGTCGTCGTGTAAAAGTGGACGATCACCAAGCACTCATCATCATCAAACTCCAAAGGGGCACTCTCCAATGTCTCACCGTCTAGTAATTCCTTCAAAAGGAGCAAATATGACCAACACTTGGAAAAACAAATGTGGTTAACGTTAGTGCAAAACCAAACATTCAAACGGTTATTCACCGAACAAGTGTCGTCATCATGCATAACATATGGTGTGACAAGGGATTGCGTCATGACATGTAAGCATATGAGTTGAGCACAATCTAAGGCATCATGGAGATAAGCATGAAATTGTGAGGTAGGGATACAAATATGTGTGACAATAGAACGAGCATCTACCTCAAGGTCATAGCACGCATGCACAAAACAATCAACAAAAGGTCTATGGTAGGCATAGGAATTATTCACAACACCAAATAAAATGAAGTGTCTAGACACATGGTGCAAGTGCAAGACAATCCAAGCATAATGTGCACATGGTGTAGTGAATATAGTGCGGCACTCAACACAATAGAAAGAGCAATTGTTCATCATGTGTGAGGCAATCAAGTCAAGCATGTAGCAAGCAATGTGGCATGGCAAATGTGAAGAATGGGCATTGTTGCAACCAAGCATATGATAAGAGCAAACAATCCACGAGTTGTATGCAACACACAAGGCATATATGACATGAGGCAGGGAACGATGGCAATCATGAATGAAAGCAATATCTCTAACATGTGTGCAAATAAGTGGTCCAAGATGACCAATATGTGACATGGTACAAGCAACACAAGTAGGATGATCCACAATATCCATGCTCAAGAAGGATGTCAACTTGAAAACTTGTCCTTGTGCGTCCTTCACAATGTCGATGCGCAAGCAAGTGTGATGTATAATCGCGTTGGTGTAGCATGGCTCGCTCTCAAGAGCTCGAATCGTCAACTCACGTGAAGTGGAAGTTGACATGTAGTCGAAGTATCCTACACATACACGCAACAAAGCAAAGGATGTATGTGCATGGTAGACAAACACATCATCCATCATGATGGTTCTCTTCTCTTGCACATAACCATTAGGATAAAAAGTGCATGAACAATATGATGCAACAATGGCTATATTCATGGCACTAGGCATATGGTGCAAAGAAGGCAAGAAAGCAGGCTTCACGTGAAAGATGTCAAAAGCTCCAATAATATGAGAGAAAGCTATAGGGGCAATCTCATTAGTAAAATTAATATCATTGTTGCACTCAATACATGGAAAATATAGCATGAGAGAGGCAACACATGGAGACATACGACAACAAGCAATAGCAATCATGTGTGAAGCATGGCAATGGTTGTCATCAACCACATGAAATGAGCAAGTAGTAATCATCGGTGATGCAACACAAGAAGCAAGCATAGTGTCGGTGTCAAAACCGGCGGATCTCGGGTAGGGGGTCCCGAACTGTGGATCTAGGAACGATGGTAACAAGGGACAGAGGGGACAGTGTTTACCCAGGTTCGGGCCCTCGTGAGGAGGTAAAACCCTACGTCCTGCTTGATTATATTGATGAATGAGATGGTTACACAGTTGATCTACCTCGAGACCAAAAGAGCTAAACCCTAATGAATTGAGTTGTCATGATAATGATGATCCCCCTAATGTCTAGCCTGGCATCGGCTTATATAACACACCGGAGGCCTAGGATAACAAGAGTCCTAGTCAGCTACGTCGGTGGAGAGGAGTCCTTGTCTTGATCACCAAGTCTTGTGGAATCTTCCTTGCATATGTCATCAGTTGCCCGAAGTGGCCCATGACTCCGGCCTGTAGAGATAGGTCGGCGGCCCGAGGACCCTTAGTCCCAGACTCCCTCAGTAGCCCCCTGAACCTGTCTTCAAGTTAGGGACGCTCCTCGGTTCTTCCGAACAGTTCTTCGTCTTCGTCCGTCGGTCTTCAAAATTGGTTCAATAAATCTTCCCATCACTGATCTTGAGGATCATCGAGGTGAATCCGAAGAGTTCACACGTCGGACATCCGAGGAGCCCCTTTAAGTTATCGGCCTTTATTAATGCCTGATTATTTTTACGCCACAACTCGAATTTTAAGTGTTTCGCATGTGGCAATGTCCTCTTGCGTCCGAGCTCCAACGTCGAACTGCATCCGAGGTTTCTTTTTGTGACCGAGCTCCAACGCCGTTCTGTATCTGAGCTTTATGACGGACTGCTTCCGAGGTGCTTTTATGAAGCCGAGCTCCAACGTTGTTCGGCATCCAAGGTGTCATAGATTACCTCGGTCTATAAACAGTTGAAAGAATTCAGCCGAGCTTAATGCCGGAAATGCCCTCTATGGAGCCAGCCACTTGCGCCCGAGCTTTATGCCGAACTACTTCCGAGGTGGTGCACCACCTCAGTTGTGGGCTGATTTTTTGTGGATATTTTTGATTGGTGCAATTTATTCTCTGCCGAGATATATAGCCAGTAGCCCTCAAGGTGTGTGTTGGTCTAAAACCCAGGATGCACCTGAAGGATAAAATAAAACCACTAACCCCAGTATCCCCTGAGACTCAGGTCGATTCGCGAAATCGGCCTGAGGATCAATTCCTTGCTCGGCAGCAAACTTTAGGAATTAAAATGCAGTGTGCAGTAGCCCCCGAGACTCAGGTTGGGTGCGACCGACCAACCTGAGGATCGTAATCTCCTCGGAAACTATATTGCACTTTGAAATTTACTGCATTGAATCAATCAATGCCATATCTCCCGAGACTTGGGTTTGGCAACATGGCCGACCCTAGGATCATATCTTCTCGGGAACTAGTTCATCCATTGAGTTTGTTTTGACAACGCTGAGGTGTAGCTCGGTAGGGGAGATGCCGATCTTGGTCGAAAAAGATTTTCCGAGCAGAACCATCACGCAGAACAACTCGAACAAGAGGATGTCCTGCCTCTTGACGTGGCTTGAGACTGCGTCGGTATTTCCCCAAAGAGGAAGGGATGATGCAGCACAGCGACGGTAAGTATTTCCCTCAGTTATGAAACCAAGGTTATCGAACCAGTAGGAGGATCACCAACACCCAATAAGCAGCACCTGCACACAAACAACAAATACTTGCAACCCGACGCGAAAGAGAGGTTGTCAATCTCTCTACGGTAATAAGATAGATTAGGTAGTGATAGATAGGAGATATAGATCTCTCAAGAACACAAATAAAAAGAGTAAATATGCAGCAATATATTTTTGGGTTTTTGGTTTTGTAGATCTGAAAACAAAGATTGCAAAAACGTAGATCGGAAAGCAATATGATGGAAAAGTAGACCCGGGGGCCGTAGGGTTCACTAGTGGCTTCTCTCATGAGTATAGCGCACGGTGGGTGAACAAATTACTGTTGGGCAATTGATAGAAAATCGAATAGTCATGACGATATCCAAGGCGATGATCATTATATAGGCATCACGTCCAAGATAGATAGACCGACTCCTGCCTGCATCTACCTCTATTACTCCACACATCGACCGCTATCCAACATGCATCTAGTGTATTAAGTTCATGGAAAAACGGAGTAATGCAATAAGAACGATGACATGATGTAGACAAGATCTATTCATGTAGGAATAGACCCCATCTTGTTATCCTTAATAGCAACGATACATGCGTGTTTTGCTGCCCCTTCTGTCACTGGGAAAGAACACCGCAAGATCGAACCCATCACAAAGCACCTCTTCCCATGGCAAGAAAAATCGATCTAGTCGGCCTAACTAAACCAAAGATTCGGAGAAGAAATACGAGGCTATAAGTAATCATGCATATAAGAGATCAAAGAAGACTCAAATAATACTCATGGATAGAAACTGATCACGAACTCAAAATTCATCGGATCCCAACAAACACACCGAAAAAGTTTACATCAAATAGATCTCCAAGAGACCATTGTATTGAGAATCATAAGAGAGAGAGAGAGAGAGAGAAAGCCATCTAGCAACTGCCTACGGACCCGTAGGTCTATGGTGGAATACTCACGCATCATCGGAGAGGCACCTATGAGGAAGATGAACCCCTCCGTGATGGTGTTTAGATCGGATCTCGCGGTTCTGGAACTTGCGACGGCTGGAATTGTGTTTCGTCGACACCCCTAGGATTTTTGGAATATTTGGGAATTTATAGGCATCAGAGGCGGTGCGGAAGGGGGCCGAGGAGGGCACAACCCATCAGGGCACGCCGGGGCCCCCTGGCGCGCCCTTGTGGGTTATGCTCTCCACAGCCCTCCTCTTCGGCAGTTGTTTGGCCCACTGGGTGTCTTTTGGTCCAGAAAAAATCTCCAAAAAGTTTCGTCGCGATTGGACTCCGTTTGGTATTGATTTTCTGTGAAGTAAAAAACAAGCAAAAACAGCAGCTGGCACTTTGGCACTATGTCAATAGGTTAGTCCCAAAAATGATATAAAGTTGTTATAAAATGATTTTAAAACATGCAAGAATGATAATATAACAGCATGGAACAAGCAAAAATTATAGATACGTTGGAAAGGTATCAGCATCTCCAAGCTTAATTCCTACTCGTCCTCGAGTAGGTAATTGACAAAAACAGAATTTTTGATGTGGAATGCTGCCTAACATGTTCATCGCATTCTTTTCTTTTGTATAGCATGGACATTTGGACTTGTAAATGATTCAAAGCAATAGTCTTGTTTTAACATAATGACTTCAATACTCAAGCATGTCAACAAGCAACCATGTCTTTCAAAATATCAACACTAAAGAAAGTTATCCCTAGCCCATCATGCTCAATCATTGACCCATTCATGAAACACACTCAAATATTAAATATGCCCAATGCTCAAGTACGATCATAGTACCCCCTAGTTGGTGCTTATAAGAGAAGATGGAGACTCAAAGTAAAAATAAAAATTGCATAAAGTTAAAGATAGGCCCTTCCCAGAGGGAAGTAGGGATTTGTAGAGGTGCCAGAGCTCAAGGTTTAAATTGAGAGAGAAAATATTTTGGGTGGCATGCTTTTCCTGTCAACGAAAACGACAAAGTAGCTCACAATACTTTCCATGCTAGATATATCATAGGCGGTTCCCAAACAGAAAATGAAGTTTATTCCTTTTTCCACCAAACTTTCACTTTCCATGGCAGGCCGTATCCACGGTTGCCTTCCATACCAATACTTTCCAAGGAATTTATTATTTGACAACATAAAGTAAATATTTTTTCTTTTTTTATTTCGGGAATGGGCATCCCTATTACCGCCGCACTCTCGTGCAATGACAAGTGAATAAACACTCATCTTGAGAATAACACATCTAGCATGGAAAAATATTGGACACTCCTCACCGTTTCATGAGCGGTACGGGCACACAAAAGAGAAAAATTATTTTAAAAATTTAGAGATGGCACATACAAATTTTCTTGGAACGGCATGGAAATACCGCATATAGGTAGGTATGGTGGACTCATAAGACAAAACTTGGTTTAAGGATTTTGGATGCACAAGTAGTATTTCTACTTAGTACAAATGGAGGCTAGCAAATAGATTGGGAAGCAACCAAACCAAGGAACGAAAATTCACATAAGTGAGCATTGAACATAACTAACACCGAATAATGCACCACAAGTAGGATATAACTTCATTGCATAACTATTGACTTTCGTGCATGCATAGGGAATCACAAACCTTAACACCAATATTCCTACTAAGCATAATTACTCACTAACATGACTCACATATTACTATCATCATGTTTCAAAACTATTACCAGGAATCAAGTTTAATTTGTCCAATGATCTTCATGAAAGTTTTTATTATATCCTCCTTGGATATCTATCACTTTGGGACTAGTTTCATATATTGTCATTGCTTTTTGGCAAGCTCAAACAAATTTAAGTGAAGCACATGAGCATAAAGATTTCATCTCTCAAAAAGGTATAAAGTGAAGCATGAGAGGATTTCTTCAAATTTTACTAACTCTCAAATTAATCTAAGTGAAGCATGAGAGTATTTCTACAAAAAAAAAATCCAAACACACCGTGCTCAAAAAGATATAAGTGAAGCACTAGAGCAATTCCGTAGCTCAAAAAGTTTAAGTGAAGCACATAGAGCAATTCTAACAAATCATAGCATGATTTTGGCTTTATCAAATAGGTGTGTACAGAAAGGATACAATGGAAAAATTAACAAACAAAGCAAGCAAAGATACAAGACGCTCCAAGCAAAATTCATGATATGTGACGAATAAAAATATAGCTCCAAGTAAAATACCGATGGTCGTTAGAAGAAAGAGGGGATGCCACTCGGGGGCATCCCCAAGCTTAGTTGCTTGTTTCACTTTGGATATATCTTGAGGGTGCGGTAGCATCCCCAAGCTTAGGCTTTTATCACTCCTTATACCTTCATCCATCGTGATCTCACCCAAAACTTGAAAACTTCAATCACACAAAACTCAACAAAATCTTTGTGAGATCCGTTAGTATAAGAAAGCAAATCACTACTTTAGGTACTGTTGCAAACCCATTCATATTTTATTATTGCATTATACCTACTGTATTTTAACTTTACCATGGCTTATACCCCCCAATACAAACCACAGATTCATCACAACAAGCACACAATGCAACGAAAACAGAATCTGTCTTAAACAGAACAGTCTGTAGTAATCTGTACTCTACCCATACTTTTGTAACTCTAAAAATTCTGAACAATTAAGACAACGTAAGGAATTTGTATAGAAACACTGTGTTAAAATTTCAGCTCAAGATCACGTTCCAGAAAAAAAATGAAAATTCATATACTTGACGCAAAGTTTCTATTTCAGATTCAGCATCGCTTCTACTCATCCTATGAATCATCCTAAAGGATTTACTTGGCAAAAACACTAAATAAACCATAAAAACACAATCATAACAGAGGCATAATTGTGTCAACACACAAAAACAGAAAGTAAAAGCAAAAAAATTATTTATTCATTGGGTTGCCTCCCAACAAGCGCTATCGTTTTACGCCCCTAGCTAGGCATAATGGATAGATTCAAGTATTGTCATCTTTGGTTTTGAATCCATAGGATGCCCTCATGATTGATTCATATGGTGGATTAATTATTGTTCTAGGGAAGTGTTCCATACCTTTTCTCAAGGGAAATTGAAAACGAATATTGCCTTCTTTCATATCAATCACGGCACCTATAGTGCGTAAAAATGGTCTACCAAGTATAATGGTACAAGACGTATTGCAATCAATATCAAGCACAATAAAATCAATAGGAACATAGTTCCTATTTGCAATAATAAGAACATCATTAATTCTTCCCAAAGGCTTTTTAATAGTAGAATCCGCCAAGTGCAAATTAAGAGAACATTCTTCAATATTGGTAAGACCAAGCACATCACATAGAGATTTCGGAATCGTGGAAACACTAGCACCCAAATCACACAAAGCAAAGCAATCATAATTTTTAATCTTGACCTTAATGGTAGGTTCCCACTCATCATGTAATTTTCTAGGAATAGAAATCTCCAACTCCAACTTTTCTTCAAAAGATTTCATCATGGCATCAACGATATGTTTAGTAAAAGCTTTATTTTGCTCATAACCATGGGGTGAATTCAACATGGATTGCAACAAAGAAATAAATTCAACCAAAGATCAACTATCATAATTAAAGTCTTTGCAATCCAACATAGTGGGCACAACACTAGTTAAAGTTTTGACCTCTTCAAACCCACTTTTAGCAAAATTTTCATCAAGATTTTCACCCTCCAAATTATTGGGATGCCTTCTAGCTAAAGTTGAATCTACTTCAGTCCCTTCATTATCAATTTTAATATTACTAAACAAGGAATCAATAGAAGAAACACCAATCACTTTAAGATCTTCATCTTTCTTATGAAGGCAATCACTAGAAAACGATTTTTCTAAGATTTCTCTTTTAGCTCTAAGCATAGCGGTTCTTTTCTTACTTTCATCCATAGAGACATATAAAGCTTTAATAGATTCATCAATCTTAGGCACAAAAGCTTTCAACTTGAGATTTTCAACATCATGAGAAATTCTATCAATGCTTCTAGACATATCATCAATCTTATTCAACTTTTCCTCTATCATAGTATTGAAAGCCTTTTGCGCATTGATAAATTCTTTAATATTAATCTCAAGATCAGAGTTGTTCCTATTATTATTGTAAGAAGAATTACCATAGGAATTACCATAATTATTAGAGGAATTTCCAGGAAAAGGCCTAGGATTAAAATTACCTCTATAAGCATTGTTATTGAAATTGTTTCGAGAAACAAAATTCACATCTATGGAATCACTATTTTGCTCAATCAAAGTAGACAAAGGCACATCATTAAGATCAATAGGAGCATTTTTGCTAGCAACCAATTTCATCAAAGCATCAACTTTATCAGTCAAAGTACTAATTTCCTCTACTGAATTAACTTTTTTACTAGTAGGTGCTCTTTCGGTATGCCATTGAGAATAATTAGCCTTGATATTATCTAGCAATTTAGTAGCTTCACCCAAAGTAATCTCCATAAAAGTACCACCCGCGGCGGAATCTAAAAGATTTCTAGAGACAAAATTCAATCCCGCATAAAAAATTTGTATGATCATCCAAAGATTTAAACCATGAGTAGGACAATTTCTTAGCATCAACTTCATTCTTTCCCAAGATTGTGCAACATGTTCATGATCAAGTTGCTTAAAATTCATGATTTGCGTCCTAAGGGAAATAATTTTCGCGGCCGGAAAATACTTAGTGATAAAAGCATCCTTGCACTTATTCCAAGAATCGATACTATTGCGAGGCAAAGAGGAAAACCAAATTTTTGCACGATCCCGCAAGGAAAAAAGGAAATAGTTTCAACTTCACAATATCATTGTCCACATCTTTTTTCTTTTGCATATCACACAATTCTACGAACGTGTTTAGATGGGACGCGGCATCCTCATTAGGAGTATCGGCAAATTGATCTTTCATGACAAGATTCAACAAAGCGGCATTAATATCACAAGACTCCGCACTAGTGGCGGGAGGAGCAATAGGCGTACTAATAAAATCATTGTTATTAGTATTGGAAAAATCACACAACATGGTGTTCTCTTGAGTCATCGTGACTACGCAAACAAGATTGCAAACAAGGAAGAGATCCGGCAAGAAAAAGGGCAAACGAAAAAGAGGGCGAATAAAATGGCAAATTGGTGAAGTGGGGGAGAGGAAAACAAGAGGCAAATGGCAAATAATGTAATTGCAAGGAGATAAGATTTGTGATTAGGAACCTGGTAGATGTTGGTGGAGTCCCCTCGGCGCCTATGATAGGCACGTAGAAGGGACCGCTTCCTCCCCGGCAACGCCAGAAATTCCTTTGACGTGGCTTGAGACTGCGTCGGTATTTCCCCAAAGAGGAAGGGATGACGCAGCACAGCGATGGTAAGTATTTCCCTCAGTTATGAAACCAAGGTTATCGAACCAGTAGGAGGATCACCAACACCCAATAAGCAGCACCTACACACAAACAACAAATACTTGCAACCCGACGAGAAAGAGAGGTTGTCAATCTCTCTACGGTAATAAGATAGATTAGGTAGTGATAGATAGGAGAGATAGATCTCTCAAGAACACAAATAAAAAGAGTAAATATGCAGCAATATATTTTTGGGTTTTTGGTTTTGTAGATCTGAAAACAAAGATTGCAAAAACGTAGATCGGAAAGCAATATGATGGAAAAGTAGACCCGGGGGCCGTAGGGTTCACTAGTGGCTTCTCTCATGAGTATAGCGCACGGTGGGTGAACAAATTACTGTTGGGCAATTGATAGAAAATTGAATAATCATGACGATATCCAAGGCGATGATCATTATATAGGCATCACGTCCAAGATAGATAGACCGACTCCTGCCTGCATCTACCTATATTACTCCACACATCGACCGCTATCCAGCATGCATCTAGTGCATTAAGTTCATGGAAAAACGGAGTAATGCAATAAGAATGATGACATGATGTAGACAAGATCTATTCATGTAGGAATAGACCCCATCTTGTTATCCCTAATATCAACGATACATGCGTGTCTTGCTGCCCCTTCTGTCACTGGGAAAGAACACCGCAAGATCGAACCCATCACAAAGCACCTCTTCCCATGGCAAGAAAAATTGATCTAGTCCGCCTAACTAAACCAAAGATTAGGAGAAGAAATACGAGGTTATAAGTTATCATGCATATAAGAGATCAAAGAAGACTCAAATAATATTCATGGATAGAAACTGATCATGAACTCAAAATTCATCGGATCCCAACAAACACACCGCAAATGTTTACATAAAATAGATCTTCAAGAGACCATTGTATTGAGAATCATAAGAGAGAGAGAGAGAGAGAGAGAGAAAGCCATCTAGCTCCTGCCTACGGACCCGTAGGTCTATGGTGGACTACTCACGCATCATCGGAGAGGCGCCTATGAGGAAAATGAACCCTTCCGTGATGGTGTTTAGATTGGATCTCGCGGTTCTGGAACTTGCGGCGGCTGGAATTGTGTTTCGTCGACTCTCCTAGGGTTTTTGGAATATTTGGGAATTTATAGGCATCAGAAGCGGTGCGGAAGGGGGCCGAGGAGGGCACAACCCATCAGGGCGCACCGGGGCCCCCCTGGCGCGCCCTGGCGGGTTGTGCTCTCCACAACCCACCTCTCTGGCAGTTGTTTGGCCCACTTGGTGTCTTCTTGTCCAGAAAAAATCTCCAAAAAGTTTCGTCGCGATTGGAGTCCGTTTGGTATTGATTTTCTGCGAAGTAAAAAACAAGCAAAAACAACAACTGGTAGTTTGGCACTATGTCAATAGGTTAGTCCCAAAAATGATATAAAGTTGTTATAAAATGATTGTAAAACATCCAAGAATGATAATATAACAGCATGGAACAAGCAAAAATTATAGACACGTTGGAGACGTATCACCTCCTAAAATAAAAACATAAAAGTAGGTTAAAGGTGCCATAAGCTCGGAAAACCAAAAAACTTTAACAAAAACTTTACGTCTGAACTAAATCAAGTTTCTTGGTGCCAATCCAAAAATTGGTCTTAAAATTAATATGTGCTTCGGTCATGCTTTAACATGATACATCTGATCTCCAGACGTCAAGCGGGTCAGCCTTTGGCTTCAACCTTCGATCCCGAAGGCTGAGTGCTTCTCAGGCCAATTTAGCGAACTAAACTCGAGTGGCTTTACTGAGAAACCAGGCTACCCGACTATTGACCAAACACTCGCGTCGGAAAAAGGAGTAGTAGAAAAAGACTTTGCAACGACCAAGAAGAAAACATTTATTGTAAAACGGCTCATATAAATTTAAGAGCCCCCAGTTAACATGGAAAGAGGAAGTGTTTCTAATAAACAACACTTTTAACAAGCTAAGTTTTTAACAAAGAACTTTTTTGTTTAACACAAATATAATGCTAGGTTGAACCACACAGAAATTAAAAATTGAAAAAAGATTGAGCATGAAAGCGACTTAGCTAGTTAATGTGCTCGGTGTGACGTGGGCCGAGCTTGTAGCGGGTGAAGGTCCCAGCCCCCAAGCCGGTCCCGATGTGCTCGAGCAAAGAGCTCGGCTTGACGAAGTGGCGATGCAGCACGGCCGATGTGGCGAGGCGAAGCCCCGGTCCAGACGAGGTGATGAAGCTGGTCGACTGGTGACGCCGAAGTCTCAGGAGTAGGTTGATGAAGAGATGGCGAAGCCCCCGGTCTAGCCGAGGTGACAGAGCGGGTCGGTGAGGTGATGCTCGAGCCCCCATGATAGCCGACGTGTCGAAGCAGGTCGGCGTGATGGATATCGGCTTGAAGAAGCGATGACGTGGCGATGCCAACGCAGGTTGGAATTTGTGACGCAGTTAATGCTGGCTTGATGAAGCAACGACGCGCCCGACCCGTGCAACCCGGTGGGTCACGATGTTCTCTTTAATGATAGTTTGGCCCTCGCGATGCCGAACTCTTGGTCAGCTCGCCAAGGTGATGAGGAAATTTCCTCCAAAAAGGACGTCCAACAACTCGTTCATGAAAAAGTTGAACTCGGGTCGGATTCGTTTTCGCGTAGAAAATAGATTCAAAATTCGTTGTACTCATCGGACGTTTTCCGGAGTTTGGACGGTTGGATCGAGCTGAAATTTTGAGGGGCGATCGGTAAAGGAATTCCGCAGCCGATGAACGGTGGGATTTTCCAACGGATGTCCGAGCTAGATACTGCACACCTCGCCCTAAACTCATCCAGATTCCCGTCCAGATTCGACACGGCTCCGGTATATCGGAGATTGCCGGAGATTCCTCCATCAAAACGCGACGAAATTTTGCAGGATTGTTGTAGATACAATTCTGCACAATTCCACAGAAGCAATCGTCAAAGCAACGCTCAAGGAAATGGGGACGACGAACACAAATTCGCTGTCCAGAAAAAACTGCTGGCAATCTGCAGACGAGTCATCCTTCTCGCGATCCCAAAGCGGAACTCTCAAAGAAAGCACCAATGTCGGTGTCGAAACCGAGGGATCTCGGGTAAGGGGTCCCGAACTGTGGATCTAGAAATGATAGTAACAAGGGACAGAGGGGACAGTGTTTACGCAGGTTCGGGCCCTCGTGAGGAGGTAAAACCCTACGTCCTGCTTAATTATATTGATGAATGAGATGGTTACACAGTTGATCTACCTCGAGACCAAAAGAGCTAAACCCTAATTAATTGAGTTGTCATGATGATGATGATCCCCCTAATGTCTAGCCTGGCCTCGGCTTATATAACACATTGGAGGCCTAGGATAACAAGAGTCCTAGTCGGCTACGTCGGTGGAGAGGAGTCCTTGTCTTGATCACCAAGTCTTGTGGAATCTTCCTTGCATATGTCATCGGTTGCCCGAAGTGGCCCATGACTCCGGCCTGTAGAGATAGGTCGGCGGCCCGAGGACCCTTAGTCCCGGACTCCCTCACATAGTAACCATGTCGTGCAAGCTAGTAGTGTGAAGATGCAACATACTAGAGGAAATCATGGCAACCATGTCATATGAGCAAATAGTGGACATAAATAATGCACATGACATATTGCGAGCACGAACACAAAACAAGATCAATGTGTCATCATAGGCATGGGGCACAAAGCAAACATGGCAATAGCAATCAATATCTCCACTAAGCTTGCAAATACACATACAAGTCATAGAATCAAGTGTCATGTGAGATGCAAGGCATGGGTCACAATTGCATGGCAAGGGCATAGAAATGTGCATATAATGCAAAGTGAACATGGCAATATGGGCATAATAAGTGTAATTAACAATAAGCCATAGCCATGTGATAGCCAAGTAAAAGAGGTGCGCGTAGTCCTTGCGCGAGGGGAATGGTTGGAGACACATTCCGATGAATCCCAAAGCATCGGTGCTCTCAAGAGCTCTTTTCGTCAACTCATGGGATTGTGAGGTTGACGAGTAATAATGAGTACATACACAGAAGAAAGGCAAAGGGAAAATTGTGTGCGCATGGTATATGTATACATCATCCGTTAGGATGTGCATGTGTTTTTGTTCGTTAGCACGAAATATCCAATGCTCAAATAAGTGAGATGCATGATATAAGAACATGTCATCCATCATGAAAGGTTTGTTTTTATTTATAGCATAATGGAGACTAGAATTATGTACTGCATCATGTGAATTATCGGGAGCATTCTTATTCATGATATGCGGATGGTGCACACAATTATAGGGATCATGCAATGGATGGATGGAACAAAATCTCCTAACATGTATGAGGAAACTATGGGGGTGTCCTCATGTGCAATAGCAGAAGCATAATATGGAGAATATGGACGACATCCAAAATAATGCATTTCCAAATCATGGAGATCATGGCATGGCATATGAGAATTATTGCGCAAATGATGCAAAGGAAGCATGGCAATATCATCACAAGAAAAGCAAATGCCAATAACCATGGGTTTGTCATCTATGACATATGTGCAAATGGGAGTAATTTTTATGGCATGTGCATAGTCGCTACGGTGAGATTGCAGAGATGCAATATGGGAAATTTCACGCATAGCATATGACAAGTTTAGCGGGTTGTCGAACATGATGTGACCAATAGAATTTTCACATGGTATCCTCTGGAGTATAGCATCACAACTAGGTAAGTCAACATGCTCATCATCATATTCATCAAAAATTGGTGGTATATCTAAGCATGAAGAATACATAGCATGTGGTGTGTCCATAAGTTGATCAACATCATGCAAGCAAGCGATGTCAAGATAGTCCACTAGTGGGACAAGAGCGTCGCCTTCACCTAAGTTACCTTTTTCATTCCACTCATGTGGTATAGGTGAGGTTGCATAGACCAACTTGTGGTCATCTTCATCGTGATGGAACCATGTGGGGGTGCATCATATACCACCATGGCCATCATCTTGTCCAAGGTGAGGACGAAGTCGTCAAGGATCGGCGCGTCATCGAATATGGGACCTAGCACCAAAGGAGAAAACACAATAGAGGAAGAGGTTAAGTTGTTAGAAATTGAAATGGCCTCACATGTCTCATCAACTACCTCACTCTCTCTATGTGGTGGCTCACACACTCCCTCAAGGTAGGTGCACTCAAACTCACATATGGTGGAGTCACTCATCTCACTCAAGTGGTGGGATTTGTGGCTCTCCTCACATGGGAATTGAGGCAACTCATCATATATGGAGCTAGTGGTGAAGTCACTCTCACTCTCAATATGGTGGCATAAGTCTCTCAACTCATCACCAAACGCCGCCGTGGTCGAAGGGAAAATCCCATGCTCAACCAACTCGTCACCGTCATCGTGGATGAAGGCCGAAGATGGCACATCATCACTCTCGCCTCCAAATATGGAAACATCATCCATGCTCGCCACCTTGTCGCTCACCTCCAAAGCATGTTCCTTGAGTGGCTCCGTAGTTGTAGTCGTCGCCACACCGTCTTCAAAAAGAGTCGTGGTAGACTCGGCATCGTCAATGCCACAAAGAGGGATGGCGGTGAAGTCGAACTTGGGAGCGTCGTCTTGGAGCTCGTCGGGCTTAGACATCTTGGTGGTACCATCCTCATGCTCGTAGTCGTTGAGCTTGGTCGTTGCGAAGTGTGCTTGGGGTGGAGAAGCCTTGGCCTTCCTGAGTTCTTGAACCTCCTTGAGAGCACCAATGTAGAGGTCATCGAGAGACTTGTAGGTGTTGTTGAAGATAGTCTTGGCGATGTCGTTGTTCAATCCCGTCGTGAAGTGGAACTTCATCCAAATGGGGTCGTCCACTCCGGCTCGTCGCAAGGCTTTCATGATCTCCATGAAGTACTCGTCGAGGGACTTGGATCCTTGTATGGTGTTCTCCAACTGGCGTTGAAGATGTTCCGTGTACTTGGAAGGCACAAATTCTCGCCTCATACCTTTCTTCGTCTTGGACCAACTCATGTCTAAGCTCTGTGAAGGTGTGTGAAGCCACCATGTTGACGCGTAGTCGTGGAAGTTTCTTGTGGCGCACTTCACTTGATCTTCGGAAGGGACTTGAAGTAGCTTGAGGTAGGTGTCCATCTTGCACTCCCACCCAAGGTACTCTTCAGGGTCATGAGTCCCATAGAATGGAATGTCGAAGTCGTAGTAGCTCGTGGAAGTCACGGTCTTGAGCTTGGGGAGCTTCTCTTGAGGTGCTTGTTGGCAAAGATGTCGCATATCCAAAGGCGAAGATGCCTTGAAGTCACTTGGCCAAGATGCCAAGGTAGGTGGTGAAGTCATCAAGCGGTGGTTGGTGTCGAGCTCGTGACCTTCACACTTGTTGTTTGTTGGACACCTTGATGTTGGCGTCGTTATTTCTTCATGTCTTTGATGGTGTCGATGCCGAGGTGATCTTGCCGGAGATGGTAGCTCGGAAGCATGTGCACTTGAGCATCTTCTTTAAGATGATGAAGACCTCTTGCCGATGTTGATGAGGACCTTGAGCTCCTCCATTTGAGCATACAACTTGGTGTCGATGGTTTTCTTCATGGCATCAAACTCGTCATTGTTGTTGTAGACCGAATGAGATAATGTGCTTTGCCTATCCATCACAAGACTCGAGCAAGGGTGAGTAGGAAATGAGATAAACAATACCAATATACCTTTCCCAAAGTTGAGGATGTATCCCGTTTCACTCAATGTGCAATGAAAGAATAGGGGAATTGGTACCGGACTTGTTCACTCACACCTACAAAGTAAAGCTTATCGAGTGGCTTGGTTAGGACAAGTGGCACAAAATTCAAGCAAATGTCAATCCAAGATATCGAAAATGTTTAGGAAGATTCACAAAATTGCAATGCAAATCAAATAGATCAATAGCTATGGTGGCACTAGGAACACACACACGGGTAGATAAATGGGATCCGTGCAACCAAGGAATGAGCATAAAATGCGAGAGACCCGGGGCAAGCTCGTGTTGCACGGATACTAGAAGAGACAATAGCTCGATTGCTCAAATGGGCTAGATATGCGCTTGTGCACCAACCTAAAAGAGTAAACGTGTCATCTTCAATCCCAAGTATGTTATGTATGTATGATCCAAGAGTATCTACTATGCAAAATGGGTCAATGTTATTGCTATTGCTTATAAGCTCTTTTGTATCTCCTCTCTTGCTTAAAAGCATTTTCTTCTTTTTGTTCTTTTTTTTCTATGCTTGATGCACGAACCAAGATATGAGACAAGTATGATGGATATGCACGGGAGAGACTTATGGCACAATGAAGATAACAAGATATTTTCACGCTAAAAGTAGCTATGCGGCATAAGAGTAACACTACGGTGCACAAGTAACGTGGCCTGGCAATTCTCAACTTGCTAGTCTCAATGGGTAAGGTACGCAATAGGCTCGGAGCGATCAATGCAATGGCAAGGAAATGAACAATGATGTCGTCGAGATTACCGTCCTTGCTTACGGTTGGGGTGCCAAAAGGCAAAGTGGCCGCTGTCGATATCGAGGCCGAGGCGATAATGAGCGGTGGTGTTGTCGATGTAGAATCGTCCCTAATTAGCCAAAACACCTTAGGAAACAGAAACCGCAACTCAAAATCTCAAACAAAATTGGGTTAGGGTGGCGGAAGAGTATGGTGGATAAACTATGCAGAAGTTATGGTGGTGGCCTAGGCAAAGATGCCAAATATGAAGAAAAAAATTGATGGAGTCAAATGGGTTTGGAAGTATTTTTGTGGGATGGGGGTGTCAATAGCTATCCAATGAGCTAAAGAACGTCAAAATCGGACTCCGGATGAATTAGTTATGGCCAAAACGGTGAAAAGGTTGAAGCTGAAATCTGTGCAATGACTCTAGTTAGGTCGGAAGTTCCGGGCCTAGGGCCGGAAGTTCCGGGGGGGGTACCGGAAGTTCCGGGGTCACGGGAAAGTGTGGGGAAAACCGGGGATTTTTGGTGGAAACTTTCTGGTTAGGCCGGAAGTTCTGGGCTAGGGCCGGAAGTTCTGGGTGATGCCGGAAGTTTCGGGGGTCGCGAAACAACTACAGGACGAACCCTAGTTTCCGGATCTGAGAATGAGGGCAGAAAAACTCGATTTCGTGGGTCAAAATTGATGGCGAAAAAGAAAATTTGGGCGGATTTCGTGGTGGGAAAGCTAGATCTACTTGCCAAACACGAATTCCATGGATCAAAATCAACAAAATCTCACAAGAACCAACAAATTGCAAAAAAATTGGTGAGGCTATTTTTGGTGGGGATTTTTGAATTGGGACAAAAACACACAAAATTAGGCTAGAAAACGAAGGGGAGGACTCTAAATTCGTGAGAAACGTGGCTCTTGATACCAATATGATACGGGGCACACCCGTGTGTGTCGATCTTTCACGAATTGGAGGTGGATTTGTGAATGAACACGAAGAACATGAGGGGGAAATCACAAGAGAAACACTCAAGATCAAGTCCAATCACACATCCACTATGCTCACATCCACACAAGATCCACAAGGGTACAAGAACAACAAAGGGAGAGAGGATACATGGTAGAGTTCATCCCAAATCCCAAAGGGAGATGAGGCCTTGGAATCTCGGAGGTTCTTCCCATTCACGGGGCCTTGACATCCACTAGGGGTCTTCTCTCATAAAGGCATCTACTCCATGGGAGAGGTAGTGTAAGGAGCAAAGGCTCGTCTATCTATGAGCTAAATCATTCCTAACCCTAGAAATGAGGACGTGGAGGAGTATATATAGTCTAGGGCGAAGTGGGGGTGAGAAAGGGGTACATGGGCCTCGGGCCCGAGTGGCTACCCGCACGCAGGCCGGAAGTTCCGGGCTGGGCCGGAGGTTCCGGGCACCGGAAGTTCCGGGCAGGTTCCGGCCGAGTTCCGGGCCTAACAAAGAGTTCGCACGCCTGGGGTGCGCTGAGGCTGGAAGTTCCGAGCAGGCCGGAAGGTCCGGGGTCTGGAGGTTCTGAACGAGGTCCGGACAGGGTCCGGGCTATCCAGAGAGTTGGCACATGTGGGAGCTGCTCTGGTCGCCGGAGGCCGGAAGGTCTGGGCAGGCCGGAAGGTCCGGGCCTTCCAAAAGCTGTCCTTGCTTCTTCTTCCTTCTCTTCCAAGCTTCCCTCGCGGATGGTGTAGTCGTACGTAGGTGATGGCACTCCTCCTCGTCATTCGTGAAGCTCCGACAATACCTATGATGCACACGAGAGGAGTGTCAAGTAGTATACCACCCTCGAAGGGGTCAAGTGAGCACGTGTAAAGGAGATGATTCACCTTTATGTATGTGAAGTAGATGTCGCACGTGTCACTTGCCAAAGGGACTCTTGCCATGGTGATGTCTGTAGGATGCTCCGCATCATCAGCTTTCTCACCCTCTTGACCCGGCAAAAACGTCACATATGGTGAAACCTGCCTGTATGCTTGATGCGACTCCGATCAGGTGACCCCGTGTACTCTTGATAAGTCAATCCTTTTTGGACCCTGAACTTACCAACGTTAAAACATCGGTTTGAGTCATGTGAGAGCCGGCATATAGAGAGCTAGGATAAACCATGGGTTATCATACCCGCTTCATGGAAGAAAGACCTGAGCCTCGAAAGCCGGTCTTTATGTCGAGCCTCGAAAGCCGGCATTTTTCTATTCTGTTATCACAAACATATATCATCTTACATGGCATCATTGCATCATACATACATATTTATGTTTATTTATGAAAGCCGGTTTTCAAAACCGGGTTACATTGTAAAAATTTCTGCAAAAGAAATAAATCTTTTGGCCCAATCCTCATCGTGGTTTCTTATGACCAGGATTAAATGGTTGGAGTTTCCAAACCAGCTCAGAAGAGCTGGTTTATCTTGCTGAGCCTCGAAAGCCAGTCTTTTCTTGCCGAGTCTCACTAGGCTGGCTCATTAACAGTACTTGATATTGTTATAAAATTATTATTACTACCTCATAAATTTTGTAGGTACAACATCATTGTATTACCAGCTCATACATGAGGGTCCGGGTTATCAACCATCATCATATTATGACTGGTTCAATCATTATCTTCTTCAATATTATTCAACATGACTTGAGTTTCGAAAGCCAAGTTTCTTTGCCGGCTCATTTCTTTGACCTATCCACTCTCTGTTTCAATCAAAAGACTCATCGAGCATAGAAGAGATATTCAAAGACAAGCAAAGGAGGGGCACAATCAGCAACTATCGAAACAAGATCAACAGGATCAAAGCTTCTTAAAATAAGTTCATAAATGCAAACATGCACGAAGGCATGACAGAACTTTTCAAGAAGTTTTTAAGCTACCCCTATTACAGACTCATCTCAGGAGCCACAAAATATTCATGTTCTGCCCAACACTAGGGGGCTAGAAACATTGGGCGACTTAAATTGTTTTTTACATGTCACTTATGTGATTCGCCCTCTGCGCCGTCCGGATTAACCTCAGGCTGACCTCTCGCCTATGCCGCCTCTGGGTCATCCTGCACTAGATCTTCCATTTCTTCGATCTGAAGGTTGTCGACATCCCAGTTGCAATGGGTCAAGGCATGGAAAACAGCTTCGTTATTCAGGATGGAGGACGGGTCAACGTCAGGGGCGAAAATGTGCTTACGGCGTTGAGGGGTCAGGTGCATTGGCACAAAGGAGGGTGGCCGAACTCGTGAGTTATTCGCATCGTAAGCCGCCTGATAACTCTTCAGCTCCATTTCAGCGACAAGTTGTGTGGCCAACACTCGATTTGTCTTGACACATTTAACATAGTCAGCATTTGAAAGCCAAGCCGTCATCCTTGATCTCAGGAAACCCTTTGTCCATTTCTGCCGGATCAAGCTCCTTCGAATAAGCAAAAGCCCGGCTCAAAGAAGATGTTGCACCGGCTCGGGCGGCTGATCTTTTCAACTCTTCAACTTGTTTGGGGATCGTTGAGAGAAACCTTAGCACATCCTTGATGAGCTTCACTGGCTCTTTGTACCCCATAACCACCTTGATTGCGAGATAGCTTCCAGTATAGAGCTGCTCAGTCAGTGTATATACATCCTTCAACATAAGCAAGCCGTTATCCTGAAGGCTGCATGTTCGTGGGCCTACAAAACAATTTAAGCATATAAGTCGCCAGACGACTCATCTATATACATAGGTATTTTTGCGGGTTAGCAAGAATTCCTACAAGATACTTACCAAAGATAGCCTGGGTCATATGGGCAATGTGCCGCTTTAACCTGGATAGCTCTTCTGTGATGGGCTTTAATTGGCCTTCAGCATTTTTTGCACGCTCCAACAAGGCGGCTTTCTCGGCTTCAAAAGATTTATTCTGTTTTTTAAAATGTGCCTTGGCTTTCTCCAATTCCTCCAAGGCAAGGCGAAGCTTCTCCTCAATAGCTTCTCGGGCGTTTTGCCCTACTTCAAGATTTTTCTCCAAACCGGCCACTTTTGACTCGGCTACTTTAAGAGATTCCTGCATAATAGGAGTCATCATTTTCCACGGTCATAAGCCGGTAGCAAGATGCAGTATAATATGACAGACAAATTATCACAAGTCTCAAGTAGATTGCAAGCAATATACTCGACACTTGGCGGCTAATGCATGTCAATTCTTCCAAAACAAAGATATGAAGAAGACCCGACTCATCTTTAGAAGATGAGCCGGCCCTTGGGGGCTACAGGTCGAATTTCTTCACAATTACTAAGAAGAGCCGACTCATCTCCAGAAGATGAGCCGGCCCTTGGGGGCTACATGTCGAATTATTTAAGATTATTAGCAAGACCCGCCTCATCTTCAGAAGTTGAGCCGGCCCTTGGGGGCTATGAAAGGATATGTGGAGTATACAGCAAAGAGGAGCATACCTTGTATTTGCTTTTCATCATGCTGACGAAGCCGACTTCAATCTCCCGGCTTGTAGCAAGGCGGTCCAAATAACCAGCGTGTAATTCTTCAGCACTCATGTTTTCATAACTTGGAAGCTCCAGCTTGGCCTTCCCCTTCTCAGGCAGTACTATTTCATCTTTAGCAACAAGTTTTGCCAACACTCTGGAGACCTCAGGAATGATGTAACCCGACCCAGTAATGGTGACCTCCTCATTCTTATCGCAGAGAGCATCTTCAGTTATCTTTGGAGGACCGGACGGGTTAAGATCGGCCGTCGGGTCAGCTTCAGTGTCCATAACATCAGTAGTTGCCAGCTCAGGTTGAAGGGGTAAATCAATTTGGGCCTCCTGATGATCTCCAGGTTGATCAGCATGGACTTCAGGAGGCACCAAATCTGAGTTTCCCGGCTCAAAGATCTCATGATCAGTGGATGGCTCGCCAACTTTCCTCTTCTTGGCCTTGGCCTGGGCCCTACAAAATAAGAAGACAAAATAAAAGATATGCACGCTTAAAAGTTCACATAGGCAAACATATAACAAAAGAGAACTTACCCAGGGTTGATGACAAAGGGTGGCAGCTTGGAGGCTGTTGAGTCGCCTGACGAAGGTGGTGACTCCTGATAAACAAAATCAGAATGATTAAAAAGTTGCTAATTTAAACCAACTTCGAAAGAAAAGGAGTTGGACTCAAAGGTACCTCAGTTGGTCGCTTACGGGCGACTGGTTTATTGGGTAAGCCGTCTGTAAGATCACCATTACCACTCCGAGTTTGGCTCCTCGATTTATGCTGAGTTTTCTTCAAAACAAAATTAGGATCCAAATAAGCATCTGGATGAGAGAAGCTTACTTTCCGAATGACCCGCCCCGTTCTTGTTGGAAGCAAGGATTCTGAGCCGGAGGAAATGGAAATTACCTCAACATCTTCAGCCAGGTTCGTCTTGACATCGCCCTAAGAAAAGAAGGCATCAGCTAGATTCAATAAAATACGGTTAAAGGAAATTGATTTCTACTTCTGATTGAACATCGGCTCCTGCCGATTCGCCCATAAGTGACGGCTCTTCTACGACCGCCTTATCTTTCTTTGAACTTGGAAGGGCCTTAGTTTTCTTGGTTGCGGTTTTTGCTCGCTTCTTGCCCCAAAATGAAGACTTAGCCTGCAAAGTTGTTGATCAAAAATAACAGGTAAGGATTTGGAGTTTAAAAGAAAAGGACATTCATACAAGTCAGACATAGAGTTACCGAAGATTCTTACTGGAGGAGCCGGGTTAAGAGCATAAAAGGGCTTCAGTCCATCTTTGCTGCAAGCGGCTAGACTTTCACCCAATAGCTTCTTCACAATTCAATTTATTTCATCAGCATCCAAAGTTATATTGTTGTTTCTTTGGGCGTCGTTTAAGTCGCCGGAATAAGCGCGCATTAGACTGTCACAGCGGCTTAGTGGCAAAATACTCCAGGATACCCAGCACCAGGCGAGATCAACTCCAGTTAACCCGTTGGCTGTTAAGGCCCTCAACTTCGGATATATAGGGGCATGTTGAGCGCGTTCTTCTGGAGAAGCACAGCCAGGAAGTTTGAGGTCCATGGGAAGACGATTTGTTCTGTAACCCGGCAAAGGGTTCTCATCTCCTGGGGCCGTGTTCCGGCAATAGAACCAAGTTTTATTTCACCCTTTAGGATGGCTTGGCAGAATAGCAGTAGGAAAGGCAACGTCTCTCCGCCTCTGGACTAAGACCCCGCCAAGTTCTTGGCTGGGGCCATCAGCGCATTCAGTTTGGCGATTCAAATAGAAGAACTCCCTAAAGAGGGAAACAAAGGGCTCTATATGCAGATACGCCTCACAGAGTACTTGGAATTGACAAAGATTGGATATAGAGTTGGGACCAAGGTCTTGAGGATGGAGATGGAAAAAGTGTAAAACGTCTCGAAAGAATTTTTACCCGGGGGGAGAGAAGCCTCTGAGAAGATGGTCCAAGAACACTACCACTTCTCCCTCGCCAGGTTTTGGAATCCCTTCTCCGAGAGCAACCCGCCAGCCGATCTCTTCCTTGGATGGCAGAATACCATGCTCTTGATAATCTTTAAGTATAGATTCGGAAACTTGGGAAGGCGCCCAGTTGCAGGCGTTGGATTTCGACATGGTAAATTGCCTGGATAAAGTAAAAAGGGGGCGGCTTAAGCATATGGTTCAAAATAAGACGGCTTAATTATTTACAATGGATAAGTTGCCTTATGAGGAGCCGGAGTTTTAAGTGCAGCAGTTTATCACGTGGCGGGTTAAAACTACTGAACCGAGAAAAATAAGGGCGACTTATGCTAAAATCAAAGGACCTATGGTTTTTGCTAAGTGTGGGACAAACAAGTTTCCACCAAACTGGTTGCAATTATGGATCTACAAATGGTTCGAAAAGGAAAAATATTTGCTAAACCGAACAAGAAGGCATGGGAGCAGCAGCGGTCTAATGCACAGATCCTTAAGGAGAGTTTGAAGACGTTATGCGAGAAATGAATTTGTCATTCAAAGCCGCTCTATTTCTATAATAAGACTCATGGAATCTACACATAAACAAGCAATGGTGATAAACGAAAGAGGAACTACCGGAGCACTCAAGAACTCCGACGAACTATTATAGATCTGGAGGAGAATGATTTACCTGAAGGAGGTCGAGGGCAGCGGAGACGATCAGCTGGACTTCAAAGAAGACACAACGTCGCTGCAGTCCCGACGGTGGCTACCGGTGACAGATGAGCAGTGGCACTGGCACGATGAAAACCTTCGGGCACAAGGAAGAAGAAGCGAGAAGAGCGAGGTGAAAGTGAGAGAAGGGACCCTCCAGTGAATATTTAAAAGGGAGAAGCCCGAAGAGGTAACCAGCGGGCGTGAAAATCAAGGAGACGCGGTAATTTTGGGAAACAAAGACGCCTCGATTTTCGGGATATATGGATACACTCAGATTTTGTTGTGATGTCATCATTGGTTTCCTGGATTTCTGGCGGGTGATGTCATTATATGGACGGCACAAGAAAAATAACACAGATGCAGGCTAGAAATGTTGTGAGTCGGCACTTCGAGATCCATGAAGAACACATATGCGGGCAAATGATAAGCCGCCAAGAGAAGTTAGGGGAAATTGACATGAATGAATTCAAATCAATCTGGGGCCTAATGTCGGGGACATAACCCCGTGGTATAACCCGTCCTATTGGGCCGGGTCAATGTAATGGCGGCTCTGGAATTATATTCAAGATGGGCCATGTCGTGAAGATAAGGCGAGCAAAGCGGTTACTAAGTAAGCCGTCAGGCGGCCCAAGCGCGTGGAGACGGCGACTCATGGCCCACAGGGCAGAAGATGACAGAAGATTCCTTGCTTGAGAGGCAAGGCGTGTTAGATACATGATAGGTTACGAGTTGTAATATGACTCGGACTCTGTTGTAAACCCTAGGGTCTCGACCTGTATATAAAGGCGAGCCCCTAGGGCCGAAAGACTTAAGTTACACACATCTCGAAAGCTAGGTTAGCGATTTTGCACCCTTGTAATCGATATCATCATCAATATAGACACAAAGCAGGACGTAGGCTATTACCTCCTTCGGAGGGGCCGAACCTGGGTAAACTTGCCTCCCGTTCCCGTTTAACCCCTTTGAGTCGCCACCTAGCGGCAATGGCCTCACACCTAAGCCTTGCACGAGGACATCTGCCGTGACAAAACCACGACACCGTGGACACGGCTATTCGAATAGTTTTACACTCTGCAGAGGTTGCACACTTTACCCACAAGACTCGAGGAACTTCCGTGTCATCCACGACTCGCGGTATATTACATACCCGAGGTAAGCACCCGAACAATGCCTTTCCCTTGACGACACTAAACAAAGAGTCCACTCGTTGGCCCACGTCTTCATGATGTACATCACATGAGACTCGCTCAATCATTGTACCATCCATGAAGGGACACAACGGTGTGCCCGGTGTCTAGAAAAACAGTACATGGTCGCCCTACCTGGCACGACCCCGTATCGAGAGAGTAACTCATACTCTCCCACCACTAGTAATGCAGGCTCTATGCTAGCATCGACCAAAGTAATCAACAAAGCCTCGTCCCATAAGGGGTATCGTGGTTGTACATGCAATGTTGGAGTAACGGGCGCAACTTAAACCAATCCGTTTTTGGAAACAACACACTCACTTGCCTCGGTACACCACTTCTTTATCAAGTGGTTACCTAGCTCAACATCTCCCTTGGGCATTAGTGGCACCCGACAGGGTTTTCGAAAAGTCTTTGAAAACACTATTGTTTCCATTGCCATGCACATTCTCGTCCCGCTTTGCGTAGCAACTACTTAGCAACCTATCTACTTCCCACCCACACAACTCTAAGCATAAGGTAGAGTCATGTCATGCAAGTATCAATGAGGAAGGTAACGAGGGCAACCCATAAAAGTGGTCACCACATTCATCATGATAAACACATCGAAACATAAGGTGCTATATGACATGCATAAAAAGGGTTTCTAAGACATGGTCAAGGGGATGCTTGCCTGGCTCAACAAAGTCCTCGGGGTTTTCAAATCCTTTTGGTCCAACTTCTTCTTCAACAATGCAATCTATCGTCGCAATATAACAGGTAAAAATAAGGCCACAGCAAAAACAGGGAAAATACATCACTCCTAAAAATGTCAAACCATTTTTGTAAAATACTAGGTTGAAAACTACAAATACTAAAATTACTAGTTTCTGGTTTTGAAAAGTAAAAAGTGGTGAAAGGTATTTTGACAGAGACTATTAATATCTAAAACAGGGTTTTAAATAAAAACAGTGTATAAAACCTTTCCCAAAATTTTCACAAGTGGCATAATCAAATAGGTTGTATTATTACAAGATTTTACAAATTTGAATCACTAGATTTGGATAATGATTTTACTCAGGGTTTTTTTGGAAAATGTCAGAAAATGGAAAAAGAAAAGGCTACTCTGCACATGGGCCAAAAGCAACTGGCCGAGCCGGCCCAGCCAGCGAATCTGGCCCGAGCGAGCCAGGCGCGTGCCCGCCAGGGTTCAAACCCGACAGGTGGGGCCCAGCCGCCAGTGACAGAGAGGGGAGGCGGGAGAGAGGTGAGGATGACAGGTGGCCCCTACCTATCATCTTCAACCTCGGGACAGAGAGGGGCGGTGAGCTCACCGGCGACGGTAGAGGGCACGACGAGGGCAGCTAGTGGTGGGAATGGAGTCAGGACGTTGTCGCCGATCGGGTGCTCGAGGAGATGGACGCCGGGGAGGCCCTGGTCGCCGGCGACGGAGGAGCCGCGGTGGAGGTGCTCGGTAAGTGGTCGCCGTCGACGTTCCGTGGCTGCAACCGCACGGGAAAGAGGGGGTCGCATCAGGGGAGCAAGGGAGGACCAGAGGAAGGGAAACGAGGACCGGGGGAGTTCCCTACCTTGAGATCGCCGGAGACCCGAGGCGGCGGCGCTTACCTGAGCACTCAGGCACTGGGGCTCGCTAGGGGGAGTGATGGCGTTCAATTTGGGAGAAGAGAGAGGATCCAGAGGGGGAGAAAGGGTCGGGGGTTGGCTTATATAGCCAGTGTTGGGGAACGTTGCATAGAAAACAAAAAATTTCCTACGCACACGCAAGATCTATCCATGGTGATGAGCATCTACGAGAGGGAGAGTGGATCTACGTACCCTTGTAGATCGCTAAGCAGGAAGCGTTAAGAAACGCGGTTGATGTAGTCGAACGTCTTCGCGATCCAAATCGCCGAGCGTCCCGCGATCCAATCACGATCCGTCCCGATCTAGCGCCGAACGGACGGCACCTCCGCGTTCAGCACACGTACAGCTCGATGACGATCTCCGCCTTCTTGATCCAGCAAGAGGGAGCGGAGAGGTAGAAGAGTTCTCTGGCGGCGCGACGGCGCGACGGCTATGGTGGTGGAACAATTCCGGTAGGGCTTCGCCTAAGCACCACTGAAACTAGACTAGAGGAGAAACCGATCTAGATGAAGTAGAGGGAGCACGTGGCAATTAGGGTTGGCTCTCCCCTCTAAATCCTCTAGTATATATAGGAGGGAGGGAGGGGAGGAGGCAGCCTCAAACCCTCAAGGGCTGGCCGAAATTGGAGGTGGAGGAGTCCTACTCCAATCCTATTAGGAGTAGGATTCCTCCTCTCCACTTGGAAACCCTTTCCACCTTTCCCCTTTTGGGTTTTTCCCACCCCTAGTTGCATGGGCCTTAGTGGGGGCTCAGCCAGCCCACTAAGGGCTGGCTTGACTCCTCCCACATCCCATGAGGCCTTTTGGGTCGAGACACCCCTCCCGATGGTCCCCGGTACCCCTCCCGGCACTCCCGGTACACTACCGAAATACCCGAAACTTTTCCGGTGACCAAAACGGGACTTCCTATATATCAATCTTTACCTCCAGACCATTCCGGAGCTCCTCGTGATGTCCAGGATCTCATCCGGGACTCCGAACAACCTTCGGTCACCACCATACATAACTCTACTATACCGAAACGTCACCGAACCTTAAGTGTGCAGACCCTGCGGGTTCGAGAACTATGTAGACATGACCAAGACACCTCTACGGTCAATAACCAATAGCGGGACCTGGATGCCCATATTGGTTCCTACATATTCTACAAAGATCTTTATCGGTTGAACCTCTATGTCAAGGATTCAGTTAATACCGTACGCTGTTCCCTTTGTTCTTCGGTATGTTACTTGCCCGAGATTCGATCGTCGGTATCTCTATACCTAGTTCGATCTCGTTACCGGCAAGTCTCTTTACTCGTTCTGTAATACAAGATCCCGTGGCTAACACTTAGTCACATTGCTTGCAAGGCTTATTGTGATGTTGTATTACCGAGTGGGCCCTGAGATACCTCTCCGTCACACGGAGTAACAAATCCCAGTCTTGATCCATGCCCACTCAACAAACACCCTCGGAGATACCTATAGAGCATCTTTATAGTCACCCAGTAACGTTGTGACGTTTGATACACACAAGGTATTCCTCCGGTGTCAGTGAGTTGCATGATCTCATGGTCATAGGAATAGATACTTGACATGCAGAAAACTATAGCAATAAACTGACACGATCATATGCTATGTTTATAGTTTGGGTCTTGTCCATCACATCATTCTCCTAATGATGTGATCCCGTTATCAAATGACATCTCATGTCTATGGCCAGGAAACCTTGACCATCTTTGATCAACGAACTAGTTAACTAGAGGCATACTAGGGACACAGTGTTATCTATGTACCCACACATGTATTTGAGTTTCCAATCAATACAATTATAGCATGGATAATAAACGATTATCACGAACAAGGAAATATAATAATAACCAATTTATTATTGTCTCTAGGGCATATTTCCAACAGTCTCCCACTAGCACTAGAGTCAATAATCTAGTTCACATCACCATGTGTTTTACATTGTTATGAATCTAACACCCAATGAGTTCTGGGGTTCGATCATGCTTTGCATGTGAGAGAGGTCTTTAGTCCATGGGTTTGCGACATTCAGATCTGTGTGTACTTTGCAAATCTCTATGTCATACTGTAGACACTGCTACCACACTCCACTTGGAGCTATTCCAAATGGCTGCTCCACTATACGTATCCGGATTGCTACTCAGAGTCATCTGGATTGGTGTTAAAGCTTGCATCGACGTAACCCTTTACGACGAACTCTTTATCACCTCCATAATCGAGAAATATTTCCTTAGTCCTCTAGTTACTAAGGATAATCTTGACCGCTGTCCAGTGGTCCACTCCTGGATCACTCTTGTACCCCTTGACAGACTCATGGCAAGGCACACACAGGTGCGGTACATAGCATGGCATACTATACAGAGCCTATGGATAAGGCATAGGGGATGACCTTCGTCCTTTCTCTTTCTTCTGCCGTGGTCAAGCTTTGAGTCTCACTCAACTCCACACCTTACAAATCAGGCAAGAACTCTTTCTTTGACTGATCCATTTTGAACTCTTTCAAAATCTTGTCAAGGTATGTACTCATTGAAAGTTTTATCAGACGTCTTGATCTACCTCTATAGATCAAGATGCCCAATATTTAAGTAGCTTCATTCCAGGTTTTCCTTTGAAAAACTCCTTTTCAAACAACCCTTTATGCTTTCCAGAAATTCTACATCATTTCCGATCAACAATATGTCATCCACATATACTTATCAGAAATTTTATAGTGCTCCCACTCACTTTATTGTAAATACAAGTTTCTCATAAACTTTGTATAGACTCAAAAACTTTGATCACCTCATCAAAGCGTATATTCCAACTCCGAGATGCTTGCTCCGGTCCATAGAAGGATCGCTGGAGCTTGCATATATTTTAGCATCCTTAGAACTGACAAAACCTTCCGGTTGTATCACATACAACCTTTCCTCACGGCGTTAAGGAAATGATGTTTTGACATCCATCTGCCAGATTTCATAATCGAAAAATGCAGCAACTGCTAACATAATTCCAACAGACTTTAGCATCGCTACGGGTGAGAAAGTCTCATCGTAGTCAACTCCTTGAACTTGTGAAAAACCCTTTGCCACAAGTCGAGCTTTATAGACGGTGACATTACCGTCCGCGTCTGTCTTCCTTTTAAAGATCCATTTGTTCTGAATGGACTTTCACCCTTCAGGTAATACTTCCAAAGCCCATACTTTGTTTTCTTACATGGATCCCATCTCGGATTGCATGGCCTCTAACCATTTCTCGGAATCTGGGCCCATCATCGCTTCTCCATAGCTCGTAGGTTCATCGTTGTCCAACAACATGACCTCTAAGACAGGGTTGCCGTACCACTCAGGAGCAGTACACGTCCTTGTCGACCTACGAGGTTCGATAGTAACTTGATCCGAAGCTTTATGATCATCATCATTAACTTCCTCTTCAACTAATGTAGGCTCCACAGAAACAACTTTCTGCGCTGCGCTACTCTCTGGTTGAAACAAAGGTTCAACAACCTCATCAAGTTCTATCTTCCTCCCACTCAATTCTTTCGAGAGAAACTCTTTCTCGAGAAAGGGCCCATTTTAGCAACAAACACTTTGTGCTTGGATCTGAGATAGAAGGTTTACCCAACTGTTACGTTAGGGTATTCTATGAAGATGCATTTGTCCGCTTTGGGTTCGAGCTCATCAGGTTGAAAACCTTTTCGACTTAAGCGTCGCAGCCCCAAACATTAAGAAATGACAGCTTAGGTTTCTGCCAAACCAAAATTCATACGGTGTCATCTCAACGGACTTAGATGGTGCCCCTTTTTAAAGTGAATGTAGTTGTCTCTAATGCATAACCCCAAAACGATAGTGGCAAATCGATAAGAGACATCATAGTACGCACCATATCCAATAGAGCACGACTACGACGTTCGGACACACCATCACACTATGGTGTTCCAGGTGGCGTGAGTTGTGAAACAACTTCCACATTGTCTTAAGTTGTATACCAAACTCGTAACTCAGATATTTACCTCTACGATCATATCGTAGATATTTTATCTTCTTGTCACGATGATCTCAAACTTCACTCTAAATTTGTTTGAACTTTTCAAATGTTTCAGACTTGTGTTTCATTAAGTAAATATCCCCATATCTACTCAAATCATCAGTGAAGGTAGGAAAATAATGATATCCACCGCACGCTACAACACTCATTGGACCGAATACATCAACATGTATCATTTCGAATAAGTCACTTGCCCGCTCCATCATACCAGAAAACGGGGTCTTAGTCATCTTGCCCATGAAGCATGGTCCGCATGTCTCAACCGATTCGAAATCGAATGAGTCCAAAGATCCATCAGCATGGAGTTTCTTCATGCGTTTTACACCAATATGACATTTAGCGGCAGTGCCACAAGTATGTGGTACTATCATTATTAACTTTGTATCTTTTGGCATCAATATTATGAACATGTGTATCACTACGATCAAGATTCAATAAACCATTCTCATTGGGTGCATGACCATTGAAGGTATTATTCATGTAAACAGAATAACCATTATTCTCTAACTTGAATGAATAACCGCATTGCAATAAACATGATCTAATCACGTTCATGCTCAACGCAAACACCAAATAACATTTATTTAGGTTCATCACTAATCTCGAAGGTAGAGAGAGCGTGCGATGGTGATCACATCAACCTTGGAAACACTTCCAACACTCTTCGTCACCTCACCCTTAGCTAGCCTCCGTTTATTCCGTAGCTTTTATTTCGAGTTACTAACATTTAGCAACCGAACCGATATCCAATACCCAGGTGCTACTAGGAGTACTAGCAAGGTACACATCAATAACACGTATATCAAATATACTTCTATCGATGTTGCCAGCCTTCTTATCTACCAAGTATCTAGGGTTGTTCCGCTTCAGCGACCGTTCTCCTCATAATAGAAGCACTTAGTCTCGGGTTTGGGTTCAACCTTGGGTTTCTTCACTGGAGCAGCAACTGACTTGCCATCCATGAAGTTTCCCTCCTAGCCCTTGCCCTTCTCGAAACTAGTGGTTTCACTAACCATCAACACTTGATGCTCCTTCTTGATTTCTACCTTCGCGGTGTCAAACATCGCGAATAGCTCAGGGATCATTATTTCTATCCCTGGCATTTTATAGTTCATCACGAGGCTCTAGTAGCTTAGTGACAGTGACTTGGAGAACTATATCAATCACTATCTTATCTAGAAGATCAACTCCCACTCGATTCAAACGATTGTAGCACCCAGACAATCTGAGCACATGCTCACCGATTGAGCTACTCTCCTTCATCTTGCAGGCAAAGAATCTTGTTGGAGGTCTCATACCTCTCAACACGGGCACGAGCCTGAGATCCCAATTTCAGCTCTTAGAACATCTCATATGTTCCGTGACGTTCAAAACGTTTTGGAGCCTCAATTCTAAGCCGTAATGCATGACGCACTGAACTATCAAGTAGTCATCAGAACGTGCCTGTCAGATGTTCACAACATCTACAGCCGACGCTTGAGGGGGTGGCGCACCGAGCGGTGCATTAAGGACATAAGCCTTCTGTGCAGGAATGAGGACAATCCTCAGATCACGGACCCAGTCCGCATTATTGCTACCATCATCTTTCAACTCTATTTCTCTAGGAACATATAAAAATTCAAGGGAGCTACAGCGCGAGCTAGTAATCTACAACATAATTTGCAAAGACATTTTAACTATGTTCATGATAATGAGTTTAGTTAATCATATTACTTAAAAACTCCCACTCAAATTGACATCCCTCCGGTCATTCAAGTGTCACATGATCCAAATCCACCAACTCAAGTCCGATCATCACGTGAGTTGAGGTGGTTTCAATGGTGAACATCTTCATGTTGATCATATCTACTATATGACTCATGTTCGACCTTTCGGTCTCTTGTGTTCCGAGGCCATGTCTGTACATGCTAGGCTCGTCAAGTTTAACCCGAGTGTTCCGCACGTGCAACACTGGCTTGCACCCGTTGTATGTGAACGTAGAGTCTATCACACCCGATCATCACGTGGTGTCTCAAAACGACGAACTTTCGCAATGGTGCACACTCGGGGAGAACACAATTTTATCTTGAAATTTTAGTGAGGGATCACCTTATAATGCTACCGTCGTCCTAAGCAAAATAAGATGCATAAAAGTATTAACATCACATGCAAATCATAAGTGACATGATATGGCCATGAACTTGTGCTTTTGATCTCCATCTTCAAAGCACCGGCATGATCTCCATCGTCACCGGCATAACACCATGATCTCCATCATCTTGATCTCCATCAATGTGTCGCCATGAGGTTGTCGCGCCGACTGTTGCTTCCACGACTATTGCTAACTCATAGCGATAAAGTAAAGCAAAAACGGCGAAAATAATTAAAGACAACCCTATGGCTCCTGCCGGTTGCCGTACTCATCGACATGCAAGTCGTGATATTCTATACAACACATGATCATCTCATACATCACATATATCTCATCATGTAATTGGCCATATCACATCACAACATACCCTGCAAAAACAAGTTAGACGTCCTCTAATTGTTGTTGCAAGTTTTACGTGGCTGCTACGGGTATCTAGCAAGAACAATTCTTACCTACGCAAAAACCACAACGGTGATACAAAAATTGCTATTCAACCTTCTCAAGGACCGCCTTTGTCAAATCCGATCCGACTAAAGTGGGAGAAACAGACACCCGCCAGCCATCTTTATGCAACGAAGTTACATGTCAGGTGATGGAACCGGTCTCTCGTAAGCGTACGAGTAATTTTGGTCCGGGCCGCTTCATCCCACAATACCGCCGAATCAAGAAAAGACCAAGGGAGGAAGCAATCTGAATATCAACGCCCACAAACTCCTTTGTGTTCTACTCGAGATCTCATCTACACATACACCTAGCTCATGATGACACTGTTGGGGAACGTTGCATGGGAAACAAAAAATTTCCTACGCACACGCAAGATCTATCCATGGTGATGAGCACCTACGAGAGGGAGAGTGGATCTACGTACCCTTGTAGATCGCTAAGCGGGAAGCGTTAAGAAACGCAGTTCATGTAGTCGAACGTCTTCGCGATCCAAATTGCCGAGCGTCCCGCGATCCAATCACGATCCGTCCCGATCTAGCGCCGAACGGACGGCACCTCCGCGTTCAGCACACGTACAGCTCGATGACGATCTCCGCCTTCTTGATCCAGCAAGAGGGAGCGGAGAGGTAGAAGAGTTCTCCGGCGGCGCGACGGCGCGGTGGCTATGGTGGTGGAACAATTCCGGCAGGGCTTCGCCTAAGCACCGCTGAAACTAGACTAGAGGAGAAACCGATCTAGATGAAGTAGAGGGAGCACGTGGCAATTAGGGTTGGCTCTCCCCTCTAAATCCTCTAGTATATATAGGAGGGGGGAGGGGAGGAGGCAGCCTCAAACCCTCAAGGGCTGGCCGAAATTGGAGGTGGAGGAGTCCTACTCCAATCCTATTAGGAGTAGGATTCCTCCTCTCCACTTGGAAACCCTTTCCACCTTTCCCCTTTTGGGTTTTTCCCACCCCTAGCCGCATGGGCCTTAGTGGGGGGCTCGGCCAGCCCACTAAGGGCTGGCTTGACTCCTCTCACATCCCATGAGGCCCTTTGGGTCGAGACACCCCTCCCGATGGTCCCCGGTACCCCTCCCGGCACTCCCGGTACACTACCAAAATACCCGAAACTTTTCCGGTGACCAAAACGGGACTTCCTATATATCAATCTTTACCTCCGGACCATTCCGGAGCTCCTCGTGATGTCCAGGATCTCATCCGGGACTCCGAACAACCTTCGGTCACCACCATACATAACTCTACTATACCGAAACGTCACCGAACCTTAAGTGTGCAGACCCTGCGGGTTCGAGAACTATGTAGACATGACCAAGACACCTCTACGGTCAATAACCAATAGCGGGACCTGGATGCCCATATTGGTTCCTACATATTCTACAAAGATCTTTATCGGTTGAACCTCTATGTCAAGGATTCAGTTAATCCCGTACGCTGTTCCCTTTGTTCTTCGGTATGTTACTTGCCCGAGATTCGATCGTCGGTATCTCTATACCTAGTTCAATCTTGTTACCGGCAAGTCTGTTTACTCGTTCTGTAACACAAGATCCCGTGGCTAACACTTAGTCACATTGCTTGCAAGGCTTATTGTGATGTTGTATTACCGAGTGGGCCCTGAGATACCTCTCCGTCACACGGAGTAACAAATCCCAAACTTGATCCATGCCCACTCAACAAACACCCTCGGAGATACCTGTAGAGCATCTTTATAGTCACCCAGTTACGTTGTGACGTTTGATACTCACAAGGTATTCCTCCGGTGTCAGTGAGTTGCATGATCTCTTGGTCATAGGAACAGATACTTGACATGCAGAAAACTATAGCAATAAACTGACACGATCATATGCTATGTTTATAGTTTGGGTCTTGTCCATCACATCATTCTCCTAATGATGTGATCCCGTTATCAAATGACATCTCATGTCTATGGCCAGGAAACCTTGACCATCTTTGATCAACGAACTAGTTAACTAGAGGCATACTAGGGACACAGTGTTGTCTATGTACCGACACATGTATTTGAGTTTCCAATCAATACAATTATAGCATGGATAATAAACGATTATCACGAACAAGGAAATATAATAATAACCAATTTATTATTGCCTCTAGGGCATATTTCCAACAGCCAGCCCGCAGTCCATTGTGGACGTGGACGCCGGACTTGGCCGCAAAGGTGCTAGAGGCCACAGGAGGAGGCAAGGGCGAGTCAGGGGTCTTTGTGGGCGTGGTCTACGACCAGAGGAGCAAGAGGGGGAGCGGGGGAGTGCGCGCCCGTGGAGCTGCTGGTTGGCGGAGCTGGCGGCGCTCGGCACGTGCGGGGGGGAGAGGAGAGAGGAAGAGAGAGGAGGGGGCCGGGCGACAGCGTGCCGTGTCACGGACGTCGAGGTGGCCTCGGGGGACACGATGCAAAGGCCCGAGGTTGTCGGGGGAGGTGATTGGGGGCGGCTAGAATGCGGGAGCGCACTGTAGCACGCTCCAGAGCGAGCTTATGGCATGCCATGGCATGCTCTTGGCGCGTAGGGCATGTCCATACATGTCTAGGGGGTCTAGGGGCATAATATATTGGTAGGGGAGGACTTTGTATGCTCTGGAACTTACTGGGGGGTGAGAGAGTGAAGAAGATGTTGTTGTTTTTACTGTCCAGGGGGGTAAAAATGGACTTTGCACCCCTCCATGATTGATCTTAGGCCAGGGGAAGGTTCCTGGGGGTGCAAGGTAACTCTAGAAAGTTGTGGTAAAATTTTGGGGGCAAGGAGAATAGTGGTAGAGGTGAAACCAGGGGTTTTACTATCCTACCAGAAGGTGTTTGATGTAGTTTTGGGCAAGATAAATTTCACCACTAGCTATGAGATTTAACAGGGTAAAAAGTTAGGTAAAAACAAGGTTGATCACAAGGTTTGATCTGGTTTGAATAAAGTTGACAATGCAAACATTTTAAACCCTAGAAATGAGCAAAAACTGGTTTTCTAAGATCTATCTATCCATGCAAATCTATTCTCCTTAATGAACCACTTGGTTTGGTGGCATCATTTGGGGATTAGAGCATGTCCACAAAGTTTGAGATCAATAGGAGACATTCGGCAATGTAGAGTTGCTCAAATTTGGATCTGGACAGGAATGGTTTTGGGGCACTTTTGTGAACCAAACCAATTTGGATTGGAATGAAACATGGCAAGATCATCACATTAGGCATATGTGACTTTCTTGAATTTTCCTGGATTTATTTGAGAATATTTCTTATAGAAATATTTCAAATGCTTGAAATAAGCACAAAGGGTTTTGGAGGGTTTTGTCAAATATTTTGAACATGACCATGTGTTGAAACTCATGTATATGGAAAATATATGTCCACTGAGTTTCCCTAAATTTTCTCAAATATTTTGAAAGCATAAAAATAATTTTTCCCTATGAAAGACCATTTCTGGCCTTAAGAAAAAGCCTTTAAATAAAATAGGAAAATAATCTTTAAAACTAGTATTTGGTGGTTTAGGGAAGTCTTATATATGGTAGGTTCCAAATAAAGTCTTTGGGGTAAAACATTCACCCTAATTTGAGGACTTGTAGTTCAACCCTCAACTCAGGGGGTTTTCAAAACCTAGTCAGAATAAATGATTTTTGGCCAAAATAATATTTTATAAAAATTATTTTTAGGTCCTATACACATGGCATGATCATTGGGCAATGGATTTGGATCAAGTAGATGAGTTTTGAGAGAAGAAGAATCTTTGAGTGCCAAAACACAATCAACCAAACAAGCAAACATCAAACAATTCAAACATGCACTAGCGCTCAAAAGTTTTAAATGAGTCCAAATTTTATGAACTCATAGCATAGCAAAGTGGTACAAACACAGGGTGTGACACACATAAAAGAGAAATTGTGGGTTAATGATATTGATGTGGTAATATGAAAGGGCGTGAGTACATGGTTGTTGGTTAGTAGAAATATCGATAGTTAAAGGGTGCTAATTTGTTGTTCATCTAAATATTGGTTATGGCATGGTGATGGTGTGTGAGCATTCTTATTCCTCGTTGAAATCCTAGTGTTGTTTAGGTCGGGGGCGCGCGATGGTTAACTCCTACACCAACCTCCTCCCTAGGGGCATGCGAGTAGTACTTTGCTTTGAGAGAGCTAATAAAGCTTTGCAATAAGTATGTGAGTTCTTTATGACTAATGTGAATCCATGGATGTACGCACACTCACCTTTCAATATTTGCTAGCCACTTCGGTACCGTGCATTGCCCATTCTCACCTCGAGGATCGGTGCAGTTTTCACCGGTGCATCCAAACCCCGCGACATGATACGCTCTGTTGCACATAAGCCTCCTTATATCTTCCTCAAAACAGCCACCATACCTACTTATCATGGCATTTTGATAGCCATTCTAAGATATATTTCCATGCAACTTCCACCGTTACATTATATGACTTGTGTGTTCATCATCATATTGCTTTGCATGATCATGTAGTTGACATAGTATTTGTGGCAAAGCCACTGTTCATCATTGTTTACATGTTATGCTAGATCATTGCACATCCTGAGTACACTGCCAGAGGCATTCATATAGAGTCATCTTGTTTAGTAGTTTTCGATATCGAGTTGTAAGTAAATAAAAGTGGGATGATCATCATTATTAGAGCTCTGTTTTAGTGAGGAAAGGATGATAGATACAATGATTCCCACACAAGTCAGGATGAGACTCCGAACAAAAAAAAAGAAAGAGAAAGAGAAAGAAAAAAAGAGAAAGAAAAAAAAGAAAAAGGGAAAAGAAAAAAGGAGAAAGAAAAAAGAAAGAAAGAAATGAGAGAAAAGAGAGAAGGGACAATGCTACTACCTCCTTTTCCACATATGTGCTTAGAGAAAGCACCATGTTTTTCATATAGAGAGCCTCATGTTTTGTCCTTTCATATGCTAGTGGGAAATTTTCATTATAAAACTTGGCTTGTATATTCTAATGATGGGCTTCCTCAAATGCCCGAGGTCTTCATGAGCAAGCAAGTTGGATGCACACCCACTTAGCTTCAGTTGAGCTTTCGTACACTTATAGCCCTAGTGCATCCGTTGCATGGCAATACCTACTCCTCGCATTGATATTGATTGATGGGCATCTCCATAGCCCGTTGATCCGCCTAGTTGATGCGAGACTTTATTCTCCACTTTTACTCCTTTGATATCTACCACCATATTCTATTCCACCTATATGCCATGTCCATGGTTCATGCTCATGTATTGAGTGAGGTATAAAATACTGAAGCGCGTTAAGAAGCAAGATCCAATTTCCTGGCTTAACACTGTGGTGCTTGACATTTGTATTTATGTGGTGAAGACGGAGCCATGCCATGCTAATATGATAAAATGAATGGGGAGTAAATATTCTTTAAGAATCGTATATTTTGAAAGTTAATGATTGTGTTACTTATGTTTATGGATATTACTATGTTGATGTTTATTAGTTCATCATTTCTCAATGATCATATCTGAAAGAGATTACATGTTGGGTAGCATGTCACATCAAAAATTCTATTTTTATCATTTACCTACTCGAGGACGAGTAGGAATTAAGCTTGGGGATGCTCATACGTCTCCAACGTATCTACAATTTTTGATTCTTACATGCAATTATATTATCATTCTAGGATACTTTTTAAGCATTTACTTGTTGATTTATATTATTTTTTAGCACTAACCTATTAACCCAGTGCCCAATGCCAATTGCTATTTTCTGCTTGTTTTTATCCTTTCAGGAATACTATACCAAACGAAGTCCAAATGCCCCAAAATTATTTGATGATTTTTTCTGGACAAAAATAAGACCTGGAAGCTTCGGAGGGAGACTAGAGGCCACATGGGGTGGCGCCAAGCCAACAGGGCGCGCCCAAGGGGGTGATCGCGCCCTTATTGCTTGGGGACACCTCCCGCGGCCTCTGGCCCTGATGTCTTCGCTATAAATTCACATATATTGGGAAAAACCTAGGGAGCCTCCCAAAATACTTTTGTTGCCGCAGCAAGTCTCTGTTCCGCCGTGTGCCCATCTAGAGCCTTGTCCCGGTGCCCCTCCGGAGGGGGATCGATCACAAAGGGCCTCTACATCAACCTTCCTGCTCCGGTGGTGATGTGTGAGTAGTTCACCGCAGACCTACGGGTCCGTATTTAGTACCTAGATGGTTATATCTCTCTCTATGTTCTTCAATGCAAAGATCACCGCGATTCCCGTGGTGATCTATCCTATGTAATCATGTTTGTGGTGTGTATGTTGGGATCTAATGAATTGTGGGTTTATGTTTAGATTATTCATGAAAATATATTGAATCTTTGCTAGTTATTTATATGCATGATTGTTATAGCTTCGTAATGCTCTCCGATCTATCAGTTTGGTTTGTCCAACTAGATTGATTTATCTTCAGTGGGAGTGGTGCGTTGTAGTGGGTTCAATCTTGTGGTGCTCAATCCCAGAGACAGAAAGGGGCATGACACGTATTGTATTGCTGCCACTAAGGGTAAAACAATGGGGCTCATTCATATTAATTGGATTTACTTTGTCTGCATCATGTCATCATCCTCCAAGCATTACTCTATTTTTACTTAATACTCTAGATGCATGTTGGATAGCGGTCGATGGGTGGAGTAATAGTAGTAGATGCTGGCAGGAGTTGGTCTACTTGCTTATGGAAGTGATGCCTATATACATGATCATTGCCGTGAATAAATATTACATAGCTATGCGCTTTTATATCAATTGCCCAACAATAATTTGTCTACCCACCGTATGCTTTCTTCGAGAGAGAAGCCTCTAGCGAACACTATGGCCCGGGGTCTCTTCACAAATATTATTACAAAAACTCCTAAAATATTTCTGCCATTATTTACTTTATTTTTATTTGCAATTATATTCATCAATTTATCTATCTATCACTACTTTGCGCTTGCAAGTAACGAGTTCAAGGGGATTGACAACCCTCTTGCCCACGTTGGCTTCAAGTGTGTGCTCTTTTGTGTGTAGGCGCTGAAGACGGGAATTTGCGTGGTTCTCCTATTGGTTCGATAACCTTGGTTCTCACTGAGGGAAATACTTATCTGTACTGTGCTGCATCTCCCCTCCTCTTTAGGGAAAAAGCCATTGCAATTTACAAGTAGCAAGGTGGAGCTATGTACATTGCCAGTGGGACTATGCCTCCAACCTTGGATAAATTTGTGAAGGCATTTATTTAGGTGAAAAACAAATCTCGTGTTTTCTTTAATTATTTCAAAGAAGCTACAAACTACACACGAGGGGTCCACCACTCATGGAACAAATTTCGACCCATAAATTAAAATGCTACAAACTACACACCAAGGGGTCCCACCAGTCATGGAACCAAGTTGGACACATATATAAATTAAAAATTACAAGAACAAGGACCGAACCGGCGGCCTGGTCCATCCAGGTGCACGTCAATAGCCAACATAGTAGGAATGTTTATTGTATCTTTAATGGATAACATGTTTTTATATTACTTTCAGTAGATTAGTGGGACTGGCTCATCAGTACGTACCTCTTCGTTGAGTCCCTTACTAGTGGGGTCCCATGTCTGCAGCTTCACGTACCATACTACTAGTATTTTACATGTTTACGAACAAAAGTGTCGTGACAGACAAGTTCAGGCACCGATGGTGTATTTAAGTAGTAAAAAAATGCGTGAAAGAATAAATGTATTTCCTAGTGCTCGAACAAGGGGCCTCGTGGGTTATAGTATTAGCGAACAAACCAGCTTGCGCTCTACATATGTGATCAATACTAGTAGCTGCAAGAATTTTCTAGACATCGGCCTCCAGGAGCCAGTCAACCGGGGGGAGGCGGCGACTGGCATCACTACAAGAAAGTGGTCGACGGCGGAGACCCATGCTGCTGAGGGGGGGCACTGGCACCGGCGCGGGGACATGCGCTGGCAACGGCGTGACGGATACATTCATGTGCACGAGCATAGGCACCGCCGCGTGCGTCAGTGTAGGCGCTGGCGTGGGCACGGGCGCGAGCACCAGTGTATGCACATGCACTGCGCCGTGCACGGGCGCATGCAAGTCAGCGGGGACCTCGTGGATCCCCGCGGCTTCAAGATGGGCGACAATGTGCGGCACCCAGCCCATGGATGCCACGGGGATGGGTGCTCGCACATGCATGGGGACAGACACGGCGACTTCCCGCACGACCATGTCAAACTCGTCTGAAAGCTCCTTATGTTCTTGCGACTCCGGCTCGGGGTCTTCCTCATGAAACTGGAAGACTAGGGGAATCCCATTGTGTTGTGCCATTGTGTATGGCGAGGTCAGGCTGGTTGGAGGCAGACGATAGGAGAATCATAGAGTCGGAGAGAAGATTATAGCGAGAGCAGGGAGTGCGGTGGTGATTTAAACTAAGGTTCGGGCACCATTAAAAATGTGGGCAGTTGGAATGAAGGTGGGAGGCAGAGGGAGGTCAAAGAGCTCACCTCCCAGTGACACTACTAGGAAATAACTTATAGGTAGACGCTTACTAGTAGCGTGCTATATTGACCCACGCTACTGCTAATTACTAGTATCTCGCGATATTAACCCCTCGCTAATAATAAATATTACTGGTAGAGCATGACGAAAAAACACGCTATTAGTAAATATCTCCTGCGGACAGGGCATAGTAGTAGCGCGGGTTGTAAAACACACGCTGCTAATAAGTGAATAGTTGTAGCGAAGGCGGGACACCCGACGCTACGACTGAGCGTGTCCACTGCCGCACCACCCACCCCCCATCCACTCCCATCCCACCAAAATCCCTCGTGAATCCCTCAAAAAAGGGGAATTTGATTATTTGCCCCGTGTTTCCTTGCACTTTGTGGATTTGCCCTCATTTTCGTTGTAACTTACGATTTGCCACATATTTGCCTGCAGTTTGATGATTTGCCCCTGACGAGGGGCCCACCATAAAATGCCTAAAATACCCCTACAATCGAGATGACCTCAACCCCATCTTACCTCTCCCGACCACAATCGCTTCCAGGCCGACCAAATCGCGGCGGCATCAACTTTCTTGCCAAGACGATGGATGGTCGTTCCTCGACTCAGAGGAGATTATGTGGTGGACGGGTGTCGAGCTGCCGGCGTTGGCGCTCGCAGCGGCCACAACGACTGTCTTGACCTGCAGCTGTCGATGTGGAGACTTTGTGGCAGATGGCGTGGCGGGTGCCAGCATCGGTGATCGCGGTCGGCAAGACGGTGCTGCGCATGGCAGCCGCAGCGGCAAGGATCGACCTGCACCACGGTCGGCGAGGCGGCCCTGCGCGTGGCGTCCATAGCGACCAGGCTCGACCTACATCAACCGATCTGGCTGGCGTACTTGTTGTTGAGGCGCGGAGCAGGCCCTCATGTACGACCGCACTGGACGACGTTGCACGAGGCTGAGGGTGGCCATGCACACGACATGGCAAGCAGCATGGCCGACATGGGGTACGTGTCGGATGTCGCCGCGAGCGCTGGTGCCACGGTCACGAGTAACCGCGATGCGCATGAGTAGAAGGAGGCCGCACAACATGGCATTCGCGACGCGGCCCCTGAGCGCCGCTCTGCGCTTGCTCACTAGTGGCGACTTGGACATCATGTCCGCTCCGTATGTGGACCGCTGGTGCCAGCTCCAGAAGGTTGTCCTCGCGGATCTCTTCACCATGTGTCGCATCGCCCCTTCTGTGTCAAACGCGAGAAGGTGGTCGCGGTCGTGCTTAGTCGGGTCGACGAGGCCGCGGTGGCCGTGGCTGGAAATACACGCACGGCTGTTGGCGCTTGTGAAGGACAATGGGGTGCGCGCTGTCATGGGAGACTAACGCAGGGAGTGAGATGCCTTCCACGGAGAGCTTACGGCTCTACAACTACAAGTGTTGCGCCTTGCCCGAGCATCTCGCCCATGGACGAACGCCGGAGCTGCCCCTGGAGCACGTGTCGTTGTACATGATGGAGGTGGTGGTGGTGAGAGGAGCAGAAGTATCGGCTCGTGGGCAGCAGAGCATGTGGAGAGAGGAGCGGCAGCCCCAACGACGGCAACGAATCATAAAGCTAGAGGAAAAGCAGCACAACAAGACGACGAGTGGGTTGCGGTGGGATGAACTTTGGGTTGGTTTTGGAGAGAGGATATATTGGTCACCTGTTTTTTAGTGTAATCTCAAATCGAGCATAAAGGGCAAATATCATGTTTTTGAGAAAGTAGTGGCAAATTAAGGTACAACGAAAACGAGGGCAAATCCTCAAAGTGCAAGGAAAGGTGGGGGAAATCCTCAAATTCCCCTAAAAAGAAAACTCTCTCTCAAACCTCACCCCCACCCCTCGGTCGAGCTATCCTCCCCCACGATCTCCTCGCCGCCGCCACCACCCACGCCGGCCGGTTCCGGCGAGCTCCGGCCGCGCGCAACACGCCCCCAAGCTCCCCAAGCGCCGCCCCTCCCTCCTCTCCCTCCAGATCCGTACCTCAAGGCCTGGACCCTTGCCCGCGGCTAGGGTTTCGGGCGCAACTCCGGCAGCGGCAGGCAGGCGATCTCCCTTCCTTGGAGCAGAGCAGCCGGCCGGCTTCCACAACCACAATGGGCGCCCCTCCTCCAACGGAACACCGCTCCTCTTCCTCATCCTCTTCAACTTGCTACCTGCACCGGCGGCGGCCGCGGCGGCTTCCTCTTCTTCATCTTGCTCTGCTCTACATGATCTTGTTCTTGTGCTCCTCCTTCCCCGCCATCTCACGAGCTCAGATGCCTGGTAGCAGCTTCTATCTGTATTACTTGCAAACAGCTTCATGGAGTCCCATCATTTAACTAGTGAGATTGAATCACAGTAGCTCAGATGTACTGCATGATGGATGATGTGCAATTGATTGGTGTTGTGTACTCCGTACTATCATGTAGCTTGTGAGATTTATTTAATCACAGTGCATCTGCATGCCAATTAATCAGTATATTTCAGTACTGTCTAGTGGTACTACTTCAATTTGCAGTAGTACGATGCATGATGGTCCATCACCACAACTAATTCTTAATTTGATGAGGTTAACTAGTAGCTGACTAACCGAAACTGCCCTCTGCTATCGCTGCAGGCTTCCTGAGCATCCACTGCCCCAAAAAATGTTTGTTTCTATGCCTTTTGTAGTAATGGAGAATGAAAGTCACAAAAAAATGTTTGTTTTCAGGGCCGAGTAGTCTGTTGCTTTGTTGTTCACTCGAAAAAAGAATTCTAAAAGAGGATTTGTATCTTGTATCTTGGTTTTGGAGGCCGTGCGTGCTTGTGTGTGTCTTGTTCTTTGGGTTTTAGTTTTTGGTTTTGGGCGGTTCGATGTGTACATTGTGCATCAGCATACACTGCTAGCTGCCTGTGGAGATCAACACTAATGAATAAACAATTCCTGGTTGTTCTTTCATCTAGGATGCTTATGCCGTCCAGAGCAATGAGCACGGAATAGCAGCTCGAGACAGACGCCCGTTTGATTGGGAACCTATTCCGGTGTGTGCATTATTTGCCCCAAAACTCTTCTTCTGTATGAAATATTGTCTCTTAGGTACCAATTTCAAACATATATTGTTGACCAGGTTGAAATTCCTTCTGGTATAGGCAGACCACCAGTTGTTGTTGACAAGGATGAGTGTCTTGCAAAGGTAGTCCTGCAATATAGTGCTCCCTATAAACATTGTAGAGTAATTAATATGCAGCCAGAGTCCTGTATGATATCACAATCTTCATTAAAGCATTTGAATTTAAGCTAGTAGATATTGATCTCTGTGATCGAAGTGTGTCTGTTTAATACCTCTAAACTCAACAATTTCATTCAGAATTATGATACTTCTTAGTGTAGCATTGTAGCTTTAATTTTACACGATCAGATTGCCTTTGGTATGCAGAATGCAGCCAAACTATGCTGTATATCTTCAGTAGTAAATGTATCTTCTTAAGAGTGTACTGAAGCTATATTATTTCGTAGCTTGAATTTTAGGCTTTCTCCATGGTTAATATAAGTTATGTAAAGCAATGTTTACTTGGAAGTGTAACTGTAGTGCCATTATTATCTTTTACTGTACAGTGACGGTGCTGCTGCACTTGTGCTAGTCAGTTGGGAGAAAGCTAAGAACCTTGGCCTTCAAGTTCTTGCAAGGACCAGAGGGTATGCTGATGCTGCTCAGGTAAATCTTACATGCCTCGTCATTAATCATTGTTGGTGAAACATATGTCATTTGAGAAATCTCGGCCCATTGTTCTTGTTAATGAATACTGTTACCAACATTATCCTTTCCTGTGTCTCAACAAATGTGCATGTGCTAAAAAGAAAGAAAATACTCTACTGCATTTGGACGCTGACGCGTACTAACAAGTTTTCACTTTCCCGACGTGGCCGCAGGTGTGATCGACGCGGACTACCGCAGCCTGATGTGCGTTGTGCTCTTCGCCGTGAAGCCCGGCGACCGTGTCGCACGGATGATCGTCCAGATGATCGCGACGCCGGAGGTCGCCGAGGTGGAGGACCTCGATGCCACCGTTCGGGGGGAGGGAGGATTGGGGTCCACCGACGTCTGAAAGTAGTCGCTTTAGGCTGGTGGTGGAACACTAGGGAAGGTACCCACCTTTGGTTGTGTGTGTTTAATGTTAAATGGAATCTCGTGATCTCTTCCAGTTGAGATATGCAATGTTGCATCCATGAATGGTGCAAGTGTTAAGATGGTTTTGTGACCTTAATTTATTTTGTACTGGACGTGTCTCTGATTTCCATCCATAAATACTGTATCTAATTTTTATTTAACTACACGCTACTACTCCCGCCGTCCCATAATTTTTATTGAACTGCACGCTACTACTCCCTCCTTTGACACTAGTTTAGTGTAAAAATGGGACAGAGGGAGTAGTATCTCTGCTTTTAAAGGGGAATTGAACGTTGTGATGATTCGACCTCTCCTTCTCCTTCCCACGTACGATCTATCCACCACGATAGCCTCTCGTACGAGAACCACAATTGCGACAAAAAAGGATCGACCTTGCGCGAGAACCAGCCCAAGTCAGATGTGAAAAAAATTCTGTCCGCTATTGAGAGCATCTCCAACAGACGCGCGATATTAGTGCCGCGCTGGAAAATTATCATATTTTGCGCGCGCGCAGTCGTTCCGGGCGCTCCAGCGGACTTGCAAAAAACGCGCGCACGACATAAGTGGTTCAGCGTGCGGAGCGAAACGGCATCGTGCACCGCTTATTTCGTGCGCCCGCTCCCGCGCGCTGAACCACTCGAGCGCCCGCGTCGCATTGCCGCCATCCTCTCCGGCCGCGCCGCCGCCGGTGAATTCGCCCGATGGACGGTCGCGCCGACATCCCCCTCACCCCTTCCTACACCCGCGACCCCTCCGCCGCCGCCGCCGCCCTAGCACGGGGAGCTTTGGCTTCGCCTCCGTCGGTGCTCCTCCAAGCACCGGGCTCGCGCGCGGGCTTTTCATGGCGCCACGGACGACCTCGGCGGGTGGCATCGCGCCGGCGCCCGTCGTGAAGCCACGTGCCCCCCTCTCGAAGCTCCCAAATGCGGCGGTGGCGAAGGCGGGCAAGGTGTCCGGAAAGAAGAAGAAGGCGGCGGACGGCTCCTCTAGGCGTCCGAAGAAGAAACTTGCAGAGCGTGCGACGGATGCGGCGGCGACCGAAGCGCCGGCGAGCTCGGTTGTTGCGCCGGCGGCCGATGCGCACAAGGTGTTCGATGAAATACCCACAAGGTATGATTTCGTCCATTTTTTTCGTTCTTGTTTTTTACATGAATGGATAGCTTATTTGTTTTGTTGTATACTTTGTAGTTTCAATGATGAGACATATATGTCAACTATGGGTGTTGGCTCCAACAATTCTCATTGGTCTCAAACCAATGATGTGCATTTAGATGATCTTGAGTTTGAGGTGGACGAGGATGGTGAGGGTATCGTCAATGCACCGAAAGGAAGAGCGGGCAACTACACCATGGACGAAGACATCTTGCTATGCAATACATGGTTGAAAGTGTTTAGGGATGCCACCGTTGGAGGGGACCAAAGTAGAGATGCATATTGGATCCGGATGAAGGAGCACTTTGATTTACACAACAAAAATGGAATTGACCGCACGGATAGATCTCTTCGCTCTCGGTGTCGACAATCAACAAAGATTGTCAAAGATGGGCGGCCGCACTTAAGGCGGTTGACACGCTAAACCCAAGTGGCACTAATGATAGCGATAGGGTAAGTGGCATTTCTTTCATGATTCTTCCATGTTCATGCTTCTTTTTTGGTATTTCAAGTGCTAACTTGTTCTTTTGTTTGTAGCTCACTATTGCACAAAACTTATTTCAAGGAGAGGAGAAGAAGACCAAGAAAGAAAAGATCAAGAAAGGGAGACCATTTACCTTGCCCCATTGCTATGATGAGTTGAAGGATGATGAGAAATGGAAGCCCCGTGAAGGTGTCGATGAGGAGCAACAAACGCAAGCGAACTATTGATTTGGATAATGATGAGGAGGAGGCATCAAGTGATGACGGCAAGAGAAGCCCTACACCAAACTCGGTTGCCTACTCAAAGCCAAAAAGACCAAATGGAGACAAGAAAGAAGGACAAGAAAAGAAGAAGAGGAAAGGAGACGATGACCTAAAAAATGTTATGGAAGCTATTGTGAACGCAAGAAAGCAAGCGAACGAGGATAGGAAGATGGCAAGGAACCAAGATGTGGCGGCCGAGGAAAGGAGGTTGGCGGCCGAGGAGAGGAGGGTGGCGGTCGAGGAGAGGAAGGTGGCATTGGAGGAGAGGAAGGTGGTATTGGAGGAGAAGAAATTGGCCATGGAGGAGCGAACTAGATTGTTGGAATGGGAGAAGTACTTGTTCGTCATGGACACATCTACCCTCGATGAGAAGCAAAAGGAGTACGTCAATCTTGCCAGTGAAGAAGTCTTGGTCCAAAAAAGAGCCATGGCCATGGGAGGCATGGGAGCTACTATGGGAGGCATGGGTGGCTTCGGAGCTACCATGGGCGGCATGGAAGGCATGGGTGGCTTCGGAGCTACCATGGGGGGCATGGGAGGCATGGGTGGCTTCGGAGCTACCATGGAAGGCATGGGAGGCATGAGTTTTGCGTCTCTCATGGGAGGCATGGGAGCACCTCCGGGTGACATGGGTGGACGCATGTCTTTCGGTGTGCCTCACATACCTTCGCATGATGTCGTTGGAGATCTTGCCAACACCTTCCAAGCTCCCCATGATGATGCGGCGCGCGTCAATGAAGAGGAGGAGGAAGAATCGTCTTCGGATGAGGATGAAGAATCGGAGGAACAGGAGGACGAAGATGATGATTCGGCATGATTGTTGATGTGCCATTTTTTTGTCTGAACTTTTTATGTCATGAACTTGGTTGGGTGATTTTGAACTTGGTTGGATGAGATGTAGCATGATTGTTGATATGCCATGCACTTGAATTATGCTATGTCTTTTTTTATGATTGAAATATCACCATATTGTCTTTAAAATGAACATGTTGCAAGCGCCGGATGCGCGCGCTGTAAGTTTAACGTGTCTGTTGGAGCTGCGCGCGCGCAAATTTTTGCAGCGATCGTTGGAGCTAGCGCTCTTCGGCGTGCTAAAATAGGCTATTTTGACGCTGTAAAATGTTTTTAGCGCGTGGGGCGGTTGCATGCCTGGTGGAGATGCTCTGAGAACAAACCGCACGCATGCACGATCCCATCATGCTCCCACGATCCCCTCCCAACTACTACTCCTAATTGATTCTTAAAAAAACTACTACTCCCGATCTCTGCAATCCCGTTCCTCCCATTGTCTTCCCTCCAATAACTCTCCTCAACTCGAAGGGCGAGATTTCTGCAATTCCCTTCCTCCAGCTGTGTCCCCTTCTCCAATTACTCTGCTAGGAGGCAGGAGCCGGGGAGCTGAAGTTTGCAGCACCGGGCGGGGTGCAGGAGCGCGCATGGCCGGAGGGGGAGGAGAAGAGGGTGGAGTAGATGGCTAGCCAACTCCAAGGCGGACTGCGTGCAAGGAGCGCGATGGAGAAATAGACAACGAGTTCTGGTGTCGGAGACGAGATCTCCTCCACCTTGAGCGCCTCGCCGCTGGAGACGAGGCGGCGTGGATGGGGACCGGGGACAGGTAAAGGAGGGGTTGGGGTTGGGTGCCACTACTGCTGGGAAGGAAGGAGCCAAATTTCAGTTTAGGTTTTAATTTTGAATGTTGTGCTCAACAATTTGGTCTGTAGATGATACGTTTTGGTGCTAAGAAATCGCTATGAACAGCAGGTCTATGTCGAAGGGGGATAATCTTGGCGTTGGATGTGCTTTGATGGGCAAAGCTAGGGGATAAGTTAGCATGTGACTTTAATCTCCGTCCGTCCCACCCGTCTCCTTGTCGAGGGGGGCGGTCTTGTCCTTCCAGTTATAGCCTGGTTCTGCTCCCGTGTTGCCGGTCCTTTCCTTTAGCACTACCACCATCCTGGTGGGCGGTGGCGACACTGACGACACCATCTCCATGGAACAGTTCCATGAAGAGGAGGACAACATGGAAGACAACAATGATGAGCACGTCCAGCTGGTGGAACTGCCTAGGCTGCAGCGACACGCCTCCCCTTTTTTCGTCAATGAGCTCAAAGGCTCGTGTAATGTCATTTGCTTCTGTATATTAGTATGCATCCTGTAGAACAAGGTACGCTTAATTTGTGAGAAATCTGAAGCTAAGTTAGGTTCATATGTTCTTCGAGCAAAATATACGACTTTCATCTCCACTTAGGATTGTTATCACATGTATCTCGATTAAAGTGATCATTATTGTTTGCTGACTCACACAACGGGAATCGTCCCCCCCCCCTCCCGGGCGCCGCCGGGGTGCGCTACCGGTCAAAGGCTGTGTGGCAGCGGCAGCGGCGGGACTTCGTCTTCTCCAGGGCGCGGGCGCTCCAGTGGCTGGCTTGTGCGGGAGCCAGTGCATGGTTCGGCCCGCGAGCAGCGCCGGTGGTCGGGAGGTCTTCTCCTCCGGCAGGCGGCGGACCCGGGGCCCTCGCGCCCGGATCTGGTGCGGTGGTGGGCGCGCGGCCGTGGGGATCCCGCGCCGGTGGCTGGTGCGCGGTGGAGGTGTGGGACTGCACGGGAGGCGCGGGGGAGTGCGATGGGCGTGGGCGCGTTGGATCTGGGGCTTGGCCCGTGTCTAGCGGCGGCAAGGGGCGGCTCGTGCGCACGTCAGCGACGAGTGGGGGCGGCGCCGGTGCTTTCTGCGCCGGGCGGCATGGATCTGGCCCGATCTCTGGTCGGCTTCTCTGGTGGGATGGCGGCAAAGGAGCCCATGGTGGTGGAGGGGCTCGAGCGGCCTGTACGGCGCTCGAGCGACGGCTTCGGCCGCGAGGGGCGCGACCGGTGTGTGTCTGCGCGGTCTGGCACCGCGTGAACGCCTCTATGGGTGCGCGGATCGGAGGCCCATGACAGCGAGGAAGTGTGCTCCGGCGGAGTGTGTTGCGGATCTGGTCTCCGGCCGTCGGTGGTCTCCGCGAGGTGCGGTTGGCTGCGGTGGATCTTGGACTTCTTCGTCGGTGGGCGGCTTCGATGGTGATGATGTTTGGTGGGCTTGCCGACGCCAACGCGGGATGATGTGCGGCTGAGTTCGTGTGGAGCTTGGTGAAAACCATGTCTTGGCCTCGTGCCGTGACCAGCGATGGCGGCGGCCGTGGCCGTCGTTGACCTTCATGGAGGCATCGTTGCTTTGTTCTCCCACCCCTTCTGCGCGGATCTGGTCATTTCGGCCTCTCCGGGGGAAACCTTGATCTGTGATCGGACGATGGCGGCGCCTTGGTGTCGTATTCCCTCTTGGGGGCTTCGTCTTGGGAGCTTGGCGTCGGCGAGCGGGACCGGTGGATGGCGGTTGGCAGCGGGTTTGGCGTCCAGGCTTCTGTGGCAATGATGATGGTGGGAGCGATGTCGGCGACGCGGCAATGGTTGCGGTAGTCGGCTCTTCTTCGGCGTGTCCACGGTTTTGCCTCGGTTTGTTTGTTGCTATGGAGTCGAAGCTGCGGCGGCGGGGCCCTATGGTATACGATGACTGGCTGCAGGTAGCCCGTTCGGCGATCTCCCGTGGCGTCAGCTGTGCCTGGTTTTGTCCTACAGAGTTCTCCGTCAGAGTTGGCGTTGCGTCGCCTGGCCGCGGGTGGTTGAGATTTTGGCATAGATCTTCATGCAGCTTCACGTGTCCTCTACAGTGTGGGTTGAGTCGACGATCGCCTATGGCGGAGTCGGAGTCGTTTGCTCAGAGTGTAGGGATGGCGATGACGCCTCTAGGGGAGGAGTGATGACGATGACGCCTGCGTGCTGTCTCGGCGAGACCCTGTTTGGAGTGGTGTGCGTGGGCTTTTTTTATGTGTGCCGCTCAACGGTTGTAACGGTTTTTGCCCGGTTTTTCATAATTAACTGGGCAATCTGGTTTTCGCTCGGTTTTCCCTAATTAACTGAGCAACTCTTTTCTTCTTAATGAATGCAGGATAACTGCCATTTCGAAAAAAAAAATGAAGAACCAAGAGGTTGCCACTTGCGAGGGGAGAGCATTGAGATCGCTGGCCTGTGGCACTAGGACTAGTCAACTTTGAACAAGATACTATATCAATGGTGAAGTATTTAGATCAGTTCTAGCATTAACACTTGTGATATCCAATCAGTCATGTGCCATGTATGTTGTCGAAAGATGCTAACTTACTGCATCAATTTTGTCTCGAACTACTACTCTTTGGGCACTAAAATTTGTATGAAATTGAGGATATGTTTTTTTTTCACCCTCAAGCAAAGAAAGAGATTGAGGGTTCCAAGTATACAAGGATATTAGTTACAACAATTTAAGTTTTTGCTGACATTTTTTGCAAACACTACAGGATGTTCCGATTTGGTAAGGAATGAGTAGGGAAACTAAAATTCAATCCATACATCGAAACATCATACTGTAGAGATTAGTATTGACCATTTAGGTTGATCTTGCTTTTGCTAAGCAGATCGCACATGCTTGAGGTTGAGGTTTTTTTTGTCTTCAGAAATATGATTTAAGTATAGCGGGTACTCTTATTACATGCATATTGATCATTCCGTTCTATGATATTTGCTTTGTGTCCTATTAGATTTGAAAGAATTAAGAGAAATGGTAATCATGGCAAAGTGTTTGCTTTTTCTGTTTTGATTCACTTCTCAACTTGATAAACAGTAAACTAAAAAGCGAGACATAAGTTCTACAATAACATATTTTGTGATGGTACCTATACTATGCTCGAAATAAATTCCTCAAGTTTTCTTGCTCATTGCACTATTGGTTGTTCACCTGTTACAGTTAATTAATGTTCTGTTGTTAAATGTGAATATGCCCCCATATTTGTACCATTTTTAGTTATATTTTCTTTCTAGAGTTTTTCTGTCATTTTGGTCTCAGTTTTTTATTTTGACCAAACCTTGTTTTTTAACTCAATTATTTTATTTTAAAATCTCATGTCAATGGTATTATTATGCATGTGACTCAGAAGTATTTTATGACTGCTGCCAGGGATAACACTTGGTGCTTCTATGATATTTTAACATGTTCTTGCCTCTCACAGGTCCACTCAAATAGGCTACATTCAGCAGTTCCCATGTCTGCACGTGCATCAATGTGTATGACACAGTGAAAAAAATAGCGCGCTATAGCGTATTGAGAATTGCATCGCTAAATGTATCAGTGTACAATGTCTCGCTAATTGAGGTCGCCGCTATTTTGCTGTAGCGCGCCATTTTTTTCATTGGTATGCCATGCTATTTCTTTATCAGGTCAGCGAGGCTTCAGGATATACATCTCCGTCTTGCCACCTAGATGGTCTCATCCTTGGAACATGAACTACTGAAGTTGTTCTCAAACTTGGGCATGTGCAGACTCAGGTTCATACTGCAATTGTCAGGAACATGTTTCAGATGGTCACACATGCTTACGCTTAAAAATTCTAATGAACTTTTCCTATTCCCACGTTTTCAAAATCCTACGAATCAAAGAGGCCCTAACATTTTAGTAGTAGCGCGGATCCTCGCGCTACTGCTAGTCATTTTCCTAGTAGTGAGAATGCGCAATGGCCTGTTCGCACGCCTTCCGTTAACTAACACGCTAGCTCGAACAACACCTCCCTATGAGAAATTGGACGCGTGGCGGCATGTCGGCCTAACGGCCACGATTTGGATAGTGGAACTGTTCGCGTTAACGTTACACCTCTTTGTTTCAAAATACTTTTGATGTTAACGTTCATGTGTGTATCTTTTCAAAAGCATCTTATCTCAAATTGGACAAAAAAAAATACCACAGCCTATTTGTGCCATATTACAATACCATGCCCAGTTTCATGAATTTCAGGTCAGTTTTCGATTTTCTTGAATTTAAAAACCAGTATTCAAAACAATATCATTACATGCATCATGAAATAAATTTTCAAGTGATACATTTTTAGTTTTGTAGATATTCATACTTTTTAACAAAAAATTTCACAAACATTGCTTAGTTAGACTTCAAACAAATAATATATGCGGAGTAAAAAGATATTACCTCCGTACCCGTGCATTAGTCACGTTCTGAAAATCAGATAATTCGAAAACACTTATGGGCGTGATACATTAACGCATACCTTGTTTCCGTTTCTTGCCATGCAAAAGGGAATCGGTCAAAAGAGTACTATAGTAGGCCGAACCAACGAAGCTCCATTCTGTACTAATCTTAGTGGCTAGTGTATTGTACTACACAATGGAGTTGACGGGTGACCTTGGGTAGTGGCGACTGAGGGACTTGAACGTGCTCCGCATGGTAGGTGTGGGTGGGCTATTACTAAAGCATCACTCAATTACTCATGCGTACTAGTCATTATGGACCGGGGACTCTAGGGGAATTTCACAAGGCTAGAATTCTGGCCGCCAGATATTTTGATTCAAAACGCAAAGGCTCGAGTGGAGGTGCGAAGTTTTTATCGCGGTTCTTTTAGTTGGGGTTTGCTAATGTGTGTACCACACACGCCGCCACCACGACACGAGCCTGGTCTGGCCGGTAGGCCGTCGGGTGCTAGCATTTGAGAATGCAAAAGGAATCTTTTTAAAAATTGGCAGGCGAATCTATATGTATTACATTGCCCGTATTTTCCTTGCAAATAATGACGGTAATTGATTTATGACGAGTTGTTGAATTAGAGTGAGTTTGTGCTATAGTGATCTTAGCTTGGATTTCACATTTCATGGTATCCATACTAAGTTTTTGAATGTAAATTCAAATATAAAACATGTATGCTATGGTGGTGAGAAAACTTAGGATGTATTCAAGCATATGACCACACACACAAATACAACAACAATCAAGTCAATATGGTGCACCAACTTTCCAAACCATGCATGCATGGCACAAATTCACAAAAACGTAAGACATGCATGGTCCTCAATTCATACAATGTACATTAAACTGGAATGTGAATATTAAGTCTAGTATTATGTACACTCAAATGTTGTGTTTAGGTCTCTCCATCGATCCTCCCCCACCCCCTCTAACCATACATACTTCATCTGTCGATCGATCTTCATGTTTCTGTTAACCGGCTTATAAAGCTACTGATATCAGTCTCACGCTCATTCTTTCTCTTCATGCTTCGATCTCCATTTGTCCCACACCCGCCCTCACGCTCTCAACAAATGTATTTCTTGCACACACACCATTCGTGCCCTCCATGATGATCTCTCTCTCCCCCCCTCTCTTTCTCCTCCCTCTCCCTCTAGACACATACATTGCCTCTCTAAAAAAACTCCCCACCGTGCGCGCGCACACACAGTCTATCTAGGCAACTCTCATCGTATCTCTCTCCTTCAGCCCTCACTAAAGCTTCGTCGCACGATATCTCTCCAAATCGTCTTTCACATCCGAGTGTACGCTAGCCCACACTCACTCAATCTCACTCTTTATGTGTGTATCGATTGACCATGATTTCTCTCGCCGTCTCTCCCACACATAGAAGCTCCCTTTCCGTCTCTCGCATAGGCGGAGCTATGTAGATTGTCAGGGGGCAACCCCCAAACCTTAGATTAAATTATGAAGGTCTTTTTTAGGAGGGGGTCAGATTCTATATTTTTTTAGCACTTGACCCCCATCCCCCAAACACCAACGGGTTGTGCCCCCCCTCGGGAGAATATCATGTGCGCCCACACCTTAGATGCTATATGGTGATACGAGCTCCTCGGAGTCGTTAGATATGAGAGCTAGCGGCTCCGAGGAGTTCCGAATGTTTTTGCAAAAAAAAACTTAATGAGTTTGGGAACTGTGCACAATTAATACAAAAACTACTCAAATATCATTAGATCTCAGATCCAACGGCCTCGAACCTCGTATCACCGGCTCCCACACCTTAGATGTAACACCCCAAAAATTAAATCATGTTTTATTAATTAAAATTTCGTCAGAAAGATTTATTTTCTATTTTCTGGCTTTTCTATTAATTTCAGAGCCACTTCTTTTCTCTGGATTTCAAAATTTTTCCCTCTTATCTGAAACTTTTGAATAATATTGTGGGACTTAAATACTTTATTCAAGCATATTATTTCATTTAGTAAAACCAGTGGAATTATTTTTGTAATAAAACTTGCTTAGTTTTAATTCTTTTAATAGCATTTTCACTCCTTTAAAGACCTCTATTGCACTACAACCCCTTTATATATTCATTTAAAAATTCCACAAAAATTTGTAAATGACATGTGATGTCCCTGGATCACATTTATGCAAAAACCCAGCCAAGTGTTTTGTAAATTTTGAGAAAATCATCCTCTTCTTCATTCTGGTCCAGTTTGGCATTTTGTACTACAACCCCATTTTATGTTTCTCTAATGACCTTGATATTTTTCTTGCTCGTAGTTAACCCTACCAAACTCTTAAGTCCAAGAGTGTAGGACCATTGCAATAATTTTTGCCCATGCAATAGTACCCTTTAGTTTCTGTCCAGAAACATAGTTTTGGGATATTTGCATTATCAAGTTTTTGCTTTTGTCAAAATAACCTTGCCATCATGTAGTGGACCTAAGGAGACCCCAACCTGGAGATTTTGGTGGCCTGTAAACCTCTCTTGATGCCCATGACATTTTGTCAAACACCCTGGGTGCATGGCCAGAATTGGCATGCTCCTAAGAGTGTATTAGGAAGTTGATCCCCTGGTCTAACCAAGATGTCCCCTAGCTTTGCTTCGCCCCCTAGCATAGTTCTGTTAATTTTTAGCTCCATCGTAGCCCATTAGCATGCCGTGGCAATCTGTCCAACAAGTGATGTGCGTGCCCGGAGCGCGAACAGTGCTCTCGTTTTGCACGTGCTCGCGCCCGAGCCGACGCGTCCCCTGGCCTTTGGCCGTCCGCAGGGCCACTCCCCCGTCCTCTCCAGCTCGCAGGCGCCACCCGACCGCCCCTGGCTCCTCCGCAGCGTCGCCGCAGCGAGCCCTTGGCAGCTTGCCGTCAGCCGCAGGCCGAGCCTACCATGGCAGCGCCGCCCAAGCCACAGCCGCGCGCCAGCTAGTCCCGTGCACAGCGCGAGCTCATCCGCAGCCCGTCCTCTAGCGCCAGCCACCGCCACGTCGCCCCTGTTGCAACAGAAAGTCGGTCCGCCGGAGTTATCCATAGCCACGGCGAAACCGACCTTGCCCGTGTATATAAGGACAAGCCCGAGCTCGCCCATCTCCTCAGATCCCCTCCTCCTTTCCCCATGAGCCCTCTAGAGCATCCAATCGACTGGGAGAAGCTGAAATTTGTAGGTCCGACAGCCATGGCCGCCGCCGCCCTTCCGGTTGATTTCGACGCTCCCGAGCCCCCGGCCTCCCAAATTTCTTCTCCGCTAGCCCCTGGTAGCCTCGAGTGTCCATCCCAACCGCCAATTTCATCAGAGCGAGCAGGTGGGTGAGATCCCCGATCGGGCCAGCACCACCTTCCGTCGGAGGCCTTGTTACCGGTGACCCCGTCCACCTCTCCGTCCCCGACAACCACCAGGAGGACCGCGGGGATCCCGTGGACCCATTCCCGTGCCTAGTACCCCGCGAGGAGCAGCCATCCGCCGGCTAGCGTCGCCGAAGCTCGCCTCTGCTTCCTGGACAGGAAGCAGGAGGGAGAGGATGAACCCGACAGGTGGTTCCCACCTGTCGGTGAGACGAGCTTTGCCTCCAGTGGCACAGTCCCAGTGAAGCGTTTCCCTCTGAGGAAAGCGCATTTTCTGTAAGTGCGCGACTAATCTCAGCAAGCGTATTCTCAATCAAACCGTTTTCCTTTTTCTGTTTTTTTTTAAAACAGAGTTTCACCTCTACTTTGACTGGTCATAACTTTCAAAATAAAACTCCAAATGAGTTGATTCTTTTTCCTACTTCTCTCAAATTTCACCTAGTTTATTTTAAGATTTATTTCAAAAATATTTAAGACAACGTTTTGTGCTGTTTTTGAATTGCGTGTTGATTCAAATATTTTCAAAATAGGAATTGAAGAGAGGAGCAAACTTTCAAAAGTTTTGTGATGCACCCTACCTCTCTGCACATTTAAGGCAAGCATTCTGAACCCTTGGTATGATATTCGTTGTGTGATGTTTGGTGTGACAAATGAAACTATACACGCATGAAGTGCACGTTATTTCATGTGAAGGTGGGATCATGTTTGCAATACATGATGATGATTCTTGCTATTAAACTTGAGATGCCTGTGGCAGTAGTCACCACCTTGTGCCACCCCTGCCTACCGGAAGGAATCCAGGATAAGTCTCTGTCTTGGGTAGACATGAGCTTGGTGCTGACATCTCGTCGGAGCGAGAATGGTCAGTGAGGCATGATGGGATGTGATAAGTGGTGATTCTGCCTGAGAGTGTGGAAAAATATTTGTTGTGCTAACCATGCAGGGAACATTTAAACCTCCTGAGTCGACCATAGATCGAGTCTTGTTCCAGTAACCCCCATACTTGTTTCGTACTACCACTTGTCTCTGCCGCAGGTAGGGTACGGTTCAGTAAGTTGTCAACCCCTTTCTTGGCACACACCGTACAGAGAGGACATGGTGGAAGATACCGGCTGCATTCGGTAGGCATGCCACCTGGTCCGGGGGCATGGGTGTTTCCGGTTGGGACCGAGAGGGGGGCACCCCTTAGTAGCGCGCGGTATAAATTTGATCCCATGCTAATCGAGGTTGTAGCCTCCCCACTTAGAGTTTTGCTTAACGAGTGTCGTGGGTGATTCCAGGCACCGGTAAGTTAAGCTGGTGTGTGCGGGTCAGGTGTGTTTTCAAGTCAAAGACCGTAAGCGGAATTAGTCCCGGTGGACTAAAGGAATCCGTTACTCGTGGGTAAACAGTACACCCTCTGCAGAGTTTAGATCTATTCGAATAGCCGTGTCCGCGGTTAAGGACTACAGTCTGGGATGGGTCGAGTGTCGGTCTTAGTGTCGGTCTTCGGAGGAAAACTTCTAAACCGGAATATTGATCATGACGTGTGACGAATGATGATTATGATTATTATTATGGTGGACTAACCATTTATATTGTTGAATTGTTGAGTATCCCTGGGATGGTTCTACCTCCTGGATACTCATTGTGATTATTATTATATAAGCCCTTTATGTGGCGTCGCTCAGACGCCCGACTGTGGCATGCTGATTATTTATTGTCCTTATAAGCCCTTTATGTGGCGTCGCTCAGACGCCCGACTGTGGCATGCTGATTATTTATTTTCCTTATAAGCCCTTTATGTGGCGTCGCTCAGACACCCGACTGTGGCATGCCTATTATTTATTTTCCTTATAAGCCCTTTATGTGGCGTTGCTTAGACGCCCGACTGTGGCATGCCTGCTAATTATTTTCCTTATAAGCCCTTTAGGTGGCGTCGCTCAGACGCCCGATTGTGGCACGCATGTTATTATTTTTCTTCTAAGCCCTTTATGTGGCGTCGCTCAGACGCCCGACTGAGGCATGCTTTATATTATTATCCTTTCGAGGCGTCGCTTCAGACACCCGATCGGTTTATTCTATTTTTTTTATTCTCTGATTGCTTATTCATGTTTAATATGAATGACATGTTTGCGTGCATCGTGAATTTTATTTTGTGACTGACTAAGTGATCGTGGATTATTTCAGTGCATGATTATCACCTGTTATATTATACCTGTTTTCATGATGTTTGCGAGTACATTCAAAGTACTCACTGGCTTGTCTCTGGCTATTATCTTGGCCAGATTTCATGCTTGGAGAGGAGTGCAACGACGACAGCCCCGGAACCTAGGCCACGGAGATAGCAGCCGCGCGAAGATAGGAGTTAACCAGGTCAGCTGTTCCTGTGGGAAATGGAGTCCCATAGACGCTGATGATCCGCAAACCGCTTCCGCCATCAACCACTAGAGACTTTTGTTGTACTCATAGACCACAATGGTCTTGTACTTCAGATTTTGTATTTTTCTTGGAATTTCTGTATCAAGAATGTGCTTCACCAGCTAACAGTAATCCTGGGGTTGGTGAGCACAAGGACCATTTGCTGGGAAATTAATTTCCTGGAAAACCGGTCCTGACATTAGATGCTATGGTGATACGAGCTCCTGAGAGATGTTGGATCTGAGATGCAGTTGCTCCTAGGAGGTTTTAATGTTTTTTTTTCTAAAAAACTCAAATAGTTTGGGAATTTCTCACAAGTAAAAACTACTCAGATGCCATTGTATCCCGGATCAAATGGCCTCGAAGTCCGTATCAACATAGCAAGGTGCAGGAGCATCTGGTATTCTCTTGTTCGAGAGAATATCAGGTGTTTCCACACATTAGATACTATGATGATAATAGCTTCCAAGAGATCCAACGCTCCCAACAGGAGGTCTAGATGCTTTTTGCAATCTACTGCTCAAAGAGTCTGGGACTCGCGCATAAGTACAAAGACTACGGACAGGCTAGATCCAATGGCCCAGAAGCTCGTATCACCATAGCCTCTACGCTGCGGGGACCACGTAATATCGGGTGCTCCCACACCTTAGATGCTATGGTGGTACGAGCTCCTAGGAGGTTTGAATGTTATTTGTTGCAAAAAGACCCTCGAAGAGTTTGGGCATTGCACATAAGTGGAAAGACTACTCACATGTCATTGGATCTGAGATCCAACGACAAAGAAGCTCATACCACCGTAGCATCTAAGCTAAGTTGAGCACCTGATATTCTCCGCCGCTCTCACTTCTGTCTCTAAACTAGTACAATACGTGGAACTGGTGTCGTAACTTGTTTAACCGCGCGAAGTGTTTCTGCAAAAAATTCCCTCGTACACAGAAATCTCGGAACAACACACGGGGATCCCACTTGTCATGGAATTTTTTTAAAACCAAAAATAAAAAATCACAAGTTTGAGATTCGAACAGGCAACCTCGAGTAGATAAGTGTAGGTCGATAGCCAACTGAACTAGCAATTGTTGTTTTCTATTTTGCATAACTCGGCTTTATATTACCATGAGTAGAATAGAGGGACTGGTTCGTGAGCACGTGCCTCAACGTTGACTCACTTACTAGCGGGTCCCTTGTCTGCGATCTATCTCTCATCTAGTTCTACCTTTAGACGCATGGGCAAACACGAAGAGCAGCTGATACGGGGCAAACCCGTGAGGGCCGGTCTTTTCACACTTGGAGGGGAAAGAGAGGAAAATCAAGAGGCAAACGAAGAACACTCAAGGACAATCCTCAAATCACACATCCACTAGATCCAACGAACGCAAGAGGTAAAAGATTCGAATCCAACAAACGGATACAAGTACCGGTAGCCTTCCCACTCCAAAGAGATGGGTCTTGAAATCCACTTGGGGATCTTCCCTAAGAAGGGGCCTTGGCATCCATAGGATATTCTCACAAAGAGGTGTCAATCTCCTAGAGAGAAGTATATAGAAGGAGCAATGCTCAAGTAACTATGAGCCAACACATTGCTAACAATAGAAATGAGGAGGAGGGGTCCTATTTATAGTCTTAGGAGAGTTGGGGCGAGAGAGAGGGGATACATGGCCCGTTGGCCCGCGTCTGCCCACACAGGGGGCGGATGTCCGGGCCAGGGGCCGGATGTTCGGGGTTTCAGGGGTTGGCCGGATGTCCGGGCCGTGGGGGCCGGATGTCCGGGTTGCTGGCGCCAGCCTCTGCCTGGTTCGGGTGTGGAGGCGTCGGATTTCCCGGGGTGAGGGCCTGATGTCCGGGCGCTGGAGAGTCGCCGGATGTCCAGGCCTTGGCCAGATGTCCGGGGCTCGGGTGGCCGGTTTTTGCCCGGTTCTGGTGTCTTCCGTTCAGATTTTCATGGCCGCAGGCCGGATTTCCGGGCAGGGCCGGATGTCCGGCGCCTGTAGCTGCGGCTGCTTGGCCTTGGCGCCTGTGTAGTCTCCAGGGGCTGGACGTCCGGGGCATGGGCCGGATGTCTGAGGCCTGGGAGGTTGCTTGGCCTTCTTTTGGTCCTCTCGCTCTTCCATTTTTGGATCCATCTTCATAGTGACTTGGCCTTCTTTCCTAGTGTCCTCAAGATCATCTTCATGGTACCTAAGCATGCAAAGAGTCTCCGCTTGAGGTAGCATCCAAGTTTCATGAACATCAAAGGGAGAATCGTATAGGAGAGATGTCACCTCGGTTTTAATGGCACGTGCACGTGCTCTTGTCATGGGACCCTTTGGGGCTTGAGGTGATGGTGATGGGTCCATGGGGATGACCATGGGATGCTCCGCATCATCTCCCCCCTTGGGAAAGATCCGTCCTCGGATCAAGATCTTCATCACCATGGAAAGGGGAAAGGTCCTTGACGTTGAAGATGTCACTCACATTGTACTTGCCGCGTGGAATGTTGATCTTGTAGGCATTGTCGTTGTAGCGTACCAACACCTTGAAAGGTCCGTCGGTTCGAGGAAGTAACTTGGACTTGCGCTTGACGGGGAAGCGATCCTTGCGTAGGTGGAGCCACACAAGATCACCGGTCTTGAGCACCATGGGGTGCTTGTTGAGGTTGCGCTTGTTTGTGACGCGTTTCACTTGGTGTGTTGTCGTGTGCCTTGTATCTTTGATGTAGCTTGCCCTTGCACTTGTGTCCATGTTGACGCGCTCTTGGAGTGATAGTGCAAGTATGTCCAATAGGGACAAAGGGTTGAATCCGTAGACCACTTTGAAAGGAGACTTGTCGGTGGTGAAGTGACGCGCGCGATTGTAGGCGTACTCGGGGATGGGGAGACAATCTTCCCATTCCTTGAGGTTCTTCTTGATCAACACGCGTAGTAGTGTCGAGAGCGTCTGGTTCGTCACCTCCGTTTGGCCATCTATTTGTGGGTGATAGGCCGAAGAGAAGAGTATCTTGATCCCGAGCTTGGCGCATAGAATTTTTTTAAAAAGTAGCTAATGAACTTGACGTCGCAGTCCGAGACAATGGTCTCTGGAACTCCATGTAGTCGTAAGATGTCCCTACAAAAGAGATTTGCAACATGTGAAGCATCGTCGATCTTATGACATGGAATGAAATGAGCCATCTTGGAAAAACGGTCCACAACGACAAAAATGGAACCATGGCCATTTTTAGTTCATGGCAAACCAAGCACAAAGTCCATGCTAATGTATTCCCAAGGTTGGAAAGGTATAGAAAGAGGCATGTAAAGACCATGGGATTGAGCTTTTGACTTAGGTTTGCGACATGTAGCGCATCAGTTGGTGAAACGTGCAACATCACAAAACATCTTTGGCCAAAAGTACTTGTTGGATAGGGTGGCATATGTCTTGTCGCATCCGAAGTGACCGATAAGTCCTCCACCGCGAGCCTCTTGCGAAAGCAACAAACAAAGAGAAGACTCGGGTATACAAAGTTTGTTAGCACGCATAAGATAACCATCTTTCATGTAGTAGTTTTCCCAACAAGGTTTCACTTGGCACTTAGCATATGGAGTAGCAAAGGAAACATCATGCTCATACAAATCTTTGATATGCTCAAAACCAATGACATTCAATTCAAGTTGAGTAACTATCATGCATTTACGGGAAAGAGCATCTGCCACAACATTTTCTTTACCCTTGATGTATTTGATGACATAAGGAAAAGACTCAATGAATTCACTCCATTTAGCATGTCGTCTGTTCAACTTAGTTTGACCCTTAAGATACTTGAGAGTTTCATGATCGGTATGAATGACAAATTCATGAGGGCAGAGATAATGCTCCCAAACATGTAACACTCTCACCAAAGCATACAATTCCTTATCATATATGGCATAGTTAAGTTGAGCGTAGGAAAGTTTGTCACTAAAATACGCAATTGGGCGCTTCTCTTGCATAAGCACACCACCTATGCCATTACCACTAGCATCACAATGCACTTCAAAGGTTTTGTCAAAATTGGGTAAGGCAAGCAAAGGTGCATGAGTAAGCAAATTTTTAATCTCATGGAATGCGGTGTCTTGGGATGGTCCCCAAATAAATGGTGCATTATTCTTTCTCAAAGCATGTAGAGGAGATGCAATCATGCTAAAGTCCTTAACAAAGCGATGGTAAAAGTCGACTAGTCCTAGGAATCTACGCACTTGTTGCAAATTGGTGGGTGTGGGCCAAGTTTGAATAGCATCAATTTTAGTTTCATCAACTTGAACACCATTGGAATATACCACAAATCCTAGGAAAACAACCTTGTCGACCCCAAAAGTGCATTTCTCCATGTTTGCATATAATTGTTTGTCGGATTTCGGGCTCCGCAAAACCCTTAAGATTCGAACACAGGGGCGTGTGCGAAGATCCCCAGCGGCTTCGCCCAACCTAGCTCGCTACTCGATGAACACAGCAACAAACTCGCACGATGACGAGGAAGAAGATGAACACGACAGTTTACCCAGGTTCGGGCCGCTGCGAAGCGTAATACCCTACTCCTGCTTTGGTGGATTGCCTCTCGAGGAGGTGGGGTGGATGAACTAGTACAGTGTTTTAGAGCCTCGTGAGGGCTCTCCTTGTGGTGTTCGAGGCCCTCTGTGGCTCGGTGATGGATGAGTGGAGGAATGGATTCCCGATCCCTCTCTACGGCGCAGCCTACCCTCTATATATAGCGGTGGCTCCGGTCCTCTTCCCTTATCGCACTGGCGGGAAGGGATCCCACAACGGCCAATTTTGAAGGGGGACAGGAGTACGTGCCGGCCCTGCCCAAAGGCGGTCTTCGCCTGTAAAGTAGCTGTCGACGGCGCAGGGATGGGCTCAGCGATGACATCCTCCCTGCGGGGCTGGTGGTTGTGGTCTTGTTGCACCGGAATGGAAACCTTTGGGGGGTGCTTTGGGAACCCGCGTACGTCCTTGCTCCCTTTGCACTAAAGGGGAAACTGTGCCGCCTGGCGCGCTGGCGCCCGCCTGTCCTTCCTTGCGTCACCCTTGACTCCTGAAGCCGGGCCTTGCATAGAGATCTCCGCCGCTCCGGAGGGGGCCTGAGGAGGCCCATCCCTTGCCGGTCTTGATGCTGCTCCTCGCGAGCCTAGGGCCCTCGCGAGGGCTTTGCCTTGAGTGGGGCCGCGCCTGGCTGTGTTTGGTTGATGAAGTGGGCCATGCCCTGGGCCGCAGGCAGGCATGTCTGGGTACCCCCGTTCCCAGAATGCCGACAGTAGCCCCCGGGCCCAAGGCGCGCTCGAGCTGACTTCCGGGCAAAGCCTTGAGGATGACCCGAAGCGCCGCGGGCCCCAATCGCCTGCGGGCCAGGCTTTACACGCGTCGAATGCCCTGACGGCGACGCCCCCGCTCCCCGGGGGCGTCCGGAACCGCTTCCAGTCAAACTGACACGACGCCCGGGTGCTGCGCCAGCCATCATTGCTTCCTCTTGAATGCTGCCGCCGCTTCGTGTCACGCGGACGTGACCCTTCAGAGACCGCACGCGCCCGGGAACGCGTGGGGACGCAGGGCCGCCCTTGGCTGTATATAAGCTGACGAGGGCGAGAAAACCCTCACTCACCTTCGTCTTCTTCGCCTCCCCATCTCCAATCTGTTGCTCCCCCAGTCATGGCGTCGATGAGGAAGTTCTTTGCTGCTGAGAAGGGAAAGGCCTCCGGGGAGGGTCCTGCTGCTCCGCCGCCCAGGAGGGGCCGCGGTCGCCCTTGGAAGTACGACACGACGCCGACGGCGGTCTCCAGCGAGCGCTGCCGTGGTTCTGCGCGCCCTGGGATCACCATCAGCGGCCGCGGTTGGGCGTCGTCCAGCGGGGGCGGCCGCAGTGGCCGCGGCGGTGGCGGCCGAAGTGGGAGGTCGACGGTGGCCACCCGGCCGCCGCGCCCGCGGCTCCACTCGGCTGACACGGCCCAGAAGTTTGTGATGTGGGCGGAAAGGCCGGAGGCCGCCTGGTTCCAACTCCCGAACTTCTTCGCGGGGGTGCTACCGGCCGGAGGGCCCGCCAGCCTATGGCTGTAGGCCGACGGTTGCTGCAGCGCGGCGTCTTGGGTGGAGGTCGAGGTCACTCCCGGAGGCTACGTGTACTTGAACCGCGGGTGGCAAGCGTTCGCCCGCGCTCGTGGCCTGAAGGGGAGGCGCACCCTCCACTTCAAGTACGACGGGGAGGCGACGCTCTTTGTCAAGATCTTCGGGGAAGAGGGTGAGCGCCTGGGGTGCTGCCCGGAAGATGTCGGCCGCGGCGATCTTGGAGATGAGCTTGCCCTTCACGACGGGCGCCGCGCCTCCAGCAGCAGTGACACCCCCTCCGAAGGAAGCCCGAGCGACAGCAGCGACAGCAGCTACGACGCGCTGCCACGCCGACGCACCCGGGTCTCGGGGGGTAGCCAGCCGCTACGGCGCCGCTCTTCCGCTCCAGGGGCATCTGTCCCGGCGCGCTTCCACGGGGCCGTGAAGGAGGAGGAAGACACCGACTGAGTGCCGGTGCACCGATGCCGGGGCTCCTGAGGCGGCAGCCCCCGTGCAGCTGTTCACTTTCTTTCTCCTCCTCTTCTCCTGCACCTGTAATCCAAGAACTAAGGGAGGTCCTGTGGGTCGTGTAACGCACTCGGGCGCCTGCCCCCTTTTATCAGTACCTTCTGCATTCTGTTAGCTGGAATTTCCTTCCGGTCGTGGTTAGGGTACTTAGCTCGACATGCTCGCGGTAGGCTTCTCGGTTATGGAGGCGCGGCTGTTGCGCTCGGAGGGTCCGTTCGCCTGGCGGGCTTCTTCTTCTTGCGAGCGAGGTGGGTTGGGAGCTCTGTCGGCGCTCTATGTCTGTAGGTCCCAGTCCCGCACATTTCCCTACCATCGCAAGGTACGACCAGTTCACCTGGACGCCCCTCACGAGGTGAGGCCCCGACACCCTTGATGCCGACCGGAAACCAAGGACGACCTCAAGGGGCGAGTGGCTTTTCGACCGGTAAGGCTCCTGAGGCACGATGCTCAGGAGCCCCCTTCGACACTCAAGCAGCTCTACGTCAGCAGGTCCCAGTCCCACACATATCCCCACCACCGTTAGGTACGACCGGAAACCAAGGACGCACTTCATGGGGCGAGGCCCCGACACCCCTGATGCCGACCAGAAACCAAGGACGACACCAGGGGGTCGGGTGGCCTTATAACCGGTAAGGCTCCTGAGGCGCGATGCTCAGGAGCCCCCTTAGACGCTCAAGCGGCTCCCGAAAATTCTGCTCCCTGCCCCAGGGAGGGCAGGCTTCTTGAGTCTTCCTGAGGCTCTGAGTTGCCGTTCAAGTAGCCCTACGTCGGCAGGTCCCAGTCCCGCACATTTCCCCACCACCGTTAGGTACGACCGGAAACCAAGGACGCACTTCACGGAGTGAGGCCCCGACACCCTTGATGCCGACCGGAAACCAAGGATGACACCAGGGGGTCGAGTGGCCTTATGACCGGTAAGGCTCCTGAGGCGTGATGCTTAGGAGCCCCCTTAGACGCTCAAGCTGTCGCAAGAAAAATTAAAATTTTGTTTCCTTTCCAAGGTGGCGCGTCGGGCCGTGAATGGAGCCCCCGAGCGAGTACGAGACGATACGCGCCTGCTGACTCATCCGTGAGTACCATGCGAGGATCCGGGCACCAAGGCCTTGGTGAGGTGTAAGCACCGTGCCCCCCAGCCCCCGCTCGCGGGGTACGAGGAGGAAGGGAGCAGGCGAGTGCTTGACTCGAGGAGAGAAAAACCAACATGAGAAACGGCGATGAAAACAAATCTTTGACCCTTTCCTTTAAAACATGATTTAAAAAAAAAGACCCCGAGTTTAGTTTCATAAAGGCTGGCAAATCCAAACACGAGAAAAGCAAATAACGGCCGCGTCCGGCGCCTAAACTAGTCTTCGTCTTCCCCCAGCGCTGAGCGTAGGGCATCCACGTTGCATGGGCATAGCCATTGATGGGCAGTGTTGACTTCTCCGACAGCTCTGGGCTGTGGCTGCCACATTGCATGGGAGGAACCCCTCCGCGTCCTCGGGGGGCTCCGGGCGTATACAACCCACTCATTATTACGTGAGAGTGTCACGGGTAGAACTTCCGGAGGTGCTGGATGTTCCAGGCGTTCTGGATGGGGACCCCGTCCTGAGTCTCCAGGCGCACGGCGCCAGGCCTGGAGACATGAACGACCTTGAACGGGCCCTCCCACATGGGTGAGAGCTTGTGCAAGCTTTCCCTGGAGAGAACCCGCCTCAGGACGAGGTCTCCGACTTCAAGGGTCCTGGAGCGGATGTTGCAACAGTGGTAGCGCCACAGCGCTTGCTAATACCGCGCAGCTCGGAGCGAGGCCCGACGACGTGCCTCCTCTCCAAGCACGAGGTCCGTTCCCCGCGCAGCATCCTGATGCTCCTCGTCGAATGCCAAGACCCGTGGGGATCGGTGCTTGATCTCATGGGGGAGGACAGCTTCGGCTCCGTAGACGAGGAAGAACGGGGTCTCACCGGTGGGCTTAGTTGGGGTGGTGCGGATGGACCACAACACCGACTGAAGCTCATCGACCCAACCCCTGCCGTAGGCTTCAAGCTTCTTCTTGAAGCTCCTTGCCTTGAGGCCCCGCAGGACCTCTGCGTTGGCGCGCTCTGCCTGGCCGTTGCTCCGGGGGTGGGCCATCGAGGCGTAACATATCTGCGTTCCAAGGTTAGCACAATAGGTCTTGAAGAGGTTACTTGTGAACTGCGAACCATTGTCGGTGATGATGCGGTTGGGGACGCCGAAGCGGCTCACGAGGCCCTTGATGAACTTGACGGCCGACCCGGCAGGGATGGTGCGGACGGGCTCCACCTCCGCCCATTTGGTGAACTTGTCGATGGCGACGTAGAGGTAGCGGTACCCGCCCGCTGCTCGCGGGAAGGGCCCCAGTATATCCAGCCCCCAGACCGCAAAGGGCCAGGAGAGTGGAATGGTCTGGAGGCCCTGCGTGGGTTGGTGAATCTGCTTGGCATGAAACTGGCAGGCCTCGCAAGACCGAACCAGCTCGATGGCGTCGTCAAGCGCCGAGGGCCAGTAGAAGCCCGATCGGAACGCCTTCCCTGCAAGCATGCGTGAAGAAGAGTGATGCCCGCAGTCTCCTTCGTGGATGTCGGCCAGCAGCTCGCACCCTTGCTCCTTGGAGATGCACCGCAGCGCGATGTCGTTCGGGCATCTACGGTACAAGTCGCCGTCTTGCAAGCAGTAGGCTGTGGCTTGTCGAGCTACGCGCTCCGCCTCTTCCTCCTTCTCCGGTAGCGTGCCGTGAAGCAGGTACGCCCTGAACTCTTGCATCCAACTGTCGGCCTGGGGCTCCAAGGCCAGGAGCAGTCGGGCTCCTGAGGCCTGGCCACAGTCCGGAGCCCCCGAGGGCGGTGCTGGGGGGAGCTCCTCACTTTGTGGCGCCGGGCCTTTGGTAGGTGGTGTCGCGGAGGGTTTGAAGAGCCGCTCCTCGAAGAAGCCTGGCTCCTGAGGTTCGCAGCGCGAGGCCCTCTTGGCGATGTCATCGGCTTTCTTGTTCGCGCCGCGCGGGATGTGCTGCAACTCCAAGCCCTGAAAGCGTTTTTCGATCTTACGTACCTCTTCCAGATACGCCTCAATGTGCTCGTCCTTGGGCGTATACTATTTGTTGGAGAAGTTGACGAGGAGCCGAGAGTCGCCCATGACGGTGAGGCACTGAACCCCCAAGGCCGCCGCCGCCTTGACGCCGGCGATGAGGCCCTCGTACTCCGCGATGTTGTTGGAGACCTTCTCTCCATGCTGGAAACAGAGCTGCACAGCATAGCTGAGCTTGTCTCCTGCCGGGGAAGTGAGTACGACCCGGCTCCCGCTCCTTTGCGTGTGAAGGACCCGTCGAAATGCATGGTCCAGCCTTTGGGTGCTTCATCGCCAGGGACGAGGGACTGGCTCCCCTCTAGGCCCCGGTCCGGGGCGTCTGTCTACTCCGCCATGAAGTCTGCTAGGGCTGCCCCTTTGATGACCCTGGTCGTGCTGAACTCTATGTTGAAGGCCTGCAGCTCGATGTTCCATTCGGCAACTCTCCCCGCCGCTTTGGGGTTGTGCAGGATCTTTTCCAAGGGGTAAGCAGAGATGACCTTGATGGGATGCCCATGGAAGTAGTGACGCAGTTTTCTTGAGGCGACAAGGAGCGCCAGGAGGAGCTTCTGCTGCATGGGGTAGCGCGAGCGCGCGTCCCGCAGCACCGTACTGACGTAGTACACCGGGTGCTCGACGAGGGTGAGGTCTCCCGCGGTGTCCTGCTCCGTGGCAAGCCCAAGGGGCCTGGGCGCCTCGGGGGCCGTTGGCGTTGAGGGGGCCTCGTGAGGGTCGAGCGCCTCAGGGGCCGCCGGAGCGGCCTGGGCTTCAGGTGCCCCAGCTTGAGGAGGAGCGGGCTCCTGTTGAACGTGCGAGCCCCCTGGCTCCGCGTGCGGGCGCACGCCGGTGCCTTTCGATGCGGTGCGTGTGCCGGCTCGCTCTTCCCTAACTGCCACCAACGCAGCGCTGGCGGAATGGGAGGTGGCAGCCAGGTATAGCAACAAGGGCTCCCGAGGGTGAGGTGCTACCATCACTGGTGGGCTTGTGAGGTATCGCTTGAGTTCCTCAAAGGCGGCGTCGGCCTCCGGGGTCCACTCGAAAGGGCCCTTCCTTTTCATGATCTTGAAGAACGGCACGGCCCGCTCGCCGAGCTTGGAGATGAAGCGCCCCAGGGAGGTCACGCATCCCGCCAATTTCTGCATTTCCTTGAGGGTTTGGGGCGCGCTCATCTTGTTTATGGCCTTGATCTTCTCCGGGTTCGTCTCGATTCCCCGGTGCGACACCAGGAAACCGAGCAGCTTGCCCGAGGGGACCCTGAAGACGCACTTTTCGGGGTTGAGCTTCAGGTTTACCTCCCTCAGGCTGGCGAATGTCTCCTCCAAGTCATCGACCAAGGTCTTGGCCGCCCTGGACTTGACCATGATGTCATCGACGTAGGCTTCTGCATTCCTCCCGAGTTGCGGCCCCAGGGTGATGTGCATCAGCCGCTGGAAGGTCGCCCCAGCGTTCCGCAGCCAGAAGGGCATGCACGTGTAGCAGAACACCCCACACGTGGTGAGGAAAGCCGTCTTCTCGACGTCCTCCACCACCATTTTGATCTGCTGGTAACCTGAGAAGGCGTCCAGGAAGCACAGGAGGTCGCACTCCGCGGTGGAGTCCACGATCTGGTCGATGCGCGGCAGTGGGAATGGGTCCTGGGGACAGGCTTTGTTGAGGCTCGTGAAGTCGACGCACATACGCTCCTTCCCGCACTTCTTTGGGACGACCACCGGGTTGGCCACCCACTCTGGGTAAGGCACCTCCCGGATAACCCCTGCCTCCTTCAGCTTGCCGACCTCCTGAGCGATGAATGCTTTCTTCTCCGGAGCTTGCCTCCTTGCCTTTTGCTTCACCGGGCGCGCGTTCGGGCACACGATGAGGTGGTGCTCGATTACGTCCCTTGGGACCCCTACCAAGTTGGAGGCGCTCCACGCGAACGCGTCCTTATTCGCCCTGAGGAAGGCCACCAACGCCTCCTCTTGGTCTTGAGGCAGGTCGGCGCCGATGGTGAAGGTAGGGCCCGGGTTTTCTTCGTCCACCGGTACTTGCTTCGTCTCCGCCCGATTCTGGGAGAACAGCTGCTTCTTCTTTACAGGCGCGACGTCGTGGACACCTCCGGGGTCCTCTGCGGCCCACGCTGCGCCCCCGGCACTGGTGCACGCCGCGGCCGCGGCCTTGTAGGAGAGCTTGAGCATGTGGGACGCGTCCTTGACATCTCCCACAATGGTGAGGACACCGCCGCTCCCGGGCATCTTGACGACGTTGTAACCCGGGTGCGTTGCCGCCATGAGCTGGGCAAGGGCGGGGTAGCCGAGTATCGCGTTGTACGGGAGGTGGATGTGGGCGACGTCGAAGTCGACCTGCTCGGTGCGGAAGTTAGAGCGGGTGCCGAAGGTGACGGGGAGGCGCACCCGCCCCACAGGGACGACGGACCCGCCGACCACTCCAGAGAAGGGCCTTGAAGGTGCGAGCTGATCACGGGGTAGCTGCAGCGCGTCGAAGGCCTCCACGGAGATGACGTTGGGGCCGGCGCCACCGTCGATGAGGGTCCTGGAGACGGCCACGCCGCATATGGTCGGCGTGCACAACATGGGGAGCGTCCCAGCGGCCGTTGTCGTCCTGGGGTGGTCGTCGGGGCCGAAGGTGATGTCGATCTCCGGCCATAGGCGGTGCACCACGGGCTCGGGCCGCGGCCGAACCGCTCCCACATAGCATAGGAATCGCTTGACATGGCGGACGGAGGATGGCGCTTGCGACCCGCCGAGGATGCAGGCGACCGCGGGGGCGGCACCGCGCGTACAAATGCCGTCTCACGTCGGGGACCGGCCGCCGTCGCGAATCACGCCCGCCATGGAGTTGCTGAGTCGGGGCTCGGCGTTCGCCGCAAGCGGGGAAGCTCTGACACGCCCCCTACCTGGCGTGCCAAATGTCGGATTCGGGCTCCGCAAAACTCTTAAGATTTGAACACAGGGGCGTGTGCGAAGATCCCCAGCGGCTTCGCCCAACCTAGCTCGCTACTCGATGAACACAACAACAAACTCGCACGATGACGAGGAAGAAGATGAACACGACAGTTTACCCAGGTTCGGGCCGCTGCGAAGCGTAATACCCTACTCCTGCTTTGGTGGATTGCCTCTCGAGGAGGTGGGGTGGATGAACTAGTACAGTGTTTTAGAGCCTCGTGAGGTCTCTCCTTGTGGTGTTCGAGGCCCTCTGTGGCTCGGTGATGGATGAGTGGAGGAATGGATTCCCGATCCCTCTCTACGGCGCAGCCTACCCTCTATATATAGCGGTGGCTCCGGTCCTCTTCCCTTATCGCACTGGCGGGAAGGGATCCCACAATGGCCAATTTTGAAGGGGGATAGGAGTACGTGCCCGCCCTGCCCAAAGGCGGTCTTCGCCTGCAAAGTAGCTGTCGACGGCGCAGGGATGGGCTCAGCGATGACATCCTCCCTGCGGGGCTGGTGGTTGTGGTCTTGTTGCACCGGAATGGAAACCTTTGGGGGTGCTTTGGGAACCCGCGTACGTCCTTGCTCCCTTTGCACTAAAGGGGAAACTGTGCCGCCTGGCGCGCTGGTGCCCACCTGTCCTTCCTTGCGTCACCCTTGACTCCTGAAGCCGGGCCTTGCATAGAGATCTCCGCCGCTCCGGAGGGGGCCTGAGGAGGCCCATCCCTTGCCGGTCTTGATGCTCCTCCTCCTTGCGAGCCTAGGGCCCTCGCGAGGGCTTTGCCTTGAGTGGGGCCGCGCATGGCTGTGTTTGGTTGATGAAGTGGACCATGCCCTGGGCCGCAGGCAGGCAGGTCTGGGTACCCCCGTTCCTAGAACGCCGACATTGTTAATTCCTGAGAACTTGCAATACTTCCCTAACATGTTTAGCATGCTCCTCTAGAGATTCGCAAAAAACAAGAATGTCATCAAAGTATACCACAACACAATATCCAATGAGATGACGTAAGACATAATGCATGACACACATAAATGTACCCGGTGCTGGGGATAAACCCATAGGCATAACAAACCATTCATATAGACCAAATTTAGTCTTGAACGTCGTTTTCCACCCATCGCCCTCTTGCATGCGTATTTGATAGTAACCACTTTTCAAATCAATGTTCACTACTGCAGAATGGTCCAAAGACGACCCATCCATCAGAGACCCTTCGCCCAAATTGTGTGCGGTCGAGCCATCGCAGACGGTATAGTTATAGCTCCGTTGCCAATAAAGAAAACTGTGTGCAATGACTGGTCCATCAGGCACGTTTGAGATTAGACTAGCGTGTGTGATGCAGGGCATACAGTTGGTGCTTATGAACTGTTTGCGATTAGACAAGATAACACAAACGGTTCTCAAAATACATATGTGCGTGAAGTACGGCATACAGTTCATTCGGATAAACTGTTTGCGTTGATCGAGCTAGAACACAAATGAGTTACCATAACAAGGTGTGGGTGATACCAGGCAAACAGTTCATTCATTAGAATTGTGCGGGAAGACCAATAATAACCCAAACGATTCATACTGACATGTTGTGTGTGTTGTGGGCAGACGGTTGCTGCCAAAAAATTGTCAGCGATGGATGAAATCATTACCAATGCTACATTGGGAAGTGCCGTTTGCATGTATTAATATCGCAGACGTTTTATTATTATGACCTGTCTGCGTGCGCATCACCCCGTCCTCCTCTCTCATGTCTTGTCACCGCCTTGTCTGATACGTCTCCAACGTATCTATAATTTTTGCTTGTTCCATGCTGTTATATTATCATTCTTGGATGTTTTACCATCATTTTATTACAATTTTATATCATTTTTTGGGACTAACCTATTGACATAGTGCCAAAATGCCAGTTGTTGTTTTTGCTTGTTTTTTACTTCGCAGAAAATCAATATCAAGCGGAGTCCAATCACAACGAAACTTTTTGGAGATTTTTTCTGGACCAAAAGACACCCAGTGGGCCAAACAACTGCCAGAGAGGTGGGCTGTGGAGAGCAAAACCCACCAGGGCGCGCCGAGGGGCCCCGACGCGCCCTGATGGGTTGTGCCCTCCTCGGCCCCCTTCCGCACCGCCTCTGATGCCTATAAATTCCCAAATATTCCAAAAACCCTAGGGGAGTCAACGAAACACAATTCCAGCCGCCGCAAGTTCCAGAACTGCGAGATCCAATCTAAACACCATCACGGAGGGGTTCATCTTCCTCATAGGTGCCTCTCCGATGATGCGTGAGTAGTCCACCATAGACCTACGGGTCCATAGGCAGTAGCTAGATGGCTTCTTCTCTATCTCTCTTATGATTCTCAATACAATGGTCTCTTGGAGATCTATTTGATGTAAACTTCTGCGGTGTGTTTGTTGGGATCCGATGAATTTTGAGTTCATGATCAGTTTCTATCCATGAATATTATTTGAGTCTTCTTTGATCTCTTATATGCATGATTGCTTATAGCATCGTATTTCTTCTTCGAATCTTTGGTTTAGTTAGGCCAACTAGATCGATTTTTCTTGCCATGGGAAGAGGTGCTTTGTGATGGGTTCGATCTTGCGGTGTTCTTTCCCAGTGACAGAAGGGGCAGCAAGACACGCATGTATCATTGCTATTAAGGACAACAAGATGGGGTCTATTCCTACATGAATAGATCTTGTCTACATCATGTCATCGTTCTTATTGCATTACTCCATTTTTCCATGAACTTAATACACTAGATGCATGCTGGACAGCGGTCGATGTGTGGAGTAATAGAGGTAGATGCAGGCAGGAGTCGGTCTATCTATCTTGGACGTGATGCCTATATAATGATCATCGCCTTGGATATCGTCATGACTATTCGATTTTCTATCAATTGCCCAACAGTAATTTGTTCACCCACCGTGCGCTATACTCATGAGAGAAGCCAATAGTGAACCCTACGGCCCCCGGGTCTACTTTTCCAACATATTGCTTTCCGATCTATGTTTTTTGCACTCTTTGTTTTCAGATCTACAAAACCAAAAACCCAAAAATATATTGCTGCATATTTTCTCTTTTTATTTGTGTTCTTGAGAGATCTATCTCTCCTATCTATCACTACCTAATCTATCTTATTACCGTAGAGAGATTGACAACCTCTCTTTTGCGTTGGGTTGCAAGTATTTATTGTTTGTGTGCAGGTGCTGCTTATTGGGTGTTGGTGATCCTCGTACTGGTTCGATAACCTTGGTTTCATAACTAAGGGAAATACTTACCATCGCTGTGCTGCATCATCCCTTCCTCTTTGGGGAAATACCGATGCAGTCTCAAGCCACGTCAAAGGAATTTCTGGCGCCGTTGCCGGGGAAGAAGCGGCCTCTTCTATGTGCCTATCGTAGGCGCCGAGGGGACTCCACGATCATCTACCAGGTTTCTAATCACAAATCTCATCTCCATGCAATTACATTATTTGCCATTTGCCTCTCGTTTTCCTCTCCCCCACTTCACCAATTTGCCGTTTTATTCGCCCTCTTTTTCGTTTGCCTTTTTCTCATCAGATCTCTTGTTTGCTTGTCACTATGAGTGATTTTGGTATGGCAGAAATGGATGATGGCAGGACTCCTAAAATTGGACGTTCTGCTAATCTTGATTCTAAAACTTTTGTTTTGGGGCAAGGGAACGTTATAGAAAAAGAAACTATCCAAGAGTTTTTCAATTGCGTTGGGAATTTGACTCTCGATGATACCCCTATATTGAAAAGAACTTGTTCTGATGAATGAATTTGATCACATAGTACGGGAAGCTGGGGAGATTTTTGACTTTTATGGTATGAGCCGTGAAAAACCGGTAATAGGAGAAATCCTTTACAATAGTGATTACATGATGAGATATTTTCTTGGAAATAATCAAATTTTTGATGAGAATCTCAAAAAGGAAGTCCCCGTTTTAGACATGATCCAACAAGTTTTCAATGATGTGAACCAACAATATTCTTGGATCGTGGCCGGTAATCAAAGGGGGTACGTAGAGGGACAACTTGATAGTGCTAAGGTTGCTATGGATGATGTGTTTCAAGTTTTATTTGCAAAACCTCTTGACAAAAGTACCTCATCCAAAACAAAATATGACAATACTTGAATTTATGCGTTATGCCTAGCTAGGGACGTAAAACGATAGCGCTTGTTGGGAGGCAACCCAATGAATAAATATTTTTTTGCTTTTTCCTTTATGTTTTTGTGTGTTGACACAATTATGCCTCTGTTATGATTGTGTTTTTATGGTTTATTTAGTGTTTGTGCCAAGTAAAGCCTTTAGGATGATTCATAGGATGAGTAGAAGTGATGCTGAATCTGAAACAGAAACTTTGCGTCCAGTATATGAATTTTCATTTTTTGCTGGAACGTGATCTTGAGCTGAAATTTTAACACAGTGTTAATATAAAAATTCCTTACGTTGTCCTAATGTTTCAGAATTTTTAGAGTTACAGAAGTATGGGTAGAGTACACATTACTACAGACTATTCTGTTTAAGACACATTCTGTTTTCGTTGCATTGTGTGCTTGTTTTGATGAATCTATGGTTTGTATTGGGGGTTATAAGCCATGGTAAAGTTAAAATACAGTAGGTATAATGCAATAACAAAATATTAATGGGTTTGCAACAGTACCTAAAGTAGTGATTTGCTTTCTTATACTAACGGATCTCACGAAGATTTTGTTGAGTTTTGTGTGATTGAAGTTTTCAAGTTTTGGGTGAGATCACAATGGATGAAGGAATAAGGAGTAGCAAAAGCCCATTCCCGAAATGAAAAAGAAAAAATATTTACTTTATGTTGTCAAATAATAAATTCCTTGGAAAGTGTTGGTATGGAAGGCAACCTTGGATACGGCCCGCCATGGAAAGTGAAAGTTTGGTGGAAAAAGGAATAAACTTTATTTTCTATTTGGGAACTACCTATGATATATCTAGCATGGAAAGTATTGTGAGCTACTTTGTCATTTTCGTTGATAGGAAAAGCATGCCACCCAAAATATTTTTCTCTCTCAATTTTAAAACCTTGAGCTCTGGCACCTCTACAAATCCCTACTTCCCTCCGCGAAGGGCCTATCTATTTACTTTATGCAATTTTTATTTTTGCTTTGAGTCTCCATCTTCTCTTATAAGCACCAACTAGGGGGCACTATGATCGTACTTGAGCATTGGGCATAGCTAATATTTGAGTGTGTTTCTTGAATGGATCAATGATTGAGCATGATGGGCTAGGGATAACTTTCTTTAGTGTTGATATTTTGAAAGACATGGTTGTTTGTTGACATGCTTGAGTATTGAAGTCGTTATGTTAAAACTAGACTATTGCTTTGAATCATTATAAGTCCAAATGTCCATGCTATACAAAAGAAAAGAATGTAATGAACATGTTAGGCAGCATTCCACATCAAAAATTCTGTTTTTATCATTTACCTACTCGAGGAAGAGTAGGAATTAAGCTTGGGGATGTTGATACGTCTCCAACGTATCTATAATTTTTTCTTGTTCCATGATGTTATATTATCATTCTTGGATGTTTTACCATCATTTTATTACAACTTTATATCATTTTTTGGGACTAACCTATTGACATAGTGCCAAAGTGCCAGTTCTTGTTTTTTCTTGTTTTTTACTTCGCAGAAAATCAATATCAAACGGAGTCCAATCACGACGAAACTTTTTGGAGATTTTTTCTGGACCAGAAGACACCCAGTGGGCCAAACAACTGCCAGAGAGGTGGGCTGTGGAGAGCACAACCCACCAGGGCGTCTCAGGGGGGCCCCGGCGCGGCCTGATGGGTTGTGCCCTCCTCGGCCCCCTTCCGCACCGCCTCTGATGCCTATAAATTCCCAAATATTCCAAAAACCCTAGGGGAGTCGACGAAACACAATTCCAGCCGCCGCAAGTTCCAGAACCTCGAGATCCAATCTAAACACCATCACGGAGGGGTTCATCTTCCTCATAGGTGCCTCTCCGATGATGCGTGAGTAGTCCACCATAGACCTACGGGTCCATAGGCAGTAGCTAGATGGCTTCTTCTCTCTCTCTTATGATTCTCAATACAATGGTCTCTTGGAGATCTATTTGATGTAAACTTTTGCGGTGTGTTTGTTGGGATCCGATGAATTTTGAGTTCATGATCAGTTTCTATCCATGAATATTATTTGAGTCTTCTTTGATCTCTTATATGCATGATTGCTTATAGCATCGTATTTCTTCTTCGAATCTTTGGTTTAGTTAGGCCAACTAGATCGATTTTTCTTGCCATGGGAAGAGGTGCTTTGTGATGGTTTCGATCTTGCGGTGTTCTTTCCCAGTGACAGAAGGGGCAGCAAGACACGCATGTATCGTTGCTATTATGGATAACAAGATGGGGTCTATTCCTACATGAATAGATCTTGTCTACATCATGTCATCGTTCTTATTGCATTACTCCCTTTTTCCATGAACTTAATACACTAGATGCATGCTGGATAGCGGTAGATGTGTGGAGTAATAGAGGTAGATGCAGGCAGGAGTCGGTCTATATATCTTGGACATGATGCCTATATAATGATCATCGCCTTGGATATCGTCATGACTATTCGATTTTCTATCAATTGCCCAACTGTAATTTGTTCACCCACCGTGCGCTATACTCATGAGAGAAGCCACTAGTGAACCCTACGGCCCCCGGGTCTACTTTTCCAACATATTGCTTTCCGATCTACGATTTTTCTACTCTTTGTTTTCAAATCTACAAAACCAAAAACCCAAAAATATATTGCTGCATATTTTCTCTTTTTATTTGTGTTCTTGAGAGATCTATCTCTCCTATCTATCACTACCTAATCTATCTTATTACCGTAGAGAGATTGACAACCTCTCTTTCGCGTCGGGTTGCAAGTATTTGTTGTTTGTGTGCAGGTGCTACTTATTGGGTGTTGGTGATCCTCCTATTGGTTCGACAACCTTGGTTTCATAACTGAGGGAAATACTTACCGTCGCTGTGCTGCATCATCCCTTCCTCTTTGGGGAATTACCGACGCAGTCTCAAGCCACATCATTGTTGCCCGAGGATTCCAGTGCACGCTTCACCACCGCTTTTGGCCACGCATCGGTCGATGAGCCCATTCCCGCGCACAACCATGCAGGTTTCCGTGCACAAACCGTGCTATGGCTCTAGCTTCCCACCCGGCTCAGCGAAATCCCCAAATCCCCAATGCTTGTCGGCCTGCTATATAAACCCTCACGGCCGGCGACTCCACATTGCCTTCATCCCTCCCTCCCCGTAGCTTGTCTAGTTTGCTTCTCCCCCAATCACCAATGGCACCGGCCGTTCGTCGTCGCTCAACCACTCTGGCAGAGGACAACTCTAGCTCGGAGTCTTCACCATGTCGGCGCGGCAGTCCTCTGAAGCGTGTAGTGCATGTGGCGTCCCTGGTGGGTGTGCGTACGCCACCAACTACATGCCCCATCACCGCTGCCCGAAGACAGCTGCTGCCGATGGCCGTCGTGGCCTCCACCACACCGGCAACCGCCGGGGCTGCCACCACACCATCGTTCATCTTGGCCACGACCCTGTCATCAGGCAGCGGGATCATCACCCGCTCTGCCACTGCGGCCCAAATGCGGGAGGTGGAGGCTGCCAAAGGCCCGCCACCGAGCTTCTGCGTCGCAACCCTTGCGCGCTACATCTACTTCCTAGAGAAGGAGGTAGAGCGCCAGGTCGCGCACGCGAAGAAGCTCACCGACGCCGTGGCCGCAGGAGAAGCCGCAGCGGCGGCACGGAATGCAGAGATCTATGCCGAGTCCCGCCGCTTCGAGGAGGGGTGTCTTGAGCGCCGGAGCGCAGCACTGGCAGGCGACGGACACGACTCCACCAACTCGTTGACATGCTCCTCCTCCACTGGCTCTTACTGAGCGCGCTCGATTCTACTGGAAGTAGTACAAAGCCCCTCCGTAGTACTATTATTTAGGGGCTATTTTGTTTAGTTCATCTAATTATAGATATGGTTGAAGTGTACCACATACTTTAAATTAGCTAGTATATATAGTTGAACTAGCTATTTCAGTACGTGGTTGGCAACAATTGGGGAAAAATTTGTTCGATTCAGCTGTCGACTTCAACTGTTTTGTACAAAGACCACTGCTTAATGCATGAATGAAATCCATGTTTATTGAATTTCAGTTGCAAAATTACACCTTAATTGTGATTTTGTTCCTGCAAAATTTGACAAATGCCAGTGCTACAATTATGACAAATGCCAGTGTTACTAGATCGACAAATGCCAATGTTTCCGATTTGACACATGGCAATTTACCCAATATGATAGATGCAAATCTTCCCGGATTGTCTGTACTAGGCACACGGGTCATATTAGAGAAACGTTTGCGATGACGCATTGCACCAATCCTTCGCGCCAATTTTTCACTTGGCTTACGGGCGAAGGAAAGATAGCTGTCGATCTGCAAACGGGTATTTAGCCTGAACCGTTTGTGATGAGTGTTTATTCAAATAAAACAATGATGGTTTTTTTTGCTATGTGAATTCAGAGATAAATACTTAGTTCATCAAACCATAGATTTTATTCAGTCATGCTTTGACTTTACATTCATACAATCGAGATACAATGTAAAGAAAACTAGTTGTGGCGGCGGCAGCATCCTGCGGCGGTGTTGTCGTGCTCTGGGGCGCAGTTGTTCAGTTCTTCAAACGAGACCGGAATGTTATGGACTTCCCAATCAAAGAGCCGGTCGTTACGCGATCGATGGGCGCGAGGCCGGGGGGTGGCGGCGCTGCGAGGAAGCTGTCGACGGCGGCGACCCAATCCGCTGAGGGGGCAGTGACGGGTGCAGGCGCGTGGGGGGGGGGGGGGCACGGGCGTGGTGGGTGCAGGCGCGCGCACGGGGTCGGGCGTCGTGGGTGCGGGCACGTGCACTGGGACCGGTGTGGCGTGTGCAAGGGCGCGTAGGAGCACGGGCACAGGAGGAGGCGTTGGCGCTTGCACGTACACGAGCTCGCGCGGGTTCGCGGGGACCTCCCTCACGCCCGCGGTTTCCAGCGCTGCGATGATGCTCAGCGACCAGCCTGTCAATGCCACGGGGATGGTTGCTGGCGCGAGCACGGGGATGGTTGCTGGCGAGTGCGTCGGGGCAGCATCCGCTGCGGCATGCGGCTCTTCCAGGGCCATGTCCATGGCGTCCCATTCGTCTTTATGTTCTATCTCTTTCGGCTCGATGTCGACTTCACCAAACCGGAAGACTAGTGGCATATGATCCTTGTGCGCCATGGCGTAGGTCACCGTGGAGGTCTGAATGATGGAGGGGGATGGGAGGCGAATATATATAGAGGATTGTGAGTGAGTGGGTAGTAAATCCGCCTATTAAACAGCAGCTCGGGCACCATTGATGGACAGGTTGGAAGCGAGGAGGGCAGATATGGAGGTCAAAGGGCTCGCTTCCCAGTGAGCCTGCGGCGTACTGCCCGCATGCCTCTCAGTGAGCCTGCGCAGCGGAGGCCAGCTCGCACGCCTCCCGTCAACTCAAGAAGCTGCTCGCATGGCACATCTTAAGCCCTAGCTAATAAAAGAGTGCGACACTTGGCAGCATGTAAGGGCAGTGGAACGCCCATGGTTGGAAAATAATGCAACTGTTTACGTGGAAACGTGACAGTTCTTTGTTCCGAAAAGCTTTTGTTCGCTATTAATGTGTGCGCCTTTTCCCAAAGTGGACACGAAAAATACCACAACATATTTGTGCTATATCATGATGCCATGCCCAATTTCTTGAATTTTGTGTGAGTTCTAGATTTACTATAATTTAACGCAATATTCTCGATGTTGTCTCTAGAAGGAAACATATATTAAAAGACGAGTCTCAAATAGGAAAACAAAATGCTATGACGCCTTTATGTGCCATGTTCATGACACCATGCCAAGTTTCATGAATCTTCTGACGAGTTTTTGATTTACATGATTTAAAACCCAAGTTTCTCAATGTTTCTGTGGCCGAGCCAAGACCCCGAGATGTTTGAAATTCATTCCCATATCTTGCATGGGACCTAAAGATGCATGTACACTTATATGATTTTCAACCCATTTTGATGCACCGGACCTTGTGATTGTAGTTCAAATTTGAATTATGCATATTAAATAATGCATATAAAAGACAATTAATGTATAAAAAGGCCAAACGAACCATGTATACTTTCATATTTTGGCACGACACTCTCATTTTGGTATATGTTGCCTCTAGAAATAGTTCAAGACGATAAGAGGTACCGGATGTCGATTCGCCCACGTAAGGTGACACGTTCCATATCGAAACAACAAAGCTTCCCGTGAGAAGCTCCGGTTTGTGAGGGGCTTGTGCCAAAACTTGTCCCAAATTGGCCATTTTTTTACCAGGGCACATATGAGCCATGCATGTCATGACACCATGCCAAGTTTCATGAATTTCTGACGAGTTTTTGATTTATACATGATTTAAAACTAGAGTTTCTCAATGTTTGTGTGGCCGAGCCAAGACCGCGAGATGTTTGAAATTCATTCCCATATCTTGCATGAGACGTAAAGATGAATGTACACTTATATGATTTTCAACCCATTTTGATGCACCGGACCTTGTGATTGTAGTTCAAATTTGAATTATGCATGTTAAATAATGCATATAAAAGTCAATTAATGTATAAAAAGGCCAAACGAACCATGTATAATTTCATATTTTGGCACGACACTCATTTTGGTATATGTTGCCTCTAGAAATAGTTCAGGACGAGAAGATGCATCGGATGTCGATTCGCCCATGTAAGGTGACGTGTTCCATATCGAAACCACAAAGCTTCCCAGTGAGAAGCTCAGGTTTGTAAGGGGCTTGTGCCAAAACTTGTCCCAAATTGGACATTTTTTCACCAGGGCACATATGAGCCATGTCATGACACCATGCCAAGTTTCATGAATTTCTTACGAGTTTTTAATTTATACATGAATGTAAAACCAAGTTTCTTAATGTATGTGGCCGAGCCAAGACCCTAAGATGTTTGAAATCCATTACCATATCTTGCATGGGGCCCAAAGAATGCAGCCATGGACACTTATATGATTTTTCAACCTATTTTGATGCACCGGACCTTGTGATTTTAGTTCAACTTTTAATTATCCACATTAAATGCCTAGAAAACTTAATTAACGTATGAAAATGCAAAAATAACCCAGAATAATTCCATATTTTAGCAAGACACTCCTACTGGTCTATGTTGCCTCTAAAAAAAGTTCAAGGCGAGAAGATGAGCGGATGTCGTTTTGCCCACGCAATTAAGGTGACGTGTTCTCTATCGGAACCAGAAAGCTTGCAGTGAGAAGCTCTGGTTTGTAGGGGACTTGTGCCTAAAATTGTCCCAAGTTGGACATTTTTTTACCATGGCACATATGTGCCATGTCACGAAAACATGCCAAGTTTTAAGAACTTCTGACACGTTTTGGATTTACAGTAATTTTAAAACCAAGTTTCTCAACATTTGTGGCCGAGCCAAGATGCCGACATGTTTGAAATTCATTCCCATTTCTTGCCCGTGACCTAAAGATGAAGCCATGGACACTAATACGATTTTTCATCCCATTTTGATGCACCGGACATTGGGACGACAGTCCAAATTTGAATTACACACAGTAAATGTCTAGAAAATCCAATTAATTTATAAAAAAGCCAAATGGACCCTGAATAATTCCATATTTTCGAACGACACTGCTATTGGTCCGTGTTCACTGCAGATAAATCTTATTTCAATCCAAACACCGTACTTTGTTGAAGTAACCTCATTTTTTGTTTTAAAAACATTTTGAAAATCAAGTCTTTCACAAACAGTTCATGATCATGAATCGTGTGTGATGCAGTACAAAATATCTTGGGCCAATCCTCATACATGCATGGCTTAGGCTGGAAGCCTCGTCAGCTACAGTCCACCGCCGGCCAGTTTATCGCACTGACTCCTCAGACCATTTTAATGTTCAATCGTCGTCGGTGAAAGATGGGGACATGGATCCCCGTCGTGAGGGCAACTTCGGCAACCCACTCCGGCCCGAGCGCGGCCGCATCAGCCATGACCGCACTCTCAACATGCTTGAACGCAGCCGCTACCTCCGACAGGGCGGCTGCAGCAACCGAAAGGGCAGCTGTGGGGACCCCGACTCATAAGTCGTGATCAGCGAATGAACGTGCATAGTGATCCCAGAGATCAATGCTCTCTGAACACACAGAAACTGAATAACAAGAGTCTTACATCCATTACGTACCATTTGTACTCAAATATGGCCTTCATGACCAAGTCTTCATAAATTCGCAGCAGAAATCTTCAACGATAGCGTGAACCCATGCCATCTGCCTTAACCCTACAGGCATTATGTCTGGGAAGTGTCCTAGCTCGCATGTTCGTCCCCGAGGCACTCCTCATCGTTCCCTATTCTTTCATGCCTGGCCAATAAAATAACTAGTGGCAAACCAATGAGTACTTTGAATGTACTCGCAAGCAACCCATGTTTGGAAAAGGGTTTAACAATGTATGATATAGCAGTAAGTAGGTGAGTTGTAGAATGCTAATTTTGAGTGCAATGACATGTTCAATCAACTTCTAAAAGCATGCATCAGCAGGTTGTAGATATCCATATGAACAGGTTACAGATATCAATATAAACCGTGGTTGAACATCTCACGTTCAATCATGATGCCAAGCCATCTGACTTAACTCAAGTATCCTCTGAACACCTCATGTTCAGTCATCATGCCAAGTCATCCGACTTAGCTCAAGTTCCATCCTTTTATATCACACACACACGCACCAAGTTTTGTGAAAACATCGGACGTAGTTTAAGTAGGACCACCCAACTGTCCTTGACCGTTGACACGGCTATTCGAATAGTTTTACACTCAGCAGAGGTTGCACACTTTACCCACAAGACTCAGGAAACTTCCATACCAAGCCACAACTCGCGGTATGGTTCATACCCGAGGTAAGTACTCGAACAATGCCTTTCCCTTGACGACACTAAACAAAGAGTCCACTCGTTGGTACCCAGCCCTCATGATGTACATCCCACGAGCCTCGCTCAAGATCGTAACATCCATGAGGGGACACAACGGTGTGCCCGGTGTGTGTAAAAACAGCCCATGGTCGTCCTTCCCAGCACGACCCTGTATCAAGAGTGACCACGTCACTCCCGCCACTAGTAATGCGGGCTCTCTGCTAGTACCGAGCAAGGTAATCAACAAAGCCCCGTCCCATAAGGGGTATCGTGGTTGTACATGTAAGGTTGGGATGGTCGGCAAATCTTAAATATCTCCGTTTTCGAAAACACACCCACTCACTTGCCTTGGTACACCACTTCTTTATCAAGTGGTTACCTGGCTCATCATCATCTCCCTTGGGCATTAGTGGCACCCGACGGGGTTTTCGAAAAGTCTTTGAAATCATTTCCTTTCCGACACCATGCATATCCCCATCCCACTTGCGTAGCAACTACTTAGCATCCTAACTACTTCCCACCCGCACAACCCTCATAGGAAGGTAATGCACGATGCAAGTATCAACGAAAAAGTAACAGAGGCATCCACCAAAGTGGTCACCACATCATCATGATCAACATAACGAAAAGAAGTGCTATATGCCATGCAATAAAATGGTTTCTGAAACATGGTCAAAGGGCTGCTTGCCTGTCTTAGCAAAGTCTTTGAGGTCTTCACACGCTTCTCGCCCAACTCCGAGCACTTCGTCTACTTCGTCAACTACCGTCGGAAACAAACACAATAAGCAACACAACAAGCAGAAAATAAAAGTGCTCTATAAATAGGAGTTTTATTTTTCTAGGACATCTCTGGTCATAAGAAAAATTCCTAAAGTTGTTCTAATGGACTTGGACTACCAGGGATTTTTGAATAATGGAAATGGAGGCATTATTGACCCTATAGGAAGTCTACAGAAAATACTTTCATAAAAATGGGAGAATGCACCTATCAAATAGGGCATGATTTTAGAGAAATTTAGAAAGTGGTTTCACTGGATTTGGAGTTGGGATGAATATTCTAGAGATTTAACAAGTGGTTTCTATATGAAGAAATAGCTCAATAATCTAGATTGCACAGAAGGTGCAAGGAAAAATGTTCATCACTTAGTGCATGAATTTAGATCCACCTAGGAGTTAGAATCATAGCATTTGGATCTAGGGTGAGCTCCCTAGGAATTTCCAAAGCTCATGGCAGAAATGCAAAATTAGGGTTTCATCTATTTTGTGTATAAGAAAGTTTCCTGGAAAAATGGGCAAGTTAGTATACTGGATAGAGCAAGATTTTTGGAACCTCTAGGAATTTGAATCACCAATTTTGGAGGTCAAATGAATATTCTATGAATTATTTAATCTCTGAAGAATTAAAATAAAAAAGGATCATACCGAGTGGGCTATATTGCGCCCAGGGCGCTGGATAGGAAGTGGGTCGGCCCAGCAACTCAGCCGCGCGTGCTGAATGCAACGTCGAGGAAGTACTCTTTGGAGTACGCTTTCTACGCACGAAAGCGACTCTGGCCCGAAGCCGTGTCGACTTAAAACAGCAGGGCGCGGTCGGGGTGCCGTTGACAGGCGGGGCCCGCTGGCAGGTTTGTCTCCCTCCTCCCGCCATTCGCGACAGAGGAGGTCCTGGTGGTGGTTGCCGGCGCTACCGGCCACCGTTCCAGGTGATCCGCCCACCGGTGAGCTCGGGGCGACGCGCCGCATCCACCTGGACGTCGTTTGCCCGTCGGGGAGGGCTGTAGTGGCGGTGTCCTGGTTGGCCGCGGAGGAGACCTTCGGCCACCGTTGCCCTTAAGCGCCTGGCGTCTCTGGGTAGAAATGGCGGTGCGGTGGGGCTTCGAGATGGTGGTGTGAGGGCATCAGAGTGGTCAGGGGAAGGGGAGAAGCTTGAGGGAGCTCGAATTTAAGGGGAGGCCGAGGTGGCAATGCCGGACGTGGGGAGAGGAGGAGGGCATGGGAGGAAGCTCTAGGGGGTCCGGGAGGTTCGCGGGAGTGGGAGGAGGCGAAGGGAGCCGAGAGAGGGCTCGGGGTGGCCTTAAGGAGCCGCAGCACCGGAGCACCGTAGGCCACGTCCACGGCCATGGTCCGGACCACGCCAGAGGCCACGGGGGTGCACTGGGGCGTGTCTGAGGGCTCAGTGGGTGTGGTCTACATCGAGGGGAGTAGAGAGAGAAGGCCAGGGGGAGGGAGAGGCTCGCGCGTGCGAGGTTGCCCATTGGCGCTCTCTTGCGGCTGGCGCGCGTGCGAGGGAAGCCAGCAGGAGGGATAGAAAGGAGGGGGACAGGGTCATGGCGTGTCCCGGACGTCGAGGGGCCTTGACTGGCGTGTGGGGGAGGCCCGAGGTGGCCAGAGGACGCGGGTCAGCGCTCGAGTGCGCTGCAGCGCGCTCCAGAGCGGGCTTTTGGCCGACATGGGCATGTGTGCACGCGCTCTGGCACGACCACTTGCGTGTACCAGCTGCAGAAGGAATAAAATAGGGGGAAGGGAGCATTGGATGCTCTGGTTGCTAGCTAGGATAGAGGGAAGGCTGAGAGAGAGGGAGAAATGGCCTGTCCAGGGGGTGCAAATGGGGATTCCACCCCCTGAATCATGGAGCCAGCCATTGGGGTTGCTACTGGAGTTGCTGTGGGTCTTGGTGGAGTTGTGGTAAAAATTGGAGGTGAAGGAGAATAGAGAAAAGGGTCAAAACTGCAGTTTTACCAAATCACCTGAAGGTGTTTGATGCTGGTTTGGGCTCGTAAAAAGATTCTACTTGCCATGAGATTTACCAGGATCAATTGGTGGGTACAAATAGTGCTATTCACCAAGTTTGAGCCCATTTGAAGAAAGTTGCCAATGAAAACTTTATAAACCCTAGAAATAGGCAGAAGTAGTTTTGTTTAGATCTATCTAAGATAACTTGCTCTCCCTAATGCACCACTTGGCTATGCAAAAATTTCCAATTCTTGGAATCAACAGAAAGGGGTGTGAGGGGATTTGGACAAGTGGATCTGTTCTCCTTAGTGCACCACTTGGTGTGGATGTATTATTAGAGGATTAGAACATGTCCACAAAGTTTGAGCACAAATGGAGATACTTGACAATGTAAAGTTGATCAAGTTTGGATCTGGACAGGAATGGTTTTGGGATATTTTGGTGAACCAACACAATTAGGATTGATATGGAACTTGGCAAGATCATCACATATGTCATGTGTAACCTGCTAGAATTTTCTTGGAATTAATTGAGAATATTTCCTATAGAAATATTTCAAATGCTTGAAATAGGCAGAAAGGGTTTTGGAGGGGTTTGTCCCATATTTTGAACATGACCATGTGTTGAGACTCATATATATGGAAAATGTATGTCCACTGAGTTTCCCCAAATTTTCTCAAATATTTTTAAAGCATAAAAATAATTTTCCCTAGGAAAGACCATTTCTGGTCTTAAATAAAATAGAAAATAATCTTAAAAATTAATATTTGGTGGTTTTGGGAAGTATTATATATAATCAGTTCCAAATAAAGTCTTTAGGAGAAAACATCCACCTTATCTTGAGGACTTGTAGTACAAACCTCAATTCAGTTTTTTTTAAAACCTAAATTGAATAAATGCTTTTTGGTCAAAAGAATATTTTATAAAAATAGTTTTATGTCCTATACACATGGCATGATCATCGGGCAAGGTTCTTGGATCAGGGAGATGAGTTTGGAGTGTAGGAGATATATGATAGTTCATGCATGGCACAATCAAACAAGCAAACAAATAGCACACAAGTCAAGCATTCATATGCGCATAAAAAGTTTTTAATTGGCCCTAATTTTTGAGTCATCTTAACTTAGTCATGAGGCAAAACACAGGGGGTGACAGACCTACCCCCCCCCCCCCTTACAAGAATCTCGCCCTCGAGATTCCTAGGCTAGCCGTAGAAGAGATGCGGAAATTTAGAGGTAGTCTTCACGTTCCCATGTTGCTCTTGCTCCGGTGTGGTTGCTCCACTGGTCCTTGAGGTGATTGATGATACAGCTTTGAGTTCATCATTTGACTCCATCTGAGAGGTGGACGGGGTTCTTGCGGTAAGCTGGGTCTGGCTAGCAGTTAAGGGCTTGATGAACGGGTGTTTGCGCAAGGGTCTGGCTTGCGTGTGTATTCCAAAGTCGGAATATGGGGTAAATCAGTGTGTTTGCGTGCTGGTCATGTGGGTTACCCATGCTGGTTAGTGACATCTAGATGTCTCGCGTTAAAATAAAAGGGGTCAAGGTTGTGTGTAGCTTCCCGTCGACGGGGTAGTCCTTATCTTCCTTAAACCAGGAGATCTTCAGTCGCAGTGGTCTTCATCCTTGAGAGCGTTGAAGCGCGTCATCGTAGGCTTCACATCAAGAACTTCTGCTTGAGTAAGTTGGCCAGGTATGTTCTTCATTCATCTTTCGCTGTTTGTCTTTGTCGTCACGGACGCATGTTTCTGGCGGGTCTTCGAGTGTTTGGTCTACCTCTCTCTCCGCATCCATTTGTGGCAAGGTTGGGCTGAGTCTCATCCCTAAGACTAAGCTTCGAGACTGGTGACAAAAATGGTTTCTTTCATCTGAGAGGGTTTGTGAGGGGTTCTAAATAAGCTGACTATCCAAAAGTATAGAACAGCCATCTAGTCCTCATGGTTTGGGGCTTGGCAAGTGGGGTGAACTACCTTTGACAGGTGGTTTATCATGATCCAGTCAGGGCTTACACCCATGATTGGGTCAAAAAGGGGCTAGTAATGAGGTCGTGACAATTGTTCCACTCCATTCCATGCATCTGGATAGAGTAGGGACGTCACGCTCATCGTACTTCGTCAAGGTGGTGGAGTGAGGGGTGCTATCATCTTCTCGGTTCCTTCCTAGTCAGGAACTGATAGGTGATCATTAAGACGAGGGGCTATATAATCTTCTTGATGTCCAAAGGCTTTGCCGTGCTTGAACTTCGGTGCTTTTGACAGAGCCTGGCTGATGTAGCCGGCAGAGGGGTGGTAGTTGACTTATCTTGCTTCTTCTTCTTTGCCGTGGTTTCCAAACCGTAGTGGTTCTTCATCTTACTTGGGCTAGAATGTCTTCTGCTGGAGGGAGGGTGCTTTAAGGAGTCCGACTACTTTATGGTATAACCTTACTCTTTGAGAGGCAAGCCAATTTGTGTTTCTGGGGCTTATCCAAATGGGACTAAGGTGTTCCTTTCTTTCATTGGGTAGATAAGTATGTCATCCATGAGGACAACAACATATTTCCCCAAGTATCACACTAACACATTGTTCGTGGGATGTGTGGGAGGAGCGGGCATTTGCTCCGGATGGTCACTTGTCCAGGGGTTTGTGGTCCATCGAAATCTAGTTCTTCGTGTCCACCTTCCTTATGGACAGGATTGCTGGTGGTCGAGGTGTAGTATCGACCATAGTCTTTTGACTTAGAGCCAGAGCCTATGGTCACATTTCGACCGTGTTATGGCTCGGTAAAGCTTCAGGGTTTCAAGGAGCTTAGGATGTGAGTGAACGTCTATCATCTTATCCTTGAGCACATTTCTTAGATGCTGATAGTCCTACTTATTACTCCAAATAAAATCATCATCATCGAAGGTATCATCTTATATAAGTCAACTCCAGCATCACTCATGCCATTCACTCCAAGGTTTGAGAGAAGGACTAAACCAAAATCCCATATGTACTATAGCTAACTCACTCACACACACACACACACACACACACACACACACACACACACATATATATATATCCCTATGTAAAAATCCTCGGGAAGCATACAAGTTGCTATGCTCGATTGTGATACTACAAATCCAAGTATTGAGCTAATATATCCAAGGCCTAAGGTGTTGCATCTCTCTGCTAGGGAAACACGTAATATACCAATCCAAGATCTCGTTTCCTTCCTACGAATCTAGTTAATCGATCCATGAATACCATCCACTATTACATGATCTATTACTGCTACAAATCCAATACCGGTGACGTTCCATATATCTCCTAGATCTCCTAAAATCCCCAAGTTTTAGAATGAACTATCTTATCATAGTATATCCACCAATTTCCATTGTCGTGGTCAAGCAAACTCCAATGTCAGGTGCATATGGATCCTTGAATCAACTCTGACATCAATCCCATACTCCTAGTTCATCTCCAACCGAGAAACATGGTATCATAATCAAGATCATCGGTCCATCCAAATTACACCGATCCATGTAGTTTCATGTATCAAGAGCATCTATTAGGATCACCTATTTAAATCCAAGGTTTAGATCTAATAAGAATTCCCTACTAGTTACTCCGGTCACTATCGTATCACCATCAATCCACTATCAATATTACTTGCCAAAGTCAAGTCATTAATCCACCAAGAATTTCAGCTTGTGATCATATTTGTCCTACTAAATCCAATTTACCCAAGGGAGAATTTATGCAACTCTATTAATTTGATCCATCAAGTTCTTCTACCAACATGAAAGTCTCGTAATCCACCAAAGGTCTTAGCCATATCCTTAATATATCTATCAAATCACTAGGCTACTAATCCTATATCCTCAAAACGATCTTCCCTATGGCATCGTGAGATCAAGTGCTCGCTTAAGGATGTAATGTGTTTGCTCACTACGATCACTCCCATGATGAAACCCAGTGTTAAACCAAGGTTATTCGAAGCTTAACTAGTGCTCTCGCGCAAACCCGTATGTTAAGCACATGGCTAAGGTTTTGAGCTGGGGGTATCTAGTGAGGTTTGGGTCTATCTAGGGAAGGGTTTCCAACCTTGAGGGGAAAACATAACCCTTACAGGGTTGCACTTGGTTGAGTAGGTTGTCGTCACGAGTCTTCAGTGCTAGTTGATCAATGGGGTGGATCCTTGGTGCACCTTGTCTTGCTGGTCTTCAGTTGATGAGAAAGGCGAGAGGGAAAAGTAGCATAGTGCAAGTGCAATCAAACAAGTGCCGGAAAGGCCAAACACAACCAGTAAGATGAGGTAGGTGATACAGTCGCGTACTTGTTGCCTATGGCAAAAGTGCGACTTTCAACAGAACACAAACAAATGAAACAAGCAACACACAATGTGGTTCCATTCGAACCATCCTATGGACTCGACTTCGCATAGGGGATACACGACTCATCCTACCCTAGGGGTTCTTGGACTCAGTAGTCGTGCTTGCTTCATTTCTTGGAGAGGAGTCCGCTCAGTCTTCTGGGTCTACTTCAAGTGTCGCTATGTCTCTTGTCATTGTTCGTCGAAGTGATCCAGGTTGGGCCTGGAGAATCTTCGGCATCTTCTCATCTGGCAAGCTGACAGGGCAAAGGTGGTTCCTCGTGGCAGCCGTTGACTCGGTCTTCTGTTGTCTTCTTCATCATGACAAGTCCTTCGTGTCTTCTAAAGCGTCGAGGTCTTCGGGTAGGCAATCCTTTTATGCAATAACATTAGCAAGGCATGGCAAAGGTCCAACCTGTCAGTTACGTTGATGACAACATCGACACCAAGAGCGGGGGATGAAGAGAACCGTTTTCCTGCTCACTGTAGTGAGGCAGACCAAATGGCGAGGTCCTCATCCACCGATGGTTGCCACGCATCAAAGGTGATGACGGGGTTGCTCTATTAGCGATGCATATCATGACCTTGCATATCTTTAGCATTGATCATCGTAGGCCAAGGTTGCATCATCCTGGGGCAATGTCGAGGGTGTCACAAGGCTTGTGTTGAAGAGATGTGGGCAGAAGTCCGGCAAGGTAGCTTCCTTCCAGGATACCCACGAGGATTTCAAGGAATCCAGTGGTCACGAGCATAAGGGTTTTAACGACCATTTACAAAATTTTGAAAAACAGATGAGGAGAACCAAGAGAAAAAATGGTGGAAGAGCTAAGGCACAATCCTTCGATTTCTTTGAAAACTTAGAAGAGGTGAGGAATATAGAGGTTTTTTGCAAGTGGTCTAAAGGGTCTGGAAAAATAGTTCTGTCCTAACTAACGTCCATGCTAACTAAGGCTTCCTACAGTAAGGATGGCTCTGATACCAGCTCTGTGTGGACCCCGACTCATAAGTCGTGATCACCGAATGAACGTGCACAGTGATCCCAGAGATCAATGCTCACTGAACACACAGAAACAGAATAACAAGAGTCTTACATCCATTACGTACTGTTTGTACTCAAAAATGGCCTTCATGACCAAGTCTTCATAAATTCGCAGCGGAAATCTTCAACGATAGCGTGAACCCATGCCATGTGCCTTAACCCTACATGCTTTCTGTCTGGGAAGTGTCCTAGCTCGCATGTTCGTCACCGAGGCACTCCTCATCGTATCCTATTCTTTCATGCCTTGCCAATAAAATAACCAGTGGCAAGCCAATGAGTACTTTGAATCTACTCGCAAGCAACCCATGTTTGGAAAAGGGTTTAACAATGCATGATATAGCACTAAGTAGGTAAGTTGTAGAAAGCTAATTTTGAGTGCAATGACATGTTCAATCAACTTGTAAAAGCATGCATCAACAGGTTGTAGATATCCATATGAACAGGTTACAGATATCAATATAAACCGTGGTTGAACATCTCACATTCAATCATCATGCCAAGCCATCTGACTTAACTCAAGTATCCTCTGAACACCTCACGTTCAGTCATCATGCCAAGTCATCCGACTTAGCTCAAGTTCCAGCCTTTTATATCACACACACACACCAAGTTTTGTGAAAACATCGGACATAGTTTAAGTAGGACCACCCAACTGTCCTTGACCATGGACACGGCTATTCGAATAGTTTTACACTCTGCAGAGGTTGCACACTTTACCCACAAGACTCGGGAAACTTCCGTGCCAAGCCACAACTCGTGGTATGGTTCATACCCGAGGTAAGTACCCGAACAATGCCTTTCCCTTGACGACACTAAACAAAGAGTCCACTCGTTGGCACCCAGCCCTCATGCTGTACATCCCACGAGCCTCGCTCAAGATCGTAACATCCATGAGGGGACACAACGGTGTGCCCGGTGTGTGTAAAAACAGCCCATGATCGTCCTTCCCAGCTCGACCCTGTATCGAGAGTGACCATGTCACTCTCGCCACTAGTAATGCGGGCTCTCTGCTAGTACCGAGCAAGGTAATCAACAAAGCCCCGTCCCATAAGGGGTATCGTGGTTGTACATGTAAGGTTGGGACGGTCAGCAAATCTTAAAACTCTCCGTTTTTGAAAACACACCCACTCACTTGCCTTGGTACACCACTTCTTTATCAAGTGGTTACCTGGCTCATCATCATCTCCCTTGGGCATTAGTGGCACCCTACGGGGTTTTTGAAAATTCTTTGAAATCATTTCCTTTCCGACACCATGCATATCCCCATCCTACTTGCGTAGCAACTACTTAGCATCCTAACTACTTCCCACCCGCACAACCCTCATAGGAAGGTAGGGTCATGCACGATGCAAGTATCAACGAAAAAGTAACAGAGGCATCCACCAAAGTGGTCACCACATCATCATGATCAATATAACGAAAAGAAGTGCTATATGCCATGCAATAAAATGGTTTGTTAAACATGGTCAAAGGGCTGCTTGCCTGTCTTAGCAAAGTCTTCGAGGTCTTCACACGCTTCTCGACCAACTCCGAGCACTTCGTCTACTTCGTCAACTACCGTCGGAAACAACCACAATAAGCAACACAACAAGCAGAAAATAAAAGTTCTCTATAAATAGGAGTTTTATTTTTCTAGGACATCCCTGGTCATAATAAAAATTCCTAAAGTTGTTCTAATGGACTTGGACTACCAGAGATTTTTGAATAATGGAAATGGAGGCATTATTGACCCTATAGGAAGTCTACAGAAAATACTTTCATAAAAATGGGAGAATGCACCTAGCAAATAGGGCATGATTTTAGAGAAATTTAGAAAGTGGTTTCACTGCATTTGGAGTTGGGATGAATATTCTAGAGATTTAACAAGTGGTTCCTATATGAAGAAATAGCTCAATAATCTAGATTGCAGAGGAGGTGCAAGGAAAAATGTTCATCACTTAGTGCATGAATTTAGATCCACCTAGAATTTATAATCATAGCATTTGGACCTAGGATGAGCTCCCTAGGAATTTCCAAAGCTCATGGCAGAAATGCAAAATTAGGGTTTCATCTATTTTGTGTATAAGAAAGTTTCCTGGAAAAATGGGCAAGTTAGTATACTGGATAGAGCAAGATTTTTGGAACCTCTAGGAATTTGAATCACCAATTTTCGAGGTCAAATGAATATTCTATGAATTATTTATTCTCTGAAGAATTAAAATAGAAAAGGATCATACCGAGTGGGCTATATTGTGCCCAGGGCGCTGGATAGGAAGTGGGCCGGCCCAGCAACTCAGCCGCGCGCGCTGAATGCAACGTCGAAGGCGTACTCTTTGGAGTACGCTTTCTACGCGCGAAAGCGACTCCGGTCCGAAGCCGTGTCCACTTAAAGCAGCCGGGCCGGGCCGGGGTGCCGCTGACAGGCGGGGCCTACTGGCAGGTTTGTCTCCCTCCTCCCGTCGTCGGCGATAGAGGAGGTCTCGGCGGTGGTTGCCGGCGCTACTGGCCACCGTTCCCAGTGATTCGGTCACCGGTGAGCTCGGGGCGACACGCCGCATCCACCTGGACATCATTCGCCCGCCGGGGAGGGCTGCAGTGGCGATGTCCTGGTTGGCCGCGGAGGAGACCTTCGGCCACCGTTGCCCTTAAGCGCCTGGCATCTCCAGGGAGAAATGGCGGTGAGGTGGGGCTTCGAGATGGTGGTGTGAGGCCATCGGAGTGGTCAGTGGAAGGGGAGAAGCTTGAGGGAGCTCGAATTTAAGGGGAGGCCGAGGCGGCATTTTTCGATTATGAAATTTGGCAGATGGATGTCAAAACAGCGTTCCTCAATGGTTTCCTTATGGAAGAGTTGTATATGATGCAACCAGAAGGTTTTGTCGATCCAGAGAATGCTGACAAAGTTTGCAAGCTCCAGCGATCCATTTATGGACTGGTGCAGGCATCTCGGAGTTGGAATAAGCGCTTTGATGAGGTGATCAATGCGTTTGGGTTTATACAAGTTTACGGAGAAGCTTGTATTTACAAGAAAGTGAGTGGGAGCTCTATAGTGTTTCTAATATTATATGTGGATGACATATTGCTGATTGGAAACAATATAGAATTTTTGGAAAGCGTGAAGTAATATTTGAACAAGAGTTTTTCAATGAAGGACCTAGGAGAAGCTTCTTTCATATTGGGCATCAAGATCTATAGAGATAGATCAAGACGCTTAATAGGATTTTCACAGAGCACATACCTTGATAAAGTTTTGAAGAAGTACAAAATGGATCAGTCCAAGAAAGGGTTCTTGCCTGTGTTGCAAGGTGTGAACTTGAGTAAGACTCAATGCCCAGTGACTGCAGAGGATAGAGAAAAGACGAGTGTCATCCCCTATGCTTCTGCCATAGGCTCTATCATGTATGCAATGCTGTGCACAAGACCAGACGTCAACCTTGCCATAAGTATGGCCGGAAGGTTTCAAAGTAATCCAGGTGTGGATCACTGGACGGCGGTCAAGAAAATCCTAAAGTACCTGAAAAGGACTAAGGAAATGTTTCTCGTTTATGGAGGTGATCAAAAGCTCGTCGTAAAGGGTTACGTCAATGCAAGCGTTGACACTGATCCTGATGGCTCTAAGTCTCAAACCGGATACGTATTTATTCTCAATGGAGGAGCGGTAAGCTGGTGCAGTTCCAAGCAAAGCGTGGTAGCTGATTCTACATGCGAAGCGGAGTACATAGCTACCTCAGAGGCAGCGAAGGAAGGTGTGTGGATGAAGCAGTTCATGACGGATCTTGGAGTTGTGCCCAGTGCATTGGACCCAATGACTCTGTTTTGTGACAACACTGGTGCCATTGCTCCAGCCAAGGAACCAAGGTTTCACAAGAGGACCAGACACATAAAGCGACGCTTCAATTCCATCCGCGATTACATCGAGGAGGGTGGCATAAATATTTGCAAAGTACACACGGATCTGAATGTTGCAGATCCGTTGACTAAGCCTCTTCCACGAGGGAAACATGATCAACACCAGAACTGTATGGGTGTTAGATTCATTACAATGTAAATCAAATAGTGATGTGAGCTAGATTATTGACTCTAGTGCAAGTGGGAGACTGTTGGAAATATGCCCTAGAGCCAATAATAAAATGGTTATTATTATTTTTCCTTGTTCATGATAAATGTTTATTATCCATGCTAAAATTGTATTGATTGGAAACTCAAATACATGTGTGGCTATATAGACAACACCGTGTCCCTAGTGAGCCTCTATAGGACTAGCTCGTTGATCAAAGATGGTAAGGGTTTCCTGGCCATAGACATGAGTTGTCATTTGATAACGGGATCACATCATTAGGAGAATGATGTGATGGACAAGACCCAAACTATGAACGTAGCATATGATCGTGTTAGTTTATTGCTATTGTTTTCTGCATGTCAAGTATGTGTTCCTATGACCATGAGATCATGTAACTCACTGACACCGGAGGAGTACCTTGTGTGTATCAAACGTCACAACATAACTGGGTGACCATAAAGATGCTCTACAGGTATCTCCGAGGGTGTCTGTTGAGTTGGCATGGATCAAGACTGGGATTTGTTACTCCGTGTGACGTAGAGGTATCTAAGGGCCCACTCGGTAATACAACATCACAATGAGCTTGCAAGCAAAGTGACTAAAGAGTTAGCCATGGGATCTTGTATTACGGAACGAGTAAAGAGACTTGCCGGTAACGAGATTGAACTAGGTATGGAGATACCGATGATCGAATCTCGGGCAAGTAACATACCGATAAACAAAGGGAACTACGTACGGGATTAACTGAATCCTTGATATAGAGGTTCAACCGATAAAGATCTTCATAGAATATGTAGGAACCAATATGGGCATCCAGGTCCCGCTATTGGTTATTGACCATAGAGGTGTCTTGGTCATGTCTACATAGTTCTCGAACCCGCAGGGTCTACACACTTAACGCTCGGAGACGTTTCAGTATTATTGGGTTATGTATGTTGGTGACCAAAGGTTGTTCGGAGTCCCGGATGAGATCCCGGATGTCACGAGGAGCTCCGGAATGGTCCGGAGGTAAAGATTGATATATAGGAAGTTGATGTTCAGGCACCGGAATAGTTTCGGAGTATGCCCGGGTTTCATCGAGAGTGCGGGAAGGGTTCCGGAGGTCCACCGGGTGGGTCCACCTGCCTCGGAGGGCCACATGGGATGTGAGAGGGGGCGCACCAGCCCCTGGTGGGTTGGCTGCCCCTCCCACAAGGGCCCATGGGGTCGAAGGGCATTGGGGGAACCCTTAGGGGGCCGGCCACCACTTGCCTTGGGGACCAAGGCACCCCCTTGGCCGCCGGCCCCATCTAGGCTGCCGCACCCCTAGGGGTGGGAACCCTATGGCGCCGGCCCCCTCTCCCTCTCCCCCTATATATAGTGGAGGTTTGGGAGGGCTTCCACACCTTAAGCCACGGCGCAGCCCTCCCTCTCCCCTAGATCGTTTCTCCTCTAGATTAGATTGGTTCGGTACTGCTTAGCAAAGCTCTGCTGGATCAGCTCCACCACCACCGCCACCATGTCGTTGTGCTGCCGAAGAACCCATCTACCTCTCCGCCCTCGCTTTCTAGATCAAGGTGGCGGAGATCGTCATCAAGCTGTACGTGTGCTGAACGCGGAGGTGCCGTCCGTTCGGCGCTAGATCGTGATTGGATCGCGGGACGGCTTGCGATTTGGATCGCGAAGACGTTCGACTACATCAATCGCGTTTCTTAACGCTTCCCGCTTAGTGATCTACAAAGGTATGTGGATCCAATCTCTCCTCTCGTAGATGCTCATCTCCTAGATTGATCTTGGTGAAGCGTAGGAAATTTTTTGTTTCCCATGCAACGTTCCCCAACAAGAGAGGGGCAAATGGCCTGTCTAGGGGGTGCAAATGGGGATTCCACCCCCTCAATCATGGATCCAGCCGTTGGGGTAGCTACTGGAGTTGCTGTGGGTCTTGGTGGAGTTGTGGTAAAAATTGGAGGTGAAGGAGAATAGAGAAAAGGGTCAAAACTGCAGTTTTACCAAATCACCTGAAGGTGTTTGATGCTAGTTTGGGCTAGTAAAAAGATTCTACTTGCCATGAGATTTACTAGGATCAATTGGTGGGTACAAATAGGGCTGTTCACCAAGTTTGAGCCCATTTGAAGAAAGTTGCCAATGCAAACTTTATAAACCCTAGAAATAGGCAGAAGTAGTTTTGTTTAGATCTATCTAAGATAAGTTGCTCTCCCTAATGCACCACTTGGTGTGGTGTCGTCATTAGTCTATTAGAGCATTTCCAAAAAGTTTGGGACCAAATGGGGAAACTTGACTATGCAAAAATTTCCAATTCTTGAAATCAGCAGAAAGGAGTTTGGGGGGATTTGGACAAGTGGATCTGTTCTACTTAGTGCACCACTTGGTATGGATGCATTATTAGAGGATTAGGACATGTCCACAAAGTTTGAGCACAAATGGAGATACTTGACAATGTAAAGTTGATCAAGTTTGGATCTGGACATGAATGGTTTTGGGATATTTTGGTGAACCAAAACAATTAGGATTGATATGGAAATTGGCAAGATCATCACATATATCATGTGTGACTTGCTAGAATTTTCCTGGAATTAATTGAGAATATTTCCTATAGAAATATTTCAAATGCCTGAAATAGGCAGAAAGGGTTTTGGAGGGTTTTGTCCCATATTTTGAACATGACCATGCGTTGAGACTCATATATATGGAAAATATATGTCCACTGAGTTTCCCTAAATTTTCTCAAATATTTTTAAAGCATAAAAATATATTTTTCCCTACGAAAGACCTGGTATGGTGTCATCATTAGTCTATTATAGCATTCCCAAAAAGTTTGGGACCAAATGGGGAAACTTGACTATGCAAAAATTTCCAATTCTTGAAATCAGCAGAAAGGAGTTTGGGGGGATTTGGACAAGTGGATATGTTCTAGTTAGTGCACCACTTGGTATGGATGCATTATTAGAGGATTAGGACATGTCCACAAAGTTTGAGCACAAATGGAGATACTTGACAATGTAAAGTTGATCAAGTTTGGATCTGGACAGGAATGGTTTTGGGATATTTTGGTGAACCAAAACAATTAGGATTGATATGAAAATTGGCAAGATCATCGCATATATCATGTGTGACTTGCTAGAATTTTCCTGGAATTAATTGAGAATATTTCCTATAGAAATATTTCAAATGCCTGAAATAGGCAGAAAGGGTTTGGGAGGGTTTTGTCCCATATTTTGAACATGACCATGCGTTGAGACTCATATATATGGAAAATATATGTCCACTGAGTTTCCCTAAATTTTCTCAAATATTTTTAAAGCATAAAAATATGTTTCCCTACGAAAGACCATTTCTGGTCTTAAATAAAAGCCTTTAAATAAAATAGGAAAATAATCTCAAAAATTAATATTTGGTGGTTTTGGGAAGTATTATATATAATAGGTTCCAAATAAAGTCTTTCGGAGAAAAATTCCACCTTATCTTGAGGACTTGCAGAACAAACCTCAATTCAGGGTTTTTTTGAAAACCTAAATTGAATAAATGCTTTTTGGTCAAAAGAATATTTTATAAAAATAGTTTTATGTCCTATACACATGGCATGATCATTGGGCAAGGTTCTTGGATCTGGGAGATGAGTTTGGAGTGTTGGAGATATATGATAGTTCATGGCACAAGCAAACAAGCAAACAAATAGCACACAAGTCAAGCATTCATAGGCACATAATTTTTTTAATTGGCCCTAATTTTTGAGTCATGTTAACTTAGTCATGAGGCAAAACACAGGGTGTGACAGCAGCTGCTGCAGCTGAGAGGGCGGCAGCAACAACCGCGTCGGGGATAGCAAATGGTGAGAACGACACATTAGCTGTCATTTTCTCGGCAGTCGTCGTAGCCCTGATGGCGGACGCCCAGTCCCATATCGAGGCCGCCCACACACATCTCGTGTCGGTCACTGCACAAATCACATCTGCCTTCTACGACATCGGTCGACAACCCACATCCGATGAGTTGGTAATCGCTGAGTTCGAGCAGGCATCCGTTCGTCGGCGGCCTCTTCCCTAGCCAAGATTGTGGCCATCCATGCCCGGACCAAGGCCACCCACACCCGACTCATGACGGCCTTATCCAAAGAGATGGTGGACGAAGATTGCGAGATGCTAGAGTATGAGGGGATGGATCCCATGGATATCCTTACCCCGGAGGTCGTCGAGCGGGAGCTGCTCATCGAGGAGGCGGCGAAGATCGACGAATGCTAGGCGGAATATTAGTCTTTGTTTCGATGGTATTTTGTTAGAGTAATGTTTAGGTCAACTAACTAATGTTTAGTTGCTCGATTAAGTAAGTGCGGACAGTGCTGTAGGCTCTTTTGTGTAGTACTCAAATTTGCAATGGTTGTTAAATTAAGCAATGACGTCGATGACCAATGTAACGAGGGAAATTCGGACCAAAATTTGCCATCGTATCCCCATTTTCTCTTCCAAATGAAAATGAAATGCAAGTACCATGTGCAATGTAGTATCCGGTATCTTACGCCGGAAGCTTGGAGACCAAAATTTCCACGTTCAGTGTCATCACACACGGGAGAAACTATAGGATTCATTTGTGTAGTTGGATATCGCACACAGTTATGGTAAAGGGGTTGTGTTTGATGTGACTATGCGCGCTAGTTTTTCGGCACACCGAACGAAATTTTGGGCTGCCGCACAAATATCTACCTCCCCCGCCCCTCGTACCAACCAAAAGCCACATTTCCCGTGCTTCCCCCTTCCTTTCCTAAGTTCAAAACTTTACTGCTTGCTTGCAGCGCCACCTCCTTGTCGGCGACGCTCCTTCCTACTGTTCGGTCTCCTCCATCTAGTCAGATAATCCACACCTTCCCCATACCCCTCCTCCTCCACGCCCTCCTCCTCCATTCCACATGCCCCGACCGCCGGCGCGACACATTCCACCAAAAGCACCGGCCCACCTCCAACATAATCACCGCCGAAAGACATGGTGCAAACAGTATAGCCAGGATCTCAAGGAGTATCTGGCAGTGGAGAAGCAAATCGTGGCCGCTCACGTGGATGAGGCCGCGATGGCTACTATGCCTGCCGACCCCCATATCTTGGAGCAGCACCTCGCCGTCGAGGACACCATCAATGCCTCGCGCGCGGACGCCACCACACGGTTGGCTGCTTTGAACAAGAGCTCGTTGTGTTTTCTCGAGGGCTCTGCTGGTGCCTTCAACGATGACTACGAGTTGTTTTCTCAGCGTGTCCGTGCTTTCCTCCACTCCAGAGCCGGCAGCTTGGTGCCCGGACAGGCTGAGGCCACTCACCACTACGAGGAGGGCACCCATGATGTGGAGGCCTCGCCCTCGTCCAAGCCCATCGTTATCGATATCTCCGACAATGAGGAATATCTTGTTTTTTAGCTTAATTACTAATGACCTATGTTCAGCAAGCTACGCCTGTTAAGCATGTTTGCTTTACCTGTTGCATGTGCTGCTCCTACCTTTCCCTAAGAAATTCTAGTGAAATATGCAATGTAATGCTACTATGCAATCTAACCTTCTAGTATGTTCTATTGTGCAATGTGATGCTCAGTTAACTGTTTGGTTCATTTGTTTTGGTGATCATCTGCAATGTGATGTTCGATTATTGTTGGTACAATTTTGTTTTGTTATGCATGTGAAACATACAATTGCTATATTTCATAGTTGTTAGCACACTTGGCTTTTCCATGTGGCTTGAATTCATATGTTGGCTCTGCAATGCATTTAGTTTTCAATAACATATTTTACTGATAGCACTCCAAATCTCACTTATAACCTGATCAATATCTATCTTAAACACGTTACAGGGGGGACAATGGGAGACACTGAAGTTTACCATCTAGGTTTGCACTTTCATGATCCTTTGGCTAATAGCACATTATTGTGCAATTGCAGGAACCATTCTATTATTTAGGTTTCCAATAATTTGGTCTTGCACATGTAGGTCCTACTGTAAGAGGTTTAGACCCACTGTTCGACCCATTTTGCATGTGGGGAAATGATGTGTTCATGAATATCAGTCAAATCAAGAAACTCGCAAAGATAGTTAAGATAAAGAAACTAGCGACGAAAAACAACAAGTTGTTTGTCTGCACAATGAAGAAGACGTCAGTCAACTATAGGATGGTACTATCTCTTTTACCTTGTCTTTTTTTCCCTTTGCGACATTTCAATTTTTCAAAACGAAATTTATGCATATCTTTGTTTCCAGTCCTTTCCAAAGCAGTTCATCGATGAGTATGTCTCAAACCACCTGTATGGTCAAGAGACAAGGAAGGTATTCATACAGCACCCACACTATAATCTTGAAGTCTTCCTCAAGAGGATGAAGGATGGGCGGGCAACCATCCACAAACATTGGCATAAAGTTGCAAGGACCTTCGACATCAATGAAGGATCAATATTTGCCTTCCACTTCAACAGTTTTCTAGACGAGATTCATCTATCTATTTACCGTACATGATGCTATTTTCCAAAGGTTTTAGATGTTGCATGTGAAACTCGGTCCTGTCGTGTAATTGGGTAGCTAGGTAGTATATGCCTATATGATGTTGTACTCTGATGTATTTCAATTATGAAATCCTGGTTGCCGTAATACGAAATGAAATATATTGTGTGCTTGATATGAAGTGTCAATTTGATTACTAGCTGGATTATAAATAATAGAGCAATTAGCCTGATTATTGGGGTTTCCTATTGCAGACGGTTTGTCATAGAACACCGTGAGCGATGACCTCAACAAACCCACACAGTTTGTGGAAAATTGGCGTGTTGGATAAATGAAAAATCACACACGACTTCCGGCCGACAACTGTGTGCAATAGAACACCCATTCACAAACGTTTTCACATAAAACGTGTGTGTGATGGACAGTGTTGGGGAACGTTGCATGGGAAACAAAAATTTTCCTACGCACACATAAGATCTATCCATGGTGATGAGCATCTACGAGAGGGAGAGTGGATCTACATACCCTTGTAGATCGCTAAGCGGAAGCGTTTAAGAAACGCGGTTGATGTAGTCGAACGTCTCCGCGATCCAAATCGCAAGTCGTCCCTCGATCCGATCACGAACTAGTGCCGAACGGACGGCACCTCCGCGTTCAACACACGTACGGCTTGATGACGCCTTCACCTCCTCGATCCAGCGAGCGATGATGAAGTAGTGGTTGAGTTCCAGCAGCACGACGGCGTGGTGATGGTGGTGAGGAACAATCTCTGCAGGGCTTCGCCAAGCACTACGGAGATTATGACGGAGGAACTAGAGGGTTAGGGTTGCCGCACACGGCTTGGGGAAATCTTGATGTGTCCCGTGTGCTAGCCCTGCCCCTCTATTTATATGTTGAGCCTTGGGGTCTAAACTTGGAGTAAAAGCCTTCTCCGGGTCGGTTTTGCCCGCACAAGGTCGGTTTGGCCCGCAGGGAAAGAGTCCAACTCGGATCCCTGCCGAACCGTGCACAGCCGCGCACAAGCGGTAGTACCGCTTCACACAAGCGGTAGTACCACTTGGGCGGTAGTACCGCTTCACACAAGCGGTAGTACCGCTCGGGCGGTAGTACTGCTTCACACAAGCGGTAGTACCGCTCCGGCGGTAGTACCGCTTCACCAAGCGGTAGTACCGCTTACGCGGCAGCAAAACTACTTTTGCACTTTCCAATACCTTGTGGGCTTTATCCCTTTGGCTCATATAAAGTGTTGCTGCACCCGAACACTTTGGTAAACATCCGGAACCCCTTCCGGTGAACTCCGGAACCCTTCCGGAGATCAAAACACTATTATCACATATATCAATCTTTACCTCCGGACTATTCCGGAGATCCTCGTCATGTCCGGGATCTTATCCGGGACTCCGAACAACTTTCGGTCACCAACATAATAACTCAATTATACTAATCGTCACCAAACGTTAAGTGTGTAGACCCTGCGGGTTCGAGAACTATGTAGACATGACCGAGACACCTCTACGGCCAATAACCAATAGCGGGACCTGGATGCCCATATTGGCTCCTACATATTCTACGAAGATCTTTATCGGTCGAACCTCTATGTCAAGGATTCAGTTAATCCCGTATGCTGTTCCCTTTGTTCTTCGGTATGTTACTTGCCCGAGATTCGATCGTCGGTATCACTATACCTAGTTCAATCTCGTTACCGGCAAGTCTCTTTACTCGTTCCGTAATACAAGATCTCGTGGCTAACACTTTAGTCACATTGCTTGCAAGGCTCATTGTGATGTTGTATTACCGAGTGGGCCCTGAGATACCTCTCCGTCATACGGAGTAACAAATCCCAGTCTTGATCCATGCCAACCCAACAGACACCCTCGGAGATACCTGTAGAGCACCTTTATAGTCACCCAGTTACGTTGCGACGTTTGATACACACAAGGTATTCCTCCGGTGTTAGTGAGTTGCATGATCTCATGGTCAAAGGAACAGATACTTGACATGCAGAAAACAATAGCAATAAACTGACACGATCAAATGCTACGTTTACAGTTTGGGTCTTGTCCATCACATCATTCTCCTAATGATGTGATCCCGTTATCAAATGACATCTCATGTCAATGGCTAGGAAACCTTAACCATCTTTGATCAACGAGCTAGTCAACTAGAGGCTTACTAGGGACATAGTTTTGTCTATGTACCCACACATGTATTTGAGTTTCCAATCAATACAATTATAGCATGGATAATAAACGATTATCATGAACAAGGAAATATAATAATAACCAATTTATTATTGCCTCTAGGGCATATTTCCAACAGTCTCCCACTTGCACTAGAGTCAATAATCTAGTTCACATCACTATGTGATTTACATTGTAATGAATCGAACACCCATGCAGTTCTGGTGTTGTTCATGTTTAGCCCTTGGAAGAGGTTTAGTCATCGGATCTGCAACATTTAGATCCGTGTGTACTTTGCAAATATTTATGTCGTCCTCCTTGATGTAATCGCGGATGGAATTGAAACGTCGTTTTATGTGTCTGGTCCTCTTGTGAAATCTTGGTTCCTTGGCTAGAGCAATGGCACCAGTGTTATCACAAAACAGAGTCATTGGGTTAAGCGCACTAGGCACTACTCCAAGATCTGTCATGAACTCCTTCATCCAGACATCTTCCTTCGCCGCCTCCGAGGCAGCGATGTACTCCGCTTCGCATGTAGAATCTGCTACCACGCTTTGCTTGGAACTGCACCAGCTAACCGCACCCCCATTAAGAATAAATACGTATCCGGTTTGCGACTTAGAGTCATCCGGATCAGTGTCAAAGCTTGCATCGACGTAACCCTTTACGACGAGCTCTTGATCACCTCCATAAACGAGAAACATGTCCTTAGTCCTTTTCAGGTACTTCAGGATATTCTTGACCGCCGTCCAGTGTTCCATTCCTGGATCACCTTGAAACCTTCCGACCATACTTATGGCAAGGCTGACATCGGGTCTTGTGCACAGCATTGCATACATGATAGAGCCTATGGCTGAAGCATAGGGGATGACACTCATCTTTTCTCTATCTTCTGCAGTCACTGGGCATTGAGTCTTACTCAACTTCACACCTTGCAAAACAGGCAAGAACCCTTTCTTGGACTGATCCATTTTGAACTTCTTCAAAATCTTATCAAGGTATGTGCTTTGTGAAAGTCCTATTAAGCGTCTCGATCTATCTCTATAGATCTTGATGCCTAATATGAAAGCAGCTTCTCCTAGGTCCTTCATTGAAAAACTCTTGTTCAAATATTCCTTTACGCTTTCCAGCATTTCTATATTGTTTCCAATCAGCAATATGTCATCCACATATAATATTAGAAACGCTATAGAGCTCCCACTCACTTTCTTGTAAATACAAGCTTCTCCGTAAACTTGTATAAACTCGAACGCTTTGATCACCTCATCAAAACGAAGATTCCAACTCCGAGATGCTTGCACCAGTCCATAAATGGATCGCTGGAGTTTGCAAACTTTGTCAGCATTCTCTGGATCGACAAAACCTTCTGGTTGCATCATATACAACTCTTCCTTAAGGTAACCGTTAAGGAACGCTGTTTTGACATCCATCTGCCAAATTTCATAATCGAAAAAGGCAGCTATTGCTAACATGATTCTGACGGACTTAAGCATCGCTACGGGTGAGAAGGTCTCATCGTAGTCAACTCCTTGAACTTGTGAAAAACCCTTTGCCACAAGTCGAGCTTTATAGACGGTGACATTACCGTCCGCGTCCGTCTTCCTCTTAAAGATCCATTTGTTCTGAATGGCCTTACGCCCTTCAGGTAATACTTCCAAAGTCCATACTTTGTTTTCATACATGGATCCCATCTCGGATTTCATGGCCTCTAACCACTTCTCGGAATCCGGGCCCATCATCGCTTCTCCATAGCTCGTAGGTTCATCGTTGTTTAACAATATGACCTCTAAGACAGGGTTGCCGTACCACTCAGGAGCAGTACGCGTCCTTGTCGACCTACGAGGTTCGATAGCAACTTGATCCAAAGCTTCATGATCATCATCATTAACTTCCTCTTCAGCTAATGTAGGCTCCACAGAAACAATTTTCTGCGCTGCGCTACTCTCAGGTTGAAGTAAAGGTTCAACAACCTCATCAAGTTCTATCTTCCTCCCACTCAATTCTTTCGAGAGAAACTCTTTCTCAAGAAATGTTCCGTTTTTAGCGACAAACACTTTGCCTTCGGATCTGAGGTAGAAGGTATACCCAACTGTCTCTTTTGGGTATCCTATGAAGACGCATTTCTCCGCTTTGGGTTCCAGCTTTTCAGGCTGAAGCTTTTTGACATAAGCATCACATCCCCAAACTTTAAGAAACGACAGTTTTGGCTTCTTGCCAAACCAAAGTTCATATGGCGTCGTCTCAACGGATTTCGATGGTGCCCTATTTAAAGTGAATGCAGCTGTCTCTAATGCATAACCCCAAAACGATAGTGGCAAATCGGCAAGAGACATCATAGATCGCACCATATCCAATAAGGTTCGATTACGACGTTCGGACACACCATTATGCTGTGGTGTTCCAGGCGGTGTCAGTTGTGAAACAATTCCACATTGTCTTAAGTGACTGCCAAACTCATAACTCAGATATTCTCCCCCTCGATCAGATCGTAGGAATTTAATCTTCTTGTTACGATGATTCTCAACTTCACTCTGAAATTGTTTGAACTTTTCAAATGTTTCAGACTTATGTTTCATTAAGTAAATATACCCATATCTACTTAAGTCATCAGTGAAGGTGAGAAAGTAACGATAACCACCGCGCGCCTCAATACTCATCGGACCGCACACATCAGTATGTATGATTTCCAATAAGTCACTTGCCCGTTCCATTGTTCCAGAGAACGGCGTTTTAGTCATCTTGCCCATGAGGCATGGCTCACATGTGTCAAGTGATTCAAAATCAAGTGACTCCAAAAGTCCATCAGCATGGAGCTTCCTCATGCGTTTTACGCCAATATGACCTAAACGGCAGTGCCACAAGAAAGTGGTATTATCATTATCAATTCTACATCTTTTGGCATCAATGTTATGAACATGTGTATCATTACTATCGAGATTCAATAAGAATAAACCCCTCACATCGGGTGCATGACCATAAAAGATATTACTCATATAAATAGAACAACCATTATTCTCTGATTTAAATGAGTAACCGTCTCGCAATAAACAAGATCCAGATATAATGTTCATGCTTAACGCAGGCACCAAATAACACTTATTTAGGTTCATCACTAATCCCGACGGTAATCGAAGAGCGAGCGTGCCGACGGCGATCACATCAACCTTGGAACCATTTCCCACGCGCATCGTCACTTCGTCCTTTGCCAGCCTCCGTTTATTCCGCAGTTCCTGTTTTGAGTTGCAAATATGAGCAACCGCACCGGTATCAAATACCAGGCACTACAACGAGAGTTGGTAAGGTACACATCAATAACATGTATATCATATATACCTTGTTTGTTGTTGGCCGCCTTCTTGTCAGCCAAATACTTGGGGCAATTCCGCTTCCAGTGTCCAGTTCCCTTGCAATGAAAACACACAGTTTCTGGTTTGGGTCCAGCCTTGGGTTTCTTCACGAGAGGAGCAACTGCTTTGCCACTCTGCTTGGAGTTACCCTTCTTACCCTTGCCATTTTTCTTGAAACTAGTGGTTTTATTGACCATCAACACTTGATGCTCCTTCTGAATTTCAGACTCAGCGGCTTTCAGCATCGCAAACAGCTCGGCGACTGACTTGTTCATCCCGTGCATGTTATAGTTCAACACGAAGCTCTTGTAGCTAGGTGGCAATGATTGAAGAACTCTGTCAGTGATAGCCTCTGGCGGAAGGGGCATCCCTAACTCAGCCAGACGGGTGGAGTACCCAGACATTCTGAGCACGTGATCACTGATAGACCCGTTCTCCTCCATCTTGCAAGCATAGAACTTATCGGAGATCTCATATCTCTCGATCCGGGCATTCTTCTGAAAGATAAACTTCAACTCCTGGAACATCTCATATGCTCCATGACGTTCAAAACGTCTTTGAAGTCCCGGTTCTAAGCCATACAACATTGCACATTGAACTATTGAGTAATCATCAGAACGAGCCTGCCAGGCGTTCACAACGTCTAGAGACTCAACTGGAGCGGGTGGATCACCAAGCGGTGCATCAAGGACATAAGCCTTCTGGGAAGCCGTAAGGATAATCCTTAGATTACGGGCCCAGTCCACAAAGTTACTTCCATCATCTTTCAACTTAGCTTTCTCTAGGAACGCATTAAAATTCAGGGGTGCTACTGCGCGAGCCATGATCTACAACATAAATATAGCAAAGACAACTTAGACTATTGTTCTTAGATAATGAGTTTAGTTAATCATATTTAAAAAACTCCCACTCAAATTGACATCCCTCCGATCATTCGAGTGTAACATGATCCAAATCCACCAACTCAAGTCCGATCATCACGTGAGTTGAGGTGGTTTCAATGGTGAACATCTTCATGTTGATCATATCTACTATATGACTCATGTTCGACCTTTCGGTCTCTTGTGTTCCGAGGCCATGTCTGTACATGCTAGGCTCGTCAAGTTTAACCCGAGTGTTCCGCACGTGTAACATGGCTTACACCCGTTGTATGCGAACGTAGAGTCTATCACACCCGATCATCACGGCGTGTCTCGAAACGACGAACTTTCGCAACGGTGCACACTTGGGGAGAACACAATTTATCTTGAAATTTAAGTGAGGGATCACCTTATAATGCTACCGTCGTCCTAAGCAAAATAAGATGCATAAAAGGATTAACATCACATGCAAATCATAAGTGACATGATATGGCCATGAACTTGTGCTTTTGATCTCCATCTCCAAAGCACCGGCATGATCTCCATCGTCACCGGCATGACACCATGATCTCCATCATCTTGATCTCCATCAACGTGTCGCCATAAGGTTGTCGCGCTGACTGTTGCTTCCACGACTATAGCTAACGTTTTAGCGATAAAGTAAAGCATTACATAGCGCTTAATGATTGACACGCAGGTCATACAATAATTAAAGACAACTCTATGGCTCCTGCCAGTTGCCGTACTCATCGACATGCAAGTCGTGATATTCTATACATCACATGATCATCTCATACATCACATATATCTCATCATGTAATTGGCCATATCACATCACAACATACCCTGCAAAAACAAGTTAGACGTCCTCTAATTGTTGTTGCAAATTTTACGTGGCTGCTACGGGTTTGCAAGAACCGTTCTTACCTACGCAAAACCACAACGTGGTGTAGTGATTGCTTTTTGATCTTCTAAAAGAACCCTCTTCATTGAAATCGATTCAACTAAAGTGAGAGAGACAGACACCCGCTAGCCATCTTTATGCAACAAAATTACATGTCAGTTGAAGGAACCTGTCTCGCGTAAGTGTACGCGTAATGTCGGTCCGGGCCGCTTCATCTCACAATACCGCCGAATCAAATATCAACTAGTAACGGCAAGCAATATGTATACACCCACGCCCACAACTCGTTTGTGTTCTACTCGAGATCTCATCTACGCATAGACCTGGCTCATGATGCCACTGTTGGGGAACGTTGCATGGGAAACAAAAATTTTCCTACGCACACATAAGATCTATCCATGGTGATGAGCATCTACGAGAGGGAGAGTGGATCTACATACCCTTGTAGATCGCTAAGCGGAAGCGTTTAAGAAACGCGGTTGATGTAGTCGAACGTCTCCGCGATCCAAATCGCAAGTCGTCCCTCGATCCGATCACGAACTAGTGCCGAACGGACGGCACCTCCGCGTTCAACACACGTACGGCTTGATGACGCCTTCACCTCCTCGATCCAGCGAGCGATGATGAAGTAGTGGTTGAGTTCCAGCAGCACGACGGCGTGGTGATGGTGGTGAGGAATAATCTCTGCAGGGCTTCGCCAAGCACTACGGAGATTATGACGGAGGAACTAGAGGGTTAGGGTTGCCGCACACGGCTTGGGGAAATCTTGATGTGTCCCGTGTGCTAGCCCTGCCCCTCTATTTATATGTTGAGCCTTGGGGTCTAAACTTGGAGTAAAAGCCTTCTCCGGGTCGGTTTTGCCCGCACAAGGTCGGTTTGGCCCGCAGGGAAAGAGTCCAACTCGGATCCCTGCCGAACCGTGCACAGCCACGCACAAGCGGTAGTACCGCTTCACACAAGCGGTAGTACCGCTTGGGCGGTAGTACCGCTTCACACAAGCGGTAGTACCGCTCGGGCGGTAGTACTGCTTCACACAAGCGGTAGTACCGCTCCGGCGGTAGTACCGCTTCACCAAGCGGTAGTACCGCTTACGCGGCAGCAAAACTACTTTTGCACTTTCCAATACCTTGTGGGCTTTATCCCTTTGGCTCATATAAAGTGTTGCTGCACCCGAACACTTTGGTAAACATCCGGAACCCCTTCCGGTGAACTCCGGAACCCTTCCGGAGATCAAAACACTATTATCACATATATCAATCTTTACCTCCGGACTATTCCGGAGATCCTCGTCATGTCCGGGATCTTATCCGGGACTCCGAACAACTTTCGGTCACCAACATAATAACTCAATTATACTAATCGTCACCAAACGTTAAGTGTGTAGACCCTGCGGGTTCGAGAACTATGTAGACATGACCGAGACACCTCTACGGCCAATAACCAATAGCGGGACCTGGATGCCCATATTGGCTCCTACATATTCTACGAAGATCTTTATCGGTCGAACCTCTATGTCAAGGATTCAGTTAATCCCGTATGCTGTTCCCTTTGTTCTTCGGTATGTTACTTGCCCGAGATTCGATCGTCGGTATCACTATACCTAGTTCAATCTCGTTACCGGCAAGTCTCTTTACTCGTTCCGTAATACAAGATCTCGTGGCTAACACTTTAGTCACATTGCTTGCAAGGATCATTGTGATGTTGTATTACCGAGTGGGCCCTGAGATACCTCTCCGTCATACGGAGTAACAAATCCCAGTCTTGATCCATGCCAACCCAACAGACACCCTCGGAGATACCTGTAGAGCACCTTTATAGTCACCCAGTTACGTTGCGACGTTTGATACACACAAGGTATTCCTCCGGTGTTAGTGAGTTGCATGATCTCATGGTCAAAGGAACAGATACTTGACATGCAGAAAACAATAGCAATAAACTGACACGATCAAATGCTACGTTTACAGTTTGGGTCTTGTCCATCACATCATTCTCCTAATGATGTGATCCCGTTATCAAATGACATCTCATGTCAATGGCTAGGAAACCTTAACCATCTTTGATCAACGAGCTAGTCAACTAGAGGCTTACTAGGGACATAGTTTTGTCTATGTACCCACACATGTATTTGAGTTTCCAATCAATACAATTATAGCATGGATAATAAACGATTATCATGAACAAGGAAATATAATAATAACCAATTTATTATTGCCTCTAGGGCATATTTCCAACAGACAGCCCTATGCCAAACAGTTTCTTCTAGGCACCGTGCGTGATGGCCACCCCTAACACAGATGATGTAATGCAAAAAATTGTGTGTGATGTACAATACGAACGAAAACGTACGTTTGGAATTCACTGTGTGGGATGCTAAGCACATCTCACACGACTTCCCCAATATATCTGTTTGTGATGGCCCTTCCAATCACACACGATATAGTTTGGCCCATCGTGTGTGACCGGGCGCAGGCATCGCCGACGGGTTTTCCGTGTCGTGTGGGATAGCCCCCCCTATCGCCCACACATGCAAGGCGACGGTTTAAGACTACGTCACAGAAAGGGGTTAAAAACCGTTTGTATAGCAGGTGCCTGCACTAGTGTTTAGAGAATATAGTGGCACCACTAAGTTCATCAAGCATGTCATCAAGGCGAGGAATAGGATGGCGATATCTAACGGTTATAGCATTTATGGGACGACATTCCAAACGCATGCGCATACTACCATCTTTCTTAGGTACTAGTATCACCGGAACCGCACAAGGACTTAAACTCTCACGTACATGCCCTTTATCTTGGAGTTTTTGGACTTGCCTTTGTATCTCCTTAGTTTCTTTGGGGTGGCAATGTAAGGTGCCTTGTTAGGAAGCGGTGCTCCGGGTATGAGTTCGATGCGGTGTCTGATCCCTCGTTTTGGTGGTAGTCCCGGAGGTAGCTCATCGGGAAAGACATTTTGGAATTCCGGCAAAAAATGAGACAAAACAAGAGGAAGATGTTGTGAAGCATTAGTCCTCACGACCTCATCTTTGCACACAAGCACAAAGTGAAGTACACTCGATGGGCTCTCACTCACATCCCTCAAATCTCTTTTGGTGGCTAAAAGAACTAGATCTCTCTTGTCCCTCGTCATGGAGTCACTCAAGGTTGGCTTGTGGCTCTCACTCTCTTTTAAGTGGATCGCTCTCTCATTTTTATCTCCACGATGGGGTGAAGCTTGCTTTTTGGCGCTCACTTGACTTGAGGTCATTGGTTGAAGCACATATTGCTTTCCCTTCATCTTGAAGCTATAGTGATTGGTTCGACCGTTGTGGATGACGCCGCGGTCGAATTACCAAGGTCTACCAAGGATGAGATGGCAAACAAACATTGGCACCACATCACACTCCAAGGTGCCTTCATAAGCGCCTATTTTGAAGGAAACTTGCACAGTGTGTTTGACTCGGATGGTGCCGGAATCACTAATCCATTGGACCTTGTAGGGGCGAGGGTGCTTCTTCTTGACCAATTGGAGCTTGGAACAAAGGTCATCACTTGCCAAATTGTGGCAACTTCCGCCGTCGATGATGACCTTGACGGATTTTCCTTGGATGCCCTATTTTGTATGGAAGATGTGCCAATGTTGGTCCTCATCTTGTTGTTGTTTAAGAGTCAAAACCTTGGACACAACGAGAGCGGGGCTCGGATCATTGTCGCAATAGATTTGCAAATCTTCATCTTCATTGACTTGTTGATGCATGTCCACGTGCTCCAATGCTTCCATCTCGTCGTCACTCATAGAGTCATAAGTGCCATCGTCTTGAAGAATCATGGTGCATCTTGTTGGACACTCGAAGGTCTTGTGGGCTCGGCCTTGGCACGTGAAACACTTGATGGAGCTTGTTTTAGTGTTAGCATCCGGTGTCGGTGTAGAGGATGAAGCTCTCGGCTTGTAGTTGCTTGTAGGAGGGCGGCTTGACAAAGTCGTCTTGTCCTTGTAACTTGACTTGTCGTCGGTAGTAGTTGGAGGTTTCGTAGTTGAAGGCGTCGTGGTCGGAGAAATTTGAGCACTTGAGCCGTAGGTCTTGGAAGAGAACTTGGAGTACTTGTAGTCATCTTGCACTTGGCGTTCCGCCTTCGTTGCTTGATGCACTAGCTCGAGTAGGTTGTAGTATGGTTGGAAGTCCGAGATTTTCTTGTCTTGGTAGTTGAGGCCATTCAAGAAGCGCGCCATTGTTTGCTCCTCATCTTCCTTGACATTGGCTCGGATCATAGAAATTTCCATCTCTTGATAGTACTCTTCTACCGACTTGGTGCCTTGCTTGAGTAGTTGTAGCTTCTTGAAGATATCACGGTTGTAGTGTGTAGGCACGAAGCGAGCTTTCATGAGGTCCTTTATTTGGGCCCAAGTGGTGATTTGAGGTTCACCTATTTATCTTCTTCGCTCAATCACTTGTTCCCATCATGACGTCCTTCATTTGGGCTCAAGTGGTGATATGAGGTTCACCTCTTTATCTTCTTCGCTCAATCACTTGTTCCCACCAAATGAGAACGTAGTCTTGGAATTCAAGGGAAGACATGGCGATCTTATTCTCTTCCTCAAAGTTGTGCAAACGGAATATCTTGTCAACCTTGAGGGCCCATGAGAGGTAGTCTTCGGGATCATTGCTTCCGGAAAACTTAGGCATGGTGAACTTGAGCTTGCCGAAGCGATGTTCTTCATTGAGATTGTTTTGGCGATGATCTTGTTTTGGAGGAGGCGCATCATTGTTGTTGTCGAGTTGACGTTGTTGTTGCCTTGGTGCTTCATCATCATTGGGCTCGACGTGTTGTGCTTGAGGCTGTTGGCGAGGTCCTCGCACTCGGTTCCTTCTTTCTTGGTTCTCCTCTTGGGGAGCGGCTTCTTCTTGTCGTTCTCGCCGCAAGGCTTCTTGTTCTTCGCGTGCTTGGCGGTTGCGTTCTTCCAAGATATGTGTAGCTTCATGTAGAGCGTGTTGTGCTTCCAATGCTTGTTCGTGTCGACGATGTTGTTCTTGTTCATGGTGTTGTTGTTCTTGATCTTGCTCTAGTTGAAGACGTTAGTCGCGTTCTCGTAGGCAATCTTGCAATCCATTGCCAAAGAATGGATTCTCCGCAGCTTGACATTGACGACCTTGTGGCGAACTTGGACCGGAGCGGTCGTCTCTATGATGAGAACGTGCTCGGGGAGGACTTGCGCCGGAAGAGTACTCCGATGAGTGGCAACTTGAGTGGCGCCGCCTTGACGAAGTAGATGTTGAAGGAGCACGGTTGACCATCAAGGAACGAAACTCCTTCATTTGGCTTGAGAGCTTGGTGTCGAGGTAGTCCCGTGTGCGCACCTCGGATTCGCACAAGTCGGTGGCGAGTTTCTCGATGCGGTCATTCAAGACATCTTGAGCTTGGGTAATTGCTTTGTGTGCGCCGAAGAACTGCAACTTGGTGACGTAGTCGTGCTCATCGTCTTCATGCTCCTCAAATTCCGGGTTCGACATGGTAGTCCTATCCATAACACTCAAGTAGATATAAGTGGATGAATGGGAAGACAAAACCAATTACCGTTCCCAAAGTTGACAATGGATCAAAGATCACTCAATATGCAAATATGGAAATAGTAGAATTGGTACCAAAGATTGTCCTTCTCACACCTACACACATAAGGCTTATGGAGTAGCTTGGTTAGGATAGTGGCACAAAATTCAAGCAATCCGAAAGATAAGATTCAATAATGTTGAAAGAGATTCGCAAATTCGCAAGTAAGACAATGTAGATCAATAGAAATGGGTATACATGGAAACACACACACACAGATAGATAAGCGGGGTCGTGCAACAAAGGAATGAGCACAAAATGTGGAATCCACGGAAAACGCTAGTGTTGCACAACACCAGAGAGACACTAGCACGATTGCTCAAATGGGTGTGATACGAACTTGTGCACAACCTATAAGAGACAAAAATGTGTCGTCTTCCTATTCCCGACTTGCTATGTATGTATGAGGCACGTGTCACTCGCCCAAGTGATCCAAGATGATCAAGTATGATATGCAAAATTGGCGATGCTATTGCTTTTGCTCTTTTGCTCTTTGCTTAAAAGCTTTGCTTCTCTTTCTTTTGTCTATGATGTTTTGTATGGTCACAATGTGGGACGTGCACACCAAGAAAGCAATTATGTAAGTGGGGAACTATTGTAGCACAAGAGATGATACTAAGATATATGCACACAATAGAAGCTATGCAGAGTATGTATCACTAAAGTGCACAAGTAGCGTAGCCCGGCAATACTCAATGACTGGTCTTGATAGGCAAGTAGCGCAAATAGGCTCGGGATAACAATGTAATGGCAAGGGTATATGTCAAGAATGTCGTCACGGTTACCGTCCTTGCTTACGGTGTAGTGTCAATGAAGAGGTGGTTGGCTATGATCCGGGGCAATGATGAGCGGCGATGTCGATGAAGAACCACTCCTAATTAGTTGAAACACCTTAGGAAGTGGCGATGCTCGCGACTCAAAATCTCAAATGCAAAACGGTTGCGGAAGAAGTGTAAAGGTTGCGGGAGAAATGGTGGAATAATGAAGACAAACGACAAAACGAGGCAAACTTGCCTGACTGCCAGTCACTGGCCGGATGTCCGAGCCAGAGGCCGGATGTCCGGCGGGGCCGGATGTCCGGGGGTTTAGGCCGGATGTCCAGGGTGCCTGATCCAGATTGGATCTCATAAATCAAACGAACTAGAGGATGAACACGAAAAACAAATTCTGCAAAATTGGGGCGATTTGGCGGTGGAAATTGATGGGGATGATGGTGAAAAGCTAGATCTACCTGTCCACAACGAAATCCATGGATCCAAATCAAAAAAATCTCCTCAAATCCAACGAATTCAAGAAATTTTGGCATGGCTATTTTTGTGGGAATTTTCGAAATTGGGTCAAACCGAAACAAAAATTGGCTAGAAAGTGGAGGGAGAGACTCCAAGGTGTGAATCAACCGTGGCTCATGATACCAAGATGATACGGGGCAAACCTTTGAGGGCCGATCTTTTCTCACTTGGAGGGGAAAGAGAGGAAAATCAAGAGGGAAACGAAGAACACTCAAGAACAATCCTCAAATTACACATCCACTAGATCCAACGAACGCAAGAGATACAAGATTCGAAACCAAGAAACGGATAGAAGTAGCGGTAGCCTTCCCACTCCGGAGAGATGGGTCTTGAAATCCACTTGGGGATCTTCCCTAAGAAGGGGCCTTGGCATCCATAGGATCTTCTCACAAAAGGTGTCAATCTCCTAGGGAGAAGTATATGGAAGGAGCAATGCTCAACTAACTATGAGCGAACACATTGCTAACCCTAGAAATGGGGAGGAGGGATCCTATTTATAGTCTTAGGAGAGTTGGGGGTGAGAGAGAGGGGATACATGGCCCGTTGGCCCGCGTCTGCCCACACAGGTGGCGGATGTCCGGGCTAGGGGCCGGATGTCCTAGGCTTCAGGGGTTGGCCGTATGTCCGGGCCGTGGGGGGCGCATGTCCGGGCTGCTGGCGCCGGCCTCTTCTTGGTTCGGGTATGGAGGCGCCAGATTTCCGGGGGTGAGGGCCGGATGTCCGGGCGCTAGAGAGTCGCCGAATGTACGGGCCTTGGCCGGATGTCCGGGGCTCGGGTGGCTGATTTCTGCCCAGTTCTGGTGTCTTCCGGCCGGATTTCCAGGGCCACAGGACGGATTTCTGGGCAGGGCCGGATGTCCGGCGCCTGTAGCTGTGGCTGCTTGGCCTTGGCGCCTGTGTAGTCTCCAGGGGCTGGACGTCCGGGGCATGGGCCGGATGTCTGAGGCCTGGGAGGTTGCTTGGCCTTCTTTTGGTCCTCTCGCTCTTCCATTTTTGGATCCATCTTCATAGTGACTTGGCCTTCTTTCCTAGTGTCCTCAAGATCATCTTCATGGTACCTAAGCATGCAAAGAGTCTCCGCTTGAGGTGGCATCCAAGTTCCATGAACATCAAAGGGAGAATCGTATAGGAGAGATGTCACCTCGGTTTTAATGGCACGTGCACGGGCTCTTGTCATGGGACCCTTTGGGGCTTGAGGTGATGGTGATGGGTCCATGGGGATGGCCATGGGATGCTCCGCATCAGCGGCTTGAGATGGCTGAGGTGTATTTATAACCAAAAAATGCTTGAAAAACTAGATGAATCGCCTAGGATCAAGAGACTTCGTGGCTGGTGGAGACGGAGCGAACCACACCTATCCTCTGTGCCACATTAGCATGAAACTGTGTGGCTAGTGGGGTGTTTTCGACCGACTAGCTTGGTCCCGAGTTCGAACCATAGGTGTGTCTGATATATTTTTACACGCACATTTTCTTCCATGCTGAGACGTGGGACACCCTACCGTGCGGTTTCTGGCTCCTCCTCAGTGGTATTAGCACGCATATTTTCTTTCTTGCGACATGGGACGCCCTACTGTGTGGTTTAGGGATCCTTTTCGGTGGTAGCACCGAAGTAAGTAATGAGTAGTGAAATCAGAAAACCCCACCTTTCCTGTCGAGCACATCTGTGGAGCACAGTGGGTAGCTAGTTGGGCTAGAGCCTAGTGAAACCGATCAGCTAAGGGCTAGGGTCTCGGGTTCATATCGTCGTCGCCACATTTATTTTTTCATGCATTTTGGAGTACATGGAGTTTTGACGCATGGACGACTTCTAGGTGGTGGAGAATATTCGCCAAGTGGAGTTTGTTATATTTGTGTCGAATATTATGTATGCAAGGGGTTATGTGGACTTGGAGTTTAATTGTTGTGGATAGGTACGAGTCGTGTAGGAGTCAGACATGTTGTATCCTAGGCCTCTTATATATCGAGAGGCCACACCCATGTCGACTTGATAGCAACAGGTACGCGGGGGAGCCAGCGGCTTGTGCCGGTACCCGGGCGGCCGGTGCCCCAGGGAGAGCGCCCGTAGTCAGTGCCTTGAGGATATAGCCATATTGGTAAACCTCGTTAACAAATATCGTGCCTCGGTGTGTCGTGAATGATCTAGCATTACCGTTTTGTTCTAACACTCTAGAGTTCACGCAATGAAAATATGTTCTTGCCCGTGATGGACTCTCCGTTGCAGAAATGCACATCAACTATTCGCCAATTGGCATATGGTACTCCGGCGGACGCTCTCTATGAGTATCTTAAGATTGCCGAGTGCACTTCATTTAAGTGCTTAAGGTTGTTCGTCGAAGGCGTGATTCATATATTTGGTGATGAGTATATGCGAAAACCCAATTTCAATGATGTGCAGTGCTTACTTGATATTGAAGAGAGTCGTGGGTTTCCTGGCATGTTAGGAAGCCTCAACTGTATGCACTGGCATTCGGACAAATGTCCCATTGAGTGTAAGGGACAATTCACCTGCGGGTATAAAGGCGTCCCTACTCTTATTCTAGAGGTTGTTGGTTCTCAAGATCTTTGGGTATGTGTAACATCCCGAGACCGATGCTATAGATAACTTCAATATATTCCGTTATCGATGTATGATTTATTTGCTTGTCGCATTCATGATCGCATCATTCGCATTACATCGGCACTCTGTTGCCTTCATTTTTTTCGAAACTTGCATCTGTTTGTAGTTGCCACTTCTTTCGTTGTCTCCGTTGACCGCCTCAAGACCAAATAAACACGCACGCGCCGCGACATTATAAAAAATATTGTTTTATAAGTGGGAAGAAAACGTTCTCGGGATAGGTTGAAAGTTGGCGTGCGGTCTTAATATATTGTAGGTAGACCGCCTGCCAAATTTCGTCGCATTCAGAGTCCGTTTAACACCCCAACCGTTAAACCGATAGTGACACTATAGTCGGTTAAATCGCAGAAGTTTTCTTTACTAACTACTGTGGAACAAAGCCCCACAACCTCCTTTACTAAAACAAAGTCCAGAAAAAACTGTTACAAGGTTAAGAAGCTAAGCACCCATCTCCACTTACCTATAAACTATACAAGGGTGTTAATACAAGCTAGGAGTCCTTAACATAGGTTTTATCATCTTTCACAAAAGAGAATAACTTGGGCGGCCTCCATCTCAAAGGCATGGATGAGCCTCCCACATGCCATGCATCAGACCAAAAAAGAACAGAGTCCCCCCTATTGACATGTGCTGAAGCAAGGTCCCCGTGGTCCTCATTAAGTTTGAATATGTCCCTCCACCAAAAGCATCCAGTTAGAACTATTGCTTGGGGGAAATTCCATCATAATAAGTGTTCCAGATAAGTGACACCCATGGAATAGCTTCTTTGTTATAGTATTTGTGTAGATGCTTGATAAGCAAGCCTTGGTTCTAAATGTTTAGATTTATGATCCCAAGCCCGCCCTTGTCCTTTGGTCTGCAAACCATATCCCAAGCCGCAAGTGACTGCTTAGATGCGTCACTATTGCCCCTCAAAAGACACTGTCTGAAAATTCTGTCTAACTGTTTAATTATGCCAGGCAGTATCCTGAGTGAACACAGAAAATATATGGGCATGGAAGTGATGAGCACTGATGTGAGCAACTATAATCTAGAACCCTGATTGAGCATTGCTGAGCTGGCCGAAAGTCTCCTCTCAATCGCATCAACTAGAGGCATCAAATCCACAATCTTGGGCCTGGAAGTTCCAAGAGGCAATACAAGATTTGTGAAAGGAAGGACTGCAACTTTACAATCTAAAATTCCAACCAGTCTTTGACCTTCAGGCTCCTTCATGTTTAAAGGGATCAGAGAAGATTTATTAAAGTTAACCCTCAATCTGGTTGACTGGTGGAAGATCTGGAGCATGTTTTTGAGAGCTGTCAGCTACTCCTCCACAACAAGGAGGATGAGGATGGTGACATCTGCATACTAAATTATAGGGAAATCTGGGTCATGTGAGAGGATGGGCAAAGAGAGAACACCTTCAGACGTTCTCAGTTTTAAAAACTTGTGCCAGGCCGCACCACTTCCCTCTCATCTTAGCCCAAGTCCACTATACACAGCTACTTAGCCCACCTAGCCTACCCCTCCGTTCGGGCCCATTGGATCATGATCTGACGGACAAGATTCGTCCCACCATAGCATTTTCCCTATAAAAAGACCACCCGTGAAGAGAGCCCTCTCACTCTCTAGGGTTTCCCCCTTGCCAAACTTGCAGCCACCCCCTCCTAAACCTTCCAGCTAGCCATCCAAACCCTAAAAAACCTGAAACCCTAGCCCAGATCCAAATATGGCCCTCAGATATGAAATCTGGGGCTTAGGTTTCGTCTTCCAGCCCCACCGAACAATGTCCGCGGCCAACCCGGACATGTCCGGACGACCACAGAGCGAGCCGCCGCAGCGCGAAGCGCCCGTGCCTCCCGCTCTCGAGCGCGCCGCCACACCCCATCGCCCACCTCCGCGTCCGGTCGGCCGGTGAGCCACCGGAGCCATAGTAGCCACCGCCTCACCTCCCCGCCGGGGACCCTCGCCGCCGCTCCCGCACATCGCCACTGTGTGCGCCTGCTCCTCGCCGCCCGACAGTGCTGCCGCTGTGACCCCGCGTCGCGCCGCCAGAAGCCCCACCACCAGATCCTCGCTGCCCGCTACCCGCCGCCGCGCATGCCGCACGCGCCGATGCCCCCCCCCCCCCCCCGCCGCCACTGCCATTGCCTCGTGCTCCTGCAAGAACACGGGAGGACGCCGCCGGCGCCCGCGCGTGGGCTGCCCCGCGCCAAGTGGGCTGCCACGTGGCCTGCCTCGCCTCTACATCTCCCCTGCCCAGGAGATTCGGACCAAGGCCCTAAGGTGACTGCCCGTTAAATCCCGCATGTGCGTCATATAGCTATGTTGCGCTCATTCCAGACTTGGACGAATTTCGGCCAAGTCATTTTCATTTGTGAAAAACATCGTATAGGCATTTTAAAGCATCTACAACTTTTAACCTGTTCATTCGATTGAAATGATCCTTATATATAAATTGATCTACATGATGTCCTCTACATGAGTGTGGCGTTTGCATGCATAATATAATTCATCTATATGTCATAATCTCTGTTGCATAAGTGCATTGCGAAATAAACAGCAGAAAGATGTTATTTTATTCAAACTTGCAAGGATGATTGCATATGACTCGTATGCATATGATGTCTTCATGTGATTTGTTCTCTGTGATGTGCTATACCATGCCATGCCATTGGTTGTCATGCAAAGAATCTCTATCGTATCAATTTGTTGCACATAGTGGCCTTCGTGAAAAAATGGTTTTGCTGTTAACAAAAAGTATTGTTTTGTAAAAATCATAGTAAATGATTCATGCATCCTATAAATTTGTGCCAATGGAGTAAAATGAAGATTGCCATGTCTACTTGCTGTACTTACCATTTTCATATATTGTACAATTTCTTAAGCTATTATTTTGTGCATACCAAAACAGCTTCATGACTTAATTGTTTTGGATCATGGATTTTCACCAAGTCTGAAACTGATGTGTTAAAACTTGTCAACTTGTCTTGATGAACGCCATTGATCTAGAGGTCATGTGTAGATGTTCAGTAAACATGATTTGCTATTCATTATTTATACTATCACCACATGCCTTTTCATGACATAAAAACCTCCTGTAGCATAATGAAAAGTTGCCCTCAACATGTCATTCCAATGTTTTGATTGCATGAAAACTGTGATTTTCTCTAAGTCCTTAATCGGAATAGAAACTTTGCATCTTGTGAAAATCATATCACCTCATACATGAGGCCAATGGAAATGATCTTTATATGAATGGTGAACCATTTTAAGTGTACTACATCATCATGCCATTTGTTTTCATATTAGAATCCTGTAGCATCATCTTTTATTTCTCCAAAGTAGGCATCTCACTAATTTTGGCAGATTCTAGTTAAAACTTGTGTTGTTTGCATCTGGAGAACCGTGGCTCCGTATCGAGCATGTAATACATGCAACTTGTTTATAATTGCATGTAGTTTCGTAATATCATGCTGCGTTCATGATTAGAATGTTTGTGGTTTTTGTTTGCATGCATTTTCCATTCATGCCATGTTAATATTGTGTTGGTCATATCTTTTAGGTTGTAGTTCCGTTTTAAATTATCTATATATGTAAATCGCTTAGAATGACGTGTAGAATTACATGGTGCATTTTGTTTTCCTGTTTAATAAATATAAAATGTTTTAGAACAGATCAGTACCAACTTCAAAATTCGCATATTGGGTCCTTTCGGAAATACTATATGTTGTTTTCGGCCTCATTTAAAATGCCTAGATAGGTAGTTTAATTATGCTTCACCTCTTGCCATGATAAATACATGTAAAGTTGTGGGTACCTAAATGAGAGCGGACTAAACAATTCAAATGTGGAGTTTCATCAATATGCAACTCATTGCATATTGAGCTTCGCTTAATGTGTAGTATTTGTTTGTTGCACTCTTGCCATGTAATGCATAATTGAATGAGCATGCATCATGCCATGAATATGTTGTGGTGTTTACCATGCCATTTGTTTGTTTTCGGATTGTTGGTCCTTGCTAGAGTCCCGAACCGTTTCGGATTGTGAGGATTCGTTCGACTACTCCTGTTCGCCTACTTCGCGGATTTGTTCTTCTTCCAAGAGGGATTTCAGGCAAGATGATCATTACCATGGGCACCACTACTATCATTGCTATGCTAGTTGTCTCGATTCTATCGCTATGTCTCTCTACCTACCACTTGTGTGTCAAGCCTCCCAAAATGCCATGATTAGACTTTAACCTTCCACATCCTAGAAAACCATTGTTTGGCTATGTTACCGCTTGCTCAACCCCTCTTATAGCATTGCTAGTTGTAGGTGCAGTTTGTTCCATGTTGGGACATGGATATCTTGGGATATCACATATTATTCTTGCTATTTGATTTAATGCATCTATACACTTGGTGAAGGGTGGAAGGCTTGGCCTTTTGCTTGGTGTTTTGTTCCACTCTTGTCGCCTTAGTTTCCGAGTACCCGTGTTATGTTTCATATTGAGCGCTCCTAACATGCTTCGGGTTGTTATGGGGACCCCCTTGATTTCCGTTTTGGAATAAAACTCTTCCGGCAAGGCCCAACATTGGCATTGTTTGCTTAATAACTAATAAAAGTTGCATAGGGAATGGCCAACTCGTGGATAATTTAATCAACAACCCGAGCCAGTGCTCCTCATCAGTGTTATTCCAAAACATAGCACTGTGCGGGGCCACCCCGGGGAAACTTGGATGTTTAATTTGGGCATTGTACGCGTCTTTCATCTGGTAGTGCCCTGAGAACGAGATACGTGCGGCTCCTATCGGGAACTGGCCTGTCGGGCAGTCTTGCTAGATTTATTTTACCTTTAAAAAACGTCTTGTGCACCAGGATTCCGAGGATACTACGTGCTATCCCACGGTTGAGGTGTTTCACCACGGCTTGTGGCTAGTTTGTGATGGATGAGTTGGAGCACCCCTGCAGTATTAAATATTTTTGAAAGTCGTGCCTGCAGTCATGTGGCAACTTGGAAATTTATAATACCCGGTAATAGAAAAGTTGAAATAAATCCAATTAAAATACACCAACCGTGTGCGTAATCGTGATCGTCTCTTTTTGAGGGAGTTCGGGAAGAGAACACGGTGGGGTTATGTTTGACTCATAAGGAGGTGTTTAGGATCACTTCTTGATCATTATTAGCTCACGTCCGTTTATGCATAGATCACTCTTCTTACTCCTGTACTCGTAAGTTAGCCAGATAAAAATTCTTAGTGCTGTTGCAACCTCACCACTTAATAATACCTCACTCATTAAGCTTTGCTAGTATTGATATCCTTGGTAATGAGATTGTTGAGTCCCCGTGGCTCACAGATTCCTCCAACAACAAATGTAGGTAGAGTTAATGCGATGATTTGACGTGAGAGTGATGATTGTTCTATTTGCAGTTCTTCTTCTTCATCATCGATCATAGTATGGGTTCCAGGTCGGCAGCCTGGGATTAGCAGGGTGGACGTCGTCTTGTTTTTGGTTTGGTTTCATCCGTAGTCGGATCCTGCTCTTTCGTATGATGATTGTGATGTACTGATGTATTAAGATATTTATGTTGCAGCATGTGGCGAGTGTAAGCCAACTCTATATACTCATCTATTCTTTACATGTATTGTGACTATTTCCATTTTTGCGAAGTGACCCGAGATGCGCTTCTATCCTTATCAAGGCCCTCGAGAGGATAGTACCGCATTTTGGGCGTGACAATATGGCATGCATTTTTTCCGTTGCCTAATCCAACAACGACATCAACGTGCTTAATCAATCGACATTGTTCCTTGAGCAACTGAAAGGGCAAGCTCCTCGAGTGAACTATAATGTCAACCAGAAGGAATATCAACTTGGTTTTTACCTTGTAGATGAAATATACCCCGAGTGCGCAGCATTCATGAAGTCAATACCGATGGCTCAAACAAAAAAGCAGAGGTTGTTCACTAAACATCAAGAAGGTGCAAGGAAGGACGTGGAAAGCGCATTTCATGTGCACCAGGCGCGATAGTCTATTTTACGGCATACGACGCATTTCTATGACCAAGGCGATCTCCATAATATTATGTTAGCTTGCATCATTCTACACAATATGATAGTCGGGGATGAAAAAGAGGCAAGGAATTTGCTTGATTTAAATGAGGAAGCAGGCTCGTCGATTGTTTCCCATCGATATTTACTCACAATGACATGTCAATATTTGCTGAGGTACTTGAAAGATATGCTAGAATTCGTGATCGCCCGACGCATAAGGCACTAAAAAATGATTTGATCGACCATGTGTGGAAAAAGTTTGGGCGGCCATAGATTATATTTGAGAGTTGATCCATGTTTTGCTAAATATGTTTTATATATTTTAATTATATTATATTCGCACTTTATTATTTATTATGGATCCGTTCAAATTTGTGTTCTTGTATTTATCCATGGGTACTAGCAAACAAAATTTCATATTGATACATTGCCACATATAGATCACAAAGTTGAAGTACTACTATAGATCCCACAAAACAATAAATGAAAACATCTATGTTACCACCTTTATGTTACTACCTACTATGGAGGTAGTAACAAAGACTAGTAACATATGCATGTTACTACTCATATGTTACTACCCAGTATGGCTAGTCTTATGACCTCAATCAAGGATATTTGTGGAACATTTGAGTGTGGAAGCATTAATAGCACAACCCGTATGTGATACTAGATGATACCCCGCGCGTTGCTGCGGGACTCTTAGCTAACATTGAGGGTTTTGTAGTAAAATAGAATACAATTCTAAATTAGCATGGACAATTCTAAGAGCAACCATTGATTATAAAGAGTATTTTATCCACTGGTAGTACAATAGGTTTTATATACCAAAAAAGATTTTTTTTTACCAAAAAAGAGTAGGTTTTATATATGACAACGTTCAATCCTATTGCACTACCAATGCTTGATACCTAGGTTAGCTTGATTATCTAAGAGTAGAACTTTGTTGTATGACGTTGCACTGTATAGATGTATATTAGAGGGTAAAAAGGAGGAGAAATAATGCCATTTATAAGTCCTAAACTAAGAAAGATGTACTCTAGCATATTTCCCTTCAAAATGCTATGAGAGACTTGCTATTTTCATTGATGAAAGAAGAACATTAGCTTGTCAATATCATACATTTTCATAGTACTAATTCAAGCAGGCAGTTTAAATTTTTCTCTAAATTCATCAACAAAAGATTGAACCAACGAATAATGATGCAAATATACAACAGTTTTTAGTTTAATATGTAGCAGACAACATATATTGAGATAAAAATGGTTCATTAAGGTCAGTCACATAGCAGTTTTTAATTTAATATGCTAGCAGACATAGACCTATATGGGGATAAAAAGTGTTAATTAAAGTGAGTCATTAAAATTCTGAAGACATTTGACAAAACTAAAAATGTTGTCACACCTACTTGATGTTAGACTGCATCCATGCTTGTCCACCAAACACAACGGTTCTTTTTTAGGGTAAAATAGAATAGTTCTATGAATGGGGAATGTTAAATGTTGCATTATATTGGTCGAGAATGTAACTAAGACCAACACCTGTTAAATATTTTACACCTTTGCAAAACTAAGGAAGAAACTCTCATCGGACAATCAAATATAGTACTCCATCCGTCCCAAAATAAGTGTCGAAAATTTAGTACTAACTTAATACAAATATAATACTAAGGCAGCGACACTTATTTTTGGATAGAGGGAGTAGTTATGTAACGGCCCGAGACCGACGCGCCAGAAGATTCCCGTTTTATCCCGTTGTCATCGTGTGATTCGTTTGGTTGGCGCATTCATCATCGCATCATTCGCATCATCCGCATTGCATCGGTACTCCGTTGTCGTCGTTTTGAAAAACTTGCATCCGTTCATAGTTGCCGGTTTGCTTCGTTCATGTCGTCGACCGCTTCGAGGCCAACCACACACGCACGCACCCACGACATCGATAAAATATTGTTTTTAAAAGCGTGTATAAAAACTTCCTCGGATTGGGTCGAAAGTTGGCGTGCGGTCTTGTTTTATTGTAGGTAGGCCGGCAGCCTGGGATAGCAAGGATGGATGTCATTTTATTGTTTGATTTCGTCCGTAGTCGGACCCTGCTCTTCTGTATGATGATTGTATATGTTGTTGTATTGATGTGATCTTGATTTAGCTGTGGTGAGTGTGAGCCAATTCCATATACTCATCTCTTCTTTACATGTACTTGTAATGATATCCATTCTTCCGAAACGACGAGATGCGCTTCTATCCCTGTCGAGGCCCTCGAGCCAAAATAAGGATAGGATCGCATTTGGGCATTACAAGTTGGTATCAGAGCAGTACCGACCTAGGACCCCCCTTGATTGATCGAACTTAGCCGAGTCGAGTCTAGTGAAAAACTGTTTTGAGTCTAGTTATATATCGAAGAGTAGGATTCTTTTTACTCCTCTTCTCTGCTCTGGTGAGGAATCCCGATGTAGGAATTTTGATTCTTCCCCTCTTCTCACTCAAATTTTTAGGATCATGCGGGTATTTTGGAACCTCTATGATGCCGATGTGACCGGAATTCTGTTCTTGGTGCCTCCCGACTGTATGGATTGGACCCGGGGAGTTGAGCTCCAGGGGATTCTTGACACATCGCTATCGTTCAGTTTCCTTAGTATCTCAGGATGCGGATGTTCTAAATTGCTTCAATACTATTCGTGGTGCGAAGAGTGTGGCGGCACCCAGTACTGGGGAGCGGGATCACATGTACTGCCATGATTAGTATCGTTGTGATTACGAGGGTCTGAGGTAGATGAATTTCCGAGGTTTCTCTGGTTATGTGTTGACGGATGTGATACACTGGTGGGTAGTATTATTGCTAGGAGTTGAGTGATTTATTCAGTAATTGATCCATGTATCCGTTGGACCAGATTGCATAACCAGAAAGATTTCGGGAGTTCTTAGGTGGGAATTCAAGTAGTTACTTAGGATTATCCTTCCAACAAATGCAAATGGGTTAAGTATTTGTTTCCGGCTTAATTCGAAAGCCTCATCCTTTGTTTTGTTTTGTAGTATGGTAATTCGAGTTGCTTCGATGTCAAGTGGTGATTTCATATCTTTCCTAAGTGGTGTTCTCATATTCCTATGGGAGTATTAATCCTTTTGCTCAATCAATTGTCATGTCAAGTCTTTTCCATCCGGAGTGCTTCTCTTCAAGAAAATTCAATCCTCTCCAACATTTGCAAGATATATCCTCATATTTCTTTCCGGAGTTTGTCTCATCTGTCTCAAGTTGTCTTTGTTTTTCCCACCCTCCCACCCTTTTTCTTCAAATGATTCAATTGTCATCCAAGTGCCTTTGTTTTCATTGATGATTCCGCTATCTTTTCTTCCGTTTGATATCCGGTGATTCTTTGTGAAGATCCTCAAAGTGCTAAGGTCATCATTTCTTAGTCTTCATCTTTGTTTTCTTTTCCGGTGGATTCAATGCAAGCTTTCGGTGCTCATCTTATCCTTTCGTTCTCTAAATTCTCCCCCATGTTGGAAATTTTTAGGCAAATATCTCTTGTTTATTCACCTCTCTCCGTCCTATCCGGAGTGCTAAAGATATCTCAGAAGAATCGTGTTTTCATTCATATCCTCTTGAATTATTTCGAGGGTCTCACCTCATCAAGTTTTCAATTTGTACCGGTGCAATCTCTCTTCCTAAGCAATCGTTCCAAGTTGTTTCTCTTTTAAGTGGGTCCATAACCCACAGGTTTTCCCCCAGGATCTTACCTGGGTCTTCTAATCTTTTCTGGAGATCTCAAGTTCCTTTCAAATGTGACGTAATAATGAATTCCATCAGTCATATTCCTTCTCCAAGTTCAATTTGAATTATTTTCATCGTTGGCTCAACCGTTCTTTATTAGTTGTTCCGGAGATCTCAGCAATTCTTGGTGGCGTTTCTTGTCATCATTCTCAGAGTTGAAGACCGAAGAAGAGTTTCTTTTAAATCTTTGTCCATTCTCTTGAAGATTTGTGGTCTCAGCTTGTTGCTATCCTCTCAAATTCTTTTCGATCATGAGTAATTTCTTCCATATCCATCCAGAGCTTTTTAGAGTAGCTGTCATTTCTCGATCCTCCGAAGGCCATCATTTCAGAAGATTTCTTCGTTCTCAGCTTTCAACTTTCGTTCTCTAATCCTTGTCAATTGTTGTCTCTTCATTTGTATCTCAATTATTCCGGTGCTTCACTCAAGATTTCTCTAGGCGGATCATGATCTCTTCGTTCTCATGTCATGTATCTCCGTTCATTTGTAGTATCCCCATTCGTTGCAATTCTAACCGGTGTTTCGTTGAAGACTTCTTCAAGTTTGTGCTCTATCTCTCTCTTCAATCTTTTTCAAGAAGGATAAGTAGTATGCCAAATTCGTTGCTTTTCATCAATTTAATTTGATGAAGGATAGGCATAACATAATTCTTATTCTTATTTCACCGAGGTTATTTCAATCCTTCTTTCAGAGTTTGTTCATGGTATCAATACTCGACTATAAGTTGTTCATCTGTGCTTTTTTCCGGAGTTCAAAGTTTTCTCAAGTATCTCGTCGCGAAGCTTCATCTAAATCATAGGAAGGCCTCAATCTTGTTCATGTTCAATTCTTTTCTATCATCCTTTCATTTCCGGAGATTCTTCATGGTGGTTTGTTAAGGATATCATCATTCTCGAAGTGTTCTTCAAGATTCTTGTTGGAGGATCTCTAGTATTCTTTGTCTTGCATTCAAAGTGAAAGTCATTCTCCCTTATCTTTGAGATGGTGTTATAGCATTCTTGATTCATGAGGAGTCTCAAGGAGAATTTGTCAAGAATGAAGTAATTAAACCCATTATCTTCCTTAGAGCTATCTTGGATTGGATTTCACCTAAAGCACTTCCTAAGATTGTTGCTATCATGGTGCTCGTCAATGATCCAAGTATTCTCTTATCCTCTCGGTGAAAGAAGTTTTCATCTCTTTGTTGATCTCAATCAATCAATTGTTGTCATTAGTGGCTGGTTGTCACCTCATAATTTTGAGATGTTTTACAAAAGCCCACAACAAGCTTGTTCTTTCGTTGTTGATTTTTCAACAACTCCGTTCAATCCTTCCTTGTAATGATGCTTTTCAATTCAATTGTGATGGAAGTTGTCATTTTCTTCTCCGTTCTTTTCTTTCCAATGATATAGTATCTATTCTTTTGTTCCGGAGGCTTTGTGATGTTGCTCTCTTTCATCCATCATGTTGTTTTATCAAGATCATGTGCTTTCTTGCTTATCCATTTAACCAGAGAGTTATGTTCCCTCTTCAAGTTCTTTCCATCTTATCAAGTTTTGCCTCTCTTTTTCTACCGAAGTGCTGCCCAAATTTTTCTTGTGAATTCTTGCTTGTTCCTCGGGTCGTTCTTCTTCTCTTTGCAGCCTCAAAGTTTCGTTGGTTTCACTCATTTGTCAAAGAAGCAACTAAGTTTTACCTCTTCCTTTTGCTCTTTCTCTTCCCCTTCTCATTCTAAGATCTCGGGTCAAGATCTCTTGTTAGTGGAGGAGAGTTGTAACAGCCCGAGACCGACGCGCCAGAAGATTCCCATTTTATTCCATTGTCATTGTGTGATTCGTTTGGTTGGCGCATTCATCATCGCATCATCCCCATTGCATCGGCACTCCGTTGTCGTCGTTTTGAAAAACTTGCATCCGTTCATAGTTGCCGGTTTGCTTCGTCTGTGTCGTCGACCTCTTCGAGGCCAACCACACCCGCACGCGCCCATGGCATCGATAAAATATTGTTTTTAAAAGTGTGTATAAAACTTCCTCGGATTGGGTCGAAAGTTGGCGTGCGGTCTTGTTTTATTGTAGGTAGGCCGGCAGCCTGGGATAGCAAGGATGGATGTCATTTTATCGTTTGATTTCGTCTGTAGTCGTACCCTGCTCTTCTGTATGATGATTGTATATGTTGTTGTATTGATGTGATCTTGATTTAGCTGTGGCGAGTGTAAGCCAATTCCATATACTCATCTCTTCTTTACATGTACTTGTAATGATATCCATTCTTGCGAAACGACAAGATGCACTTCTATCCCTGTCGAGGCCCTCGAGCCAAAATAAGGATAGGATCGCATCTGGGCGTTACAAGTTATTATCTATTTCTTCGGTTGGGTTGTACGACTCATACTACACATCCTGCACCCTGATATTAACATGGGAAAGCCAGTATTAGGTGCCTCCAGCTAGCCCATAGGACATAATCCATGAAAGAACCATCTCCATCGGTGGATTGTGTTGAGCTATATGCAAACTGGTAGAGGCCAACTCCAAGGACAGGTTCAGGCATATGTATCTCATTCGACAGTTGAAGTTGAAAAATCTGCAAGAAAGGCAAATTCGTAATATAAACATCATTCGTAAATAATTCTTTGATAGCTCAGTATATCCCTATTTTTCCCACACAAACAAGTAGTTGCACATAAGTACGTTCATACAATTATATACTACCTTTGTTCATAAATATAAGACGTTTCGGCGGTATAGATTGAACTACCAGAACATCTTATATTTACGAACGGAGGGAGTATATCTGTAAGTGAAGCATGTGTATAAACTATTTGCAAGAGATAAAAAGATTCTTGTCTGCAAACAACACTATCTCATCGTAAGCATCCATATGATCAAACAGAAGAAAATAAATTCTATGCTCTGGCACCATATGGCATGAGACCATTAGACGGAAATGTAAGAGAGCATACATGGCGATTTAACTTGTTTGCATCTATAGAGATGCCTTCCTGAAAACAAAATTGAGATGGCATGTCACCATGGGCTATAGGATTCGCTAAGGCATCATTGATCATCCAGTTCAAGGAGAGAAACAGTAGTACATCCTGCAACATGTAGTTTGTTGCAAAAACAAAAACAAGTATTCTTCGACGTTTCATAGCGGATGAAAAAACTGACCGCTTCCTACAATGAAAAATAAAGAATAGATCTACGAAAACATGGGAGATTTAAAATAAAAATTACAGTATGTTAGCGAGGAATCAGCGTTCGGGGACAGATCACCTGACGGGCGTTACATCCGGGGGAACTGACTGTTGGAGACGAATCGACATTTGTGGACAAATCACCGGAAGTACATATGGGGACCTTACTGTTGGAGACAATTCGGCGTTTGTGGACAGATCATCTGATGAACGTGGCAGGAGGAGTGTTATGGCCGATGAAGATGGACAGTGCATCTAGCATATCGACCCGCTTCACCACCACCCCATAGATCCGTGCTTCAGACGTCCATGCATACTTGTGTGTCCACCCACTGCAACCCCATAGAGAAAGGATGCCTCACCAGCGAGGCAACAATTGATAGCATGCTAATGGAAAACCTGTGTTGGTAGAAGCGGGGACAACCGCGGGAGATGGAGAAGAAAGCAGAGGCCGGCCGAATCAACGGAAGTACATGTTAGTAAAATATGCCGCACATTATTATTAGGTTATATATACATGTACAAGAGGATGCCAAAAGTCTAGAATACAAAATGCCAAAGGCCATCATCAATATAACTCTAACACCCCTCCTCAAACTCATGGTGGATCCACAACACTGAGTTTGGAGAGGTGAAATCTGTGTTGTCCTCTAGTCTGGGCCTTCGTGATGAAGTCTGCTAGCTGTAACTTAGAAGGCACATACTGAAGAGCAATAACATGATCCTGCACAGCAGCACACAAAAAAAAAGCATCCACACTAATATGCTTGGTAAGCTCATGCTTCACGGGATCCCGTGCAATGCTGATAGCACTCGTACTGTCTGACAAGAGAGTGGTAGGTGTAGTAACAAAAACACCAAAATCCTCCAGTAACCATCTTAACCAAGTAACCTCTGCCGTCAGAAGAGCCATAGCTCGCAACTCGGCCTCTGCACTCGAATGAGAAACTGTAGTCTGTTTCCTCGTCTTCCAGGCAATGAGAGAACCACCAGGAAAACACAGTAAGAAGAAAGTGAACGGTGATCTGAAGGATCACTAGCCTACGTAGCATCCGAGTAGGCCTGTAGCTGTAACGAGATGGAATGGGGGAAAAGAGACGATGAGAGATCATACCACGAAGATATCCTAGAACACGAAGAAGGTGACTATAGTGAACTGTAGTGGGAACAGAAACAAACTGACTCAGAATATGGACAGGATAGGAGATATCTGGACGAGTAACAGCAAGATAGACAAGTCTTCCAACAAGATGACGATAACGCGTTGGATCAGACAAGGGCTCGCCATCAGAAGCACGAAGGTGAACATTGAGCTCCATAGGAGTCCCAACGGTGCGCTCACACTAGTGCAGAAAAGCCTAGCTATGGCATGGCAAAAAGGGCCTTCCTGGCGTAGACACCCGACGCCAGCAATATGGCGCCACGGTTAAAAAATAGTGGTGGCGTTGGAGCCTACGCCAGCAGTATTTCATACACCTATGGCGTTGGTGTTATCACCACGACGGCAATATCATATATATCTACGGCGTGTTAACTTTTCCAACACCATACACTGGAGAGGTCATTACGGGCGTATCGGATGTTTCGCACGCCAGTACTAAATGACCAAACGCAACAAAAAAATGTTGTCACCGTAGCGAGAAATGCTGCGGCGGCAGCGCAATTTTGTATCAGTATATACATAATGATGTTTGTGTCCCACATTGATTCCGATAAGAAATGAAAATGCACTTACAACATAATTTATATTATGGTACACATCATTTATATATATGCATACATTAACCATCGTCGTAACTACTAGTACGGTACTCATCACGTTTCTTGAAGAAGAGGGAAACCCCCTGCATCTCCATGCATGGTGGAGCATAGAGATTCACCGATCTCCAATCTTCCAAGTTGCGATCACTCGGGTTGTTGCCTCCATTCTTTTAACTCGAAATGTCCATATCTGGTGGTCACCCATCACCGGAGGCACAATACATCTTGGGAGCTTCTGTCTTTGAACAAAATAGTAACATAGTAAGCAATGTAGTAATCATCTTTCATCTTGAGGCATATAATTGTCATATAAACCACATTGTTAGCAACAAAATTTGGACATGAACGTAGCTAAAAAATGGACATATTGAGTGCAAGAAATTTTGATGAAACGGAAATGAATCCACATTTCGCCAAAACATTGGCCACTCTCTTGACCTTTCCCTGCAAAAAGAAACATAGCTAGCGCGAGACAATTCGCAAGAACACACGATGATGCAACATATAACATATTTCATCAATTCACATTTCATCAAATGGTTAGAGATAGAGTTTTACCGTCCGGATCGAGTGGGGGTCGGCTGTCAGGAGGGCACGGTGGGGGCGCCCGTGAAGACTGCGCGATGGGGTGGTGGTGCGTGGCAGACGGGGTGGCCGGACAGGACGATGGAGGGAGAGAGTGGCCGGACAGGACGACGGAGGGAGAGAGTGGCCGGATAGGACCACCGCGGAGGGAGAGAGTGGCCGGACAGGACGACGGAGGAAGAGGCTCTTGGATGAGCGGGTGGGCTTGGGGAAGGGCTGGGTAGCGCGGCGGCACGTCTGGCGCAGGGTGCGTGCGCGGCTGGGCGGGGGAACGGCGGAGAACAGTGTCTGGCGGTGGGGGGAAGAAGGGGAATCTGAGTTATTCTCACAACAGTAGTGTAGATAAAAGTGCCGATTAGTCATTAGTGGTGGCGCCAATGACGTGGCCGACGCTAGCAGTGATTGGTGTTGTGCTAGCTTGGGCTATTCTAATAATACTTGACAAATGTCGTGTGAAAATGCATACATGAATGTGGATCAAAGTATATAATAATGCAAATTAGGAGGTACATACAAATGAAGTACACTATCGTGTGAAGTATTATGCAATGAGAAGTACACAAAAGTGTAGTACACGAATAATGAAGCTAGCACACAAATTAATCAACTAGTACGAGGTCGTTTGACAATCCTCTCAACGATGGTTTGGGTCTTTTTAATCTTGCTTGAATACTTTCGTCCCGCGTTATGACTCTTTCGTAAGAAGGGACGTCCTGTCTCAGGCAAGGTAGTTCTACTCCTTTTGGTGGTGTAATTTTCATCGTTAAAATAGTTCTCCTCTTCTTTTGGGTCGACGCCGAACTGATCATAGTCATCCTCGTTGGCCACTCCGTACATCCCGACGATGGATCTCTTGGATCTCCTGACGACAACATGATTTGGCTTTGCCGGGTCAGTTATATAGAAGCATTGTGACACGTCCTTAGCGAATACCCAAGGCTCATATTTGGCGGTAATTCCTTTGACACCCTTTGCACCAGCAGCTTGTGCTTCGGGCAGCCACATGGTAACGGCACCACGTTCTTCCTTCTTGACATTCTTTGCCCATCTGACCCGAAAGAGTGGAACTGTGTGATCTTCGACATACTCAAGTTCCCATATCTCTTCGATCCTTCCGTAGTATCTGTTAGTTTCATTCTCGGCGGAGGCAATTAACGTGACGCCTGAGTTCTGGTAATCAGAGTTTTTGTCTTTTGCCTCAGTATAGAATGTGTATCCATTGATATCATATGATTGGTAGGTGGCGACGGTGCATGCGGGGCCTACTGCTAATGCATAGATGAGATTTGCATTGGCAATACCCGTTGGCAGTGGTTTCTCCCAAATTCGCTCTTTTAACCAGGCTGCAAATTTGGAGTTGTGCTCTCTAATGATCTGGGCTTCGGTCCTCTGTCTCCCTGCCACTGCATGCTCTCTCTTTAAGGTGTCCTTGTGAGTCTGCTGGCAAGGAGTGATTATATCTGCTTGTTGTAACACTACTGTGTGCGCTCTGTCGAAGTCGTCTCGGTGGTTCTGTATATCCACATTTAAATCACGCTTCAACTGTGAGTGACCTACTCCATCAAGCCTATCGGCATGCTTCCTCATGGGAAAACCAAGAGATTGATCATCATCTATATAATTATTTCAGAATGATATGCACTCTTCGGTCAGATAGGCCTGGACGATGCTTCCATCCGGACGGGCCCTGTTACGAACGTAACCCTTCACAGTTCCATTCATCCTTTCAAATGGGAACATGGTGTGCAAGAATGTGGGTCCAAGGTCTTTAACCTCAGAAACAACATGAACTAGGAGATGCACCATCACATCAAAGAATGACGGGGGGAAATATATCTCAAGCTCACATAGTATTGTGATGATCTCCTCTTGTAGTCGAGTGAGATGTCGCACGCTGATCGACTTTCGAGAGAGAACATCGAAAATGTTGCAAAAGTCAAGAAGTGTGTTGCGAATGTGATCATCCATTATCCCTCTGAGGGCTACCAGAATTAATTGCGTCATCATCACATGACAATCATGGGACTTCATGTTGCTAAACCTTTGCTTTTTGTGTCAAGATATCTGCGTATGAGCCCCGAGTAACCAGAAGGAACTTTGATGCCGTCAAGGCAATTGAAAAGTTTATGAAGCTCATCCTCGTCCAGCGTGAAGCAAGCTGGGGGGCAATAATCTTCTTTGTTTTTTGTCACGGTTTGCCCTTCGTTGTCTCTTCGGCTATGGCGATGTTTTTGCCCTTGGCCATCTCCTTGGTTCTTTTAAGGGATGCGGGTTGGAGCTCTTCCCTAATACCTATATCTTTCATGTCTTGTCTTGCCCTCATACCGTCTTTACTTTTTTCTAGCATGTCAAATAGTGTGCTAAGCAAACTCTCACAGATATTTTTTGTGATATGCATCATACCAAGAGAATGCGGCGAACTAAGTAGTTCCCAACACTTCAAGCCCCAGAAAACAGACTTTCTTTTCCATACTTTTAGCAGAATTTTCTCAGCCTTCTTTTTCTTCTTTCCTGGCTTCCGGCAATCTGTCCAATTCTTTAACATCTCACTGATTTCTTCTCCACTCCTCTTACGTGGTGGCCCTCGGGCCTCATCCGTGTTGTTGAACAGGTCGCCACGACTTCTCCACTCATCATCTTTGTCAAGCCACCTTCGATGGCCCATGAACACTGTTTTGCAACTGCCCTTTTTTGATAGCTGGAGAAAAGATGTGTCATCCATACATTTAACACATCCGCAATGTCCATGACACACTTGTCCGGAAATATATCCGTAACCTAGATAGTCATGAACGGTCGTGAGCAATGCTGCTCTCATTGGAAAATAGTTTCCAGTGCTGGCGTCCCACGTTTTGACCCCTTCATCCTTCCATAATATGTCTAACTCCTCCTTCAATAGCTCAAGATATGTGTTGATATCGTTCCCTGATTGGAGCGGTCCTTGAATGAGCATTACCATGTGTATGTACTTTTGTTTCATGTAGAGCCAAGGCGGGAGGTTGTACATCCAAACAAACACGGGCCATGTACTATGTGTGCTACTCTGCTTGCCAAATGGATTTAGTCCATCGCTACTGACACCCAACCTGGGGTTTCTTGGTTCTGCTGCGAATTCTGGTTCAATGCAGTCGAGTGCTTTCCACTGACAACCATCCGCAATATGTCTCAGAATGCCATCATTTTTGGATTTCCTGGTCTTGTGCCAAGTCATGTTCTTTGCTTCCTTCGCGTCAGCGAAATAACGTTGCAGGTGTGGAATCAACGGAAGGTACCATACAACCTTTCGAGGATCCTTCTTTCCAGGCTTGTATCGGGGTTCCTTGCAAGTTGGACACTCTGTTGTGTGCTCATGCTCGTTACGATATAAGATGCAATCATTTATGCATGCATGATATCTTACATGCGGCAAATCAAGAGGGCACACGATCTTTTTCGCCTCATCAACACTCTTAGGCAACAAATTCCCCTTGGGAAAAACTGTATGTAAATATTCCAATGTAGCATCCAGACTTGCGTCTGTGCTCTTGAATCTTGCCTTGATGTCTAGAAGTTTGAGCCTGACGTGCAAGCGGGTGTGCTCAGGATCACAACCTTCATACAGTGGAGCATTCGCGTCTAACTCCAATTGCGCCAACTTGAGAGCCTCCTTAATAGCACTTCTCTCATTTGTCGTCTTCTTCTGAAGCAGTTCTTTAACATGGGGATCTTGCAGCATTTCAGCCAACGACATATCCTGGGTGACATGGTCCTCTTCATGTTCGGGTGGCGTTTCATCATTTCCTCATCCAGGCGCATGTTCATTATTGTTTCCTCCTTCTGGCAGCCCTACTAATTCATCATTGAAAGGGTTCTCCGCTTCCATATCCGCCGCTCCGTCGTCGTCGTCACGTACATAATCATTCTCCTCACCATGCTTTGTCCATCATGTACAACCTTCAACGAAACCACGACGAAGGAAGTGCGCGAGGACGCTACCATCGAACGGGTTATGGTAAATTCCATTTTTGCAGGCCTTACATGGACATAATATCTACGTTTTACACTTTTGTATCATATTCGTCACCGCAAAATTAAGAAAGGCCTTCACACTTCGATCCATATTGACTCTTTCGATATATCAAAGTATCCTGTAAAGGGAAATACTAAAAGAATTACTTATATATCAAGCGGGGGCATACAAAATTTCGGCATGACCTTTGCTAAAAGTGGTACATATTGAGTACCAGAAATTTGACGAAACTGAAATGAATCAACATTTCGCCAAAACATTGGCAACTCTCTCTACAAATTCGCCATCCATGCACGTTTCGCCATTTAGCAATCACACACGTATGTAACGTGCATAATTAAATGATGAGGAAGTGTTTTGTGTTAATTACCTCAAGCTGAAGAGACACGAGTCGAGCTAGTCCTCGATCGATCCCGCGAGAAGCTGGTTGACCGTACGTAGGTTGGTGGGCGCCATTAATGGAGGTTGAAGGAAAATTTAATGCAAGTGGGTGGAGGAGAGAGCTAGATATAGCTAGCTTAGAGAGTGGGTGTGTGGAGGAGGCTAGCAAACATAACTAACACATCACCTAGCTAGATCTAACTACCTAATTAAGAATCATGATAAAATAATTGAGTTTCTCAAGATGAGGAGAGGGAAGAGAGAGGAGGAAGAGGAAGAGCAAGAGAAGAAGAAGAGGAATCTAGTGTATACACAAGGGTTATCACGTGATAGTAGTGATGCGACTTTATTACTGGTGTTTCAAGAAAACAGCACGCCATCACTAACATGTATATTCTTGGCGTACCGTCGTATGATACGCCGGTGTTACGTGGGACCCAATGTTGACCAAAAAAATGGACTACAAAATAAACTGCTGGCGTCCGGACTAATTCAACGCCATAGATATGTGAAATACTGCCGACGTACTACGAACCTAGTACGCCAACAGTAAGTTACGCCTGCACACAACCTTGGAGGCCACATACAAGTGGCGTTCCACGTACGTCCAGCGCCAGCACTAAGTCACTAGTGATGTCGTACCAAAATGGCCGACGCCAGCGATATTTGAAAAATGTAGTGCTGGCATTGGCCAAAAACGGCGCGCCACCAACAAGATTTGTGGCTAGCCATTTCTCTACTAGTGTCATCACTAAGAGATGCACGAGCAAGAAGATCCTGGATATATTTTTCTTGGGAAATAAAAAAGGCATCCGAGGTGGAGGAAACCTCAATCCCAAGAAAGTAACGAAGAGGAGCAAGATCAGACATCAGGAACTGCTCACTGAGACGGGCCTTGACAAAGGCAATGTACTCAGTATCGTCGCGAGTGATGATCATGTCATCAACATATAGAAGAAGAAGAGTCCTACCACAAGCAGAAAAGTGGATAAACAAAGCTGGATCATGAGCACTAGGCGAAAAACCAGCTGCGGTTACCACAGAGGCGAAGCGCTCAAACCAGGCATTGGGGGCTTGCTTAAGGCCATAGAGAGAGCGACGAAGACGGCAAACCATGCCATCAGGAACAGAATACCCATGTGGTGGTTGCATATAAACCTCCTCACGCAACTCACCATTTAGAAAGGCATTCTTCACATCAAGCTGAGACACAGACCAATGGCGAACAGAGGCCACAGCGAGAAGTGTGCGGACAGTGGTCATATGGGCTACAGGAGCAAAAGTCTCATCGTAATCATGACCATGCTCCTGCTGAAAGCCACGAGCCACAAGACGAGCTTTATAATGCTCAAGAGAACCATCAGAGCGAGTCTTTATCTTATAGACCCACTTACAAGTGATGGGACGAACACCGGGAGGAAGAGAAACTAGATCCCAAGTGCCGGTGCACTCAAGGGAAGCAAGTTCCTCTGCCATCGCAAACTGCCATTCGGGATGAAGAACAACATCTCGATAAGAAGTCAGCTCAAGAATGATCGAAAGACCATAGCGATAAGGAGAATATCGGTCAGGGGGCGGACAAGGCCGAGAATGAAGACCATAAGTCGGCTGAGAGGAGGAAGATGACACACGAGTAGAGGGTACATCAGTAGACTCACCCATAATACGTGGACGACGAGTATAATGGAAAGGAAAGGAGGGAAGAGGTGGAACCACTGGAGGTGGTGATGTGGAATGTGTCGGTGATGAAGGTGGGGAAGGGGAAGGTATCGGTGATGAAGGTGGAGAGTCATGCGATGAGGGAGGAGAAGAAACCGTAGGAGAGGACGGTGTCGGATCTGCAACAGCTGGACGAGGAGTGCGAATACTAGGCATACAGGGAGGTGATCCGGAAACGTAAGAAAGGAGATGTCCTCCGTGGAAAAGGCCGAGGAAGATGGACGCGGGTAGAAGGGACGAGACTCATCAAAGGTCACATCCCGAGAAATACGCATCCGACGACTGACATGATCCCAACACCGATAGCCCTTATGCTCATCATTGTATCCAAGAAAGACACACTCAGCGGACTGAGCGGTCTGTTTGGTGCGTTCATGTGGGGAAAGCAAAACATAGCAAACGCAACCAAACAAACGAAGCACTGAATAATTAGGAGAACGGCCAGAAAGATGCTCGAGAGGAATACCACCCTGTAGAGCAGCAGATGGCTGAATATTGATGAGATAGGTGGAAGTGGTAACAGCCTCAGCCCAGAAGTGAGGCGGAAGAGAGGCGGCGATCATCATGGCACGCGCCGTCTCAAGAAGGTGGCGATGCTTGCGCTCAGCCACACCATTCTGAGCATGAGCACCAGGGCAAGATAACTGAGTAAGGGTACCCTGCTCAGCAAGGAATCCTCGTAGCGCATATGAGATATACTCACCAACTGAATATGCGCGAAAAATGCGAATAGGAGTGGAAAACTGGGTATGAACCGTGGCAGCAAACTTTTTGTATATAGATAGGACCTCACTACGAGAAGACATGAAATATATCCAAGTGTACCGAGAAAAATCGTCTATAAAGATAATATAGTAGCGGTGACCCCCTTTCAAAGCGAAGGGAGCCGGATCCAAAACATCAGAGTGGACGAGATCAAAAGGGCGCTCGGACACTGACTCGCTGTGAGGATAGGGTAGTTGAATCTGCTTACCAAGCCTACAACCCAAACAATCCAACGAAGCGTTACCAGAGACAGTCCCCAGAACACCACGATGAACCAAAGACGAGAGAAGAGAACCGCATAAATGGCCAAGACAATGATGCCATTGCTGAAAAGAGCTGGTAGATGCAGCAACAGGGGCTGTGAGAGTGGCGGCGGTGACAGCAGAGGGGAGAGGCCAAAGGCCATCATCAATATAACTCTAACAGTACAAACGGGAGATCACTAGACTATTGTTTACCACGCCCATGGGGAACGACCTGGTAGCATGAAGAAAGTGGAACGACACTTACCCGCGAGCAGGCGAGACCCAAACGTGGTGGCACGAAACAACAGCATGTCCTCGATCTGGTGCAAGAAAACGAGAAGGGCGTGGGGGAGGAAGAAGGCCCTCCTCAGTCCTGCACCACGACAGCGCCGTACGGGAGCCACTTGTTGGCGTCTTCCTCTGTGTGTCCTACCCCCAAGGACGTGAGATTCATCTCCTTTCATGTTTCGGAATTTTCTTTAGTTTTTCTTGACGGAGTGCAGATGGGTGGTGGGGATGAAAATAGCACGTGAGATCCATCTTCTTTTTCCTAGATTTGGCCAGGGGCCTAGGAGTGGATTGGCAATTGAAGGGGCCAACTCCTACGCACCTGTAACAGCCCGAGACCGACGCTCCAGAAGATTCCCATTTTATTTCCATTCTCGTCGTGTGATTCGTTAGGTTGTCGCATTCATCATTGCATCATTCGCATCATCTGCATAGCATCATCACTTGTTTTTGAAAACTTGCGTCCGATCGTAGTTGCCGGTTCTCTTCGTTCGTGTCGTCGATCGTTTCGAGTCCAACCACACACGCACGCGTCCGTGGCATCATTTAAAAAAATGCTTTTAAGGTGCGCGAAAAATATTCTCGGATTGGGAGGAAACTTGGCGTGCGGTCTTGTTATGTTGTAGGTACACCGCCTTCCAAATTTTGTGTCAATCGGAGGTCGTTTGATACTCGAACGGTCGACCGTGGCGGCACCGTCGTCGGTTTATTATCGGACGTTTTCGGTGTTTAAAAACCTCTGTCACGGGCCGCTAACATTCCCTCTCATCCCCACCTAGCCCAACTACACAGCCCACTAGGCCTACCCTAAGCCCCTCAGCGTCCGGAGCCGTCCGATCGTGATCCGACGATCCGAATTCGGGCAAAACCCCAAAACCCTAGCCCCTGCCTATAAAAGGATGCCCCCCTTCCAAAATTAGACTCCTCCCTCCGCCGCCTCGAAAACCGTGCCACCTAGCCGCCTCCCACCTTGCAGCCACTAGCCTCACCTCGTTTTCAGCGCCAGCGGCCTCGCCGCCGCCACTTGGCGCGCAGCTACGGGCCGCGCCGCCCCTGAGCCGGAGCACCGACCAACCAGCGGGCGCCACCTGGCTCCCCCGCGCACCTGGCGGCGTCCCCTCCACCGCGGCCCTCCCGGCCCAGCCGAGGCCCGCCTCGGGCCGAACCGGGCCCGAGCAGCCCCGCGCACGCCGAGCCTGCCGCCCGCAAACCCTAGCGCCGCCGCGCATGCTGCCCGCCCCCGCCGGCGACCTCGCCGCACCTTCGCCCCGTCGCCAAGCCATCGCCGCCGGACGAGCCAATCCCGCCACCGCTGCTGTGTCGCCCCGACCCCGCGCCCTCCGTCTCCGTGATGCCCAGCGCCGCCCCACAGCTCCTCTCGAGCTCCACTGCGTGCCTCGCCGCCGGAGCCGCCGGGGGCTCGCCGGCGACCTCAAGCCCCGCTACCTCACCGTGGCTCCGCTGGATCTGGCGGGATCTGGGCGGATCCGCCCCGCCGTCGTCGGGCTGTCCCTCACCGTCGTCCGCCCCGCCATCGTCGCGTTGTCCCTCGCCGGCGTCCGCCCCGCCGCCGCGCCGCCATGGCCTCGGTCGGCCTCCTCCAACCTCCGTCCGGGATGCCCCCGTCCCTGGATGCCTGCGGCCGGCGAACCAAACGCGCGCCCGTGCCCGAACAGCTCCATCCCGCTCCGCCCCGTCCATTTTTTTCCAGAGGGGTAAGCAAACGTCTGTCATTTTCTGCCTGCGAATTTCATCATGTTGCATTTTTGTGGTGCTTGTATCTCGGCAACCGTGCATCGTATGAAAATATGTTATATTTGAAAAATCATCTACTCAATGTGCTCTTTAGAATGGTGTCATTTGCATCCATGATAGGAATCATTTGCATGCTCAAATCTTCGTTGCAAAGTGCATCGTGTCGTTAGGTGCAAATCTGTTATTTTATTTGATGTTGCGCGGATGGTTGCATCTCACGCGTAGGTCTTTTGCATGTGGTTTCTTCATGAGATGTGCCCTATTATATGTGTACTTTGATGCCATGCCCCTGGTTGCTAGGTAGAAGTTCATTATCATGTCTATTTATTGCTCTCAAGTTGCTATCGCGTTAAAACAAAATCTGTTGTCGACAAGTTCCGTTTTGCGAGCATCATGTTAAGCAATCCATGCACCTTTTGTAATAGTTGTAAACATGAGATATGCTCTTTATGATGTGTGCTAGGCCCTGGAAATCTTGGTTGCTATAGAAATCCATGTTTAGGTGTCATTTTATTGTTGCCATCATGCCAGAAAAATATCGCTGTTTTGAGGGGTCCAAAATATTTCCAAGTCTGAAACTGTAATTTTGTTGCCATGTTGTCATGTGATTTGCTATTGATCTAGGAGTCTTTTGTGGTTGCTCCCAAGGAGTCTTTTGTTAAGCCTGTTGTTGTCCACAAGGTTGTGTCTTTTAATGCCATGTATAGGATTTGCATCATAGTTATATTCATTGTCCAACATGTCAATCTGTTAAAAATTGATGCACATGTCTACTCTAATTTTCACTAAGTCTGAGAATTTGTTTTCTTCATAATGCCATGTTGTGTTGATGCTAGCCAAGATTCCATGCATAATTAGACCTTGCCACCATGATATGATTTGTAGTGCATCATGCCCTATATCATGCTGTAAAGTTTCATGCCAATATATGACCTGTAGCATATAGTTTTGCTGCCGCCAATATGCCTTCGTGAAAAACTGCTCTGCTAAAAACTGTTATTTTCACTAAGTCCTAATCTGCTATATTTTATTGCCATGTTGTGAGCTTCCTACCATGTGTTCCATGATTCTTTTGAGAATGTGATGTGAAGAAGAAATGAAGTGTGTGTTATATGCTACTGCCCCATGCTTAGTTTGTGCATTTTAGAATCTTGTAGCTTGTTGTTTTCATGTGTGCAATATGCTATGTTGCTGTTTTGGGCAGATTTCAAATAAAACTTGTGTTGGTTGTTGTGGTTGAACCGTAACTCCGTTTTGAGCATGTCCTATATGAAACTTGCTTAGAATCTCATGTAGTTTCATAATATCTTGTTGAATCCATGATTTGAGATGGTTATGGTTGATGTTTGCATGCATTTTGCATTCATGGCAAATTATCTTGTCATGGTCATATCTTTTAGGCCGTAGCTCCGTTTCATATGATCTATATATGTAAATCGACTAGAATGACGAGTAGAATCGCATTGTGCACTTTATTTCCCTGTTTAATAAATATAAAACATGGTTAGTTCAGATCTGGACCAAATTCATAATTTGCATATCAGGTCGCTTCGGAAATACTATAAGTTGTTTCCGACCTCATTTAAGATGCCTAGATAGTGTAGTTTCATTATGCTTCACCTCTTGCCATGTTAACAACATTTAAATGTGCCGTGTAAATGAACGAGGGTGAACTAAATGTTTTGAACGTGGAGTTTCGTCAATATGCAACCCGTTGCATATTGTACTTCACTTAATGTGTAGTAATCGATTGTTGTGATTTGCCATGCCTTGCATATTTAAACTTGGCATGCAGCATATTTTTTTGTGCATCATGTCATGCATATGTTGTGGTGTTTATCATGTGTTGATTGTTGTTTCAGGATTGGTTCTTCTTGATAGAGTTCCGAAAGCGTTCGGAGTGTGAGGATCCATTCGACTACGTTGGTTCGTCTTCTTCATGGATTTGTTATTCTTCCAAGCGGGATCTCAGGCAAGATGATCATTTCCCTGGATACCATTACTATCATTGCCATGCTAGTTGTCTCGTTTCTATCGCTTGTCTCGCTACCTACAACTTGTTCGGTAAGCCTCCCAAAATGCCATGAAAAGCCTCTAACCCCCTCCACATCCCAGCAAACCATTGTTTGGCTATGTTACCGCTTGCTCAGCCCTTCTTATAGCGTTGCTAGTTGCAGGTGCAAATTGGTTCCATGTGCAACATGGATATTTTGATCTATCACAATATTATTGCTATTTAATTTAATGCACATATATACTTGGTAAAAGGTGGAAGGATTGGCCTTTTGCTCGGTGTTTTGTTCCACTTTTTCCGCCATAGTTACTTGTGTATCGATGTTATGTTCCATATTGAGTGCTCCTAACATGCTCGGGGTTGTTATGGGGACCCCCTTGATTTTTGTTTTAGGATAAAACTTGTCTGGCAAGGCCCAACATTGGTTTTACCATTTGCCTAATAACAACTAAAAATTGCATAGGGACCCGCCGGCACCCGCGGATAATTAATCAACAACCCGGGCCAGTGCTCCTCATGAGTGTTGGTCCAAACTAGAGTCGTGTGCGGGGCCAACCCGGGGCAACTCGGGAGATGTCTATCAGGCCACCGTACGCTGCGCTCATCTGGTCGTGTCCTGAGAACGAGATACGCGGCTCCTATCGGGTTCGTCGACACGTCAGGCGGCCTTGCTGGATTTGTTTTACCTTTCTCGAACGTCTTGTGCCAGGAATTCCGAGAATACTTCGGGCTATCTCGAGGTTGAGGTTTTCCAATGGAGTTGCCTAGGAAATCACGGGATTCGTGGTCGAGGTTATTCCCGCAGCGTGTGGTTAGTTTGTGATGGATGAGTTGGAGCACCCCTGCAGGGTTAAATCTTTCGGAAAGCCGTGCCCGCGTTTACGTGGCAACTTGGAAACTTTGTTTAACACCCGGTCATAGCAAACTTGAAGTAAACTCAAATAAAATACACCAACCGTGTGCGTAACCGTGACTGTCTCTTCTCGTGATTTCTGAACCGGGAGAGAACACGGTGGGGTTATGTTTGACTCGTAAGTAGGTGTTCAGGATCTCTTAGAGATCATTACTAGTTCACGTCCGTTGATGCGATGATCATCCCCCTTTATTCTTGTACTCGTAAGTTAGCCACTCAAATAAATGCTTAGTGCTTGCTGCAGCCTCACCACTTAACCATACCTCACCCATTAAGCTTTAATAGTCTTGATACCCTTGGAAATGAGATTGCTGAGTCCCTGTGGCTCACAGATTACTACAACAACAGTTGCTAGTACAGGTAATGCGATGATTTGACGTGAGCATGATGCTTGTTTCTTTTGGAGTTTTCTTCTTCGATCTAGGATGGGTTCCAGGCCGGCAGCCTGGGATAGCAAGGATGGATGTCATTTTATCGTTTGATTTCGTCCATAGTCGGACCCTGCTCTTCTGTATGATGATTGTATATGTTGTTGTATTGATGTGATAATGATGTAGCTTGTGGCGAGTGTAAGCCAATTCCATATACTCATCTCTTCTTTACATGTACTTGTAATGATATCCATTCTTGCGAAACGACGAGATGCGCTTCTATCCCTGTCGAGGCCCTCGTGCCAAAATAAGGATAGGATCGCATCTTGGGCGTTACAAGTTGGTATCAGAGGCTGTACCGACCTAGGAGCCCCCTTGATTGATCGAACTTGGCCGAGTCGAGTCTAGTGAAAAACTATTTTGAGTCTAATTATATATCGGAGAGTAGGATTCTTTTTACTCCTCTTCTATGCTCTGGTGAGGAATCCTGGCGTAGGAATTTAAATTCTTCCCCTCTTCTCACTCAATTTTTTTTAGGATCACGCGGGTATTTTGGAACCTCTATGATGTCGATGTGACCGGAATTCTGTTCTTGGTGCCTCCTGTACGTATGGATTGGACCCAGGGAGTTGAGCTCCATGGGATTCTTGACACATCGCTATCGTTCAGTTTCCTTAGTACCTCAGGACGCGGATGTTTGAAATTGCTTCAATACTATTCGTGGTGCAAAGAGTGTGGCGGCACCCAGTACTGGGGAGCGGGATCACATGTACTGCCATGTTTAGTATCGTTGTGATTACGAGGGTCTGAGGTAGATGAGTTTCCGAGGTTTCTCTGGTTTTGTGTTGACGGATGTGATACACGGTGGGTAGTATTATTGCTAGGAGTTGAGTGATTTATTCAGTAATTTATCCGTGTATCCGTTGGACCAGATTGCATAACCAGAAAGATTTCAGAAGTTCTTAGGTGGGAATTCAAGTAGTTACCTAGGATTATCCTTCCAACAAATGCAAATGGGCCATGTATTTGTTTCCGGCTTAATTCGAAAGCCTCATCCTTTGATTTGTTTTGTAGTGTGGTAATTCGAGTTGCTTCGATGTCAAGTGGTGATTTCATATCCTTCCTAACCGGTGTGTTTCTCATCAAGATAATTCATCCCTCTCCAATATTGCAAGATCAATCCTTTTATTTCTTTCCGGAGTTCGTTTCAACCGTCCCATGTTTTTCTTTGTTTTCCCCACCCTCCCGCCCTTTTTTTCAACAATTAAATTATCTTCTAGGTGCCTTTTCTATTCATGTGATGCTTCCGCTATCTGTTCTTCCGTTTTATATCCGGTGATTCATTGTGAAGATGCCTAGTGCTAAGTTCATCGTTCTTCATTCTCGTTTTATTTTCCGGTGGATTCAATTCAAGCTTTCGGTGCTCATCATATCCATTTTCATTCTCTAAATGCTCTCCCTTGTTGGAAGTTTTTTCTCCAAGCCTCTCTTGTTTATTCGTCTCTGTCAATTCTATCCGGAGTGCTGAAGATATCTCAGAAGATTCGTGTTTTCATTCAATCCTTTCAAAGTATTTTGGGGCTCTCAACCTCATCAAGTTTTCATTTATACCGGTGCAATCTCTCTTCCTAAGCAATCGTTTCAACGGTGGTTTCTTTTGAGTGGGCCCATAACCCACAGGTTTTCCCCAGGATCTTACCAGGCTCTTCTAAACTTTCCGGAGATGTTCTCAAGTTCTTTTCATATATGACGTAAGAATGAATTCCATTGATCTTATTCCTTCTCGAAGATTGCTTGTAAATCATTTTCATCAGTTGGCTCAACCTTTCCTTATTCATTATTCCGGAGTGTCTCAGTAATTCTTGATGTTGTTTCTCGTCATCATTCTCAGCGTTAAAGACCAAAGGAGAGTTTCTTTTAAATCTTGGTCCATTCTCGGATATTCATGATTTCAGCTTCGTGCTATCCTCTCTAATTGTTTCGATCATGAGTAATCCCTGCCATGTCTGTCCGGAGCATTTCATAGTTGTTTCCATTTCTCGGTCCTCCGAAGGCCATCATTTAAAAAGATTTCTTCGTTCTCAGCTTTCAGCTTTCGTTCTCTAATTCTTCTCAATTGTTGTCTCTTCATTCGTATCCCAATTACTCTGGTGCTTCGTTCAAGTTTTCTATTCTGCAGATCATGATCTCTTCGTTCTCATTCGTAGTATCCTCATTCATTTGCAATTCTTACCGGTGTTTCGCCCAAGACGTCTCCAAGCTTGTTTCTCTCTCTTCAATCCTTTCAAGAAGAGTAAGTGGTATGCTAAATCCGTTGCTTGTCATCAATTTAACTTGATGAAGGATAAGATTAACGTAATTCTTATTCTTGATCTTCAAGGTGATTTCAATCCTTCTTCCGGAGTTTGTTCATGATATCAAATTCGTGATTCTAAGTTGTTCATCTTTTCTTTTCCGGAGTTCCTTGTTCTCTCAAGTATCTAGTCGCCAAGCTTCATCTAAATCTTGGAAGGTCATGATCTTATTCTTTCAACCTTCATTCTTTTGCATACGGAGGTTCTTCATGGTGGCTCTTCAAGAATTTAATTCACTCTCAAAGTGTTATTCAAGATTCTGTTGGAGGAGCTCAAGTATTCTTTATCTTGCATTTCAAAGTGCAATTCTTCTCCCTTATCTTTGAGGTGGTGTTATAGCATTCTTGATTCATGAGAAGTCTAGAAGAGAGTTTGGCAAGAATGAGATATGTAAACCCATCAATCTTTTCCTTGAAGTTATCTTGGATTGGATTTCACCTAAAGCATTTTCCTAAGGATTGTTGCTATTATGGTGCTTCCCAATGATCCAAGTATTCTTATCCTCTTGGTGAAAGAAGTTTTGCATCTCTTGTTGCTCCCAAGCAACAAATTTTTTCCGTTTGTGGCCGGTAGTCACCTCATAATTTTGAGATGTTTACCATAAGCCCACAACAAGCTTATTCTTTTGTTGTTGATTTCCAACAACTCCATTCAATCCTCCTTTGTAAGGATGCTTTTCAAGTTCAATTGTGGTAGAAGTTGTCATTTCTTCTCCATTCTCTTCTATCCAATGATCTAGCTTCATTCGTTTGTTCCGGAGGCATTGTGATGTTTCTCTATTCATCCCATCATCTCGTTTTATCAAAATCATGTTCTTCCTTGCTTATCTCATTTAACCGGAGTGTTGTGCCTCTTTTCAAGATCTTTCCTTCTTATCAAGTTGTCTTCTCTTTTCTACCGAAGTGCTGCCCAAATTTCTTTTCAATTCTTGCTTGTTCCTCATGTCATTCTTCATCTCTTTCCAACCTTCATGTTTCTATGGTTTCACTCGTTTGTCAAAGAAGCAACTAAGTTTTACCTCTTCCTTTTCTCTTTCTCTTCCCCTTCTCATTCTAAGATCTCGGGTCAAGATCTCTTGTAAGTGGAGGAGAGTTGTAACAGCCCGAGACCGACGCTCCAGAAGATTCCCATTTTATTTCCACTCTCATCGTGTGATTCGTTTGGTTGTCGCATTCATCATCGCATCATTCGCATCATCTGCATAGCATCGTCACTTGTTTTTGAAAACTTGCGTCCGATTGTAGTTGCCGGTTCTCTTCGTTCATGTCATCGATCGTTTCGAGTCCAACCACACACGCACACGCCCGCGGCATCGCTTAAAAAAATGCTTTTAAGGTGCATGAAAAATATTCTCGGATTGGGACAAAACTTGGCGTGCGGTCTTGTTATGTTGTAGGTAGACCGCCTGCCAAATTTCGTCGCAATCGGAGGTCGTTTGATACCCGAATGGTCGACCGTAGCGGCACCGTCGTCGGTTTATTATCGGACATTTTCGGTGTTTAAAAACCTCTGTCACGGGCCGCTAACATTCCCTCTCATCCCCACCTAGCCCAACTACACAACCCACTAGGCCTACCCTAAGCCCCTCAGCGTCCGGAGCCGTCCAATCGCGATCCGACGATCCGAATTCAGGCAAAACCCCAAAACCCTAGCCCCTGCCTATAAAAGGATGCCCCCCTTCCAAAATTAGACTCCTCCCTCCGATGCCTCGAAAACCATGCCACCCAGCCGCCTCCCACCTCGCAGCCACTAGCCTCGCCTCGTTTTCAGTGCCGGCGGCCTCGCCGCCACCACTTGGCGCGCAGCTACGGGCCGCGCCGCCCCTAAGTCGGAGCCCCGACCAACCAGCGGGCGCCACCTCACTCCCCCGCGCACCTGGCGGCGCCCCCTCCACAGCGGCCCGCCCGGCCCAGCCGAGGCCCGCCTCGGGCCGAACCGGGCCCGAGCAGCCCCGCGCGCACCGAGCCTGCCGCCCGCAAACCCTAGCGCCGCCGCGCATGCTGCCCGCCGCCGCCAGCGACCTCGTCGCACCTTCGCCCCGTCGCTAAGCCATCGCCGCCGGACGAGCCAACCCCGCCGCCGCTGCTGTGTCGCCACGACCCGCGCCCGCCGTCTCCGTGATGCCCAGCGCCGCCTCGCAGCTCCTCCCGAGCTCCACTGTGTGCCTCGCCGCCGGAGCCGCCGAGGGCTCGCCGGCGACCTCGAGCCCCGCTGCCTCACCATGGCTCCGCCGGATCCGGCGAGATCCGGGCGGATCCGCCCTGCCGTTGTTGCGCTGTCCCTCGCCGGCGTCCGCCCCGCCATCATCACGATGTCCCTCGCCGGCGTCCGCCCCGCCGCCGCGCCGCCATGGCCTCGGCCGGCCTCCTCCAACCTTCGATGGGATGCCCCCGTCCCTGGATGCCCGCGGCCGGCGAACCAAACGCACGCCCGTGCCCGAACAGCTCCATCCCGCTCCGCCCCGTCCATTTTTTTTCAGAGGGGTAAGAAAACGTCTAAGTCATTTTCTGCCTGCAAATTTTATCATGTTGCATTTTTTTGTTGCTTGTATCTCGGCAACCGTGCATCGTATGAAAATGTGTTATATATGAAAAACCATCTACTCAATGTGCTCTTTACAATGGTGTAATTTGCATCCATGATACGAATCATTTGCATGCTCAAATCTTCGTTGCAAAGTGCATCGTGTCGTTAGGTGCAAATCTGTTATTTTATTCGATGTTGCGCGGATGGTTGCATCTCACCCGTAGGTCTTTTGCATGTGGTTTTTTCATGAGATGTGCCCTATTATATGTGTACTTTGATGCCATGCCCCAGGTTGCTAGGTAGAACTTCATCATCATGTCTATTTATTGCTCTCAAGTTGTTATCGCGTTAAAACAAAATCTGTTATCGACAAGTTCCGTTTTGCGAGCATCATGTTAAGCAATCCATGCACCTTTTGTAATAGTTGTAAACATGAGATATGCTCTTTATGATGTGTGCTAGGCCCTGGAAATCTTGGTTGCTATAGAAATCCATGTTTAGGTGTCATTTTATTGTTGCCATCATGCCATAAAAATATCGGTGTTTTGAGGGGTCCAAAATATTTCAAGTCTGAAACTATTATTTTGCTGCCATTTTGTCATGTGATTTGCTATTGATCTAGGAGTCTTTTGTGCTTGCTCCCAAGGAGTCTTTTGTTAAGCATGTTGTTGTCCACCAGGTTGTATCTTTTAATGCCATGTATAGGATTTGCATCATAGTTATATTCATTGCCAACATGTCAATCTGTTAAAAACTGATGCACATGTCTACTCTAATTTTCACCTAGTCTGAGAATCTGTTTTCTTCATAATGCCATGTTGTGTTGATGCTAGCCAAGATTCCATGCATAATTGGACCTTGCCACCATGATATGATTTGTAGTGCATCATGCCCTCTATCATGCTGTAAAGTTTCATGCCAATATATGACCTGTAGCATATAGTTTTGCTGCTACCAATATGCCTTCGTGAAAAACTGCTCTGCTAAAAACTGTTATTTTCACTAAGTCCTAATCTGCTATATTTTATTGCCAGGTTGTGAGCTTCCTACCATGTGATCCATGACTCTTTTGAGTATGATATGTGAAGATGAAATGAAGTGTGTGTTATATGATACTTCCCCATGCTTAGTTTGTGCATTTTAGAATCTTGTAGCTTGTTGTTTTCATGTGTGCAATATGCTATGTTGCTGTTTTGGGCAGATTTCAAATAAAACTTGTGTTGGTTGTTGTGGTTGAACCGTAACTCCGTTTTGAGCATGTCCTATATGAAACTTGCTTAGAATATCATGTAGTTTCATAATATCTTGTTGAATCCATGATTTGAGATGGTTATGGTTGATGTTTGCATGCATTTTGCATTCATGGCATATTATCTTGTGATGGTCATATCTTTTAGGCCGTAGCTCCGTTTCATATGATCTATATATGTAAATCGACTAGAATGACAAGTAGAGTCGCATTGTGCACTTTATTTCCCTGTTTAATAAATATAAAACATGGTTAGTTCAGATCTGGACCAAATTCATAATTTGCATATGAGGTCGCTTCGGAAATACTATAAGTTGTTTCCGACCTCATTTAAGATACCTAGATAGTGTAGTTTCATTATGCTTCACCTCTTGCCATGTTAACAACATTTAAACGTGCCGTGTAAATGAACGAGGGTGAACTAAATGTTTTGAACGTGGAGTTTCGTCAATATGCAACCCGTTGCATATTGTACTTCACTTAATGTGTAGTAATCGATTGTTGTGATTTGCCATGCCTTGCATATTTAAACTTGACATGCAGCATATTTTTTTGTGCATCATGTCATGCATATGTTGTGGTGTTTATCATGTGTTGATTGTTGTTTCAGGATTGGTTCTTCTCGATAGAGTTCCGAAAGCGTTCGGAGTGTGAGGATCCGTTCGACTACGTTGGTTCGTCTTCTTCATGGATTCGTTCTTCTTCCAAGAAGGATCTCAGGCAAGATGATCATTTCCCTGGATACCATTACTATCATTGCCACGCTAGTTGTCTCGGTCCTATCGCTTGTCTCGCTACCTACCACTTGTTCGTCAAGCCTCCCAAAATGCCATGAAAAGCCTCTAACGCCCTCCACATCCCAGCAAACCATTGTTTGGCTATGTTACCGCTTGCTCAGCCCTTCTTATAGCGTTGCTAGTTGCAGGTGCAAATTGGTTCCATGTGCAACATGGATATTTTGATCTATCACAATATTATTGCTATTTAATGTAATGCACATATATACTTGGTAAAAGGTGGAAGGATTGGCCTTTTGCTCGGTGTTTTGTTCCACTTTTGCCGCCCTAGTTACTTGTGTACCGGTGTTATGTTCCATATTGAGCGCTCCTAACATGCTCGGGGTTGTTATGGGGACCCCCTTGATTTTCGTTTTAGGATAAAACTTGTCTGGCAAGGCCCAACATTGGTTTTACCATTTGCCTAATAACAACTAAAAATTGCATAGGGACCCGCCGGCACCCGCGGATAATTAATCAACAACCCGGGCCAGTGCTCCTCATGAGTGTTGGTCCAAACTAGAGTCGTGTGCGGGGCCAACCCGAGGCAACTCGGGAGATGTCTATCAGGCCACCGTATGCTGCGCTCATCTGGTCGTGTCCTGAGAACGAGATACGCGGCTCCTATCGGGTTCGTCGACACGTCGGGCGGCCTTGCTGGATTTGTTTTACCTTTCTCGGACGTCTTGTGCGAGGAATTCCAAGAATACTTCGGGCTATCTCGAGGTTGAGGTTTTCCAATGGAATTGCCTAGGAAATCACGGGATTCGTGGTCGAGGTTATTCCCGCGGCGTGTGGTTAGTTTGTGATGGATGAGTTGGAGCACCCCTGCAGGGTTAAATCTTTTGGAAAGCCGTGCCCGCGGTTACGTGGCAACTTGGAAACTTTGTTTAACACCCGGTCATAGCAAACTTGAAGTAAACTCAAATAAAATACACCAACCGTGTGCGTAACCATGACTGTCTCTTCTCATGATTTCTAAACCGAGAGAGAACACGGTGGGGTTATGTTTGACTCGTAAGTAGGTGATCAGGATCTCTTAGAAATCATTACTAGTTCACGTCTGTTTATGCGATGATCATCCCCCTTTATTCTTGTACTCGTAAGTTAGCCACTCAAATAAATGCTTAGTACTTGCTGCAGCCTCACCACTTAACCATACCACACCCATTAAGCTTTAATAGTCTTGATACCTTTGGAAATGAGATTGCTGAGTCCCTGTGGCTCACAGATTACTACAACAACAGTTGCAGTTACGGGTAATGCGATGATTTGACGTGAGCGTGATGCTTGTTTCTTTTCGAGTTCTTCTTCTTCTTCGATCTAGGATGGGTTCCAGGCCGGCAGCCTGGGATAGCAAGGATGGATGTCATTTTATCGTTTGATTTCGTTCGTAGTCGGACCCTGCTCTTCTGTATGATGATTGTATATGTTGTTGTATTGATGTGATAATGATGTAGCTTGTGGCGAGTGTAAGCCAATTCCATATACTCGTCTCTTCTTTACATGTACTTGTAATGATATCCATTCTTGCGAAACGACGAGATGCGCTTCTATCCCTGTCGAGGCCCTCGTGCCAAAATAAGGATAGGATCGCATCTTGGGCGTTACAGCACCATCCCATCCAAACGTTAGTTTTCTTCGGATTTCGTCCATTTAGGGTAGGAAAACGGATATGCATGTTCGTTTGCGGTCGTACTGCCATCGATGCGTCCAACCAGCCTGCCGCATCGCAAAGTGTCTGCGTGTGCGGACTTGAATTTTGCCCCCCAAAAAAAGAGCTCGGCCCGTTGCAAATAATACAAAAACAAAAATAAAAATATTTAAACATCCACACATCCACACTAGCAAAGTCTAATACATTTCTAAATTAAACATAAAACATTAAACATAAAAAAGATAACGCCGCACGTTGCCGGTGAGGTCGTCGTCGTCTTCAGGAGCGCCGTCCTACTCGTCGTCGTCGTCGCTAGTGAGGTCGACGTACGGAGGCGGCTACCAAAGGTGGGTTGGTGGCCACTGCCAGACCGGAGGCACTGGCGGCGCCTACACCTCCTCCTCCTATGGCTCCTGCTCCGGCTTGGGTGACCGCGGCGGCATCGCTGACCATGGCCCGACACCCAATGCATCGGCCATCTCCGTCGCCGTGGCCGACCAGCCCCATTGCTGGCCCAGCAGCTGCGGGTTCCACGCGGCGAGTGGCGGCTCGTCCACCTCCTCCTCCTTGACCTCCTCCTTCACCACGGTGGCCTTCTCCAGCTCCGGAATGGCCACGTTGTTGACCGCAAAGAGGACCAACGCCGTCTCCAGGCCCACCCATTGCCGCTCGTCGTGCGTGTTCATGGAGTCCTCCATGACACGCCGCATGAGATCGACCTCCTCCTCCTCGGTCATCGAAGGTCGTGGTGGCGGGGACGGGGTCGGAGATGGCGTTGGCGTGAGGCCGCGCACACGCCTATGACCGCGTACTTGGGACGGGCTAGCAGCACGACGCCGGCATGGGCTAGGTGGACGACCGGCAAAAAATGACTGCCGCCGCAGGTCGTGCTCGTCGCGGAGCCACGTATCCCACATCGGCGAGTTAAGGCCGTACCTTGGGTCGTCGAGAAGATCCGGAGGCAGGCGCGCACGGCGTCGCTCGATCTCCTCACAGCGGGCGCGGCCGCTCACCGGCACCGGAGGGATTGGCACCCGATCCGCGGATAGGTGCTAGTTGTTGGGGAGGTGGGCATCTTCCCAGGGGAGTGACATCATCGTCTCCCAGTACCTCTGACAGATGTCCGCGCTGACGTACGGGCGTAAGCGCTGTGGGGCGGCCGGCGGAGCAGGTGGTGGTGGGCTCCTAGAGTGGCCGGAGCGGCGGCTATCAGAGGAGGAGCCGGCCTCATGGGAGTGCTTGTTGGAAATATGCCCTAGAGGCAATAATAAAATGGTTATTATTATATTTCCTTGTTCATGATAAATGTTTATTATCCATGCTATAATTGTATTGATTGGAAACTCAAATACATGTGTGGGTACATAGACAACAATGTGTCCCTAGTAAGCCTCTAATGGACTAGCTCGTTAATCAAAGATGGATGTGGTTTCCTAGCCATGGACAAGAGTTGTCATTTGATGATGGGATCACATCATTAGGAGAATGATGTAGTGGACAAGACCCAAACTATGAACGTAGCATATGATCGTGTCAGTTTATTGTATTGTTTTCTGCATGTCAAGTATGTGTTCCAACGACCATGAGATCATGTGACTCACTAACACCAGAGGAGTACCTTGTGTGCATCAAACGTCACAACGTAACAGGGTGACTATAAAGATGCTCTACAGGTATCTCCGAGGGTGTCTGTTGAGTTGGCGTGAATCAAGACTAGGATTTGTTACTCCGTGTGATGGAGAGGTATCTCAGGGCCCACTCGGTAATACAACATCACAATGAGCCTTGCAAGCAAAGTGACTAAAGTGTTAGCCATGGGATCTTGTATTACGGAACGAGTAAAGAGACTTGCCGGTAACGAGATTGAACTAGGTATGGAGATACCGACGATCGAATCTCGGGCAAGTAACATACCGATAAACAAACGGAACAACGTACGGGATTAACTGAATCCTTAACATAGAGGTTCAACCGATAAAGATCTTCATAGAATATGTAGGAGCCAATATGGGCATCCAAGTCCTGCTATTGGTTATTGACCGTAGAGGTGTCTCGGTCATGTCTACATAGTTCTCGAACCCGCAGGGTCTGCACACTTAACGTTCGATGACGTTTCGGTATTATTGAGTTATGTATGTTGGTGACTGAAGGTTGTTCGGAGTCCCAGATGAGATCTCGGACGTCACGAGGAGCTCCGGAATGGTCCGGAGGTAACGATTGATATATAGGAAGTCCCGTTTTGGTCACCGGAAAAGTTTCGGGTATTTCCGGTAGTGTACCGGGGGTACCGGGAGGGTTCCGGGGGTCCACCGGGAGGGGCCCACCCACCCCAAGGACCACATGGGCCTAGGAGGTGGCGCACCAACCCCTGGTGGGCTGGGAAACCAGCCCCTAAGGGCCCATGCGCAGGAGGTGGGAGAAGGCCAAGTGGGGAAAGAGTCCTCCCAAGACTCCACCTTCCTTGTGGGAGGAGGAGTCCTTGTGGGGGGAGGACTCTCCCCCCTTCGTTCGGCCGAACCCCTCCTTGGAGGAGGGGCTAGGGCTGCCTCCCCCCTCCCCTTCCCCCTATATATAGTGGGGGTTTTGAGGGCAGCCACCACCTGAAAAGCCACGTGTTTCCCTCTCCCCTCTAGATCGTCTTTGTCCTCTAGATTAGTTCGGTAGAGCTCGACGAAGCCCTGCCAGATTAATTCACCACCACCGCCACAATGTCGTTGTGCTGTCGGAGAACTCATCTACCTCTCCGCCCTCGCTTGCTGCATCAAGGAGGCGCAGATCGTCATCGAGCTGTACGTGTGCTGAACGCGGAGGTGTCGTCCGTTCGGCGCTAGATCGTGATTGGATCGGGGGACGGCTTGCGATTTGGATCACGAAGACGTTCGACTACATCAACCGCGTTTCTTAACGCTTCCCGCTTAGCGATCTACAAGCGTATGTGGATCTGATCTCCCCTCTCGTAGATGCTCATCTCCATGGATAGATCTTGTGTGTGCGTAGGAAAAATTTTGTTTCCCATGCAACGTTCCCCAACAGTGGAATCATGAGCTAGGTCTATGCGTAGATGAGATCACGAGTAGAACACAAAGGAGTTTGTGGGCGTTGATATTCAGATTGCTTCCCTCCTTAGTCTTTTCTTGATTCAGCGTTATTGTGGGATGAAGCGACTCGGACCAACCTTACTCGTCCACGTACGAGAGACCGGTTCCATCGACTAACATGTAACTCTGTTGCATAAGATGGATGGCGGGTGTCTGTCTCTCCCACTTTAGTTGAATCGGATTCGACAGAGGTGGTCCTTGTAGAAGGTGAAATAGCAACTTGTATATCACCGTTGTGGTTTTGCGTAGGTAAGAATCGTTCTATCTAGATACCAATAGCAGCCACGTAAAACATGCAACAACAAATTAGAGGACGTCTAACTTGTTTTTGCAGGGTATGATGTGATATGATATGGCCAGAAACATGATGAGATATATGTGATGTATGAGATGATCATGTTTTGTATAGATTATCAGGACTTGCATGTCGATGAGTACGGCAACCGGCAGGAGCCATAGGGTTGTCTTTAATTTATTCTCGCCTTTTTGCTTTACTTTATCGCTATGAGTTAGCAATAGTTGTAGAAGTAATAGTTGGCGCGACAACCTCATGGCAACACGTTGATGGAGATCAAGATGATGGAGATCATGGTGTCATGCCGGTGACGATGGAGATCATGCCGGTGCTTTGGAGATTCGAGATCAAAAGCACAAGATCATGGCCATATCATGTCACTTATGATTTGCATGTGATGTTAATCCTTTTATGCACCTTGTTTTGCTTAGGACGACAGTATCATTATAAGGTGATCCCTCACTAAAATTTCAAGATAAAATTGTGTTCTCCCCGAGTGTGCACCGTTGCGAAAGTTCGTCGTTTCGAGACACCACGTGATGATCGGGTGTGATAGACTCTACGTTCGCATACAACGGGTGCAAGCCAGTGTTGCACATGCGGAACACTCAGGTTAAACTTGACGAGCCTAGCATGTACAGACATGGCCTCAGAACACAAGAGACTGAAAGGTCGAACATGAGTCATATAGTAGATATGATCAACATGAAGATGTTCACCATTGAAACCACCTCATCTCACATGATGATCGGACTTGGGTTGGTGAATTTGGATCATGTAGCACTCGGATGACCGGAGGGATGTCAATTTGAGTGGGAGTTTTTTAATTAATATGATTAACTAAACTCATTATCTTGAACAATAGTCTAAGTTGTCTTTGCAAATTTTATGTTGTAGATCAATGGCTCGCGCAGTAGTTCCCCTGAATTTCAATGCGTTCCTAGAGAAAGCTAAGCTGAAAGATGATGGAAGTAACTTTGTAGACTGGGCCCGTAATCTGAGGATTATCCTCACGGCTTCCCAGAAGGCTTATGTCCTTGATGCACCGCTCGGTGAACCACCCGCTCCAGTGTCGTCTGGAGACATTGCGAACGCCTGGCAGTCGCATTCAGATGATTACTCAATAGTTCAGTGTGTTATGTTGTATGGCTTAGAGTCGGGACTTCAAAGGCGTTTTGAACGTCATGGAGCATATGAGATGTTCCAGGAGTTGAAGTTTATCTTTGAGAAGAATGCCCGGATTGAGAGGTATGAGACCTCCGATAAGTTCTATGCTTGCAAGATGGAGGAGAACGGGTCTGTTAGTGAACACATACTCAGAATGTCTGGGTATTCCAACCGTCTGGCTGAGTTGGGAATTACTCTCCCGCCGAAGGCAATCACTGACAAAGTTCTTCAATCACTGCCACCTAGCTACAAGAGCTTTGTGTTGAACTATAACATGCAAGGGATGAACAAATCAGTCGCCGAGCTGTTTGCGATGCGGAATGTCGCTGAGTCTGAAATCCAGAAGGAGCATCAAGTGTTGATGGTCAATAAAACCACTAGTTTCTAGAAGAATGGCAAGGGCAAGAAGGGTAACTCCAAGAAGAGTGGCAAATCAGTTGCCCCTCCCGTGAAGAAACCCAAGGCTGGACCCAAGCTAGAAACTGAGTGCTTTCATTGCAAGGGTACTGGTCACTGGAAGCGGAACTGCCCCATGTATCTGGCCGACAAGAAGGCGGCCAACACCGAACAAGGTATATATGATATACATGTTATTGATGTGTACCTTACCGACTCTCGTTGTAGTGCCTGGGTATTTGATACTGGTTCGGTTGCTCACATTTGCAACTCAAAACAGGAACTGCGGAATAGACGGAGGCTGGCAAGGGATGAAGTGACGATGCGCGTGGGAAATGGTTCCAAGGTTGATGTGATCGCCGTCGGCACGCTCGCTCTTCGATTACCATCAGGATTAGTGATGAACCTAAATAATTGTTATTTAGTGTCTGCGTTAAGCATGAACATTATATCTGGATCTTGTTTATTGCGAGACGGTTACTCATTTAAATCAGAGAATAATGGTTGTTCTATTTATCTGAGTAATGTATTTTATGGTCATGCACCCATTGTGAGGGGTTTATTCTTATTGAATCTCGATAGTGATGATACACATGTTCATAACATTGGTGCCAAAAGATGTAGAGTTGATAATGATAGCACCACTTTCTTGTGGCACTGCCGCTTAGGTCATATTAGTGTAAAACGCATGAAGAAACTCCATGCTGATGGACTTTTGGAGTCACTTGATTTTGAATCACTTGACACATGTGAACCATGCCTCATGGGCAAGATGACTAAGACCCCGTTCTCTGGAACAATGGAACGGGCAAGTGACTTGTTGGAAATCATACATACTGATGTGTGCGGTCTGATGAGCATTGAGGTGCGTGGTGGATATCGTTATTTTCTCACCTTCACCGATGACTTAAGTAGATATGGGTCTATTTACTTAATTAAACATAAGTCTTAAACGTTTGAAAAGTTCAAGCAATTTTAGAGTGAAGTTGAGAATCATCATAACAAGAAGATTAAATTCCTACGATCTGATCGAGGAGGAGAATATCTGAGTTATGAGTTTGGCAGTCACTTAAGACAATGTGGAATTGTTTCACAGTTGACGCCACCTGGAACACCACGGCGTAATGGTGTGTCCGAACGTCATAATCGAACCTTATTGGATATGGTGCGGTCTATCATGTCTCTTGCCGATTTGCCACTATCGTTTTGGGGTTATGAGTTAGAGACAGCTGCATTCACTTTAAATAGGGCACCATCTAAATCCGTTGAGGCGACGTCGTATGAACTGTGGTTTGGGAAGAAACCAAAGTTGTCGTTTCTTAAAGTTTGGGGATGCGATGCTTATGTCAAAAAGCTTCAGCCTGAAAAGCTGGAACCCAAAGCGGAGAAATGCGTCTTCATAGGATACCCAAAAGAGACGGTTGGGTACACCTTCTATCTCAGATCCGAAGGCAAAGTGTTTGTCGCTAAGAATGGGTCATTTCTCGAGAAAGTGTTTCTCTCAAAAGAATTGAGTGGGAGGAAGATAGAACTTGATGAGGTTGTTGAACCTTCACTTCAACCAGAGAGTAGCGCAGCACAGAAAGATGTTTCTGTGAAGCCTACATCAATTGAAGAGGAAGCTAATGATAGTGATCATGAAGCTTCGGATCAAGTTACTGTCGAACCTCGTAGGTCGACAAGGGCACGCACTGCTCCTGAATGGTACGGTAACCCTGTCTTAGAGGTCATGTTGTTGGGCAACGATGAACCTACAAGCTATGGAGAAGCGATGGTGGGCCCGGATTCCGACAAATGGTTAGAGGCCATGAAATCCGAGATAGGATCCATGTATGAAAACAAATTGTGGACTTTGGAAGTATTACCTGAAGGGCGAAAGGCCATTCAGAATAAATGGATCTTTAAGAGGAAGACGGACGCGGACGGTAATGTCACCGTCTATAAAGCTCGACTTGTGGCAAAGGGTTTTTCACAAGTTCAAGGAATTGACTACGATGAGACTTTCTCTCCCGTAGTGATGCTTATGTCCGTCAGAATCATGTTAGCAATAGCTGCATTTTTCGATTATGAAATTTGGCAGATGGATGTCAAAACAGCATTCCTTAACGGTTTCCTTAAGGAAGAGTTGTATATGATGCAACTAGAAGGTTTTGTCGATCCAGAGAATGCTGACAAAGTTTGCAAGCTCCAGCGATCCATTTATGGACTGGTGCAGGCATCTCGGAGTTGGAATAAGCGCTTTGATGAGGTGATCAAAGCGTTTGGGTTTATACAAGTTTACGGAGAAGCTTGTATTTACAAGAAAGTGAGTGGGAGCTCTATAGTGTTTCTAATATTATATGTGGATGACATATTGCTGATTGGAAACAATATAGAATTTTTGGAAAGCATGAAGGAATATTTGAACAAGAGTTTTTCAATGAAGGACCTAGGAGAAGCTGCTTTCATATTAGGCATCAAGATCTATAGAGATAGATCGAGACGCATAATAGGACTTTCACAGAGCACATACCTTGATAAAGTTTTGAAGAAGTTCAAAATGGATCAGTCCAAGAAAGGGTTCTTGCATGTATTACAAGGTGTGAAGTTTAGTAAGACACAATGCCCAGCGACTTCAGAGGATAGAGAAAAGATGAGTGTCATCCCCTATGCTTCTGCGATAGGCTCTATCATGTATGCAATGCTGTGCACAAGACCAGACGTCAGCCTTGCCATAAGTATGGCCGGAAGGTTTCAAAGTAATCCAGGAGTGGATCACTGGACGGCGGTCAAGAATATCCTAAAGTACCTGAAAAGGACTAAGGAAATGTTTCTCATTTATGGAGGTGATCAAGAGCTCGTCGTAAAGGGTTACGTCGATGTAACCTTTGACACTGATCCGGATGACTCTAAGTCTCAAACCAGATACGTATTTATTCTCAATGGAGGAGCAGTAAGCTGGTGCAGTTCCAAGCAAAGCGTGATAGCTGATTCTACATGCAAAGCGGAGTACATAGTTGCCTCGGAGGCAGCGAAGGTAGGTGTCTGGATGAAGCAGTTCATGACGGATCTTGGAGTTTTGCCCAGTGCACTAAACCCAATGACTCTATTATGTGACAACACTGGTGCCATTGCTCTAGCCAAGGAACCAAGGTTTCACAAGAGGACCAGACACATAAAGCGACGCTTCAATTCCATCTGCGATTACATTGAGGGAGGAGACAAGTTTTTGCAAAGTGTACACGGATCTGAATATTGCAGATCCGTTGACTAAGCCTCTTCCACGAGGGAAACATGATCAACACCAGAACTGTATGGGTGTTAGATTCATTACAATGTAAATCACATAGTGATGTGAGCTAGATTATTGACTCTAGTACAAGTGGGAGACTGTTGGAAATATGCCCTAGAGGCAATAATAAAATGGTTATTATTATATTTCCTTGTTCATGATAAATTTTTATTATCCATGCTATAATTGTATTGATTGGAAACTCAAATACATGTGTGGGTACATAGAGAACAATGTGTCCCTAGGAAGCCTCTAATGGACTAGCTCGTTAATCAAAGATGGTTGTGGTTTCCTAGCCATGGACAAGAGTTGTCATTTGAAGATGGGATCACATCATTAGGAGAATGATGTGATGGACAAGGCCCATCATATGAATGTAGCATATGATCGTGTCAGTTTATTGCTATTGTTTTTTGCATGTCAAGTATGTGTTCCTATGACCATGAGATCATGTGACTCACTGACACCGGAGGAGTACCTTGTGTGCATCCCACGTCACAACGTAACTAGGTGACTATAAAGATGCTCTACACGTATCTCCGAGGGTGTCTGTTGAGTTGGCGTGAATCAAGACTGGGATTTGTTACTCCGTGTGACTGAGAGGTATCTCAGGGCCCACTCGGTAATACAACATCACAATGAACCTTGCAAGCAAAGTGACTAAAGTGTTAGCCATGGGATCTTGTATTACGGAACGAGTAAAGAGACTTGCCGGTAACGAGATTGAACTAGGTATGGAGATACCGACGATCGAATCTCGGGCAAGTAACATACCGATAAACAAAGGGAACAACGTACGGGATTAACTCAATCCTTGACATAGCGTTCAACCGATAAAGATCTTTGTAGAATATGTAGGAGCCAATATGGGCATCTAGGTCCCGCTATTGGTTATTGACCGTAGAGGTGTCTCGGTCATGTCTACATAGTTCTCAAACCCGCAGGGTCTGCACACTTAACATTCGGTGACGTTTCGGTATTATTGAGTTATGTATGTTGGTGACCGAAGGTTGTTCGAAGTCCCGGATGAGATCTCGGACGTCACGAGGAGCTCCGGAATGGTCCGGAGGTAAAGATTGATATATAGGAAGTCCCGTTTTGGTCACCGAAAAAGTTTTGGGTATTTCCGGTAGTGTACCGGGGGTGCCGGGAGGGTTTCGGGGGTCCACCGGGAGGGGCCCACCCACCCCAAGGGCCACATGGTCCTAGGAGGTGGCGCACCAGCCCTTGGTGGGCTGGGCAACCAGCCCCTAAGGACCCATGCGCAGGAGGTGGGAGGAGGCCAAGTGGGGAAAGAGTCCTCCCAAGACTCCACCTTCCTTGTGGGAGGAGGAGTCCTTGTGGGGGGAGGACTCTCCCCCCTTGGTTCGGCCGAACCCCTACTTGGAGGAGGGGCTAGGGCTGCCTCCCCCGCTCCCCTTCCTCCTATATATAGTGGGGGTTTTGAGGGCAGCCACCACCTGAAAGGCCACGTGCTGCCCTCTCCCCTCTAGATCGTCTTTCTCCTCTAGATTAGTTCGGTAGAGCTCGGCGAAGCCCTGTCGGATTAGTTCACCACCACCGCCACCACGCCGTTGTGTTGCTGGAGAACTCATCTACCTCTTCGCCCTCGCTTGCTGGATCAAGGAGGCGGAGATCGTCATCGAGCTGTACGTGTGCTGAACGCGGAGGTGCCATCCGTTCGGCACTAGATCGTGATTGGATCGCGGGACGGCTTGCGATTTGGATCGCGAAGACGTTCGACTACATCAACCGCGTTTCTTAACGCTTCCCGCTTAGCGATCTACAAGGGTATGTGGATCCGATCTCTCCTCTCGTAGATGCTCATCTCCATGGATAGATCTTGTGTGTCCGTAGGAAATTTTTTGATTCCCATGCAACGTTCCCCAACAGTGCTTCCCCTTGCCGGACCACGGCCAGGTCATGGCGACGGCGATGGGCTAGGGTTTGCTAGATCCCGCCGGGGGTGGAGGGGTCAGGAGGGGCTTTCGAAGTGGAAGTTGTGGACTGGCCGGTCCACAGCTTCCACATTAAGAAGGACGATGACCCGCCAGTTGGGTCGCTGACAACTGGGGTCCGCCACGTGTGCGTGTTTAATTTGGGCAGTGGAGGTAGTTGGGCGGCCGCAACGCGTCCCCTAGGCGGACGAGGAGCCAACGCGTGCCCGTCCGTTCGGCGCCCGTGGGAGCGCAAACCGGGCGTAGATTTGCGCCGAAAATGGGGCGGGCCGGACGCCAAACAGACATTTTTTGCCGTTGCGGTCACGCGTTAGCCGGCCCGTCTGTCTGTTTTACCCCAAACGGACGTACGCGGACAGGATGGGGTCACGCATTGGAGTTGGCCTCATGGAAGGGAATGGAAGTTGAGGAAACTGATGAAGAAGTCGAGAAGAAAGAGCCAAAAATAAATTGGTAGGTAACGAACGTTGATGTGTCAGGGTTGTTGTGGTGGTCGGGCCCATCTGTAAGTTGGTGATGGAATATTGATGTGGCTGACCTGCTAATGTGCCGCATGACAAAGAAATAACATAGTGAGGATGAACTATTTAGTATTATAAATTTGTGGAACATTTGATAGTGTCAAAGGATTAACTGGATTAATAGCACAGACCGTTGGACTCCAAATTTCTACATTCCAAACAACAAGATTACATTATTTTTGTGCAATAAATATGCATAATCATTTTCAAGATAGGGGGGAGTGAAAAAATATGGTGATATTTGTGGAACATTTGATCATCGGTTGTTCGTCCGTGTCTCCATTTGTTGCTCGAGTCTCGAGGAGTATAGCAAATAAAGGTGATCGGGAGATTTATACAATTTTACTTTGGAAAGAATGTGAAATGTAGATGCTCTATAAGCGATGATTACGATTTTGAAATAGGCCAGACTAGGCTATGTGTTGCATCCACAACATAAAGAGTTTCATCGTTTAATGGGTATGCCTAATTGGCCAGAGGTACATATCTCTATATCAACTTAAATTTCTTCCTCCATTGGCACGCTCCGTCCTCCTTGCTCCAGTTCATATGGACGACGCCAACTCTCCTTCCTTGGATCTCACATTTGTAGCAGAGCAAATGACATTTTCCCCATTGCACTGCACGGACATATTTCCTAGTTACACCAAAAATCATACTCTCTTTGTCCCAAAATAAGTGTCGCTGCCTTAGTATTTTGTTTGTACTAACTTAGTACTAATTTTTCAACATTTATTTTGGGACGGAGGAAGTATTACCTATTGTGCGGCTGTAACGCCCAAGATGCGATCCTATCCTTATTTTGGCACGAGGGCCTCCACAGGGATAGAAGCGCATCTAGTCGTTTCGCAAGAATAGATATCATTACAAGTACATGTAAGGAAGAGATGAGTATATGGAATTGGCTTAAACTCGCCACAAGCTAAATCAAGAGCACATCAATACAACAACATATACAATCATCATACAGAAGAGCAGGGTCCGACTACGGATGAAAACAAACGATAAAATGACATCCATCCTTGCTATCCCAGGCTGCCGCCAGGAACCCATCCTATGATCGATGAAGAAGAAGAATAAGAACTCCAAATCAAACAAGCAATCTCATTTCCAAGGGTTTCAAGACTATTAAAGCTTAATGGGTGAGGTATGGTTAAGTGGTGAGGCTGCAGCAAGCACTAAGCATTTATTTGAGTGGCAACTTACGAGTAAAAGAGTAAAGGGGGATGATTGTCGAATAAACGGACGTGAACTAGTAATGATCACTAAGTGATCCTGAACACCTACTTACGGTCAAACATAACCCCACCGTGTTCTCTCTCGGATCAGAAATTCACGAGAAGAGACAGTCACGGTTACGCACACGGTTGGTGTATTTTATTTGAGTTTACTTTAAGTTTGCTATGACCGGGTGTTAAACAAAGTTTCCAAGTTGCCACGTAACCGCGGGCACGGCTTTCCAAAAGATTTAACCCTGCATGGGTGCTCCAACTCATCCATCACAAACTAACCACACGCCACGGGAATAACCTCGACCACGGATCCCGTGATTTCCTAGGCAATTCCACTGGAAAACCTCAACCTCGAGATAGCCCGAAGTATTTTCGGAATTCCTCGCACAAGACGTTCGAGAAAGGTAAAACAAATCCAGCAAGACCGCCCGGCGTGTCGACAAACCCGATAGGAGCCGCGTATCTCGTTCTCAGGACACGACCAGATTGGCTAAGTTTCCGGCTGGCACACCCGTTGGTGGCCCCGGCTACTGCCATTTTGGACCAACACTCATGAGGAGCACTGGCCCGGGTTGTTGATTAAAGATCCTAGGGTTAATTACTCCCTATGCAGGTTTATTAGTTATTAGGCAAATGTAGTACCAATGTTGGGCCTTGCCAGACAAGTTTTATCCTAGAACGAAAATCAAGGGGGTCCCCATAACAACCCCGAGCATGTTAGGAGCGCAAAATATGGAACATAACACCGGTTCACAAGTAACTAGGGCGGCAAGAGTGGAACAAAACACCGAGCAAAAGGCCAAGCCCTCCACCCTTTACCAGTATATATGTGCATTAAATTAAATAGCAATAATATTTTGATATATCAGAAACATCCATGTTGGCACATGGAAACATTGCACCTGCAACTAGCAACGCTATAAGAAGGGCTGAGCAAGCGGTAACATAGCCAAACAATGGTTTGCTGGGTTGTGGAGGGGTTAGAGGCTTTTCATGGCAATTTGGGAGGCTTGACAAACAAGTGGTAGGTAGCGAGACAAGCGATAGAAATGAGACATCTAGCATGGCAATGATAGTAATGGTATCCAGGGAAATGATCATCTTGCCTGAGATCCCGCTTGGAAGAAGAACGAATCCATGAAGAAGACGAGCCAACGTAGTCGAACGAATCCTCACACTCCGAAACGCTTTCAGAACTCTATCAAGAAGAAGCAATCCGGAAACAGCAATCAACACAAGATCAACACCACAACATATGCATGACATGATGCGCAAACAAACATGATGCATGTCCGGTTTAATTATGCAAGGCATGACAATCGCAACAATCAAATACTACACATTAAGTGAAGCTCAATATGCAACGAGTTGCATATTGACGAAACTCCACATTCGAATATTTTGTTCACTCTCGTTTAGCTACACGACAATATTAAATGTTGTTAAACATGGCAAGAGGTGAAGCATAACTAAACTACATTGTCTAGGCATCTTAAATGAGGTCGGAAACAACATATAGTATTCCCGAAACGACCCCATATGCATATTATGAATTTGGTCCAGATCTGTTCTAAGCATATTTTATATTTATTAAACAGGAGAATAAAGTAAATCGTGTGATTCTACATGTCATTCTAGTCGATTTACATATATAGAACATTTGCAACGGAGCTACGGTCCAAAAGATATGCCACACACAAGATGAACATGTAATGAATGCAAAATGCATGCAAACAACCACCACAAACATGTAAAATCATGCGTGCAACAAGATATTATGAAACTACATGATATTCTAGTCAAGTTTCACATATGGCATGTGCAAAACGGAGCTACGGTTCAACCACAACAACCAACACAAGTTTTAGTTCAAATCTGTCCAAAACAGCAACATGGCATATTGCACACATGAAAACAACAAGCTCCAAGATCCTAATATGCACAAACTAAGCATGGGGCAGTAGCATATAACACACACTTCATTTCATCTTCACATATCATACTCAAAAGAGTCATGGATTACATGGTAGGAAGCTCACAACATGGCAATAAAATATAGCAGATTAGGACTTAGTGAAAATAACAGTTTTTAGCATAGCAGATTTTCACGAAGGCATATTGGCAACAGTAAAACTATATGCTACATGTCATATATTGGCATGAAACTTAACAAAATGGTAGAGGACATGATGCACTACAAATCATTCCATGGTGGCAAGGTCTAATTATGCCTAGAAATATTGCTAGCATCAACACAACTTGGCATTTTGAAGAAAACAGATTCTCAGACTTAGTGAAAATTAGAGTAGACATGTGCAACAGTTTTTAACCAATTGACATATTGGACAACGGGATTAATTATGATGTTAAACCTATTCATGCAAACTATTGGCACAACATGATAGGCAACAACATGCTTAACAAAAGACTCCTTGGTGACAACCACAAAAGACTCCTTGGTGACAACCACAAAAGACTCCTAGATCAATAGCAAATCACATGGCAACATGGCAACAAAATAACAGTTTCAGACTTAGTGAAATTTAGCTATCTCCCAAAACTGCAGTTTTGACTAGGCATGTTGACATGGCAATAACAGTAGCTTAACAATCCTCTATGAGCATGGCAAGGACACTAACATCAAGAAGACATGGCACACTTCAATCATACCATTGGCTCAATTACATAGGATGCATAGTTTGCTTAATACGAGCACCGCAAAATGGAACTCTACGTTAACGGATTTCAGTTTTAACGCGATGGCTATTTCAGAGCAACAAATAAACATAATAATGAAGGTCTACCTAGCAACCAGAGGCATGGCATCAAAGTAGACATATCCTAGGGCATATTTCATGAAGACACCACATGCAAAAGACATACTGACGGGGATATTACCCCGCGATATAACCCGGCAGATAGTATGACCCGGCCAGGGACTTGGCGACTCACTGATGACCCGGTCGAGACTTGGCGGTTCATTGGTAACCCGGCAGGCGGGTCAGACGGGTGACAAGGCCCAAGGCCCAACGAGCAAGCCGGCGCTAGGCGGCTCATGGACGGGTTTGGAAGGGCGGCTCACAAGAGAAGGCCCAGTGTATAAGCCGGCGGAGGCGGCTTACAAGAGAAGGCCCAGGAAGAGAGAGGATTCCCTCATGAAGGAAGCAAGACCCGGATTAGGATTCTAGAGAGACTAGTCCTAGTCCTACTATCAGTAGGATTCTACATGTAAACTTACCCCTTCCACCTATATAAGGAGGGGTAAGGCGCCCCGAGATTAGAGGGGGTTTTAGACGTCTCAATAGACAAGTTAAGACAGACACAAGTCATTAGAGATAGACAGATTAGAGACTCTCGAGATTAGAGGTAGCAAGAAAACACCTTTGTAACCGAGAGGTCTTCCTCATCATCAATACAAGACAAGCAGGATGTAGGCTTTTACCTCCATCGGAGGGGCCGAACCTGGGTAAACTCGCGTCTCTCGATTCCGACCAACCCCTTCAAGCCGCCACATAGTTGCGACGCCCCGAACCTAAAGTCCGCTAACCCGGACATCTGCCGTGACAAATCCACGACAGTTGGCGCCCACCGTGGGGCCACGCACGATGGTGTTGTATTTTTGAAGGGATATCTTCAGGGATCGAGAAGCTCGCGATGTGCTGGACAAAAAAGAGCCGGTGCAGAAGTTGAAACAACACGTTCGAGCTTGAGACGCTCGCGATGTATACTTGGAGATTTTAGGGTTTCGTGTTGTACGCGTCGTGATGACCCGCCGAGTCCGAAACGAGAAGCTAAAGTTGTCCGAGACGCCGCCGCATCGGATGTTCAGTCGAATCCGATTGAAGCTGAGTTCGACAGGACTTCTACCACGTAGATATTATTTGATCCGACGAGTTGCTGTTTCTGGTCGAGGCGGATCTATCAAATCGCGCAAAGTTTCTGCTGCAACCTGATTCCGTCGAGTGGCTGCTCCTACATACAAATCAAGTCCCGTGGCAGCTACTGTTTCGCAGCAACTCCAGATTTAGCCAGCCATCGATTCTTCCCGTGAAGACCGAAGTAAAATCATCAAATACTGCTTCCAGTACTCACTACGGCGGCAGGTGTCATGTGCACTCGTATTAGCACGTCAATTGCTAGTACTAATTGTACGTCAAGTTTGCTGCCAAATTCTCAAATTCAAAGTCATCATATACGCTCGTATATAGCCGGCCTATTGATGTGGATTCCGCTGGCGCAAAAGATTGATGGAAAAAAGAGAAAGAAAGGAACACTGCGACCCGGAGATAGACATGGACACGGACTCGGCCACCAACGCCCACGTCGCCTATTCGCCTCCGCCGTCGCGCCGGCCTCGGCCGCCGTCTGCCCCGCGTTCGAGCCAGTCTCGCCCCGGCAGACGTACCTGCGCACCTCACCCCGGCGTCCTCTGCTCCACCACCACCGCCCCGCGCGAGCCGTCGTGCCCGCGTGCTGAGCCGCCGCCGTCGTGCCTGCGTGCTGAGCCGTCCGTCCCTAAGACGCCAGCCAGCTCCGCGCGGCGCCTCCGCTGGGCACCGTCGCCGAGCCGCCCAGCCGCCGTGACCGGCGCAGCTCCTCGCGTCGCCGAGTCGCCTGACCGTGAGCTGCCTGGGATCGATCTCCTTCACCTCGAGCACGGCCCCGCCGTCACCACGCCGCCGCTCCCGCCTGCGCCCGCCGCGATAGCTAACTTCGCTTGCCTCTGCTGCCATGCGGCGCCTTGGCCGGCTCCGTCGAGTCTTGTGCGTCCGCACCGCTCGGCTACGCCTAGCCTTCGCCTCGCCTTGAGCACCACCGAGCCTTTGGTTCCCGCCGCGTTCGGACCCGCCATGGCGACGGTTTCCGCTGCGCCGTGGCCGCCTCACCGGGTCTCACCTCGACATCGCCACGCCCACCGCGCCTTCTATCCGCCGCGGCCGCGCCTCCTGACCGCTCCACCTGCCGCGCAGGCTGAGCCGCCCCAGCCGCTCTGCTCCGCCTGCTGCGCCGCTCCTCCCACCTCCGGCCGGTTCTCCCACACCTCTGTGCCGGCCTCGCTCACCTCACCGAGCGCCTCCATCTCCGGCCGCCTTAGCTGCTGCCCACCGTTTCCAGCGCGGTGGTCCTCGCCGTCGCCCCTACTGCGGGAAGCGCCGCCCGGCCAGCCTCACCTCACCCGCAACGCTGCGGCCGGCTTGGCCCCGCCCGCTGCGGCCGCAACCCGCCGCCGCCTTTGCCCCGCTCCGCCTATGCCGCGGCCAGCTCTCCACCTCGACCCGCCATGCGCGTCCGCAGCGCGCGAGACCCGGCCTCCCGCCGGTTCCGCGTCATCTCAACCCGCCCTGCTGCCGGCGCCGCCGGCTCCGCCCCTCCCCACTCCGCCTCGCCTTGCTCCATAGCAGTATGCGTGCGCCCGCCCTGTTGCCGCAGCTCCGGCCGGCCACCGCGCGTCTGCACTTCTGCGCTCGCGCGTCGCCATGAGCCAATCAGCCCCACGCCGGCTGACCCCCCAAATCCCCCCAGGGCTGGTTGATGCATCCCGTGCACACCTGCTGGTTGTTCGCGGGAGAAGAGAAAAAGACCCAGATGGATAGAGAAAGAAAGGGACAGATGTAAAAAAAAAAAGGGGGTGCTGTGGCAGTATTTGGCAGGATCCTCGACGGGTCAACGCAGCATCCTTTGTGTGCATATAAGGATCAACAGGAATTCAGCAACCATATTGAAAATTATCTATGGACACTACTTACGGACCATCTGTCCTCCGAACAAGTCAGGTGATATCCATCTAAAATCTATTTTATTAGTACATATTGTTTTTTGTCAAAGAACAAATTACTTGGTCCTATGGTATTTTTTGTACGCAGGACAATTACTCAGTACAAAGGCGGCGACATATTGCGAGCACGGAGCTCGTGCCAATATCATCAGTCTACGCCACCCCGTGTGCTGCTCTGTCCCGCCACCTATCCAACGGAAGCACATGAGCCGTCGTCCCCGCGGTCTAGTCTACACCGACACGCTGGTGTCGCGCATGCTCACTCAAACCGCCCAATGGATATTCGTGAGCCGCCGCCCCTGCAGCCTGGTCTACATCGACTCACCGGGACCGCAACTACTCGTTGTTCAATGGATGTGCGTAAGACGCCGTCCCTACGATCCAGTCTACATCAACACGACGCGGCTAACTCGCCGGTCCGCGCCGGCTTACAACGCCTGCGGCCGACTCATCCGTCCGCGCCGGCTTACAACGCCCGCGGCCGATTCATCCGCCCACGCCGGCCTACAATGCCGCGGCGGCTCACCGACCGCGCCGGTTTGACAAACGCCTCGGCCGTCTCTCGCGGCCATCTCTCACAACCGCATCGGCTTATAACGCCACGGCGTCTCTCGCGACTGGACCGGCTTACAACGCCACGACTGACTTCTACGTCTACATCAACACACCGGAGCTATCCATACAAACTGCTCAGCGGGCGCGCGCAGGTCGCCGCCCCTACGGTCCAATCTACATTGACATACCGGTGCGGTGCTTGCCTGTACGAGCCGCCCAACGGACGCGTGCAAGACGCCACCCATAGTCTGATCTACATCAGCATACTGGTGCAGTGCTCGCCTGTACGAGCCGCCCAACGGATGAGCGCAAGACGCCGCCCACAGTCAGATCTACATCAGCATATCGGTGCAGTGCTCGCCTGTACGAGCCGCCCAACAGACGAGCGCAAGACGCCGCCCACAGTCTGATCTACGTCAGCATATCGGTGCAGTATTCGTCTATACGAGCCGCCCAAACGGACAGGTGTACAAGTCACCGCCACTGCAGTTTGGTTAACTTCAACAACCAGCCGGGACGAACCATCAACCGGATTATTGAAACAATTCATACGGGATCATCTATAACCCACCACGGTCAACCTCAAACCTTCAGTGGAGATTCTCAAAGTCGCCACTTCGAGTCGACTTAAGACTCGGGGGCTACGGACATGGCTCGACACATTTGGTCGTTTTCAACAAGAACCCCGGGTCATTGCAAGGAAGTTAACCCAATCCCGGGGGCTACTACATTATTGGTGGAAGAATTAAAAGTTACCCAAGAAGACGAGCCGCCATGATGCACCGTTCAGCTTGGGGGCTTCTGCTGTTTCTTCATACAATACGGCGGCTTACAAGATGCTGCAATAATGTTGATACTTCAACAAGGTCATTTGGGGGCTTCCAACCCGCCGGGTTTTGCTCGCTCACCCTCTTGATCGGCTCTTCGGCCACAATAGTAAACAGTACGACGGCTTACAAGTTAAGCTGTCCACATGACGCCGGCTTACAAGACGGTGCACAAGTTGATATCATCGACAAGGTCGTTGGGGGCTTTCAACCCACCGGGTTAAGCTTCAACCCTATTGATCAGGCTCTTCAGCCACTGTAAGGCGGGTCGTAGACCCAAAACGTTGACTACGTCAACAAGGTCGTTGGGGGCTTTCAACCCACCGGGTTAAGCTTCAACCCTCTCGATCAGGCTCTTCAGCCACCGTAAGGCGGGTCGTGGACCCAAACGTTGACTCCGTCAACACAGATCACTAGGGGTGCAGCGAGTTGTGAACTTACCCCCTTTTCGATCTGCAAGGCCGGGTTATACCTGCCTGTAAGTAGCTGCCGCTTTGCCAGGGGTACAGCAAGTTGTAAACTTACCCCCTGCAAGGGCATCTTACAGCGGCGAGGATAAACTCTCTCATCTGCTGCGTACTCTCCGCCAAGTGGCCTGTCGTACCCTGGAGGTTCAAACGACGGATTTATGTCACGTGAGAAGTAGCTTATGGGCTTTAGGGGTATTCACCCCGCAGTCTCTCTTTCTGGTTCATTGCGCTCTTATCAGTTAATCTCGTTAGAGACCCTGCACTGGTATGAGTTCAAGCATCGAGTCCAGCCAGGAAGAACCATCATATGAGTTTTTGATAACAAAGGAAGGCAAAGCAAGAACATCATGCATTGCATCATATATTGCATCATACATACATTACATCATATATTGCATCATACTTACATATCATGCCGGCTTATCAAGCCGGGTCAGAGCAAGGGTGTGAAAGAAGAAGCAAGGTTATAAGGGATTCAACATCCCTGGGTTGTGCTTTTTCATGCCGCCCTTATAACAATACAGAATACTCTGTCTTGTTTATTTTTGCAGGTCTTGTCTCCTAAGATAAGCCGCCAGAACAAATAGATCGTTAATAGCCAACATGGCTGGATCTTCATCATGGATTTCTCAGACATATATTTGCCGGGTTGCACCGCAACCACGAGCAGGGATTTTCATTTTCAAGGGTAAAGGCATTATTCCAGAATACTCGACAAAATACCGGGTTACAACCACGGTCAAGGATTCATTCAACAAATTATGATGAGTCATATTATTCTCACAGCAGTCCCGAGTCACCGCAGGCATGCGACCCGGCACTTGGGGGCTACATTATTCAAGTCCAGTTTATATCAAGTATGCACAGTCCCATGTCGCTGCAAGCATGCATCACGGCACTTGGGGGCTAATGCAAGCTGGTTTTCAAATCATTACATGGTCAACAGATCCTGTTGTCCCAAGGAGATGAGCCGGCTTTTCTATATTTTTCTAAGTCCCAGCCCAGTACTTCTTACTGACCCGACACTTGGGGGCTACACTACTCAGATCAAGATTGCTAAAGTCCCAAGTCGCCGCAAGCGAGCGACCCGGCACTTGGGGGCTACAGTATTCAGCTGTTCAAACAGATTATAAGGTCCAAGTTGAAAGACCCGGGCCATCACATACTGATGAACCGGCCCTTGGGGGCTACACATGTGAAATACAACACTCAGTATATATCTGGCGACTCAGATGACAACTCAGATTTCTCGACTCGGTCCTTGAGGGCTACACCCGCTGAAGTTTTATAAAGTATAAGGCAGTTACAAGTCCCAGGCTGTTGCAGGCAAGACAACCTGGTACTTGGGGGCTACACAGTCCAATATATTATTGCAAAGCACCAAGTCATCATGGATAATCTCGGAGCTTGGGGGCTACAGATAATATGGACATATCAAAAACTTTGAGAATTGTCAAGATGATTAATTATGGAGTTCAGTTGTTAGACCCGGCGTCACCAACATTCATGACCCGGCGTTATCAAAAGATCATAACCCGCCAGAGCTTATATAAGCCGCCCTGCTTCACAACAATGGAAGTCCGGATCTACATCATGAGGATTTCTTATTTTTCATTAAGCCAAAGTATTGGAAGCCGACTCAATGACATATGGGTATTCTATTCCCAATGTGTTTCAAAGGACACTGACAAGCAAGACGATTTTCAAGACGACTCATTCATATGCAGAAAAGACCCGGATTTCTGAGGAGCCACTTCATAAGCCGGCCAAAGGAGCAAGTCGGTCCCTTAACATATTTATTATTCTTATTTCAGGAGCTTACCATGAATAAATTCAAGCTAACCTGGGGGCTAATGACGGGGATATTACCCCGCGATATAACCCGGCAGATAGTATGACCCGGCCAGGGACTTGGCGACTCACTGATGACCCGGTCAAGACTTGGCGGTTCATTGGTAACCCGGCAGGCGGGTCAGACGGGTGACAAGGCCCAAGGCCCAACGAGCAAGCCGGTGCTAGGCGGCTCATGGACGGGTTTGGAAGGGCGGCTCACAAGAGAAGGCCCAGTGTATAAGCCGGCGGAGGCGGCTTACAAGAGAAGGCCCAGGAAGAGAGAGGATTCCCTCATGAAGGAAGCAAGACCCGGATTAGGATTCTAGAGAGACTAGTCCTAGTCCTACTATCAGTAGGATTCTACATGTAAACTTACCCCTTCCACCTATATAAGGAGGGGTAAGGCGCCCCGAGATTAGAGGGGTTTTTAGACGTCTCAATAGACAAGTTAAGACAGACACAAGTCATTAGAGATAGACAGATTAGAGACTCTCGAGATTAGAGGTAGCAAGACAACACCTTTGTAATCGAGAGGTCTTCCTCATCATCAATACAAGACAAGCAGGACGTAGGCTTTTACCTCCATCGGAGGGGCCGAACCTGGGTAAACTCGCGTCTCTCGATTCCGACCAACCCCTTCAAGCCGCCACATAGTTGCGACGCCCCCAAACCTAAAGTCCGCTAACCCGGACATCTGCCGTGACAAATCCACGACACATACCGATTAGATGCAATCACCCACACCAAATCGAACAAAATAACAGATTTCGCAACCTACGATGAGATGCACTTATGCAACACAGATTACAGCACCTAAATGAATTCCTATGAGCATGCAAATGACACTATCATGTAGAGCACGAAAAGTTGAACAACTTTCATATATAGCACATCTCCATCGGGTACACGGTTAACGAGATACGACATGATCAATATGCTATCATAATACAAATCATGCAGTGACCAGGGACTTAGAGAAAAATACCCAGTGGCAAACTGGAACGGAGGGATCCAGCGGGACAGCTCGGGCCATTTGGCTCGTGGGTCGGCGCGGTACCGGGACGGGACGGTCCCGCGGGCAGGGTCGAGGTCGAGGTCGGCCATGGCGGGCTGCCAGCGCCGGCGTCGACGTCGGAGGCGGTTGGAGGCGCGGGGTGGTCGGGACCCGGCGGATCCGGTCAGCGGAGCCTCGGATCTGCCGGAGGAGTGACCGGTGGCGGTGCTCGGCACCCATGGCGCGGCTGGCGACGCTGGCGAGGCGGCGACGACGGGCAGCGATCGGTGGGGGTGCGGGGCGGCGGCGAGCTGCGGGGAGGAGGTCGGGCGGCGGGCGATGCGGGCCGGCGAGGGACGCGCGGCGCGGCGGCGTTGCAAGGCCGACGAGGCCACGGCTGGCGGCGGAGGGGCGACGCATCCGGCGGCGGGGTCGGGAGGAGCTCCCGGGCGGCGCTCGGGGCCAACGGGAGGCGGGCGGCGCCAGGATTGCGCGGGTCACGGAGGCGGCAGGATCCGGGCCTGGGCGGGCCAGATCTGGGCCCCGTGAGCGTGGCGCGGTTGGTGGCTGGCTGGGGCGCCGACGTGGCGCGCCCTGGTTGGCCACGGACGACGGCTGCGGCGGCGCTGGCCCGTGGGACGGCGCCAAGTGGCGGCCGGTGGCTGGGGAGGCGCGGATCCCGAGGTGGCGGCGACTGGAGCTCCGTGGAGGGCTAGGGCTAGGGTTTAGGTTCGAAAATGGCTAGGTGGGACTGTTTAAATAGGAAAGGGGGGGTTAGGGTTGGAGTTTTGGTGGCTTTTGTCCAATTTTCGACCCTTTGATCGAAATCGGACGGCTCCGGCAATGGTTAGGCATGAGGTGGGTTAGGTGGGCTGTGAAGAGGTGGTTGGGCTGAGATGAGAGGGAAACTGCGAGGACCGTGACAGAGTTTTAGAACCACCGAAAACGTCCGCTAATAAACCGATGACAGTGCCGCTACGATTGACCGTTGGGGTATCAAACGACCTCTGATTGCGACGAAATTTGGCAGGCGGTCTACCTACAATATACAAGACCGCATGCCAACTTTCGACCCAATCCGAGAATATTTTTCGCGAGCTTTTAAAAACATTTTTTTAAACGATGCCACGGGTGCGCGTGAGTGTGGTTGGTCTCGAAACGATCGTCGACGAGAACGGAGAGTACCGGCGACTACGAACGGATGCAGTTTCTGGAAAAAATGATGACAATGGAGTGGCAATGCAATGCTGATGATGCGAATGATACGATGATGAATGCGACAACCAGACGAAACACACGATGACAATGGAATAAAAGGGGAATCTTCTGGAGCGTCGTTCTCGGGCTGTTACAACTCTCCTCCACTTACAAGAGATTTCGACTCGAGATCTTAGAATGAAAAGGGGAAGAGGAAGAGGAAGAGGAAGAGGAAGAGGAAAAACTTAGTTACTTCTTTGACAAACGATTGAAATCAACGAACCTTGAATGTTGCAAAGAGATGAAGAATGACACGAGGAACAAGCAAGAATTGACAAGAAATTTGGGCAGCACTTCGGCAGACAAGAGAGGCAAAACTTGATAAGATGAAAGAATTTAAGAACATGTCACAACACTCCGGAACAAAAGAATAGAAGCTAGATCTTTGAAAAGAAAAGAACGGAGAAGGAAATGATAACTTCTTCCACAAATGAATTTGACAAGCACCTTATCAGAGAAGGGTTGAACGGAGTTGTTGAAATTCAACAACAAAAGGAATAAGCTTGTTGTGGGCTTGTGGAAACCATCTCAAAATTATGAGGTGACAACCCGCCACTAAAGGAAACAATTGATTGCTTGGGAGCAACAAGCTATGCAAAATTTCCTTCACCAAGAGGATACATTGTGAACTTGGATCATTGATGAGCACCATGATGGCAACAATCCTAAGGAAATGCTTTAGGTGAAATCTAATCCAAGATAACTCTAAGGAAGACAAATGGGTTTAAATATCTCATTCTTGATAACTTCTCTTCGAGACTCCTTATGAATCAAGAATGCTATAACACCATCTCAAAAGATAAGAGAGAATGAATTGCACTTCGGAATACAAGACGAATGATACTTGAGCCTCTCCAACAAGAATCTTGAAGAACACTTTGAGAAGGAATTAAATCCTTGAAGAGCCGCCATGAAGAACCTCTGTATGCAAAAAGAAATGAAGGTTGAAAAGAATAAGATTAAGGCCTTGAAATGATTTAGATGAAGCTTCGTGAAGAGATACATGAGAAAAACTTGGGACTCCGGAAAAGAAAAGATGAGCAACTATGAACAAGAATTTGATATCATGAACAACTCTGGAAAAGGATTGAAATCACTTGATGAAACAAGAATAAGAATTATGTTATGCTTATCCTTCATCAAGTTAAATTGATGACAAACAACGGATTTCGCACACCACTTATTCTTCTTGAAAAGAATTAAAGATTAAAAGATAGAGCACAAACACGAAGAAGTCTTCAATGAAACACCGGTAAGAATTAGAACGAATGGGGCTATTGTGAATGAATGGAGATACATGAGAACGAAGAGATCAAGATTGCCTAATAGAAACTTGAACACGGCACCGGAATCATGGAGATACGAACGAAGAGACAACAATTTAGAAGAATTGGAGAACGAAAGCTGAAAGCTGAGAACGAAGAAATCTTCTGAAATGATGGCCTTCGGAGGATCGAGAAATGAAAACAACACTCAAATGCTCCGGATAGATATAGATGGAATTACTCATGATCGAGAAGAATTTGAGAGGATAGCAACAAGCTGAAACCCTAAATCTTCGAGAACGGACAAAGATTTAAGAGAAACACTCCTTCGATCTTCAACGCTGAGAATGATGACGAGAAACTACATCATGAATTACTGAGACACCCCGGAATTATGAAGAAAGGAAGGTTGAGGCAGCGATGAAAATTAATTCGAAGCGATCTTGGAGAAGGGATATGACTGATGAAAATCATTCTTACATCATATTTGAAAGAACTTGAGGACATCACCGGAAAAATTAGAAGAGCCGGGTAAGATCCTGGGGAAAAACATGTGGGTTATGGGCCCACTCAAAAGAAACCACCGTTCAAACGATTATTAGAAAGAGAGATTGCACCGGTACAAATGAGACTTGATGAGGTTGAGAACCTCGAAATAATTGAAAGGATTTGAACAGAAACATGAATCTTCAGAGATATCTTGCCACTCCGGATAGAATAGAGAGAGACGAATAAACAAGAGAGGCTTGGATAAGAACTTCCAACACGGAAAATCATTTGAAGGATGCAAAGGATATGATGAAGCTCGAAATCTTGAATTGAATCCACCGAGAATAAAACAAGAATGAAGAACGATGAACTTGGAACTCCTGAGCATCTTCACAATAAATCATCGGATACAATACGGAAGAAAAGATAGCGGAAGCATCACATGAATAGAGAGGCACTTGAATGAGAATTTAATTGTTGAAGAAAAAGGGCGGGAGGGTGGGGAAAAACAAGGACAACTCAGATAGATGAAAAGAACTCCGGAAGAAATAAGAGGATAGATCTTGCTAATATTGGAAGGGATTCAATTCACTTGAAGAGAAGCACTCCGGATGGAAAGGAACTACATGACAACTCCGGTTGAGCAAAAGGATTAGCATTCCCATAAAAATATGAGAACACCGCTTAGAAAAGATATGAAATCACCACTTGACATCGAAGCAACTCGAATTACCATACTCTAACACAACCAAAGGATAAGGCTTTCGAATTAAGCCGGAAACAAATACATAACCCATTATGCATTCATTGGAAGGATAATCCTAGGTAACTACTTGAATTCCCACCTAAGAACTTCCGAAATCTTTCTGGTTATGCAATCTGGTCCAACGGATACATGGATCAATTACTGAATAAAACACTCAACTCCTAGCAATAACACTACCCACCAGTGTATCACATCCGTCGACACATAACCAGAGAAACCTCGGGAACTCATCTACCTCAGACGCTCGTAATCACAACGATACTAAAGATGGCAGTACATGTGATCTCGCTCCCCAGTACTGGGTGCCGCCACACTCTTCGCACCACGAATAGTATTGAAGCAATTTCGAACATCCGCGTCCTGAGATACTAAGGAAACTGAACGATAGCGATGTGTCAAGAACCCCTTGGAGCTCAACTCCCCGGGTCCAATCCATACGTACGGGAGGCACCAAGAACAGAGTTTCGGTCACATCGACATCATAGAGGTTCCAAAATACCCGCGTGATCCTAAAAAAATTTGAGTGAGAAGAGGGATATAATTAAAATTCCTACGTCAGGATTCCTCACCAGAGCATAGAAGAGGAGTAAAAATAATCCTACTCTCCGATATAACTAGACTCAAAATAGTTTTTCACTAGACTCGACTCAGCCAAAGTTCGATCAATCAAGGGGGCTCCTAGGTCGGTACAGGCTCTAATACCAACTTGTAACGCCCAAGATGCGATCCTATCCTTATTTTGGCACGAGGGCCTCGACAGGGATAGAAGCGCATCTCGTCGTTTCGCAAGAATGGATATCATTACAAGTACATGTAAGGAAGAGATGAGTATATGGAAATGGCTTACACTCGCCACAAGCTAAATCAAGAGCACATCAATACAACAACATATACAATCATCATACAGAAGAGCGGGGTCCGACTACGGACGAAAACAAACGATAAAATGACATCCATCCTTGCTATCCCAGGCTGCCGCCTGGAACCCATCCTATGATCGATGAAGAAGAAGAAGAACTCTAAATCAAACAAGCATCACGCTCACGTCAAATCATCGCATTACCTGTACATGCAACTGTTGTTGTAGTAATCTGTGAGCCGCAGGGACTCAGCAATCTCATTTCCAAGGGTTTCCAGACTATTAAAGCTTAATGGGTGAGGTATGGTTAAGTGGTGAGGCTGCAGCAAGCACTAAGCATTTATTTGAGAGGCTAACTTACGAGTAAAAGAATAAAGGGGGATGATTGTCGAATAAACGGACGTGAACTAGTAATGATCACTAAGTGATCTTGAACACCTACTTACGGTCAAACATAACCCCACCGTGTTCTCTCTCGGATCAGAAATTCACGAGAAGAGACAGTCACGGTTACGCACACGGTTGGTGTATTTTATTTGAGTTTACTTTAAGTTTGCTATGACCGGGTGTTAAACAAAGTTTCCAAGTTGCCACGTAACCACGGGCACGGCTTTCCGAAAGATTTAACCCTGCAGGGGTGCTCCAACTCATCCATCACAAACTAACCACACGCCGCGGGAATAACCTCAACCACGGATCCCGTGATTTCCTAGGCAATTCCACTGGAAAACCTCAACCTCGAGATAGCCCGAAGTATTTTCGAAATTCCTCGCACAAGACGTTCGATAAAGGTAAAACAAATCCATCAAGACCGCCCTACGTGTCGACGAACCCAATAGGAGCCGCGTATCTCGTTCTCAGGACACGACCGGATTGGCTAAGTTTCCGGCTGGCACACCCGTTGGTGGCCCCGGCTACTGCCATTTTGGACCAACACTCATGAGGAGCACTGGCCCTGGTTGTTGATTAAAGATCCTCGGGTTAATTACTCCCTATGCAGGTTTATTAGTTATTAGGCAAATGTAGTACCAATGTTGGGCCTTGCCAGACAAGTTTTATCCTAGAACGAAAATCAAGGGGGTCCCCATAACAACCCCGAGCATGTTAAGAGCGCAAAATATGGAACATAACACCGGTTCACAAGTAACTAGGGCGGCAAGAGTGGAACAAAACACCGAGCAAAAGGCCAAGCCCTCCACCCTTTACCAGTATATATGTGCATTAAATTAAATAGCAATAATATTGTGATCTATCAGAGACATCCATGTTGGCACATGGAAACATTGCACCTGCAACTAGCAACGCTATAAGAAGGGCTGAGCAAGCGGTAACATAGCCAAACAATGGTTTGCTGGGTTGTGGAGGGGTTAGAGGCTTTTCATGGCAATTTGGGAGGCTTGACAAACAAGTGGTAGGTAGCGAGACAAGCGATAGAAACGAGACATCTTGCATGGCAATGATAGTAATGGTATCCAGGGAAATGATCATCTTGCCTGAGATCCCGCTTGGAAGAAGAACGAATCCATGAAGAAGACGAGCCAACGTGGTCGAAAGAATCCTCACACTCCGAAACGCTTTCGGAACTCTATCGAGAAGAAGCAATCCGGAAACATAAATCAACACATGATCAACACCACAACATATGCATGACATGATGCGCAAACAAACATGATGCATGTCCGGTTTAATTATGCAAGGCATGACAATCGCAACAATCAAATACTACACATTAAGTGAAGCTCAATATGCAACGAGTTGCATATTGACGAAACTCCACATTCGAATATTTTGTTCACTCTCATTTAGCTACACGACAATATTAAATGTTGTTAAACATGGCAAGAGGTGAAGCATAAGTAACTACACTATCTAGGCATCATAAATGAGGTCGGAAACAACATATAGTATTCCCGAAACGACCCCATATGCATATTATGAATTTGGTCCAGATCTGTTCTAAGCATATTTTATATTTATTAAACAGGAGAATAAAGTAAATCGTGTGATTCTACACGTCATTCTAGTCGATTTACATATATAGAACATTTGCAACGGAGCTACGGTCTAAAAGATATGCCATACACAAGATGAACATGTCATGAATGCAAAATGCATGCAAACAACCACCACAAACATGTCAAATCATGGGTGCAACAAGATATTATGAAACTACATGACATTCTAGTCAAGTTTCATATATGGCATGTGCAAAATGGAGCTACGGTTCAACCACAACAACCAACACAAGTTTTAGTTCAAATCTGTCCAAAACAGCAACATGGCATATTGCACACATGAAAACAACAAGCTCCAAGATCCTAATATGCACAAACAAAGCATGGGGCAGTAGCATATAACACACACTTCATTTCATCTTCACATATCATACTCAAAAGAGTCATGGATCACATGGTAGGAAGCTCACAACATGGCAATAAAATATAGCAGATTAGGACTTAGTGAAAATAATAGTTTTCAGCATAGCAGATTTTCAGACTTAGTGAAAATTAGAGTAGACATGTGCAGCAGTTTTTAACCGATTGACATATTGGACAACGGGATTAATTATGATGCTAAACCTATTCATGCAAACTATTGGCACAATATGATAGGCAACAACATGCTTAACAAAAGACTCCTTGGTGGCAACCACAAAAGACTCCTAGATCAATAGCAAATCACATGACAACATGGCAACAAAATAACAGTTTCAGACTTAGTGAAATTTAGCTATCTCCCAAAACTGCAGTTTTGACTAGGCATGTTGACATGGCAATAACAGTAGCTTAACAATCCTCTATGAGCATGGCAAGGACACTAACATCAAGAAGACATGGCACACTTCAATCATACCATTGGCTCAATTACATAGGATGCATAGTTTGCTTAATACGAGCACCGCAAAATGGAACTCTACGTTAACAGATTTCAGTTTTAACGCGATGGCTATTTGAGAGCAACAAATAAACATGATAATGAAGGTCTACCTAGCAACCAGAGGCATGGCATCAAACTAGACATATCCTAGGGCATATCTCATGAAGACACCACATGCAAAAGACATACCGATTAGATGCAATCATCCACACCAAATCGAACAAAATAACAGATTTCGCAACCTACGATGAGATGCACTTATGCAACACAGATTACAGCACCTAAATGAATTCCTATGAGCATGCAAATGACACTATCATGTAGAGCACGAAAAGTTGAACAACTTTCATATATAGCACATCTCCATCGGGTACACGGTTAACGAGATACGACACATGATCAATATGCTATCATGATACAAATCATGCAGTGACCAGGGACTTAGAGAAAAATACCCTGTGGCAAACTGGAACGGAGGGATCCAGCGGGACGGCTCGGGCCATTTGGCTCGCGGGTCGGCGTGGTATCGGGACGGGGCGGTCCCGCGGGCAGGGTCGAGGCCGAGGTCGGCCATGGCGGGCTGCCAGCGCCGGCGTCGACGTCGGAGGCGGTTGGAGGCACGGGGCGGTCGGGACCCGGCGGATCCGGTCTGCGGAGCCTCGGATCTGCCGTAGGAGTGACCGGTGGCGGTGCTCGGCACCCATGGCGCGGCTGGAGACGCTGGCGAGGCGGCGACGACGGGCAGCGATCGGTGGGGGTGCGGGGCGGCGGCGAGCTGCGGGGAGGAGGTCGGGCGGCGGGCGATGCGGGCCGGCGAGGGACGCGCGGCGCGGCGGCGCTGCAAGGCCGACGAGGCCGCGGCTGGCCGCGGAGGCGCGACGCATCCGGCGGCGGGGTCGGGAGGAGCTCCTGGGCGGCGCTCGGGGCCAACGGGAGGCGGGCGGCGCCAGACTTGCGCGGGCCGCGGCGGCGGCGGGATCCGAGCCTGGGCGGGCCGGATCTGGGCCCCGCGGGCCTGGCGCGGTTGGTGGCTAGCTAGGGCGCCGACGTGGCGTGCCCTGGTTGGCCACGGGCGGTGGCTGCGGCGGCGTTGGCCCGTGGGACGGTGCCAAGTGGCGGCTGGGGAGGCGCGGATCCCGAGGTGGCGGTGGCTGGAGCTCCGTGGAGGGCTAGGGCTAGGGTTTAGGTCCGAAAATGGCTAGGTGGGGCTGTTTAAATAGGAAAGGGGGGTTAGGGTTGGAGTTTTGGTGGCTTTTGTCCAATTTTCGACCCTTTGATTGAAATCGGACGGCTCCGGCGATGGTTAGGCATGAGGTGGGTTAGGTGGGCTGTGAAGAGGTGGTTGGGCTGAGATGAGAGGGATACTGCGAGGCCCGTGACAGAGTTTTAGAACCACCGAAAACGTCCGCTAATAAACCGATGACAGTGCCGCTACGGTTGACCGTTTGGGTATCAAACGACCTCTGATTGCGACGAAATTTGGCAGGCGGTCTACCTACAATATAACAAGACCGCATGCCAACTTTCGACCCAATCCGAGAATATTTTTCGCGCGCTTTTAAAAACGTTTTTTTAAACGATACCACGGGCGCGCGTGAGTGTGGTTGGTCTCGAAACGATCGTCGACGAGAACGGAGAGTACCGGCGACTACGAACGGATGCAGATTTTGGAAAAAAATGATGACAATGGAGTGGCAATACAATGCTAATGATGCGATGATGAATGCGACAACCAGACGAAACACACGATGACAATGGAATAAAAGGGGAATCTTCTGGAGCGTCGGTCTCGGGCTGGGCTGTTAACAGCGGCGCTACACCAAAACTTGAAAATTGCACTGAACAGGTAGTAAGTGGAGACATCTGCAAATGCTCTCGCTGTATCCAGTTTTGAAGACCACAATAGCCACGCCGGTAGAAACAAGATTTAGTAACTGCTCAAGAAACCTATGGTTGAGGCATTACCCCACGCCACGAGACCTAGTGACAAGATGGTTGGGGCATCATCCCACAAACGTAGCTTGCAGTCTTTCACCACTGCCAAAGGGTTGGAGGTGTGCTTTCATTAGTAATGTAAAGTTGAATTCTTGTTACATTATGTTTCTCAAACAAAACACCAAGCTAGTATCATCGCATAAGCAAGAAAGGGGGAGAGACAACAAAAGAACACTTTGGTGCGCCCGCTCCAGTGAGCACTCCAAAATGGTATTCTGAAGCCCCCCCCCCCCCCCCCCCCCCCCCCCCCCCCCTCCAAAAAAAAATACTTGATGCTCATATGGATGTGTACTGCATGTGTAAATTTTTGTCATGAAATACCACCTCCATTCCGGTTTATTAGGCCTGAGCACATCCCTCGATAGTCAAGACATTCGAAAATGCAATAACCTGCTACATGATAGATGATCCAGTGTCGTCCTCTGCGACAATAACAGTTTGGTTCCTCAGTTAAATCGCAGTCTCTTCGGTTTGACTGGTTGAATCTATCTGACTAGTGGCTTTCACTTCTATACTCTCTTCACTCCGAAATTGATTCTCCAGAACCTCGTATATATTGTCTGGTGGGCATTTGTCTGCACGATTCCTAGGGTTTGCCTGGCAAAAGCACTCTGGCCATGAGTTTGTATAGAAAGATTCGGGATGAATGCGCTTGTGGGGGCCACCAACATATGTCTTCATCATGACCTGCCTCACTCGCTCCTCAAAACCAGCTGTCGAGCCTACCTCCCTGTCCATGAATATGGGAGCAAGGGCCTTCCTGTTTGGCGTGATGGTGGTACGGAAACCATAGTATAGGCGGTGACCAATGAGGTTGTTTGCAAAGTTGCTTGGGCCATCATATGTGGGCATAAAAATGTCTGATAGGAGACAGACCATGTAATCAACTGCAGAACCTGCCAGCCCACGGGTATTTTCTTCCAGCTTTCCAGGTCCCACGGAGCTATGGTTTTCTAGGCGCGGAAACATAGCCTTGAAGGGCCTCATGAAGCGTTTCCCACCAAAGAGCTCTCCAGAAGCAAGGTAGATGTGTGTTGTATTATCAAAGCCCAGTGCACGAAGAATAAGACCTACCTGCACAACAACATTAATGTTTATTTGAATTAGCCATGTGAACTTTTCTTCAACCAAGAAGTTTAGCTATGAAATGTACATAATTTAATGTATGTCCACAATTTTGAAATGTTTACTAAGCATATACTGTTTTCCTGCATATGCTTCAAACTTTCCTTCCTATAATTAATCTTAGTCCATCAAAATGTCCCATTTACAACATGATAGTATATGGCGTGCATGGAACAGATAAGACTAGAACAGTCAAACAGTGGTGTAGATCAGAATATATGGATCTTGCTTTCAGAGGAAGGATAAACTCCACAATGATTAAGGTGGAGGTACAGAATAGCAATTGTGCAACAAGCTTTCTGTCAAGCCAGCTATATATTAGACTAAACAAAGGTCCACTTTTCAACCCTGACCAACCTCAAAGTATCAAAACCGTCTACTTCACAACCTCGGGTGGCTTTACAAGTGATTTTGGCTGACATGGATAGTGCATATCTGTCATGTCATGTCATCAAACAAACCACTTCACGTTGACGGGACGGGTAAGGTTTGTGCTACCACGGTAAGCTCTCACTTCACCTGTGCCATATTTCACCATCTATCTGTATCTTTCCCTGTTTGATGATGTGGCAAACAAATGGCATCGACAGTTCGACACCAGTCAAGTCTTGATATCACAACAGTGGGTTTCGAAGAGAAATACTTGGGCCCTCCGGTACATCAAGGACAAGTTTAGCCAAGGATGTTTGGATTGGAGTGAGAAGTACCTCTCTGGTGGTGCTAAGGAAGTTCTTATCAAATCTGTGGTGCAAACAATCCCAACTTACGCAAGAGTAATTTCAAGTTTTCGGCAGGGCTGTCTGACCTCGCAAATTACCCGGAAGTTCTGGTGGGTTGAGGAGATGGATAGAAGGAAGGTACGTTGGATGGCTTGGGACAAATTTGTTTGACCAAAGCTTGAAGGTGGAATGGGCTTTAGGGACCTGAGACTGTTTAATCAAGCTCTTCTTGCGAGACAAGCCTGACGCCTTATCGCATACCCTGAAAGTTTTGTGTGCTCGGCTACTCAAAGCGAACTATTACCCTTCAGGTGATCTCGTTGATTCTTCTTGTAGTCAGAATGCTTCGGCTTGCTGGCAAGGGATCGTTAATGATTTGGAGCTGCTAAAGCAAGGTGTCATTTAGCGTGTGCACACATGAGAAAAGATCCATACATGGAGAGATAACATGATTCGGAGAAGGAACCTAAAGGTCTCTAGTCTGAGAGGCCGCGTGGCCGCTCCAGACTGTCTGAATTAAATATCTTATACATGTAGCCGATAATGGCAATGAACACAGTGAGCGAGAGAGTTGTGTGCTGTGAACTTGCAGCTTTTCTGCCGTCATTCTTCTCCTTTTATTCAACTGAAAACGATCGTGGCATGTGCCCACGATGCCCTACACAAGCCGTGCCATCCCACGTCCCAGACGATCGGGTTACGAGTGCATGTCGTGCAAAAGACTAATTTAGCTGAAAACTAGCTATGGCTAAAACTAACAAGATGAAAAATAGCTGAAGAAATAACAAGATTAGCCAACAAACTCCCCCTAATCTACTTATTCAGAGCTCGATCTGCTTGCTCCTGTCGTGGAAGACAGGATTCTTGCTTAGTGCAATGGCTGGCTTGTTGTCGATGCAGAGTTCGACAGCACTGTCCTGGAGCCCGAGCAGCTCACCTATCAGATGCCCTGTCATGCCACGCCCGCCACGGCAACGTACTCCACCTCTCCGCCCCGCAAGACGAGAGCACCACTATTTTCTGATTTGGCAATTTCAAGGACATAGGGCACCTTCCGAGGAAGAAGAAGGTGCCGCTTGTGCTCTTCCGATTGTCGACGTCGCCCGACAGATCGGAGTTATTGTAACTGACGAGCCTTGTGTCGTGCTGCTGCAACAAATAGAAGCATCTGAGCTGACGTGTCGTCAATGTGGCGCATCAGTTGTTTCACCACCACCCAGTGCTCGCTCGTCGGTGTCTCCATGAAGCGGCTGATGTAGCCGATGGTGTAGGCTATGCAAGGCCTTGTGTGCGTGAGGTAGCGCAGACTGTCCACCACGCTGCGGCAATGGGTCGCGTCCGCAAGCTCACCAACACCCGCCTTTCTGAGCTTCAGACGCGGCTGCATGGGCAGCGGCGGAGTTGCAATCTCTCATGCCGGCCATCTCCAGCAGCTTGCGGGTGTAGTAGCTCAGCTGGACCAGGTCGCTCATATTGAAGAGCGCCATCACCTCCCACCTGAAGCTATCGATCGCCGCCGGTGACGATCAAGTCATCGACGTACACTCCGACGAGAAGGTGCTCGCCTGCAGCGCTGCGCGTGTACACATGCTCTGACGGGCACTTGTCAAAGCCGAACGTGGTGAGGCTGCTGTCAAGCTCCGCTCCGCGTTCCAGGCGTGTGATTGTTGACGGAGACTGTAGATGACTTTGTGCAGGCTGAGCACCTTGCTCTCGGCACCATCTTACACGAATCTAGGAGGCTACACCACGATACACCTCATCAAGGTCGCTCTTGAGGAACGTGGACATGATGTCATGGTGGTGCACATCCCAAGCCTCCTAGGCGGCGACAGCCAGCAGTACACGCATGGAGTCGAGGCGAGCAACCAGTGCAAACGCCTCCTTGAAGTCGATGCCGGCGCGCTGCACGTAGCCCTTTGCGACAAGCCGAGTCTTGTGCTCGGCCTCAGGAAAATTCATCGGGTCGCCCTCCGACATTAGAGAAGGCACTCCGCCTTTCCTGGGTTAGTCGCACCCTCACCCTGATCAAGCAGGTCGGTGACGTGGCGGCACCAGCGCAAGGCTTTGGGGTCGTTGGCGTCGTCGAGCATCGTCAGGCCATATGGCAGCGCGAACTCCACTTCCTATGCACTGGCAGCCTCTAGGGTTTTGGCTGCCATGGCAGCGTTTCTAGGTGTTGAGGAAACACCGCTGGAGTGGCTGCCATGGCAGGGTTTTTGCCCGCTGCCATAGATGGTCCTGGTGCTGCCATGGCAGCGCTTTCTGCTTTCATGGCAGCATTTCCGCCTGACGATGTCGTCGTCCCTGCATGCACATGAGGTCGATGGTGAAGGTGCCACCAGGGCGGTCCGCCTCCTAACCCTAGCTCCAGCTCACATCCTAGTCGAAAACCACACCATGAAAGACGTGTAGACGGCAGCTGGTGAGGTCGTACACCCGATAAGCTTTGGAGCATGGCTCATACTCGGCGAACATCATGGGCATGCTTTGCTCGTCAAGCTTCTTGATGCAGCCGAAGACGTACAGGTGTTCGATCTCGGGCTTCTTGCCGTGCCGAGCCTCGCAGGGCGTCATTGCCTCGACACTCCGGGTGTGCGCACAGTTGAGGATGTGAATGGTGGTCATTGCCTTACCCTTGAAGTAGTCCGGCATGCCCTCCGCCTTCATGTTGCACGCCATCCCGACCATTGTACATGAGGTGCGGTTTCAGTACTACTAGGCACGAGGAGGAGGAGATTAGTCTTGATGGGCAGGTGGTGCCTCAGAAGGACACCTTTCGGTATTTCGGGTCAATGTTGCAGAAGGATGGGGATATCGATAAAGATGTGAACCATCGAATCAAAGCCGGATGGATGAAGTGGCGCCAAGCTTCTGGCATTCGCTGTGACAAGAGAGTGCCACAAAAGCTAAAAGGCAAGTTCTATAGGACGGGGGTTCGACCGCAACCGCAATGTTGTATGGCGCTAAGTGTTGGCCGACTAAAAGGCGACATGTGCAGCAGTTAGGTGTGGCAGAGATGCGCATGTTGAGATGGATGTGTGGCCACACAAGGAAGGACCGAGTCCGGAATGATGATATACGAGATAGAGTTGGGGTGGCACCGATTGAAGAGAAGCTTGTCCAACATCGTCTGAGATGGTTTGGGCATATTCAGCGCAGGCCTGCAGTGCATAGCGGACGGCTAAAGCATGCTGATAATGTCAAAAGAGGCCGGGGTAGACCCAACTTGACATGGGAGGAGCCCGAAAAGAGAGATCTGAAGGACTGGAGTATCACCAAAGAACTAGCCATGGACAGGGGTGCGTGAAAGCTTGCTATCCATGTGCCAGAACCATGAGTTAGTCGCAAGATCTTACGAGTTTCACCTCTAGCCTACCCCAACTTGTTTGGGACTAAAAGCTTTGTTGTCGTTGTTGTTTGTTGCTGTTGTTAGTTTTAGTTCAAATTTGAACTAAAACCGCGACACTTATTTTGGAACGGAGGGAGTAACTCATAATTCCAGAACATAGTTGAATATTTGAGTACCACTACAGAAATATCCAGAGCAATGTATCTAAAAAGATAGTACCTCTTCTGGAGTTAAAGGGCACTTTCCAATAAGCCGTCTTTCCCTATAGACAAGTTCTTTTTCTGCAAAATTTTCCTTGCGGTACTTAATCAGAATTTTCTGTTCCTGAGGTGTAAATATATCGATGCACCTGCATTTTTCATGTAGAAAATAAGCCATGACCAGCAATGTAAAATGAAGATATGCAAAATAACCACTGCATTTATCAAGTCGTTGTTATCAGCGATGTAGCATCAAGGTTTTGGATTCCAAATGCTTAAAAATCTCATGGGGCACCGAGATTTCCGGTTACCGCGGTAACCAGAAAATACCAGGCCGTTACCGGAGGCTTTTTCTAATGAATTTTGAATCCGGACAAAATTAATTCAAAATTCAGGCAAAATTTATTCAAGTTTGAAAATTCAGGATTTTTCACTCGGTAAGGCGATTTCTCGTGGGGTACCGAGATTCGCGGTAACCGTTTTTTTCTCCCGGTAAACATATCCCTGTGTAGCATAGCTTGTCTCTAGTAAAAAAAACAAGCTGATCATCTGTCAAACTACAAAAATGAACCAAACAATATAAATGTATTCCAAAGTTCTAGTACAAGAGAGCACAAATGACCATGATACAGAATATCAATGATGCGAGTTTATCATTTCCTATCTTATACTTCTAAAGGTTTTGAGTTGGTGGCAGATTCACCCACCCTTCTCTACTCTCACATGTGGGATTTTTTTGCCAAAAAAAGGCAGAAATAAACTATTGAGGAAACAGTGGAGTCAGACTCGGCACCTTATTGAGAGGGTTCTAGCTTCTTACCATTTAATCCATACACAAAGGGTATAACAAAGAAATCAAACGGTATTTATTAAACTAGCACACAATCCAAGTGCTGTGTTTTTATTTTTATTTTGAGAGGATTGTTATACAGCCCAAATCAGGATGTAGCCTAAGTTAGATGGTATAAACTATTGAACTGTTTTTCAGATTTGCAAGCACATATTGATTAATTATGGCAGGCACTTTGCTAGTTTGGTTAGTGACATCATTTCAAAAATTTGAGAAAAAATGAGTAATGTTATGATATCTAAGGCTCTACAATGCTCTTGTTAGCTTTTCTGTAGCCTACAATGAACTGAAATAAAGAATGCATGGATGCGCTTCTCCATTTCTGGATGCATAGCAAAGCATACATGATGACAAGTGAATAATAAACTGACTATTATAAACATGAATGACTGAATCATGTAATTACACAGTGTGGTTAGTCAATGTTCTACCCAGCAAAAGCAAGCATATCCATCTCAAACCGAAGATGGATCGACATGAAATGGCCTTCTGAGCGGAGCTTATTCACTATCTCACTGCTTGTTTTCATGATGTTTGGCTTGAATCGTAATGCATGATAGTTCACCCGGCATCGAAGTCTCTGGATCTCTGGATCATTTATATCTTCTGCCAAGCGATGTGAAAATGGAGTTAAATAGATAGCCCCATAACTCTTCATCTTCTCTAAAGCAACTGTCGTATACCAAGTTACCGGTGCATCTCGAGGTGGCCGGATCTGTTAGCAACATATATTAGTCTCTCTGGAGTTATTCACTCATATAACTGAAACTAGTGAGCTTTTCTTTCACCTGGTAGGCTTTCAGCTTCTTAGTTTTTCCGTTAGTAATGATATCTGGAACGCTCATAGCAATACGGACATCATATTTTAATGTCTTGATGAAGTGGGAAACATCATAAATACCTATGAAACCACTGGTTGCATGTATAAATAGAAACCATAAGTAAAAAACACCAACCAGGAACCATCATGCCAAGATCATTCAGAACAAACCAAAAATGCTGACAAAAAGGCAGTTTCAAATATATAGAACAGCAAAGGTGAAATTAAATGCTCTTACGAGGAATGAAGCGCACTACATGTAAATCATTGGTGAAGCCTATTATCTTACTTGATTCCTAAAACGAAAAGATACCACGTAGCTGGAACTCAAAAATCAAACAAACAGTACATAATTTTGAGAATATGCAGAAGTGTATCTTTTGCTCAAGAAATGGAAATAATCTGTTTACAGATGAATGGCTAGTTCAGTTTTACTGGATTTTCAAATCAGAGGAATAGAAAAAGTAAAGGATTAAGATGCCCTACCCAGGGCTTCGTCCTTTCAGGTCTCTGAAAAGCCGGTTGACATGTGCGATCCAATCAAGGAGGCAGTACTGCTGCCTGGGTTCCTCTGGATCCTACGCATCAGGATTACCGTGCTCTCCAATCCTTAGGAATTTTCAATGAGGTCTTACCAAATACTAAGAATCCTAAGGAATCAGGTCAATATGGACAGACACAATCCTAAGGAATCAAGTACCTCTATTCCTATGAAACGAATGCTAAACATATGAAGAAAACTCCATAGGAATCCTCCAAAATTTCCTCCCAACCGAATGAGCCCGAAAAGAAAAACGACAATAAAAGGAATTGCCTGGCATCAGATTGCAGCACAAAGAGGAACTTATGCCATAGAAACAGCTTAATTCTGTCATTACTGTGTAGCTAGAGGTAGAAGGTCTAAGCAATGAAAAGTAAATGTAAATGCCAAATATACAGCTATTCAAGAGTGACGAGTCGAAACGAGGTTGAGACTCATAGACTAATCGTGACTACTCTAGACTACTCCTGCAACCTCCGCACATGGTGATTGTCGCTCTACACCGACTCCTCCCGCGACTTTCATTGGTGAACGTTGCTCTTCCCAGACACCTCTCGCGATTTTCACCGGATGTGCTGGTGCATATGACTCCATTGACTACGTCTCGCACACGCGTGTTCCCTTACCGCTTGGTGCATGTCTGCACACGGCCTCGTCTCCTCCACCGGCATTTGCGGGCGCTACTGGTCATGCTACACCGCCACATCTAGCGGCTTCGACGGGTGGTGGTGGCCGCTCCTCGCTCGGTGCTACTGCGTCTACTTCAGCTGTGTACTTCACTGAGGAGGAGATTGCGCGACTTCGGTTCTCTCTTATCGGGTGCATCTACGTCAACCTCTTCAGTTGAGCCCCTGACCAAGCAGGAGATTCTGCGACTTTGATGCCTGCTAGCTTCATCTTCCGGTTCTCCATCGATAGGTTCTGCTACCGACTCTTCTGGCATCGTGAGACCACCTTCTACACACACAGGTACATCTTCGTGGATTCTTGATATTGGAGCATCTTTTCATATGACTCGTGATTCATCTACTCGACCTCTCGATTCTCCTGCTCATGTTCCTACTGTTGATGGTACCTCTCTCCCGGTTACTGACTGAGGCATTCTTAGCACTTCATCTATGCATGTTCCTGATGTTGCTCATGTTCCCCGACTTACCATGCAACTCATTTCTGGTGGCCAGATTGTTGACTCTGGTTGTCGTGTCATTCTCGACTTCGACTCTTGTTCCGTTCTAGACCGTCATACCGGTGCTAGTCCTCGACGTCATGACTCTCAGGGCCTCTGGGAGCTTGACTGGCTTCACCTTCACTCCGCTGCCACTGCCGCCAGTCTCTCCCCCACTGTTGCCTTGTCTACCAGCTATTTTCAGCAGTGGCATCATCGCCTTTGTCACCTGTGTGGCTTTCGTCTCTCATCCTTAGTTCGACATGGTCTTCTTGGACCTGTCTCCGACGGTGTCTTTAGACTGCCAGGGTTGTCGGCTTGGTAAACAGGTCCAGTTACCCTATCCTCATAGGGCGTTGTGTCTCGGCGTCCTTTTGACCTTGTTCACTCTGATGTGTGGGGTCCAGCTCCCTTTGCCTCGAAAGGGGGTCATCGCTATTACATTATCTTTATCGATGATTTCTCTCACCACACCTGGATATATTTTGTGTCTTCTCGTAGTGAGGTCTTACCTATCTATAAGCGTTTTGTTGCCATGGTTCACCCTCAGCTTTCTACGCCTATTCGTGCGTTCCGTGCTGACTCTACTGGCGAGTATATCTCCAAGATGTTGCGTGGTACTCTTGCTCAGTTATCTTGTCTTGGTGCTCATCCTCAGAACGGTGTGGCTGAGCGCAAGCATCGTCACCTTCTTCAGACGGCTCGTGCGCTAATGATTGCCACTTCTCTTTCGCCTCACTTTTATGGGTTGAGGCTGTCTTCACTTCCACCTATTTCATCAACCTTCAGTCGTCCACTGCTCTGCAGGGTGGCGTTCCTTTCGAGCGTCTCTTTGATCGTTCTCCTGATTACTCGGCACTTCGTTTGTTTGGTTGTGTTTGCTATGTTCTTCTTGCCCCTCGTGAACGCACCAAACTAACCGCTCGGCCTGTTGAGTGTATCTTCTTAGGCTATAGTGATGAGCATAAGGGCTATAGTTGATGAGATCTTGTCGGTCGTCGGATGGTATTTCTCGGGATGTGACTTTTGATAAGTCTCGTTATACCTAGGCATACTTCGGGCCGGGCCGAAAAAAGCTCGGTGCTGAAAACCCAGGCCCGAGCCCGGCCTGGCCCGGCTGTCGGGCCTAGGCCTGAGCCCGGCCCGAGCCCGAGAAAGCTCGACTGGGCCCGACCGGCCCGGCCCGACCACGGTGTAAAATCAGTATTCTTCAAGCCCGAGCCCGGCCTGATGGCATGTTTAGGCCCGGACCGGCCCGGGATTTTCGGGCCGGGCCGTCCGGGTCGGGCTGCCCATGGCCAGGTATAAGTCTCGTCCCTTCTACCCGAGTCCATCTTCCTCGACCTTTTCAGTTGAGGAGATATCTTTCCTCACATTTCCTGACACACCTATCACACCAATTGAGCCCTTGTCTATCCATCATGTTGCCCCTGCTTCTTCGACTATTGCAGATCTGACGCCACCATCTCCTATGGTTTCCTCACCTCGCTTGTCACGGATTCTGCAACTTCGTCCCCGGTGTCTTCTCCGTCACCTTCGCCTGTTCTGGAGATCCCTCCTTGTATTCTTCCATCTTTTCCTCAGCATTATACTCGTCGTCCACGTATTGTGGATACATCTACTGATGTGCCATCTTCCTCATCTCAGCCTAGTTATGGCTTGCGTCCTCGTCCGCTTCCGCCTGTTGATCGCCTTGGTTTTCCAAGCGTTGGTGCTGCTATTCTTGAGCCGACTTCTTATCGTCAAGTTGTTGTTCATCCAGAATGGCAGTTTGCGATGGCAGAGGAGCTTGCTACACTTGAGCGCACCGGCATGTGGGATCTTGTCTCTCTTCCTCCCGGTGTTCGTCCCATCACTTGTAAGTGGGTCTACAAGGTTAAGACTCACTCCGATGGTTCTCTTGAGCGTTACAAAGCTTGTCTTGTGGCTCGTGGCTTTCAGCAGGAGCATGGTCGTGATAACGATGAGACTTCGCACATTGTTCGCACACTTCTTGCCGTGGCCTCTGTTCGCCACTGGTTTGTGTCTCAGCTTGATGTTAAGAATACCTTTCTTAATAGTGAGCTGCATGAGTAGGTTTACATGCAGCCACCACCTGGGTATTCTGTTCCTGATGGCATGGTTTGTCGTCTTCGTCGCTCTCTCTTGGCCTTAAGCAAGCCCCACGCGCCTCGTTTGAGCGTTTTGCCTCTTGGTGACTGCCGCTGGTTTTTCAGCAAGTGCTCATGATCCAGCGTTGTTTGTCCATCTTTCTGCTCGTGGTCAGACTCTTATTCTTCTTCTATGCGTTGATGACATGATTAGCACTAGCGACGACCCCGAGTATATTGCCTTCGTGAAGGCCTGTCTTAGTGAGCAGTTCCTTATGTCTGATCTTGGCCCTCTTTGCTACTTTCTTGGGATCGAGGTCTCTTCTACCTCTGATGGCTTTTTTATTTCTCAGGAGAAGTATATCGAGGATCTTCTTTCTCGTGCTGCTCTTACTGATGAGCGCACTGTTGAGACTCCCACGGAGCTTAATGTTCATCTCCGTGATACTGATGATGACTCCTTGCCTGATCCGACGCGTTATCGTCATCTTGTTGGGAGTCTTGTCTATCTAGTTGTCACTCGCCCGGATATCTCTTATCCAGTTCATATTTTGAGTCAGTTTGTCTCTGCTCCCACTTCGGTTCACTATTGTCACCTCCTTCGTGTTCTCCGATACCTTCGTGGCACGAGCTCTCACCGTCTGTTCTTTCCTCGCTCCAGTTCATTATAGCTTCAAGCCTATTTGGATGCTACGTGGGCTAGTGATCCCTCGGATCGTCGTTCACTTTCTGCCTACTGTGTTTTCGTGGTGGTTCTCTTATTGCCTGGAAGACGAAGAAACAGACTGCAATTTCCCGTTCGAGTGCAAAGGCTGAGTTGCGAGCTATGGCTCTTTTGACGGCAGAGGTGACATGGTTACGGTGGTTACTTCTAGATTTTGGTGTTTTTGTCACCACACCTACTCTGCTATTGTCCGACAGTACAGGTGCTATTAGCATTGCGCGTGACCCTATGAAGCATGAGCTCACCAAGCATATTGGTGTTGATGTTTTGTATGTGCGCGCTGGTGTGCAGGATCAGGTTATTGCTCTTCAGTATGTGCCTTCCGAGTTAGAGTTGGCGGACTTCTTTACAAAGGCTCAGACTAGAGCGCAACATGGCTTTTATCTCTTCAAACTCATTGTTGTTGATCCACCATGAGTTTGAGGGGGGTGGTTAGAGTACTATATATAGCCATGTAGCCTTTTGTATTTACCCTATTATATAAGGGGTTTTCTGCTTATTTCCTGCGGGAATACAAGTTGCATATTTCCTAACACATCCAAAGTTTCACCTTCACACGGGAGCGAGTGGATCAAACAAGTCCCACACAACCTCCCAGCAAGCAGGTCATGCGGCACTCATGGGCTACCAACAAGGATACAACATAGCATGCCTACCAAGCAGAGAGCTCGACACATCCCCTGATCGGGCATGGAGTCAGCCACCCGAGCCTAGTAGGCGGTCAGGGATCGTGCCTACTTGGGAGGCACGGAAACGGTGAGCTACCAGCGCACGACATGGTCCAACGAAACCAAGGGGCGCGGCCCACAGATAATCCAACCCAAGCCGGCAATCGTACCACATTTGCAATTGTCATGTCCGAGAGAAGAGATGTGGACTCCTTCTGATACTGAAGGACATCGCCCTTCATGGATAGGAGGTCTTGGTACTCGGCCTCATCCATGATTGGGTTTGCTCTTCCCATCGTCAGATCTGAATGATCCAAGGAATTTCACGTTGAGATTTGCTCAACAACCTGCCCAGCGATCAAATCTCACAGCCGCCACCGAGACGCCGACAAGGTGGTGTATAGAATGGATCTTGCATGGAATTTGACAACAAGGAAAAAAAAACACCAACCACTTTGGTGGCTTCCGAACTACACTAGAATGGATTCGGCGTGGTCTAATCGCGACCACACAAAGTTCAACACCGTCGTTGCGAAAGGGGAGGGGAGGGTGGGATTTTACGAGATATCTCAACCACGCTTGCTCCACAACTCGATTAGCCTCCTAGGAATTCTTGCTCTGAATACCAATTTGTCAGACCATGTGTCACCGGTGAATTTCAACAGCTACAAGGCCGGATGAAGCTGGCCATTTATTGATTTGTGTATGAATATATACTGTAATATGTCTTGCCGCAGAGGCAAACTTGGGGAACTTAGAATGATAAACCCTAGCCACAACCCAACTGGTTAGGTAGAGGGGTCAGGAGTAATACACGGTAAAAGTAACTACGTTGTTACAGTAGTAATCAAGCACGGGGCAATCTAGGCCATCAAACGAACATAGATAGTGAAGGCTATTTGATCTAGCGAAACGATAACTGAATAATCAACACCTATGTTTCAATATGTGACACCGTAATCTGATACTCTGAATAGCTAACATTAGGACCATATGACAAGCACAATAGAGAAGGGCAATGGCTAAGCAGTGCACGGCACAGTAGACAGTGGTAACACGACGGCAAGCCAAACCATAGTGTTATGGTATTGCACAACTACACGAGTGAAGGGGGGCAAGGTAGACTGCATGTGAGCATGTCGAGTAGTGGCACTATGGCAGTGACCAAAACCCGAAAACAAGGTTAGAAACTTGGAGATGACATCTCCAAGAGAAAGGGCTCAAGGCCATGGTTGAATGAAAAGTTACATGATCAGTGATAACCAATAGAAACATGATTTATGGTTCTCATTCTTTTTTTTTAAAGCCTTGGCTTCATCCTAACTCGTTCGTGCGTGAATTTTGATTCTTGGTTTAATTTAGTTTATACTAGGGAATGGATAATTTTGAATTGGGTGTGCAAAGTTGTACTAATTACAGTGGAATTAAGTTGATGAAGCCATACAATGAAGCTATGGGAGTCATTGAGCATTGCTTGAGAAGATTGACAAGCGTGACCAAAAAACGGTATGGTTTCATGCCTAGGAGGTCGATTCCAGAAGCCATTTTCTTGGTTCGACAAATTATGGAGAGATACAAGAAGCAAAAGGACCTGCATATGGTGTTCATTGACTTGAAGAAGGCCTACGATAAGGTACCGCGGAATGTCATGTGGTGGGCCTTGGAGAACTACAAAGTCCCAACAAAGTACATTACCCTCATCGAGTACATGTAGGATAATATTGTGACAAGTGTTCGAACAAGTGATGGCGACACTGAAGACTTTCAATTAGAATAGGACTGGACCAAGGGTCAACTTTGAGCCCTTATCCTTTTTGCTTTTGGTGATGGATGAGGTCACAAGGGATATATAAGAAGATATTCCATGGTGTATGCTCTTTGTGGATGATGTGGTGTTACTCGGCAATAGTCGGATGGGGGTTAATACAAAGTTAGAGATGTGGAGACGGACGTAAAACTGACTACATGAGGTGCGGTTTCAGTGCTACTAGGCACGAGGAGGAAGTTGGCCTTGACGGGCAAGTGGTACCTCAAAAGGACACCTTTCTATATTTGGGGTCAATGCTGCGGAAGGATGGTGATACAGATGAAGATGTGAGCCATCAAATAAAAGCTGGATGGATGAAGTGGCGCCAAGCTTCTAGAGTTCTCTGTAATAAGAGAGAGCCACAAAAGCTAAAAGGCAGGTTCTATAGGATGGCGGTTCGACCTGCGATGGTTGTCTGGCGTTGAATGTTAGCCAACTAAAAGGTGGCATATCCAACAGCTAGGTGTAGCAGATATGTGCATGTTAAGATGGATATGTGGCCACACAAGAAAGGTTGGGTGCGGAATGATGATATGCTTGATAGAGTTCGGATGGCACCGTGTCTGGGATGGTTTGGGCATATATAGCGCAGGCCTCCAGAAGCGCAAGTGCATAGCGGGCGGTTAAGGCATGCTGCTAATGTTAAGAGAGATCAGGATAGACCAAACTTGACATGGGAGGAGTCCGTAAAGAAAGATCCACTGTTCTAAATATCGATCGATATTTAAGGTAATCGACCCGTTAATCCTGAATCTGTAGGTCATGGATGCTATAACCCTATATCCATCGCGTTGGCTGTTCCAGCCGATTAATCGGTTGTCAGGCTGATTTATCCATGTGGGCCGATTAACTGAATAGAGGGAGAGAGAAATTTGGGCTCCAAAATTTTGGCCCGTTCCCTCCTTTACCCTAGAACTAGGTGTTTTAGGTCAGGCCCGTGACCTCCCTTCTTACCCTCCCCTCCCCTCTCGTAGTTACCCTCGTTGGAGGAGGGGAGTAGTTACCCTCGTTGGAGGAGGGGAGGAGCAGCCGCCCGCTCTCCGAGCATGAATAAATTTGTAGGCATATTTCATAACTCTGGAACTATTCTATTGTACACTATTTCATCTACCAAATGCTAAATATCTTGCTTGAAATGCTTGTAGGTGTTAAGCTTCATGCACTAGCCAACACAACCAAAAGTCTGAACTGATGGAAAGGGCTAGACAATCTACATATACACTTCAACATCCCCTCTCACGTGTGACGCGAAAGTCAACATGTGGATAGACTCGGAGGTATGGCTCAAGAGGCCTATACGTGAACACAAAGGGGGGCAACAACAATTTTTAGATAAATAGCGAAAGTCAGGACTTGAACTCAAGACCTTAGCTCCGATACCATGTTAAGCTTCATGCACTAGCCAATGCAACCAAAAGTCCAAACTGATAGAAAAAAGGGCTAGACAATCTACATATACACTTCAACAATAGGGAGTTGACCGAGATGGTTCACTGGATGGAAACATTTGGGTCAATCATTCTCATGTTAATGTCACATAATCAGGCACAAAAAGAAGATGGTGAAATTATATAGTAATAAACTAAAACCAACTATAGAATATGAACACAGTGGAAATATGATTGTTTTAAAACTTACTAAGTGACCTATTGGCCATAATTAGACTAACTTACCCCCCCCCCTCCCGCGTCGCCCTCCCCACGGGCAACCTGGGAGGCGACGCAACCCTCGAGCCCTCCCTCCCCTCCTCCTCCCCCTTCCTCTGCCGCCGCCGGTGCTCCACACCGGGCAAAGCCCTAGCGTATCCGGCGGCGGCGGGACTTCGCTCCCAGGCGGCCTTCCCCCTCGAGCGTGGGGCTCGACGAGGCTAACGGAGTTGTGCTTCTCCGGGCCTAGGGTTTCGCGACGGCGGCCCCAGATCCAGAGACCCGACCCTCTGGATCTGGCGAGCATGCGGCGAGCACGCGGGCGGCGCGGCACGACCCTTTGGGGGCGCGGCTGCGGCTGCTTGGTTGTGCCCCGGCGGATCCGGGTGGCGGAGGCTGCGGGCCAGCGCGGCGGCGGCCATGGTCGGCGGCGGCAAGTTGCAGGTGGCAGGTCCCCGCGACGGCGCCTCTAGCCCTGCTCGACGCGCCCCCCTGCGGTGGCTGGCCTTGTTTGGCAGCCACCCGATGGCTGCTGCACTGCGCTGGCCGGTGCTTCCCTACATCGACGGTGATGATACGTGGTTTCCCTCTCGGTGCTGGTGGTCCTCTCCGGCGATCTGCTCCCCCGTCTCCTGTCTGCTCTGCTTCGGCGGTATTTGGGGTTCTGGTCTTGGGCCGGGGCAAAATCCATGCGCGGCGATGGCCTGCGCTGACAACGGCGACACCTGAGGGTGTCGTTACCTCCATGGGGGCACTGTCATGGCCCGGACTAGACCCTCTCCTCGAGCATCGGGGGAAACCCTTGGTCCTTCACTGGACAAGGCAGCGGCAGCGGCTCAGCGTCGTTCCCTTCTTGAAGGCGCTGCTTGGGTCGCACTTGGAGTCCCCGACGTTGTAGCTGGAGATGGTGGCCTCCCCGGTCTTTCCAGCGAGGCTTGCTGGTATTGCGATGCTGTGGTGAGGGTTGCAGCATAGAGCGTGGGCGTCTAGGGCGCAATGTACGCCGGCGCCGGCATGTCCAAGACGATGGCTTGGCTAGTTCTGGCTGGGTCCTGCCATCCACCTGCCGTCTCCTAGGCACATATGGGTGGAAGGTACGTTGGCCCGGACAGCCCTGGAGATGCGGTCTTCTTCGGAGGCGCCTGACAACGGCTGTGGCGCGGCCTTGAGGCTCTGAGTCTAGCTACCTCGCCATTCATGGTTGGAGGCTGCACAAGGCAAGATCTTTCGTCGTTGCGCTCTATAGTTGGTAGCACCTCCTCACCTGCTCGTTTGGTGAGGACGATGATGTGTGTGCGTGTGTCCCTCCTCCTGGGAGGTTGTACCTGTACTGCTGTTCTCTCCCTGTTCAATGAAATGAAACGCAAACTCTTTTGCGTTTTCTCTAAAAAAAACTTATTAAGTATTCTGCAAAAAATCAAGACTTTTCACAAAGTACACAAGGTTTTTATCCAAACGCATACATTGTTACTGCATGAGATGCCATTTCGGAGAAAAGTGATACCTCTCGTCACGCCAGAAAGAGTTTGTATCTAATTCTGGCAGCACTAGTGTAGCATTCATTATTCGTGCAGCAACAACAGCATTACATATCTACAAAAACAGGACAATAGCAACCTTAATTTTGTTACCATCAATCATATAATCATAGTAACTCCAGCGATTTAGTGCTGGTGGTTTTCGTCCCGTAGTTCGTCTCCAAGAAAATGGTGTTGGACAGTGGGTTTCCCACTAGTGCGTTGAACCCGTTTTCTTGTTTTCACCTTCTCTTTTTTTTACTTTCTGTTATGGAAGTTATGGAAAATGTGGAACCGGGTTCAAAAAATAGCAAGTATTGTGATCAAACATGCTTCTTTAGAGATAAAGGGAGAGCTTATTCATTAATCACCGCGGTACGTTGTTGGTTCAAGCCACCATTGCATCGGACACGCAAGTACCCATTAGTCTCAGACTCAGTTGGTGGGGCTGCAGGTACATAAATTAACTTCAGCATATCCACTTTTACCATCATTTGCTAAGAATATGACCATCAACTTCCAGAGAGGTTACAGAGACAAACATACGAGGCCAATATGATCGTGGTGCAGAAGAAGCTCTCCAGCCATTTGAATTTGCAGTTCTCCACAACTTATTTACATCAACATCCTTGAATAATAGCATCGATGTTAGTATAAGAAATCATTTCATTGAGAATTCAAATAAACAATGCACATATTGTCATTGTAATAGTCCACATGCGATTAGTTAAAATCAGTTTATCAGCCAACTAACTAAAATAATGCATTTCAAAGGGCATATTGCCACTAAACACATTTTATTTCTAATACTATCGTTTATTGTTAGAATAGAATATTTTAAAATGCAAAGTCATCCAGTTCACAACTAGGAAATACATCCTCACGAGTCATCAAAGTGTCTCCATGATCTCCACAGAGAAGGTAGTAAAGCTTAACCAATTTAAATGCATTTGCATTGTCTCCAGTTATATCATCCAAATCCACAATAAACTAATAGCACCAACCATATAGATCTCTTTTTTTTTTTTGCAGGTCACCAACCATATAGATCAACAACACAAAATAATGGAAGTTCTGGTAAACGCATTATCCCCCTCCACCGGTCCCTCCAATCGTAACAAGGACCATTCACATACTTTTCTTTTGCAGAAGCTTGCAGTTCTTCGACCACAAGCCTCAGAGAAATGGCCCGCTACCATCTCTTGGTCTTTCCGCCAAGCAATAAATAAATAACTTGACCAAATACCCTGTTCATAAGAAGATGGGGAGAAATTCCGTAAAATCATCTAACTAATGCAGCACTTGCATCCCCAATTGGCCCGCAAAATGCACAACCACATCGTGTACTTCCATTGCCATTATCAATAACCAAGCAGATCAAACCATACAGCTAAGCTACACACCGGTAAGCAAGCACGGGCCAGAGAACGCACCTGGGCCTTGTAGGAGGCAAGGGTGAGGTCGGTGGAGGAGGACCAGAGCCAGATAGTGCAAATGACGAACGCCGCCACGGCTACCAACAGTCGCGCCGGCCCGCGGCGGCGGCGGAGGGACGCCTCGCCGGGACCCCTACCGGAGAGATCACCGAAAAAATCAGCAAAAAGATGAAACGATAAGGGGATATGGCGAGGGAAAGCGGTGCTCACCTGCGCATTGGGATCGCGGGATAGGTTTCGGAAACAGATTGATAGGCGCTAAGATCTGGGAATCGTAGGTGCGGGAGGGAGTGGGAGTTTTTTTTTTTCTTTGAGAAACGGGAAGGAGTTTCTTTTTCTTTGAGAAACGCGGGAGGGAGCGGGGCCCGATAAGAGGGGCTGTTTGGATCATTGATTTTTTTTCAAAACTATGACGTATTTTATAGCAAATTCGAAAACTATAGGGCCGAACACAAAAAATTCAGAAATGTGATCCCGTCGGCCTCTGGCTGGCTGAAGAGTGCCTGTCGGCCTCTGGCTGGCCGAAGATAGGCCCGTCGGCCTGCGGTGGGCCGAAAAGGGACCCGTCGGCCTGCGGTGGACCGAAGAGGGGCCCGTCGGCCTCCAGGCGGCCGAAGAGCCCTGGTCGGCCTCCAGGCGGACGAAGTGTCCCTGGGGGCCTGATCTGAAGTTTTTTTTTCACTTAAATGCATTATAATTCCTGCACAACCATTCCCCCTCTTTCACATTCCAACTTTGTACTTTTTCGCAACCATTTCCCGACATTCTATCTCGTCATTTTCTTTCCCGCCCTACTATCCCGCCATTTTCCTTCCCGCCATTTTCTTTCCCGCCATTTTCTTTCTCGCCATTCTCTCCCGCCATTTTCTTTCCCGCCTTTCTCTCCCGCCATCTTCTCTTCTGAACCTATAAAACCCCCTCCGTAGTAAGGTGGGTGAGCAGGCAAGTGTAGTTTCGTGGAGATGTCCCATTATCCTTTTGATCGTAGTTTTCACTCTGGTATGTCCGATCGTCTTCTCCGTCTAGCCGCCAATTTCAAGATCGACGATAGAGTAGTTCCATGGGAGGAACTCATCAGTAGTGACACCATAATGAATGAGTTGGCTCACTCGTTAGCTAGGAGTGGGTGGCCTCCCAGGACATTTGAGGAGATACGGAAAGAACTTCTCAGGTTGCATGGCAGATGGCAGAAGCAACTGCATAAAGGTGAATCTTACCTCAGGCTTGCTGTAAATAATTCAGATTTATGGTCAGCAGACAGTGAAGACGAAGACGACCTCTTCATGCCGAGCACCAAGGTCAAGACTACCGCATCGTCGAAGGGCAAGAGCTCTACATCGACGAAGTGCAAGAGATCTGCATCGACGGAGGACGAAGACGACCTCTTCATGCCGAGCACCACGGTCAAGACTACCGCATCGTCGAAGGGCAAGAGTTCTGCATCGACGAAGGGCAGGAGCTCTGCATCGATAAAGGGCAAGAGCTCTGCATCGACAAAGGGCAGGAGCTCTGCATGGACGGAGGAGGACGATGATGCATTCATGTAGTTTTTTAGCTATAATTTGTAATTTTAGTTGTATTGTTTAATTCAGCTGTATTTTATATTATCTTTGTGTATTGTCTTGTTTTGTGGGCATTATGTTTTATGTAAAGCGCGGCGTTGGATGCATTTAGTTTGCAGTACAAGTGTTATCCCTCTAAACCAATTGACCACTGAAATAGAACATGAATATGTCTCATACATAAGTAGATAGTAATTTGTCCCATACATAAAATAGACATATGTCTCATACATAATTAGATAGTCATGTCTCATACATAGATAATGACTCATACATAGATAACCATATCACTGATCGGGACGACGACGAATCTGGGTCTTCCTCGGACGAGGACCGGAAGGCGATAAGCGCTCAGGCGGTGGACGAGTCTCACAATGACCACGACCATAGACAACCTCGTCTGTCAGTGTCTGTGTCTCCTGCGTCCATGGTGGTGGTGGAGCGTGAAGAACTGTCTGCGAGAACTCATAGGTGTTTGCAGCTCGGTCATCGTCGTCGCCGTCGCCGTCTAAGAACGAACCAGCACCACTAAGCATCGGTGACTGGACTGAATGCATGAACGGTTGCGACTGGCTGCCGACTGCGGTAAAGTAAAACATGTAAAATTGATTTGCGAACCTACAATGTTTAAAAGAATGTACAAAGTAGTGTTACCTAGGTCCATCTGATTATGCCAGGAAGAGCTCCCTGGTTGTGAGGAGGTGGCTGCTGGTAGAAAGAGATCCCTGGTTGTGAAGGAGGTGTCTGCTGCCAGGAAGAGCTCCCTGGTTGTGAAGGAGGTGTCTGCTGCCAGGAAGAGCTCCCTGGTTGTGAAGGAGGTGTCTGCTGCCAGGAAGAGCTCCCTGGTTGTGAATGTCGTGGTTCTGAACGCTACACAGAGGGTCGTGGTTCCGAACGGTGCACAGAGGCTCGAGGTTCTGAACGCTGCAGAGAGGGGCGTGGCGGACGATGTGCTGGACGAGGAATAGCAACATCCAAGATCGTCTACATGTAACAGCTGCGTAAATCCCGCGTAGCTTCTCATCAAGACGCCTCAACCATGAGACGTTCTCTCGCGGTGGGATATTATCTCCCCTCTCAAAGCGTTGCATTAAAGCGGAAACCTCCTCTAGCGCCTCGCATGTCAAGTCACCCTGTACACGGAGAGTTAACCAATTAGATCATCGTTGTATGGCAGACAACACGAATAGTTAACCAATTGTATATGTTCAGATTAAGAAAAAACTTAACATGTGAGAACCATAGCACGTACCGCGTGGTGTCTGGTTCCCACAACAGAGGCAGTTGGGAACAGATCGCTGGTAAGAGGGGCTTCGATCTGATCAGGAGCTGCTGATGGAACCAAGTAGATCCTCGTGCTATGCCGGTAACGCTGCAGATACAACCCGAACTTGTCCCAGTCAAAGGGCCGAACCTCATCCCAGATATTTGTCGGCGCAGTAGTCCATTCATCCACGTAAGGGCTAATGTCGCGAAGCCAAGAATCCAAGGACTTGTTTCCTCCTACGCGACTGTACCTGAGATTGAAATGCGCGTTACATGATTAGTTATATTCTGAATGCAGACATGAGAACTAAAATAGTATTACTTACTTGTGCACGTGATCTGGTAAGTGTGGAATAACTGGAATGTCAGGCTCTTGGCATAGACCGAACTGTCTCATCACCCTATGAAGAGCCATCTCCTCAACCGTCACGTCGAACACCAACTTGGCCTTGGTCATCCAATAGTGCCGATCTCTAGTGCACAATCCAGAAATCCCAACTGGACACCTGGATAATATAGCCTGATGGGAGTATGGCTCCCAGATAACTTGATCCTCGTACAAACTATCAAACTGCACCGTGAAGGAGGGGTAGCAGCCCCTCACCTGGCTATGCGCAAACTGTCTCTGTGCATGACAACAAATAAGCATTAGTAATACTATTGAATGGCAAGAAATAAACATTAGTAATTCATATTGTTACTTAATATGAAAATACCTCTCTCCGTGCCCAAACAGATCCCATAGTAGGCAAGTCGCCGATAGAAGACACATAAGTCCCAGCCATGTGCTCAAAACCAAAAGGTTTATCAACGCAGACATAGGGTCGACCAATAAGGAATCTCTCGTATGACCAGAGCTGCAACAATAGTGGACATCCAACAAGACCTAATTTTCTAGACTTCAACAAGCAAGCTTTACACAGGCCTCTGTACGTAGCCGCTAACACAACAGAACCAAAACTCCTCTGCAGAATGTCCCCCGGGCAACGTGCGTCAGCTATCTCCCGTGCAATACCGATGAGTCGTGCATCGACAGTGGTCACGTGGTTCTCCGTGAACATCGTCTTGCCGAACAACCACATAATATATGCCTCTAGGGATCGGTCAATTTGTGCCTCTGACAACTGAACATCGGGATATCCTAAGGAGACAATCTACATAGAAACCAAACGATTGTATGAACTATGCAATGAGGACAACAATGAAAACAACATTTTTTAAACTGGCCGTGAAGGTTACCTGAAACTGGCTCAACCACCTAAAACGAGGCCCGTGACGATCGTTGTCTAGGCCCGTAGCAGTTGGCACCGCAGCCAAAAAACAGGCCTGCATCGATGCTAGCCAGCCAGGTTCTGCCTCTAAAGGACCTATGGCAGCACTGGCCAGAGGTAATCCCAACAAGTAAGACACATCCTGTAAAGTAGGCGCCATCTCTCCCCAGGGAAAGTGAAACGTATGTGTCTCTGGTCTCCATCTATCTACTAAGCAGGTAAGGAGTGACCTGTCGTAAGAGAAACGTGTCACTTGCCTCTTGTGTAACTGCATTGGTTCACCTGCCTCATCCAATTCCGGATGTTCAACCCACTCATCCAATGTACCCTCAACCAGCCGTGCCAAGGGTAGAAGTCCAGCCCAACTTAACCTACAAAATAAAGAGAATGTAGCATACTGTTAGCGGCTATCAAAAGGATGTCAAACATAGTAAGTCATTGTACCGACACATACCTATCAACCCATAAAGGGTGTATCATCCAGTTAGACTTTGGGGTGCGAGTGATCAACACGTCTAAGTTCTTGCCCGCTTCCATAAGTGAGGCCCGGTGCCCTCTATCGATATTACCATTAAGCAACGGATACGAAGCCATATCTGCAATTAAAACATAGTCCAGACATATTACAAATTAAAACATAGTCCAGACATATTACAAATTATAACATAGTCCAGACATATTACAGAATAAAACATAGTCCGACATATTACAGAATAAAACATAGTCCGACATATTACACATTAAAACATAGTCCAGACATATTACAAATTAAAACATAGTCCGACACATTATATAGCTTGTGAGTTATTTCTTACTCGTCCGCCCCTTCGGCCTCGACTGCCACGACCACCACGACTGCCACGACCACGTCCGCCTCTTGCTACTGTTGTCGCAGTCGTCGATGTGGAAGCACTCGTCGATGTGGAAGCACCGTCTTTGTTCAGGTTGGGACAATATTTCATCCTATGCCCATAAGCCGCGCATAGCAAACATTGTCTGGTTGCTTCACCAGCTTCAGATTGGTCCATATCGTTTCGGATGCGCTTTACCTTACGTCTGCCCCTGCTTGTTCGCCGAAGTTCTGGATCCGGGATGTATACTCTCTCCCCATCGTTTACCTTGTTGAAATTGCCGACGACTCTAAATCCTGTCATCTCACCTATCCAGACATTGAGTACTGCATCTTTTAAATAGTATGGGGACACGAAGGAGATAGCGTCCAACTCAATCTGGCCACAGGCAGCCAACACATATGAGCAAGGCAGGTGCAACAACTTCGGTTTGTTGCATGTACACTCACAAGTTGGATAAAATTCCGTTCCAATTTTTACCTCGTGCGTCTTCACCTCATTTGCAGAACCAAGACCATCAGTAGGAAGCTGAACCTCATACCTCCTTTCCTGATTACCTATGAGTCTGACAGTGTGCTTCTTTGCTTTCTCTATCTTCTTTGCCACGTACTCCATGACACGGCTACAGTAAGGTGTGTTCTGATTATCTGCAATATGCTTCTTTGCTAACTCGTGCCTTTCTCTGAAATATCTCAAAGTGCCATGGAATACGGCCTCCACAATAGCTGTGCGTGGCAATGCTCTATTCCCTTTGAGTACAAAGTTATACACCTCTGCAAGATTGGTTGTCATGTGGCCATACCTAGCTCCATGGGTGTCATGCAGCAAAGACCAATTCACTGGAGGCTCTTTCTCTATCCACTCAGAAAAATTCTTTATTGCCCTGCCCTTCTTTCTCTGAGTATTAGGAGGGTCAATTGCTGGCAAATCACAAAGACCTACTGGCTCCTCTAGTTCCGCAATGAGTGCTGCTAATTTAACCTGATCTTTTTCCATTTTCTTCCTCGCACGGACCTGCTTCTTAGTAAACTCATCTAGTTTTGACCAAATAAATTCGTATTTGCGCTGCTGGTTCTGCTTGCATAATTTTTGAACAAGTTCATCAACCGTTTGTTCTTGAATTGTGAGAAAAAATTAGCCCCAAGATGGCGCATGCACCACCGGCTCTGCAAGTCCTTCCAAGGTGTTGGTTCGTCAGTTGTTGGATTCCTTAGTGTCTTCACGACCTTCAATATACCAGCATGTCTGTCATGAATGACACACACGTTTGGTCGGTCCTTCACGATCGCAATTTTAACTTGCCGGAAGAACCATACCCAGCTCGGAAAGTTCTCACCCTCCACAAATGCCATGGCAAGTGGGATGATTTGATTGTTCCCGTCCACACCAATAGCAGTCAGGATTTGCCCTTTGTACTGACCAGTCAGGAATGTACCATCCACAAACATCACAGGAGGACAATGCCGAAAAGCTTCGATGCACATAGCGAAAGAGAAGAATACTCGTTTCAACACCTTGAAATCTGGTATACTCTCCAACCTCGTGTGTTGTATGTTAACATAAGTGCCGGGATTACTCTCCTTCAGTATGTCAAGGAGACGGACAACATTATCATATGAGTCGAAGAACGTCCCAAACCTTTCCTCCATAGCCTTCTGCTTAGCCCTCCAAGCCTTCCCATAAGGAATGTCATAATTCCATCTGACCTTCACTGCTGTCTGGATGTGTTTTGCTTCCATATCTTTCTTCTCCACTATCTCAGTATACATGAGTTGCGCAATGAGAGTTGAAGTCAGGTTTGGATGACGAACCAACAGGTTTTTCCTCACACAATTATGTGGGACCACATTGATGACAACCCAGTGGATGTTATACTTCGGCACGTGCCCGTGCACCTTCGCAGGACAACCTGTTTCAACACACTTCACGGTATAGTTTGTTGGACTCGATATGTGTGTCCGGAAAACCCTGTGCGTAGACATAGCCCACTTTATCACCGCATACTTCAATTTTTTCTTTGTATCAAACATAGCCCCTATCTAGACTTGGTTCAGATTATATTGCCATGGAGTCTCATGGCCATCGTTGACAGTAAGGCCGGTGGATATGTCCTGATCCCATGCAGAAGGAATTGGTACCTCCACTTCATCCTCGGAATTTTCAGAATCCAGATCCTCCGCAAATCCATCCTCGTCCTCTTCCTCCATCACCCTCTGCATTTCATAGCCTTCCTCATCCCCATCAGCAACACCAGAACCAGCTAATATTATCGACTGAATACTCTGCCCAGTATCATGACCACAAACATTGTGTGGCACGCAGTCTGACTCTTTCTCGGCTTGGCTAGCATCCACATCCGGTGGCTGTGACCCGGATAAATAAATCTCGTTAGCCACTTGACTACCCTGGCCTGGTTCATACCCCACGTGGAGTTGTACGGTATTCTCCTCCTTCGCCACTGGTTGCACTAAGGCATATGGGTGGATTCTTCGGTCTCGGCAACGACTTAACAGGGTCACCCAATGCTGGCTCCTATCTATCGGCATCAACTCCCACTTGACATTTTTACAGGATTTGGTCCACAATGCATGAATACTGACGGAACATACTTCAGGATCCAACCCAAAACTAGTAGTCAACCAGTGCTTCAACTGTCTAATGTCCAGTCTGTCCGGGTCTGAAAGTGTCATGACGCCATTTTTAAACTCGCTAAGATCAACCCCCAACTCATTATATCGAACATTACCAGGGCCATAGTAAACAGTCAAATTTACTGATTCAGACATTTTCACCTGTCAGACATTGCCACCTTCTCATTAATCGCAACGAACAAAATTATTACCGGCTACACTAACTATCCGCTAAAATGACTATGTACACTAAATAAACTGTACAGCTCATAGAAAAATTGTGACGACATTGGTATACCTTCGACGCGTGTGTCCCCTTCTTCTTCCTCTCCACCCCACCACCTCCTCTCCACCCCACCACCTCCTCACCAGCCACACCTCCTCCACCCCACCATGGCTCCTCCTCACGCACAAAAAACTACCCCATAGCAAAAAAAATACCGTAGGCCGGCGGAGAATGCTATGATCTATTGTTTCTGCGGGTTGGATAGGAAAATGGGTGGACGAGGGAAGAGATCGGCGCGGGGGTGGAAAGTACAGAGAGAAACGAGAGAGAGAGGAGGAGCTAGCGACCAAAGGAGGAAGAAAGGAGCTGCTCGCGGCTCGGGCTTATCCAGCGGCTCTTCGGCCGCCTGGAGGCCGACGGGCGCTCTTCGGCCGCCCGCAAGCCGACGGGCCTCTCTTCGGCCGCCCGCAAGCTGACGGGCCTCTCTTCGGCCCACCGCAGGCCGACGGGCCTGTCTTCGGCCAACCGCAGGCCGACGGGCCCCTCTTCGGCCCACCAGAGGCCGACGGGGTCACATTTCTGAAATTTTTGCGTTCGGTCCTATAGTTTCCGAATTTGCTATAAAATACGTCATAGTTTTGAAAAAAAATCTGGATCATTGCCCCGAGACGCCATGCCAAAAATTTGGTAGTTGACCCAGCTTTGGTGCTCATTTGGTTGGTAGCCAAAAAATTGGTGAGCCCGCAGCTTCACATCAGTCCTGGTTCAATTTGTAGCCAACTTTTTGGCAGGGCAAGGGCGGCCAAATCCTGCGCCAATTATTTGGCGAGCCCAGGATTGGCAAGGCCGACACGGGCGCAAACCAAACAGCCCCTTAGGGGAATCATAGGTGCGGGAAGGAGTGGGAGTTTTTTTTTTCTTCGAGAAACGGGAAGGAGTGGGAGTTGAGCGTGTGTCCTGCGCGAGTGGGTAGGTGAAACATGGGATGTAATGTTTAGTTTAGTTTTCTTTGCTAGAAAAACGGTCAAAATCATAATCTTTAATGGTCATGATCGTATTTTATTGCATCATCGAGATACACTGTCATTTTCATTTTCATGAAATTGTAAAGAATTTTTTGAAAATCTTGAACATTTTTAAACTTGTGAACATCTTTGAAATAATGATTATATTTCAAATTCGTGAATGTTTTTACACTTTTTCGAATATTTTATAAAATCATGAATATTTTTAAGTTAATTATTATTTTATACTATTTGTAAACATTTTTAAAAATTGTGAAAAAATTAAACATTTTTCTTGAATCGGGGAACATTTCTAAAATCAACAAACATGTTTCTGAAATTGGTGGAACAATTTTTGAAATTCACGAACACTTTTTTGATTGAACGAACATTTTGAAATGCATGATCATTTTTTGAATCAGCACATTTATGAATCAATAAACTATTTTGTAAGCACGAACAAGTTTTGAGTTTTTCGGATATTTTTCAATTCATGAACATTTTTTGAATTGGCGAAGTGTTGTTCAAATTGTTAATAATTTTTAATATATACCAAATTAAAAAAATCATGAACATTTTTGAATTTTCAGAACATTGTTTTCAAAATAGCGAACATTTTTTGAATATGCGAACATTTCTAGAAATCGTGAACATTTTTTGAATCCACAAATATTTAGAATTAATAAACATTTTATTTAGAAATTTTCATATTTTTTTATTTTTGAAACTTTTTTTAAGTCTCAAATTATTTAAAGTAGGAAGAACAAAAATGGAAAAGGAAAACGAAAAATAAAAAACAGACCACACGAACATGGGCCGGCTGAAACAGGCGATGTGTCTTCTCCCAACACTTGGAGCGCAGTATGAGAGGTTCCTACTGCATGGGCCGGCCCAGGCGAGGATTCCCTGTGAAACGTTTTTTATCACTTAGAGATGACGTTGGTGGGTAATATTTTGCAAATTTGGGGACAATTTATGTGACGTACCGCAAGAAGCAATAACCCCTTTATTATTAGGTATAGATGGAAATGTTAGCTGCTGTTCGTCAGCCAGGTTCCAGCGAAGTGCCTTCTGGCCGTCGGATGAAGAACACCCATCTTAAAGCACTGACGGTTGCCACGTCACGCACAAGCAGCAAACGGGAGTGAGCACACGCGCGGACGATTCCCGTATGCTAACCTTATCCAATCCATCCCCCTCGGCACTCCATTGCTCCTCACCACTCTCTTGCCCTCTCCTGATCCCTCCAGCTCAACCATTTTGCGGATCCAGGAAGAGGGCGGTGCACCTATAGCCGCCAGCCCGTGTCTGAAAGCACATATGCTCCCTTGGTGGTTTTGATAATTCATGACAACATACATTGTCTCTTGGACTAATATGTCTACCTAGTTTATTTCAGGTTTAGTCCACATGGAGTGTTGGCAAAAGGGTGTGAGGAGATTCCCCAAGAAGAAGAAGAAGAAGAAGAAGCAAGGAATATGATTGGCAAGCTTCAAGCTATAAGACTCTCTTTTTACTTTGTGAGAAATCACTTTGAGTCCATAGGAAAGCCAATACTATTAAAAGGGGGTAAGGTGTTGTTGGTGAACAAATTGCTCCACGTGCACAAGTGCTAGCCACCAAAAACACCCACAAGCTCTCCCACAAGAATACTCTGTCAAAACCCTAATCCACAAAATCGGAGCCACCAAGTTTTCATCCGGCTCTACCAATTTTCTACCCAAGACAGAACCCTAGCTTTTCGGTACAACCGAGACTGCATCAATGCAACCGAGTTTCGGTGACCAACTTTCTGGTGACCCAGTTTATAAAATCAGAATTTCCGAGTTTTATGGATCGGTGTCACCGAGTTTGGAAACCGCCCACGGCCACTCGTTTCGGTACCACCGAGATTCCTATATCGGTCTCACCGAGATTCCGGAAGTTGCCACATTTTGAACAGATCGGTACAACCGAGTTTTGCTTTGGTTTCACCGAGATGGTCAGTAATGTTGTAACGGTTGGATTTTTGGATATGCCTATATATACCCCTCCACCACATCCCACTCGCAAGAGAAGCACTCAGAACAGTTCCACACTTCCCATATCCAAATTTCTGAGAGAGAACCACCTACCCTTGTGTTGAGATCAAGATCATCCACTCCAACCATATGGATCTTGATTTCTAGCCTCCCTAAGTTGCTTTCCACCCAATCGATCTCTTCTACCAAGCCAAATATGTGAGAGAGTGATTGAGTGTTGAGGAGTCTATCATCTTGAAGCACAAGAGCAAGGAGTTCATCATCACTATCAAGCCTATTACCTTTTGGAGGGTGGTGCCTCCTAGATTGGTTAGGTGTTGCTTGGGAGCCTCCTACTTCGTGTTGTGAAGTTGAACCAAGAAGTTTGTACGGGCAAGGAGATCGCCTACTTCGTGAAGATCTACCCATAGTGAGGCTAATCCTTCGTGGACGGAAGCCGTTATGGAATAGTCAAGGTTGCTACTTCGTGGACCCTTATGGGTGGAGCCCTCCATGGACTCTCGCGACCGTTACCCTCCATGGGTTGAAGACTCCATAAACATGGATGTACGATAGCGCCACCTATCGGAACCACGGGAAAAATCCTTGCATCTTCAAATTGCGTTTGATCTTCCTATCTCTACTCTCTCTTACATGTTCTTGTCTTACTTTCCGCTGCCATACTTGTTGACTAGCATGTGTAGGGTGCATTAGACTTGTTATAATTGCTAAAACTGCCCACCAATTAACTTGGGAAAAGGTTAGGTTTTAATTCTTGCAAGTAGTCTATTCACCCCCCTCTAGACGTCTCTTCTATCGATCCCTTCAGTGTCGCGCCACGTGGAGGAGCACCGTCAGATCGTGGCGGCCGTACGAGAAGGAGGACCAGGGGCATGGTGCCCGAGCATGGCACGGCACCTCGCTATCGCGCATGGAGGTCCACGGTGGGCAAGCACGGCGACGATGTCTACGTCGACGATGCTCGCTGCAACGATGATTACCGCCACCCCTTCTTCTGCTCCGTGGCATGGTGGTGACGGCAATGTGCGAACCTCCGGCTCCCATTTAACGTAAGGTGTGCTTCAATGAACTTACATGAGAGAGTGTGCTCTTCAAGGATCTTGGGGCACATAAAATGATGAGGACATGGTTACCTTGGATATGATCACAAATATTGCATATGCATATTTATTTGAGGTGTTTCTGATAAAAGTTATCCAATAATTTATTTATGCTATACAGAACAAAAGTACTTCACCTCTTTTTGTTTCATTCCTAATTGCAAAACTACCGGACACTTGTACAATCCACATATGAAGATAAGGGAAAAAAAGAGACGTTTAGGTGTTGTTCAAGAAGTTCTCTCACGTCACTTTTAGCCCAGGAGAAGATAGAGTCCAAGTCTCTCACGTTCTGGAGCCAAATTCGGACTGCACAGACATATCTGTCTCAAAACGCCAAGAACTTTTTCATCCGGACTCCGAATTGGGTGATTCATTTTTTGTTGGAAAGTAGATTTCATATGCTTTCCAGCCCAATTGGATTCACCTTAAAATTCATCCAGAGCGTGGGGATATTAACAAAACAATCTAACGTTGCAGCAGAATCCGAGTCAAAGTACAAGTCCAAAGGTGTTGCATCACCTCCACTTGGGCCCATAGGCCTCGTACAACCTAGGGTTAGTTTTAGGCTGCCTTGGGACGTCCTCCCACCTCCTTGGCCGCCACCCCTTGCTCCTATATAAGTAGATCAATCTAGTAGCTTTTTTTGGGCTTTGTTTAGTTAAAAGTTAGCCATTGTAACTTCGTGTACTTTGTTTGTGTCCAACGACCAGACCAAGACCGCTTTCGGAACCCCACCTTTATCAGTAATTCATCTATATTTGCAATATTCAGATTGCTTTTATCATATTCTTGCTTGTTCCTCGATTGCATGCAGGAATAGACCTTCGTGGTCAGGTTGATCGTGCTCCGGCGTGGTCAATAACCTTCTTGGAGTTGGTTTAGCGATTGCTAAGGCGCAACGGCGTGCATGTTTGTAGTCGGATCGTCAAAGTCGTCTCCACCAAATCGATAGTTATCATCTCATCGAAAGATCAGGACCCTCGCCTCTATCAGGTGATATCATTTTTCAGGTTGCTCGGTGAGATTTACCAGTTTTTCGTAGTTTAGATCGCATCTGTTCTTCATACCTACAGTCCACGAAAAAGTCACAAAAAAATTAGTGTTAGATCATCATATCCGAACAAATCTGAGCCTTTTTGCAATTTTCTGTTCGGTGTTTTGCTTTGTTGAATTTGCGGTTGCATCGTCGTGTTGAGTTGTTGGTCTTAGCGTCTAGTCTTTTGGAGTTTCGAGTTCTATTCAAAAGTTGTCACGCCGTCGCCGCATCATCTTCATCGTTTTTGCCATATACCACCACCACGCCGCCGTCTTCCCTTCCGTTGTCACCCACCACCATCCATCAATTTTCACCACGCGCTCCCATTGTTCATTGTTATCATCATACTTGAGGTCGTTCGCATCTACCTTGATCCAATCTGCATCTTATCTGATTTGTTGGAGAGAAGAGAAAAAAAAGTGAGAGCAAAAAAAGAGAAAAAAGAAAGTACAAAAAAAGTGAGACAAAAAAGGTTGAAAAAAAAGAAAAAAACAAATTTCGGATCTACCTAGACACAATCTCGTATCTGAATTCGGATTGAAATCTGTTTTGCATAGTGTTCAGTAAAACAGGCATATCTTCCTCATACGAAGTCCGTTTTGACTTCACGAGTACTCAAATTCAAGCTATTGACGAGCCGCATCTGAATATTTCATCAAGCTAGTTCATTATTGTCACCTCCAAATCGACTTCTAAATAGGACTTTTTGCCCTCCGAAAGTCGGGAACACAGTTTGTCAATATTTTTCAGTTTCATTCCCGAATTTTTTGACTCCTCATACGAACTCGGAATTGAGTGATTCTTTTTGCATCGGAAAGCTTGAGTCAGTAGAATTATTGATAAAAAATATCAAAAATTTGACTTAGTATTTTCCAGAGGAAAGTTGCAGAGAGAGTTTTGATATATCATCTTTGGCAGTCATTTGTCATCATTATCTTTACTGCCATTGTGATCTTCACTTATATTTTTCTATCCAAAGCTACATGCTATCATCTATTGCTGCTATTTGTGCTTTCTCTGTGACTCCGTTAGTGTTCTAGGCTCGCGTCTCTAGTATGGTCTAGCCTAGGACCAACACAGTACCGTCGTTGAGCGTTTATTCAACATTGCATCTCTGAATTGGTTATTGCTAATCTTTTGCTACCATATATTAAGCCTTCCAAGCTCCACATATTTCTATACCGTGTATACATACATTCACCTGGTAATTGCTTTACTCAATCTTTGGAGATATTGACACCATCGGTTGCCGGTCACCACCTGCTGCATGGTAAGAATTTGTAAGACATTGATATTTGCTTTACTGTGAGCGTTTTGCCACCACATCCCAGTAGTTCATAGGAACAATATTCTTAGATTTTGTTTCTTGTTTCTACTAACCATGACAGGATCTAGAGTTGTCAGTTTGTGGGCTTCGTCGATCGTGGGAGATGTGCCACCACAACAACCGTTACGAGGGGTGCAAAGAGATCCAAATGCACATGATCAGGTTAATGTTTATATACCACCATTTAATTGCCGTTTTAGACCTGTTTATATATTGAATGGGAGTTTGAAATAAATGATATATTTGCTTCCCATGATTTTGCTGAACATAAGAAAGTTAAGGTCATTGTTGGTTCTTTCACTGGTTATGCTTCAGTTTGGTGGAGCGAATATTGTCGGTTACGCCTTAATTATATACCTACTACTAGGGATGATTTTAAACTTGCCATGAGACACACATTCGTTCCTGCTTATTATACTCATGACATGATTAAAAAGTTACAACATTTAAAACAAGGTAGTGACATCATAATGAAATATTATGATGATTTACAAACGACCTTGTTGCATTCCTCGTTAGAAGAAAGTGAAGAATATTTTATATATAGATTTTGGGGAGGATTAAACCATGATATTCAGGAGATACTAATTCATGAAAAGTGTTATCCTATGGATCGTTTGTTTCGTCTTGCTTGCAAAGCTGAACATGAAATAAAACGATGTGTTTCCCACAAGGAGAATAAGCGCAGGGTGCACATTCCCAGAGTTGATACGGTTGCTCCTCCAACTACTAGGCATACTATGACAACCACATCCGTTGTTGTGAGTACTACATCACCTCCACCATGTGACACATCACCACCGAGAGTACCTACATCATCAGAGTTGATCATAAGAGGTAATGACAAAGGTACTGATCTTTCACCTCGACATGAGTATGATGAATGCCTTGTCAATTTAAATGCACCATGTGATGAGCCACCGAGTACTTCGATCACACCATCTATTTTAGAGGATTCTATTGATGATTTGACATTGCCATGTGATCAAACAACTGTAATATCAACAATTTTGAGTGTACCCCTTGACTTAGTTGTTGATGCGAAAGAACCATGTGAATCAGGGAATAAATCAGATTTGGATCAAATATGTTTGAAAATAATTGTGACAATGTTTAATTATTTTGATATGACCTCCAACCTTGGTGATGATTCTATGTCAAATAACATGTTGCATGTTTCCTTATTTAAGCATGTTGTAGCATGCAAATCTGAAACAATTCAAGTTTATTCACCAATGTTGGGATGGTTTAATGATGAGCATTGCCAACCTTTTGATATGAATAAGAGCTTCACTTATATGTGCAAACTAAGTTGCAATATTTTCATGCCTTTGACTTCTTGGGACAATACTTTGGCTTTATATTTCATGACTTTTGAAGAGTGCTCTTGTATAAATGTGTCACATGTGCCACAATAGAGATTAATAAAACTGGATGACATATACATATACAATGTGTACACCTTGTCCTTTTTGTTTCTCACATTTCAGATTAAGAAACACCGAGGACGGCTTTGTTTTCAAGAAGGGGAGGATGATGAGGACATGGTTACCTTGGATATGATCACAAATATTACATATGCATATTTATTTGAGGTGTTTCTGATAAAAGTTATCCAATAATTTATTTATGCCATACAGAACAAAAGTACTTCACCTCCTTTTGTTTCATTCCTAATTGCAGAACTATCGGACACTTGTACAATCCAATATGAAGATAAGGGAAAAGAGACGTTTAGGTGTTGTTCAAGAAGTTCTCCCACGTCACTTTTATCCCAAGAGAAGATAGAGTCCAAGTCTCTCACATTATGGACTCAGATTCGGACTGCACAGACATATCTGTCTCAAAATGCCAAGAAATTTTTCATCCGGACTCCGAATTGGATGATTCATTTTTTGTTGGAAAGTAGATTTCATATGCTTTACAGCCCAATTGGATTCACCTTCAAATTCGTCCGGAGCGTGGAGATATTGACAAAACAATATGACGCTACAACAGAATCCGAGTCAAACTACAAGTCCAAATGTGTTGCATCACCTCCACTTGGGCCCATAGGCCTTGTACGACCTAGGGTTAGTTTTAGGCTGCCTTGGGACGTCCTCCCACCTCCTTGGCCGCCACCCCTTGCTCCTATATAAGTAGATCAATCTAGTAGCTTTTTCTTTGGGTTTTGTTTAGTTAAAAGTTAGCCATTGCAACTTCGTGTACTTCGTTTGTGTACAACGACCAGACCAAGACCGCTTTCGTAACCCCACCTTTATCAATACTTCATCTATATTTGCAATATTCAGATTGCTTTTATCATATTCTTGGTTGTTCTTCGATTGCATGCAGGAATAGACCTTCATGGTCAGGTTGATCGTGCTCCGGCGTGGTCAATAACCTTCTTGGAGTTGGTTTAGCGATTGCTAAGGCGCAACGGCGTGCACGTTTGTAGTCGGATCGTCAAAGTCGTCTCCACCAAATCTATGGCTATCATCTCATCGAAAGATCATGACTGAAACCACATTTGCTCCCTTGGTGGTTTTGGTAATTAATAACAACATATATGTCATTGAACTAATGTTTCCACTAAGCATATTTCAGGAAAAGTTCAATGATGGGTTGGCAAAAGGATTGTGGAGAAAGCCCTAGATGCAAGGAAATGGATTGGCAAAGCTTCAAGCAAGAGGACTCTACATTTTACTTTGTGAGAAATCACTTTGAGTCCATAGGAAAGCCAATACTATTAAAAGGGGGTAAGGTACTGTTGGTGAACAAGATGCTCCACGTGCACAAGTGATAGTCACCAAAAACACCCACAAACTCTCCCACAAATTCTGTCTAAAGCCATTCATGAAAATCGGTGAAGCTAACATTTTCCACTCGGTTCCACCGATTCCCAAACTCAGACAAAGCCATGCCAAACCCTAGCACATCGGTGCAACCGATCCCACTTCGGTGCCACCGAGTTCAGCTTGCCAACTTTTTGTTACCTCGATTCACAAAATCGGAATTTCCGAGTTTTTGGATCGGCGTCACCGAGATTTGGATTCTGATGGTTGGACACCTGATCGCTACCGCCGAGATTTCTATATCGGTCTCACCGAGATTCAAAAGTTGCTACCTTTGGAGCAACTCGGTACCACCGAGTTTTACCCTTCGGTGTCACCGAGTTGGTCACTTTAGGTGTAACGGTTGGATTTTTGGGGATGCCTATATATACCCCTTCACCACCACCCACTCGAAAGAGAAGCATTCAGAACTATTCCATACTTGCCCCATCCAATTTTCTGAGAGAGAGCCACCTACTCATGTGTTGAGATCAAGCCATTCCACTCCATCCATATGAATCTTGATCTCTAGCCTCCCCAAGTTGCTTTCCACCAAATCAATCTCTTCCACCATAGCCAAATCTGTGAGAGAGTGATTGTGTGTTGAGGAGTTTATTATCTTGAAGCACAAGAGCAAGGAGTTCATCGACATTACCAAGCCTATTACCTTTTGGAGGGTGGTGCCTCCTAGATTGGTTAGGTGTCGCTTGGGAGCCTCCTACTTTGTGTTGTGGAGTTGAACCAAGAAGTTTGTACGGGCAAGGAGATCGCCTACTTCATGAAGATCTACCCATAGTGAGGCTAGTCCTTCGTGGACGGAAGCCGTTATGGAATAGTCAAGGTTGCTACTTCGTGGACCCTTATGGGTGGAGCCCTCCGTGGACTCTCGCGACCGTTACCCTCCGTGGGTTGAAGACTCCATAAACATGGATGTACGATAGCACCACCTATCGGAACCACGGGAAAAATCATCGTGTCTCCAAATTGCGTTTGATCTTCCTCCCTACCCTCTACTACATATGCTTGTCTTTACTTTCCGCTGCTATACTCTTAGACATGCATGTGTAGGGTGTACTTGAATTGCTATAATTGCTAAAATCTGCCAACACTTAAAATTGGGAAAAGGTAGAATTTTTATTTTCTCAAGTAGTCTAATCACCCCCCCTCTAGACATACTTTCGACCCTACAAGTGGTATCAGAGCTTTGGTCTCCATTGCATTGGTCTCACAGCCTAGGAGAGTACGACGTCTAGTGAGGGAAATTATCACCGTAGAGGTCTGTAGTTTGATGGCACAAATTTTGCTAGTTGGAAGCACAAAATGAAAATGCATATTCTTGGTCATAACCCCGTCATTTGGGCTGTTGTTCGTGTTGGCTTGCAAGGTGAATTCTTTGGTGATGGAAAGGAACCGGATCGTGAAGCGACCGCGGATGAATTGAAGATGTTGCAATACAACGCTCAAGCATGTGACATTCTCTTCAACTGCCTATGCCCCAAAGAATTCAACAAAATCAGCCGTCTTGAGAATGCAAAAGAGATTTGGGATACTTTGGTTGATATGCATGAAGGTACTGAATCCGTGAGAGAATACAAGTTGGATGTTCTTCAAAGTCAGCTTGACAAGTTCAAGATGAAGGATGGTGAAGGAGTCGCGGAGATGTACTCTAGGCTAGCTCTCATCACCAATGAGATTGCCAGCTTCGGAAGCGAAGAAATGACCAACAAATTCATTATCAAGAAGATACTTCGAGCTTTGGATGAGAGATACGACACCGTATGCACATTGATCCAAATGATGCCCAACTACAAAGATCTCAAGCCTACGGAAGTCATTGGAAGGATTGTTGCTCATGAGATGACACTCAAAGACAAAGAAGAGCTTCACAACAAGTCTAGCGGTGCTTACAAAGCCACAAGTGATGCTCCCACAACTTCAAGCGACAACCTTGTCACCAATGAAGAGATAAGCCTCATGGTCAAGAAATTCAACAAGTTCTACAAGAGTAGAGGCAAAGAACAAAGCTCCAACTCAAGATATGAAGAGAAGCGTTCGTCAAGTTGTGACCGAAACTGCTACAATTGTGGGAAGCCCGGACACTACTCCAATGAGTGCACGGCTCCCTACAAACGAAGAGAAGAGTCACCTAGAAGACTAAGCTCAAGGAATGAATCACCTCAAAGAGAGAGAAGGAGTATAGATGATCGTTATGAACGAAGACCCTCAAGGAGAAGTAGGGACTCGGAGAAGAAGGACAAGTACACCAAGAGCTACTCAAGAAGAAGACATCAAGCTCATGTTGGTGAATGGGTTTCCGGCTCCGAATCCGACAACAACTCCGAGAGAAGCTATCACTCCAACTCCGACTATAGTCAAGATGAAGGTGTTGCCGGACTTGCACTAGTGACTACCAACTCCTATGATCTATTTGATTCACCAAATGAAGGGAGTGGAAGTTGCTTCATGGCTAAAGGCCCCAAGGTATCACACCCCGAGTATCTTGATTTCAATAGTGATGACGATGATTTACTTGGAGATGATGACTTGCTCTTTGATAAAACTAGTGATGTTAGTCAAAATGAACTTGATAATTTTCATGCTAGTCAAGATAAGTCGGTTGATGATGATAAGATGAAAATAGAAAAACTAACTAAAGAATTAAATACTCTTAAGTTAGCCCATGAATCTACTCTAGAAGATCATAGAGAGCTTGTAAGGACTCATGAGAAGCTACGCTTCGAGAATCTCACCTTGGAGCAAGAACATGAGTTTCTTAAAGCTATCAATGACGATCTTCGAAAGAAGACTTCATCTTATCTAGCCAAACGATTACTCTTGTCTACATTCATGCCACAAGTTAAACCTAGACAAACTAGTAATAAAGGCAAGAAAGGTTCTTCATCTAGTAGCAACAATAAAAATGCTAAATCTAATGATGTTGCCAGTAGTTCTATTGATTCCACTAATGATGATTCTCTTAGCCAAGTTACACTTGAGCAAGAAAACGATTTATTGAAAGGGATTATAGAGAAAGGTATCTACAAGAGTCTTGCCGGGTGTAAGCAATTTGAGGAAATTGTACGCAAGCACGGAGGATACCGGAAGAACCATGTAATTGGCTACTTCAACGCAAATGGAGTTGAATGGGAAGAAGGTCAATACCCCAAGCCCAAGTTTGTTCCTCAAAGGGAGAAGTATGAACATACTCTTCCCAAGGGAACAAACACTCAAGATGACCTTCCACCACAAGACCACAAGCTCAAGGGCAAGGACAAGCTTCAAGAGGACATTGACTCATATGAAGATGAATCCCAAGCTTTGGTGGAGTGGGTTCCCAAGGCTACTTCAAGCTCAACTTCTACAAGTGCCACTTCAACACCAAGGATCACCATCAAGTTGATGTGGGTCCCCAAGAAGAAGAACTAGAGAAGTTCTTGAGGGGTGACTCCGCCAATGAAATTCACTCACATTCATTATTGGCAAGAACTAGTTGCAATCAACGTCAACATCATGCAATAGTTCAAGGAGTCACACATTCCCTCAATGGTAAGCAAGGTACAAGGTAATCAACAAATCCATGGACATCATCATGTATGCTTTGCACTCCATGTCCATAGATATCCTTGTATTTGTCTCTTGTATGTTGGGACTAACCCATGTAGGTGAGAAGAGTAAGGAAACAACAAGGATGCTCCCAACTCTTGGTGATCTTCATCAACCTTGAGCATCCACCACTAGATCACCCACATGAAGTCTTCTACGACAAACCCAAGGTTAGTTTATCCCTCCTATGGGGGGATGTCACATCAAGGGGGAGCTTTACTCTAAGACTTGAGTTAAAGCATCTCTTAGAATGTGACAACATTAAATGCTTTATGTTAAAGTGGTAACCCCACTTGTGCTTAAACGATGAGTATGACCTATGGTCAAGTATTCTTACTTGGCTCCTAAGTCAATATACTCATATATAGATGACTCCATCATCGCCAAAATGCTTGATAGATGCTAGTATGTATGTGCATGTTTGCTATGATTTCATTTGACATCTTATTGTGTGAGCATGTTGGTCTGCATTTCTTTAACCATTCGAGGACATCCAATTGTTGCTATTTGGTTTTTGATTTTTTTCTTTTGCCAATTGGATGGACAAGAATGCCTAGGACCACTCTCTAGCTATCTATGCTTTCTCGTCTCATATTCCATTCTTGCTGCATCACAAAATTTGAACAAGGACTTTTCGATCTCTCTGTGTGAGGAGCACTCGGAGTTCTGTATCGACAAAGGACTGACCATTAAAACCTCCCAAGTGCATCTCGGTGGAACCAATACCAAATTCTCGGTATCACCGAATGCCTAGGGTTGATCTAGTTTTCATACTCAGTATCACCGATTCCATCTTCTCGGTTACACCGAGTTTCCCTGTCAGCTAACAGTAGAGAAACTCGATGACACCGAAAGGTTAGAACCGGTGTCACCGACAGCCACGGGTATATAAAGAGGCGGACCCGACTTTTGAAATTACTTTCTCAAACTTCATCCCCTCCAAAAACCCTAGCTGCCAAACAAGACCCCTGGTCATCGCCTTCGTCTTCCCGAGCGCCTCCGCCGTTGGAAGTCCACGCCGTCAACGGATTCTTCCCCCCGTCGCCGCCGTAGCAAGATCATCACCGAGTTAGGGTACGATTTCGACCCCTCATGCGCTCCCCTCTCCGAATCTTGCGCATTAGGACTTTTCCATCGATAAGACAAAGTTTGAGATCGATCTATCCACTAAAAATTTCATTAGACTAGCGAACAAACGATTTTTTAGGGTTTGCCATCCACAACTTGAATCTCGGTAACACCGAAGCAAAAGAATCGGCATCACCGATTCCCTTTTTAGGTCAACTGAGAACAACCTCGGTGAAACCGAGTGCCCATTTTCGGTCTCACCGAAAGTGGTGCCAAGTTTCTGTTTAGCAGGTTGTTTGTCTCGGTGGGTCCGAAAAGTTTGCATCGGTAGTACCGAAATTCACTTGGCAGAATGCAAATCTTGAGAAATTTTAGTTCAAATCTTTGAGAAAACCTTCTGAAATTTTGTGACGACTCAACCTATCCACTCTTCTATACTCTTTTCATAGGGTCAGAGATGTCAGGTTTTGATGATAGCCAAAATGACTTCAGAGAGAAAAGTGTTGACTTGAGCTCAGGCACTAGTCCTGAAGGGAGTTTTGATGATGTTCCTAGCTCACCTGATCTGCCCAAAGCTGCAACCAGGGCAAGAAGAAAGCTCAATTCTGATGAGGAGGATGAAGACTTTATTCCAGAAGAGCTGCCCAAGAAAGATGCTACTGCCAAGAGCACTGTTGCTGCCACTACTTCCAAGAAGAAGGCAATAAGGAAAGAGTATGCTAGCTCAGGGTCAGTGAGAGCACCAGAGAGTGCTAGGGCAACAATGACTGTTGAGCCCTCTAAGAAATCCATGCCCAAGAAGGCAGGAGAGAAGAAGAGCAGAAAGAGGATAATTCATGTTGTGGGCAGGCCTACCTCAATGTATGAGGACCTAGCAGAGGCTGCTGCTGAAGAAGAGGAGGAAGAGCCAGCTGCAAAGGCTCCTCCCTGGAAGAAGAAGAAATTGATGTCTGATGCTATGCCTAGCCAAGCAGCTCCCAAGGGCAAGCCAGCTAGATCCAAGAAGCCCACAACCCCTAAACCAAAGAGGACATCTAGAGAGATTCCAGCTTCTGAGAAGAACAAGGGATCTACCTCCAGAGATGCTGAGGAGGATGCTATGTCTGCTTTGATGAAGCTAAGGCCACACCTTCCAGAGCATAATGCCAGCCACTTGCTAGCTGAGGATATGAAGAAGAGGAAGGACTCAGGTTTGAGAGAGTGGAGAGCTATTGATCCATATTCACAGAGGAGGAAGACTGTTGTGGACTACAGGTTCTATACAAAAGAACATCAAGACTTCTATGAAACATTTTTGCTTGACAAGAGCCCTGCTGTGAGTGATATGAGGTATGTGGACTGGAAGTACATCAAGGACAATGAGGATTACTTCCCAAGTGTGCAAGACAACTTTCATTGCATTGGACTTGATAAGTTTGTTGGCAAGGAGTTCACAGCCTGGAATGATGAAATGATCATGCAATTCTACTCCACTGCTCATTTCTATGGAGATGGTAGAATTGTGTGGATGACTGAAGGTGCCAGGTATGAATCCACAATTGATGAGTGGGCTGCCATCTTAGGAGTCCCAGAGGTGGAAGATGGTGACATTGATGTATACTCCGAGCCCAAGGCAAGCCACAATGCCATGAAGAACATGTACAATGAGATTCCTGCTGCACATCTGAAGTCTCACGAGCTAGGATCTATCTATTTCCTCCAGGCTGGTCTTCGCACGATCAACACTATTCTGAGGCATACCTTGTTGCCTAAGTCTGGAGATGAGAAGATAATAAGAGGATACTCCATCAACATGTTGCTCCATCTAGATCAACATACGAGATTCAGAGTGATGGATTTGATTGTGGAGACTGTAAAGAGGGTTGCTGCTGATCAGAAGCGCTCATGTTGCTATGCACCCTATATTCAGATGCTTATCAACTCCAAGTTGGAGAAGCACATATTTGCACTTGACCGACCACATTTCCCACATTTGCCAGAGCTAGAAGACAACGTTGTGGTGATGGACCCATATCATCCCACCTCAGCTACAACACAGGCATAGGCAGAGGCAGCCAGAGACTCCAGTTCTCAGGTGCCAAAGTCTAGGAGTGAGCAGATGGATCTCCTACTTAGTTCTATGCTCAGCATGCAGAAGGACATCGGGAACATTCTGAAGAACCAGGAGAGCCTCTCGAGGATTGTTGACACCAAATTCCATATTCTCAACAACAAGGTGGATGAGCTCACAGTGACTGTGAATGAGCTCAAGAAGGAAGTTGATGGTGTGCCCAGTCCCCACACTACTGATGATGATGAGGATAGTCCACCTCTCAGGATAGCCACTCAGTTCAGGACTCAGCCCAAATCTGCTACAGTGCCAGTTCCAGAGTCTAGACCTTCTTCATCAGCACCTGCCGCAGCTCCTTCAGCTCCTCCAGCACCTCCAGTTGCTACTCCGACTCCGTCCATGACGTCTGCAGAAGCCTTCGCTGATGCCGTTCTCTCGACTCCTTCATCAGCCACCGGAGAAGATCAGTCCCAGAAGAGCGCTTAGTTATATACCTTCGAACTTTTTGGTAACTTGTTGCCAAAGGGGGAGAAGATGTATATAGATCTTTAGGCTTCGAGAGAGAGAGCGTTGCTTTTTATCGCTTTTCAAAAACATTGATAACTTTTGGTTGGTTTTCTTGTGTTAAACTTTGTTGGTGTTTGATCATACACTTGATGTGTATTGCTACTATTTCCTATCCTTGTGATGCTTATGAAATGATCATTCACCTTTGCTTGATTGTGTTGTGCTATAATATTCATTCTTATTATTCTCGCACACCACCAAGTTGTATGTGACATGGAAGAGTGCCCCATGTACCTAATCGATTGTGCATTTGCATTCAAACGCAAATTCAAAATAATGCACAAATTTAGGGGGAGCTCTTGCGTATCACATACTTCTCAAAGCGACGATTACATTCATTTATTATATCATATGTCGAAGCTTTGATCTATATGTTGTCATCAATTACCAAAAAGTGGGAGATTGAAAGCACATTTGCTCCCTTGATGGTTTTGGTAATTAATAACAACATATATGTCATTGAACTAATGTTTCCACTAAGCATATTGCAGGAAAAGTTCAATGATGGGTTGGCAAAAGGATTGTGGAGAAACCCCTAGATGCAAGGAAATGGATTGGCAAAGCTTCAAGCAAGAGGACTCTACATTTTACTTTGTGAGAAATCACTTTGAGTCCATAGGAAAGCAAATACTATTAAAAGGGGGTAAGGTACTGTTGGTGAACAAGATGCTCCACGTGCACAAGTGATAGTCACCAAAAACACCCACAAACTCTCCCACAAATTCTGTCTAAAGCCATTCATGAAAATCGGTGAAGCCAACATTTTCCACTCGGTTCCACCGATTCCCAAACTCAGACAGAGCCATGCCAAACCCTAGCACATCGGTGCAACCGATCCCACTTCGGTGCCACCGAGTTCAGCTTGCCAACTTTCTGTTACCTCGATTCACAAAATTGTAATTTCTGAGTTTTTGGATCGGCGTCACCGAGATTTGGATTCTGACCATTGGACACCTGATCGGTACCGCCGAGATTTCTATATCGGTCTCACCGAGATTCAAAAGTTGCTACCTTTGGAGCAACTCGGTACCACCGAGTTTTACACTTCGGTGTCACCGAGTTGGTCACTTTAGGTGTAATGGTTGGATTATTGGGGATGCCTATATATACCCCTTCACCACCACCCACTCGAAAGAGAAGCACTCAGAACTATTCCATACTTGCCCCATCCAATTTTCTGAGAGAGAGCCACCTACTCATGTGTTGAGATCAAGCCATTCCACTCCATCCATATGAATCTTGATCTCTAGCCTCCCCAAGTTGCTTTCCACCAAATCAATCTCTTCCACCATAGCCAAATCTGTGAGAGAGTGATTGTGTGTTGAGGAGTCTATCATCTTGAAGCACAAGAGCAAGGAGTTCATCGACATTACCGAGCCTATTACCTTTTGGAGGATGGTGCCTCCTAGATTGGTTAGGTGTCGCTTGGGAGCCTCCTACTTCGTGTTGTGGAGTTGAACCAAGAAGTTTGTACGGGCAAGGAGATCGTCTACTTCGTGAAGATCTACCCATAGTGAGGCTAGTCCTTCGTGGACGGAAGCCGTTATGGAATAGTCAAGGTTGCTACTTCGTGGACCCTTATGGGTGGAGCCCTCTGTGGACTCTCGCGACCGTTACCCTCCGTGGGTTGAAGACTCCATAAACGTGGATGTACGATAGCACCACCTATCGGAACCACGGGAAAAATCATCGTGTCTCCAAATTGCGTTTGATCTTCCTCCCTACCCTCTACTACATATGCTTGTCTTTACTTTCCGCTGCTATACTCTTAGACATGCATGTGTAGGGTGTACTTGAATTGCTATAATTGCTAAAATCTGCCAACACTTCAAATTGGGAAAAGGTAGAATTTTTATTTGCTCAAGTAGTCTAATCACCCCCCCCTCTAGACATACTTTCGATCCTACAATGACCCTCGCCTCTATCATAAAATATTGAGTTGGAGAAAGAACCAACAATGACCCACATGGTAGGCGAAGGATGAGACAGTTTCATCACCCACAATGGTCTCATAGGGTGAAATGATCTGTTTTCCTTAAGAGAGCGAAGGTCGAGGATGTCTATTCTCTTTGTCGATGATGGCCAGAACCACCCACTTGATGATACCATCTTCGCTCAAAGAATCAAGCTCGACGAAGATGAGGCTGGACACCTCTTCGACATCCTATAGCCACGTGGGGACTATGTCGAGGTGCCATTTGACTTGTTTGACAAGGACAAATCTTGTCAAACATCTCGTGGTATGCTTTTGAAACTCATTTAACTTCTTTCCTCTTTTGTGTCCATCACGTGAGGTGGTCTGGCATTGCTGCTCCTTTATTTTTTTAGGAATTGCTTGAGAAGGTAACTTTGAGCAGTGTGTTGACTCCAATTTATGTGATGATTTACACTTTTATTTCATTATGTAGTATAGTACTATTCGGATTTTATCGCGTTCACAAACTTCTTTATAATTTGGAGTATTAAGGAAAAATCTCTAATTATGGTGATAAGATCATGTTAAGTAACGTGATAAAACACTTCCATAAAAAGGGCAACCACTCGAGGAAGAAAAGGTTCGTACAAAGCAAAATACGACATCTAGTACGAGCACACGAACTTGTACCATTGGTGGTACTGCTTGCTGACGCCTACGCATGGTCAACTTCCTTACCCCCCTGTGCATATGAATGGGAAGCAAACACACCACACGATCAGAAACACATCCAGAACGAAGAACCCTAGCTTCCAGAAGGATCCCAAAGGGGGAGTTGATCCAGGGACTCTGCCGCCGCATCACCGCATCAAGAGGCATCATCACCATCCATCTTCATCATCATCGCTCCATCTCCATCTCCTTGTAATACACTAGTCGGTGTGGATTCACTTTTGTATTGCTTTGATGATAACACCATGTTCATCATGATTCATCCAGCGATGTTTGTACTCTTGATGTGCGAGTACTTTCCTTAGTTCTTGGGGATATGGAGAAACCCTAGTATATTTTATGACTGGATGATAATAGGATTTGACATCCTCTTTTCTATGTTTATGTTGGTGATCCTCTTGATGTTGGGTGAATTCGACCATCCAACATATGCCTCTTTTGGACAGAATGTTATCAGTATCAGTGTGATGATGAAAAGTGTGGAGGTCAGCGATGGCAGTGCTTATATCACTCCTTCCTAGATCATTGCAATAGGAGGTAAACAACACTGCCTTAACTGCGTCAATCAGGAGACCATTACGTACCATTCGGTAATTGGAGCCAAGATGAATGCTAGTGGTGTATGGGATACATGGTTGTTGCATGTATGCACATATTGTAGGGGAACGCAGCAGAAAACAAAAATTTCCGACCTACGCACCAGCCCAGGATCACTATGGAGACTGCATACAAGGTTTGATCTGTTTCGTTACCGACTCGTAGCGCAGCGGAAGTAGAGCCGATGACGATCGGCGGTGCAGATCCCCGCAGCTAGGATTTACAACCTCCCAACCGCGAGGATGTACTCCCACATCTGCCCCTCGGACAGCCCTCCGGGAGGCGGTCGGACAGTCCCTCGGACGGTGTCGCGGACAGCCCTTCGGGAGGACCTTCGAAACTCGAACGGTCACTCGGACAGCCCTTCGGGAGGACCCTCGAAACTAAGACGATCACTTGGACAGCCCTTCGGGAGGCACTCTCGAACTAAGACCGAAACTGCGATCTCTCTACAGAGTTGCACACATACGGTGTCATCTATCCGGCAGGGCTTCGCCGTCCAAAACTAGTTCCCACCGGAACCCAGACAGCCTTTCGGCTCTACGAAACTATTTCGCTGGGAGGGAGAGAGAAGCCAGACAAGTCAATGGCATGTGTATGAGAGCAAGCATGATCTGATTTTGGAGAGCAATCTCCACCTCAATTTATAGGAGGAGCAAGGGGTAGAGGAAAGACCAAAAGGACCTTCCTAGGATCTTTCCGCCACATGCCACATAAGGGTGTGTAGAAGATATCCACCATGAGGTGGAAGGACACCTCAAGGAGGGCCCCCCCCATGCCATGGCCGAAATTTGCAGCCCCCTTGGGGAGCTCCACCTCCCTTTCACACACCAAAAGTGGTTTTCTTCTAGAAGAAAAACCCCATTTGCAAATCAGCCCAAAAAGTGCTTTTCACTATTCACGAACACATTTTTCTGCGTCCGTTAAAACCCAAATTATTTCTGTGTGCCTAGAATAATTCTAGCACCCACCAAAACAATTTTGAACGCATTCCGAAACAATTTCGGAACAATGTTTCTTCAGCGAAAAGCAACCAAAGCGGTTCCGGCTGCTCCGGAACATTTCCAGTTTTTGTCCCGGAAAATTCCCAGAAGTTTCCAGAACACTTCTGGCATCCTCCAAGAATTTCCAGGCGTGTGCCAGAACCAATTTGACTTAATGGAATACCCTGAAACAACTTTTCAGTTTCACCGGAACTATTCCGGTGTTCTCTTCGGAACGTTTCCGTTTTGTCCGAAACTTTTTCGGTGATTTTCTCTCAGACTCCCCGTCTAGTATTCAGCAGATAGATGACCCTTAAGCGTGTGACCCTATAGGTTCGGTGAAGTATAGACATGACCGGAACCCTTTCCGATCAATGATCAACATCGGAGCCGTGGACACCCATATTGACCCCTATACCCACACGAATGAATATTCGAGTGAACCTCCAGTTGCCGTGTGCTATTCTTGTTGCTTCGCGATATGTTACAAATACCCGAGGTGAGAAACATTGGCATCCTCGTGGATCAACACTTGTCCACAATGCCAGTTACCTCGTTGCCGGTTTTTGTTCTCTTTTCTCGTTTCTGTGTTCCGGTATCCCTGTGATCAAATCACACTTGTGTCTGGCCAGACGATGATGGATACCGTAACACCGAGAGGGCCCAGAGATATCTCTCCATCGTCGGAGGAGCAAATCCCAATCTTGAGCTATCAAGTTACTTAACATACTTTTCCATGAACCCGTAAGCCGCCGTAATAGCCACCCATTTACGGATGACGTTTAACAAACCCCAAAGTTCATGAAGCAAGCATGAAGAAACTCGACACTCTCATGGTCTAAGGAATTATGCAAACATTAACTTCTCTATGTTACTAACCATTGACTTATGACGAATGAATCTCATAGCATAACATCAATCGGGTCGATTCAACACAAGTGTTCTACTAACATTGTGCCCTCAAAGTTGCCGGCATAGACATGCCCATGATCAGGAAAACAGAACCATCATGCAACACTTGGGCTAGTCTTAGAGGCCAGACTAGGAATACATTTTACCGTTTATTATTCCACACGTGCATATGAGTCTTCCTCCGAGCCTCGTGGTTATTGCAGACTCGAGAACCATAGCAGTTATAGCATGGAACATAAACCTAATTATGAACAGGGAGATAATCAATAACATTTATTATTGCCTCTAGGGCATATCTCCTACAGACTCCCACTTGCGCTAGAGTCAATAATCTAGTCAATGCTAATGCACTTTACACCTATGGCATACTGGTGTAAAAAATGCTTCGCATGTGGTATAGCCTGATGTCCAACGGATCTGACGACTTCAGCTCCGTGTGTAACTTTGCATATCCTCGCGTTTTCACGCTTTCACAAAATTCATATTTTGTGTGGACTTGGCTTTGCATATGTGTGAATCATTGGTCGAAACCTGATTCCTCAGACTGAGCTATGGAGCAACTATCTGCAATAGTGTCCCATAGACCAAAGCCATCTTGGAACCATACTAAGTTCATGAATGAACTATATGATTCAACAACTTCTTTGTCGCTTCTTAAGCGTCAACATACTTAGCCTTTGTTATAGAATTCGCCACAGTATCTTGTTTGGAACAATTTCCAACTACCGTGCCATCATATTGTGTATTACACAAAACCCTTAACTTAAATCGAAAATCGCATGGAGCATTGATGAAGACTGTATTGATGTAATTACTTACAACGAGCACTTCATAATCTCTGCTTGCGAGAAAACATGTCATCACTACTACTCTAGTACTCAATGACATCTTTCACTGTTGTCCTATGATCAGTACTTTGATCACTTTGGTATCCATACTCGTAACAACTTTTGGAGTATCGGACATATCTGGTTGTTTTACATACCATGGAATACATGATTAATCCAAACACAAGAGTGTGTGGAATCTCCATCATGTATTTTACTCATCAGTGTTTTGGGACACCGAGTCTTGCAAAAACTCTTTCCATGTGACTTCGGCAAGAATCACTCCTTGGCGTTTTAAATGCTAAAAAGTTTTAGCATCTTGTCAATATGTATTCATTGCTTAGCCCCATTAGGTAAATCTATCTCCATAGATCATCATGCCTAATATTGAGGCTATTTAGCCCAAGCACTTCATCGGAAAAACTATTTTCAAATGAAGTCCTAATTCTTGTCAAGAAATTTATTTCCAATTAACAATGTGTCAAGTACACAAGGTTTTTAGAAATATTATTATGCTCCCACTTACTTTCTTGAATCACAAGCATCTTCGATACCCATTTGATGAAGTCAAAACCCTTTTGACCATTCCATCAAAAACGAAGATTCCAACTCCACTTTGCTCTCTTCTGTCCATCGCTGGAACTCTGAAGTTTGCATACTTACTAGCATCCTCTGGATCGACAAAATACTTTGGACTGTATCTCATACAAGTCCTAGGTTGCATTTCCATCATATGGAAATCCTTTTGGCATCCATGTTTCATATCTCATGTTGAAATATGTATTAATTGCTAGTTCAATCCGAACCGACCTTTAGCATCGCTACGGTGAGACAATCTCATCGTAGTCAACTCCTTGAACTTGTTATTGCAACAAGTCGAGCTTTATGGATAAAACCTTTTATCCACATCAGTTTATAGTTCCATAAATATTCGTTAGACTCTAAGTCTTCCGAAAAGGTGTAATAAGATTTTAATCTTGAATCACTTATATGGAAACTATCTCAGATTGTATTGGCATTTAGCCAATTCCGGAGTCAGGGCCCATCAACGCTTCCTTGTGTATCGTAGGTATACTGTTGTCTAACAACAATATCTCGCTTGCGCACCTGAGAGGTTTGCACGAGTTTTGCCTACGTGGTTCAGCTGCAAGTTCGACTGAAGTCCATACATTTTATTGTAGAGACTTCCGTATCAGTCACAGTAGGAAACTCTGGAATCACTTCCAAGGTTCCTTTCCTTTGATCTGATGACGAAGATACTGCTTATCTCGTCGAGTTGCACTGTTCTCCCACTCACCCTTTTGCAAGAACTATTCTCTTTAAAAGCATACCGTTCTCGGTGGCAAACCTTTTGCCTCGGTATAGTGGTGGAGGAATTTCCAATTACTTGGGATAACCTACAAAGTAGCTCTTGTCTGATTTGGAATAGGTTTGTAACCTTTTACACAAGCCCCATATTCCAAATGTTAAGGAAAGACCAAGCATGGTTGGGCGTACCATACCATGGCGTCATTTCAACAGACCTGATGGTGCTCTTTTCAGTGTAAAAGCCGCAGTCTCTAAAGCATTACTTTAAAAGGGATAATGGCAAATTGATTTATGTCATCTTTGATCTTACCATGTCGAAAATGGTTTGATTACATCTTCACAGACATTCCACACACAGTGGTGTTCCGGGAGGTGTAAGTTATGAAACTCCTTTCACAACTCATCAGACATTCGCTAAACTTGCAACTCAGATATTCCTTTCTGCAATCTAGTTTGCAGAAACATAATCTTTCTTGTTACAATAATTCCTACTTCATGTTGAAAACCTTTCGAATGATTTCAAAAGATCCAGACTTACGTCTCATCAAGTAAATATCCATATATCTACTTGAGTCATTTTTGAAGATAGACAAATCCACTGTTTTCAACAACATTTATCGGACTACACACATCAAAATGTATGATTACCAATAAGTTCGTTGCTCGTTCCTTATGGCTTATGAACGGTATTTCAGTCACTTCACTTTTCGGAGGAAAGTTGCAAGTGTCAGATGATTCAAAATCAAATGACTTCAAAATCCATCATAATGGAATTTTTCCATGCGGGTTTCTCCAATGTGACCAAATGCAGTGCCACACTTGTGTGGTATTCTTTTAGTCTTGCGACATTTAGCGTCAGTGTTATGGATGTATCATATTACCATCAATATTCATAACATACGTTCCATCATTGATGGAAGTATGGCCCTTATGTTATTCATGATTCCGAACAACAATTGTTCTTTCATGAACAACACTCTTGCAACAAACATTATGCAAATGGGCTAGAGTGTATAAAACTCTAAAATGATTTATGAAAGTAAATACAGAGGTAAAGTATTATTATCAATATTCATAACATACATCTCATTCATAATGAAATTATGGCCCTTATGTTATTCATAACACCGAACATCAAAAGTTCTCTTATGAATAACCTTCTTGCAAGATACCTTATGCAATGGGCTAGAGTGTGTAAAACTCTATAATGAATTATGAAAAATAAATACATAGGTAATACACCGATGGAAGGTATAGTAACTTTTACTAAGTTCCCAACATGTATTTAAACCTCATTCCTGGCTAGTCTTTCAGGCCATAGTAGTTCTTGCATCGAGTCGCAACAGAGTGCAATCGAGCGGGTATCTCTGTGATAAACTCACAATACCCAAGAATTAGTGATTAACAATTTAATCATAATTCTCAAGAACTATTTCTTTGACCAGCCTTCTATACATCAATAACTTGTATGACTTTCATACATGAGCTGGATATTCCAGTCTTCTCTCTTTTTGCCTTTATACTTCTAACAGTTTAACTTTTAGTATTTCTCCTACTCTCAAAAGAAGCACTCAACTTAAGAGTGGCATTAGCACCGGACTTCCTAGGCGTGAAAGTCTCACTAACACCCTTCGGACATTTCCTTCCTCTTTGAGTTGTTGTTTTATTCACCATCATCATCATATGACAGGCGTTCTACTGGATCCCTCTGTCATTAGTCAAATGCATAGTAAACACCTTTTACTAATAGTTTGCAAACAAACATTGCTTTGGATATCTCATATCTTTTAGCCTTTGTCTGTCTCTGAAAATGATTTTCAGATTCCATGAATATCACATAACTATCCAAACTTTCGAAGTTCGGGTCTCATGGAAGCAAACATATTGCACTTGACTGAAACGGAATTCTAGCTTTTGGATCGATGGACGAGAGTCACATGATCCATAGCATTAGCGGGAGAATACCGAAAGCATGCGATAGGACAAGTCCTTCTCGGCACTCTAGAGGACAATCCTCTCATTACGTTACCAACCGTAAAGTTTTAACCAGATATTTATCAGTTATTCAATTTTAATTGGGAAGGTGGAAACGCGAGCCATTATTCTACAACTATTATGCAAATAACACTTAGACAGTGTTCATAATTAATTGCACTGAGAATTAAAAGAATTAATTCTACAGTGCGCTCCCACTCAAATCAATATCTCTCATAATTGATTGTGAGTGATACAAGACCCCCATTTCAATTGTTCGCCATTGGTGTAACACCACTGATGACGAAAATCTCAACCGGTAGGCCAACTTGCCAATCACATCTCTATGTGATTCTTGTTCATCTTTCGATGCGCGTGTTCCGAGCTCATGACGGTCATGCCTGAACGTCAAGACAACCAAGTGATCTTGCTGCGAGGTCTCAACTCACCCGCCTCACACTTCCCTAATCGTTTGTACCCGTGTGACACGACGCACTCCGAGAAGTTAGGTGCCGTGACGGTGCTACACTTGGGAGAACACTAACCACTTGATATTTTTGTGAGAGATCGCCCTAATAAAAAGCGACTACCGCGCAATCAAGAAGGGTGCATCATAAGGGATAAACATCTCAGGCAATTCATAATAGCATGATATGGTATAGCCCTTTCTGACGGAGAAGTCTTTCATTTCTTCGTCTTCGGCATTCGCGTTGGTGTTCACCTTCGCGAAGATTGCCACCACCTTGTCGATGCACCAGATAATATTGCTATCTCTATAGCTAATAAAATAAGTGCATTACTGAAGGTTGACACGCAGGTCATTAAAGTGACAATCATATGGCTCCAGCCATCATGCCGAATCATGACACGCAGGTCATGTTAATCAATTTACATTATATAGTCATCTCATACATAATCAAATTATAATGAGCACTGCTATACCACATCACATGCACATGCAAACCATCCTGCAAAACCAAGTTAGACGCCTCTAATCGGTTCATGCAAAATTTTATTTTACGTGGCTTCTAAGGTTTCGAAACAAACCGAAGCTACCAACGTCCATCATCAAGCATGATAATCCAAGTCGCTAGATTAACATTGCGGGGTGTATGAAACACGAGATAATAAAATCTCGAGCCCCATACTAAACTTCGTCATACGCGTGACCCCCGTGCAGATCATATCTGCATTGCCCTTTCGTCTGCGAAATTTCATCTTTCTTTTTAACTACGGTGGAATTCAATGAACTGTTAGCACTTCATTGATCAATCAGGATCGCGGATTGCCAGAACATTGAAACTCCACCATACTGTTATCAAGATTAGAAATATGCAAATTCCAGGGAAGCAACAAGAGCATCGGGTAACAGATTTCATCTGCTACCCGCACAAATAATTTTCAGTAATAGAACTCATCTACTACCTAATTATATTGTGCAATATCCATACATCTCTATGTATTCTAGATCGTAACCTGCATCTACGCATAGCACGGCTCTTGATGCCACTGTAGGGTAACGCAGCAGAAAACAAAAATTTCCGACCTACGCACCAGCCCAGGATCACTATGGAGACTGCATACAAGGTTTGATCTGTTTCGTTACCGACTCGTAGCGCAGCGGAAGTAGAGTCGATGACGATCGGCGGTGCAGATCCCCGCAGCTAGGATTTACAACCTCCCAACCGCGAGGATGTACTCCCACATCTGCCCCTCGGACAGCCCTCCGGGAGGCGGTCGGACAGTCCCTCGGACGGTGTCGCGGACAGCCCTTCGGGAGGACCTTCGAAACTCGAACGGTCACTCGGACAGTCCTTCGGGAGGACCCTCGAAACTAAGACGATCACTTGGACAGCCCTTCGGGAGGCACTCTCGAACTAAGACCGAAACTACGATCTCTCTACAGAGTTGCACACATACGGTGTCATCTATCTGGCAGGGCTTCGTCGTCCAGAACTAGTTCCCACCGGAACCCAAACAGCCTTTCGGCTCTACGAAACTATTTCGCTGGGAGGGAGAGAGAAGCCAGACAAGTCAATGGCATGTGTATGAGAGCAAGCATGATCTGATTTTGGAGAGCAATCTCCACCTCAATTTATAGGAGGAGCAAGGGGTAGAGGAAAGACCAAAAGGACCTTCCTAGGATCTTTCCACCACATGCCACATAAGGGTGTGTAGAAGATATCCACCATGAGGTGGAAGGACACCTCAAGGAGGGCCCCCCCATGCCATGGCCGAAATTTGCAGCCCCCTTGGGGAGCTCCACCTCCCTTTCACACACCAAAAGTGGTTTTCTTCTAGAAGAAAAACCCCATTTGCAAATCAGCCCAAAAAGTGCTTTTCACTATTCACGAACACATTTTTCTGCGTCCGTTAAAACCCAAATTATTTCTGTGTGCCTAGAATAATTCTAGCACCCACCAAAACAATTTTGAACGCATTCCGAAACAATTTCGGAACAATGTTTCTTCAACGAAAAGCAACCAAAGCGGTTCCGGCTACTCCGGAACATTTCCAGTTTTTGTCCCGGAAAATTCCCAGAAGTTTCCAGAACACTTCTGGCATCCTCCAAGAATTTCCAGGCGTGTGCCAGAACCAATTTGACTTAATGGAATACCCTGAAACAACTTTTCAGTTTCACCGGAACTATTCTGGTGTTCTCTCCGGAACGTTTCCGTTTCGTCCGAAACTTTTTCGGTGATTTTCTCTCAGACTCCCCGTCTAGTATTCAGCAGATAGATGACCCTTAAGCGTGTGACCCTATAGGTTCGGTGAAGTATAGACATGACCGGAACCCTTTCCGATCAATGATCAACATCGGAGCCGTGGACACCCATATTGACCCCTATACCCACACGAATGAATATTCGAGTGAACCTCCAGTTGCCGTGTGCTATTCTTGTTACTTCGCGATATGTTACAAATACCCGAGGTGAGAAACATCGGCATCCTCGTGGATCAACACTTGTCCACAATGCCAGTTACCTCGTTGCCGGTTTTTGTTCTCTTTTCTCGTTTCTGTGTTCCGGTATCCCTGTGATCAAATCACACTTGTGTCTGGCCAGACGATGATGGATACCGTAACACCGAGAGGGCCCAGAGATATCTCTCCATCGTCGGAGGAGCAGATCCCAATCTTGAGCTATCAAGTTACTTAACATACTTTTCCATGAACCCGTAAGCCACCGTAATAGCCACCCATTTACGGATGACGTTTAACAAACCCCAAAGTTCATGAAGCAAGCATGAAGAAACTCGACACTCTCATGGTCTAAGGAATTATGCAAACATTAACTTCTCTGTGTTACTAACCATTGACTTATGATGAATGAATCTCATAGCATAACATCAATCGGGTCGATTCAACACAAGTGTTCTACTAACATTGTGCCCTCAAAGTTGCCGGCATAGACATGCCCATGATCAGGAAAACAGAACCATCATGCAACACTTGGGCTAGTCTTAGAGGCCAGACTAGGAATACATTTTACCGTTTATTATTCCACACGTGCATATGAGTCTTCCTCCGAGCCTCGTGGTTATTGCAGACTCGAGAACCATAGCAGTTATAGCATGGAACATAAACCTAATTATGAACAGGGAGATAATCAATAACATTTATTATTGCCTCTAGGGCATATCTCCTACACATATCTGTACTTGGTTCCGCTCACAAAGAGAAACATATAAAGTGGCTTAGGAATCCGACTTAGAATTATCGGTCATGTTAGATACATACTAGTGGGAAATCCAGAATCTATGGGAACGCTTTAGTCATATCGATGCCAACAATTGTTACTCACGTCTCGCGCTACTCTATTTTACTTCTGTTGTTTATTTCCTTGTTGGCGACAATCACCCACACTACAAAACAACATCTATTTTGCGATGTTTCAGCTGTGTCACGTAAAACCGTTTTTCATCATGAAAAGTGCCCTGGTGACATTTTTCGGCCGTCACCCCCACCATCACTGAAGCGTCGTCACGGAAAATAAAATCTTGACGGTACCACTTTCCCCATCATACAAGATCGTGTCTTAGGTGACAAACCCAAATTCGGCGCCCAAGCTATCTTCTGCGATCGCCAAAAAATGTCACTAGAATTGTCACCGTATACGACCAGCCCATTTCTCAATGCAATTTTCAATGACGATACATCGATCACTAACAACTGACCCACCATGTTTGACCAGTCAATGTTTTTGACATACGGGCCCAGAAGATATTAACATGTCACATTACAGCTGGGCCCGAACGAGGTTTTATCACCAATGTTGCCCGTCACTAATAAGTCGGGCTTTTGTTTTGATCAGTCAACGCCGCTAACATATGGGCCGAGAAGATGCTGGCGTGGCTGCTTACATGTAGGACGAGACGTGGGTGAAGTTGTTGCTTACATGTGGGCCCATAGGTTGGTGACGACATCCATAACCGTCACAGTTTGTAGACTCCGATAATTTCTTTTATATTTGAATTTGTTATCAAGATTGAATAAATTTCATATTTTTTTTCTCATGACATAGATCCATAATTAGAGATGTTAGAATTAAGAACCATGAGATAGAGTATCGCAAATTAAAATAAGACACTTGTTAGCTTCAACTGCATCATGCTGGTCTCGAACGGACTTGATGTCAGCTTTAGTTATTTTTGCAGGTCTAATACGACATTACACTTCTTCATTGTTGTCTACCAGGGCCAATTGGAAATCTTCAAGTTCATCCTTCTGCTCTGGCAAGGCCTTCTTGACAGATTCAAGTTCTTGTTGTTGAGGGTCATCTTGATAGCTTCAAGTTCTTCCTGCTACTTTGCCAGGGCCTTCTTGACAACTTCAAGGTCTTATTGCTGCTCTAGCAGTTCCTCCTTGCCAGCTTCAGGCTCTTCATGCTGCTCGGCTAGGGCCTTGTCGACAACTTCAAGCTCTTCCAGCTGCCCTGGCAGTGCCTCCTAGGTAGCTTCAGGCTCTTCATGATGCTCTACTAGGGCCTTGTTGACAACTTCAAGATCTTCATGTTGCTCTGGCGGGGCCTCCTTGACTTGCAAGCTTCAAGCTCTTCATGTTGCTCTGTCAGGGCCTCCTTTCCAGTTTATTCCTCTTCACGCACCTTTGTTAGGGCCTCCTTGCCAGGTTCAGCCTCATTATGCTGATATGCTACGACCATTGACATTTTCATGCTCCTTATGTTGATTTGTCAGAGCCTCCTTGACAGATTTAGGCTCTTGTTCCTCTATGAGGGCATTCTTGACTGGTTCAGGTTGTTTGTGTTGCATATAGATTGGTCAAATTTCTTCATGCTGACCTCCTAGACTTGCATTCACCTTGCCATTTATGAATTCCGACTCTCCCTACATAAATCACATACCCAGGTTAATATTGTGGTTTAATATTTAGGTATTGCAATGTTCCAAAATAGTAATGCGTTTGCGGTAGTATACATTCGTAAGAAAAATAAAGGTATTATATGATTTAAATATCCTATTCAAATAAGTGTTTACAGAAGAAAAAAAAGGTATGTTGACTAACCGTTTCAACCCGCTTTCTCTTTGATGCGCCTGAGATTTCCATAACAGTCAGCAATCCTTCGTTATTGTTATTAAATATACATGCTATGATGTAATTCAACATATTAGATTAGAATCTACATTTTTGCAATACATTTGAATGTAAAAGTACGTAAACATATTGTCACATAGTAACTGCTATTAAGACATCGTGATTAGATCTAACCAAATTTTCCTTCACGCTGTCCTGTAGACCTCTAATCATAGTTGCAACATAGGTCAGCTCCTCAATGGTTGGTTCATATTCATCGTTTCCACAGTGCATCACTTCTTTGGTTTGAGACCCTTTATCGTTGTTGGGGGCTGATTGAATAATCTCAAATCCCGTTGGTGAGATTTTGGCAGCTGTTGTGAAACAATGATGACCATTAAACATGTATGTGCTTGATATTTTATAAAGTAGCTAAAATAGTAGTTTCTATATTGTCAACAAAATTTACTCTAGAGCAAAAGCAATCTAAAAGGACATAATCACTGGACCAGAACAAGATACGATCAAAGTTTGGACAAACAATTTTCATGTAAAAAGTTTGTACAAAAAAGATGCTCACAAAAAAGTAGAAGGAGCAATTAATTGGTAGTAGATTAGATCTTATCACCTTTCATTTAATTAGAACATCCTACCCATACTATAAAATCATAACCATACTAGACCCTATATAGAATGACCGACAATCCTGACCCGGATAAGAAGCGTAAAAGTTAGTTATAGTATAAGTTACACAATCTTAGATTGCATCTCTGACTCAAGAAGGAACTAGATGTGCAGATGTAGACGCATGTGTAGATTTGGTGTGGGGAGGAGGAGGGTGTGACCTCGTCATTTAAGGCGGGGTATTGGAGCACTTTTACCTTTAGAGAGGATGGAGTCCATTGAAATGTCATCACTCATGTCATGCGTCATGAGGGGACCGAACAATTTGTAGCAACAGAGCTAGAGCAATGGAAAGGGGGAGGGGGATGATCTAAGTTAGGACATAGAGAAGAAGAGGTGCTTTGTTTCTTGGAAGGGGATGTGGTCACGGTTAAAAGGATAGGATGCATTTAAGGAGGGGTGGGGTTAATCAACGGGCCTTTCAAACGTACTAGTGCGAATGAATTTTTTGAGAAAAAGGCTAGTTGGAGATAACGCTATTTTGGGGGGAATGTCAAATAGTAGGGAAGGAATTTTCTGAGGAAATGCTTGTTGGAGGGAATGTTATTGAGGGAAGGTCAAGTAGGAGGTAAGGAATATTTTTTTTAGGGAAAGGCTAGTCGAAGGTAACACTAATATGAAGGAAAGTCAAGTAGAAGGAAACGATCGCACGCACGTGTGTTAAGTTGTACCATGTTAGAGGATCATGATGCACAATATATTTGTAATTCTGCATGTAACTTCAACAATGGACATGATCATGTGAAATGTGATTGTGTCACGGGTGTTCAATTTCATATCCGAAGTCATGTTGCCGGTTGACGTCATATCTTGACATCTATGTGCGATAGCCCTCATTTTCAATGCCTCGTGACCATCTTGCTACAACATAAATCCAAGCATACTTCATCGTTTTTAGTCAAGATGGTGCATAACACATTCTGCATTGGATTTTGAAATGTCGATTGCATGCCTCCGTAAGACACTTTTGAGTTCTTTCTTCACATTTGTAGTCATTTTTATTACAAAATGTTTAAAAACACACCTATTAATCTATGCAAATAGTTGGAGATATGCCCTAGAGGCAATCATGTATGATGACATTTTCTATGTGTTTATGAATAAAGATAGTCCTTGGACATTATCAATGATGTGTATTAACAAGTACGTGACTTGTTTGTGAGACTATGCATTGTATGATGACTGTCCTAAATGGTTCCTAGTCGAAAGGGTTGTGTGGACGCGCAACCAGTTAGACTAGCATATGACACGGTGGATGGTCCGGTCTCACTGACCATGTAGCATTGGATGCTAGCCGGATAATATGGACTCAGAAAGATCTGGTCGGATTCGACGTAGTCGGATCCGAGTTGAGATAAGGTCTGAGTTGGACAGACCCAACTATGAGACGCGATGATATGTCATCTATGAGTCTCTAGTACACCATACGTTCTATGTCCTAAGACCTGAGCTGGTACATGTACTCGGGATGGTGATAGACCTGCTTTGGGCTGACCAAACGCTACTCCGTAACTGGGTAGTTATAAAGGTAGGTTTCGAGCTTGTCCAGACCCATGCTGCGAGACATGGTCGAGCAAGATGGGATTTGCCCCTCCGATCAGGAGAGATATACTCTAGGCCCCTCGTGTGATCCGACCAAGATAAGCATGGCCATGCGACAAGGATTATGAGATAATCTGATTTGTGGTCGGCATCACTAGAACGAGAAAGAGGTCGGGCTAACCCAAGGATGTCAGACTCGCCTTGAGCCCGATAACATATATCGTGTGGAAAAGGGAACAAAAGTATGAAGTACAGGTTTGCCTAACCAGCTTCATCGGAAACTTGGAGTCGGCACGCTTTGCTAGAGGCCGCTACCGACTAGTCGAGCCGGATGTTAGATGACTCGCGACCAAGTGAACGAGAACCTAAGGGGTCGCGCGCTTAAGGGAAGGAACGCGTGGGCTTTAGGATCCGTGAGAGGCCCAGGAGTTGAGCCCGCGACGGATGCCTATATATAGTGGAGGTGCGGCACACCCATCTGGTTGATTGCTTCGGCGCCATCATTAGGGCTTTGCATGTGTTGCAACTAGCCACCTCCACTCGCCGTCGAACTGTGTGATCGGACCTAGTAGTCCGCCGCACGGTGTTCCTCCTGCATGCACGGATACCATTAGAGGCGGTGCACTTGCATCGCTCCGACGAACCTATACGTGGGATCCGGCGGCCGGAAATTTGAGGGAGATCGGACCGGCTGTTCAAGGGAGATCGGACGAGGAGGAGACGGACCTCGCGGACGCGTTGCCCCAAATATATTCCGCTGCACGGCACTGTGCGTCTAGTGGTAACGATCTGTGATCCATCTCCGTGGCATGTTCTTGGTTGTTCTGCGCGTAGGAAATTTTTAATTTGCATGCGATGCACCTACGGTAGAACCCAACAACATGTTATTCGTCAAAGAATTGTGTGTACTATATTTTCCATTGCACACGTTGTTTTCTTTCTAGCTGTGTGTAGCATAATTTATTCCCTGCTATTTATTTATTTATTTCAAAATTTATTATTTGCATTGAAATTTCAAATTTCAAATTATGAAGTGTGGCATTCAAATATTTCACATCCATCATACATACCCTATTTACAATGGTTCAACAACCAATGCATAAATCAAAGTATTGGTACAATATGTTCAATAATTATAGAATTAGGCAGCAGATTAACCATGATGAACCATAATATTTAATATTAGAGGTGGTAAAGGTGAGGAGATTAAATCATTTTGGCTATTGATGGTGTTGAAGAAGCAGAATACCCATAATGTGTCCTCCTCAATGTCAAAGGTGCACCCAACTTTTTTCTAGGCCCTTGTGATCACCGCCCGCCCATCCTTCACCACCTTCAGGAAGACTTCTAGACCATTATCATGGTAGTATGAGTTATATACTTTAACCTTCCTTGCCTCCACTCCGATCTGGTAGTTTGTAGGGTAATCATGAGTAAATTGCTTCAGAAACTGCTAAAACGAGAAAACTTTCAGATATTCATGTCTAATAGGGTAACTCATTGTGGGTTGGAAAAAAGTCAACCTATTAAAAACCGCTGACATATGTACCTACAAGCAACAAGTTATTGTTAGAAACTAAACTACAATTGCACAAATAATGTAAAATACTATAAGACATGGGCTGCAACAAACCTCGACAGCAAACAACAACATCAACCATTGTGGCCCTGCGTAAGTACATGGAAAGTCATGTTAACTATAATAGGGTTAACATCCACCAAAAATAACAATGGAATTGATGATGGGAAAATGGTGAGAAAAAAATATGCGTCCACATCGTTGATACAAAGTGAACAAATTTATGCATAAAATAAAAGAGAGAATCAAACATTGCAAGTACTTTATTTTTAGAACTCTTACATTTACATAAAAGTTCTAATTACATCTCTGGGGAGAAAACTTCTGATTAAGAATTCCAACATATTTATTACAAAGATTTACAACAGATGACTATCCCAATAAATATAAAATAACATGAAGTCGTCCTTGCTGTTGTCGACGCCGACGTGCTCAGGGGGAGCCTTGAAGTTTGTTGATGTTATCATGTGTGATGGTTTTTATTTGCGACATATGACCTATTTTAGAACTATATTTTATCTTAGGTTGTTTGTACTAATATTGTTAGTACATAGTGTCAAAATAATACATGCATCCTTCAGTCAATTTTCCTTACCGAAACAACCAATATATAGAACATGATCATGCATGTATAATAGATATAGCCATTTTTCTTTTAATTTGTATGAGAAAATTATCTGTGTATGCAAAATGTTTCCATCTATCATTTTTGTTTTAGTACTAACAGATGTAGTACTGTTTTTTATGAGTAGATGATAACTTTTTTTATGAGTAGATGATAACTATATCTACGTATTTTCTGAAATATTTGCAAGCCATATGGGGGATGCATGATCTAACTTCCATCTTATGTCAAGATAAGCTAGATGTAACTTCTTATTTTTCTTGAGTTACGCATACAAAGGAGTGGATAATATTCCCACATTATGATTGTGGTCATATTCTAGTTTTTTCACATTTACGTGGACAAAACAATTTATTTTAGTTGGCACTCGTAAGTGGATAGGACGGATGAAACGAACTCCAAAAAGAAATATGAGGATTGATCTTGCAAAATATTAGAGAGGATTGAATTATTATGAAGAGAAGCACACCGGTTAGGAATAAGATTTGACATGACAATTCATTGAGCAAAAGGATTAGCACTCCCATAGATATATGAGAACACCGCTTAGGAAAGATATGAAATCAACACTTGACATCGAAGCAACTCGAATTACCATACTCCAACAAAACAAAGCACGAGGTTTACGAAACAAGCCAGGAACAAATTCATGACATAGATTCCGTCCGATATTTTCGTGGTAAGGCTCACACGGGCTCGATCTTCCAGTAGCCATCATGTAGAAGGCAGTGCACACGACATACGAAGCGTCCCTGAATCGTAGCAAGCTACAAGGATTCTTTAAAACACAACGAGAACCGCTGTAAGAAAGACCGTCAACAAGCGAACCACTAGATGTCGAACCCCAACCTCACATCATCATCTGTTGGAAGATAAACCTAGATAACTACTTGAATTCCCACCTAAGAACTTCTGAAATCTTTTGTTATGTAATCGGGTCCACGGATACACGGAGTAAAATCCATCACTCAACACCTAGCAGTAATACTACTCTCCAATGTATCACATCCGTCAACACACAACCAGAGGTCTCGGAAATTCATCTACCTCAGACCCTTGTAATCACAACGATACTAAACATAGCAGTACATGTGATCCCGCTCCCCAGTACTGGGTGCCACCACACTCTTTGCACCATGAATAGTATTGAAGCAATTTCGAACATCCGCGTCCTGAGATACCAAGGAAACAGAACGATAACGATGTGTCAAGAACCCCTTGGAGCTCAACTCCCCGGGTCCAATCCATACGTACGGGAGGCACCAAGAACAGAGTTCCGGTCACATCGACATCATAGAGGTTCCAAAATACCCGCGTGATCCTAAAAAAATTTGAGTGAGAATAGGGATAGAATTAAAATTCATATGTCAGGATTCCTCACCAGAGCATAGAAGAGGAGTAAAAAGAATCCTAATCTCCGATATATAACTAGACTCAAAATAGTTTTTCACTAGAATCGACTCGGCCAAGTTCGATCAATCAAGGGGGCTCCTAGGTCGGTACTGCTCTGATACCAACTTGTAACGCCAAGGATGCGATCCTATCATTATTTTTGGCTCGAGGCCTCGACAGGGATAGAAGCGCATCTCGTCGTTTCGCAAGAATGGATATCATTACAAGTACATGTAAAGAAGAGATGAGTATATGGAATTGGCTTACACTCGCCACAAGCTACATCAAGATCACATCAATACAACAACATATTCAATCATCATACACAAGAGCAGGGTCCGACTACGAACGAAACCAAACGATAAAATGACATCCACCCTTGCTATCCCAGGCTGCCGGCCTGGAACCCATCCTATGATTGATGAAGAAGACGAAGAACTCCAAATCAAACAAGCATCGCGCTCACGTCAAAGCATCGCATTACCTGTACCTGCAACTGTTGTTGTAGTAATCCGTGAGCCACACGGACTCAACAATCTCATTTCCAAGGGTATGAAGACTAGCAAAGCTTAATGGGTAAGGTAAGGTTAAGTGGTGAGGCTGCAGAAAGCACTAAGCAATTATTTGAGTGGCTAACCTACGAGTACAATAATAAGGGGGGATGATCGTCACATAAATGGTCGTGAACTAGTAATGATCACTAAGTGATCCTGAACACCTACTTACGGTCAAACATAACTCGACCGTGTTCTCTCTCGGTTCAGGAATCACGAGAAGAGACAGTCACGGTTACGCACACAGTTGGTGTATTTTATTAGAGTGTACTTCAAGTTCTCTATGATCGGATGTTAAACAAATTTCCAAGTTGCCACATAACCGCGGGCACGGCTCTCATGAAAGATTTAACCCTGCAGGGGTGCTCCAACTCATCCATCACAAACTAACCACAAGCTGCGCCGGAAAACCTCAACCTTGAGATAGCCCAAGGTATCCTTTGAGCCAGTGCACAAGACATTCGAGAAAGGTAAAACAATTCCAGAAAGGCCGCCCGACGTGTCGACAATCCTGATAGGAGCCACGTATCTCGTTCTCAGGACACGGCGGATGAGCTAAGCGTACAGTAACTGACGTCCCGAGTTGGCCCAGGTAGCCCGCACGGTGCTCTAGTTTGGACCAGCACCAACAACACTGGCCCCCCCTGTATTATGTTGAATAACGAACCTCGGGTAGTGCTAACTCCCTATGCGTCAATTTAATTATCAGTTTTATTATGTTGGGCAAATGTAGTACCAATGTTGGGCCTTGCCAGAAAAGTTTTATCCCAAAACGAATTATCAAGGGGGTCCCCATAACAACCCCGAGCATGTTAGGAGCGCTCGATATGGAACATAACACCGGTACACAAGTAACTAGGGCGGCAAAAGTGGAACAAAACACCAAGCAAAAGGCCAAGCCTTCCACCTTTTACCAAGTATATACGTGCATTAAATTAAGTAGCAATAATATTGTGATATCTCAAAAATGTCCATGTTGCACATGGAAACAATTTGCACCTGCAACTAGCAACGCTATAAGAAGGGCTGAGCAAGCGGTAACATAGCCAAACAATGGTTTGCTGGGATGTGGAGGGTTAGAGGCATTTCATGGCATTTTGGGAGGCTTATCAAATAAGTGGTAGGTAGCGTGACATAGCGATAGAAACGAGACAACTAGCATGGCAATGATACTAGTGGTATCCAGGGAAAGGGTCGTCTTGCCTGAGATCCCGCTTGGAAGAAGAATGAATCCGTGAAGTAGACGAACGGGCGTAGTCGAACGAATCCTCACACTCTGGACGCTTTCGGAACTCTAGCGAGGAGAAGCAAATCCGGAAACAAACAAATGACACACGGTAAACACCACAACATATTCATGACATGATGCACAATCAAGTATGATGCATGTCCAGTTTAAATATGCAAGGCATGGCATGGCAAGATGCAACAAATAACTTCTTCACATTAAGTGAAGCTCAATATGCAACGAGTTGCATATTGACAAAACTCCACATTCAAATTATTTAGTTCACACACGTTTAGGTACTCATCAATATTAAATGTTGTTTAACATGGGTGGTCATGGCATAAGGTGAAGATGGAATTAAATCAATTTTAAATGGAGAGGGGAACATACATATAACAAAATAGTAACTCTCCATATTAAGAGAAATGCGGTTAATGTTGTTTTAGCTAAACAATCATTTTAAATGTTGTTTATCATGGCAAGAGGTGAAGCATAAACAACTACATCATCTAGGCATTTTAAATGAGGCCGGAAGCAACATATAGCATTTCCGAAACGACCCCATATGCAATTATGAATTTGTTCCAGATCTGAACTAACCATATTTTATATTAGTTAAACAGGAAAATAAAGTCCACCATGTGATTCTACACGTTTTTCTAGTCAAGTTACATATGTGGATTGTTTTAAACGGAGCTACGGTTATTTAGTTATGAAATAAATCATTTTAACATGGCATTTATGCAAATTAATGCAAACAACAAGTTTAAACATTTTTAACATGTGTGAAAGTGACATATAGTGAAACTACATGAAATTCTAAGCATTTTTCATATATAAACTATTTTGATCCGATGCACGGTTTGGGAGATATTAAATGCATAATCTCTAGGGTTTTTTTTCTGCAAATATGTAGTTCCCTGGTTAATTATGAAATTCGCAGATCTAAAAAAACGTCATCAGGCTGAATCTGTTGCAGTTGGGCCACCAGGGCACTGGGCATCTTATACTAAGTTGCACTCTGAGCGACAAATAGACAGGAGAGAGAGGGGGCTGGATCTAGTGCTCACCATGGGCCTGGCCCAGTCGGTGCAGTGGCTTGGGCCGGTTTTGGAGCGCTGGTTCTGGAGACGCTGTCGTGGCTGACCTGGCGTGGTCAACGCGAGCGAGGCAGCGGATCGAGGCGCTCGTCCTCCTCTGCACTGAGGCAGCAGATCGATGCAGAGGACGCCGGCGCAAGGGCGTGGCACGGAGCACGACGTGTATCGGCGGGGCCAGGAACGGGCACGCGAGGTCATCCCTGGACGGATCTAGGCAGCAGCGGCAGGCCCGGCATGAGCTTGGCGACGAGCACAATGGTGGCGCCCATGGCGTTCCCTACGAGACAGAGATGACAGTGAGAGAGAGACAGCGAAAGAGAGGAGGGAGAAGGGCACGGGGCGCGGGGGGGGGGGGGGTCATGACCTCGTCGGCCGACAGGGCGACGTGACGGGTCCGACAGCTTGGTCGCCAGCACGGCCAGAGGAGAGGTTGCAGGGGCCGGCGCAGAGCTTCATGCGGCCATGGCGGGACCTTGGGGAAGCGACAACAGGCGAGGTAGGCGGAGGACGCGGACGGAGGCGCAAGGTGCAGTCAGGCGGAGCTCCGGCGCGGAGGCACGAGGCTGGAGGCGCAGGCGCAGGGGAGGTCGGGGGGCCATGGGAGGAGCTTGGGCTCCTGGGCGAAATTGCTACGGGCGCGTGGACACGTCCACTCAGACAGAGGGGGATTGGGGGTTGGGTGCTGCGATTTGCTCGGCGGGGAAAACAAGGGGCGGTGGCTACGAGCTGGTTGGTGGATTTCAGATCGAGAGGGATCCCGAGGAAGGGGGAGACTAGGTAGGTGGGTGGCGGCGCGGGCGATGGGAATGGGTGGATGGGACAGGCAGGGACTAGGGTTTGACTGTTATATACCGCTGTGGGATTAGACTAGGGGCTATTTGGACCCTCCGATATAGATCGGACGGTTGACATAAATAGGTAGGGAGTCCAACTGAAAAACCGAAGATGGTTTGGGGTATTATGGGGTTGATCCATTGCCAATAGTCACGGACAGTTGTTTCAGGTTCGGGAAAAATATCGGGCACATGCGATGGGTCTGTGCACTGTGCAGAGGGGCTAGGCATAGCAGAGAGGGAAAATGAGCAGCCCGGCAACAAGCTTAAACCGAAAAATGTCTGACAAAATTTGACCGGCTACAGTGCTGCTATAGGTTTAACGGTTGGGCTATCAAACGGACCCCGAATGCGATGAAATTTGGCAGGCGGTCTACCTACAATATATTAAGACCACGGTGATTCCTGAACCGAGAGAGAACACGGTGCGGTTATGTTTGACCGTAAGTAGGTGTTCACGATCACTTAGTGATCATTACTAGTTCACGACCGTTTATGCGACGATCATCCCCCCTTATTCTTGTACTCGTAAGTTAGCCACTCAAATAAATGCTTAGTGCTTGCTGCAGCCTCACCACTTAACCTTACCTTACCCATTAAGCTTTGCTAGTCTTGATACCCTTGGAAATGAGATTGCCGAGTCCCTGTGGCTCACAGATTACTACAACAATAGTTGCAGGTACAGGTAATGCGATGCTTTGTCGTGAGTGCGATGTTTGTTTGATTTGGAGTTCTTCTTCTTCTTCTTCTTCATCAATCATTGGATAGGTTCCAGGCCGGCAGCCTGGGATAGCAAGGGTCGATGTCATTTTGTCGTTTGGTTTCGTCCGTAGTCGGACCTGCTCTTGTGTATGATGATTGAATATGTTGTTGTATTGATGTGATCTTGATGTAGCTTGTGGCGAGTGTAAGCCAATTCCATATACTCATCTCTTCTTTACATGTACTTGTAATGATATCCATTCTTGCGAAACGACGAGATGCGCTTCTATCCCTGTCGAGGCCTCGAGCCAAAAATAAGGATAGGATCGCATCTTGGGCGTTACAAGTACCCCGAATGCGATGAAATTTGGCAGGCGGTCTACCTACAATATATTAAGACCGCTCTCCAGGTTTCGACTCATTCCAAGAATGTTTTATACGCACTTTTTAAAACAATATTTAACCGATGCCGCGGCCGGGTGCGTGTGTGGTTGGTCTCGAAACGGTCGTCGACGAGAACGGGGAGAACCGGCAACTACGAACGGATGCAAGTTTTGAAAAAAATGATGTCGACAGAGTGTCGATGCTATGCAAATGATGCGAATGATGCGATGATGAATGCGACAACCAAATATATCACACGACCCTAAGGAAATAAAACGGGAATCTTCTGGAGCATCGGTCTCGGGCTGTTACATGCCTCCCCGTCACCTTCGGCACGCGCGACAATTACCGCACCGAGATCATCGACTTCGACGTAGCGCGCGTCGGCTTTCCGTACAACGCGATCCTGGGATAGCCGGCCCTGGCCAAGTTCATGGCAGTGACCCACCATGGTCACAACGTCCTCAGGATGCTGGGTCCCGACGGCGTCATCACCATCGCCAGCGACGAGAAAGACACGGTCCGTTCCCTCGAGCGGGCCTACAAAGCTGCCGTGGCTGAGCACTCCGACGACGAGGGAGGTGCTGGGCCTCGCGAGGCCGTGCTCCCAAGGAAGAGGGGACTGCTGCTCGTCCCAGGCCTCGCCAAGATGAAGAATGCTGCGCTCGACACCGACGACGCGAGCTCCGTGCCCCTCGTTGGCATCGGCCTCCTCTCAGCATAGGAAGGCGCGCCCGGCACCTCCCTCAGGTTAGGCCCCGGGGCTTCCGCCCGGGGAGCGTCTGACCTGGTTGGTATGACGAGGGAGGAGCTCGGGCACCGCTTGGAGGCGTGCCTCACCGCGCCCCCCATGAGCAAGGAGCGCGGCGCCTGGCGCCAGCGTCACGAGAGCTCATCGACCAAGGGATCGACAAGCAGCGGGAGGAGCGTCACCCGGAACGCCAGACAATACAGACCGTCGCCCCGAGGAGGAGTGGCAGGGGGCGCTTGTACGTCGACCTCGCGGGCCCTAACAGGGTCGGGTCCCAGGGCCCCTTCCGGCTGATACGTCTCCAACCGTATCTACAATTTTTGTTGTTCCATGCTATTATATTATCATTCTTGGATGTTTTACAATCATTTTATAAAAACTTTATATCATTTTTTGGGACTAACCTATTAACATAGTGCCAAAGTGCCAGTTGCTGTTTTTGCTTGTTTTTTACTTCGCAGAAAATCAATACCAAATGGAGTCCAATCGCAACAATACTTTTTGGAGATTTTTTCTGGACCAGAAGACACCCGGTGGGCCAAAGAAGTGCCAGAGAAGTGGGCCAAGGAGACCACAACCCACCAGGGCGCGCCAGGGGGGCCCCGGCGCGCCCTGATGGGTTGTGCCCTCCTCGGGGGCCCTCTCCACCGCCTCTGATGCCTATAAATTCCCAAATATTCCAAAAATCCTAGGGGAGTCGACGAAACACAATTCCAGCCGCCGCAAGTTCCAGAACCTCGAGATCCAATCTAAACACCATCACGGAGGGGCTCATCTTCCTTATAGGTGCCTCTCCGATGATGCGTGAGTAGAACACCATAGACCTACGGGTCCGTAGGCAGTAGCTAGATGGCTTCCTCTCTCTCTATTATGATTCTCAATACAATGGTCTCTTGGATATCTATTTGATGTAAACTTTTGCGGTGTGTTTGTTGGGATCCGATGAATTTTGAGTTCATGATCAGTTTCTATCCATGAATATTATTTGAGTCTTCTTTGATCTCTTATATGCATGATTACTTATAGCCTCGTATTTCTTCTCCGAATCTTTGGTTTAGTTAGGCCGACTAGATCGATTTTTCTTGCCATGGGAAGAGGTGCTTTGTGATGGGTTCGATCTTGCGGTGTTCTTTCCCAGTGACGGAAGGGGCAGCAAGACACGCATGTATCGTTGCTATTAAGGATAACAAGATGGGGTCTATTCCTACATGAATAGATCTTGTCTACATCATGTCATCGTTCTTATTGCATTACTCTATTTTTCCATGAACTTAATACACTAGATGCATGCTGGATAGCGGTCGATGTGTGTAGTAATAGTGGTAGATGCAGGCAGGAGTCAGTCTACTTATCTTGGACGTGATGCCTATATAATGATCATCGCCTTGGATATCGTCATGACTATTCGATTTTCTATCAATTGCCCAACAGTAATTTGTTCACCCACCGTGCGCTATACTCATGAGAGAAGCCACTAGTGAACCCTACGGCCCCCGGGTCTACTTTTCCAACATATTGCTTTCAGATCTATCTTTTTGCATCTTTGTTTTCAGATCTACAAAACCAAAAACCCAAAAACATATTGCTGCATATTTTATTTGCCCTTTTTATTTTGTGCTCTTGAGAGATCTATCTCTCCTATCTATCACTACCTAATCTATCTTTTTACCGTAGAGAGATTGACAACCTCTTTTTCACGTCGGGTTGCAAGTATTTGTTGTTTGTGTGCAGGTGCTGCTTATTGGGTGGTGGTGATCCTCCTACTGGTTCGATAACCTTGGTTTCATAACTGAGGGAAATACTTACCGTCGCTGTGCTGCATCATCCCTTCCTCTTTGGGGAAATACCGACGCAGTCTCAAGCCACGTCAAAGGAATTTCTCGCGCCGTTGCCAGGGAGGAAGCGGTCTCTTCTACGTGCCTATTGTAGGCGCCGAGGGGACTCCATCATCATCTACCATGTTCCTAATCACAAATCTCATCTCCTTGCAATTACATAATTTGCCATTTGCCTCTCGTTTTCCTCTCCCCCACTTCACCAATTTGTCGTTTTATTCGTCCTCTTTTTCGTTTGCTCTTTTCTTGTCAGATCTCTTGCCTAATCATTATCGCTAGTTCTTCCTTTATTGCGTGTACTCCCGATAATGAGGTTCTTAATTATAAGCAAAGGGGAGGGGAGAACCTAAAAGATGCTTGGTATAGGATTTGCAATGCTCATAATAGATCTATCCATAAGCAATCTACCGTTGTTCTTCTTCGCAGTTTTTATGTTGGCATCACCACTTGGTATAGATTCGTCCTTGATACGATTACCGGTGGGAATTTCTTGATGTGTCCTTCTTTAGATGCTTTTAATGGTTTGGGAAGTTTAGTGGGATCACCACCTATCATGATCAATGAAACAACTTTAACTCTCGAACATGTTATGGAGAGATTAGATGCTATTGAAAAGAAGATGATTACTAAAGGACATCTTGATGATCTAGATAAAAAGATGCATAATCTTGCTAATAAAATTGGGTCTAATATGGGAGATCCTCTTAAATTGCTTAAGGAAAAAGAAACCGTAGTTAACGAAAGGGTAGAAGAGAGCCCTTACCGGATTGATAAGTTAGAAGAGATTTTTAGTAATTTGGGTTCAACTTTTTCTTCTATCAAAACTATTGAAAAAACTCTCATAAAAATTAGCAAGACCACACAAGTCATAAAGAACAAAGTTGCTACACCTAGTAGTCACAAGGGGGATCTTAAAATGATTAGTATTCATCCCGACTTTGTTGAAATCATAAGGGATCCTATTTACAAGAATGATTTTTTTGGTTTCCTTCCTAGGAGTGTTGTCATTGAGAATATGCATGCTAAATCCTTGAAGAAATCTAGTTGTGTGATTGAAGAATTGAAAACCAAAGATGACAATACTTGGATCTATGTGTTATGCCTAGCTAGGGGCGTTAAACGATAGCGCTTGTTGGGAGGGAACCCAATGAATAAATAAATTTTTGCTTTTTCCTTTCTGTTTTTGTGTGTTGACACAATTATGCCTCTGTTATGATTGTGTTTTTATGGTTTATTTAGTGTTTGTGCCAAGTAAAGCCTTTAGGATGATTCATAGGATGAGTAGAAGCGATGCTGAATCTGAAACAGAAACTTTGCGTCCAGTATATGAATTTTCATTTTTTGTTGGAACGTGATCTTGAGCTGAAATTTTAACACACTGTTGCTATACAAATTCCTTACGTTGTCCTGCTTTTTCAGAATTTTTAGAGTTACAGAAGTATGGTTAGAGTACAGATTACTACAGACTATTCTGTTTAAGAAAGATTCTGTTTTCGTTGCATTGTGTGCTTGTTTTGATGAATCTATGGGTTATATTGAAGGTACGAGCCATGGTAAAGTTGAAATACAGTAGGTATAATGAAATAATAAAATATGAATGGGTTTGCAACAGTACCTAAAGTAGTGATTTGCTTTATTATACTAACGGATCTCACGAAGATTTTGTTGAGTTCTGTGTGATTGAAGTTTTCAAGTTTTGAGTGAGATCACGATGGATGAAGGAATAAGGAGTGATAAAAGCCTAAGCTTGGGGATTTTACGGCACCCCCAAGATATATCCAAAGAGAAACAAGCAACTAAGCTTGGGGATGCCCCCGAGTGGCATCCCCTCTTTCTTCTAACGACCATCGGTATTTTACTTGGAGCTATATTTTTATTCGTCACATATCATGAGTTTTGCTTGGAGCGTCTTGTATCTTTGCTTGATTTGCTTGTTAGTTTGTCACTTGTATCCTTTCTGGACACACCTATTTGAGAGAGCCAAAATTATGCTATCATTTGTTAGAATTTCTCTATGTGCTTCACTTGAACTTTTTGAGCTATAGAATTGCTCTAGTGCTTCAGTTATATCTTTTTGAGCACGGTGTGCTTTGATTTTTTTTGTAGAAATACTCTCATGCTTCACTTAGATTAATTTGAGAGTTAGTAAATTTTGAAGAAATCCTCTCATGCTTCACTTATACCTTTTTGAGAGAAGAAATCTTTATGCTCATGTGCTTCACTTAAATTTGTTTGAGCTTGCCAAAAAGCAATGGCAATATATGAAACTAGTCCCAAAGTGATAGATATCCAAGGAGGATATAATAAAAACTTTCATGAAGACCATTGGACAAATTAAACTTGATTCCTTGTAATAGTTTTGAAACATGATGATAGTAATATGTGAGTCATGTTAGTGAGTAATTATGCTTTAGTAGGAATATTGGTGTTAAGGTTTGTGATTCCCTATGCATGCACGAAAGTCAATAGTTATGCAATGAAGTTACATCCCACTTATGGTGCATTATTTGGTGTTAGTTATGCTCAATGCTCGCTTATGTGAATTTTCATTTCTTGGTTTGGTTGCTTCTCAATCTATTTGCTAGCCTCCATTTGTACTAAATAGAAATACTACTTGTGCATCCAAAATCATTAAACCAAGTTTTGCCTTATGAGTCCACTATACCTACCTATATGCGGTATTTCCTTGCCGTTCCAAGCAAGTTTGTATGTGCCATCTCTAAATTTTCAAAATATTTTTTCTCTTTTGTGTGCTCGTACCGCTCATGAAACGGTGGGGAGTGTCCAATATTTTTCCATGCTAGATGTGTTATTCTCAAGATGAGTGTTTATTCCCTTGTCATTGCACGAGAGTGCGGCCGTAATAGGGATGCCCATTTCTCGAAATGAAAAAGAATTTTTTTTTACTTTATGTTGTCAAATAATAAATGCCTTGGAAAGTGTTGGTATGGAAGGCAGCCGTGGATACGCCCCCCATGGAAAGTGAAAGTTTGGTGGAAAAAGGAATAAACTTTATTTTCTGTTTGGGAACCGCCTATGATATATATAGCATGAAAAGTATTGTGAGCTACTTTGTCGTTTTCGTTGACAGGAAAAGCATGCCACCCAAAAGTTTTCTCTCTCAATTTAAAACCTTGAGCTCTGGCACCTCTACAAATCCCTACTTCCCTCTGCGAAGGGCCTATCTATTTACTTTATGCAATTTTTATTTTTACTTTGAGTCTCCATCTTCTCTTAAAGCACCAACTAGGGGGCACTATGATCGTACTTGAGCATTGGGCATAGCTAATAGTTGAGTATGTTTCATGAATGGATCAATGATTGAGCATGATGGGCTAGGGATAACTTTCTTTAGTGTTGATATTTTGAAAGACATGGTTGCTTGTTGGCATGCTTGAGTATTGAAGTCATTATGTTAAAACTAGACTATTGCTTTGAATCATTTACAAGTCCAAATGTCCATGCTATACAAAAGAATAGAATATGAGATGAACATGTTAGGCAGCATTCCACATCAAAAATTCTGTTTTTATCATTTACCTACTCGAGGACGAGTAGGAATTAAGCTTGGGGATGCTGATACGTCTCCAACGTATCTATAACTTTCGCTTGTTCCATGCTGTTATATTATCATTCTTGGATGTTTTACAATCATTTTATAACAACTTTATATCATTTTTTGGGACTAACCTATTGACATAGTGCCAAAGTGCCAATTGCTGTTTTTGCTTGTTTTTTACTTCGTAGAAAATCAATACCAAACGGAGTCCAATCGCAACAAAACTTTTTGGAGATATTTTCTGGACCAGAAGACACCCGGTGGGCCAAAGAAGTGCCGGAGAAGTGGGCCGAGGAGACCACAACCCACGAGGGCGCGCCAGGGGGGGCCCGGCGCGCCCTGATGGGTTGTGCCCTCCTCGTGGCCCCTCTCTACCGCCTCTGATGCCCATAAATTCCCAAATATTCCAAAAACCCTAGGGGAGTCGACGAAACACAATTCCAGCCGCCGCAAGTTCCAGAACCTCGAGATCCAATCTAAACACCATCACGGAGGGGTTCATTTTCCTCATAGGTGCCTCTCCGATGATGCGTGAGTAGTCCACCATAGACCTACGGGTCCGTATGCAGTAGCTAGATGGCTTCCTCTCTCTCTCTCTCTTATGATTCTCAATACAATGGTCTCTTGGAGATCTATTTGATGTAAACTTTTGTGGTGTGTTTGTTGGGATCCGATGAATTTTGAGTTCATGATCAGTTTCTATCCATGAATATTATTTGAGTCTTCTTTGATCTCTTACATGCATGATTACTTATAGCCTCGTATTTCTTCTCCGAATCTTTGGTTTAGTTAGGCCGACTAGATCGATTTTTCTTGCCATGGGAAGAGGTGCTTTGTGATGGGTTCGATCTTGCGGTGTTCTTTCCCAGTGACAGAAGGGGCAGCAAGACACGCATGTATCGTTGCTATTAAGGATAATAAGATGGGGTCTATTCCTACATGAATAGATCTTGTCTACATCATGTCATCGTTCTTATTGCATTACTCAATTTTTCCATGAACTTAATACACTAGATGCATGCTGGATAGCGGTCGATGTGTGGAGTAATAGTGGTAGATGCAGGCAGGAGTCAGTCTACTTATCTTGGACGTGATGCCTATATATTGATCATCGCCTTGGATATCGTCATGACTATTCGATTTTCTATCAATTGCCCAACAGTAATTTGTTCACCCACCGTGTGCTATACTCATGAGAGAAGCCACTAGTGAACCCTACGGCCCCCGGGTCTACTTTTCCAACATATTGCTTTCAGATCTATCTTTTTGCATCTTTGTTTTCAGATCTACAAAACCAAAAACCCAAAAACATATTGCTGCATATTTTATTTGCCCTTTTTATTTTGTGCTCTTGAGAGATCTGTCTCTCCTATCTATCACTACCTAATCTATCTTTTTACCGTAGAGAGATTGACAACCTCTCTTTGACGTTGGGTTGCAAGTATTTGTTGTTTGTGTGCAGGTGCTGCTTATTGGGTGGTGGTGATCCTCCTACTGGTTCGATAACCTTGGTTTCATAACTGAGGGAAATACTTACCGTCGCTGTGCTGCATCATCCCTTCCTCTTTGGGGAAATACCGGCGCAGTCTCAAGCCACGTCACCGGCCCTCGCGCGTCACCGCCAACTATGCCGGCGTGCCTTTTGGCTTGGTGAGCGTCAGCGTCACCTTCCAGAAGCAGGCGCAACTCACGATGGCGCCTTGCGTGGCGCCAGGGCCTCGCGGGTCTCCAAAGCCTCAGGAGCCAGCCGGTCCCTGAGGGACGAACCTCCATGGCACGCTTCATCAAGCGGCCTGACGATCCCGCAGCGGCATAGCTGCCAGGTTATTTTTTGTGGTCTGTTCGAGTCAAACGGCCCCCCCATCCCCTCTTGTATTTTGCATTACCCCAAAGCTGGAACTCCCTCGTTATTTAATGAACTCGATTAACCCCTATTGAGATTATGCCATTTGTTTAAGATTTATGCTCTAGTGTCTCGCCATCGCCTGGGATTTTTGCGCCCCTACGACCACCCCTTCGATGGTCCCGTGGGAGAGGGCTGGACACGACGTCTGCGCCAAGACTTGTCCTCGCAACGCCGAGAAATCCATGTGACCGAGCTCTGGCTCACGGGCTGGCCCCCCGTGCAAGTCACCTCACCAAGGTCTTTGGTGTCCTGCCCTCCCGGAGAACCGTCACGGGCAGGTAGTGGGGGTGCGACTCGGCTCGCGCTGTCACTGGGCGGGCACCTCGCCGCCCCCGACGCAGTGCCACGATGATTGCGCGGTGCGCCCCGTGCCCATGTTATGGGTCGCGCGAGCGCACAACCACGTTGGAAACTAGGCGCAAAGCCGCCCTAAGAATGAGGAAAGGGTCCCGAGCCCGGGGCTCGGGGCACCCGACACCTCCCTTATCGCCACTCGTGACACTCTCTTGTAATAATGAGTTAGGGGCTGTACACGCCCCGGAGCCTCCCGACCGGCCGGGCTTCAGCCTCGGGGGGACTCCCGCCCACGCCCAAGTGGAAGCCCCATGCTCCGCGCCGGCGGAATAACTATCGAACTGTGACTATGCCCATGCCCAAGTGGAAGCCCCGTGTTCCGTGCTGGCGGAATAACTGTCGAACCGCGACTATGCCCACGCCCAGTGGAAGCCCCATGCTCCGCGCTGGCGGAGAAGCCAATGAAGACCCCCCTCATCGAGGGCCGTAACGGCCTCAGGGTGAACGACCCTCGCCTCGGCAGCCACAGGCGCCCTCTACGGCAGGCGCCCACTGGCTCCCCCTTGGGCCTCACGCGTGCAGGGGCTGGGCACGGTGCCCGTGCTTGAGCTAGCCCCAGCGACGCTGGAACCCAAAGGACTGGGTTTTGGCTCGCGGACATGCCCACGCGCACGTCACCTCACCAAGGCTCCTGGTGCTTGTCTTCCTCGCGTGGCGCCCAAGTGTAAATTGGTAAGCGCGTGCCATCCTAGACCAAGTGTTTTCACACAGGATCTCTCCCGGGGCGGTCCCCCCAAGGGGCCCCGCGAGGCGGGCCCAGACGAGTCCCTGAGAATCAAGCGTCAGGACCCTTCATACTGACGACGGTTGGAACATGCCCGGGGGCTGGGCGCCGACAACGCGAAACGCCAGGGCGATCCCGGAGAGAGATACAAGCCTAACAAAGAGCGCAGAGAAGAAACTTGTTTTCAACCCAAAATAGCGTTCGACTTAAGGCATGAAGGACTTAACCAATGTTTACACACCCCCACGGGGCCAGCATGGTTCATTGCAGGAAAGGATTGACAACACAAAAGAAGAGAGGTTGGGCTCTCACAGCGCCGCCTCCAGAGACCACGACCCTGACACCACCGTGCCTAGTCGGAGTCCTCTTCCTTGACGCAGGCGCCCGGGGAGCCGTCAGAGTCGTTGTCGCTCCCGCTTCCCCCGGAGGAGGAGCTGCTACTGCCGCTGCTACTATCGCCCTCCATGCAGCAGTCCAGGCGATCTTCGGCCTCCCCGAAGATCTTCATGAAGAGCATGGCGGCCCCGTCAAACTTAAAGTGGAGGACATGCCCTCCCGCAAGCCGTGGGCGAGGGCGAACGACTTCCACCCGCGCCTCAAGAACATGAAGCCGAGAGGGTTGAACTCCATCACCACCAACGAACACCCGTTGCAGCAGCCATCTGGGGCAGCCATAGGCCCAGGGGTGCGCGCTCCCCCATCTCTCTCGCGAAGGAGTCCGGTAGTCGGAGCCAAGTGCGGAGTTTGCTCTCCGTCCTCACGATGAACTCGTGGACCGCGTCGGCAGAATGGCCTCGCGGCTGGGGCGGCCGGGCTGCTGCATCATACCTCTGGCCCCGTCCGCGGCTGCCTCGCCCACCGCGCCCACACCCGCGGGCAGAGCTCCTCCCACGACTGCTCGAGCCGACGTGGGTCGCCCGCGCCTCCGGAGAGGCGCCTCGAGCGCGGCGACGGGCGTGCGCGGGCGGCCGCCTCCCTTCGTCAACCTCAGCATGCACGCCTCCTCCAACGCCGTTTTCTCCTTCTCGGCGACAGAGAACTTCCTCACAGGTGCCATTACTGCTACGGCGGCGAGTGGGGATGGAGGCCGAGAGCGAGGAGGATAGGAAGAGGGACTCCTCCCCTCGCTCTTATATACAACCCTGGTGGGCGCCTAGCCTGCGCCCCCTTCGCCTTCGTTAAGCTGGCGCATGGCTAGGAGGAGTAATGATGGCCACGCATCACAAACAAGCTTTATGTCAGCACTGGGTGGTTACCGAGGCGTCATGGGAAGCGAAGAGGCCCCACCACGCGCCGCGCCGGACTGCGAGGCGGCTGGGGCCCGCGCCGCTCCGATCTCCCCTCGCTGGAGGAACCGGTCCCGCCACGCGCCTGTGGGCTGCATCGCTAGGCCCACAGAGCTAGGGGTACCCAGGCCCAGATACCTGCGGCCCAAGGCGCCACGCGTGTCGCAGGCCAGGCTCGGTCCATCGACAAGTTTTGCGAGCAAGGCCCTCGCGAGGGCCCCGCCTCGCGAGGCTCGCGCCGACAGCCATCGTCGGGGGACTTCGCGGCGCCTTCCGCGGGACCGCATCCTGAAGCCGTCCCAGAAATCTTAGCAGGACGGATCGACCAAGGGAGGCGCGGTGCCGGTGTTCGGCCGACCCCACTTGCCCGTGCTTAGCTGGCCCCGAGGGGTAGGCCTGGGCCCCTAGGTTACCCCTGCGCTTGTCATCTGGCCGAAGCCTCTCATCGCCTCGCCAAGGCCTCGGGTGACAGGCACCCTCGTGCGGAGCCCGGGCGCGAGCTGATGATTGCATGGAATCCCGGGTGGAGCGCCCAGCGGAACGGCTCCCTAAGGAAGGTCCGGCGAGGGCAACCTAGCGAGGTAAGGGCTAAATGCTAAAGACTCTCGGGGGCTGCCGCCCCGAGGCCGCACCGCGCATCAAAAGCGGGGGCCTCGGGCGCCGTGCGTCATAGGCGTTCGCCGGCCTCGCGAGCCCCGGCCAGCCGGAGCATGGGGCCTGCACGAAGGAAAGCAAAGGGCCCCACAGGGGAGCAAGGGTGTCTCGACGCACGACAAGCAACTACCATATAAACAAAAGTACATTGCAAATGTCTTACGCCCACGCTGGGGCCAAGTGATTCAAGGTACGACAAAAGGGGAACATAAAGCTTAAGCAGAGGAGGCACTGCCTTCGTCATGACTATCGGGTGTTGCGACGCCAAGGCTCCCGCTCTCCTCAAAAGGTGCATCCTGAGCGAACCGCCCGACCAGCGACTCCACCTGTCCGCACACCTCGTCCCTGAGGGGGCTCCGAAGCTCCGCGGGTACCGGCTCCATCACGCTGGAGAGGTCTAAGGCAGGATCGTGGTGGCGGAGGTTGGAGAAGACGTGCGTCAGTGCACAGTCCAGAAGATCGCGAGTGCTTGACTCGATGTCTTCCTCCACCTTGGAGATGCCCGATTCTAGCGCCTCCACCACCTTGAGGAAGAAGTCGAGGTAGCCCCCGTCATCATGCGCACACGGCAGCTTTGGGACGTCCCTAACAAAGCAGCGGAGCGCGCCGCCCACGCGATGCGCGAGGTTCAGGAACTGCCCGGCGCGCTGCGCCTCCATCATACGCGCCCGCGCCACGTCGTCCCTGGCCATCTGCACTCCATCGGTGGCTTCACCGACCTGAGCCTGCACCGACACCAACTCTGCCTCGATGCCCCCCTTGCTCGCGAGGGCGGCCTGGAGATCGGCCTCAACGCCTTGCAGCTGGGCTTGGAGCGCGCCCACCTCCTTTTGAAGCGAGTCGCAACGAAGTTGGATACGGGCCTCCTGCCGAGCCATCTCCCCGTGGTACTCCTCCAGGGCGGCCTCCCGCCCTCGAGCCACCCTCGCGTCGGCACCGGCACGGGCCTCCTCACGCACTGCCATGAGGGCTGCCTTGTCGGCGAGGACCCGACCCTCCAGGGTCTCAAGGCACTCGCGTTCAGCCTCCTGGTCGAAGGCGGTCCGAGCAGCCTCCCGCTCGCGGAGGGACACGTCGGCCTCCCGCTCAAAGATGGCCGCCTCCCTGCGGGCCAGCTCCGCTTCGCCCTCAGCGCCTAGCGCAGTGCACACGGCGGTGCGGGCCACACGCACCCTAGGCCCCGCCAAGCCGGGCGCGGGGGCAGAGGCCTCTCCAACAGGCAGCACACGGGAGGACGCCCCGGGCGAGGTATCCCTCCGCCTCTTGAGCGTGGGCACCCTAAGAGATTCGGTGATCAGGCTCGCCGGCCGGCCTGGACATGCAAGAAAAGACTGGGATGATAGTGCACTTACTCGTCGTTGGCGGTCCAACGCTGTCGTGTTGCAGTCAGCCCTGAGCGCTGGCCTCCGTTGCCTCAGGGGGATGACGGCGGCATTGAAGGCCCTGCCCGCGCTCCAGCGCTCGCAGCATCCTTCTTGGTCGCCATGGAGAGAGCGGGGAGGCGGAGGCAATGTTCGCGCCAGGATGAAGGAGCAGCAGGATGGTAGGCGAACGAGGGAGTTGGGCAATGCTGATTTCCCCCGTCTGGCATGGCGGTTTTTCTAGGCGGGGGCCAGTCCTCGAGGCGCCGTGGGGAAGTGGAGGCGACGCCGCTGCATTGCGCGCCACGTGTCAAGACTGGCCCGCAGGTGGTTAGGGACCGCACCGTTTCACTTTCTCCAACAGGCCGCACCGTGCATGTCACGGGCCAGGGGGATACTATCGGGCCTCTGGGACTGGGTGTACCCAGGCCCGTCTGCCTTCGGCCCAGGACGCAGGGGATGCCTTAAGCACTGCGTGGCTCGTCCATGAGCTGCGCGGGCAAGGTCCTCATGAGGGCCCACCTCTAATACGTCTCCAACGTATCTATAATTTTTGCTTGTTCCATGCTGTTATATTATCATTCTTGGATGTTTTACAATCACTTTATAGCAACTTTATATCATTTTTTGGGACTAACCTATTGACATAGTGCCAAAGTGCCAGTTGCTGTTTTTGCTTGTTTTTTACTTCGCAGAATATCAGTACCAAACGGAGTCCAATCGCGATGAAACTTTTTGGAGATTTCTTTGGACCAGAAGACACCCAGTGGGCCAAAGAAGTGCCAAAGAGGTGGGCCGTGGAGACCACAACCCACCAGGGCGCGCCACAGGCCCCCGACGTGCCCTGATGGGTTGTGCCCTCCTCGGGGCGCCTCTCCACCGCCTCTGATGCCTATAAATTCCCAAATATTCCAGAAACCCTAAGGGAGTCGACGAAAAACACATCCAACCGCCGCAAGTTCCAGAGCCTCGAGATCCAATCTAACACCATCACGGAGGGGTTCATCATCCTCATTGGTGCCTCTCCGATGATGCGTGAGTAGTCCACCATAGACCTACGAGTCCGTAGGTAGTAGCTAGATGGCTTCCTCTCTCTCTTCTGATTCTCAATACAATGGTCTCTTGGAGATCTATTTGATGTAAACTTTTGCGGTGTGTTTGTTGGGATCCGATGAATTTCGAGTTCATGATCAGTTTCTATCCATGAATATTATTTGAGTCTTCTTTGATCTCTTATATGCATGATTACTTATAGCCTCGTATTTCTTCTTCGAATCTTTGGTTTAGTTAGGCCAACTAGATCGATTTTTCTTGCCATGAGAAGAGGTGCTTTCTGATGGGTTCGATCTTGCGGTGTCCTCTCCCAGTGACAGAAGGGGCAGCGAGGCACGCATGTATCGTTGCTATTAAGGATAACAAGATGGGGTCTATTCCTACATGAATAGATCTTGTCTACATCATGTCATCGTTCTTATTGCATTACTCCATTTTTCCATGAACTTAATACACTAGATGCATGCTGGATAGCGGTCGATGTGTGGAGTAATAGTAGTAGATGCAGGCAGGAGCCAGTCCACTTATCTTGGATGTGATGCTTATATAATGATCATGGCCTTGGATATTGTCATGATTATTTGATCTTTTATCAATTGCCCAACAGTAATTTGTTAACCCACCGTGTGCTATACTCATGAGAGAAGCCACTAGTGAAACCTACGACCCCCGGGTCTACTTTTCCAACATATTGCTTTCCGATCTATCTTTTTGCCTCTTTTGTTTTCAGATCTATTATTCCAAAAACCCAAAAATATATTGCTGCACTTTTTATTTGCTCTTTTTTATTTTGTGTTCTTGAGAGATCTATCTCTCCAATCTATCATATCCTAATCTATCTTTTTACCGTAGAGAGATTGACAACCTCTCTTTCGCGTCGGGTTGCAAGTATTTGTTCTTTGTGTGCAGGTGCTGCTTATTAGGTGGTGGTGATCCTCCTACTGGTTCGATACCTTGGTTTCATAACTGAGGGAAATACTTACCGTCGATGTGCTACATCAACCCTTCCTCTTTGGTGAAATACTGACGCAGTCTCAAGCCACGTCAAAGGAATTTCTGGCGCCGTTGCCGGGGAGGAAGCGGTCTCTTATACGTGCCAATCTCTGGCGTTGAGGAGACACCATCATCATCTACCAGGTTCCTAATCACAAATCTCATCTCATTGCAATTACATTATTTGCCATTTGCCTCTCGTTTTCGTCTCCCCCACTTCACCAATTTTCCGTTTTGTTCGCCCTCATTTTTGTTTGCCTTTTTCTCGTTAGATCTCTTGTTTGCTTGTCACCATGAGTGATTTTGGTATGGCAGAAATAGATGATGGCAGGACTCCTAATATTGGATGTTCTGGTAATTTGGATGCTAAAACTTTTGTTTTGGGGCAAGGGAATGTTATAGGAAAAGAAACTATCCAAGAGTTTTTCAATTGCGTTGGGAATTTGACTCTCGATGATACTCCTATACTGAAAAGAACTAAAACTTATGCGGAAGCTATTTCGGCGCTAGTTCTGAAACCTCAAAATAGGTTTATTTCATACCCATCCTACCTTGCAAAGATTGTTTTATGAGCTACCCGTCATAAAGAATCCCAAAGCTAAGAAGTTAGCTACCCTTGTTCTCGTGAATGAATTTGATCACCTAGTACGGGAAGCTAGGGAGATCTTTGATTTCTATGGTATGAGCCGTGAAAAAACGGTAATAGGAGAGATCCTTTACAATAGTGATTACATGATGAGATATTTTCTTGGAAATAATCAAATTTTTGATGAGAATCTCAAAATGAAGTCCCCGTTTTAGATATGATCCAACAAGTTTTCAATAATGTTAATCAACAATATTCTTTGGATTGTAGCCGGGAATCAAAGAGGGTACATAGATGGACAACTTGATAGTGCTAAGATTGCTATGTATGATGTGTTTCAAGTTTTATTTGCAAAACATCTTGACAAAAACATCTCAACGAAAACCAAAGATGACAATACTTGAAACTATGTGTTATGCCTAGCTAGGGGCGTAAAACGATAGCGCTTGTTGGGAGGCAACCCAATGAATAAATTTATTTTTGTATTTCCCTTTCTATTTTTAAGTGTTGACACAATTATTCCTCTGTTATGAATGTGTTTTTATGTTTTTTTAGTGTTTGTGCCAAGTAGAGCCTTTACGATGATTCATCAGATGAGTAGAAGCGATGCTGAATCTGAAACAGAAACTTTGCCTCTAGTGTTCGAATTTTCGTTTTTTACTGGAACGCGATATTGAGGTAAAATTTTAACACATTGTTTCTATATAAATTATTTACGCTGTCCTAATTTTTCAGAATTTTTAGAGTTACGGAAGTATGGTTACAGTACAAATTACTACAGACTGTTTTGTTTAAGACAGATTCTGTTTTCGTTGCATTGTGTGCTTGTTTTGATGAATCTATGGGTTGTATTGAAGGGTATGAGCCATGGTGAAGTTAAAATACAGTAGGTATAATGCAATAATAAAATATGAATGGGTTTGCAACGGCATCTAAAGTAGTGATTTGCTTTATTATACTAACGGATCTCACGAAGATTTTGTTGAGTTTTGTGTGATTGAAGTTTTCAAGTTTTGGGTGAGATCACGATGGATGAAGGAATAAGGAGTGAAAAGAGCCTAAGCTTGGGGATGCTAAAACACCCCCAAGATATATCCAAATAGAAACAAGCAACTAAGCTTGGGGATGGCCCCGAGTGGCATCCCCTCTTTCTTCTAACAACCATCGGTATTTTACTTGGAGCTATATTTTTATTCGTCACATATCATGAGTTTTGCTTGGAGCGTCTTGTATCATTTAAGTATTTGCTTGCTTTGCTTGTTAGTTTGTCACTTGTATCCTTGCTGGACACACCTGTTTGAGAGAACCAAAATTATGCTATGATTGGTTAGAATTGCTCTTTATGCTTAACTTAAACTTTTTGAGCTATAGAATTGCTCTAGTGCTTCACTTATATCTTTTTGAGCACGGTGTGCTTGGAAACTTTTGAAGAAATACTCTCATGCTTCACTTAGATTAATTTGAGAGTTAGTAAATTTTGAGGAAATCCTCTCATGCTTCACTTATACTATTTTGAGAGATGAAACTTTTATGCTCATGTGCTTCACTTAAATTTGTCTGAGCTTGCCAAAAGCAATGGTAATATATGAAATTAGTCCCAAAGTGATAGATATCCAAGGAGGATATAATAAAAACTTTCATGAAGATCATTGGACAAATTAAACTTGATTCTTTGTAATAGTTTTGAGACATGATGATAGTAATATGTGAGTCATGTTAGTGAGTAATTATGCTTTAGTAGGAATATTGGTGTTAAGGTTTGTGATTCCCTATGCATGCACGAAAGTCAATAGTTATGCAATGAAGTTACATCCTACTTATGGTGCATTATTCGATGTTAGTTATGCTCAATGCTCGCTTATGTGAATTTTCATTTCTTGGTTGGTTGCTTCTCAATCTATTTGCTAGCCTCCATTTGTACTAAGTAGAAATACTACTTGTGCATCCAAAATCCTTAAACCCAGTTTTGCCTTATGAGTCCACCATACCTACCTATATTCGGTATTTCCAAGCCGTCCTAAGCAAATTTGTATGTTCCATCTCTAATTTTCAAAATAAATTTCTCTTTTGTGTGCTCGTACCACTCATGAAACGGTAGGGGGTGTCCAATATTTTTCCATGCTAGATGTGTTATTCTCAAGATGAGTGTTTATTCACTTGTCATTGCACGAGAGTGCGGCGGTAATAGGGATGCCCAGTCTCGAAATGAAAAAGTTTTTTTTTACTTTATGTTGTCAAATAATAAATTCCTTGGAAAGTGTTGGTATGGAAGGCAACTGTGGATACGGCCAGCCATGGAATTTGAAAGAATGATGGAAAAAGGAATAAACTTTATTTTCTGTTTGGGGACCGCCTATGATGTATCTAGCATGGAAAGTATTGTGAACTACTTTGTCATTTTCATTGACAGGAAAGGCATGCCACTCAAAATATTTTTATCTCTCAATTTAAACTTTGAGCTCTGGCACCTCTACAAATCCCCACTTCCCTCTGCGAAGGGCCTATCTATTTACTTTATAGAAAATTTTATTTTTACTTTGAGTCTCCATCTTCTCTTATAAAGCACCAACTAGGGGGCACTATGATCATTCTTGAGCAATGGGTATAGCTAATATTTGAGTGTGTTTCACGAATGGATCAATGATTGAGCATGATGGGCTAGGGATAACTTTCTTTAGTGTTGATATTTTGAAAGACATGGTTGCTTGTTGGCATGCTTGAGTATTGAAGTCATTATGTTAAAACTAGACTATTGCTTTGAATCATCTAAAAGTCCAAATGTCCATGCTACCAAAGAAAAGAATATGAGATGAACATGTTAGGCAGCATTCCACATCAAAAATTCTGTTTTTATCATTTACCTACTCGAGGACGAGTAGGAATTAAGCTTGGGGATGCTGATACGTATGCAACGTATCTATAAATTTTGCTTGTTCCATGCTGTTATATTATCATTCTTGGATGTTTTACAATCACTTTATAGCAACTTTATATCATTTTTTGGGACTAACCTATTGACATAGTGCCAAATTGCCAGTTGTTGTTTTTGCTCGTTTTTTACTTCGCAGAATATCAGTACCAAACGGAGTCCAATCGCAATGAAACTTTTTGGAGATTTTGTGGACCAGAAGACACCCGGTGGGCCAAAGAAGTGCCGGAGAAGTGGGCCGAGGAGACCACAACCCACCAGGGCGCGCCAGGGGGGCCCCGGCGCGCCCTGATGGGTTGTGTCCTCCTCGTGGCCCCTCTCCACCGCCTCTGGTGCCTATAAATTCCCAAATATTCCAAAAACCCTAGGGGAGTCGACAAAAAACACATCCAACCGCCGCAAGTTCCAGAGCCTCGAGATCCAATCTAACACCATCACGGAGGGGTTCATCGTCCTCATTGTGCCTCTCCGATGATGCGTGAGTAGTCCACCATAGACCTACGGGTCCGTAGGCAGTAGCTAGATGGCTTCCTCTCTCTCTCTTTTGATTCTTAATACAATGGTATCTTGGAGATCTATTCTATGTTAACTTTTGCGGTGTGTTTGTTGGGATCCGATGAATTTCGAGTTCATGATCAGTTTCTATCCATGAATATTATTTGAGTCTTCTTTGATATCTTATATGCATGATTACTTATAGCCTCATATTTATTCTTCGAATCTTTGGTTTAGTTAGGCCAACTAGATCGATTTTTCTTGCCATGGGAAGAGGTGCTTTGTGATGGGTTCGATCTTGCGGTGTCCTCTCCCAATGACAGAAGGGGCAGCGAGGCACACATGTATCATTGCTATTAAGGATAACAAGATGGGGTCTATTCCAACATGAATAGATCTTGTCTACATCATGTCATCGTTCTTATTGCATTACTCCATTTTTCCATGAACTTAATACACTAGATGCATGCTGGATAGCGGTTGATGTGTGGAGTAATAGTAGTAGATGCAGGCAGGAGTCGGTCTACTTATCTTGGACGTGATGCCTATATAATGATCATCGCCTTGGATATCGTCATGATTATTTGATCTTCTATCAATTGCCCAACAGTAATTTGTTCACCCACCGTGTGCTATACTCATGAGAGAAGCCACTAGTGAAACCTACGGCCCCCGGGTCTACTTTTCCAACATATTGCTTTCCAATCTATCTTTTTGCCTCTTTTGTTTTTAGATCTATTATTCCAAAAACCCAAAAATATATTGCTGCAATTTTTATTTGCTCTTTTTTATTTTGTGTTCTTGAGAGATCTATCTCTCGAATCTATCATATCCTAATCTATCTTTTTACCGTAGAGAGATTGACAACCTCTCTTTCGCGTCGGGTTGCAAGTATTTGTTCTTTGTGTGCAGGTGCTGCTTATTGGGTGGTGGTGATCCTCCTACTGGTTCGATACCTCGGTTTCATAACTGAGGGAAATACTTACCGTCGCTGTGCTGCATCATCCCTTCCTCTTTGGGGAAATACCGACGCAGTCTCAAGCCACGTCAACCTCTCGCGAGGCACGCGACAACATCGGCGCGAGGGACTTCGCGAGGCCTCTCTGCAAGACTGTCCCCGAAGCCCTCAGCTGGCGGGTCCACCCAGGATTGGCTCGACTGGGCCTTGCGACCACTGCGTTCGCACATGGATGACGCGCGCCGCGCCTGACGGTGCCAGGGACGTACCAGCTGGCACGGACAGAGAGGGTTTCCTCTTTGGTGATAGAGGAGCAGTGCCGTCTTGCGGGCTCCCAAAGCAATCCCCAAAGGTTTCCTTTTCCATACAAGGAGGCCAAGACTGGGGGCTCGACAGGACGTAGGTCACTCCCGAGCCCACAAGCACGTCACGACGAGGATCTTTGACAGGCGAAGACCACCTTTTGTCAGGATAGGCTGCAGTCCTGTCCCCCTTCAAACTGGTCGTTATGGCAACCCTTCCCGCCTTGTGTTTTCGGGGGGAAGAGGACCGAGGCCAATATAAGAGTAGGAACCAGCCACCGTAGAGGGGATGGAACCCAGGGAAAGAAAGAAGACACCTTGTACTCATCCTCATCCTCAAGCAATCCAGACAAGCAGGAGTAGGTTCTTACACTGCGAGGTGGCCCGAACCTGGGTAAACCGTGTGTCCTTTTTTCGTCTTCAGCTTGAGCCGCCGAAGAGTCGCCGTGAGGTTGTGAAGCAGAGTAGGAAAGGAGAGCGAGTGCTATGGGTCCCCGGAGCCCCGATTCCGACACAAGCAATATGAATGAACTCCATCATGTTATCCTTAGAAGCAACAACACAAAGACGCATCTTGTCCCCTACTTTATCACTGGGATATAGAAACTTGTCAGGTTGAACATACCGCAACGCACCACTCCCACCGATGAAATATCAATCTACTTGGCCAAAGCACATCAACAGATCGGAGAGCATTATGAAGCTATAATGATCATGCAATTAAGAGACAATATATATCAGAGGTATCTCAAATACTTTTCATGAATAATATGGACATAAACTAACAATTCATCGGATCCCAACAAACACACCACACAATAGGATTACATCGGATAGATCAAAGCGAAGATGCGATGATCATTGTATTGAAGATCAAGAGATAGAGAGATTGCCATCTAGGTACTAGCTATGGACCTGTAGTTCTGTGGTGAACTACTCACACATCATCATGAGGGCAACAAGGTTGATGTAGAGGCCCTCCTTGATCGATCCCCCCTCCGGCAGGGTGCTGGAATGGAGCTCCAGATGGCCTCATGACGGAACAGAGACTTGCGGCGGCAGAAAAAAGGTTTCGGGAGTGCCTCCGTTATTTTTTGGGTGAAATAGAATTTATAGGCTAGAGAGGGGTGTCAGGAGGCAGCCGAGGGAGGCACAAGCCATCAGGGCACGCCCCCCTGGGGCACGCCCTATTGGCTTGTGTGGCCCTCGTGCGGCCCGCGGCCTCCTTCCAAAGCTTCCATGTCTTCTTTTGGTCCAGAAAAAATCATCAAAAAGTTTCATGGCAATTGGACTTCGTTTGGTAATGTAAACCTGAAAAGCAAAAAACACGCAGAAAACAGCAACTGGCACTGGGCACTGGGTCAATAGGTTAGTCCTCAAAAAATATTATAAATTGGTAAATAAAGACCCAAAAAGTATCCTAGAATGATAATATATCAGCATGGAACAAACAAAAATTATAGATACGTTGGAGACGTATCAGAGGCTGCGTCTTCTGGTCCACAAGTCCGGGTGCTAAGGACCCCGTTTCTTAGCACACCGACAGCGATGGTGCTCAATGAACGCAAACGTTTTTCAAAACTAAGCGTATGAGATGTCCGCATCTATCACAAACGAGGGGCATTGGTCAACCGTTTTAGGTATGTCATGTTTCCCAAATGGGCCATCCTTGCTACTTGTGTCGGATCGCATTATCATGCAGTTGGTTTTTTGTGGTGCAATGTTTACAATGCGCGGCGCATCACAAATAGTTCATAAATCATGCATGGTAATGAGACTATCACAAAGAATTGGTCCTACCGCATCGTTTGCGATATATCAAGTTTCCCAAATGCTCCAACTGTCGTACTCGTGTCTGATGCGTATGACATAACAAACAGTTCATCATTATAAAGTGTGTATTATAAGAAGACTATCACAAACATTTAGGTCAGTCCCACCATTTCTGATATTCTCTGACATCACACACGGTTTTTTGACGGCAATTGTGTGCATGGTCACACACGGTTTCTCTCTGTGAAACGTGTCTGATCATGAGGTATATCACACACGTTGTGCTTTACAAACCCGTGGAGCATATCCCCCCTAATTTAATCACTGCAATTTAAAATTCTACAGAAATTGAATTTGAAAGTTGGCAATAACATTTTTCATATCCATCATATATAGATATAACTTCAAGAACCAACGCAATATTCCATTCACAGGTACATATGTGCGAGAATTACATGAAAAAAAGAACTACATAAGGACAAAATAAAGAATGATGAACCACGGTTGCATACTTGTATTAAAGACGGTAAAAAAAGAGGCGAAAGATATTCTGGTTGTTGTACAAGGTGAAGCGGAATGCCCATATTGTGTCCTCCTCCATGCATAATGCACGCACGACTCTGGTCCAACCCCTTGTGATGGCGGACTGCCCATCCTTCACTGTCTTGATAATGACATATAGATAGTCATCATAGCCTAGTAGAAATACTTTAACCTTTGCATGTCCACTAATCATGTAGTTTGAGAGGTAATCTTGAGTAAACTGCTTTGGGAACCACTACAAACAAAAAATATTCACACATTGTAATCTAACAACTCATTATGGGCAGTAAAAAGAAGGGTACAGAGATCTTAGTTACCATCTTGCAGTTCACTATTGTCTTGGATAAGGTGTAAAGACATAGTTTAATTGCCATATTTTGTCCCATTTTACTAATAGTCTTTATTAGTTTCCTCACTTAATGCTCGTTCATGAATATCTCATTGCCCATATGCAAAAAGGGTCGAAGCGCGGATCTTTACCAGTGACATATGTACCTACAAGCAACACGCTAATATTAGAGCTAAACTGAAATTACACAATGGCGTATTACAATACTCCCTCTCTCCCAGTCTATTAGATCTTATTACGTTCAAAATACTACATATTGTATGTATTAACATCTTATATGGGGCGAAGGAAGTATATACAAGCCATGTGATGAAACTAACATCAATGGAAAATAGCAGTCGTTCCCAATATTGTCTTGGGTAAGTACATCGAAAGGCATGTTAAGTACTACAGGCTAAACATCAACCAAATATATGCATGGTAAACAATATGATCTCTAAATGATAGGTTTAGTGTGCAGGTTTTAAAGCATGGTAGCTAAGCAAATAAGAAGTGGAAAGGTGTGTTAAGTGCAATAGTCTTAACATTTAACAATAACGTAATATAGTCATTCAACTGGTACTGTGCAGGTTTAAGCACACTAGTTATTGTTACATAAAAATGTAAAGGCATATGCTCACTAGAACATGCTAACAGCAACCAAATATAGTCATTCATAGTGGTACTATTGAAATTGCATAGAACATAGCTTGTGATTAAACATCAAATTGTATAACTCAACATCACATTGTGAAAAAACTAAAATAAACAGTGGGTGTGTTAACTACACCAGGCTTAACATGAACCACATATGGTCGTTCAAACTGGCATTGATGAAATTGAACTGCAGAGTCCATACTTGCAAATATAGAACTTCACAATGTGAATAACTGAAATAAACAAGGCATACTATATAGCAATTGAATCTAGACATATGCCCACTACAAACAACCGAGCAAGCAAAACCAGTTAAACAAGGCATACGCTCACTACAACAGGCTTAACAGCAACCAAATATAGTCATCCATAGTGGTATTGTTGACATTGCATAGAACATAGATTCTGCTTAAACATCGAATTGAATAATTGAACATCACATGTGAAAAAACTGAAATAAACAGTGGGCGTGTTAACTACACCAGGTTTAACAGGAACTGCATATGGCTGTTGAAACAAGCATTGATGAAATTGAACTGCCAAGTCCATACTTGCACACATAGGGACTTCACAATGTGAATAACTGAAATAAACAAGGCATACTATATAGTAATTGAATCTGGACATATGCCCACTACCAACGCCCGAGCAAGCAAAAACAGTTAAACAAGGCATATGCTCACTATAACAGGCTTAACAACAACAAAATATAGTCATTCATAGTGGTATTGTTGAAATTGCATAGAACATAGCTTCACTAGTAGAGAAATGGCTAGCCACAACTCCTGTTGGTGGCACGCCGTTTCCCGCCAACGCCAGCACTAATATTTTCAAATAGTGCCGGCGTTGCCTAAATTCGTACGTTATTGGTACACACATAGTGGTGGCGTTCAAATTCGATCGAATGCCACTTGTATGTGGACCCCAATGCTCCCCCTTTCACATATTATTGTTGGCGTGGCTAATGTTTCCACGCCAGGACTATGCATAGTACTTGTGTCGTGCTACTTATACGGCACGCCATAGGTATATTTTGTGGAGCCCACAAATATTGTGGAGGCGTTTGTAAATGTAGAACGCCATTAATTAGTAGTTGCATCTCTATATATAGCTGACCCGGCCGGCTTGGTTTATCATAGGCAATCTGTTAACGGTACTCTCACATATATGTGTGTATAGAGATACACGACCAGCAGACTCTGCCTTCGATCCATTGAGAGAACTAGGTGACTGTTTTTTGTGTGTATATCATTAATTTAGGTATGTAATGCCCGCATATGTGTGTGTATATATAGTACATAATATGCTGAAATTGTTTTTGACCTTTTTTTGTAGGCACTATGGAAGTGAATGATTTATGCTGGAATATATATATGGATCGAACTATAAATGGGTTCTTCAAGGTCGCGTAGGAAGATATGAATCGGAAAGGGGAAACAAAAATATTATGTCCATGTAAGAAGTGCGAAAACATAGTTTTGATTGACCCTTTGTAGGACCGAAAGTATGTCTAGAGGGGGGGGGGTGATTAGACTACTTGACCAAATAACAATTCTACCTTTTCCCAATTTTAAGTGTTGGTAGATTTTACCAATGATAGCAAGTCAAGCACACCCTACACATGCATGTCTAAGAGTATAGCAGCGGAAAGTAACAACAAGCATGTATATAGTAGAGGGTAGGAAGGAAGATCAAACACAATTTGTAGACACGAAGATTTTTCCCGTGGTTCCGATAGGTGGTGCTATCGTACGTCCACGTTTATGGAGTCTTCAACCCACGGAGGGTAACGGTCGCGAGAGTCCACGGAGGGCTCCACCCATAAGGGTCCACGAAGTAGCAACCTTGACTATTCCATAACGGCTTCCGTCCATGAAGGACTAGCCTCACTATGGGTAGATCTTCACGAAGTAGGTGATCTCCTTGCCCGTACAAACTTCTTGGTTCAACTCCACAAGACGAAGTAGGAGGCTCCCAAGCGACACCTAACCAATCTAGGAGGCACCACCCTCCAAAAGGTAATAGGCTCGGTAATGTCGATGAACTCCTTGCTCTTGTGCTTCAAGATGATAGACTCCTCAACACACAATCACTCTCTCATAGATTTGGCTATGGTGGAAGAGATTGATTTGGTGGAAAGCAACTTGGGGAGGTTAGAGATCAAGATTCATATGGTAGGAATGGAATAGCTTGATCTCAACACATGAGTAGGTGGCTCTCTCTCAGAAAATATGATGGGGCAAGTATGGAATAGTTCTGAGTGCTTCTCTTTCGAATGGGTGGTGGTGAAGGGGTATATATAGGCATCCCCAAAAATCCAACCGTTACACCTAAAGTGACCAACTCGGTGACACCGATGTGTGAATCTCGGTGGTACCGAAGTGACCAAAAGGCAGTAACTTATGAATCTCGGTGAGACTGATATATAATTCTCGGTGGTACCGATTAGGTGACCAATTGTCAGATTGCGCAACTCGGTGACGCCGATTCTCACATCTTGGTGGTACCGATTCTTAACAATGGCTTACCAGAGAGTTGGTCCAGAAACTCCGTGGTACCGATTCACAATTCTCGGTGGGACCGATTCTTGTGAATGGCTATCCAGAGAGTTGGTCCAAAACTCGGTGAGACCGACTGGCAAAACTCGGTGGTACCGAAGACTGAAAATGGCTAAACAGAAAGTTGGCAACTGAACTCGGTGGCACCAAAGTGGAATCGGTTGCACCTATGTGCTAGGGTTTGGCATGGGTCTGTCTGAGTTTGGGAATCGGTGGCACCGAGTGGGAAGTGTTGGTTGCACTGATTTTGGATATTTGACTTTGGACAGACTTTTGTGGAAGAGCTTGTGGGTGTTTTTGGTGACTATCTCTTGTGCACGTGGAGAATCTTGTTCACCAACAGTACCTTACCCCCTTTTAATAGTATTGGCTTTCCTATGGACTCAAAGTGATTTCTCACAAAGTAAAATGTAGAGTCCTCTTGCTTGAAGCTTTGCCAATCCATTTCCTTGCATCTTGGGGTAATTCCACAATCCTTTTGCCATCCCTATCATTGAACTTTTCCTGAAATATGGTTAGTGGAAACATTAGTTCAATGACTTATATGTTGTTATTAATTACCAAAACCACCAAGGGAGCAAATGTGCTTTCAATCTCCCCCTTTTTGGTAATTGATGACAACATATAGATCAAAGCTTTGACATATGATATAATCAATGAATATAATCGTCGCTTTGAGAAGTATGTGATAAGCAAGAGCTCCCCCTAAATTTGTGCATTATTTTAAATTTGCATTTGAATGCAAATGCACAATCGATTAGGTACATGGGGCACTCTTTCATGTAACATACAACTTGGTGGTGTGCGAGAATAGTTAGAATGAACATCATAGCACAACACAATCAAGTAACGGTGAATGACCATCTCATAAGCATCAAAATGATAGGAAATAGTAGCAACACACATCAAGTGTATGATCAAACACCACAAAGTTTAACACATCCAAACCAAAAGATCAAATGTTTTTGAAAAACGATAAAAACCAAACGCTCTCTCACTCGAAGCCTAAAGATCTATATACAACTTCTCCCCCTTTGGCAACAAGTTACCAAAAAGTTCAAATAGATATAGCTAATCGTTCTTCTGTGGCTGATCTCCTCCGGTGGTCGATGAAGGAGTCGAGAGAACTGCGTCGGCGAAGATGTCGGCAGACGTCATGGACGGAGTAGGTGTAGCAACGGGAGGTACTGGAGGAGCTGATGGAGCTGAAGAGGTTGTAGCAGGTGCTGAAGAAGAAGGCCTCAACTCTGGAGCTGGCACTGTGGCTGATCTGGCCTGGGTAGTGAACTGAGTGCCTGGCCTCAGAGGAGAGTCATCCTCATCATCTGTAGTGTCGGGACTGGGCACGCTATCAACTTCCTTTTTGAGCTCGTTCACGGTCTTTGTTAGCCCATCCACCTTGTCATTGAGGGTCTTGATCCTATTCTGCATGATCCTCACAAGACTATGTTGATTCTCCAATATGTCCTTGATGTCCTTCTGCATGCCCTGAACGGTAGTGATCAAGAGATCAATTTGCTCATTCCTGGATCTAGGGACTTGAGCACTAGTGTCTCTAGCTGCCTCTGCGTCTGCCTGTGCTGCAGCTGAGGTGGGATGATCTGGGTTCATCACCATGATGTTGTCCTCAAGATCTGGCTGTAGGGGCAAATGTGGCCTGTCAAGAGCAAAAATGTGCTTCTCCATCTTGGAGTTGATGAGCATCTGAATATAGGGTGCATAGCAACATGAGCGCTTCTGATCAGCAGCAACCCTCTTCACAATCTCTACTATCAAGTCCATCACTCTTATCCTGGTGTGTCTATCAAGATGGATCAGCATGTTGATGGAATAGCCTCTAATCATCTTGTCATCTCCAGACTTAGGCATCAAGGTGTGCCTCAAGATGGTGTTCATGGTGCGGAGGCCAGCCTGGAGGAAGTAAATGGATCCTAACTTGTGAGATTTCAAGTTGGCAGCAGGGATCTCATTGTACATGTTCTTCATAGAATCATGGCTCTCCTTGGATTCAGAATAGACATCCAAGTCTCCATCTTCCACCTTTGGGACTCCTAAGATGGCAGCACATTCCTCAACAGTAGATTCATACCTTGCTCCTTCAGTCATCCACACAATCCTACCATCTCCAGAAGTGAGCAGTGGAGTAGAATTGCATGATCATCTCGTCGTTCCATGCAGTGAATTCTTTGCCAACAAATTCATCTAAGCCAATGCAATGAAAGTTGTCTTGAACATTTGGGAAGTAATCTTCATTTGCCTTGATGTACTTCCAATCAACGTATCTCATGTCACTTACAGCTGGACTCTTATCAAGCAAGATTGTCTCATAGAAATCTTGTTGCTCCTTGGTATAAAACCTATAGTCCACAGCTGTTTTCCTCCTCTGAGCATATGGATCAATTGCTCTCCATTCCCTCAAACCAGAATCCTTCCTCTTCTTCATGTCCTCAGCAAGCAAATGGCTGGCATTGTGCTCTGGAAGGTGTGGTCTGAGCTTCATCAAAGCAGTGATATCATCATCATCCCCAGCTTCCCTAAAAGTTGAGGTCTTGTTCTTGCTGGAAGCTGGTATCTCTCTAGAGAACCTCTTGGGTTTTTCAGCAGCAGCAGCCTTCTTGGGAGTAGACTTGGTGCTCTTGGAAGTGGTAGCCTTAGGCATAGCATCTGCCATAAGCTTCTTCTTCTTCTTAGGAGGAGCCTTGACAACTGGCTCTTCCTCCTCTTCCTCCTCATCTAGATACTCTGGAGTAGATGGAAGAACTTTAGCTTTGACAAATCTTGTCCTCTCTCTCTTCTTTTTCTCCCCAGCCTTCTTAGGCATAGACTTCTTTGGGGGTGACTCAAGGTGAAGAGTCATTGTTTTCTTCGCACACTCTGGTGCTCTCACTGTCTCTGAGCTAGCATACTCCTTCCTGATAGCTTTCTTCTTCTTGGATGAAGAAGCAGCAGCAGTGGTGCTCTTTGCAGTATCATCCTTCTTGGACAACTCCTCAGGAATAAAGTCCTCATACTCCTCATCTGAGTTGAGCTTCCTTCTTGTCCTTGTAGCAGCCTTGGGAAAATCAGGAGAACTAGGAATGTCATCATAGCTCCCCTCAGGACTAGTGCCTGAACTCATGTCAACACTTTGCTCTTTGAAGTTGTTCTCACTGTCATCTGAAGCAGACATCTCTGACCCTGTGAATAGAGTGTAGAAGAGTGGAAAGTATGAGTCATCACAAAATGCAGACATTTTCAACAGTTTGAACTAAGATTTCTTAAGTTTTGTATTCTACCAAATGTATGTCGGTACAACCGAAGCAAAATTTTTGGACCCACCGAGACAGACATCCTACTTTCCAGAAACTTGGCACCATTTTCGGTCACACCAAAAATTGGTACTCGGTTCCATCGAGGTGTTCTCAGTTTGCCAGAAAAAACGAATCGGTGCTACCGATTCTTTTGCGTCGGTTCTACCGAGATTCATGTGGCGGACGGCAAAACCTAAAAAAATCGTTCGTTCGCTATTCTACTGGAGTTTCTCATGGAAGATTCAATCTCAAATTGTGGCTTATCAATGGAGAAGCCCTAATGCGCAAGAGTCAGAGGTTGGAGCGCAAGAGGGGGTGAAATCGTACCCTAGCTTGGTGACAATTTCGCTACGGTGGCGACGGGGGTGAGGATTCCATCGACGGCGGAGACTTCCAACGGCGGAGGCGCTCGGGAAGACGAAGGCGACGACCAGGGGTCTTGGTTTGACAGCGAGGGTTTCGGAGGGGGCGACGGTTGAAGAATAGATTTCAAAAGTCGGGTCCGCCTCTATATAAACCCATGGATGTCGGTGACACCGATTCTAACTTTTCGGTGTCACCGAGTTCCTCAACTGTCAGCTGACAGGGAAACTCGGTGTAACCGAGAAGATGGAATCGGTGGTACCAAGATAGAAAACCAGATCAACCCTAGGCATTCTGTGAGACTGAGATTTTGGGTTGGTTCCACCGAAATGCACTTGGGAGGTTTTAATGGTCAGTCCTTTGTCGATACGGAACTCCGAGTGCTCCTCACACAGAGAGATCGAAAAGTCCTTGTTCAAATTTTGTGATGCAGCAAGAATAGAATATGAGGTAAGAAAGCATAGATAGCTAGAGAGTGGTCCTAGGCATTCTTGTCCATCCAATTGGCAAAAGAGAAATCAAAAGCCAAATAGCAACAATTGGATGTCCTCGAATGGGTAAATAAATGCAGACCAACATGCTCACACAATAAGATGTCAAATGAAATCATGGCAAACATGCACATACATACTAGCATCTATCAAGCATTTTGGCGATGACGGAGTCATCTATATATGAGTATATTGACTTAGGAGCCAAGTAAGAATACTTGATCATAGGTCATACTCATCGTTTAAGCACAAGTGGGGTTACCACTTTTACATAAAGCATTTAGTGTTGTCACATACTATGAGATGCTTTAACTCAAGTCTTAGAGTAAAGCTCCCCCTTGATGTGACATCCCCCCATAGGAGGGATAAACTAACCTTGGGTTTTGTCGATGAAGACTTCATGTTGGCGAGGTAGTGGTGGATGCTCAAAGTTGATGAAGATCACCATGAGTTGGGAGCATCCTTGTTATTTCCTTACTCTTCCCACCTACATGGGTTAGTCCCAACACACAAGAGACAAATACAAGGATATCTATGGACATGAAGTGCAAAGCATGTGTGATGATGTCCATTGATTTGTTGATTACCTTGTCTCTTGCTTACCTTTGAGGGAATGCGTGACTCCTTGAACTATTGCATAGAGTTGATGTTGATTGCAACTAGTTCTTGCCAATAATGAATGTGAGTGAATTTCATTGGCAGAGTCACCCCTCAAGAACTCTCTAGTTCTTCTTCTTGGGGACCCACATCAACTTGATGGGGATCCTTGGTGTTGAAGTGGCCCTTGTAGAAGTTAAGCTTGAAGTAGCTTTGGGAACCCACTCCACCAAAGCTTGGGATTCATCTTCATATGAGTCAATGTCCTCTTGAAGCTTGTTCTTGCCCTTGAACTTGTGGTCTTGTGGTGAAAGGTCATCTTGAGTGTTTGTCCCCTTGGGAGGAGTATTTTCATACTTCTCCTTTTGAGGAACGAACTTGGGCTTGGGGTATTGCCCTTCTTCCCATTCAACTCCATTAGCGTTGAAGTAGCCAATGCCATGGTTCTTCCGGTATCCTCCGTGCTTGCGTACAATTTCCTCAAATTGCTTACACCCGGCAAGACTCTTGTAGATACATTTCTCTATAATTCCTTTCAATAAAGCGTTTTCTTGCTCAAGTGTAACTTGGCTAAGAGAATCATCATTAGTGGAATCAATAGAACTACTAGAAGCAACATCATTAGATTTAGTATTTTTATTGTTGCTACTAGATGAAGAACCTTTCTTGCCTTTGTTACTAGTTTGTCTAGATTTAACTTGTGGCATGAATGTAGACAAGAGTAATCGTTTGGCTAGATAAGATGAAGTCTTCTTTCGGAGATCGTCATTGATGGCTTTAAGAAACTCATGCTCTTGCTCCAAGGTGAGCTTCTTGAAGCGTAGCTTCTCATGAGTCCTTACAAGCTCTCTATGATCTTCGAGAGTAGATTCATGGACTAACTTAAGAGTGTTTAATTCTTTAGTTAGTTGTTCTATCTTCATCTTATCATCATCAAATGACTTATCTTGACTAGCATGAGAATTATCAAGTTCATTTTGACTAACATCACTAGTTTCATCAAAGTGCAAGTCATCATCACAAAGTAAATCATCTTCATCACTATTGAAATCAAGATACTCGGGGTGTGATACCTTGGGTCCTTTAGCCAAGAAGCAACTTCCACTCCCTTCATTTGGTGAATCAAATAGATCATAGGAGTTGGTAGTCACTAGTGCAAGTCCGGCAACACCTTCATCTTGACTATAGTCGGAGTTGGAGTGATAGCTTCTCTCGGAGTTGTTGTCGGAGTCGGAGCCGGAAACCCATTCACCAACATGAGCTTGATGTCTTCTTCTTGTGTAGCTCTTGGTGTACTTGTCCTTCTTCTTCGAGTCCCTACTTCTCCGAGGGTCTTCGTTCATAACGATCATCCCTACTCCTTCTTTCTCTTTGAGGTGATTCATTCCTTGAGCTTCGTCTTCTAGGTGACTCTTCTCTTCGTTTGTAGGGAGCCGTGGACTCATTGGAGTAGTGTCCGGGTCTCCCACAATTTTAGCAGTTGCGGTCACGACTTGACGAACGCTTCTCTTCATATCTTGAGTTGGAGCTTCGTTCTTTGCCTCTATTCTTGTAGAACTTGTTGAATTTCTTGACCATGAGGCTTATCTCTTCATTGGTGACAAGGTTGTCGCTTGAAGTTGCGGGAGCATCACTTGTGGCTTTGTAAGCACCGCTAGACTTGTTGTGAAGCTCTTCTTTGTCTTTGAGTGTCATCTCATTAGCAACAATCCTTCCAATAACTTCCGTAGGCTTGAGATCTTTGTAGTTGGGCATCATTTGGATCAATGTGCACACGGTGTCGTATCTCTCATCCAAAGCTTGAAGTATCTTCTTGATGATGAATTTGTCGGTCATTTCTTCGCTTCCTAAGCCGGCAATCTCATTGGTGATGAGAGCTAGCCTAGAGTACATCTCCGCGACTCCTTCACCATCCTTCATCTTGAACTTGTCAAGCTGACTTTGAAGAACATCCAACTTGGATTCTCTCACGGACTCGGTACCTTCGTGCATATCAACCAAAGTATCCCAAATCTCTTTTGCATTCTCAAGACAGTTGCTTTTGTTGAATTCTTCGGGGCATAGGCAGCTGAAGAGAATGTCGCATGCTTGAGCGTTGTATTGCAACATCTTCAATTCATCCGCGGTCGCTTCATGATCCGGTTCCTTTCCATCACCAAAGAATTCACCTTGCAAGCAAACATGAACAACAACCCATACGGCGGGGTTATGACCAAGAATATGCATTTTCATTTTGTGCTTCCAACTAGCAAAATTAGTCCCATCAAAGTACGGACCTCTACGGTGATAATTTCCCTCACTAGACGCCATACTCTCCTAGGTTGTGAGACCAATGCAATGGAGACCAAAGCTCTGATACCACTTGTTGGACCGAAAGTATGTATAGAGGGGGGTGATTAGACTACTTAACCAAATAAAAATTCTACCTTTTCCCAATTTTAGGTGTTGGAAGATTTTAGCAATGATAGCAAGTCAAGCACACCCTACACATGCATGTCTAAGAGTATAGCAGCGGAAAGTAACAACAAGCATGTATATAGTAGAGGGTAGGAAGGAAGATCAAACGCAATTTGTAGACACGAAGATTTTTCCCGTGGTTCCGATAGGTGGTGCTATCGTACGTCCATGTTTATGGAGTCTTCAACCCACGGAGGGTAACGGTCGCGAGAGTCCACGGAGGGCTCCACCCATAAGGGTCCACGAAGTAGCAACCTTGACTATTCCATAACGGCTTCCGTCCATGAAGGACTAGCCTGACTATGGGTAGATCTTCACGAAGTAGGCGATCTCCTTGCCCGTACAAACTTCTTGGTTCAACTCCACAACACGAAGTAGGAGGCTCCCAAGCGACACCTAACCAATCTAGGAGGCACCACCCTCCAAAAGGTAATATGCTCGGTAATGTCGATGAACTCCTTGCTCTTGTGCTTCAAGATGATAGACTCCTCAACACACAATCACTCTCTCATAGATTTGGCTATGGTGGAAGAGATTGATTTGGTGGAAAGCAACTTAGGGAGGTTAGAGATCAAGATTCATATGGTAGGAATGGAATAGCTTGATCTCAACACATGAGTAGGTGGCTCTCTCTCAGAAAATATGATGGGGCAAGTATGGAATAGTTCTGAGTGCTTCTCTTTCGAGTGGGTCGTGATGAAGGGGCATATATAGGCATCCCCAAAAATCCAACCGTTACACCTAAAGTGACCAACTCGGTGACACCGATGTGTGAATCTCGGTGGTACCTAAGTGACCAAAAGGCAGTAACTTTTGAATCTCGGTGAGACCGATATATAATTCTCGGTGGTACCGATTAGGTGACCAACGGTCAGATTGCGCAGCTCGGTGACGCCGATTCTCACATCTTGGTGGTACCGATTCTTGACCATGGCTTACCAGAGAGTTTGTCCAGAAACTCGGTGGTACCGATTCACAATTCTCGGTGGGACCGATTCTTGTGAATGGCTATCCAGAGAGTTGGTCCAGAACTCGGTGAGACCGACTGGCAAAACTCGGTGGTACCGAAGACTGAAAATGGCTAAACAGAAAGTTGGCAACTGAACTCGGTGGCACCAAAGTGGAATCGGTTGCACCGATGTGCTAGGGTTTGGCATGGGTCTGTCTGAGTTTGGGAATCGGTGGCACCGAGTGGGCAGTGTTGGTTGCACCGATTTTGGATATTTGACTTTGGACAGACTTTTGTGGAAGAGCTTGTGGGTGTTTTTGGTGACTATCTCTTGTCCACGTGGAGCATCTTGTTCACCAACAGTACCTTACCCCCTTTTAATAGTATTGGCTTTCCTATGGACTCAAAGTGATTTCTCACAAAGTAAAATGTAGAGTCCTCTCGCTTGAAGCTTTGCAAATCTATTTCCTTGCATCTTGGGGTAATTCCACAATCCTCTTGCCATCCCTATCATTTAACTTTTCCTGAAATATGCTTAGTGGAAACATTAGTTTAATGACTTATATGTTGTTATTAATTACCAAAACCACCAAGGGAGCAAATGTGCTTTCACCCTTCTACTGGTCGTGTGAAGATGCACTTGTTGAAATATGATTTCATGCCTGGTTACACACGGTGGACAAGTCATGGTGAGGAAGAGAAGGATGTCAAAGTCAAAGGGAAGGTACATGATGATGAGCTAGAAGGAGGTGTGAAGAATGTTGCAGAACATGAAAATTACCTCGACGGGCAGAAAGAACGCAATGGTAAAGAATTGTCAAAGGAAGATCTAGATGACTATGACCAATCTGGCATCTATCAAGAAGAAGATGACGTTATTCGAAAGGAGAAGTGTAAGAAAAGACGTACAAGCACATCGGATACAGAAACTTCCGTTGAGAGCCCCCGTAAAAATAAGAGAAAAGCTTCCGTTGAGAGCCTCCACACAAACAAGAGGAAAATATCGGTTCAGAGCCCCCGCAGAAACAAGAGAAACTGAGAAACAACGTCGTAGTTGATTTTTATCTATCTTTTATTTATTGTTAATTCGGCAGTTCGATCATATTTTAATACTGATGCGTATGTGTGCAATCTTCTTTGGGATGTGACCTTATCCAACCCCTTTTAACATTTTAGTCTTGAATGTGTTTTATTATTCTACATTTGTAAGTTTGGAAGAAAAATAGCTATGGCGTTGTTGACGTCACCAACAACATAACTAATATATCTATGGCGTTGCATACGTCACGAACGCCATAGCTATTTTTCCCATTGTCTTTGCCCGTTTGGGGGGAAGTGTTCACCGCAAACTTTCGTTTCGCACGCTCGTACACCCTCCGCTCCGTGCGCCGCCGCCACCACCTTTGTCGTCATCGCGGCCACCCCCTTACCCCGGCGCCGCCGCCACCTTCGTTGTCGTCGCCGCCACCCCTCCCTCGCCGCCGTCGCCCACCTTCCCCTCCGGTCGCCGCTCCTCGACTCGCCGTCGACCCCAATCGCCTCGACCTCGACGTCCGCCCCAACCGCGTCGACCTCAAGCCGCCTTTATCCCCTCCCGCCGCCGGCCGACCCGAACGACCTCAACCTCCCCTGCTGTCGACCTCAACCTCCCCTGCTGTCGACCTCAACCTCCCCTGCCGCCACCTCGATTCCTCCGGTAAGTGCTCGAAATGTGTTCGAGGAAATGTGGTTCAAATTTTGTTTCGATGGAAATGTGGTTGCTTGTGTATTGTTTGCAGGGAATGCATAGGGTTGCCAATGTTTTGGCGAAACGTAGATTAATTTCCGTTTCGTAAAATTTCTGGCAACAAATATGTCCTATTTTTAGCAAAGGTCATGCCGAAATTTTGTATTATATATATGAATTAATAAGGTTGCCAATGTTTTGTATTTGTAGATGTCCAATCAAACGAACAACGCGCATGACTCTTCTTCGACACATTCGGCACACGACAGTGATGCATTTACGGACGCGCAGGAACATGAAGATTATGATGATGAGCTTAATCCAGATGAGTACTATATGAGAGGCAGATGCTACAGTGTTCCTCCTGGTGCGGACAGTAATCCTGATATGGACACTGATGGAGAGGACACAGAGGAGTATTCTCCTGCGGAAGAGGTGGATGTGGAGGTCGACGAGCATGTTTCAAAATCCAAGAAGCAACCGAAACCTAGGAGCCGAAATGCTATAGGCACCGACAGGCTCGTCGTCACATGAGTTAACGAGACTGGTGAGCCTGTTAGTCTGCGGAAAGCCGCTGCTCACTATGGCAACACCCTAGGTGTTATCCTTCGAGAAGTTTGCTCCATCAACGAGACAAATTTAAGGGATATGGACAAAGCTAATCTGCGAGAACTCCTCATAGGTGCACGCAAGATTCAAGTTTCCTGAGGAGTATGACAACCTATCGTACCCAAAGAATCGGGGTAAACAACCATGCAATCCATAAGTTCTCAAAGAATTTGAGTTCTTGGAAATCTGCAGCAAGAAAAGATATTGCAACAAAACCCGACATAGATATCTCCGAGATCCAAATGGGACTATCATTATCCCGAAGACCGGGAGCTGCAACGGCAGAGAAGGAGAGGCAACAAGCAGAGCATTGAACAACAAATAATGGAAGCCACCGCCGCAGCCACAGCCGCAGCCACATCCAACATCGAAGAACGCATCAACATTCAAAGCCAAGCCCAAGCCCAAGCCATGCTGCCTTCAATAATCGAGAGCGTGAAGAATTGGATCAAGAATGGCGATCTAGGAAACATTGTGGTCCAAACTAATTCGGCCAAGGATAGCAGCCATCATTTTGTCACTTTCATTGGTAAGCCGTCAGCAATGGATGCTCTCAACGTTCTTACTGAAGACACTCCATGCAGTCTCTTAGCTTATGTGCGTGATGAACTGGTTAAAGTTGCAATAGGGTCGATCATTCGCCCCAAAGATACCATGATGCACGGAGTGCCCATGCCCGAGGGGGTCTTCAAAGTTGAGGTGTCTGTTGTCATAAGGGGTTTCGAAGATATTTCTCCTCCCATACAACCTCCGGGTGCGAATAGCCAGTTAACCCTCTCAGAATGTTTGGGTTGGCCAATGCAGTGGCCGAAGAATCAAATTCAGCTAGGAAACGTCCAAATCTCCCCAACCTCGCAGCAGATGAACAATGACAACACACGTGGGCGAGGACCATCTCCTTTGGGTCAGATTAAACTTAAAGTTCGTAACAACGACAATGTGCATGTCGGTGAGGACCACGACAATGCGGTTGTCGGTGGTGAGGACCATGTCAATGGTGGTGATTTGGGCGGTGAGGACCATGCTATCAATGGTGGGGATTTGGGCGGCGAGGGCCATGTTAATGGTGGTGATTACGGCAGTGAGGACAATCTACTTGTCAATCGATACTTCCTTATTGACGAATATCAGAAATCAGATCCCAACATATGCAATCTTGATGGACCTATGTCTGCTGGTCCTGCTCTTGGATTCTCATCTATGCCTTCGCTTGCTCAACAGGAATGTGTTGTTCCTTGCCAGAAGAGTCTTTTCAATGAGGACTTCACACCACCAGACACATAGGTGCCACCACACAGGGAAAATTGCTGAGTCCAAACACACTCAATGCGATGGTCACAAATGCATTGCCAGACAATATAGCCAGCCAGCCTAACCCGACACGCAAGAAGAAGAGAAAGAGACTAGCAGCTGGTAATAATACGAAGGCACATGCTGTCAGCCAACCGGTTCAGACAAGTATACAAGTTCGGCATGTCGTTCAATGGCGGAATTACCATTCCCCAGGTGATCCCATCCTTCTGAAGGAGCTCAGCGATCTTCTGTAGACAGAATTGAGGATTCTGCATGACACAGTTCTATCTAGGGAGAAGTATGCATTCTCTGCTGGAGGTGGGTTTCGCCCTGTTTTTTCAGTGATGGTGCCACCAAATCTTGGTTTGTGGGACGATTTCCCCGCGGATATATTCTATGTGCCGTTCGAAGACATCATCAACATGTTCCGTCTAATGAAGCTTAGTTCTTCCTTAGTACGCCTATGGGCAATCAATGCTGCCGACACTGCAAAATGTGAGCTCAACAAGGATGTCACGGTAGCGGACCCTTACCTCATGCACGAGACCAACACCGATCACCCTGAGCGCCGACAAGCTATGCGGAAGTATTTGACAGACTTCATGATTGCCAACATGGACAAAGACTGCCTTCTCATGCCCTACCATCCGAAGTAAGTCATTATGTCTAGCTAGATTACTATTTCGTACAATCTCGTTATGCATGCTTCCACGTAACACCATTAATTAACTTGATCGACTTTGTATGCAGAGAACATCGTGTCCTCATCGTTTTTACCCCGAAGTTCGCCGAAACTTATTTCTTGGATTCGACGAGGAAAGTGAAAAAGACTACAGAGGCATCAAGAAGGTCCTGGATGAAGCACTTTTCGAGTATACCAAACGGGAAGGAGTGATCAGAGACGGATATCGCAAGTTTGACAAGTTTAAAGCGGTACGCTTCGGCCACAAAACTGACTTTTGTTGCATGCAGCAGCCGGAAAACAGTGATATAGATGGCTACTACGTTGTCCACCACATGGAGGAGTACATACAGGAGGGAGAACGCCTTAAAAAGAACTCAGATGTCTTTGCATGGGGGAAGAAAATGGAGGAAATTAGCCCGGGAAATAAAAGAGATGAACTCAGACACATCCAGGTGAAGTTTGCTACCATCCTCAACAAGGATGTCATCAACCATGCCAGGGTTTTCAATGGCGGCGCACCTTCTGGCCCGGAGGAGATAAAAGCTCGCCTTCGGAAGCAGGGGCTTGATGCTGACGGTCCTATGTCTATCACGGATCCGGCGAAGAAATATGTTAATGATCCTTATGCCGATATGTAATAGGATAGTGTCAGCTACCAATGCTGTTGGTTCTACAATACTGCTAGCTCGATCAACTACATGTTCGTGTGGTTTTGTGTTATAGTACTTCAAAACTTGATCATTAGCTATCTTAACTAATTATGTAAGCACTATCTACGAATCTAAAATGTCTTTCAATTGCCTTTATTTGTTACCTTATTCTGCCAGGTGCCCTTTCCCGCTGTCGTGGCAGCGATTTTCCGATGCTTACAAATTAAGTAATGGCGTGCTGAGAAGGTACAACGCCTGTAATGTTTTTCAGTTATTTGTGACGTCGGAATAATGTGTACGCCATAGATACAGGTCATAATGCCAGTGTACAACATAATCCGACGCCATAGGTATTCTAAATACTGCTGGCGTAGGCTCCAACGCCACCACTATTTTTTTAACTGTGGCGCCATATTGCTGGCGTCGGGTGTCTATGGCAGCAAGGCCCTTTTTGCCACGCCATAGCTAGGCTTTTCTGCTCTAGTGCTTGTTCTTAAAAATTGAATTGAACAATTGAACATCTTGTGTGAAAAAACTCAAATAAATAGTTGGCGTGTTTACTACACCAGGTTTAACCGGGACCACCTATGCCATGCCCCATTGATTGCTACATGTTTCATTTGTTGGCTCACATATGTTGACCAATTACTCTTTCCATAGTGTTGGGTGCCACACTATCTTCACTACACTATGCACATTATGCTTGGATTGTCTTACACTTTGTGGTATGGGGCAAACCCAAGGGTGGCCCGATCTTCACGAATTGGAGGTGGATTCGAGGAAGAAAACGAAGAACACGAAGAGCATGCGGGGAAAACGTGGAGAAATCAAAGGGGAAAACACTCTAATGGACAAGATCCACAACAAGTACTCCTCAAATCACAAGCAGTACATGAGGTGCATCATGATCCAAGAACAACACTGGAAATAAAGATACATGGGTAGTTCATCCAAATCTCTAGGAGAGATGGGCCTTGAAATCCGTAGACGGATCTTCCCTTGAAAGGGGCCTTGACATCCTCTAGGGATCTTCTCCGGTGGAGGCCTTGGTCTCCATGTGAGAAGTAGAGGAAGGAGCAAAGCTCATCTACGAATGAGCTATCACTTTGCTAACCTTAGAAATGAGGAGGGGTGAAGTATATATAGTCCTAGCCACAAAGGGGTAAGTGAGAGAGAGATACAAGTCCATAGGACACGATTGCATACACACAGGTACCAGACATCCGGAGGACGTCGGTCGTCCGGTGGCTCGGGAAGGTCCGGACATCACGAGAATTTGGCTCAGGTACCATGGCACCGGACTTCCGGACATGGTCGGTCTTCCGGAGGATGGAGGTCATCAGATGTCCAATGACTTCTGGTCGTCCGGCCGCTATAGCTCGTCGACAACTCCTTCTCTTGCTGCCCGCGCTCCGACTTCTTCCGTCTCCGCTTCCACACTTGCCTCGCGGATGGTGTAGGTGTACACTTGCGCTCTCACTCCTCCTCGTCATCCGTGAAGCTCCGACAATGCCTATGTATGCACACGACAGGAGTGTCAAGTAGTATACCATCCTCGAAGGGGTCAAGTGGACACGTGTAAAGGAGATGATTCACCTTTATGTATGTGAAGTAGAGGTCGCACGTGTCACTTGCCAAACGGACTCTTGACGTGGTGATGTCCGTAGGATGCTCCGCATCATCCCCTCCCCCTTGGGAAAGATCCGTCCTCGAATCGAAATCCAAATCACCATTGGAAAGAGATGGCGTCGCCGTGTAGAAGTGGACGATTACCAAGCACTCATCAGCATCAAACTCGAAAGGGGCACTCTCCAATGTCGCACCATCTAGTAATTCCTTCAAAAGGAGAAAATATGACAAACACTTGGAAAAACAAATGTGGTTAGCGTTACTACAAAACCTAGCATTCAAGTGGCGATTCACCGCACAAGTATTGTCATCATTCATAACATATGGTGTGACAAGGGATTGTGGCATGTCATGTAAACATATAAATTGTGCACAATCAAAGTCATCATGGGAACAAGTATGCAAAGGTGAGGTAGGGATGCCAATATGTGTGACAAGATAACAAGCATCTACCTCATGGTCATAGCAATCATGCACAAAGCAATCAATGAAAGGTCTATGGTAGGCATATGAATCATTCACAACACCAAATAAAATGAATTATCTAAACACATGGGGCAATCCAAAGTGCAAGGCAATCCAAGCATAATGTGCATATGGTGTAGTGAAGCTAGAGTGGCACTCAACACAATAGGAAGAGCAATTGGTCATCATGTGTGAGGCAAGCAAGTCAAGTATGTAGAAATAAATGGGGCATGGCATATGTGAAGAAATGACATTGTTGCAACCAAATATATGATAGGAGCAAGTAATCCACAACTTGGATGCAACACACAAGGTATATATGTCATGAGGCATGGAAAGATGACAATCATGAGTGGAAGCAATATCTCTATCATGTGTGCAAATATGTGGTCCAAGATGACCAATATGTGTCATGGTGCAAGCTACACAAGTAGGAAGATCAACAATATCCATGCTCAAGAAGGATGTCACCTCAAAAGCATGAGCTTGTGTGTCGTTCACAATGCCGATGCGCAAGCAAGTGCGATGTAGAAACGCGTCGGTGTAGCATGGCTTGCTCTCAAGAGCTCGAATGGTCAACTCATGTGAAGTGGAAGTTGACATGTAGTCAAAGTATCCTACACATACACACAACAAAGGAAACAATGTATGTTCATGGTAGACAAACACATCATCTATCATGATGGTTCTCTTCTCTTGCAACAATTAGAAGCAAAAGTGCATGAATAATATGATGCAACAATGGCTATATTCATGGCACTAGGCATACGGTGCAAAGGAAGGCAAGCATGCTTCACATGAACGATATCAAAAGCTCCAATAATATGAGAGAAAGCTATCAGGGCAATCTCATTAGCAAAATTAATGGCATTGTTGCACTCAATACATGGAAAATCATCTAGCAGGAGAGAGGCAACACATGGAGACATATGACAACAAGCAATAGCAATCATGTGCGAAGCATGGCAATAGTTGTCATCAACCGCATGAAATGAGCAAGTAGTAATCATCGGTGATGCAACCCATGAAGCAAGAAAATCGATCATGTCATGCAAACTAGTAGTGCAAAGATGCGATATACTAGATGAAATCATGGCAATCATGTGATTTGAGGAAATAGTAGGCGTAGACAATGCACATGACATATCACAAGCACGAAAGCAAATAATGGGAAACGCATAACCATTGTATTGGCAAGAAGTCCTATGTAAAGAGCAATTGGTCAATATGACTCTCCCAACACAAGCATCAACAATAGCATGGCACACAAAAGGAACATGGCAATGAGAAGAAATATCTCCACTAACCTTGCAAATACACATATAGATACGAGAATCATAGGTCATGTGTAATGCAAAGCATGGGTCATAAATGCATGGCAAGGGCATAGAAATGAGCATATCATGCAAAGTGAACATGGCAATATGGGTAAAGGATATATAATGGACAATAAGCCATAACCATGTGAGGGCCATGTAAAATAAATGCGCGAAGTATTTGCGCAAAGAGGGTGGGTGGAGGGTAAACACTCCATGGTAACACACATCTTCATTGCTTTCTAGAGCTTGTTTCGTCAACTCATGCGCTTGCGAGGTTAACGGAGAATCATGTGTACCTACACAACAAGGAGACACACGAAACAAAGTGTGTGCGTGGTAAATGTACACATGATCCATCATGATGTGTATGTGCATGTGAGAGTTAGCACAAGATAAGCAATGCTCAAAGAAATTTGAGGCATGGTATAGGAATACGTTAATCATCATGCAATGATAGTTATTATGCTCAACATGAGTGGGACGCAAATTATAGCAAGTGTGTGGCACAAGTATATCATACGTATCAATGGAAAGCATATTGTGCACACAATTATTGGAATCATGCAATGTATGGGATGGGTCAAAATCTCCCAACATGTATGAGGAAACTATGGCGGTCTCGTCATGTGCAAAGCGGAATTATAATATGGACAATATGGACAACATCCAAAATAATGCATATCCAAAGCTAGGTGGTCATGGCATATCATATGTGAGCAATTGCACAAATGATGAAACGGAAGCATGGCAATATCATCACAAGAAAAGCAAATACCAATAACCATGGGTTTGTCATCTATGTCATATTAGCAAATCGGGTTTATTTTAATGGCATGTGCATAGTTACTACGATGAGATTGAAAGATGCGATATGGGTGATGTCATTCATAGCATATGACAAGTCAAGCGGATTGTCAAACATGATGTGACCTATAGAATTTTCACAAGATATCCTATGCAATATGCCAACACAACTAATAGACTCCACATGAGAATCGTCAAACTCATCATAAATCGTTAATTCATCACATGAGAAACTCGTACAATCATGAAGCATGGCAATAGGGTCATCATCATCATGCAAGCAAGCAATGTCCACTAGTGGGAGAAGAGTATCACCTTCACCTATGTTACCTTTCTCATTCCACACATGTGGTGTAGGTGAGGTGGCATAGACCAACTTGTGGTCATCTTCATTGTGATGGAACCATGTGGGGGTGCATCATATTCCACTATGGCCACCGTCTTGTCTGAAGGAAGGACGAAGTCATCGAGGATCAGCGCATCATCGTCTATGGGACCTAGCACCAAATGAGAAGACACAATAGAGGTAGAGGTTAAGTTGTTATAAATCAAAATGGCCTCACATGCCCTATCAACTACCTCACTCTCTATATTTGGTGTGTTGGAAGGGAGAGAGGGATTTGGTGGAATAGTTGTTGTATTGCTTGAGCCTCGTGGGCATATATATAGGAGCACATGATCATCTTGGAGTACAAGTCAAGGCAGGAACAAATCCTAGTCTATCTATGTTTCCTAAACAATCACGATACTCAACATCCCCCCGCAGTCACAACGGTAGTGATGCAGACAGTGAGACTGGAGAAGAATCCAAAGTTAGCCGACGGTCATCCCCCCCAAAGTCGTAACGGTCGATGCATCGCGGAAGTCGTGGCTGGAGTAGAAACCGACGAGGTTGCTCGAGCAAGGCGGTAGCCCTTTGTGCCGTTTGTCGAGGTAGCAAAGAGCGTAGGGTAGTGTAGCCATGGTCGAGGTAGCCGCGCAAAGAACGCCGTGGTCGATGTCGAGTCGGGGTAGCCGGTGTCGAGGTAGTCGCCGAGGAGCCACGGGCGCAAGGAGGCACCGAGTTAGTCATGGGCGCAGTGGTGTCGAAGTAGTGGTGCGTCGGGAAGATGATGAAGTTGAGACGTGTCGCGCCGAGATTGCCAAGTCCAGGGACACGTCGTGGACGAAGGCATGCATCGGTGTTGCCAGCACCGGGCATGCGTATACGGACGAAGTCCATGTTGACGATGCGTTGCTCCAGGCTTGCCAGACTTGGGAACACATCAGGGACGAAGGCACGCGTCGGTGTTGCCAGCACCGGGCATGCATAGATAGGGACCTCCACACAACTGGTACGCCATGTTGAGGAGGCTAGCAGAGAAGGACTCGACGACGATTGCGGCGCAAATCGGCGGGGGGCCGATGTCGCCCGCAGTGGTCGTAGTAGATGAAGTGGCCGGGGTAGACGACGGCGACGCTGGCGATGAGCTGGTGCTGGACGAAGAAGAAGGGGGTGGGCTAGCGGCACGACTCGGGTGAGCGAGCTGCAGCGGCGCCGAAGAAGAGCGGCGGTGGCGGCCTGACGGCGACGGCAACAACTAGTTAGGAGCGCGGCGGCGAGGCTCGAAGTAGGCGAGGAAGAACCCGACAGCGTGACAAAGACCAGCGCGGACGGTGGCGTTCCCGCGCTAAGGGAGGCGGCGCGGCGCATACCACGTAGAGTCGACGCTCGGAGACGGCGGAGTGAACCACGAGCTGCGGCGCTATGGCCCTAAGGGGCGATGCAGCGGCAGCAGGCGGTTGGGGCGACGACGGGAAGACCTCGGGGCGGCTGCATGGATCGCGTGCTGTGGCGCTACGGCCCGAAGGGGCGGCATAGCGGCGGTGCGCGGGTCGGTGCAGCCATGGGGACGGCCTCGGGTGGCGGCGGGGACCGCGTGTCGCGACACTACAACCCGAAGGGGCGCTCTAGCGGCGGCTCGCGGGTCGCGTGGACCGCGTGTCATGGAACTACGGCCCGAAGGGGCGACATAGCGACAACGGGCGAGTCAATGCAGCCATGAGGAGAACCACGGGGCGGCGGCGCTGCGGCCCGAAGGGGCGATGCAGCGGCAGCCCGGTGCTCGATCGGTGGAGGGGCGCGCTTTACTCTGGACAATCTTCATGGGACCCGCGGAGGCGCGCGCAACCGACGGGCCAGGTCGGTCGCACGGCGTAGATGAGGAGGATCGCGGCGGCGGGCGGGTGATCAATCCTATCGCGCGCGAGCTCGGGGATGCTGCTTGGTGGAGGTGGGATGGCTGCGGAGTCCGAGATGATATCGGGGACGACGGTCGGCAGGGCAGCCATACATGCGCGGTGTACATCGACGGGCGGGCTGGCACGCGAACGGCGGCTGTGATGGGCCTCCACATGGTGCGAGGCCGCCGGGGCGGGGTGATGCAAGAGTCCCGATTGGAGCAGGGCAGTGACGGCCGGCGAAGATCGACGGGCGGGCCGGCACGCGGACGACGGCTTTGAGGGGCCACTGCGTTACGCGAGGCCGCCGGGTCAGTGGAGAGGCCGGGTCACGTTGATGTCGGAGTAGAGGCGCGGTGGTCGACTGCGGCGGCGGGCGACACAAACCGATCTAAGATCGAAAAACCAAAAAGAAAACGCCGATCAATGCAAAGAGAGAAAAACCCCGATCAACAGATCGGGGAAAAGACTCTCTAGGGCAGCCGGTCAACACGACCGGCGGACGAACCCTATCTACGGGCGGCGCGGCCCCCGGCGGCGGTCATGGAGGCCGACAGCCCCAGGGGCGGTGCGCGGCGGCTAGGTCTAGCAACTTGCGGCATATACCATGTTGGAACTGAGAGAGGGATTTGGTGGAATAGTTGTTCTATTGCTTGAGCCTCGTGGGCATATATATAGGAGTACATAATCATCTTGGAGTACAAGTCAAGGCAGGAACAAATCCTAGTCTATCTATGTTTCCTAAACAATCACGATACTCAGCATGGTGGCTCACACACTCCCTCAAGGTAGGTGCACTCAAACTCAAATATGGTGGAGTCACTCATCTCACTCAAGTGGTGGGGGTTGTGGCTCTCCTCACATGGGAATTGGGGCAACTTATCATATATGGGGCTAGTGGTGAACTCACTCTCACTCTCAATATAGTGGCATAAGTCTCTCAAATCATGTCCAAACGCCGCCGTGGTCGAAGGGAAAATCCCATGCTCAACCATCTCTTCACCGTCGCCGTGGATGAAGGCCGGAGATGGCACATCATCAGTCTCCTCCATGACTGAAGGGAAAATCCCATGCTCGATCATCTCACTCTTGCCTCCAAAGTTGGAAGCATCTTCCTTGTTCGCCACCTTGTCATTCGCCTCGAAAGCACATTCCTTGAGTGGATCCGTAGTAGTGGTCGTCGTCTCGCCGTCTTCAAAAAGATTCGTGGTAGACTCGGCATCGTCAATGCCACAAAGAGGGATGGCGGTGAAGTTAAACTTGGGAGCATCATCTTGGAGCTCGTCAGGCTTGGACATCTTTGTGGTACCATCCTCATGCTCGTTGTCGTGGAGCTTGGTCGTCGCAAATTGTGCTCGGGGTTGAGTATCCTTGGCCTTGAGCTCTTGTTCTGCCTAGAGAGCACTAATGTAGAGTTCGTCGAGAGACTCGTAGTTATTGGTGAAGATAGTCTTGGCGATGTTGTTGTTCAATCCCATCATGAAGTGGGACTTCATACAAATGGGGTCGTCCATGTCGGCTCATCGCAAGGCTTTCTTCATCTCCATGAAGTCTCGTCGAGGTACTTGGATCCTTGTATGGTGTTCTCCAATTCGCGTTGAAGATGTTTCGTGTATGTAGAAGGCACAAACTCTCGCCGCATAGCTTTCTTCGTCTTGGACCAACTAATGTCGAAGCTCTTCGAAGGTGTGTGAAGCCACCAAGTCGATGCATAGTTGTGGAAGTTCCTTGTGGCGCACTTCACTTGATCTTCGGAAGGGACTTGAAGTAGCTTGAGGTAGGTGTCCATCGTGCGCTCCCACTCGAGATACTCCTCGGCATCTTGACTCCCATAGAAAGGAATCTCATGGCCGATGTCAATGTCATAGTAGCTCGTGGAAGACGCGGACTTGAGCTTGGGGATCTTCTCTTGAAGTGCTTGTCGGTGAAGATGCCGCATATCCGAAGGCGAAGATGCCTTGAAGTCGCTTGGCGAAGATGCCAAGGTAGGTGGTGAAGTCGTCGAGCGGTGGTTGTTGTCGAGCTCATGACCTTCATGCTTGTTCATCATTTGACACCTTGATGTTGGCGTCATTATTTTTTCATGTCGTTTATGGTGTCGATGCCGATGTGATCTTGCCGGAGATGGAAGCTCGGAAGCATGTGCACTTGAGCGCCTTCTCGAAGATGAGGAAGACCTCTTGACGGTGTTGATGAGTACCTTGAGCTCCTCCATTTGAGCATCTATCTTGGCGTCGATGAAGTTCTTCATGGCATCGAACTCGTTGTTGTGGGCGTAGACCGAAGTAGATGTGTCATCCCTATCCATAGAAGCAATCGAGAAGGTGTGAGAACGAGATGGAATGAACATGTCGAAGTTACCTCTTTCCGAAGTTGTAGATAGATCTCAAAAGACCAGAATGAATGCAAGGAAAAGAGTGCATTTGGTGACAAAACTTGTCCAACCTCACAACCTACACAAATGACTTATAGTGGATCTCGGTGGGGTTAATGGCACAAAAATGAAGCAAAATGAAGTCCAAGATGTTGGGCCCCTGGGACTGGGGGTATCCAGGCCCGTCTGCCTGAGGCCCAAGACACGACGCGTGGCCTGGGCCTAGTACGGCCCACCGTAGGCTTCACGAGCGAGGCCCTCACGAGGGCCCCCGCCTCGCGAGGCATTCGACCAAAGGCATCTCCACAAGCTTCATGAGGACGCCCTCGCGGGGTCGCCTCCCGGGGTTGCCCGCCGGGGGCTTCGCGGAGCAGATAGGTCAAAGGTGGTTCAGCGGGGCCGTGCAACCCTGCCCCGTCATGAGGGCAATGCGCGCCCCGCCAAGCAACGTCCGGAGCTGTGGCAGCACGCTTCGTTGGGAAGACTTTCCCCTTTGATGTTAAGGGAGCAGGGCCAGCCCGTCGGTTCCCAAAGCAACCCCCAAAGGTTTCCCGTTTGGTGTAAGAAGGCCAAGGTTGGGGGCTCGCCAGGACGGAGGTCATCCCCGAGGCCACCAGCGCGTCACGAAGGGAGGCTTTAGCAAGCGAAGACTACTTTTGTCAGGATAAGCTGCAGTCATGTCCCCCTTCAAACTAGCGCTGGTGGCAACCCTTCCCGCCGGATATTTTCGGGGGAAGAGGACCAGAGCCGGTAAAAAGGAGACAGGGCATCCACCGTAGAATGGACCGCCCCCCTCTGTATTCACTCTCATCTCCAAGAAATCCACACAGGCAGGAGTAGGGTCTTACACCGCGAGGTGGCCCGAACCTGGGTTAACCACCGTGTTCTTTGTTCTTCCCCCAAGCTCAAGCACGCCCGAGCATCGCCATAGGTTAGCAAGGTAGAGTAGGGTTCGGGAACCGGCGCACCCCAGAGTTCGAACCTCTTTGGGGTCCCTGGAGCCCCGATTCCGACATTTTGGCGTGTCAGGTAGGGGTGCGCCGCTGTTCTCTAGCTCTGTTTTGGCTCCGCCCTTGCCAACCCCATGGCTGAAGCCCATCATGTGCGTGCTGAGCGCCGAGCGGCTCGCGTCGTCCAGACCGCACCCGCGGGCCGCGACGGCCGCCATCACTCCGCCGGCCCCGAAGCTGCTGCCGCCACCGACCTTGCTGCACGCGAACAACAAGACTCCTCCGTGCACCCTTCCGTGTAGCAGGACGACCGCACCGCCACCGCCTCCTCCTCCCACGCTCGCCTCGAGCACAGGAACGCACAGGCCGCGCTGCTCATGGCGCGCGAGCTGCTTCGTTACCGTCCGGCGGACGCCGGCTATGACGCCTGGTTGGGCCGCATCACCGAACTCGTCACCGCCACCGGAGAAGCCCCGGTGCCCTCTCGCTCGCTTCGTCCCCTGCCGTCTCGAGCCGGGGACGTGGCACACGGGGCGCCACCGCCACCTCCCCTGCACGATGAGCCGGTTGAGCCTCGGCGCGACCCGCCCCGCGGGGCACCTCCACCAGCCCAAGACGAGGCCAGCTGTCAGATCGTCCACCGCGCGCTGCCGGACGCATGGGTAATCCTCGAGCGGCAGCGCTAGCACCAAGACCGGATCATCCACGACGCTGCGGCTGCCGGGCGCCAGAACCGGGCTGCCCTCGCACGTGGCGTCCCTACCAGCAGCGTGGGCTGCCGGGCCTTCACTCGCGAGTTGTGCCGAGTGGTTTGGCCTGTCAAGTTCAAGCCTGAGCTGCCCCCGTGCTACAACGGCGTCCCTGACCCCATGGAGTTCCTCCAGCTCTACGCGCTGAGCATCGAGGCGGCGAACGGTGACGACAAGGTCATGGCAAACTGGTTTCTCATGGCCCTCAAGAATGGCGCGTGCTCATGGCTCATGAACCTGCCCGAGGAGTCGATCTCTTCTTGGAGCGAGCTTCGCGAGCTGTTCATCACCAACTTCAAGGGCACGCATGACCGCCCCCTCTCCGTCAACGACCTGCGGCGCGTGAACCAGCGCCCTGGAGAGACCCTGCACAAGTACATCCAACGCTTCAGTCAGGTGCGCAATAAGATCCCGCACGCCTCGGACGAAGCCATCATCATGGCGTTCTCCAATGGCGTCAAGGACGTCCGGATGTGCGAAAAGCTCGCCATCAATGATGGACTCAGCTCGGCTCTGGAGCTCTTCAACATCGCCGACACATGCGCCAAGGCCGAGGAAGGTCGCCTGTTCATCCACAAAGACCCTGACGCCGCACCGGACGACATCAAGGCGAAGGCCAAGGAGGTGAAAAGCAAGGATCTAGCCGTTCTCGTGGCGGAGCCCGAGCAAAAGCATGGCCACGACCACGACGCGCCCGAGAAGGACCGTCACCCGTTCTGCATCTACCACGACGTGCACACCCACAACACTGAAGACTGTCAAGAGCTGAAGTCTCTCTGTGACGAGCGTGTCGGACGGCGTCCAGACCGCAACGACCGCAGCGCCGGCCGCAGAGGCGACCGCGGCGGCGGCAGGTGGGACAGCTGCAGCGGCAACCCCCGCCAGGGCTGGCGCGAGCAGCTTCGAGAGGCCGCCTGGTGTGAGCAACCTCGCGAGGCATGCCCTCAGGATAACACTACTGTCCCACCACTGCCACCACCGCCCTAGAGGAACGACAACAACCAGCGCGACGAAGGGGCTGAGGGCTATCAGGAGCTTCGCGTGATAGCCTATATCCTCGGCGGAGCCCACACCCCGGCGTCCAACCGCCTGTTCAAGCAGTTCTCTCGAGAGGTGAACGCTGCCCTCCCGAAGCTAGAGGCCATGCGCCCCCTCAAGTGGTCGTAGTATGCCATCTTCTTTGATGCCAGGGACGACCTCAAGTCCACAGTAGCCGCGGGCGTGCTTCCTATGCTGTGCACCCGCACCATCAGCAACATCATGGTCACCAAGACCCTCATCGATGGAGGCACGTGCCTCAACAAGATCTCCATGGAGACCTTCGAGACGCTCTAGGTGCCTTATGACCAGCTGATGCCTACCAGGCCGTTCTCTGGGGTGACCGAAGGGTCCACCGTTCCCTTGTTGCAGGTTTGCCTCCCGGTCACTTTCGGCACACGCGACAACTATCAGACTGAGCTCATCGACTTCGACGTGGCACACATCGGCCTCCCGTACAACACAATCCTGGGGTACACGACGATGTCCAAGTTCATGGCGGCGACTCACCACGGCTACAACGTCCTCAAGATGCCTGGTTGCAATAGCATCATCACCATCTCCTGCGATGAGAAGGACGCGGTCTGCTCCCTCGAGCGTGCCTACAAAGCTGCTACGACTAAGCATTCTGATGATGAGGGAAATGCCAGACCATGCGAGGCCGCGCCCCCGAGGAAGAAGCAGCTGCTTCCCATCCAAGGCCCTACCAAGGCGAAGAATGCGGCGCCTAGCACCAGCGCCGCGAGCCCCGTGCCCGTCGCCAGCGCCTGCCTCCCCCCAGCATAGGAAGGCGCGCCCGGCACCTCCCCCAGGCTTGGCTCGGTGGCTTCCACCTGGAAAGCGTCTGACCTGACCCGTGTGATGAGGGAGGTGCTCGGGCACCACTTGGAGGCATGCTTCGACGCGCGCCCCCGCAAGCAAGGGAGGCGGCGCCAAGCACCCGAGGCACAAGAGTTCATCACCCGAGAATCGGCAAGCTGCGAGAGGCTCGAGCCATCCGCGGCGAGAGTCATCCAGGACGACCCACCAGTCCAGCCGCGGCTCCCGAGGATGACGTCAAGGTGCACATGTGCCTCGACATTGCGGGCCTCAACAGGGCCAGTTCGCACGGCCTCTTCCTGCCATCGCACGCTGGACGAGGCAGGGGAGTCGCCGCTGGCTACACTCGTATGCCCTTTGGCCTGGAGAATGCCGGCGCCACCTTCTAAAGGGTGATGCGGCTCGTGATGGCGCCTCGTGAGGCGTCGGGCCCTCGCGGGCCCTCGAGACGTTAGGGCCGAACCGGTCCCTGAGAGGTGGACCTTCGCGGCACGCTTCGCCAAGCAGCCGGACGCTCCCGCGGCAGCGTAATTGCCAGGTGACTTTTTGGTTTGTTAAAATTGAGGGCGCCCCCCGGGCTGCATTATCCTCAAGCGGGCAAGGGTTCCCCCCTTTAGCCTCCGCACTTTTTGGTTGTGTAGCGAATTTGGTTATCCTTCGATGAATTTATGACGCTTGCTTAAGCCTTGCGCCTGGTGCTTTGTCACCACCTGCATTTGTCGCGCCCTCGTGACCCTTCTCCCGGCTACCCCATGACCGGGGTTGGACACGGCGTCTGTGCTCGGGTTCGTCCCTGCAACATTGATAAATCCAAGTCATCGAGCTCTGTCTCGCGGGCCTGCTCCCATGCACATCACCTCACAGAGGTCCTTGGTGTCTCTCCCTTTCATGGAGCTGCTACGAGCAGGCGAGTAAGGGTGCAGCCCGATATTGTATGACTGCCAGTGAGGTGTTTCGCCACCTCGAGCAATGCGCGTCAGGCAACTTCTCCCTTGGGCATCCTACGGAGGAACTTGACACGGCGTCTGTGCTCGGGTCCGTCCCTGGAGCGTCGCCAAACCCGAGTGACCGAGCTCTGTCTGGCAGGCTAGACCCGCACACGTCACCTCAGTGGGTCGTCGGTGTCCAACCTCTCTATATGGTGGCCTCGGGACGACCACCCGACGCGCATCGCCCCCATGTACCAACATTACGTGAGCGCGCAGCGCGCCAGAACAGCTAGGTGCAAACCTCCTGAAGACTCAAGAAGGAGTTCCTGAGCCCGGTGCCTAGAATATCCAACACCTCCTTTTATCGCCGCCCGTGATCCTCTCACGTAAGAACGAGCTAGATGGGCTGGAGGATCAAAGAACCCTCTCTACCCCTGAGGCCAACTTCCGTAAGATAGTTAAGGCCCATCTTCTCAAGCTGCTCCAGTTTCAGAATGAATACTGGAGAAAACGCTGTACGATCAGATATATCAAATTCGGGGAAGAAAATACAAAACTCTTCCAGGCCCTCGCAACGGAGAGATACCGAAAAAACTCAATTGCTTCACTCAAGCTTCCCGATGGGTCGATCGCCACTGATCATAATGCAAAGGAAGCGATCCTATTCAAGGATTACAAGGAGAGGTTCGGGGGTTGCTCCGCTCCATCGATGAAATTTGATCTTGCATCGATCATTAAGAGGGTAGATGGTCTGGACAGCCTAACCACTCCTTTCACTCACAAGGAGATTGACGATGTGGTGAAAACTATGCCCACAGACCGCGCACCTGGCCCGGACGGATTCAATGGGACCTTCCTGAAATCGTGTTGGCATATAATCAGAGAGGACTTCTATAAGCTGTGTGAAGATTTCTACGAAGGGAACCTTGACCTAACCAGCGTCAACTCGGGATTTATTACTCTGATCCCTAAGATTGGATCGCCTGAAACGGCGAATGATTTCAGGCCTATCACTCTTCTCAACTGTTGCATGAAGATAATCACAAAGATCCTGGCCAATCGTTTACAAAAACTCATACTGAACATTATACATAAGAACCAATATGGTTTCCTAAGGACCAGAACGATCCAAGATTGTTTAGCGTGGGCATTCGAATACATATACCAGTGCCAGTCGTCCAAGCGCCCCATCATCCTTCTGAAACTGGATTTTGCGAAGGCCTTCGATACAATAGAACACTCATCTATGCTTGAGATAATGAAACAGATGGGATTCTGTGACCGCTGGTTGGGTTGGATCAAAATGATCTTTGGCTCAGGAACATCGTCGGTTCTTCTCAATGGAGTACCCGGTCGTCAGTTTCCCTGCAAATGTGGAGTCCGGCAGGGCGACCCGCTTTCCCCGCTAATATTTGTTCTCGCAACGGACCTGCTTCAGGCAGCTATTAATAATGCCCACAGAGCTGGCTTGCTGGACCTGCCAATTCCTAACAGACGATCAGCGGACTACCCTGTAGTGCAGTATGCGGACGACACAATTCTGGTCATGCCTGCTTGCCCTACGCAAGTGACTTATATGAAGAAACTGCTGATGGACTATGCTGAATCTATTGGGCTTCGTATTAATTTCCATAAATCAATGATGGTTCCGCTCAATGTGCCGGATGATACAGTGTCTCAACTGGCCCAAATTTTGCAGTATTCCATCGGCACCATGCCGTTCACATACCTGGGTTTGCCGATGGGAACCACCAGACCATCGGTCTCGGATCTGATGCCAGTTGTTGAAAGTGCTGAGCGTAAACTGTCGTCATCCCTATGCATGCTAAATCATGGGAGCAAATTGACCCTTCTGAACTCTCTGATTACATCGCTGATGATATACCCCATGTGCATGCTCAAATTACCCCCCAAGATAGTGGAATATCTGGACAAAATTAGACGAAGATGACTGTGGCGCAAGAAAATAGATCAAGGGGAGTCGTGCAACTCGCTGGCTGCTTGGGATTTAGTTTGTCGACCGAAAAAACATGGAGGGCTCGGGGTTCTGGACATCAGAGTACAAAACACTGGGCTGTTGATGAAATTCTTGCATAGCTTCTACAACAAGAAGGACACTCCCTGGTGCGAGCTGATTTGGTCCACATACTATGATGGGAAAATACCACATGCTACTGAAGCATGCAGATCGTTCTGGTGGAGGGATGTGATAAATCTTAATGACACATATCGAGGGATCACAAGCGTGACGGTGGGCGACGGGTCCACAGTCCTATTTTGGAAAGATCTATGGCAAGAACAAGTGCTAGAATTGTCCCACCCCAGAGCATTCTCGTTTGCGAGAGATACAGATGCATCTGTGGCTGCCTTCCTTTCGATGGCCACCCTCCAGGAAGGATTCTACCTGCCCCTCTCCCCAGAAGCCAGAGAGGAAATCCGAGAGTTGCAAGTGATCACAGTATCCACAGAGCCGAGACAGGGGATGAAAGATGTGTGGTCCTACACTTGGGGGGCCAAATACTCTTCCAGGCACTTCTATGCATTCTATTTTAAAAATGTGACAGCGGATGAGGTCTTTCGTTGGATCTGGAAATCTAAATGCACAATGAAGATAAAAGTCTTTGCATGGCTCCTGGCTGCTGATCGAGTTAATACCAAAAACATGCTGAAAAGGAGACACTGGAATGTTGCAGATGGGGTCAATTGTGTTCTGTGTAGTGACGCGGTGGAGGAAACGGTGGAACACTTGTTCTTTGACTGCACGTTCAGTGTTAGTTGCTGGATCGCCATCGACATGCATTGGGGGGACACGTCTAATAGACTCACCAAGATCCATGCGGGCAAAAGGGCGTGGACCCGTCCCATGTTCATGGAGATCTTCTTGACCGCGGCGTGGGGGATTTGGAATGAACGCAACGACAAAATTTTTAGAAGGATCCCCAACTCCCTCCGCTCCTGGAAGAAGAGATTGACAACTGACTTTGCTCTCCTAGTCCATAGAGTGAAACCCTCCCTAGTGGAGTTTGTAAAAAGCTTTGTACTTTCTGTTGCTTGACTTCCTTCTTGTAAGGACTAGGCACTCCCCACGTAGCTGTGTAAGAGGCCCAGGGGCCCCTCCCCTCCATGTGGGCTTGGGGCTCCCTGCCTCCTCGCAGAGTGAGGATGGCTAATTGTAAAAAACATTAATGAATAGATGTCAGTAGGAGCCTCTCCTACTGTCTTTGGTTGTTCAAAAAAAAAAAACTTACCGGTATCGCGAAGAGCTAAGTATGATAATTCCCCTGGGATAGCCCCGCCATTGCTGGCGTCCTCCCTCACGCGGGCTGCTCGTACGTCAAAGGGGGGCTCTTGAGCACCGCGCCTTAGGAGCCTTCACTAGCTCTCGACGCCCCTCACCTCTTAGCCTTCTCTAGGAACCGCGACCTGACAACCCAACGATGGCTGAGGTATGCGCGGGACTGGGCCCTGCCGACGCAGAGCATGAAGGCAAGTTAGAGAAAAACCAAGCACGGAAGGGAAACCCGCCGGCCACAAGCAGTCATTACAATCCTAGAATGTTGTATAAATTAAAACCATCACCTTACACTGCCGCAAGGCAGATTCATTCCTGTAGGATGATGAAAGAAGTGTCGACGCCACCACCGCCGTTGTCGCCACTGTCGCAGGAGAACTTCCCAAGCAGCACGCTCACATGGCCCTCCACGGCTTTCGCCAGGTGATCGCGGGATTCTTCAGGGACGGGGCCTATCACCTCGTCGAAATTGAAGCCCGTATCACGTAGAAGGAGGTAGCTGAAGACTCGGGTCGCCGCCACAGAGAACAGGTCTCGGCATTCCACCTCCAGGATGTCGTCCACCTTTGGCTCCGTGTCTTCGAGCTCCCCCAGCGTCAGGGGCAGCGAGAGGAGCCTCCACCCCCCCGGCACAGGGAACTGAAGGCCGTGCGAGCCTTGAGCTTGAGATAAGAAAAGGCAACATGGTCCGCCATCGCCTTCGCATCGGCATCAACCTGAATCTTCTTCTCCCTGGCGTCCAGCTCGGCGTTCGCCTGGGAGACGTGCTTGGCATGGGCTTCCTGGGCTCGGTCACCTCGCGCTGCAGCGCCTCCAGGCGCCCATGCTCCATGGCCTGCTCGGCCGCCACCTTCGTCAGCTCAGCGTTCTGATCGGCGAGCTGCGCTTCGCGGGCCTTGAGGCCGTCTTCCCGCAGCTGGAGCTGTTGCGCTTGCGCAGCCCGCTCGTCCTGAAGGACCTTCAAGTTGGCTTTCGCTTCTTCACAACTCTTGGTGACTTCCGCCTTCTCGGCAAGGGCGCTCTCACGGGCCGCCTTCGCCTCGGTGACGTCCTTCTTGCTCTCCGCAATGGCGGCATCGAGCTATTGTCGCCCCGTGGCAAGCTCCAGGCGCTCCTCAGCGAGCCGTGTTTTGGCATCCCGAAAGTCTCCCCCAAGCTGGTCAAGCGCGGCCTGAACATCGGACATGGCCCCTTGCCTGAGCAAGGGGTGGTGGCTCACGAGCACGAGAGCTGGGCGAAGCGCCGGCGCCTCGACGCTGGTTGTCGTCACAACCAAAGGGGCCCCGTCGTTCGCTGCTTGGGGCACCGGGGGCTCTGGTCCTTTCTCCGCGATCGGCTCCTGCGGCGCGCTGGCCGGGGCTACCGTGTTAGCTTCGTCGGCCCCAGGAGTAGGCACGGCTTGAGGTGACCCCAGGAGCCCCCCCCGCGTCATGCCCTGTCGCGGGGATGAGGGCAGTCGGGGGTGGCTGAGGCGCCTGCTCCTTCTCCGCTGGTTGGGGCGCCGCAGCCATAGCAGGCGGCACCGGGGGTTGGGCCTCTAGAACCCTCGGCGATCGGCCCCCCTTGCTGCGCAGAGGAGGAGCTGGGCGTTGGCGCGGCGCCCGTGCGCCCGGATGTAGCGACCCCCCGTGCGCCCGGGCATGGCGCCGGCCCAGCACAAGGCACCCCCGCGCCCGCCAAGGCTGCGGCCGAGCATCGATGTCGCCTTTAGAGCAGGGGTCACCTTTGCCCCATCGTCTGTCTTCTTGATGCGGAGCATCCCAACATCATCCCCATGGACTCTACACCATCGCATCAAGCCACAAAGGGTCCCATGACTAGAGCCAGAGCACGTGCTATTGAACACGAGGTGACAACTCTCCTATATGATTCTCTCTTTGATGCTCATGGAACTTAGATGCTACCTCAAGCGGAGACTCGTTGCATGGTCAGGTACATTGAAGATGGTCTAGGAGACGCTTGGAGTGAAGACCAAGTCCCTATGAAGATGGATCCGAAGACGCATGGACGAGAGGACCAAAAGAAGGCCAAGTCACCTCCCAGGCCCCGGACATCCGGCCACCAGCCCGGACATCCGGCCCCTGGGAACTCCACCAGCGCCAAGGCAAAGCTACAGGCGCCGGACATCCGGTCCTAGCCCGGACATCCGGCCAGCCCCCGGATTTCCGGCCCTCACCCCCGGATTTCTGGCCCATCGAAGCCAGAACCGAGCGGAAACAAGCCCCTCCAGCCCGGACATCCGGCCCCAGGCCCGGACATCCGGCCCCAAGCCCGGACATCCGGCCAACCACTGAAGCCCCGGACATCCGGCCCCTGTGAGGGCAGACGCGGGTCCAAGTGGCCATGTACCCTCTCCTTCGCCCCTCTTTCCCCTAGCACTATATAAGAGACTCCCCCACCTCACGTTAGGGTTAGCTATTATTTGGCAAAAGACTTTGTTGAGCATAGCTCCATCACTTCCTTCTCCCTAGGAGATTACCCTCCGTTGAGAGAAGATCCAAGCGATGCCAAGGCCCCTCTAAGGGAAGATCCCCATGGGATTCAAGACCTCCTCCTCCGGAGCGAGAAGACTATCGTTACTTGTATCCTTTTGTTGATTGTGGACCGTGATACTCGTGTACTCATGTGATTCTAGTGGATGTGTGATCGAAGGTTGTCCTTGAGTGTTTGATTTTCCTCTCGTGTTCCTTGTGAGATCCCCTCCAATTCGTGAAAGATCGACGCACACGGGCGTGCCCCGTATCACTTCTTCTTCTTCTTCTTCCCCTCGCTGTTGCCCCGACGCCTGCATGGATGAGGAGTTAACATGAGCAAGCAAGTCGCGGGTGCGAGGCATAAGCACGAACTCAAGCACTTACTCGTCCCCGGTGGCCCACTTCCTCTTCTTCTCGGCAGCAGATGGCGCGCCCCCGCCGCCCTCGGGCGCCTCCCTGGTGCCGCTTGGGAAATGCTTGGCGCGATCCTTGGTGGACCCAGCCGGGTCTCCTTCCTTCCCTAGGGTCTGGAGAGTCCCTTGAGGGGGTGCGGTTGCCCCAGGAGGGTCGGCCGCCTCGCCAGCGAGGACCCCGGCGTTGGGCGCCTGGGGGCCGGTGGGATTGGCTCCCGTTGCCCCCACCGGGTCGGAGGGACGAGGAGGTGTCGCCCGAGGCAGCTCGTCAGCGTCGTCTTCATCTTCTCCGAAGCCGCACAGAGACTGGCGGTGGCTGAGCGACGGCCCCCGGCCGGTGTCCTCCTCCTCCCCCTTCATCGCCTCTGAGTCCTCACCATCGTCGTCTTCGCTGGAGGACGACACCGCGATGGAGGAGCTCCCCAACGGCCCCTCGCTGCTGCTCGGCATGAGTCCCCATTCGTCAAAGGGAGGCATGCGTGTGACCAGGTCCGCTTAGTCGTCGTAGCTGTACAGTGGAGCCACGGCCTCTGGAGGATCGTCGGGGATGAAGCCGATCAGAGCCATTAGAGCCCCTTCTAACTCAGCAAGCGCCAAGCCGGCGGGGTGCAGCCTTACTGCGTCCCTCACGCCAGCGTACTCCCACACGGGCCGCGGGTGCGCCTGAAGTGGCACAATACACTGGCCCAGGAATTCCTTGATGATTATCGCCCCGAACAGCTGGGCGTCCCCGTGCGCAGCGATCCGCTCTGGGACAAGCCCTGCCCTCGGGTCGGTGAGGTTCACATGGCTCCGTCTGGAGTGCTGCACAAGAAGGGCCGACGAGATCCTCAGGAGCGGGTTGACTTGGAGGGCGTCCATGTAGACCCAGCGCTGCCGATAGCCCTCCACATTCTTCCCGGCCTTTAGGCGGATACTATCGCCTTTGACATCGGTGAAGGAAACGCACGCTGAGAGATGGTCCTAAGTGGTGAATCGCATGCTGAAGAAATGGTGGAAGAGCGCTACCGAGGGCTTCACGCCCACAAAGGCCTCGCAGTAAAAGGCAAAGATAGACAGGAGGAGGATGGAGTTGGGCTGGAGGTGCAGAGCATGTATATGACAATGGGAGAGGATGGCATAGAAGAATTTGGAGAACGGCGGGACCAGCCCGGCATAGACACTGTGGAGGAACAAGGCGTAGGCGGACGCCCCCAAGTCACCCCGCGCCACCGCACCGGGCGAGATCACGGTTGCTGTCGTGGGAATGACCCTGACAATAGTACTAGGGGGTACAAATGGAGGGGCAAAGTCTAGCTATGGCTCAGGTGTTTCACTCGGATGTGTACGAGTTCAGGCCCCACTTGGAAGTGGTAAAAGCCCTATGTCTCGAGCCCGGAGGCTGGTTTGTTTTGCTTATGTGGGGGGGGGTATGAGAATACAAGTGTCGGAACCTTGCTACGGCATCCGGTGGTGGCTTATATAGAGTGCGCCACCACCAGCCGAGCGCCGCATTGAATGCTAGTTAAAGCTACGTTACAGGAACTGCCGCTTTAACTAGAGCGTTACTGGTAACGCACGATTGATCAATACCAGAGGACGTCTCTTCATATTACTCAACGCTACATCTCCTGGACCATTGAGTTCCTGTTGACCGAGTGTGGCTATGGCCATCCGAGTGTATCTTCAGGTGCGTCCGAGTGACTCGTCAGGTCTGACCGAGTGCACTCCCATCTTTGGAGCTTCAATGTCGATGAGGGTCCCTAGGTGGGCCAAGAAGTCAGCCTTGTGACCCTACCCATGGTAGACGACCTCATCAGTAGCCCCCGAATCCGTGAGGTTTGAATGGTCGGGTGATTGACATTCGGGAATGTCAACGACACCTCGGAGGTGCTTCAAAAAATGACCTGGATCATTTCTCACCCGGCTCCAAATCTTGACGGATTCAGGATTATCATTCCTTGGCCGAATGACATAATTCACATATTCGACGTTATCTTTGTAATTGAAGCGTTTCTCTGGAGAAACGATCCGAATGCTCAGTTATTCCGTTCGAGTGTCTCGTCATAGACTGCCTGGTCATTCGGTTTATAAATGGATCGTCAAGCGATTCGGAGCACGTAGCTCTCCTCTTATAAGGCATGAAGAGGTCTTCACGCATTCGAAATCGCGGAGAGCGCGCGCGGTCGTGCGATGAAACGGTTATTCCGCGGGATTTGGGGGTAGTGGGCAAGACGCCTCGATAACCGCGCCGCGATTTTCACCACATGTCTCTGAGAGCCTGAACAGTAGATCCGCGGATCGCTCTCCGTTTGTGGATTGACGGCCATAGATTCCGGCCAATTTTTATTATAAGAGGCAAGGGTACTGTGCGAGGGGGAACATATCTCACTTCTCCTTCTTCCCTTCGGCTTTTCCGATGCCAACCACCACACTCCATAGAGAACTCCGCCGCGAACGCGACCACAAAGGCCGAGCGGGCGAAGAGAGGTTCGCGCGGTTCTTCCTCGAGCGCCGGAGCGCCTGCGGGATGGACTCAAGGCGACTGGATGGTGTCGCGGGTCACCGAGGCCCGGTTGCTCAAGATGGAAGACCAGGGTCTCCTGTCCAAAGGGAGCTGGCGGTTGCCGGAGGCGGGCGAAGATGATCCCTCGCCGCGGGGGAACGAGTGCGTTCTCTTGGTAACTCACCTCGAACGAGGTTTTTCCCTTCCGCCCCATCCGTTCTTCCATCGCTTCTTGGATTTCTTCGGTGTCCAGCTTCACCACATTCCACCCAATGCCATGGTGTATCTAGCTGCTTTCGTTTCTTTGTGTGAGAATTTTCTGGGCTGCCACCCTCATTGGGGCTTGTTTAAGCACCTGTTCACTTGCCGGGTGATGACCGTAAAGAAATCCACTCGGTCAGAGGATAAGACCAACATGGTCCAACTGTGCGGGGGATCGGGTATTTAGCTGCTGGGCAAGGTCTGCTTCCCAGCGATCAATTTTCCCAACTCGATGAAGGGCTGGCAGGAGAACTGGTTCTACTGCCAGGATATTCTAGTCGGAGAGAACCAACCGGGACTTCCTCTGTATACGTCGGAACGCATTCAGTTACTTCCCAGGCTGACTGTAACCAAAGAAGAGAAAGTAGACGTAGACATCTTGGTGATTGCTCTGGTAGCCTTAGTGCAGAAAGGTGTCAACGAACTGGACTTGCTAGAAGTTTTCTTTCAGAGGAGGATCCATCCATTGCAAGCTAGAGTCCACCCCATGTGGGAATATACCGGAGCAGATGACGTCACTCGGACGCATCCTGAGGAACTTGACACGGAGACGGTTGAAGCCAAGATTAAAGCAGTCACTCCAGCGCGGGATAACCCCAGGGGGAGCAGGCTCGTGCTTCCACTCTCATCAAAAAATCCGCCGAATGAGGTAACTTCAGAGTTCCACCTGTTATCTGAATGATATTGTTGTGCTTGTAGAATACCAGCTTGATTGATTTATTTTCCATTCGGCAGGCTTTCGTGGGCTTGATTAGTGAGATTCCAATCGTCAATCGAGGTCCGATTGATGTGGCGAGTGATATAGACCTCGCGGGAGATTCAACCGAAGTGGAGGAAGAGGAAGAAGGCGGCGATGACGAAAACGATGACGACGAGGAGGGCTCGGATGGGAGCTACGAGGTGGAGTCCTCGCACTCAGAAGACCGCGTGCCCGAATCCCACTCCAAGTCGCGCCATGACCCGGGGGTTGCTGGCGGCAGCCCGAAGGCGTCGAATGTTGTCAAGCCGACTGCCAATGCTCCCTCGACCCGTACTTCGAAGCGTGGTCGTGCAGAACTGGCTTCGTCGTCTAAGAAGGTCGCGAAGCAAGCCAAAGTTGTTGCAACAAAACCCCGGAAGGCCGTACCCATTCCGAGGATCAAGATGACCATCCCGGTTGCTTCGGCGTAAGAACTTTCACTCAAAGATTGTTGTCGAAATCTATCCGAGTGAGTTTAAAAATCTGAATGTTTCTTTTGTAGTGCTGATACTTCAACTACTTCGCCTGACCCCCAAACTCTGGAGAAGGAGCGAGCCGAAGTAGACGCGGCGTCTTCGAAGGGTAAACTTTGAGACTTTTCTTGTATATGTTGCGATTTTGCTTCTGCCCATTTCCGAATGATTTTTGTACATTTGTAGCTCCGACCGAAGTGATCGACCTCGATGTGGTTGACAAAGCCGATCTGCCAAATCCTATTGCAAACATAGAAGGTGTAATGCAGGAGCCATCACTTGCCGGTGCCTTGGTGTCATCACAGGGAACCAGCTCAGGCGCTGGAGTCGCACTCGGGACCGGCACGTCGACTCTTATGCCGACTCCTCGTGAGACCACCATCTTCTCGCTACACCATGTCCCAGAGGACCAGACGGGAGCGAGCAAAGAGGCGCTGATCCAGCTGGAGCTGATGTGCAATAAACTGAAGACGGCGTACGACGCGAGTGCGGCGCTGCAGAAGAATGTCCGAGTAAGTACTCTTGTAAGTACCTTCCTCATTTGGCATCTTGGTCCATTTGTCCATGGTTTTAAGACCCGAGGGGGTTTGCATCTGGGCACACCCACTGGGTGTTGACTTTCCAGTGGGGGCACGCTGAGCGCACCCACTGGGTGTAGTCCCCGAGATTGCCGTCGACTGAAGCAGTCGGCGGTAGTCGAATAGCGTAGAAATGTCTGTCCTGCCGTCGAGAAAAGTGTCTTGAACTTAAATTTTCCATTGGGGGCGCGCTGAGCGCACCCACTGGGTGTAGTCCCTGAGGCTACCGTTGACTGAAGCAGTCGGCGGGAGTCTTAGAGTTTTGGAATCTGACCGAATGATCTGTACGTAGTATCCGATTGACGAATCATATGTCTTTGCTTGATCATAATTTTTCTTCCATTTGTCGTTTGTAGTCTATTTGTGAGCTCGGAAGCCACTACAATGCTCTGAAGGAGGAGGTGTTGACCCTGCGTCTCGACCTTGAAGCTGAGAAGGCCAAGAGCGCCCAACTGGAGCAAGAGAAGAATGCGTTGGAAGGTATTATTCTCCCTGACCGACAGTTACCGTCTCTGATCTTTCTCCCCGTCCGACTGAGTCTACTTCGTCAGATCTTCGTGGAGAAAATCATAAGCTTGTCGAGAGACTGAAGAATTCCGTTTCATTAGTGACTGTGAAGACAGCCCTGGACAAGAAGGACACAAAACTGGCAGCAGCTCAGAAGGAGGCCAGTCGGAAGGCCAAGGAGGCCGAGGAGAAGCTGAAGTCAGTCGGGAAGCTAGAAGAGGAGAAGAAAACCCTCGAGGTCGCCGTGAAGAAGTCCAAGGAGGAACTCGTCGAATGGAAGACCAAACTTGAACATATCATTGCCAAGAAGGCTGATCTGGAGCAATTCGTCGAGGAGTTCGGCAATACCGTGAGTGAAAAACTCAAAGGTAACCCTCCCGAATGACCCATGTGTATTTCTGAGCAGCCGAATGAAATTTGCTTGACTTTGATTCCTTTTTTGCTCGGCTGAACCCAGAATTCTGCTTCGACATTGGCGAGGAGATCGACAAGATCGAGAAAGAGCTAGATCCATCCCGAGAACTGCTCAAGGACAGTGCTGCCATGGCCTTTCTCCGTCTGGAAGAACGCGTCGACGAAGCGGTTTCGTTCATCAAGAGGTTCCGTACCAGCATCGTGGACATCGAAAATGAACTCTTCTCCGATGAAGAACCCTCCAAGGACCTGGAATCCACTCTTATCCGAGTGAGAGATGTCCCAAACAGAGTGAAGATCTGGAAGAAGTCAGCGGCCCGAGCCGGAGCTGACATTGCTCTCTCACTAGTTCGGGTTCACTTCAAAGGGGTGGATGAGAAGAAACTGAAGTCCTTGGAAGTCGCCAATCGGAAGCACGCCAGAATTCAAGTCTTCATGGAGATGTTCATGGAGGCGGCCACCCGAATTGCAGAGAGCCTTGACCTGGACACGTTCGTCGAAGCAGTGCCTAACCCCGAGTGATCGCCGGGCTAAAAACTTCTTTAAACATTTTCCTCGGAATGCCGAGTAGTATATGTATCCATAAGACCTTTAAATGAGCCTGAGCCTCCTATCGTCCGTACTTCTGCTTTGAACGATGGAGTTTTCATTTGCCTTATCTTGACTTGATCTTTGATCTTAAAGTGTTTTATACTCGAGCGATTGCAGGATTGCGCATGGGCTTTCGAGTGTGTATAATATTTCCACTTGGCATGAATTTTAACTTTGGCGATGCGGGGTCACGGCTAAGTCCCCGAGTGTGGGCAAGACCTGCACTCGGAACGGTTTTGGTGAACAATGATGGTCCTGTCCATATTGTCGTTCGAGTGAGAAGGATATCTCACCCTAGACGTTTTTAACTTAGGCGATGCGGAGTCGCGACTAAGCCTCCGAGCGTGGGCAAGGCCCTCACTCGGAGTAGTTTGTCCTAAGATGAATAATGATGGTCCTGTTCATCATGACAACCGAGTGTGGAGGATGTCCCGCTCGAAAGGTTTTCTAACTTAGGCGACGCGGAGTCGCGGCTAAGCCCCCGAGTGTGGGCGAGACCCTCACTCAGAGTAGTTTGTCCTTAGATGAACAATGATGGTCCTGTTCATCTTGACAACCGAGTGCGGAGGACGTCCCAATCGAAAAGTTTTCTAACTTAGGCGACGCGGAGTTGAGTCTAAGCTCCCGAGCGTGGGCGAGACCCTCACTCGGAGTAGTTTGTCCTTAGATGAACAATGATGGTCCTGTTCATCTTGACAACCGAGTGCGGAGGATGTCCCACTCGAAAAGTTTTCTAACTTAGGCGACGCGGAGTCGCGGCTAAGCTCCCGAGCGTGGGCGAGACCCTCACTCGGAGTAGTTTGTCCTTAGATGAACAATGATGGTCCTGTTCATCTTGACAACCGAATGCGGAGGATGTCCCACTCGAAAAGTTTTCTAACTTAGGCGATGCGGAGTCGCGGCTAAGCCCCCGAGCATGGGCGAGACCCTCACTCGGAGTAGCTTGTCCTTAGATGAACAATGGTGGTCCTGTTCATCTTGACAACCAAGTGCGGAGGATGTCCCACTCGAAAAGTTTTCTAACTTAGGCGACACGGAGTCGCGGCGAAGCCCCCGAGCATGGGCGAGGCCCTCACTCGGGGTAGTTTGTCCTTAGATGAACAATGATGGTCCTGTTCATCTTGACAACCGAGTGCGGAGGATGTCCCTCTCGAAAAGTTTATACTTAGGCAAAATCAGGTTTGCAGCTAAGTGTTTTGTGTTTTATACCCATTGGGGGTGGCAATCAAATTTCAACGAGATATAATGAAACAAAACTTCATTCATCGAGATCACTCGGATTCATTACTGGAATGACAAACTAAAGTAGCTATGTTCTAGGTGTAGAACTTGCGAAGTAGGTCCGCGTTCCAAGTCCGAGGCTCTTCTACTCCGTCTTTGATATTGTAAAGCCAGTAGGCCCCATTGTGCAAGACTTTGGAGATTGCATACAGCCCCTGCCACGGAGGCGCTAGCTTGTGGGGTCTTTGCTGATCCAGTTGGAGGACAAGGTCTCCTTCTTGAAAGGCTCTTCCCTGGACGTGTGTGTCATGGTAACGCCTCAAATCTTGCTGATAGAGCGTCGATCTAATGAGGGCCAGCTCCCTCTCTTCTTCTAGAAGGTCGAGGCCGTCTTGCCATGCGGCTTCGGCTTCAGCTTCATCATATAGTTCCACTCGGGGGGAATTGTGCTGAAGATCACTCGGCAGCACGGCCTCTGATCCGTACACCATGAAGAAAGGCGTGCGCTTCGTAGAGCGGTTTGGGGTTGTCTGAATGCCCCATAAGATAGAAGGCAATTCTTCAACCCAAGCTCCAGCAACATACTTCAGGTCTCTCATCAATCGGGGCTTCAAACCTTGTAGAATCATTCCATTTGCGCGCTCTGCCTGTCCATTCGACTGCGGATGAGCCACTGAGGAGTAATTAACCCGAGTGCCTTGAGAGAAACAGAATTCGCGGAACTCTTCCGAGTCGAAGTTCTTCCCATTATCCGTGATAATATCATGACGGCAGTACCTGCATCCAAACTCTTGATGGGCTTCGCTTTGACCCATTTGGTGAACTTGTCAACCGCCACGAGCAGATGTGTGAAGCCACTTGACCCAGTCCGCAAGGGACCGACCATATCGAGGCCCTATACTGCGAACGGCCAAGTGATCGGGATCGTCTTGAGCACGAACGCTGGCTTGTGGGACTTATTCTTGTAGAACTGACATCCAACACACAGGTCCACCAGGTCCCTTGCTGCTTCATTGGCTCGGGGCCAATAAAAACCCGCTCGGAAGGCTTTAGCGACCAAAGTCCGAGAGGACGCATGGTGGCCACAAGTTCCCGAGTGAATTTCATGTAAGATTTGTAGCCTTTCCTCTGGGGAGATGCATTTTTGGGTGACTCCTGTGGTGCTTTTCTTGTACAACTGGTCTCCCATAACTTTGAACGACTTGGATGGATGGACGATCCGACGGGCTTCTTCTTCGTCTTCGGGGAGTTCTTGTCTGAGCAAGTATGCCAAATAGGGTTGAGTCCACTCGGGAGTGATTACCAGCATTTCGTGGACCAGATCCACTATAGCTGGAACTTCAACCTCAGTCGGATCAGATGGACCGACTGCTTGCGGGGGCTCCTCTGTGAAAGGATCTTCTGCGATTGTTGGAGCGCGCAGATGCTCAAGGAATATGTCTTTCGGGACCTCTCGCCGAGTGGACCCAATCTATGCCAAGTCGTCCGCTGCCTGATTCTTTGCGCGAGGGATGTGATGCAATTCTAGGCCTTCAAAATTCTTCTCCAGCTTCCTGACTGCGTTGCAATATCCGGTCATTGCTGGACTCCGAATGTCCCACTCCTTCATCACCTGGACAACGAGGTCCGAGTCGCCATAGACCATCAAACGACGAATGCCGAGTGATATGGCCATGTGGAGCCCGTACAGGAGGGCTTCGTATTCGGCCTCATTGTTTGATGAGTCAAAATGCATTTGGAGGACATAGTTCAGCCGGTCTCCTTTGGGAGAGACAAGAACCACGCCAGCCCCTGAGCCATTGAGCATCTTGGATCCATCGAAGAACATAGTCCAGTGTTCTGGAACACTCGGAATTGGTTGCTCCAGTTCGATCCACTCGGCCATAAAATCAACCAATGCTTGAGACTTGATTGCTTTCTTAGCTTCAAACTTGATTTCCAGCGGAAGGAGTTCGATTGCCCACTTTGCCACTTGGCCGGCGGCGTCCCTGTTATGCAGGATCTCCGACAGGGGAGCGCTGCTGACGACCGTGACCGAGTGATCTTGGAAGTAATGAACCACCTTTTTGGCAGTCAGGTAAATACCATAGACCAGCTTTTGGTAGTGCGGGTACCTTTGCTTGGAAGGGGTTAGCACTTCCGAGATGTAATATATGGGTCTTTGCACTTTGAATGCTTTTCCTGGCTCTTCGCGCTCTATCGCAAGGACTGTGCTCACCACCTAGCTGGTTGCCGTAATGTACAAGAGTAGAGGTTCCTGGCTGCCCGGAGCAGCTAACACCGGCTGGGTGGAAAGCAATGCCTTAAGTTCTGCGAATGCGGCTTGCGCTTCATTGGTCCATTCGAATTTGTCTGACTTCTTCATCAATCGGTAGAGAGGGAGTGCCTTCTCTCCGAGTCTGGAAATGAATCGGCTCAAGGCCGCAAGGCATCCTGTCAGCCTTTGCATGTCATGTAAGCGCTCCGGTTGCTTCATTCGGACTATGGCGCCGATTTTGTCCGGATTGGCATCAATCCCTCGTTCGGAAACGAGGAAACCGAGTAACTTTCCTACTGGCACTCCGAATGTGCACTTAGCTGGATTCAACTTTATTCCAAAACGTCGCAGGTTCGCAAAGGTTTCGGCGAGGTCGGTCAGGAGGTCGGAAACTTTCCTAGACTTGACTACGATATCGTCCATATAAGCCTCTACGTTCCGACTGATTTGCTTTTGCAAGCATTTCTGGATCTTGCGCTGGAAGGTGGCTCCAGCATTCTTCAAGCCGAATGGCATCGTGACGTAGCAAAAACACCCGAATGGGGTGATGAAGGCTGTTTTTATTTCATCAGGACCGTACATTTGGATCTGGTGGTACCCGGAGTACGCATCCAGGAACGACAGACGTTCACATCCGGCCGTAGAGTCTACTATCTGATCTATCCGAGGTAAAGGAAAATGATCCTTCGGGCAGACCCGATTAAGATGTTTGAAGTCAATACACATACGGAGCGACTTGTCCTTCTTCGGTTCCAAGACAACATTCGCGAGCCACTCGGAGTGGTAAATCTCGCGAATGAACTTGGCGGCGAGGAGCCGAGCTATCTCTTGACCAATCGCCTTGTGCTTCTCAATGGAGGATCGGCGCAAGTACTCCTTGACTGGCTTGGCCTTGGGATCGGTTCGGAGTCGGTGCTCAGCCAGTTCCCTGGGAACACCAGGCATGTCAGATGGCTTCCATGCGAAGATGTCCCAGTTCTCACGGAGGAACTGGATGAGCTCGGCTTCCTATTTGTCTCCGAGTGAGGTGGAGATGTTCGTCGGGGCGGCACTCGGGTCACTCGGATGGACATGAACTTGCTTAGTCTTGCCGGCTGACTGGAAAGCTGATTCTGAAGCCGGCCGCTTTGACCTGAGTAGATCAGCCATATCCACTTCCTTCTTGTACCCTTCAAGCTCGATTGCAAGCACTTGTTCATTGGCTATCTTTGTGCCCTGCTGAAGGCACTCTTCGGCGACCTTCCGATCACCAGTGACTGTAATCACACCCTTAGGCCCTAGCATCTTGAGCTTGAGATACACGTAACATGGTCTGGCCATGAAACGTGCGTAGGCGGGCCTACCCAGGATGGCGTGGTAAGCACTGCGGAAGTCAACCACCTCAAAGGTCAGCTTTTCCTTTCGGAAATTCTTCTCGCCGCCAAATACTATGTCCAGAGCGATCTGGCTGAGTGATTCTGCCTTCTTTCCAGGGACGATCCCATGGAAATGCATGTTGCTCTTACTCAATCGGGACATCGGGATATCCATAGCCTTGAGCGTGTCGGCGTATATGATATTAAGCCCGCTGCCTCCGTCCATTAGGACCTTGGGCAGATGGACTCCACCCACCGCCGGGTCAACGACCAACGCTTGCCTCCCAGGGGTGGCAATGTGAGGCGGATGGTCGGACTGGTCAAAGGTGATGGGCGTCTTCGTCCAGTCGAGATACTTGGGAGCAGTCGGAACTGCCATATTTACCTCCCGATTGATAACCTTCAGCTGCCTCTTGCTTTCAACGTCAGCGAAAATCACGTTGAGAACCTTGTCGACCTTTGGATACTCGGAAGCATCTTCCTCATCCTCGACATCGACCTTCTCACTCGAGGGCTCAGCGCCCATCTCCTGCTTGAGCAGGCGACATTCCCGAGTGGTATGCTTTGGGAGCACAACATTGCCTTCTTCATCCGTCTTGGTATGAATTTGGCACGGTTGGTCGAGAGTGTCGGATTTGTACTCGGACTTCTTCTTGGGAATCCATTCTTTCTTCTTTTTCTTGGGCTTCGGCTTGCCTGGCCCTTGCCCTTGGACGGCTGCGACCTCCGCTTTGCCGGAGGCGTTTGCCTTCCACTTATGATTTTTCTCGGCGTTGCCTCCCGATTGAGGGGCGTTGCCTGCTCTCGCCTTGCCGCTACGGAGGCGGTCTTCTTCCTCGCCATTGGCGTACTTGTTTGCAATCTCCATGGCCCGACTGAGGGACAGATCTCCAGACAGACCAAACTTCAAGACTAACTCCCGATACCGAGTGCCTGCCTTGAAGGCGCACACGGCCTGATGCTCGGTGACATTTTCCACGGTGTTATGCAACGTGGTCCAGTGCTGAAGGTACTCTCGGAGAGTTTCATTGTTCTTCTGAACGCAGTGCTGGAGTTCCGTCAGTCCACCCGGACGCTTGTAGGTGCCTTCGAATGTTTTGACAAACACTCGGGCCAAGTCTTCCCAACAATAAATGCAGTTGGCGGGCAACTGATTTAGCCACGCTCGTGCGGACCCTTCCAACATGAGCGGAAGGTGTTTCATGGCAAGGAAATCATCGCCGCTGCCGATCTGGACAGCGACTCGATAATCTTCGAGCCAAGTCTCTAGCTTGGATTCGCCATTGAACTTTCCAATTCCGGTTGCCAGTCGGTAATTGGGGGGTATTTCTTCCTCTCAGATGTATCTGCTGAAACACCCAAGGCCGGTAATGCCCCAGCCGCTCGCCCGGTCTCTGTCGTATCTGTTCTGATCAACCACTCGCTGAGTGATGTCAGATCGTGCATCGTAGCCCCTGTGCCGAACAGGACTCCGCTCGCGGTTTCTCCCAAGTGGGTAGCCTCCATCATATGGACGTTGGCCATGCGGACCGCCCCTCGGAGGGGGAGTCTGACTGAAATCATGGTCGTCGCGCCCTTGTCCTCCGTACGGGCCTCTCGGATGAGGAGGAGTTCGTGGGTCTTTCCTCGGCGCGAGCGGACTGTGAGCCGACTGCACAGTATCTGCCCGAGTGGATTCATTATGAATCCGATGATGAGATTGTGATACCTCGGAGTTCTGTTGTAGGGCGGTCTTCAGCAAAGCCTGGATTTGGCGAATGCCCTCGCCTGCCGCCAAATTGGACGGCTGGATCGAATCTGCGATCCGAGTGGCCGTGGCCAGGTTCATCAAAGGTGTGCGCATCACCGGGATGGTGTATGGACGATCCTTCGTGAACGTCAACGGGCGGCGGCTACGGCTGGAACTGGGAAGTTCCCTTGCCGCGCGCTCATCGAGTGAATGCTGCAGCCGCTCGAGACGCTCGCACTCAGCCAGAGTAGCTTGGCGAGCGGCCTCCAGGGCTATCTCTTTGGGGGTGTTCCCCGCAATGGGCGTCTGGAGAACCTGGTCGTTCCTGCGCCTGATTTCCTCCCGCTGCTCCTGAGTGAGGGGTCGGGGAACGTAGCCGTCGGAGCTGGCGTTGCGGCGGTCGTCGTCCCGATCGCGGGTGTCTCCCGCCGAATGCCCCGGAGGGGTAGCGTCTCGGGCCGGGCCGGCCATCAAGACCTCCGCCACTTCGCCGCTGCTCTCAAAACCAGCAGCATCGGAGGAGTCGTCATCTGAAGACGAGAAAAGGCAGTGGACTGACTCGTCAGCTTCGAGTGTAGCCACTTGTTGTCCTGCGGCCTGGGCCGCCATAGCGTGCTTGATCCAGCGCTGCAGCCGAGAGCGCCCGGAGCGCCGGCGAGAAGCCGCAAGATGAGTCAGTGAAGCCGGTCGATAAGGTGAAGATGGTTGCCGGAGGAGAACTCCGAATGTTGTCGTGCTAAAGTGCACTGCGCCGCGGACGAGCAGTGCCTCCTGCAGCCACGCCGAATCGTCGACGGCGAAGATGAGGGACCCGAAGAGGATCTCGCCGCCGAAAGCATTCATGATGAACGAGAAAATGGAAATTCCACCTGCGCCGGAATTCGCTAGATGCGCAGCCCCACGGTGGGCGCCAACTATCGTGGGAATGACCCTGACAATAGTACTAGGGGGTACGAATGGAGGCGCGAAGTCTAGCTATGGCTCAGGTGTTTCACTCGGATGTGTACGAGTTCAGGCCCCACTCGGAAGTGGTAAAAGCCCTACGTCTCGAGCCCGGAGGCTGGTTTGTTTTGCTTATGTGGGGGTATGAGAATACAAGTGTCGGAACCTTGCTACGGCATCCGGTGGTGGCTTATATAGAGTGCGCCACCACCAGCCGAGTGCCGCATTGAATGCTAGTTAAAGCTACGTTACAGGAACTGCCGCTTTAACTAGAGCGTTACTGGTAACGCACGATTGATCAATACCAGAGGACGTCTCTTCATATTACTCAACGCTACATCTCCTAGACCGTTGAGTTCCTGTTGACCGAGTGTGGCTGTGGCCATCCGAGTGTATCTTCAGGTGCGTCCAAGTGACTCGTCAGGTCTGACCGAGTGCACTCCCATCTCTGGAGCTTCAATGTCGATGAGGGTCCCTAGGTGGGCCAAGAAGTCAGCCTTGTGACCCTACCCATGGTAGACGACCTCATCAGTCGCCTTGCCCTCATTCCCGTCGCCCGCTATCAGCGGGCGCACTGGACCAGGTCTTCTTCCTTGGCGATGGAGGAGCGCAAGAGGGCCGGCCTGACAGCCGGAGGGCTTGCGGCCGGAGCCGCGTCCTTCGCCTTCTTGCCGGCTGGCGCCATCCACACGTCAGAGTTGCGAGCGAAGTGGGGGGAGGAGCGCTTTGCCCGAGATCGTATCTGGCGGAGTTTCAAACAGTGGAGGAAGGCATAGTAAGATGGGCGCAATGCAAGGAGAAGTAATGATGGCTCTATGTCGTGGGCAAGCTTTATGCCAGCTTCGGCAGTTGCCGAGGCGTCGTGGATAAGTGGGGGCGCCCCGCGCCTCGACGTGCGCCACGCGTCGCGACTGGCCCGCAGGCGGTTGGAGCCTGCACTGCTTTGCCCCTCCAGCTGGCGGAGCCATGCGCACTACAGGCTCGGGGGCTACTGTCGGGCCCCTGGGGCTGGGGTACCCAGGCCCGTCTGCCTAAGGCCCAAGACACAACGCGCGGCCTAGGCCCAGTACGGCCCACCGTAGGCTTCATGAGGGAGGCCCTCACGTGGGCCTCTGCCTCGCGAGGCATTCAGCCAAAGGCGTCTCCGCAAGCTTCATGAGGACGCCCTCGTGGGGTCGCCTCCTGGGGCTGCCCCCCGGGGGCTTCGCGGAGCAGATAGGTCAAAGGTGGTTCAGTGGGGCCGTGCAGCCCTGCCCCGTCATGAGGGCAATGCGCGCCCTGCCAAGCAACCTCCGCAACCATGGCAGCAGACTTCGTTGGGAAGACTTTCCCCTTTGGTGCTAAGGGAGCAGGGTCAGCCCGTCAGTTCCCAAAGCAACCCCAAAGGTTTCCCGTTTGGTGTAAGAAGGCCAAGGCTGGGGGCTCGCCAGGACAGAGGTCATCCCCGATCCCACCAACGCGTCATGAAGGGAGGCTTTAGCAGGCGGCGACTACTTTTGTCAGGATAAGCTGCAGTCCTGTCCCCCTTCAAACTGGTGCTTGTGGTAACCCTTCCTGCCATATATTTTTAGGCGAAGAGGACTAGAGCCGATATAAAGGAGACATGGCATCCATCGTAGAATGGACCGCCCCCCTTTGTATTCACTCTCATCTCCAAGAAATCCAGAAAGGAAGGAGTAGGGTCTTACACCGCGAGGTGGCCTGAACGTGGGTAAACCACCGTGTTCTTTGTTCTTCCCCCAAGCTCAAGCACGCCAGAGCATCGTTGTAGGTTAGAAAGGTACAATAGGGTTCGGGAACCGGCGCACCCCAGAGTTCGAACCTCTTTGTGTCCCCGGAGCCACGATTCCGACACAAGATATTGTAAATGTTGAAATAAATCCAAAGGACTCAAAATGCAAAGCAAGCGATCCAAAATAGAGGAGGAAAAAAAGAAACACACACAGTGGGATAATGAGGCTTGTGCAACTATAGGGATGAGCAATACAAAATTGCCTAGCGAAGACTAAGCTCGTGTTGCACAAACACTAGGAGAGACGCTAGCTTGATTGCACATTTGGGCATGATTCACAACTTGACACCAATCCTATTCATGCAAGCAAAATATTTCATATTCCATGTATCCTCATGCACAAGTATCTCTTTTCATGCTCAACTCTATGCTTATAAGCTTTCGATCTTTCTTTCTTGCTTAGAAGCTTTTTTTGCTATTCTCTTCCTTTCCACTATTCTTTTTGAGTCTCGACCAACCATATGAGACAAGTATCACAAGATATGCACAAGAGCAAAGTAATTGCACTATATGATATTTCAATTGATGCAACAATATGATATCATATCACTATGGTGCACATGTTTTCGCGAAGCCCGACAATACTCGGATAGCTAGTCACAATAGGTATGAAGGTATTCGCAAAGATGGTGGGGCTATCAAGGTGTAATGGCAAATAAGGAAAAGATTATGACGGAATGGATACCTTCGTCACACTCGGTTGAAGTTAGTCTCAAAGGATGGTTGGTCGTCGTCGATGTCGATCGTCCATGGTTGATGTAGTCGATGGCACGACACAAGTCACCGGTGGTTGAAGATGAAGTAATCATCCCTAAGTAGCAGAAACACCTTAGGAGACTCAAATCACAACTCAAGCAACCATAAATGCAATGGAAACTAAAATGGGTTAGGTTGCGGAAGTCTATGGTGGTATTGCGGATGATATGGTGGCGGGCCTAGGCAAAGTTACCAAAATTCAAAATATTTGATGGACTCAAATGTTGTTGTAGCTATTTTTTTGGGATGGGGGATGTCAATAGCTACAAAACGAGCTAAATAACGTCGAAATCGGAGTCCGGATGAATTAGTTATGGCCGAAACAAAATTCCACCCGAGTCAGTTTCCACAGGTTACGGACGTCCGGAAATGGTCGGAAATACATGAAATCGGATCTGTTTTGGGGTTCCATATTTCCGTAAAAGACCGGACATCCAATGCTTCGGATGGGTCCGGACATCCAGAAAGGGTCGGAAGTCCGGTGGTTGTGGGTCAACTCGGGATATCAGATCCGGGACGCGATTTTGGGTGGAAATTGATGATTTTGGGCTCGAAATTGATGGGGAAAAAGAAAAATTAGGGCTAGGGAACGCCAATGGAAGTAGATCCACTTGCCAAACACTAGATCCATGGATCAAAATCAACAAAAACTCACAAGAACAATAAATCATAAGAAATTTGGTATGGCTCTTTTTGTGGGAAGTTTTCAAAATTGGGGAGAAAAATTCGAACTAAATCAATAAAAGTGAGGCGGTAGGGCTCCAAATTCGTGGCAACGTGGCTCTTGATACCAAGATGATACGGGGAAAACCCGAGGGTGGCCCCATATTCATGAATTGGAGGTGGATTCGAGTAAGAACACGAAGAACACAAAGAACATGAGGGGGAAACATGGATAAATGAAAGGGGAAAACACTCTAATGGACAAGATCCACACCAAGTACTTCTCAAATCACAAGCAATAAATGAGGTGCATCAAGATCCAAGAACAACAATAGAAATAAAGATACATGGGTAGTTCATCCAAATCTCTAGGAGAGATGGGCCTTGAAATCCATAGATGGATCTTCCCTCGAAAGGGGCCTTGACATCCTCTAAGGAACTTCTCCGGTGGAGGCCTCGGTCTCCATGTGAGAAGTAGAGGAAGGAGCAAAGCTCATCTATGAATGAGCTATCACTTTGCTAACCATAGAAATAAGGAGTGGGTGGATTATATATAGTCCTAGCCACAAAGGGATAAGTGAGAGAAATATACAAGTCCATAGGACACGACTGCATACACACAGGTACCGGACGTCCGGAGGACGTCGGTCGTCCGGTGGGTCGGGAAGGTCTGGATGTCCGGAGGAGTCCGGTCGTCCAGCAATTCGGCTCGGGGGCCATGCCTCCGGATTTCTGGACATGGTCGGTCGTCAGGAGGCTGGAGGTCATCGGACGTCCGGTGGCTTCCGGTCATCCGGCCGCCGTAGCTCGCTGGCAGCTCCTTCTCTTGCTGCCCGCACTCCGTCTTCTTCCGTCTACGCTTCCACGCTTCCCTCGCGGATGGTGTAGATGTACACTTGCGCTCGCACTCCTCCTCGTCATCCGTGAAGCTCCGACTATGCCTATGTATGCACACGAGAGGAGTCTCAAGTAGTATACAATCCTCAAAGGGGTCAAGTGGACACGTGTAAAGGAGATGATTGACCTTTATGTATGTGAAGTAGAGGTCGCACGTGTCACTTGACAAATGGACCCTTGACATGGTGATGTCTGTAGGATGCTCTGCATCACTTTGGCTTGCCCATTGCACATTTCATGCACTTGATGCCCCATGTGTTTGTACTTATCATTTTATTTGGTGTTGTGAATGCTTCTATGCCTACCATAGACCTTTTGTTGAGCAGTTTGTGCATGCTTGCTATGACATTGAGGTAGATGCTTGTTCACTTGTCACACATATTTACATCTTTACCTCACCTTTGCATGATTGCTTCCATCATGACTTTGCATGTGCTCAATTTATATGCTTCAATGCCATGCAACAACCCCTTTCACACCATATGTTATGCATGATGACAACTCTTGTTCGGTGAATAACCACTTGAATGCTTGGTTTTGCAATAACGCTAACCACATTTGTTTTTCCAAGCGTTTCTCGTATTTGCTCCTTTTGAAGGACTTACAAGTAGGTGCGACATTGGAGAGTGCCAATTTCGAGCTTGAAGATGATGAGTGTTTGGTGATCGTCCACTTCTACATGGCGACGCCATCTCTTTTCCATGGTGATTTGGATTTCGATCCGAGGACGGATCTTTCCCAAGGGGAGGGATGATGCGGAGCATCCTACAGACATCACCATGTTAAGAGTCCATTTGGCAAGTGACACGTGCGACCTCTACTTCACATACATGAAGGTGAATCATCTCCTTTAAACGTGTTCACTTGACCCCTTCGAGGATGGTATACTACTTGACACTCCTCTCATGTGCATGCACAGGTATTGTCAAAACTCCATGAACGACGAGGAGGCGTGCAAGCACCAACGTACATCTACCCCGTCCATGAGGGAAGCTTGGAAGAGAAGGAAGAAGAAGTAAGGACAAGCTTCTAGAAGGCCCGAAACTTCTGGCGTCTTGCCCGGAACCTCCGAACCCAGGACCTTCCGGCCAGCCCGTAACTTCCAGCCCCCTCGCACCGAAGCCGTCCTGGAGTGTGCCATCTCTCTCGGTACCCCGGAACCAGCCCGGACCTACACCGGAACCTCCAGCACCCAGACCTTCCAGTCGCCCCCGGAATTTCCGGCCACCGGCGTCTAGAATAGCTCGCATGCATGCAAACTCTCTGGGTAGCCCGGAACCCGACCGGAACATGCCCAGAAGCTCCGGTGCCCGGACCTTCCAGCCAAGCCCAGAACTTCCGCCCTGCCTGTGTGCAACCACTCGGGCCCGAGGCCCATGTACCTCCCACCGAGACTATAAATACTCATCTCCCACCTCCGTTTTACGATTAGCAATGGTTTAGCTCATAGTTAGTCGAGCATTGCTCCTTCCACTTACCTCCTCCATGGAGATGGCCTCTATGTGTGAAGATACAAGTGGATGTCAAGGCCCCTCGAGTAGGGAAGATCCTCCGGGATTTCAAGGCCCCATTTCCCCATGGGTGGGATGAACTCTACCATGTATCCTTCTACCCTTTGTTGTTATTGTACCTTTGTAGATCTTGTGTGGATGTGAGTCTAGTGGATGTGTGATTGGACTTGTTCTTGACTGTTTCCTCTTGTGATTTTTCCGTGTTCTTCCCTGTGTGTCGGTGTAATGAATAGGGGGTGTCCATTACCCCTGGACACGCACCGGCAAGTTGTAGCCTCCAGGCGAGAAGGACTTGGCGGGGGAGAAATCCACTTATGGGACATATCCAAGACCCAGCGCATCACCGGCAAGCTCAAGGACGGCGAGATGGACTTGTTCTTGATTAATTTCTTGTCCTTGTACATTAATATGCACGCGAAGGGACTTGCCATGGTCAGTCCGCGCTCCAGTTTCGCCTCGAGTTTGCTCGGCAAACTGAGCAGCCGCGTTCTGACCCGGCAAGTCGCCTTGTCGGTAGCAGCACCGCCAGCAGGCCGCTGAAGCTCTGAACCCAGCGCTCGCGGCAAGTGTGCGCACCGGCAAGGTTACCAAATAGCGTAGGATATAAGATATGTGCAAGGACAGAATTAATCAAGAGGGGGGGCGAGCATTTATTTGGCATAGAGAACATGCCTTGCATGTATAAAGAATGGCATGACTAAGATAAATTGTTTCTTTGGCAGCCGAGGATGCCAAGGGCGCTGCGCTGAATGCCGGCAGGACGGCGGTGACGGCAGGAATGACCGTATGAATCGAGCCCCGAACCCGCAGTACCCTCTGTGGGGAAGACTCGGGGGGCTGGCTCTTCATCACGCGGTGTGGCATTCCTTTTCGGGCCCACGACTCCTGCTGCCGTCCTGCTTCGTCTGCCAGCGCCGCCGGCAAGCCCAAGGCCCGGCAAACCACAAGCTCTCTACGGCGTCATCAGCGTCGAGAACGCCGAAGTTCTCCGCTGAGGTCGTAAGCCTTCCCGGCAACATTCTTGCCGGAAGCCAGCGTCGAGAACGTCGAAGTTCTCCGCTGAAGTTATAAGCCTTCCCGGCAACATCCTTGCCGGAAGCCGGCGTCGAGAACGGCAAAGCTCTCCGCTGAAGTCGCACGCTTAGCAAACCTTGTCGTCGAGTCATGCACTCCGACAAGGGGGCTCTCAGCCTTGTCGTCGAGCCATGCGCTCCGGCAAGGGGGCGTCGAGAACGTCGAAGTTCTCCGCTGAAGCCAAGCCTTCCTGGCAACATCCTTGCCGGAAGCCGGCGTCGAGAACGTTGAAGTTCTCCGCTGAAGTCACAAGCCTTCCCGGCAACATCCTTGCCGGAAGCCGGCGTCGAGAGCGCCAAAGTTCTCCGCTGGAATCGCAAACTTAGCAAACCTTGTCGTCGAGCCATGCGCTCTGACAAGGGAGCTCTCAACCTTGTCATCGAGCAATACGCTCCGATAAGGAAGCTTTTCGCTCTTGTCATTGAGCCAAGTGCTCTGACGAGAGTAGAAGCATAAAATCTTGAGCATGGCAGTCATGCCTCATGTCATCCTGCTCTGTTTGCTTGCGCTGCCAGCAAGCCCAAGGGCCCCGGCAAGTCGCGAGATTTCATGCGCCATCATCAGTGTGCAGTTAAAGGTCATGAGTGTCGATTACTTCTCGCCGTGTGCCGGTGCATGTTTTTGGGCCTAGCCCGGACAGCACTGTGCGCGCTCGCCCGGCCCAGGCCCGGGGGCTCCTGTCGGTGTAATGAATAGGGGGTGTCCATTACCCCTGGACACGCACCGGCAAGTTGTAGCCTCCAGGCGAGAAGGACTTGGCGGGGGAGAAATCCACTTATGGGACATATCCAAGACCCAGCGCATCACCGGCAAGCTCAAGGCCGGCAAGATCAAGATAGAGATTCCGGGGAGCAAGCCTTCCTGGGAGAAGACCTCCAGACAGGTCACCGAGAAGACCCGACGTTGGACTCCCGGCAAGATGCTTGCCGGAGGACAACTGGGAACAAGCACAAGACAGCGCTTGCCGGCAAGGTGCGAGCCGGCAGGCCAAGGGCCCGGCAAGTCCCGTCCCGACAAGGCCTGCCGGAAGACAACATTCAAGACAACGATCAGAAGCCAGAAGACCGGAGGCTGGGCGCCCGGCAAGATCTTGCCGGGCAGGCCCGTTGAAGGCCCGGCAAGGTATCGTCCCCGGCAAGGTACCGCCCCAGCACAGTGCCGCCGCTCCAGCGCAGCGACCAGCCTGTCGTTTAGGGCTTGTCCTCCTGGTTGCGTGTCACGGCGCTGGCTGCAGAAGGGGTTAAGCGGTGCTGATGGGACGGCCCCTTTATCCAGCCCCGAGAAAGCAAGGGACACCTCAGCAGGGCATTTAATGCATTTGTCCTGAGATGTCAGTGATAAGGATGATAATCCTGTAGATACTTTACACCTCATGTACTTCGCCACTGTTGGTGACCCCTTTGGCTATAAAAGGAGGCCCAAGGCGTAGCAGAGGGGGGGAGCCAGACCCCTACCCAGACTCGACCCATTCTGTATGCGTAGCTGCTACTGTAGCTCCCATAACTGGGCCAAGAACATCCACAGTAATAGAACGAAGCAGGAGTAGGGTTTTACGCTTACGAGCGGCCCGAACCTGGGTAAATCCCCTCGCGTTGATCGTTAGTTCCGCTCTTCGCGCTGTCCTTTCTCCCTTGCCGAACCGTAAAGGGATCCTTCGGTCCTATGGGTGTCGTTTCCCCGACATCTTTGGCGCGCCAGGTAGGGGGAAAAAGGTTGTGCGAACCCGATCTAGCGATCAGCGCGCCAGTTTTTGATCATCTTCATCGTCATGGCGTCCAAAGAGAAGGGCACCACGACCTTCACAGAAGCTAAGTCCTAAGACTCTTATTGCTTTCGGCTTCAATGAGTATGAGTTTTATCTTCAGATTTCTGCATGAACCCGTATGCCGAGGAGCCTCCTCGGGGCTAGTGGCGCTCCATGTCGCCTCGAGTCCGCTCGGCGATGTGTGCAGCTGCGCTAAAGCCGGGAAGGTAAACCTTTTCGGGAAGCGGCGCGTCCCCAGCAAGCTGCCAAGGACCCGTTCCTCAAGCGTTGCTGCCTGGATCGTGCGCACCGGAAAGGGTTCCGGCAAGCAAGGGAACGTTCGGCAGAAGTCGAGATTGCAGCAAGTTAATCATAAGCCAGAAGCTAATCAACGTGTTTTGCTTGAACGCTGTCGAGGCATATCATGCCCAACCAGTGTTGCAGGAATACGCACGGAAGGCGAGCTCGGGGGCTGGCAGCACCCTAGGGAGTAACCTTCTGGAGAGCTGCCGCTCATCACCACGAGCGTGGCCTCGCTATGCGAGAGGAGCAGCAAGAAAAGCTAAGTTACAGAAACTTATAGCAATTATATTTCTCTTGCTGTCTTCATCTTGCCCCTTACATCTACATGCGAAGGAGCCTTCCTCGGGGCTAGTTGCGCTCCATGTCGCCTCGAGTCCGCTCGGCGACGTGTGCATTTGCGCTAGAACGGAGAAGGTAAACCTTTCCGGGAGGCGGCGTTCCCGGCAAGCTGCTAAGGACCCGTTCCTCAAGCGCTGCCAGCTGGAGCGTGCGCACCGGGAAGCTCTCCGGCAAGCATGGGTCGTCTTGATTAATTTCTTGTCCTTGTACATTAATCTGCACGCGAAGGGACTTGCCATGGTCAGTCCGCGCTCCAGTTTCGCCTCGAGTCCGCTCGGCAAACTGAGCAGCTGCGTTCTGACCCGGCAAGTCGCCTTGTCGGTAGCAGCACCGCCAGCAGGCCGCTGAAGCCCCGAACCCAGCGCTCGCGGCAAGTGTGCGCACCGACAAGGTTACCAAATAGCGTAGGATATAAGATATGTGCAAGGACAGAATTAATCAAGAGGGGGGGCGAGCATTTATTTGGCATAGAGAACATGCCTTGCATGTATAAAGAATGGCATGACTAAGATAAATTGTTTCTTTGGCAGCCGAGGATGCCAAGGGCGCTGCGCTGAATGCCGGCAGGACGGCGGTGACGGCAGGAATGACCGTATGAATCGAGCCCCGAACCCGCAGTACCCTCTGTGGGGAAGACTCGGGGGGCTAGCACTTCATCGCGCGGTGTGGCATTCCTTTTCGGGCCCACGACTCCTGCTGCCGTCCTGCTTCGTCTGCCAGCGCCGCCGGCAAGCCCAAGGCCCGGCAAACCACAAGCTCTCTGCGGCGTCATCAGCGTCGAGAATGCCGAAGTTCTCCGCTGAGGTCGTAAGCCTTCCCGGCAACATTCTTGCCGGAAGCCAGCGTCGAGAACGTCGAAGTTCTCCGCTGAAGTTATAAGCCTTCCCGGCAACATCCTTGCCGGAAGCCGGCGTCGAGAACGGCAAAGCTCTCCGCTGAAGTCGCACGCTTAGCAAACCTTGTCGTCGAGTCATGCACTCCGACAAGGGGGCTCTCAACCTTGTCGTCGAGCCATGCGCTCCGGCAAGGGGGCGTCGAGAACGTCGAAGTTCTCCGCTGAAGCCAAGCCTTCCTGGCAACATCCTTGCCGGAAGCCGGTGTCGAGAACGTTGAAGTTCTCCGCTGAAGTCACAAGCCTTCCCGGCAACATCCTTGCCGGAAGCCGGCGTCGAGAGCGCCAAAGTTCTCCGCTGGAATCGCAAATTTAGCAAACCTTGTCGTCGAGCCATGCGCTCCGACAAGGGAGCTCTCAACCTTGTCGTCGAGCCATACGCTCCGATAAGGAAGCTTTTCGCTCATGTCATTGAGCCAAGTGCTCTGACGAGAGTAGAAGCATAAAATCTTGAGCATGGCAGTCATGCCTCATGTTGTCCTGCTCTGTTTGCTTGCGCTGCCGGCAAGCCCAAGGGCCCCGGCAAGTCGCAAGATTTCATGCGCCATCATCAGTGCGCAGTTAAAGGTCATGAGTGTCGATTACTTCTCGCCGTGTGCCGGTGCATGTTTTTGGGCCTAGCCCGGACAGCACTGTGCGCGCTCGCCCGGCCCAGGCCCGGGGGCTCCTGTCAGTGTAATGAATAGGGGGTGTCCATTACCCCTGGACACGCACCGGCAAGTTGTAGCCTCCAGGCGAGAAGGACTTGGCGGGGGAGAAATCCACTTATGGGACATATCCAAGACCCAGCGCATCACCGGCAAGCTCAAGGCCGGCAAGATCAAGATAGAGATTCCGGGGAGCAAGCCTTCCTGGGAGAAGACCTCCAGACAGGTCACCGAGAAGACCCGACGTTGGACTCCCGGCAAGATGCTTGCCGGAGGACAACTGGGAACAAGCGCAAGACAGCGCTTGCCGGCATGGCGCGAGCCGGCAGGCCAAGGGCCCGGCAAGTCCCGTCCCGACAAGGCCTGCCGGAAGACAACATTCAAGACAACGATCAGAAGCCAGAAGACCGGAGGCTGGGCGCCCGGCAAGATCTTGCCGGGCAGGCCCGTCGAAGGCCCGACAAGGTATCGTCCCCGGCAAGGTACCGCCCCAGCACAGTGCCGCCGCTCCAGCGCAGCGACCAGCCTGTCGTTTAGGGCTTGTCCTCCTGGTTGCGTGTCACGGCGCTGGCTGCAGAAGGGGTTAAGCGGTGCTGATGGGACGGCCCCTTTATCCAGCCCCGAGAAAGCAAGGGACACCTCAGCAGGGCATTTAATGCATTTGTCCTGAGATGTCAGTGATAAGGATGATAATCCTGTAGATACTTTACACCTCATGTACTTCACCACTGTTGGTGACCCCTTTGGCTATAAAAGGAGGCCCAAGGCGTAGCAGAGGGGGGGAGCCAGACCCCTACCCAGATTCGACCCATTCTGTATGCGTAGCTGCTACTGTAGCTCCCAGAACTGGGCCAAGAACATCCACAGTAATACAACGAAGCAGGAGTAGGGTTTTACGCTTCCGAGCGGCCCGAACCTGGGTAAATCCCCTCGCGTTGATCGTTAGTTCCGCTCTTCGCGCTGTCCTTTCTCCCTTGCCGAACCGTAAAGGGATCCTTCGGTCCCATGGGTGTCGTTTCCCCGACACCGTGTTTTTCGTGTCCTTCATGGAATCCCCCTCCAATTCGTGAAAGATCGACATCTAGGGCTTGGCCCCGTATCAAAGACCCTATATGCCAAGCTGTGAATCTAGCTCCTCTCCTCACTGGTTTATCATCCTCAACCGATGGCCAAATGGAGGTCACCAACCGGACGCTACCTACGCTATTCCGACCATCGCCGAGTATGCCTATAACCGAGCACAACACACTACAACCAGCAAGTCTCCATTCGAGGTGGTCTATGGCTTCAACTCTTTGTCACCATTGGACATCCTCCTGCTTCCACTTCAAGGAGAACCAACATGGACGCGAGCGCAAGGGCAAGTTGCCTCAAGAAGATGCATGAAGATACAGGGCTCACGATCGAGCATCAAGTGCAACAACTCGCTTCCAAGATCAACATCAACAAGCACCCTATGGTCTTCAAGCCAGAGGTCGTGTGTGGCCACACCTCCACAAGAAACGATTCCCCGCCGAGCGTAAGTGCAAGCTACTACCTCGAGCCGATGGACCATTCGAACTGTTGGCACGCTACAACGACAATGCTTACAAGATCGACCTCCCACGCAACAAGTACAACATGAGGACATCTTCAATGTCAAGGACCTATCTCCCTACCATGGTGATGAGGATATCAATCCGAGAACGGATCCTTCCCAGGGGGAGATGATGCGGAGCATCCTACGGTCATCCCCATGGTCCCCTCACCGACTCATCTAGCTCCTAGTGGACCTATGACAAGAGCAAATGCAAGAACCATTGAAACCAGAGTGACATATGTCCTTAATGAACTAGCATTCGAACCACCCAAGACATGGATACTACCTCAAGAGGGAATGCTATGTGTCTTATATACCAAGAAGATAACCTCGGAGACCATCGGGAGAAGACCAAGTCACCCTGGACACGGACGAGGAACATCACGAGGAAAGCCACAAAAACTTTAGAGCTGCCGGACATCTTGCCCGGATATCTGGCGCCAACAAACAAAATGAGCCCTAGCTAAAGCTATAGGGGCCATACATCTGGCCAGATGTCATCGGACATCCGGACCCTCCCCACAAATCTGGCGTGAGGCACCCGAACCATGCAGAAACAACCAAGGTCGAGGTCGGACATACGGCCACCGCCACGGACATCCGACGCCCCGTGTCGGGCCGAACATCCGATGTCTGTGCCCACAAGATAAAGGCACATGTAACCTTTCCCCCTCCCTCATTTCGACCAAGACTATGAGTAGACATCCTCCTCCTCCTCCATTATAGGGTTAGCAAAGTATATGAGACTATTTGAGAGAGTTTTCCTCCTTGTACCTCCTTGAGGATCAAAACTTCCCAAGGTAGAAAGATCACTATCATAGGATCTCCAAGGCTTCCCAGGGGAGAAGGATCTCTCTAGATCATCAAGACCTCATCTCCTTTCGATTTGAGAAGAACCTCTGCATTTATGGTATTTTCCCATGATAGTTCATGTGATACTTGTGGATCTCATGTGTGCTATTCTAGTGGATGTATACTTTGGGTTCATTCGAGTGTTTTCCTCTTGATTTTCCCTTTTTCGACCTCCAAGTGTGAAGAAGATCAACACTAGGGTTTCCACCCCATGTCAGCAAGTCTTTAGGACTAAATTAACCGAGTCCTCGGACGTGGTAAGTGCATTATTAAAATAGAAGGGCTTTGTTAACACGTCCTACCTTTTGACTACCAAGGTTATGACTGGGGTACATGGTTGTTTTGTTAAACTTGAAAGGGAGTCGATGATCAAGAATGATAGATGACTTCGGAACCGAACACATACTGACAAAGTAGGAACTCGCCTGCCAAACCGAAGACATTAAAGAAGAAGTAGCCATTCTAAGGAAGGAGTCATAAGTCCTCGGCTTTGAAGACCAGTTTAGGGGATACTAACAGTGTCCTCGACTAAGGGGTGTTAAACCTGATGGCCTATTGTTCATGGGTTGGGCCGATGACCCGCTGACCACTAAAGGAAGGATTACCAAAGCTATGGCCTTCGGTGTGAGCAGATGGAAACTTTCGAAGATTTGGCGTGCACCTCAAGGAGTGTTTTAGTAGTAGACATGTTTATCCCGAGACGGCAACCAACCATACGTGTAGCCTAGGTACCCCCGGTGCATATATAAGCCGAGGGTTTAGTCATTAGAGACACGCATACGAGCCTTAGGGTTTAGAACACAATCATCCGATATCGAGGTAGATCATCCTGTACAATCAATCAATACAATCAAAGTAGGGCGTAGGGTTTTACCTCTTTGAGAGGGCTTGAACATTTGTAAATCAGTGTCCCTCTGTCTCTTGTTCACCATCGTTCCTAGATCACCAGCTCGGGACTCCCTACCCGAAGTAGCACACGGCTGTGGAGGAGCAACTCCACCTTGTGGCTACAATGTGTACAACACAAGTGTTGAAGGAACTACTTCAACGTGTTTTGCTATATATCGCTCCAGAGGCAGAGGTAGGGCTGATATGCAAGTAGGAGTTCAATCCAAAACTCCTAGAGCAGAAGATCTAGTCCAAGATCTTAGATAGGAACAACAAGTTCTAATGTAGGTAGTCGTACATAGTCTGGAATCAAACTATAGGTGAGAACTGATGACCCACAAGTATAGGGGATCAATCGTAGTCCTTTCGATAAGTAAGAGTGTCGAACCCAACGAGGAGCAGAAGGAAATGACAAGCGGTTTTCAGCAAGGTAATTTCTGCAAGCACTGAAATTGTAGGTAACAGATAGTTTGATAGCAAGATAATTGGTAACGAGCAAGTAACGGTAATGATAAATAAGGTGCAGCAAGGTAGCCAAATCCTTTTGTGGCAAAGTACAGGCCAGAACAGTCTCTAGTAATAGGCAAAGTGTTCTTGAGGGTACACAGGAATTACATCTAGTCACTTTTATCATGTTGGTTTGGTTCCTGTTCGCTACTTTGATAATTTGATATGTGGGTGGACCGGTTCTTGGGTGCTGTTCTTACTTGAACAACCTCCCACTTATGATTAACCCCCCCCCCCCCCCCCCCCCGCAAGCATCCGCAACTACGAGAAAAGTATTAAGATAAAATCTAACCATATGATTAAACGTTTGGATCCAAATCAGCCCCTTACGAAGTAGCGCATAAACTAGGGTTTAAGCTTCTGTCACTCTAGCAACCCATCATCTAATAACTACTCCACAATGCATTCCCTTAGGCCCATGAATGGTGAAGTGTCATGTAGTCGATGTTCACATGACACCACTAAGGGAATCACAACATACATATCATCAAAATATCTAACACATATCAAATTCACATGATTACTTGCAACATGACTTCTCCCGTGACCTCAAGAACAAAGGTAACTACTCACAAATAATAAACATGCTGAAGATCAGAGGGGTATTGAATAGCATAATGGATCTGAACATATAATCTTCCACCAAATAAACCATATAGTAATCAACTACGAGGTAATCAACACTACTAGTCACCCACATGTACCAATCTGAGGTTCCGGTACAAAGATTGAACACAAGAGATGAACTAGGGTTTGAGAGGAGATGGTGTTGTTGAAAATGTTTATGAAGATTGGCCTCCCAAAGATGTGAGGGGTGTTGGTGATGGCGATGGCTTCGATTTCACCCTCCGGGAGGGAAGTTCCCCTGGCGGAATCGCTCCGCCGGAGGGCAAAAGTGCTCCTGCCCAGGTTCTGCCTCAAGGCGGCGGCGCTTCATCCCGAAAGTCCTCCTCTTATTTTTTCTAGGTTAAAAGAGAATTTATACCAGAAGATGGGCACCGGAGGGGGGCCGAGGAGGGCACAACCCACCAAGGCACGCCCAGGGGGGCTTGGCGCGCCCTGGTGTCTTGTGCCCACCAAGGTGGCCCCCTCCGGTAGTTCTTTGTTCCAGTATTTTTTATTTATTCCAAAAATAATCTCCATAAAGTTTCAGCTTCATTGGAGTTGTGCAGAATAGGTATCTCTGATGTGCTTTTCTTCGGTCCAGAATTCCAGCTGCCGGTATTCTCCCTCTTTGTGTAAACCTTGCATATTATGAGAGAAAAGGTATTAGAATCACTCCCTAAAGCATTATTATTCAACAAAACATAATAAATAACAGTAGGAAATCATGATGCAAAATGGACGTATCAACTCCCCCAAGCTTAGAGCTCGCTTGTCCTCAAGCGAAAAGCCGAAATTGAAAAACATGTCCACATGGTTTGAGAGAGAGGTGTCGATAAAAACAAAGTACGAACATAGTAGCATCATGCTTATTATAATAATAGCAACAAATTCTAACATAAAACTTATTCATACATTTTTATCATATAACTTCTCATGAACAAGTAACAATCCATCACAACATAGAAGTATGAAGCATAAACCTTATTGAAAACCAACAAACTATGTTCTCAGTCAACTTTGCAACTACAATTCATCATATTTTCAGGAAGGGTCTCATGTCGGAGCCTTTTGGCAAGTCCACATACTCAACCATCATTTAGTCTTCTATGACTGCTAACACTCACAGCGTACCCATGAGCAAAAAGTTTCAGCCGGACACAAAGAAAGACAGGGGCTTATAGTTTCGCCTCCCAACGTACTCACCTTAAGGGTGATGTCAACAATAATAACTCATGCCCACTCATATTCAACTGGATATATTTGCCTAGATCTTTCCTCACCACATGATCCTTGCAAAAGGAAAAAGTAAAAAGGAATAGGGAAGAATACTTTGACTCTTGCATAAAAGTAAATACATGAAAGTAAGAGATAGTCCCTTCGCAGAGGGAGGCAGAAGTTGTCATGCGCTTTTTGGTTTGTATGCCCAATCCCTTAATGTAAAAGAACATCACGCTATATTGCCCCCTATGATAGCAACCTTTATTATGCAGTCCATCGCTTTTATTACTTTGCCATCATAAGTTCATATAGCGCTCAATTTTCTCTTACACTAATTGATCAAAACACTTTTAGAAGCAATTTTTATTGCCTTATTGCAACGATGACAACTTACTTGAAGGATCTTAGTCGATCCATATGTAGGTATGGTGGACTTTCAAAGAATGAATTTGGGTTTGGGTTTTTGGATGCACAAGTAGTATCTCTACTTAGTGCGGATTTTTTGGCTAGCAAAGATATTGAGCAAGCACCACATGTTGAAGGATCTATGACAATATAACTTCTATGTGGATATGAACAAGCATAATTCATTATGTTGTCTTCCTTGTCCAATGTCAACATTTTTGACATATAATATTTAATGGGGGCTCACAATCATAAAAGATGTCCAAGATAGTGTATTTGTATGCGAATCTTCTCTTCCCTTATTAATTCTTTCATGAATTGCATCATTGACCAATGCTATGTTTGTCAATCTCCAATAAATTTTACTACTTATACTTTCCTTTATGTGATGTTATTACTCACCATAATATTAGCATATGATTCTTTTCATTTATTTCTCTTTCCTTTTATTTTGATTGCAACAAGTAAGTAGAGAGGCAAAAAACTCAAACTAAACTTTATTGTATAACTCTCACTCGATTACATAGATAGATAGGACACGAAACTAACACACGAAAATAGATCATGCTAAACTTTTATTCAACTAAAGCAAAGGGAAACTAAAGATCGAACTAAAATAGGTAAAGGTGAATAAAAGTGATGGTGATATGATACCGGGGCACCTCCCCCAAGCTTGGCTCAAGCCAAGAGGAGTGCCCATACCCATGTGCTCAAGTCTCCTTTGGTGGTGGTGATGATGTAGTCTTCTTCTTCAACTTATATTTGAGCATAAAATTTTCCTCCCTTAGATCGTCATTCTCCAACTCGAGCTTTAATATCTTTTTACATAATGCCGCCTTGCTCTCCTGTAGAAAACGAGATGGGATAAATTGGACCTCAGGTTTGTAGCTTCTAGGGAGTCTTGACTTCTTGAATTCCACATGCATATCTCCGGGTTGAGGCAATGGATCATCCTCTTCCTAAGAGCTATCATCCTTTGTTTCCTCCATGGCAGCATCTTCCTCCTCATCTGAGGTCCACAGATAGGGGTAAATTTCCCTAAAGATCTTTGAGTCTGCAACATAGTGATCCCCCTCTGAATCTTGAGATGACATATTTTCAGATCTGCTAGGAAAAACAGCACGAAACAAGAACAGAGGATTTTTCTACGATGCGGTTGTCAAAACAGTCGGGGGTATATATATATAGAATTTTTATTCTTGGGAAACAAGCATATGGAAGGAAAACGGAGTCGGGAAGGTGTCCGAGGTGGGCACAACCCACCAGGGCGCGCCCTGCTGTATCGTGCTCACCTCGATCACCTTCCGGTTTATTTCTTTATTTCCAAAATTTTCTAATATTCCAAACTGACAAAAATTATTTTTGCGGATTTTTCGGAGTCCGTTTACTTACCGTATCACGTACCTCCTATTTTTCAGAATTCTGGAGTATTCCGGAAGGTTTCTTTTATGTGTTCCTCCGGTGTCATGGTTTGGATAACATTGCTTTCAACATTAATAGGCGTACCTGAGATATAGCGCTTAATTCTTTGTCCATTGACCACCTTCGGGTTAGTACCTTCGGCGTTATTAATCTTGATAGCTCCAGAATGATAAACCTCTTCGATAATATATGGCCCTTCCCATTTGGAGAGAAGCTTACCTGCAAAAAATCTTAAACGAGAGTTGAACAGAAGAACATAGTCTCCTATTTTGAATTCCCGCTTTTGTATTCTTTTGTCATGCCATCTTTTTTACTTTTTCTTCAAATAGTTTGGCATTTTCATAGGCTTGGGTTCTCCATTCATCAAGTGAGCTAATATCAAATAGCCTCTTCTCACCGACCAGTTTGAAATCATAGTTAAGTTCTTTAATTGCCCAAAATGCTTTATGTTCTAATTCTAGAGGCAAATGACAAGCTTTTCCATATACCATTTTGTATGGAGACATACCCATAGGATTTTTATAAGCTGTTCTATAGGCCCAAAGTGCATCATCTAATTTCTTAGACCAATTCTTTCGATACCTATTGACAGTTTTTTGTAATATTAATTTTATTTCTCTATTTCTAAGTTCTACTTGACCACTAGATTGAGGATGATAGGGTGATGCAATTCTATGGTTAACATCATATTTAGCAAGCACTTACGGAAAGCACCATGAATAAAGTGTGAACCACCATTAGTCATTAAGTATCTAGGGACTCCAAACCTCGGGAATATAACCTCTTTAAGAATTTTAATGGAGGTGTGGTGATCAACGCTACTAGTTGGAATAGCTTCTATCCACTTAGTGACATAATCAACAGCAACCAAAATATGAGTGTACCCGTTAGAGGAAGGAAAAGGCCCCATATAATCAAAACCCCAAACGTCAAATGGTTCAACAACTAGTGATTAATTCATAGGCATTTCCCGACGCTTACCAATATTACCAATTCTTTGACATTCATCACAAGACAAGACAAACTTACGGGCATCCTTGAAGAGAGTAGGCCAATAAAAACCAGATTGCAATACCTTGTGAGCAGTTCTATCTCCAGCATGATGTCCTCCATAAGCTTCGGAATGACATTTCCGTAGGATTTGTTCCTGTTCATGCTCAGGTACACAACGCCTAATAATACCATCTACTCCTTCTTTATAAAGATGTGGGTCATCCCAAAAGTAATGTCTCAAGTCATAGAAGAATTTTTTCTTTTGTTGGTATGTGAAGCTAGGTGGTATATATTTAGCGACAATGTAATTAGCATAATCAGCATACCAAGGAATGTTTTGAGAAACATTTATTGCAGCTAACTATTCGTAAGGGAAACTATCATCTATAGGTAGTGGGTCATCAAGAATATTTTCTAACCTAGACAAGTTATCAGCTACGGGTTCTCAGCTCCTTTCCTATCAACGATGTGTAAATCAAATTCTTGAAGCAAGAGAACCCACCTAATGAGTCTAGGTTTAGCATCTTTCTTTTCCATAAGATATTTTATAGCAGCAAGGTCGGTGTGAATAATAGCTTTTGAGTCAACAATGTAGGATCTAAACTTATCACAGGCAAACACGACCGCTAAAAAATCCTTTTCAGTAGTAGCATAATTTCGTTGAGCACTGTCTAGAGTTTTGCTAGCATAATGGATAACATTCAATTTCTTATCAACTCTTTGTCCTAGAACATCACCAACTGCATAATCACTAGCATCACACATAATTTCAAAAGGCAAGTTCCAATCAGGTGGTTGAACGATAGGTGCAGAGGTTAAGGCTTTCTTGAGTGTTTCAAAGGCTTCCACACAATCATCATCAAAAACAAAAGGGATATCCTTTTGCAAAAGATTAGTAAGAAGCCTAGAAATTTTAGAGTAGTCTTTAATGAATCTCCTATAGAAACCAGCATGACCAAGGAAACTGCGAATACCTTTAATATATTTAGGACATGGCATTTTCTCAATTGCATCAACTTTAGCTTTATCCACCTCAATACCTCATTTAGATATTTTATGCCCCAAGACAATGCCTTCATTAACCATAAAGTGGCACTTCTCCCAGTTCAAGACAAGATTAGTTTGTTCACATCTCTGCAAAACTCGATCATGGTTGCTTAAGCAATCATCAAAAGAAGTTCCGTAAACGGAAAAATCATCCATGAAAACCTCCACAATTTTTTCACAAAAATCAGAGAATATAGCATTCATACATCTTTGAAAGGTAGTAGGTGCATTGCATAAACCAAAAGGCATACGTCTATAAGCATTGGTTCCAAAAGGGCAAGTAAAGGTGGTTTTCTCTTGATCGGATTGTGACACATGTATTTGAGAGAAACCAGAATATCCGTCTAGGAAGCAAAAGTGTGTGTGCTTAGATAATCTTTCTAGCATTTGATTAATGAAAGGCGGAGGGTAACGATCTTTCCTAGTAGCTTTATTTAATTTTCTAAAATCAATTACCATTCTATAGCCAGTGACAATTCTTTGTGGAATGAGTTCATTTTTATCATTAGGAACAACGGTAATACCTCCTTTCTTAGGGACACAATGAACGGGAGTTACCCATCTACTATTAGAAATAGGATAGATTATACCTACTTCCAGAAGTTTTAATATTTCAGTTCTTACCACTTCCTTCATCTTAGGATTCAGTCGTCGTTGGTGATCAACAATAAGTTTAGCATCAGGTTCCATATTAATCTTGTGCTGACATAGAGTGGGACTAATGCCCTTAAGATCATCAAGAGTATATCCAATAGCAGCCCGATGCTTCCTTAGAACTTTTAATAATCTATCTTCTTCATGTTCTGAAAGGTTAGCACTAATAATAAAAGGATATATCTTTTTCTCATCAAGATAAGCATACTTCAAAGTGTCAGGCAATTGCTTTGATTCAAACACAGGATCACCTTTAGGTGGAGGAGGACCTCCAAGAGTTTCAATAGGCAAATTCTGTTTTAGGAGAGGTTGTTGTTCAAAGAAAATTTGATCTATTTCATTTCTTTCATGCAAGTGCATATCATTTTCATGGTCAAGCAAATATTGTTCTAATGGATCAGTAGGAGGCATGGCAATAGAAGCAAGGCCAATTATTTCATCTTTACTAGATAACGCTTTATCATGAGGTTGTCTACTAAACTTGGAAAAATTAAACTCATGAGACATGCCACCAAAACTGACACCGACAGTTTGTTTTTCACAATCTATCTTAGCATTGACGGTGCTCAGAAAAGGTCTACCAAAGATAATGGGACAAAAGTGATCTCATGGGGAACCAAGAACTAGAAAATCAGTAGGGTATTTTACTTTCCCACACAAGACTTCAACATCTCTAACAATCCCAAGTGGTGTGATGGTGTCTCTATTAGCCAGTTTATTAGTAACATCAATGTCTTCTATTTCAGCAGGTGCTATTTCATCCATAATTTCTTGGTATAAGGTAAAAGGGATAGCACTCACACTAGCACCCAAATCACATAAACCATGATAGCAATGATCTCCTATTTTGACTGAGACAACAGGCTGGCCTTCTATGGGTGTATGTTTATCTTTTTCATCAGGTTTGGCGATTCTAGCAGCTTTATCACAGAAGTAGATAACATGCCCATCAATATTTTCTACCAAGAGATCTTTAACCATAGCAACACTAGGTTCTACTTTAATTTGCTCAGGGGGCTTAGGTATTCTTATATTACTCTTACGAACCATAGTTGATACCTTAGCATGTTCCTTTATCCTAACAGGGAAAGGTGGTTTTTCAATATAAGCGGTAGGCACACCTGGATCAACATTATAAATGATGGTTTCATCTTTAGCTATGACTGGTTCTTTAATTTCTACTTTAATAGGGGGATGATATTTAAACCACTTCTCCTTAGGGAGATAAATGTGAGTAGCAAATGCTTCACAGAAAGAGGCTACTATCTCAGAGTCAAGTCCATATTTAGTGCTAAACTTGTGAAAAGTATCAGTATTCACAAAAGATTTAACACAATCAAATTCAAGCTTTATACCTGACTCATTACCTTCGTCGAGTTCCCAATCTTTAGAGTTGCTTTTAATTCTTTCTAAGAGATCCCACTTGAATTCAATAGTCTTCTTCATATAAGAACCAGCACAAGAAGTATCGAGCATGGATTGATCATTATGAGAAAGCCGAGCATAAAAATTCTGAATGATAACTTCTCTCGGAATGTCATGATTGGGGCATGAATATAGCATTGACTTAAGCCTCCCCCAAACTAGAGCGATACTTTCTCCTTCACGAGGCCAAACATTATATATATAATTCTGATCACGATGAACTAGATGCATGGGATAAAACTTTTGGTGGAATTCCAATTGCAACCGATTCCAGTTCCACGATCCAAGATCATCACATAGCCTATACCATGTCAATGCTTTTCCCTACAAAGATAAAGGGAAAACCTTCTTCTTAACTTCATCTCCGGGTAACCTGCAAGATTAAATAATCCACAAATTTCGTTCACATATAATAGGTGCATATCAGGATGTTCAGTTCCATCTCCTGCATAAGGTTTAGCAAGCAGTTGTTCTACCATACCCGAAGGAATTTCATAACCAATATTTTCAGTAGGTGCAGTAGGTTGAGGGGCAACTAATTGTGGTTCCGGTCGAGGTGAAGATACCCCGAACAAACCCCTCAAAGGATTGTTTTCCATAGTAGCAAGTAGCAATAAATTTCAGCATGCGGTATAGGTCTTTCCTTACCGATTTCCACTTACAAAGAGCGCTTCACTCCCCGGCAACGGCGCCAGAAAAGAGTCTTGATGACCCACTAGTATAGGGGGTCAATCGTAGTCCTTTCGATAAGTAAGAGTGTCGAACCCAACGAGGAGTAGAAGGAAATGACAAGCGGTTTTCAGCAAGGTAATTTCTGCAAGCACTGAAATTGTAGGTAACAGATAGTTTGATAGCAAGATATTTGGAAAGGAGCAAGTAACGGTAACGATAAATAAGGTACAACAAGGTATCCCAATCCTTTTGTGGCAAAGGACAGGCCAGAACAGTCTCTAGTAATAGGCAAAGTGTTCTTGAGGGTACACGGGAATTAAACGTTTCTAGTAGCAGTCTCTAGTAACAGTCTCTAGTAGCATTAAACGTTTGGATCCAAATCAGCCCCTTACGAAGTAGTGCATAAACTAGGGTTTAAGCTTCTGTCACTCTAGCAACCCATCATCTAATAACTACTCCACAATGCATTCCCTTAGGCCCATGAATGGTGAAGTGTCATGTAGTCGACGTTCACATGACACCACTAAGGGAATCACAACATACATATCATCAAAATATCAAACACATATCAAATTCACATGATTACTTGCAACATGACTTCTCCCGTGACCTCAAGAACAAAGGTAACTACTCACAAATAATAAACATGCTCAATATCAGAGGGGTATTGAATAGCATAATGGATCTGAACATATAATCTTCCACCAAATAAACCATATAGTAATCAACTACACAAGGTAATCAACACTACTAGTCACCCACAGGTACCAATCTGAGGTTCTGGTACAAAGATTGAACACAAGAGATGAACTAGGGTTTGAGAGGATATGGTGTTGTTGAAGATGTTGATGAAGATTGGCCTCCCAAAGATGAGAGGGATGTTGGTGATGACGATGGCTTCGATTTCCCCCTCCGGGAGGGAAGTTCCCCCCCCCCCCCCCCCCGCGGAATCGCTCCGCCGGAGGGCAAAAGTGCTCCTGCCAAAGTTCCGCCTCGAGGCGGCGGCGCTTCGTCCCGAAAGTCCTCCTCTTATTTTTTCTAGGTTAAAAGTGAATTAATACCAGAAGATGGGCACCGGAGGTGGGCCGAGGAGGGCACAACCCACCAGGGCGTGCCCTGGTGTCTTGTGCCCACCTGGGTGGCCCCCTCCGGTAGTTCTTTGCTCCAGTATTTTTTATTTATTCCAAAAATAATCTCCGTAAAGTTTCAGCTTCATTGGAGTTGTGCAGAATAGGTATCTTTGATGTGCTTTTCTCCGGTCCAGAATTCCAGCAGCCGGTATTCTCCCTCTTTGTGTAAAACTTGCATATTATGAGATAAAAGGAATTAGAATCACTCCCTAAAACATTATTACTCAACAAAACATAATAAATAATAGTAGGAAATCATGATGCAAAATGGACGTATCAAGAACCTCTATTTAGAGGGCTTTGGGAAGCCTTCACATACTTATACTTATAGCTCGAACACTCTAGAAAACATTATTTAGGATTCACCATTCTACTCACAACTACTTATAACTAGAGAACTCTAGAAACAGTAGGTAGGGTAAAGAAAAAGAAAATAAATACTACACTAGAGTGGAAGTACCTGGAAGTAACCAAACAGATGTGGCATGTGATTTTCTTTTTTCCTTTTTCCTCGTCAGATGTTCCTCATCATTCTCCCCTGGTTGTTTGGAACTCGTCGTTGAGTTATCTTCATAGAGCCTTCTTCTGGATGGTAGAGAGTCAAGTCCGCAACATTGAAAGTGTTGGATATACCCATGTCTCTTGGAAGATCTATCACATAAGCATTACCGGTTATCTTCCTCGTGATAGAGAAGGGCCCATACTTTTGTTTTCTAAGCCTCCCTTTAACATCTAAAGGCGGCCTCTCTTGTTGGAGGTAGACCATCACATTATCACCAACTTGGAATGATTTTGGTCTCCTTTTGCAATCAACAAGTTGTTTATATTTCTGATTTTTTGCTTCCAAATCACCACGAATCTCTTAAAATAGTTCGGTGTAATTATCAGCTAAGGACAATGTTGATTTTGAGCTTCCCCTTGATGGTAGCTTCACCAGGTCCACCACATGTGTTGTAACTTTAGTGTAGACAATAGAAAAAGAACTCCTTCCTGTGGGTCTATCCTTGGAGTTATTGTAGGAGAACTCTGCAAGAGATAAAGCCAAATCCCATTGTACCTTTCTTTCTCCACAAATGCAACAGATCGTATTACCCAAAAACATGTTCACCACTTCCGTTTGTCCATATGTTTGTGGGTGGGTGATACGTCTCCGTTATATCTATAATTTTTGATTGTGTCATGCCATTATTGTAAAACTTTAAATACTTTTGGCAATAATTTATATGATTTTCTTGGACTAACATGTTAATCCAGTGCCCAGTGCCAGTTCCTGTTTTTTGCATGTTTTTAGTTCGTAGAAAATCCATATCAAACGAAGTCCAACCGCGATAAAATTTTACGGAGATTTATTTTTGGAATATATGTGATAAGAATCAACGTGAGACGATGTATGACGAGGCGACGAGCTCACAGGGCGCACCAGGCAGGCTCATGGATCCTCTGTAGCTCGGTTGGGACTCTCCTTCGGCCGCAAGGAAGCTAATATCCGGATAAAAAACCCCTCAAAATTTCAGCTTAGTCGGAGTTACTGATCTTTGGATATTTAAGAAACGGTGAAACGCTAGAAAACTGGAACAAGGAAACAGAAGAAAACACAAAGAGAGATCCAATCTAGAGGGGCTCCCGCCCCTCAGGGGCCATGGCGGACAAGGACCAGAGGGAAAACCCTCCTCCCATCTAAGGGGGGTGTCGTGGTTTTTATCACGGCAGATGTCCTTGTGAGAGAACTTAGATGTGAGGCCATCGCAACTAGGAGGCGGCTTGAGAGGGGTTGATCGGAATCGAGAGACGCGGTTTACCCAGGTTCGACCCCTTCGATGAAGGTAAAAGCCTACGTCCTGCTTTGTGTGTATTGATGATGAGGATGATCTCGATTACAAGGGTGCGGAATCGCTACCTCTAGTCTCGAGGGTTTCCAATCTGTCTATCTCTAATGACTTGAACTTGTCCCTCTTGGGGTGCCTTACCCCTCCTTATATAAGTTGAAAGGGTAGGTTTACATGTAGAGTCCTACTGGGAGTAGGACTAGGACTAGTCTCTCTTGAGTCCTAATCCGAGTCTTGTTTCTCTTGTGAGGGAATTCTTCCTCTTCTTGGGCCTTCTCTGTGAGCCGGCCCTCCTGGCCTCTCTATGAGCCGCCTTCCGCCGGGGTGCACGCCGGGCCTTGGGCCTTGCCGTCCAGGTTGACCCGATAAAACGCAACAACCGTATGAGACGCCAAATGATGGGTCGGGTAATTCTCCTGGCCGGGTCAAACCGTGGATAATATCCCCGACGTAGCCCCCAGGTTAGCTTGAATTTATTCATGGTAAGCTCCTGAAATAAGAATAATAAATATGTTTAAGCAACCAGCTTGCATCACTGGTCGGCTTAAGTTAATGAAGTGGCTCCTTGAAAATCCGGGTTTCTTCTTCATATCAACGAGCTGTCTTCACACTCATCTTGCTGGTCCGTGTCCTTTACAGAAAAAATATTGGGAAATAAAACACCCATATGTCCTTGAGTCAGCCTCCAATGTTTTGGCTTGATGAAAATTTCGGGAATAAGAAATCCACATGATGTTGAGCCGGCTTCCATTGCTTCGACTTTGATGAAAATATTGAAGATAAGAAAACCATATGGAGTTGAGGCGGCTTCCATTGCTTTAGCTTTGATGAAAATATTGGGATAAAAACATTGCTGATTTATGGATGTGGAACTTGCTAACATGTGAAGCTGGGTTGCTTATATAGATTCTGCCGGGTCATGATCTTTGATAACACTGGGTCATGATTTGTGATAATGCTGAGGCGGTTTTTCAATGCTTCAGCTCCATGAAGAAGTGAGACCAGTCTCGCTCACAATTGACATCTTGAAAGTGTTCTTCTATTTTTGATATATCCATATTACCTGTAGCCCCCAAGCTCCAAGTTTATCAGTTCATGATGACTTGGTGATCTGCAACAATATCTTTGACTGTGTAGCCCCCAAGGGCCGGGTTATCTTGCCTGCAGCAGCCTGGGACTTGTAATTGTCTTATACTTTATAAAGCTTCAGCTAGTGTAGCCCCCAAGTGCCGGGTTGCCTTGCCTGCAACAACCTGGGACTTTGAACTTGGGTTTGAATATTGTAGATAGATAGTTTTGGAGAAATCCGGGTTGGCATCTTAGTCGCCAGTTATAATATGAATGTGTTGCATTTCACATGTGTAGCCCCCAAGGGCCGGATCATCAGTATGTGATGGGCCGGGTCTTCAATTTGGACCTTATAATCTGTTTAAACAGCTGAATACTGTAGCCCCCAAGTGCTGGGTTGCATGCCTATGGCGACTTGGGAGTTTAGAAAATTTGATCTGAGTAGTGTAGCCCCTAAGTGCCGGATCGTTTGCCTGCAGCGACTCGGGGCTTACATGTACTTCTCCTTTTGAAATGAAAAACATCATATGATGTAGCCCCCAAGTGTCAGGTCGTAGGTCTGCAGCGACTTGGGACTGTGTGAGAATAATATAACCCATCATAATGTACTTCATAAGTTCACTTGAACTGATATTGATCTGATTTGAATGAATCCTTAACCGTGGTTGTAATGTAACCCAATACGAATATCCTGGAATAATATATTTTTCCTTGAAATGAAATCCCTGCTCGTGGTTGTGGTACAACCCGAAAAATATATGTTTGAGAAATCCATAAGTGTTGTAGTTTACTACAGAGCACAAGTTGAAAAATCCAAGAGCCGGTCAATTAAATGACCCGACATTATATGTGATAGGGCGGCTCTTCGAGAATAGTCAATTCTTCCGAGCTGGCTTGAAAAACCCCAATCATTTAATACTGGTTCCGATAAACCATGATGAAGATCCAGCCATTTTGGCTATCAAAGATCTATTTGTTCCGGCAGAGGTTACGATGTAACCCGGTTTGATAACCGGCTTGATATGTATGTATGATGCATGATTGAATGCAGGATGATGTATGTATATGATAACATAATATAAAGTGCCAGTTTTCAAGGCATGACATAAAGACCGGCTTTCGAGGCTCGAGTCTTGCTTCAATGAAGCGGGTGTGATATCCCATGGTTTATCCTAGCTCTCTGTAAGCCGGCTCTCTCATGACTCAAGCCGATGTTTTAACCTTGATAAGTCAGGGTCCAGATGGATTGACTTGTCAAGAGTACATGGGGTCACCTGATCGGAGTCGCATCAAGCATACAGGCAGGTTTAACCATTTTGTGGAGTTGATGAGCCGGATCAAGAGGGTGAGAAAGCTAAACTCGATGAGTTGGAAGCCCCCAAGTGACCTATGATGATGGAAAAGCTCAGCATAGGATTACATGAGACAATGCTTCTATTGCAAAACATCTGGGGTCCAGATAAGCCGGCTTGATTCCATTGATCATCATATGATAATATGATGATCCAATAAAGTAGGATACCTATGTTTGAACAGTGCATCACGGCAGCTGGTCCTCTTTGGCAACCTTTAATATTTCACCCATAAGCCAGGGTACCCATGTTTGAACTGCGCATCGTGGCAGCTAGTCCTCTTGGGTGACTTTTAATTTTTCACCAATAAGGCAGGGCACCCATGTTTGAACTCTGCACTGTGGCAGCTAGTCATCTTGGGCGACTGTTAATTTTTTGCCAATAAGGCAGGAGCCCCTGGGACAGGGTTATCTTCCCTGCAATGACCCGGGGATCTTCAATTTTTGAGCCCGGTTGAACCTGCCGAGTCATGTCTGTGTAGCCCCCGAGTCTTAAGTCGACTCAAGGAGGCGGCTTGAGAGTCTTCATACTTGACTGTGACATAACCCGGCATTAATTTGACATCTGAACGATGAAATTTATTGAAATCGGAGACGATGTGGCAAGTTCATGATCTTCGTGATGCTCATCACATGACTTTGGCAAATATCGTGGCCGAATTGAGTGCATATGCCTCTTGACCCCTTCTTTGCTACTCTTACTTGGTCCGGCTCTCCTGGCTCTTCCAGGGCCATTGTTTCCTTTTTATTTTTCTTTTTGCCAATGGCTTTGAAATTTGCCGGCTCAAATGATGGCTGGCTCAAATGGTAGCTTCTCCAAGGATGATTCCTCTGTGGCTCTGGCTCTCCTGTTTCCTCTTATGTTCTGAAGCAGACCTGACCGGGGGATGGCAAGCCAATGCGCCTATCCCATGGGCAACTCGGCACGGGTGGAGGCTGATAATAGATATATTTTTTGTTTTTGGCTCCAGCGTTGTTGGTGTAGACCGGACCGCGGGGACGGCGGCTTGCGCGCGTCCGTTTGGCGGCTCATGCGGGCAGACGTGGCCTTGGCATTTTGATGCGGACCGGACCACGGGGGCAGCGGCTCACGAGCTTCTGTTGGACGGCTTGAGTGAGTCGGTGCGGCACGAGCGTGTCGGTGTAGACTGGACCGCAGGGGCGGCGGCTCACGAGCGTCTGTTGGGCGGTTTGAGTGAGCAGGCGCCGCACTTGCGTGTCGGTGTAGACTGGATCACAGGGGCGGCGGCTCATGAGCGTCCATTGGGCGGCTTGAGTGAGCAGGCACGACACCGACGTGTCGATGCAGACTGGACAACAGGGGCGGCGGCTCACGAGCGTCCGTTGGGCGGTTTGAGTGAGCAGGCGCAACACCAGCGTGTCGGTGTAGACTGGATCGCAGGGGTTGAAAACCGGTGCGGACGCGCGAGGCGGCCGCGGCGTTGTAAGCCGGCGCGGACGGGAGTGTCGACCGTGGCGTTGTTGATGAAAACCACCGCGGATGCGGCGGCTTTCCACGTCCATTTGGGTGGCTCATACTGGCGGGTGAGCGCGGCCCCAGCGTGTTAATGAAGACAGGAGCGTGGCGTTGAAAACCGGTGTGGACTCGCGACGCGGCCGCGGCGTTGTAAGCCGGCGCGGACGAGAGTGTCGGCCGTGGCGTTGTAAGACGACGTGGACGGGAGTGTCGGCGGCGGCGTTGTAAGCCGGTGTCGACAGAAGAGTCGGCCGCTGCATTTGAAGATGGTGCAGACGTGTGAGTCGGCCGTGTAGCATGGCATGGACGAACACCGGTGCAGAATGATGCTTTATTGTCCTGCGCAAAAAATATTACAAGGGACAGAGTGATTTTCCTCCGATGAATTAATATGTACTAAAAACAGAAAGGGCAAATAGCACCTGGTATTTTTGTCTGATGAACGTGAATGCTGGTATTGGATAATGTTGGACGCAGTCGGACGACCGCGTAAATGCATGTCAAATGTAGTAGCCACACCCACGTGGACTTCCTTTGAGACAGCCTGTTTCTCTTTTCACGCTGCATCCGATTGGGACTTGCGGCCGTGCACGGTATGCGATGTTGTCAATCAGGCCACGAAGCACCGCTGATTTATTTTCTGTCGTTGCCGTACAGCTCAGATGGTTATGTGAACTTGGTCCGCGGCAAACTTTTGTTATGACAGCCTTGAGTTGACCATTTATTGGTCCAAACAGTAGTACGTATTCCAAGCTAGTAGTACTCCTTGGTAATGCACGTATATGCACTACTTTTCATACGATTGATGCCTCACGTGGAGTTATGGCAGCAAGTAGTAGCACTCCACGGTTGAATTTTTTACTAGTAGTAGATCGTATTACTACTAATTTGCCTTGTAGTGGCGTACTGCCTTTGGGCTGCAGTTTTTTTTCTTTGCTCTCCAAGGGACGAGTATGAATCCGGTCTGAAGGAGATCTCGGGAGGAGTATTGACTGTACCGTCCGTGACCTTGCAAGTTTAAAAATCCCCACGTTTGTGTGATGGCGTTTTGGCAGGTCGACGAGACGGGGTGGAAATCAACATCGGCTGGCCTGACTTGATGTGTCGTCCAACGTCTGCAGGTTTCGGCCGTACATCGTCTTTTGCATCTGCAGGCACTACCGTGCGAGTCTCATATGCGTGCTTCCAATGGTGGGATCTGCCGGCAGAGATGGCTTGAGGCGTCAAGCGTCAATTGTTAGTCGCAGGTCGGCGACATAGCTCGATGTAAACCGTGCACTCCGACGACGTATGTGTAGATGTAGATTGGATCCTCTCGCGGCGGTGTGCGAGACACCATAAAAAATATTCCAAGTTCGATCTTCATATGAGTCCGGAACGAAAAAGTAGATCCTCCGACGGTTGAGGACAACCGAGTAAATTAGATCGGGCAGAACGCCCATGGCAACGCTTGTAGTACCGCCAATTTTTCTTCTCGACCCCGGTATTAGATTAGCTCGGAACTGTTGGAAATATGCCCTAGAGGCAAAAATAAAAGTAGTTATTATTATATTTCCTTGTTCAATGATAATCGTTTATTATCCATGCTATAATTGTGTTGATTGGAAACAACGATACATGTGTGGATACATAGACAACACTGTGTCCCTAGTATGCCTCTAGTAAACTAGCTTGTTGATCAAAGATGGTCAAGGTTTCCTACCCATGGACATGAGATGTCATTTGATAACATGATCACATCATTAGGAGAATGATGTGATGGACAAGACCCAAAATATGAACGTAGCATATGATCGTGTCAGTTTATTGCTATTGTTTTCTGCATGTCAAGTATCTGTTCCTATGACCATGAGATCATGCAACTCACAGACACCGGAGGAGTACCTTGTGTGTATCAAACGTCACAACGTAACTGGGTGACTATAAAGATGCTCTACAGGTATCTCCGAAGGTGTCTGTTGAGTTGGCATGGATCAAGACTGGGATTTGTTACTCCGTGTGACGGAGAGGTATCTCAAGGCCCACTCGGTAATACAACATCACAACAAGCCTTGCAAGCAATGTGACTAAAGTGTTAGCCACAGGATCTTGTATTACGGAACGAGTAAAGAGACTTGTCGGTAACGAGATTGAACTAGGTATAGAGATACCGACGATCGAATCTCGGGCAAGTAACATACCGAAGAACAAAGGGAACAGCATACGTGATTAACTGAATCCTTGACATAGTGGTTCAACCGATAAAGATCTTCGTAGAATATGTAAGAACCAATATGGGCATCCAGGTCCCGCTATTGGTTATTGACCGTAGAGGTGTCTCGGTCATGTCTACATAGTTCTCGGTATAGTAGAGTTATGTATGGTGGTGACCGAAGGTTGTTCAGAGTCCCGGATGAGATCCTGGACGTCACGAGGAGCTCCGGAATGGTCCGGAGGTAAAGATTGATATATAGGAAGTCCTGTTTTGGTCACCGGAAAAGTTTCGGGTACTTCGGTAGTGTACCGGGAGTGCCGGGAGGGTACCGGGGGCCATCGGGAGGGGTGTCTCGATCCAAAGGACCTCATGGGCTGTGGGAGGAGTCAAACCAGCCCCTGGTGGGCTGGCCAAAACCCCCCACTAAGGCCCATGCGGCTAGGGGTGGAAAAACCCAAAGGTGGAAAGGTGGAAAGGGTTTCCAAGTGGAGAGGAGGAATCCTACTCCTAGTAGGATTGGAGTAGGACTCCTCCACCTCCTATTTCGGCCGAACCCTTGAGGGTTTGAGGCTGCCTCCTCCCCTTCCTCCCTCCTATATAAACTAGAGGATTTAGAGGGGAGAGCTAACCCTAATTTCCACGTGCTCCCTCTACTTCCTCTAGATCGTTTTCTCCTCTAGTCTAATTTCGGCGGTGCTTAGGCGAAGCCCTACCGGAATAGTTCCACCACCATCGCCGCCGCGCCGTCGCACTGCCGGAGAACTCATCTACCTCTCCGCTCCCTCTTGCTGGATCAAGAAGGCGGAGATTGTCATCGAGTTGTACGTGTGCTGAACGCGGAGGTGCCGTCCGTTCGGCACTAGATCGGGACGGATCGTGATTAGATCGCGGGACGCTCGGCGATTTGGATCGCGAAGACGTTCGACTACATCAACCGCGTTTCTTAACGCTTCCCGCTTAGCGATCTACAAGGGTATGTAGATCCACTCTCCCTCTCGTAGATGCTCATCACCATGGATAGATCTTGCGTGTGCGTAGGAAATTTTTTGTTTCCCATGCAACGTTCCCCAACAGGAACTGATCTTGACCAACGAACTCGGAGACGATGTAGATCCTTTCGAGCCGGTTTTTCTTTATCCGGTGGGTCATAAGCTTCTCGGTCCCTAGGAGAGATCCCTTCAAGAATATAACACCACCGTGCACTGGCCCCATGGTGGGCGCCAACTGTCGTGGTTTATCACGGCAGATGTCCTCGTGAGAGAACTTAGATGTGAGGCCATCGCAACTAGGAGGCGGCTTGAGAGGGGTTGATCGGAATCAAGAGACGCGGTTTACCCAGGTTCGACTCCTCTGATGAAGGTAAAAGCCTACGTCCTGCTTTGTGTGTATTGATGATGAGGATGATCTCGATTACAAGGGTGCGGAATCGCTACCTCTAGTCTCGAGGGTTTCTAATCTGTCTATCTCTAATGACTTGAACTTGTCCCTCTTGGGGTGCCTTACCCCTCCTTATATAAGTTGAAGGGGTAGGTTTACATGTAAAGTCCTACTGGGAGTAGGACTAGGACTAGTCTCTCTTGAGTCCTAATCCGAGTCTTGTTTCTCTTGTGAGGGAATTCTTCCTCTTCTTGGGCCTTCTCTGTGAGCCGGCCCTCCTGGCCTCTCTATGAGCCGCCTTCCGCCGGGGTGCACGCCGGGCCTTGGGCCTTGCCGTCCAGGTTGACCCGATAAAACGCAACGCCCGTATGAGCCGCCAAATGATGGGCCGGGTCATTCTCCTGGCCGGGTCAAACCGTGGATAATATCCCTGACAGGGGGAGAGAAAGAAGAAGAAGGAGGGCCTCTCTCCTTCTCTCTTCCGGTGGCACCAGAGTGCCATTGGGAGCACCATTGTAACAATGATGTACACCAACAACTTCGCCGCCGTCACCACCAACTTTGTCCCTCCCCTTACAGCGGTGTAACTTCTCTTTCTGTGTTGTAATATCTACTTGAACCTTGTGCTTAGTGCTATATATTATTAACCAATGATATGTGGCTATCCTATGATGTTTGAGTAGATCCCTTTTGTCCTACTGGTTAATCGTGGTATGGTGTGATTGATATGTGTTGTATGTTAATATGGTGTTGTCCTATGGTGCCCTTTGTGGCATATAAGCGTGTGGGATTACCGATGTAGTGTTTTGTAACACATTCATGATTCGCTTATAGTGGGTAGCAAGAGTGACGAAAGCTTATACCCGAGTAAGGGAGTTGTTGCGTACACTGGTGCAGCGACGTCCTATACAAACGGTTTTTAACCCCTTTCCGCGGCAGAGTTTTGAACCGTCGCCTTGCCTGTGTGTGCGATAGGTGGGTACATCCCACACGACACGGAAAAACAATCGGCGATGGTGGCCGATGTACACAAACGTTTGTCAAAACTAAGTGTATGTGATGTCCTCATCTATCAAAACCGAGGGTCATCGGTCAACCGTTTGACGTATGTCATATTCCCCAAACGGGTCATCCTTGCTACTCGTGTGGGATCACATTACCATCGTAGTTGGTTTTTTGTGGTGCAACATTTACAATGCGTGCCGCATCACAAATAGTTCATAATTGTAAAGCGTGCATGATAACGAGACTATCACACACATTTGGCCCTACCGCATCGTTTGCGATATATCAAGTTTCCCAAATGCTCCAGCTGTGGTACTCGTGTCTGATGGGTATGACATAACAAATAGTTCATCATTATAAAGTGTGTATGATAAGAAGACTATCACAAACATTTAGGTCAGTCCCATTGTTTCTGATATTGTTTGACATTACACACGGTTTTCGGACGGCAATTGCGTGCATGGTTTCACACGGTTTCTCTCTGTGAAACGTGTCGGATCATGAGGTATATCACACACGTTGTGCTATACAAACCATGTGCGGTGTAATGACCCGTGGAGCATATTTCCCCTAATTTAATCACTGCAATTTAAAATTCAACAGAAATTGAATTTGAAAGTAGGCAATAACATTTTTCACATCCTTCATATATAGATATAGCTTCAAGAACCAATGCATTATTCCATTCGCAGGTACATATGTGCAAGAAGTACATAAAAAAGAATTACATAAGGACCAAATAAAGAATTATGAACCACGGTTGCATACTTGTATTAAAGACGGTAAAGAAAGAGGTAAAAGACATTATGGTTGTTGTATTAAAGCGGAATGCCCATATTGTGTCCTCCTCCATGCATAATGCACGCACGAATAGTCCAACCCCTTGTGATGGCGGACTGCCCATCCTTCACTCTCTTGATAAGGACATCTAGATAGGCATGATATCCTAGTAGAAATACTTTAAACTTTGCATGTCCACTAATCATGTAGTTTGAGAGTTAATCTTGAGTAAACTGCTTTGGGAACCACTACAAACAAAAAAGATTCAGACATTGTAATCTAACAACTCATTATGGGTAGTAAAAAGAAGGGTACAGAGTTCTTAGTTACCATCCTGCAGTTCACTGTTGTCTTGGATAAGGTGTAAAGAAATAGTTTAATTGCCATAGTTTGTCCCATTTTACTAACAATCTTTATTAGTTTCCTCACTTAATGATCGTTCATGAATATCTCATTGCCCATACGCAAAAAGGGTCGAAGCGCGGATCTTTACCAGTGGCACATGTACCTACAAGCAACAAGCTAATATTAGAAGCTAAACTGAAATTGCACAGTGGCGTATTACAGTACTCCCTCTTTCCCAGTATATAAGATCTTATTCAATCCAAAATACTACATATTGGATGTATTAACATCTTATATGAGGCGGACGGAGTATATACAAGCCATGTGATGAAACTAACCTCGATGGAAAATAACAGTCGTTCCCAATATTGTCTTGGGTAAGTAATTCGAAAGGCATGTTTAGTACAACAGGCTAAACATCAACCAAATATATGCATGGTAAAAAATATGATCTCTAAATGATAACTTCAGTGTGCGTGTTTTTAAGCACGGTAGCTAAGCAAATAAGAAGTGGAAAGGTGCGTTAATGTCACGCCCAAGATGTGGTCCTATCCCTATTAAGGCACGAGGGCCTCGACGGGGATAGAAGCGCATCTAGTCGTTTCGCAAGTACAGAAATCATTGCATACATGTAGGAAGAGATGAGTATATGAGTTGGATTACACTCGCCACAAGCTATCTTACAAGTCCACACAATTATTCATACATTCATCCAGAAGACAGGGTCCGGCTACAGACGAAATCAAACGGCTAAAGAAGCAATGAAAACTGCCTTGCTATTCCCAGGAACACCACCACGTAGCTCCCCTACTCATCAGGATACGTAACGTACATACGCCTACTTTCTTCATTGTACTCCCACTGCAGCTGAGACACATCATCTGGCACGTACTCGTCAACACCTGTACCTGTATTGTTGTAATCTGTGAGCCACAGGGACTCAGCAATCTCATAACCCGGGTACCGAAACTATGTAAGCCAATAGGTGAATGGTTAAGTGGTGAGGCTTCAGCAAGCACTAAGCATGTATTTGGTGGCTAACTTACGAGAACATGAATGTAAGTATGGTGGACTACGCATGACGGTCGTAATCTTGCATGATCACTAAGTGATCCTGAACACCTACTTACGTCAATCATAACCCCACCGTGTTCTCTCTCGGTTCATGTTCACGAGCAGAGACAGTCACGGTTACGCACACAGTTGGTGTATTTAATTTGAGTTTACTTCAAGTTTACTATAACCGGGCGTTAAACAAATTTCCAAGTTGCCACATAATCGCGGGCACGGCTTCTCGAAAAGATTTAACCCTGCAGGGGTGCTCCAACGCATCCATCACAAACTAACCACACGCCGCGGGAACAACCTCGACCACGAATCTCGTGATCTCCTAGGAAATTCCGTTGGAAAGCCTCAACCTCGAGATAGCCCAAAGTATCCTTGTGCAAGACATTCGAGAAAGATAAAACAAGTCCAGCAAGACCGCCCGACGTGTCGACGAACCCGATAGGAGCCGCGTATCTCGTTCTCAGGACACGACCGTATGAGCAGTACGTACGGTGGCCTGATAGAAATCCCCGAGTTGCCCCGGGTGGCCCTGCAAGTGGCTCTGGTTTGGACCAACACTCATGAGGAGCTCTGGCCCAGGGGTTGATTAATTATCCACGGGGTAGCTATGCCCTATGCAAATTTTATTAAGTTGATTAGCAAATGTAGTACCAAAGTTGGGTCTTGCCAGACAAGTTTTAATCTAAAACAAATGGTCAAGGGGGTCCCCATAACAACCCGGAGCATATTAGGAGCGCAAAATATGGAACATAACACCGGTACTCAGAACTAGTGCGGCAAAAGTGGAACAAAACACCGGGCAAAAGGCCAAGCCTTGCACCGTTGCCAGATATATATTCGCATTAATTTTAATAACAGTAAATAAAGTGATATCTCCCAATATCCATGTTGACACATGGAAAGCTTGCACCTGCAACTAGCAACGCTATAAGATAAGGGCTGAGCAGCGATATCGTAGCCAATCAATGTTTGCTAGGAAGTGGAGGGGTTAGAGGCTTTCATGGCAATTTAGGAGGCTGACAGTTTAAGTGGTAGGTAATGAAACATAACGGTATAAGCGAGACATCTAGCATAGCAAAAATAGTGTCGGGATCCGGGTATGATCATCTTGCCTGCTAGGTCTTCAGAGGGACAAGGAGCTGGTTCCTTGTAGTTGTACTCTCCGGGATCCTCGTACTCAGGCACGACACTCGCGTCTACCCAAATAGAAACATCACCAAATAAACATACAAACAAAGTGCAATGCGCGAACAAGATGATGCATGACCAAGTTGAAGTATATAACATGGCAACCCTATGCTACTCATGTTTCTCATGCAATTATTAAGTTCTTTAGTATTCTGGACAGAACCTCAAGAATAGTTAGTTGAACATGCATGATCATGGAAAATATGAATGCTCCACGGAAAAACGATGCAAATGCATATGTAGAACGTTGCAAACGGAGTAACGTAGCTCACGGTACACTCACGACAAGGTACGAATGTTAACGAAGACAAAAACAAAGATGAGGGAGGCCATGGGCTATTCCTTGGTATTCCAAGGATGCCACTGTATAGACAATGAAAATCTAGCAAAAAATACAGCTAAAGATCATGCAAAACAATGGAGGATAGCTCCCACAAGTCACAACACAATTCTACACACAATTTGTCCATAAACAGCAACATGTCATCTTGTAACACACATATCTAGAGCTACAACAAGTTTCAAATCACAACCAAGGCATGGACATGAAGTATACAGCATGCACAACAATTCATCTATCTACAGGAACATGAGAGGAAGCATGGATCAATGGCAATGAAGCTCACAAGATGGCATGTTGAATCAGTTTTTAGGGACTTGGTGAAAATTCCAGTTTTACAGAATCTGAGTTAACATGATAGCATCTTGACAGCAACCTTTATATATGCTACAGGAACTTCCATGGCATGAAAATTAACAGGGTGATAGAGGGCAACATGTACTTCAATTAATTACATTATGGGAACATCAAAATATGCATGTATCAATGGCTAACATCCTCACAATATGACATATTCAGAAAGCAGATTCTCAGACTTAGTGAAAATTCAACAAGGGGCAAACAGGGAACTTATTAAAAGAATGGCATGTTGGCAGCAGGTTTTATATGAGATGCCATAGCTTAATCCACAAGATCTTGGCAGACATCTACAGAGGATGACAAGCACAACAACGCATTCCATTGTTCCAACTCCAAAGAAGCAACACATGCATGGGAATTATCTAGATAACATGGCCACAAAATAACAGATTTCCAACACTTAGAAATATTTGAGCATGTGGAAACAGAATTTTAGTGGCTTGTTGACATCAAGAATGCCATTCATAACATGGACTATTATGGCATGCAAAAATACCAGGGGCTAGAGCACACACTAATGGACATGTTTCATGTTGACAAGATTATCATATGATGCAAGGATTAATTCATGTGAAAAAGACAAAATGGCATATGATCACAAAGTAACATATTGGCAAACATGCTCAAATGATAAAACCAACACCACCATTGGATTCTCTGGATTTTTCTACCCCAAATTCATATATCATAAGCATAGGTTTCTGTAGAAAAATCTCACACAATTGCAATCACAAAATTTGACAATTCACTTATAACAACTTAGATGCCAAATTTGGCATGTCCTAGGAATCTGGACAGATTTGGAATAGGACAAAACAGGCAATATTTCTTTAAAAGGAAATATTCAAAAAACACTGAAAAGGAAAATAACAAAACATAGAAAACACCAAAAAAAACAACCAGGGCCCCACCTGGCATAGACACCAGGGGCCTCATAGGGGATGACAAATGGGCCATGGCCCACTGTCAGCGGCTGGCTGGGCAAATGGAAAAAGGGTGGGTAGCCAGGGATCGAACCCGGGTCTCCCCTGTGCACGAGCGGCGACTGAACCACTAGGCAGGACTTCCGAACATATGTAGGGCCTCTGTTCTTTTGAACAGGCCCCAGCCCTTGGCTCTTCTCCTTCCGGTGACAGAGAAGGAGGAGAAGGCGCCGATGAGCAAGGCGGCGATGGCGGCGGCCAAGGGCTACTGGCGGGGGTGCGGGATCCCTAGGGGGTCCCGTTCCCGGGGCTGATGCGGGGGAAAGCGAGGCATGGCGGGGTCGAGCCTCTCCGGTCACAGAGAAGGCGACGGCGGCAAGCAGGTGCGGGCGCGCGTGGCTTGACGACAAGCCGCTGCTTGCGCGAGGCACGCACACGGAGCAACCGCAACGGAGGAGCTCGGCTACTACGCGCGCAACGCAGGAACACACAGAACGCACATAGAAAATATTCAGACTTGCCGGAGCACGGGGAGCGCAAGGAGGGCACGACCGCTACTACGCCTACACGATGCACGAGGCCGCAAGAAACGGCAGGGGGAAGGAGAGGCTCACCTAGTGTCCACTGGACATGTAGGCGACGCCGAACGGGGGACGAAGACGGCACGAACGACGACGGGGCGCGAGCGATGTACCCGAACCGCAATGAGAGGAAGACGGGCTCGGGGGCGAGGTCGATCTGCGCATTCGGGCTTCCCAGGACGAAGAGGAAGAAGGGTACGCAGAGGAGGAAGCCTCCCGCGGCGCTAGAGCGTCAGAGACGAGGCGATGGAGTCACCCCGAGCTCGAGCTACAGCTCGGCCAGAGCATGGCGGGCACGACCTTGACACGCGACGAGAGAGACTTACCGGCGGTGGGGAGGGAAGGAGATGGACAAAATGGATAGAGGAGGAACCCTAGGGCATGGGGGACGCGCTAAATCGGCGGCTGGGGCGCTCTCCGGCCATCAAATAGAACCGGAAGGTCGACGTGGCGCCCTGGATGCTCTGCCGTACGCGAAGATGAACGCACGAGGGCGAGGAGGCCGGGTGGGCTGCGGGGGCGCGGTAGCTGGGCCCTTGCGGGGAGGCAAGGCCCAACTGGGCACTGCTCACTCTCTCTCTCTCAGAGAAAAGCGTTTTCTTTATTTAAAACGAGAGAAAGAAAAAAAACATAGAGAAGGAGAGAGATGTTTGGGAAAGAAATAAAAATATATATGAACTCACAAAAATATGCTCTATTTGATAAAAATGGAGTTGGCATTTTTAGAGAAAACAAATTATATCACATTTGATTAAATTGGACTCTATTTTGCAAAGTATTAAAATGCAATCATATTGAAACAAGGTTGAGAGCTAGTTTACAATGCTAAACAGAATATTTAGGAGGGAAGCAACATTTTTTTGGAAATTAATGAGCAAGTGGAAAACCACATGTTGCATTTATTTGAAATGAGAGAGGTGGGCATAGTTTTTTTTATAGAAACTGTGGAGAGGCTTCACAACTAGTTTTGCACAACAACACCACAACACACACTCTCACAACAAGAACACCACATCACAAGCATGACAAGCAAGTATGATGCACTTTGATATGATGAGCATGATGCCATGATGCATGAGGAATGTCAAGAAGCAAAAATACAACTCAAATCACAAGGGCACAACATGAAGGTTCCCACATGGAATATTACAAAGATGGCAAGGATGCACTTGGGATGTTACAACTCACCTCCACTACAAGAGGATATCGTCCCGAGATCTAGGAACGGAAGAATTCGGGAAATTCGGAACGGAGAAGGTCTTCTCGTTCCCAAGTAGCTTCTTTGTCAGAGTGATGTGACCACTTCACCTTCAGAAACTTGATTGACTTGTTGCGAGTCTTACGCTCAGTTTCTTCAAGGATAGCAACTGGATGCTCATGATAGGATAGGTCTGCTTGGAGATCAATGTCTTGGAGATCAACGGTGCGCTCGGGAGTCTTGAAACACTTCCGGAGCTGAGAGATGTGAAACACATCATGCACATTTGAGAAATTGGAAGGAAGCTTGAGTTGGTAGGCAAGGTCACCCCTCTTGCCCACAATCTTGAAAGGACCCACAAAGCGTGGAGCAAGCTTTCCTTTGATGCCAAAGCGTTGAGTGCCCTTCATGGGAGACACTCTGAGATAGACAAAATCATCAATCTGAAAGGTCATGTCACGATGCTTGCTATCATAATAGCTTTTCTGACGGAATTGAGCTGCTTTGAGATTTTCACAAATGACACGACACATTTCTTATGCTTCAGCGATCATGTCATTCCCAAGGATTTAACGCTCACCGGTTTCAGACCAATTGAGCGGGGTACGGCACTTCCTGCCATAGAGAATCTCGAAAGGAGCCTTGCCGGAACATGCTTGGAAGCTATTGTTGTATGAGAACTCAGCAAACGGGAGGCAATCTTCCCACTTCATGCCAAAAGAAATCACACAAGCTCTGAGCATATCTTAAAGGATTTGATTGACTCTCTCAACTTGACCACTAGTCTGAGAATGGAAAGCTGTACCGAAACGGAGATTGGTCCCCATTGCAGTCTGGAAGGAATCCCAAAACTTGGAAGTGAAGATGCTTCCACGATCTGAGGATATGAGCCGAGGAATACCGTGCAAAGAAACTATCCTTGACGTGTACAGCTCTGCCAGCTGAGCTGCCGAGATAGATTCTTTGACCGGAAGGAAGTGGGCAACTTTGGTGAGCTTGTCGATGACCACGAAGATGGCATCGTTTCCTCTATTGGACTTAGGAAACCCAGTGATGAAATCCATTTCAACATGATCGAATTTCCACTCTGGGATAGGCAAAGGCTGAAGGAGGCCTGCTGGACGTTGATGTTCCGCCTTCACTCTGCGACAAACATCACACTCGTTCACAAACTGAGCAATCTCACGTTTCATACGAGTCCACCAGAAGGTTTGCTTGAGGTCCTGATACATTTTGGAACTTCCTGGATGAATTGAGAGGAGGGAATTATGTGCTTCATCCATGATAACATTCCTGAGATCACCTTTTGCAACCACCGGACGGTCCTCGAAGAACAAGGTATGTTTGTCATCAACACGGAAGCACTTATAATTTGGAATGCTCTTGGCCACACCTTTCTTCACTTTCTTCACCATAGCATCAAGAAGCTGAGCTTGGTGAATCTGATCTTCCAAAGTCAGAGAGACTTGGAGATTGGCAAGAAATCCTTGAGGAACAACTTGGAGATTGAGCTTGCGGAATGCTTCACAAAGCTCGGATTGAAGAGGCTTGATGATGAGACTGTTGCAGTACGCCTTTCTGCTCAGCGCGTCTGCAATGACATTTGCTTTTCCAGGAGTATACTCAATGCTTGAATTGTACTCCTCGATCATTTCCACCCAACGTGTTTGCCAAAGATTGAGATTGGGTTGAGTGAAAATGTACTTCAGGCTCTTGTGGTCAGTGAATACCTCAACTGGTCTTCCCAACAATAGATGTCTCCAGGTCATCAGAGCATGAACAACTGCCGCCAACTCAAGATCATGAGTGGGGTAGTTCTTCTCGCTAGGCTTCAGCTGCCGCGAGGTATAAGCCACAACCTTCTTGTCTTGCATAAGAACACCACCAAGACCTTGAAGGGAAGCATCACAGAACACTTGGAAAGGCTTGGATTCATCTGGACGAGTGAGAACTGGATCTGAAGACAGCTTTTCCTTGAGTGTATTGAACACCACATCACACTCAGGAGTCCACACATACTTGACACTCTTCTGAAGGAGGTTAGACAAAGGCTTAGCAATTTGAGAGAAGTTCTCGACGAATCTTCTGCAGTAACTTGCAAGCCCGAGGAAGCTTCGAAGCTGCTTGAAATTCTGAGGAGGCTCCCACTTCACGATTTCCTCAACTTTCTCAGGATGCACCTTCATGCCCCCGGCAGAGATGACATGCCCAAGGTACACCACTTCATTGAGCCAAAACTCACACTTCGAGAACTTAGCATAAAACCGATGCTCTCTTAGCTTGTCAAGCACAAGCCGGATATGCTCTGCATGCTCTTCTTCGGTCTCCGAGAAAACAAGAATGTCATCCAAATACACTAAGACGAACTCATTCTTGAAAGGAGAGAATATGAAGTTCATCATTTTGGAGAAAGTCGGAGGCGCATTTGCTAGACCAAAGGACATGACGGTGTACTCATAAGAGCCAAACCTCGTCCTGAAAGCAGTCTTTGGAATATCTTCTTCACGAATGAGGATCTGATGATAGCCCATACGAAGATCTAACTTCGAGAAAACCTTGGCCCCTTTCAATTGCTCAAACAACTCATTGATGTTGGGAAGTGGATACTTGTTCCTGATTGTCTTCTTATTCAATGGACGGTAATCGACGCATAGTCGGTCCGTGACATCCTTCTTCTTGACAAACAGAACACCACAACCCCAAGGAGAAGAACTTGGTCTGATCAGACCCAGACGCTCTTGTTCATCTAGTTGCTTCTTCAATTCTTTCAGCTCTTCGGGGCCAAGCTTATAAGGACGCTTGCACACCGGTTCAGTTCCAGGCTCGAGTTCAATTACAAACTCCACTGGCCGGTGAGGAGGCATTCCTGGCAATTCTTCTAGAAAGACATCTTCATACTCAGAAACGACGGGGATTTGAGACATGGCAGAAATCTCACCCTTCTCATTGAGAGAAAAGAGACGAATCGTGTCATCACGAGCAGCGAAAATGATCACATCTTCAGAAGGATGAGTCAATCGGACTTCTTTAGCTTTGCAATCAACATAAGCCTTGTTCATCGCCAGAAAATCCATGCCAAGAATAAGATCAATATCGGAATTGCCGGGCACAATTGGAGAGGACAGAAACGAATGGCTGCCCATCTTGATAGAAACATCCGGAACCATCACACAAGAAGTCATTTGCAAACCCAAAGAAACAACCTTAAAAGGCCCAGGGGTCACTTCTGTCACTACATCATGCTTAGCAACAAAAGGTCTTGAAATGAATGAATGCGATGCACTAGTGTCAAACAAAACTTTTGCAGGAATAGAATTAACCAAGAGATTACCCATTATCACTTGAGAAGAATCCTCTGATTCAGCTGCATTGACCATGTTCACGCTTGCTGACGTGGGATTGTGCTTCACCATAGCACTGCCTGGGGGCCTGATAGGAGGAGGAGGAGGAAGATGCCGCTGGTTGGTGCACTTGATGGAGTAGTGGCCCTTCTGACCACACTTGTGACACGTAACCTCTGAGAGCGGACGGAAGTTGCCTTGAGGAGGAGCATTTGCTGACTTGGGAGCCTGAGGCCTCTGCTGAAAACCTGGGTTGGGTGGGTGGGAAGGTCCACGACCACCGTGCTGCTTCTGCTGCTGAGGAGGACGAAACGGAGGAGGGGGAGGAACCCAATACTTCTATTGCTTAGGAACAATCTGAGAGCTGGACGAAGAAGAGTTGGAGTCTCGGAACCGCTTCTTGGAATTCTCAAGCTTGAGCTGAACTACCTCAAACTTTAGAGACATGTTATAGAACTGATCAAACACAAGAGGCTCGTGAAGGACGAGAGCAAGCTGAAGATCTTCTCTGAGGCCACCTCTAAACTGATAAATCTTGGACTTCTCATCAGGAACATCTTGCTTAGCATATCGAGCCAAATTCTGAAACTCAGAGTTGTACTGATAGACAGACATACTCCCCTGCTTCAGGTTCCTGAACTTCTCACGCATACCATCGACAAAGCTCGTCGGGATATGATGGGCTCTGAAGTCACGGTATAAATCATCCCAAGAGACTGCATGGCCACCTCTGGAATCCTTGTACTGCTGCCACCAATCTGTTGCCTGACCCTTGAGCTAGAAAGTCGCAAACTTGACATAGTCCTCAGGTCTGACATTGCTGCACTCAAAATGCTTGTTCATGTCACGGAGCCAATCGTCTGCATCAAGAGGCTGATCACAACAAGTGAAGGACTTGGGTTGATTTGCGAGGAACTGGTTCAGAGTTGCAAAGTGCGGCTGATTATGGAAATTCCCTTGATGACCTTGCTATCCCTGCTCCCTTTCCTGCAGCAACCTGAGCAACATCTGAGTGTTGCCATTGGTTGCGGCCATCACAGCTTGCCAAGCTTCTGGTGGTGGAGGTGGGGGTGGTGGAGGGTCAGACAGCTCTCCATCTCGACCCTGATTCCCACGAGTTGCTGGAGCCATCATGAAGATGGACAAGAATATAAGCACACCATTGACAAAGATGATTGAAATCAGCTGAATCACAAGGCTTGAAAGAAATTGCAACGGGATATCATCAATTGCATTCAAACTGCAAATAGTAAGAACGCTTTCTGCAGGATCGAGATAACATCATTAGATCATGAAGCCACTTGAAATAACACAACAAGTATTGAGCTAAGGTTGCTCGGAAAAATGTATAAACCATCATACATCTGTCAGAAGATGATCCTAGGTAACTACTGGAAATCCCACCTAGGAACTTCCGAAATCTTGGTTATGCAATCGGGTCCATAGATACACAGAGTTTTTATCCATCACTCAACTCCTAGCAGTAATACTACTCTCCAGTGTATCACATCCCTCAACACACAACCAAAGGTCTCGGAAATTCATCTACCTCAGACCCTCGTAATCACAACGATACTAAAGATGGCAGTACATGTGATCCCGCTCCCCAGTACCTGGTGCCACCACACTCTTCGCACCACGAATAATATTGAAGCAATTTCGAACATCCGCGTTCTTAAGTACGAAGGAAACTGAACGATAACGATGTGTCAAGAATCCCCTGGAGCTCTACTCCCCGGGTCCAATCCATACGTACGGGAGGCACCAAGAACAGAATTCCCATAACATCGGTGTCATATAGGCTCCAAAATACTCGCGTGATCCTAATTTTTTTTGAGCGATAAGAGGAGTAGAATTAAAATTCCCAAGTCGTAATTCCTCACCAGAGTATAAAAGAGGAGTCAAAGAATCCTACTCTCCGATATAACTAGACTCAAAATAGTTTTCACTAGACTCGACTCAGCTTACTTCGATCAAGCAAGGGGCTCCTATGGTAGGTATGGCTCTGATTACCAACTTGTCATGCCCAAGATGTGGTCCTATCCCTATTAAGGAACGAGGGCCTCGACGGGGATAGAAGCGCATCTAGTCGTTTCGCAAGTACAGAAATCATTGCATACATGTAGGAAGAGATGAGTATATGAGTTGGCGTACACTCGCCACAAGCTATCTTACAAGTCCACACAATTATTCATACATTCATCTAGAAGACAGGGCCGGCTACGGACGAAATCAAATGATAAAAGGAGCAATGAAAATTGCCTTGCTATTCCCTGGAACACAACCACGCAGCTCCCCTACTCATCAGGATACGTAACGTACATACGCCTACGTTCTTCATCGTACTCCCACTGGAGCTGAGACACATCATCTGGCACGTACTCGTCAACACCTGTACCTGTATTGTTGTAATCTGTGAGCCACAGGGACTCAGCAATCTCATTACCCGGGTACCAAAACTATGTAAGACAATAGGTGAGGAATGGTTAAGTGGTGAGGCTTCAGCAAGCACTAAGCATGTGTTTGGTGGCTAACTTACGAGAACATGAATGTAAGTATGGTGGCCTAGCATGACGGTCGTAATTTTGCATGATCACTAAGTGATCCTGAACACCGACTTACGTCAATCATAACCCCACTGTGTTCTCTCTCGGTTCATGTTCATGAGCAGAGACAGTCACGGTTACGCACACAGTTGGTGTATTTTATTTGAGTTTACTTCAAGTTTACTATAACCGGGTGTTAAACAAATTTCCAAGTTGCCACATAACCGCGGGCACGGCTTCTCGAAAAGATTTAACTCTGCAGGGGTGCGCCAACTCATCCATCACAAACTAACCACACGCCGCGGGAACAACCTCGACCACGAATCTCGTGATCTCCTAGGAAATTCTGTTGGAAAGCCTCAACCTCGAGATAGCCCGAAGTATCCTCGGAATTCCTCGGGCAAGACATTCGAGAAAGATAAAACAAGTCCAGCAAGACCGCCCGACGTGTCGACGAACCCGATAGGAGCCGCGTATCTCGTTCTCAGGACATGACCGGATGAGTAGTACGTACGGTGGCCTGATAGAAATCCCCGAGTTGCCCCGGGTGGCCCCGCAAGTGGCTCTGGTTTGGACCAACACTCATGAGGAGCACTGGCCCGGGGGTTGATTAATTATCCACGGGGTAGCTATGCCCTATGCAAATTTTATTAAGGTGTTTAGCAAATGTAGTACCAAAGTTGGGTCTTGCCAGACAAGTTTTAATCTAAAACGAATGGTCAAGGGGGTCCCCATAACAACCCTCAGCATGTTAGGAGCGCAAAATATGGAACATAACACCGGTACTCGGAACTAGTGCGGCAAAAGTGGAACAAAACACCGGGCAAAAGGCCAAACATTCCACCGTTGCCAGATATATATGTGCATTAATTTAAATATACGTAAATAAAGTGATATCTCCCAATATCCATGTTGACACATGGAAAGCTTGCACCTGCAACTAGCAACGCTATAAGATAAGGGCTGAGCAGCGGTATCGTAGCCAATCAATGTTTGCTAGGAAGTGGATGGGTTAGAGGCTTTCATGGCAATTTAGGAGGCTGACAATTTGAGTTGTAGGTAACAAAACATAACGGTTGAAGCGAGACATCTAGCATAGCAAAAATAGTGTCAGGATCCGAGTATGATCATCTTGCATGTTGGGTCTTCAGAGGGACAAAGAGCTGGTTCCTCGTAGTTGTACTCTCCGGGATCCTCGTACTCAGGCTCGGCACTCGCGTCTACCCAAAGAGAAACAACACCAAATAAACATACAAACAAAGTGCAATACACGAACAAGATGATGCATGACCAAGTTGAAGTATTTAACATGGCAACCCTATGCTAGTCATGTTTCTCATGCAATTATTAAGTTCTTTAGTATTCTGGACATAACCTCAAGAATAGTTATTTGAACATGCATGATCATGGAAAATATGAATGCTCCACGTAAAAACAATGCGAATGCATATGTAGAACATTGCAAACGGAGTAACGCAGCTCACGATACACTCACGACAATGTACGAACGTTAACGAAGACAAAAACAAAGATGTGGGAGGCCATGGGCTATTCCTTGGTATTCCAAGGATGTCACTAGATAGACAATGAAAATTTAGCAAAAAATAGATCTAAAGATCATGCAAAACAATGGAGTATAGCTCCCACAAGTCACAACACAATTCTACACACAATCTGTCCATAAACAGCAACATGTCATTTGTAACACACATATCCAGAGCTACAGCAAGTTTCAAATAACAACCAAGGCATGGACATGAAGTATACAGCATGCACAACAATTTATCTATCTACAAGAACATGAGAGGAAGCATGGGTCAATGGCAATGAAGCTCACAAGATGGCATGTTGAATCAGTTTTTAGGGACTTAGTGAAAATTCCAGTTTTACATAATCTGAGTTAACATGATAGTATCTTGACAGAAACTTTTATATATGCTATAGGAAATTTCATGACATGAAAATTAACAGAGTGATAGAGGGCAACATGTACTTCAATTAATTACATTATGGCAACATCAAAATATGCATGTATCAATGGCTACCATCCTCACAATATGACATATTGAGAAAGCAGATTCTCAGACTTAGTGAAAATTCAACAAGGGGCAAACAGGGCAATTATTAACAGAATGGCATGTTGGCAGTAGGTTTTATATGAGATGCCATAGCTTAATCCACAAGATCTTGGCACACATCTACAGAGGATGACAAGCACAACAATGCATTCCATTGTTCCAACTCCAAAGGAGCAACACATGCATGGGAATCATCTAGATAACATGGCAACAAAATAGCAGATTTCCAACACTTAGAAATATTTGAGCATGTGGAAACAGAATTTTAGTGGCTTGTTGACAATAAGAATGCCACTCATAACATGGACTATTAATGCATGCAAAAATACCAGGGGCTAGAGCACACACTAATGGACATGTTTCATGTTGACAAGATTATCATATGATGCAAGGATTAATTCATGTGAAAAAGGCAAAATGGCATATGATCACAAAGTAACATTTTTGCAAACATGCTCAAATGATAAAACCAACACCACCATTGGATTCTCTGGATTTTTCTACCACAAATTCATATATCGTAAGCATAGGTTTTTGTAGAAAAATCTCGAACAATTGCAATCACAAAATTTGATAATTCACTTATAACAACTTATATGCCAAATTTGGTATGTCCTAGGAATCTGGACAGATTTGGAATAGGACAAAACTGGCAATATTTCTTTAAAAGGAAATATTCACAAAACACTGAAAAGGAAAAAAAAGAAAACACCAAAAAAACAACCAGGGCCCCACCTGGCATAGACACTAGAGGCCTCATAGGGGATGACAAGTGGGCCATGGCCCACTGTCAGTGGCTGGCTGGGCAAATGGAAAAAGGGTGGGGAGCGAGGGATCGAACCTGAGTCTCCCCTGTTCACGAGCGGCGACTGAACCATTGGGCTAGGCAGGACTTCTGAACATTTGCAGGTCCTCTGTTCTTTTGAACAGGCCCCTGCCCTTGGCCCTTCTCCCTCTGGCGATAGAGAAGGAGAAGACGGCGCCGGCGAGCAAGGCGGCGGCCAAGGGCTACCAGCGGGGGTGCGGGATCCATAGGGGGTCCCGTTCCCGGGGCTGTCGCGGGAGAAAGCGAGGAAAGGCGGGGTCGAGCCTCTCCGGTCACAGAGAAGGTAACGGCGGCAGGCAGGTGCGGGCGCACGCAGCTTGACGACGAGCCGCTACTTGCGCGAGGCACGCACACGGAGCAACTGCAATGGAGAGGCTCGGCTGCTACGCACGCAACACACGAACACATAGAACACACACGGAAAATATTCAGACTTGCCGGAGCACGGGGAGCGTGAGAAGGGCACGACCGCTACTACGCCTACACGATGCACGAGGCCGCAATAAAGGGCAGGGGGAAGGAGAGGCTCACCTAGTGTCCACTTGACATGTAGGCGACGCCGAACGAGGGATGAAGATGGCGCGAACGACGAGTGGGCGCGGGCGATGTCCCTGAACAGCAATGAGAGGAGGACGGGCTCGGGGGCGAGGTCGATCTGCGCCTTCGGGCTTCCCCAGATGAAGAGGAAGAAGGGTACACAGAGGAGGAAGCCTCCCGCAGCGCTAGAGCGTCAGAGACGAGGCGATGGAGTCACCCCGAGCTCGAGCTACAGCTCGGCCAGAGCATGGCGGGCACGACCTTGACACGCGACGAGAGAGACTTACCGGCGGTGGGGAGGGAAGGAGATGGACAGAATGGATAGAGGAGGAACCCTAGGGCACGGGGGACGCGCTAAATCGGCGGCTCGGGCGCTCTCCGGCCATCAAATAGAACCGGAAGGTCGACATGGCGCCCTGGATGCTTTGCCGTACGCGAAGATGAACGCACGAGGGCGAGGAGGCCGGGTGGGCTGCGGGGGCGCGGTAGCTGGGCCCTTGCGGGGAGGCAAGGCCCAACTGGGCACTGCTCACTCTCACTCTCTCTCTCAGAGAAAAGCGTTTTCTTTATTTAAAACGAGAGAAAGAAAAAAAACACGGAGAAGGAGAGAGATGTTTGGGAAATAAATAAAAATATATATGAACTCACAAAAATATGCTCTATTTGATAAAAATGGAGTTGGCATTTTTAGAGAAAACAAATTATATCACATTTGATTAAATTGGACTCTGTTTTGCAAAGTATTAAAATGCAATCATATTGAAACAAGGTTGAGAGCTAGTTTACAATGCTAAACAGAATATTTAGGAGGGAAGCAACATTTTTATGGAAATTAATGTGCAAGTGGAAAACCACATGTTCCATTTATTTGAAATGAGAGAGGTGGGCATAGTTTTTTTATAGAAATTGTGGAGAGGCTTCACAAGTAGTTTTGCACAACAACACCACAACACACACTCTCACAACAAGAACACCACATCACAAGCATGACAAGCAAGTATGATGCACTTTGAATGATGAGCATGATGCCATGATGCATGAGGAATGTCAAGAAGCAAAAAATATAACTCAAATCACAAGGGCACAACATGAATGTTCCCACATAGAAAATTACAAAGATGGCAAGGATGCACTTGGGATGTTATAGTTAACTGCAATAGGCTTAATATTTAACAACGACATAATATGCCCACTACAACAAATGGTATTGTGTAGGTTTAAGCACACTAGTTATTGTTACATAAAAATGGAAAAGCGTATGCTCACTACAACATGCTAACAACAACCAAATATAGTCATTCATAGCGGTATGTTGAAATTGCATAGAACATAGCTTGTGATTAAACATAAATTGTATAACTCAACATCACAATGTGAAAAAACTAAATTAAACAGTGGGTGTGTTAACTACACCAGGCTTAACATGAACCCCATATGGTCGTTGAAACTAGCATTTGGTGAAATTGAACTGCAGAGTCCATACTTGCACATATAGAACTTGACAATGTGAATAACTGAAATAAACAAGGCATATTGTATAGCAATTGAATCTGGACATATGCCCACTACAAACAACCGAGGAAGCAAAAACAGTTAAACAAGACATACACTCATTACAACAGGCTTAACAACAACCAAATATATTCATTCATAGTGGTATTGTTGAAATTGCATAGAACATAGCTTGTGCTTAAACATCGAATTGAATAATTGAACATAACATGTGAAAAAACTAAATTAAACAGTGGGTGTGTTAACTACACCAGGTTTAATAGGAACCACATATGGGTTGTTGAAACAGGCATTGATGAAATTGAACTGCCAAGTCCATACTTGCACAAATAGGGACTTCACAATGTGAATAACTGAAATAAACAAGGCATACTATATAGTAACTGAATCTGGACATATGCCCACTACAAACAACCGAGCAAGCAAAAACAGTTAAACAAGGCATATGCTCACTTTAACAGGCTTAACAACAACCAAATATAGTCATTCATAGTGGTATTGTTGAAATTGCATAGAACATAGTTTGTTCTTAAACATTGAATTGAATAATTGAACATCTTGTGTGAAAAAACTCAAATAAACAGTGGGTGTGCTAACTACACAAGGTTTAACAGGAACCACATATGGCCATTGAAACATGTATTGGTGAAATTGAACTGCACAGTCCATACATTCTGCATGAGAGAAATAATTAAACACGACATGGGTTTCCTCACTTCTCACAGATGGGATCCTTCCCATTGTAAGAGCACGGATTCTAGGTGTGCTCCCTATTGTCGCAGATTTGATCCTTCCCCTTGGAAGAGCACAGTTGCAGGGTGTCCCTCTGATGTCGCGGATGGGTTCCTTCCCCTTTGAAGAGCACGGCTCCAGGGTGACCTCTCTGATGTCGCGGATGGGCTGTTACCCCTTCGAAGAGATGGATAGGGTGCCCTTGGCATTGTCATTGTCGTTGTCGATGAGGTCTGACTTGACATCTGACGATGTCGAGCCAACGCCATAGAATGTGTCCTTCAAAAATGACAAAAGGGGCTCGATGGCGATGAAGGAAGGAAAATTCTTGACAGTGAAGCATAGGAGATCAGCGAGCGGGCCATTCATGAGGTCGACAGGGGTTGAACCTGAGGGGTTTGGGGTGGGCCACTTAACGTGTGACATAGCCTGTGTCAAGTCGTCGCTATTGATGAGCTCGATGTCGTAGCCTGCTGCGTAGATATACTGCCATATGCGAACCCGCTGTTATGAAGCCTCATCGTCGTCAGATTCCCGGGCAGCCTTGGTTAGCTTCCTCGGCGACCTCGACGGTCACCTCATCATCGTGGGCAGCTTCCCCAGCGGCCTCACCGGCCACCTCTGTAACGCCCAAGATGTGGTCCTATCCCTATTAAGGCGCGAGGGCCTCGACGTGGATAGAAGCGCATCTAGTCGTTTCGCAAGTACAGAAATCATTGCATACATGTAAAGAAGAGATGTGTATAAGAGTTGGCTTACACTCGCCACAAGCGAACTTACAGATCCACACAATTATTCATACATTCATCCAGAAGAAAGGGTTCGACAACGGACGAAATCAAACGATAAAAGAAAGCAATGAAATTGTCTTGCTAGCCCAGGAACACAACCACGAAGCTCCCCTACTCATCCGGATACGTCACGTACATACACCTACGTTCTTCATTGTACTCCCACTGGAGCTGAGAAACGTCATCTGGCACGAACTCGTCAGTACCTGTACCTGTATTGTTGTAGTAATCTGTGAGCCACAGGGACTTAGCAATCTCATAACCCGGGTACCGAGACTATGTAAGCCAATAGGTGAGGAATGCTTAAGTGGTGAGGCTGCAACAAGCACTAAGCATGTATTCGGTGGCTAACTTATGAAAACAAGAATTTAATATGGTGGCCTACGCATGACGGTCGTGAACTAGAATGATCACTAAGTGATCCGGAACACCTACTTACGTCAAACATAACCCCACCGTGTTCTCTCTCGGTTCATGTTCACGAGCAGAGACGGTCACGGTTACGCACACAGTTGGTGTATTTTATTTGAGTTTACTTTAAGTTTGGTATAACCGGGTGTTAAACAAATTTTCAAGTTGCCACATAACAATGGGCACGGCTTCTCTAAAAGATTTAACCCTGCAGGGATGCTCCAACTCATCCATCACAAACTAACCACACGCCGCGGGAATAACCTCGTCCACGAAACCCGTGATCTCCTTGGAGATTCCGTTTGAAATCCTCAACCTCGAGATAGCCAAAAGTATCCTCGGAATTCCTCGTGCAAGACATTCGAGAAAGGTAAAACAAGTCCAGCAAGACTGCCCGACGTGTCGACAAACTTGATAGGAGCCGCGTATCTCGTTCTCAGGACACGACGGATGGGTCACACTATGAGTCAAACCAAACCTCGAGTTTCCCCGTGGTGGCCCCGCTGTCTGCCCGTTTTGGACCAACACTCATGAGGAGCACTAGCCCGGGGGTTGATTAATTATCCAAGGGGTAGCTAAGCCCTATGCATTTTAATTAATTTGTTTAGCAAATGGAGTACCAAAGTTGGGTCTTGCCAGACAAGTTTTAATCTAAAACGAATGGTCAAGGGGGTCCCCATAACAACCCCAAGCATGTTAGGAGCGCAAAATATGGAACATAACACCGGTACTCGGAACTAGTGCGGCAAAAGTGGAACAAAACACCGGGCAAAAGGCCAAGCCTTCCACCGTCACCATATATATATGTGCACTAAATTAAATACCAATAATATTGTGATATCTCAGAAATCCATGTTGGCACATGGAAACAGCTTGCACCTGCAACTAGTAACGCTATAAGCTAAGGGCTGAGCAGCGGTAATGTAGCCAATCAATGTTTTGCTAGGAAGTGCAGGGGTTAGAGGCTTTCATGGCAATTTGGGAGGATGACAATTTAAGTGGTAGGTAACGAAACATAACGTAGAAACGAGACATCTAGCATAGCAAAAATAGTGTCGGGATCCGGGTACGATCATCTTGCCCGTTGGGTCTTCAGAGGGATAAAGAGCTGGGTCCTCGTAGTTGTACTCTCCGGGATCCTCGTACTCAGGCTCGACACTCGGGTCTACACAAAGAGAAAAAGCACCAAATAAACATAGAAACAAAGTGCAATGCACAACCAAAGATGATGCATGACCAATTTGAAGTATTTAACATGGCAACCCTATGCTAGTCATGTTTCTCATGCAATTATTAAGTTCTTTAGTATTCTGGACAGAACCTCAAGATTAGTTATTTGAAGATGCATTAACATGGAAAAAATGAATGCTCCTCATAAAAACGATGCAAATGCATATGTAGAACGTTGCAAACGGAGTAACGGAACTCATGGAACACTCATGACAAGGTACATATGTTAACGGAGTCATAAACAAAGATGAGGCAGGCCATGGGCTATTCCTTGGTATTCCAAGGATGCCACTGGATTAGGAATGAAAATCTTGCAAGAATAGAGCTAAAGATCATGCAAAACAATTGGGTATAGCTCCCACAGTCACAAAACATTCAAACACACAATCTGTCCACAAACAGCAACATGTCATATTGTAACACTCATAACCAGAGCTACAACTAACTACAAATCATAACCAAGGCATGGACATGAAGTATACAACATGCTCAACAATTCATCTATCTACAGGAACATGAATGGAAGCAAGGATCAATGGCATTTGAGCTCACAAGATGGCATGTTGAATCAGTTTTTAGGGACTTGGTCAAAATTACCAAATTTACATGTTCTGAGTTAACAAGATGGCATCTTGACAGCAACAAATACATATGCTATAGGGACTTTCATGGCATGAAAATTAACAGGGTGATAGAGGGCAACATGTACATCAATTAACTACATTATGGCAACACCAAAATATGCATATATCACCGGCTATCATCTCCACAACATGACATATTGAGAATAGCAGATTTCCAGACTTGGAGAAAATTCACAAGTGGCAAACAGGGCATTGCTAACAGAATGTCATGTTTGACAACAATTTTAATTAAGATGCAATAGTTCTACCTGCAAGCACTTGGCACAAGCTAACAGAGGACAACATGCTCAACAAAACATTACATTGAGCCAAACTCAAAGGAGCTATGAATTCATGGGAATCATCAAGACAACATCGCAACAAAATAACAGGTTTAACACTTAGAAATATTTGAGCATATGAAAACAACATTTTTGGTGACATGTTGACAGAAAGAATACCACCCATATCATGACCTATCATGGCATGCAAAAGTACCAGGGGCTAGCACACACATCAATGAATATTTTTCATGTTGACAAGTTTAGCAAATAGTGCAAGAATCAAATCATGTGAAAAGGACAAAATGACATAATATCACAAAATAACATTTTTACAAACTTGCCCATATGACAAAACCAATGCCACCATTGAATTCACTGGATTTTTCTACCCCAAATCCATATATCACAAGTATAGGTTACTGATGAGGACATCCCTACTAATGTTACACCCACATCCCCACCAGCTACACATATTGGACCAGTTACTAGAGCCCGCGCACGCCAACTAAATTATCAGGTACTTTCGTTTCTTGGAAATCCTTATAATGTTCATGAACATATGATGCTGCCTAAATTAGATAATTTCGTTTTACTTATGAATGAAGGACCTAGCATGGACAAGAAGGATGGCCACTGGAGCGGGATCAAGCATGGAGAAGGAGGTGCGCGCGTAGAAAGGAACAATGGACTTTTCAGTGGTGATTTTTGCACTTTGAAGCCACCATAAGGAGTGCTTGGAGGCTTGGACGAAATATACAACATGCCACTTCATAAATTCCGTCCATAGGCTATTATAGGTGCTGCGTCACCTTATTTTTGGGCCAGGCCCAGGTAATTTCGAAATACCATATTATAGGCTGTTTTTAGAGTCCGTATGTGTGGGGAAACGGAGTTAGGGTTGGTTTCGGACCCCTCCTCCAAGGGGCCACGAAATCCCCCTCTATTCCCCCATATATACAACCCTTAGGGCGTCGTTTTAGACTTGGGTTTTGTTTAGATCAAAAGTTCGCCATAGCTGCAACTTCGCGTTCTTCGTTTGTGTTCCACGACCAGACAAAGGCGTCACAGAACCCCACTTTCATCAATAAAGCTTTCCTCTTATATTCGCAATATCCAGATTGCAATTTCAGTTTCTTGCTTGTTCTTCGTTTGCTTGCAGGAAATAGACCCTATTGGTCAGGTTGATCATGCTCCGGCGTGGTCAATAACCTCTCGGAGTTGGTATAGCGATTGCTAAGGGGCGACGTCCTCACACGTTGGTAGTCGGATCGTCAAAGTCTACTCCACAATAAACGATACTCACATCTCATCGAAAGACAGGGACAACTTCGCCGCTATCAAGTGGTATCATATTTCCAGGTTGCTCGATGAGATTTTACCAGTTATTCATAGTTTAGATTGCATTTGTTTTCATACCTACAGTCTACGAAAAAGCCACAAAAGAATTAGGGTTAGATCATCATATCCGAACCAATCTAAGCCTTTGCAATTTTCTGTTTGGTGTTTGCTTTGTTGAATTTGTGGTTGCATCATCGTGTCGAGTTGCTGGTCTTAGCGTCTAGTCTTTTAGAGTTTCGAGTTCTGTTCACAGGTTGTCACGCCGCCGCCGCACCATCTTCATCGCTGCCATATTCGACCACCATACCATATACATCACCGCTGCCATATACCACCACCACACCAGATACATCACCGCTGCCATCTACCACCACCACATATCTGTCACCAACCCGAGTCATATAGACCACCATATATCCGCCATCACGCCAATCCGAGTCCACCTCCATCACTGATTCGCCGCCAGTCCGTGTTCCACCACCCCTACATACATCCGCCACTAGTCCGAGTTACACCAGATTCGTATCCGCCACCAATCCTAGTCCGAGTCCAGTCTTTGCTGCTTTGTTGTTGATTTCCATATCCCGCGATACTACGTGTTGTGGGCAAGGCAGACTTCAATGCTACCCGCAGAAGAAAAATAGTTCTAGTTTCAAAAAAAAAAAAGTCTGGAAAATTCTGGCTAGGCAGTTTTGAGACCATTCTAAGACTTTTTCGGAAAAAATTTGTTGCTGAGCAAAAAAAAAGTCAAAAAAATATTCAGAGTGTGCTCTGCCCTTGTTTACATGCAGCGCCGTGATTTTGTTGGTGTTCTAGGCTCGCGTCTCTAGCATAGTCTAGCCTAGTTCCAGCACAGTACCGTCGTTGAGCATTTATTCAACTTTGCATCTCTGAATTGATTATTGGTGACCCCTTTTGCTACCATATATAAGCCATCCCAGCTACACATACATCTACATCGTGTGTTGACACCACCTGGCAATCGCTCTATCCAAGCTTTGAGAGTTTTTGACTACAACGGTTGCCGATCACCACCTGCTGCTGGGTAAGAACCGGTAAGAATTTGAGATTTGCTTGACGGATTTGTGACACACCACCACCACTTCCTAGTAGTCTTTAGGTTCATATTCTTGTGTGTTCCTATTGCTGCTAACCATGACAGGATCACAAGCCGATGAGATCAACTCGGATGGCATGACGAACAAGGAGCTCCATGATAAATTTCAGCACATGATGGCTGACTAGGTACAAGACATCGTGACCAGCCTGGGAGAGGCCATGGATAAGCTAGCTGGTTTGGAGAAGACATTCAACACCAAGCTGGATGCGATTTTCAATGAGGTGGTTGCACGTCTACCACCAGCTGCACCGGTCATACCTCAGCAACAACAACAACAACGGCCGAATTTCGCGGGGCGCGCATGACGTGTACCCCTCGAGGAAGGCCAACATTCTGGTGCCATGCCTACTGCTGTGGCTTCCGTGGCTGCTGCTGCTGCTACTGTCGTTGAGCAGAATGACGATTTTGATGGTGATTACGATGATGAGGGAGAGGTTGCTCCCGATCAGCCCCAGGGGCAACCACCACCACAAGCACCGGGTCGTCCACATGTTTACAATCGCAACGGTAGGGCTGCACCACCACCTCAGGTACGGGATCATGATCATCTTCCTAAGATAAAATTGAATATTCCGACATTTGAGGGTAGATATGTTCTTGATATATATCTTACTTGGGAGTTAGAAGCAAAACAACATTTTACATGCTTACAATTTCCTGAGGATAGACGTGTTGCTACTGCTGTTTGTGCTTTTACTAGTTTTGCTTGTGTTTGGTGGTCTGAACATTGTAGAATACATCATGATAATATTCCTACTACTTGGGCTGCTTTGAAAACTGCTATGCGTAATCGTTGGGTTCCACCATATTATCAACGTGAATTGCTTCAAAATTTGCAGCGTTTAAGACAAGGAAAAAATTATGTAGAGGAATATTATCAGGAATTACAAACTGGCATGATTAGATGTGGTATTTTTTAGGAGAATGAAGCTATGCTAGCACGTTTTATGGGTGGATTAAGTAGAGATATTCAGACTACATTAGAGTATAAGGAGTATAACACTATCACTCGTTTATTCCATCTTGCTTGCAAAGCTGAACGTGAAGTGCAGGATCGACAGGCATTGGCAAGAACTAATTTTTCTGCAGGTCGCACTTCATCATGGATGCCACGTACCCCATCTACGTCCACACGTCCTGCTGCAGCACCGCCTACTTCAGCCACCAACTCCAACCGAGATACCAGGAAACAGGCCCCCGCCCCTCCCTCCACGAGGAGCACACCCTTCGGGCCTGCATAGAACTCTTCTTCTTCCATTGCATCCACATGGCAAACACATGAGGTTATATGTCGTCATTGCAAGGGTGGAGGTCACTATGCGAGAGAATGCCCTTCCAAGCGTGTGATGATTGTTACTGAGGATGGTGGATATGACTCCATTAGTGATTATGATGAGGAGACCCTGGCTCTTATTGCGAGTGAAGAACAAGGGGTAGAGGAGAGTGAACAAGAGACACACTACATGGATGCTGACTACGCTGACAGGTATGAAAGTTTAGTTGCTCAACGTGTTCTGAGTGTGCAGGTTACACAGGCTGAGCAAAATCAGAGGCACAACTTGTTCCATACAAAGGGAGTTGTGAAGGAGCGTTCTGTTCGCATCATCATCGATGGAGGGAGTTGCAACAACTTGGCTAGCATGGAGATGGTGGAGAAGTTGTCTCTAACCACCAGACAACATCCTCATCCTTATTACATCCAATGGTTCAACAACAGTGGCAAGGTTAAGGTAACACGTACTGTTCGTGTGCACTTTAGCATTGCTACATATTCTGATTATGTTGATTGTGATGTGGTACCCATGGAAGCATGCTCTGTTTTACTTGGTAGACCATGGCAATTTGATAAAAATTCTGTACACCATGGTAGGATGAATCATTATACTCTTGTTCATAAAGATAAAAATATAACTTTGCTTCCTATGTCTCCCGAACATATTATGAAAGATGACATTGCTAGAGCTAGTAAAGCAAAACAGAAGCAAAGTGAGAGTGAAAATCAGATTGTGGCAAAGGAATTTGAGCAACATAATAAGCCTGATAAACAATCATCTAGTGTTGCATCTGAAATAAAACTTAAGAGTGGTTGTTTACTTGCCACTAAATCTGATATTACTGATTTGGATGTTACTACATCTGTTTGCTATGCTTTTGTATGCAAAGAGGTATTATATTTTCATTCGAGGACATGCCTCCCTCTTTGCCTCCTACTGTCGCTAACATTTTGCAGGAGTTCGCTGATGTCTTTCCACAAGACGTGCCACCGGGATTACCACCTATTCGAGGGATTGAGCATCAGATTGACTTAATTCCCTGTGCATCGCTGCACAACCGTGCACCATACCTTAGCAATCCAGAGGAGACGAAGGAGATTATGCGTCAAGGACAGTAGCTGCTCGACAAAGGTTATATACGCGAATCCGTTAGTCCTTGTGCTGTTCCTATTATTCTAGTGCCTAAAAAGGATGGTACATCGCGTATGTGTGTTGATTGTAGAGGCATTAATAATATTACTATTCGTTATCGTCATCCTGTTCCTAGGCTAGATGATATGCTTGATGAATTAAGTGGCTCTACAATTTTCTCCAAAGTTGATTTTCGTAGTGGATACAATCAAATTCGTATGAAATTGGGAGATGAATGGAAAACAACATTTAAAACTAAGTTCGGATTATATGAGTGGTTAGTCATCCCTTTTGGGTTAACTAATGCACCTAGCACTTTCATGAGATTTATGAACGAGGTATTACGTGCTTTCATTGGACGATTTGTGGTAGTCTATTTTATTGATATACTGATTTATAGTAGATCTTTGGAGGAACATTTGGAACATTTATGTGATGTTTTTATTGCTCTACGTGATGCACGTTTGTTTGGTAACCTTGGGAAGTGCACCTTTAGCACCGACCGAGTATCTTTTCTTGGCTATGTTGTTACTCCATAGGGAATTGAAGTTGATAAAGCCAAGATTGAAGCTATTGAGAGTTGGCCGCAGCCCAAAACGGTCACACAAGTGAGGAGTTTTCTCGGACTCGCTGGTTTCTATAGGCGTTTTGTGAGGGATTTCAGCACCATTGTTGCACCTCTAAATGAGCTTACAAAGAAGGATGTGCCTTTTGCTTGGGGTACCGCACAGGAATAAGCCTGCACGGTATTGAAAGATAAGTTAACACATGCTCCTTTACTCCAACTTCCTGATTTTAATAAGACTTTCGAGCTTGAATGTGATGCTAGTGGAATTGGATTAGGAGGTGTGTTATTACAAGATGGTAAACCTGTTGCATACTTTTCTGAAAAATTGAGTGGGCCTAGTCTGAATTATTCTACTTATGATAAGGAATTATATGCTCTTGTTCGGACTTTGGAAACATGGCAACATTATTTATGGCCCATAGAATTTGTTATACATTCTGACCATGAATCTTTGAAACATATTAAAAGTCAAGCAAAACTAAACCGTAGACATGCTAAATGGGTTGAATTCATTGAGACTTTCCCTTATGTCATTAAACACAAGAAGGGTAATGTTATTGCAGATGCATTGTCTCGTCGTTATACTATGCTTTCACAACTGGACTTTAAAATATTTGATTTGGAGACCATCAAAGATCAATATGTGCATGATGCTGAATTTAAAGATGTTTTGGAGAATTGTAAAGAAGGGAGAACATGGAACAAGTTCGTCATTAATGATGGACTTGTGTTCCGTGCTAACAAGCTATGCATTCCAGCTAGCCCCGTTCGTCTTTTGTTGTTACAGGAGGCGCATGGAGGAGGATTAATGGGACACTTTGGCGTGAAGAAGACGGAGGACGTACTTGCTACACATTTCTTTTGGCCAAAGATGAGACGGGATGTTGAGCGTTTTGTTGCTCGCTGCACTACGTGTCAAAAAGCTAATTCACGACTCAATCCTCATGGTTTATATATGCCTTTGCCTGTACCTAGTGTTCCTTGGGAGGATATATCTATGGACTTTGTTTTAGGATTACCTCGAACAAAGAAGGGGAGGGATAGCATATTTGTTGCCATGGATAGATTTTCAAAAATGGCACACTTTATACCATGTCATAAAAGTGATGATGCTGCTAATGTTGCTGATTTGTTCTTTCGTGAAATTATTCGCTTGCATGGTGTGCCAAATACAATTGTTTCAGATCGTCATGCTAAATTTCTTAGCCACTTTTGGAGATGTTTATGGGCTAAGTTGGGGACTAAACTGCTTTTTAGTACTACATGTCACCCCCAAACTGATGGACAAACTGAAGTATGAATAGATCATTGTCTACTATGCTTAGGGCTGTTTTGAAGAATAACCCGAAATTGTGGGAAGAATGCTTGCCTCATGTTGAATTTGCTTATAATCGTTCGCTGCATTCTACTACCAGGATGTGCCCTTTTGAAGTAGTGTATGGTTTCTTACCGCGTGCACCTATTGATTTGTTACCTCTTCAATCTTCGGAGAAGGTTAATTTTGATGCTAAAGAACATGCTGAATTGATATTAAAGATGCATGAGTTAACTAAGGAGAACATTGAGCGTATAATGCTGAATATAAACTTGCTGGAGATAAGGGTAGAAAACATGTTGTCTTTGCACCTGGAGATCTTGTTTGGTTACATTTGCGTAAGGATAGGTTTCCTGAATTGCGCAAGTCAAAGCTAATGCCACGTGCTGATGGTCCTTTTAAGGTGTTAGAGAAAATAAATGATAATGCACATAAACTTGAGCTGCCTGCAGATTTTGGGGTTAGTCCCACTTTTAACATTGCAGATTTGAAGCCTTATTTGGGTGAGGATGATGAGCTTCCGTCGAGGATGACTTCAGTTCAAGAAGGGGAGGATGACGAGGACATCCCTACTAATGTTACACCCACATCCCCACCAGCTACACATATTGGACCAGTTACTAGAGCCCGCGCACGCCAACTAAATTATCAGGTACTTTCATTTCTTGGAAATCCTTCTAATGGTCATGAACATATGATGCTGCCTAAATTAGATACTTTTGTTGTACTTATGAATGAAGGACCTAGCATGGACAAGAAGGATGGCCACTAGAGTGGGATCAAGCATGGAGAAGGAGTTGCGCGCACAGAAAGGAACAATGGACTTTTCAGTGGTGATTTTCGCACTTTGAAGCCACCATAAGGAGTGCTTGGAGGCTTGTACGAAATATACAACATGCCACTCATAAATTTCGTCCATAGGCTATTATAGGTGCTGCGTCACCTTATTTTTGGGCTAGACCCATGTAATTTCGAAATACCATATTATAGGCTGTTTTTAGACTCCGTATGTGTGGGGAAACGGAGTTAGGGTTGGTTTCGGACCCCTCCTCCAAGGGGCCATGAAATCCCCCTCTTTTCCCCCATATATACAGCCCTTAGGGCGTCGTTTTAGACTTGGGTTTTGTTTAGATCAAAAGTTCGACATAGCTGCAACTTCGCGTTCTTCGTTTGTGTTCCACGACCAGACAAAGGCGTCACAGAACCCCACTTTCATCAATAAAGCTTTCCTCTTATATTCGCAATATCCAGATTGCAATTTTAGTTTCTTGCTTGTTCTTCGTTCGCTTGCAGGAAATAGACCCTCGTGGTCAGGTTGATCGAGCTCCGGCGTGGTCAATAACCACTCAGAGTTGGTTTAGTGATTTCTAAGGCGCGACGTCCTCACACGTTCGTAGTCAGATCGTCAAAGTCTACTCCACCATAAACGATACTCACATCTCATCGAAAGACAGGGACAACTTCGCCTCTATCAGTTACTATAGAAAAAGATACCACAAAACAGATGCACAAAATCACTCTCAATCCTATAAGTCAAAACCTACCCAAAATGGCAGCGGCCAAAAATGGCATGCACTGAATAGGAAATGTCCAGAATTAGACTCGCCCTATATGGCAACAGACAGAAATGGACAAGGTCATAAGTGGAAATTTATCCTAAATGGAATATACTAAAAACAGAAAATAAAAGACAATAACAAAAAAAAGGGGGGTTGATCAGTGGGGCTGGCGGCCCACTGTCAGCGGCTGAAATAGTAGAATGGAAAAAGGAGCCCTGGGGGGATGCGAATCCGGGTCTCCCCTGTGGAAGAGCAGGCGCTCGACCACTGGGTTAGGCGGAGACTACTGGTCTACTGGGGGCTTGCGTCCTTAAGAACAAGTAAGTGCCTTGCCTCCTTCTTCCTCCCTGGACAGGGAGATCGTCGGTGTCGCCGGCGAGCAGGACGGCGAAGACGGCGGCTGCGGGATTCCTAGGGGGCTCCATCCCCGGGGCTACGGGGGTTAGGAGCTCGAGCACGAGCTCTTCTCTACGCCGGTGATAGTGAGCAAAGGCGGCGAGCATGGCTATGAGAGGGCGAGGTGAGGCAAACACACGGCGCATGCGGAGCATGTACTCAGCCACGAGCATGCAGAGGCAAGGGAGCCGGGCGACTACGCAAGCAACCACAACACCATGCACTACAAAGAAAAAGACCCGCTTTACCAGAGCTACGGGAGCACGTCGATGGCACCGATGGATCTACGCGCACGAGAAGCTAACGATGAAACGGGCAAGGGGAATGGAAGGATTGATCATACCTCCCTACCTTGGACAAGAAGCCAACGACTGGGCTGCAACGAACGGTCGACGAGGAGGCGGAGAACGTCGGCGACGCTCGGGTCCGGCTCTGCAGGAAGAAGACCTCGCAACAGAGGAGGGGTTCGGGCTCGGTGGCGTCGCGTGCATAGACGAAGAAGACGACCACGACTCCGGGGCACCGATCCACGTCGACGGGGAGGAAGAGGATGAAGCAGAGGAGCTACCCCGAGCGAGAGCTTACGCTCGGCCAGAGCATCGTGGGCGCGGCGATGACGTGGCGCGAGGAGCCTCACCTGAGCGGCGGCGTGAGGAGGAGAGGGCGAATACAGGTCGAGGGATGCTAGGGCTAGGACTAGGACATGCTTTATAGGGCCTGGGGACGACCTCCGGCCGTCAAACCGCGGAGGAAGCCAACGTGGCTCTCTGGATGGGCACCGTACAGAGGAGGACGATGCGGTCGCGCTGGGGGCTCGGTTGGGCTGCGGCTTGGCTGGCTGGGCTGCTGCGGAGCACTGCTGCTGGGCCAGCGAGGGAGGGAGGTGGCCCAGTAGCACTAGCCTCTCTCTCTCCGAAAGAAAAGGTCTTTCCCTTTTATTTAAAACAAGAGAAAGCAAAAATCGCAGAGAAAAGAGATGGTTGTTTTGGAACGAAATAAAAATATATTTGGACTCGCGAAAATATGCACTTTTGAACAAAATTGAATTGTGCATTTTTAGAACAAACAAATAAATCACATATATTTATTATTATGAATCTGTTTGCAAGGATTAAAAAGGCAAACATATTCAAACATGATTGAGAGCTAATTAACAATTCTTATCAGATTATTTAGAAGAAGTGCAACATTTTTATTGAAATGAATAAGCAAGTGAATTCACCACATATTGCATTTTTGAAATAAGAGAGGTGGGCAGAGTTTGAGAAATTGTGGAGAGGGATTTCACACCATAGTTTTGCACATCAACACCACAATCACACACACTCACATCCCACTTCACAAGCATGACAAGCAAGGCATGATGCAACTAATGAAATGATGATTACGTTGCCATGATGCAAAATGTCATGAAGCAAATTATTATTACGCAAACCACATGATGGCATGCATTGAAGGTTCACACATGAAAATATTACAAGGGGTTGCACTTGGGCTGTTACAATCTCGCCATCTTCCAGCGGACAGGCCGTGATATACCTCCTTTTGGCCATTAGCTCCTCGAGCTCCCCATGAAGCATAGCTAGGATTAGGCTGCAACGTTCTGCAGTGGGGGATGGGGATCTGTGAGAAAGGGGTGTTTAACAGGTGTCATCTAAGAAATTTAGGGCGACGAGGGTATGGAGATGGGTGGGTAACCTACACAGGGAGAGCACTAGAGTTTGACGGTGGAAGTGGTGCGGCGGTGGTGGCGAGCATGCTACGGTTCGATAGAGGGAGGAGTGGTGTGTGTTGGTCGGGGGGGTGAAGGGCCAAGGTGGTGTTTGAGGAAATGATGCGACTACTGAAAATTTTACTTGGAGGGAGTGAAAAGCCGGGAGAATTGAAATTATTACGAAGGGGTTGAAGTGGCACCGGAGCAACAAACATCACGCACAACCCAAACATAATAATTGTGTACAATTCAAAGATAAAAATCTGCGGAACCACCAAAATTTAAATTGATCAAGGCGGGTAGCTATTTTTAAGATTTCTCAAGGCGGGTTGCTGTAAAGGTAGAAATGTGATATGTGTGCCATACATTATGGTTAATCGCACACAGTACACTGCGTGTGTGTATGCCCACTCCCTCTAAAGCTAAGAGCCGCCGCGGTGTCTGTCATGTTGGATTGGGGTTTTCACTGTACCCATGGCCCATTTACAGTGGCTGGCACTTGCGAGGGAAGCCTCATGTTAGCCTAGCCCATCGTGGCCAGTGGCACCAGTGGACTATGCTGATGTGACAGGTACAGGCATGACACACGGTTAGTCTGCGGGAAATGTGTCTACTGTGTCGTGGTTTTGTCAACCCGACAGATGTCCTCGTAACAGGACTTAGGTGTGAGGCCATCGCCGCTTGATGGCGACTCGAAGGGGTTAAGCGAGAGAGAGAGAGAGAGAGTCGGGTTTACCCAGGTTTGGCCTCTCCTATGGAGGTAATAGCCTACGTCCTGCTTTTTCTGTATTTGATGGATAGATCTCGATTACAAGGGTGCGGAATCGCTAGCCTAGCTATCGAGAGGTTATAACTTAAGAGTTTCGGCCCTATGGGCCTGCCTTTATATACAGGTCAAGCCCTAGGGTTTACAACAGAGTCCGGGTCATATCATGACCCGTGACCTACGACATCTCTAACTTGTCTTGCATCTTAAGGAAACTTAACCGGCGTCTTTAGCTTCATGGCCTTTGAGCCGCCATCTTCAGGTGTTGGGCCGCCCGGCGTCTTGGTCAGCCGCCACCATGTCTTGTACTCAGGACACGACCCATTTAAACTTGGTTGCAGAGTTGTTGATATGTTTAACCCGGCCCAATATGGCGGGTTACACCGTGGAGTTATATCCCCGACATTAGGCCCCAGATTGACTTGAATCCATTCATGTCAATAGATCTTTCCTTCCTTTGGCGGCTCATCCTTGGAACGGTATCTTCTATGAATTTCATGACGCCGGCTTGTTCTGCTCCCAAACTTGACATTTCCTCCAGCTCGTACTTATTGTGACGTCATCCTTGCTGACCGTTGTTCTCCACAGTCATCATAACGTATCCTTTCGAAAACTGCGCCAAATCTAGGTGGGCGCGAAAATTGAGGCGCACTTGTAGCCCCAACGTCACCTCAGTCGCTTCGTTTTTTTCTCAGCGCCGTTTCACTTTCTTTCCCCTTATAAATAGGCCCCGCTGGGCTCCACAGTAACCTTTCCTCATCGTCTTCCTCCTCCTGCTTCTCCATTGACTGAAAACCACCAGAGCTCCCAAGGCGACTTCGAGGTTTTTCGAATCCATTGCCAGCGTCGTCAAGCCGCCTCGCGACCGCCGAAGCGAACTCGATCATTTCCGCGTTGGCTCCGACGCCACCTGGTATGAACCCTTACTATCTAGGGTTTCGGCATTTCCAGTGTTCTTACCGCCTTCAATGCGTTCATCTGAAATCGCGTTCAGTAGATCCATATATTTATCCACTCACCGTTGTGTATTCTTAGATCGATCTTCACTCCATTTTCCCTATAAGCAGATCTAAAATGAGCCACCAAGGGTTATCCTTTGGACTACTGCAGTTTTGGTTGTTCCGTCGGCTAGAACATATATCTCACTATTTTTCTTCGTTTAATTAGATCCGCCTAGAGAGAAACTTTCATAGAATCCTGTTTGTGACCCAATGTTTCTCCTAAGTGTTGAAGATATCCCTTCGGCCTTCTTAAATTTCACCGGCTCATAACAATACCTTAGTGTAGGCGGCTTATAATCTGCTCCAGCTTATCTTTTTCATTATTCTTGTAGCTGCTGCATAACCCGCCATGGCTCCGAAAAACTCCAAACTGATTAACTAGGCAAAGAGCAAAGAGTCCAAGCTCACCTTGGAGAACCTTGTGGATCAAGGCTTCTTGCCGGCTTGAAAGACTATGAAATGGCGAGCTCCTGAAGAAGAGCTGTCTCCACAACCACAACTAGGGGAGGTTGTAGTGTTTACTAATCATTTGCGTAGGGGCTTCCGCCCTCCCGGCTCAAAATTCTTTAGAGACCTCTTGCACTTCTTCAAGCTCGGGGCTCAAGACATTAGTCCGAACTCCATGACAAACATTTGTCAATTTCAAGCGTTATGTGAAGTGTACCTTTAGGTTGAGCCGTCCGTGACTCTGTTCACGGATTTCTTCTATCTTAACCGTCAAACGGAAACAAAGAACAGTGCTTCCTGCGAGCTCGGTGGTATTTCCATCCAGAAGAGAAAGAAAATCACCTTCCCAGAATCGAAGCTGGCAAGTCACCCAAAAGGGTGGAACAAAACCCGGGTCTATTGCAGAGATACTTCACTGGAAGGGGAAAATCCCTTGTCGGGTTACAGATTGGAAAGACTTAGTGGTAAAATGGAATTCCCGGGTTGGCCAACTGACGAAGAGAGAGAAAATTTAGCGCCTCTTCATGCAAAGCTGAGAGCCCTGACTGCACATGGCCTGACCGGGATAGATCTGATTAGTTGCTGGTTAAAGTGGCGGATCCAACCCGTCAGTTTGAGGGGCGGCTTGATGTGTGCTTATTCAGGCGCCTCAAATGATCCTCGGCGGTTTTCTCGTGAAAATCTCACTAGCAATGCTCTTACCAAGGAAACAAAGAAGTTTTTCTCTGACTCGAAAGAGCTGTGCAGCGTCACCCGCTTAGGTCCGTTTTACCTTCTCAACCCGCTGCCTTAGGTATTAACTGTTTCCATTGTCTCTTGTCCATGTTTTTCTTGACTCGCCATTTACTTATTATATGCTTTATATATCTGCAGGCGGATTCTAACTTTTGGAAAGTTGCACCTCAACCCTCCCTTCCTTCTATGGGTAAAAAGAATGCCCCAGTCTCCGTGTCGTCTTCAAAGGAGGAATCTGAGGTAGAACTTGACTCTCTGGGCCGCCTGTTTAATGAACTTGCTAACGCACCTTCTTATCAGGGCGACTCGGAATTTAGCCAAGCCGGCGAAAATGAGGTAACTCCGATTTCCCCTAGTCCTTCGGAAATGCTTGTTCCTCGAAGACCAAGACAAGCTGTTCGGAAAGTTAAATTATCACACCCAGAAGCTCATTTGACTCCTAATTTTCTTTTGAAGAACACACAATTTGCCGGCTCGTCAAAACGCAAGACTCGGGATGATGAAGACCCTAGTTTATCTCACGTGTTGCCAGCTCGCAAACCACGCCTTGAGGTGCCTCATAGTCCAACTAATTCTCGCCCTAGAGCCGGTTTGTTTAAACAACCTCTCAGTCCTTCAAATTCCCTTTATCATGATTCTCCTTCATCATCAGGCGACTCAAGCACGTCACAGCTTCCCCCTTTCAATGTCAATCGTGGGTAAGCGTTTATCTTTGCAAAGTCCGTGTTGTTTCTTTCATTGTTTTGATCTCAACTTGTGATAACTTTTATTGTATTAATAATCCAGAGCCAAAGCTGTTGTATCCAAACGGACAGGCGGGTCATCCTCTAGACCAACAAACCAAGAGATGCCCATTCTGCTGAAGATGACTCCAATGGTTGACTCTTCTGTCGAAAAGGAACTTGATGTGAGGGTAGAGCCGGAGGCTGCCACTGAGATACCCGGAGCAAATGAGCTGGTCTTTATGGATGCTCCTCCTGAGATTGAATCATCCATCTTTCCCTCCAAATCAGTTTGCGTAGATGAACTTATGGCGTCAGCTGACCACAACGTTCTAGATGTTGTGTTTGTTAAAGAAAATTTGCAAGCCCCCACTGCTTCCACTACCTTAGCTAAAATCGTGAGCAAGGATGGATCAGTGACTTTGGATAAGGGAAAAGCCAAGATGGAATTCCTGGATTTATCCATACTTGGTGTTGAAGACCTGTATCAAGAATACTTGACCCGGCTGTCTGAGAGCTGAGAAATTGAGAAGAGCATGATAAATGCTATGAAGAAAAAATATGAGGTAATCTTCTTACTTTACCATTATCCTGCATACTACCATTAGCTTCCAAAGACCAGCTTGTTATGATAAGCTGGTTTTATGGAATGACTGAAAGCCCATAGTAACCGTGTAGCCCCCAAGGGCCGACTCATCTTCTTGAGATGAGTCGGGTCTTTTTAATATGAAAGAAGTTTGACCTGTAGCCCCCAAGGGCCGACTCATCTTCTTGAGATGAGTCGGGTCTTTTTAATATGAAAGAAGTTCGACATGTAGCCCCCAAGGGCCGACTCATCTTCCTGGGATGAGTCGGGTCTTTTTAAGATGAAAGAAGTTTGACCTGTAACCCCCAAGGGCCGACTCATATTCTTGAGATGAGCCGGGTCTTCTTCCCTATCTTAGTTTCAAAAGAACCAAAATACATTAGCCCCCAAGTGCCAAGGACATTGCTTGCAATCTTCTTGGGACTTGTAAATATAATTACTGATGCCTGTTGCTCGTCCATCAAGGATATTGCGAAGATGTTGAGTCTATTGCTGTGAGACTGCAGAAGAGGCTCAAGGAGGAAAGAAGATTGAAAACTGAAGCCGAGTCCATGGCGGCTCACTTTGAAAACTCTGCTCGTCAGGTGAACGAACGTCTGGAATAGGCCATAAAACTGTTTGAGACGGAAAAGGCTGTCCTGACCAAACGTGCAGAGAAGGCTGAGAAGAACTTTGGCCCCATGAAAGAAAAATACGCCACTCTCGTGAAGCAGATCAATGATATGTTGACAGCAATCTTCGATACGTATTCCGACCGCCTTTGTCAATGTGCCGGTTTATGAACCTTGTGGTGACTTATTTTGCTTTCTCTTATGTGCAGCGCGAAAAAATCACAACCTCGTAGAGCTGCCAATAGTAAAATTGAAGACCATTTTCACGTACGTAGAGCAGCTATTTACAGGCTCTGTATATTCCATCATGGATGTGAAGAACCTGAAGCATCCCCTGAGAAGTATCAAAGACATGTTGAAGCAGCTCTCTACCGTGCCACAATGGGTGATTGAAACTCGGAAATCGGCGGCTCGTGTAGGAGCGAACATGGCACTCGCTCGGGCAAAGGCGTATCTGCCAGAATTGGATGTGGAGCTTCTGAAAGGCGGCTTCCCGGAGTTTAAACTTGACGTGTCAGGATTCACTCGTGAAGATTACGCAAGGTGCCTTTTGGAGACCCGGCCACTGGCGTCTTTGATAGCCGACGAGGTAGATCTTTCAGGATATCATCCAGCCTACACCGCTGATAATGAACGCATTAGCGCGCCCAAGGACGAGCCGTCTGACCTGGTGCCGCCTCGCCGTAAGACAACTTTTGCTCCTGACATTGACGCGTCATCTCTTGTTGAAGGGACCGCAAATTTTGAATCTTTGCTCTCAATTCGTTGGCAACAGAAAGGCCAGCAGGTTGATGATGACGAGTCGGCGGGGTCAGATCCAGAGGCGCCTGATGACAGAGCTTGAAGACGGCCTGGAAGCTAGATGAGTCAACTCGACAGACGAGCCCCCTGGTGTAAAAAACTTTTTGTGAAGGATTATGTGGCTCCAGAATGAGCCTGTAATAGGAGTAGTACTCTTCATAACTTTGAATTTTCTTTGTCGTGCCATCGTGCACGTTGGCACCTTTTACCAGTGTTGAACTCTGATGTGACAAGCTTCTGTTAATATGCTCATAGCATTGTTTATACCCGCACCTTCCTTGCTTAATGTCTGACAATTTTTGTCCATAAAGCAAATCTGGAGTAAGCTGACAACAGATTTTGGTCTTTCGAAACTCAAGCCAATCGATTTTTTCCTTCAATGATATTGGAGACGGATGATCCGGAAACTGGTCATGGTATGAACTCAGTTATGTAACCCGGCCATCCAAATATAAGCCGGTGGCAAGGGTAATATTGTACCTGAAAAATGCAAGTGTATATATATATATATATATATATATATATATATATATATATATATATAATAACCCGGCTCAATGAGACTCGGAAAAAAGGAGACTGGCTTTCGAGGCTCAAGTATTGCTTCCATGAAGCGGGCATAATAACCCATGGTTTGTCCTAGCTTTCTCTATGTCGGCTCTCACATGACTCAAGCCAGTGTTTTAACCTTAAAAGTTCAGGGTCCAGAAAAGGATTAACTTTTAAGAGTACATGGGGTCATCTGATCGGAGTCGCATCAAACATACAGGCAGGTTTACCCATATTTTAGTGGCGTGTTTGCCGGGACAAGAGGGTGAAAAAGCTAAACTCGATGAGTTGGAAGCCCCCAAGGGACTTATGTTTCAAACAATAAAGACTCATGCTCAATTTATAGGCTGAAACGACAGAGGCCCTGAGTTTCGGGGATACCGGCTTTATTATATTTGAACATAAAGAAGTATATACAGAATTTTGCGAGGGGGGGGGAAGAAAAATTACAAAAAGGTGAGCCGGTGGCTCCTAAGTGTAATAAGTCCGCAGGTGTGCAATATTCCAGGGCCGGGTCGTTTCCTCCTCAGAAGTGTATGAACCCTCTCGTAAGTCGACCAGGTAATATGAACCGTTATTGAGATTTCGACTGATGATGAAAGGACCCTCCCAAGGCGGGGAAAGCTTGTGCATCCCTGTTTGGTCTTGAATCAGGCGAAGAACTAAGTTGCCTTCCTGAAAAGTACGGCTTCGGACTCTACTGCTGTCGTAGCGACGTAGGTCTTGCTAGTATATTGCAGATCTTGCCGCTGCTAAGTCACGCTCCTCTTCCAAGGCATCCAGGGAATTTTGGCATGCTTGCTCATTATCAGCCTCGACATAGGCAGTCATCCGAGGCGAGTCATGACGAATATCACTTGGGAGGACCACCTCGGCTCTGTAAACAAGGAAGAAAGGAGTGTATACTATGGATCTGTTTGGCGTTGTTCTAATACTCCAAAGTACTTAGGGGAGTTCTTCAACCCAACAACCCGCCGTTCGCTCAAGGGGCACCATGAGCCTGGGCTTGATTCCTCTCAAGATCTCCTGATTGGCTCTCTCAGCTTGCCCGTTTGACTGCGGGTGTGCTACCGCTGCTAAATCGAGCCGGACGTGCTCCCGCTGACAGAATTGTTCCATGGCTCCCTTGGACAGATTGGTACCATTATCAGTATTGATGCTGTGGGGGTAGCCAAAACGGAAAATCAGCTTCTTTAGAAACTTGACCGCGGTCTCCGCATCGCAATTGCTGACCGGCTCTGCCTCAACCCACTTAGTAAACTTATCAACCGCCCCTAATAAGTGGGTCTTTTTATCAGAAGACGGCTTGAATAGACCAACCATATCCAGCCCCCAGACTGCAAACGGCCAAGTAATTGGAATCATACGCAACTCCTGAGCCAGTACATGAGCCTGTCGACCAAACTTTTGGCACCCATCACACTTGCGCACAATCTCCTCAGCATCGGCATGAGCCGTCAGCTAATAAAACCCATGTCAAAAAGCCTTGGCGACCAATGATCGTGAGCCGACATGGTGTCTGCAATCGCCAGAATGGATTTCGTTAAGTATTTCCCGGCCTTCCTCATGCGAAACACACCGTTGAAACACGCCAGTGCTGCTTCGGCGATGTAACTCGCCATTGATCATCGTCATGGACTTTGATCGCCGGATGATTTGACGAGCGTCGACTTCCTCTTTTGGGAGCTCTCCTCGGGTCAGCTAAGCCAAATATGGCACGGTCCAATCAGGGGTGATACACAGAGCCGCCACCAGGTGTGCCTCCGGGTCAGGGATAGCTATATCCTCTTCCGACGGTAACTTGACTGATGGATTGTGAAGGACGTCGAGAAAGACGTTAGGCGGCACCGGTTTTCTCTGTGAGCCAAGTCTAGACAAAGCATCAGCTGCCTCATTGAGCCGGCGATCTATATGATCGACCTGATAACCTTGAAAATGACCCGCCACATCAGAGACCGCTCGTCGATAAGCCGCCATAAGAGGGTCCTTAGAGTCCCAAGTCCCTGAAACTTGCTGTGCTACTAGATCTGAGTCGCCCAGACATCTGTCGTGGCTAAGATTCATCTCTTTGGCTATCCGAAGCCCATGTAGGAGCGCTTCATACTCAGCTGCATTGCTAGTACACGGGAACATGAGCCGTAAGACATAACAAAATTTGTCACATTTTGGACAAGATAGCACGACCCCAGCCCCCGAGCCTTCCAGCTGTCTAGACCTGTCAAAGTGTATGGTCCAGTACGTGGTATCTGGCCTATCCTCTGGAATCTGTATCTCTGTCCAATCGTTGATGAAATCCACCAATGCTTGAGACTTGATGGCGGTTCGGGGCATGTACTTCAAGTGGTGGTCACCAAGCTCAATGGCCCACTTGGCTATTCTGCCCGTGGCCTCTCGGTTTTGTATGATATCACCAAGAGGCGTCGAACTAACCACAGTTATCGGGTGTTCCTGGAAATAGTGCTTCAACTTCCGGCTCGCGATGAAGATCCCGAAAACTAGCTTCTGCCAATGTGGATACCGCTGCTTGGATAGGGTTAAGACTTCGCTGACAAAGTAAACCGGGTGCTGAACTGGATATTCCTTTCCCTCTTCCTTTCGCTCGACCACAACTACAACACTTACCACCTTGGAGTTGGCAGCAATGTACAGGAGCATAGGCTCTTTTTCCGCGGGAGCAGCCAAGATGGGCGGGTTAACAAGCTGCTGCTTGAGCGCTTCAAAGGCCCTGCCAGCTTCGTCTGTCCACTTGAAGTCGCCTGATTTCTTCAATAACTGGTAAAAGGGGTCGCCTTCTCCCCTAGGCAGCTTATGAACCGGCTTAAAGCCGCAATGCGTCCAGTGAGCCGCTGAACTTGATTCATGTTTGCCGGCTCGGATAATGACGTCACGGCCTTGATCTTGTCCCGGTTGGCCTCGATGCCTTGCTCAGAGACCAGAAACCCTAACAACATGCCCGAAGGAACGCCAAAAACACACTTCGCCGGGTTAAGCTTCATCTTGTATACTCGAAGATTGTCAAAGGTTTCCTTGATGTCATCCAAGAGTGTCTCTTTCTTCTGAGATTTCACCACGATGTCATCAACATAGGCATGAACATTACGTTCTATTTGTGGCTTAAGGCAATTCTGGACACGGCGCTGGTAAGTCGCCCCGGTGCTCTTGAGCCCAAAAGGCATGGAGACATAGCAAAAAGCCCCAAAGGGAGTGATGAAAGCCGTCTTCTCTTGATCTTCAACGGCCATCTTGATCTGATGATACCACGAGTATTCATCCAAAAAGCATAAACACTCGCAACCCACCGTAGAATCAATGATCTGATCAATACACGGAAGGGCGAAAGGATCCTTGGGACAGGCTTTGTTGAGATCTGTGTAGTCGACACACATGCGCCAACTGCCGTTTTTCTTCAAAACCAGCACCGGGTTAGCGAACCACTCAGGATGAAAAACTTCCACAATGAACCCGGCAGCTAGGAGCCGGGCCACTTCTTCTCCAATGGCCTTGTGTCTCTCCTCATTCAAACGATGGAGGTACTGGCGCACTGGCTTCATCTTGGGATCTACATTAAGGTGGTGCTCAGCAAGTTCTCTCGGAACTCCAGGCATGTCAGATGGCTTCCATGCAAAGATGTCCCGATTCTCACGGATGAACTTGATGAGCACGCTTTCCTATATGGGATCCAAGCCGGTCCCGATAGTGAACTGCTTGGACGAGTCGCCCGGTGTGAAGTCGATCTGCTTCGTATCCTCAGCCGGCTTGAACTTGAGCTTGGGTTCTGACTCAGTATTGGGTTTCTTGAGCGGGCTCATGTCAGCCGGGTCAACATTGGCGGTGTAGAACTTCAACTCCTCTGCCGCACAGGCTGACTCGGCGTAGGCCGCGTCTCCTTCCTCACATTCCTGAGCTATCTTCCGGTTTCTGTCCACGGTAATGGTCCCTTTGAGTCCCGGCATCTTGAGATTGAGATAGACGTAACACGGGCGGGCCATAAAACGAGCGTAAGCCGGCCGCCCAAAGAGAGCATGATAAGGGCTTTTTATCTTGACAACTTCAAACATCAATGACTCGCACCTGTAGTTGAACTCATCTCCAAAGGCCACGTCGAGCTTAATCCGCCCAATCGGATAAGCCGACTTTCTGGGGACGATCCCATGAAAAACCGTCGTCGAAGGGAGCAAAGTGCTTTCTGATAAATTCATTCGACGGAAGGTCTCGTAATACAAAATGTTTATGTTGCTGCCTCCATCCATGAGAACCTTGGACAGAGTGTATCCTCCAACTTGCGGTGCCACCACCAAAACCAAACCGCCCGGGTTGTCAACCCGGGGGGATGATCCTCTCTGCTCCAGGTGATCGCATGTTAGGACCAGTTAAGGTACCTAGGGAACGCTGGCTCAGCCATGTTGACAGCCCTGCTCTTGACCTTACTGTCCCGCTTGTAGGTATTGGTGGTGAACACATGGTATTGACCATAATTTAGCTGCTTTGGATTTTTCTGAAAAGTACCTTGGCCATCATGCTGCTGGAGCTCCGCTCCTGAGTCGCCGTGCGCTTCATCAGAGCCGCCAAGGGCTCCGGATGTAAGTGACACCTGTGCCGCCATGCTTATCATAGCATGAGCCGAAATCTGCAGGGGGAGATGCCGACGTTCCTCGCAAATCTCCATCCTGGGCGAACCTCCAAGTTTAGAGTCCGAGTTGATGACAATTGCTTCTTCGACGGCCGGCTCGTCCAGAGGGCCGACCCGCCGAGAAGATCCGACCACGTCATGACTTCGGCCGGCTTGACGCCGGCCGGGTTGAGTACGCCGAGCTGGCTCGACGATGTTGGAGCAGATGTCCGGCTCAGGCACCGTCGCGCCGATCTTGCCAATGAAGACTTGGATCCTACCAAAGGAGACCCGATAACCATACTCAATTGAGTCGGCAGCGTTGCCCCAGGCGGAGTCGTCGATGTAGATCTTGCCGCGGCGGCTCTTGGTCATATGACCGACCACGTAACTCCCGAACCCTGGAAGGGCTCCCTTCGAGAACTCAACTCCACCAGGCGAGAGCCCCACGGTGGGCGCCAACTGTCGTGGTTTTGTCAACCCGGCAGATGTCCTCGTAACAGGACTTAGGAGTGAGGCCATCGCCGCTTGATGGCGACTCGAAGGGATTAAGCGAGAGAGAGAGTCGGGTTACCCAGGTTTGGCCCCTCCTATGGTGGTAATAGCCTACGTCCTGCTTTTTGTGTATTTGATGGATAGATCTCGATTACAAGGGTGCGGAATTGCTAGCCTAGCTATCGAGATGTTGTAACTTGAGAGTTTCGGCCCTAGGGGCCTGCCTTTATATATAGGTCAAGCCCTAGGGTTTACAACAGAGTCCGGATCATATCATGACCCGTGACCTACGACATCTCTAACGTGTCTTACATCTTAAGGAAACTTAACCGCCGTCTTTAGCTTCATGGCCTTCGAGCCGCCGTCTTCAGGTGTTGGGCCGCCCGGCGTCTTGGTCAGCCGCCACCTTGTCTTGTACTCAGGACACGGCCCATTTAAACTTGGTTGCAGAGTTGTTGATATGTTTAACCCGGCCCAATATGGCGGGTTACACCGTGGAGTTATATCCCCGACATACTGCGTCCACAATCGCAGACAGTTGTCTCATCCGACTCGTCTGCTATTTATATAACAACATTGAAAAAAACGCGAGAAAGGGTTAGAACACAAACTCCCCTACATGTGAACCAAATATATGTATGAAAAGGGTGTTGTGTCATTCAAATACGGAATGCACAACTTTCATGTGGCACGCACATGTCTCGCAAAGCGCACACTACTGGTGGTTCGTGCACCCCCCCCACACACACACACACTTCGAGTCGGCGGGACAGAATCGTAGCTACAATATATAAACGCATGCGCTCTGACTAGGTCTATAAACTCACCCTACCGTAACACAAAACCAATAGAAATTCATCATGGTCAAGCCCCCCACCCCGGGCTCCATCATGTTTTATGTCGAAGGGGTAGACCGTTTGGGCCCATGGATGGGTGCATCTTGAAAACATCAACACATGGGTCAGACCACGACAACCTGAGTGTGGCCCAACTATATGTATATGAAAAGGTGGTGTGATATTTGAATAATATATGCATATTTTTTGATGTGGCACATGCCTTCCACAACCCGGACAGTACCTGACCCCGTAAAGGTTTCATGTATATGTGGTACTGTGTTGGCCCCCCACCCTCCCCCCCCCACACACACACTTCGAGCCGTCGGGAGGGCATATCAGTATGAGCTATCACAACATGTACCACGAATCAACTTCTTGATCAAATTAACCTCCCCCTCCACTTCGAGCCATCGGGAGGGCATATGTATAGTACTCTCTCGCTGCCAGCCAAAGTGACAAACCACGTGGGCACAGATGGGTGTGTCGTGATAACCACGCGAGGGAGTGTCTTGAGACAACCATCTCATGCATGTGGCCCAAACATATATGTATGAAATGGTGTGTGATGTTTAAATACCAAATACACAACTTTGATGTGACACATGCATGTACGTACATGGCCCTCGCAAACCCAGAAGTGTGTGTGTGTGTGTGTACATCCAAGCTATTCTGTTTCCGTAACAGAATATAATTCTGTTACTTTTTCAAACTGATGATTTCGAGCAGTTGTACTGATGCTATCATTTCGTTGAACTAATTGTCTTCTTTTAGTTCAGAAAAATTTCATGAATTTTTTTCATCGGAACGGGGTGTGTAATATATTGTTGGAAAGCTCTTAACACCTAGATTACAATCATATAGACATTTATGTCAAAATCATCATAGTTTAGAAGCAGTTTTGAAAAAATTGTTTTTTTCAAAACCGAAAACGTGAATTGTATTTTTGAGTTAATTTTCAAACGGTTTGTCGGAATTTAGCAAATGATATGGCATTGGAAAGCTGGTGACAATCCGCATCTTCCATATATAGAATGTTTTTCCAAATTCTGTATGATTGAAAAGTAATTTGAAAAATGGTGAAATTCTGGGCGAAACGTATTCTTGCGAATTTTTGCAAACAGTTTGTCACATTGACGCAAATGATATTGCATTGAAAAGCTATGGAAAATGCACAACTTTTGAGTATAGAATTGTTTTTCTAATTCCTTACGGTTTAAATTCAAATTCGAATACGGTGAATATTGGTTTAAACACGAATTTTTAAAAAAGTTTGTCGAAATGAGGCAAATAATATACCGTTGGAAACTTGGTCATGTTGAACGTTTTCTCAAATTTACAACCATTTAAGAGTAATTTCGAATACGGTGAGACCCATCGTGTTGTTTTTACGTCCGAAAAATGGAGTACTCGTACTGATCTATGTATGTGTTTGTACTGATGTATTTTTCATAGTGTAATTTTGAATCCGGCGATACCGGTCGTGTTTCTTTCCATTCTAGAAGTAGAGTACTCAAACTGATATCTATATGGTTTTGTACTGAGCGTGTTTTCACTGACCGAAGCACTTTTTTTAAATGAAACATGCTATATTTTTTCTAACCGTCAAATTGTGTGCATTGAACCTCCAAATAGCCTCGGATGAACTATAAGGTTTTTTTCTGACTGCATATTCACCCCTTGAACAGACGCATGTTCATGAGAGAACTTATGTTGTTTAGCATGGTGGACTTTCAATATAAATAGCAACAAGTTGGCACCATCTTCACTACAAGAACCCTTTCAAGAAAGTTGTCATGGTACAAAATCGTTCACTACAACCACTATTTAGGAATTCATTCGATTAATCAGTTAATTGGCTAGTTAATCGCTACTCATCGGGTGGCCGAATCGAATAACACCTATTCACCGTGTTAACTTGTCAAACCGATTAAATGGTCCATCAGAATGATTAATCGTTGTTCAGACGTTAACTCATGGGCAAACAAAGCCTGATTATGTGGCCCACAATCCCTCCTAAAGAGCTAGGGTTTATCCCTCCACCCAGCACCTCCAGCTACTCACATCCCCTCCTAACCTAGATGGCGACTGGCCATGGTCCTCGTCAGCGTGTCACCACTTCCCCTCCTTCCACGTGTGTCGCTGCATTCTCTTCTCCCTCTGCGCACCGCTACTTCCCCTTCTCCTTCACGACCTGGCACATCCGGCAACCGACCCGTTCAGATGCCCTGCATGGCGACCGTCACCTTCCCGCTATCTGTCACTGTTGCATGGTCGCCATCTCTCGGAGCGTCCCAGGCCGAAAGCAGCAACAAGGTGTTTTTGTATACATGTTTGTCATGATTTTTATGCCCACATGGATGATTGTTGTATTATACATGTTTATGATATATTGATAAAAGAAAATTGTGCCATTTGCTTCATACTTGCAATGTAGACTTTTTCTCCATACAAAATTTGCTTCTATTGAGTTTAAAATTACACCGATTAATGGTCGACTGATTAATCCAGTTAATAGGCCGACTCAGCGATTAATCGGTACTCCCAAGTCGACCGAGCAGCTACCAGTTAACGATTTCCTCAACATTGACTACAGTAGCCCTTCCAGGAGTAGCATATACATTTTGTATGTTTACATTGCCATGTATAGAAGGTCTACTGCAGTAGCTATGCAATAGGAAGCAAACTTTAACCAAAAAACTGAGAGCAAAATGCTTCAAGTGCAAATTCCATTAGGTCCCAAAGACCAGTTCTGCAACAATGCAGTCCAAGAGTCTATAGAGCATTATCTTCAAGATTTCATATATGCACTTGATTTTATATATGAGAACAAAATGCTTCAAGTCGAGAAAATACAAAAAGTTCATAGAGTTCTTAGTCCAGGAACACTTTATGAACATGTCCAGGAGTTTATAGAGTTCTCGGTGCGGTGAGGGGCGGCCCTTTTTCAACAGAACTACATCAAATAGGAAACTTGAACTTTTCCTAAAGCATCGCGGCAACGACAAACTGCCCTTCGATTGGGTCCTCGATGAGCACGACCGAAAGCTCATCATCTTTGAGATTGTAGAAGAAACAACACATTTTGCCTTGCTTGCCGACTCCCTGCCCAATTTCCCTGAGAAGCAAGAGAGACAAGAGAGAAATTCTTCTCTCTTACAGCTGAAAAATTATGCACATAAAAATTATACATACATATATATATAGACACACACACAGACCGTCTATTCTGACATTGGGTGCAGAATAACTATTCTGACATCACTTCCGAACTGCACGGCTTACGGGAGTGCACTGCATGTGTACCAAAGGAGCACTGCAATGCCAGGTGGGAGAACTTCTTCTTATCTAGCGGACTGCCTGCATGTTCTGGATGGAATCGAGTCTCGCGATATGATTGTGGTTGTTTCTGCATGCGTGTTGTATATTTTTATTTGTAATTTACCTATTTCCCGACTAAAATCTGCACAAATCGATCTATTGACGGACGAGCTTTCCTCTGTTCAATCGTGTTCTTGTGCGATTTATTATTTTTGCGCCTGAATGTGGTTTGTAACTAGGAATTATTAGGCAGTGTTCGATTAATTTCCCTATGTTTTTTCCGACTGTGATTTATTTGGTAACCAGGAGACAAATTTTGGGAAATCGTTTGTGCGGGCGTCATGAGCTTCGTCCGCTCCTCTGAGTAAATTTGTTTTCTGATTTTGCATGTTGATGTGGTTTTATTTCTATCATTGTTAGTTTTTCATGTACACAATTGCGCCAGTAATTGGTGTAATCTACTTGAAATTTTGAAAATATCTTATTCTGTTCATCCGCTTCTATTTTTCGGCCGTAAAGCTCGATTGAATTCCTTGAGGCCTCTATTATTCATAATTGATTGGTTCGTATGATGATTCGCGTGCTACTGAAACTGCGACTGGATGTCCTGACCTTTTTTAGTCGCGCCCATGACTTGATATGTCATGTTTGTTCTAATTGTTGCAGTTCTCTTCTTATGTTCCGTAGTGTACTGCATGCTTACAAGTTGTGGACTATACTGAATATACATATTTTATCTGGATTCATTATGTTCTAGCTGCATTTTGTGTTCAATTGAACTACATATTTTGTAGTACCATACCAAATTCTTGTTTAGTGAAGAACTGCTTACTATGACATGTTTTCAAAGTGCATAGTGCATAGTTTCGGCAATTGCACTGCACTGTTACTACCAAACACACTGCACTATAGTATTAAGCGCACTACAAACGAGCACTGCACTGGTACTACAATAAGCATTGCATTGTCGTATTTCTTTTTAAAGCATGCATATAATGGGGAACTGCATTTCGTCTGCCAGCTGGGTAAACTAGCAATATAATGATGCAGATGAGTTCACACAAATTAAAAAAGGCACCGTTCAAACTGATTGAAGTACATAATTTTGCGTTGTCCGACAGACATAATTTTGAAAAGCATGTAACATAAGCAAGCATTACAGATATGCCACAAAGGGCTTTCTTTAGCTTATACAACCTACATAGCAAAAATCATATATTCCAGTGGGACAAACTCCTTGCCCTCGGTCTGTTCTTCCCTGTAGAACATCACCATCACCATTTCTCCCTCCTCAAATCCATTCAGGGAGACAAAATCCTTCCAGCCAGCAGATATGTTGAAGCAACCATCAGAGTCAATGTGGTAGTGAGCTTGCATTTGTTCATAGCCATTCTTGTGCACTGTCTCCAAGTTAAGATTCTTGTGCAAACCTTATTGTGCGTGGCAGTTTCTACAGTTGGTCATGGATTGAAAAAGAATTTGTATGTGTTAGGACCACATAGCTTGCTACATCTTAGTACGAATATTTATATACATCAAGCTAGATTTGTTAGGAAATATAGATACTAATAAGAAAAACATTAGCAGTGTATGAACCAGAATGTGTTTGGACTTGGCTGCAAACTTGGGTAAAATACATAGTATTCTTTTAAGCACTAATGCACTGCTAGCTCATATTTTGGGTACTGCATTATAATAGAAAGAGAAGTGCATCAATGCTCCATTGAACTACTTTGGTTCTTCTGTTGTGTACATATTTTCAGGTTCGTATCTAATTACTGGAGAAGCTGACCAAAAACACAGATCTAGGTATTCTTGATAAGACTGAATAAGGTGACTGGAAATATGTATTTATTTGTGTATTTTCAACCTAAAATGTTCAATAACAAATCGTTGGAAGACATACACATGATTCATGCGGGTCTGCAGGTGTGAGGCGATGGAGATATGGGGCCCTGAACCCACGGTCCCCGATGAGCAGGCACGAGAGCTGGGTGCGTCGCTGGGACTCGGTGAGCTCCAGACCATCATCGAACAAGCATGCCTCCTCTATCGGCACCATCCTTCTTGGAGATATGCGCTACAGGCAATCATGTATGATGATATTTCCAATGTGTTTATGAATAAAGATAGTCCTTGGACATTATCAATGGTGTGTATTAACAAGTACGTGACTTATTTGTGAGACTATGCATTGTATGATGACTGTCCTAAATGGTCCCTAGTCGAAAGGGCAGTGTGGACACGCAGCCAGTTAGACTAGAATATGACATAGTGGATGGTCCGGTCTCACTGACCATGTAGCATTGGATGCTAGCCGGATAATATGGACTCAGAAAGATCTGGTCGGATCCGACGTAGTCGGATCCGAGTTGAGATAAGGTCTGAGTTGGACAGACCCAACTATGAGACGTGGCGATATGTCATCTTTTAGTCTCTAGTACAACATACGTTCTATGTCCTAAGACCTGAGCTGGCACATGTACTCGGGATGGTGATAGACGTGCTTTGGGCTGACCAAACGCTACTCTGTAACTGGGTAATTATTAAGGTAGGTTTCGGGCTTGTCCAGACCCATGCTGCAAGACATGGTTGAGCAAGATGGGATTTGCCCCTCCAATCAGGAGAGATATACTCTGGGCACCTCATGTGATCCGACCAAGATAAGCATGGCCATGCGAAAAGGATTATGAGATATACTGATTTGTGGTCGGCATCACTGGAACGAGAAAAAGGTCGATCTAACAAAAGGACGACAGACTCGCCTTGAGCCCGACAACATATATCGTGTGGCAAAGGGAACAGAAGTATGAAGTACAGGTTCGCCTAACCAGCTTCATTGGACACTTGGAGTCGGCACGCTTTGCTAGAGGCCGCTACCGACTAGTCGAGCCGGATGTGATCTGACTCGCGACCAAGTGAATAAGAAGCTAAAGGGTCGCGCACTTAAGGGAAGGAACACGTGGGCTTTAGGATCCATGCGAGGCCCAAGAGTTGAGCCTGCGATGGATGCCTATATATAGTGGAGGTGCGGCACACTTATTCAGTTGATAGCTTCGGCACCGTCATTAGGGATTTGCATGTTGCAAGTAGCCACCTCCACTCGCCGCCGACTGTGTGATCGGACCTAGCAGTCCACCGCACGGTGTTCCTCCTGCATGTGTTGATACCGTTAGAGGCGGTGCACTTGCGCCTCTCCGGCAAACCTGTACGTGGGATCCGGTGACCGGCTGTTTGGGGGAGATCGGACGAGGAGGAGACGGAAGTCGCAGATGCGGTGCCCCAACTCTACTTTCGTTGCACGGCACTGTGCGTCTAGTGGTAACGATGTGTGATCCATCTTCGTAGCATGTTCTTGGTTGTTCTGCGCGTAGGAAAATTTTAATTTGCATGCGATGCACCTACGGTAGAACCCAACAATCCTTGCCAGAAAGCCGCACGAACATTCCATGGCGATATCAGGTGAACGACAGAGAGCAGGTTGGAGTTGCTGGAACGCTAGATCTGGTTTTTGGGGATAAGAAGAAGAGGGGTTTGTTATGTGAATGTGGTGCACGAGTGGGTGGGTTTTAAGGATGACCGCTGGTTTTTACAGTGGGGGTAATGAATGTTGTGGTAGGTGGCAGGCGGTAGAAGGACACTGCATTTCAAACAAAACATCACTTCCCTCTTGTACACTTGTGAACTTCATTGTTTAATTTTGTCGACTGCATTCGTATTTTTCTTCTGGCTGAAATGTTCATTATGCGTTTTTTGTTAGGAGACGACATTATATCAGAGACCAAACTAGGTACACAATTAAATGCATAGATGTTGCTGAAATGATCTGGGTGAATTTTGTAATGTAACCGCAATGCAGTTTTCTAGAAAAGCTAAGTGCATTGTTGTTTGGTAGAAGCAGAACTGCATTTTTTAAAGGGACCGTTGTATGCGTAGCGCCTCGTATTTCGTACACGACCACTCAAACCGCTAGAATGCGATTCTCTGCATAACTTTGTTTTGCAGGTTTGATGTGAATAGTATGGCTCATATGTGTGTGATGCATGTGTGTAATTTAACATGACCTGCGTGTCGACTTGTGATTCTCTGTAAAATTCATTACTAGTTGTAGTACTTGGAGGACAGAGATCAAGTCCGAGGCTTTAGCGTCCTGGTGTGAGGATCAAGATTGAGGTCCATCCTAGTCATCGGAGTTGGAGCCGGCCTGGAAGGACAACCATGAAGGAGCCATACTATTTCACATATTTATGTTTATATGTGATTGATATTGCTTCTTGTGTCTATGCATGTTTAAATGGTAGAAAGATCCCTCGTTAATATCAAGCACTTTTCCATTCCCAATGTTGCACCTGCGCACGTCAAGTACGTCTAGTAGTGGGCTCATAAAATTGTGGTGCTGCTAGGTGTCCTTGAACTGGAGGGTTCGTGTCGGACAGGGACATGCACTTCATCAAGTTAACTTGACAAGGCTATCAAAATGGTTTTGGGCCTTGTGACAAAGAAGGTCAGGAGCCGGGGTATAAGATACCTACCCGATCGACATGAGTCATATAGAGATACGATTAGCAAGGAATTGCTTACCGAATAGGCAAATTGGCTAGCAGTGATGCTAAAGCTCACTACTCGCTTGCGCTAGTCGGATAATGAATCACTAAGAGTTTGCAGAGGGATGTCGACTTCAGTGGGAGTAGGTCTGTTTAAGGCTTGAATTACTGTACATAAACACATTGCTTAGTGATTGCATATTTTCTGTTGTAGATTAATGGCACCACCTGCTCAACGCAACTTTGCATTGAAATCAATTCTGGAAAAGGATAAACTGGATGGAACAAACTTTACCACCTGGTATAGAAATTTGAGAATTGTTCTCAAGCACGATAAAAAGGAACATGTTCTAGAGGATCCACTTCCAGAGGAACCTGCCGAGAATGCTAGTGCCACAACCAAGAATGCCCACAAGAAACTCGTTGATGAATCAAACGAGATTAGCTGCCTCATGTTGGCTTGTATGGAGCCCGATTTGCAACGACATTTTGAAAACAATGAGGCTTTCGAGATGATCGAGAGTCTCAAGAGCATGTTTCAGGTGCAGGCTAGGACCGAAAGGTTCAATGTCTGGCTATCCTTGATGGATTGTAAGCTGAAAGAGGGTGATCCACTAAGCCCGCATGTGATCAAGATGATCGTGTAAGTGCAAGCTTTGGATTGGTTAGGCTTCCCACTTGGGGACGAGCTGTCCACGGATGCAATTCTAGGTTCTGTTCCACCTAGCTATGGGACATTCATCTCGAACTATCATATGCACGGAATGGATAAGAAGCTCACTGAATTGCATGGGATGCTCAAGGTGGCTAAGCAGAATATTAAGAAAGGCACACATCAAGTGTTGATGGTGCAGATATCGGCTAAGTTCAAGAAGAGTTGGTCCAAGAAAAAGGCTAAGGGCACGGAGAAGGTTGTCTCTGCCGCGGAGCCAAAGTCGGGACCAAACTCAAAGACCATATGCTTTCATTGCAAGGAACCTGGTCACTGGAAGAGGAACTGTAGCAAGTGGCTTGCCGAGCATGGAAAAAAGGCTGGAAGTACGACTTCGGGCAAAGGTACACTTGTTACATATGCTATAGACATTTACCTTGCTGATATACCTAGTAGCTATTGGGTATTTGATACCGGATCGGTTGTTCGTATTTGCAACTCGATGCAGGGGCTGATAAGAACTAGGCGTGTGGCACAAGGGAGATTGACATCAGGGTCGGCAACAAAGCATGAGTTTTTGCGTTGGAGGTCGGCACGATGCAGCTTTAGCTTCCTTCTGGATTCATTTTGGAATTGAATAATTGTTATTACATTCATGCACTTAGTCGGAACATTATTTCTGCCTCATGTTTGATGAGTCAAGGTTATGACTTCAATTTAAAGAACAATGGTTGTTCATTTTATTTGAATGGAATGTTCCATGGCTATGCACCCATTGAAGATGGGCTATTTATTTTGAATCTGGAAACGGAACCAGTCTATAACATGAATGTCAAGAGGCATAAGCCTAATGAGATAAATCCGACATACTTCTGGCATTGCCAGCTTGGACATATTAGACTGAAACGCATGAAGAAGCTCCATGATGATGGACTCCTACCTTCGTCCGACTTCGGGTCGTTCAAGACATGTGAATCATGCTTGCTCGGCAGGTTGACTAAGTCTCCTTTTGCAAAGAGTTGCAAAAGGGCATCCAAGTTGTTGCAGCTTATACATAGTGATGTGTGTGGTCCAATTAGCACAACGGCCAGAGGTGGCTATCAGTACTTCGTGACTTTTACCGACGACTTGAGTAGATATGGATATATCTATTTGATGAGGCACAAGTCGGAAACTTTGGAAAGTTCAAAGAGTTTCAGAACAAGGTTGAAAATCAGCTCGACGATCCGATAAAGCTTTTGCGATCAGATCGCGAAGGTGAGTACATGAGCCGAGAGTTTGATGATCATCTGAAAAGCCAAGGTATAGTACCTCAGCTCACACCTCCGGGTACGCCACAGAGAAACGACATTTCAGAACGGAGAAATCAAACCTTGTTGGACATGGTCCGATCGATGATGAGCAAATCGTATTTACCCTTGTCATTCTGGGGATACACTCTAGAAACTGCAGCTTTCACACTTAACAGGGTACCATCAAAATCTGTAGACAAGACACCACATGAGATGTGGACTGGGAAGAGTCCTAGTTTGTCTTTTCTAAAGATTTGGGGTTGTGAAGAATTTGTCAAGCGACTCATGTCGGACAAGCTTACACCCAAATTAGATAAATGCATATTCGTGGGATATCCGAGGGAAACCTTAGGATACAGCTTCTACAACCGGGAAGAGAACAAAGTGTCCGAACGACGTCATCTTTGCACACAAGTACATAGTGAAGAACGGTCGATGGGCTCTCACTCACATCCCTCAAATCTCGTTTGGTGGCTAAAAGAACTATATCTCTCATGTCCCTCATCGTGGAGTCGCTCATTTTTGGCTTGTGGCACTCACTCCCTTTGAGTTGGATCACTCTCTCACTTTTATCTCCATGATGGGATGAAGTTTGTTTGTCGGCGATGACTTGACTTGGAGTCATTGGTCGGAGCACATATTGCTTGCCCTTCATCTTGAAGCTATATTGATTTGTCCGACCGTTGTGTGTGACGCCACGGTCGAATTGCCAAGGTCTACCAAGTAGGAGGTGGCAAACGGACATTGGAACCACATCACACTCCAAAGTGTCTTCATAAGCGCCTATCTTGAAGGAAACTTCCACGGTGTGGTCAACTTGGAGGGTTCCGGAATCACTAAGCCATTGGACCTTGTAGGCACGAGGGTGCTTTTTCTTGACCAATTGTAACTTGGAACAAAGGTATTCACTTGCCAAGTTGTGGCAACTCCCGCCGTCTATGATGACCTTGACGGACTTTCCTTGGATGCCCACCTTGGTGTGGAAAATGTGGCAACGTTGGTCCTCGTCTTCTTGTTGTTGGAGCGTCAAAACTTTGGAGACAACGAGAGCGGGGCTCGAATCGTTGTCGCAAAAGATTTGCGAATCTTCATCTTCGTTCACTTGGCGGTGTATGGCCACTTGCTCCAAAGCTTGCATCCCGTCGTCACTCGTAGAGTCATAGGTGCCATCGTCGAGGAGGATCATGTTGCGTTTGCTTGGACATTTGAATGTCTTGTGGCCTCGGTCTTGGCACGTGAAACACTTGATGGAGCTTGTCTTGGCGGTAGCATCCGTTTTTGGGGTAGAGGATGAAGCCCTCGGCTTGTAGGTGCTTGAGGTTGGTCGGCTTGACGAAGTCGTCTTGTCCTTGTAGCTTGACTTGTCGCCGGTCGGAGTTGTAGATTTCGTAGTTGAAGGGGTTGTTGTCGTAGTAGCTTGGGCACTTGAGCCGTAGGTCTTGGAGGAGAACTTGGAGTACTTGTAGTCATCTTGCACTTGCCGTTCCGCCTTGGTTGCTTGATGTACTAGCACAAGTAGGTTGGAGTATGGTTGGAAGTCGCCTATCTTCTTGACTTGGTAGTTTAGGCCATTCAAGAAGCGTGCCATTGTTTGCTCATCATCTTCCTTGACATTGGCTCAGATCATAGCGATCTCCATCTCTTGGTAGTACTCTTCTACCGACTTGGTACTTTGCTTGAGTTGTTGAAGCTTCTTGAAGAGATCCCGGTTGTAGTGTGTAGGCACAAAACGAGCTCGCATGAGGTCCTTCATTTGGGCCCAAGTGGTGATAGGAGGTTCACCTCTCTCCCTTCTTTGCTCGATCACTTGTTTCCACCAAATAAGGACATAGTCTTGGAACTCAAGGGAAGCCATGGCTATCTTCTTCTCTTCATCATAGTTGTGGAGGCGAAAGATCTTGTCAACCTTGAGGGCCCATGACAAGTAGTCTTTGGGATCATTGCTTCCGGAGAACTTTGGCATTGTGAACTTGAGCTTGCCGAAGCGTTGTTCATCATTGTGGTTGTGATGCCGAAAACCTTGTCATGGAGGTGGATCCTCATTGACATTGCGTTGAGCGTGTTGACGTTGATCTTCTCCTTGCTCGTCTTCATGGTCATGTTCGTCGCGATGATCTTGAGGACGGTGACGAGGTGGACGCACTCGGTTGCGCCTTTCTTGGTTCTCCTCTTGACGATTGGCTTCTTCTTGTCGTTGTCGACAAAGTTCTTCTTGTTGTGCTTGGCGAAGTGCTTCTTGCTCGTGATGAGCTTGGCGGTTGCGCTCCTCCAAGGCACGAGTAGCTTCTTGTAAAGCACGATGTGCTTCCAGCGCGCGTTCATGACGGCGATGTTGTTCTTCTTCTCGACGTCATTGTTCTTGTTCTTGGCGTTGTCGTTCTTGCTCCAACACATCTTGATCTTGTTGGCGGCGGCATTCTCGAGCGCGGACGCGATCTTGCAATCCATTGCCATGAAATGGATTGTCTTGACGGTGACGACCTTGTGGAGAACTTGGGCCGGAGTGTTCGTCACGATGATGATGACGCGCTTGTGGACTTGCGTCGGAAGAGTATGTCGTTGAGTTGCGACTTGTGTGACGACTCCTTGTTGATGTAGATGAGGAAGGTGCGCGAGTGACCATCAAGGACCGGAGCTCCTCCATTTGGCTTGAGAGCTTGTTGTCGAGGTATTCCCGTGTGTGCATTTCGGATTCGCGCAAGTTGGAGGCGATTTGGTCGATGCGGTCATGCAAGACATCTTGAGCTTGAGTAATTGCCTTGTGTGCTCCGAAGAAGTGCAACTTGGTGACGTGGTTGTTCACGTCGTCTTCATTCTCCTCGAAGGCCGGGTTCGACATGATGTTCCTATCCATAGCACTCAAGAAGAGATAAGTAGAAGAGTGAGAAGACACTACCAATTACCGTTCCAAAAGTTGAAAGTGGATCAAGATCACTCAATGTGCAAGTATGGAAATAGTAGAATTGGTACCGAAGATCGTCCTTCTCACACCTACACAAATAAGGCTTATGGAGTAGCTTGGTTAGGATAGTGGCACAAATTTCAAGCAATTCGAAAGATAAGATTCAATAATGTTGAAAGAGATTCGTAAAATTCGCAAATGAGACAATGTAGATCAATAGCAATGGGTATACATGGAAACACACTCACGGAAGAAAGTTGGGGTCATGCAACCAAGGATGAGCCAAAATGTGGAATCCACAGCAAATGCTCTCGTTGCACAACACTAGAGATACGCTAGCACGATTGCTCCAATGGGTGTGATACGCACTTGTGCACAACCTAAAAGAAACCAAACGTGTCGTCTTCCTATGCCCGACTTGCTATGTGTGTATGTGGCACATGTCACTCGCTCAAGTGATCCAAGATGATCAAGTATGCTATGCGAAACTTGCAATGCTATTATCCTCTTGCTCTTTTGCTCTTGCTTAAAAGCTTTGCTTCTCTTTTCTTTAGCAATGATGTTTTGTATGGTCACAATGCGGGACGTGCACACCGAGGTAGCAATTATGTATGCGGGTACTATGTTGTAACAAAAAAGATGATACTAAGATATATGCATGCAAATGAAGCTATGCGGTGTATGTATCACTAAAGTGCACAAGTAGCGTGACCCGGCAATACTCAATGGCTAGTCTCGATAGGCAAGTAACGCAAAGAGGCTCGGGGTAACAATGCAATGGCAAGGGAAAATGGTGAAGAGTGTCGTCGCGGTTACCATCCTTGCTTACGGTGAAGTGTCAATGAAGAGTTGGTTGGCGACGATCCGGGGCGATGATGAGCGGCGATGTTGATGAAAAACCACTCCTAATTAGCCGAAACACCTTAGGAAGTGGCGATGCCCGCGACTCAAAATCTCAAATGCAAATGGGTTGCGGAAGAAATGGCGGAAAGTTGCGGAAGAAATGGCGGAAAAGGACAAAATCTGTCAAAATCGGAGGCAAAACAGCTTGGCTGTTCTCCAGGGGCTAGATGTCCGGGCTGCCTGGGCCGGATGTCCGGGGTACGGGCCGGATGTCCGGGCCTCCCGAATCCAGATCCAATCACAGGATTCCTACGAACTAGAGGATGAACACGAAAAAAATTCGGCAAAATTGGGGCGATTTGACGGTGGAAAATGATGGGGGTGGTGGGGAAAAGCTAGATCTACCTGTCCACAACAAAATCCATGGATCCAAATCAACAAAATCTCCTCAAATCAAACGAATTCAAGAAATTTGGTAGTGCTATTTTTGTGGGGATTTTCGAAATTAGGTCAAAACAAAACAAAATTGGCTAGAAAATGGTGGGGGAGACTCCAAATTCGTCAGAAACCTTGGCTCTTGATACCAATATGATACGGGGCACTCCCGTGTGCGTCGATCTTTCACGAATTGGAGGGGATCTCACGAGGGACACGAAGAACGCAAGAGAAACACAAGAGGGAAATCAAACACTCAAGGACAACCTTCGATCACACATCCACTAGAATCACACTAGTACACGAGTATCACGGTCCACAATCAACAAAAGGATACAAGTAACGATAGTCTCCTCGCTTCGGAGGAGGAGGTCTTGAATCCCGTGGGATCTTCCCTTAGAGGGGCCTTGGCATCACTCCGTATCTTCTCACATAGAGGGGGATCACTCCACGAGGGAAGGGAGATAATGGAGCTATGCTCAATAAAGTCTTTTGCCAAACAATAGCTAACCCTAGAAAGAGGGGGAGCTGGGTTTATATAGAGCTAGTGGGAAAAGGGGTCGAAGGGAAAGGTACATGGCCACTCGGGCCCGAGGCTGCCCACACAGGGGCCGGATGTCCGGGCTTGAGGGGCCAGATGTCCGGGGCTTCAGCAGAGGGCCGGATGTCCGGGACTCCGGGACGGATATCCGGGGCCTGGAGCTGGCTGAGAAAGCTCTCTGGATAGGAGGCACCGGAAGTCCGAGGCAGGGGTGCCGGATGTCCGGGGCTGGCGTGCCGGTTTTGATGCTCTCTGTATAGGTGATGCCGGATTTCCGGGGCCATTGACCGGATGTCCGGGCCATACCGGATGTCCAGGGCAGGGAGTCTGGGTGTCCGGCGCCTGTAGCTTTGCGGTAGCTTGGCCTTTGTGCCTGTGAAGCTTCCAGGGGCCGGATGTCCGAGACATGGCCGGATGTCCGGGGCCTGGGAGTTGGTCTGCCTCCTTTGTAAGATCTTGTCTCTCCATCTTCATGTCCGTTCCCATGGGGACTTGTCCTTCACCACAAGCGTCTCCTAGGTCTTCTTCATGGTACCAGAGCATGCATAGGGTTTCCGCTTGAGGTAGCATCCACGTTCCATGTGTATCAAGAGATGAGTCGAGAAGGAGAGAAGTCACCTCGTCTTGAATTGCACGTGCACGGGCTCTTGTCATAGGAACACTTGGGGGTTTGTTCGGATGTGTAGTCTTCATGGGGATGATGGTGGGATGCTCCGCATCAGCAAGTGCACGGCGGTGACCGCCGTCGTGGTGGCGCCGGCAATGGCGCTGCCAAGAGCGACTGTACGAACCCGTGAAGCCGCACTGAAACCATCAGCACCACTCGTCCGCATTCCCCCAATGTAAGCTCCACGCTAGGGAATTTGGGCGCTAGGGATTTGGAAGCTATTTAGGGATTTGTGGAAGACGGGGAAACTATGGGGATCTCATGATAACGATCGGGGAACTATTTATCGCATTCTGTTGTATACGGCACACGGTTTTCCAAACCAAATCGTGTGAGATGGTGCGTGATACACGGTTTCCGTAACATGACCGTTTGTGATGTGCTTCCCGGTACATATGGGTGCGGTAAAGAGCCGCTCTCCGGAAACCCCCCAAAAAACGTTATGCTGATAGAGATGTCGGCGGCGACCGAGGCAGCGGCTGCCGGATAGGAGGTCAATCCCTGGTCGGTCGGCGGTGTCGGCGTTATAGGAAGTCAATCCTCGGTCGGTCGGCGGTGGCGGCGTGATAGGAGGTCAATCCTCGGTCAGCGGCGGGAGATATAGGAGGAGCTCAATCCTCGTGGTCGGCGCCGGCGTGACTGGAGCACGTCCCTCGCGATCGTAGGCGGGATAGTGGAGCCCGGACTTCAGGCAGGTGGCCCGCTAAGCTCTGCTCCTCAACCGTGCTGTCTCGCCGTGCCGCTGCTAATCAATTAATGTATTCTTTTCCTTGAGTGGCCTTATTAAGGTATTAAATTCATATAAGGGCACTACTACTGATGATCCGTGTAAATTGACTAGTTGATTAGTGTCATTGCACGGCTGGATAACATTATGCAGCGCCCTTCATAAATTTGAAAATAAAATATTTTGATTTATTCACCCATATCTTTGTCCATCCATTAAGGATGGATCGTGTGCAGATGGAACGATCTGAATGGATGAGGGATCGGACAACCTCAAGGTATAGGGCTGGCGTGGAGGAGTTCATGGTTTTAGCTGAACGGACAAAGAAGAGAATTGGCGAAGAAGATTACATCCTCTGTCCATGCAAGGATTGTACCAATACGGTGTCAAGTTACACTTACACAAGAGGGGATTCATGGGTGGGTACACAATATGGACTAAACACGGTGAAGAGACGGTTAGGGATGAAGGTAATAACGTGCATGTCGGCGAGGTGCCAAACCCCGATCAGAGTCGCATGGGTGTTGAATTTAACCTCGGGGCTGAGACGTCAAGCTACACACGGAAGTCTGGCATGCCAAAAAACCCAAAGAAAAACCAAGAGTGTGAAGTAGACATCACCGACCTTGATGATATGCCAGATTTTGCTGCTCTGATTGCAGATTTCCAGGGCCCAGATAAAGAAATGGCCGGGTACAAGGAGCTGCCAAGCATTGATGCGGCCTCCAAGAAAGATTTGTATCCAGGTTGCAAAAAGAAATATTCCAAGTTGAGTGTCACACTGACGCTTCTCAGATTTAAATCAGAAAGCGGACTATCAAACAAGTCCTTCACACAGTTGTTGACTCTTTTCAAAGACATTCTTCCATAAGATAATGTGCTCCCCAAAAGCACGAACGAAGCGAAGAAAGTTGTTTGTCCATTGGAACTTGAAGTCCAGAAGATACACGCCTGTGTGAATGACTGTATGTTGTACCGCGGTTACTACAAAGATTTGCGTTCATGTCGGATATGCAAGCACCCATGATACAAGCGCAGGAGAGCAAAGGACAAGTACAAAATGGATGAAGAGATCGAGACAGGAATCCCGTTCAAGGTTGTTTGGTACTTGCCTACAATTCCAAGGTTGAAGCGTTTGCTTGCAAACCCTATAGAGGCAAAGAGGTTGCGGTGGCATCATGATGAGCGAACTGCAGATAAATATATGAGGCACCCGAAAGATGGGGCTCAGTGGGAACAAATCGCAGACAGGTTTAAAGATTTTGCAAAGGATCCTAGAAATATATGGCTAGGGGAGTGTACTGATGGATTTAATCCATTTGGCGATATGAACACCAAACACATCACTTGGTCGGTGCTTCTGTGCATATATAACCTTCCTCATTGGTTGTGTATGAAGAAAAAATACATCATGATGTCGATGATTATCCAAGGCCCGAAGCAACCTGGAAATGATGTCGACATTTACTTTCAATTACTGGTAGAAGAACTGCAGACATTGTGGTTGCGTGGTGTGAACTGTTATGATGCCTACGCAAATGATTTTTCCGGCTACATGTGTTGCTGCTGCACACCATTCAAGATATGCCGGCATTAGGCAACAGTTTGGGGCAGAAAACAAGGGGACCGGTAGGATGTGTCACATGCATGGATAGGACAGCAAGTAGATTTCTTTGCAACTCGCACAAAACCGTGTATTTGCGTCATCGAAGGTTCTTAAGGAAAAGTCACCCTTACCAAAAAATGACAGCTGAATTTGATGGTACGGTAGAGAATGGAACGGGCCCAAGACCCTATGATGGGAAAGTAGTCCACAACATGGTTAAAAAATTTAAAGTTGTGCTTGGCAAGGGATCCGGTTCGACGTCAAAAATAACACCCAAGGACCAAGTGTTTAAGAAGAAATCAGTGTTCTGGGAATTACCTTACTGGGAGTTCCTAAGTGTACGTCACTGCATTGATGTCATGCACGTAGAGAAGAATGTATGTGAAAGCATCCTTGGTACTCTGCTCAAGATTAAAGGTAAAAGAAAGGATGGTGACGGTGCACGACTTGATATGCTTGGTGATCAATCACAATGCATGAATGAAGCAGAAGATGATGACAAATTGCTCCAGCAACACCAGAGTTACAATTTCACTGCAGCAGAAGCAAAAGAGTTCTTCCCATTTTTGTTGTCAATTAAGACACCCTCTTCCTACTCCGCAAACATCAGAAGTCTCGTGGATGAAAGCTTGGCTAGAGAGAAGTTGTATCACATGAAGTCACATGATTGCCACGTAATGTTGACACAAATCCTCCCGGTGGCCATAAGGCATATGATGGACACAGACATAATAAACACATTGATTGATCTCTGTGATTTTTTCAACAAACTATGGCAGAAGGTGGTAGATATTGAAGAGCTGGATAATATGCAAGCTGATATTGCAAGAATATGGTCAAACTTAGAGATGTTCTTCCCACCGTCATTCTTTGATGTCATGGTCTATCTCAGCGTGCACCTCGTGGATGAGATAAAGTATTGTGGTCCTGTGTTTCTTCACAACATGTATCCCTTCGAGCGGTACATGGGAATATTGAAGCGCTATTGTCAGAATCGATGTCATCCAGAGGCAAGCATCCTACAAGGTTATATCGCGGAGGAGGTGGTTGAGTTTTGCACCGAATACATGAAACTTAGACCTATAGGTATGCCCCTCTCTCGCCATGAGGGAAGGCTGGCTGGTAAGCCGGTCCTTGCTGGCACGTAGTTTTGTGCACCTAGACAAATGGCCGATCAAGCCCATTTGACGATACTGCTTAACAGCCCGATACTCGACGCTTATGCTGAAGAACACATGGATGAGATACGACGAAGCAACTTACCAAATGTGCTGTCACCAGCTATCGTGACAAATGCACACAATAAGGACTATGTAAGATGTTCAAGGATCGTTTGACAAGCGGATCCGATGAAGACCTTGCAACATGGTTGGCACAAAAGCCATCAGCGACGATTATGAAGTACCAAGCGTACGACATAAATGGCAACACGTTCTACACTGAGGAACGTGATGCTAAGACCTCGTATCAGAACAGCTCTGTTCGAATAGAATGCCTAACTGTAGAGGGGGATGATAAACATGTGTACTATGGAACCATCCAAGAGATTTGGGAGCTTAACTATGTGCGAACGAAGGTGGCATTATTCAAGTGCAGATGGGTCCCTCTTAGTAGCGTAAAGGTTGATGCTTACAACAAGAAGACATATGTTGACCGCAGAGTTATGGCATATCATAAGGACCCATTTATTCTTGCCAGCGATGCTAGCCAGATTTTCTTTGTGCCAGACCTCTTGCATACGCACTGCCATGTAGTGATGTATGGGAAGAGGAGGGTACTAGGCGTCGAGAATATTGGTGATGAGGAGGAGTACAATCAATATGATGAGTTGCCACCTGAGGGGCCACACAACATAAAAGAGGAGAAGCGTAAAATCATCAGAAATCCTAAGTTCATTAGGGGTCAACCTAATGATCACGATCACCCCATGTACATGGGAATTGATTCAAAAAACTAATCATTATGTCTACTGTACTGAATCGTGAGCGATGTGTACTGAGTTCGTTCTGTTAGAAGTTTTCCCATTACTGTATTGTGAGGTATGCCCAGCCTTATGTTGATCTAGATTAACATGTTGTCAACCGTAGCAATGAATTTGAAATATTTATGATAATTTACCCTATAGTTAGAACGCTCAGTTGATCTCACTCCGGTATGTATCAACTGAACATGTGTAGTTTGGTTTACCAATCGCACACGGTTGGTTCACTAAAATCGTCTGCTTTCTAAACCGTGGCCGATGACACCTAATGCGCGCAAAGTGAGTGGTGCGTTCTGATTGGCCAAAACCCAAACCACACGGATCGTATGTCTGCACCGTAGGATTCACCTAGATCGAGCGGCTGTCCTTATACCTCTCGTCAACACACGTTGTTGAAGCTGGGATTTAATTTATATGCACTAAATGCCCCGTAAATGATAAAAAATGCTGAAAAAATATCAAACGAGCCCATAAATGTGCCAGAAAATCAAACCTGGCATATAATGATGATTGAGTACTGTGGGATAAAAGTTGGAGGAGAGGCGATGAAGACACCGTCGATTGGAGTTTGATTTTCCACTTCTCCCTTTGAAACTATGATCCTTCTAGTGAGATGCTACGGTTTCCAAGGAGCTGTAATAGCCCGAGATCGACGCTCCGGAAGATTCCCGTTTTATTCCTTTATCGTCGTGTGATTCGTTTGTTTGTCGCATTCATCATCGCATCATCTGCATAGCATCGGCACTCTGTCGACATCATTTTTCAAAACTTGCATCCGTTCGTAGTCGCGGGTTCTCTCACGTCTCGTCGACGACCATTTCGAGACCAACCACACACGCACGCGCCCACGGCATTGATAAAATATTGTTTTCAAAAGTGTGTATAAAACTTTCTCGAAATGGGTTGAAACTTGGAGAGCGGTCGTAATATGTTGTAGCTAGACCGGTGCCGAATTTCGTCGCAATCAGAGGTCGTTTGATACCCGAACGGTCAACCGTAGCGGCGCTGTCATCAGTTGAATTATCGGACATTTTTCAGTGTTAAAAAAAACTCTGTGCCGGGCCGCAAATCTTCCCTCTCATCTCAGACCAACCACCTCTTCACATCCCACTAGCCTAGCCTAACCCCTCCCTCCGTCGGAGCCGTCGGATCAAGATCCTACGGTCCGAAAACGGACAAAAGGCCCCTAACCCTAGCTCACTGCGCTATATAAACACCTCCCCATGCCATTTTTGGGCAAACCTAGCCCCTCCCCTAACCTCCAGCCGCCGCCACCTCGAAATCCGCGCCGGCCGAACCCCCTCCGCCACTTGGCGCCGCCGCAGCCGTCATCCCGGCCAACCGCAACGCGCCACGTCGCCCCGAGCCTCCTCTCCAACCAACCCGCGGCCGCCACGTCGCCACTCCACCGCAGCCTCCCACCTCCAGCGCACACGGCCCGCCGACCCCATCCGCGGCCCGTCCTGGGCCCGAACCCCGCCGCCGCGCCCGAGTCCCTCCGGAGGTGAGCTCCTCCCGTGCCCCATGGCGCCTCCCCTCGCCTGAGGCCGCCCGACCCTGCCTGCCTCGCGACACCGACGACCCCGCTCGCTTGCCGGGAGCCCGCCGGCCACCGCATGTCAAGCCCTGTGCCGCATTTCTTGTTCCTCCTCTCTCCCTTCAATCTCTCTCTCCCGTAACCTCTCCTCCTTCTCCTCTAGTTCGCAGGACCCCATGGCGCCCTGGCCGCCGTTGCCCGTGTAGCTCGCCACCGACGCCTCTCCGCCTCAGATCTGAGTGGGCTCGACCAGATGCGCCCATTCCCGGCCGCCCCGCGCCTCCCCGGAGCCCAGTGCGTCGCCTCGCCGGAGAGAACGAGAGCCGTCGGCGCCCTGCTTCTTGTCTCACTCAGGAACGAGGCGTTGACCGCGCTCGGGCCTCCTCCAGCCCAACGCCAGCCAGGTCGCTCCGCCCAGCGCTTCAGATCTGCTGGCCCACGAGGCCCGACACGAGGTGAAGCCCAACCGCCTTATCATGTGCTCCCGTGCGTAGGATAGTATATGTCGCCAATTGCTTGTTCCGGCCCGTGGCCAGAATTGGCTCATGCAACATTTTTTTTTTCACATAACGATTTTTCCATTTATCCAGAGATTTGTCGTTTTACAGAAAAATCCCTCACCTTCATGCATTTAATAACTAATTAACCGTGCATCGGATCAAAACAATTTTTCTATGAAAAATGTTCAGAATTTTGTGTAGATTAATAATATCCAACTTTCATTCATGTTAAAAATGTGTAAATTTGTTGTTTGCATTAATTTGCGTAAATGCCATGTTAAAATGATTTATTTCATATCTAAATAACCGTAGCTCCGAATTTAATGATCAACATATGTAACTTGCTTAGAAAAACGTGTAGAATCACATGGTCCACTTTATTTTCATGTTTAATAAATGTAAAATTGTGGTAGGACAGATCTGGAAATTTATAATTTGCATATGAGGTTGTTTTGGAAATGCTATATGTTGCTTCTGGCCTCATTTAAAATGCCTAGAATATGTAGTTGTTAATGCTTCACCTCTTATCATGTTTAACAACATTTAATATTGTCGTGTACCTAAACAGGAATGAACTAAGTAATTCAAATGTGGAGTTCCTCAATATGCAACTCGTTGCATATTGAGCTTCACTTAATGTGTAGTATTGGATTGTTGTGATTGTCGTGTCCTGCATATTTAAATCGGACATGCATCATATTTGTTTGCGCATCATGTCATACATATGTTGTGATGTTATCATGTGTTGATTGTTGTTTCCGGATTGCTTCTTCTCGATAGAGTGCCAAAAGCGTTCGGGGTGTGAGGATTCGTTCGACTACGTCTTGTTCGTCTACTTCATGGACTCGTTCTTGTTCCAAGCGGGATCTCAGGCAAGATGAATATTTCCCTGGATACCACAACTATCACTGCCATGCTAGTTGTCTCGTTTCTATCGTTGTCTCGCTACCTACCACTTGTTTGTCAAGCCTCCCAAAATGCCATGGTAAGCCTCTAACCCCCTCCACATCCCAGCAAACCATTGTTTGGCTATGTTACCGCTTGCTCAGCCCTTCTTATAGCGTTGCTAGTTGCAGGTGCAAGTTGTTTCCATGTGCCAACATGGATAGTTTTGAGTTATCACAATATTATTGCTATTTAATTTAATGCACATATATACTTGGTAAAAGGTGGAAGGCTTGGCCTTTTGCTTAGTGTTTTGTTCCACTTTTGCCGCCCTAGTGACTTGTGTACCGGTGTTATGTTCCATATTGAGCACTCCTAACATGCTCGGGGTTGTTATGGGGACCCCCTTGATTTTCGTTTTGGGATAAAACTCTTCTGGCAAGGCCCAACTTTGGTTTTACCATTCACCAACCTAATAAAACTTGCATAGGGAATTTCCGGACCCCGTGGATAATTAATCAACAACCCGGGCCAGTGCTCCACATGAGTGTTGGTCCAAAATGGCAGTAGCCGGGGCCACCAACGGGTGTGCCAGCCAGAAACTTAGCCAATCCGTTCGTGTCCTGAGAACGAGATACGCGGCTCCTACCGGGTTCGTCGACACGTCAGGCGGCCTTGCTGGATTTGTTTTACCTTTCTCGAACGTCTTGTGCGCGGGATTTCGAGGACACTTTGGGCTATCTCGAGGTTGAGATTTTCCATTGGGATTCCGCAAAAAATATGGGTTATCCCGCGGTTGAAGAATTCCAACGTAGCTTGTGGTTAGTTTGTGATGGATGAGTTGGAGCACCCCTGCATGGTTAAATCTTTCATGAGAGCCGTGCCCGCGGTTATGTGGCAACTTGCAAATTTGTTTAACATCCGGTCATAGAAAACTTAAAGTAAACTCAAATAAAATACACCAACTGTGTGCGTAACCATGACCGTCTCTTCTCGTGAGGCCTGCTCCGAAAGAGAACATGGTGGGGTTTTGTTTGACTCGTAGGTAGGTGTTCAGGATCACTTAGTGATCAATACTAGTTCACGTCCGTTTATACGACGATCATCCCCCCTTATTCTTGTACTCGTAAGTTAGCCACTCAAGTAAATGCTTAGTGCTTGCTGCAGCCTCACCACTTAACCATTCCTTACCCATTAAGCTTTGCTAGTCTTGATACCCTTGGAAATGAGATTGTTGAGTCCCCGTGGCTCACAGATTACTACAACAACAGTTGCAGGTACAGGTAATGCGATGCTTTGACGTGAGAGCGATGCTTGTTTGATTTGGAGTTCTTCTTCATCATCGATCTAGGATGGGTTCCAGGCCGGCAGCCTGGGATAGCAAGGGTGGATGTGATTTTATCGTTTGATTTCGTCCATAGTCGGACCCTGCTCTTATGTATGATGATTGTATATGTTGTTGTATTGATGTGAACTTGATTTAGCCTGTGGCAAGTGTAAGCTAATTCCGTATACTCATCTCTTCTTTACATATACTTGTAATGATATCCATTCTTGCGAAACGACGAGATGCGCTTCTATCCCTGTCGAGGCCCTCGAGCCAAAATAAGGATAGGACCGCATCTTGGGCGTTACAAGTTGGTATCAGAGAAGTACCGACCTAGGAGCCCCCTTGATTGATCGAACTTGGCCGAGTCGAGTCTAGAAAAAAAACTATTTTGAGTCTAGTTATATATCGGAGAGTAGGATTATTTTTACTCCTCTTCTATGCTCTGGTGAGGAATCGCCACATAGGAATTTTAATTCTTCCCCTCTTCTCACTCAATTTTTTTTAGGATCACGCGGGTATTTTGTAGCTTCTATGATGTCGATGTGACCGGAATTCTGTTCTTGGTGTCTCCCGACCATATGGATTGGACCCGGGGAGTTGAGCTCCTGGGGATTCTTGATACATCGCTATCGTTCAGTTTCCTTAGTATCTCAGGACGCGGATGTTCGAAATTGCTTCAATACTATTCGTGGTGCGAAGAGTGTGGCGGCACCCAGTACTGGGGAGCAGGATCACATGTACTGTCATGTTTAGTATCGTTGTGATTACGAGGGTTTGAGGTAGATGAATTTCCGAGGCCTCTAGTTGTGTGTTGACGGATGAGATACATTGGAGAGTAGTATTACTGCTAGGAGTTGAGTGATGGATTTTACTCCGTGTATCCGTGGACCCGATTGCATAACCAAAGATTTCAGAAGTTCTTAGGTGGGAATTCAAGTAGTTACCTAGGCTATCTTTCCAGCAAATGCATGATGTGAGGTTGGGGTTCGACATCTAGTGGTTCGTTTGTTCACGGTCTTTCTTACAGCGGTTTTCGTTGTGTCTTAAAGAATCCTTGTACCTTGCTACGATTCGGGGACGCTTCGTATTTCGTGTGCACTGCCTTGTACATGATGGCGGCTGTAAAGATCGAGCCCGTGCGAGCCTTACCATGAAAATATCGGACGGAATCTCTGTCATGAATTTGTTCCTGGCTTGTTTCGTAGGCTTCATCATTTGTTTTGTTGGAGTATGGTGATTCGAGTTGCTTCGATGTCAAATGTTGTTTTCATATCTTTCCTAAATGGTGTTCTCATATTTTCTATGGGAGTGGTAGTCCTTTTGCTCAATCAAATTGTCATGTCAAGTCTTTTCTATCCGGAGTGCTTCTCTTCAAGACAATTCAACCCTCTCCAATATTTGCAAGATCTATCCTCATCTTTCCTTTTCTCGGAGTTCGTTTCATCCGTCCCAAGTTGTCTTTGTTTTCCCCACCCTCCCGCCCTTTTCTTCAGCAATTAAATTCTCATCCAAATGCCTTTCTATTCATGTGAGTCTTCCGCTGACTTTTCTTCCATATAGTATCCGGTGATTCATTGTGGAGATGCTCAAGTGATTCAAAGTTCATCATTCTTAGTTTTTGTTTTCTTCCCCGGTGGATTCAATTCAAGCATTCGGTGCTCATCATATCCTTTTCATTCCCTAAATGCTTTCCCGTGTTGGAAATTAATGTCCAAGTGTCTCTTGGTTTCCGTCTCCCTCTATTCTATCCGGAGTGTTGAAGATATGTCAGAAGATTCGTGTCTTCATTCAAAATCCTTCCAAATTATTTTGAGGTTCTCACCTCATCAAGTTTTCAATTGTTCCGATGCAATCTCTATTTCTAAGCAATTGTTTTAACGGTGTTTTCATTGAGTGGGCCCATAACCTATAAGTTTTTTCCCCAGGATCTTACCTGGCTCTTCTAATTTTTCCGGAGATGTCCACAAGTTCTTTTCAATATGACGTAAGAATGAATTTCATTAGTCATATTCCTTCTCGAAGATCGCTTCTAGATCATTTTCATCGCTGCCTCAACCTTTCCTTATTCGTTGTTCCGGAGTGTCTCAGTAATTCTTGGTGGTGTTCCATGCCATCGTTCTCTGCGTTTGAAGACCGAAGGAGAGTTCTCTCTTAAATCTTGATCCATTCTCTTGAAGATTCGTGTTTCAAGCTTCATGATATTCTTCCAAAAATTGTTTCGATCATGAGTATTCATTCCTTATCTATCCGGAGCATTCAGAGTTGTTTTCATTTCTCGATCCTCCGAAGCCATCATTTCAGAAGATTTCTTCGTTCTCAGCTTTCAGCTTTCGTTCTCAAATTCTTCTCAATTGTTGTCTCTTTGTTCGTATCTCAGTTATTCCGGTGCTTCGTTTAAGTTTTCAGCAAGGCGGATTGTGATCTCTTCGTTCTCATGTATCTTCATTCATTCGAAGAATTCCCTCTTTCGTTTTCAAATTCTTACCGGTGGTTCGTTCAAGACTTCTTCAAGATTATGCATCTCTTCAATATTTTCAAGAAGAATAAGTCGTATGCCCAATCCGTTGCTTGTCATCAATTTAACGTGATGAAGGATAAGCATAACATAATTCTTATTCTTGTTTCATCAAGTGATTCCAACCCATTTTCCGGAGGTTGTTCATGATATCAATTCTTGGTTCTAAGTTGCTCATCTTTTTCTTTTCCGGAGTTCAAGTTTTCTCAAGTATCTCGAAGCTTCATCTAAATCATTGCAAGGCTTCAACTCTTGTTCTTTCAATCTTCATTTGTTTTCTATTATCATTTTCTATCCGGAGTTCTTCATGGAGGCTCTACATGGTGGTTCATCAAAGATTTCTTTCATTCTCAAAGTGTTCTTCATGATTCTTGTGGTAGTTTCTCAAGTATTCTTTATCTTGCATTTCAAGTGCAATTCATTCTCCCTTATCTTTTGAGGTGATGTTGTAGCATTCTTGATTCGTAAGGAGTCTCGAAGAGAATTAGTTTCAAGAATGAGATATTTAAGCCCACCATTTTCTTCTCTCATGAGATCTTTTCAACCCATCATTTCTTCATTGGAGCTCTCTTGGGTTAGATTCCACCTAAAGCTTTTCCTAAGGGTTGTTGCTTCTAAACAAAGTGTTCTTTTGTTGTTGATTTTCCAACAGCCTGTTCAACCCTTCTTCTAAGCATGCTTTTCAAATTCAATTGTGGTAGAAATTATCATTTTCTTATCTGTTCTTTTCCTTCCATCGGCCTAGCTTCTATTTCTAGTTCCGGAGGTATTGTGATGTTGCTCTCTTTGGCCATCATCTCGTCTTATCAACATCAATCTTCCCTTGCTTATCCATTTAACCGGAGTGATGTGTTCTCTTTTCAAGTTCTTCCATCTTATCAAGCTTCGCTTCTATTCCAACCGAAGTGCTGTCCCAATTTCTTTTGAATTCTTGCTTGTTCCTCGTGCCATTCTTCATCTCCTTGCAACCTCCAAGATTCATTGGTTTCACTCGTTTGTCAAAGAAGCAACTAAGTTTCACCTCTTCCTTTCGTCTTCCTCTTTCCCTTCTCATTCTAAGATCTCGAGGCGAGATATCTTGTTAGTGAAGGAAAGTTGTAACAGCCCGAGATCGACGCTCCAGAAGATTCCCGTTTTATTCCTATATCGTCGTGTGATTCATTTGTTTGTCGCATTCATCATCGCATCATCTGCATAGCATCGGCACTCTGTCGACATCATTTTTCAAAACTTGCATCCGTTCGTAATCGTTGGTTCTCTCAGTTCTCGTCGACGACCGTTTCGAGACCAACCACACACGCACGCGCCCACGGCATCGATAAAATATTGTTTTCAAAAGTGTGTATAAAACTTTCTTGAAATGGGTCGAAACTTGGCGAGCGGTCGTCATATGTTGTAGGTTGACCGGTACCGAATTTCGTCGCAATCACAGGTCGTTTGATACCCGAACGGTAAACCATAGCGGCGCCGTCATCAGTTGAATTATCAGACGTTTTTCAGTGTTAAAAAAACTCTGTGCCGGGCCGCAAATCTTCCCTCTCATCTCAGACCAACCACCTCTTCACAGCCCACTAGCCTAGCCTAAACCCTCCCTTCGTCGGAGCTGTCGGATCACGATCCTACGGTCCGAAAACGGACAAAAGGCCCCTAACCCTAGCTCCCTGCGCTATATAAACACCTCCCCATGCCATTTTTGGGCAAACCTAGCCCCTCCCCTAACCTCCAGCCGCCGCCACCTCGAAATCCGCGCCGGCCGAACCCCCTCCGCCACTTGGCGCCGCCGCAGCCGTCATCCCGGCCAACCGCAACGCGCCACGTCGCCCCGAGCCTCCTCTCCAACCAACCCGCGGCCGCCACGTCGCCACTCCACCGCAGCCTCCCACCTACAGCGCATAGGGCCCGCCGAGCCCATCCGTGGCCCGTCCTGGGCCCGAACCCCGCCGCCGCGCCCGAGTCCCTCCGGAGGTGAGCTCCTCCCGTGCCCCATGGCGCCTCCCCTCGCCTGAAGCCGCCCGACCCTGCCTGCCTCGCGACACCAGCGACCCCGCCCGCTCGTCGGGAGCTCGCCGGCCACCGCAGGTCAAACCCTGCGACGCCTTTCTCGTTCCTCCTCTCTCCCTTCAATCTCTCTCTCCCGTAACCTCTCCTCCTTATCCTCTAGTTCGCAGGACCCCATGGTGCCATGGCCGCCGTTGCCCGTGTAGCTCGCCACCGACGCCTCTCCGCCTTAGATCCGAGTGGGCTCGACCAGATCCGCCCATTCCCGACCGCCCCGCGCCTCCCCGGAGCCCAGTGCGTCGCCTCGCCGGAGACAACGAGTGCCGCCGGTGCCCTGCTTCTCGTTTCGCTCAGGAACGAGGCGTTGACCGCGCTCGGGCCTGCTCCAGCCCAACGTCAGCCAGCCCGCTCCGCCCAGCGCCTCACATCTGCTGGCCCACGAGGCCCGACGAGGTGAAGCCCAACCGCCTTATCCTGTGCTCCCGTGCGTAGGATAGTATATGTTGCCAATTGCTTGTTCCGGCCCGTAGCCAGAATTGGCCCATGCAACGTTTTTTTTCCACATAATGATTTTTCCATTTATCCAGAGATTTGTCGTTTTACAAAAAAAATCCCTCACCTTCATGCATTTAATAACTAATTAACCGTGCATCGGATCAAAACGATTTTTATAGAAAAAATGTTCAGAATTTTGTGTAGATTAATAATATCCAACTTTCATCCATGTTAAAAATGTGTAAACTTGTTGTTTGCATTAATTTGCGTAAATGCCATGTTAAAATGATTTATTTCATATCTAAATAACCGTAGTTCCGAATTTAATGATCAACATATGTAACTTGCTTAGAAAAACGTGTAGAATCACATGGTCCACTTTATTTTCATGTTTAATAAATGTAAAATTGTGGTAGGACAGATCTGGACCAAATTTATAATTTGCATATGAGATTGTTTTGGAAATGCTATATGTTGCTTCCGGTCTCATTTAAAATGCCTAGAATATGTAGTTGTTAATGCTTCACCTCTTGCCAAGTTTAACAACATTTAATATTGTCGTCTACCTAAACGGGAATGAACTAAGTAATTCAAATGTGGAGTTCGTCAATATGCAACTCATTGCATATTGAGCTTCACTTAATGTGTAGTATTTGATTGTTGTAACTGTCGTGTCCTGCATATTTAAACCGGACAAGCATCATATTTGTTTGCGCATCATGGCATGCATATGTTGTGCTATTATCATGTGTGGATTGTTGTTTCCGGATTGCTTCTTCTCGATAGAGTGCCAAAAGCATTCGGAGTGTGAGGATTCGTTCGACTACGTCTCGTTCATCTACTTCATGGACTCGTTCTTCTTCCAAGCGGGATCTCAGGCAAGATGACCAGTTCCCTGGATACCACTACTATCATTGCCATGCTAGTTGTCTCGTTTCTATCATTGTCTCGCTACCTACCACTTTTTGTCAAGCCTCCCAAAATGCAATGATAAGCCTCTAACCCCCTCCACATCCCAGCAAACCATTGTTTGGCTATGTTACCGCTTGCTCAGACCTTCTTATAGCGTTGCTAGTTGCAGGTGCAAGTTGTTTCCATGTGCCAACATGGATATTTTTGAGTTATCACAATATTATTGCTATTTAATTTAATGCACATATGCACTTGGTAAAAGTTGGAAGGTTTGGCCTTTTGCTCGGTGTTTCGTTCCACTTTTGCCGCCCTAGTTAGTTGTGTGCCGGTGTTATGTTCCATATTGAGCGCTCCTAACATGCTCGGGGTTGTTATGGGGACCCCCTTGATTTTCGTTTTGGGATAAAACTCTTCTGGCAAGGCCCAACTTTGGTTTTACCATTCGCCATCCTAATAAAACTTGCATAGGGACTTTCCGGACCCCGTGGATAATTAATCAACAACCCGGACCAGTGCTCCTCATGAGTGTTGGAACAAAATGGCAGTAGCCGGGGCCACCAATGGGTGTGCCAGCCAGAAACTTAGCCAATCCGGTCGTCTCCTGAGAACGAGATCCGCGGCTCCTACCGGGTTCGTCGACACGTCAGGCGGCCTTGCTGGATTTGTTTTACCTTTCTCGAACGTCTTGTGCGCGGGATTTCGAGGACACTTTGGGCTATCTCGACGTTGAGATTTTCCATCGGGATTCCGCAAAAAATACGGGTTATCCCGCGGTTGAAGAATTCCAACGTAGCTTGTGGTTAGTTTGTGATGGATGAGTTGGAGCACCCCTGCATGGTTAAATCTTTCATGAGAGCCGTGCCCGCGGTTATGTGGCAACTTGCAAATTTGTTTAACATCCGGTCATAGAAAACTTAAAGTAAACTCAAATAAAATACACCAACTGTGTGCGTAACCGTGACCGTCTCTTCTCGTGAGGCCTGCTCCGAAAAAGAACATGGTGGGGTTTTGTTTGACTCATAGGTAGGTGTTCAGGATCACTTAGTGATCATTACTAGTTCACGTCCGTTTATACGACGATCATCCCCCCTTATTCTTGTACTCGTAAGTTAGACACTCAAGTAAATGCTTAGTGCTTGCTGCAGCCTCACCACTTAACCATTCCTTACCCATTAAGCTTTGCTAGTCTTGATACCCTTGGAAATGAGATTGCCGAGTCCTCGTGGCTCACAGATTATTACAAGAACAGTTGCAGGTACAGGTAATGCGATGCTTTGACTTGAGAGCGATGCTTGTTTAATTTGGAGTTCTTCTTCTTTATCGATCTAGGATGGGTTCCAGGCCGGCAGCCTGGGATAGCAAGGGTGGATGTCATTTTATCGTTTGATTTCGTCTGTAGTCGGACCCTGCTCTTATGTATGATGATTTTATATGTTGTTGTATATATGTGAACTTGATTTAGCCTATGGCGAGTGTAAGCCAATTCCATATACTCATCTCTTCTTTACATGTACTTGTAATAATATCCATTCTTGCGAAACGACGAGATGCGCTTCTTTCCATGTTGAGGCCCTCGAGCCAAAATAAGGATAAGACCGCATCTTGGGCGTTACAGGAGCGATCATCGTAACTTGTGCCAATAATAGCCAATTTTTTTCCACGGTGTCTCGAGATCACACCACAATGACACACCGATTTTCGTGATTTCTTGAGTCCATTTGAATTTCCTGTAATTAAATTACCGATATTTACGCATCTCCCATCATAAAATGTTTATAAATTCTTCCCATTCCTTTGCACAATGACAAAAAACACGCAAAGTGACACACAAATGATTTGTAAGAGATTCTTTGCCAGCATCCACACGTAATTCATGTTGGGATATTTTATTTATAAGAACTAATTAACATGGTAAATTCAAAAAAATGACTTAGATATAACAAACGAGCCATGTAATCCACCAGAAGATCAATAATATGAGTACAATGATGTTTGCGTACCATGGGAAAAATCGAGGCGAAAGGATGAGGTTGACACAGATTGGAGAGTCCAAAATACCAACTCTACATTTGGAAACAATGATCCTTTGTGTGAGATGCCTTGGTTTTCAAAGGGCCGTACATCGAAACTTCCGCCAGACATTACCATTTTTTTCCACGGGGTATTCACATCATGCCACGGTGACACGCCCATTTTCATGATTTTCGGAATACATCTGCATTTCCTCCAAATTAATTACTAACAAGCCCAATGTTGGTGGAAAAAATGTCTTAAAATTATTAAACAAGTCATGAAATGCGGCTGAAAATCAATATAGGGGTTAATGGGTGATCGTTTGCCGATGAAAATAATTCGAGGCGAAATGATGAAGTCACAAATTCAGTTGAAATGAGAATATGATTGTTGTGCATAAACAAATAGCACATGGTTGGTTCACTAAAACTGTGTGCTTTCTAAACCATGGACGATGACACCTAATGCGCGCAAAGTGAGTGGTGCGTTCTGATTGGCCAAAACCCAAACCACACGGATCGTACGTCTGCACCGTAGGATTCACCCAGATCGAACGGTTGTCCTTATACCTCTCGTCAACAGACGTTGTTGAAGCTGGGGTTTGATTTATATGCACTAAATGCCCCGTAAATGATAAAAAAATCTTGAAAAATATCAAGCGAGCCCATAGATGCGCCAGAAAATCAACCCTGGCGTATAATGATGATTGAGTACCATGGGATAATTGGAGGAGAGACGATGAAGACACGTCTACATTTCAAAGTTGTGAGGTTTTCATTTCGAACAAATTAATACTGCTTGTGCACATGGGTTACTATATGAAACCGTTTGCATAGGCCTTTCCGCGGGGCGCACGGCGATCTTTTTTCACCCTTTTCACCGAAGCCGCCAACATGCTCCCCCCCCCCACAAACTCGCGCCCTCCCCCGTTTCGCTCCACTGTGCGCGGATTCTGCCCAAACTCCATCGACAGCTAGCTCCCTCCCCCTCCCGGCCCCAGATCCACACCAGAACACTTTCCAGCGCCGTCGTGCTCAACACGGCCGTGTACCCGCTTCCCGGCGTCAACCCTACCCTTCACTGCAGCTCCGCACACGTGGCTGCCCACGCCTCGCCGTCTTCATTTGCTCGCCAGCCGCCCTCGAGCATATCGATCATGTACCCTCGCCTCTCCTGCCGGATTTGCACAAAAAAAACGGTCAGTTGCTGCCCTCCATCGCGGTGAGGTCTATTATCTTGCGACCCCTTTTCCTATTTGGTTCGGTTTGTTCCCAAACTGATTATAAAATAATGGAGAGTGTATTTATGTTCATCATCTACCCTTTAACATATAAGTTGTATTTATTCCAATTAGTTATTGTCGAGTTACATATCATGTGCGCACGAGTCACACAAAATGAACAGATTAGCCGTACGTTTCCAAATTATCGCATGCCATGTTTAGACAGCTTGCTACCTTTTATTTATGATTATCCCCCTTTTCTGAATTTCGCATGTGTCCTCTGTAGATGTCTATTAGCAACGACGATTGTCATACTTCTGCCGAGGTATCTTCATCTGAGTCCGAAGCCAACATGTCTGCAACAAATGTTCGTGTATCAAGAAATGATGAACGGGATAAAGCTGCCACAATCACCCATCCGGTCAAGAGCCGGAAGAGTGCTCCAAGAAAGTCCACACACCATCCTAAAGGTGTATACGAAGTAACTGACATCGATTTGAAGTATTGGGCTCCAACTAAACCAGATAAAGCACGCGCGAGGTTCAAGAGTGTGTGTGGATTTGTTGGCAGGGCAAGGCTAAACATTAATCTGCCGGGGTTTCGGAAGGCTGGTGCAGAAACACGGCAGAAGATAGTTCGGGAGATCATGGCGCACTTCAACATTCCTAAGGAGTGGAGAGAGCAGGTGCAACACGCTGCACTGAAGAAGGCCAGGGATGCTTGGAGAAACTGGAAGCATGTGTTGTACAAGAAGTTCTTGAGTCAAGGCAAGGACCCAGTCCCCTCATACCCCCAAATTACAAAGGAAGACTGGACAGAATTCAAAAGGGTTAGGGCCAGTGAAGAGTTTATTAAGAAGAGTGCCATGCAATCAGAACTTCAGAAGAAGAACACACGCCCACACCGTATGGGTGTGGCAGGATACTACAGCATGAAACCGATATGGGAGCAGGAGGACAAAGAAGCAGTAGTTGCGGGTGGCAGCCCGACCTTTAGTGAAATTAGGGGCACTCGCGGTAGGGACTACTTGCGGGCACGTGCAAAGAGGCATGGAGACGGTTCTTATTACTTTGAAAACTCAGCAGACCAAGAACTGTATGATGTGATGGCAAAGGCTTCCAAAAACACTAGAAGGTGCTACAGGAACTCAGGACCATGTGACATTCTGTCCGAGGCTCTGACTACCAAAGAGCCCCCTGGCCGTGCAAGGGGTATTGGGGTCAATGTCCCACACAAGAGGGCTTTCTCACTAAGCAAAGAAGAGAGGCTCAACATGAAAAAAGCTAGGAGTGATGGTAAGCATAAAGACTTGCGTGAAAGTATTAAGAGGGACCTGTATACTGGAATTCGAAAGGAAGTTGAGGAGTCATATATGCAGCAGAAGACACTAATGCTGAGAGAGAGCCAGGAGACAGAAGGGTATGTCGACATGGATGATGCCACTTATTGTATGACAACACCACACAAGAGTAGTTGTGCATCAGCTGACCCCAGCGACAATGATGCTGTAGCTGGACATGATGGTGCTATATCTGATCTATATGGACAGGGGGGAGATTGAAGGCCGTGCTTACACATTATGAAGGTACTTTACAATGTGCAACAGTGTGGGTTTACAACCCTGACTTGGACGGGGGACTCTTGTTGGACAATGTGCCATTGAAGCCAGGTTGTGTGAAGTGCTACGTGACTGAAATAAATCCTGGATTCAGTAATTTTGCCCTGAAGAATGTCCTTGGGGACCCTGATGAGCAGAGGACCTTCGAAGAAACACGGTTAAATCATATCCAGTGGCCACGGAAAGAAATATACTTCCTGGATGAGATCCCTCCAGCCCCCCCCCCCCCCAAAAGCAACCAATGTCGCCCTCGAACCGGTGACTCTCCTCTTGTCACAGCGAATCTTGTGTGATTCCCCCGATGAACATACTCTTGGGAATCCGATGCCCGAGGCATCAACCTGTGATCAGCCCGACCGACTTCCTGCCATAGAGGCCAGGTCATCGTCTGCTCCTGAGCAGCCTGTGGCAAGGCCTACAACTGCTGAAGACGTATCATTGGTTCAGATGCCGGCCACTGAAGCAGAAAGTGCAGACACATCGGCAGTGCATGCTCACCAGACAAACCCGAGCGAACCGCGTGCTAAGGAGTCTGAAAGTCTAGAACCGCCTGCTAAGCAGTCCGAAAGTCCGGGACCACCTGCTAAGCACTCCGAAAGTCAGGAACCACCTGCTCATCAGTCCAGCGGTTCGCAGCCGCCTGATAAGTATACCGATGTGTCAGCACTGGCTGCTCAGCAAACCAACACGTTGTCACAGCCGCATCAACACACCGACACGTTGGCACCAGCTGCTCAGAAGCTCGGAATAGCTCCAACGGCTGGTCAGTTGTCCGTTGACTCTGGCACTACAGCTCAGGAGTCCGTCACAGCGGCATCATCTGTTCAGCAGTCCATCGTACCTTCACAAGCTTCTCAGCAGCATGTCGTTGATGAAACCACACGTCAAACAAGAAGTGCTTCAGCTAAGAAGACGAAAGCGGCCACGGTTGCACACAAGAAGTTGGGCCTCCCAAAAGCAAGGAGGGATGGGACCAAGAGCCTCCTTCTACAAAGAATCATCGGCCATACCCAAATTAACAACAAGGTTTTCGAAGGGCTGGGTAATCACGGTTCTGACCACATGTTTGAAGTGGACCTTGAAAAACAACTTTCTAGCAAGGAAGTAGACATATTTGAGAAACGCAAGTACAAGCATGGCCAGCCATTCCTTGTTAGCGATTTCTGGGAGGAGTGCAGTTCCAGTGCTCGCAAGTTACATAAATATTGCATGGACAGAATGTCGGAAGGAGAAGATACTAACATTCTGCAAGTGCACTACGACAACTCGCATTTCTCTCACGTTGCAGGTACCATCAGTGTGGAATTCGAGGACTTTCAACTCTTCTTCAACTTCGATGAGCTTGCTGCCACTCATGTCAAATGCTTGATGTTGTAAGTACTTCACAAACTCTGATCAACTTCTCCATACAAGGCTGTAAATGACAAAAAAGCTAACTGTATTGTATTCCTCTCAGGGGATTGACGACGGAGAGAACATCAAGGGTGCATGCGTATTTCATAGATCCTGATTTAGCTAACGACGTTTTGTTACGAGATAATGACTCGCGCAAGGCTTCCATTGATTATGTCACCAAGATCATGTTCAGCTTACAGATAGGAGAATTCTTCATGTGGCCATATCATGAACGGTAAGTTAAATATACAACAACGCATACATTGATCGTCTTTCAGTTTTAGACATAGTTCGTACGTTCATGGTTTTCTTAAACTGTAGAGGTCACTGGATCTTGGTGGTCATTGTTCCAAAATGCAACACAGTTTACTACATGGATTCTCTCATAGAGTCAAATGCGCCTGAGGATCTGAGTTATCTTCAGGATTTCATGGATAGGTATTGAATTCTTTGATGTTAATGCGTTGTGTTCATATCTGGTTCCAGAATTAAGTGTGTGAAAATTCATCTTCATTTTCAGTGTATTGTCAAAGAACATAACTTTAGGAGGGAATCGGTTCGACCGCCAACTACATCTACAACACGTGATCGTTTCTCCGGTAAGACAACGAAATCCGTTATTTTCAGAAAATGCTAGTCAGATGTTCAAGTTTCTAAGTAAACCTCTTTCTATTTCTCTCCATAGAAAAAAGAAGAAACAACTTACACCGGTTAGGTTGTTCCTAACAGGGCAAATACATGACCAATACTGTACAAAAAAATTCAGTGTCCTCTGCAACAACAAGGTACCAGCCTCTGTGGATACTACGGTTGTGCACACATGATGAACCTATGCAAACGTGTTGAATGTGGTGTCGATACTGGCAGGATAAAATCAGTAAGTCTGCTTCTTAATTACTATCTTCTACTCCACACGTATATCACATTCTGATCTAAAAGTCCTGAAGTTCATCTTCGGACCGATGACCTCTTCACCGCTCGCCGCAGATGAATTGTTGTCTGTTAGGAAATTTATCAGCACCTTCTTTGTGAAACATTATATCAAGCCCGATGATGGCGTCGAAGATTTCTGGGTTCATATCCCCTAATAATAAGTACACATTCATATAGTGTTATCAGCTAAACGTATACAAATGGATGCATTATTTTCCATGTGATCATGTCTTCGTATTTCGTACACTATGATTATGTACTGCATATGTCGGTTTAACAACTTTGGAATTTAGCTAGCATTTGCTCAATTGCATATTGTCGTGAATTATGATGAATCATCTGCTTGTGGACACTATTCGTTCAATTGCATATTATGGCGAATTATGATGAATGTTCTTCATGTGGACACTATTTGTCGATTGCATATTGTGACGAATTTGCTATTTGCAGGGTGAATTAAATGCGATATTTTACAATAATCTGGCAATTTCAGCGCACACGGTTCAAGCAACTAAGCATGTGCGGTCCAGAACGGAAAGCACACGCAACTCATAGCGCAACCGCCTGTGATCCACAGGAAAAGCACACGATATAATCTAAAACGTTGTTGATACATAAGAAATCGCAAATGGTTTGCAGCACTTGTACGTGTGCGTAGGAGCTCCTCAATCATTTTCGATAGCACCGTATCTCACACGTGAGCCAACAGGAAACCGTGCCCGATGCAAAGATGATCCCACACGTACTTTTCTCGGGAAACGTGTCCGATGATGTCATGCATGGCAGACGGTTTCCAGAGAAATCTCGTGTGCGATGATGAACATATCACACACAGTTTATACAATGGCCCGTGTGGATTAGGTAATGTTTTGCAAACGGTGAAAGGTCAAACTCCGTTTGTTTTCCATGAGCAATTAGACGCGTTTGACTCGTCTTGGACGTGTGTGATTGATCCCAAATCCCACACGTACGCCCAAAACATTATGTGTGCAATATGTTCCTGCACCGCACGCGATTATATTTGTAGATCGTTTGCATTCGTTGGTCACCATCGCCGACGGGTTTTCCGTGTCGTGTGGGATGGACCCCCCTATCGCCCACACATGCAAGGCGACGGTTTAGAACTACGTCGCGGAAAGGGGTTAAAAACCGTTTGTATAGCACGTCGCTGCACGAGTGCTTGTCTACGAATTTTGATGGTACCCTGTTAAGTGTGAAAGCTGCAGTTTCTAGAGCGTATCCCCGGAATGACAAGGGTAAATCCGATTTGCTCATCATCGATCTGACCATGTCCAACAAGGTTCGATTTCTCCCTTCTGACACGTCGTTTCTCTGTGGCTTACCCGGAGGTGTGAGCTGAGGTACTATACCTCGGCTTTTCAGATAATCATCAAACTCCTGGCTCATGTACTCACCTCCACGATCTGACCGTAGAAGCTTTATTGTCAGCTGATTTTCAACCTCGATTTGAAACTCTTTGAACTTTTCAAAAGTTTTTGACTTGTGCCTCATCAAATAGATGTATCCATATCTACTCAATTCGTCGGTAAAAGTCACGAAGTACTGATAGCCACCTCTGGCCGTTGTGCTCATTAGACCACACACATCACTGTGTATAAGCTCCAACATCTCGGACGCCCTTTCGCAACTCTTTGCAAAAGGAGACTTAGTCATCTTGCCAAGCAAGCATAATTCGCATGTCTCGAACGAACCGAAGTCGGACGAAGTTAGGAGTCCATCATTATGGAGCTTCTTCATGCATTTCAGACTAATATGTCCAAGCCGCCAATGCCAGAAGTAAGTCGGATTTATCTCATTAGGCTTATGCCTCTTGACATTCATGTTATAGACCATCTACAATGGGTGCATAGCCATGGAACATTCCATTCAAATAAAATGAACAACCATTGTCCTTTAAATTGAATTCATAACCTTGACTCATCAAACATGAGGCCGAAATAATGTTCCGACTAAGTGCAGGAATGTAATAACAATTATTCAATTCCAAAATGAATCCAGAAGGAAGCTGAGTTGCATTGTGCCGACCTCAAACGCAACAACTCTTGCTTTGTTGTCGACCCTGATGTCAATCTCCCCTTGTGCCACACGCCTAGTTCTTACCAGCCCCTACATCGAGTTGCAAATATGAACAAACGATCCGGTATCAAATACCCAAGAGCTACTAGGTATGTCAGCAAGGTAAATGTCTATAACATATGTAACAAGTGTACCTTTGCTCGAAGTCGTACTTCCAGCCTTCTTGCCATGCTCGGCAAGCCACTTGATACAGTTCTTGTTCCAGTGACCAGGTTCCTTGCAATGAAAGCATATGGTCTTTGAGTTTGGTCCCGACTTTGGTTCCGCGACAGAGACAACCTTCTCCGTGCCCTTAGCCTTTTTCTTGGACCAACTCTTCTTGAACTTAGCCGATTTCTACACCATCAACACTTGGTGCGTGTCTTTCTTAATATCATGCTCTGCCACCTTAAGCATCCCATGCAATTCAGTGAGCTTATTATCCATGTCGTGCATATGATAGTTGGAGGTGAACGTCCCATAGTTAGGTGGAAGAGAACCCAGAATTGCATCCGTGGACAGCTCGTCCCCAAGTGGGAAGCCTAACCGATCCAAAGCTTGCACATACCCGATCATCTTGATCACATGCGGGCTCAGTGTATCACCCTCTTTCAGCTTACAATCCGTCAAGGATAGCCAGACGTTGAACCTTTCGGTCCTAGTCTGGACCTGAAATATGCTCTTGAGACTCTCGATCGTCTCAAAAGCCTCAATGTTTTCAAAATGCTGTTGCTAATCGGGCTCCATACAAGCCAGCTTGAGGCAGCTGATCTCGTTTGATTCATCAATAAGTTTCTCGTGGGCATTCTTGGTTGTGGCACTAGCATTCTCGGCTAGTTCCTCTAGAAGTGGATCCTCTAGAACATGTTCCTTTTTATCGTGCTTGAGAACAATTCTCAAATTTCTATACCAGGTGGTAAAGTTTGTTCCATTCAGTTTATCCTTTTCCAGAATTGATTTCAATGCAAAGTTGGGTTGAGCAGGTGGTGCCATTGATCTACAACAGAAAATATGCTATCACTAAGCAATGTGTTTATGTAAAGTAATTCAAGCATTAAACAGAACTACTCCCACTGAAGTCAGCATCCCTCTGCAAACTCTCAGTGATTCAGGACCCATCTAGCGCAAGCGAATAGTGAGATTTAGCATCACTGCTAGCCAACTTGCCTATTCGGTAAGCAACTCCTTGCTAATCGTATCTCTATACGACTCCTGTCGGTCGGGTAGGTATCTCATACCCCGGCTCCCGACCTTCTTTGCCACAAGGCCCAAAACCGTTTTGATAGCCTTGTCGAGTTAACCTGATGCAGTGCATGTCCCTGTCCGACACGAACCCTCCAGTTCAAGGACACCTAGTGGCACCTCAATTTTATGAGCCCACCACTGGACGTACTTGACATGCGAAGGTGCAACATCCGGAATGACAATGTGCTTGATATTAACGAGGGATCTTTCTACCATTTTAGCATGCATAGAAACAAGAAGCAATATCAATCACATATAAACATAAATATGTAAAATAGTATGGCTCCATCATGGACATCCTTCCAGACCGGCTCCAACTCCGATGACCAAGGCGGAACTCCATCTTGTTCGTCACGCCGGGACGCCAAAGCCTCGGACTTGATCTCTATTCTCCAACTACTACTACTAGTAATGAATTTACAGAGAATCGCAAGTCGACACGCAGGTCGTTATACAATATAATGACATCACTTTGGCTCCTGCCGGCTGGCAATCATGACACGCAGTTCATGTTAAATTACACACATGCATCACATACATATGAGCTATACTATTCACATCAAACCTGCAAAACAAAGTTATGCCTAGAATTGCATTCTACCGGTTTGTGTGATCGTGTACCAAATACAAGGCGCTATGCACACGCCGAATTTTCCGATCTGACCGATCTTATCGATCATCGCGAATCCGATTCGGATTTACGTTTCACTGTTAAACCCGATGGAGTACACCGACCGGTAGGGGTAGGTTGTGTCATGACCTCGTCGATTCCGATTGACAGAAAACATAGCCTCAACAATCCAAATGTGAAGTTGATCTCATCAACCGTGCACATAGCCGATCTCATGAACGACAATAGATCTCATATGTCGCCTCCACATATCAAATATGCATCCGATCTGAAACCAAAACCTATAGCAGAGGCTCTAATACCACTGTTGGGTTCTATCGTAGGTGCATCGCATGCAAATTAAAATTTTCCTACGCGCAGAACATCCGAGAACATGCTACAGAGATGGATCACAGATCGTTACCAGTAGACATGCAGTGTCGTGCAGCGGAAGTAGAGTTGGGGCAGCGCGTCCGCGAGGTCCATCTCCTCCTCGTCCGATCTCCCTCAAACAGCTGGTCAGATCTCCCTCGAACTGTCGGTCGTCGGTTCCCACGTACAGGTTCGCCGGAGCGGCGCAAGTGCACCGCCTCTAATGGTATCCGTGCGTGCAAGAGGAACACCATGCGGCGGACTGCTAGGTCCGATCACACAGTTCGGCGGCGCGTGGAAGTGGCTAGTTGCAACACATGCAAAGCCCTAATTGTTGGAAATATGCCCTAGAGGCAATAATAAATTGGTTATTATTATATTTCCTTGTTCATGATAATCGTTTATTATCCATGCTATAATTGTATTGATTGGAAACTCAAATACATGTGTGGGTAAATAGACAACACTGTGTCCCTAGTAAGCCTCTAGTTGACTAGCTCGTTGACCAAAGATGGTTAAGGTTTCCTAGCCATTGACATGAGATGTCATTTGATAACAGGATCACATCATTAGGAGAATGATGTGATGGACAAGACCCAAACTATAAACGTAGCATATGATCGTGTCAGTTTATTGCTATTGTTTTCTGCATGTCAAGTATCTGTTCCTATGACCATGAGATCATGCAACTCCCTGACATCGGAGGAGTACCTTGTGTGTATCAAACGTCGCAACGTAACTGGGTGACTATAAAGGTGCTCTACAGGTATCTCCGAGGGTGTCTGTTGGGTTGGCATGGATCAAGACTGGGATTTGTTACTCCGTATGACGGAGAGGTATCTCAGGGCCCACTAGGTAATACAACATCACAATGAGCCTTGCAAGCAATGTGACTAAAGTGTTAGCCACGAGATCTTGTATTACAGAATGAGTAAAGAGACTTGCCGGTAACGAGATTGAACTAGGTATAGAGATACCGACGATCGAATCTCGGGCAAATAACATACCGAAGAACAAAGGGAACAGCATACGGGATTAACTGAATCCTTGACATAGAGGTTCAACCGATAAAGATCTTCGTAGAATATGTAGGAGCCAATATGGGCATCCAGGTCCCGCTATTGGTTATTGATCGTAGAGGTGTCTCGGTCATGTCTACATAGTTCTCGAACCCGCAGGGTCTACACACTTAACGTTTGGTGACGATTAGTATAGTTGAGTTATTGTGTTGGTGACCGAAGGTTGTTCGGAGTCCCGGATAAGATCCCGGACATGACAAGGATCTCCGGAAGAGTCCGGAGGTAAAGATTAATATATGTGATAATAGTGTTTTGATCTCCGGAAAGGTTCCGGAATTCACCGGAAGGGGTTCCGGGTGTTTACCGAAGTGTTCGGGTGCAGCAACACTTTATATGAGCCAAAGGGGTAAAGCCCATGAGGTATTGGAAAGTGCAAAAGGAAGTTTTGCTACTGCCTTAAGCGGTACTACCGCTGGTAAAGGCAGTACTACCGCGTAAGCGGTACTACCGCTTGTTGGAAGCGGTACTACCGCCCAAGCGGTACTACCGCTTGTGCGCGGTACTACAGGGATCCGAGTTGGACTCTTTCCCTGCGGGCCAAACCGACCTTGTGCGGGCAAACCCGACCTGGAGGAGGCTTTTACTCCAAGTTTAGACCCCAAGGCTCAACATATAAATAGAGGGGCAGGGCTAGCACACGGGACACATTAAGATTTCCCAAGCCGTGTGTCGGCAACCCTAACCCTCTAGTTCTCCCGTCATAATCTCCATAGTGCTTGGCGAAGCCCTGCAGAGATTGTTCCTCACCAACATCACCACGCCGTCGTGCTGCCGGAACTCATCTACTACTTCATCATCGCTCGCTAGATCGAGGAGGTGAAGGCGTCATCAAGCCGTACGTGTGTTGAACGCGGAGGTGCCGTCCGTTCGGCACTAGTTCATGATCGGATCGAGGGACGACTTGCGATTTGGATCGCGGAGACGTTCGACTACATCAACCGCGTTTCTTAACGCTTCCGCTTAGCGATCTACAAGGGTATGTAGATTCACTCTCCCTCTCGTAGATGCTCATCACCATGGATAGATCTTGTGTGTGAGTAGGAAATTTTTTGTTTCCCATGCAACGTTCCCCAACAGTGGCATCTGAGCTAGGTCTATGCGTAGATGAGATCTCGAGTAGAACACAAACGAGTTGTGGGCGTGGGTGTATACATATTGCTTGCCGTTACTAGTTGATACTTGATTCGGCGGTATTGTGAGATGAAGCGGCCCGGACCGACATTACGCGTACGCTTATGCGAGACAGGTTCCTTCAACTGACATGTAACTTCGTTGCATAAAGATGGCTAGCGGGTGTCTGTCTCTCTCACTTTAGTTGAATCGATTTCAATGAAGAGGGTTCTTTTAGAAGATCAAAAAACAATCACTACACCACGTTGTGGTTTTGCGTAGGTAAGAACGGTTCTTGCTAACCCGTAGCAGCCACGTAAAATATGCAACAACAATTAGAGGACGTCTAACTTGTTTTTGCAGGGTATGTTGTGATGTGATATGGCCAATTACATGATGAGATATATGTGATGTATGAGATGATCATGTGTTGTATAGAATATCACGACTTGCATGTCGATGAGTACGGCAACTGGCAGGAGCCATAGAGTTGTCTTTAATTATTTTCGCCATTTTGCTTTACTTTATCGCTATGAGTTAGCAAGGTCGTGGAAGCAACAGTCGGCGCGACAACCTCATGGTGACACGTTGATGGAGATCAAGATGATGGAGATCATGGTGTCATGCCGGTGACGATGGAGATCATGCCGGTGCTTTGAAGATGGAGATCAAAAGCACAAGTTCATGGCCATATCATGTCACTTATGATTTGCATGTGATGTTAATCCTTTTATGCATCTTATTTTGCTTAGGACGACGGTAGCATTATAAGGTGATCCCTCACTTAAATTTCAAGATAAAATTGTGTTCTCCCCGAGTGTGCACCGTTGCGAAAGTTCGTCGTTTCGAGACACGCCGTGATGATCGGGTGTGATAGACTCTACGTTCACATACAACGGGTGTAAGCCATGTTGCACGTGCGGAACACTCGGGTTAAACTTGACGAGCCTAGCATGTACAGACATGGCCTCGGAACACAAGAGACCGAAAGGTCGAACATGAGTCATATAGTAGATATGATCAACGTGAAGATGTTCACCATTGAAACCACCTCAACTCACGTGATGATCGGACTTGAGTTGGTAGATTTGGATCATGTTACACTCGAATGACCGGGGGGATGTCAATTTGAGTGGGAGTTTTTAAGTAATATGATTAACTAAACTCATTATCTAGAACAATAGTCTAAGTTGTCTTTGCTATATTTATGTTGTAGATCATGGCTCGCGCAGTAGCACCCCTGAATTTTAATGCGTTCCTAGAGAAAGCTAAGTTGAAAGATGATGGAAGTAACTTTGTGGACTGGGCCCGTAATCTAAGGATTATCCTTACGGCTTCCCAGAAGGCTTATGTCCTTGATGCACCGCTTGGTGATCCACCCGCTCCAGTTGAGTCTCTAGACGTTGTGAACGCCTGGCAGGCTCGTTCTGAAGATTACTCAATAGTTCAATGTGCAATATTGTATGGCTTAGAACCGGGACTTCAAAGACGTTTTGAACGTCATGGAGCATATGAGATGTTCCAGGAGTTGAAGTTTATCTTTCAGAAGAATGCCCGGATCGAGAGATATGAGATCTCCGATAAGTTCTATGCTTGCAAGATGGAGGAGAACGGGTCTATCAGTGATCACGTACTCAGAATGTCTGGGTACTCCACCCGTCTGGCAGAATTGGGGATGCCCCTTCCACCAGAGGCTATCACTGACAGAGTTCTTCAATCATTGCCACCTAGCTACAAGAGCTTCGTGTTGAACTATAACATGCACGGGATGAACAAGTCAGTCGCCGAGCTGTTTGCGATGCTGAAAGCCGCTGAGTCTGAAATTCAGAAGGAGCATCAAGTGTTGATGGTCAATAAAACCACTAGTTTCAAGAAAAATGGCAAGGGTAAGAAGGGTAACTCCAAGAAGAGTGGCAAAGCAGTTGCTCCTCTCGTAAAGAAACCCAAGGCTGGACCCAAACCAGAAACTGTGTGTTTTCATTGCAAGGGAACTGGACACTGGAAGCGGAACTGCCCCAAGTATTTGGCTGACAAGAAGGCGGCCAACAACAAACAAGGTATATATGATATACATGTTATTGATGTGTACCTTACCAACTCTCGTTGTAGTGCCTGGGTATTTGATACCGGTGCGGTTGCTCATATTTGCAACTCAAAACAGGAACTACGGAATACACGGAGGCTGGCAAAGGACGAAGTGACGATGCGCGTGGGAAATGGTTCCAAGGTTGATGTGATCGCCGTCGGCACGCTCGCTCTTCGATTACCATCGGGATTAGTGATGAACCTGAATAATTGTTATTTAGTGCCTGCGTTAAGCATGAACATTATATCTGGATCTTGTTTATTGCGAGACGGTTACTCATTTAAATCAGAGAATAATGGTTGTTCTATTTATATGAGTAATATCTTTTATGGTCATGCACCCGATGTGAGGGGTTTATTCTTATTGAATCTTGATAGTAATGACACACATGTTCATAACATTGATGCCAAAAGATGTAGAATTGATAATGATAATACCACTTTCTTGTGGCACTGCCGTTTAGGTCATATTGGCGTAAAACGCATGAGGAAGCTCCATGCTGATGGACTTTTAGAGTCACTTGATTTTGAATCACTTGACACATGTGAGACATGCCTCATGGGCAAGATGACTAAAACGCCGTTCTCTGGAACAATGGAACGGGCAACTGACTTATTGGAAATCATACATACTGATGTGTGCGGTCCGATGAGTATTGAGGCGCGCGGTGGTTATCGTTACTTTCTCACCTTCACTGATGACTTAAGTAGATATGGGTATATTTACTTAATGAAACACAAGTCTGAAACATTTGAAAAGTTCAAACAATTTCAGAGTGAAGTTGAGAATCATCGTAACAAGAAGATTAAATTCCTACGATCTGATCGAGGAGGAGAATATCTGAGTTATGAGTTTGGCAGTCACTTAAGACAGTGTGGAATTGTTTCACAATTGACACCGCCTGGAACACCACAGCGTAATGGTGTGTCCGAACGTCGTAATCGAACCTTATTGGATATGGTGCGATCTATGATGTCTCTTGCCGATTTGCCACTATCGTTTTGGGGTTATGCATTAGAGACAGCTGCATTCACTTTAAATAGGGCACCATCGAAATCCGTTGAGACGACGCCATATGAACTTTGGTTTGGCAGGAAGCCAAAGCTGTCGTTTCTTAAAGTTTGGGGATGTGATGCTTATGTCAAAAAGCTTCAGCCTGAAAAGCTGGAACCCAAAGCGGAGAAATGCGTCTTCATAGGATACCCAAAAGAGACAGTTGGGTATACCTTCTACCTCAGATCCGAAGGCAAAGTGTTTGTCGCTAAAAACGGAACATTTCTTGAGAAAGAGTTTCTCTCGAAAGAATTGAGTGGGAGGAAGATAGAACTTGATGAGGTTGTTGAACCTTTACGTCAACCTGAAAGTAGCACAGCGCAGAAAGATGTTTCTGTAGAGCCTACATCAGCTAAAGAGGAAGTTAATGATGATGATCATGAAGCTTTGGATCAAGTTGCTATCGAACCTCGTAGGTCGACAAGGACGCGTACTGCTCCTGAGTGGTACGGCAACCCTGTCTTAGAGGTCATGTTGTTGGACAACGATGAACCTACGAGCTATGGAGAAGCGATGATGGGCCCGGATTCCGAGAAGTGGTTAGAGGCCATGAAATCCGAGATGGGATCCATGTATGAAAACAAAGTATGGACTTTGGAAGTATTACCTGAAGGGCGTAAGGCCATTCAGAACAAATGGATATTTAAGAGGAAGACGGACGCGGACGGTAATGTCACCGTCTATAAAGCTCGACTTGTGGCAAAGGGTTTTTCACAAGTTCAAGGAGTTGACTACGATGAGACCTTCTCACCCGTAGCGATGCTTAAGTCCGTCAGAATCATGTTAGCAATAGCTGCCTTTTTCGATTATAAAATTTGGCAGATGGATGTCAAAACAACGTTCCTTAACGGTTTCCTTAAGGAAGAGTTGTATATGATGCAACCAGAAGGTTTTGTCGATCCAGAGAATGCTGACAAAGTTTGCAAACTCCAGCGATCCATTTATGGACTGGTGCAAGCATCTCGGAGTTGGAATCTTCGCTTTGATGAGGTGATCAAAGCGTTCGAGTTTATACAAGTTTACGGAGAAGCTTGTATTTACAAGAAAGTGAGTGGGAGCTCTATAGCGTTTCTAATATTATATGTGGATGACATATTACTGATTGGAAACAATATAGAAATGTTGGAAAGCGTGAAGGAATATTTAAACAAGAGTTTTTCAATGAAGGACCTAGGAGAAGCTGATTTCATATTAGGCATCAAGATCTATAGAGATAGATCGAGACGCTTAATAGGACTTTCACAAAGCACATACCTTGACAAAGTTTTGAAGAAGTTCAAAATGGATCAGTCCAAGAAGGGGTTCTTGCCTGTATTGCAAGGTGTGAAGTTGAGTAAGACTCAATGCCCAGTGACTGCAGAAGATAGAGAAAAGATGAGTGTCATCCCCTATGCTTCAGCCATAGGCTCTATCATGTATGCAATGCTGTGCACAAGACCCGATGTCAGCCTTGCCATAAGTATGGTCGGAAGGTTTCAAAGTGATCCAGGAATGGAACACTGGACGGCGGTCAAGAATATCCTGAAGTACCTGAAAAGGACTAAGGACATGTTTCTCGTTTATGGAGGCGATCAAGAGCTCGTCGTAAAAGGTTACGTCGATGCAAGCTTTGACACTGATCCGGATGACTCTAAGTCGCAAACCAGATACGTATTTATTCTTAATGGGGGTGCGGTTAGCTGGTGCAGTTCCAAGCAAAGCGTGGTAGCTGATTCTACATGCGAAGCGGAGTACATCGCTGCCTCGGAGGCGGCGAAGGAAGGTGTCTGGATGAAGGAGTTCATGACAGATCTTGGAGTAGTGCCTAGTGCGCTTAACCCAATGACTCTGTTTTGTGATAATACTGGTGCCATTGCTCTAGCCAAGGAACCAAGATTTCACAAGAGGACCAGACACATAAAGCGACGTTTCAATTCCATCCGCGATTACATCAAGGAGGACGACATAAATATTTGCAAAGTACACACGGATCTGAATGTTGCAGATCCGATGACTAAACCTCTTCCAAGGGCTAAACATGAACAACACCAGAACTGCATGGGTGTTCGATTCATTACAATGTAAATCACATAGTGATGTGAACTAGATTATTGACTCTAGTGCAAGTGGGAGACTGTTGGAAATATGCCCTAGAGGCAATAATAAATTGGTTATTATTATATTTCCTTGTTCATGATAATCGTTTATTATCCATGCTACAATTGTATTGATTGGAAACTCAAATACATGTGTGGGTAAATAGACAACATTGTGTCCCTAGTAAGCCTCTAGTTGACTAGCTCGTTGATCAAAGATGGTTAAGGTTTCCTAGCCATTGACATGAGATGTCATTTGATAACAGGATCACATCATTAGGAGAATGATGTGATGGACAAGACCCAAACTATAAACGTAGCATATGATCGTGTCAGTTTATTGCTATTGTTTTCTGCATGTCAAGTATCTGTTCCTATGACCATGAGATCATGCAACTCCCTGACATCGGAGGAGTACCTTGTGTGTATCAAACGTCGCAACGTAACTGGGTGACTATAAAGGTGCTCTACAGGTATCTCCGAGGGTGTCTGTTGGGTTGGCATGGATCAAGACTGGGATTTGTTACTCCGTATGACGGAGAGGTATCTCAGGGCCCACTCGGTAATACAACATCACAACGAGCCTTGCAAGCAATGTGACTAAAGTGTTAGCCACGAGATCTTGTATTACGGAACGAGTAAAGAGACTTGCCGGTAACGAGATTGAACTAGGTATAGAGATACCGACGATCGAATCTCGGGCAAGTAACATACCGAAGAACAAAGGGAACAGCATACGGGATTAACTGAATCCTTGACATAGAGGTTCGACCGATAAAGATCTTCGTAGAATATGTAGGAGCCAATATGGGCATCCAGGTCCCGCTATTGGTTATTGATCGTAGAGGTGTCTCGGTCATGTCTACATAGTTCTCGAACCCGCAGGGTCTACACACTTAACGTTTGGTGACGATTAGTATAGTTGAGTTATTGTGTTGGTGACCGAAGGTTGTTCGGAGTCCCGGATAAGATCCCGGACATGACAAGGATCTCCGGAAGAGTCCGGAGGTAAAGATTAATATATGTGATAATAGTGTTTTGATCTCCGGAAAGGTTCCGGAATTCACCGGAAGGGGTTCCGGGTGTTTACCGAAGTGTTCGGGTGCAGCAACACTTTATATGAGCCAAAGGGGTAAAGCCCATGAGGTATTGGAAAGTGCAAAAGGAAGTTTTGCTACTGCCTTAAGCGGTACTACCGCTGGTAAAGGCAGTACTACCGCGTAAGCGGTACTACCGCTTGTTGGAAGCGGTACTACCGCCCAAGCGGTACTACCGCTTGTGTGAAGCGGTACTACCGCTCATGAGCGGTACTACCGCTTGTGCGCGGTACTACAGGGATCCGAGTTGGACTCTTTCCCTGCGGGCCAAACCGACCTTGTGCGGGCAAAACCGACCTGGAGGAGGCTTTTACTCCAAGTTTAGACCCCAAGGCTCAACATATAAATAGAGGGGCAGGGCTAGCACACGGGACACATTAAGATTTCCCAAGCCGTGTGTCGGCAACCCTAATCCTCTAGTTCTCCTGTCATAATCTCCGTAGTGCTTGGCGAAGCCCTGCAGAGATTGTTCCTCACCAACATCACCACGCCATCGTGCTGCCGGAACTCATCTACTACTTCATCATCGCTCGCTGGATCGAGGAGGTGAAGGCGTCATCAAGCCGTACGTGTGTTGAACGCGGAGGTGCCGTCCGTTCGGCACTAGTTCGTGATCGGATCGAGGGACGACTTGCGATTTGGATCGCGGAGACGTTCGACTACATCAACCGCGTTTCTTAACGCTTCCGCTTAGCGATCTACAAGGGTATGTAGATTCACTCTCCCTCTCGTAGATGCTCATCACCATGGATAGATCTTGTGTGTGCGTAGGAAATTTTTTGTTTCCCATGCAACGTTCCCCAACACTAATGACGACGCCGAAGCGATCAACCAGATGGGTGTGCTGCACCTCCACTATATATAGGCATTTGTCTCGGGCTCAACTCTTGGGCCTCGCAAGGATCCTAAAGCCCACGTGTTCCTTCCGTTAAGTGCGCGACCCCTTAGGTTCTCGTTCACTTGGTCGCGAGTCAGATCACATCCGGCTTGACTAGTCGATAGCGGCCTCTAGCAAAGCGTGTCGACTCCAAGTGTCCGATGAAGCTGGTTAGGCGAACCTGTACTTCATACTTCTGTTCCCTTTGCCACACGATATATGTTGTCGGGCTCAAGGCGAGTCTGTCATCCTTGTGTTAGCCCGACCTCTTTCTCGCTCCAGTGATGCCGACCACAAATCAGATTATCTCATAATCCTTGTCGCATGGCCATGCTTATCTTGGTCGGATCACACGAGGGGTCCCAGAGTATATCTCTCCTGATCAGAGGGGCAAATCCCATCTTGCCCGACCATGTCTCGCAGCATGGGTCTGGACAAGCCCGAAACCTACCTTTATAACTATCCAGTTACGGAGTAGCGTTTGGTCAGCCCAAAGCAAGTCTATCACCATCCCAAGTACATGTGCCAGCTTAGGTCTTAGGACATAGAACGTATGTTGTACTAGAGACTCACATATGACATATCGTTGCGTCTCATAGTTGGGTCTGTCCAACTCAGACCTTATCTCAAGTCGGATCTGACTACGTCGAATCCGACCAGATCTTTCTGAGTCCATATTATCTGGGTAGCATCCAATGCTACATGGTCAGTGAGACCGTACCATCCACCGTGTCATATGCTAGTCTAACTGGTTGTGCGTCCACACAACCTTTCGACTAGCGACCATTTAGGACAGTCACCATACAATCCATAGTCTCACAAACAAGTCACATACTTGTTAATGCACATCATTGATAATGTCCAAGGACTATCTTTATTCATAAACACATAGGAAATATCATCATACATGATTGCCTCTAGGGCATATATCCAACAGAATATACGCTTTGATGAGGTGATCAAAGCTTTTGGGTTTATACAAAGTTTATGAAGAAACATGTATTTACAAGAAAGTGAGTGGGAGCACTATAGCATTTCTGATAAGTATATGTGAATGACATATTGTTGATCGGAAATGATGTAGAATTTCTGGAAAGCATAAAGGGTTATTGAAAGGAGTTTTTCAAAGGATGACCTGGGTAAAGCTGCTTACATATTGAGCATCAAAATCTATAGAGATAGATCAGGACGCTTAATAAGACTTTCACAGAGCACACACCTTGACAAGATTTTAAAGGAGTTCAAAATGGTTCATTCAAAGAAGGAGTTCTTGCATGTATTGTAAGGTGTGAAGTTGAGTAAGACTCAAAGCTCGACCATGGCAGAAGAAAGGGAAATGATGAAGGTCGTCCCCTATGCCTCAGCCATAGGCTCTATACTGTATGCCATGTTGTGTACCTAATGTGATGTGTGCCTTGCCATAAGTCTATCAAGGGGGTACAAGAGTGATCCAGGAGTGGATCACTAGACAGCGGTCAAAATTATCCTTAGGTACCTAAAGAGTACTAAGGAAATATTTTCTCGGTTATGGAGGTGATAAAGAGTTCGTCATAAAGGGTTACGTCGATGCAAGCTTTGACACCGATCCAGATGACCCTGAGTCGTAAATCGGATACGTATAGTGGAGCGGTCATTTGGAATAGCTCCAAGTGGATCGCAGTGCTAGCATCTACAGTATCACATATAGGTTTCCAAAGTACAGACGGATCTGAATGTTGCAGACCCGTTGACTAAAACCTCTCTCACAAGCAAAACATGATCAGACCCTAGAAATCATTGGGTGTGAATCACATGGCGATGTGAACTAGATTATTGACTCTAGTGCAAGTGGGAGAGTGTTGGAAATATGCCCTAGAGGCAATAATAAATTGATTATTATCATATTTCCCTGTTCATGATAAACGTCTATTATCCATGCTATAATTGTATAAATCGGAAACTCAGATACATGTGTGGATACATAGACAACACCGTGTCCCTAGTGAGCCTCTACTAGACTAGCTCGTTGATCAAAGATGGTTAAGGTTTCCTAACCATAGACATGAGTTATCCTTTGATAACGGGGGCACATCATTAGGAGAATGATGTGATGGACATGACCCAACCGTAAGCACAACATTTGATCGTATCACTAAGTTTATTGCTACTACTTTCTTCATGTCAAGTATCTGTTCCTAAGACCATGAGATCATGCAACTCCCTGACACCGGAGGAATGCCTTGTGTGTATCAAACGTCGCTTCGTAACTGGGTGATCATAAAGGTACTCTACAGGTATCTCCGAGGGTGTCTGTTGGGTTGGCATGGATCGAGACTGGGATTTGTCACTCCGTTTGACGGAGAGGTATCTTTGGGCCCTCTCGGTAATGCAACGTCACAAGAAGCTTGCAAGCAATATGACTAAGGAGTTAGTCACGGGATCTTGTATTACGGAACAAGTAAAGAGACTTGCCGGTAATGAGATTGAACTAGGTATGGAGATACCGACGATCGAATATCGGGCAAGTAGCATACCGCTAGACAAAGGGAACTGAATACGGGATTGATTGAATCCTTGACATCGTGATTCAATCGATAATGATTTTCATGGAATATGTGGGAACCAATATGGGCATCCAGGTCCCGCTATTTGGTTATTGACCGGAGAGGTGTCTCAGTCATGTCCAGATGATTCTCGAACCTGTAGGGTCGGCACGCTTAACGTTCGGTGACGCTAGAGTAGTATTGGGATATTCAAGTTGGTGACCGAATGTTGATCGGAGTCCCGGATGAAATCCAGGATGTCACAAGGAGCTACGGAATGGTCCGGAGGTAAAGATTTATATATGGGAAGTCATATTTTGGCTACCGGAAAAGTTTCGGGTTTTATCAGTATTGTACCTCTAGAAGGTTCCGGAGGGTTCCAGAGGGTCCCGCCATCACCTAGGGAGTGCATGGGCTGTAAGGGGGTGCCCTAGCCTTATTGGGCCAGGCGCACCAGCCCCCTAAGGCCCATGCGCCTAGGGGAAGGGAAACCCTAAGGGGGAGGGCCCTCCACTTGGCCTGGAGGGCACTCCTCCCCCTTTGGCCGCCTCCCCTCCTTGGAGGAGGGGCTAGGGATGCGCCCCCAGCCCTCCAATACCCCTATATATAGTGGATAGGAGGCGCAAGGGTTGGACACAACAATTCCCACGCCCTGCGGCCTCCCCTCTCTCCCGTTCTTCCTCGTTCGTAGTTCCGGAGGCGTTTGGCGAAGCCCTGCTGGGATTGCTCCACCACCATCTCCACCACGCCGTCGTGCTGGTTGAGATCCCTTCTACTTCTCCTCCCTCTCTTTCTGGATAAAGAAGGAGGAGACGTCATTGAGCCGCACGTGTGCCGAACGCGAAGGTGCAGTCCATTTGGCGCTAGATTGGATTGGATCGCGATTGGATCGTGAAGAGTACGACTACATCAACCGTGTTATATACGCTTTCATTTAGCGATCTACAAGGGTATGTAGATACACTCTCCCTTGCGTAGCTATGCATCTCCATGGATAGATCTTGGGTGTTCGTAGAAAAAAATTGTTTCCCATGCAATGTTCCCCAACAGCGAGGAGGTTTTACTTTTCACTGCAAGGAAGGAAGAGGAGAATCACTTCAATTTCAATGCACTAAACCGCCTGGAAAACTCTGCAGCACAAAATCAAGAGGAGGATTTTGGAACCATGATGATGATTGCATGCGTATTTGAAAGAGAAGTAGTGCGATACACATGATTCAACTTGCTAGCAGAATGGTTGGTACGACCAACTTTCACAACTAGTAAAAGGGTAGTAAAAAGGCAGAAAAAACTAGTGGAGAAACTTGCGAGCCGCGTGTGCGCCCACCAAGCCCACCCAGAGTGCACGGGCGTACGCGCGTGTGCGGCCTGACGCCAATGCCCTCTCCCTCTCCATCTCCGCAACCACCATCATCTACCACCATGCCCGTCAAGGAGGAGGAGCGGCTGGTGCAGGCCATGATGGAGGACCCCGAGAGGGAGTTCAGGCGAAGACAGGAGGAGCAGTGGGAAGGGTTGAAGGAGATGATGGCGCTCTCGGCTGCTGGCGACGTCTACGTCCCCGAGCTGGACGTGAAGCAGGAGGTGAAGCGGGTGGTGAATGAGGAGGTGATGGAGGAGCAGATAATGGGCGTGAAGCAGGAGGATGTGTGGAACCCTACGCTTTATGGCCAGTCGTGGACGACCACGGTGCCATGCTACCTGCCCTCGCCCACCACAAGCACCACCATCGGTCGCGTGGGTGTCGTGGTCACCACCAGCACCCCTGTCACCATAGCCTGCAACGCATTGGGACTGCCAACCCATCTCTGGACGTCGTCTCCCTACATCGACCTCACCATGAACGATAAGGATGAGGACGGTGGTGCATGAAGACGGCCTGGCCATCGACGGCTATAGCGGCGGCGGACAGATCTACCCTTTTTATGTTTTTTTATAATTTAAACTTAAGTTCTCTGTGTAACCTTGAATTTCGTGGACTCTTTATTAAGTTATTGTAATATATGCCCATTTTAAATTATTTTGCAATGCCTTTTTCGGGTTTAAAGTCTGAATCGGACATATGTTTGAGATGTGGCAACCCATTGGACGCATCCACGGGCATATGATCAAAACCAAACACGAACGTCTGTTTTACCGATGCAAATGGATAAAACACGGACGTGAGTTGCACTCTAGCTTTGGAGTTGGCCCGATGGACCCGCCTTGAGCTTGTGCTCCTCCGCTCGTCTCTTTTGGGTTCTGGTGTACATGCATCAATCACGTGATCCAACCATTCGCACCACTATCGTTGATGTGCGGACGCATACATGCAAGTTTGATTTCTCATGTTCCACAGAGGCACTGGCAGTTTATTCCCTGGTAGTACTAGTTGGCATTTCTAGTTCAAAAGAAGTAAATATCTGTGCTCATTTACGAAAATGCATATTCACAAATGTTTTCTTGTTTCCGTTCAGAAAACAATTGTCATGGTTGTTTTGACTGTGAGAGGGAGGTGTGCCCCTAGTGTGGGTACCAAATCCATGCTCTATATATATATATATATATATATATATATATATATATATATATATACTAGTAAAAATGTCCGTGCGTTGCAACGGAAGAAAAAAAGCACAATGTAGCCTAATAAGCATGGCCTAAACCGCATAAACGGCATATTATAAAAGCACATGGAGGACGTGGATTTTGTCTAACTAGTTGCGCGCACAACGCATATCCACACCACACATCCAGCCTGTTGTCAAATCAGCAGGGCCCATACCTGTGTCAGCCATGAATGGTATTTCATCATCTTTTTTTTTTGCGGGGATGGTATTTCATCATCTCAGGGATTTCGCCCGTGTGTATAGTCAGCCGTATTCCAACTGATTTGACCTCACGTGGGACCAACCTCTTCGTCCACGCGAGAGACATCGGGGCCTCAGTGGATAATGCACCATTTAAATACATGGTTAATCAATGATTAAACATGTATTAACTAATTGTGGTTTATTAGTTACTAAAGAAATAACGAAATTATTCTCAAAAGTAACTAATGAAGTTAATTAATGGATTATACCAAAGTAGTTTTTAGATGGCTGTGGCGAACTCTACTGGAAATTCCAAAGAACTTTACAAAATCGAAATAAATAATTAGTCATGGCAATATTTTCTCAAAAGTTCTTCTAATTTTTATGGCAAAGTTCGGACAGCATGTTAGCAAAGTCCTGTTAGAAAGCTCTTCGTTTCTTAGAACGTTCTTCGTAGTTTTTATAAAGTCCTTTGGAATTTTTGAAAAAGTTCTTCAGAAAATTACAGTAGGCAGAGAATTCAGAGATAGCCATCAGAAAGGTCCTTGTTCCAGCAAATTTCAGCTATGAATTACAAAAGTACATCAAGATCTTCCCCGTTTCCCTGTTTATGGAGAGATGCAAAACAAGATTAGTCATTTGCCGAAAACTGCAGGAGAGGAAACAAAATAAGATCAATCCATCTTCCGAAGTGTGCTGGATGAAAAATCCATCACATAAAAGCCACTATCACACACGAAACCAGATGCAAATCTTGGTCAAGAATAAACAAGGAGACAAATTGCTGCTACCTTTGAGGAAGACGGGGTAGATGAGGTGCAGCTCTTGACCACCGGCGTGCTTGCGGGAGGTGTTTGTCTGGGCTTTGCCGCCGAGCCGCTTGACTCCTGACTGCCTTAATGCATAGATCTCGCCACCACCGAGCTGCTCACAGTGGTGGTGATGCTGCTGCTCGTTGTTCGTCGATGCCCAGCATCCTCTCACCATGAGGCTCGATGGCGATGAGGCAGCCACCCTGCTCCATCTTACCTCGATGGTGGATCTGGCGACAGAGGCAGCAGGGCTTGGGCGGAGAACAATCGCCTATTGGTGAAGAAGGACGTCACAGGGGAGAGGGCTCAAGGCCATAGAGGAGGAGCGACCCAGCGGTGCGTGGCCATGGTGGGGGAGGAGGGAGCCGGCGGTGCGCCGGATTCGATAGAGATGGGGATGGGGAACGAGAGAGAGAAGGAGCAGGGGCGGTGGGGAACGAGAGAACGAGGGAGATACGACGTGACTGTATTCCCGCCGCGTATGGCGCTGAGAAAAAGCGAATATGGGTTGTTGGGTGGGACCAGGTGGGGCACGCTCGCACGAATCCACAAGAAGCAGCGACGGCAGCGATTCGCGTTGCGCGCCCAACTAGTTTTTTTTTTTAACACAGCACAGACGCAAGCGCTCATATCCACGCGCATACACTCACCCCTATGAACGCACACACGCACACCCTACCCCTATGAGCACCTCCGAGAGACTGAGCCGGCATATCATCTTGAAATTTACGAAGTCACCGTAAGCACCTCGTCGTCGACTGGAACGTCTCCTCCCACTAAATGCGCATCGCCGGAAATCCTGAAATAAATCCAAGCCAAGCCAAGCCCAACTGAGAAAAGCCAAGCCGGCCTCCAGGGCAACACAACTCCAGAAACCCGAGTGGATATAGTTTGCTGGTGCTTCGCATGGTCAACAACATGAAGCAACCGGACAATGGAACGATAGCACAGTAATGTGCGCCAAAATGGTCTTCCTCGACATCATCGTTCTTGGATGCCCCGACATCTCAACTTGGCGACGCCTCCAGGTGTTTTCTCACGGACTTTTAATCCTTTGTATCTGTAGGTTAAACAGGACCCACAACTCACCCTCCTTAGTTGATTCTTAAGGCTGCACGTCAACTGTACAACTCAAAAACGTATATAAATCGATGGAATTGGATGCAAAGAAGCGATGTGGGACTAATATGCTGGCAAACCTGATTTTACCACGCAATAAGAGGCTGCTCGGTTGGCTCTAGCCTATCGGAATCTATAGGAGGTCTTGAGTTCGAATGCCCCACGAGCAATTATTTTTTGCTGCTTTCCAATCAGCCAAAAAACTCAGAGACGGACGAGAAAAAAGCTGGGCCAGCTATGCAACGTAGGAAGGGGGTAGGACGGACGAAAACAGACTAAAATTAGGGAGGAAGAAGTGTTAATCTATGTTTTGAATAAATAATTATTTTCAAAATCATGAACGTTTTATAGTTACTGAATATTTTTTGAAAATCGTGAGTTCTTTTATAATATGCGAACTGTTTTTTAAAATCATCAACATTTTTGAATCGGTGAAAATTTTATGATTCCCTGAACCTTTTTTGAATTCCCGAACATTTTATGATCTCATGAACATTTTTTTCAAAACATGCAACTTTTTAAATTTAGAATTTCGAAAAATGCTAAATTAATTTTAAAAAGAAAAAACCAAATTAAAATAATAAAAGTTGGGCCCATGGGTCGGCCATGAACCTGGGGGAGGAGGAGGTGCATACTTTGCTGCATATAAGCATAAAAAGAGAGGAAAAGGGGAAGAAAATAGGGAGAACCAGGACTCGAACCTGGGTCTCCTCGATGGAGAAGTGGCGCTCTGGCCACTACGTCTCAGACGCTCACGTGATTCCTCAAGGTCTCACCGCTATAAGAACGAACAAGATGGCGACTTCTACAGGAAAAGATCGAATCGTTTTCTACACTTACGGGTGGCATAGTGGGTAATTTCGGACAACTTTGGGGGTAATTTTTAGACGGACGACCAGAAGCACTATTTGCTTTATTATTACTAGTACAAATGCCCGTGCGTTGCAAAAAAAATGCAGAACCTGCGTGTTGTGCAATTATGCAACATTAATTGTAATAGATGTGAATTATAATATTAAATGTTATTATTTTAGTTTTTAAAATATAAGGTAATGCTTACATAAAAATAGGATGACTTTTTAATAATAGTTATCATTTTTTACGAATCTTTAAAATTTCTTGTAAAATATTTTTTAAACATTTTTTCTTCAAAAGGATCTTTTTATTCAGGGGTAATAATGTTTTGTTTTTTGACGGGTAATAGAATTTTTGTGTAAAACATATTTTCCATAATATATTTTTTGAACAATATATTTTTTAATTGTTTTTTGCACAACTTGCTTCATGTGTCATTGTGCATCATTTTTTATATGCAATTTTAATAAATGTCGACAATAAGGTTAAATGTTTTTTTCTTTTTAAATTAACGTTTGCATAAAAATGAAATACTTTTTAAGAAGTACTACCTTTGTAAAGTTATATAAGATGTTGTAGATCACTAAAGTAGTGATTTAAAACGTCGTATATTACTTTACTGGTGGAGTATCGTTTTATGAATTTTCAGCTTTTCTTTGAAAAGGAACAATTTTTAAACAAATACTCCCTCCATCCCAAAATAAGTGTCGCAAATTTAGTACTAAATTAGTACAAATTTTGTACTTGATCAACGACACTTATTTTGGGACGGAGGGAGTATTTTTCTTGAATATTTTATGTATTTTGGCTTGGCCCAAACGACTTGCAGTACATAACAACTGACGCTATAAAAAAAAAAGACACTGTCGTTGTTGGTAGACAAACTGCACGCATTATCTTCTCCCAAAATCTGCATGCATTATCTGTTCCCGTTCCCCATTTCATTTTCCCTACGGCGCTGTCCTCCCGCTCTCCTTCTCCGGTGAGCACCTCAAGCTCCGCCGCACTACTTCCTCCGCCAAGCCGGATCGAGCTCCACCGGCGACCCTAGCTCCGCCATACTGCATCCTCCGCCAAGCCGGATCGAGGTCCGCCGGCGACCCTCTTACTCCGACGCCCTCCTCCTCCGGTGAGCACCTCAAGCGCCGCCGCATACCTCCGCTGTCCGCCTGCGCTGGCCAACCTCCTTTGGGCTGTGGATCTGCTCCGCACGTCGCGCCAGCCAGCGGCTTCTTCACCGGAATTCGGATGCAGCGATATGGCATGGTGGCGACGAGGACACAACGTCGACGTCATGCATTGCTACGCAAGCCAGCACATGAGCTTCCCTGTTATAAGATCTGCTAACTTGAACAAAACTGATAGAAATAAAATTTGGGGCAATCGTCTAGATATCATGGACGGTGACATCAGTAAGGTGACATACATCCGTTGCAGAGGTGATACAGTCAAAGTCAAGTGCCCACTGCCATTATTGAAGCTCCTTAGTTTTTTAGACTGATGCCTGAGAACATTGAGCTATGACCAGATCTCCTTGGCAAATTGGTACTGGAGGAAGGAATGCTTGGCAGATTCAGCCCTGCCTCAGAAACCATAGTCCTCATCAAAAGGAATGGATGAACGGTGAAGTTGTTCTCTCAGTATGCAGGCAATTAAGGGTGAGCCTCCATAAGGTGATTTTCATTTTGTTTGCAATGGACCATAGTTTCTTCCACCCTTTTTCATTGAGCCAATTTCATGATGACAAACCTCCCAAATACCGACCAAGAAAAACCCAGAACCTAGAGGGACAGAAAAAAATTGTAGCCTGACTGGATCTCCTCTGATTGCAGCAACGAATTTGTGTCATTATTGCCACACTCTAAAGCTGGAATTTGTCTTTCAGGGATACTGTGTCGAGTGACAATGGACCTTAGCTTCTGTCATATAAGAAGATCCTATAGTTTGAAGATCCTATATGACTAACTGTACTTCTTCATGAATTGGAGTAAGACAACTATTGTCACTATTCTTCTGAACAACTAATAAAATGAAATCACCGACATCCAACTCACAATTAGCATGCATACGTCACGAAGCACGTCCTTCTACTAAAATAAATAATACTATAATTCTCAACAAACATATTTGTGTTTGGACTGACTTAAATAAAATAGAAGTTTTAGAACGGTAGTGATATCATGTTTAGAGTTAACTACCGAACAATAAATGTTTGGCACATAGCATTTTTGCAGCTTGTTAGACAATCAAAGAAGTATTGCAAAAGCAGGAGCGTGTACCAGATAATTTGTAGAATCACAACATCTGGAGGTGTCTTCAAAATCACAGGACTGTTCTATATCACATAAAAAAGTTAAATCCCTATTAGATTAAGGGACTGCATATTCCTTCTATAAAGTTACTACTTGTACAATTTTACACACACCCAAATGCAGATTTGTATGAACAACCTAAAACGTGCGATTGCAGTTTCAGACTTTTAATACGACTTGATACCAATACGATCAGAACTATAGATGGAGGTGCATACTTCGTGTTTATCCCATCGGCTTGTGATAACAGGAAGGATAACTAAGCACAATGTGCACATGAACCACACTGCTAATTCAAGTCCAATAAACCATGCGATTTTTCAGGAAAAAGAATGTTATGTGATCAAAATGAAATTGTTATTTAGATATGCATAGTGTTGATCGAAACTACTGTGGCCTTAAGAGAAGCAGTAGACATCGAGATAGAAATATACTACAGGTAGATAACATAAAGGCCAGGATCGAATATTCAGTAAGAACAATTAAAATACCAAGTCGCCAAATCAAAATTTGTACATTTGCGCGCTTGTACAGAGTTTGAACATGCTAAAATGCAGTGGAAGTAAATATCACATGGGTAGCTGATTATATTGTCCTAAAGTGATCTTCTCATGCTGAAGTCATATAGAAAGTAAATAGCAGATTATATCGTCCTAAGTGATCTTGCTAGAGAGGATTATCCAGAGAAATGGCAAAGGAGAAACATAACTAACCTTGACCTGTTTGCAACATTTCGCCCCCAAGGCAACATGGGCATTTACAGGCCCAAATTTTACACACCACACAGAGTCACCAGCATCATGCAATAATAGGCCAATACCTAGCCACTCATAGTACCATCATTGGCCATTCTTCTGGCCTGCCGCATTCCTGGATTGCAGTACACCTGAAATTATAGGAGTTCATAACCTAGACACCACAAAGAAAGCTTCATTGGTTCAGAAAAGTCGTTGCTTTTCACCAGCTGCTGTAAGGGAAAGTACCAATCACCCCTTTTATCCTCCCTCTAATATCAACAAGCTGGCAAAGTGGCAATGGATCCCGAGTTTAGCACATAATTTCAATCGATTTGTCTGCAACTTCCGTATGTCCTGCAGATTATAATGGAAGCAGTGCAGACCCTCTGGAAGGCAAACCGAAGGAAGAGCACAAGTTTGCTAGGGAGGAGTGGCTGGGACTGCCCAGACACAACAGATCGGGAGGAGCAGCTACGATCGTCGGGGCGGGAGCACCGCTGCCACGGCACAGAGACGCTGCTGCAGAGAAGTGACAAGAGGGAATACATGAGAGGTTTCCATGGCCGACAGTGCTGCAGAGACGCTGCTGCAGAGACGCTGTGGCAGCTGATTTTGCAGCAGAGTTAAGAAATGTCTGAATGACTACCTACAAGAACATGAGTTGCATCCTCGAGTTTGATTTATTCCATGACCCCAATTCAATTTCTTCACTCCATCCCTACAGACAACAAACATATTGTAATGCATATGTTGAGACCTAAGAGCTAAGATCGAAGAACAACCGAATCAAAGAAACAATTGAGGTTCTTCCAACAAAAAACTTAAGCACGACAACAGAGTTGATGCCAAAATCCAAAACGTGAGCAATGGCCTTTCCGAGTAAAATAGTACGTGTGGCATGAGGGAGAGGGTGGGCATTGGAGGTACCTTGCTGCATCCGGTCATGGCGACGAGCGGCTGGGTGCAGTGGCAGGAGGCGGAGATGCTGGTGATGTGGGGCCGAGGCTTTGGCGGCGCCGCAGATGTGGTTAAGGCGGGAGAGGTCAGAGGAGGAATACCAGGAAGGCAGTGGCTGTGGCGCCGGATCCCTCCGTCTCCCACGTCCGTCCGCCATTGCCCAGCTCCGGTGAGCTCCGGCCTAGGTCGCCGAACCGGCCGCAGATGCTATGGATCCTCCCGGGAATCCGCACTCCGGGATTCCTCGTCGTCACCGGCGACCCCCCACCTCGCCGACCGTCTCCGGATCCCCTCCTTAGTCCCTGCAAACTCCGGCCGTCGCCTTCGTTCTGCATCGAGCAGCCCGCCGCCTTCAGCCGCTCGAGGAGCGCGCAGTCCGCCGGTGCGAGACTCGCCGTGCGGCATCCCCTCCTCCACCAGGCACCACGTCCACGGCGTGCGGCGGCAGGGCAGGGGGCGTGCGTGGCAGGGAGTGGCGGCGCACCGGAGGTGGAGACGGGATTGGGAGGAAAGGTCTTGGGTCATGCAGGTGGGTGCGTTCTTTTTTTTCTCTCGACCCGACTGGTTCGGTTGACTTAATCGTTTTTTTTTCACTTATGGATGACATAGTGGGTAATTTCTATCAACTTTGGGGTAATTTTCATGACGTACGTGTAGAAGCGATCCGTACTTTATTAGTAGGTAAAGACACACACAGTATATATATTGTATATTGTATAATATACTATATATATATATATTATATATATATACTATATATATGTATATATATATATATATATATGAACTGATGTTTTTCTCTCATTGAACATTACTACCTTGCGAGTATGAACTATGCAAACTTTATTTTGGCCGGACTATTACAAATTTTCTTTGCATTGAACTACCATACAATATGAAACTGAATAATTTTATAACAGGCACAGTGCACTGTTTCAGCTTTTCTTCATGAACTGATGATAAAATAAATACCGGGTTGCTACACCAGTAGCAAATTCATCAATGCATGACAGTTTTTGGACATCAATCGTGTTAGACTATGTATTTGTATAGGCTTCCGTATATACCCCTGTACTCTGTTTACCCCTTATATATATGAGATAGCCACACCCCATATTGGGTGTCGTGCAGTTTCCCTCAACCCTATGTTTTACATGGTATCAGATTAGGTTACGATCGCTTCCGCCTCTGCCCCGATCGCCGCCGCCGCCTCCACCGCCGCGATCTATTGCTGCCATGGCCGCCCCGCCCGCGCCTGCTCAGGCAGCTGCCGCCTCTCCGGTCGCCGCTGTCTCCCCGTTCCTGTTGTCACGTCCGCTTGCTGCCGTGGCTGGCTCCTCCACGGCTGCTGCTGCTTCTGCACCCGGCGCTTCTCTGCCTGACCCGCCGTCGCCGGGTCTGGTCGATGCCGCTTTCGGCCCCGTGCCTCCGCTCGGCTACCGATCTGCTGTCGCCGGCTCCTGGCCGGGTTACCAGCAGCCCTACTGCCCGCCCGATGTGCCCATGGTCGCCTACGGTGGTCCAGCCGCCTCGTCGGTCTCCTACGGTGCGCCGTCCCATGCACCGGCTTCTGGCGCTCCTGCAGGGCATCCATGGCTGTCCTACTCGGCGCCGCATGGTGCCCTAGCTGCACAGCCGGCTGCCTATGGTGGCCCTTCTCCATATGGGGCGCCCTACGGGGGTCCCTCCTTGCCGGCCTTGCCGGAGCCGGCCTTGCCGGGGGCGGCCCTGCCGGGGGCGGCCTTTACCTCCGGCCTTTACGCGCCGCCACCGCCTTCGCGGCAGGGGGGTCCCTCCTTGCCGGCCTTGCCGGGGGAGGCCTTGCCGGGGTCTGCCTTGCCGGGGGCGGCCTTCACCTCCGGCCTTTTTGCGCCGCCACCGCCTTCGGATCATACTGCCACGGCTGCGCCGTTCTACTTTGCACACCTCATCCCCGTCAAGCTTACGACGGATAACTACCTGTCGTGGCGCGCCCAAGTGTTGCCTCTGCTCCGCAATCGCTATCTGGAGGGCTATATTGACGGCACCTTGCCGTGTCCTCCGCCGCATCATCCGGCGCGTCCTGCTTGGGTGGCGCAGGATCAAGCCATCCTCTCTGCTCTACAGTCCTCTCTAACGGAGGGCGTATCGTCGCTGGTCATCTTCGCCGCTACGTCTCGGGACGCGTGGACGGCCCTTCATACCAGCTTTGCCTCGCAGTCCCAGGCACGTGCTCATGCCATTCGTACTACGCTCGGGGAGGTGAAGCTCAACTCCCTCACCATCACTGACTTCTTCAACAAGGTGACGGGTATGGCGGACACACTTGCCTCCATTGGCAAGGCTCTTGGGCCAGAAGAGTTCACCTCCTATGTGCTCAATGGGCTGGGTGATGACTATGATAATTTGGTGGAGAATATCAATGGTCGGGACACTCCCATCCAGTCGCGCGAGCTCTATGCGCGACTCCTTGCCACGGAACAGCGCGTCCAGGCTCGTCGATCTACGCCAAGCTTCTCCTCCGCACACGCTGCTACGCGTGGTAAGGGCAAGCCCTACACGCCACCACCACCTGGTGGCAAGCAGGGGGGCGCGCCCAACCCACGGAACACCACCACATCTGCTGGTGGTCGCGTCCGTGCCTGCTGCCCTTCCTGTGGAGTTCAGGTCCCCTGCCAGCTTTGTGGTCTGGATGGTCATCTTGCCTCTCGTTGCCACCGTCGCTTCAAGAAGGATTTTCTGGGCATCGGGAACAATGGCAAAGGGAATGAGAAGCAGGCTGCCTTGGCGAGTCATGATCATGGTCACACCTCTTCCTTTCCGGTTGATGCATCCTGGTACATGGATACGGGAGCCACCAACCACTTGACGAGCGATATGGGAAAGCTCTCCACACAGGAGCCGTACCGCGGACATGATCAGGTTCATACTGCAAACGGGGAAGGTATGCACATCTCACATATTGGCCAGGCATCTCTTCTTACTCGTCGATCCAAACAATTACGTCTTCTTAATGTCCTTCGAGTTCCCTCTGTTTCACGTAGTTTGTTGTCTGTTCCTAAACTTACTCGTGATAATGATGTTCTTGCTGAGTTTCATCCTTTTCATTTCTTTGTAAAGGATCGGGACACGAGGGACGTACTCCTTAGAGGTCGACTGCGCAATAATGGTCTCTATGCACTTGATGTGCCACCTGCTCCCAGTGCTTTCAGCGGCGTTCGTGTGTCTCCATCACATTGGCATGCGCGCCTCGGTCATCCTGCCACTCCCATCGTTCGCCATGTTCTTCATCGTCATGAGCTCCCAGTTGTGTCTAATAAAAATGTTGATGCAGTTTGTGATGCCTGTCAGCAAGGCAAGAGTCATCAGCTTCCTTTTTCTGAGTCGAGTCGTGTAGTCAATAAACCGCTTGAACTTGTGTTTTCGGATGTCTGGGGCCATGCCCAAACCTCCGTTAGTGGTCATAACTACTATGTCAGCTTCATTGATGCTTATAGCCGGTTCACTTGGCTTTATCTTCTTAAGCGCAAGTCCGATGTGTTTAATGTTTTCTTGCAATTCCAAGCGCATGTTGAGCGTCTGCTTAGTCACAAAGTCATTCATGTGCAATCTAATTGGGGTGGTGAGTACCACAACCTCAATGCGTTCTTTAATAAGCTTGGAATCACTCATCGTGTGTCTTGTCCTCATACACATCAACAGAACGGTGTAGCTGAGCGTAAGCATCGTCATATAGTTGAGACTGGTCTTGCTTTGCTTGCTCATGCCTCGGTTCCTTTTCGGTTTTGGAGTGATGCGTTTTCCACCGCATGCTTTCTCATTAATCGATTACCTACCCGACTCCGTCAGATGAAAACACCACTTGAACTTTTGTTGAATGAAATCCCTGATTATACATTCTTTAAAGTGTTTGGGTGTGCGTGTTGGCCACATCTTCGTCCATATAACCAACGCAAGTTGGAGTTTCGATCTAAACAGTGCGTGTTTCTTGGCTATAGTTCTCTTCATAAAGGGTACAAATGTCTTCATGTTGCCTCTAACCGCGTCTACATCTCTCGTGACGTGGTGTTTGACGAGAACGTTTTTCCTTTTGCCGCATCTCCGGTCACCTCCCCCACTCCCCCTACACCTGAGCAACCCGCCGTACCATTGCCTGGTCAATTTGTTGATGCTGCTTATACTCCCTTGTTGCTACCTAACCATGGTGCAGGTACTGGACGTGGAGCATGCCTTGAGCTTTTGGATGTGGAGCATGCCTTGCCAGGTGCTGCCCTGCCGGAGACGGTCTTGCCGGAGCCGGTCTTGCCGGAGCCGGCCTTGCCGGGGGCGGCCTTGCCGGAGACGACCTTGCCGGCGACGGCCCTGCCGGAGACGACCTTGCCGGCGCCCTTGCCGGAGACTGCCCTGCCGGGGGCGGTCTTGCCGGGGTCGGCCTTGCCGGAGACGACCTTGCCGGCGACGGCCCTACCGGAGACGACCTTGCCGGCGCCCTTGCCGGAGACTGCCCTGCCGGGGTTGGCCTTGCCGGAGACGCCCTTGTCGGGGCCGGCCTTGCCGGGGGCGGCCCTGCCGGAGTCGTCCTTGCCGGGGACGGTCTTGCCAGAGCCGGCCCTGCCGAGGGCGTCCTTGCCGGGATCCTCGCTCTCCTCGCCAGGCATGTCACCTGGGCAGCTGCCTTCACCGCCATCTATTGCTCCTCTGCGTCCTCGTACGCGCAGTCAGAATGGTATTGTTCGGCCAAAGGAACGTACTGATGGCACGGTTGCCTGGATTGCGGCGTGCATGGCACAGACAGATGCTGACCCCACTGCCGAGCCTCGTCATTTTCAGGCGGCTCTTTGGATTCCTCATTGGCGCAATGCCATGGAACAGGAGTTTCAGGCGCTACAGAGGAACGACACTTGGCGACTGGTTCCTCATGTGTCTGGCGTCAACATCATTGATTCCAAGTGGGTTTTCAAGGTAAAGAAGCATGCTGACGGTTCCATTGAGCGTTACAAGGCGCGGTTGGTAGCAGAAGGTTTTAAACAACGGTATGGTCTTGATTATGAGGATACTTTCAGCCCAGTTGTTAAACCTACCACTATTCGGTTACTCCTGTCCTTGGCTGTTGCCAAAGGGTGGTCTCTGCGCCAGCTTGATGTTCAGAATGCTTTTCTCCATGGGGTTTTGGAGGAAGAAGTTTACATGCGGCAACCTCCGGGTTTTGTTGATCCAGCCCGTCCACATCATTTGTGTCGTCTTGTTAAGGCGCTTTATGGACTCAAGCAGGCTCCCCGTGCATGGCATGCCCGCCTGGGTTCGGTCCTTCGACAACTTGGGTTTACCCCGTCCACCGCTGACACATCTCTGTTCCTACTTCATCGTCCTGAAGTTACTATGTATCTGCTGGTATATGTTGATGACATTATTCTCATCAGCTCCTCCGTGTCTGCTGCGGATCGTCTGCTGTCTGCTCTGAGTGGTCACTTTGCTGTCAAGGATCTGGGGGCTCTCCATTACTTTCTTGGTCTGGAGGTTTCATGGTCTTCTGCTGGTCTGACTCTTACTCAGCATAAGTACTCTTTGGATCTGCTTCGCCGTGCAGGTATGCTGCGCTGCAAGCATGCTACCACCCCTATGTCTGCGACAGATAGGTTATCAGCTTTGGATGGTGACTTGCTCTCTTCAGATGATGCTACTGAGTATCGCAGTGTCGTTGGAGCCTTGCAGTACTTGACTATTACACGGCCTGATATTTCCTATGCCGTAAACCGTGTGTGCCAGTATCTTCATGCTCCGCGGACTTCCCACTGGTCAGCTGTGAAGCATATCTTACGTTATCTCTCTCATACTGTCTCCTATGGCTTGCATCTTCGGTCTACCGCTTCGTCTGCCCTCTCAGCCTTCTCTGATGCTGATTAGGCTGGGAGCCCGGATGACCGGCGATCAACGGGGGGCTATGTTGTCTTTTATGGGGATAACTTAATCGCTTAGAGTGCGCGCAAGCAGGCCACAGTATCTCGGAGTAGCACTGAAGCAGAGTACAAGGCGGTTGCCAATGCCACAGCTGAGCTCATTTGGGTACAGTCTCTGTTAAGAGAGTTAGGTATCTCTCAACAGCAGCCACCTGTTCTTTGGTGTGATAACATTGGTGCGACGTATCTTTCATCTAATCCAGTTTTTCATGCTCGTACCAAGCACATCGAAGTTGACTATCACTTTGTAAGGGAACGTGTTGCACAGAAGCTTCTTCATATCAAGTTCATCTCTTTCAAGGATCAACTTGCTGACATCTTCACAAAGCCTCTTTCACAACCTCAGTTTGAGGGTTGCAGGCACAATCTTAACTTGCTGTGTAGTTCAGGACATAGTTAAGTTTGAGGGAGGGTGTTAGACTATGTATTTGTATAGACTTCCGTATATACCCCTGTACTCTGTTTACCCCTTATATATATGAGATAGCCACACCCCATATTGAGTGTCGTGTAGTTTCCCTCAACCCTATGTTTTACAAATCCAACAAGTGTTATCGCAAAGCAGGGAACAAGTACAAATTTCTCAACTGCTCATGACCACCCATCAAGCAAAAATTACAAACCGCTTCTGATTCACTAAAATGTGAGGTAATTTTCAATAGAGATTCACTAAAACGTCTTCTAATTTTTTTTAACATCTAGCTTCTCATTTTTTATCAATTTGAACTTACTTGTTTTTTCTGTTTTTTAGCAACGCGAAATGAAGCAGTAAACAAGAGATGGGGGTCAGTACCTGCCGGTGCCAGCGGAGAAGCGTGGTGGTCTTTGCCAGCGAACATGGGGCTAACGATGATGTGAATCACGCCGAGCTGGACTATCGAGCATGGACGTCCTCGACCACCACGATTCCTCAGGTTGCACTGTTTCGCCACGGAACCACATGCGACGGAGTTGGAGCGGGGCACGCCCACGGCGGTGGGATTGAACTGACGGGGATTCCGGCGTTGAACTGCCTGTACTCGGTGGTTGAGGGATCTAGTCCGGGGCGACCGCCCCAGCGCCAAGAGTTGAGGTGGGTAAGGGAGGGCAGTGGCGAACGGAGGAGGAAGCAGGGGGTAGCCGCCTGCGTCGTTGGGGAGGGAGATGGCGAGCGGCGGCATGGGCGGTGGGAGGAAGTAGCTCGCGGTGTCGGAGATGGAGGCGGCGGCCGGCGGCGTGGTGGTCGGACGCGGCGTGGTGCATCGACCTGAACCTGTGGGTGAGGTAGGGGCAAGGGGGAATGAACTTTGCAGGTGAAAAACATGGTCCTAAAGACTTGTAATATACATGGTCAAGGAAAGATTTAGTTTGATTCACATAAACCAGAGCTCCTACTAGATCAGTAAGAATTTTTACTATAGTACTGCAAATCGATGAACGAAACCAGTGCATCTACAAGAGCATCTCCAATAGCTTGTCTATATGGACGTCTATACTCGTTTTTCACGACGTGAGCCCAAAACAGACGTCCAACAGCTTGTCTATATGGTCGTCCAAACATACACATCCTCTAAATCGACCTCGACAATGTCCACGCCTGGACAATATGAAGGCGTCGTCCAAACTCAGCTACAACCATGATTTCTCCCTCTTCCCAGTGGCGGCCCACTTGTCATGGTCCCTTATATAGACGTTCTGATGCAAAACTGGACGTGCATATGAAGGAATTTTTTTAGACCATTGTCTATATGAATATATAGACATCCAAATATACACATGCTATTGGAGATGCTCTAATAAGATGATGGGCGGACCAGCTTCAGCCTACTAGTTCAGTAAGGTACCAAGTTCTGAAAGCATGCTTCCCATCAATAATAAATAGGTTCAGAACCTCCTAATTGCAAGTTCAGAGGTGTATCTAATTGAAGAATGCACCGTCACAAAAAATATTTAGTGTTCTCTTACGTATTCAATGTTTGTTCATCGAAACTACATCTTTTTTGTTCCTTGAATCCTACGCCTCCAGGAAGTTGTATCCTAGCAGTACAATCACAGATTCAAAAGAAAAATACATCATCTGTCCAGGAAAGTTGTAGCAGCTGCTTCTACTTAAGCAAGGAACATCAAGGCATCTAGGTTAACAACTACCATGTGTCATTAGTGTACATAAGAGCAGGTATCTTTAAAAATTCAAAATTAATTGGCATCTTCTTTTTAGTTCAATTTGAGATATAGAACATATATTGTCCATGACTCCATGTTCCTTTAACATTTAGGCCGAGGCGATAAGGAAGACATTAGTACTTAACTCAATGTGATTTTTCAGATGAGAGCTTACATTCCACATGATTAGTACATTCACAAATATTACTAGCTTCAGTGGTATACTCTATTTTTTCATCATCATATTTTCCTTTGAACGAACACATAGATCATATAGCCAATTAAGTCACATTGGACTACTGACAATGACACTAACATAATAAAACTAAAGAATTAAGCAAAGTAGCAGTTCAATTCAGGAAACATCGGCTGCATATTTGACTCAAGAACCTATTTGAGGGGGGCAGAAAAGATACCGCCATATCCAGCTGTTTGGCACCAGGCCATGACGATCAGATCCGAGTAGGCTCGTCATCACGGAACTGGTGGCGTGGAGACCAGGGAACCACATGGCGTGGGAAACTTCCCTGGTACCAGGATCTCATCCCTGTGTAACATTAATCTCATATCTCTCTAGGATAGACCTTTCCTGGAGAAATAAGATGAACTGGAGGATTGGCACTTGCCTTTGTCATGGTAGTCATCTTCTGCTGTCAAGATGATAAGCGCATCCCAAACCTGACAACACATAACAACCAGAAGGTGAAAGTTTCAACATTATTAATTTGTCATCATTGATCTCACATAATCTTTGGCTTTTGAAGCTTAACACAATAATTTTACTTTCTAGTATGTTCGAATAACTCAGAAACTTGACTTTCTAGCTAAACTCAATATGAATTTTACCAGGTTTTTGTAGTTTTCAATTGTACCTCACTCTGACAAGTTTCATTTTTATCACCAACTCTTGTGCTATATTTTAGAACACTATATATACTAGGACTAGAACTATCATTTTTCTTTGTAAACAACAAGTACGAAAAGCATAATATGAATTTTGCTAATCGATATATTATGATGAACTGATGTAGGTCCTCTTGTTGAACTTCTACTTGCCATTTCCGAGCACTTTAAGGAAAACTTACCGAATAAAACAGATATGTGGGGGTGTGGCGGCACCGTGCAGCATGGCGTCCTCGCGGGAGAAGGCACCAAATTAATGCAGAGCAATCGGCTTGTGCACTGGCATGTCGTGGCAATCTCATATGTGTTTGTGTAAGTACTTGTGTTGGGCCATTCCGAAAATTATGTAGATAAAAATAAATTGGTAAGAAATACACCATGTTGTAACACTGGTACCGTTACGTGCTATACAAACGGTTTTTAACCCCTTCCCGCGACGTAGTTCCGAACCGTCGCCTTGCATGTGTGGGCGATAGGGGTGGGGTCATCCCACACGACACCGAAACATCGTCTGCGATGGTGCGAGCGCCTGCTGACGATTTGCCTAACGTAAACGTATGCGAAGTCATAGCCTATCCCACACGCCACACTTTGATGCTACGTTTGTGGTCAAGCACACATCCGAGACGATGGCACATATATATTCGTGTGCGATACTTATTCAGATCGCACACGCGAAACGTATGTCAGCCGTCTCTTGATCGTCCTACATTACACACGCACGCAGGTTCGTAACCGTTTGTACTATTAACGACAAGCGCACACAGTTACGGCGTGCAAACGCGTGTGTGACAGTGCGCGCATCCCACATGCGCAAAATATGCGACCGTGTGTTGTAAAGCTGATAATCACACACACTATTATTCAAACAATCGTGTATATGACACCATCACACACGGTTTAATCGTTCTAGCTGTGTGCGCTGTAATTTGTTACCTAATAGCTTATTTTCGTTTATTTATTATTAGAATTGGAAATTTCAAATTTTTAGTTATGAAATGTGGATTTCACATCCATCAATACATACCCTAATTACAATGGTTCAACAACCAATGCATAAATCAAAAGCTCAGTACATGTTCCATGGTTACATAGTTCGGTAGAAGATTAAATATGATGAACCACAATATATAGTACTAGAGGCGGTAAAGGTGAAGAGAGAATTGTAAATGCTTTTGGCCGTCGATGGTGTTGAAGAAGCAGAATACCCATAATGTGCCCTCCTCCATGCCAAAGGTGCGCACAACTTTTGTCCAACCCCTTGTGATGATCGTCCGTCCATCCTTCACCGCCTTCAGGAAGACTTCTAGACCGTTATCATGGTAGCATGAATTATATACTATAACCTTCGTTGCCTCCACATCGGTCAGGTAGTTTGCTAGGTAATCTTGAGTAAATTCCTTCGGAAACCACTGAAAAGAGACAACTTTCAGGTATTCATGTCTAATAGAGTAACTTGTTTTGGGATGGAAAAGAAGGCAACAGATTACTTACCATCCTAAAGTTCACTCATGTCTTGGATAAAGTATAAATAAAGAGTTTAACTCCAATCAGATGTCTCTTCTGCCTAACAATTTTTCTTAGTTTCCTCACTTGATGCTTGTTCATGTTTATCTCATTGCCCCATATGCAAAGGGGTCGAAGCGTGAATCAGTACCGCTGATATATGTACCTACAAGCAACAAATAAATGTTAGAACATAAGCTGCAATTGCACAAATGATGTAAAATATTATAACAAAATGGGAGGTGACTAACCTCGATGGTAAACAATAGCATCATGTATCGTAGCCCTACATAAGCACATAGAAAGGCGTGTTAAATACAACAGGGTTAACATCCACCAAAAATAGCAAATGTTAACTGAATGACAATATCTCTGGTGATATTTTCATTGCGAGGAGTAGCACGGTAACAAAGGGACATGTATTGGTGAATTTAAACTGGATGTGTTAACTTCAGAGTTCAGACAACCTAACATAGTCATTAAAACTTGTACCAGTGAAACAGAAATTGACACAGTTAAACATCACGTGCCAGTTCATATTGGTAAATACCGAGGGGTAGTTGCTGGGGTACTTCAACTCGGCCAGAGCCCGCACAAAGTCGGTGGCTAGGTGTTCCTTTTGGTCACAGCGTGGATCAGTACCGCTAACATATGTACCTACAAGCAACAAGTAAATGTTAGAAGCTAAACTACAACTGAACAAATGATGTAAAATACTATAAGATATTGGGATGTGACTAACCTCAACGGTAAACAACATCGTCGTGCATTATGAAACTGCGTAAGTACAAGGAAAGGCATGTCAACTACAACAGGGTTAACATGCACCAAAAATATCTAATGATAATTGAAGGACATCATCTCCAGTGATATCTTCTTTGCGAAGAGTAGCACGGTACCGAATGGACAGCGTAAATAATGGATATAACTGTTCACTACAGCAGGCTTAACAGCAACCTAGCATAGGCACTGTAAGTTTGTAACTGGTATTAGTAAAATTGAACTGGACAGTTCATACTTGAACAACACACTGCGCATAACTGAAATGAACAACGGACGTGTTGACTACATAGTACAGACAACCTAACATGGCAATTTAAATGTGTACCATTGAAACTGAAATTGACACGGTTAAACATTGCTATACTGGTATTCGTAAAAATGAACTGGACAGTTCATACTTGGTAAGTCCCGGGGGGTAGTTGCTTGGGGATTTCATCAAGGCCAGAGCCCGCACCAAGTTGGCGGCGTCGGCGGCGAGGTGTTCCTCCGGGTCGGCACGCATACCGTTCACCACGTCATCGACCGCCATGACCAGCTCCTCGACCTCCGCGTGATATGTGGTTGGGCTTACGCAGGGATGCTCGGTGATAGGGGGTGGGGATGTGGAGGCATGAGGGTGGTTCGCATGCTCCATCTGAGCTATCGGGCCAGGGCGGTGATGGAGATCGGAGGTTACCTCATTAGATCGACGAGCGAGACTGGTGCAGAACGTAGATTTGGTTGCGGCGGCGGCAGCGGTTTGGGCTGCAGTTAGAGCGGGGGGAGAGGGGGGCGGTGGGCATAGGGGGGAAATGTGATGGGTGGGTATGGGGTGGGAGGAATAACTGCTGAAATCGCGCGCCTATTGAAAATTTGGCGGCGAAACTCGAACCTTACGGGGGGGGGGGGGGGGGACACGCAACGCAGACGAAGCGCATCAAATACCCGTGTGCGAGAAAAGAGAAAATTGGTGATCCCGCGTCGGAAAAAATTCAAGTCTTCTCTCTCTCTTTTGCCATCGGACGCTTTGCAAACGGTTTGTTGTAAGAAAACGTTTGCCATTAAAGATGTATTATAAACACAAAAGACCTAGAAAATACACAAAATGGACTAAATACGATAAACGAGCCTGAAAATTGTGAAATTTGGACACGGTGCATTCTAGTGGGTATGTTGATCATAGAAAATAAATCAAGTTGAAAGGACCAAGGAAATATGGGTTCCCCTTGAAAACATGGCGATTTTCGCTCCCCGAACCATGAAACTCCATAGGTGATGGTCCGGTTTATGAAGAGTGTCTATCACGACATTATCCACACCTTCTCAATTTTTTACCGAATCATATTGAGGTCATGCAAGCGCACCACACGAGATAACATGTTCTTCTAGCATGTTTTCCATTTTTCTAGACTTACACAATAAATAAACGACACATCTATGGTTGCCTCTTCCCAAACATATCCTTTAAATTTGTATTAGTTTCCTATAAAATACATGAAAACTTATTCAACGACACAATTACGAATTTTCGAGTCCTTTTTGAACGCATTTTCATGTACAGAACGTTCTAACCTGAATTATAAGCACAAAGGACCTAGAAAGTACACAAAAGGGACCAAATACGATAAACGAGCCTGAAAATTGTGAAATCTGGACATGGTGCATTCTAGTGGGTATGTTGATCGTAAAAAATAAATCTAGTTGAAAGGACCAAGGAAATATGGGTTCCCCTTCAAAACATGGCGATTTTCGTTCTCCGAGCCATGAAACTCCATAGGTGATGGTCTAGTATATGAAGAGTGTCTATCATGACATTATCCATATATACCTCCTCAAATTTTTACCAAATCATATTGAGGTCATGCCTGGGCACCACACGAAATAACATGTTCTTCAAGCATGTTTTCCATTTTTCTAGAGTTACAAAATAAATAAACGACACATCTCTGGTTGCGTCTTCCCACAAATATATATCCTTTAAAATTGTATTAGTTTTCTATAAAATACATGAAAACTCATTCAACAACACAATTACGAATTTTCTAGTCCTTTTTGAACGCCTTTTCATGTACAAAACGTTCTAACCTGAATTATAAGCACAAATGACCTAGATAGTACACAAAAGGGACCAAATACAATAAACGAGCCTGAAAATTGTGAAATTTGGACATGGTGCATTCTAGTGGGCATGTTGATCGTACAAAATAAATCTAGTTGAAAGGACCAACGAAAAATATGGGTTCCCCTTGAAAACATGGCGATTTTCGCACCCCGAACCATGAAACTCCATAGGTGATGGTCCGGTTTATGAAGAGTGTCAATCACGACATTATCCATACCTCCTCAAATTTTTACCGAATCATATTGAGGTCATGCCCGGGCACCACACGAGATAACATGTTCTTCAAGCATGTTTTCCATTTTTCTAGAGTTACAAAAATAAATAAACGACACATCTCTAGTTGCCTCTTCCCACACATATCCTTTAAAATTGTATTAGTTTCCTATAAAATACATGAAAACTTATTCAACGACACAATTTCGAATTTTCGAGTCCTTTTTGAACGCCTTTTCATGTACAAAACATTCTAACCTGAATTATAAGCACAAAGGACCTAGAAAGTACACAAAAGGGACCAAATACGATAAACGAGCCTGAAAATTGTGAAATTTGGACATGGTGCATTCTAAGGACCTAGAAAGTACACAAAAGGGACCAAATACGATAAATGAGCCTGAAAATTGTGAAATTTGGACATGGTGTATTCTAGTGGGTATGTTGATCGTCTAAAATAAATCTAGTTGAAAGGACCAAGGAAAAATATGGGTTCCCCTAGAGAACATGGCGATTTTCGCTCCCTGAACCATGAAACTCCATCGGTGATGGTCCGGTTTATGAAGAGTGTCTATCACGACATTGTCCATACCTCCTCAAATTTTTACCGGATCATATTGAGGTCATGCCCGGGCACCACATGAGATAACATGTTCTTCAGGCATGTTTTCCATTTTTTCTATAGTTATAAAACAAATAAACGACACATCTCTGGTTGCCTCTTCCCACACATATCCTCTAAAATTGTATTAGTTTCCTATAAAATACATGAAAACTTATTCAACGACACAATTACAAATTTTTGAGTCCTTTTTGAACGCCTTTTCATGTACAGAATATTCTAATCTGAATTATAAGCACAAAGGACCTAGAAAGTACACAAAAGGGACCAAATACGATAAATAAGCCTGAAAATTGTGAAATTTGGACATGGTGCATTCTAGTGGGTATGTTGATTGTAGAAAATAAATCAAGTTGAAAGGGCCACGGAAATATGGGTTCCCCTTGAAAACATGGCGATTTTCGCTCCCCGAACCATGAAACTCCATAGGTGATGGTCCGGTTTATGAAGAGTGTCTATCACGACATTATCCATACCTCCTCAATTTTTTACCGAATCATATTGAGGTCATGCTTGGGCACCACACGAGATAACATGTTTTGAACACCTTTTCATGAATAAAACGTTCGAACTTGAATTATAAGCAGTAAATGCCTAGAAAAGTACACAAAAAAGACTAAGTATGGTAAACGAGCCTGAAAGAATGTGAAATTTGGACATGTTGCATTCTAGTGGGTATGTTGATAGTAGAAAAATAATAATGGAGAAACGACCAAGGAAATATGGGTTTCCCTTGAAACTTTGTGATTTGTTTGGGCAAACAGTTACTTTGCGAATGCCGTGTGCGTTCACCCCATTCTGCGGTGTGTTCTGTTTGGCTAGAACACCAGCCACACAGATCGCGCATGCGCACCGTAGGATGCACTGCGATCGAACGGCAATCCAAACTTCTCCTGCCACACCCGTATACTGTAGTTGGGATTTTAGTTCGTACATGCACTAAATTAAGGTCCCAACAAAAACTTTAATGGCAGTAATCACACACGGTTCATGTTTACGAACCGTTTCCTATGCGGACCCTCTACCCCGAGTCCCCGACCCTCTCCCCCTTCTTCCTCATTCGCATTGTTGTATACTTACTCGTTCTCGACCTCGGCCCGACCAAATCTTCAAGCTCGACGACGCCTGTCGCAGCCGGCTGCCGCCGACGAACGCAACCGTAGTGTCCATAGTGCAAGCACAAATAAGGCATTAGCAATTCAATCGAGCATTTACATGCTCAAACTGGTACAGTGCATAGTTGGCGGAGTAATTTACAAAACATTAGCTCGCTATTAATTTTACATCAATATAATAAATATGAACCGCGCGGGCACAAAAGTGCTACTGCCCCTAACGCCGACCCAGCACGCACAGCTGCCATCGTCCATCGATATCGTGTCGTTCCTTGGCTCAGGAGGACAGGAGTTTGCCAAGTCGATGACCTACACCTTGATCGACCGAGGAAGGGTCAGCCTCGACGACGGCGGCCGACAAGACCCTAACCATCGCCAATTCTACAGCAACGACCGCAAGTCCTCCCCCGGCGTCCGGAGTTGCGTCCTCCTCCATTTGGGACATAAGCCTGCGCCTCGTGCGGCGGCCACTGACGCAGTTGTCCTTGCGGCGTCATGGCTCCTGCTCCGCCGCCCGCACCATCCGACGCACTCTGCGCCGAGCCCGCTATATCGCCCGCTGGCTATCGCTAGTTGCTTTCAAGACGACCCTGGCTAACTTCTTGGCTTGCTCATGTCATGATTCCTGCCTCCTCTGGCTGTCGTCCGGAGAGGTAGCGGCATGGCCGTCGATCCTCAAGCCGACCATTGCGCACGCAGCCTCGTTCCGTCGTCGCCCAACTCCATATTGTCGTCGGCCATTGGGGGTTTGATGGTGTGTGTGGCAACTAGCCAGGGGATCATTGACTCGCCGCCGCCTGCCATCGTTGTGGTTATTTATAGCTAGCTGGTGCCAAGGGGGTTCGGGATTTTATCATTTATAATTTACCGTTGTGGCTGGAGCGTGCGCTTGCGCGGGAAGCATTTTCACAGTTTTTGAGTTCTTTTCCGTGCACACATAATCGCACACGGAACACATATAGCAACTGTCTACAATCGTGTATAGGGTCATAAATAAATATCACCACTCTTCGCTCTCCACCGTCTCTTTCCCCTCTCGCACCCCCCAAATTTGTCCTTCTTCTCCCCACTGTCCTCGCCTCCAAAAAATCCTCAACATTAGACATGTCATCCGCGCGGAGGACCCCGCTGCGGAGGAGCGCGCGGTTGAGGCAGGTATGTGCTGCTGAGGGTCCGGAGGCCTTGGCGCCGGTACGCGCTGCTGAGGGTCCGGAGGCCTTGGCGGCGGTACGCGCTGCTGAGGGTCCGGAGGCCTTGGCGGCAATAGCGGAAGAGATGAAGGTTACATCAAATCGGTTGCGGGCAAGCGCGGTTCTGTACGCGGAACGCGCGGCTGTGGCCTTCGAAAGGGCATCATGCGCCGACCAGTTCGCCGTTGCCTTGCCGGCTCCCGTGGATTTGGCCTCGATAAGGGCAGCAACCTCCTTACTGCAGTCTCCTACCGCTCTAGCACAGCGCGCAGCTCTTGACTATGTTGTTTACGACCGCTTTGAATATCTCTGTCGTAAGTGGGCCGTACGCAGGCATTTGACCGTGGACGGGATTTTCCATGAGACCAGAGCTACCGTGATGGGGTATGAGCAGAGGAAAGTCCGGGCCTATGAAGCGTTCAAGAATATGGTCATCGCCGACCCGAAAGCGGATCCTACTTCCATAGAGAGGATGTTGCATGAGTGCAGAAGCTATTTCTACATTGGCGAACCAACAAGCCAGCCCCGCAACAACGACGACGAGTAGCTGTTTCCATTTTGTTGTTTTCAGAACCTTGCTGATATGTAATGTCGCTATTATGTTCTTTAGTCGATTATGTAGGAGTGCGAAGGATAATTTGTGCTATCACTTTCTGAATCAAGTGCTTGATACGTCCATTTTGCATCATGATTTCCTACTGTTATTTACTTTGTGTTTTTGAACAATAATGCTTTGGGGAGTGATTCTAATGCCTTTTCTCTCATAATATGCAAGGTTTACACAAGGAGGGAGAATACAGGCAGCTGGAATTCTGGACCCAAGAAAAGCACGTCAGCGATACCTATTCTGCACAACTCCAATGAAGCTGAAATTTACGGGGATTATTTTTACATTTAATAAAAAAATACTGAGCTGGAAACTACCGGAGGAGGCCCCCCAGGTGGGCACAACCCACCAGGGTGCGCCAGGCCCCCTGGGCGCGCCCTGATGGGTTGTGCTCGGCCTGGCCCACCTCCGGTGCCCATCTTCTGGTATAAGGTCTCTCTTGACCTAGAAAAAAAATAAGAGGAGGACTTTCGGGACGAAGCACCGCCGCCTCGAGGCAGAAATTGGGCAGGAGCACTTTTGCCCTCCGGTGGAGCGATTCCGCCGGGGGAACTTCCCTGCCGGAGGGGGAAATCGAAGCTATCGTCATCACCAACACCCCTCTCATCTTTGAGAGGCCAATCTTCATCAACATCTTCAACAACACCATCTCCTCTCAAACCCTAGTTCATCTCTTGTGTTCAATCTTTGTACCGGAACCTCAGATTGGTACCTGTGGGTGACTAGTAGTGTTGATTACCTTGCGTAGTTGATTACTATATGGTTTATTTGGTGGAAGATTATATGTTCAAATCCAATATGTTATTCAATACCTCTCTGATCTTGAGCATATTTATTATTTGTGAGTAGTTACCTTTGTTCTTGAGGTTACGGGAGAAGTCATGTTGCAAGTAATCATGTGAATTTGATATGTGTTCGATATTTTGATGATATGTATGTTGTTATTCCCTTAGTGGTGTCATGTGAACGTCGACTACATGACACTTCACCATTCACGGGCCTAAGGGAATGCATTGTGGAGTAGTTATTAGATGATGGGTTGCTAGAGTGACAGAAGCTTAAACCCTAGTTTATGCGCTACTTCGTAAGGGGCTGATTTGGATCCAAATGTTTAATGCTATGGTTAGACTTTGTCTTGATACTTTTCTCGTAGTTGCGGATGCTTGCAAGGGGGTTAATCATAAGTAGGTTGTTAGTTCAAGTAAGAACTACACCTTAGCACCGGTCCACCCACATATCAAATTATCAAATTAGTGAACACGAATCAAACCAACATGATAAAAGTGACTAGACGAAATTCCCGTGTACCCTCAAGAACACTTTGCCTATTACTAGCGATTGTTCTGGCCTGTCCTTTGCCTCAAAAGGATTGGGCTACCTTGCTGCACCTTGTTTACCGTTACCGTTACTTGCTTGCTACCAATTATCTTGCTATCAAACTATCTGTTACCTACAATTTCAGTGCTTGCAAAAATTACCTTGCTGAAAACCGCTTGTCATTTCCTTGTGCTCCTCATTGGGTTCGACACTCTTACTTATCGAAAGGACTACGATTGATCCCCTATACTTGTGGGTAATCAGTGCTTATTACCACGAATCATCTGTGTTATTATCTGTCTGTGTTATTTTGTATCTTTCCACACAATTTAGATTACTGACCTGTTTGCTGGGCATCACACACATCTTGTTACGCCCAATTGGTTGTGTTATTTTGGCTCGCACATTTCATCAGAGCGCATGGTATGCCGTCTGTCGCACACATCTTGATCCGTGCAACCGTTTGTGTAGGCAGCATAGATGTTGTGCAGACAGAGCAAATCACAGTACACACAGACAAAACTACGAAACCCATCGGTGATGATTTCATCAATCGCTGACAAATTGTATACCAGCAACCGTTTGCCCACAACACACATAGGTTATTAACACCAATCGTTTGTGTTATTTCTTGTGTTCGCACACGATTGTGATTACTGACATGTTTGCCCTCTATCGCACACATCTTGTTATGCTGAATCGTTTGTGTTCTGCTATATCATCGCACGAAGTTTATGTAGTGAACTGTGTGCCCTATATCACACACATCTTTTTATACTGAATCGTTTGTGTTCTGCTATATTATCGCACACGGTTTGTAGTGATGAACTGTGTGCCCACTATCACACACATCTGGATCTGTGTAACCGTTTCTATTATCTTCGCTAATCACAAACAGTTCATAAGTACAAACTGTGTGCCGTAGATCGCACACGCAACTACTTTCTGAATCGTATTTGATGGATCCACCTTCGCACACAGTTCGTGCCATTAGCAACGGAGCTTGAACTATACCGTTTGCGATTCATGCATCGCACACAGTTTCGTCGAAGGGTCTCTCATTGATGTGTCGCGTTAGCCGCATCCTGCAGTAGTGTAAGCTGTTGATTACAGCCTTACAAGTATATGGGACTGAAACTTGGTGAAAACATCTGTTCCATATCTTTATTTTTCCTGAACATACATGAAAACACTGTGTCCCGCTGTAGCTCAGCATGAGTACCTGTACTTACGATCAACCTTTTCTCAACGAGATGTTTACACGGGAGTCTAGGGTGCTTGCATTAAAATGCAAAAATGCAGAGCTCCAATCATTATTTTTATATACTCAATTGAATTGAAGGGAGCTCTTGACCTATAAGATGCACTGGAAATGCATCCAAAGGTGAACTCAAAACAATTGAACCTCCAGGAAGCCTTACGACGAACTGGATAAGGGCTAGAGCTTTTTCTTTGCTGGTGAACTCCACGTCCTCCACCGGCGAGCTCCAGCCACGAACCCACATCCAGCTTAATTGTGGTCACCGGATGAGAAACAAAATAGAACCAGTATGATAGGGAGAAAGTTGAACCGGATCCAGGGTCGGAGCTCGGAGTGGCCTGCACGCAACTCGTTGAGCAACTGACGGTGGAGCATGTAGTTGGACTGTCGAACTGGAGGTCCTTGATCCTGCGGCTCCCCGAAATGCAACTGTCGCACATGCCTCACCCCACCTCCGCCTCCCCTTTGCAGCATCAGCGCCTTCCCTGATGTCGGTGTACGACAATATATGGGACCTATGGGGCCCCTTTGCGGTTCAACTGTGGGGATCCTCGGACACAAAGAGCATCGCCAATCTAAGCGCACTCGAGGGTTTAGACAGGTTTAGGCCGCTTGGAAGCTTAAAACCCTACGTCCTGTGTTTTGAGGATTATGTGAGCCCAAAGTACAGGAGTGCTACAGCCCGACAAGGAATGCTCAAGGAGTGCGGCTGCGCGTGCAAATGGGCAGAGTGTCGACCTTTGTAAAGGTAGCCATGGGCCTCCTTTTATAGGCTAAGGGGCTACCACGGTGGCTAAAATGGTCATAACACGTGGTAAATAGTGGCCGCTATCACTGCCAAAATTACTGGCAGGAGCTATAGTGGGAAATACCGAACTCTGACGGACTAGGACAGGCACATTGAATGCGCCTTGAGGTGTCACGTTGGTGACGTATCCCAACAAGAATCGCGTATCCTTCTGTGTCGTTCGCCCAACTACCTCTTATTCCTTTGCCATGTCATGGGACGGATGTCATTAAAGCTGTTGTAAATCCACTAAACTGTCACGCATCCTGACAAGCTCTACCTCATCGCCTGCCTGGTCGAAACCTAGATGATGTAGACAATCAGCCTGGCGACGTGGAGCGATGGCTTGGCGGTGGAGATCTTGGCGGGTGTGCGTGCACTTGGGTCTTCTCCATCGGCAAGAATGCTTGTCGGTTGCTTTGATCCTTGCCTGGCGCTGCCCTTGAGGCTGGAGTTCGCCCGGTAAGGTCTTGCCGGCCTGGAGGCCACGATCGTTTGTGCACAAGTCCGGGTACTAAGGGCCCCGTTCTTCAGTACGCCGACAGGAGCCCTCGGACCTAGGCCACACTTGAGTCTGTGACGCTGTTGGGATAGGCCCAAAGCAGTGCACAGATACGCGTGGCCGCATTTTCCTGCGGTTATAATGATGATTTTTACTGCCTTGCCCCATGATGCGCCTTGAACGCGGGTCGTGGGAGCGGTGGAGCGAGATGGCGTCTGAGGGGACGCGCCTAAAAAAACGCGCCGCGTTTGGACTGGGAGAGGTGCCTCTGCGTAAGCCCCCTTCCATTACAGTGTCCCTCGCGACGCGTGTTCTCACACGAGGCACCGTATTGGTTGGAAAGGGCGGCCACCCAAGCGACACGCTTGGCAGTGAGTGGTCATCTCGGACTGGGAACAGCCAGCCCCCGTTCCTTCCCTGTGGAGACAAAAAAACCAACGGGCGCTGCTCATCTGCCTCTTGTCATTCCATGTCATTAAGCACCGTCGCCCTCCCTCTTCGTCTTCCTCCTTTTACTGTGCCCCGTATGTTGCGTGTTTGCATGCAAGGCCTGGCATTGGCCAAAAAGGGCGGTCACTGGTGTAGTGCTTCCGCCAGCGTGCAATTGCCTCGGGTCGCGAAGAGCCAGCCCCCCTCCTCCGTCTTATTCCAATAAATAGGTGGGTCGAGGGGGGGCGATGCTCATTCGCATCTCTCGGCTTCAGCTCGCCAGTTCGCACCATTTTCTTCTTTCTTTCACCGTCTCCTCTAGCGATCCATTCCCGGGATGGCGAGGGGCCGTGGTCGTGGTCGAGGGTCCGTCGTTGCTGCGAGGGTCGCCCCCCGGAGTCCGATGTGCATCGTGGTGACAGCGGCGGCGGTCGGCTCCAGCTCCCGTGGAAGCGCGGCGTCCACGGGCCGCGGGGGAATGCCCCCCTCGAACCGCGATGGTCGTGGCGGTGCTCCCCTCCTGCCGCCTCACATGGTGGTTCACTCGCGGGAGGAGGCGCACGAGTTCGTTGTGGTGCTGCCCTGTCGGCCCAGGAGCTAGCTGCATCTTCCTTACCCCTTAGCGAGGGCCATGAAAGGCAGTAGACCCATGGGGCTGTGGATCCGGGTAGATGGCTGCTGCAATGGCCCTGCTTGGGTGGCGGTCGACCTTTCCCCCGGAAGCGCCTTGTTCTTGACGCGGTGGTGGAAGTCATTCGCCCGCTTCCATGGCCAGGGGCCAGGGCATCTCCTTCAGTTCAAGTTTGACGGGGACGCCACTATCTCCGTGAAGTTCTTCGAGGCTTTCGGCGTCCGTCTGGAGTGCTGCGCAGAGAGCTCGAGCAGCAGCGACTTCGACTCCTCTAGCGACAGCGACGACGACAGTGTCCTCGGTGTTAAGCACGAAGAAGCGACTAGGCGCGCGCGGCGCCTTAGCTAGGTTTTGGAGATGGGTCGATTGATGTGGACATGAGGCTCCATCCACGGGACCTCGTTTCCGGATCAATCACCACATCTTAGTGGTAGATCTCCTTTTGTGTTTAGATTGTACCCGATGTAACCCTGCGGGGACGCAAAGAAAAGTTGTTGGGTACTTTCCGCTAAATATTCAAGCACTTATTATGTTTAATGAATGGATTTCCCCCCTTAAACGCAGTTTCGCAGTTGTATGTTTTTGATCCCTACGCTTGCCGGAAACGCCTGCCGGTGCGCACATCTTTACCGCGAGCGCTTTTAGGAACGGATCCTTAGCAGCCTACCAGTAATGCCGCTGTTGGCATGGCCACCTTGCCATCCTTGCCACGGCTACTTAGGATGTTGAGAAGGCTTGAAATAACCAAGAGCACAAACAATTTCGACAAGGGTCTTACGCGTGTAGGTTTTCTTACACAAGCGTTAACTTTGTTCGAGGGTGAAGCTTGAATTTTTAAGAAGTTTTTGTGACTTAGCTTTCTCTTTGTTGTATCCCTTGCCGCAAGGTGCTCGTCCTTGAACATATTTGTAGGTGTCCATACCGTCACTCCCCCTGGGAAGACCTGCACGCAGGGGCGTCTTCTCCCCTTTGAGAAAAAGAGAGAAGAGAAAATAGAGGAGGCCAGGAACCTTAGTGGTTTAATAATCAGCTTATGCAAGTAGGAAGTGATCCCAACATTTCATGTAAGATGCATAAGATAAATATGTACTTTGACAAGAGGTTGTAGAACACTTAGCTTTATTGATTACGCATTTGTGTTGGTTGATGTATTTGCTTGGCATGCTATTGGCATGCTTCACACGTATTCACCATCGCCAAGGCATCTTGAAGGGATGTTGTCTAATAGAAACCTTGCTGGAACACTTTTCCGACAAGGGCTCCTGATCCGATGTGGGAGCCTCAGATTCCTTCATGTATTTCCGCCAACAGTCGTCGTCCTTCTTCCAAGGGAATTGATACGTATCCAACGTATCTATAATTTTTGATTGTTCCATGCTATTATATTATCTATTTTGGATGTTTTATATGCATTAATATGCTATTTTATATTATTTTTGGGACTAACCTGTTAATCTAGAGCCCAGTGCCAGTTTCTATTTTTTCCTGTTTTTGAGTTTTACAGAAAAGGAATATCAAACGGAGTCCAAACGGAATAAAAATTTACGGTGATCATTTATGGACCAGAAGAAGCCCACAGAGCATTGGAGGTGGGCCAGAAGAGTCACGAGGCAGCCACAAGCCTAGGGGGCGCCCCCCCTAGGGCGCGCCCCCTGGCTTGTCGTCGCCTCGTGGCCCCCCTTGACTTGATTCCAACGCCAAGTACCCCTATATATCCAGAAACCTCCAGAAAGAAACCTAGATTGGGAGTTCCGCCGCCGCAAGCCTCTGTAGCCACGAAAAACCAATCGGGAGCCCGTTCCGACACCCTACCGGAGGGGGAAACCATCACCGGAGGCCATCTTCATCATCCCGGCGGTCTCCATGACGAGGAGGGAGTAGTTCACCCTCGGGGCTGAGGGTATGTACCAGTAGCTATGTGTTTGATCTCTCTCTCTCTCGTGTTCTTGAGATGACACGATCTTGATGTACCGCGAGCTTTATTAATATAGATGAATCATATGGAGTTTTCCCCTCTCTATCTTCTTGTGATGAATTGAGTTTTCCCTTTGAAGTTTTCTTATCGGATTGAGTCTTTAAAGGATTTGAGAACACTTGATGTATGTCTTGCGATGGGATATCTGTGGTGACAATGGGGTATTCTATTGATCCACTTGATGTATGTTTTGGTGATCAACTTGCGGGTTCCGTGACCTTGGGAATCTATGCATAGGGGTTGGCACACGTTTTCGTCTTGACTCTCCGGTAGAAACTTTGGGGCACTCTTTGAAGTTCTTTGTGTTGGATTGAACATGATGAATCTGAAATTGTGTGATGCATATCGTATAATCAAGCCCATGGGTACTCGTGGTGACATTGGAGTATCTAGGTGACATTAGGGTTTTGGTTGATGGGTATCTTAAGGTGTTATTTTAGTACGAACTCTAGGGCTGTTCGTGACACTTATAGGGATAGCTCATACGATTGATCGGAAAAGATAACTTTGAGGTGGTTTCGTACCCTACAATAATTTCTTCGTTTGTTCTCCGCTATTTGTGACTTTGGAGTGAACTCTTTGTTGCACGTGAGGGATTTACATATGATTCAACTATGTCAGTATTATTGAGATAACTTGCACTAGTGAAAGTATGAACCCTAGGCCTTGTTTTCAAGCATTGCAATACCGTTTTTGCTCAGTTTTGTTACTTGCTACCTTGCTGTTTTTATATTTTCAGATTACAAAAATCTATATCTACTATCCATATTACACTTGTATCACCATCTCTTCGCCGAACTAGTGCACCTATACAATTTACCATTGTATTGGGTGTGTTGGGGACACAAGAGACTCTTTGTTATTTGGTTGCAGGGTTGTTTGAGAGAGACCATCTTCATCCTACGCCTCCCACGGATTGATAAACCTTAGGTCATCCACTTGAGGGAAATTTGCTACTGTCCTACAAAACTCTGCGCTTGGAGGCCCAACACGAGTCTACAAGAAGAAGGTTGCGTAGTAGACATCAGGAATGCACTTCAATTTCACCCTGTTTGGTCTCCTCTTATACAGAGTGATTTCCACGAATTGATACATGCTTGACTGTCGGGCTACTCTTTTAGCTTCCCCTTGTTCCTCGGGGAGATCTCCTGTCTAGAGGTATAAGAGGATCTGATGTGCCCATGCCAGAGCTTGTGGCTCGATGACGAGGACCCAAGGCATTTCTTCCGCTGGAGGAGCGCTAGCTTCCACAGCAAGGACCATCGGGTATGCCGGAGTTTGCTGCTCACCGACAGGCGTCTTGTCGCCCCCGGAAACCTTCTTGGTGGCCACTGATGGTTCTGCGGGGAAATAGTCGCCAGAGTTGATCTTTCTTTTCTTGGTTTGCCACATTGATGGAGTGACCGAAGGTTGAGTTAATCGGAGTACAAAAGTGTCTGGCTCCACAGGTAGCTTCTGCGCAGCTCGCTTTGATAGGTCATCAACAGTGCTATTTTCAGCACGAGGGATGTGCTCTGTCTGTAGACGGTCAAAGTGCTCTTCCAATTTCCTCACTTCCTCTACATACGCTTCCATCAAGGGACTGTGGTAGGACTTGTTCACTTGGCGTACAACAAGTTGTGAGTCTCCTCGGACTATCAATTTTCTGATGCCAAGGTCAGTTGATATCCGTAGTCCGGCAAGCAACCCTTCGTACTCAGTTGTGTTGTTAGTTGATGCCTCCTGGGGAAAATGCATCTGGATCATATTCTTGAGGTGCTCTCCGGTGGGTGCGACAAGAAGCACTCCGACACCGGCGCCTTGCAGCGAAAAAGATCGTCAAAGTACATGATCCATTCTTGAGGTGTTCCCTTGTCGTGGAGGGCTATTTCTGGGATTTCTTGCTCTTGCGTTGGCATCCATTCTTCGATGAACTCTGCCAAGGCTCTACTCTGTATTGTTGCCGTGCTTTCAAAGCTCAGGTCAAAGCTTGCCAGCTCCAACGCCCACTCAACAATCCTGTCGGTTGCCTCTGGATTCCTCAGGATGCGTTGCAACGGAAAGCGAGTGACGACAATGATATGATGCGCTTGGAAGTAGTGGCGCAGCTTCCGGGAAGCCATGAGAAGGCCGAAAAGCAGTTTCTGCACCCCAGAGTACCTTGACCTAGACCCTTGTAGGAGAGAGCTGACAAAGTAAACTGGTCGCTGCACCATCTTCTTCTTTTGCGATGTCTACTGTTCTGCCTCTTGGGCCATGCTTGTGTCGTCGGCTCCTTGGCTTGCCGGGGCCGAGTCCGGCCCGCCGGCTACCAGCTCGGGGGTTACCGCATCGTCCTCCTCAGGCTCCCTCTCTGCCACCAGCGCAACACTAACCACTTGATTTAATGCCGCTAAGTACATCAGCAACGGCTCTTGCGGTCTAGGTGCGACTAGGATTGGTGTTGAGGATAGGTACTTCTTCAAATCCTGCATTGCTTCTTCCGCTTCTGGAATCCATGTCATTGGGTCTGCCTTCTTCAGGATTTTGAAAAACGGCAGGGTGCGCTCTGCGGATTTGGAAATGAACCCGCTGAGGGTGGCGATGCAGCCCACCAAGCGGCGTACATCCTTGACGCTCTTCGGTGCCTCCAACTGCTCGATTGCCTAAATCTTGTCGGGGTTGGCTTCGATCCCCCGCTATGACACAAAGAACCCGAGGAGCTTGCCGGACGGGACTCCGAACACACACTTCTCGGGATTGAGCTTTAAGTTGATCTTGCGCAAGTTTGCAAAGGCTTCTTCTAAGTCTTGAATCAGCATGGCCCGCCGGCTACCAGCTCGGGGGTTGCCACCTCGTCCTCCTCAGGCTCCCTCTCCGCCACCAGCGCATCACTAACCACTTGATTTGTTGTCGCTAAGTACATCAGCAATGGCTCTTGCGGTCTAGGTACGACTAGGATTGGTGTTGAGGACAGGTACTTCTTCAAATCCTACAGCGCTGCTTCCGATTCTGGAGTCCATGTCATTGGGCCCGCCTTCTTTAGGATTTTGAAAAAGGGCAGGGTGCGCTCTGCGGATTTGGAAATGAACCTGTCGAGGGCGACAATGCAGCCCGCCAAGCAGCGTACGTCCTTGACGCGCTTCGGTGCCTCCAACTGCTCGATTGCCTCAATCTTGTCGGGGTTGGCTTCGATCCCGCACTATGACACAACGAACCCGAGGAGCTTGCCGGACGGGACTCCGAACACACACTTCTCAGGATTGAGCTTTAAGTTGATCTTGCGCAAGTTTGCAAAGGTTTCTTCTAAGTCTTGAATCAGTATGGCCTTGTCCTTGGTTTTGACCACTATGTCATCCATGTATGCCTCCACATTCCTATGTAGTTGCAGCCCAAAACCAATCTGGACGGCCCTTGCAAAGGTAGACCCAGCACTCTTTAGCCCAAAAGGCGTACGCTTGAAGCAGTCTGTGCCACATGGGGTAATGAACGATGTTTTCTCTTCGTCTTCCTTGGCCCTGAAGATCTAGTGGTAACCAGAGTAAGCATCAAGGAAAGACAACAGATCGCAGCCGGCAGTTGAGTCCACTATTTGATCGATGCGCGGCAATGGGAAGGGATCTTTTGGACAAGCTTTATTGACATCAGTGAAGTCGATGCAAAGTCTCCACTTCCCGTTCGCCTTGCGCACCACCACAGGGTTTGCCAACCAGGTTAGGTGGATCACACCTCTGATCAGACCCGCTGCTTCGAGCTTCTTGATTTCTTCGACAATAAACTCTTGTCACTCCAGGGCTTTCTTCCAGACCTTCTGTTTGATGGGGCGTGCATGGGGACAAACAGTAAGGTGGTGCTCGATCACCTCCCTGGGAACACCGGGGATGTCAGTTGGTTGCCAGGAAAACACATCGACATTCGCCCATATGAAGGAGACGAGCACGCTTTCCTATTTGCTGTCGAGGGTGGAACTTATGGTGAAGTGCCGCCTTTGCCGTCATCCCGCGCATCCACTTGCTTCATCTTAGGGATGGTCACCTTGTTTTTCTTGCTCCTCGCGGAAGAGGTCTCTGGTAATTCATTGATGGGCGTGTTGCACTCTGCGGCGCGCTTCGCGGAATCCTTATGAGACTTGCCGGAACTCTTGTTCTTGTCTTTCCCCCCGGGAACTTTGCCGGCATGAGCAAGTGCCTTGTCGGCGGATGCTGCCACTGCCTCGTGGAAGAGCTTGTCGACGCAGAGGACTGCGTCGTTGTTGTCAGCGTGGATGGTGATGACGCTCATCAGCCCTGGCATCTTGAGTGTATTGTAGGCGTGGTGAGATTCTGCCATGAACTTTGCCAGCGCCGGTCGGCCCCAGATTCCATTGTACGGTAGCAACATCTTTATAACATCGAAGACGACCCTTTCTGTCCTAAAGTTGAGCTCACTGCCCAACATCACCGGCAGAGTAATCTTCCCCTTGGGCTGATATCTTCCCGGATTCACCCCTTGGAAGGACCCTGCCAGTTTGAGATCCATGTCAGGGATCTGTAGTCGTCTGATCACGTCGAGTGATATCAAATTCAAGTCGGCCCCACTGTCGACCAACATCTTTCTGACCTTGAGATCGCGGATTGTTGGTGATCCCAACAACAGCACACACCCGACAACAGTGATGCGAGCAGGGTGATCCTCAGCGTCGAAGATGATGTGAGTGTTGGACCACTTGAGGGTTTTCTTGCCTCCATCGCCGGCTCTGCTGCGTTGACTTCATGGGCCCATTGCTTGAGCTGCCGGTGGGAGGAGTGCAAAGATGCGCCCCCGTCAACACACATTGCATCTACTTCCTTCTGGAATTCTTGGCCATCAGATCCCTCTTCATCTTCGTCATCATCATCGTCTTCGTCATCTAATTTCTTGTCTCGGCCTCTAGCAGGCTTCTCTTTTTGCTGCTTGGCCTTGCCGCGGCGGCCGCCATGGCCACCATGGTTTTTATGGCGGGATCCACCTGCACCGTCTTGGCCCTTCACCTTGTCACGCCTTTCGTACTCTTGCTTTTGCTTCTCCGCAAGTTGTTCTACTTGGCGGCATTCGGTGATGTCATGTCTCTTCTGAGGTGGATCTTATAGTATGGCCTGCCGGTCTTCTCTGCTGTTGCGGCCTCGTCGTCTCCGGAGCAGGCGGCAGCCTCCTTGCCGGATCCTTCGGACTTGGCCTTCTTGTTGGTGTTGGAGTTGCCGGTCCCTTCGATAGCCATGACTGCCTTGCCTTTACACTTTCGGTTGCGCTTTCGGCCCTTTTTCTTGGAGGCGGACGCATCTACGTCGTTATCAGAGTCGACCTCTGCACCAGCATCCTCTCCAGGGAGCCTCCTCCCTTCTTCAGCGCGTGCACATTTGTCAACCAGAGCGTAAAGCTCGGTGACATCCCGCACCTTGTTGATGCTCGTCTCTTCAGGCATCCGCCGATTACGCACGTTCGTATGGAACGCGGCAATCACCGCGGCAGGATGGATATCTGGGATGTTGTGTTGCACACGGCTGAACCTCTGAATTATTTGCGGAGGGACTCGCCATCTCTCTGTGGAAGCACATGCAGATCGTTGGGCTGTTCTGGGAGTTTATGACCCCCATGGTATGCGCCAACGAACTGGTTGCACATATCCGCCCAAGAAGAGATGGACCCCTCTAGTAAGTTCATCAACCAACTCCTCACATTGAGCTTGAGCGCCAGCGGGAAGTAGTTGGCAAATACTTTCTCATCGCGCCCCCGACAGCCTGCACCGTGATGGTGTAGATGCCGAGAAACTCAGATGGGCTGATCTTGCCGTCGTATTTGTCCGGCAGTTCAGGCTTGAAGGCTCTACTGGAGGGCCAGCGGACTTGCCGCAACTCGTGGGTGAAAGCCGGGCAACCCACCTCATAAGGTAGGCTGCCAGGCACCCCCGGCGCAGGCTCGTCGATGGCTGGGTCCGCATGGTCATTCGATCGGCGACGCGTCTCCCGCCGCCTCTCGATGGTGGTGCGGGCGTCCTCCTTGCGCCTATTGTTCAAGACTTGGCGCTGGTCACATTTTTGTCGCGGGACTATCGACGCGTAATACACTTCATCCTGCACGTCGGTCCGGTGGGAAGGTTTTTGTTGCTTTGGGGGAAACTGTACCGTGTGTGCCCCGCCAGCCTCGCGCCTGGTGGTGGGCCTCGCAGGAGCCGCGTGGCGTGCGCGCGAGGGACCTAGCACGTCTGGCTTGTCACGATTTGCGAAGCTCAGCAGGCTTCGTATGGTCACCCTCCAGTCCTCCATCTTCTCTGGCGAAGGCGGGAAGTTCAGTAGCAGTTGGACTTGCGCCATAGCTTACTCTGTGGTCTTGGGCATGGAGTGGTGCGAGGCATTGGTGGCGCTCTTACTCCTGATAGTGTCAGGGAGAGCGCTCTCCCGTCCTGTCGCATGCCGCATGTCTTTTCCAGGAGGTTGACAATGAACATGGCCCTGTGCATCATGAGAATGGCGCATAGGGGTCTTGTCCAGACGCCGTCTGGGGTCGTCACCCTGAGGGCGCTGGTCACGGTTGTCTTGCGAGGTGTGCGGCGGAGGTCCCCGGTTGCCGCCGGCACGAAACACCGCGACGACGGGATCCAGGTCGTGACCCGTGGAGCTCCGCGCGGTGTTGTGGTTGCGCTCACCAGTTCGGTGAGTGCGGGTGTCGCCCCTGTCTGCTTCGCCGGTAGCTGCCTGCGAGGGTAGCTTGGACGAAGACGGGATGGGAGCCGACGCGCCCTTGGCTTTCTTGGGAGACATGGGCATCGATGGAGTCGTTGGTGATAACACGCAGAAATTGGTGAAGGTTCGCGCACGGGAACCCCTACCTGGCGCGCCGAAGATGTCGGCATACGACAATCTATGGGACCTACGGGGCCCGTTTGCGGTTCAACTATGGGGATCCTCGGGCACAAAGAGAATCACCAATCTATGCGCACTCGGGGGGTTTAGACAGGTTCGGGCCGTTCGGAGGCATAAAACCCTACGTCCTGTGTTTTGTGATTATATGAGTCCAAAGTACAGGAGCGCTACTGCCCGACAAGGAATGCTTGAGGAGTGCGGCAACGCTTGCAAATGGGCAGAGTGTTGACCTTTGTAAAGGTAGCCATGGGCCTCCTTTTATAGTCTAAGGGGCTACCACAATGGCTAAAATGGTCATACACGGGGTAAATAGTGACCGTGCCTGCCAAAATTACTGGTAGGTGCTATAGTGGGAAATACCTAACACCGACGGACTAGGACAGGCGCATTGAATGCGCCGTGAGGTGTTACGTTGGCGATGTCTCCTAGTAAGAATCGCCTCTCCTTCTGTGTCGTTCGCCCAGCTACCTCTTATTCTTTTGCCACGCCATGGGACGAGTGTCATTAAAGCTGTTGTAAATCCACTGAGCTGCCACGCGTCTCGACAAGCTCTACCTAATCACTTAACTGCTCGACACCTAGCTGATGTAGACAATCAGCCTAGCGACGTGGAGCGATGACTTGGCGGTGGAGATCTTGGCAGGTGCGATCGCAGTTGGGTCTTCTCCCTCGGCAAGGATGCTTGCCGGTTGCTTTGATCCTTGCCTGGCGTTGCCCTGGAGGCTCGAGTTCGCCCGACAAGGTCTTGCCGCCCTGGAGGCCACGATCGTCTGTGCACAAGTCTGGGTACTAAGGGCCCCATTCTTTAGTACACCAACACATGATGATGCAGCTCGTACTACAGCTCGTGGGGGGAGGTATAGGAGGCTAGTGGCGCTAGGGGACGAGCTCATCCCCAGCGCGGCGGCGGGGGAGGAAGGATGCTGGGGGTGTGACACCGGGGTAGGGAGGAGGCTGGGGGAGCGACGCCGGGGAAGGGAGGAGGCTGGGGGTGCGGCGCCGGGGAAGTCAAGATGCCAGGGGCGCGACGTTAGGGAAGGGATGAGGCTGTCGGCGCGGTGCAGGGAGGAGGCAGTGTGTTTTTTTCGTTTTGGGGGAAGGTAAGTTCGTGGGCTTTTCGTACGAGTTGGGGAATTTTTGATTGGGTCCTTACAGGGCTGGTATTAATATATATATATATATAGTGATATATATAACACTATTCTGATCATGGAATCAGAATAATATTCTGATAACCCATCGCAGCAGTAGCAGTTGAACTACACCCGATGGCAGGTTGAACTTTCGCTAACATTGTCCAAATGGGGCTTGCGATATATCGTTGGAAAGTTGTGGACACCAAGGTCATATCCTAAGTTGAATTTTTGGCAAAACCTATACGATTCAAGAGCAGTTTTGCAAACCGTTTTTCTTCATATAAAAAAACGTGAATCGTACTTTTGAGCCCATTTCTAAACCGTTTATCAAAATGAGGCAAATGATATGGGGTTGGAAAGCTTTTGTATATCTGCTCATTTCACATATAAAAAGTTTTCCCAAATTCCATACAGTTAAAGAGCAATTTGAAAAATGGCTGAATTTCTAAAACCGAACAGTCGAGTTCATATTTTTAGGTTAATTTGAAAACAGCTAGTCCGATTGATGAAAATGACATGGTGTTGGAAAGCTTATGAAAATGCGCTTCTTTTTCGTATAGAAAGTTTTTTTTTCAATTTTAAACTATTTAAAAGTAATTTTGAAAATGGATGAAGTCCCACCGAGATCGTATTTTCGCTTCAATTTCTAAATGGTTTGCCGGAATGCAGCAAATAATATTGCGTTGGAAAGCTTGAAAGAACGCAAAACATATATATATATATATATATATATATATATATATATATATATATATATATATAATGTTTCGTCCAATTATTTACGGTTTTATGTCAATTTTGAAAATGGAGAAAAACTTTTTTTGGCCGTAATTTTCGCAAACTTTATCGGAATGGGGCAAATGATATACCGTTGAAAACCTATGAAAAAACGGAACTTTTTCATACGGAAAATTTTCTGTAATTCCAAGTCGTTTCAAGTAATTTTGAAAACAACGGGATAATGCGTCCTGCCTTTATCGCGAAACAGATTCTTCAAAAACGCACCGTGTGAAGAACTTGAACTTCCGGGCATGTCTACTTGAACTACACTCTGTTTTTCATGTGCTATTTGTTGCTCGTAACTCCCTAGCTACTTGCCAAAATTGAGCAAATGATATACTGATGGAAAGTTGTTGTAAACATGCAACTTTCCTGTGTTGATCTTTTTTCATACTCGCGACGGTTTAAAAGATTTTTGTGAATACATAAAAAAGTGTTTTTAAGGTATACACGAAACTTTTAAACTGTTTCTCGGAATGAAACATATAATATACCGTTCGACAGCTTATGTATAGAAGCAACTTTTTCATGTAGACAGTTGTTACAAATTCGTTGTGTTTGAGAGCAGTTTTTAAAATGGAGAAAACAACGTTATTTTCTGCCATTTTTAAAACATGTAATTTAAGGTCGGACGTCCCGCATTATAAAATTTGAACCGTGCACGGAGGAGCACGTGAACTTCTTGGAAAAACCTTTTAGGATTTAAGTTTTTTTATTCTTTTATGCTTATCTGAAACGCAACCCGTGCAGTAGTTGAACTTCTCGCTGTTTTCGCATTGAACTTCTGTCTCGTATTTTTGTTCATAATTCCTCACCCGTTTTGTCGGAGTTGCACAAATGATATACCAATAGAAACCTGTTGAAAATACACATTTTTTCTTATACGGTTAAACTTTTCTTTTCGAACAACATACACCAATTTGTTTTAAACGATTTTTAATAAGAATATTTATATACCATTTCAAAGTTGTTGAATAGGAGGAAATATTTCATGTAGAGCATTTGTGTTCCAATTTTGTAATGAATTGAGAGAATAATTTTAAAACAAAATTTTGTGTTCCTTTTGCACAAGTAAATACACTGTGAACCTCCTTTACAAGAATTTTGAACTTCCTGGGCCGACCACGTGAACTTCTAGCAAAACTCTTTTTAGACTTTACCATTCTATTCTTTTTTTCTTATAACAATTTGAACTTCATGTTGGTTTTATTTTCTATTAGCGGTTAGAATCCGAGTTTTTAGTAAACATTGAACCGCTCCGTTATTTTAATTTGAACCTCTAGGTTTAATTTAGAAACGGGGAAATCCATTTTCTAATTAAAATTTTCAACTATTTCTGTTATTTTAATTTGACCTTCCGTTGTGGATATTTTGATGGTATGCTCCTTTTTTATTCGAACTTGTTGCAATGAACATTTTTAGGTTTCATTTTATTACTTTTTTCTCATCCGAACTTGTGGTGTTGGCACACACCCACACATAAAACACATTGTTGGCATGGGAATTTTTCATACACATATTTCTTTTATAAGATATTTTGAACTTCTGTTTTTTGTATGTATGTACTTCTGATTTATTCAAGAAATAAAGGAAAAACATACCCATAGCAGGAGCACACTGAACGCACGCACACACGACAAACGGACGCATGCACACATGACCATCTTATAAGAGAAATAGGTGGCGATACACTGTGGGCTTCCCAAGTTTACTAAATTGGTTCCATTTATCTCAAAATGAGGTTTAGTGGCGATTTTCCTTCTCTGTCAGTAGTAGCAAGACTTCACACATTCACGAAACCTGCTAGTTACCAGAGAGAGAAAACCACGCATGCGCAGGGAGCAGTTGTGTAGCATATTTCTGCACATGAATTTATACATGAACTTCATGTTGACCATCTTGAGAATTTTTAAAAACATGAAAATTATAATTTTTTTGTTAGAAGTATTGAATTCCTCTTATTTTATTTTGAACTTTTTGGCTATCCTTTTCAATAACAGGAAAATCCATGGGATTTTTTTTGTGCATCGATGGCATTTTCTTCAAACTCTCCAATTTTAACAAATTTCAACTTCAAGTTTGAGTTGTTCTTACACATCGAACTACTCCGTTATTTTAGATTGAACTTCATGATTTCATTCTTTGGTTACGAGAAGAATCTGAGCTTTTTATAAATAACGAACTTATCCATTTTTAAAATTTGGACTTCTTGTTTTATTTCTTTTAGTAACAAAAAAAATCCTAGTTTTGTAATAAAAATCGAGCAACTCCTTTATTTAAATGTGATCTTCTAGGGTTTTTTAGAAATGGAAAAAAATATGTCTTTATAAACTTTTTGAACTTCCCTATTTATGTAATATGAGCTTCTTTGTTTTTAATAAATATTTAAACTTCTCCATTTTAAAAATTTGAACCTCTATTTTTTATAAACGAGAAAAATCCATTTTCTTATTAAACTTTTTTAAAACTATTCCTATACTACAACCTGGTACAGGCACCATTAGCGCCACCTCACACAACTTCTTCTTCATCTAATGCTAAGTAAATTTCTTAGCTTTTTTATTTGTATACAGTAACTTGTACACATACTACTGAACGGACAAAGTTACTGTCAGTGAATCGCCTCACAAATGAAAATCAAGTCGGATGCTCAAACATAAAGAAACAATCAAGAATTTAGTCTGTCATGCAAACCTTTAAACAGAGCAAAAATTTCATGGATGTATTTTGGACAAAGCGATGCTCTTTTAGCCCACTAGGTGTTCTCTATATAAAATCAAAAGGATCTTATCATTTGAGCTGCGAACTTGCAATCTCCAACTCACCATTTTCTTTTCTATCTTCTTCCTTGCGTGCCCATATCCCAAGATCTACTAGCGCTAGCAACTTCATTTGTGTAAAATAAAAGCATAACCACATGCCAGTAGTTTGGCCTTCAGAGCGGATTTGGCCACAGTGCACTGAAAAAGCTCTCCGGATGTACTAAAAAATCACTTTGAACTTCGTTTCCCCATTACCTCTGAACTGCATTCCGCCTAAAAACTTTTGTGCGATTTGCTTTTGACAAAATAGGAGGAGCTGCTTCATCATAGTGGTGCTTGAAACACAAGGCTCGATTGAAGCACCCAAGAAGAATTAGCACTCCACGGCGTTGATGCATTTTGGAGAAGAAAAGTCATGTTTTCCAATTTTGAAGGACCTACGAAAATGAATCAACATACCAGAACACCAACTTTTTTGCACCTGCAAGTACGTCTGAACTTCAGACAGGAAAATCACTTAGAAACAATACATAACTGAACATAGTACAACAACCACGCGCCATAGCTGTCGGGCTGGGGAGGTGTATCTGTATGCCGCATGCTGCCCCGTACACGAGAAAATGGTCAAGGGCAACTTCCTTGTCCATTGCTGAAGCTGCAAGTCGACAGAGAAGTCCTCCAGGCATCTCGTCGATGGATGACCATGAGAGGCCGCTCAAACTTTAGCTCATGCATTTGAACGGGCTCTGGTTGCTGAATTGAACTTCCTAGTATCACAGAGATGAACCAGGGCTATGAGACTGGGCACAAGCGGCAGCGCACGGGAGGGACCAATGGTGGCGCATGGGAAGAAGTGGGGTTCTGGGTGGGGACGCACGGCGGTGCACAGGAGGAGCGGGAGGGGCTGAAGTCCAAATCCACCTTGCCTTGAAGGAGGGGACCCACCTCGCGCCGGAAGGAGGCGGGGAAGTCAGCGCGCCAGGAGGAGGTGGGGGCGTCGGCCTCGCACCGGAGGAAAGCGGGGTGGCGGCGTGCCGGGAGGAGGCGCGGCTGGCGGTGCGCCCGAACAAGGAGGGGTTGTAGGCGCGCCCGGCAGGAGGAAGTGTCGGCGGCGTCACCGGAAGGAGGAGGTGCCAGCGGCGCGTCGGCGCAGGGTGGGCGGTGGCCGGAGGTGGCTGGTGGGTTGGGGAGGTCATTGTTGGGGAACGTTGCATGGGAAACAAATTTTTTCCTACGCACACGCAAGATCTATCCATGGTGATGAGCATCTACGAGAGGGAGAGTGGATCTACATACCCTTGTAGATCGCTAAGCGGGAAGCGTTAAGAAACGCGGTTGATGTAGTCGAACGTCTTCGCGATCCAAATCGCCGAGCGTCCCGCGATCCCATCACGATCCATCTCGCGATCCAATCTCGATCCGTCCCGCGATCCCATCACAATCTGTCCCGCGATCAAATCACGAATCGTCTCGCGATCCTGATCACGGTCCTTCCGATCTAGCGCCGAACGGACGGCACCTCCGCATTCAGCACACGTACAGCTCGATGACGATCTCCGCCTTCTTGATCTAGCAAGAGGGGGCGGAGAGGTAGATGAGTTCTCCGGCAGCGCGACGGCGCGGCGGCGGCGGCGGTGGAACTATTCCGGCAGGGCTTCGCCTAAGCACCGCTGAAACTAGACAAGAGGAGAAACCGATCTAGATGAAGTAGAGGGAGCACGTGGCAATTAGGGTTGGCTCTCCCCTCTAAATCCTCTAGTATATATAGGAGGAAGGGAGGGGAGGAGGCAGCCTCAAACCCTCAAGGGCTGGCCGAAATTGGAGGTGGAGGAGTCCTACTCCAATCCTATTAGGAGTAGGATTCCTCCTCTCCACTTGGAAACCCTTTCCACCTTTCCCCCTTTGGGTTTTTCCCACCCCTAGCCGCATGGGCCTTAGTGGGTGGCTCGGCCAGCCAAATAGGGGATGGCTTGACTCCTCTCACAGCCCATGAGACCCTTTGGGTCGAGACACCCCTCCCGATGGTCCCCGGTACCCCTCCCGGCACTCCCGGTACACTACCGAAATACCCGAAACTTTTCCGGTGACCAAAACAGGACTTCCTATATATCAATCTTTACCTCCGAACCATTCCAGAGCTCCTCGTGACGTCCAGGATCTCATCCGGGACTCCAAACAACCTTCGGTCACCACCATACATAACTCTACTATACCGAAACGTCACCGAACCTTAAGTGTGCAGACCCTGCGGGTTCGAGAACTATGTAGACATGACCGAGACACCTCTACGGTCAATAACCAATAGCGGGACCTGGATGCCCATATTGGTTCCCACATATTCTACGAAGATCTTTATCGGTTGAATCTCTATATCAAGGATTCAGTTAATCCCGTACGCTGTTCCCTTTGTTATTCGGTATGTTACTTGCCCGAGATTCGATCGTCGGCATCTCTATACCTAGTTCAATCTCGTTACCGGCAAGTCTCTTTACTCGTACCATAATACAAGATCCCGTGGCTAACTCCTTAGTCACATTGCTTGCAAGGCTTAGTGTGATGTTGTATTACCGAGTGGGCCCCGAGATACCTCTCCGTCACACGGAGTAACAAATCCCAGTCTTGATCCATGCCCACTCAACAGACACCCTCGAAGATACCTGTAGAGCATCTTTATAGTCACCCAGTTACGTTGCGACGTTTGATACACACAAGGTATTCCTCCGGTGTCAGTGAGTTGCATGATCTCATGGTCATAGGAACAGATACTTGACATGCAGAAAACAATAGCAATAAACTGACACGATCATATGCTATGTTCATAGTTTGGGTCTTGTCCATCACATCATTCTCCTAATGATGTGATCCCGTTATCAAATGAAATCTCATGTCTATGGCTAGGAAACCTTGACCATCTTTGATCAACGAGCTAGTCTATTAGAGGCATACTAGGGACACAGTGTTGTCTATGTACCCACACATGTATTTGAGTTTCCAATCAATACAATTATAGCATGGATAATAAAGGATTATCATGAACAAGGAAATATGATAATAACTAAATTATTATTGCCTCTAGGGCATATTTCCAACAGTCATGGGGGAAGGTGGGCGACGGGGAGTGACGGGGACAAGGTTCGGGGTGCTTTGGGCTTTTTCTTTTCGCTCCCGGGAACTCAGTAACATCCCGTCGGGGCTATATAGGGCGTGCGGTTATTAGAATAATATTCTAATCCCGGGATTATATTCTAATCTCAGGATTAGAATATTATTATGATAACACCCATGCTATATGGGGCCCGATGGAGATGTTCCCGAATTCCAAAACGACGCGACAACAAAAAGGAAAACCCCCACCCTAGCACCCTCCCGGATCCTCATACCCACCTCCCGCTCCAACCGCGACGCGCCCTCTGCCCCGCCCCCAACCATAGGTGTGGCCGCCGCCCCTGTAGGATTGAAAGTAGGTCTAGAGGGGGGGGGGGGTGATTAGACTACTTGACCAAATAAAATCTAACCTTTTCCCAATTTTAGTTGTTGGAAGATTTTAGAAATTGTAGCAAGTCAAGTTCACCCTACACATGCATACCTATGAGTATTGCAGCGGGAAGTAAAGACATGCATATGTAAGAGGGTAGGGATAGGAAGATCAAATGCAATTTGGAAACACGAAGATTTTTCCCGTGGTTCCAAAAGGTGGTGCTATCGTAGGTCCACGTTTATGGAGACTTCAACTCATGGAGGGTAATGGTTGCGAGATTCCATGGAGGGCTCCACCCACGAAGGGTCCACGAAGTAGCAACCTCGTCTATTCCATGATGGCTTACGTCCACGGAGGACTAGCCTTACTCGGGGTAGATCTTCACGAAGTAGGCGATCTCCTTGCCCTTACAAACTCTCTTGGTTCAACTCCACAATCACGAAGAAGGAGGCTCCCAAGCGACACCTAACCAATCTAGGAGGCACCACCCTCCAAAAGGTAATAGATGTGGTAGTATGATGAACTCCTTGCTCTTGTGCTTCAAAAGATAGTCTCCTCAACACTCACTCACTCTCTCACAGATTTGGCATGGGTAGAAGAGATTGATTGGATGGAAAGCAACTTGGGGAGGCTAGAAATCAAGATCCATATGGTTGGAGTGGATGATCTTGACCTCAACACAAGGGTAGGTGGTTCTCTCTCAGAAAATTGGATATGGCAAGTGGGTGTATGTTCTGAGTGCTTCTCTTGCGAGTGAGTGGTGGTGAAGGGGTATATATAGGCATCTCCAAAAATCCAACCGTTACAACATTATTGCCCAGCTCGGTGAAAACTCGGTTGCACCGACTAGTGCAAAATGTGGCAACTTTGGCTTTTTCGGTGAGACCGATATATGAATCTCGGTGGTACCGATATGTGTGACCTAGGCAGTTACCAAAACTCGGTGATACCGATTCCTCAAACTCGGTGGGGCCGATTTTAAGAAATTGGTTAACAAAGAGTTGGTCCAACACTCGGTGAGACCGATTCTCAAGACTCGGTGGGACCGATTCTCGAAAATGGCTAATAGAGAGTTGGTCACTGATTTCGGTGGCACCGAAAGGAATGTTAGTAGTACTGAGATGCTAGGGTTTGGTTTGGCTTCTGTCTTGGGTAAAATCGGTGGATCCGTATGGGAAGTTGGTGTCACCGAATTTAGACTTTTGGCTTTGAACAGAAGATATGTGTGGGAAAGTGGGTGAGTATTTTTCGTGGCTAATCTCTAATCACTTGAGCAACCAGATCATCATATTTACCTCATCCCCTTTTAATAGTATTGGCTTTCCTATGGACTCAAAAGTGATTTCTCAGAAAATGTAAAATGTAGAGTCCTCATTCTTGAAGCATGTCCAATCATTCCTTTCCTTGGTGAGGTTCTCCACACAATCCTTAGTCTTCCCATCATTGAACTTTTTCCTGAGATACACTTGGTGGAAAGATTAGTCCAATGAAATATATGTTGTTATTAATTACCAAAACCACCTAGGGAGAAGTTGTGCTTTCAATCTCCCCCTTTTTGGTAATTGATGACAACATATAGATCAAAGCTTCGATGAGAGATATAATCAATGAATAGCATCGTCGCTTTGAGAAGTATGTGTTAAGCAAGAGCTCTGTAACAGCCCAAGTGTATTCCCTTGCCACCTTTGTAATATTTCCATGTGTGAACCTTCAATGAATGCCATCATGTGGTTTGAGTAACAATATTTTGCTTCATGTCATTTTGCATCATGGCACCATATCATCATTCCATAAGTTGCATCATGCTTGGTTTGAAGTGTTATGTTGAGTGTGAGTGTGTGTTGTCAAATCTTGTGTGTTTGGTAGCAAGATCATTGCCTTGGTGAATCCTCTCCCAAATGTTTTTATAATACTATGCCTAAACCCTTTTTAATAGCAATTCTAATCGTGGTATTTTTTTATTTGCTTATTCACCTTAAATTAAATGTTGCCCTACCACCTAATATTCTGTTATGCATGTAAAATTAGCCCTCAACCATTTGTTAATATGTTTGCCTTTTAAATCTTTGCAAACAGATTCCTATGTTAAATATATGTAATTAAATTGTTTGCTCTATAAATGACCAAACCAATCCCACTAATTAGTGCATATTTTTTTATGATGCTAAAATATTTTACTTCGGTTTTTAACCCCTCTCCTTCCTCTGATTTGTTTTTATTTCTCTTCATTTGTTTTTTAAAGTTTTCAGAGAGGGAGAGTTAGGGGCCTAGTACCGCAGCCCACTTGGGCCTCGAACCGTTCTGGCCTAGTCGCCCGAACGGCCACTTGCCCCGTCGCCCTCCGTCAGCGTCAGAGAGAGAGCGCGAGCTCCCGGCGCCGTGAGCTCCTCACGGACGCCGAGGCCATCCCGTCAGCCCCCCTGCCTATTTAGTTGGTCCGCATGGCTAGGGTTCCTCCTTTCTCCCTCCTCACGCCGCCATCTATCCTTCCCCTCGCCTCCTTCCCCCCGAACCAGAGAGAGTTTTAGAGAGTTGCGGTGAGTTTCAGAGAAATTTGGAGCCCGTCGTTCGCCTCCGTCGTCGGTGTCGTCTCCCGTGGTGGCCTCCGCTCCTCCAGAGATGTCCCGAAGGCCCCCGGCGCCGCGCTCGTCCGGTTCCCAGAGCTAGCAGGAGCAGATCGTCTCCACAGTGTCGGCTTCTTCTTCGTCTTCTTCACGAATCCGGTGCTCCGTCCGCAACTTCTTCTCCGACAACCAGCGCCTCTTCCTCGTGTTCGTCGCTCCCCCTCGTCATCTGCCAGCCTCGTGGTGAGCATCCGGTCGTCCCAGCATTTTCTCCTGCTCGAATCCGTCGCCATAGCCCGCCGTAGCCGCTGTAGCCATCGCGTCCGAGGCAGGTCCGCCATGAGCGATCCTGGCAGCGAGCACAGCTCGTGCCTTGCCATATTTTTCTTGCCCTCTGCCGCGCGTCCGCAAGCGTAGCACCCGCTCGCCTCCAAGATGCCCCTCGGCAAGCCTCGGCTTGTCTCCGGCGAGCTCCGCCGCGAGCGCTCGTGCGTTGCTGTAGCTGTTTTGTTCAGTTTCGATAGATACCACCGAGGTTACTAGATATTGCCTAAGTTTCCGGTTTAGTTCGAACTCTCCCCCCTAGCCTAGTGGTAGCCGCCCTCGTCTCCCTCCGCGGAGACCCGGGTTCGATTCCCCCGGGCGCCCAATTTAGCCCCCTTTTCCCTTGTGTTATTTGGCCTGACAGTGGGCCCCCGGACCCACATGTCAGCTGCTAGGGGCCCTGGTGTTTATGCCAGTGGGTCCCATTTTTTATTTTATTTTTTATTTTGTTTTACTATTTGTGTTTTTCTCTGTTTTCAGTATTTTTCCATTTAAGGGAATGACCAGATTTGGCCATAGCCGATTCTGGCAGTATCCAAATATGGATATGTCAATTATGGCATATACTAGGTTATAGGTTTTACTTAGATTTTTCGAATAGGATTTTGTGGGGTTTTTATACAGTAACCTATACTTGTGATATATGAAATTGGGGTAGAAAAATACAGTGAATCCATTTGTGGGGTTGGTTTGGTCATTTGGGAAAGTTTGTGAAAATGTTATTTTGTGATAATATGTCCTTTTGTCATTTTCACATGATTTAATTCTTGCATCATATGATAATCTTGTGAACATGAAAATTGCTCTTGGATGTGTGTACTAGCCCCTGGTATTTTTGCATGTCATGTTAATCCATGATTAGGTGTGGAGATCTTGATGTCATCATGCCACCAAAACTCTGCTTTCACATGCTCTAAAATTTTGAAGTATTAGAATCTGTTATTTTGGTGCCATGTTGTCTTGATGATTCCCATGTATATGTAGCTCCTCTCGGGTTGGCACAATGGAATGCATTGTTGAGCATGTCATCCTCTGTTAGTGTGTACCAAGTGCTTGTAGGTAGGGATATTGCATCTTATTTAAAACTTGCTGTCAACATGTCATTCTGTTAATAATATGCCCTGCTTGCCACTTTGTTAAAATTACTAAGTCTGTGAAACTGATTTACTCAATATGCCATGTTGTGAGGATGGTAGTGAGTGATCTGTCTACTTATTGATGTTGATGTAATGGAGTGAATTGAAGTGCATGTTGTCCTCTATAACCCTGGTAATTTTCATGCCATGAAAGCCCCTGTAGAATATGTAAATGTTGATGTCAAGATGCCATCATGTTAACTCAGAATCTGCTAAACTGGAATTCCACCAAGTCCCTAAAAACTGTTTCAACTTGCCATCTTGTGAGATCATTTGCCATTGAACCATGCTCCCTTTCATGTTTCTATAGATAGATGAAATGTTGAGCATGTTGTAAACTTCATGTCCATGCCTTGGTTGTGATTTGAAACTTGCTGTAGCTCTGGGTATGTGTGTTACAAGGTGACATGTTGCTGTTGTGGACAGATTGTGTGTTTGAATGTATTGTGACTTGTGGGAGATATACCCAATGGTTTTGCATGATCTTTAGGTCTATTATTGCTAGATTTTCATTCCCAATCCAGTGGCATCCTTGGAATACCAAAGAATAGCCCATGGCGTTCGTCATCTTTGTATTTGTCTCCATTAACGTTCGTACCTTGCCGTGAGTGTACCGTGAGCTTCGTTACTCCGTTTGCAACGTTCTACATATGCATTTGCATCATTTTTACATGGAGCATTCATATTTGCCATGATCATGCATGTTCAAATAACTAATCTTGAGGATCTGTCCAGTATACTAAAGAACTTAATAATTGCATGAGAAATATGACTAGCATAGGGTTGCCATGTTAAATACTTCAATTGGTCATGCATCATCTTTGGTTGCGCATTGCACGTTGTTTGTATGTTTATTGGTGATGTTTCTCTTTGCGTAGACCCGAGTGTCGAGCCTGAGTACGAGGATCCTGACGAGAACAACTACGAGGACCTAGCTCTTTATCCCTCTGAAGACCCAACAGGAAAGACGATCATACCCGGATCCCGACACTATTCTTGCTATGCTAGATGTCTCGCTTCTACGTTATGTTTCGTTGCCTACCACTTAAATTGTCAGCCTCCCAAATTGCCATGAAAGCCTCTAACTCCTCCACTTCCTAGCAAAACATTGATTGGCTACGTTACCGCTGGTCAGCCCTTATCTTATAGCGTTGCTAGTTGCAGGTGCAAGCTGTTTCCATGTGCCAACATGGATTTCTGTGATATCACAATATTATTGCTATTTAATTTAATGCACACACACACACACACACACATATATATGGTGACGGTGGAAGGCTTGGCCTTTTGCCCGGTGTTTTGTTCCACTTTTGCCGCCCTAGTTCCGAGTACTAGTGTTATGTTCCATATTTTGCGCTCCTAACATGCTCGGGGTTGTTATGGGGACCCCCTTGACTATTCGTTTTAGAGTAAAACTTGTCTGGCAAGACCCAACATTGGTACTACATTTGCTAAACAACCTAATTAAAATGCATAGGGCTTAGCTACCCCGTGGATAATTAATCAACCCCCGGGCCAGTGCTCCTCATGAGCGTTGGTCCAAACTAGAGCACCGTGCGGGGCCAACCCGGGGCAACTCAGGAGATTTCTATCAGGCCACCGTACGCTTCGCTTATCCGTCGTGTCCCGAGAACAAGATACGCGGCTCCTATCGGGTTCGTCGACACGCCGGGAGGTCTTGCTGGACTTGTTTTACCTTTCTCGAATGTCTTGCGCGAGGAATTCCGAGGATACTTTGGGCTATCTCGAGGTTGAGGTTTTCCAACGGAATTTCCAAGGAGATCACGGGTTTCGTGGTCAAGGTTATTCACGCGGCGTGTGGTTAGTTTGTGATGGATGAGCTGGAGCACCCTTGCAGGGTTAAATCTTTTCGAGACGCCGTGCCCGCTGTTATGTGGCAACATGGAAATTTGTTTAACACCCGGTTATAGCAAACTTGAAGTAAACTCTAATAAAATACATCAACTGTGTGCGTAACCGTGACTGTCTCTGCTCGTGAACATGAACCGAGAGAGAACACGGCGAGGTTATGTTTGACGTAAGTAGGTGCTCAGGATCACTTAGTGATCATCCTAGTTCATGTCCGGCATGCGTAGGCCACCATATTTAATTCTTATTCTCGTAAGTTAGCCACCAAATACATGCTTAGTGCTTGATGCAGCCTCACCACTTAACCATTCCTCACCTATTAGCTTACATAGTATCGGTACCCGGGTTATGAGATTGTTGAGTCCCTATGGCTCACAGATTACTACAACAATACAGGTACAATACTGACGAGTTCGTGCCAGATGATGTTTCTCAGCTCCAGTGGGAGTACGATGAAGAACGTAGGCGTATGTACGTGACGTATCCGGATGAGTAGGGGAGCTTCGGGGTTGTGTTCCTGGGCTAGCAAGGCAGTTTCATTGCTTTCTTTTATCGTTTGATTTCGTCCGTAGTCGGACCATGTCTTCTGGATGAATGTATGAATAATTGTGTGGATTTGTAAGTTAACTTGTGGCGAGTGTAAGCCAACTCATATACTCATCTCTTCACTACATGTATGCAATGATTTCTGTACTTGCGAAACGACTAGATGCGCTTCTATCCCCGTCGAGGCCCTCGCGCCTTAATAGGGATAGGACCGCATCTTGGGCGTTACAAGCTCCCCCTAAATTTGTGCATTATTTTAAATTTGCGTTTGAATGCAAATGCACAATCGATTAGGATCATGGGTCACTCTTCCATGTCACATACAACTTGGTGGTGCGCAAATATTAATATGAATGAATTGCATGAGCACATCACACCAAACATTAAGTGAATGATGATCATATAGACATCTCAAAGATAGCAAAGTAGTAGCATCACATCACACAAAAGTATACGATCAAACACCGACAAAGTTCTAAACAAACGATAAACCAAATGTTTTGAAACTGCATAGAGGAACCAAAATGCAACACACACTCTCTCGAAGCCCTAAGATCTATAACCTCTCCCCCTTTGGCAACAAGTTACCAAAAAGTTCAAAGCTATAGAGCTAATCGTCGCTCTGGGCGTACTCTCCTCCATGAGACGATGAAGTTGCTCCTGTGGCTGTCGAAGGAGTCGAGAGAAGAGCATCCGCAAACGCTTCGGCTGAAGTCCTCTAAGGTGGTGGAGTAGACACTGGAGGTGCTGCAGGAACTGATGGAGCTTTGGCAGGTTGTCGGGGGGATAACCCCGGGGTAGCCTCAAGCGATCCACTACTACAACTTTCTGAAGCGACTGGAGGGCGAGCCGACTCCCCCTACAGCCCGGCTGCGCCCTGCCGGCTACGCCCTGCCGCCCATTGGATGCCACGGTCGGGTACGCGTGGCTATAGTGGCCCCCATCCCACCGGGGGTCAGCGCCCGTGCGGCCACAGTAGAGGTGGCAGTGCCTCTGACTCTGGCCGACCACGACAGGACTCCCAACAGTGCCGGCATGCCTCCAACCACTCCATTACCTGCCCCGGCATGGCTACAGTGCGGCCAGCCGTACCGCTGACCTCGGCCGGCTGCCACAAGACGACGCCCCGACGGACGAACCCGTGCCGCGACATGACCGGCGCGGGGACCCACCATGCGGGCCCCGCCGGCTCCTGACGGGACCCTGCAGCCGGCGGGCCCTTCCAACGACGGGACCCCTCAGCCGGGGGCCCCACGGCCGGCTAGTGAGGCTGCCGGCTGGCCCCCCCCCCCTGAGATCTCTTATTCATATTGTAATCCGGGGGGTTGGCCTATAAAACTCCCCGGACCTCCCCCATGCAACGGGACGACTCTCTCTCCACACACCACACTCACGTAGAGAGGCAGCAGAGGCAGTCTAGCCCCTTCTTCCTCCTCTAGCGATACAGCTCCAGGAGCACCATTGTAACTTCACCATTGTCTCAACTAGACCGAGCAGGACTAGGGGTGTTACCTCCCACGGAGGGCCCCGAACCTGGGTACATCGTGTGTCCGCCACCGCTTGTGCCTAACCCCGCTCCCGGAGCCCGTCGGCGTCCTTCGGCCCCAACCACTCTCGATAAGCCTACCCATGGCATCTGCCGTAACAAAACGACGACAGTTGGCGCCCACCGTGGGGCCCTACACGGCGCCGTCCGGAATCACGCTCCGGGCGGGACCCTTCACCGCCTCACTCGGCCGCCCCGCGTCCGGGCAGAAATGCATGCTCGTGGGGCTTGCTCCGGCAGGCTCTGTGGGCGACGCGGCCGGCCTCTCCGACGAGTGCCTCGGCCGCGACCTCGCGCCCAACGTCGCCGCGCTCGCCGGGTGTTTTGGCAAGCTAAGTCTCGCCGACGAGCCTGCGGCCGACGAGTACCCTAGCCAGGTGCTCGACTGCACCGATCCCCCCGCGTCCGTGGGTGCACTAGCCACGGGCGAGACCAGCGGCTCCCGCGTCCGCGTGGGAGTGATGGTCACCGGCTCCTCCACCACTTCGGGCCGTGCGCGGGCTGAGGCCGACGCGGCCGCCGCCCGCGCCGGTACCTCCAACCCACTCGCCGCTACCCTCCGGGGTCTGAGCACCCCCATTGCTCCGACGGCGAACCCGGCCACCGCCGCAGCCGAGCTGGAGGCGGCCTGCCGCATACTATTCGAAGACGCCAACGCCCTCGCGACCGAGCGGCGCCGGATGGAAGCCGCGCAGCGGGAGTACGCCTCCGCGTATGGTCTCACCCCGGCTGGCACCGAGCCCAGCTGGCGTGGGGCTGTGCGTGACCGCGGCCGCGTGGTCGCGGAAATCCTCGGCGGCCGCCTTCCCGTCTATGACACCCCCGCGGCCAACCTGCGGGCCGCCAAGGTAGCCTACGAGGATCTGTCTACCTTGGTGGGTGAGGAGCGTGCCGCACGCGAGCGGCACATCAAGGACCTCATCGACACCGCCAACGCGCAACAAATCGGTTTCGCCCCCGGCGAAGCCGTCTCCGAGCTCCCCCATCCCGAGGGTGCGGGCACTAGGGCCGCTGACCGTCAGCCGGCTCAGCACTCCAGTTCCCCCCGCCCCTCCGGCCGGCGGGCCGAGGGAAGCAACGCTCGGCGTTCCTAGTTGTGCGGGAACGAGCAGCCGGCTGTGAATAGCCGGCGCAGCAACAACCCGGTTGACGGCAACCGCCGCGACGAGGCGCCGGCTGGCGGTAGCCGGCGTAGCCGCGGACACACTCCGCCTCCACGACAGGACCCGGCACGGTCCGTCCCGCCGGTCGTCCGCCCCGAACTCGCGGCCCGGCTCGGGCCGCGGGTCCCTCATAGCGAGAACGACGCGCGGCTCCGCCTCGACCGGCTGGCCCAGTCGGCCCTCCTCGAGGAGGAGGGCTCGATTGGCCCGGCGTGCTTTGGCCCCCGGATCCGCAACGAGCCGTTTCCGCCCAGCATCACGCTTCCCCGCGACACCCCGAAGTACAACGGGGCTGCCAAGCCGGAGGACTGGCTGATCGACTACACCACCGCAGTCGGTATCGCCAGGGGGAACAAGCGCGTAGCCGTCCGCTACGCCCCCTTATGCTGATCGGCTCGGCCCGCACCTGGCTGAACAGCCTGGCGGCCGGCAGCATCAACACCTGGACGGACTTCGAAGAAGCGTTCGTCCACAACTTCACCGACACCTACAAGCGGCCCGGCCGGCCCCGCGAGCTGGCCAAGTGCGTCCAGGGGCCGGATGAGCCCCTCCGCGAATACCTCACGTGCTGGACCGAGCTCCGCAACTCCTGCAAAGGGGTGCACGAGGTGCAGGCCATCCAATACTTCATCGAGGGTTGCCGAGACGGCACCCACCTCAAGCACAAGCTCCTGTGCTCCGAGCCGGCTACCCTGGCGGACCTGATGGCCAAGGCGGACAAGTACGCCACGACCGACTCCGCTATGCGGATGAAGGTCGCCACGCCAGCCAAGACGGCTCCACCGCCCGCCGCGCCGCGGGCGGCCGCCAACAACCGGCAGCAGCAGAACAACAAGCGCAAGGCCGACCAGCCGGATCCCCGCTACGGGAGCCGGCAGGTTGCCTCAATCGAGGAAGAGCAGCCGGCTGCCCAGGCTTCCAGCCAGCGTCAGCGCACCGGCAAGGCTGCCTGGCAGCCCAAGCTCATGTTCGAGCAGATGGTCGACCTCCCCTGCAAACACCATTCCGGCGCCAAGCCGGCCACGCACACGCTCCGGCAGTGCAGCTTCTCGCAGCGGCTGGCTCGGGGCGAGGGCCTTCCGACTCCTCCCCCGCCGCCTCCTTGCGCGCCGGCGCCGCCTCCAGCTCCCGCTCCGGCTCAGGCCCCGGCTCCGGCTCAGAACGACGGCCGGTTGCTCGACCAATTCCCCGTCCAAGACGGTTCCTACGTCGTCTTCACCAGTGAAGAGACGGACAAGCACACTCAACGCCGGCTCCACCGCGAGGTGAATGCCACCATGCCCGCGACTCCCCAGTTCATGCACTGGTCCGAGAAGCCGGTCACCTGGAGCCGGGCGGACCACCCGGCCGTGATGCCGAGCCCTGGCAGCTACGCCCTCGTCCTCGATCCCACCATCGCCTCCAAGAGGCGCACGTGCCGCTTCTCGCGGGTGTTGATCGATGGGGGCATCAGCATCAATATCCTTTACCTCGACACGATGCTCAAGCTAGGGCTCAAGGTGGAGGACCTGCAAGCGAGCCGGACCGTTTTCCACGGCATCGTGCCGGGAAAGTCCTGCACCCCCGTCGGCAAGATCAAGCTCGACGTTCTCTTCGGCGGCCACAGCCACTTTCGCCGCGAGCCGGTATGGTTCGAGGTGGTGGACCTCGACAGTCCCTACCACGCGCTGCTGGGCCGGCCGGCTCTCGCCAAGTTCATGGCGATCCCCATTACGCCTACCTCAAGCTCAAGATGCCGGGTCCCAAGGGCATCATCACCGTAGCCGGCGACTACAAGATGTCGATCGCGTGCGTGCGGGACGGCAGCCGGCTGGCCGATGCCCTGGAGATAGCAGAAGAGAAGCGGCAGCTCGACCGGCTCGTGGCCCACACCTTTGGCCAGCCGGCCATGCCGGCTCCTCCGTCCCAGTTGGTCGGCGAAGCCTCGTTCCAGCCATCCAAGGACACCAGGCAAGTGCCACTCGACCCGGCCAACCCCAAGCAATGCGTCACCATCGGCTCCCGCCTCGACAGCAAATAGGAAAGCGAGCTCGTCGACTTCCTCCGTGAGAATCGGGACATCTTTGCATGGTCTCCAAAGGACATGCCTGGTGTTCCGAGGAAGTTCGCCGAGCACAAGCTTCACGTACGGTCGGATGCGAAGCCGGCCAAGCAACCCCTGCGCCGTTTCTCCGAGGAGAAGCGGCGTACTATAGGGGAAGAGATCGCCCGACTACTCGCAGCCGGCTTCATCATGGAGGTATTCCACCCGGACTGGCTAGCCAACCCAGTCCTGGTGCTGAAGAAGAACAAAACTTGGCGCATGTGTATCGACTACACGAGCCTGAACAAGGCGTGTCCCAAGGACCCGTTCGCCCTGCTGCGGATCGATCAAGTCATCGACTCCACGGCCGGCTGCTACCTGCTGTCTTTCCTGGACGCCTACTCCGGCTACCACCAGATCAAGCTGGACTCGGCCGACCGGCTGAAAACCTCCTTCATCACCCCTTTCGGGGCCTACTGCTACATCACCATGTCCTTCGGCCTGAAGAACGCAGGCGCCACCTTCCAACGCTGCATGCAGAAGTGTCTCCTGCCTCAAATAGGCAGGAACGTCCACGTCTACGTCGACGACATGGTCGTCAAGTCCAAGAAGCACTTCAGCCTCCTCGACGATCTCCGGGAAACATTCGCCAACATGCGCGAATACAAGATCAAACTCAACCCGGAGAAGTTTGTCTTCGGCGTCCCAGCCGGCCAACTCCTGGGTTTCTTCGTGTCTGCCCGCGGCATCGAAGCTAACCCCGAGAAGATCAGGGCAATCGAGCGCATGCCTAGGCCGTCCCGGCTCCGCGACGTCCAGAAGTTCACCGGCTGCCTTGCCTCCCTCAGCCGGTTCATCAGCCGACTGGGCGAGAAGGCCTTGCCCCTCTACGGGCTCCTGCGGAAGACGGCTCTGGTCGAGCCGGGCCCCGACTCCTCGAAGAAGCCTGTCGTGTTCAGCTGGTCCGACGAGGCGGACGCGGCCTTCCGCGGCCTCAAGCGGGCGCTCACCAGCGCGCCCATCCTAGCCGCGCCGGCTGAGAAGGAGCCTCTGCTCGCCTACATCGCGGCAACCACGCGCGTCATCAGCGTCGTCTTGGTGGTGGAGCGATCGGAGGAAGGCAAAGCGCTGCCAATCCAGCGCCCCGTCTACTACCTCAGCGAGGTCCTCTCCGCCTCCAAGCAGAACTACCCCCACTACCAGAAGATGTGCTATGGCATATACTTCGCCGCCCAGAAGATCAAGCAGTACTTCCAGGAGCATGTTATCACCGTGGTCAGCACAGCGCCGCTGGGCGAAATCATGTGCGGCCGGGACGCCACCGGCCGGATAGCCAAGTGGACCATCGCCCTCGCCGACTACGAGATACGGTACGAGCCACGCACCGTCATCAAGTCACAAGCAATGGCCGACTTCCTCGTCGATTGGGCTGAAACCCAGTTCGTGCCGCCTCCACCCGACTCCACACATTGGCGTATGCACTTTGACGGCTCGAAGATGCGAGCCGGCTTGGGAGCCGGCATCGTCTTGTCGTCCCCGAGAGGAGATCAGCTCAAGTACGCGCTCCAGATCCACTTCGCCGCCTCCAACAACGTGGCCGAGTACGAGGCCCTCGTGCACGGCCTCCGGCTCGCCAAGGAAATCGGCATCCAGCGCATCATATGCTTCGGCGACTCCGACCTCGTGGTGCAGCAAGTCTCTGGCGAATGGGACGCCATGGACACCAACATGTCCAGCTATCGTTTCCTCGTCCAGCAGCTCACCGGCTCCTTCGAGGGCTATGAGTTCCATCACGTCCCCCGTGCGGACAACGAGGCGGCCGATACGCTGGCGAAGATCGGCTCCACCCGGCAGGCCATCTCAGCCGGCGTCTCCCTCGAGCGGCTGCTCAAGCCCTCAATCAAGCCCTCTCCCGAATCGGAATCCATCTTCGTGCCGGCAAACGCAGCCGGCCCATCTTCGGAACCGGCTGCCCAGCCGGCACCATCGGCATCGACCCTTCCGCCGGCTCCACCAACTCCGGCTGCCCAGCCGGCAGCACCACCTCAGGCGAATGAGCCGGCCGCGCCCGCAGTGGCCGGCTCCGAAACCATGGCCGTCATGATGGCAATCGACGCCACTTCCTCTGCTCCAGCCCCGGGGGCTGGCGAACCGGCCCCGGGGGCTAGCGAGCCGGACCTGGGGACTAGCGAGCCAGACCCGGGGACTGGTCCCTCGGACCCGGGGGCTCCTGCCGCTGCCAACGCCCCCCTTGAGCCCGAGCCGACTCCCGTCTCGGCCCCCTCATGGGCCCAGCCCATCCTAGCGTTCCTCCTACGCGGCGAGCTCCCCTCCGATGAAGCCACAGCAAGAGAAATCCAGCGCCGAGCCCCGGCCTACAGCATCATCAACCACGAGCTGGTTCATCGCAGCACCACTAGCGTTTTCCAACGCTGCGTCGAGCCGGAGAAAGGGCAAGAGATCCTCCTCGACATCCACCAGGGCGAGTGCGGGCACCATGCCGCCTCCAGGACCCTGGTGGCCAAGGCATTCCGCCACGGTTTCTACTGGCCGACTGCTTTGGAGGCGGCCAAGCAGCTGGTCGACAAGTGCGAAGGCTGCCAGCGCTTCAGCACACAGAGCCACCTACCGGCTTCCGCCCTCCAAACCATCCCCCTCTCGTGGCCTTTTGCCGTCTAGGGGCTGGACATGGTAGGACCCTTCAAGACTGCGCGAGGCGGCATGACACATCTGCTGGTAGCTGTCGACAAATTCACCAAGTGGATCGAGGCCAGGCCAATCAAGAAACTGGACGGCCCCACGGCCGTCCGGTTCATCGAAGACATCACGGTCCGCTACGGCGTCCCCCACAGCATCATCACCGACAACGGCAGGAACTTCGCCAAGGGCGCGCTAGCGCGTTTCTGCTTCAAGCAGGGCATCCGGCTCGATCTGGCGTCCGTCGCCCACCCACAGTCGAACGGCCAGGTTGAGAGGGCAAACGGCCTGATCTTGGTCGGCATCAAGCCACGGCTCGTAGCGCCACTGGTCCAGTCGACCGGCTGCTGGGTCGAAGAGCTGCCAGCTGTCCTTTGGAGCCTCAGGACCACGCCCAACCGGTCGACCGGCTACACCCCGTTCTTTCTCGTGTATGGGTCCGAGGCAATCATCCCCACCGACATCGAGTTTGATTCTCCCCGGGTTACCCTGTACATAGAGACGGACGCAAAGGAGGCAAGAGAAGACGGCGTCGACCTCCTCGAGGTGGCTCGCGAGCTGGCTCTGAGCCGGACGGCCATCTACCAGCAAAAGCTCCGGCACTACCACAGTAAGCGGATCCGGCCACTCTCCTTCGGCGAAGGAGACTTGGTGCTCAGGCTGATCCAGCGAACCGCCGGCCAGCACAAGCTGTCCTCCCCATGGGAGGGCCCGTTCATCGTCAGCCGGGCGCTGCATAACAACGCGTACTATCTAATAGACGCCCAGAAGCCGCAGAAGCGCAAGAGAGACGCCTCCGGTGAGGAAACGGAGCGCCCGTGGAACGCGGCGCTCCTCCACCCGTTTTACTGCTAAGAACCAGTGTATGTATATATTCTTCCCTTTTGGGCTTATGAATGCAATGGGTGCCCCAAGCCTGCTCTTGGGACATGCCCCTTTTCGTCTCTTTCTAAGACTTTAGCTCGCTGGCTCCTGGGTCCGGCTCCCGGTCCCGGGGGCTCGTCGACTAGTCCTGCCCTCCTCCCCCGAAGCCGGTCAAGTAATGTGAACTAAAAAGAGCCCTCCCACCCCTACCAGCTACAGACCGGCTCCCGGCTGTCCGGCTGACGGGACCTCGAGACGGCAAAACTTAGCACACGCGAAAAATCGATTGCAAAGGGGATTGCCGGCTAGGGCTAGCCGGAACACTTTCTTTTCGCCTCTGTCACTCACCTTACCCAAAAAACTCCCGCGGTTTCCAAACTCACGACCGGCTCCCTCGAGGCGGACGCCCCGTCCCAGCTAAAGACCGGCTCCCGGCTGTCCGGCTGGCGGGACCGAAGCCAAGAGGGAAAAGGTTTTGAGCGAACAGAACCAAAAGAGCAAAAAAGGGTAAGGCCGAGCCGGCACGCATAAAACAACATTTCAGCAACCAAAAATTTCATACAATTTAAAAAGGGCCCACGGCCACGAGTTCATTACATATACACCCCCAGTGGGTGGAATGACAGTCTAACTATGTAGAAAGATAAAAGCTCTAGATGGCGCCAGCACCGTCATCTCCTCCGGCACCGCCCGCGGCGGCCGACGAAGAAGCCCTGTCCTCGTCCGCGGGGCGCTCCGCGTCGGCTACCGTCTCCAAGTCCGGAGCCAGCTCGGAGTCGGCATAGGCGTCGGAGCCGGATTCTTCCTCGCCCGTCTCGGCGGTGCTCCCCTCCGGGTCGTCCAGGGTGAGCGTGTACCGATCCTCCGGGATCACCACGCCGTCCGCCCCGCGCTCCGGGACGTACTCGTCCCACGCGGCGAAGGAAGCGAGGTCGCTCGCCCTCACGGACAGCGCGTCGGCCACCGCCTCCAACTCCGCCTCAGTGCCGGCATGCTGGGCCGTGAGCAGACCCAGGTCCAGCTCGGGGTACCATGACCTCGCAATGCGAAGCGCCATGCCCGCACCGGCGCGCGCTGCGGAGGCCCTCCAGGCGTTCACCCGCGCGGCCCCGAACTCCAGCCACCTCGATAGCCGGCTCATGGAAACCGGTTCCACCGCGCCGGGCCAAAGGATGCGAACCAGCGCCGTGCCGGCCGCCTGGAGCCGCTTCAGGGCTCGAACCACCTCCAACAGCCGTGCCCCGGCGGCGATCCCCACCTCGTCCAAGGTCCAGGGGGCATGCTGCCCAACGGCTTCCCCCTGCGCCCGCTGGCCCTCACGGTGGGCCTCCACGGCCGCCTCCGCGGCCTCCTGTGTACCGGGGAAAAGCCCTAAGAAGATAAAAGAAGAATACCCGGGATGAGCAAAGAGGCAAACTGGAAAACCCAGAAGCAACGCGCGGAAAGAGCGAGGTGTTTAAAACTCACCGCGCAGCATCCGATCCACCTCGTGCCCTTGCTCCTGCAGCTTCACCTCCCTGGCCGACCACTCCTGGCGCTGGCGCTCGTGCTCATCCCGGGCCGCCTGCGCGTCCTCGGCCGCCCTGGTCAGCGCGGCGTCCTTGGCCTCCAGCTCCTGGCGGAGGATTCTCTCCTGCTCCTCCGCCTCCCGACGAAGGGCCGCCTCGCGGTCCGCCAGCTCTTTGCGGTGGGCCACCTCGCGCTCCTCCTTCCCCGCCTTTGCCTGTTCCGTCTCCCCGTGGAACCGGTCGCACTCCGCAGTCAGGAGACTCCGCTGCTCCCCAAGCTGCACCACCTGGCGGCGGAGGCTGACCGTCTCGGTGTGGGTGGCTGCTCGGGACGAGGAGGCCGCTGTCAGAAACCAAACGAAGAAAGGGATTCAGCCCGCCTCCGGAGCAGCCGACCTGATTCCCGGGGGCTACACCCAGTGGGTGCGCTTGCGCGCCCCCACTGGAAGATCGCGGGGTTCCGTACCTTGCAGGTCCGCGGACAGAGTCGCCAGCCGGCCCTCGGCCTCCCGGTACAAGCCCAGAAGGGTGTTGTACGCGGCCACCCGTCGGTCATGCGCTGCCTGCGAATGACGAAGATACATAGCAGCGTTAGGCTCGACCCACCTGCGCTCCAGCCGGCTCGAGCCTCGGGGGCTACACCCAGTGGGTGCGCTAGCGTGCCCCCACTGGAAAAGAAAGAAAACGCCAAGGCAAGAAAGAAAGAAAGAAGAGAACTTACCGTGACAGATTGCTCCAGATGCACCAGCCGGTCGTTGGCAGCTCGGGCGTCCTGCGACGTCTGGGCGCGCGCGGCGGCAAACGCCTCGACGACGGCGGCCACCGCCGCCCCAAGGGCGCTTGGCGGATCACCAATGGCCGGGCGGCCGGCTGCGGCCCAGTTCTGCTGCGGTCGGCCCCCGTCCGCGGGCCCCCCTTTGCCTGAGGTCACCAGGGGACCTGCCCCTCCCGGCGCCGTCGTGCCGGGGGGCCCCGACGACGAACCCGCGGCGGTCGTCCCCCCCGGTCGTGACGATCGTCCCCTCCGACGCACCGCCTCCGGCCGGCTCTCCCCCGGTGCGGGCACCTCCGGAGCCGGCACATCCGGAGCCGGGATTTCGACTTCCGGGGGCCCCTCTGCCCCCGGCGGCACGTCGCCTGCCCCCGGCTGGGCGGCGTCGCGGTCCATCTCCTCCCTCCCTCCAGCGCCGGCCGCGTCCGCGCCCGCCGCGGGCGCGTCTTCCGCGGCCTTCGCGTCCGCTTCCGCCCGCCGCTCAGGATCGTGGTGGTCCTTCGACCTTCTCTCCCGGCCGCGGGGGAACGGCTCCCACGCTCCTCCAGCGGCCTCTCCGCCAGCCCCTCCCGGCGGCTGCAGTTTCTCCGCCACTTCCTCCCAGGGACGGCGCTCCTCAATGCGCCGCTCCTGCTCGGCCGCCTCGAGGTCGAGCCACGCCTGGCGTTCCCTCTCCTCGGCGGTGTCCGGCGGCGCCGTCCTCGTGGCCTCGCCGCCTGGGGTCCTCCCCAGGGCGCGCGCCTCCCTGATCATGGCGGGATAAGGAACCGGGGAGAAAGGGAAAAAACTAAGGAGGAGGGGGAGATGGGCTTACCCGACAACGACGGGGACCGCCCTCCTCATGGGTCCCGCCTGGGATACCCGCTGTTTCTTCCCACTGCCTCCACGGCTGCCGCCCGGCTGCGCGGTGGCCGCCCGTTTGGGAGCCGGCTTGGCAGCAGCTAGCCGCTTCCCCTTGTCGCCCGCGTCCGGGCCGCCCCGGCTGGACTCGTGGCCGGCTCCGCGCGGGCGCCTCCTCGGCGCCGTGACTTCGCCCTCCGGGGCTTCGGGTTCCTCCGGAGCCTTTGCAGCACGCGACTCCTCCGACTCAGCGTCATCGTCGGGCCAATCCCGTAGGTGCGTCGGGGGAGGGAACTCACCCGTCGAGTCGGCCTCCACCATCTCCGTTTCCGCCTCGCCGGCTTCTGATGCGCCGGCTCGGTTGGAGTCCGCCGGCTCCACGTCGTCGACGTCCTCAACGTCCTCGGGGTCCGAGTCCGCCAATTCGGCGGCCGGCTCCCCGTAGTTCTGCAACTGCGCAAAAACCTGTGAGCCGGCGAAGCGCCATGTCGTCAGACCAAAGGGGGGACGCCGTCTCTAAAAAGGAAGGAGAGGGGGAGACGGCTAATCACTTACCCGCGGCGCTGGACGGCTCCGGCTGTACGGGGTTTTCCCCCATTGCCACCCTCTTCCTTCAGCTTCGCCTGCGAGATGGCGTTCACCCTCCTCGCCACGTGGATTGGTTTCAGCTCCTTGGTGGAGAGCCAGCAGGGGTCGTGCCGCCCTCCCATCTGGCAGATCAGGTGCGGCCGGCTCTGCAGCGGCTGCACCCGGCGCGCCACCATCGCGGCCAACAGGTCGGTGGCTTTCAGCCCCTCCGCCCCGGTCATCACCAGCAGGCGCTCGCAGAACCGGTCTGCCGTCTCGGGCGCTTGGGGCGGAGCCACCCGCCAGTTCAGCATCGCTGACGGCGGCTGGTTGACGAAGTCAGGGAGGTTGATGTAATCCTCCTCCGGCTTCACGTTCTTCACGTAGAAGAACCCCCGCTGCCAATTCTTCATCGACTCCTGCAGCGGGAGCTTCGGGAAGCCGGCTCCCTTGCGGATGTGGATCAGGGCGCCTCCGCAGGCGGTCATGACCTTCGCCTGCGTCGCCGGGTCCACCACCGTCTGCCGCTTGAGGAAGAACAGCCAGAACCAGAGGTCGAGCCTCGGCTCCACCCCCAAGAACCCCTCGCAGAGGGTGACGAATGCCGATAGCTGCAAGACGGCGTTGGGGGCGAGGTGGTGCGGCTGCAGGCCGAACCGCGTCAAGAACCGCCGGAAGAAGGTACTCACCGGCAGCCCGAGCCCGCGGAGGAAATGCTCGGCGAAGACGACCACCTCGCCCTCCCGCGGGGCCGGGGAGTTCTCCGGTCCGGCGATGCGCGCCTCCAGGTGCGCTTCCGACGGAAGCTTGCGGTGGTAGCGGAGGTGCTCGATGAACTGCTCCTCCACGATGCTGCCATCCCAGGCGCCCTTGGTCGCCATGGCTTCTACAAAGGGCTTGCGGTCGCGGCGGCGGGCGCAGTTGCTCGGCCGCGGTGCGGGCCTATGGCGGCGGCGAGCGGCGGCGCGATGCTCCCGTGGGCTTTACCCTTCTTCTCTCTCTCGGAGCGGGAGGAGGGGGGCGGCGAAGACGATACGACTGGGGCGGGAGGGGCGAATGTGCCGCTCTGTCCCTCTCCCTTCTCCATTTAAACCCTGCGCGGTCGAACGTGGGGGGCGGATTCATTGCGCACGACCCCCGCGCTTCCCGCCGCGTGCGGGGCGGAAGTTATGGCGCTCGGGAATGCCAACCGGCGGCCCGAGCCGCAAAGGATCCATGCGCGCGGGCCGAGGCCGCGGTCGTGGCGGGCCCCGCCCACGGCCCGGCCTCGTCCGTCGCGCGACCTGTCAGGACACAGCCCGTTGCGTTTTCCACGTGGCGCGGCTGCTCCGCCAGACGAGGCGCTCGAGGTGGCGCGCGAAGCGTCGGCCGGCTGCGGAGCCGGCCGCCGCTTGCCCGCCTCGACTGGCCTCCGAGGCGTGATGCGGCATAAAGACGATGTTCAAGCCGGCGAGGACCGCCACGGTGCGTCGGCGGGCCTCCCCTTCTTCGGGGACTACTGTCGGGGGGATAACCCTGGGGTAGCCTCGAGCGACCCACTACTCCAACTTTCTGAAGCGACTGGTGGGCGAGCCGACTCCCCCTACAGCCCGGCTGCGCCCTGCCGGCTACGCCCTGCCGCCTATGCCCTGCCGGCTATGCCCTGCCGCCCATTGGATGCCACGGTCTGGTATGCGCGGCTACAGTGGCCCCCATCCCATCGGGGGTCAGCGCCCGTGCGGCCACAGTAGAGGTGGCAGTGCCTCTGACTCTGGCCGACCGCGACAGGACTCCCAACAGTGCCGGCACGCCTCCAACCACTCCATTACCTGCCCCGGCATGGCTACAGTGCGGCCGGCCGTACCGCTGACCTCGGCCGGCAGCCACAAGATGACGCCCCGACGGACGAACCCATGCCGCGACATGACCGGCGCGGGGACCCACCGTGCGGGCCCCGCCGGCTCCCGACGGGACCCTGCATCCGGCGGGCCCTTCCAATGACGGGACCCCTCAGCCAGGGGCCCCACGGCCGGCTAGTGAGGCTGCCGGCTGGGCCCCCCTGAGATCTCTTATTCATATTGTAATCCGGGGGGTTGGCCTATAAAACCCCCCGGACCTCCCCCATGCAACGGGGACGACTCTCTCTCCACACACCACACTCACGTAGAGAGGCAACAGAGGCAGTCTATCCCCTTCTTCCTCCTCTAGCGATACAGCTCCAGGAGCACCATTGTAACTTCACCATTGTCTCAACTAGAACGAGCAGGACTAGGGGTGTTACCTCCCACGGAGGACCCCGAACCTGGGTACATCGTGTGTCCGCCACCGCTTGTGCCTAACCCCGCTCCCGGAGCCCGTCGGCGTCCTTCGGCCCCAACCACTCTCGATAAGCCTACCCATGGCATCTGCCATAACAAAACGACGACACAGGTGCTAATGAGGTAGGCCTCGTCTCTGGAGCTGGCACAGTAGGAGTCCTGGACTAGGTCTTGAACTGAGTGCTGGTCCTGAGAGGTGGACTATCATCATCATCAGAGGAATGAGGGCTAGGCACTGCATCCACTTCCTTCTTGAAATCATCCATAGTCTTCGTTAGCCCATCCACCTTGTTGTTCATCGTAGTGAACTTATCTTCCGCTATCCTCTCAAGGCTTTCTTGATTTAGCAAGATGTTCTTGATGTCCTTCTGCATGCCCCGGATGGTGCTAATGAGTAGATCCATTTGCTCACTCTTGGTCCTTGGAATCTGAGCACTAGTGGCTCTAATTGCTTCTGCCTTTGCATATGAAGTAGATGAAGTGGGATGACTGGGATCCATCACCACAACATTATCCTCAAAGTCTGGCTGAAGAGGCATACGAGGACGATCAACTGCATATACATTCTTCTTCAACTTGGAGTTGATAAGCATCTGAATGTATGGTGCATATCCACAAGATCGTTTTTGATCGGCAGTTGTCCTCCTGATTGTCTCAACAATCAAATCCATCACTCTAATCCTAGTGTGGGTGTCTATGTGGTGCAGCATGTTGATGGAATACCCTCTGATCATCTTATCATCTCCAGACTTGGGCATCAAGGTATACCTCAAGATGGTGTTAGTGGTGGGTAGTCCTACTTGCAAATGATAGACAGGGCCAAATTTATGTGAATGCACATGAGTGGCTGGAATCTCCTTGTACATATTTGCCATTGAAGTGTGATTCATCTTGGCCTCAGCATAGACATCCAAGTCTCCTTCTTCTACCTGTGGGGCTCCTAAGATGGTAGCCCACTCATCAACAGTGGATTGGTACCTGACTCCCTCAGTCATCCATATGATACAGCCATCTGGGTAGAAGTGAGCAGTGGAGTAGAACTGCATGATCATCTCATCGTTCTAGGCAGTTAACTCTCTCCCAACAAATCTCTCAATGTCAATGCACTTGAAGTTGTCTTGCACACTGGGAAAGTAATCCTCATTCCCTTGATATAGGCCCAGTCAACATACCTCATATCACTGACAGCTGGGCTCTTGTCCAAAAGGACAGTCTCATAGAAATCATGTTGTTCCTTGGTGTAGAACCTGTCATCCACATCAGTCTTTCTCCTGGAGGAATAGGAATCATTAGCTCTCCACATCCTCAGTCCTGCATCCTTTCTCTTCTTCATATCTTCAGCTACTGGGTGAGCATCATTGTGTAATGGCAAATGTGGTCTAAGTTTCCTCAAAACTGAAATGCCATCCTCTTCTTCCATGGTGGAAGATCTCTTGTTCTTAGCTGCAAGAGGGATGTCCCTGGTAGTCTTCTTAGACTTAGAAGCTGCTGGCTTCTTGGATTCAGATTGCTTGCTCTTTCATGGAGCTTGCTTGGGCATAGCATCTGCAAGCAGTTTCTTCCTCTTGGATGGAGGAGGTTTGGCAGCTGGCTCTTCCTCCCCCTCCTGTTCCTCAATGTACTCTGGAGTAGAAGGGTGAACAGTAGCTTTGACATATCTTGTCCTTTCCCTGATTCCCTCTTCTTCTCTCCTGCCTTCTTAGGCAAATATTTCCTTGGAGGCTCAACAGATAATGAAGTGTTTGCCTTGGCACTCTCAGGTGCTCTCAAGTCTTAGAGCTAGCATACTCTTTCCTGATTGTCCTCTTAGCTGAGGTGGCCTTTGAAGCAGATTTCTTGGCAGCCTTCTCTTTCTTGTCCTGCTGCTTCTTGGCAAGAACTTCCTTTGGCACAAAGTCTGAATCCTCCTCATCAGAATTCAACTTTCTTCTTGCCCTGGTGGCAGCCTTGGTCAACCCATGAGAACTTGGGGTGCCTGGATCTTTAGAAGAAGATGAACTGGCATCTGGGCTTGTGCCTGAACTCATGTCAACTTCCCTCTCCCTAAAGTCATTCTGACTATCATCAAACCCTAACATGCTGACCCTGTGACTAGAGTAAAGAAGAGCAGAGGGGTTGAGCATCACAAAACACAGAAAGTTTTCTCAAATTGAACTCAGAAACTTAAGTTTAATCTTCTGCAAAAAGGATTTCAGTTCCACCGAGTCCAAAATTTTGGAGCCACCGAGACACACAACTTCCTTAATAAAGACTTGGCAGCTTCTTCGATTTCACCGAAAATAGCCACTCGGTCTCACTGAAGTTGTTCTCACTAACCCTAAAACCAAAATCGGTAGAGCCGATTTTTATGACTCGGTGACACCGAGATTCGATTTGCGGACGGTCAAACCTAAAATTTCTTCGTTCTCTAATCTAATGGAGTTTCTCATGGATGGAGTTTGTTCACATGGTGGGAAGAAGATGGAACTTAGTCTTTTGCACAAGAATCAGACGGGGAGTGAAAAGAACTTGAGGCGTTACCCTAACTCGGTGATGACCTCCTACGGCGGCGACGGTGGGGGCGATTTCCATTGACGGCGAGGACCTCCTATGGTGCAGACGCATGGGAGCGAAGGAGAAGTCTGAAGACGTTGAGCGGCAGCTAGGGTTTTGTGGGGACCAAGGGATTTGAAGAAGTGATTTCAAAAACCGGTTCTGCTGAGTATATGTATCCCATAGCTGTCGGTGACACCGGTTCTAAAATATCGGTGCCACCGAGTTACTCTACTGTCAGTTGACAGGGAAACTTGATGAAGCCGAGATTATGGAATCGGTGCTACCGAGATTCACAAAATCAGATCAACCCTAGGCTTTGGTGGAACCGAGATTTTGAGGTTGGTTACACCGATATTGCACTGGGAGGTTTTGGAAGTCAGCTCTTAACGAAACAGAACTCCGAGTGCTCCTCACACAGAGGTATCGAGAAGTGCTTGCTCAAATTTTGTGATGAAGCATGAATAGAATTTGAGACGAGAAAGCATAGATAGCTAGAGGGAGGTACTTAGGCATTCTTGTATATCCAATTGGCCAAAGAAAAATGAAAGCCAAATAACAACAATTGGATATCCTTGAATGAGAAAAGATATGCATACCAACATGCTCACACAATAAATTGTCAAATGAAATAGGGCGAACATTCAAAACCACTCTAGTATCTACCAAGCACTTTGGCGATGACGGAGTCATCTATATATGAGTATATTGACTTAGGAGCCAAGCAAGAATACTTGATCATAGGTCATACTCATTGTTTAAGCACAAGTGGGGTTACCACTTTTACATAAAGCATTTAATGTGTTCACATCTTTCAGAGATGCTTTAACTCAAGTCTTAGAGTAAAGCTCCCCCTTGATGTGACATCCCCCCTAAGAGGGATAAACTAACCTTGGGTTTGTCGTAGAAGACTTCATGTGGGTGAGGTATGATACGTCTCCAACGTATCTATAATTCTTGCTTGTTCCATGCTGTTATATTATCATTCTTGGATGTTTTACAATCACTTTATAGCAATTTTATATCATTTTTTGGGACTAACCTATTGACATAGTGCCAAAGTGCCAGTTGCTGTTTTTGCTTGTTTTTTACTTCGCAGAATATCAGTACCAAACGGAGTCCAATCGGGACGAAACTTTTTGGAGATTTGTATTGGACCAGAAGACACCCAGTGGGCCAAAGAAGTGCCAGAGAGGTGGGCTGTGGAGGCCACAACCCACCAGGGCACACCAGGGGCCCCCGACGCGCCCTGATGGGTTGTACCCTCCACGGGCCCCCCTCCACCGCCTCTGATGCCTATAAATACCCAAATATTCAGAAAACCCTAGGGGAGTCGACGAAAAACACATTCAGCCACCGCAAGTTCCAGAGCCTCAAGATCCAATCTAACACCATCACGGAGGGGTTCCTCTTCTTCATAGGTGCGTCTCCAATGATGCGTGAGTAGTCCATCATAGACCTATGGGTCCGTAGGCAGTAGCTAGTTGGCTTCCTCTCTCTCTCTTTTGATTATCAATACAATGGTCTCTTGGAGATCTATTTGATGTAAACTTTTGCGGTGTGTTTGTTGGGATCCGATGAATTTTGAGTTCATGATCAGTTTCTATCCATGAATATTATTTGAGTCTTCTTTGATCTCTTATATGCATGATTACTTATAGCCTCGTATTTCTTCTTCGAATCTTTGGTTTAGTTAGGCCGACTAGATTGATTTTATTGTCATGGGAAGAGGTGCTTTGTGATGGGTTCGATCTTGCGGTGTCCTTTCCCAGTGATAGAAGGGGCAGCAAGGCACGCATGTATTGTTGCTATTAAGGATAACAATATGGGGTATGTTCCTACATGAATAGATCTTGTCTACATCATGTCATCATTCTTATTGCATTACTCCGTTTTTCCATGAACTTAATACACTAGATGCATGCTGGATAGCGGTCGATGTGTGGAGTAATAATGGTAGATGCAGGCAGGAGTCGGTCTACTTATCTTGGACGTGATGCCTATATAATGATCATTGCCTGGTATATCATCATGATTATTTGATCTTCTATCAATCACCCAAAAGTAATTTGTTCACCCACCATGTGCTATACTCATAGAGAAGCCACTAGTGAAACCTACGGCCCCCGGGTCTACTTTTCCAACATATTGCTTTCCGATCTATCTTTTTGCCTCTTTGTTTTCAGATCTACTATACCAAAAACCCAAAAATATATTGCTGCACTTTTTATTCGCCCTTTTTATTTTGTGTTCTTGAGAGATCTATCTCTCCTATCTATCATTACCTAATCTATCTTTTTACCGTAGAGAGATTGAGAACCTCTCTTACGCGTCGGGTTGCAAGTATTTGTTATTTGTGTGCAGGTGCTGCTTATTAGGTGGTTTTGATCCTCCTACTGGTTTGATACCTTGGTTTCATAACTGAGGGAAATACTTACCGTCGCTGTGCTGCATCATCCCTTCCCCTTTGGGGAAATACCGACGCAGTCTCAAGCCACGTCAAAGGAATTTCTGGTGCCGTTGCCGGGGAGGAAGCGGTCTCTTCTACGTGCCAATCTCTGGCGCCGAGGAGACACCATCATCATCTACCAGGTTCCTAATCACAAATCTCATCTCCTTGCAATTACATTATTTGGCATTTGCCTCTCGTTTTCCTCTCCCCCACTTCACCAATTTGCTCTTTTATTCGCCCTCTTTTTCGTTTGCCTTTTTCTAGTCAGATCTCTTGCTTGCAATCTTGTTTGTGTGGTCATAATGCCCCAAAGAAAGTACTATGATGTTCCTTACCCCAATATTTTGCTTGAAATAAAGAAAGGTACTAAGGAATATATGACCATGCAATTTGAGCATAATAAGTATTTTATCGATGAGCTTAGAGAACACTCTACCGTGCTAGATGCCATAACGAAACAACTTGATGATATCAGTAGAGAAGTTTGTAATCTTCAATCTAAATATGCTCATGCTGAAAATTTGCTTGGTAAAATCTCCGATGCACAAGCTACTTTAATAAATCAAATGGCCGCCAAACCGCTCTCGCTAGAGGATAAAAATGATGAAGATCTTAAAGTGATTGGTGTTTCTTCTATTGATTCCTTGTTTAGTAATATTAAAATTGATGATAAAGGGACTGAAGTAGATTCAACTTTAGCTATAAGGTGTCCCAATAATTTGGAGGGTGAAAATCTTGATAAAAAATTTGATGAAAGTGGTTTTGAAGAGGTCAAAACTTTAACTAGTGATGTGCCCACTATTTTGGATTGCAAAGACTTTAATTATGATAGTTGTTCCTTGATTGAATGTATTTCTTTGCTGCAATCCATGTTGAATTCACCCCATGCTTATGAGCAAAATAAAGCTTTTACTAAACATATTGTTGATGACATGATGAAATCTTTTGAAGAAAAGGTGGAGTTGGAGATTTCTATTCCTAGAAAATTACATGATGAGTGGGAACCTACTATTAAAGTCAAGATCAAAAATTATGAGTGCTTTTCTTTATGTGATTTGGGTGCTAGTGTTTCCATGATTCCGAAATCTTTATGTGATGTGCTTGGTCTCACCAATATTGAAGAATGTTCTCTTAATTTGCACTTAGCGGATTCTACTTTTAAAAAACCTTTGGGAAGAATTAATGATGTTCTTATTCTTGCAAATAGGAACTATGTGCCCATAGATTTTATTGTGCTTCATATTGGTTGCAATCCGTCTTGTCCCATTATACTTGGTAGACCGTTTGTACGCACTATAGGTGCCGTGATTGATATGAAAGAAGCCAATATTCATTTTCAATTTCCATTAAGAAAGGGTATGGAACACTTCCCTAGAACAAGAATTAATCCACCATATGAATCAATCATGAGAGCATCCTATGGATCCAAAACCAAAGATGACAATACTTGAAACAATGTGTTATGCCTAGCTAGGGGCGTAAAACGATAGCACTTGTTGGGAGGCAACCCAATGAATAAATTTATTTTTGCCTTTTCCTTTCTTTTTTTGAGTGTTGACACAATTATGCTTCTGTTATGATTGTGTTTTTATGGTTTACCTAGTGTTTGTGCCAAGTAGAGCCTTTAGGATGATTCATAAGATGAGTAGAAGCGATGCTGAATCTGAAACAGAAACTTTGCGTCCAGTGTTAGAATTTTAATTTTTTACTGGAACGTGATATTGAGCTGAAATTTTAACACAGTGTTGATATACAAATTCTTTACGTTTTCCAAATGTTTCAGAATTTTTAGAGTTACATAAGTATGGGTAGAGTACAGATTACTACAGACTGTTCTTTTTAAGACAGATTCTGTTTTCGTTGCGTTGTGTGCTTGTTTTGATGAATCTATGGGTTATATTCAAGGGTACGAGCCATGGTAAAGTTAACATACAGTAGGTATAATGCAATAACAAAATATGAATGGGTTTGCAACAACACCTAAAGTAGTGATTTGCTTTATTATACTAACGGATCTCACGAATATTTTGTTGAGTTTTGTGTGATTGAAGTTTTCAAGTTTTGGGTAAGATCACGATGGATGAAGGAATAAGGAGTGAAAAGAGCCTAAGATTGGGGATGCTACAACACCCCAAGATATATCCAAAAGAGAAACAAGCAACTAAGCTTGGGGATGCCCCGAGTGGCATCCCCTCTTTCTTCTAACGACCATCGGTATTTTACTTGGAGCTATATTTTTATTCGTCACATATCATGAGTTTTGCTTGGAGTGACTTGTATCATTTGAGTTTTTGCTTGCTTTACTTGTTAGTTTGTCACTTGTATCCTCTCTGGACACACCTATTTGGGAGAGCCAAAATTATGCTATGATTTGTTAGAATTGCTCTTTATGCTTCACTTAAACCTTTTTGAGCTATAGAATTGCTCTAGTGCTTCACTTATATCTTTTTGAGCACGGTGTGCTTGGAAACTTTTGTAGAAATACTCTCATGCTTCAGTTAGATTAATTTGAGAGTTAGTAAATTTTGAAGAAATCCTCTCATGCTTCATTTATACCTTTTTGAGAGATGAAACTCTATGCTCATGTGCTTCACTTAAATTTGTTTGAGCTTGTCAAAAGCAATGGCAATATATGAAACTAGTCCCAAAGTGATAGATATCCAAGAAGGATATAATAAAAACTTTTATGAAGATCATTGGACAAATTAAACTTGATTCCTTGTAATAGTTTTGAAACATGATGATAGTAGTATGTGAGTCATGTTAGTGAGTAATTATGATTTAGTAGGAATATTGGTGTTAAGGTTTGTGATTCCATATGCAAGTACGAAAGTCAATAGTTATGCAATGAAATTACATCCTACTTATGCTGCATTATTCGGTGTTAGTTATGCTCAATGCTCGCTTATGTGAATTTTTGTTTCTTGGTTGGTTGCTTCTCAATCTATTTGCTAGCCTCCATTTGTACTAAGTAGAAATACTACTTGTGCATCCAAAATCCTTAAAGCAAGTTTTGCCTTATGAGTCCACCATACCTACCTATATGCGGTATTTCCATGCCGTTCCAAGAATATTTGTATGTGCCATCTCTAATTTTCAAAATAAACTTCTCTTTTGTGTGCTCGTACCGCTCATGAAACGGTGGGGAGTGTCCAATATTTTTCCATTCTAGATGTGTGATTCTCAAGATGAGTGTTTATTCACTTGTCATTGCACGAGAGTGCGGCGGTAATAGGGATGCCCATTCCCGAAATGAAAAAGAAAAAAAATATTTACCCTTATGTTGTCAAATAATAAATTCCTTGGAAAGTGTTGGTATGGAAAGCAACCGTGGATACGGCACGCCATGGAATGTGAAAGAATGGTGGAAAAAGGAATAAACTTTATTTTCTGTTTGGGAACCGCCTATGATATATCTAGCATGGAAAGTATTGTGAGCTACTTTGTCATTTTCGTTGACAGGAAAGGCATGCCACCCAAAATATTTTTTCTCTCTCAATTTAAAACTTTGAGCTCTGGCACCTCTACAAATCCCTACTTCACTCTGCGAAGGGCCTATCTATTTACTTTATGCAATTTTTATTTTTACTTTGAGTCTCCATCTTCTCTTATAAAGCACCAACTAGGGGGTACTATGATCGTACTTGAGCATTGGGTGTAGCTAATATTTGAGTGTGTTTCATGAATGGATCAATGATTGAGAATGATGGGCTAGGGATAACTTTCTTTAGTGTTGATATTTTGAAAGATATGGTTGCTTGTTGGCATGCTTGAGTATTGAAGTCATTATGTTAAAACTAGACTATTGCTTTGAATCATCTAAAAGTCCAAATGTCCATGCTACAAAAAAAAGAATATGAGATGAACATGTTGGGCAGCATTCCACATCAAAAATTCAGTTTTTATCATTTACCTACTCGAGGACGAGTAGGAATTAAGCTTGGGGATGCTGATACGTCTCTAACGTATATATAATTTTTGCTTGTTCCATGCTGTTATATTATCATTCTTGGATGTTTTACAATCACTTTATAGCAATTTTATATCATTTTTTGGGACTAAGTGCCAGTTGCTGTTTTTGCTTGTTTTTTACTTCGCAGAATATCAGTACCAAATGGAGTCCAATCGCGACGAAATTTGTTGGAGATTTTTTTTGGAACAGAAGACACCAAGTGGGCCAAAGAAGTGCCAGAGAGGTGGGTTGTGGAGGCCACAACCCACCATGGCGCCCCAGGGGGCCCCCGACGCGCCCTGATGGGTTGTGCCCTCCACGGGGCCCCCCTCCACCACCTCTTATGCCTATAAATACCCAAATATTCAGAAAACCCTAGGGGAGTCGACGAAAAACACATCCAGCCGCCGCAAGTTCCAGAGCCTCAAGATCCAATCTAACACCATCACGGAGGGGTTCATCTTCTTCATAGGTGCCTCTCCGACGATGCGTGAGTAGTCCACCATAGACCTACGGGTCCGTAGGCAGTAGCTAGATGGCTTCCTCTCTATCTTTTGATTCTCAATACAATGGTCTCTTGGAGATCTACTTGATGTAAACTTTTGCGGTGTGTTTGTTGGGATCCGATGAATTTTGAGTTCATGATCAGTTTCTGTCCATGAATATTATTTGAGTCTTCTTTGATCTCTTATATGCATGATTACTTATAGCCTCGTATTTCTTCTTTGAATCTTTGGTTTAGTTAGGCCAACTAGATCGATTTTTCTTGCCATGGGAAGAGGTGGTTTGTGATGGGTTCGATCTTGCGGTGTCCTTTCCCAGTGATAGAAGGGGCAGCAAGGCACGCATGTATCGTTGCTATTAAGGATAACAAGATGGGGTCTATTTCTACATGAATAGATCTTATCTAAATCATGTCATCGTTCTTATTGCATTACTCCGTTTTTCCATGAACTTAGTACACTAGATGCATGCTAGATAGCGGTCGATGTGTGGAGTAATAGTGGTAGATGCAGGCAGGAGTCGGTCTACTTATCTTGGACGTGATGCCTATATAATGATCATCGCCTTGGATATCGTCATGATTATTTGATCTTCTATCAATTTCCCAACAGTAATTTGTTCACCCACCGTGTGCTATACTCATGAGAGAAGCCACTAGTGAAACCTAGGCCCCCCGGGTCTACTTTTCCAACATATTGCTTTCCGATCTATCTTTTTGCCTCTTTATTTTCAGATCTACTATACCAACAACCCAAAAATATATTGTTGCACTTTTTATTTTCCCTTTTTATTTTGTGTTCTTGAGAGATCTATCTCTCCTATATATCATTACCTAATCTATCCTTTACCGTAGAGAGATTGACAACCTCTCTTACGCGTCGGGTTGCCAGTATTTGTTATTTGTGTGCAGGTGCTGCTTATTAGGTGGCGGTGATCCTCCTACTAGTTCGATACCTTGGTTTTATAACTGAGGAAAATACTTACCGTCGCTGTGCTGCATCATCCCTTCCTCTTTGGGGAAATACCGACGCAGTCTCAAGCCACGTCAAGGTAGTGGTGGATGCTCATTTTTTTATGAAGATCATCTTGAGTTTGGAGCAATCCTCGTTGTTTTCTTACTCTTCTCACCTACATGGGTTAGTCCCACACAAGAGACAAATACAAGGATATCTATGAACATGGAGTGCAATGCATACATAATGATGTACATGGATTCATTAATTACCTTGTCCCTTGCTTACCTTTGAGGGAATGTGTGACTCCTTGAACTATTGCATAAAGTTGGAGCTGATTGCAAATAGTCCTTGCCAGTAATGAATGTGAGTGAATTTCATTGGCGCAGTCACCCCTCAAGAACTTCTCTAGTTCTTCTTCTTGGGGACCCACATCAAGTTGATGGGAATCCTTGGGGTTGAAGTAGCACTAGTTGAAGTAGAACTTGGAGTAGCCTTGGGAACCCACTTGACCATGGCTTGGGACTCTTCTTCATATGAGTCAATCTCCTCTTGAAGCTTGACCTTGCCCTTGAGTTTGTGGTCTTATGGTGGAAGGTCATCTTGAGCTTTTGTTCCCTTGGGAAGAGTATGTTCATACTTCTCCTTTTGAGGAACAAACTTCGGCTTTGGGTATTGACCTTCTTCCCATTCAACTCCGTTGGCGTTGAAGTAGCCAATTCCTTGGTTCTTCCGGTATCGTCCATGCTTGCATACAATCTCCTCAAATTGCTTACATCTGGCAAGACTTTTGTAGATACCTTTTTGTATAATCCCTTTCAATAGATCATTTTCTTGCTCAAGTGTAACTTGGCTAAGAGAATCATTAATGGAATCAATAGAACTACTAGAAGCAATATCATTAGATTTATCATTTTTATTGTTACTAGTTGAAGAACCTTTCTTGCCTTTGTTACTAGTTTGCTTAGTCTTAACTTGTGGAATAAATGTAGACAAGAGTAGTCATTTGGCTAGATAAGAAGAAGTCTTTTTTCGGAGATCATCATTGATAGAGCTTTAAGAAACTCATGTTCTTGCTCCAAATTGAGCTTCTCGAAGTGTAGCTTCTCATGTGTTCTTACAAGCTCTCTATGATCTTCTAGAGTAGATACGTGGGCTAACTTAAGAGTGTTTAATTCTTTAGTTAGTTGCTCTATTTCCTTCTTATCATCATCACATGACTTATCTTGACTAGCATGATTATTATCTAGTTCATTTTGACTAACATCACTAGTTTTGTCAAATAGCAAGTCATCATCTCCAAGTAAGTCATCCTCATCACTATTGAAGTCAATGTATTAAGGGTGTGATACCTTGGGGCCTTTAGCCATGAAGCAACTTCCACTCCCTTCATTTGGTGAATCAAAATGTCGTAGGAGTTGGAGGAAACGAGTGCAAGTCCGGCAACACCTTACTCTTGACTATAGTCGGAGCCGGAGTGATAGCTTCTCTCAGAGTAATTGTCGGATTCGGAGCCGGAAACCCATTCACCAACATGAGCTTGATGTCTTCTTCTTGTGTAGATCTTGGTGTACTTGTCCTTCTTCTCCGAGTCCCTACTTCTCCTTGAGGGTCTTCGTTCATAACGATCATATCTACTCCTTCTCTCTCTTCGAGGTGACTCATTGATGTCTACTACGCAACCTTCTTCTTGTAGACTCATGTTGGGCCTCGAAGCGCAGAGTTTTGTAGGACAATAGCAAATTTCCCTCAAGTGGATGACCTAAGGTTTATCAATCCGTGGGAGGTGTAGGATGAAGATGGTCTCTCTCAAACAACCCTGCAACCAAACAACAAAGAGTCTCTTGTGTCCCCAACACACCCAATACAATGGTAAATTGTATAGGTGCACTAGTTCGGCGAAGAGATGGTGATACAAGTGTAATATGGATGGTAGATATAGATTTTTGTAATCTGAAAATATAAAAACAGCAAGGTAACTAATGATAAAAGTGAGCAAAAACGATATTGCAATGCTTGAAAACAAGGCCTAGGGTTCATACTTTCACTAGTGCAAGTTCTCTCAACAATACTGACATAGTTGAATCATATATAAATCCCTCACGTGCGACAAAGAATTCACTCCAAAGTCACAAATAGCGGAGAACAAACGAAGAAATTATTGTAGGGTACGAAACCACCTCAAAGTTATCTTTTCCGATCAATCTTATGAGCTATCCTTATAAGTGTCACGAACAGCCCTAGAGTTCGTACTAAAATAACACCTTAAGATACACATCAACCAAAACCCTAATGTCACCTAGATACTCCAATGTCACCACGAGTACCCATGGGCTTAATTATACGATATGCATCACACAATTTCAGATTCATCATGTTCAATCCAACACAAAGAACTTCAAAGAGTGCCCCAAAGTTTCTACCGGAGAGTCAAGACGAAAACATGTGCCAACACCTATGCATAGATTCCCAAGGTCACGGAACCCGCAAGTTGATCAGCAAAACATACATCAAGTGGATCAATAGAACATTCCATTGTCACCACGGATATCCCATCGCAAGACATACATCAAGTGTTCTCAAATCCTTTAAAGACTCAATCCGATAAGAAAACTTCAAAGGGAAAACTCAATTCATCACAAGAAGATAGAGAGGGGAAAACTCCATATGATTCATCTATATTAATAAAGCTCGCGGTACATCAAGATCGTGTCATCTCAAGAACACGAGAGAGAGAGATCAAACACATAGCTACTGGTACATACCCTCAGCCCCGATGGTGAACTACTCCCTCCTCGTCATGAAGACCGCCGGGATGATGAAGATGGCCTCCGGTGATGGTTTCCCCCTCCGGCAGGGTGCCGGAACGGGCTCCCGATTGGTTTTTCATGGCTATAGAGGCTTGCGGCGGCGGAACTCCCGATCTAGGTTTCTTTCTGGGGGTTTTGGTATTTATAGGAATTTTTGGCGTCGGTCTCACGTCAAGGGGACTCCCGAGGGGCCGACAAGCCAGGGGGGCGCGCCCTAGGTGGGGGGCGCCCCCTAAGCTTGTGGCTGCCTCGGGACTCCTCTCCGGTATCTTTTTTCTCCAGTATTTTTTATATGTTCCAAAAATATTCTCCGTAAATTTTCAGCACATTCCGAGAACTTTTATTTCTGCACAAAAAACGACACCATGGTAGTTCTGCTGAAAACAACGTCAGTCCGGGTTAGTTGTCTTCCTTGTCCAATTTTAACTAATTTGCTTGAGTTTGAAAATAATTAATGAGCTCACAATCATAGAAGATGTCCAAGATAGTATATTTATATGTGGAATCTCTCTTCCTTCAATATTCTTTCATGAATTGTTCAAGTGACCAATGCGGTGTTTGCTAACTTTCAATAAATTTTACCACCTATACTTATTATGTGTGAAGTCATTACTCCCCATGGGATAAGTATATGAAGCATATTTAATTTCAGATTTATTATATTCAATTCATTCAACCATTTACTCATAGGATATAAGTGAAGCACGAGAGTGAAAGACAAACTACTCCAAAAAGATATAAGTGAAGATCAATGAGTAGCCAACAATTAAATAACTATGTGAAGACTCTCTCATCTAAGAATTTCAAATCATAAGTATTTTATTAAACATCAAGCAAAAGAAAAATATCACTCCAAGAATAGCACTCATCATGTGAACGAATAAAAATTTAGGCTCAACATAGGCTAACCGATAATTGTTGATGAAGAGAGGTGGGATGCGTAGCATCCCCAAGCTTAGATGCCTGAGACTTCTTGAAATATTTACTTGGGGTGCCTTGGGAATCCCCAAGCTTGAGCTTTTGTATCTCGTTCAATCCTCTCATATCATGGTTTCACCTATTCTCAAAAACTTCATCCACACAAAACTCGAAAAGAACTCGTGAGATAGGTTAGTACACATAATAATAAATCAACTCTTTATGTACTGCAAAGATAAGTTGCACAATAATTTTCAAATATCATCTACTGTTTACTATCATTTCCACAATTTATATCTACCAATATAGGCTATGGAAACTATAGGATAAGTAGATAACGAAACTATGACAGCAATCTGTCCAAACAGAACAGTCTGTAGAAATTTATGAAAACAGTGTAGTTCTGTAACTCAAAAAATTATGAAACTTTAGGAAATGCTAAATAATTTATATGACATCACTTTGTAAAAAATTTCAGAAACTTTCCACGTTCCAGTAAAATATGAAAATTCAAACACTACAGCCAAAGTTTCTGTTTTTACACAACACTCATCAAAACATGCAATGCAAGCATCCTAAGGCAATTCTTGGAAATTTTTATTGAAAAACAAGATTACGTAACACCTAACAGAGAACAAGAAAATAAAATGACGCTCCAAGCAAAACTCATATTATGTGACGAATAAAAATATAGCTCCAAGTAAGATATACCGATAATGTTGAAGACGAAAGAGGGGATGCCTTCCGGGGCATCCCCAAGCTTAGGCGCTTGAGTCTTCCGTGGATATTACCTTGGGGGTGCCTTGGGCATCCCCAAGATTAGGTTCTTGTCACTCCTTATTCTCCTCATATCGGTGTCTCACCCAAAACTTGAAAACTTCAATCACACAGAACTTAACGGAACTTCGTGAGATGGGTTAGTATAATAAACAAAGATCATTCACTTAGGTACTGTCAAGACAAGATTCATAACTGTTTCCACGTCATACCTACTGTATTCTATCATTCCCATAATTTATATCACTCAATATAAGCTATAGAAACACTAAAACAAGTAAACTATGCATGCAAAATAGAATCTGTCAAAAACAGAACAGTCTGTGAAGATCTGTAGTATATCCATATTTCCCTGTCTCAAACAATTCTGAAAAATTAGGACAATCTAGGCAATTTGTATATCAAGACTGTGTAGAAATTTCATATCATTATCACTCTTCAGTAAAAAATGAAAATTCCTGTACTGGAGTCAAAAGTTTCTGTTTTGGTTCAGCATCAATTCTACTCATCTTGTGAGTCATCCCAAAGGCTTTACTTGGCACTTTATTGAAATAAAAGACACAAACATGATTAATACAGTAGCTTAATCATGTGAACACACAAAAACAGAAAGTAAAAGTGTTGGGTTGTCTCCCAACAAGCGCTTTTCTTTAATGCCTTTTAGCTAGGCATGATGATTTCAATGATGCTCTCATAGGAATAATAATTATAACATGCAAAAGAGCATCATGAATCTCATGACAAGCACATTTAAGTCTAACCACTTCCTATGCATAGGGATTTTGTGAGCAAACAATTTATGGGAGCAAGAATCAACTAGCATAGGAAGGCAAAACAAGCATAACTTCAAAACTTTGAACACATAGAGAGGAAACTTGATATTATTGCAATTCCTACATGCATATGTTCCTCCCTCATAATAATTTTCAGTAGCATCATGAAGGAATTTCACAACATAACTATCACATAAAGCATTATCTTCATGATCCACAAGCATATAAAATTTGTCACTCTCCACATAAGCAATTTTCTTCTCATTCATAATAGTGGGAGCAACAAACTCAACAAAATAACTATCATGAGATACTTGATTGACATAACGACTTTGAATATTAAAATCATGATGACAAGTTTCATGGTTATCATTATTATTTATAGCATACATGTCATCACAATAATCATCATAAATAGGAGGCATGCTTTCATCATAATAAATTTGCACATCAAAACTTGGGGGACTAAAGATATCATCAAACATAGCATCCCCAAGCTTGTGGCTTTGCGTATCATTAGCATCATGGATATTCAGAGAATTCATACTAGAAACATTGCAATCATGCTCATCATTCAAAGAATTCTCATTAAGTATTATCATAATTTCTTCCTCTACCAATTGAGCACAATTTTCTGAATCCTTATTTTCACGAAAGACATTATAAACACGATACAAATGATGCAACCTAAACTCCATTTTTTTGTAGTTTTCTTTTATAAAACCAAACTAGTGAAAAACAAGAAACTAAAAGATTTAATTGCAAGATCTAAAGAGATACCTTCAAGCACTCACCTCCCCGGCAACGGCGCCAGAAAAGAGCTTGATGTCTACTACGCAACCTTCTTCTTGTAGACTCGTGTTGGGCCTCCAAGCACAGAGTTTTGTAGGACAGTAGCAAATTTCCCTCAAGTGGATGACCTAAGGTTTATCAATCCGTGGGAGGCGTAGGATGAAGATGGTCTCTCTCAAACAACCCTGCAACCAAACAACAAAGAGTCTCTTGTGTCCCCAACACACCCAATACAATGGTAAATTGTATAGGTGCACTAGTTCGGCGAAGAGATGGTGATACAAGTGTAATATGGATGGTAGATATAGATTTTTGTAATCTGAAAATATAAAAACAGCAAGGTAACTAATGATAAAAGTGAGCAAAAACGGTATTGCAATGCTTGAAAACAAGGCCTAGGGTTCATACTTTCACTAGTGCAAATTCTCTCAACAATACTGACATAGTTGAATCATATGTAAATCCCTCACGTGCGACAAAGAGTTCACTCCAAAGTCACAAATAGCGGAGAACAAACGAAGAAATTATTGTAGGGTACGAAACCACCTCAAAGTTATCTTTTCCGATCAATCTTATGAGCTATCCCTATAAGTGTCACGAACAGCCCTAGAGTTCGTACTAAAATAACACCTTAAGATACACATCAACCAAAACCCTAATGTCACCTAGATACTCCAATGTCACCACGAGTACCCATGGGCTTGATTATACGATATGCATCACACAATTTTAGATTCATCATGTTCAATCCAACACAAAGAACTTCAAAGAGTGCCCCAAAGTTTCTACCGGAGAGTCAAGACGAAAACATGTGCCAACCCTTATGCATAGATTCCCAAGGTCACGGAACCCGCAAGTTGATCAGCAAAACATACATCAAGTGGATCAATAGAACATCCCATTGTCACCACGGATATCCCATCGCAAGACATACATCAAGTGTTCTCAAATCCTTTAAAGACTCAATCCGATAAGAAAACTTCAAAGGGAAAACTCAATTCATCACAAGAAGATAGAGAGGGGAAAACTCCATATGATTCATCTATATTAATAAAGCTCACGGTACATCAAGATCGTGTCATCTCAAGAACACGAGAGAGAGAGAGAGAGATCAAACACATAGCTACTGGTACATACCCTCCGCCCCGAGGGTGAACTACTCCCTCCTCGTCATGGAGACCGCCGGGATGATGAAGATGGCCTCCGGTGATGGTTTCCCCCTCCGACAGGGTGCCGAAACGGGCTCCCGATTGGTTTTTTGTGGCTACAGAGGCTTGCGGCGGCGGAACTCCCGATCTAGGTTTCTTTCTGGGGGTTTTGGTATTTATAGGAATTTTTGGCGTCGGTCTCACGTCAAGGGGACTCCCGAGGGGCCCACAAGCCAGGGGGGCGCGCCCTGGGGGGGGGGGGCGCCCCCTAGGCTTGTGGCTGCCTCGGGACTCCTCTCTGGTATCTTTTTGCTCTAGTATTTTTTATATTTTCCAAAAATATTCTCCGTAAATTTTTAGCACATTCCGAGAACTTTTATTTCTGCACAAAAAACGACACCATGGTAGTTCTGCTGAAAACAGCGTCAGCCCGGGTTAGTTCTAATAAAATCATACCAAAATCATATAAAATTATTGTAAACATGGCATGAATACTTCATAAATTATATATACATTGGAGACGTATCACTCATCTCTTGAGCTCTTTCTTCTAGGTGACTCTTCTCTTCTTTTGTGGCTTGAGACTTCGTCGGTATTTTCCCAAAGAGGAAGGGATGATGCAACATAGCTACAGTAAGTATTTCCCTCAGTTATGAAACCATGGTTATCGAACCAGTAGGAGAACCTCACAACACTATGTAAACGGTACGTGCACACAAAGAACAAATACTTGCAACCCGACGCGTAAGAGAGGTTGTCAATCTCTCCACGGTAAAAAGATAGATTAGTTTGTATGATATTGGATTAATAGATTGCACAAGAACATAAAATAAAAGAAGGAAATAAAAAGTGCAGCAAGGTATTTTTGGGTTTTTGGAATAATAGATCTGAAAACAAAAGCGGCAAAAGATAGATCGGAAAGCAATATGTTGAAAGAGTAGACCCGGGGGCCGTAGGTTTCACTAGTGGCTTCTCTCATGAGTATAGCAGACGGTGGGTAAACAAATTACTACTGTTGGGAAATTGATAGAAGATCAAATAAACATGACGATATCCAAGGCGATGATCATTATATAGGCATCACGTCCAAGATTAGTAGACCGAAACGATTCTGCACCTACTACTATTACTCCACACATCGACCGCTATCCAGCATGCATCTAGTGTATTAAGTTTATGGAGAAACAGAGTAATGCAATAGGAACGATGACATGATGTAGAAAAGATCTATTCATGTAGGAATAGACCCCATCTTGTTATCCTTAATAGCAACGATACATGCATGCCTCGCTGCCCCTTCTATCACTGGGAGAGGACACCGCAAGATTGAACCCATCACAAAGCACCTCTTCCCATGGCAAGAAAAATCGATCTAGTTGGCCTAACTAAACCAAAGATTCAAATAAGAAATACGAGGCTATAAGTAATCATGCATATAAGAGATCAAACAAGAATCAAATAATATTCATGGATAGAAACTGATCATGAACTCAAAATTCATCGGATCCCAACAAACACTCCGCAAAAAGTCATTACATCAAATAGATCTCCAAGAGACCATTGTATTGAGAATCAAAAGAGAGAGAGAGAGAGAGAAAGAGAAAGCCATCTAGGTACTGCCTACGGACCCATAGGTCTATGGTGGACTACTCACGCATCATCCGAGAGGCACCAATGAGGATGATGAACCCCTCCGTGATGGTGTTAGATTATATCTCGCGGTTCTGGAACTTGCGGCGGCTGGAACTGTTTTTCGTTGACTCCTCTAGGGTTTCTGGAATATTTGGGTATTTATAGAGCTCAGAGGCGGTGGAGGAGACCCCCGAGGGCACCACAACCCATCAGGGCGCGCTAGGGGCCTCCGGCGCGCCCTGGTGGGTTGTGGGCCCCACGAGACCCCCCAGGTGCTTCCTTGGCTTCGAAGTTGTCTTCTGGTCCAAAAAAATCTCCAAAAAGTTTCATCGCGATTGGACTCTGTTTGGTACTGATATTCTGTGAAGTAAAAAACAAGCAAATAACAGCAACTGGCACTTGGCACTATGCCAATAGGTTAGTCCCAAAGAATGGTATAAAGTTGCTATAAAATGATTGTAAAACATCCAAGAATGATAATATAATAGCATGGAACAATAAAAAATTATAGATACGTTGGAGACGTATCAGCATCCCCAAGCTTAATTCCTACTCATCCTCGAGTAGGTAAATGATAAAAACAGAATTTTGGATGTGGAATGCTGCCTGACATGTTCATCACATATTCTTTTCTTTTGTAGCATGGACATTTGGACTTTTAGATGGTTCAAAGCAATAGTCTAGTTTTGACATAAAGACTTTAATACTCAAGCATGCCTACAAGCAACCATGTCTTTCAAAATATCAACACTAAAGAAAGTAATCCCTAGCCCATCATGCTCAATCATTGATCCATTCATGAAACACACTCAAATATTAGCTACACCCAATGCACAAGTATGATCATTGTGCCCCCTAGTTGGTGCTTTATAAGAGAAGATGGAGACTCAAATTAAAAATAAAAATTGCATTAAGTAAATAGATAGGCCCTTCGTAGAGGGAAGTAGGGATTTGTAGAGGTGCCAGAGCTCAAAGCTTAAATTGAGAGAGAGAAATATTTTGGGTGGCATGCCTTTCTTGCCAACGAAAACGACCGATTAGTTCTCAATACTTTCCATGCTAGATACATCATAGGCGGTTCCCAAACAGAAAATAAAGTTTATTCCTTTTTCCACCATTCTTTCACAATCCATGGCTAGTCGTATCCACGGTTGCCTTCCATACCAACACTTTCCGAGGAATTTATTATTTGACAACATAAAGTATATTTATTTTTCATTTCGGGACTGGGCATCCCTATTACCGCCGTACTCTTGTGCAATGACAAGTGAATAAACACTCATCTTGAGAATAACACATCTAGCATAAAAAATATCGGACACCCCCTACCGTTTCATGAGCGGTACGAGCACACAAAAAGGAGATTCATTTTGAAAATTAGAGATGGCACATACAAATTTTCTTAGAACGGCACGGAAATACTGCATATAGGTAGGTATGGTGGACTCATATGGCAAAACTGGGTTTAAGGATTTTGGATGCACAAGTAGTATTTCTACTTAGTACAAGTGGAGGCTAGCAAATAGATTGAGAAGCAACCAACCAAGAAACGAAAATTCACATAAACGGGCATTAAGCATAACTAACACCGAATAATGCACCATAAGTAGGATGTAATTTCATTGCATAAGTATTGACTTTCGTGCTTGCATAGGGAATCACAAACCTTAGCACCAATATTCTTACGAAAGCATAATTACTCACCAACATGGCTCACATATTACTATCATCATGTCTCAAAACTATTACAAGGAATCAAGTTTAATTTATCCAATGATCTTCTTGAAAGTTTTTATTATACCCCTCTTGAATATATATCACTTTGGGACTAGTTTCATATATTGCCATTGCTTTTCACAAGCTCAAATAAATTTAAGTGAAGAACATGAGCATAAAAATTTCATCTCTAAAAATAATATAAGTGAAGCATGAGAGAATTTCTTCAAAGTTTACTAACTCTCAAATTAATCTAAGTGAAGCATGAGAGTGTTTCTTCAAAATTTACTAACTCTGAAATTAATCTAAGTGAAGCATGAGAGTATTTCTTCAAAATTTACTAACTCTCAAATTAATCTAAGTGAAGCATGAGAGTGTTTCTTAAAAAATTACTAACTCTCAAATTAATCTAAGTGAAGCATGAGAGTATTTGTTCAAAAATTTAAAGCACATCGTGCTCAAAAAGATATAAGTGAAGCACTAGAGCAATTCCATAGCTCAAAAAATTGAAGCATATAGAGCAATTCTAACAAATCATAGCATAATTTTGGCTCTCTCAAATAGGTGTGTCTAGCAAGGATACTTGTGACAAACTAAAAATCAAATCAAGCAAAGACTCAAATAATACAAGATGCTCCAAGCAAAACACATGATATGCGACGAATAAAAATATAGCTCCAAGTAAAATACCGATGGTCGTTAGAAGAAAGAGGGAATGCCACTCGGGGCATCCCCAAGCTTAGTTGCTTGTTTATCCTTGGATATTATCTTGGGGGTGCTGTAGCATCCCCAAGATTAGGCTCTTTTCACTCCATATTCCTTCATCCATCGTGATCTCACCCAAAACTTGAAAACTTCAATCACACAAAACTCAACAATTCGTGAGATCCGTTAGTATAATAAAGCAAATCACCACTCTAAGTACTGTTGCAAACCCATTCATATTTTATTATTGCATTATATATACTGTATTATAACTGTACCATGGCTTATACCCACCAATACAAACCACAGATTCATCAAAACAAGCACACAATGCAACAAAAACAGAATCTGTCAAAAACAGAACAGTTTGTAGTAATCTGTACTCTAACCATACTTCTGTAACTCTAAAACTTCTGAATAATTAGGACAACATAAAGAATTTGTATAGAAATATTGTGTTAAAATTTCAGCTCATTATCACGCTCCAGTCAAAAAATGAAAATTCCTGCACTGGAGTCAAAGTTTCTGTTTCAGATTCAACATTGTTTCTACTCATCTTGTGAATCATCCTAAAGGCTTTACTTGGCACAAACACTAATTAAAACATCAAAAACACAATCATAACAGTAGCATAACTGTGTCAACACTCAAGAACATAAAGAAAAAGGTGAAAATAAATTTATTCATTAGGTTGCTTCCCAACAAGCGCTATCGTTTTACGCCCCTAGCTAGGCATAATGCATAGATTCAAGTGTTGTCATCTTTAGTTTCCAACTCCTCAATCATAAAACTAGATTTCTTCAAGAATTTAGCATGCACACTTTCAATGACAATACTTCTAGGAATAAGACCGAAAAATTCATTCTTGTAAGTAGGGTCTTTCGCTATTTCAACAAAATTGGGATAAACACTAATCATTTTAAGATCTTCCTTGTGGCTATTAGATGTGGCACCTTTGTTCTTAGTGACTTGTGTAGACTTGCCAATTTTTACGGGAGTTTTTTCAATAGTTTTAACAGAAGAAAAGGCCGAGCTCAAGTTACTAAAAATTTCTTCCAACTTATCAATCCGGGAGGGACTTTGTTCTATTCTTTCGTTAACTATGGCTTCCTTTTCCTTCAATAATTTAAAGGCATCCCCCGCTTTTGACCCAATTTTATTAGCAATATTATGCATGTTCTTATCCATATTTTCAAGATGTTCTTTGGTAATCATCTTCTTTTCAATAGCATCTAGCCTTTCCATAACATGTTCGGGAGTTAAGGATGTTTCATGAACCCACTAAATTTCCCGTAGCATTAAAAGCGTCCAAAGATGGACACATCAAGAAATTCCCACCGGCAATCATATCAAGGTCGAATCTATACCAAGTGGCGATGCCCACAAAAAAACCGCGAAGAAGAACAACGGTAGATTGCTTATGAATAGATCTATTATGAGCATTGCAAATCCTATACCAAGCATCTTTTAGGTTCTGCCCTCCCCTTTGCTTAAAATTTAGAACTTCATTCTCGGGAGTACACGCAATAGAGGAAGAACTAGCCATAACAACAAGGTAGGCAAACAAGAGATCTGACAAGAAAAAGGGAAAACAAAAAAGAGGGCGAATAAAATGGCAAATTTTGTGAAGTGGGTGAGAGGAAAACGAGAGGCAAATGGCAAATAATGTAAATTGCAAGGAGATGAAATTTGTGATTAGGAACCTGGTAGATGTTGATGATGTCTCCCCGACAACGGCACCATAAATTCCTTTGACGTGGCTTGAGACTGCGTCGGTATTTCCCCAAAGAGGAAGGGATGATGCAGCACTGCTATGGTAAGTATTTCCCTTAGTTATGAAACCAAGGTTATCGAACCAGTAGGAGAAGCACGCAACACTATGTAAACGGTAGTTGCACACAAAGAACAAATACTTGCAACCAGACGGGTAAGAGAGGTTGTAAATCTCTCCACGGTAAAAAGATAGATTAGTTTGTATGAGATTGGATAAATAGATCGCACAAGAACACAAAATAAAAGAAGCAATTAAAAAGTACAGCAAGGTATTTTTGGGTTTTTGGAATAATAGATTTAAAAAAGAAAGCGGCAAAAGATAGATTGGAAAGCAATATGTTGAAAGAGTAGACCTGGGGACCGTAGGTTTCACTAGTGGCTTCTCTCATGAGTATAGCACACGGTGGGTAAACAAATTACTGTTGGGCAATTGATAGAAGATCAAATAATCATGACGATATCCAAGGCGATGATCATTATATAGGCATCACGTGCAAGATTAGTAGACCGAAACGATTCTGCATCTCTCAAGAACACAAAATAATAAGGGTGAATAAAAAGTGCAGCAATATATTTTTGGGTTTTTGGTATAGTAGATCTGAAAACAAAGAGGCAAAAAGATAGATCGGAAAGCAATATGTTGGAAAAGTAGACCCGGGGGCCGTAGGTTTCACTAGTGGCTTCTCTATGAGTATAGCACATGGTGGGTGAACAAATTACTTTTGGGCAATTGATAGAAGATCAAATAATCATGATGATATACCAGGCGATGATCATTATATAGGCATCACGTCCAAGATAAGTAGACCGACTCCTGCCTGCATCTACCACTATTACTCCACACATCGACCGCTATCCAGCATGCATCTAGTGTATTAAGTTCATGGAAAAATGGAGTAATGAAATAAGAACGGTGACATGATGTAGACAATATCTATTCATGCAGGAATAGACCCTATCTTGTTATCCTTAATAGCAACGATACATGCGTGCCTCACTGCCCCTTCTGTCACTGGGAGAGGACACCGCAAGATCGAACCCATCACAAAGCACCTCTTCCCATGGCAAGAAAAATCGATCTAGTTGGCCTAACTAAACCAAAGATTAGAAGAAGAAATATGAGGCTATATGTAATCATGCATATAAGAGATCAAAGAAGACTCAAATAATATTCATGGATAGAAACTGATCATGAACTCAAAATTCATCGGATCCCAACAAACACACCACAAAAAGTCATTACATCAAATAGATCTCCAAGAGACCATTGTATTGAGAATCAAAAGAGAGAGATAAAGCCATCTAGATACTACCTACGGACCTGTAGGTCTATGGTGGACTACTCACGCATCATCGGAGAGGCACCAATGAGGATGATGAACCCCTCCGTGATGGTGTTAGATTGGATCTCGCGGTTCTGGAACGTGCGGCGGCTGGAAGTGTTTTTCGTCGACTCCTCTAGGGTTTCTGGAATATATATGGGTATTTATAGAGCTCAGAGGCAGTGGAGGAGACCCCTGAGGACACCTCAACCCATCGGGCGTGCCCTGGTGGGTTGTGGGCCCCATGGGCCTCCCCCCAGGTGCTTCCTTGGCTCTGAAGTTGTCTTCTGGTCCAAAAAAATCTCCAAAAAGTTTCATCGCGATTGGACTCCATTTGGTACTGATATTCTGCGAAGTAAAAAACAAGCAAAAAACAGCAACTGGCACTTGGCACTATGTCAATAGGTTAGTCCCAAAAAATGATATAAAGTTGCTATAAAATGATTGTAAAACATCCAAGAATGATAATATAACAGCCTGGAACAATCAAAAATTATAGATACGTTGGAGACGTATCAGGCGTGCACTCATTGGAGTAGTCTCCGGGCCTTCCACAATTGTAACAATTCTGGTCACGACTAGATGAACGCCTCTCTTCGTATCTTGAATTGGAGCTTCTTTCTTTGCCTCTACTCTTGTAGAACTTGTTGAATTTCTTGACCATGAGGCTTATCTCTTCATTGGTTACAAGGTTGCCACTTGATGTAGTAGGAGTGTCACTTGTAGCTTTGTATGCACCACTTGACTTGGTGTGAAGTTCTTCATTGTCCTTGAGTGACATCTCATGGGCAACAATCCTTCCAATGACTTCCGTAGGCTTGAGATATTTGTAGTTTGGCATCATTTGGATCAATGTGCACACAGTGTTGTACTTTCCATCCAAGGCTCTAAGGATCTTCTTGATGATGAATTTGTCGGTCATTCATCGCTTCCTAAGCCGGCAATATCATTTGTGATGAGAGCAAGCCTAGAGTACATTTCGGCGACTCCTTCACCATCCTTCATCTTGAACTTGTCAAGTTGACTTTATAGCACATCCAAGTTTGATTCCCTGACAGATTTGGTACCTTCATGCATATCAACCTAAGTATCCCAAATTTCCTTTGCATACTCAAGACGGCTAATCTTGTTGAATTCTTTGGGGCATAGACGGTTGAATAAAATGTCACATGCTTGAGCATTGTATTGCAACATCTTCAATTCTTCCGTGGTCGCTTCATGATCCGGTTCCTTTCCATCACCAAAGAATTCACCTAGCAAGCCAACACAAACAAAAGCCCATACGGCGGGGTTATGACCAAGAATATGTTGGGGAACGTTGCATGGGAAACAAAAAATTTCCTACGCACATACAAGATCTATCCATGGAGATGAGCATCTACGAGAGGGGAGATCGGATCCACATACCCTCGTAGATCACTAAGCGGGAAGCATTAAGAAACGCGGTTGATGTAGTCGAACGTCTTCGCGATCCAAATCGCAAGCCGTCCCGCGATCCAATAACGATCTAGCGTTGAACGGACGGCACCTCCGCGTTAAGCACACGTACAGCTCGATGACGATCTCCGCCTCCTTGATCCAGCAAGGGAGGGCGGAGAGGTAGATGAGTTCTCCGGCAGCACAACGGCGTGGTAGCGGTGGTGGTGGTGCTATCCCGGCAGGGCTACGCCTAGCGCTACCGAAACCACGAACGGAGGAGAAAACGATCTAGGGAGAGAGAGGGGCGCCAAGGGCTTCGTGTGTACCCTTGGGGCGCCCCCTCCCCTCTATATATAGGTGGAGGGGCGTGGAGATCAGCCCTTCCAAGCCCAAGGGTGCAGCCAAGGGGGAGGAGTTGGACTCCTAGTCCAATTCCCTCCCTTTCCATAAACAGGTGGACTTTCCACCTCTCCCAAGCCACATGGGCCTTGAGGGACTTGTGCACCTGGCCCAATAAGGCCAGGGCGCCTCCCCTAAGCCCACGCAAACCCTTGGGACATGGTGGAAACCTTGGTGGAATTCCGGACTACTCCGGAAGTTTCCGAAACCTTCTAGAAGCTTCCCAGTACAATACCGAAAAACCCGAAACTTTTCCGGTCGCCAAAATATGACTTCCCATATATAAACTTTACCTCCGGACCATTCCGGAACTTCTCGTGACGTCTGGGATCTCATCTGGGACTCTGAACAACCTTCGGTCACCAACATACATAACTCAATAATACCGAAATGTCACCGAACGTTAAGTGTGCAGACCCTGTGGGTTCGAGAACTATGTAGACATGACCGAGACACCTCTACGGCGAATAACCAATAGCGAGACCTGGATGCCCTTACTGGTTACTACATATTCTACGAAGATCTTTATCGGTTGAACCTCTATGTCAAGGATTCAATTAATCCCGTACGCTGTTCCCTTTGTTCATCGGTATGTTACTTGCCCGAGATTCGATCGTCTGTATCTCCATACCTAGTTCAATCTCGTTACCGGCAAGTCTCTTTACTCGTTCTGTAATACAAGATCCCGTGGCTAACACTTTAGTCAGTTTGCTTGCAAGGCTCATTGTGATGTTGTATTACCGAGTGGGCCCTGAGATACCTCTCCGTCACACGGAGTAAAAAAACCCAGTCTTGATCCATGCCAACTCAACAAACACCCTCGGAGATACCTGTAGAGCATCTTTATAGTCACCCAGTTACGTTGTGACGTTTGATACACACAAGGTACTCCTCCGGTGTCAGCGAGTTACATGATCTCATGGTCATAGGAACACATACTTGACATGCAGAAAACAATAGCAATAAACTGACACGATCATATGCTACGTTCATAGTTTGGGTCTTGTCCATCACATCATTCTCCTAATGATGTGATCCCGTTATCAAATGACAACTCATGTCTATGGCCAGGAAACCTTGACCATATTTGATCAACGAGCTAGTCTAGTAGAGGCTCACAAGGAACATAGTGTTGTCTATGTATCCACACATGTATCCGAGTTTCCGATCAATACAATTCTATCATGGATAATAAACGATTATCATGAACAAGGAAATATGATAATAACTAATTTATTATTGCCACTAGGGCATATTTCCAACAGTCTCCCACTTGCACTAGAGTCGATAATGTAGTTCACATCACCATGTGATTAACACCCAATGAGTTCTAGGGTTTTATCATGTTTTGCTTGTGAGAGAGGTTTTTAGTCAATGGGTCTGCAACATTCAGATCCGTGTGCACTTTGCAAATATTATGTCATACTGTAGATGTTGCTACCATGCTCCACTTGGAGCTATTCCAAATGGTGATCCACTATACGTATCCGGATTGCTACTCAGAGTCATCCGGATTGGTGTCAAAGCTTGCATCGACGTAACTCTTTACGACGAACTCTTTATCACCTCCATAATCGAGAAATATTTCCTCAGTCCTCAAGTTACTAAGGATAATTTTGACCGTTGTCCAGTGATCCACTCCTGGATCACTCTTGTACCCGTTGATAGACTCATGGCAAGGCACACACCAGGTGCGGTACACAGCATGGCATACTATATAGAGACTATGGCTAAGGCATAGGGGACGACCTTCGTCCTTTTTCTCTCTTCTGCCGTGGTCGAGCTTTGAGTCTCACTCAACTTCACATCTTACAAATCAGGCAAGAACTCCTTCTTTGACTGATCCATTTTGAACTCCTTCAAAATCTTGTCAAGGCATGCACTCATTGAAAGTCCTATCAGGCATTTTGATCTATCTCTATAGATCTTCATGCCCAATATTTAAGTAGCCTTTTATCTAGGTCTTCCTTTGAAAAACACCTTTCAAACAACCTATTATGCCTTCCAGAAATTTCTACATCATTCCCGATCAACAATATGTCATCCACATATACTTATCAGAAATTCTATAGTGCTCCCACTCACTTTCTTGTAAATACAAGTTTCTTATAAACTTTGTATAAACCCAAAAGCTTTGATCACCTCATCAAAGCATATATTCCAACTCCGAGATGCCTGCACCAGTCCATAAATGGATCGCTGGAGCTTGCAAACTTTGTCAGCATTCTCTGGATCGACAAAACCTTCTGGTTGCATCATATACAACTCTTCCTCAAGGAAACCGTTGAGGAACGCTGTTTTGACATCCATCTGCCAAATTTCATAATCGAAAAATGCAGCTATTGCTAACATGATTCTGACGGACTTAAGCATCACTACGGGAGAGAAAGTCTCATCATAGTCAATTCCTTGAACTTGTGAAAAACCTTTGCCACAAGTCGAGCTTTATAGACGGTGACATTACCGTCCGCGTACGTCTTCCTCTGAAATATCCATTTATTCTGAATGGCCTTTCGCCCTTCAGGTAATACTTCCAAAGTCCACACTTTGTTTTCATACATGGATCCCATCTCGGATTTCATGGCCTCTAACCATTTGTCGGAATCCGGGCCCACCATCGCTTCTCCATAGCTCGTAGGTTCATCGTTGTCCAACAACATGACCTCTAAGACAGGGTTACCGTACCACTCAGGCACAGTACGTGCCCTTGTCGACCTACGAGGTTTGATAGCAACTTGATCCGAAGCTTCATGATCACTATCATTAGCTTCCTCTCCAACTGATGTAGGCTCCACAGAAACATCTTTCTGGGCTGCGCTACTCTCTGGTTGAAGTGAAGGTTCAACAACCTCATCAAGTTCTATCTTCCTCCCACTCAATTCTTTCGAGAGAAACTCTTTCTTGAGAAATGACCCGTTCTTAGCGACAAACACTTTGCCTTCGGATCTAAGATAGAAGGTGTACCCAACGGTCTCTTTTGGGTATCCTATGAAGACGCATTTCTCCGCTTTGGGTTCCAGCTTTTTGACATAAGCATCGCATCCCCAAACTTTAAGAAACGACAACTTTGGTTTCTTGCCAAACCACAGTTCATACGACGTCGTCTCAATGGATTTAGATGGTGCCCTATTTAAAGTGAATGCAACTGTCTCTAACGCATAACCCCAAAACGATAGTGGCAAGTCGGCAAGAGACATCATAGACCGCACCATATCCAATAAGGTTCGATTATGACGTTCGGACACACCATTACGCTGTGGTGTTCCAGGTGGCATCAACTGTGAAACAATTCCACATTGTCTTAAGTGATTGCCAAACTCATAACTAAGATATTCTCCTCCTCGATCAGATCGTAGGAATTTAATCTTCTTGTTACGATGATTTTCAACTTCACTCTGAAATTGCTTGAACTTTTCAAACATTTCAGACTTATGTTTCATTAAGTAAATATATACCCATATCTACTTAAGTCATCGGTGAAGGTGAGAAAATAACGATATCCACCGCGCGCCTCAATGCTCATCGGACCGCACACATCAATATGTATGATTTCCAACAAGTCACTTCCTCGTTCCATTGTTCCAGAGAACGGGGTCTTAGTCATCTTGCCCATGAGGCATGGTTCACATGTCTCAAGCGATTCGAAATCGAGTGAGTCTAAAGATCCATCAACATGGAGTTTCTTCATGCGCTTTACACCAATATGACCTTAGCGGCAGTGCCACAAGTATGTGGTACTATCATTATTAACTTTGCATCTTTTGGCATAAATATTATGAACATGTGTATCACTATGATCGAGATTCAATAAACCATTCACATTGAGTGTATGACCATTGAAGGTATTATTCATGTAAACAGAATAACCATTATTCTCTGACTCAAATGAATAACCGTATTGCAATAAACACGATCTAATCATGTTCATGCTCAACGCAAACACCAAATAACATTTATTTATGTTCAACACTAATCCCGAAGGTAGAGGGAGCATGCAATGGTGATCACATCAACCTTGGAAACACTTCCAACACACATCGTCACCTCGCCCTTTAGCTAGTCTCCGTTTATTCCGTAGCTTTTATTTCGAGTTACTAACATTAGCAACTGAACCGGTATCTAATACCCCGGTGCTACTAGGAGTACTAGTAAGGTACACATCAATAACACGTATATCAAATATACTTCTGTTGACGTTGCCAGCCTTGTTATCTGCCAAGTATCTGGGGCAGTTCCGCTACCAGTGACCGTTCCCCTTATTATAGAAGCACTTAGTCTCGAGTTTGGGTTCAACCTTGGGTTTCTTCACTGGAGCGGCAACTGGCTTGCCATTCATGAAGTTTCCCTTCTTGCCCTTGCCCTTCTCGAAACTAGTGGTTTTACTAACCATCAACACTTGATGCTCCTTCTTGATTTCTACCTTCGCGGTGTCAAACATCGCGAATAGCTCAGGGATCATCTCCATCCCTGGCAAGTTATAGTTCATCACAAAGCTCTAGTAGCTTGGTGGCAGTGACTTGGAGAACTCTGTCAATCACTATCTTATCTGGAAGATAAACTCCCACTTGATTCAAGCGATTGTAGTACCCAGACAATCTGGGCACATGCTCACCTGATTGAGCTATTCTCCTTCATCTTGCAGGCAAAGAATCTTGTTGGAGGTGTCATATCTCTCAACAAGGGCACGAGCCTCAAATCCCAATTTCAGCTCTTGGAACATCTCATATGCTCCGTGACGTTCAAAACGTCTTTGGAGCCTCAATTCTAAGCTGTAATGCATGATGCACTGAACTATCAAGTAGTCATCAAAACGTGTCAGTCGGATGTTCACAACATCCACAGACGACGCTTGAGGGGGTGGCGCACCGAGCGGTGCATCAAGGACATAAGCCTTCTGTGCAGCAATGAGGACAATCCTCAGATCACGGACCCAGTCCGCATAACTGCTACCATCATCTTTCAACTTACTTTTTCTCTAGGAACATATCAAAATTTAAGGGAGCTACAGCGCGAGCTATCGATCTACAATATAATTTTGCAAATACAACTTTAGACTATGTTCATGATAATGAGTTCAATTAATCATATTACTAAAGAACTCCCACTCAAATTGACATCCCTCCGGTCATCCGAGTGCTACATGATCCAAATTCACCAACCCAAGTCCGATCATCACGTGAGATGAGGTGGTTTCAATGGTGAACATCTCCATGTTGATCATATCTACTATATGACTCATGTTCAACCTTTCGGTCTCTTGTGTTTCGAGGCCATGTCTGTACATGCTAGGCTGGTCAAGTTTAACCCGAGTGTTCCGCATGTGCAACACTGGCTTGCACCCGTTGTATGTGAACGTAGAGTCTATCACACCCGATCATCACGTGGTGTCTCGAAACGACGAACTTTCGAAACGGTGCACACTCGGGGATAACACAATTTTATCTTGAAATTTTAGTGAGGGATCACCTTATAATGCTACTGTCGTCCTAAGTAAAACAAGGTGCATAAAAGTATTAACATCACATGCAAATCATAAGTGACATGATATGGCCATGATCTTTGTGCTTTTGATCTCCATCTTGAAAGCACCGGCATGATCTCCATTGTCACCGACATAACACCATGATCTCCATCATCTTGATCTCCATCAATGTGTCGCCATGAGGTTGTCGCGCAAACTATTTCTTCTACAACTATTGCTAACTCATAGCGATAAAGTAAAGCAAAAAGGCGAGAATAAATTAAAGACAACCCTATGGCTCCTGCTGGTTGCCGTACTCATCGACATGCAAGTCGTGATAATCTATACAAAACATGATCATCTCATACATCACATATATCTCATCATGTTTCTGGCCATATCATATCACATCATACCCTGCAAAAACAAGTTAGACGTCCTCTAATTTGTTGTTGCATGTTTTACGTGGCTGCTATGGGTATCTAGCAAGAACGATTCTTACCTACGCAAAACCACAACGGTGATATACAAGTTGCTATTTCACCTTATACAAGGACCGCCTCTGTCGAATCCGATTAACTAAAGTGGGAGAGACAGACACCCGCCAGCCATCTTATGCAACAAAGTTACATGTCAGTCGATGGAACCGGTCTCTCGTACGTGGACGAGTAAGGTTGGTCCGAGCCGCTTCATCCCACAATACCGCCGAATCAAGATAAGGTTAAGGAGGGAAGCAACCTGAATATCAACGCCCACAAACTCCTTTGTGTTCTACTCGTGATCTCATCTACGCAGAGACCTAGCTCATGATGCCACTGTTAGGGAACGTTGCATGGGAAACAAAAATTTTCCTACGCACATACAAGATCTATCCATGGAGATGAGCATCTACGAGAGGGGAGATCGGATCCGCATACCCTTGTAGATCACTTAGCGGGAAGTGTTAAGAAACGCGGTTGATGTAGTCGAACATCTTCGCGATCCAAATCGCAAGCCGTCCCGCGATCCAATCACGGTCTAGCGCCGAACGGACGACACCTCCATGTTCAGCACACGTACAGCTCGATGACGATCTCCACCTCCTTGATCCAGCAAGGGAGGGCGGAGAGGTAGATGAGTTCTCCGGCAGCACAACGGCGTGGTGGCGGCGGTGGTGGTGCTATCCCGGCAGGGCTACGCCTAGCGCTACAGAAACCGCGAACGGAGGAGAAAACAATCTAGGGAGAGAGAGGGGCGCCAAGGGCTTTGTGTGTACTCTTGGGGCGCCCCTCCCCTCTATATATAGGTGGAGGGGCATGGAGATCAGCCCCTCCAAGCCCTAGGGCGCAGCCAAGGGGGAGGAGTTGGACTCCTAGTCCAATTCCCTCCCTTTCCATAAATAGGTGGACTTTCCACCTCTCCCAAGCCACATGGGCCTTGAGGGACTTGTGCGTCTGGCCCAATAAGGCCAGGGCGCCTCCCCTCAGCCCATGCAAACCCTTGGGATGTGGTGGAACCCTTGGTGGACTTCCGGACTCCTCCGGAAGTTTTTGGAACCTTCTAGAAGCTTCCCGGTAAAATACCGGAAAAACCCAAAACTTTTATAGTCGCCAAAATATGACTTCCCATATATAAATCTTTACCTCCGGACCATTCCGGAGCACCTCATGAAGTACGGGATCTCATCTGGGACTCCGAACATCCTTCGGTCACCAACATACATAACTCAATAATACGGAAATGTCACCGAACATTAAGTGTGCAGACCCTGTGGGTTAGAGAACTATGTAGACATGACCGAGACACCTCTACGGTCAATAATCAATAGCGGGACCTGGATGCCCATATTGGTTCCTACATATTCTACGAAGATCTTTATCGGTTGAACCTCTATGTCAAGGATTCAGTTAATCCCGTACGATGTTCCCTTTGTTCATCGGCATGTTACTTGCCCGAGATTCGATCGTCGGTATCTCCATACCTAGTTCAATCTCGTTACCGGCAAGTCTCTTTACTCATTCCGTAACACAAGATCCCGTGGCTAACACTTTAGTCACATTGCTTGCAAGGCTCATTGTGATGTTGTATTACCGAGTGGGCCCTGAGATACCTCTCTGTCACACGGGGTAACAAATCCCAGTCTTGATCCATGCCAACTCAACAGACATCCTCGGTGATACCTGTAGAGCATCTTTATAGTCACCCAGTTACGCTGTGACATTTGATACACACAAGTTACTCCTCCGGTGTCAGCGAGTTACATGATCTCATGGTCATAAGAACACATACTTGACATGCAGAAAACAATAGCAATAAACTGACACGATCATATGCTACGTTCATAGTTTGGGTCTTGTCCATCACATCATTCTCCTAATGATGTGATCCCGTTATCAAAAGACAACTCATGTCTATGGCCAGGAAACCTTGACCATCTTTGATCAACGAGCTAGTCTAGTAGAGGCTCACTAGGGACATAGTGTTGTCTATGTATCCACACATGTATCTGAGTTTCCGATCAATACAATTCTAGCTTGGATAATAAACGATTATCATGAACAGAGAAATATGATAATAACTAATTTATTATTGCCTCTAAGGCATATTTCCAACAGTCCCCCACTTGCACTAGAGTCAATAATCTAGTTCACATCACCATGTGATTAACACCCAATGAGTTCTGGGGTTTTATCATGTTTTGCTTGTGAGAGAGGTTTTTAGTCAACGGGTCTGCAACATTCAGATTCGTGTGCACTTTGCAAATATTATGTCATAATGAAGATGCTGCTACCATGCTCCACTTGGAGCTATTCCAAATGGTGCTCCACTATATGTATCCGGATTGCTACTCAGAGTCATCCGGATTGGTGTCAAAGCTTGCATCGACGTAACTCTTTACGACGAACTCTTTATCACCTCCATAATCGAGAAATATTTTCTTAGTCCTCAAGTTTCTAAGGATAATTTTGACCGCTGTCCAGTGATCCACTCTTGGATCACTCATGTACCCCTTGATAGACTCATGGCAAGGCACACACCAGGTGTGGTACACAGCATGGCATACTATATAGAGCCTACGGCTAAGGCATAGGGGACGACCTTCGTCCTTTTTCTCTCTTCTGCCGTGGTCGATCTTTGAGTCTCACTCAACTTCATAACTTACAAATCAGGCAAGAACTCCTTCTTTGACTGATCCATTTTGAACTCCTTCAAAATCTTGTCAAGGCATGCACTCATTCAAAGTCTTATCAGGCGTTTTGTTCTATCTCTATAGATGTAACAGCCCGAGACCGACTCCCTAGAAGATTCCCCTTTTATTCCGTTGTCATCGTCTGTTTCGTCTGGTTGTCGCATTCATCATCGCATCATGCGCATCATCTACATAGCATCGTCACTTGTTTTTGAAAACTTGTATCCGCTCGTGTCGTCGACTGTTTCGCGACCAACCACATGTGCACGCGCCCGTGGCACCGATAAAAAAATGTTTTTTAAAAGCGCGCGAAAAATATTCTCGGATTGGGTCAAAACTTGGCATGCGGCCTTGTTATGTTGTAGGTAGATACCTCTATTCTTTTTTCTATTAGCCTTTGTTTGGCAAGCTGCTGTAAGTTTTCGATGAAATCTTTAGTACTCTGTATGCCAAATTGAATGATGTGTTCATTCCAAAAAAAAATTAAAATGGGTAAAAGCCGAGAAGTTTTATATTTTTATATTATGAATCTTCAATTCTAAAATTTAAATTCTTCTACATTGAATGGGTAGCTACAGCAATAAATTTGGATCAGCCTTTCTACTCCCCTGCACCTAGGTTGAGCAGGTACCTAAAGGTACCTACACAATACCTAACCACCTAACCCTATTTTTGCTATTGATAAGAGTGCTTATTATAAATGAATTCTTGCAATTTTTTTCAAGAATCGCCTGCCAAATTTCGTCGCAATCGGAGGTTGTTTGATACCCGAACGGTCGACCGTAGCGGCACCGTCATCGGTTTATTCGTAGGACGTTTTCGGTGTTTCTAAAACCCTGTCACGGGCCTCACATTTCCCTCTCATCTCAGCCTAGCCCATCTACACAGCCCAACAACCACCTAGCTAGCCCCTCCGCTTTCGGACGTACGATCAAGATCTGACGGTCGAAAAAAAACGGAGCAAACCCCCCTAACCTAGCCCCCCATTTCCTATTTAAGCACCCCTACCCTGCCCCTAATGAAAACCCTAGCCCCGCATTGTTTTCTGCGCCAAGCCAGCCAGCCGCCGCCAATTGTCGCAGCGCAGCAGCCTCCCTCCTCCCTCACCGGGCCCGCCAGACCCGAACTGAGCCCGCCCGCGAAGCCCATCTGGCCGCCGCAGCCCTCGCTCCAGATCGGGAGAGGAGCTCCCGATCCAGCGCGCCTCCGCCTCTGCTCGAGGGTCGCGCCCTCGCCTGCCACGCCTAGCCAGGGCCCGGACCTCGCCGGCCGGTCGCCGGGATGCCGACGCCGGCGACCATGGCCAGGTCCCGCCGTCCCTTGCCTCATTTCCTTCCCCGGTTCCTCCTTCTCGGTCTCATCTCCCCCCTCGTGTGGTTCTACCTAGGAACAACCGGCCATGGCGATGGAGCTCCAAGACCCACCGCCGGAGTTCGCCCCCGCCGGATCCGCCCATCCCCGCCAGCGCCGGCCCCTGCCTCGCCTTCACCGGAGCTCGCCGGAGCCTCCTGTCGCAGCCCTCTGGTTCTGCATCGCCTCGCCCCTGCGCTCGCGAAAGGAGACGCCCGCATCGATCCAGCCGTGCTCGCGTTGACCGTGCGAGGCGTGTGGGCCAACTACAGCATCGGTCCAGGCCCAGCAGCCCCGCATCCGACCTGCCTTGCCTCTCCACCAACGGGCCAAGCCCATGGTGAGCTCCACCAACGTCCCCTATCCGACGCGCAGGCGTCATATAGATATCTGTCGCCCATGCCACTATTTCGGGCCTGTTGTGGATTCGGCACAATGCATGTTTTTTTTCTGTCCCGCAAATTTCTCTATTATTCGAGGATTTACAGAATTGCAGAAAAACCCTTTATGTTCATGCATTTAATAACTTTTCAACCGTGCATCGTATGTAAAAACTTTATATATGTAAAATGACTAGAATTTCGTGTAGATTCACAATTTCCAACTGTAACATGTGTTTAAAATGTTGAAACTTGCTGTTTGTTTAAATTTGCGTTAATGCCATGCTAAAACAGTTTATTTCATAACTAATTAACCGTATCTCCGATAAAAATGTTCCACATATGTAACTTGACTAGAAAAACTTGTAAAATCTCATGGCACTCTTTATATTGCTGTTTAACAACTATAGAATATGCTTAGGACAGATCTGGACCAAATCCTTATTATGCACATGGGGTCGTTTCGGGAATGCTATATGTTGCTTCCGGCCTCATTTAAAATGCCTGGTCGATGTAGTTGTTCATGCTTAACCTCTTGCCATGATAAACAACAATTAAAATGATTGTTTGCTTAAACAACATTGACCGCATTTCTCATAATATGGAGTTATTATTTCGTTATATGTATGTTCTCCTTCTCCATTTAAAATTGCTCTAATTCCATGTTCACCTTAGGCCATGACCACTCATGTTAAACAACATTTAATATTGCTGAGTGCCTAAACGAGAGTGAACCAAATGATTCAAACGTGGAGTTTCGTCAACATGCAACCCGTTGCATATTGAACTTCACTTAATGTGTAGTAATTGATTGTTGTGATTTGCCATGTCTTGCATAATTAAACCGGACATGCATCATATTTGTTTGCGCATCATGTCATGGATATGTTGTGGTGTTATCATGTGTTGACTGTTGTTTCCGGATTGCTTCTTGTCGATAGACCAAAAGCATTCAGAGTGTGAGGATTCGTTCGACTACGTTGCTTCATCTTCTTCATGGACGCGATCTTCTTCCAAGCGGGATCTCAGCCAAGATGACCATTTCCCTGGATACCATTACTATCATTGCCATGCTAGATGTCTCGTTTCTATCACTTGTCACGCTACCTACCACTTGTTTGTTTAGCCTCCAAAAATGCCATGAAAAGCCTCTAACCCTCCACATCCCAGCAAACATTGCTTGGCTATGTTACCGCTTGCTCAACTTTTCTTATAGCGTTGCTAGTTGCAGGGGCAATATTTCCATGTGCCAACATGGATGTTTTTGACCTATCACAATATTATTGCTATTTAATTTAATGCACATATATACTTGGTAAAGGGTGGAAGGCTTGGCCTTTTGCTCGGTGTTTTGTTCCACTCTTGCCACCCTACTTACTTGTGAACCGGTGTTATGTTCCATATTGAGCGCTCCTAACATGCTCGGGGTTGTTATGGGGACCCCCTTGATTTTCATTTTAGGATAAAACTTGTCTGGCAAGGCCCAAGTTTGGTACTACATTTGCCCAACATAATAATTCTGATAATTAATTTGATGCATAGGGAGTTAGCGCTACCCGAGGTTCGTTATTCAACATAATACAGGGGGGCAAGTGCTGATGGTGCTGGTCCAAAACAGAGCACTACGCGGGGCCACCCCGGGGCAACTCGGGGGATTTCTATCAGGCCACCGTACGCGTAGCTTATCCGCCGTGACCTGACAACGAGATACGCGGCTCCTATCGGGATTGTCGGCACGTTGGGCGGCCTTGCTGGATTTGTTTTACCTTTCTCGAACGTCTTGTGCGCGGGATTTCGAGGACACATCGGGCTATCTCGACGTTGAGATTTTCCATCGGGATTTCGCAAATACTACGGGTTATCCCATGGTTGAGGAATTCCAACGCAGTTTGTCGTTAGTTTGTGATGGATGAGTTGGAGCACTCCTACAGGGTTAAATCTTTCGGAAAGCCGTGCCCGCGGTTACGTGGCAACTTGGAAATTTTGTTTAACACCCAGTCATAGCAAACGTGAAGTAAACTCAAATAATATACACCAACCGTGTGCGTAACCGTGACTGTCTCTTCTCGTGATTTCTGAACCGAGAGAGAACACGGTGGGGTTATGTTTGTTCGTAAGTAGGTGTTCAGGATCTCTTAGAGATCATTACTAGTTCACGTTCATTTATTCGACGATCATCCCCCTTTATTCTTGTACTCGTAAGTTAGCCACTCAAATAAATGCTTAGTGATTGTTGCAGCCTCACCACTTAACCATATCTCACCCATTAAGCTTTGCTAGTCTTGATACCCTTGGAAATGAGATTGCTGAGTCCCCATGGCTCACAGATTACTTCAACAACAGTTGCAGGTACAGGTAATGCGATGCTTTGACGTGAGAGCGATGTTTGCTTGATTTGGAGTTCTTCTTCTGCATCGATCTAGTATGGGTTCCAGGCGGCATCCTGGGATAGCAAGGTTGGATGTCATTTTATCGTTTGTTTTCGTCCGTAGTCGGACCCTGCTCTTCTGTATGATGTTTGGATATGTTGTTCTATTGATGTGATATTGATGTAGCTTGTGGCGAGTGTAAGCCAATTCCATATACTCATCTTTTCTTTACATGTACTTGTAATGATATCCATTCTTGCGAAACGAAGAGATGCGCTTCTATCCCTGTCGAGGCCCTCATGCCAAAATGAGGATAGGATCGCATCTTGGGCGTTACAAGTCGGTATCAGAGCCTGTACCGACCTAGGAGACCCCTTGATTGATCGAACATGGCCGAGTCGAGTTTAGCAAAACTATTTTGAGTCTAGTTATATATCGGAGAGTAGGATTCTTTTTACTCCTCTTCTATGCTCTGGCGAGGAATCCTGACGTAGGAATTTTAATTCTTCCCCTCTTCTCACTCAATATTTTTTAGGATCACGTGGGTATTTTGGAACCTCTATGATGTCGATGTGATCGGAACTCTGTTCTTGGTGCCTCCCATACGTATGGATTGGACCCGGGGAGTTGAGCTCCAAGGGGTTCTTGACACATCGCTATCGTTTAGTTTCCTTAGTATCTCAGAACGTGGATGTTCGAAATTGCTTTAGTACTATTCGTGGTGCGAAGAGTGTGGCGGCACCCAGTACCGGGGAGCGGGATCACATGTACTGCCATCTTTAGTATCGTTGTGATTACGAGGGTCTGAGGTAGATGAGTTTCCGAGACCTATGGTTGTGTGTTGACGGATGTGATACACTGGAGAGTAGTGTTATTGCTAGTAGTTGAGTGAAGGATAAAAACTCCGTGTATCCGTGTACCCGATTGCATAACCAGAGATTTTGGAAGTTCTTAGGTGGGAATTCAAGTAGTTACCTAGGCTATCTTCCAATAGATCATGATGTGAGGTTGGGGTTCGACATCTAGTGGTTCGTTTGTTCACGGTCTTTTTTACAGAGGACAGTCTCGGTATGCTTCGTCAAGCCTTGTAGTTCGCTACGCCTAGGGAGCGTATTCGAGCGTCATTTCAATATGACAATCCGATGTACGATCGAGCCCGTGCGAGCCTTACCAAGAAAATATCGGACGAAATCTCTGTCATGAGTTTGTTTCTGGCTTGTTTCAGAAGCCTCATCCTTTGTTTTGTTGGAATATAGTAATTCGAGTTGCTTCGATGTCAAACGTTGATTTCATATCTTTTCTAAGCGGTGTTCTCATATTTCTACGAGAGTGCTAATCCTTTTGCTCAATCAAATTGTCATGTCAATTCTTTTCATCCGATGTGTTTCTCATCAAGTTAATTCAACCCTCTCCAATATTTGCAAGATCTATCCTCATATTTCTTTCCGGAGTTCTTTTAATCCATATAAGTTGTCTTTGTTTTTTCCCACCCTCCCGCCCTTTTTATTCAACAATTAAATTCTCATTCAAGTGCCTTTTCTATTCATGTCATGCTTCTGCTATATTTTCTTCCGTATTGTATCCGGTGATTCATTGTGAAGGTTCTCAGGAGTTTCAATGTCATCATTCTTCATTCTTATTTATTCTCTGGTGGATTCAATTCAAGCTTTCGGTTCTCATCATATCCTTTTCATTCTCTAAATGCTTTCCCATGTTGGAAATTCTTAGGGAAACCTCTCTTGTTTATTCATCTCTCTTTGTTCTATCCGGAGTGGCAAGATATCTCAGAAGACTTTCATTCCCATTCATATCCTCTAAAATTATTTCAAGGCTCTCACCTTATCAAGTTTTTGTTTGTACCGGTGCAATCTCTCTTTTCTAATCTATTGTTTCAACGATGGTTTCCTTCGAATGGGCCCATAACCCACAGGTTCTTTCCCAGGATCTTACCTGGCTCTTTTAATCTTTTCCGGAGATCTCAAGTTCTTTTCAAATACTCCCTCCGTTCCTTTATGTAAGGTGTATTATTTTTGGCACGGTGACCAAGACACATAATTATAGACATGCTAAGACTAAATTACCCTTGGCAAATTTGTTGGTTAGTGGAAAGTGAATCAATTAGTCCAGAAAAGTATGAGATACATGCAATCGACAAAGAGATAGTTTCCTTATTTTACTATAAGGAGAGATACAGACAATCAGAAAAGAGATATTTTCCCTTTTTTAGGAGGGCTAACAAGGCAATTATGAGGAATCAGAAGAAATGCACCTTACTTTCTGAAATTTTATCAAAAAACAAATACACCTTATATAGAGGAACGGAGGGAGTATGACGTAAGAATGAATTCCATCAGTCATATTCCTTTTCCAAGATCGCTTCAAATTATTTCATCATTGGCTCAACCTTTCCTTATTCATTGTTCCGGAGTGCTTTAGTAATTCATGGTGTTGTTTCTCGTCATCGTTCTCAGCATTGAAGACCGAACGAGTTTCTCTTAAATCTTGATCCGTTCTTGTGAAGGTTCTTGGTTTCAGCTTGTTGCTATCCTCTCTAATTGTTTTCGATCATGAGTAATTCTTTCCATATCTATCCGGAGCATTTCAGAGTTGTTTTCATTTCTCGATCCTCCGCAGGCCATCATTTTAGAAGATTTCTTCGTTCTCAGCTTTCAGCCTTCGTTCTCCAATTCTTCTAAATTGTTGTCTCTTCGTTCGTATCTCCATGATTCCGGTGCCTTGTTCAAGTTTCTATTAGGCAATCTTGATCTATTTGTTCTCTGTATTCCCATTCGTTTGCAATTCTCACTGGTGGTTTGTTCAAGACTTCTTCAAGCTTGTTTCATCTCCATTCAATCATCTCAAGAAGAATAAGTGGTATGTCAAATCCGTTGCTTGTCATCAATTTAACTTGATGAAGGATAGGCGTAACATAATTCTTATTCTTGTTTCATCAAAGTGATTTCAATCCTTCTTCCGGAGTTGTTCATGATATCAAATTCTCGATTTCAATTGTTCTTAGCTTTTCTTTTCCGGAGTTCCAAGTTTTCTCAAGTATCTCATCGGAAGTTCCATCTAAATCTTTGCAAGGTCATAATCTTACTCTTTTCAACCTTCATTTCGTTTGATCAATCTTTTGCATAGGAGGTTCTTCATGGTGGTTCGTCAAGGATTCTTTCATTTCTCGAAGTGCTCTTCAAGATTCTTGTGGTAGTACTTCAAGTATTCTTATCTTGCATTTCAAAGTGCAATTCATCCCCCCTTATCTTTGAGATGGTGTTATAGAATTCTTGATTCATGAGCAGTTTCGAAGAGAAGTTATCATGAATGAGATAATTAAACCCATCATTCTCTTCATTGGGGCTATTTTGGATTCGATTTCACCTAAAGCATTTTCTAAGGATTGTTGCTATCATGGTGCTTATCAATGACCGAAGTTCTCAATGTATCCTCTTGGTGAAAGAAGTTTTGCATATCTTGATGCTCCCAACCAATCACTGTTTTCCGTTAGTGGCCGGTTGTCACCTTATTATTTGAGATGTTTTCCATAAGCCCACAACAAGTCTATTCTTTTCGTTGTTGATTTCCAACAACTCCGTTCAATCCTTGTTTGTAAGGTTGTGCTTGTCAAATTCAATTGGTGTAGAAGTTGTCATTTCCTTCTCCGTTCTTTTCTTTTCAATGATCTAACTTCTATTTTTTTCCGGAGGCATTGTGATGTTGCTCTCTTCGATCCATCATCTCGTTTTATCAAGATCATATTCTTATCTTGCTCATCCATTTAACCGGAGTGTTGTGAAATCTTTTCAAGATCTTTCCAGCTTATCATCTTGCTTCTCTTTCTACCGAAGTGCTGCCCAAATTTCTTTTGAATTCAGGCGTGTTCCTCATGTCATTCTTCATCTCTTTGCAACCTTCAAGATTTGTGGGTTCACTCGTTTGTCATAGAAGCAACTAAGTTTTACCTCTTCCTTTCCTCTTCCTCTTCCCCTTTTCATTCTAAGATCTCGGGCCGAGATCTCTTGTTAGTGGAGGAGAGTTGTAACAGCCCGAGACCGACGCCCCAGAAGATTCCCCTTTTATTCCGTTGTCATCGTCTGTTTCGTCTGGTTGTCGCATTCATCATCGCATCATGCGCATCATCTGCATAGCATCGTCACTCGTTTTTGAAAACTTGCCTCCGTTCGTAGTTGCCGGTTCTCTCCGCTAGTGTCGTCGACTGCTTCGAGACCAACCACACGTGCACGTGCCCGCGACACCGATAAAAAAATGTATTTTAAAAGCGCGCGAAAAATATTTTTGGATTGGGTCGAAACTTGGCATGCGGTCTTGTTATGTTGTTGGTAGACTGCCTGCCAAATTTCGTCGCAATCGGAGGTCGTTTGATACCCGAACGGTCGACTGTAGCGGCACCGTCATCGGTTTATACGTCAGACGTTTTCGGTGTTTCTAAAATCCTGACACGGGCCTCACATTTCCCTCTCATCTCACCCTAGCCCATCTACACAGCCCAACAACCACCTAGCTAGCCCCTCCGCTTTCGGACGTCCGATCAAGATCTGACGGTTGAAAAAAACGGAGCAAACCCCCCTAACCTAGCCCCCCCATTTCCTATTTAAGCACCCCTACCATGCCCCTAATGGAAACCCTAGCCCCGCATTGTTTTCCGCGCCAAGCCAGCGAGCCGCCGCCACTTGTCGCAGTGCAGCAGCCTCCCTCCTCCCGCACCGGGCCCGCCAGGCCCGAACTGAGCCCGCCCGCGAAGCCCATCTGGCCGCCGCCACCCTCGCTCCAGATCGGGAGAGGAGCTCCCGATCCAGCGCGCCTCCGCCTCCACTCGAGGGTCGCGCCCTCCCCTGCCGCGCCTAGCCAGGGCCCGGACCTCGCCGGCTGGCCGCTGGGATGCCGACACCGGCGACCATGGCCAGGTCCCGCCATCCCTTGCCTCCTTTCCTTCCCCGGTTCCTCCTTCTCGATCTCATCTCTCCCCTCGTGTGGTTCTTCCTAGGAACAACCGGCCATGGCCATGGAGCTCCAAGACCCGCCGCCGAAGTTCGCCCCCCCCGGATCCGCCCATCCCCGCCAGCACCGGCCCCTGCCTCGCCTTCGCCGGAGCTCGCCGGAGCCTCATGTCGCAGCCCTCTGGTTCTGCATCGCCTCGCCCCTGCGCTCGCGAGAGGAGACACCCGCATCAATCCAGCCATGCTCGCGTTGACCGTGCGAGGCGTGTGGGCCAACTGCAGCATCGGTCCAGGCCCAGCAGCCCCGCATCCGGCCTGCCTTGCCTCTCCACCAACGGGCCAAGCCCATGGTGAGCTCTGCCAGCCTCCCCTATCTGACGCGCAGGCGTCATATAACTATCTGTCGCCCATGCCTCTATTTCGGGCCTGTTGTAGATTTGACCCAATGCATATTATTTTTCTGTCCCGTGAATTTCTCTATTATTCGAGGATTTACATAATTGCAGAAAAACCCTTTATGTTCATGCATTTAATAACTTTTCAACCGTGCATCGTATGTAAAAACTTTATATATGTAAAATGACTAGAATTTCGTGTAGATTCACAATTTCCTACTGTCACATGTGTTTAAAATGTTTAAACTTGCTGTTTGTTTAAATTTGCGTTAATGCCATGCTAAAACAGTTTATTTCATAACTAATTAACCGTAGCTTTGATAAAAATGTTCCACTTATGTAACTTGACTAGAAAAACGTGTAGAATCTCATGGCACTCTTTACATTGCTGTTTAACAACTATAAAATATGCATAGGACAGATCTGGACCAAATCCTTATTATGCACATGGGGTCGTTCCGGGAATGCTATATGTTGCTTCCGGCCTCATTTAAAATGCCTAGTTGATGTAGTTGTTCATGCTTCACCTCTTGCCATGATAAACAACAATTAAAATGATTGTTTGGTTAAACAACATTAACCGCATTTCTCATAATATGGAGAGTTATTATTTCGTTATATGTATGTTCTCCTTCTCCATTTAAAATTGCTCTAATTCCATCTTCACCTTAGGCCATGACCACCCATGTTAAACAACATTTAATATTGATGAGTGCCTAAACGAGAGTGAACCAAATGATTCGAACGTGGAGTTTCGTCAACATGCAACCCGTTGCATATTGAACTTCACTTAATGTGTAGTAATTGATTGTTGTGATTTGCCATGTCTTGCATAATTAAACCGGACATGCATCATATTTGTTTGCGCATCATGTCATGCATATGTTGTGGTGTTATCATGTGTTGATTGTTGTTTCCGGATTGCTTCTTCTCGATAGAGTTCCGAAAGCATTCAGAGTGTGAGGATTCGTTCGACTACGTTGCTTCGTCTTCTTCATGGACTCGATCTTCTTCCAAGCGGGATCTCAGCCAAGATGACCATTTCCCTGGATACCATTACTATCATTGCCATGCTAGATGTCTCGTTTCTATCGCTTGTCACGCTACCTACCACTTGTTTGTCTAGCCTCCCAAAATGCCATGAAAAGCCTCTAACCCTCCACATCCCAGCAAACATTGCTTGGCTATGTTACCGCTTGCTCAGCCTTTCTTATAGCGTTGCTAGTTGCAGGTGCAATATTTCCATGTGCCAACATGGATGTTTTTGACCTATCACAATATTATTGCTATTTAATTTAATGCACATATATACTTGGTAAAGGGTGGAAGGCTTGGCCTTTTGCTCAGTGTTTTGTTCCACTCTTGCCGCCCTAGTTACTTGTGAACCGGTGTTATGTTCCATATTGAGCGCTCCTAACATGCTCGGGGTTGTTATGGGGACCCCCTTGATTTTCGTTTTAGGATAAAACTTGTCTGGCAAGGCCCAACTTTGGTACTACATTTGCCCAACATAATAATTTTGATAATTAATTTGACGCATAGGGAGTTAGCGTTACCCGAGGTTCGTTATTCAACATAATACAGGGGGCCAATGCTGATGGTGCTGGTCCAAAACAGAGCACTACGCGGGGCCACCCCGGGGCAACTCGGGGGATTTCTATCAGGCCACCGTACGCATAGCTTATCCACCGTGACCTGAGAACGAGATACGCGGCTCCTATCGGGATTGTCGGCACGTCGGGCCACATCGGGATTTCGAGGACACATCGGGCTATCTCGAGGTTGAGATTTTCCATCGGGATTCCGCAAATACTACGGGTTATCCCGTGGTTGAGGAATTCCAACGCAGCTTGTGGTTAGTTTGTGATGGATGAGTTGGAGCACCCTTGCAGGGTTAAATCTTTCGGAAAGCCATGCCCGCGGTTACGTGGCAACTTGGAAACTTTGTTTAACACCCGGTCATAGCAAACTTGAAGTAAACTCAAATAAAATACACCAACCGTGTGCGTAACCGTGACTGTCTCTTCTCATGATTTCTGAACCGAGAGAGAACACGGTGGGGGTATGTTTGTTCGTAAGTAGGTGTTCAGGATCTCTTAGAGATCATTACTAGTTCACGTTCCTTTATTCGACGATCATCCCCCTTTATTCTTGTACTCGTAAGTTAGCCACTCAAATAAATGCTTAGTTATTGTTGCAGCCTCACCACTTAACCATATCTCACCCATTAAGCTTTGCTAGTCTTGATACCCTTGGAAATGAGATTGCTGAGTCCCCGTGGCTCACAGATTACTACAACAACAGTTGCAGGTACAGCCGTACAGGTAATGCGATGCTTTGACATGAGAGCGATGTTTGCTTGATTTGGAGTTCTTCTTCTGCATCGATCTAGGATGGGTTCCACGCGGCAGCCTGGGATAGCAAGTATGGATGTCATTTTATTGTTTGTTTTCGTCCGTAGTCGGACCCTACTCTTCTGTATGATGTTTAGATATGTTGTTGTATTGACATGATATTGATGTAGCTTGTGGCGAGTGTAAACCAATTCCATATACTCATCTCTTCTTTAGATGTACTTGTAATGATATCCATTATTGCAAAACGAAGAGATGCGCTTCTATCCGTGTCGAGGCCCTCGTGCCAAAATAAGGATAGGATCGCATCTTGGGCGTTATAATAGATCTTGATGCCCAATATTTAAGTAGCCTTTTATCTAGGTCTTCGTTTGGAAAACACCTTTCAAACAACCTAATATGCCTTCCAGAAATTCCTACATCATTCCCGATCAACAATATGTCATCCATGTATACTTATTAGAAATTCTATAGTGCTCCCACTCACTTTCTTGTAAATACAAGTTTCTTATAAACTTTGTATAAACCCAAAAGCTTTGATCACCTCATCAAAGCATATATTCCAACTTCGAGATGCCTGCACCAGTCCATAAATGGATCGCTGGAGCTTGCAAACTTTGTCAGCATTTCTGGATCAACAAAACCTTATGGTTGCATCATATACAACTCTTCCTCAAGGAAACCGTTGAGGAACGCTGTTTTGACATCCATCTGCCAAATTTCATAATCGAAAAATGCAGCTATTGCTAACATGATTCTGACGGACTTAAGCATCACTACGGGAGAGAAAGTCTCATCGTAGTCAATTCCTTGAACTTGTGAAAAACCCTTTGCCACAAGTCGAGCTTTATAGACGGTGGCATTACCGTCCGCTTCCGTCTTCCTCTTAAAGATCCATTTATTCTGAATGGCCTTTCGCCCTTCAGGTAATACTTCCAAAGTCCCCACTTTGTTTTCATACATGGACCCCATCTCGGATTTCATGGCCTCTAACCATTTGTCGGAATCCGGGCCCACCATCGCTTCTCCATAGCTTGTAGGTTCATCGTTGTCCAACAACATGACCTCTAAGACAGGGTTACCGTACCACTCAGGAGCAGTACGTGTCCTTGTCGACCTACGAGGTTCGATAGCAACTTGATCCGAAGCTTCATGATCACTATCATTAGCTTCCTCTCCAACTGATGTAGGCTCCACAGAAACATCTTTCTGTGCTGTGCTACTCTCTGGTTGAAGTGAAGGTTCAACAACCTCATCAAGTTCTATCTTCCTCCCACTCAATTCTTTCGAGAGAAACTCTTCTCGAGAAATGACCCGTTCTTAGCGACAAACAGTTTGCCTTCGGATCTAAGATAGAAGGTGTACCCAACCATCTCTTTTGGCTATCCTATGAAGACGTATTTCTCCGCTTTGGGTTCGAGCTTTTCGGTACGTGCCCTTGTCGACCCACGAAGGGTCTACGAAGTAGCAACCTCGTCTATTCCATGATGGCCTACGTCCACGGAGGACCCGGCTTACTCGGGGTAGATCTTCACGAAGTAGGCGATCTCCTTGCCCTTACAAACTCTCTTGGTTCAACTCCACAATCACGAATAAGGAGGCGGCCAAGCGACACCTTACCAATCTAGGAGGCACCACCCTCCAAAAGGTAATAGATGTGGTAGTTTGATGAACTCCTTGCTCTTGTGCTTCAAAAGATAGTCTCCTCAACACTTAGTCCCTCTCTCACAGATTTGGCATGGGTAGAAGAGATTGATTGCATGGAAAGCAACTTGTGGAGGCTAGAAATCAAGATCCATATGGTTGGAGTGGACGCTCTTGACCTCAAAACAATGGTAGGTGGTTCTCTCTCAAAAAATTGGCTTTGGCAAGTGGGTGTATGTTCTGAGTGCTTCTCTTGCGAGTGAGTGGTGGTGAAGGGGTATATATAGGCTTCTCCAAAAATCCAACCATTACAACATTATTGCCCAACTCGGTGAAACCGACGTGAAAACTCGGTTGCACCGACTAGTGCAAAATGTGGCAACTTTGGCGTTTTCGGTGAGACCGATAAATGAATCTCGGTGGTACCGATATGGCTGACCTAGGAAGTTACCAAAACTCGGTGAGACTGATTCCTCAAACTCGGTGGGGCCGATTTTAAGAAATTGGTTAACAGAGTGTTGGTCCAACACTCAGTGAGACCGATTCTCAAGACTCGGTGGGACCGATTCTTGAAAATGGCTAACAGAGAGTTGGTCACTGATTTCGGTGGCACCGAAAGGAATGTTAGTAGTACTGAGATGCTAGGGTTTGGTTTGGCTTCTTTCTTGGGTAAACTCGGTGGATCCGAATGGGAAGTTGGTGTCACTGAATTTAGACTTTGGCTTTGAACAGAAGATATGTGTGGGAAAGTGGGTGTGTATTTTTGGTGGCTAATCTCTAAGCACTTGAGCAACCAGATCATCTTATTTACCTCATCCCCTTTTAATAGTATTGACTTTCCTATGGACTCAAAAGTGATTTCTCACAAAATGTAAAATATAGAGTCCTCATTCTTGAAGCATGGCCAATCCTATTCCTTCCTTTCCTTGGTGAGGTTCTCCACACAATCCTTAGCCATCCCATCATTGAACTTTTTCCTGAGATACACTTGGTGGAAACATTAGTCCAATGAAATATATGTTGTTATTAATTACCAAAACCACCTAGGGAGAAGTTGTGCTTTCAGCCCCTCTCGCAATCAGATTCTCTACCGTCGCCCCACCACGCCCCAACCGGCGGCACCGCCGCCTCAGGATCCTAGCACCATCGCCGTGGCCACGGTCACCAATCGAGCGCCGCCGTCAGATGCTCGTCGCCCCAGAGCGCCGCCACACATGGATCCGGCCGAAGCCGGCCAGATCCGATTTCCACCTCCGCAACCGCCGACTAACTCGTCGGCATGTGCCACGTCCTGCCCTCGTCACATCTGCCAGGATAAGCCATCGCTTCGTCCTCATATCCGGCAATGTCGCGAGCCTACACCACCTCCAGCCTTCGGCCACACAGCTAACGCTGGCTCCCTTCTACTGTAGCAGCTCGCGCTCGGAGGCTTCTCGCCATCGCCACCCTGCATCCCCCGCTCCCCCTCTAGACTCTGCCTCCCTAGGATGCTGCCAATGCTCCCAAGGTGCCCAGCGTCCTTCTCCTGACTTCTCCTGAGGGAAGCAGTCAGTCTCGCGACAGAGGTCAGATCCATTGTGCATTGATGCGCTAGTTTCATCACGATCATAACCACATTACCTAGAAAAGGATGGGAGGATGTGGGTCTTCTCACTCGATCCAGATGAGCATCGATAATGGGGTAGGAGCTCAACCCAAACCTATTCAGTTCGGACAGTGATACTGTGCAGTCCGACAGTGGGTTGCGTGCTTGCGTGCGGTCTGTGGACTAGGTAGTACAGTTTTTGATTTGACAAACAATATTCCTAATGCCAAAATTAGCTTATTTTCTCTCTGAATGTCAACCTGGAAAAAACGCCATGGCACAAACTAGTCTAGATTATGAAAAGAAATTCAAATTCTGACAGGATAGAAGTTCACCTATGTGAGTGACCATGAGGGGAAAATAAAACAAAACCCCAATGTGATTTTCAAAAAAAAATCAGGAAAAATGTGTACATTAACTTTTGTGTGTGTGAATGTGTACATTAAAAACATTGCGTGTGTGAATATAGGTTGCTAGTCATTCATATGTTGTTGTATGTTTCAACAACTACTTTCTTTGTTTTTGAGAAACCTTATGGAAATAAAAATATTCCATTTGAATTCCCTAGAAAGTTCAGACCCATCCTGCAGATGGAAAAAATCATGGAACATGCTTCTTGTCGAGATCAGTCCCCCGCAAAAGCGCAACCTTCTATATTTGCGAGTACGAAAACATCCCCTTGGAAAGAAAATTTATATGAAAATTGTAGTGTTTGTAGTTTGGAAAAGGAGAGAAGAAAAAGTTGATGTTAAAAAACGAACCAAAAGCCTTTACCACAAAAAAAGAGTTTTTTGAAAAACTAAATTTAGAAGTTCACATAACCACAAAGCCTATAAGTTAAAAACAAATTAAATATGTAAAATTCTCATGGAATAACACTAAGAAGTTCAAATTAAAATAACAAAGAAGTTCGAAGGTTATAAAAAACTCATATTTTTTCTCGTTACTAAAGAATAAAATGTAGAAGTTCAAATAAAAAGGATGGGAAGTTACCGAAAAACTGAGATTTTTTCTCGCTACTAAAGATAAAATGAAGAAGTTCAAATAAAAAGGCTGAGAAGTTCAAATTAAACTCGTGAAATTCCTTGCACGGAAAACAAATCAGTTTTATTTTCCTTGTTCTATAATAAATACACAGAAGTTCAAAATAAAAAAAGCTCAGAAGTTCAAATTAAATTAATGGAGTAGTTCGACGTGTAAAACAACTTAGATTTTTTTTCTTTACTAATTTATGAAAGTGAGAACTTCAAACAAAAAATAGAGCAGTTCAAAAATCATATAGAAGGATTTTCATCATTTCTAAATAAAAGAACTCAAGAAGTTGAAATTTAAATAACGGGCCGATTCAATAGGTTTGAATAAAAGAACTCAATAAGTTCAAATTTAAATTGGTGTATGTTGTTTGAAACAAAAGTTCAATCATATTAGAAAATGTTTTGTCTTTTCAACAAGTTTCTAATTGTATATCATTTATGCAACTCTGGCTAAACAGGTGAGGAATTACAAAAAAATATATGACAGAAGTTCAAAGTGAAAACAACGAGTAGTTCAACTACTACATGGTATGCATTTCAGATGAGAATAAGAGAATACAAAACTAAAATCCGAAAAGGTTTGTTAGGGTAAGAAAACAGAGAGCAGTTCAAAGTTCTAACAACCAGAAGTTCATGTACTGCATGATGTGTGTTTCATATCCCATAAAAGAAAACGTCAAAGTCAAAAAAAATGATTGCCAGAAGTTCATGTGCTCGGCGCAGGAAAGTTCAAAAATTATTGTGAGAGAGGTTCATCGTTTATTTACATGTTTAAAAGCAAACAAAAAGATGTTGTTTTAAAATAATTCTCTCAATGCTGTATTCCAAAATAAACGGTTAAAACAAATTGGTGTATGTTGTTCGAAAATAAAAGTTTAACCATATTAGAAAAACTTGCGTCTTTTCAACAGGTTTCTAATGGTACATCATTTGTGCAACTCCGAGGAATGGGTGAGGAATTACAAACAAAAATACGTGACCAAAGTTCAACGTGAAAATGGAGAGCAGTTCAACTACTACACAGAATGTGTTTCAGATGAGAATAAAAGAATAAAAAAACTAAAAGACTAAAATCGTTGTTGCAAGAAGTTCACATGCTCTGTCCGAGAAGTTCAAAAATTCTTGCGAGGGAGGTTCACCTTGTATTTCCATGTTCAAGATCACAAAAAAGAAAATGTTTTTTGCGTTTAAAGTAATTCTCTCAATCCACGAAGAAGTTTAGTTATTATTTGGGAGCAATTTGATTTCAAAAAGGAAATCAAAAATTCAAATTATAAAAACGGAGAAAGTTCATGTACTACATGGTCTGTGTTTTATATGATAAAAATGAATAAAAAGGCAAGGTCCAATTTTTGTGTTGCTATAAGTTCAAGTCCTTGGTCAGAGAAACTTAAAAAATTATTGTGAGAGAGGTTTGTACAAAAGGTATATCATTTGTGTAACACCGACGAATGGGTAAGAAATTACAAATGAAAATACGTGATAGAAGTTCAACATGAAAACAGCAGGAGGTTCAACTACTACACTGAATGAATTTCAGATGAAAATCTTTTAAATCGTCGCGAGAATGAAAAAAAGATCAACACGGAAAAGTTGCGTGTTTACAGCAGCTTTCCATCGGTATATCATTTGCTCAATTCCGGTAAGTGGATGGAGAGTTACGATCAAAAAACAGCACGTGAAGAACAGAGTGAAGTTCACGCGGTGCATTTTTGAAGACTTTGTTTCGCAATAAAGTCAGAACGCATGATCTCGTTGTTTTCAAAATTACTTGAAAACGGCTTGGAATTAGAGAAAACTTTCTACATGAAAAAGTTTCACATTTTCCATAGCTTTTCAACAGTATATTATTTGGCCCATTCCGATAAAGTTTTCAAAACATACGGGCAAAAAACGTTTTTAGTGATTTTCAAAATTGACTTAAAACCGTAAAGAATTGGAAGAAACATTCTACGTATAAAAGTTTCACATCGTTTCAAGGTTTCCAACGCCATATTATTTGCTGTATTCCGACAAACCAATAAGGAAATAAAGCGAAAATACGAATTCGGTGGGACTTTGGCCATTTTCAAAATTACTTTTAAATAGTTTAAAATTGGGAAAAACTTTCTCTATGAAAAAGAAGCGCATTTTCATCAGCTTTCCAACGCCATATAATTTGCATCAATCGGACTAGCTTTTTCAAATTAACCCAAAAATACGAACTCGGTTGTTCGGTTTCAGAAATTCTGCCATTTTTGAAATTCCTCTTTAACCGTAGGGAATTTGGGAAAACTTTCGACATGTGAAATGATCGGATTTGAAGCAGCTTTCCAACGCCATATCATTTGCCTCATTCCGATAAACGGTTTAGAAATAGGCTCGAAAATACGATTCATGTTTTTTATGAAGAAAAACGCTTTTTGAAACTGCTCTTAAACCGTGTAGATTTTGCCAAAAGTTCAAGTAAGGTTGTGACCCTCGTGTCCACAGCTTTCCAACGGTATATCGCAAGCCTCATTTAGAAAAAAAAATAGTGGAAATTCAACCTGACCTTAGGTGCAGTTCAACTGCTACTGCTGCGACAGGTCGGCTAGTTATCAGAATATTATTCTCATCCTGTGATAAGAATAGTGTTTATGTATATATGAGTGTGTGTGGGGGGGGGGGGGGAGAAAAGGCAAAGATATAAAGTTTCGCTAGCGCGGCTGCAATCACAAGCGCACGATAGCCATTGGGATCTGGTCCCTACACTTTCCCTCCCTTCATTTCTTAGTTATCCACAGAGGGAGTAACATATATGCCACCTAAGCAAAAAAATATAATGTGGCAGCTAATAAATGAGAAGAGAGAGAAATTGTGTAACATAGCTAGTTACTCATACTATGAGTAACATAACACATACCAAGACAAGATGAGTTTATAAGCTAATAAATGAAAAGCTCAATGTTACTACCCACTGTGGAGGTAGTAACTTAGACTAGGAACATATGCATGTTATTACTCTATGTTACTTTCCGTTGTGGGTAGTCTCAACTGATCGAATGTTATTTCCTTCTATAGATGGAATGGGACCATGCACCCTATGACCAACCCAGCTGCGCCAGGTCATAGGCCGGGAAGATGGCAGGTCGCCAGACCCGGGCCCAATCATGTTCGGTTCTAGCCCAAAGGTGCTCGAGAGCCATCGGCTAGTAGCGCACAAGGTACTTCTAAAAAAAGTACTCCTCCCACTCGAGGGGCACAAGGTAGGTGCTCGGGTCGGATGTGTACAACGCCAAGCATGTGGAAAGGTGTGTTGGGCTGACGCACGTCAAACACCCCTCCCACTTGATCCCTACCTCCTCTTTCACCGGATTTGGGGCGGACGATCACGGGATCGAGCTTCCCGCCGACCCAGCCATCTCCCCCTCCCTACCCGTCATGCCTCCTCTCTCTCAACCACCAGAGCCCTCTTCACCTGGTCTCACCACCGAGCGCACCTCTCCGCACCACCACCCGCAAGAGGGGCACAAGATCCGATATAGGAGCGACCGTCGTGTTGCCCCCCATGAGCTTCAGTAGAGCCGTCGCCCACCCGAAGTTAGTTAGACTCCTCGGTCGCCGGCAGGCTGCCGTCGACTTGGACCTGGACACTGTGGCCGTCTCCTTCCACCAGCCGGCGTCGCAGCAGCATGTCGCATGCTTCCCCGAGAGTGTCAATGGTGGGAAGGATCTGTACTGCTCCCTGCTGTCATAGGTTTGGAGCTCTAAAATATAAGCTTTCACACTGAATCTTTAATTAATCCATAGGCTTTTGGTTTTTTTGAACAAAATACTTGAACTCTGTTGTTTGCTGTGATTTTGATGCTTCATTAAATTTTGGCTTTGCATAAATCAAATTGACAGGACCGAACTAAGGATCCGTCGAAGAAGTACAGAGAAACAACGCCAATCACTGGAAGTAGCTCGCTTTATGAGGTTTTATTGCTCGATCTGAGAGAAGAGTAGCTAGGGTCTATAGCCAGCCAGAACACGGCGGCATTGAGGACAACCCATCACACAAGATGATGCCCACTCTGTCGAAGTTCTGGGATTGGGGGTATCCAGACCTGCCTGCTTGCGTCCTAGCGTGTGGCCCACATCGATAGCCAGTACGGCCTGACGACAAACCCTTCAAGACTAGACCCTCGCGAGGGCCCGAGCCTCACGAGGGGAACGGCGCCAAGACCTCCAGGGGAGCGGCCTCCCCAGGCTGCCTCCCGAGGAGCGGAGATTCCTATGGAGGTACCTAGCCTCAAGAGGCTGCGATGACATGAGCCATGACGACCATGGCAGGCGGGCGCCAGCGGGCGCAGCAGAGACATTTTCCCCTTTGTGCAAAGGAGGCAAGGACGAATGCGGGTTCCCAAGGAAACCCCCAAAGGTTTCCATTCCGGTGCAATAAGACCAAGACAACGGGCTCGGCAGGACGGATGTCATCGCCGAGCCCACCTCTGCGTCACGCCAAGAGCTTTGCAGGCGAAGACCACCTTTACTCACGATAAGATGTACCTCTTGTCCCCCTTCAAATTTGGCCGTTGTGGGATCCCTTCCTGCCTGAGCGATGAGGGAAGAGGACCAAGGCCCGCTATAAATAGGGACTAGCCACCACCGTAGAAGGGGATCGGATCCTCCCACACCGAAGGGCCCTCGCGAGGTCGCTCAACCACTGTACTAGTTCATCCACGAACCTCCTCGTGAGGCCAATCCACCAAAGCAGGAGTAGGGTTTTACACCGCAAGGTGGCCCGAACCTGGGTAAATCTCTCGTGTCCATCTTCTTGCGCTTCCAGGCATCTTCGGCAGGGTCTGGCTGTAGAGCGGCAGGCTTGAGGCTTGGACTGGTTGGGATCTTCGCACACGCCCCAGAGTTCGAACCTTCTTGGGTCTGCGGAGCCCCGATTCCGACATTTGGCGCGCCAGGTAGGGGCGTGTCGAGGTCTCCCTTCTGGTTCCGCTTTGTCGCTCCCATGGCCGAGGCTCGCCGAGTCCGCGCCGAGCGCCGAGCCGCCCGCGTCGCCCAGACGGCGCCCGTGGGCCGTGGTGCCCCGCGCCGCTCCGCTTCTCCTGCAGCCAACGCTGCCACAGGTCAGGCCGTTCAAGAGCAGCAGGACTCGTCGCAGCCACGCACCGCGTGTCGCGATGGCCACACTGCTACTCCGCCCCTCGTCCCCGCCTCGGCGTCGTGCTCTCATGCTCGCTACGGGCCGGCGAACGCGCAGGCTGCACTGCTCATGGCACGCGAGCTGCTGCGTTACCGCCCTGCCCATGATCGCTATGATGACTGGCTTGGTCGCATCGCCGAGCTTATCAGCGTCGTTGGCGAGGTCCCGGTGCCCACCCACTCGCTCCGTCCTCCGCCCTCCCAGGCGGGCGACGTGGCTCACAGCGCACCTCCCCCTCTTTCTCTGCACAGCGTCGACCCCGAGCCCAGGCGCGAAGCGCGTCCGCGCAACCAGCCGCACGAGGCGCCGGTGCAGGCAAGGGATGAAGCAAGTTGCCAGGTGGTGCCAAGGCCGTGAGGTGATGCGCGTGTTCTCCCCGCACCCCCGCGCCGTCATCAGGACCGTGCGCCGCCGGAGGCCGCGGCGCACGAGCGTCAAGACCCAGCTCCCCTCGTACACGCCGCACCTGTGAGCGGGGCAGCCTGCCGCGCTTTCTCCCCGGAGCTGCGTCGTGTCAACTGGCCCGACAAGTTCAAGCCGGACCTGCCTCCACGCTACGATGGCACCCCCGACCCCGCGGAGTTCCTTCAGCTCTACACGCTGAGCATTGAGGCGGTGAGCGGCGACGACAAAGTCATGGCGAATTGGTTCCCCATGGCCCTCAAGGGTGGCGCTCTCTCCTGGTTCCTGAACCTCCCGGAGGGATCGATCTCTTCCTGGGATGAGCTTCGCGAGCGCTTCATCGCCAACTTCCAGGGCACGCGCGACCGCGCCCTGGGGGTGAACGACCTGCGGCGCGTGAAGCAGCAGCCGGGCGAGACCCTGCACAAGTACATACAACGTTTCACGAACGTGCGCCTCAAGATCCCGAAGGCGTCGGACGAGGCCATCATCTCAGCGTTTACCGATGGCGTAAGGGGCGTCAAGATGAAGGAGCAGCTCGCCATCCATGATGAACTGTGCACGGCCCTGGAGATGTTCAACCTGGTGAACAAGTGCGCAAGGGCTGAAGAGGGTCGTCTGTCCCTCCTCGAGCTTCCGGAGGCAGACCCTGAGGACAAGAAGGCCAAGGCTAAGGAGGCGAAGTGCAAGGGGCCCGCAGTGCTGGCAGCTGAGCCCGAGATGAAGTTCGGTCGCGACCAAGAAGAGCCCCCCAAAGGCGGCCGCCCGTTCTGCATCTTCCACTACACCCGCAGCCACAACACCGAAGACTGCCAGGAGATTAGGATGCTCCGCGACGAGCGCTTCGGCCGCCGCCCCGAGCGCGGCGACCGTAGTTACGGCCGTGGAGGAGGCCGCGGCGGAGGCTGCTGGGACAACCGCGACCCACGCTAGGACTGGCGCGATCAGCCTCGCGAGGACCGCTGGCGCCACGAGCCTCGCGACGGACCTCGGCGCGATCAGCCTCGCTAGGCATGCCCTCAGGGCAATGCTGGCCTCCCTCCGCTGCCGCCGCCACCAAGGAGGACGACGGTGACCGGCGAGATGATGGGGCTGGGGGCTTCCAGGAACCCCGTACGATCGCCTGCATCCTGGGCGGTGCTCAGGCCCCTGCCTCCAACCGCATCTTCAAGCAGTTCTCTCGTGAGGTGAACGCAGCCCTCCCGAAGCTCGAAGTTGCGCGTCCCCTCAAGCGGTCGCAGGTCGCCATCACCTTCGACTCTAAGGACCACCTCAAGTGCGCGACCACCGCCGGCGTGCTCCCCATGCTCTGCACACCTACCATCAGCAACGTCCTCGTCACCAAGACCCTCATCGACGGCGGCGCTGGGCTCAATGTCCTCTCCGTCGAGACGTTCAAGACACTTCAGGTGCCCTACGATCAGCTCATGACGACCAAGCCCTTCTCAGGAGTGACCGATGGCTCCGCCACTCCCCTGGGGCAGGTGCGCCTCCCAGTCACCTTCGGCAAGCACGATAACTACCACACCGAGCTCATCGACTTCGACGTCGCCCACATCCACCTCCCGTACAACGCCATCCTCGGGTACCCTGTCCTCGCCAAGTTCATGGCGGCAACCCACCATGGCTACAACGTCCTCAAGATGCCAGGGAGTGGCGGTGTCATCACCGTCGCTTGTGATGAGAAGGATGCAGTCTGCTCCCTCGAGCGTGCTTACCAGGCTGCGGCAGCTGAGAATTCTGACGACGAGGGCGGCATCCTGCCTCCTGAGGACACGCCCAAGAAGAAGAAGCAGCTCCTTCCTAAGGGCCGTCAGGGGACGGAGGCCCTCAAGAGCGGCACCTCAGGCTCTGTGCCCATCGCTGGGGCGCCTCGCCCTCCCGCATAGGAAGGTGCGCCCGACGCCTCCCTCAGGACGGGCTCGGGGGCTTCCACCTGGAGACTCTCTGGCCCGGCCGGCGCGACGAGGGATGTGCTCGGGCACCACTTGGAGGCGTGCTCTGACGCGCGCCCCTACAAGCAAGGAGCGCGGCGCGAGGCACCAGGTTCACACGAGTTCGTCACCAACGCGATCGAGGAGCTTCAGGAGGCGCTGGCCATGCGCGGCGGGCGTCGCCCTGCACCACCCAGTACAACTGCCGCCCCAGACATGGGCGGCAGGATGCGCGTCTGGGTCAACATCCCGGGCCTCAACAGGGCCGCATCCCAGGACCTGTTCTGGCCGTCGCGCGTCGGCCGTGGTGGGGTCTACCCCTGCAACTACGTCCGCATGCCTTTTGGCCTCGTGAATGTGGGCGCCACATACCAGCGCCTCGCGTAGGCTGCGCTTGTGTCGCACGAGGCCCGACGGCGCGCGGTCCTTCAAGAGGTCCCGGACCCTCGCGAGCCACCTGGGCCTCGCGGGTCCCTCGAGCCTCCGGAGTCTTCAGGCTCATGAGGATCAAGCCTCGACAACTACCCCAACGCTTCAGCGGCATCGTACCAGGTGACCTTTTGGTTTGTTCATTTGAGGGCACCCCTCGGGCTGCATCATCCTCAAGCTGACAGGGCCCGCCCCGGTAGCTGTATCGTTTTGCGTATGTATCAGAACTGCCTCTGCATTTGATGAATTTCCTAATATTCCAACTTGCATGTCCAGTGCTTCGCCACCATGAATGTCGTGCGCCCTCACAACCCCGCCCTCGACCGCCTCATGATTAAGGGCTGGCACGGCGTCTGTGCTTGGGTCCGTCCCTGCAGCGTCGATAAATCCAAGCGACCGAGCTCTGTCTCGCGGGCCAGCTCCGTGCACGTCACCTCCCGGGGTCCTTGGTGCTTTGTCCTCGTGTGAGCTAATCGGGAGTGGGTGAGTCAGGGTGCGCGGCCCGGTTCGCATAACCGCAGTTCGGCGTTTCGTCATCGCGAGAGCCACACACCGAGTGCTTTTCCTCGGGTTTGTCGCATGAGAAGACTGGGCACAGCGTCTGTGCTCGGGTCCGTCCCTGCAGCGTCAATAAACCCAATGACTAAGCTCTGTCTAGCGGGCCGGCCCCGTTCACGTCACCTCCTAGGGTCGTTGGTGTTCGGCCTTCTCATACGATGGCCTCCGGAGATTCATTCGACGCAGGTTGTCCCCGCCACGCAGGTTTTGTAGGCGCGCCCCGCGCCAGAAGACTCAGGCGCAACCTGCCAAGAGGTAGGGCCTCGTGAGACCCGCGTGGCTCACGGGCGCCCAACACCTCCCCCGGTTCTGCCGTACCAGTCACGCGTACGAACGAAGTTGGGCTGTACACGCCCGGAGACTCTAACACAGAGCTCCCTTCCCACGCCGAAGTGGAAGCCCCATGCTCCGCGCTAGCGGACGACACGGTCCTCCAATGACTATGCCCACGCCCAAGTGGAAGCCCCATGCTCCGCGCTGGCGGACGACACGGTCCTCCAATGACTATGCCCACGCAAGGTGGAAGCCCCATGCTCCGCGCTGGTGGATAAACAACTGAGGGTGCCCTAGCGGCTGCACCAACCTCAGGATGGCCCTTCGGCCCCGTCACGCAGCATTTCCCTGGGATGCGCACGCGAGGTGGCAGGACGAGGGCTACGCTCAAGCCACGCCTGGTGCGAGTCGCCATGGCCGCGGCAAAGGGTGCCGCCTCGGGAGCCTCCACCCTCCCGGAGACCGGCCTCCCGAGCGGCATCGCCACGGCGCTAGGAGAAGGCGTTGCGCTCGCGAGCTCTGGCGCGGCACCACCAGGGCACTCAAGGGCCACACTAAGCTGGCGTGACGCGCTTCCTCTCCCGCCGCGCTCGTGGCCAGACGTCGATGGCGCCCACTGGACAGGGGCTCCTTCGGCTCGGCACCCGCCTTCCTCTTCTTCGGCTCGACGACAACCCTGGCCACCAAGGAGAAGAGGGGCCATGAGCATGCGCGCAATTTATAATCAACCAAAGGCGAGGCAAGTTACTTACTCGTCGGTCGCGACCCACTTCCTCTTCCTTTCCACGTCGTCGAGGGCCGGAATGCTCCCGCCTTTCTTCAGCGTGGCATGGTCGTCCGGAAGGGTGGCGGCATCGCCCCGAGGGGCCGCGGATGGAGCGGCCACGTCTGCCCCGGCGGTGGCCGCCCTGTCTTTCGGCTGCGGCTCGGATGGGGATGAGGCCGGCGTCTCAAGTGCCCTGCTAGAATGCGGGGTGTCCGTCGGAGAAGGCGCGACCGCGTGTTTCTTCGGGGTCGCCCGGCTAGGTGCCGGCGTGGCCTGGGAGGCAGACCCGGCCTCCTGAGGGCCCTGACAAAGCGCACGGAGTCCGTGGTCGGGGGCTCGTCGGCATCATCGTCATCTTCAGGATTACGAAGGAGCACACTCTGCGACGGGGGAGACACCTCTTCCAAGCCGTCATCCACGGTCTCCTCCGAGTCTTCCTCGCCGCTGGCATCGCCGGAGGACACTGGCACCGGGGAGTTAGGGCGCTCGGGAGGCGTGAGCCCGCGCTCGTCAAAGGCGGGCTTGGGGGCAACCAGCCCCCCCCCCCCCCTGTCGTCATGGCGGTACAGCGGAGCGTAGGCCTCGGGGAGGTCCCCGAGATCGCCATGGAGCAGGGTAACCACGACCTTGCCCAGATCCTCACCGGTCAGGCTGGTGGACCGAAGCCTGATGGTGTCCCTCGCACCATCGAACTCCCATATAGGCTTCGAGTGCGCCTGGAGCGGCGCCAGGCGATGCGTCAGGAACTCCTTCACTATCATCGCCCCGGTCAGTTGCTTGGCTTCCATGTCCTGGGAGATCCGGTCCCAGACGGGCTTCGCCCGGGAATCGGTGAGCTTTGCGGAACCCCACGCGAGGGCCTTCTCGAGCAGCTCCGCCGGGAGCTCCATGCGCGAATTGAGGCCCCGGGTATCCACGAAGACCCAGCGGTGCCTAAAACCCTCCACCTTCTTCCCGGCCTTCAGGAGCGAATTGCCGCTCTAGACCGCGATGAAGGAGGTGCACGCCGATCGCTGCGTGCAGTCGTGAAGCCGCAGGCTGAAGAAGTGGCGGAAGAGGGCCACTGAGGGCCTCACGCCCACGAAGGCCTCGCAGTAGAAGGCAAAGATGGACAGGAGAAGGATGGAGTTGGGCTGAAGCTGGAGCGCCTGGATTCCATAATGCTCAAGGATGGCGGTGAAGAACCCTGACAAGGGAGGGACAAGCCCGGAGAAGACGCTATGAAGGAAGAAGGGGTAGACTGACTTTGCCAAGGTGCGCGGCTCCGCGGAGCCGCACCAGACCAGGGTCTCCCCCCACTCGTTGGTGTCACCCACCGTAAACGAGAGCACGGGGTCGAGGTCCCCCTCCCTGGCAATGGCGGAGGCCAAGAGCGCCGGCGAAGGGGAAGAAGAGGACGAGGCTTGAGCCTCGGGCTTCGACTTCCCGGCGGGCGCCATCTGCAAAGTCCCTAAGGAAAAAGAGCAAGAGGAAGGGCGGCGCAGCGTTGAGATCTGGAGGAGGTTCTCGCAAGGGAAAGGGGATCTGAGCAGGGAAGCAATGGCGCAAGGAAGGAGAGCAATAATGGCTCGGCAGCGGGCGCCAGGCTTTTGTCGGTCTGGGCAGTTGCCGAGGCAACGTGGGGGCGGAAGCGCCCGTGTCCTACCGCGCGCCACTCAGATTGGCCCGTAGGCAGTTGGGGCCTGCGGCGTTCCGGCCTCTCTTCCTTGGCTACGCCCTGAAGACAGCCTGAGCGCGCCTTGGGCCCGGGGGCAACTGTCGGCGTTCTGGGATCGGGGTATACAGACCTGCCTGCCTACGGCCCAATGTGTGGCCCACATCGACGGCCCAGTACGGCCTGACAACAAACCCTTCAAGACTAGACCCGCGCGAGGGCCCCAGCCTCGCGAGGGGAACGGCGCCAAGACCTCCAGGGGAGCGGCCTCCCCAGGATGCCTCCCGAGGAGCGAAGATTCTATGCAAGTACCTAGCCTCAGGAGGCTGCGATGACGTGAGCCATGACAACCATGGCAGGCGGGCGCCAGCGGGCGCAGCAGAGACAGTTTCCCCTTTCGTGCAAAGGAGGCAAGGACGAACGCGGGTTCTCAAGGAACCCCCCAAAGGCTTCCATTCTGGTGCAACAAGATCAAGACCACGGGCTCGGCAGGACGGATGTCATCGCCGAGCCCACCTCTGCGTCACGCCAGGAGCTTTGCAGGCAAAGACCACCTTTAGTCAGGATAAGTTGTACCTCCTGTCCCCCTTCAAATTTGGCCGTTGTGGGATCCCTTCCCGCCTGAGCGATGAGGGAAGAGGACCAAGGCCCACTATAAATAGGGACTAGCCACGACCGTCGAAGGGGATCGGATCCTCCCACACCGAAGGGCCCTCGCGAGGTCGCTCAACCACTGTACTAGTTCATCCACGAACCTCCTCGTGAGGCCAATCCACCAAAGCAGTAGTGTTTTACACCACAAGGTGGCCCGAACCTGGGTAAATTTCTCGTGTCCATCTTCTTGCGCTCCCACGCATCTTCAGCAAGGTCTGGCTGTAGAGTGGCAGGCTTGAGGCTTGGGCTGGTTGGGATCTTCGCACACGCCCTAGAGTTCGAACCTTCTTGGGTCTACGGAGCCCCGATTCCGACACACTCCCATCGCGAGTGGTGGCTAAATAGTCAAGGAAAGTAGCTAGAAAGCAGAAAAGTAAAATAAAGCAGTGGAGAGCTTGGCCGGAAAGTAACAGTGACGCCTCCTCGCGTAGTGGCCGTCGGAAGGGAGGTCAGTGGCTCGGATGATCTAGTCGTTGTGAAGCGGTACGACGGAATGAGAGCCGCTGGATCTTCATCGGAAGGCAGAGAGCGAGTCCGACAATGGCAATGGATGCAAAATAGTAAAAGTGTCAATTTCTTCAGTTACGACAGTAATGGAGCCTGACAATTCCCCCTTCTTGACTTTAGACCTGTCCGGAGGGCTGGAATTGGGGAAAGATGCATTGAATGAAGCCAGCATCCTCCCAAGTTGCTTGCTCCACCGGCAGGTTAACCCACTTGATGAGACATTGGACGACTGGAACACTGATGTTCCCTTGTCTCCTGGGGATCAGCTTCCTTTGGAGGATTGCTTCAGGCTGTACCAATATGTGTCCAGTTTCATCCTGTAGTGGCATATGGGAATTAGGTGTGGCTTGTGGCCCCAAATGTTTCTTTAGTTGGCTGATGTGGTGTAACAGCCCGGAACCGACGCTCCAGAAGATGCCCCTTTCTTTTCCATTGTCGTCGTGTGGTTCGAGTGGTTGTCGCATTTATCATCGCATCATTCGCATCATCTGCATAGCTTCGTCACTCGTTTTCGAAAACTTGCATCCGTTCGTAGTTGCCGGTTCGCTCCGTTCGTGTCGTCGACCGTTTCGAGACCAGCCACACACGCACGCGCCCGCGGCATCGGTTTATTATCGGACACTTTCGGTATTTAAAAATCATGTCACGGGCCGCAAACCTCCCTCTCTTCTTGGCCCAACCACTTCTCCACAGCCCACTGGCCCAACTTAGCCCCCCTCCGTTCGTGGTCATCGGATCGCGATCGGACGGACGAGGTCCAACCCCCAACCCTAGTGCCTTCCCTATTTAAACCCCATGGAGAGAGCCCCTCCTTCTCTAGGGTTTCCCCCTTGCCAAAAATTGCAGCCACACCCCTAGAAAACCCCACCTGCTAGCCCTCCTCCTCCAGATCCCGCAGCCCCATCCATCTGCCCATTTTCGGCCCTCGGATCGCGATCTAGAGGCTGAAATCGCCCAATTCCCCACCTACCGGACATGTCCGTGGTCAAATCGGACACGTCCGGCGACCACATAGCCCCGAGCTCACGCAGCCGCAGCCGCAGCCCGCAGCCGCCATGGACGACCCCGCCGCCCGGTGCCCTGCCGCGCCCCATCTCCAGCGAGCCCTTGCCGGAGCGCCGCCCCGACCGGTCGCCGGAGAACCTTGCCACGCCGGAAGCCGCCGCCGGGTCGACCTCTCCTTCCCTCGCCGGTTCTCTCCTTCCTATCCCCATGCCCGAGCTCACCCCGATGTCCTCTTCCTTGCAGGAGCTGCCTTGGCCTTGCCCCGCGTTGACCTTGCCGCCGGCGTCGTCCCGTGTCCCGCCGCCGCCGGAGATGGATGGATCTGGGCAGCCCCACCACAGATCCGCCCGTTCCCGGGCAGCCTCGCCTCCGTGCCGCCCTGCAGCCGGCCAGCATCGCTGCGCCGCCATCCTGCTCCCGCTCGGGCACGGGAGCGAGGAGGAGGACCACCCCTGCCTGCCTCCGCATGGGCCTTGCCAGCGTCGCTGGGCCACGCCCGATGGCCCAGCAAACAGCCTGCCCAGCTCCACCGACATGGGCTTGGCCCGCTAGGTGAGCTAGCTAGCCGTCCTATCCCTCGCCCGTGTGCGCGATTTAGTATCCAACGCCCGTGTACTGTTAGCCCGTTCGCTCTCAGATTCGGCCCGTTAGAGTTTTTCTTCTGTCCAACGAATTTAACAATTATCGAGTGCATTTCATAATTACAGAATAATGCCATGTTTTAAAATGCTCATATTTAATTAACCGTGCACCGGATCGAAATGTTTTATATACGTAAAATGCTTAGAAAAATGCATAGATTGTGAATATGTCGTTTTCATCCATGTTTAAAATGCCTAAGCTTGCTGTTTTGCATCATTTTGCATAATTGCCATTAATTGCATTGTCATAATTATTTATCCATGCATTGGAATTAATCCAACAATATATTAAAAATGTTCGAATTGTCGGCATCGCATTTTCATGCATGACAAACTGGTTCATTGTATTACTTGCATTCAACTTGCATTTTTAATTGCAAAAAGGGGATTAGGCCATAAACTTGCATAATTAATTGTGACATATTTCCCTACATGAACCTATGCTTATTATATGTGTTTTCGGGGTAGGAAAATCCATAGAATTTAACTGTGCATTTAGTTTTGTCATTGGAGGAAGTTCTTGTGCATGTCATTTTTGCCATAATGCCCTTTTGTCTATTTCGTGTGATTTAATCCATGCATGATATGAAATAACTTTGAACATGAGATATGCCCTTGAACATGTGTGCTAGGCCCTGGTATTTTTGGTTGTCATAGAAATGCATGTTTAGGTGTTGTTTTCTTGTTGCCAACATGCTATAAAAATCTGTTGTTTTGAGGGCCCAAAAATATTCTAAGTCTGGAAACCTGTTATTTTATTGCTGTGTTGCCATGTGTTTTGCTAGTGTTGTAGGAGTCTTTTGGTGATGCCACCAAGGAGTCTCTTGTTAAGCATGTTATGCTCTATCATGTTGTGCCAATAGCTTGCATGAGTAGGTTTTGCATCATAATTAAATCTGTTGCTCAATATGTCAATCTGTTAAAACTGCTGCACATGCCTACTCTAATTTTCACTAAGTCTGAGAATCTGTTTTCTTCAATATGCCATGTTGTGTTGATGGTTGCCATGAATCTGAGCATAATTTGATGTTGCTATAAAGTAATGATTTGTAGTGCATCATGTCTACTACCATACTGGTAATTTTCATGCCATTATATGCCCTGTAGCATATAGTTTTACTGCTGTCAATATGCCTCCATGAAAATCTGCTATGCTAAAAACTGTTATTTTCACTAAGTCCTAATCTGCCATATTTTGTTGCCATGTTGTGAGCTCCCTACCATGCGATCCATGACTCTTTTGAGTATGATATGTGAAGATGAAATGAAGTGTATGTTATATGCTACTGCCCCATGCTTAGTTTGTGCATTTTGGAATCTTGTAGCTTCTTGTTTTCATATGTGCTAAATGCTATGTTGCTGTTTTGGGCAGATTTAATTAAAATCTTGTGTTGGTTGTTGTGGTTGAACCGTAGCTCCGTTTTGAACATGTTGCATATGTAACTTGACTAGAATTTCATATAGTTTCATAATATCTTGCTGCATCTATGATTTTACATGTTTGTGGTGGGTGTTTGCATGCATTTGCACTCATGTCATATGCATCTTGCGGATGTCATATCTTTTAAACCGTAGCTCCGTTTCAAACGTTCTATATATGTAAATCGACTAGAATGACGTGTAGAATTGTATGGTATACTTTATTTCCCTGTTTAATAATTATAAAACCTGAGTAGTTCAGATCTGGACCAATTTCGAAATTAACATATGGGGTCATTTCGGAAATGCTATATGTTGTTTCCGGCCTCATTTAATATGCCTAGATGTGTAGTTTACTTAAGCTTCACCTCTTGCCATGTTTAACAACATTTAATATTGTTGTGTACCTAAACGAGAGTGAACTAAATATTCAAATGTGGAGTTTCGTCAATATGCAACTCGTTGCATATTGAGCTTCACTTAATGTGTAGTATTTGATTGTTGTGATTGCTAGGCCTTGCATATTTAAACCGGACATGCATCATGTTTGTTTGTGCATCATGTCATGCATTTGTTGTGGTGTTGTTCATGTGTTGATTGTTGTTTCCGATTGCTTCTTCTCGATAGAGTTCCGAAACCGCTTCGGAGTGTGAGGATTCGTTCGACTACGTTGGCTCGTCTTCTTCATGGACTCGTCCTTCTTCCAAGCGGGATCTCAGGCAAGATGATCATTTCCCTGGATACCATTACTATCATTGCCATGCTAGATGTCTCGTTTCTACCGCTTGTCTCGATACCTACCACTTGTATGTCAAGCCTCCCAAATTGCCATGAAAAGCCTCTAACCCCTCCTCGTCCCAGCAAAACATTGTTTGGCTATGTTACCGCTTGCTCAGCCCTTCTTATAGCGTTGCTAGTTGCAGGTGCAAGCTGTTTCCATGTGCCAACATGGATATCCTTTTGTTATATCACAATATTATTGCCATTTAATTTAATGCACATATATACTTGGTAAAGGGTGGAAGGCTTGGCCTTTTGCTCGGTGTTTTGTTCCACTCTTGCCGCCCTAGTTACTTGTGTACCGGTGTTATGTTCCATAATTGAGCGCTCCTAACATGCTTGGGGTTGTTATGGGGACCCCCTTGATTTTCGTTTTAGGATAAAACTTGTCTGGCAAGGCCCAACATTGGTACTACATTTGCCTAATAACTAATAAAATTGCATAGGGGCTTTCCGGACCCCGAGGATCCTTAATCAACAACCCGGGCCAGTGCTCCTCATGAGTGTTGGTCCAAACTAGAGCACTGTGCGGGGCCAACCCAGGGCAACTTGGGTGATTTCTATCAGGCCTCCGTACGCGTAGCTTATCCGCCGTGGCCTGAGAACGAGATACGCGGCTCCTATCGGGATTGTCGGCACGTCGGGCGGCCTTGCTGGATTTGTTTTACCTTTCTCGAACGTCTTGTGCGAGGAATTCCAAAGCTTTGGGCTATCTCGAGGTTGAGGTTTTCCAATGGAATTGCCTAGGAAGATCACGAGATTCGTGGTCGAGGTTATTCCCGCTGAGTGTGGTTAGTTTGTGATGGATGAGTAGGAGCACCCCTGCAGGGTTAAATCTTTCGGAAAGCCGTGCCCGCGGTTACGTGGCAACTTGGAAACTTTGTTTAACACCCGGTCATAGCAAACTTGAAGTAAACTCAAATAAAATACACCAACCGTGTGCGTAACCGTGACTGTCTCCTCTCGTGAATTTCTGATCCGAGAGAGAACACGGTGGGGTTATGTTTGACGTAAGTAGGTGTTCAGGGTCTCTTAGAGATCATTACTAGTTCACGTCCGTTTATTCGACAATCATCCCCCTTTATTCTTGTACTCGTAAGTTAGCCACTCAAATAAATGCTAGTCGCTTGCTGCAGCCTCACCACTTAACCTTACCTCACCCATTAAGCTTTAATAGTCTTGATACCCTTGGAAATGAGATTGCTGAGTCCCTGTGGCTCACAGATTACTACAACAACAGTTGCAGCTACAGGTAAAGCGATGATATGACGTGAGCGCGTTGCTTTGTTTGATTTGGAGTTCTTCTTCTTCCTCTTCATCGATCTAGGGTGGGTTCCAGGCGGCAGCCTGGGATAGCAAGGATGGATGTCATTTTATCGTTTGTTTTCGTCCGTAGTCGGACCCTGCTCTTCTGTATGATGTTTGTATTTGTTGTTGTATTGATGTGATATTGATGTAGCTTGTGGCGAGTGTAAGCCAATTCCATATACTCACCTCTTCTGTACATGTACTTGTAATGATATCCATTCTTGCAACACGACGAGATGCGCTTCTATCCCTGTCGAGGCCCTCGTGCCAAAATAAGGATAGGATCGCATCTTGGGCGTGACAAGTTGGTATCACAGCCTGTACCGACCTAGGAGCCCCCTTGATTGATCGAACGTGGCCGAGTCGAGTCTTGTGAAAAACTATTTTGAGTCTAGTTATATTGGAGAGTAGGATTCTTTTTACTCCTCTTCTATGCTCTGGTGAGGAATTACGACTTAGGAATTTTGATTCTACCCTCTTCTCGCTCAAATTTTTTTTTTTTTTAGGATCACGCGGGTATTTTGGAAACTATATGATGCCGATGTGACGGAGTTCTGTCTTGGTGCCTCCTGTCTGACTTGATTTCTTCCGGGGAGTTGAGCTCCAGGGGATTCTTGTGCACATCGTTATCATTCAGTTTCCTTAGTATCTCAGGACGGAGGATATTCGAAATTGCTTCAATACTGGTAGTGGCGAGAGGAGTCCGGCATCCCCAGTACTGGTGGAGAGAGTTCGGATGTACTGCCATACTTAGTATCGTTGTGATTACGAGTGTCTGAGGTAGATGAGTTTGCGGAGTTTCTTGGATTATGGTGTGGAAGGTTGCGGGTGCAGTTGTAGCTGATTACCTTGGGTACGTTCCTGGGTCCGCAACCCGAATCGCATAAACAAGAAAGACTTCGGGAATTCTTAGGTGGGAATTCAAGTAGTTTACCTAGGATTATCCTTCCAACAAATGCAAATGGGTTTGTATTTGTTTCCGGCTTAATTTGCAAGCCTCATCCTTTGTTTTGTTGGAGTATGGTTATTCGAGTTGCTTCGATGTCAAGTGGTGAATTCATATCTTTCTAAATGGTGTTCTCACATTTTTTATGGGAATGCTAATCCTTTTGTTCAACCGGAGTTGTCATGTCAATTCTTTCCAACCGGTGTGCTTCTCTTCTAGATGATTCGATCCCTTCCAAGTTTTGCAAGATCAATCCTCATATTCCTTTCTGGAGTTCGTCTCATCTGTCTCAAGTTGTATTTGTTTTTCCCACCCTCCCGCCCTTTTTCTTCAATAATTAAATTCTCATGCAAGTGCTTTTCTTTTCATGTCATGCTTCTGCTATTTCTTTTCTTCCATTTGATATCCGGTGATTCATTATGGAGATGCTCAAGTGATTCAAAGTTCATCATTCCTTGTATTGTTTTCTTTCCCGGTGGATTCAATTCAAGCTTTCGGTGCTCATCATTTCCTTTTCATTCTCTAAATGCTTTCCCATGTTGGAAGTTCTTATCCAAGCCTCTCTGTTTGTTCGTTTCTATTCTATCCGGTGTGGCAAGATATCTCAGAAGACTTTCATTTCCATTCAGATCCTCTTAAATTATTTTGAGGTTCTCACCTCATCAAGTTCTCAATTTGTACCGGTGCAATCTCTCTTTCTAAGCAATCATTTCAACGGTGTTTCCTTCAGTGGGCTCATAACCCACAGGTGTTCCCCAGGATCTTACCTGACTCTTCTAATCTTTTCCGGAGATCTCCTCAAGTTCTTTTCAATATGACGTAAGAATGAATTCCATCAGTCATATTCCTTCCCGAAGATCGCTTCTAAATCATTCTCATCATTGGCTCAACCTTTTCTTATTCATTATTCCGGAGTATCTCAGTAATTCTTGGTGGTGTTTCTCGCCATCATTCTCAGCATGAAGACCAAAGGAGTGTTTCTCTTAAATCTTATTCCGTTATCCTAGAGATTCATGGTTTCAGCTTCGTGCTATCCTCTTAATTGTTTTTGATAATGAGGAATTCCTTCCATATCTATCCGGAGCATTTCAGAGTTGTTGTCATTTCTCGATCCTCCGAAGGCCATCATTTCAGAAGATTTCTTCGTTCTCAGCTTTCCGCTTTCGTCCTCAAATTCTTCTCAATTGTTGTTCCTTCGTTCGTGTCTCAATTATTCCGGTGCTTCAATCAAGTTTTCTGTTAGGCGGATCATGATCTCTTCGTTCCCATGTATCTTATTCATTCATAATATCCTCATTCATTTTGCAATTCTTACCGGTGCTCTTGTTCAAGTCTTCTTTCAGTTTGTGCTCATATCCCTCTTCAATCTTTCCAGAAGAATAAGTAGTATGCTTAATCCGTGTTGTCATCAATTTAACTTGGTGAAGGTTAAGCGTAACATAATTCTTATTCTTGTTTCTTCAATGTGATTTCAATCCTTCTTCCGGAGTTGTTCAGGATATCAATTTCTTGGTTCTAAGTGTTTCATCTTTCTTTTCCGGAGTTCCAAGTTTCTCAAGTATCTCTTCGCGAAGCTTCATCTAAATCTCTACAAGACCGCAATCTTGTTGATTTTGCATCCTTCAATTCTTTTCTATCATCCTTTCATTCCGGTGTTCTCCAAGAAATTCTTCATGGCGGTTCACCAAGATTTCTTTCGTTTTCAAGTGTTCTTCAAGATTCTTGTTGGAGTAGCTCAAGTATTCTTTATCTTGCATTTCAAAGTGCAATTCGTTCTCCCTTATCTTTGAGATGGTGTTATAGCATTCTTGATTCATGAGGAGTCTCGAAGAGTAGTTGACAAGAATGAGATATGGAAACCCATCTTTCTTTCTCGAAGTTATCTTGGAATTGATTTCACCTAAAGCACTTCCTAAAGATTGTTGCTATCATGGTGTTTATCAATGATCCAAGTTCTCAATATATCCTCTTGGTGTAAGAAGTTTTGCATATCTTGTTGCTTCCAATCAATCAATTGTTTGGTTTAGTGGCCGATTGTCACCTCATTATTGTGAGATGTTTTCCATAAGCCCACAACAAGCTTGTTTTTTCTCGTTGTTGATTTTCCAACAACTCCATTCAATCTCTTCTTTCTAAAGACGCTTCCTTATTCGTTTGTGATAGAAGTGGTCATTTTCTTCTCCGTGTTTTCTTTCCAATGATCTAGCTTCTATTCTTTTGTTCTGGAGGCTTTGTGATGTTGCTCTTTGTTCCATCATATCATTTGTCAAGATCATGTTCTTCCCTTGCTTGTCCATTCAACCAGAATGTTGTGTTCTCCTTTCAAGTTCCTTCCATATTATCAAATTTTGCCCCTCTGTCCTACCGAAGTGCTGCCGAAATTTCTTGTGAATTCTTGTGGTTTCTCATGTCATTCTTCATATCTTTGTAACCTTCAGGTTTTGATGGTTTCATTCGTTTGTCAAAGAAGCAACTAAGTTTTACCTCGTCCTTTCTTCTTCCTCTTCCCCTTCTCATTCTAAGATCTCGGGTCGAGATCTCTTGTAAGTGGAGGAGAGTTGTAACAGCCCGGAACCGACGCTCCAGAAGATGCCCCTTTCTTTTCCATTGTCGTCGTGTGGTTCGAGTGGTTGTCGCATTTATCATCGCATCATTCGCATCATCTGCATAGCTTCGTCACTCGTTTTCGAAAACTTGCATCCGTTCGTAGTTGCCGGTTCGCTCCGTTCGTGTCGTCGACCGTTTCGAGACCAGCCACACACGCACGCGCCCGCGGCATCGGTTTATTATCGGACACTTTCGGTATTTAAAAATCATGTCACGGGCCGCAAACCTCCCTCTCTTCTTGGCCCAACCACTTCTCCACAGCCCACTGGCCCAACTTAGCCCCCCTCCGTTCGTGGTCATCGGATCGCGATCGGACGGACGAGGTCCAACCCCCAACCCTAGTGCCTTCCCTATTTAAACCCCATGGAGAGAGCCCCTCCTTCTCTAGGGTTTCCCCCTTGCCAAAAATTGCAGCCACACCCCTAGAAAACCCCACCTGCTAGCCCTCCTCCTCCAGATCCCGCAGCCCCATCCATCTGCCCATTTTCGGCCCTCGGATCGCGATCTAGAGGCTGAAATCGCCCAATTCCCCACCTACCGGACATGTCCGTGGTCAAATCGGACACGTCCGGCGACCACATAGCCCCGAGCTCACGCAGCCGCAGCCGCAGCCCGCAGCCGCCATGGACGACCCCGCCGCCCGGTGCCCTGCCGCGCCCCATCTCCAGCGAGCCCTTGCCGGAGCGCCGCCCCGACCGGTCGCCGGAGAACCTTGCCACGCCGGAAGCCGCCGCCGGGTCGACCTCTCCTTCCCTCGCCGGTTCTCTCCTTCCTATCCCCATGCCCGAGCTCAGCCCGATGTCCTCTTCCTTGCAGGAGCTCCCTTGGCCTTGCCCCGCGTTGACCTTGCCGCCGGCGTCGTCCCGTGTCCCACCGCCGCCGGAGATGGATGGATCTGGGCAGCCCCACCACAGATCCGCCCGTTCCCGGGCAGCCTCGCCTCCGTGCCGCCCTGCAGCCGGCCAGCATCGCTGCGCCGCCATCCTGCTCCCGCTCGGGCACGGGAGCGAGGAGGAGGACCACCCCTGCATGCCTCCGCATGGGCCTCGCCAGCGTCGCTGGGCCACGCCCGATGGCCCAGCAAACAGCCTGCCCAGCTCCACCGACATGGGCTTGGCCCGCTAGGTGAGCTAGCTAGCCGTCCTATCCCTCGCCCGTGTGCGCGATTTAGTATCCAACGCCCGTGTACTGTTAGCCCGTTCGCTCTCAGATTCGGCCCGTTAGAGTTTTTCTTCTGTCCAACGAATTTAACAATTATCGAGTGCATTTCATAATTACAGAATAATGCCATGTTTTAAAATGCTCATATTTAATTAACCGTGCACCGGATCGAAATGTTTTATATACGTAAAATGCTTAGAAAAATGCATAGATTGTGAATATGTCGTTTTCATCCATGTTTAAAATGCCTAAGCTTGCTGTTTTGCATCATTTTGCATAATTGCCATTAATTGCATTGTCATAATTATTTATTCATGCATTGGAATTAATCCAACAATATATTAAAAATGTTCGAATTGTCGGCATCGCATTTTCATGCATGACAAACTGGTTCATTGTATTACTTGCATTCAACTTGCATTTTTAATTGCAAAAAGGGGATTAGGCCATAAACTTGCATAATTAATTGTGACATATTTCCCTACATGAACCTATGCTTATTATATGTGTTTTCGGGGTAGGAAAATCCATAGAATTTAACTGTGCATTTAGTTTTGTCATTGGAGGAAGTTCTTGTGCATGTCATTTTTGCCATAATGCCCTTTTGTCTATTTCGTGTGATTTAATCCATGCATGATATGAAATAACTTTGAACATGAGATATGCCCTTGAACATGTGTGCTAGGCCCTGGTATTTTTGGTTGTCATAGAAATGCATGTTTAGGTGTTGTTTTCTTGTTGCCAACATGCTATAAAAATCTGTTGTTTTGAGGGCCCAAAAATATTCTAAGTCTGGAAACCTGTTATTTTATTGCTGTGTTGCCATGTGTTTTGCTAGTGTTGTAGGAGTCTTTTGGTGATGCCACCAAGGAGTCTCTTGTTAAGCATGTTATGCTCTATCATGTTGTGCCAATAGCTTGCATGAATAGGTTTTGCATCATAATTAAATCTGTTGCTCAATATGTCAATCTGTTAAAACTGCTGCACATGCCTACTCTAATTTTCACTAAGTCTGAGAATCTGTTTTCTTCAATATGCCATGTTGTGTTGATGGTTGCCATGAATCTGAGCATAATTTGATGTTGCTATAAAGTAATGATTTGTAGTGCATCATGTCTACTACCATACTGTTAATTTTCATGCCATTATATGCCCTGTAGCATATAGTTTTACTGCTGTCAATATGCCTCCATGAAAATCTGCTATGCTAAAAACTGTTATTTTCACTAAGTCCTAATCTGCCATATTTTGTTGCCATGTTGTGAGCTCCCTACCATGCGATCCATGACTCTTTTGAGTATGATATGTGAAGATGAAATGAAGTGTATGTTATATGCTACTGCCCCATGCTTAGTTTGTGCATTTTGGAATCTTGTAGCTTCTTGTTTTCATATGTGCTAAATGCTATGTTGCTGTTTTGGGCAGATTTAATTAAAATCTTGTGTTGGTTGTTGTGGTTGAACCGTAGCTCCGTTTTGAACATGTTGCATATGTAACTTGACTAGAATTTCATATAGTTTCATAATATCTTGCTGCATCTATGATTTTACATGTTTGTGGTGGGTGTTTGCATGCATTTGCACTCATGTCATATGCATCTTGCGGATGTCATATCTTTTAAACCGTAGCTCCGTTTCAAACGTTCTATATATGTAAATCGACTAGAATGACGTGTAGAATTGCATGGTATACTTTATTTCCCTGTTTAATAATTATAAAACCTGAGTAGTTCAGATCTGGACCAATTTCGAAATTAACATATGGGGTCATTTCGGAAATGCTATATGTTGTTTCCGGCCTCATTTAATATGCCTAGATGTGTAGTTTACTTAAGCTTCACCTCTTGCCATGTTTAACAACATTTAATATTGTTGTGTACCTAAACGAGAGTGAACTAAATATTCAAATGTGGAGTTTCGTCAATATGCAACTCGTTGCATATTGAGCTTCACTTAATGTGTAGTATTTGATTGTTGTGATTGCTAGGCCTTGCATATTTAAACCGGACATGCATCATGTTTGTTTGTGCATCATGTCATGCATTTGTTGTGGTGTTGTTCATGTGTTGATTGTTGTTTCCGATTGCTTCTTCTCGATAGAGTTCCGAAACCGCTTCGGAGTGTGAGGATTCGTTCGACTACGTTGGCTCGTCTTCTTCATGGACTCGTCCTTCTTCCAAGCGGGATCTCAGGCAAGATGATCATTTCCCTGGATACCATTACTATCATTGCCATGCTAGATGTATCGTTTCTACCGCTTGTCTCGATACCTACCACTTGTATGTCAAGCCTCCCAAATTGCCATGAAAAGCCTCTAACCCCTCCTCGTCCCAGCAAAACATTGTTTGGCTATGTTACCGCTTGCTCAGCCCTTCTTATAGCGTTGCTAGTTGCAGGTGCAAGCTGTTTCCATGTGCCAACATGGATATCCTTTTGTTATATCACAATATTATTGCCATTTAATTTAATGCACATATATACTTGGTAAAGGGTGGAAGGCTTGGCCTTTTGCTCGGTGTTTTGTTCCACTCTTGCCGCCCTAGTTACTTGTGTACCGGTGTTATGTTCCATAATTGAGCGCTCCTAACATGCTTGGGGTTGTTATGGGGACCCCCTTGATTTTCGTTTTAGGATAAAACTTGTCTGGCAAGGCCCAACATTGGTACTACATTTGCCTAATAACTAATAAAATTGCATAGGGGCTTTCCGGACCCCGAGGATCCTTAATCAACAACCCGGGCCAGTGCTCCTCATGAGTGTTGGTCCAAACTAGAGCACTGTGCGGGGCCAACCCAGGGCAACTTGGGTGATTTCTATCAGGCCTCCGTACGCGTAGCTTATCCGCCGTGGCCTGAGAACGAGATACGCGGCTCCTATCGGGATTGTCGGCACGTCGGGCGGCCTTGCTGGATTTGTTTTACCTTTCTCGAACGTCTTGTGCGAGGAATTCCAAAGCTTTGGGCTATCTCGAGGTTGAGGTTTTCCAATGGAATTGCCTAGGAAGATCACGAGATTCGTGGTCGAGGTTATTCCCGCTGAGTGTGGTTAGTTTGTGATGGATGAGTAGGAGCACCCCTGCAGGGTTAAATCTTTCGGAAAGCCGTGCCCGCGGTTACGTGGCAACTTGGAAACTTTGTTTAACACCCGGTCATAGCAAACTTGAAGTAAACTCAAATAAAATACACCAACCGTGTGCGTAACCGTGACTGTCTCCTCTCGTGAATTTCTGATCCGAGAGAGAACACGGTGGGGTTATGTTTGACGTAAGTAGGTGTTCAGGGTCTCTTAGAGATCATTACTAGTTCACGTCCGTTTATTCGACAATCATCCCCCTTTATTCTTGTACTCGTAAGTTAGCCACTCAAATAAATGCTAGTCGCTTGCTGCAGCCTCACCACTTAACCTTACCTCACCCATTAAGCTTTAATAGTCTTGATACCCTTGGAAATGAGATTGCTGAGTCCCTGTGGCTCACAGATTACTACAACAACAGTTGCAGCTACAGGTAAAGCGATGATATGACGTGAGCGCGTTGCTTTGTTTGATTTGGAGTTCTTCTTCTTCCTCTTCATCGATCTAGGGTGGGTTCCAGGCGGCAGCCTGGGATAGCAAGGATGGATGTCATTTTATCGTTTGTTTTCGTCCGTAGTCGGACCCTGCTCTTCTGTATGATGTTTGTATTTGTTGTTGTATTGATGTGATATTGATGTAGCTTGTGGCGAGTGTAAGCCAATTCCATATACTCACCTCTTCTGTACATGTACTTGTAATGATATCCATTCTTGCAACACGACGAGATGCGCTTCTATCCCTGTCGAGGCCCTCGTGCCAAAATAAGGATAGGATCGCATCTTGGGCGTGACATGTGGAATGTTGGGTGCAGCTTGCAGTCCTCAGGCAACAGGAGTTTATAGGCTACCTTTGCCACTTTCTGTAACACTCTGAAAGGCCCATAGTACTTTGAATGTAGTTTGAGATGTCTGTGTATGCAAAGGGAAGTATGTCTGTAGGGTTGTAGTTTGATGTAAGCCATATCCCCTTCATTGAGCTGTTTGTCAGTTCTCTTTTGATCAGCAAAGTACTTCATTTTGTCCTGTGCTTTGAGCAGATTGTCTTTAATTTGTTTTGCAATGGCAATTGCATTGTCTTGCTCTTCAGAAGTGTCCTCTTCAGTGATGGGAAGCATTTGTTCAGCAATGAGTGGGGGTTTTCTAGCATATAGTGCTTGGAAGGGGGTCATTTGCAATGAGGTGTGGAAACTAGTGTTGTACCACCATTCAGCATGGGCCAGCCACTTGTGCCACTTTGTGGGCTGAGAAAATGCCATGCATCTGAGGTAAGTTTCCAGGCATTGGTTCACTCTTTCAGTTTGTCCATCAGATTGAGGGTGATATGAAGTGCTCATGTGCAGTTTAATTCCCAAACCTTTGAATAACTCCTGCCACATCTGGCTAGTAAATATTCTATCCCTGTTAGTGACAATTACAGTAGGGAGGCCATGGAGTTTGAAGATGTTTTCAATGAAAGCTCTGGTAACACTCTTGATTGAAATTGGATGTTTCATAGAGATAAAATGGGCATATTTGGTGAATCTGTCCACAACTACTAAAATGGGATCCTTGTTTTCAGAGAGTGGCAATCCTTCCACAAAATCCATGCTAATATCGGCCCAAGCAAAATCTGGAACAGGAAGAGGTTGGAGGAGGCCAGGGTACTTAACATGTTATGTTTTGTTCAACTGGCAGACACGACACTCTTTAATGAACTATTTCACTTGTGTTCTCAATCCAGGCCAGGTGAAGAGGAGTTTGAGTCTGTGATATGTAGCTCTCTCACCAGAATGCCCACCCAGCTCAGAGTTGTGGAAGGAAGAAATGAGAGAATTCCTTAAAGTGGTACTGGAACCAACCACTATTAGGCCCTTGTGCCTTAAAACTCCATTGGTCAGAGTGTAGTGAGGGTAAGTTGCATGAGATATGGCCAGTTGAGCAATAATATCTTTGCATTTTGTATCAGTATTATGGCTTGTTGTTACATCTATTATCCAAGCAGGTTGGGCTGCAGAAGAGAACATAGTCATGACAGCATGAGTAACTCTGGACAGGGCATCCGCTGCTCTGTTTTCTTGTCCTTTCTTATATTCCACAGAAAAATTATATCCCAATAGTTTGATAAGTAGCTTGTGCTGCACTCCTTCAGTGAGTCTTTGCTCATTGATGTGTTTCAAGCTTTCTTGGTCAGTTATAATAATCAATGAAGTTGCAGCAAAATAGTGTTTCCACTTTTTTAAGGGCTTCTAGTATTGCTAGGGCTTGTTTATCATAGGTGGACATTGCTACTTCTTTTGTCCCAATTGATTTACTCATGAAAGAAATAGGTCTGCCATTCTGCATTAGGACTGCTCCCAAACCATGTCCAGATGCATCAGTTTCCAGGATAAAGGACTGAGAAAAATTTGGCATTGGTAGGACAGGGGCCTGTGTCATCAGTTGTTTGATTGAGTCAAATGCCGATTGTTGCTCAGTTATCCAAGAGAAGGAGTCTTTCTTGAGGGCATTGAAAAGTGGCTTGCAAACTATGCCATAGCCTAGGATAAATCTCCTGTAGTAACCTGCTAGGCCCAGAAATCCTCTCAGCTGAGTGACATTTGTGGGGGCTGGCCAATGAACAATGGAAGCAATCTTGGAAGGATCAGTGGCAACACCCTCTCCAGTAATGATGTGGCCCAGATATTGAACTTTTTCCTGAGCAAAAGTGCATTTGCTGAGCTTAGCAACCAACTGGTGTTCTCTCAGTTTTTCAAACACAAGTTTGAGATGTTCCAAGTGTTCTGCTAGGGATTTGCTGAAAATGAGGATGTCATCAAAGAAAACCAACACAAATTTTCTCAAGTAAGGGCCCATGACTGAGTTCATAAGGAGTTGGAAGGTTGCTGGGGCATTAGTTAACCCAAATGCCATGACCAAATATTCATAGTGTCCTAGATGAGTACTGAAAGCAGTTTTGGGAATGTCTTCCTCTTTCATTTTGACTTGATAGTAGGGTACTTATTTTTTGCACCATTCAGCTCATCTAGCAAATCCTCTATGACAGGAATCGGGTACTTATTTTTGATTGTAAGGGAGTTGACTTTCTTGAAATCATTGCACAGTCTCCAAGAGCTGTCATTTTTCTTCACTAAAATTGCAGGGGAGCTGTAGGGACTAGAGCTATTTCTTATGACCTGTTTCTGGAGCATGTCTTGGATTATTTCCTCCATAGCATTTTTCTGGTGGTGAGGTATCCTGTAGCATCTTTGGTTGACAATAGGAGCACCCTTTTCCATAGGAATAGCATGGTCACAGTCTCTCTTAGGAGGGAGAGCAGTGGGCTCAAAGAAAAGGTTTGGAAACTTGTCAATTAATTGTTGTACCTTGCCAGGAGGTTGTAGAGCTAGTACTTCTTCCTGTGGAACAGGCTGAACCCAAAGAAGAGCTCCACATACAGTATCATCTAGCATTTCAAGTTGCTCATTTGTGATAAGTTCAGGGGGGAAGAGGGTAAGCTATCATCATAAAATGTGGCAATTTTGCTGTTGTCCAGTGTAACTTTCATGAGCATTTTTGGGAAGTCAAATGTGACAGGGTTGTGTTTGTACAACGAGTCAGCACCCAAAATCACATCATATCCACTCAGGTTGAGCAGTCTGAAATCAGAAGTAAATTGCTCTCCTTGTATTTCATAAGCAATATTAGTGCAGCTGAACTCACTCCATAGCTTTTCTCCATTTGCTACATTAACTTGCATCTTCTTAACTGGAGATATATCACAATTGGCTTTCTTTGCCATGGCAGGGGATATGAAGGTGGTAGTGCTACCACTATCGACCAGAGCAGTGGCCATGCAATTGTTAATTTATAAGCTGATGGTGAAGCTGTACTTCCCTTTTACTACCTGTTCTCCTTTCATAGCATGCAGACTGATGTTCAGTTGTTCATTGTTAGAGATAACTTCCTGAGTTTCTTGTTCATCAGAATTGGCAGTGATATAGATTAGTTCAGGTTCGTCATTTGCTTGGGTTTGCAGGGTTTGGATTTGTACTTTGTTTGCTAACTTGCAAACTTGCTTGTGGCCTGGAAACCATGGCTCTTTACACTTATAGCAAATGCCTTGCAGTCTGTCCTGCTGGATTATAGTCGCAAGATTTGGAGCAGCTGTAACCAGAGGGGACTGGTTTCTTTGCTTGGGGAAAGTAAGATCGTGGCTGAGGAGGAGGACAAGCCGGTTCCATCCGTCTGGCATACCAGATTGCTTGCTGCATTGATGTAGGTTTTTGTACTTCCACATGGCTTTGCAAGTAAGGTGTGAGACCTGCAATGAAGCTGTTGACGAAGTAATCGTCAGGTAATGCAGGGTTATCTCTGCGCATCAGGTTCATGTTACATTCAAACTGAGTGATGTATGCGCTGACAGTCGAAGTCTGTCGGAGAGAGTGAAAGGCTTTCATATTTTCACATACAGAGGAAATGGAGAATATGTCTGTCAGATAAGAGCAGAACCTGTGCCACGACAGGTTTGAGGCCTGGATTCCCGTGCCTCGCCACCATTGCACAGCCGGGTCTTTAAGATATGATATTGCAATTTCTGTTCTTTGATCCAGGGGTGTACAGGCCAAATCGAAATACTGCTCAATATTCTGGATCCATGAATCAGCGTCAGTGCCATCGAATTCAGCTATGTTGAGCTTTGCAGGTTTGACAGTGAGTGAGTTGCGCTTGAATTCAGGTGTTAAAGGTCTGGCCTTGGGTGTTCCCCTACGAAAAGCTTCCTCATTTTCCTCATCGACAAAGTCCTGAATTTGCCGGATATTTTTCGATAAAGGGCGTTTTTATTATCTCAAAATGTAGCATCAAGTGGATACAAAGCATTATGAGTGACACCCGGCCTCTGCATAGCTAGGATGCACACAGCCAAACCTTAAAGTCTGCTAAAATAACAAAAAAAAAACAGACATATCGGCAACAGTAGAGTCCTATAGACCGACACTATGCCTATGTCGATGGTGGTGGTCCATGTATGCGAAGGTTATGCTGCCACCCATGTTGGGAAAAAACCTCCGTAGCCACCTGCTCCAATCGCGTACACCCCGCCTTGAACAGCGATAGGTACTCCGGTCGTTGTAGCGTAGACCACATACGAAGCAATTGCGTACATCGGAAAATAACCTGTTGAGGAGATGCATTTCTATCATTAAAAATCATATCATTTCTACATAGCCAAAGCGACCAACTTAAGGCATACGCTCCCACCCTTATCAGCGTCTTGAACCTATTTGGAATACCGTCCAACCAGTGACCGAAAATATTGGCAACACTTGTAGGCGGGTATAAATTTGACGCTATTTGGATGACTGACCACGTAGAACGTGCAAACTTGCATTGGAAAAAGAGGTGCTTGATTGTCTCGTTATGAGTACAAAAACAACACTTCTTACTCCCTTGCCAGTTGCGTCGTGCAAGATTATCTTTGGTTAGCACAACTCCTCTACGAAGATACCACATGAAGATTTTAACTTTTAGTGGGATCTTTGACTTCCAGATCTTTTTGTTATTGCTCACCGGTACCTCAGAATGCGTGAGCGCACGGTACATAGAGTCCACTGTGAAAGACCCTGATGCAGTAAGGTTCCAGTGGAACACATCCCGACCTTGTGTCAGGTTAATCGAATCCAGTCGGGACAAAAGATTTTGCCATGACACAAGACGGGGGCCAATCAAATCCCGCCTGAACGAAAGATTCGGCGGAGATGAACTGAGCACCTGCGCAATAGTATTATTCTTATCGCGACTGATGACGTACAAGGCAGGATATTGTTCTCGGAGACTTGCATTGCCTAGCCATATGTCTTCCCAGAAATGAATCTCCGACCCGTCCTTTATCGCAAAAGACCCAAAGCGAAAAAGATGCTTCTTTGCCATCATTAGGCCAGCCCAAAAGTGTGAGTCTCCAGGTTTCCAATATGCCTGAGACATTGCCTTCTGGCCTAGATATTTGTTGTGCAGCATGGTTTGCCAAACACCATCCTCAGTAAGAAGTTTGAATAACCATTTACTAAGTAGGGCCTCATTCTTGACCTTTAGGTCATGAATTCCAAGCCCACCTTGGTCTTTCGGCCTACAAACCACGTTCCATTTGGCCAGTCTGTATTTTTTCTTTTCACCATCTCCTTGCCAAAAGAATCTGGATCTAAAATAGTCCAGTCTTTGCAGGACCCCCTTTGGGAGTTGGAAGAAAGAAAGCATATAGAGAACCATATTTGTGAGAACAGAGTTAATCAAAACCAACCGTCCTCCAACTGAAAGCAACTTGCCTTTCCAACTGCTCAACCGTTTCTCTAGACGCTCCTCTACATACTTCCACTCCGCAATCGTGAGACGCCGATAATGAATCGGAATTCCTAGATACTTAATCGGGAATTGACCATGTGCACAACCAAACAGGTCAGCGTAATCAGTCGTCGCCTCAACGGCTTCTCCGAAGCAGAAAATTTCACTTTTATGAAAGTTAATTTTGAGACCTGACATTTGCTCAAACGCTGAAAGCAAGAGTTTTAGGTTTCGAGCCTTGTCCAGGTCATGTTCCATAAAAATAATTGTGTCATCGACATATTGCAGAATAGAGAGGCCACCATCCACAAGGTGTGGCACTACTCCTGCAATCTGACCGTCCTGCTTTGCGCGCTCAATTAGAATAGCCAACATGTCAGCAACAATGTTAAATAACATTGGGGAGATGGTGTCGCCCTGCCGCAACCCTTTTTTTGTCTGAAAGTAATGGCCTACTTCATCATTGACTTTGATGGCCACACTGCCTCCAGTTACAAAATTTTGGATCCACTGGCGCCATTTATCTGAGAAGCCTTTCATTCGTAGGGCCTGTTGGAGGAAAGACCATTTGACTTTGTCATAGGCTTTTTCAAAGTCGATTTTGAGTACTACTCCACTCATGTTTTTCCGGTGCATCTCGTGAACGGTCTCATGCAGAATTACTACACCATCAAGTATATTTCTTCCTTGCATGAACGCCGTTTGAGATGGTCGGACAACATGGTCAGCTACCAAGTTTAATCTACTCGTGGCCACTTTGGTGAAAATCTTGAAGCTGACATTAAGGAGGCATATGGGTCTAAACTGCTGGATCCGTTCGGCCTCCTTAATCTTTGGCAATAAGACAATCTCACCAAAATTAATTTTGAATAGATCAAGTCGGTCGGCATGAAGACAATTGAACAATTCCAAAAGGTCAGGTTTGATGATATCCCAGAAATTCTGATAGAATTCGGCAGGGAAACCATCAGGGCCTGGAGCTTTGTTGGGTTCCATTTGGAACACCGCTGCTCTCACCTCCTCTTCTGAGAAAGGTGCCGTCAGGATATCGTTTTCTTCTGGCGTGGCTTGTGGAATATCATCTGTTCGAGTCTCGTCAAGGGTGAAGTTCCCTTCAGGCGGCGCTCCGAACAAAGATTTGTAGTAGTTGGTGATATACTTTTTGAGCTCCTCTTGGCCTTCGATCCGTCCCTCATCTTGCTGGAGACTGTAAATACATTTCTTCCTATGCCGCCCATTGGCGACCAATTGGAAGTATCTTGTATTACTATCACCCATCAAAATGAAGTCAGCTTTGGATCTCTGGTAGTATTTGATCTCCTCTTCTCGCAAAAGCCGAGCAACCTTCTCATTAGATTGATTTTTCAATTCAATCTCTTGCTGAGATAAGTTGCGCGTCTCTGCAATCTTATCGAGGTCGTCAATAATGGTAGAGAGCCTTCGTTTTTCTTTTTTATATATCCCGTTGGTGTGTTTCGCCCATCCAGTGAGGTGTTTCCTCATGGCCCTTATTTTAAAGTTCCATCTCTGAATAGGTGTGCGACCAATGGCGGGCCTCTCCCAAACATTCTTGATTATATCTATAAACCCTTCCCGATGTAGCCATCCCAATTCAAATTTGAAAGGGCGATGTGCCACTGGGTTCGTAGAATTAGAATCAAGAATGATGGGTACCAGCATTGAATAGGAAAGGCCAATGAGTGTCGAAGCGATTATTATTTTTCTCTTGCTGGTACCTAAGAATATTAAAATCCCCTCCAATAAGCATTGGATACGGGTTATCCTTAGCCAGGTTTACCAATTCCCTAAGGAAAGACGGTTTATGCTCATCCTGGGCAGCCCCATAGACAGCTACCAAAGTCCATGTGAAATTGTCATCCATGTTTCTTAGGTGAAATTTTATATGAAATTCACTGACTGAAAAGGCCAACAAGTCCATGACTGAGGTTAGTATCCCAAGAAGGATACCTCCTGACCTTCCACGAGCTGGTAGACTATGCCATGTGTAGTCGAGACCACCTGATAGGTGATCTAGGACATGCGGGCGAAAGTCACACTTACCAGCCTCGGAAATTGCCACAAAATCCAATCCATGTTCCCGAACACAATCACTGACGTGTTTATGTTTAGCCAAGTCTGAGAGACCTCTGCTATTCCAAAACATGCCTCTCATGTGGAAACTCGTTTGGTTGTGGAGGTCTTCGCCTTCTTGGGCGGTTTTTGTTTCTTTTTAGAGGAGTGCGATTTAGATTTCCGCGTGGACGCTGTAAAGTCACAAAACATGGACCCGGGTCTTGCGTCGTCTAATCCAACCTCGGTAACCTCGCCAACCAAGTGAGAAATAAGCGAACCATCATATTTGGCATCCGCTTCATCTTCCTCCTCGGTTTCAGGGTTCGGTATTATGGTACTACACTTCGGAGAAACCTTTAAGCGGTCGATCTCCATATGTTTAAGTACCCCAACCGATAGATTAATTTCATTATTATTATTTCCCATAGATACACCAACGTTCTTTAAGCTGGAAGAAATGCGAGTATCTGAAAAGGACAGAAAAGATTGAGCGGAGCAGGTACCTGTCGTGGGGTCCAAATTCTTCGAAGCCTGGCGGCGCATCGCCTTTGTGAGGCTATGCTCATCGGTCGGAGAAGAACCATCCGCGGAGAGGGAATGACGGTTGCTACGTCGAAGAGGCGTAACCAGCCCCCCAGACATAGTACCCCTCGGTGTCGATGATGTAACTATAGGCGAAGTCGTCGGTGAGGATGACGGAGACCGAACTGTCGTAGAAGTCGGTGAAGAAGGCCGCGCGGCGGGTCCGACCGGGACAACCGCAACGGGTGTAGAGGTAGACCCAGTCGCATGCCCCGCTGCTGGGCCGAGTGGAACCACGGCAACTGCTGCGCGGACCAGAGACTCATGCAATGGTGTCGTCGAGGTATCTGGCATCGAGTCGAGACCAGCGACTCCGGCGGCTGGCGGCGCAGCCCGCCCCATAGCCGGCTGCAAGGGCGCCTGACTGGCATCCGCTGGCTGCATGTGCACCACGCGCTCGTGCGTAGCAGTCCCCCGCACAGCAGCTGCTGCATGCAAGGTCCGCTGGCTGCATGCAAGGCCAGGGGACGTGCAACGTCCCTGTCCAGCGGCAGCCTGCATGGGGCATGCATCCATGCATTGCGTCTGGTTAGCATCTGTGGACAGTACATGCATTGCCATAGCCCCCACATACATGTCCGTCTGTGTAGATGCCTTGCCCGAAGGAGCAGCAGTAATACGAGCCGTCTGCATAGGAACTGCAGACGCTGAATGAGTTATAGGCTCCGTTTTTTCACCTTCTGCTTGCACGTTTTTTGCTCTCTTGCTCGCATCTTTGTCGGGCATGTCGTCATCTAGGTTAGCACCATCATCATGTCCGTTGTCATGATTTTTCCAGATTTTAGGAATGAAGTCATCATCAGGGACAAAATCATCGCCCTCCAGTACAAACCGAAATGCATATCCCTTAAGCTTGACATAACATCCGAGTGAGTTGAGGCTTCATCAGAACCATCACTTTTGACAAAAATATCCAACGAGTGAACAGCCACCTGGATCCGCACAATGCCGTGTCTACGCAAGCATACCAGGTCAACATCCTGAGTGGCGCCAATAACTGACCCCACCGCCCACAGACCAAGGAAATGGCGGAGGGGTGGTGGGACACCAGTGACATGTACCCAAACAGTCTGTAGAGGAAGAAGCGATGGCACCTCCTCGACTTTCCACTCACTGAAAGAAATCTTAACGTCCTGTGATTTAACATTGTACTCAAAATCTGCCACACGCTGTAACAAGTTCACTGACGGGAAAGGAACCAAGAAAGTGTTTTCCCCATGAGGCACTGCTTCCCACTTCCATGAGGTCTGTACCGAGGCTATCTTGGCTACCTCAGCTTCCACCACCGAAGCTGACAAAGTTCCACCTGAAATCGTTACCAAAGCTGTCGGCAGAGTAGGGGGTGCAAGATGCTCCTTGAAAAGAGAGTCCGGTAACTGGACGAACATTGCATTCACTAAACCACATCCACCGAGGATGGCACTGGGTCTTGGCTGCTTGAGAACCGTACAACGATGCATAGGGTGTTTGTCATTGTCGCAAATGTGACAGTAATGCACTACCGTATAGTCCTTGGAGAGATGCTCATTTGTCCTACATTTGAAACACCATAGTCATGTCTTTTTACCTCTTGGTGGTTGCGCAGGAGTGTCAACCGGGGCTACTGTCATTGCAAGAACTTCTTGAGTTGCTTGTGCTTGAACGAGCGGAGCTGCCAACATCGGTGCCGGCTGAAACGCCGACGAAGGGTGCGCAGTCGGGGCACAGCAGCAGCAGTAGCAGGATCGCGACGCCCCCCCTTGCGTTTATACTTCTGACGGCGACCGGCGGGAGCTTCGGTCTTTGGCTGGCTGTTAGCACCGAATCTGACCGGTGGCGGCACTGTGCCCTGTTGAACGGAAGGAGCAGCGGAGGGGGCCGAAGCCGGAAGCGCCCCGAAGCGAAGTGGTCCGGCTACCGCACCAAAACCAGCAGCGGCGCCAGGATTCAATCCGAAAGGAGGCGCTGGTGTAGCCCTCTTAGGCGGGATGCCATTCCGGCTAGCCATCGGTGGTGATGGCTTCCGGCGAAGCACTTGTGCGTACGAAGACGGCGGCGGCTCGTCGTGGGCCGATGAAGCGAGATTTCCTGACGAAGTTCTAGGGCAGGTCGATCTCCTGTACCGGAACAGGTCTGCCCTTCGTAGCGTTAGGCCCAGACGTAAGGTCTGCTTGGCGATCCCCACGTCCGGCCCAGGAGCCTGCAGGTCTGAGCCCAAAGTCAGCGCTTTTTGAGTTTCCTCGGGATCAACGCCTACCGTAGACTGCGCTACCGTTTCTTCCGATTGACCCGGGGCAGCCGACGAAGACGGGCCTGCCGCGGAGGTCGGCATGAACGCCGCGAGCGCCACCGGCGGCGTGATCCTGGGTCGGGGAAGAGGTCCCTTCCATGGCCTGATGCAGACTCCGCGGCGAGGCCCCGCCGGCGCCGGCCGTGATATGGCCGGGGAGGCATCCGAACAGCCAGGCATCTGCGCGGGTGTCTGGCTAGCCGATGATGCCGGAGATGCGGAGCCCCGTCTTTCCCATACATGCGAGGCCGGAGTTGGAAAACCAACGTCATTCCAAAACTCTTGTACTAGCTCCTCCTTAGATTTCTTCCGACGAGACACTGAAGACCACTGGGCATCCTCAACATCGTGATCAGCTTGGGGAAGAACCAAATTGGCCGCATATATCGCAGTCTCCTCCGCATCTGGCTGCTCAACTACCTCGTCGATGCTCAGCGGCTGGAATCGCGAACCCGACACCGGCGACGTCGTTGTCGCCCCCGGCGCCAAGGTAAGCCTGCGCCGCACCGGTAGAACTCGATGGCCAACGCGGATGACACAATCCAGCAGCACCATCTCCACTCCGGGCGTGATCCATTCCTTCTCCCGTAGTAGTCTTCCCTCGACGATCTTGCCGTCATCATCTCGAAGGAAGAAGAAATTGTGAGGTTGGTCGAGGAAGAGAGAACCGGGGCGCCAGTCGGGCCTGCCGTCGAGAGGCGCCGACGAGAAAGTCGCCGACCACCGCAGGGGCGGGCGTTGCTCCGGGGGTCTCATCTTCGTTTTTCAGAGTTCCATCCAAATTCCTTTCCTTTCCATTGAGATCAGCTCTGTTCGTTGCATGATTTGGGTGTCTGTACGGCATTTTCAGAGTTCCATCCAAATTCCTTTCCTTTCCATTGAGATCGTGAAGTATCCCAGAGCCGGCCGTGGCACTTCTAGGCCTGTCGACAGTGCTAGGGGAGTGCAGCTGCTTTGGTCTGCCTGGAGGGGTTTGAGCCACCTGCTGTTGCTGTCCAGCGTTAGCTTGAGCCGACGCAGCCGCTGGTTCCTCATCGCCGTCAGGTACACGTACAGCGAGCAATTTCCTGAAATTGGCTTGGATCTTGTCAAAATTAGACTGGATGAAAGAGAAGTTCTTGTTGCAAGTAGCCGCTAATTCGTGGAGCACTTTTCTGTCCTCTTCGCGGTTTTGTTGCAGCGTCTTGATGTCCAATTGGAGTGTTTCAAAATCAAGATCTCCAGACAGCTCTGAATATGTGGGCTTCGTCATCCGGGCAGGCAAGTGTTACGAACTACAGGGAGTAGGTCCTCTTGCAACTTCAGAGCAGCCGGGAGGGAGAAGGGAGGGATTTTACCACCGTAAACGGCAACCAGCCGATCTGCGACCCAGCTCTACCGCCGCCAGCACCGTCGCCATCGCCACGCCGCCGAAGATGCACCGAAGTGGTTGGGTGGGTGGGATTTGACACTGAAGGGGAATTTCTACAGAAACCACGCCCAAGCCCCCTCTGCATCCGAGCAGTCTACCGCCGCCAATCGCCACCGTAACTTCACCGCCGGCGAATCTCGTGCCCCGGAAGGATTTTACGGCGCACCAACTTCGCCGGGCACAGCTGAACGCCGCCGAGGAGCGCTGGCTACTAATACCAATTGACAGGACCGAACTAAGGATCTGTCGAAGAAGTACAAAGAAACAACGCCAATCACTGGATGTAGCTCGCTTTATGAGGTTTTATTGCTCGATCTGAGAGAAGAGTAGCTAGGGTTTACAACCAGCCGGAACACGGCGGCATTGGGGACAACCCCTTTCACAAGATGATGCCCACTCCCATCGTGGTGGCTAAATAGCCAAGGAAAGTAGCTAGAAAGCAGAAAAGTAAAATAAAGCAGTGGAGAGCTTGGCCGGAAAGTAACAGCGACGCCTCCTCGCGTAGTGGCCGTCGGATGGGAGGTCAGTGGCTCGGATGATCTAGTCGTTGTGAAGCGGTACGACGGAATGAGAGCCGCTGGATCTTCATCGAAAGGCAGAGAGCGAGTCCAGCAATGACAATGGATGCAGAACAGTAAAAGTGTCAATTTCTTCAGTTACGACAGTAATGGAGCCTGACACAAGTTCTGAATCTCCTCCCGTCTTTGGTGGAGATCCTTGATGTGACAAGCAATGCAATGGTCTGTGTGGACATTGAAGAACTTGTTGGCTTAGCAAGAACAACCATGGCAACATCAGCATTACTTTTGCTGTCAGGTCTTCCCCCAACTTCTCTTTCTTTCTGATGGACTTTTTATTGCGGCTACCATTGACAATGAGAGGGCCTCCGTGATTTTTCTGTTCATGAGTTTGGAGAGCAGCTCCCCTTGGCCTGTACCATGGATTGGTAATGGAATTTTTGTTGCACGTTGGATCTATTTGTCTAAACTTCTCTTTTACCGCCGACAGAACTTTTATTCAGTCTTTTAAATGGGTTCCTCAACTGCGCATGTGTATGAATGTTTTCGTGCTCATGTTCTTGTTATTTTGAATGCTTAGTAGTCTACAAACAGGTGTGTCTCTGGCCGAATTTGGTTTTTTTTTTGTTGGAGGTTGAGGGACTTACGGCTCCAGCGCTTGGAGACCTCATTTTTTCTGTCCTCTGTCTTGTACGTAAAAGACATCGCAAGTCACCTTATTTACGGTCTTGTTTTAAGTAACTTGAAAAATAATGGTAACTGTCTTATGATTCTGTAGAATGGTCCGAACTTGTTTCTCTGAATTTGCATTGTCAAAATCGGCTAATATGACCTTTTGGTCATCTGTTTTGAAGTTCCATTTAATAAATGAAGAAATTTCAGTACAAGGGCATCCGTCGTCGCTGGTAAAATAGTTGACAAGCATACGCATCACGCATTTTTGAGTATTCATGTATACAATTGTCCTTAAAAAACAGATTACTGAGTAAATTTGATATTTTTTGAAAATTGCTCTAAATACTATATGTTACTGGTAGTAATCTTCAAAATTTGGACCTGGACAATGGGGCTAGATATATGATGCAACCTCAGCTTCAGGTTAATGTACATAGCTAGCAAGCAAAGCTATAATAATCTGCATTTTATTATAATAATTAATATTTATTAGTGACATAAACTGATAGCACCCTAGCCTTGTGTTTGGCTTGCTCTGACAAATATAGACATGGATGTTCAAAGTTTATTTGTTTATTTCCTAGATGCTCACGGGTGAAGTTGTTGACATTTGTGGCCTTGTTAGTTGATCCACGATCCATGTGTGAGTGTAGGCATCCACCATAGTCTATACATGTACTCGTATTAGGCCAACTCCAACACAGGACCCCAAACGGACGTCCGTTTTGTCCGGATTTCGTCCCCTTGGGGGTGGGAATGGGGCCGTGTCCGCCCGAATCTCTGTTTGCATCGGCCATGCGCCCAACTCACGGCCGCATCTTAGGCCGCATATGTCCGCATAGATTTTTGTGGCCTCATTTTATTATTATTTTGATCAACGATTTTTGGATACATTGGAATACATTCACCAAATCGTGGCTAGAATAGCAAGACCAAAGAAAACAAGAACCACAAGAAGACATTTTAAAAGATATCCCACTTCCTTAACTGCTCCCTTAAGTTGGATTAGTGTCTTCTCGATGCATTCGTTGTTGATCTGCGGAGTCTCGATCTTGAATGCTTCTTTCTTCTTTGAGTCTAAAGAATTAGACATTGCTTCAGCATATCTAGGCTCATCTCTAGTATCTACTCTAGCAAGAAGTGCACGAACATCTATTAAGTTGTGTGGTATTAGTAGATCGATGTATTCTTCTTTCTAAAACCAAAAGTTGCATCCAGTCTACACAATGAATAATTGATGTAAGAAAAATAGCCGAATCTGAAAGCACAACCGAAGCAACTAGCACATATCCCATCATTTTTGCACTTGAAAAACACCCATCCGGGATGTTCCGGCGTGTTAGACACTTTTCGCACGGCCTTCAATGGACAGTCGTCGCACTTTATGAGCGGGATCGGTGCGCCGACGAGCATTTGGGCCAGCAGCGAGCCCGGACGATGGCTGTTGGTGTATTTGCCGCCGATTCGGCGACGGGGTAGACCCGAGCGGCTAGAGGCGGAGTCAGTACCTGCATGCGGCCTGGGGCCATAGCCGGGGCTGTGTGGACCAGTACCCGGCCAGTCCTTGGTAGGGTGCGGCCTCCAGTGGCCTGACGCGCTCAAATCCGGTGAGACCGTCTCCAAATCCGGCGAGGCCCGCTCCAAGGCGGGCGGGGAGTTGGACAGCTTGTGGCGTGGAGAAAAGGTGGCCGAGCACACGGTCGTGCTTGGCAGCTACTGGCCCAGATATGGCGGCGGAGGTGGGGAGGGACGAGAAGGGAGTGGGGCGAGGTGTGCGGCCGGAGTTGGGGGGAGGGGGAATAGAAAAAGGGGTGGGTGTGTCGCCGACGGGTGGGCTAGGGGAGGACAAGGGCACGCATCGCGCCCGTCCGCCCGTGTCCGTTTGGCCGCAAACGCGGCCCAAACTTGGGTCGAGAATGGGTCGAAAGCGGACCGAAAACAGACACTTGTCCGTTTGCGGCCGCGCGTTGGGCCGTGATTTGTGTCCGTTTACCCCCAGCGGACACGGGCGAACGATTTGGGGTCGTGCGTTGGAGTTGCCCTTATGCTGTGGGACAAGGCAAGCAGTGGTTCGTGCAGCACTAATCCTGATGGGAATCGGCCTATTTGGAGCTTGATCTGGAAGTCTTTATTGCCACAAAAAACTGAGGATAATTGCATGGAAAGTGGTGGCGGGTGGCCTAGCTACTTCCCTACACAAACAATAAAGTCATATTGAAGTATCAGCTACGTGCAAGTTATGGGGTGGGATGGAGTGAATGGTTCGTTCGCTTCATTTTAGAAAGAATGACATTTTCTAATGTCTTCAGACAATTATAATGCCATATACTCTATGATTCATTGGTTTTTTCTAGACTTCCCCCCGCTCCCTTGCGTCGCCTCCTCCGAGGCGCCCCAGGGCCCCAGATCCCAGTGTCGTCGGGCTCGGTCTTCCTCTGCCGCGGCTGCCGACGGCCCCTGTCGCGGCGGCGACGGGCCCCGTTCCTCTAATGGGAGGGGGAACCTCCGGCCATAGCGTTGGGCGTGGCGGACCTTGGGCTCCGGGGCGGCGGCCTCGGCGTTCGTGGCGACGGCGGCAATTGATACGTCTCCAACGTATCAATAATTTTTGATTGTTCCATGCTGATATATTATCATTCAAGGATACTTTTTGGGTCTTTATTTACCAATTATAATATTTTTTAGCACTAACCTATTGACCCAGTGCCCAGTGCCAACTGCTGTTTTCTGCATGTTTTTGCCTTTTCAGGTTTACAGTACCAAATGAAGTCCAATTGCCACGAAACTTTTTGATAATTTTTCTGGACCGAAAGAAGACCTAGAAGCTTCAGAAGGAGGTCGGGAGGCGCAGGAGGGCCCCACCACACATCAGGGCGTGCCCCCAGAGCGCGCCCTGACATGTGGTGGCCCCCTTGTGGCTCTCCCGATGTCCCTCGCTGGCCTATAAATTCCCTAGTATTGCAAACACCCTGGAGGCAGTCCCGAAACCCTTTTTCTGCTGCCCCAAGTCTCTGTTCCGTCGCGAGGCCATCTGGAGCTCCGTTCCGACACCCTGCCGGAGGGGGGATCGATCATGGAGGGCCTCTTCATCAACCTTGCTGCCCTCATGATGATGTGTGAGTAGTTCACCACAGACCTACGGGTCCATAGCTAGTACCTAGTTGGCAATCTCTTTATTTCTTGATCTTCAATACAATGGTCATTGCATATTCGCTTTGATCTATCCGATGTAATCCTATTGTGCGGTGTGTTTGTTGGGATCCGATGAATTGTGGGTTTATGTTCAGATTATTCATGAAAATTATTTGAGATACCTCTGATATATATTGTCTCTTAATTGCATGATCATTATAGCTTCGTAATGCTCTCTGATCTATTGATGTGCTTTGGCCAAGTAGATTGATATTTCATCGGTGGGAGTGGTGCGTTGTGGTAGGTTCAACCTGGCAACTTTCTATATCACAGTGACAAAGTAGGGGACAAGATGAGTCTTTGTGTTGTTGCTACTAAGGATAAAACGATGGGGTTTATTCATATTGATTGAGTTATTTTGTCTACATCATGTAATCATTCTCCAAGCATTACTCTGTTTTACTTAATACTCCAGATGCATGCTGGATGGCGGTCGTTGAGTGGAGTATTAGTAATAGGTGCAGGCACGAGTCGGCCTATTTGTTTATGGATGTGATGCCTATATACACATGATCATTGCCATGAAAATCGCATAACTATCCGCTTTTCTATCAATTGCCCAACAGTAATTTGTTACTAGGGAACACTATGGCCCCACGGGTCTATTCACTTATATATTTACAAACGCTACTATTGCTTTGCTTCCTTTATTTACCTTTTATTTTATTTTGCAATTTGCAATGATCAACAATTATCTACACAACTCATTTGCTTGCAAATAACGAGATCAAGGGGATTGACAACCCTCTTGCCCGTGTTGGGTGCAAGTTGTTTGTTCATTTGTGTGCAGCCGCTAAAGACGGTTGAGGATTGATATTCCTATTGGTTCGATAGACCTTGGTTTCATAACTGAGGGAAATACTTACCCACTTTGTGCTGCAATTACCAGTTCCTCTTCACGGAAAACCCAACGCAAATCACAGGTATCAGCTACTGTGGCCGCTTGGGCGGCGTGGTGGCCGGACCTGGGCGCAGTGCTGCTGCTGCCGCGCTGGGTGCTCGCGGTGGAGGAAGCTCAACCCTCTTGCTACACTGCGTGCGCCAGCGGTTCTTCGACATGACGACTCCGGCGTTGTCGCGGCCTTCGCGTCACCCGATGGTTCTTCTCCAACTGGCCTAGGCGGGATGGCAGCATCCTGGCCCTGCCTGTGCGAGCTCGTCCCCCGTGGGATCTCGTTGATGGAGTTGTCGGCTTGGCGGATCTGGCCGGCTTCGACCGGATCTGGCTGGCTGTGGCCGGTTCTGGTTGTCTACGTTCGCGGGGCCTTTGCCACGACGGGGAGCTCTGGTCTCTAGCGTGGGGTGCTCGTGCTATAATGGAGGGTGCCAAATGTTGGATCTGGCTTGTCTGTTTTGACAGATGGACGACGAGGGAGGAGGTGGCTCTGGCGCGGTAGTGGCGTGATTGCTGCATCGGAGGTGTGCGGACTAGTGGAGTGCTTTGTGTGGGCGTGTTTGTCGTGCTGCTCTAGGTGAAAGCGTAGCCGACCTTGTCGGCCGACGGCGGCGACGCCCGTGGGCGTCGTTTTTCTCCTTGGAGGCGTCGTGGTTGAGTTTTAGCGCTTCCGCCACTCTCGGCTCAAGATCTACGAGCGAAAGTCATGATCCTGTGTTGGATCGGGCGGCGTCATCGTCTTCAAGGTCGTTTTCCTCTTGGGGGCGCCGTCTTGGAGATCTTGCCCCCTTTTGTGCTCCCTGCATGCTCGTCGTGCACGGCATCATGGTTGGTCAGTGTGCAACCGGTGATGCAAGTGGTTGGCGTTGTGACTAGTGTGGCGATGACGATGATGATGTGTGAAGCTCGGTCACGGCTTGTACTTCTGATGTCGACGGTCCGGTGCGTCGATGGGTGTGCCTATGCTGGCTTCTGGCTGTGACAGAGAAGTCGGCGCTGCGTGCGATGCCTTTGCGCAAAGATGACTCCATGAGGGCGATTTTCAGCGGACGGTGCTCTCCGGATGTTGCACTAGACTAGGTCGATACGTGGCTTGCAACTTTCTCATGTGTAGCATTTCAGTAAAATCGAACTGCCATGTCCTCGACGCTTTGGTCGACTGTTTGGCTTATGTTTGTGGCCAGGTCATCCGTGCGTGCCCCGTGGGGGGTTGTATCTGTGTTTTTGCTCGGTATTCCTTTAATTAACCGGGCAAATCTCTTCTCCTTAATCAATGAAAATGGCAAATCTTTTCCCTCATTTAAAAAAAATGATTCATTCGTTTTTTCTGTTCAGCACACATTGCACAAGCGTATCGTTTCAAGGTATCGTTTCAAGATACATGTTAATTGTTCGTATTCAAATATAAATATAAGCTTAACGTCCCTCCACCCCTGGTGGGATATATAGCAGGAACACGGCGCACACACCCATGTAGATATAGTTCGGTATTAACTTTGTTTCTACTAAGACATTATTTCAGTCACATTAAGGAAACCAAAAGCGACACATGCTTCAAGTGTAAACAAACTAACGGACCAACACACAAACACCAATAAATAAATAATAAAGGATAGTTGGTCATCGAGAGATACATCACAGCAATTCGGTCAGATTCAACAAACATCTGGCGAGCAAACTGAGGAACGACACTACTACAACGGTAGAAAATGCCATCTTTACACAACAGTCGATGGATCTCTTCTTCAAGGATTCACGGAAGCACGTCATAGTCAACTACATTGCACCGTATCATCGTGTTTTGCGGTGTCATGCACCTAGTTGGCCTTAGCCAAAACGGGCACTAGCATGTTGGCCTGAAATTTCATGTAAATGCTACACCCATCCTACTATAGTCAGCCTTTAAATTCTTGAGCCGGTTTTCAAATTTTACCTTCACACCGGTGGTCCAACGCTATACTACATGCAATAGTAGGATTTTTCTGTCGTGATGGGACGGTGTAGGGGGGAGACTTAGGTAATTTCTGTTGAAGAAATCGCTACTTCGAGTGAAAAAGTGGAAGCTTTTATGAATATGGTTGCTAGTAAAAATGCTCATGTTCATTCTAATGATATGCCCTTGTCTACTTTGATTGAGCAAAATAATGATGCTATTGATGTGAACTTTGTCTTGCAAAATAATTTCAATAACAATGCTTATAGATGAAACTTCAATTATAGACCGTATCCCGGTAATTCCTCTAACAACTATGGCAACTCTTATGGTCATTCTTATGGAAATTCTTCTACAAATGCTAATAGGATACCCTCTCATCTTGAGAACACAATTAAATAATTTATTAATTCTCAAAAGGTTTTCAACACCGTGGTAGAAGAAAAATTGCACGTAGTTGATGCTTTGGCTAAATACATGGATAGAATTGCTCTTGATGTGGAAACTCTTAAAAGTAAAGCTTTGCCACCCAAGCATGATTTTAATGATACTATTAAATCTATCCAAATATCTATTAATGAAAGTAAGGAGAGGACCGCTAAGTTAAGAGCTAAGCGGGAATTCTTAGAAAAAGCTCTTCCACCCGGTTTTTACCGGAATCATGATGAAGATCTTAAAATGATTGGTATTTCTCCTATTGAATCTTTATTTACTTCTCTGAATATAAATGATAAAGGGGCTGGAGATGAGTCAACTCTAGTTGAGAAGCGTCCCGTTTGCTTGGAGGGTGATGATTTTGATGATAAAACTGAAAAATGTGGGTTTGGAGAGGTCAAAACTTTAACTAGTGATGTGCCCACTATTTTGGATTACAAGGACTTTAATTATGATAATTGCTCTTTAGTAGAATGTATTTCCTTGTTGCAATCCGTTATTAGCTCACCCAATGCTTATGAACAAAATAAAGCTTTTACCGAACATATAGTAGAAGCTATGATAAAAGCTTATGATGAGAAACTTGAGCTTGAAGTTTCTATTCCATGATAAGTGGGAACCTACTATCAAAATAAAGATCAATAAATATGAATGCAATGCTTTCTGTGACCTTGGTGCTAGCGTTTCAACTATTCCTAAAACTCTTTGTGATGTGCTTGGTCTCACTAATATTGAAGATTGTTCCCTTAACTTGCATCTTGCGGATTCTACCATTAAGAAACCTCTAGGTAGAATTAATGATGTGCTTATTATTGCAAATAAAAATTATGTTCCTGTGGATTTCATTGTGCTTGACATTGATTGCGATCCTTCTTGTCCCATAAAACTTGGAAGACCTTTCCTACGAACTATAGGTGCAATCATTGACATGAAAGAGGGAAACATAAGATTCCAATTCCCATTAAAGAAAGGAATGGAACACTTCCCTACAAAGAGAATTAAACCACCTTATGAATCAATCATGAGAGCTACTTATGGGTGGAGTGTCAAAGATGACAATACTTGAAACTATGCATTATGCCTAGCTAGGGGCATAAAACAATAAAGCTTGTTGGGAGGCAACCCAATAGTTATCTTTAAATTTTTTGCTTTAAACTTTCTGTTTGTTTTTAATAACATGATTATTTCCTATGCAATGATTATGATTTTGTGTTTAAATTAGTGTTCGTTCCAAGTAAAGCCTTTGTGATGACTCACAAGCTGAGTAGAATCGATGCTGAAACAAAACAGAAACTTTTGACTTCAGTACAGGAATTTTCATTTTTTACTGGAGTGTGATAATGATCTGAAATTTTTACACAGTGTTTATATACAAATTATCGAGGTTTTGCTAATTTTTTAAAATTTATAGAGTTAAATAAGTATAGGTTCTCTACAGATTACTACAGACTGTTCTCTTTTAGACAGATTCTGTTTTTGCTTGCATAGTTGCTTGTCTTGATTATGCTATGGATTGTATCGGGGGGTATAAGCCATGGAGAAGTTATAATACAGTACCTATTATGCATTTATGAAATCGGAATCAATTGAAAAAAGTACTTAAAGTATAAAATATGTGTCTTATACTAACGGATCTCACGAAGTTTTGTGAGTTTTGTGTGATTCAAGTTTTCAAGTTTTGGGTGTTATCATGATGGACAAAGGAATAAGGAGTACCAAGGGCCTAAGCTTGGGGATGCCCAAGGCACCCCAAGGTAATACTTTAAAGGAGACTCAAGTGTCTAAGCTTGGGGATGCCCCGGAAGGCATCCCCTCTTTCTTCTCAAATCCATCAGTATGTCACTTGAAGCTATATTTTTATTCGTCACACGATATGAGTTTTGCTTGGAGCGTCGTTAGCTTTTGTTTGCTTTTACTTTCAGTTTGCCACAATCATTGTTTACTGGACACACCTATTTAAGAGAGACAAACCTTCATCATAATTTGTTAGAATACTCTATGTGCTTCACTTATATATTTTGAGCTTAGCAGTTGCTCTAGTACTTCACTTATATCTTCTTGAGCACGGTGGTGTGTAGATTTTATAGAAATGATTTCACTCTCGTTCTTCACTTATATTTGTTTGAGAGTTAATAAATAGTGACGGTAATTTGCATGGGCCATAAGACTAGTCCAAAAATATTAGGTATTCAATGAATGATAATCAAAACCATCATGTAGCACATATAGAGAAATTGTGGGTCAATGATATTGATGTGGTAATATGAAATAGGTGTGAGTTCATAATCGTTAAACCATAGAAGTGTCAATATTAAGAGAGGTTGACCCTTTTGTTCATCTAAAAATTAAAGAGGCATGGTGATGATGTGTGATCATTTCTATTCCTCGTTGAAATCCTAGTGTTGTTTCGGGTCGGAAGCGCGCGATGGTTAACTCCTACCAACCTCTTCTCTCGGGGCATGCAGGTAGTACTTTGATTTATGATAAACTAATAAAACTTTGCAATAAGTGTATGAGTTCTTTATGACTAATGTGAAACCATGAACATACGCAATCTCACCTTCTCATTTTTGTTAGCCTCTTCGGTACCGTGCATAGCCCGTTCTCACCTCGAGGATCGGTGTAACTTTCGCCGGTGCATCCAAACCCCGTGACATGATAGGCTCTGTTGCACATAAGCCTTATTATATCTTCCTCAAAACAACCACCATACCTACCTATCATGGCATTTCCATAGCCATTCCGAGACATATTGCCATGCAAATTCCATCGTCACTTCACATGACTAGTTTGTTCATCATCTTATTGCTTTGCGAGCTGACATAGTATTTGTGGCAAAGCCATCGTTCATCATATTTTTGATACATGTCACGCTAGATCATTGCAGATCCTGGTACACTGCCAGAGGCATTCATACAGAGTCATATCTTCATATCAGTTCCCATATTGAGTTGTAAGTAAATAAAAGTGTGATGATCATCATTATTATAGCATTGTCCCAGTGAGGAAAGAATGATGGAGACGATGATTCTCCCATAAGTCGAGATGAGACTCCAGACGAAAAAATAAAGATGGGGGAGGCCAGATGAGCCCACCATCCATTCAAAAAAATATGAGAGAAAATGAGAGAAGGGACTTTGCTACTATCTTTTACCACACTTGTGCCTCAAAGTGGCACCGTGCTCCTCATGTAGAGAGTCTCATGATATATCACTTTCATATGCTAGTGGGAATTACCTATTCATTTTACAAACCTGGCTTGTATATTCCTATGACGGGCTTCGTCAAATGCCCAAGGTCTTCATGAGCAAGCAAGTTGGATACACACCCCACTTAGCTTCATTTGAGATTTCATACACTTATAGCTCTAGTGCATCATTTGCATGGCAATCCCTACTCCTTGCATTGACATCTATCGATGGGCATCTCCATAGCCCGTTGGTATGCCTAGTTGGTGTGAGACTATCTTCTCCACTTTTTAACCCATTTGATATCTACCACCATATTCTATTCCACCTAAATGCTATGTCCAATGGCTCACTCTCATGTATTGCGTGAAGAATAAAAAGTTGATGCATATTGAAAAGGGACGATCCAATTGCCTGACTTGGACACTGTGGTGTTTGACATTTGTATTAATGTGGTGAATATGGAGCCATGCCTTGCTAATATAATGAGATGAATGGGGGGGGGGTAAACATTTCTTAAGGATCGTATACTTTTAAGGGTTGATAATTCTGTTTCTTACACTTTAGTATTGCAATGTTAATATTTGTTGGTTCATCTTGTCTCAATGAGCATACATGCATAAGATTACATAATGGATAGCATGTCACATCAAAAATTCTGATTTTATCATTTACCTAGTCGAGGACGAGCAGGAATTAAGCTTGGGGATGCTTGATACGTCTCCAATGTATCTATAATTTTTTATTGTTCCATGCTGAGATATTATCATTCTAGGATACTTTTCGGGTCTTTATTTACCAATTTATAATATTTTTGAGCACTAACCTATGGACCCAGTGCCCAGTGCCAGTTGTTGTTTTCTACATGTTTTTGCCTTTTCTTGTTTACAGTACCAAACGAAGTTCAATTGCCACGAAACTTTTTGATGATTTTTTCTAGACCAAAAGAAGACCTAAAAGCTTCGGAAGGAGGTCGGGAGGTGAACGAGGGCCCCACCACACATCAGGGCGCGCCCTGGGGGGGCGCCCTGATATGTGGTGGCCCTCTCGTGGCTCTCCTGACGTCCCTCTCTGGCCTATAAATTCTCTAATATTGCAAAAACCCTGGAGGCAGTCCCGAAACCCTTTTTCTGCCGCCGCAAGTCTCTGTTCCGTCGCGAGGCCATCTGGAGCTCCGTTCCGGCACCCTGTCGGAGGGGGGATCGATCACGGAGGGCCTCTTCATCAACCTTGCCGCCCTCATGATGATGTGTGAGTAGTTCACCACAGACCTACGGGTCCATAGCTAGTACCTAGATGGCAATCTCTCTATATCTTGATCTTCAATACAATGGTCATCGCTTCTTCGCTTTGATCTATCCGATGTAATCCTATTGTGCGGTGTATTTGTTGGGATCCGATGAATTGTGGGTTTATGTTCAGATTATTCATGAAAAGTATTTGAGATACCTCGGATATATATTGTCTCTTAATTGCATGATCATTATAGCTTCGTAATGATCTCCGATCTATTGATGTGCTTTGGCCAAGTAGATTGATATTTCATCGGTGCGAGTGGTGTGTTGTGGTAGGTTCAACCTGGCGAGTTTCTATATCCTAGTACAAAGTAGGGGAAAGATACGTCTTTGTGTTGTTGCCACTAAGGATAAAACGATGGGGTTTATTCATATTGATTGAGTTTACTTTGCCTACATCATGTCATTGTTCTCCAAGCATTACTCTGTTTTACTTAATACTCTAGATGCATGCTGGATAGCGGTCGATGAGTGGAGTAATAGTAATAGGTGCAGGCACGAGTCGTCCTATTTGTTTATGGACGTGAAGCCTATATACACATGATCATTGCCGTGAAAATCGCATAACTATCCGCTTTTCTATCAATTGCCCAACAGTAATTTGTTACCCACCGTATGCTGCCTACCTGAGAGATGCCACTAGGGAACACTATGGCCCCCAGGTCTATTCACTTATATATTTACAAATGCTACTATTGCCTTGCTGCCTTTATTTACCTTTCATTTTATTTTGCAATTTACAATTATCAACAATTATCTACACAACTTATTTGCTTGCAAATAACGAGATCAAGGGGATTGACAACCCTCTTGCCCACGTTGGGTGCAAGTTGTTTGTTCATTTGTGTGCAGCCGCTGAAGACGGTTGAGGATTGATATTCCTATTGGTTCGATAGACCTTGGTTTCATAACTGAGGGAAATACTTACCCACTTTGTGCTGCAATTACCAGTTCCACTTCACGGAAAACCCAACGCAAATCACAGGTATCAGCTACTGTGGCCGCTTGGGCGGCGTGGTGGCCGGACCTGGGCGCAGTGCTGCTGCTGCCGCGCTGGGTGCTCGCGGTGGAGGAAGCTCAACCCTCTTGCTACACTGCGTGCGCCAGCGGTTCTTCGACATGACGACTCCGGCGTTGTCGCGGCCTTCGCGTCACCCGATGGTTCTTCTCCAACTGGCCTAGGCGGGATGGCAGCATCCTGGCCCTGCCTGTGCGAGCTCGTCCCCCGTGGGATCTCGTTGATGGAGTTGTCGGCTTGGCGGATCTGGCCGGCTTCGGCAATGATCAACAATTATCTACACAACTCATTTGCTTGCAAATAACGAGATCAAGGGGATTGACAACCCTCTTGCCCGTGTTGGGTGCAAGTTGTTTGTTCATTTGTGTGCAGCCGCTGAAGACGGTTGAGGATTGATATTCCTATTGGTTCGATAGACCTTGGTTTCATAACTGAGGGAAATACTTACCCACTTTGTGCCGCAATTACCCGTTCCTCTTCACGGAAAACCCAACACAGATCACAAGCATCAGCTACCGCGCCTGCTTGGGCGGCGTGGTGGCCAGACCTGGGCGCGATGCTACTGCTACCACCCTGGGTGCTCGTGGTGGAGGAAGCTCGACCTTCTTGCTACGCGGCGTGCCCCAGCGGTTCTTCCAGATGACAACTCCGGCGCTGTCGCGACCTTCGCGTCGCCCGATGGTTCTTCTCCAGGTGGCCTAGGCGGGGTGGCAGCATCCTGGCCCTGCCTGTGTTAGCTCGTCCCCCGTGGATCTCGTGGATGGAGTTGTCGGCTTGGCAGATCTATCCGACTTCGGTCGGATCTGGCCGGCTGTGGCCGGTTCTGGTTTTCTACGTTTGCGGGGCCTTTGCCACGACGGGGAGCTCTGGTTTCTGGCGTGGGGTGCTCGTCTATGATGGAGGTAGCCAAATGTTGGATCTGGCTTATCTGTTTTAATAGATGGGCGATGAGGGAGGAGGCGGCTTTGGCGCGGCAGTGGCGTGTTCGTTGCGTCGGAGGTGTGCATACCAGTGGAGTGCTTTGCGTGGGAGTGTTTGTCTTGCTGCTCCAGACAAAAGCCTAGCCGGCCTTTTTGGCCGACGGCGGCAGCGCCCGTGGGCGTCGTTTTTCTCCTTGGAGGTGTCATGGTTGAGTTTTAGCGCTTTCGCCACTCTCGGGTCAAGATCTACGAGCGAAAGTCATGATCCTGTGTTGGATCGGGCGGCGGCGTCGTCTTCAATGTCGTTTTCCTCTTGGGGGCGCCGTCTTGGAGATCTTGCCCCTTTTGTGCTCCCTGCATGCTAGTCGTGCGCGGCATCATGGTTGGCCGGTGCGCAACTGGTGAAGCGAGTGGTTGGCATTGCGACTGGTGTGGCGACGACGATGATGACGTGTAAAGCTGGGTTGCGGCTTGTCGTTCTGATGTTGACGGTCCGGTGCGTCGATCGGTGTGCCTATGCTGGCTTCTGGCTGTGACAGAGAAGTCGGTGATGTGTGCGATGCCTCTGCGGCAAAGATGACTCCATGAGGGCGATTTTCAGCGAACGGTGCTCTCCGATTGTTGCGCTAGACTAGGTCGATACATGGCTCGCAACTTTCTCCCGTGTAGCATTTCAGCAAAATCGAAGCTGCCATGTCCTCGACGCTTTGGTCGACTGTTTGGCTTATGTTTGTGGCCAGGTCGTCCATGTGTTCCCCGTTGGGGGTTGTATCTGTGTTTTTGCTCGCTTTTCCTCTAATTTACCGGGCAAATCTCTTCTCCTTGATCAATTTGGCAAATCTTTTGCCTCGTTTCAAAAAAATGATTCATTCGTTTTTTCTGTTCAGCACTCATTGCACAAGCGTATCGTTTCAAGGTATCGTTTCAAGATACATGTTAACTGTTCTTATTCAAATATAAATATAAGCTTAACGTCCCTCCACCCCTGGTGGAGTATATAGCAGAAACACGGTGCTCACATCCATGTAGATATAGTTCGGTATTAACTTTGTTTCTACTAAGACATTATTTCAGTCACATTAAGGCAACCAAAAGCAACACATGCTGCAAGTGTAAACAAACTAACGAATCAACACACAAACGCCAGTAAATAAATAATAAAGGACAGTTGGTCATCGAGAGATACATCACAGCAATTGGGTCAGATTCAACAAGCATCTGGCAAGCAAACTGAGGAACGACCCTACAGCCACGGTAGAAAATGCCATCTTTACACAACAGTCGATGGGTCTCTTCTTCAAGGATTCGCGGAAGCACGTCATGGTCAACTACATTGCACCGTATCATCGGGTTCCGTAGTGTCATGCACCTAGTTGGCCTTAGCCAAAACGGGCACTAGCGTGTTGGCCTGAAATTTCATGTAAATGCTGCACCCATCCTACTATAGGCAACCTTTTAATTCTTGAGCCGGTTTTCAAATTTTACCTTCACACAGGTGGTCCAGCGCTATACTACATGCAAAAGTAGGATTTTTCTGTGGTGATGGGACGGTGTAGGGGGAGACTTAGGAGCACCCGGGAACATCTACCACGTCAGCCCGTCTCACCGTGGTCCGCACCCGACCCCATATAAATCCTAAATCCGGGCGAACCCTAGACCGCATTCCACTTCACTCTCTCTTCGTCTCCTCCTCTTACTGTTCGCTCTCATCCAATCTATGATGAGCAACAACATCAGCATGGCCTCCGGTGGTGGATCCAACACCGACGACGACATGGAGGAGCTCACGCTCCGTATCGCACTACGCTGGTCGGTCTTAGACTGAAGCGGCAGCGGAAGCTCCGGTTCTGCTCCCTCCCCCCTGGCACAAAAATAAAGTTTGCCCTACTCAATAGAGATCCACAAGACATACGTTTAAGGAATAGTATACTTAAGTTAGATTGATATTCATATGCATAGAGAAAAACTAATGGTTGTTTTTTTGCATAAAGAAATGAAATGGTTGACTCTACAATTTCGTGCATGAGCGGTGAATGATCTGCATTTGTTATCCGATTGTTCACCATGGGCATCACTGACAGGCCAGCGGATATGCCTCCACCATCTCCGCTACCCCCCCCCCCCCACGGCACAGCGGACATGAGCATGAAAACACCCGATGCCCATGGCAAGCACGACAATGACCTGACGATGTTGCAGCTACTTCATGTAACATGAAGAAGACATGTCTATCAAGAAGGAAGCATCCTAATTGTTATGACGAATTTCAACATACCACAGAATCACCGATTCATTTAGCTATCTTTTTTCTATTGGTGGATGAAGACAAAGCAGGATCGGAATATTGTACAGGGATCACAAAATGGTGGACGAAAGGGCACCGTGGTGGCCCGATGAGACTGACCCGGCTACGACGGCCATGGGTAGCCAGGAGTTCTCACCCACGCCATCCTCGATGCTATTGGCGAAGTAGCGCGAGGCGTTCACGTCGAATGGCTGGGTCGCTAGCAGGAGGGCCCAAGAGCGTGGTGTCGGTGGTTGGTGGTGAGCACGCGGTGCTGATGCTGCAGGATGCCGATCTCATCCAGCGCTCGTGAGAAGAAAGAGAAGGTTTGGCAACGTTGAATACTGTGGCGACGGATAGATCGGGATGGGGAGAGTGTCGTGGTTTTGTCAACCCGGCAGATGTCCTCGTAACAGGACTTAAGTGTGAGGCCATCGCCGCTAGGTGGCAACTCAAAGGGGTTGAATGAGAGAGAGAGTCGGGTTTACCCAGGTTCGGCCCCTCCTATGGAGGTAACAGCCTACGTCCTGCTTTGTGTATATTCGATGAATAGATCTCGATTACAAGGGTGCGGAATCGCTAACCTAGCTATCGAGAGGTTGTAACTTGAGTCTTTCATTCCCAGGGGCCTGCCTTTATATACAGGTCAAGCCCTAGGGTTTACAATAGAGTCCGGGTCATATTTTGACTCGTGACCTTAGGTGTCTCTAACTTGCCTTGTATCTTAAGGAAACTCGGCCGGCGTCTTTTAGCTTCATGGGCCTTGAGCCGCCGCCTTCAAATATTAGGCCGTCCGGCGACTCTAGTCAACCACCGCCTCGTTTGTCTTCGCCTTCATGATACGGCCCATCTTAAACTTGATTATACAGTTGTTGATATGTTTAATCCGGCCCAGTATGGCAGGTTACACCGTGGAGTTATATCCCCGACATTAGGCCCCAAATTGATTTGAATCCGTTCATGTCAATAGATCTTTCCTTCCTTTGGCGGCTCATCCTTTGACTGGTATCTTCTATGGATTTCATAACACCGGCTTGTTCTGCTCCCACACTTGTCATTTTCCCAGTGTTCATTTATTGTGACGTCATTTGTCGTCAATCTGGAAAAAACAATAATGACATCATGGCGAATTTGGTCATATCTGTTTATCCCGAAAACCGAGGCATTTTTGTTTCCCGAAATTTACTGTATTCCCTCGATTGTCGCGCCTGTCAGTTGCCCCTTCGGGCTCCTTCCCTTTAAATATTTACCGAAAGGCCCCTGATTTACTTTCCACTTCCTTTCTTCGCTTCTTCTTCTTCCTCGGGTCCGAAAGCTCCTCGTACCACCGCCGAGGTTTCCTCATCTTGGCAATCTCCCTCGAGGTCGTCGCGGTATTTCTTCTTCGTCAGTCAATCCTCCGCGCGCTTCCGCCGCCATCGGTGACCACTCGAGTAAGTCATCTTTCTTCTGACCTAGATCCATTATAGCACCCTGAGGTTCTTTGAGTTCTTCGGCAACCTTTCTCCAGTTCATCACCATTGCTGACTACATGAGTGGATCTCGCGAACGTAATCACCAAAGTAAATAGGTAGAGATATCAACTCCGTTTCGCGTATGATATGTTTTAATCCTTCTCAGTATTAGATGAGCCGTACTGTCATTGCTTCTATGCTCCTCTGCTAGGGCTAGCGAATATTGTCGCTTTCTTTTGAGCTATTCTTAGATCCAAAATTGTTACGGCTTCGGAAGAAACTTGTTTGTCTCATACTTAGCAAAACTCTCAAAAACCTTTGGTCTTAGCACAAGTCGCCCTTACTTCTACCAGCTTAATAATTGTAACCCGTCATATGTTTAAGCCATTGTATAGACTCTGGCTCTTTACAAGGCTTGCCCTTCCATTGCAAATAATTAGATCATTTTACTTGAACCATTTACTTAAGCCGCCCTCTTTTGCTTTATCCAGGCGACTCATTATGTCGGAGTCAAAAGCCTGCAACTGGGTGGCAACTCAAGTTTCTGATGTTCACTTAAAGGATTATGAGGAACATGGGTTTCTGCCGCCTCAAAATGTGGTTGGAGGGGTTTTTCACCTCCCGGGTCAAAATTCTTCCGAGACGTCTTACACTTTTTCCATCTTCATCCTCAAGACCTGGGCCCTAATTCCATATCGAACCTTTGCCAGGTCCAAGTATTTTGCGAGGTGTATCTTCAGATGGAACCCAATGTCTCCCTCTTCAGGGAGTTTTTCTATTTGAACCGGCAAACAGAGTGTGCAGACGGTCTCGGCTTAGAACTTGGCGGGGTTTCAATCCAGAGGCGGAAAGACGTCCTTTTTACTGCTGCCACCTTACCAAGCCACCCTAAAGGGTTGAACAAGACTTGGTTTTATTGTCGAAATACCACTGCTGCTGATGAAAATCCCTTGCCGGGTTATAGGCCCAATCGCCTCCCCATGAATCTTGAGCTTCCCGGTTGGACTCCTCAAGAGGAATGCTCCCAACACGCCCATGTTTATCCAAAGTTGAGGGCTCTGCTAGCCAACGGGTTGACTGGGGTCGACTTAACCCGGTGTTGGGTATCTTGGAGGATTCTGCCATTAAGTCTGCGCAGTGGCTTAATGTGTACTTACTCTGGCAACTTGAACGACGCTCAACGGTACAATAATTTTTCCTTGGAGGCTGGCGAAATAAACCGGATTGTGAAGAAGCTGCTAGGTGAAAACCAGGAGACTTGCAGCAAGGACGGGTTGAAACCTTTCTACGCCCTTAACCCGGCTCCTCCGGTATAAAACCTTTAAAATATTATTCTTCTTTTTGTACAAACTTTGAGCCTTTGCTTTCTTGATCTGAATGTTTAATTTTGCAGGCTACATCATCTTTCTGGAGTCGGAGACGCATCAAGACCGCGGCTAACAAGCCCAAAGCCGCCCCGAGCAAGAAGAAGAATAAGGCGGCTGTAGAAGGACCGTCTCATATGGACGAAACAGCTGCCACTGATACCCGATCAGAGGTAAAATTATTCTTTTGTTTATATTTCATTGAATCTATCTGACGCCCTTTCCTCTTAGGGTGATGTTGAAACAAGCCGTCCTGGCGATTTTGAGGTAATTTCCATCTCTTCTGACTCAGAACCTTCGCCTCCGTTGAAAACAAGGCGGGTTGTTCGGAAGGTAGGCTTTTCTCACCCGGACGCTCATCTAGACCATCACTTTATTTTGAAGAAACCCAGCACCAGTCTAGGCATCAGACCCGAAGCGGGAGTGGTGATCTTGTTGAGGGCTTACCTGATAAATCAGCCGCCTAGAAACGACCAGCCAAGGTACTTAATATTCCAAACTTCCAAGGAAGTTCTGACTTGATGTGTCAACCTTTGACTATTATGTCTTGGTTAATCAGGAGTCGCCACCTTCATCGGACGACTCAACTCCGTCCAACTGGCGCCCTTTGTTATCAATCATGGGTAAATTCCTCATCAATTTGTCCGTTTGAGTAGACTATTGTATCTTTCCATTCTTCATATTATATTCTAATTTGGCAGGGCCAAAGCCAAGAAAAGGAAAATTGACGGGTCTTATGTTAATCCTGAGGCCCCTGAGCCAGAAATTCCTGATCCGGCGGCTCATGAAGTCCATGTTGATCATCCTGAAGAACCTCAGGAGATCCAAAACAATTTACCTCCTCCATCTGAACCAACCAGTACTGATGTCGTAACTATTGAAGCTACATCAGGAGTCAACCTTGACCCGCCAAATCCTTCAGTAACAAACAAAGATACCTTTGAGGTTATTATTACTGGGACGGGTTATACTGCTCCTGAGATTTCCAGGGTGTTAACAAAGGTTGTTGCTAAGGATGAAGCAGTACTTCAAGAAAAAGGGAAAACCAAATTGGAGATTCCAAATTATGAGAACTTTAGTGTTGAAGATCTTCATGCTGCCTGTTTGGACCGCCTGGCAACAAGCCGTGAAATGGAAATCGGCCTTGTTAGCGTGATGAAGAATAAATATGAGGTATGCTCTCCTCTATATGCTCACATCATATATCCTTTGGTAGCCCCCAAGGCCAAACTTTGTCTTTCTAAGAGAAGCCAGGTCTTGTGAATGCTGTGACTGACTCAACCTGTAGCCCCCAAGGACCGGCTCATCTTCTTGAGATGAGTCGGGTCTTTTAATAATTTGGAGAACTTTCGACCTATAGCCCCCAAGGGCCGGCTCATCTCCTTGAGATGAGTCAGGTCTTTTAATAATTTGAAGAACTTTCGACCTGTAGCCCCAAGGGCCGGCTCATCTCCTTGAGATGAGTCGGGTCTTTTAATAATTTGAAGAAATTTCGACCTATAGCCCCCAAGGGCCAGCTCATCTTCTTGAGACGAGTCGGGTCTTTGTTCGCATCTTTAATGTTAAAAAAGAGCTGAGATACATTAGCCCCCAAGTGTCGAATATATTGCTTGCAATTTGTTTGGGACTTGACATAAATTTACTTATGATGCAGGAAGCTTTGAAGACGGCCGAATCCAGCATGGCCAGTTTGAAAAATGATCTGGAAAAAGGGCAAACCTCCCAGGCAGAGGTTGAAGAAAAACTTCGTCTCTCATTGATCGAGCTGGAAAATGCCAAGGCAAGCTTTTCAAAGGAGAAGAAATTATTTGAAGATGAAAAGGCGACTCTGCTAAAGCGTGCAGAGGATGCCGAGGGCCGGCTCAAACCCATCACCGTGGAGTTGTCCGGGTTGAAACGACACATTGCCCAGATGACCCAAGCTATTTTTGGTAAGTATATAACCTCTTGTCTTCTTGAGATATAGATATAATGCGCCCGACGACTCATGCATGGATTTTATTTTGTAGGCCCCGAACTAGCAGCTTTTATGATAATAGCCTGCTGATGCTTAAGGCTATTTATTCCTCTCTATGCTGGGAGTCATCTCACAATCAAGGCAACAATGGGGGATAAGCAGCCCTTAAAGTTTATCAAGAGTGTGTTGGAGTGTCTTCCCACCATCCCTCAACACATTCCAGAGCTAAAAATGTCAGCCGCCCGATCTGGCGCAATATATGCATTGAGCCGTGCTTTAGCTTATGGAGGGGAGCTCGATCCAGCTGAGCTAGCAAAAGGCTTCCTCGAATTTAAGAATGACGGGTTAGAATTTTCCCAGGAGGATTATGCTGCCTGTGCCAAGGATGCTCAAATGCTGTCGACTCAGCTGGTTTCTGAGATGAAATTGAGGAACTATCAAGCAGCTTATGGCGCCAACCATACTTCGGATTCCACCACCTGATTTAATATCAAAGAGTCTGGCTCCTCAACGGCGCGAGCACGTCTTTGCCCCTGAAGTTGACCCGTCTCCAATTTTTGATAACGAGGCCGTGTTCCAGGCTTTATCTCACTGCAACTGGGATGCGGACAATCTTCAAATATAGGAGCTAGAAGACCAAATGGTGGATAACCCGGAGGCGTCTGACGTGCAAGATTAGCCGCCACTAACCCGGATGATGTAGTCGGCGATTCAAGCTTCCTCAATCGTCTCCGTGTCAACTTAAGCCCCCAAATATGGGCTGAAAAAACAATTTGTGGCTTCCTTGAGCTTGTAATAGGGATAGCTGAAAACTGTTGTCGTGCCATCGTGCACTTTTTGCACTTTTGTTGATGCAAGATACTTATTCGCTGTTTCACCATCATGTCCACTCACAGTCTTTCCATCGATGAGCTCTTGATAAGATAGAGCTGGGTAAAATGTGCCGACAGAAGGTCTTGGTTTTCTAGATTTTAACAATCTATTTCTCTTTCAACAATGTTGTAGACTTGTATGTCTCGTCAATCGGTCACTTATGCGAACTCAATTGTTCAACCCGGCTTTTCCAGCATGAGCCGGTGGTAACTTTGGACCAGAAAACTTGCCACAATGAACAAAGCCAAACGAGCCAATATTGACAAGCCGGCTTAATAAGACCTGGCAAATAAGGTCCTTTTAGCCCCTTAACCAATAATATAATTTTATGCTGTCATGCAGCCGATAACCTGGTTGTTTCATACATAAACCGGTAATGAAAAACAAGGCGTGCCCAAAACATTTTTATGTGATGAGTTTCAGCACATAGTACTGGCCTTCGAAGCCTTGAAATATAAGATTGCCTATTTCAAGGGTAGCTTTCTAGCCACACGATCTTGGTTAGTTTTACCGGGATGATGACTGGTTAAAAAAGGCTTCATAAAAGATCACAAAATGTCTTGTGACATATTCTGAACTGGAAATCAGCCTTTCTGCAAAAGTATGTCGTGATGACGATGTGAAGGATGTGGAACATATGTTCATAATGTTAAGATAATCCGTGGCTTTCGAGGCTCGATAGGAAAAGACCGACTTTCGAGGCTCGAGTCTTGCTTCAATGAAGCGGGTATGATAACCCATGGTTTATCCTAGCTTTCTGTATGCCGGCTCTCACATGACTCAAACCGGTGTTTTAACCTTGATAAGTTCAGGGTCCAAAAAAGGATTGACTTGTCAAGGGTACACGGGGTCATCTGATCGGAGTTGCATCAAGCGTACATGAAGGTCTAATCATATATGGCATTTTTGCCGGGTCAAGAGGGTGAGAAAGCTAAGCCCGATGGGCTGGATGCCCCCAAATGCCCTTTGTATTGTGGCTTTATTATGCCGGGTCACAAGGGTGAGAAAGCTAAACTGGATGAGTCGGAAGCCCCCAGGTGCCCTTTGCTTCGGAAAATAAAGACTCAAACTCAATTTGTAGCTTGAAACGACAAAAATATGCTGGCTTTATTCATACTCGAAACATAAAGAAGTATACATAGAATTCTGCAAGGGGGAAGAAATTACAAAAAAAGAGTCGGCGGAGCTAGGTATAAGGAGGCCACTGGTGTTCCAGGGCCGGCTTGTTTCCCTTCTCAGAGATTCAGGTGCTATTGGTACTGATCGTTATTCAACTGTTTGGGATTACTCTAAAATCCTCCTTGGTTATTATGCTGATTGCTCTGGCCAGGATGCTGCCCATTGCCATGATTTCCCTGATGTTGAAAACCAGCCCCCGGGCCAGCTTATGACCCGCCAGGTCCATGCTGACCCGGGTGTCCTCCACCATTGCCTCCTGGATTATTCTGGAAAGCCTGGTTGCGGAACTCTTGCATGATATAACAATTCTCCCAAGAGTGGCTAGCCGGCTTATCTTGAGTGATGTGCTTAGGGCAAGGTGCTTTAAGCGCCTCTTCATAATTGTGAGGTTTATTCCCATTATAAGCCCCTCCAGGTCGACCATTGCAGCGCTGATTCTTGAAGCCCGTGTTACTGTTGGCCACAAAGTCTGACCCGCCATCAGGTTGTTTCCGCTTATTATTTTGAGCCCCCTGGTTACCATCGTGACCATGCTGGCCTTTTCCTCCTTCAACCTTTTTGCCTTTGGTAGTCTTGTCCTCGTCTGAGCCGGGGTCTTTCGTGCTATCTGACTCGGCATATCTGGTGAGAACATCCATTAAATCTCCCATATCTTGCACCTTTTGCTTGAGTCGTCCGAGCTTCTGAACCAAAGGCTGGAAGTGACAGTTCTTTTCCAATATTAGGACTGCTTGAGCCGCCGTGATGTTGTCTGATGAGTGGATAATTTCCGCGACCCGGCAAGTCCAATGGTGAGCCTACTCGTCCACTCGTTGAACGCAATGCTGTAGGTCTACTATCACCATAGGCTTCTTGCAGGTCCCTTGGAAATTCTTGATGAATCGCGCTTTCAGCTCGGTCCTTGTGTTAATGGAATTAGGCGGCAAGTTCTTCAACCACATCCGAGCCAGTCCTTCCAACATCATTGTTAATTATTTAGCACATACAGCGTCACTGACATCCAGTATATCCATTGCCAACTCATAACTTTCGATCCAGGATGCCGGCTCAAGATCTGCCATGTAATTTGGCACCTTACGAGGCCCCTTGAAGTCTTTGGGCATGCGCTCAGCGCGGAGTGCTGGGGATAAGCATGGTATACCAATCGTCCTATTGTTCGATCTAGCCCCCAAACTCGCCAATTGAGGGTGAAGTTGCTGAATCGCCCGGGCTGCTGCTTCCGCTTCTGCCTGTCATGCGCCTCTTGCAGCATCAACAACTGCCTGGGCGTCTGATGGCATGGGACGGGTTGGGGAGACCTGAGGTTGTTGTCTTCACCCACTGCAGGAAACAGCCGGGGATTCCACATGACGGCCCTTGCTAGTGTAAGGAGTTGAATGCATCCAATCCTGGCTGTATGAATACTGTGACTGTTGTACCACAGCAGTCTTTAGCATCTCGATAGCGTTTCTAGCCTCAACCTCAAGAGGGGAGTTTCCGTTAATAGGCAGTGCTTCCAAATTTCGGGTTGCAGCCAACATGTTGTCGACAGGATTGGAAAAGTGGCCCCGCGGCGTCTGAAATCGCCGAGGCGGGGATTGAGCCAGCGGGTTGAGCTGATTCCTCTTGCCGATTCCTGGGTTGCTGAACAGTTCCTGGTGTCTGTTATGGGGTGTTAAAAGTTGTTGTGTCTCAAGGTTCGGAGGGAGTCCACGGTGGCGTCTTCTCTCATAAACCGCCTCCGATGCCTCCCTCTGAACTCCTAATCGCCAGGCCTCAGCCTTAAGGCGCTCCGTCTCTTGATGTATGCGAGCCCGCAACTCCGCCACTCGTGTATTTTCAGCATCAATCTCCTTCTGTACCTCAATTATTTGACTACGCAATTTGGTTAGCTCCACATTGCGCTCTTCCTGATTTTTTGCAGTGACTGGCGTATCCACGAGTTTTGCCATTTCAGCCATGAGATCAGTCATGGCTTGAGCCGGCGTTTTAGTTGACCCGCCAGAACCTCCAGCTGCGGCCGGATCTGGAACCGTCGTAGCCCCCGCCATGTAGACGGCGACTTGTCGAGGCGACTCATTGTGTTCCTTAGGGGCTTCGTTCTGTAATGAGCCCCCAAGCCTGCCATCATAAAGAGGGCAGGTTAACTCCGTATCTCCTGTGGATGATGTGTCGTCCGAGTTGGCGAGGACGTCGCCGCTAGAGGCCGGCTCATCCAAAAGGCTGATCCCTTGCGTGAAGCCGACAAATACATGACGAAGGCCGCCCTGGCGTTGATTGGATCGGGCGCTCTGAGCCGGCTCGTCGATGTTGATGTAGATGTCCGACTCGGAGGTCTCTAAACCAATCTCTCCCGCGGGATCTCGAAACCCACGTCCGATCGGGTCTGCCTCGACGCTCCAAGCCAGTTCATGGATCTTGTCACGGCAGTTCTTGACAATCTGGTTCACCGCAAACTTCCCAAATCCTGTTGGATTCCCTTCGAAAACTCAAGTCCACCGGGCGAGAGCCCCACGGTGGGTGCCAACTGTCGTGATTTTTTCAACCCGGCAGATGTCCTCGTAACAGGACTTAAGTGTGAGGCCATCGCCGCTAGGTGGCGACTCGAAGGGGTTGAACGAGAGAGAGAGTCGGGTTTACCCAGGTTCGGCCCCTCCTATGGAGGTAATAGCTTACGTCCTGCTTTGTGTATATTCGATGAATAGATCTCGATTACAAGGGTACGGAATTGCTAACCTAGCTATCAAGAGGTTGTAACTTGAGTCTTTCGTTCCCAAGGGCCTGCCTTTATATACAGGTCAAGCCCTAGGGTTTAAAATAGAGTCCGGGTCATATTATTACTCGTGACCTTCAATGTCTCTAACTTGCCTTGTATCTTAAGGAAACTCGGCCGGCGTATTTTAGCTTCATGGGCCTTCAGCCGCCGCCTTCAGGTATTGGGCCGTCCGGCGACTCTAGTCAGCCACCTCCTTGTTTGTCTTCGCCTTCATGATACGGCCCATCTTAAACTTGATTATACAGTCGTTGATATGTTTAACCGGCCCAGTATGGCGGGTTACACCGTGGAGTTATATCCCCGACAGAGAGGGTTAGGGTATTGACCAGTACGGTTTGGGAGCAAGAGAAAGTTGAATTGTCTCTTGCTGAACCGGCTGGTGGTGGGACAAACTGGCATATGGGCCTACGGACATGATGTGGCACGGATCCTATCAACACTTATTCATAAATAATCCCCATTGATCGGGAAAGCGCCACGGGACCACCATGAAGGTTCCGGTCATATTCAAAAAGAGTTCGCGATGCACAAAAATAAAGTTCACCCTGCCCAATCAGAGAGCTGAAAGAGAGAAAGAGGGGGGGGGTTGAGACATATAGAGCATGTGTGAGAGAGTGAGATGGAGATAGAGGGGGAGGTGGTTGAGGTACCTAATAGAATGCTCAAGTCCCGGTGATATTCATATGTATAGATGAAAAAAAGGATCAGCTTTTTGCCGCAAACTAATGAAATTGTTGATTATATCGCCAGTATTTATAGAACATAATTTGACGGAAAGCGCCACGTGACCACCAGAAGGTTCCAGTCATATTCAAAAAGAGTTCGCGACACACAAAAATAAAGTTCACCCGACTCAGTAACAGATCCACAAGAACATTAAGAGAAGTACTGTGTGGATGTGATTAAGTAAATGTGTGTGTGTGTGTGTGTGTGTGCGTGTGAGGTGATTGAGGCCAATAGAGCGCATGCATGTGTGTGGATGAGAGAGAGAGAGCTGCTTGAGGTAAAAAATGATTTCCTAAAAGGTAAGCATCTTAAATCGTAGGACATGGTGTTTCTAAGCCCGAGCTCAAATGAGCTCAGGTGAACAGTACCTCCGAAAAAGTTTCAAAAAAAGTTCAAAAAATTCTGATTTTTTTTGTATGCATACATGGACAAAAGTTCTGGGTGCGCCGTCGTCCCCTTCCAATCACCGCCGCCGGCGACCTCTCCTTCACCATCACCGTCTCCCCACCCCGGGCTCCGACCTACCCACTACCCCAAGCAGGTACAGATCTTCCACAGTCCTCCCTCTTTAGTCCTTTACCACGTGACCACCAGAAGGTTCCGGTCATATTCAAAAAAAGTTTGCGACACACAAAAATAAAGTTCGCCCGGCTCAGTACCAGATCCACAAGAACACTAAGAGAAGTACCGCGTGGACGTGATTAAGTAAGTGTGTGTGTGTGTGAGGTGATTGAGTCTAATAGAGCACATGCATGTACGTGGATGAATGTGAGAGAGGTGCTTCAAGTAAAAAAAAGATGCTTTCCTAAAAGGTAAGCATCTTAAATTGCAGGACATGGTGTTTCTAAGCCCGAGCTCAAATGAGCTAGAGTGAACGGTACCTTCCAAAAAGTTTCAAAAAAAGTTCAAAAAATTCTGAATTTCTTTTATGCAAACATTGACGAAAGTTCTGGGTTTGTCGTCCCCTTCTAGGCACCGCCGCGGGCGACCTCTCCTTCGCCATCACTGTCTCCCCAGCCCGGGCTCTGACCTACCCACCACCCCAACTAGGTCCTGATCCGCCACGATCCTCCCTCTTTAGTCCTTTAACATTTGATTGAACGTGCATGCATCGTAAGAAACGTATAGAGAAGGTTCCTGATGTGGTCATATACTAGTGGTAGGGCCATGGACCAGACATCCAGGGCCCACCTAGGGCCCCTCGTGACCATTAAACTCTAAGGACTACGAACGCATTCGGATGCGCACACCGGATCCACTCAGACCCATGGAGTCACTCGGACGTCTTCCAGTCAGTCGGCCAGACACCATCACTCGGACAGAGAAGAGGCGTTGACGACGTGGGAGCTGCAACGGCTGAGGCACTTCACACCACACATGAAGTGCAGCCATGGTTACCATTACCTATAACTGCTGTTGTTAGGGTTGTCGTTTCTAGTAACTCCCATGGTTACTCACATTAATTACCCTTGTAATGAAGCACGGCGGGTCCTGACGGACTCTATATAAGCCACCCCCGAGCTCTGTGACAAGGGTTCAGCACGCTTTGTAATCAGACACCCCCAGAGAAAACACAAAGCGTCCGAGCACGAGACATAGGGTCTTTACCTCTCCGAGAGGGGTCCGAACTCGCTAAATCCAACTGAGACACATGTGCCATAGCTAGGCTCCTCGCTCATTCGTACCCCTAGTATTCATTGTTAGGCTCGTCCCCTCGACAGTTCCCCAGTGCACAATTTGTGCCGACAATACAAAACGGAGGATCTTGTGCAACAACCACCTTATAGGGAAGGTTCTCACTCACAAAAAAAGTTCCCCTCTGGTTGGTATGCATGGTTCCAACTATGTAAAATGGAGGTTCTTGTGTAAGTGTTGCGGAGATGCTAGCTAATTGTTGCTCCCTCCCTCTTTAGTCCTTCAACATCTGATTGAACGTGCATCCATCGTAAGAAACTTATAGAATAGAGAAGGTTCCCCAATGCAAAAAACGGTGCCGACAATACAAAATGAAGGTTCTTGTGCAACAACCACCTTATAGGGAAGGTTCTCGTGCACACATGAAAAGTTCCCCTCTGGTTGGTATGCATGGTTCCAACAATGTAAAATGGAGGTACTTGTGTAAGCGTTGTGGTGATGCTATATCTAGCTAATTGTTGCTGCCTCCTTCTTTTGTCCTTTAACATCTAATGTAACGCGTACACATGGTAAAAACAACTTACACCGAGAGTCGAAAAATGGTCACCCGAATCAAACTATATTTCCTTTTCTCTCGGGAATAATACGCTTGAATGAAGACTCTCGAGTAATCCATGGATCTCACCCAAAGTTGTCCTCGGGTGGGTATGCATGGTTTTGACAATGTAAAATGTAGGTTCTTGTGTGAGTGTTGTGGTGATGCTATATCGATCTACATCAGATTTAATGTGCACGTATAGTGAAAAACTTACACATAGGTTCTTGTGTGAGCGTTGTGGCATGATAAGCTCGACGAGGACAAATCCCTAGATATGGATCAGAGCGTCCCCATTGCAAAGACAAAGAATACGCCCAAGACACCCGCATCTACCCTCTCGTCGCCCACACAATCAAGGGTGAGAGTCACCATAGTCGTGACGTTTCCCCTAGAGAGACAACCATGTGGACTGCATCACGGTCCACATCGCCATCCATATCCAAGCCATCGCCATCCGCCCGCATCATGGTGCACCCATCATTGTTGGAGGAGTATAAGGCCTCTCCTTTCACTCCTAGCACGGAGAGCACCAACTGGTCTAGCAAACCCTCTGTGTGCAACCACATGCTCTAGAATCAGCCGTTGCCATCTTTCATCGTCCCTCCTTCAGGAGCGATCAACGCATTGGTCTTGTGAGGCCATTCTGCCATCGACGTCAGACAACGCCACCATCTTGCGTGCGTCCATTAACACACGTTCGTCGTCGAGACCCCCATGTGCCATGTAGCTAAGAACTGACATTGTCGATGCGGTAGATGTAACACCGATACACATCTTGGCCCCTCCATGCACCACCTGCTCCAAAACGATGCCCCATGAGGGAGAACGGCACCGAGAGCAATGTCGTCATCCGATCCGACATACCAAAATCTAGGGTTTCCCCTGAAGTTGCCAAGCAAAGCCCACAACCCACCTATCTCCCAAGGTGGCACCTTCAAGATGGACACGACACAAAGAGAGTCGCCGCCGCCCAACCAAGTCAGGTTTTTACCAAGGAGGCTAATTGCGAAGGAGGGCAGGATGAGCAGACTTGAATAGCACCTACAAGGAGGGAAGGGGCGCCCACAGATGTTGAGGCCGACTTGGTAGGCATGGGATTTGTCCTGGTATAGACTTTCCATGAATAGCACCCCAACCAGCAAAACCACAAAGAGGCGATCCAGATTTGTCGTGGTATTTTTATGGAAGCTGTTGTGGGGTGGCTTAAGTCATGGTTTGGGGACGACGGGCGTCGGCGGTGTTCAGAGACGGATGTGGGTGTGGAGCACTGATGGACACAATCATATTCAGGTTCAGGGCCCTCCAATGGAGGTAAAACCCTAGTCCTGCCAGAATAACTATGGATGAGCACAATAGAGGGTTGCTCCTTCATACTTGTGATCTGCGTTCGGTTTTCCGTGAAGAGGAACGGGTGCTGCAGCATGGTATACATAAGTATTTCCCTCAGTGAGAACCAAGGTTATCGAACCAATAGGAGTAGCACGCAACACTCATCTTCAATGATTGCACACAAAAAAGCAAACACTTGCACCCCATGAGAGCAAGAGGGTTGTCAATCCCCTTGGACTTGTTCTTTGCAAGCACATGAAGTGTGTAGATGATAGTTGAATAATGTAAATTGCAAAATAAAATAAAAGTAAATAAATGGCAGCAAGATAATGAAAGCTTTTGTAAATATATAAGTGAATAGACCCGGGGGCCATAGTGTTCTCTAGTGGCATCTCTCATGTAGTAGGCATATGGTAGGTAAACAAATTACTGATGAGCAATTGATAGAAAAGCGCATAGTTATGCAATATTTATTAACGGAAATGATCATGTGTATATCAGCATCACGTCCATAAGAAATAGTCCGACTCATGACTGCACCTATTACTATTACTCCACGTCGAGAGTGCTTCTATGCTTGCCTCTCTAAGTATTAAGTTCATGACAAACAGAGTAATGCTTGGAGAACGATGACATGATGTAGACAAAGAAAACTCAATCAATATGAATTAACCCCATCGTTTTATCCTTAGTGGCAACAATACAAAGACGTGCCTTGTCCCCTTCTGTCACTGGGATATAGAGCCCCACCAGATTGAAACCACTACAACGCACCCCTCTCACTAAAGAAATATCAATCTAGTTGGCCAAACTATTTTAGTAAACCAGAGAGATTTACGAAGCTATAATAATCATGCAAATAAGACTCATAATAGAATACAGAGAGACACAAATCTTTTTCATGAATAATCTTAACATAAACCCACAAATCATCGAATCCCAACAAACACACCGCACAAAGTGATTACATCGAATAGATCACCGCGAAGATGCGGTGAACTTTGTATTGAAGATCAAGAGAGAGAGAGAGAGAGAGAGAGAGAGAGAGATCTAGGTACTAACTACGGACCCGTAGGTCTGTAGGGAATTACTCACACATCACCATGGGAGCAGCAAGGTTGATGTAGAGACCCTCCGTGATCGATCCCCCCTTCGACAGGGCACCGGAACAGGACTCCAGATGGGCACACGGCGGAACAGAGACTTGCAGCAACGGAAAAAGTGTTTCGGGATGCTCTCTAGGGGTTTTGGGATTTATTAGAATTTATAGGCCAAAAGGGGGCATCGGGAGGCGCCCGAGGGGGCCACCACATAACAGGGCGCGGCCACCCCCTGGGCGTGCCTTGTTGTGTGCTCGCTCCCTCGTGCGGCCTCCAGTCTCCTCCCAAAGCTTCCATATCTTCTTTTGGTCCAGAAAAAATCATAAAAAGGTTTTGGAGTAATTGGACTTCATTTGGTACTGTAAACCCGAAAAACCAAAAACATGTGGAAAACAGCAACTCGCACTGGGTATTGTGTTAATAGGTTAGTGCTCAAAAATAATATGAATTGGTAAATAAACACCCAAAAAGCATCCTAGAATGGTAATATTATATCATGGGACAATAAAAAATTATAGATACATTGGAGACATATCAGCATCCCCAAGCTTAATTCCTGCTCGTCCTCGAGTGGGTAAATGATAAAAACATAATTTTTGATGTGACATGCTACCCAACATGTAATCTATTGCAGGTATGATCATTGAGAAACGATGAATTAATAAACATCAACATAGTAATACTTATAAACATAAGTAACATAATCATCAATTTTCAAAATATACGGTCCTTAATGAATGTTCACCCCCAATTAGTTTTATCATATTGGAATGGCATGGCTCCATCTTCACCACATAAATACAAATGTCAAGCACCAAGGTGTCAAGTTAGGAAATTGGATCATACTTCTTAACGCTTCAGCTTTTTATTACTCACGCAATATATGAGCGTGAACCATGGGTATAGCATAAAGGTGGAATAGAATATGGTGGTAGTTTCAAAGTGGTAAAAGTGGAGAAGAAAGTCTCGCATCAACTTGGCGTATCAACGGTCTATGGAGATGCCCATCAATAGATATCAATGCGAGGAGTAGGGATTTCCATGCAATGGATGCACTAGAGCTATGAGTGTATGAAAGCTCAAATGAAACTAAGTGGGTGTGCATTCAACTTGCTTGCTCATGAAGACCTCGGGCATTTGAGGAAGCCCGTCATCGGAATATACAAGCCAAGTTCTATAATGGAAAATTCCCACTAGCATATTAAAGTGGAAAAACAAGAGACTCTCTATATGAAGAACATGGTGCCACTGTGAGGCACAAGTGCGGGAAAAATAGGTAGTAGCACTGTTCCTTCTCTCTTTTCTCTCATTTATTTTTTCTTTTCTTTTTCCTTTTTTCTTTATCTTTTTTTATTTTTCTTTCTTTCTTTCTTTCTTCCTTTTTTTATTTTATTTTTTGTCCAGAGTCTCATCCTGACTTGTGGGGGAATCATTGTCTCCATCATCCTTTCGTCACTGAGACAGTGCCCTAATAATGATGATCATCACACTTTTATTTACTTACAACTTAATATGAAAAACTATAGTATGACTCTATATGAATGCCTCTGGCAGTGTACCAGGATGTGCAATGATCAAGCGTAACATGTATAAAAAATGATGAACGGTGGCTTTGCCACAAATACTATGTCAGCTTATATGATCATGCAAAGCAATATGATAATGAAAGTACTAGTCATATGATGTATCGGTGGAAGTTGCATGGCTATATATCTCGGAATGGCTATGAAAATGCCATGATAGGTAGGTATGGTGGCTATTTTGAGGAAGATATAATGAGGCTTATGTGCAATAGAGCGTATCATATCACAAGATTTGGATGCACCGGCGAAGGTTGCACCGATCCTTGAGGTGAGAATGGGCAATGCACGGTACCAAAGAGGCTAGCAAATATGAGGTGGTGAGAGTGCGTACATCGATGGAGTCACATTAGTCATAAAGAACTCGGATACTTATTGCAAGGTTTTATTAGCTCTCTCGAAGCAAAGTATTACTCGCATGCCCCTAGGGAGGAGGTTGGGAGGAGTTAACCATCGCGCGCCTCTAACTTAAACAGCACTAGGATTTCAACGAGGAATAAGTATGCTCACACATAATCACCATGCCATAAAAAATATTTAGATGAACAACAAGTTAACACCAGGTAATTCACAACATTCTTACTAACCAATGATCATGCACTCATGCCCTTTCACATTACCACATCAATATCATTAACCCACAATTTCTCTTGTATGTGCTACATGTGGTTTTGATTATGCACTCATTGGATACCTATTATTTTTGGACTAGTCTTAAACCCATGCAAATTACTGTCACTATTTATTAACTCTCAAACAAACATAAGTGAAGAATGAGAGTGCAATTATTTCTATAAAATCTATACGCCACCATGCTCTAAAAGATATAAGTGAAGTACTAGAGCAACTGCTTAGCTTAAAAGATATAAGTGAAGCACAAAGAGTATTCTAATAAATCATGGTGATCTTGTGTATATCTCAAGTGGGTGTGTCCAGCAAACAATGATTGTGGAAAACTAAAACAAAAGCAAACTAAAGCAAACGACGCTCCAAGCAAACTCATATCATGTGATGAATAACAATATAGCTCCAAGTGACATACCGATGGATTGAGAAGAAAGAGGGGATGCCTTTCGGGGCATCCCCAAGCTTAGCCGCTTGAGTCTTCCTAGAATATTACCTTGGGGTGCCTTGGGAATCCCCAAGCTTAGGCTCTTGCCACTCGTTATTCCTTCATCCATCGTGATAGCACCCAAAACTTGAAAACTTCAGCACACAAAACTCAACAAAACCTTCGTGAGATCCGTTAGTATAGTAAACATATCAAATACTTTAGGTACTGTTATAAATTTATTATTATTTTATTATTGCATAAGGTACTGTATTCTAACTTCTCCATGTCTTATACCCCCCGATACAATTCATAGCATCATGAAAACAAGCAAACTATGCAAGCAAAAACAGAATCTGTCTAAAACAGAATAGTCTGTAGAGATCTGTAGAGAACCTATAATTCTATAAATCCAAAAAATTTGAAACATTAGGAAAACCTGGCGAATCTGTATATAAATACTCTATAAGAAATTTAGATCAAAAAGTCATTCCAGTAAAATCAGAGAAATTCTGCACTGAACGCTAGAGTTTCTATTTTTGCACCGTATCAATTCTACTCATCATGTAAGTAATTCCAAAGGCTTTACTTGGCACAAACACTAATCTAAACATAAAAACACAACCATTACAGAGGCAATAATCATGTTATCATGCACAAACAGAAAGTAAAAACAAAAATTTAAAGATAACTATTGGGTTGCCTCCCAACTAGCGTTATTGTTTTACGCCCCTAGCTAGGCATAATGCATAGTTTCAAGTGTTGTCATCTTTGACACTCCACCCATAAGTAGCCCTCGTGATAGATTCATAAGGTGGTTTAATTCTCTTCCTAGGGAAGTGTTCCATCCCTTTCTTTAATGGAAATTGAAACCTTATGTTTCCCTCTTTCATATCAATAATTGCACATATAGTTCGTAAGAAAGGTCTTCCAAGTATTATTGGACAAGTAGGATTGCATTCAATATCAAACACAATGAAATCTACATGCACATAATTTCTATTTGCAAGGATAATCACATCATTTATTCTACCCAAAGGTTTCTTGATGGTAGAATCCGCTAGATGCAAGTTTAGGGAACAATCTTGAATATTGGTGAGACCAAGCACATCACAAAGAGACGTAGACATTGTTGAAACACTAGCACCAAGGTCACACAAAGCATTGCATTCATATTCTTTCATTTTTTATTTTGATAGTAGGTTCCCATTCATCATGCAACTTTCTATGAATAGGAACTTCTAGTTAAAGTTTCTCATTATAAGCTTTTATCATCGCTTCTAGTATATGTTGAGTAAAAGCTTTATTTTGTTCATAGGCATTGGGTGACTGACGTGGCTTGAGACTGCGTCGGTATTTCCCCAAAGAGGAAGGGATGATGCAGCACAGCGATGGTAAGTATTTCCCTCAGTTATGAAACCAAGGTTATCGAACCAGTAGGAGGAACACCACCACCCAATAAGCAGCACCTGCACACAAACAACAAATACTTGCAACCCGACGTGAAAGAGAGGTTGTCAATCTCTCTACGGTAAAAAGATAGATTAGGTAGTGATAGATAGGAGAGATAGATCTCTCAAGAACACAAAATAAAAAGGGCAAATAAAATATGCAGCAATATGTTTTTGGGTTTTTGGTTTTGTAGATCTGAAAACAAAGATGCAAAAAGATAGATCTGAAAGCAATATGTTGGAAAAGTAGACCCGGGGGCCGTATGGTTCACTAGTGGCTTCTCTCATGAGTATAGCGCACGGTGGGTGAACAAATTACTGTTGGGCAATTGATAGAAAATCGAATAGTCATGACGATATCCAAGGCGATGATCATTATATACGCATCACGTCCAAGATAGGTAAACTGACTCCTGCCTGCATCTACCTCTATTACTCCACACATCGACCGCCATCCAGCATGCATCTAGTGTATTAAGTTCATGGAAAAACGGAATAATGCAATAAGAACGATGACATGATGTAGACAATATCTATTCATGTAGGAATAGATCCCATCTTGTTATCCTGAATAGCAATGATACATGCGTGTCTTGCTGCCCCTTCTGTCACTGGGAAAGAACACCGCAAGATCGAACCCATCACAAAGCACCTCTTCCCATGGCAAGAAAAATCGATCTAGTTGGCCTAACTAAACCAAAGATTCAAAGAAGAAATACGAGGCTATAATTAATCATGCATATAAGAGATCAAAGAAGACTCAAATAATATTCATGGATAGAAACTGATCATGAACTCAAAATTCATCGGATCCCAACAAACACACCGCAAAAGTTTACATCAAATAGATCTCCAAGAGACCATTGTATTGAGAATCATAAGAGAGAGAGAAGAAGCCATCTAGCTACTGCCTACGGACCCGTAGGTCTATGGTGGACTACTCACACATCATCGGAGAGGCACCTATGAGGAAGATGAACCCCTTCGTGATGGTGTTTAGATTGGATCTCGAGGTTCTGGAACTTGCGGCGGTTGGAATTGTGTTTCGTCGACTCCCCTAGGGTTTTTGGAATATTTGGGAATTTATAGGCATCAGAGGCGGTGGAGAGGGGCCCCGAGGAGGGCATAACCCATCAGGGCGCGTCGGGCCCCCCCTGGAGCGCCCTGGTGGGTTGTGGTCTCCTCGGCCCAGTCCCCCGGCGCTTCTTTGGCCCACTGGGTGTCTTCTGGTCCAGAAAAAATCTCCAAAAAGTTTCGTCGCGATTGGACTCCGTTTGGTATTGATTTTCTGTGAAGTAAAAAACAAGCAAAAACAGCAACTGGCACTTTGGCACTATGTCAATAGGTTAGTCCCAAAAAATGATATAAAGTTGTTATAAAATGATTGTAAAACATCCAAGAATGATAACATAACAGCATGGAACAAGCAAAAATTATAGATACGTTGGAGACGTATCAGTGAGCTAATAATGGATTGCAACAAGGAAATACATTCTACTGAAGAGCAACTTTCATAATTAAAGTCGTTGTAATCCAAGATAGTGAGCACATCACTAGTTAAAGTTTTAACCTCTCCAAACCCACTTTTTTCAATTTTATCATGAGAATCATCACCCTCCGAGCAAACATGACACCTTCTAGCTAAGGTTGACTCATATCCACTCCCTTTATCATTTACTTGTAGATTACTAAACAAAGATTCAATAGGAGAAGTACCAATCATTTTAAGATCTTCATCATGATTCCGTTAAAAACCGAGTGGAAGAGCTTTTTCTAAGAATTCTCGCTTAGCTTTCAACTTAGCGGTCCTCTCCTTAATCTCATTGATAGATATTTGGGATATATTTAATAGTATCATTAAAATCATGCTTGGGTGGCAATGTTTTATTTTTAAGAGTTTCCACATCAAGAGCAATCATATCCATGTTTTTAGCCAAATCATCAACTTTATGCTACTTTTCTTCTACCATAGTATTAAAAATCTTTTGAGAACTAATAAATTCTTTAATGGTGTTCTCAAGATTGGAGGATATCCTATTATTATTTGTAGAAGAATTTCCATAAGAATTGCCATAAACATTAGAGGAATTACCGGGATACGGTCTAACATTAAAATTTCCTCTGTAAGCATTGTTGTTGAAATTGGTTTGCGAGATAAAGTTCACATCAATAGCATCATCATTTTTCTCAATCAAGGTAGGCAAAGGAACAACATTGTGATTAACATGAGCATTTTTACTAGCAACCATTTTCATAAGAGCATCCACTTTTTCACTCAAAGTAGTGATTTCTTCGACATAATTTACCTTCATACCAATTGGAGCTCTTTCAGTGTGCAATTGAGAGTAGTTTGTCATGATGTTGCCCAGAAGTTTGGTGGCCTCTCCTAATGTCACCTCCATGAAGGTACCACCTGCAGCCGAATCTAGAAGATTTCTAGACACAAAGTTTAGTCCAGCATAGAAATTTTGGATAATCATCCACGAGTTTAAACAATGAGTAAGGAAATTCCTAATCATCAATTTCATCCTCTCCCAAGCTTGTGCAACATGTTCTTGATCATGTTGTTTAAAATTCATAATTTTCTTTCTAAAGGAGATGATCTTAGCAGGAGGAAAATACTTGGCAATAAAAGCATCTTTACACTTATCCCATGTTCCAATACTATTACGTGGTAAAGATGAAAACCAAGTCTTAGCTTTATCTCGTAGTGAAAAAGGAAATAATTTCAATTTGACCACATCATTATCCATATCCTTTTTATTTTGCATATCACATAATTCAACAAAGGTATTAAGATGAGCAGCGGGATCCTCATTAGGATTTCCCGAAAATTGTTCTTTCATTACACGATTCAGCAATGTAGCATTAATATCATAAAACTACGCACTAGTGTCGGGTGGTATGGGAGAACTAATAAAATAATTATTATTAGTATTTGAGAAGTCACACAACTTAGTAGTATCTTGGGACATGGTGACCGAGCAAGCAAAGTAACAAGCAGAACAAGTAGACTAGCAAGCAAAGAAGTAAACCATCAACTAGCAAAGATAAATATTTTTGTATTTTTGATTTTTATGAAACAAGAAAAATATAACAGCAAATAAAAAGTAGAATAAGTGAACGATAATTTGTGCGAAGTTACGTGATAGTAGGTTGGTGATACTCCCTGGCAACGGTGCCAGAAATCCTTCCTGATACTTGTGATCTGCATTGGTTTTTTCGTGAAGAGGAATGGGTGATGCAGCACAGTATAGATAAGTATTTCCCTCAGTGAGAACCAAGGTTATCGAACCAATAAGAGTAGCACGCAACCCCCGTCTTCAGCGACTGCACACAAAGAAGCAAACACTTGCACCCAATGCGGGCAAGAGGGTTGTCAATCCCCTTGGACTTGTTCTTTGCAAGCAAATGCAGTGTGTAGATGATAGTTGAATAATGTAAATTGCAAAATAAAATAAAAGTAAATAAATGGCAGCAAGATAATGAAAGCTTTTGTAAATATATAAGTGAATAGCCCCGGGGGGCGTAGTGTTCTAGTGGCATCTCCCATGTAGTAGGCATATGGTGGGTAAACAAATTACTGTTGGGCAATTGATAGAAAAGCACATAGTTATGCAATATTTATTCACTGCAATGATGATGTGTATATAGGCATCACGTCCATAAGAAAATAGGCCAACTCCTGCCTGCACGTATTACTATTACTCCATGTCGAGAGTGCTTTTATGCTTGCCTCTCTAAGTATTAAGTTCATGACAAACAGAGTAATGCTTGGAGAAGGATGACATGATGTTGACAAAGAAAACTCAATCAATATGAAATAACCCCATTGTTTTATCCTTAGCGGAAAAAATACAAAGACATGTCTTATCCCCTTCTGTCACTCGGATATAGAGCACTGCCAGATTGAACCCACTACAACGCACCCCTCTCACTGAAGAAATATCAATCTAGTTGGCCAAACTATTTCAATAGATTGGAGAGATTTACGAAGCTATAATAATCATGCAAATAAGAATCATAATAGAATTCATAGAAGACTCAGATCTTTTTCATGAATAATCTGCACATAAACCCACAATTCATCGGATCCCAACAAACGCACCGCATAAAGTGATTACATCGAATAGATCACCGCGAAGATGCGGTGAACTTTGTATTGAAGATCAAGAGAGAGATAGCCATCTAGGTACTAACTACGGACGCGTAAGTCTGTAGGGAACTACTCACACATCACCATGGGAGCAGCAAGGTTGATGTAGAGACCATCCGTGATCGATCCTCCCTCCGGGACGGCACCGGAACAGGGCTCCAGATAGGAAAACGGCAGAACAGAGACTTGCGGTGGCGGAAAAAGTGTTTCGGGTGCTCTCTAGTGTGTTGGGGATTTATTAGAATTTATAGGCCACAGAGGGGCATCGGCAGGCACCCCAGGGGGCCACCACATAACAGGGCGCGACCACTCCTCCTGGGCACGCCCTGTTGTGTGCTCGCGCCCTCGTGCGGCCTCCGGTCTCCTCCCGAAGCTTCTAGGTCTTCCTTTTTTCCAGAAAAATCGTAAAAAAGTTTCGGAGCAATTGGACTTCGTTTGGTACTGTAAACCTGAAAAGCCAAAAACATGCAGAAAACAGCAACTGGCGGTGGGCACTGGGTTAATAGGTTAGTGCTCAAAAATAATATGAATTGGTAAATAAATACCCAAAAGCATCCTAGAATGATAATATTATAGCATGGGACAATAAAAAATTATACATACGTTGGAGACATATCACTCCTTGAGTTGTTCGTGAGGAGGAAGAAGGAGCTCTCGCTCTCTACCTCCCTGCCTCGTATGGGTGTGAGTGAGAAAAGGGCCGACCCCCTCTCACGGGGTAGTGGGCTGGCTTTATAGTGCAGCCAGATGAATACAATATGGGGGTGAATAAGGGTGCGGGCCCCAGCGGCCAGCCTCTCTGGCAGGCCGTGGGGCCCGCCGGCTACCGGGTCTTGATGGATGCGGGGCCCGCTGGCTGCCCGTCATTGTGGCAAGTACGTGCCGGCGTCAGGGAGTTGGTGGCGCATGCCTGCTACAAGGCCGGACCACCCGGTAGAGGTCAGCGGTACCTGCGGCCCTGTAGCCATTCCTCACGCCGTCAAGGGGTCGTGTAGCCATGCTTTGCCCTGCCGAGGGGGGGGGTCTTGTCGTGTCGTCGTACGTCGGTATGGGCAGATGGGACATGCGCTGACCCCACCGGCTGACGCCAGAGCTGGCCAGTCGAGCCCGCCCGCGCCCAGCCGACCCCCAGTTGGGGGCCGGCCCGTGCATCCGTTTGGTCGGCCCGCGAGGGAAGCCGGCCAGGGGGCCAGGCGGCCCTAAGTGCTTCGAAGTGTCGACTCCTCCGCTTTGGCATACCCAGGGGTCGTATCCCCGTCAAGATCCGAAGAGGACGAGCTCGCCAAACAAAGTTGAAGGGCGAGATGCCCCGAGTGTACCATATATCTCGCCGACCGCACGCACGCCCGAGAACTTCGGTCCACACCCTCACCACCTTGCACACTGGTTGGTGGAGTCGTCCAACCGGGGCTGTCGCCCAAACTAGATGCACTCCACGCGCGAGGCGGAGCAACAGAGGCCATGCCGTCACCTTCCTCGATAGTGCATCAGGCTTGCCCAACGGCTGTCTCAAGCAGCGACGAAGGAGGAGCTAGGAAGGGAGGTAGGCGGTGGCGCTAGGGTTGTGTAACAGCCCGGGACCGACACTCCAGAATATTCCCCTTTTATTCCGTTGTCATCGTGTGATTCGTTTGATTATCGCATTCATCATCGCATCATTCGCATCATCTGCATAGCATCATCACTTGTTTTTGAAAACTTGCGTCCGTTCGTAGTCGCCGGTTCTCTCCGTTCGTGTCGTCGACCGTTTCGAGACCAACCACACATGAACGCGCCCGTGGCATCGTAAAATATTGTTTTAAAAAGTGCGTGTAAAACTTTCTCGGATTGGGTTGAAAGTTGGACTGCGGTCTTGTTATATTGTAGGTAGACCGCCTGCCAAATTTCGTCGCAATCCGAGGTCGTTTGATACCCGAACGGTCGACCGTAGTGGCACCGTCATCGGTTTATTATCGGACGTCTTCAGTGTTTTAAATCTCTGTCACAGGCCACCATATTCCCTCTATTCCCCACCTAGCCTCTCTAACACAGCCCACCAGTCCATCCTAACCCACCCCTCCGACCGGACCGTCCGATCGCGACCGGAGGGTCAAAAACGGACTAAAACTGCTAACCCTAGCCCCCTTCCCTATTTAAACCCTCCCCAAGTCCAAAAATAGGCCTCCCTAGCCTCCACCTACCTCCTCGGATCTCGCGCCGCCAGCCACCTTCCACCTCGCAGCCGTCGCGCCGCCCTCGTTTTCCCTGCCGGTCGTCTTGCGCGCCACCACTTGGGCCCACCAGCAAGCCACGCCGCCAGTCAGCCGCCGCCTCGGCCAACCGCGAGCCGACACGTGGGCGCCCAGCCCCGCCAGCCAACTCCCTAATATTGTTGATCAGCAAGCTGTCAATCGAGCATCGCCTGTGCCTACCATTAGCAATGGCGAAGAAGTAGGCCGTGGGGGAATCGCCTTTCAGCGTCCAGTTGATGGAACCCCTTTGGCGCCAGTAGATTTCGGCCTGGCGATGCAACTGCATCAAGGCCTCTTCTAGGGAATACCTTAAATGCCATTCCTGATCGGATAACCCAGGGTCGTCTGCCGCGGCATCCAACGAGGTGATTTGATTAGTCAGGAGCACCTTAGCCCTGCGCGCTTCAGCCGCCCTGTTGCGGGCCCAACCCCGAAGGAATTTACGAAGCATATAGGAGCAGGAATGACAGTCATCCATAGGGCCATAGGAACGTCTTCCACTAGCAAGAAAGGAGGATATCTTGGCGCAGATCATGTCACCAAAGCCCTCAACCAGGAGCCAAGAGGCATCGAATTGGAAGCGGGGGGTGGGGGGGGGAGAGGTAAGAGATTGGAGCCCGACATCAAGAATGAGGGGAGCGTGGTCCAAGCCAACGATAGGTTTAACTTTCAGCAGAGCATGAGGAAACAATGCGTCCCAGCCAGAGCAGACAAAACACGATCCAGAACAGAACGAATAGGGACGTCATGATGATTAGTACAGGTAAATCGGGCTCCCACCCTAGGGATTTCGCGGATGGCATAGTCCTGAATGGAATCATCAAAAGACGCAAAGTCAAAAACCTCACGGTTAGTCCCAATCTGGATCCCTCCAGAATGGCCAGAAGAGGGGAGGAAGTTCCAATTGGATTTATCGACACCCGCAACCGCAGAGAGCTCGTTAGGAGAGAAAGATTCTTTGAACGTTTCAACCAACCCAACAATATCAATACCGTCACCCCGGACCACATCTCTGAGCTGGTCTCTGCGCCCCTTAGCGCCAAAACCCCTAATGTTCCAAAATAAAGCCTTCATCTAGGAGACAGATTTCTGATGCAGAGGCTCGACATGCACGGGGCCACGCAGGATTTGGGACGTCTAGAGGAACCCCGTTTAGCGAGAGAAGAAGCATCCTGACCCTTAACAGCAACCCCCTCGGTTCCACCGGCCACAACAATGGAACCCACACCCGAGACTGCAAGATCTTTAGCCTTAGCAATGGCAGCCTAGGCGACTTCGTTAGCCCGCACTAAAGCCAGAAGGGAGGAGGGAGACCCTAAGCCGTATCAAACGTAATACCCTCATCCGCTAATACTTGCGACAAGTGTTCACCCGAACGAGAGGAAAGAACCAGCCGAACAGGGGAAGGAATCGAAGGGGAGGTGGAGGGGGAGGTGGAGTACCTGTAGGGGGAAGGTCCTTTGCCGCAGCACGCCGCGCTGCCCGATCAGCCACCCGCTCACCGCTAAGCAGCACCCTACGGTTCTTGCGGGCGGTGGGGGTGGGAGACCGGATTGGAGAGGGGCGAGCCATCTGGGGGGAGAGGCCGCCGTCGGAGCTGATGCCGGGCCGGACGCAACGCCCATGTCGTCCTCCAGGCGCCGGCAGAGGCCGGCCACCAATTGCTTGGAGCCCCCCAAGGCCCTGCTGCGCGCTGAGAATTTCTGGACCGAAGACTTCTTCTTGCTCGCCCGAGCAGCCCGAACCCGAGAGGCAGGGACCTGGAGGTCCTCGATGGCAGAGAGAGATGGGGAAGCGGGGCGGGTCGGCAGGTTGGATCAGGTGCCCGAGATCGGGGTACCACCCAAAGAAGGGGCACCCAGAGCCGCCGCCGCCTGCGCCTCCAGGCCCACCGACTTAGCACCATCAGCCCCCTTCGAAGAGCCATCCACAGGGGCATAGTCCTTTAGCACATCCCGCCCATCAGAGCCCAGATCCTCCCATTCAGAGCGAGAGAAGTGCGGGACGCCCTCCCCACTGGGTTTTGTCGCCTCATTGGCGTCACCCCCTTGCTCGTCAGGGGGAAGGTCTAGGCGGGGTAGGGGGAGGAGGGGCCTGATGATTCTCCACCACCTCGGCACGGACCCGGAACCGAAGACCCTCGGAGGAAGGGAAGGCATCAATGTAGCCACAAACACAGATAGGATCAACGCACCAAATCTTGATACGAGCCGGGCCAAGGACCTGCAGAGATTCGGGGTTAACTTCAATGGGCTTGCCAATCAGAGCGCCGAAGTCCACGAGGAAGGAGGTGGATCGTAGAGCAGGAGGGACATCATCAACAAGGACCCCAATGTCCAAGAGCGGAGGAACAGGTTTAGAACCATTGGACGTAGCCTTGACAGATACCACAAGATTTCTAAGCGGGAGGGTGAAGCTAGTACAGGAGGAAATCATCTTGAGGCTCTCTTTGAAGGGAAGACGACAGCAAACTCAAAATACGAGAGTTGGCGGATCTGCCAATCCCACCCATCAGCGTCCCAAAGTTTCAACTCATCGACGAGGGTTTGGGGGGAGATCTTATGGTCCTTGACAGTAATGACAGCAGCATTGGAGAGGGCAGGAGCAATAGCCACCTGAGGAATTTCACTGTCAAGGGCGAAGAAAGAGCAGCCCGGAAGCCCCAGGCCATACTGCACGAAGGCAGCCGGCTTGCGTCTGTTCTGGCAATCCACCGTGAGATGGCCCTCCTCCCTACAGATGAGACAGAAAGGCGGGTTGCCGCAGCGAGACTGGAAGTGGTCGGGATGGTGGCAAGCGAAGCAAGTGAGGTGGGAATGGAGACGTGGGAGGAGGGGGTTGGACGCGACGAAGGAGGAGGAGGGGGAGGGAGGATGCCATCCCCGAGACCGGCCGGAGATGATCCAGCAATGGATGGGCCGAAGCGCCGGTTCTTGAAGCCGGACGGAGTGGGACCGAAACCACCGCGGGGCGGTTGGCGACCACCGAAGGCCGCGCCCGACGCCGGCGCACGAGCTGGGGCCCACACCGGAGTCGATGAGCCGCGGGGGGGGGAGGGGGGAGCGGCGTAGCATCAGAGGTACCAACCCACCCGCCGCAGCCGCGGCTTCCCACGGATAAGCGGCCCTCCATGACGAACCACCCGCCTGAGCAGAAGATCCCGGGCCACCGGATCCATGCGGAGTCGATCCAGCGCCGTCCGCCAAGGCCGCCTCCGAACGGGCCCGCTCATCATGCTGCAGCCACTCAGGCCCGGCCGACCAAGGCTCGCACTCCCAAGCCACCTGCTCGCGCGCCGCCTGCTCCGCCTGGAGTTTGGAGCGAAGGGCTGCCTCGTAGTCCAGATCCGCACCCGCCTCCGACGAGCCCTCCCGCCAGCGCTTCTGGCCAGAGACAGCCTCGGAGGACGAGCCCCGCGACCGGTCGATGGCAACCACCGCAGCGAACGACAGGGAGAGGGGAGGGGAAGGGGTGGATCTGCGGAATTTGCTAATGGGGGAGCGCAAGCGGCGAATGTCCGAAGTGGAGGCAGGTAACCCTAGAAACGGTGGGATCGCGCCCCTGCGCACCCATAAGTACCCTGAGCTTGCTAGGCCTGGGTCTGGGCCGCTCGATACGGACACAACAGAAACAGCAGGCCGGGGGTGGGCCGCCCGAGACCCAGAGCCCAGGGAGGGTAGAGGAGGAAATGAGAGAGGAGACACGATGGACAAAGGCCCAGCAGGCCCAACGTGAGATGGGCCAGACCGCACGAGGGGCCCACTAGCCACCTGGCAGGCCGCTAGATCTAGGGTAGGCACCACCCCCGCATCCACCGCCACCGTCGAGCATGTCGCCGGCGCCTTAGTAGCCGTGGGCGCCGGAGAGGGGGAAGGGGAGCTTGATCCCACAACCAGAGACGAGCCGCGGACCGGCCTTGAGCCCAGGACACCACGTTCCGGCAAAGCAGCAGGAGGCTTGCCAGAGGCCCGACGGCGGTGCGAGACTCGGATCCGGCCAGGCTCCACCGACACCGAGAATGCAGGTCGGCCATGACCACCCGGCGCAAACTTCCGCGCGCGAGGCGGCGCCACTCCCGTGGCCTTTGACGCAACAGGCCGGGGAGGCGAATGGGACGGCAAGTCCCAATCAGAGGCCGAATCCTCCGCATCGGAGCCGAGCGCCCAGAACCTGTTGACCGAACGCCAGGCACGGGGAGGGGGGATAGAAGGCGAGGGGGAGGGGCTAGAAGGCAAGGGAGAGGGGGGCGACACGGGGATCGAGACCGCCGCGGTCGGCTGCCGGGGGGCGCCGGACGGAGAAGGAGCCGGAGGCGGGGCCAGGGAGGGGAGAGGCGCCGCAGCCGGGGATGGGGACAAGGGAGGGGAGAAAGGGGAGAGGGAGAGGGAGGGAGGAGCCATCTCAGCAAACATTTCGCTCAAGCATGTACCTAGACGAATGATGCATTTCTCTCATTCCCATTGTTGAGTCTCTGTGGCTCACAGATTACTACAACAACAGTTGCAGGTACAGGTAGTGCGATGCTTTGACGTGAGCGCGATGCTTGTTTTATTTGGAGTTCTTCTTCATCATCGATCATAGGATGTGTTCTAGGCCGGCAACCTGGGATAGCAAGGATGGACGTCATTTTATCGTTTTTTTTCGTCCGTAGTCGGACCCTGCTCTTCTGTATGATGATTGTATATGTTGTTGTATTGATGTGATCTTGATTTAGCTTGTCGCGAGTGTAAGCCAATTCAATATACTCATCTCTTCTTTACATGTACTTGTAATGATATCCATTCTTGCGAAACGACAAGATGCGCTTCTATCCCTATCGAGGTCCTCGAGCGAAAATAAGGATAGGATCGCATCTTGGGCGTTACAAGTTGGTATCAGAGCCTGTACCGACCTAGGTGCCCCCTTGATTGATCAAACTTGGCCGAGTCGAGTCTAGTAAAAAAAACTATTTTGAGTCTAGTTATATATCGGAGAGTAGGATTCTTTTACTCCTCTTCTATGCTCTGGGTACGAATCCTGACGTTGGAATTTTAACTCTTCCCCTCTTCTCACTCAATTTTTTTTAGTATCACGCGGGTATTTTGGAACCTCTATGATGTCGTTGTGACTGGAATTCTGTTATTGGTGCCTCCGGAATGTATGGATTGGACCTGGGGAGTTGAGCTCCAGGGGACTCTTGTCACACCGTTATCATTCAGTTTCCTTATTATCTCAGGACGCGGATGTTCGAAATTGCTTCTATACTATTTGTGGTGCGAAGAGTGTGGCGGCACCCAGTACTAGGGAGCGGGATCATATGTATTGCCATGTTTAGTATCGTTGTGATCACGAGGGTCTGAGGTAGATGAGTTTCCGAGGTTTCTCTGGTTATGTGTTGACGGATGTGATACACTGGTGGGTAGTATTATTGCTAGGAGTTGAGTGATTTAATCAGTAATTGATCCATGTATCCGTTGGACCTCATTGCATAACCAGAAATATTTCGGGAGTTCTTTGGTGGGAATTCAAGTAGTTACCTAGGATTATCCTTCCAACAAATGCAAATGGGTTATGTATTTGTTTCCGGCTTAATCCTCAAGCCCCATCTTTTGTTTTGTTGGAGTATGGTAATTCAAGTTGCTTCGATGTCAATTGGTGATTTCATATCCTTCCTAAGCCGTGTTCTCATATTTCTATGGGAATGCTAATTCTTTTGTTCAATCAAATTGTCATGTCAAATCTTTCCTAACCGGTGCGCTTCTCTTCAAGTTAATTCAATCCTCTCCAATTATTGCAAGATCTATCCTTGTATTTCGTCCCGGGGTTCTTTTCATCCGTATAAGTTGTCTTTGTTTTTTCCCACCCTCCCGCCCTTTTTCTTCAACAATTAAATTCTCAATCAAGTGCCTTTTCTATTCATGTGATGCTTCTTCTATCTTCTCTTTCGTGATGTATCCGGTGATTCATTGTGAAGATTCTCTGGAGTTTCAAGTTAGTAGTTCTTCATTCTGGTTTTCTTCCCCGGTGGATTCAATTCAAGCTTTCGGTGTTCATCATATTCTTTTCATTCATTAAATGTTTTTCATATAGAAATTCTTATCCAAGCCTCTCTTGTTTTTTTGTCTCTCGTTATTCTATCCAGAGTTTTCAGACATCTCAGAAGATTCATGTTTTCGTTTAAAACACTTCCAATGATTTCGAGGTTTCAACTTATCAATTTCTTAGTTTGTTCCGACGCAATCTCTCTGTCTAAGCAATCGTTTCAACGGTGTTTTCTTTTGAGTGGGCCCGCAACCCATAGGTTTTCCCCAGGATCTTATCTGGCTCTTCTAATCCTTCCAGAGATGTTCTCAATTTCTTTTCAAATATGTCGTAAGAATGATTTCATCAGTCATATTCCTCTTCCAAGATCGTTTTCGCATTAATTTTCATCGTTGGCTCAACCATTCTTTATTCAATGTTCCGGAGTGTCTCACATAATTCTTGGTGTTGTTTCTCATCGTCATTCTCAGTGTTGAAGACCGAAGGAGAGTTTCTCTTAATCTTGGTCCGTTTTTGTGAAGATTCGTCATCGCAGCTTGGTGATCTCCTTTCCATTAATTTTTTATCATGAGAATTCCTTCTTTATCTATTCGGAGCATTTCAGAGTTGTTTTCATCTCTCGATCCTCCGAAGGCCATCATTTCTGAAGATTTCTTCGTTCTCAGCTTTCATCTTTTGTTCTCTAATTCTTCTCAATTGTTGTCTCTTCGTTCGTCTCTTATTTATTCCAGTGCCTTGTTCAAGTTTCTAATAGGCAATCTTGATCTCTTCGTTCTCATGTATTCCCATTCGTATGCAATTCTTACCGGTGTTTTCATTGAAGACTTCTTCAAGTTTGTGCTCTGTCTCTCTCTTCAATCTTCAAGAAGAATAAGTAATATGCAAATCCTTTGCTTGTTGTCAATTTAACTTGATGAAGGATAGGCATAACATAATTCTTATTCTTGTTTCATCAAAGTGATTTCAATCCTTCTTCCGGAGTTGTTCATGATATCAAATTATCGATTCTAAGTTGTTCATCTTTTCTTTTCCGGAGTTCCAAGTTTTCTCAAGTATCTCTTCGCCAAGCTTCATCTAAATCTTTGCAAGGCCTAAATCTTGTTCTTTTTCAACCTTCAATTCTTTTCTACCATCCTTTCATTTTCGAAGTTCTTTGAAGAAGTTCTTCATGCTGGTTCGTTAAGGATGTAATTCTTTCTTGAAGTATTCATAAATATTCTTGTTAGAGGATCTCAAGTATTCTTTGTGTTGCATTTCAAAGTGCAATTCTTTCTCCCTTATCTTTTGAGATGGTGTTATATCATTCTTGATTCAGGAGGAGTCTCAAAGAGAATTTATCAAGAGTGAGATAATTAAACCCATCATTTCTTTCTCGGAGTTATCTTGGATTGGATGTCACCTAAAACCTTTCCGAATGATTGTTGCTATCATGATGCTCATCAATGATCCAAGTTCGCAATGTATCCTCTTGGTGAAATAAGTTTTGCATGTCTAGTTGCTTCCAAGAAATCAATTGTTTCCGTTAGTGGCCGGTTGTCACCTCATAATTTTGAGAGGGTTTCCATAAGCCCACAACAAGCGTTTTCTTTTCGTTGTTGATTATCCAACAACTCCGTTCAATCCTTCTTTCTAAGGATGCTTTTCAATTGAATTGTGCTAGAAGTTGTCATATCCATCTCCGTTCTTTCTTTCCATCGATCTAGCTTCTATTCTTTCATTTTGGAGGAATTGTGATGTTGCTCTCTTCGACCATCGTCTCATTTTTTCAAGATCATGTTGTTTCCTTGCATATCCATTCAAACGGAGTGTTCTGCAATCTTTTCAAGTTCTTTGGATCTTATCAAGTCTTGCCTCTCTTTTCTACCGAAGTGCTGTCGAAATTTCTTTTGAATTCTTGCTTGTTCCTCATGCCATTTCTTCATCTAGTCGCAACCTTCAAGTTTCGTTGGCTTCACTTGTTTGTCAAAGAAGCAACTAAGTTTTACCTCGTCCTTTCTTCTTCCTCTTCCCCTTCTCATTCTAAGATCTCGGGTCGAGATCTCTTGTAAGTGGAGGAGAGTTGTAACAGCCCGGAACCAATGCTCCAGAAGATTCCCCTTTTATTCCATTGTCATCGTGTGATTCGTTTGGTTATCGCATTCATCATAGCATCATTCGCATCATCTGCATAGCATCGTGACTTGTTTTTGAAAACTTGCATCCATTCGTATTTGCCGGTTCTCTCCGTTTGTGTCGTCGACCGTTTCGAGACCAACCACACATGCACGCGCCCGTGGCATCGTAAAATATTGTTTTAAAAAGTGAGTGTAAAACTTTCTCGGATTGGGTCGAAAGTTGGCGTGCGGTCCTTTTATATTGTAGGTAGACCGCTTGTCAAACTTCGTCGCAACCGGAGGTCGTTTGATACCCGAACGGTCGACTGTAGTGGCACCATCATCGGTTTATTATTGGACGTCTTCGGTGTTTTAAAACTCTGTCACGGGCCACCATATTCCCTCTCTTCCCCACCTAGCCTCTCTAACATAGCCCACCAGCCCATCCTAACCTACCCCTCCGACCGGACCGTCCGATCACGATCGGAGGGTCAAAACGAACTTAAACTGTTAACCCTAGCCCCCTTCCCTATTTAAACCCTCCCCACGTCCAAAAATAGGCCTCCCTAGCCTCCACCTACCTCCTCCTCGGATATCGCGCCGCCAGCCACCTTCCACTCCGCAGCCGCCGCGCCGCCATCGTTTTCCGTGCCGGTCGTCTCGCGCGACGCCACTTGGCCCCGCCAGCAAGCCGCGCCGCCAGTCAGCCGCCGCCTCAGCTAACCGCGAGCCGACACATGGGCGCCCAGTCCCGCCAGCCAGCTCCCTCCCCGCGCCTTGACCTGCGAGGCCCGCTGCAGGCCCGCCCCGGGCCCGATCTGGGCCGAGGCCGGCCCGCAGTGCCGCCGCACCCCGCGCGTCCCTGCCTCCCGAGCCGCCTGGCTCCCGGGACCCTCGCTGGAGGCTGCCCCGACCCGCCGCCGTGCCCTCCTGCGATCTCTAGCGCCACCCCTCGTCGGCCCCAACCTCCGCCTCCGCCAACCACACCGACCGCGCCACCGTACGCGTCGCCTGCCTCACCCCCGCGCTAGGGACGCCGGCCGGTGCGCCCGTGTCCTCCACGTGCCATGTCCGCCGCCCCTTGAAGCTATTGCTGCTCGGATCCGGCGGGATCCGAGACCGCCGCCCTCGGATCCACCCCTTGCCGCCCCCCGGCCTCTCTCTGGCCGTCGCCGCCAGCCGCCGGCCTCTTCATGGCCATGGCCGGCCTCCTCTCCAGATCTGGACGGCTCCGTCCGTCTCTGACCCTGGACGTCCCGGGCCCGCCAACCAAACGATGCACCAAGCCATCCGGCACCGTCCCGTCCAAGTTCGCCTGCGGGGTAACATTTCTCTAAGTCTGAGAAAACTGTCTGTTATCATCGTGATTGCATTTCAATCTGCTTGCATTTCGCAAACCGTGTATCTATGAACATGTGTAATATATGAGAAATCATCTTCTCTTCGTGCTCTACATGTTGGTGCCATTTGCATGCATAATAGGTTGCATCTTCATGCTCAAAACTCTGTTGCAAAAGTGCATCCCATCGTAGTTGCGAAATTTGTTATTTTATTCAAAATCTCGTGGATGATTGCATCTAAACCGTAGGTATTTTGCATGTGGTGTCTTCATGAGAATTCCTCTAGAATATGCCTACTTTGATGCCATGCCTCCGGTTGCTAGGTAGAACATCATTAACATGTTCATTTGTTGCTCTCAAGTAGCCATCGTGTTAAAACGGTAATCTGTTAACGAAGAGTTCCGTTTTGTGAGCATCATATTAAACAAACCATGCATCCTATGTAATTGTGCTAATGGAGTATTTTGAAGTGTGTCATGTCTTCTTTCTATTAGTTTGATTGTCACGCCATGGATTCCTTGTGTAGCTGTAGTTTTCATCTTGCGTACATGCGTACCCAATGTTGCTGTTTTGAGGTGCCTAAATAATTCTAAGTCTGAAACTGTTATTTTGTTGTCATGTTGCCATGTGTTTTGCTAGTGTTCTAGGACTCTTTTGGGGTTGCCACAATGGAATGCTTTGTAAACCATGTTATGCTCTATCATGTTGTGCCATTAGTTTCCATGTATAGGATTTTCATCATATGTATTTCTGTTGTCCAAAATGTCAATCTGTTAAAAACTCTTGCCCAAGTCTACTCTAATTTTCACTAAGTCTGAGAATCTGGTTATTTCAGAATGCCATGTTGCGTTCATGGTTGCCATGAATCTGTGCATAATTGATGTTGCAATAATGGAATGAATTGTAGTGCATCATGTACTCTACCATGCTGTTAAGTTTCATGCCAATATATGACATGTAGCATATAATTTTACTGCTATCAATACGCCTTCGTGATAAAACTGCTCTGTAAAAAACTCTGATTTTCACTAAGTCCTAATCTGCTATATTTTATTGCCATCTTGTGAGCTTATTTCCTAGTGATCCATGCTTCTACTCAATTTGCTGTGATGGTATGAATTGTTGTGCATCATGTAGGCTACAGCCCCATGTCTAGTTTGTGCATTTAGATTTTTGTAGCCTGTTGTTATGAGGTGTGCAAATTGCCATGTTGCTGTTTTGGACAGATTTGAAGTAAAAACTTGTGTTGCTTGTTATTGTTGAACTGTAGCTCCGTTTTGAACATGTTGCATATGAAACTTGCTTAGAATCTCATGTAGTTTCATAATATCTTGTTGCATCCATGATTTTACATGTTTATGGTTGATGTTTGCATGCATTTTGCATTCATGACATACTCATCTTGTGTGTGCCATATCTTTTAGGCCGTAGCTCCGCTGCAAATGTTCTATATATGTAAATCGCTTAGAATGACGTGTAGAATCACATGGTGCATTTCGTTTCTCTGTTTAACAAATATAAAACATGATTAGTTCAGATCTCGACCAAACTTATAAATTGCAAATGGGGTCGCTTCGGAAATACTATAAGTTGTTTCCGACCTCATTTAAGATGCCTAGGTAGTGTAGTTTCATTAGGCTTCACCTCTTGCTATGTTTAATAAAATTTAATATTGTCGTGTACCTAACGAGAGTGAACTAAGTAATTCGAATGTGGAGTTTTGTCAATATGCAAATCGTTGCATATTGAGCTTCACTTAATGTGTAGCATTTGTTTGTGTGATTGCCATGCCTTGCATTATTGAATGGACATGCATCATATTCGTTCATGCATCATGTCATGCATTTGTTGTGGTGTTATCATATGTTGATTGTTGTTTTCGATTTGCTTCTTCTCGATAGAGTTCCAAAGTGTGAGGATTCGTTCGACTACGTTGGCTCATATTCTTCATGGACTCGGTCTTCTTCCAAGCGAGATCTCAGGCAAGATGACCATTTCCCTGGATACCACTACTATCATTTCAATGCTAGTTGTCTCATTTCTATCGATATGTCTCGCTACCTACCACTTGTTTGTCAAGCCTCCCAAATTGCCATGAAAAGCCTCTAACCCGCCATATCCTAGCAAACCATTGTTTGGCTATGTTACCGCTTGCTCAGCCCTTCTTATAGCGTTGATAGTTGCAGGTGCAAATTGTTTCCATGTGCCAACATGGGTGTTTTTGAGATATCACAATATTATTGCTATTTAATTTAACGCACATATATACTTGGTAAAAGGTGGAAGGCTTGGCCTTTTGCTCGGTCTTTTGTTCCACTTTTGCCGCCCTAGTTACTTGTGTACCGGTGTTATGTTCCATATTGAGCGCTCCTAACATGCTCGGGGTTGTTATGGGGACCCCCTTGATTTTCATTTTGGGATAAAACTCTTTTGGCTAGGCCCAACATTGGTACTACATTTGCCTAATAACTAATAAACTAGCTTAGGGCGTCATGACCCCATGGATAATTAATCAACCCCCGGGCTAGTGCTCCTCATGAGTGTTGGTCCAACCTGTCAACCGCTGGTGGCCGCCAGGGGCAACTCTGTGATTGGCCTACCGGAAGTTTGGGCAATCCATCGTGTCCTGAGAACGAGATACGCGGCTCTTATCGGGATCGTCGACATGCCGGGCGGCCTTGCTGGATTTGTTTTACCTTTCTCGAATGTCTTGTGCGCGGGATTTCGAGGACACTTCGGGCTATCTCGAGGTTGAGATTTTCCATTGGGATTCCGCAAATACTACGGGTTCTCCCGCGGTTGAGGAATTCCAACGCAGCTTGTGGTTAGTTTGTGATGGATGAGTTGGAGCACCCCTGCAGGGTTAAATCTTTCATGAGAGCATTGCCCACGGTTATGTGGCAACTTGGAAATTTGTTTAACACCCGGTCGTAGAAAACTTAAAGTAAACTCAAATAAAATACACCAACCGTGTGCGTAAACGTGACCGTCTCTTCTCGTGAGGCCTGCTCCTAAAGAGAACACAGTGGGGTTATGTTTCCTCGTAAGTAGGTGTTCAGGATCACTTAGTGATCATTACTAGTTCACGTCCGTTTATGCGACAATCATCCCCCCTTATTCTTGTACTCGTAAGTTAGCCACTCAAATAAATGCTTAGTGCTTGCTGCAGCCTCACCACTTAACCATATCTCACCCATTAAGCTTTGCTAGTCTTGATACCCTTGTAAATGAGATTGCTGAGTCCCTTTTTAGATAAAAGGCATCAGCCCGACCTTATAGATAAAGCCACCAGGCAGCGTTCACCACAGGAAAGGAACCAGAGTATTAAACACAGAAGTACTTAAGCGAGAGGTACATGGCTCCCAGGCCAACAACGGCACGCAGGCCAAACTAGAAACGCAACATGATAAGAGGAACCACCGAGTCCACTAATCGCCAGTCTGGCGTTGCGAGAGGTAAGAAGCAGATGCCCGGATCTTGGAGGTCATGAAGTCAAAAGCACCGCGGTCGGACTCCTTAGTCAATAATCTCCACTACTGCAAGAATAGGCAAGATTTAAATAAGCAATCAGTAGGTTTAGCAGGAAAGATATGCTCAATAGTGAATTTGTTCCTAGTAGTCCACAGAGCCCAACAGACCGCCGCAAAACCAACCCAAAACAACTGTTTAGGGGCCCCAACAAGACCCGAGGTCAAGGTCCTGAGCTCCGAAAAGGATGAAGGGTTCCAGGATATGTGGAGCCAGGACCTAATGTAGCACCAGACAAGGTTCACCAAACACACGAAAAAAATATGTGCTACGTGTCCTCGAGGTCGCCACAAAGCGCGCACCTGTCGGACCCGGGGCCGTTACGCTTACGGATTTGGTCAGCGGTCGGCAACCGCCCTCTAAAGGCATGCCATAGAAAGATCTTAATCTTAGGAGGAACACGGGCACGCCAGACCACCTTGAAACGATTAGTAGGAGAGCCAGAAATCAGCTTAGCATATAGAGATTTAACCGAAAAGCACACAGAGGCAGAGTGGGGCCAGACCACCGAGTCCTCCCCATCCGAGAGCACTGGAATGCAGGAAACAAGACGCTGCCAATCATCCAACTCTTTGGGAGAGAGAGAGCGACGAAGGGCCAAATCCCAATTATTGTCGGAGAGCTCAGAGATAGAAATCTCTGGGTCAGGGCAATACAAAAAGAGAACCGGAAAGGAAACTGCGAGAGGAGAGTCACCGCACCACTAGTCAAGCCAAAAGCGAGTGGATTTGCGGTTATGGACTACAAATTTAACAAGGGATTTAAACACCAGACGGAGTCTGACAAGATCTTTCCAGAATTGCGAGCCGCCAGCGGAAGAGGCAAACATGGGGCTTGAGGCAGGGAAGTATTTTGCTCGGAGGAGGGTTAACAAGAGAGGATTCTCCGAGGTAGACATAATTTTCCACCACCATTTGATGATCAAGCATTTATTCATGGTCATAGTGTCCAAAATGCCCAACCCCCCAAGGTTCTTGGGCCTACAAATCTGCTTCCATTTGACCATTCTATACTTACGACGATTATTCGCCGCATTCCAGTAGAACGCACCCCTGTGCTTATCAAGCGTGCGTATTGAATCCGCCTCTCAAGAACATGGGGAGGGAGGAGAGGCAAGCATTTATGAGAGCAACCTTGCCCGCTTGTGTATTGAATCTGCCTCTCCAAGCCAAAACGCGATTGCCCACTTTCGAGACCACAGGAGCAAATTCTCTAGCAAGCAGCTTCTCGGGAGAGATCGGGAGGCCGAGATACTTAAAAAGGAAAGAGCCCAAGGAGCAATTGAGGAGGTGAGAAACCCTCCTAGCCTCGGCATCCGACACCCCAGTGACAATGACTTCACTCTTTGCAAAATTAATCTTATGCCCCGAAAGGGCCTCAAAGCAGAGCAAGAGGAACTTGAGGTGAGAAAGGCAATCATCGTTAAGCTCAACCATGATAATCGTGTCATCCGCATATTGGAGATGAGTCATACCCTGCGGGACCAGGTGAGAGCTCACGGGGGAGATGTGTCCGCTTGCGGCAGCCCTAGTCAGAATTTGGGATAAGGCATCCGCGCCGAAGTTAAACAGAAGGGGGAGGCAGGGTCCCCTTGCCTCAGGCCCCTACCATTGGCGAAGAAGTTGTTGATCCAGCCGTTGACCAAAACCGCAGTGTGCCCTCCCGACACCAGCTGCATAATTCTGTGAATGACCGCCCCATCGAAGCCTTTGGCCAGTAGAACTTGCCGGAGGAATTTCCAGCTGACCGAATCATAGGCCTTCTCAAAGTCGAGTTTGAGAATAACCGCTTTGGTACCCCTCATGCGAATATCATGAATAATCTCGTGAAGACTGAGGATGCCATCTAGGATGAACCTCCCTTTGACGAAGGCCAATTGAAAGGGGCTAAGGACCCGATGGGCAATAGGGGAGAGGCGCGTGGCAAGGCCTTTGGCCGGGAATTTCGCGAAGTTGTTAATCAGGGCAATATGTCTAAATTGTGAGATCAGGTCCGCACCCTTGACTTTAGGAATGAGGGAAATAACCGCATAGTTCAACCGAGATAAATCGATCGTACCCAACCAAAATCCTTGAATAACAGCGCAGACCAGGCTTCCCAACTAGGGCCAGAACTTTCTAAAGAAGGGAATGGAAAAGCCATCAGGACCCAAAGAAGAATGGGGATTGGCCGAGCAAATGGTATCGAAGATGTCGTGGTTTTTTCACTTGGCAGATATCCTCGTAAAAGGACTTAGGTGTGAGGCCTTCGCCGCTAGGTGGCGACTCGAAGGGGTTGAACGAGAGAGAGAGAGAGAGAGAGTCGGGTTTACCCAGGTTCGGCCCCTCCGATGGAGGTAATAGCCTACGTCCTGCTTTGTGTGTATTTGATGGATAGATCTCGATTACAAGGGTGCAGAATCGCTAACCTAGCTATCGAGAGATTGTAACTTGAGTCTTTCGGTCCTAGGGCCTGCCTTTATATATAGGTCAAGCCTTAGGATTTACAATAGAGTCCGGGTCATATCGTGACCTATAACCTACAATGTCTCTGGCTTGCCTTGCGCTTTAAGCAAGGAAATCCGGTTGGTTTTCAGAGCTTCGTGGGCCTTGAGCCGCCATCTTCAAATATTGGGCCACCTGGTGACTTTAGTCAGCCACCGCCTCGCTTGCCTCGTCTTCATGACACGGCCCATCTTAAACTTGATCGTGGAGCTATCAATATGTCAACCCGGCCTAATAGGGCGGGTTACACCGTGAAGTTATATCCCCGACATTAGGCCCCAGATTGATTTGAATCCATTCATGTCAATTTCTCTTCTCTTCCTTTGGCGGCTCATCCTTGGTTTTCTATTTTTCCATGAATCTCATAACGCCGGCTTGTAATGCCTCCATACTTGTCATTTTTCCAGCGTTCATCCATTGTGACGTCATCCGTCGTCAATTCGGAAAATAAATGATGACATCATGGCGAATCTGGCCATATTCGTTTATCCCAAAAATCGAGGCGTCTTTGTTTCCCAAAAATTATTGCGTTTCCTCGATTGTCGCGTCGGTCAGTAGCCTCTTCGAGCTCCTTCCCTTTAAATATTTACCGAAGGGCCCCTGATTCACTTTCCACTTTGCCTCCTTGCTTCTTTTTCCTCCTCGAGTCCGGAGTCTCCTCGTGCTGCCGACGCTATTTCCTCATCTCCGACAGTCACTCCTGAAGCCATCGTGGCATTTCTTCTTCATCGATCAAACATCCGCACGTGCCTGCCGCCGCCGGTGATCACTCAAGTAAGTCATTTCCTCTGACCTAGATCCATTGTAGTACATCGAAGTTCTTGAGTTCTTGGTAGCTTTATCTCCAGTACATCATCATCGTTGGTTTTATGAATAGATCCGGCACGTGTAATCACAAAAATAAAGCGGTAGAAACACTGGTTCCGTTTCATGTATATCATGCTTTAATTCCCCTCATCATTAGATGAACTGTACTGCCATCGCTTCTCTGCTCCTCCGCTAGGGATAACAAATACTTCGCTTTTTCGAGCTATTCTTAGATCCAAAATTGTCGCTGCTCCGGGAGAAACTGGTTTCTTACACTTAGCAAAATTTTAAAAATCTTTGATGTTTAGCATGAGTCACACTTACTCTTACCGGCTCAATAGTTGTAAACCGCCATGCATTTTAACTACTGCATTAAGGCTCCGGCTCTTTTACAAGGCAGCCCTCTCGTTGCAGATAATTAGATCATTTTATTTGAACCAATTGCTTAAGCCGCCCTCTTTTGCTTTATCCAGGCGACTCATTATGTCGGAGTCCAAAGCCTGCAACTGGGTGGCCACTCAAGTTTCTGATGTTAACTTGAAAGATTATGAGGAACATGGGTTTCTGCCGCCTCAAAACGTGGTTGGCTGGCGGGTCATCCTTGGAGAAGAAATCCCAAACCCAGAGGAGGGAGAAGTGGTGATATTCTTGGATCACCTTCAGAGGGGGTTTTCACCTCCCGGGTCAAAATTCTTTCGAGACGTCTTGCACTTCTTCCATCTCCATCCTCAAGACCTGGGTCCTAACTCCATATCGAACCTTTACCAGTTCCAAGTATTTTGCGAGGTATATCTGCAAACGGAACCCACTGTCGGATTTCGGGCTCCGCAAAACCCAAAGAGGTTCGAACTCAGGGGCATGTGCGTAGATCCCCACTGTCTTCGACCTCAAGCTCATAGCTTCACGGCCAAGTCAGATCGAACTCACTCAACTGCGGGGAAGAAGATGAACATGCAGATTAACCCAGGTTCGGGCCGCTGCGAAGCGTAAAACCCTACTCCTGCTCTTGGTGGATTGCCTCACGAGGAGGTTTTTGGATGAACTAGTACAACGGAGAGCAACCTCGCGAGGGCGCTAGGGTGGTGTTGGATCCGTCCTCCCTATGATGCAGCCTAGCCTCTATTTATAATGGCCCGGGTCCTCCTCCCTTATCGCAACGGCGGGAAGGGATCTCACAACGGCCAAATTCAAAGGGGGACAAGGAGTACACCTTATCCTGATGAAAGGTGGTCTTCGCCTGCAAAGTGGCCGTGGTGACGCAGAGGTGGGCTCGGCGATGATGTCCGTCCTGCGGGGCTCGTGGTCTTGGTCTCGTTGCGCCGGAACGGAAACCTTTGGGGGGTGCCTTGGGAACCTGCGTACGTCCTTGCCTCCTTTGCACCAAAGAGGAAACTGCTCCTGCTGTGCCTGCTGGTGCCCACCTGGCCAGGCTTGCGTCACCCCAGCCTCTCGAGGCCGGGCGCTGCATAGGGATTTCCGCCCCTCGGGAGGGGGCCTGGAGATGCCCCCTCCCTCCGGGGGTCTTGGCGTCGTCCCCCTCGCGAGGGCGGGGCTCTAGCGAGGGCCTTATTCTTGAGCGATCCTACGCCTGGCCATACTGGGCGGTCGAAGTGGGCCACGCCCTGGGCCGCAGGCAGGCAGGTCTGGGTACCCCCGTTCCCAGAACGTCGACAACAGCCCCCGGGCCCAAGGCGCGCTTGGGTTGGCTTCGGGGCGAAGTCGAAGGAGCCGACCTGAGCGCCGCAGGCCCTAATCGCCTGCGGGACCAGCCTGATGCGTGGCGCACAGCGAGACGCGGGCGCCTCCGCTTCCCGAAGACTTCGGGAACCTCCCCGAGTCAAGATGATGTGAAGCCCGCACGCAGCGCCGGCCATCGTTGTTCTTCCTTGAATGTAGCCATCTCCTTGCTCCTTCTCTCCCCTCGACCCACGCGGATGTGACCCAACGGGGGGAGGCGAGGCGACGTGTGGCAGGTCTGCACGCCAGTCAAGTCGGGCACGTGGCGCCTGGGGAGCACGCGCCGCCTCCACTCCCCACAACGCCTCGCGGACCGTGGTTACGCCTATAAATTTGTCTCGCCAGAGGGGTCATGCCATCCTGAGGCGCCCTCACGCTTGCAATTCTTCCCAAAACATTGTTGTCTTCTCTTTCCTTTCCTTCCATGGCGTCCGGGGGAAGTGTAGCTGGGGCCGGGAGGAGCACGGGGCCCCCGGCTCCACCGCCGCCCGCTGGAGGCAGCGGCGGTGGACTTTCGAGGCCGGCCCAGGCACGCCGGTGCTGGGCCGTCACCGACGAGTGAGTGTTCTGCGTCCCTCCCCGTTTCTTGCGAACCACTCCCGGCATGCTGGTCCTGATTGCTTCTCCGTCTCAATGCACCCGCGCCAAAGAGGCGCAGGCTTGAAGAGCTCCAGGACGAGGTGGCCGCGCTCAGGGCCCAGCTGGCGGGCGCCGAGGCCGCCCTCCAGGCCACGCTCAAGGGTGAGGAGGGCGCCAAGGCGGACCTGGCGTCCCTCCAGGCCCAAGTCGAGGGAGCTGCCAACGCTGTGCAGGCCGCCAAGGACGAGGCGGCGCACGCGAAGATGCTGGAGGCGCAGCGCGCCAAGCAGTATCTGGACATCTCCCGCCGTGTTGTTGGTGCAGTTAGCCGGTTTGTCGGAGAAGCTCCCACGCTGCCGTGCGCACACGGCGACGGGGGTTATCTTCACTTCTTCGGCCAGGTGGTGGAGGCGCTGGAGACCGGCGTCTCCCGGGTGGACGAAGACAATGAGTCCAGCGCGCGTGACCTTCTGGACATCGCGCTGACGCGCGTCTTCTCCAACCTGCGCTGCCATGTCCCCGAGCTTGATCTCTCACGTGTGATGGAGCCGGTGCCTGAGGAGCTCCAGAGGCCCCTCAGGGATGAAGTGAGCGGGCAGGTGGAGTCCTTGGTGGAGCGGTTCGCCCCGGAGCCTCCCTCCGAAGAGAGCGGCGGCTCCGGCGGCGCAGCCGGTGGAGGTCACGATGGGGACAGCCCCTCCTCCGCCTGAGTTTCCCATGTTTCCTTCCTTCCGTTTCCTGTTGCATCAAGAAACACCTAGCCTCTGGGGGCGTTAAACTTTTGTGTTTTACCTTGCTTTCCTTCTTTAGAAGCGCCAATTACTCGTTTTGCACCGCGCGTCCTTATCTTCTCCATGGAATTTTAAGCCATCGTTGGTGTGCCTCTGCACGCCCCTTCACGCCCTTGCACGTCTTGCTGCGCCGTTGTTCCGTGCCCGACGCTTCTCGGGGGGTCCGCGGGGTTGTCGCATCGTGTCCAGCGATAGTAGCCTGCCGGGGCCTCACGAGATGGGCACCCCTGAGGGGATGCATGCTGCTCCAAAGCCGAGGCTTAGTGGCGAGGCCTAGAGAAGCCGAACTCCCTTGCTTGTGGCATTTCTTCTGTATCCGAAGCCGTAGGAGGCCCCCCGGGGGTACTCAGTAAACCGCTGCGCCTGCACATTCACGTTAGAGTTTCCCGTCCCATACCCCAATATTTGGGTCGTCATTGAATTATTGGATCAAAAATTCTTGCTCGTCTCGGTTGGGGTACTTAGCTTGGCGCGCCTGTGGCAAGCTCGTGCGCCGTGAGGTGCGGTCGAAGCACCTGGGGGGGCAGGAACCTTGTCAGGGGGAGGCCTCTTCCTTGTAGACAGGGCGGTTTGAGAGCCTCCTTGATGCTCTAAGTCGGCAGGGCCCAATCCCGCGCATACCACGACCGCCGTTGGGGCGTCCGGATCACCAGGACGGGACCAAGGGGTGAGGGGCTATGTGACTAGTGAGGCTCCTGAGTCGCATTGCTCAGGAGTCCCCCTTAATGCTTGAGCGGCTCCCATACCCTTCCCTGCTAGTTACTGCCTCGAGAGGCGCCCGAGCCTCCTGAGGATCTATGATGGTGCGCCAACCCGTGGCTGGAGCCCCCGAGCGAGGGTCGATCGTCGCTGGTATGCTGAGTCGCGATGCTCAGCAAGTGCCAGGAGATGTGTGCCTCTAAGGCAGCATGCGCCTGTCGGCTTGCTCGAGAGCGCCGTGCGACCCCCGCTCGCGGGACGCGTGAGGGGGAGACCGACAGGCGTCAATTCAGAAAAAGAGACTTCAAGATCAAAAAAGATTGCAAAAAGAAGAAATTCCCCCTTTTTTTTAAATAAGGTTGCGAAACTTTGAACTTCATTCCAAAAAGTGGCAATTCTAATGCTAAAAAGGAGCAAGGAACAGCCGCGTCCGGCACCTAGGCTAGCCTTCGTCTTCGTCTTCTCCCCAGCGCGGAGAGTAGGGCTTCCACTAGGCGTGGGCATAGTCATTGTAGGACAGTGTTGCCCGCCAGCGCGGAGCATGGGGCTTCCACTTGGACGTGGGTGGGAACCCCTCCGCGTCCACGGGGGGTTCCGGGCGTATACAGCCCACTCATTATTACGTGAGAGTGTCACGGTTGAATGTAGCCGGCGCCGGCGGTCGAAGATAGCTGGGAGAACCCCCAGGCGCAAGGCCTAGGTGCTCCCAACTCGGTCACGAGTCATCCCGTGCATTTCTGCGCGGTTGCGCGCCCCTACGGCCCAAACATGAGTGCATTGCCCCCCGCGTAGCCGTGGGATTGCGCTCCCACGGCCCAAACATGAGTGCAATTCACCCCGCGTAACCATAGGGGTGTTGTGTCGGTGAAGTCGCCTCGTGAGGCGTCGGGGCGCCGGCCAGGCCTCGACCCGGGGACCTCGCGAGGCCCTACCTCCTGAGGTCACGCCGGCGCCCCCGGAACCACGTGTGGTCCGCGCTCTTCATGTCCTGCTGGTCCCCCAGGCGGTGGCTCCTGAGGCCCAGGGGCCCGGCTATGCCTTGCTTGCTCGTGGGGGCGGGGCTCGCACCGCGGCCCCGCGCATCCCGGGACGCCCCCCCTCTCTGCTCCAACCGGGCCCAGTGCTCCCTCGGTGGAAGCCCCCAGGCCCGGCCTGAAGGGGACGTCCGGGCCACCCTCCTACTCCGGGAGGATGCTGTCGCCTGCTGCGGACGTGTGACCTGCGGCACAGTCCACAGGTACAATGCTGCTCGGGACATAGGGCTCCGTGTAAAGGTCTTGGCTTCCTCCTGAGCCGTCTCCGCGCGCCGCGCGGTCAACTTCCCCAGGTGCCGTGGCGGTGCCGCCCGGGCCACGCGGTCCACAGACCCTCCTGCGCCGAGCCTCCGCGCAAAGCTGCTTGCCCTTACCGTCGCCGCGAGGTTGACCGCACGCGTCCTCACGAGGATTGCCCCCGTGGTCATCCGCCGTGCTCCTGTTGCGATTACCTGCTTGCCTGGAGGCTTGAGCCGCCTGGTCCCTGCGCCGGTTAGCGCGCTCGCGCCTGGACTGCCAGGGCGGCCGATGATCCACCGTGCCGGGGGTGCGCGTGTGATGCCTCGCCGCCTCCTCCTTGCGTGCCGCCGACGGGGCCGGGTGATGCCCCGAAGCCGGTCACCGGGACCCGGAGGAGAAGGAGCACCGAGTGGGGCAGGCTTTGCTCGGGCCCGCCCGGGCGCGGGCCGAGCATGTCTCCGGTCGATGAAGAGAGCTGCGCGGCGGACGAGCCCCCGGCGCCCAGCGTCGGAGGTTGGAGGGGGAGGTGCGGGGCCCAGGCTCTCCTTGTGACGGTGACAAGCTCGACGATGTGGTCGGCCCAGGCGTCGAAGCCCCCGTGCGTCGGGCGATGATGAAGGAGCTCACTTGCCATCAGCAGCGCGTCATGCGCGTTCAGATCTCCTACGTGGACGCAGGGCGAAGGCTGCTCGGTGGGCGGTGCCGCGAAGCGAGCGTACTGCCTCGGCGGCAGGCATACGGAGCCCGGGGGGGCCTGGCTGGTGCAGGCGGCGACGGCGGTGGCGACGACGCTAGTGTCCTGGTAACGTCCGCCCAGCACCGAACCGCCAGGGCGCGCGTCATGGGTGGCCACCGCTGGGTCGGTGAAGGTGGGAACTCCGGGGCCGAAGAAGGTTTGCTGGGTGTCAGCCATCGGAGCGACAGAGCAGAGTGGAAGCGAAGCTCGGGAAAGGATTCCGACACGCCCCCTACCTAGCACACCAAATGTCGGATTTCGGGCTCCGCAAGACCCAAAGAGGTTCGAACTCATGGGCGTGTGAATAGATCCCCACCAGCTTCGACTTCAAGCTCACAGCTTCATGGCCAAGTCAGATCGAACTCACTCAACCGCGGGGAAGAAGATGAACACGCAGATTTACCCAGGTTCGGGCCGTTGCGAAGCGTAAAACCCTACTCCTGCTCTTGGTGGATTGCCTCACGAGGAGGTTTTTGGATGAACTAGTACAATGGTGAGCAACCTCGCGAGGGCGCTAGGGTGGTGTTGGATCCGTCCTCCCTATGATGCAGCCTAGCCTCTATTTATAATGGCCCGGGTCCTCCTCCCTTATCGCAACGATGGGAAGGGATCCCACAACGGCTAAATTTGACAAGGAGTACACCTTTTCCTGACGAAAGGTGGTCTTCGCCTGCAAAGTGGCCGTGGTGACGCAGAGGTGGGCTCGGCGATGACGTCCGTCTTGCAGGGCTCGTGGTCTTGTTCTCGTTGCACCGAAATGGAAACCTTTGGGGGATGCCTTGGGATCCTGCATACATCCTTGCCTCCTTTGCACCAAAGAGGAAACTTCTCCTGCTGTGCCCGCTGGCGCCCGCCTGGCCAGGCTTGCGTCACCCCAGCCTCTCGAGGCCGGTCGCTGCATAGGGATTTCCTCCCCTTGGGAGGGGGCCTGGAGATGCCCCCTCCCTCCGGGGGTCTTGGCGTCGTCCCCCTCGCGAGGGCGGGGCTCTCGCGAGGGCCTTGTTCTTGAGCGATCCTGCGCCTGGCCGTACTGGGCCGTCGAAGTGGGCCACGCCCTGGGCCGCAGGCAGGCAGGTCTGGGTACCCCCGTTCCCAGAACGCCGACACCCACCGTCTCCCTCTTCAGGGAATTCTTTTATTTGAACCGGCAGACCGAATGTGCGGACGTCCCTGGCTTAGAACTTGGCGGGGTTTCAATCCAGAGGCGGAAAGACGTCCTTTTTCCTACTGCCACCTTACCAAGCCATCCTAAGGGGTGGAACAAGACTTGGTTTTATTGCCAGAATACCTCCCCTGCTGATGAAAATCCCTTTCCGGGTTATAGACCCAACCGCCTCCCCATGGATTTTGAACTTCCTGGTTGGGCTCCTCAAGAGGAGCATTCTCAACACGCCCATGTTTATTCGAATTTGAGGGCTCTGCTAGCCAACGGGCTGACTGGAGTCGACTTAACTCGGTGTTGAGTATCTTGGAGGATTCTGCCGTTGAGTCTTTGCAACGGCTTAATGTATGCTTACTCTGGCAACTTGGATGACGCCCAATGGTACAACAACTTTTCCTTGGAGGCCGGTCAAATAAACCAGATTGTGAAGAAGCTGTTGGGTGAAAACCAAGAGACTTGCAGCAAGGACGGGTTGAAACCTTTCTACACCCTTAACCCGGCTCCTCCGATAAAAAAAAATTAATATCCTAATCCGATATTTCGAACAAACTTTGAGCCTTCTGCTTGCTTGCTCTAATTGTTTAATTTTACAGGCTATATCTCCTTTTTGGGGCAGGAAATGCAGCAAGACTGCGGCTAATAAGCCCAAAGCCGCCCCAAGTAAGAAGAAGAATAAGGCGGCTGTAGAAGGGCCGCCTCGGACGAGGCAGCTGCCACTGATACTCGATCAGAGGTAAATTGAATCTTTTATTTGTATTTCATTGAATCTATCTGACGCCTCTCCTTCTTAGGGCGACGTCGAAACAAGCCGCGCAGGCAACGTTGAGGTAATTTCCATCTCTTCCGACTCGGAGCCTTTGCCCCCGTTGAAAACTAAGCGAGTTGGTCGAAAGGTAGGCTTCTCTCACCCGGACGCTCATCTGGATCCTCACTTTGTTTTGAAGAAAACCCAGCACCAGTCTAGGCGTCAAACCCGAAGTGGGAGTGGTGATCTTGTTGAGGGCTTACCTGATAAATCAGCCGCCCGAAAGCGACTAGCCAAGGTATTTAACACTCCAATCTTCCAAGGAAATGTTGACTTGATGTATCAACTTTTAATCCCTATGCCTTGGTTTATCAGGAGTCGCCACCTTCATCGAACGACTCAACTGCATCCAAACTGGCACCCTTCATTATCAATCCTGGGTAAATTCCCCTTTATTATTTTGCCTGTTTGAGTAGACGACTGTCTCTACCCATGTTTTATACTGCATTCTTCGTTCTGCAGGGCCAAGGCGAAGAAAAGGAAAGCTGACGGGTCTTCTGTTAACCCGGAAGTCCTTGAGCCGGAGATTTCTGATCTGGCGGCTCCTGAAACTCGTGCCGGCCAGTCTGAAGACCGTCGTGAAGTCCAAAACGACTTACTTCCTTCGTCCGAACCAGTCAGTACTAATGCCGTGACTGTTGAAGCTACACCAGCAATCAATCTTAACCCGCCCAATCCTTCAGTAACAAACAAAGATGCCCCTGAGGTTGTCATTACTGGGACGGGTTATACTGCTCCTGAGATTTCCAGGGTGTTAACAAAGGTTATTGCTAAGGATGAAGCGGTGCTTCAAGAGAAAGGGAAGACCAAATTGGAGCTTCCAAATTATGAAAATTTTAGTGTTGAAGACCTTCATGCTTCCTGTCTGGACCGCCTGGCTACGAGCCGTGAAATGGAAATCGGCCTTGTTAGCATGATGAAGAATAAATACGAGGTATATTCTCCTTTGTATGCTCGCACCATATATCCTTTTGTAGCCCCCAAGGCCCAGCTTTGTCTTTCTAAGATAAGCCGGGTCTTGTGAATGTTGTGATTGACTTGACCTGTAGCCCCCAAGGGCCGGCTAATCTCCTTGAGATGAGTCGGTTCTTTTAATAACTTGAAGGGCTTCGACCTGTAGCCCCCAAGGGCCGGCTCATCTCCTTGAGATGAGTCGGGTCTTTTAACATTTTGAGGAACTTTGACCTGTAGCCCCCAAGGGTCGGCTCATCTCCTTGAGATGAGTCGGGTCTTGTTCGCATCTTTAATGTCAAAAGAACTGATATACATTAGACCCCAAGGGCCAAATATATTGCTTGCAATTTGCTTGGGACTTGACATAGATTTATTTATCATGCAGGAAGCTTTGAAGACAACCGAATCCAGCGTAGCCGGCTTGAAAAATGACCTGGAAAAAAGGTAAGCCTCACAAGCAGAAGTTAAAGAAAAACTCCGCCTCTCATTGACTGAATTAGAAAACGCCAAAGCAGGTTTTTTGAAGGAGAAGAAATCCTTTGAAGCTGAAAAGGCGACTCTCCTGAAGCGTGCAGAGGATGCTGAGGGCCAGCTCAAACCCATCACCGAGGAGCTGTTCGGGTTAAAGCGGCACATTGCCCAGATGACCCAAGCTATTTTTGGTAAGTGTATATAACTTCTTGTCTTCTTGAGATATAGATGTAAAGCGCCCGACGACTCATGCATTGACCCTATTTTGCAGGCCCCCAGACTAGCAGCTTCTACGATAATAGCCTGTTGATGCTTAAGGCTATTTATTCTCTGACAGGGCAACTCTACGCTGGGAGTCATCTTGCAATCAAGCCGACGATGGGGGATAAGCATCCTTTAAAGCTTATTAAAAATGTGTTGGAGTGTCTTTCAACCATCCTACAACACATTCCAGAGCTAAAGAGGTCAGCCGCCCAATCTGGTGCGATATATGCGTTGAACCGGGCTTTAGCTTATGGAGAGGAGCTCGACCCAGCTGAGTTAGCAAAGGGCTTTCCCGAGTTCAAGAATGACGGGTCAGAATTTTCTAAGGAGGATTATGCTGCATGTGTCAAAGATGCTCAAATATTGTCTACTCAGTTGGTATCTGAGATGAAACTGAGGAATTATTAGGCGGCTTATGACACCAACCATACCCGGATTCCTCCACCCGATTTAATATCAAAGAATCTGGCTCGTCAACGTCGTGAGCATATCTTTGCCCCTGAAGTTGACCCGTCTCCTATCTTTGATGACGAGGTTGTGTTCCAAGCCTTATTCCACTGCAACTAGGACGTGGATAACCTTCAGATACAAGAAACAGAAGACCAAGCAATGGATAACCCGGAAGCGTCTCACGCGCAAGATTAGCTGCCACTGACTCGGATGAGGTGGTCGACGAGTCAGTCAAATGACGATGTGAGCTTATCAATCGTCACTCTGTTAACTCAAGCCCCCAAGTATGTGTAAAAAACAATGTGTGGCTTCTTTGAGCTTGTAATAGGGGTAGCCGTAAACTGTTGTGTCGTGCCATCATGCACATTTGCGCCTTTCGTTGGTGCTGAACTCCAATCTAACAAGCTTCTGTTAATATGCTTATGCCACTCTTTTATTACATGTTCATGTACCTTTCCTTGCTTTGTGCTCCATGAGTTTTGCCTATAAGGTAAGTTAGGAATAAGCCGGCAAGATAACTTGGTTTTCAAAACTCAAGCCGATCGAATTCTCCTTCAATGATATTGAAGATCGATGATTCGAAAACTGGTCACAATATGAGCTCAGTTGTGTAACCCGGAAATTTGAATATAAGCCGGAAATAAGGGTAATATTGTACCTGGAAAATACGAGTATATATATATATATATATATATATATATATATATATATATATATATATATATATATATATATATATATATATATATATATATAGGGTCGCGCTATTCGTCACCCTGGGTGAGGAATAGTTATTCTTCACGACTCTCTATTTTCACATCAATGCACCGTAATTTTACGTTCCGTAAATTTTAATCTTATTTCATATGTAAAAAGAGACCGTAAAAGATATATAGTCATCGTAAAAAATATTTTATGTCACGTAAAATTAGAAACATAAAAACATAGTGTAAAATATACATAAAATGCAAATTTTCTAGTCTTATGACCTATATTTTAGTTTTCTTATGCCAAATTTTACGTAGTGAACCAATATAAATGTAACTATTTGCATTTCAAATATAATTTATTTATGTAACGATTGTAAAATTACCTCGGGTGAAGAATAATTTATTCTACACCTTGGGAGATGAATAGACTTTATATATATATATATATATATATATATATATATATATATATATATATATATATATATATATATATTTCTCTTTAAATATGCCGGCTCAGTGAGACTCGGGAAAAAGAAAACTGGTATTCGAAACTCAAGGTCCTTTTAGCCATTTAACCAATAATAATTTTATGCTGGTGATGTCAACTACGCAATCTTCTTCTTGTAGACTTGTGTTGGGCCTCCAAGCACGGAGTTTTGTAGGACAGTAGCAAATTTCCCTCAAGTGGATGACCTAAGGTTTATCAATCCGTGGGAGGCGTAGGATGAAGATGGTGTCTCTCAAACAACCCTGCAATCAAATATAAGAAATCTCTTGTGTCCCCAACACACCCAATACAATGGTAAATTGTATAGGTGCACTAGTTCGGCGAAGAGATGGTGATACAAGTGCAATATGGATGGTAGATATAGATTTTTGTAATCTGAAAATATAAAAACAGCAAGGTAACTAATGATAAAAGTGAGCACAAACGGTATTGCAATGCTTAGAAACAAGGCCTAGGGTTCATACTTTCACTAGTGCAAGTTCTCTCAACAATACTAACATAGTTGAATCATATATAAATCCCTCACGTACGACAAAGAGTTCACTCCAAAGTCACAAATAGCGGAGAACAAACGAAGAAATTATTGTAGGGTACGAAACCACCTCAAAGTTATCTTTTCTGATCAATCTTATGAGCAATCCCTATAAGTGTCACGAACAGCCCTAGAGTTCGTACTAAAATAACACCTTAAGATAGACATCAACCAAAGCACTGATGTCACCTAGATACTCCAATGTCACCACGAGTACCCATGGGCTTGATTATACGATATGCATCACACAATTTCAGATTCATCATGTTCAATCCAACACAAAGAACTTCAAAGAGTGCCCCGAAGTTTCTACCGGAGAGTCAAGACGAAAACATGTGCCAACCCCTATGCATAGATTCCCAAGGTCACGGAACCCGCAAGTTGATCACCAAAACATACATCAAGTGGATCAATAGAACCTCCCATTGTCACCACGGATATCCCATGGCAAGACATACATCAAGTGTTCTCAAATCCTTAAAGACTCAATCCGATAAGAAAACTTCAAAGGGAAAACTCAATTCATCACAAGAAGATAGAGAGGGGGAAACTCCATATGATTCATCTATATTAATAAAGCTCGCGGTACATCAAGATCGTGCCATCTCAAGAACACGAGAGAGAGAGAGAGATCAAACACATAGCTACTGGTACATACCTTCAGCCCCGAGGGTGAACTACTCCCTCCTCGTCATGGAGACCGCCGGGATGATGAAGATGGCCTCCGGTGATGGTTTCCCCCTCCGGCAGGGTGCCGGAACGGGCTCCCGATTGGTTTTTCGTGGCTCTGGAGGCTTGCGGCGGCAGAACCCCCGATCTCGGTTTCTTTTTGGGGGTTTCTCGATTTATAGTAGTTTTTGGCATCGGTCTCACGTCAAGGCGGTACCCGAGGGGCCCACAAGCTAGGGGGCGCCCTAGGGGGGCGTGCCCCCCAGGCTTGTGGCCTCCTTGGTCACTTCCTGGCCCAACTTTTTGCTCCAGTATTTTTTATATTTTCCAAAAATATTCTCCGTAAATTTTCAGCCCATTCCGAGAACTTTTATTTCTGCACAAAAACAACACCACGGTAGCTCTGCTGAAAACAGCGTCTGTCCGGGTTAGTTCTAATAAAATCATATAGAATTATTGTAAACATGGCATGAATACTTCATAAATTATAGATACGTTGGAGACGTATCAGCATCCCCAAGCTTAATTCCTGCTCGTCCTCGAGTAGGTAAATGATCAAAGAAATAATTTATGAAGTGTGAATGCTAGCAAACATTTTCATCATATTCTATTCTTCTTTGTATAGCATGGACATTTGGACTTGTAAATGATTCAAAGCAATAGTCTAGTTTTAACATAATGACTTCAATACTCAAGCATGTCAACAAGCAACCATGTCTTTCAAAATATCAACACTAAAGAAAGTTATCCCTAGCCCATCATGCTCAATCATTGATCCATTCATGAAACACACTCAAATATTAGCTATGCCCAATGCTCAAGTACGATCATAATGCCCCCTAGTTGGTGCTTATAAGAGAAGATGGAGACTCAAAGCAAAAATAAAAATTGCATAAATTAAATAGATAGGCCCTTCGCAGAGGGGAGTAGGGATTTGTAGAGGTGCCAGAGCTCAAGGTTTAAATTGAGAGAGAAAAATATTTTGAGTGGCATGCTTTTCCTGTCAACGAAAACGACAAAGTAGCTCACAATACTTTCCATGCTAGATACATTATAGGCGGTTCCCAAACAGAATGGTAAAGTTCTTACTCCCCCTCCACCAATCAATCACACTCCACGGCGAGCCGAATCCATGGGTACCGTCCATACAAACAACAATCCTAGGGGAGTTTTGTTTCATTATATTTTGATTTGATTTTTGAGCGTGGAACTGGGCATCCCGAATACCAGCCACTTTCTCGTGAATGATAGTGAATCAACACATATCGTGAGAATAACACACCTAGCATGGAAAAATATTGGATACTCCTCACCGTTTCATGAGCGGTACGGGCACACAAAAGAGAAAATTTATTTTGAAAATTTAGAGATGGCACATACAAATTTGCTTGGAACGGCATGGAAATACCGCATATAGGTAGGTATGGTGGACTCATAAGGCAAAACTTGGTTTAAGGATTTTGGATGCACAAGTAGTATTTCTACTTAGTACAAATGAAGGCTAGCAAATAGATTGGGAAGCAACCAAACCAAGGAACGGAAAAATCACATAAGTGAGCATTGAGTCATAACTAACACCGAATAATGCACCACAAGTAGGATATAACTTCATTGCATAACTATTGACTTTCGTGCATGCATAGGGAATCACAAGCCTTAACACCAATATTCCTACTAAGCATAATTACTCACTAACATGACTCACATATTACTATCATCATGTTTCAAAACTATTACAAAGAATCAAGTTTAATTTGTCCCATGATCTTCATGAAAGTTTTTATTATATCCTCCTTGGATATCTATCACTTTGGGACTAGTTTCATATATTGATATTGCTTTTTCGACAAGCTCAAACAAATTTAAATGAAGCACATGAGCATAGAGATTTCATTCCTCAAAAAGGTATAAGTGAAGCATGAGAGGAAATGACAAGCTACTCTCAAAAGATATAAGTGAAGATCAATGAGTAGACAAACAATTAAGCAGCTATGTGAGGACTCTCTCTCTCTCAATAAATATTTTCATATCTGAGTATTTTATTAAACAGCAAGCAAAAGAAAAATAGCACTCCAAGAATAGCACGCATCATGTGAACGAATAAAAATTTAGGCTCAACATAGGCTAACCGATAATCGTTGATGAAGAGAGGTGGGATGCGTAGCATCCCCAAGCTTAGATGCTTGAGACTTCTTGACATAATTACTTGGCGTGCCTTGGGCATCCTCAAGCTTGAGCTTTTGTATCTCGTTCAATCCTCTCATATCATGGTTTCACCTATTCTCAAAAACATCTTCCACACAAAACTTGAAAAGAACTCGTGAGATAGGTTAGTACACATAATAATAAATCAACTCTTTATGTACTGCCAAGACAAGTTGCATAATAATTTTCAAACATTAGGTACTGTATACTATCACTTCCACAATTTATATCTACCAATATAGGCTATGGAAACTGTAGGATAAGTAGATAACAGAACTATGACAGCAATCTGTCCAAACAGAACAGTCTGTAGCAATTTATGAAAACAGTGTACTTATGTAACTCAAATAATTATTAAAATTTAGGACATGCTAAATAATTTATATGACAACACTGTGTAAAAATTTCAGAAACTTTCCACGTTCCAGTAAAATATGAAAATTCAAACACTACAGCCAAAGTTTCTGTTTTTACACAACACTCGTCAAAACATGCAATGCAAGCATCCTAAGACAATTCTTGGAAATTTTTATTGAAAAACAGGATTATAAATAACACCTAACATAAAATAACAAAATATAATGACGCTCCAAGCAAAACTCATATTATGTGACGAATAAAAATATAGCTCTAAGTAAGATATACCGATAGTGTTGAAGACGAAAGAGGGGATGCCTTCCGGGGCATCCCCAAGCTTAGGCGCTTGAGCCTTCCTTGGATATTACCTTGGGGGTGCATTGGGCATCCCCAAGCTTAGGTTATTGTCACTCCTTGTTCCCCTCATATCGGTGTCTCACCCAAAACTTGAAAACTTCAATCACACAAAACTTAACGGAACTTCGTGAGATGGGTTAGTATAATAAACAAAGATAATTCACTTAGGTACTGTCAAGACAAGATTCATAATTGTTCCCACATCATACCTACTGTATTCTATCATTCCCATAATTTATATCACTAAATATAAGCTATGAAAACACTAAAACAAGCAAACTATGCATGCAAAACAGAATCTGTCAAAACCAGAACAGTCTGTGAAGATCTGTAGTGTAACCATACTTACTTGTCTCTAAAAATTCTTAAAAATTAGGAAAATCTAGGCAATTTGTATATAAATCATGTGTAAAAAATTCAGATCAAAAGCACGTTCCAGTGAATTTACAAAATTCCTGGACTGAGAGAAAAAGTTTCTGTTTTTGCACAGAATCAAGTCAACTATCATCCACACTATCCCAAAGGCTTTACTTGGCACTTTATTGAAATAAAAGGCATAAAACACGATTATACAGTTGCTTAATCATGTGGACACACAAAAACAGAAAGTAAGAGTGTTGGGTTGTCTCCCAACAAGCGCTTTTCTTTAATGCCTTTTAGCTAGGCATGATGATTTCAATGATGCTCACATAGGAATAATAATTGAAACATGCAAAAGAGCATCATGAATCTCATGACAAGCACATTTAAGTCTAACCCACTTCCTGTGCATAGGGATTTTTTGAGCAAAAAACTTATAGGAACAAGAATCAACTAGCATAGGAGGGCAAAACAAGCATAACTTCAAAACTTTGAACACATAGAGAGGAAACTTGATATTATTACAATTCCTACAAGCATATGTTCCTCCCTCATAATAATTTTCAGTAGCATCATGAAGGAATTTCACAATATAACCAGCACATAAAGCATTCTTTTCATGATCTACAAGCATAGAAATTTTGTCACTCTCCACATAAGAAATTTTCTTCTCATCAATAGTAGTGGGAGCAAACTCAACAAAATAACTATCATGTGAAGCATAATCCAATTGAAAATTAAAATCATGATGATAAGTTTCATGATTACTATCACTCTTTATAGCATACGTGTCATCACAATAATCATCATAAATAGGAGGCATGCTTTCATCATAATAAATTTGCTCATCAAAACTTGGGGGACTAAACATATCATCTTCATCAAACATAGCATCCCCAAGCTTGTGGCTTTGCATATCATTAGCATCATGGATATTCAAGGAATTCATACTAACAACATTGCAATCATGCTCATCACTCAAAGATTTAGTGCCAAACATTTTAATAACTTCTTCTTCTAACACTTGAGCACAATTTTCCTTTCCATCATTTTCACGAAAGACATTAAAAAGATGAAGCATATGAGGCAACCTCAATTCCATTTTTTTGTAGTTTTCTTTTATAAAACCAAACTAGTGATAAAACAAGAAACTAAAAGATTCAATTGCAAGATCTAAAGATATACCTTCAAGCACTCACCTCCCCGGCAACAGCGCCAGAAAAGAGCTTCGTTGATGGGATGTGAGTGCCGCTTACCTAGCCTCCCCGGCAACGGCGCCAGAAAAGAGCTTGATGTCTACTACGCAACCTTCTTCTTGTAGACTCATGTTGGGCCTCCAAGCACAGAGTTTTGTAGGACAGTAGCAAATTTCCCTCAAGTGGATGACCTAAGGTTTATCAATCCATGGGAGGCGTAGGATGAAGATGGTCTCTCTCAAACAACCCTGCAATCAAATACAAGAAATCTCTTGTGTCCCCAACACACCCAATACAATGGCAAATTGTATAGGTGCACTAGTTCGGCGAAGAGATGGTGATACAAGTGCAATATGGATGGTAGATATAGATTTTTGTAATCTGAAAATATAAAAACAGCAAGGTAACTAATGATAAAAGTGAGCACAAACGGTATTGCAATGCTTAGAAACAAGGCCTAGGATTCATACTTTCACTAGTGCAAGTTCTCTCAACAATACTAACATAGTTGAATCATATATAAATCCCTCACGTGCGACAAAGAGTTCACTCCAAAGTCACAAATAGCGGAGAACAAACGAAGAAATTATTGTAGGGTACGAAACCACCTCAAAGTTATATTTTCTGATCAATCTTATGAGCTATCCCTATAAGTGTCACGAACAGCCCTAGAGTTCGTACTAAAATAACACCTTAAGATACACATCAACCAAAACCCTAATGTCACCTAGATACTCCAATGTCACCACGAGTACCCATGGGCTTGATTATACGATATGCATCACACGATTTCAGATTCATCATGTTCAATCCAACACAAAGAACTTCAAAGAGTGCCCCAAAGTTTCTACCGGAGAGTCAAGACGAAAACATGTGCCAACCCCTATGCATAGATTCCCAAGGTCACGGAACCCGCAAGTTGATCACCAAAACATAAGTCAAGTGGATCAATAGAACATCCCATTGTCACCACGGATATCCCATCGCTAGACATACATCAAGTGTTCTCAAATCCTTAAAGACTCAATCCGATAAGAAAACTTCAAAGGGAAAACTCAATTCATCACAAGAAGATAGAGAGGGGAAACTCCATATGATTCATCTATATTAATAAAGCTCGCAGTACATCAAGATCGTGCCATCTCAAGAACATGAGAGAGAGAGATCAAGCACATAGCTACTGGTACATACCCTCAGCCCCGAGGGTGAACTACTCCCTCCTCGTCATGGAGACCGCCGGGATGATGAAGATGGCCTCCGGTGATGGTTTCCCCCTCCGGCAGGGTGCCGGAACGGGCTCCCGATTGGTTTTTCGTGGCTCTGGAGGCTTGCGGCGGCGGAACTCCCGATCTCGGTTTCTTTTTGGGGGTTTCTTGATTTATAGGAGTTTTTGGCGTCGGTCTCACGTCAAGGCAGCGCCCGATGGGCCCACAAGCTAGGGGGGCGCGCCCCCCAGGCATGTGGCCTCCTCGGTCACTTCCTGGCCCAACTTTTTGCTCCAGTATTTTTTATATTTTCCAAAAATATTCTCCGTAAATTTTCAGCCCATTCCGAGAACTTTTATTTCTGCACAAAAACAACACCACGGTAGCTCTGCTGAAAACAGCGTCAGTCCGGGTTAGTTCTAATAAAATCATACCAAAATCATATAGAATTATTGTAAACATGGCATGAATACTTCATAAATTATAGATACATTGGAGACGTATCAGCTGGTCATGCAGCTGATAACCCGGGTATTTCATGTATAAACAAGTAATGAAAATAGGGCGTGCCCTAAACTTTTTATGTGGTGAATTACAGCACATAGTACCATTAGGAACAGGCTTTCGAAGCTCAGAAATATAAAGCGGCCCTTTTGGAAACAACTTTGAAGGTTTTAACCGCCTGATTCTGGTCATTGTAACCGCGATGCTGATCGGCTAAAAAAGGCTTCATATGTATTCACAAATATCTTGTGATATATTCCGATCTGAAAAACAGTTTTCCACATACGTATGACCGCGCTAGCATGACGCGGTGATGATGCGAAGGACGTAATGATGCAAATAACATATGTTCACGATATCAAAGTAATTGTCGGCTTTCGAGGCTCGACAAGGAAAGACCGGCTTTCGAGGCACGTGTCTTGCTTCAATGAAGCGGGTATGATAACCCATGGTTTATCCTAGCTCTATGTATGTCGGCTCTCTCGTGACGCAAGCCGGTGTTTTAACTTTGACAAGTTCAGGGTCCCAAAAGGGATTGACCTATTAAGAGTACACGGGGTCATCTAATCGGAGTCGCATCAAGCGTACAGGCAGGTTTAACCATATATGGCGTTTATTTTTGCCGGGTCAAGAGGGTGAGTAAGCTAAGCCTGATGAGCTGGAAGCCCCCAAATGCCCTTTGTATTGTGGCGTTATTGTGCCGGGTCACAAGGGTGAGAAAGCTGAACTCGATGAGTTGGAAGCCCCCAGGTGCCCTTTGTTTCGAAAAATAAAGACTTGAGCTCAATTATAGGTTGAAACGACAAAATATGCCGGCTTTATTCATATTCGAAACATAAAGAAGTATATACAGAATTTGCAAGGGGGGAAGATATTACAAAAAGGGAGTCGGCGGAGCTAAGTATAATAAGGCCGCTGGTGTTCCAGGGCCGGCTTGGAGACATAAAATTTCTTCTTGAAGCCCTCCAGAGCATGAATTTTTATTCAGGGATTCCGGTGCTAGTGGTACTGACCGTTATTCAACTGCTTGGGATTACTTTGGAAATTCTTGATGAACTACTCTTTCAGCTCGGCCCATGTGTTGGAGTTAGGCGGAAAGTTTTTCAGCCACGTCCGAGCCGGTCCTTCCAACATCATGGTTAAGTACTTGGCACATACAGCGTCACTGACATCCAGCATATCCAGCGCCAACTCATAACTTTCGATCCAGGATGCCGGCTCGAGATCTGTCATGTAATTTGACACCTTATGAGGCCCCTTGAAGTCTTTGGGCATGCGCTCGGCGCGGAGTGCCGGGAATAAGCATGGTATCCTTATTCTCCTACTATTGGTCCCGGCCCCCAAACTCGCCGGTTGAGGGTGAAGTTGTTGAATCGCCCGTGCTGCCGCTTCCGCTTCTGCCTGTCGTGTGCCTCTAGCTGCATCAACAACTGCCTGGGCGTCTGACGGCATGGGACGGGTTGGGGAGACCTGAGGCTGTTGACTTCGCCCACTACTGGAAACGGACGGGGACTCCGCATGACGGCCCTTGCTAGCATAGGGAGTGGAATGCATCCAATCCCGGTTGTATGAGTACTGTGCCTGTTGTACCACAGCTGTTTTTAGCATCTCAATAGCGTTTCTAGCCTCAACCTCAACGGGGGAGTTTCCTTTAATAGGCAGTGCTTCCAAATTCCGGGTTGCTGCTAGCATGTTGTCAAAAGGATTGGAAAAATGGCCCCGCGGAGTCTGGAATCGTCGAGGCGGGGAGTGAGCCGGCGGGGGTTGAGCCGGTTCCTCTTGCCGATTCCCAGGTTGTTGAACAGTTCCTGGTGTCTGTTGTGGGGTATTAAAAAGCTGTTGTGCCTCAAGATTCGGAGGGAGTCCGCGGTGGCGTCTTCTCTCGTAAACCACCTCCGATGCTTCCCTCTGAACTCCTAGCCACCAGGCCTCGGCCTTAAGGCGCTTCGCCTCTTGATTTATGCGAGCCTACAACTCCGCCATTCGCGCGTTTTCAGCGTCAATCTCTTTCTGCACCTCAACTATCTGGCTACGCAGTTTGGTTAGCTCCACATTGCGCTCTTCCTGATTTTCTGTAGTAACCGGGGTGTCCACGAGTTTTGCCATCTCGGCCATGAGATCGGACATGGCTTGAGCCGGCGTTTTGGTTGTCCCGCCAGAACCTCCAGCTGCGGCTGGATCTGGAACTGTCCTAGCTCCTGCCATGTAGACGGCGACTTGGCGTGGCAACTCGTCGTATTCCCCAAGGGCCTCAGTTTCCAAGGAGCCCCCAAGTCCACCATCATAAAGAGGACAGATCGATTCCGTATCTGACGTGGATGACCCGCCGTCCGAGTTGACGAGGGCGTTCACCCTGGAAGTCGGCTCGTCCGAAAGGCTGATTCCTTGCGTGAAACCAACAAAGACATGACGACAGCCGCGCTGGTGTTGACTGGCTTGGGCGCTCCGAGATGGCTCGTCGATGTTGGTGTTAATGTCTGACTCGGGGGTCTCAAAACCAATCTCTCCCATGGGAACTCGAAGCCCGCGTTCGATCGAGTTGGCTTTGACGCTCCAACCTGGTTCGTTGACGTAGATCTTGTCGCGGTGGCATTTGATCATCTGACCAACCACAAACTTCCCAAATCCTGGAAGGTTCCCCGAAAACTCAACAACACCTGGCGAAGGCCCCACGGTGGGCGCCAACTGTCGTGGTTTTGTCAACCCGGCAGATGTCCTCGTAAAAGGACTTAGGTGTGAGGCCATCGCCGCTAGGTGGCGACTCGAAGGGGTTGAACGAGAGAGAGAGAGAGTCGGGTTTACAAGGTTCAGCCCCTCCAATGGAGGTAATAGCCTACGTCCTGCTTAGTGTGTATTTGATGGATAGATCTCGATTACAAGGGTGCGGAATCGCTAACCTAGCTATCGAGAGATTGTAACTTGAGTCTTTCGGTCCTAGGGCCTACCTTTATATATAGGTCAAGCCTTAGGATTTACAATAGAGTCCGAGCCATATCATGACCCATAACCTACAATGTCTCTGACTTGCCTTGCGCTTTAAGCAAGGAAATACGGCTGGTGTCTTGAGCTTCGTGGGCCTTGAGCCGCCATCTTCAAATATTGGGCCGCCTGGCGACTTTAGTCAGCCACCGCCTCGCTTGCCTCGTCGTCATGACACGGCCCATCTTGAACTTGATCGTGGAGCTATCAATATGTCAACCCGGACCAATAGGGCGGGTTACACCGTGAAGTTATATCCCCGACAGAAGATCTCCTCATCAGACAGGGGGATGATCAAAGCAGCATTGTCCTTAGAGGTGAGCATCTTGAGGGGGTCCCAGAAGGAGGGAGCTAGCACAAAACCTGACTCGGGCTTGGCCGAAAGAAGGGACGAGAAAAAAATCCACCACGTGAGACATAATTAGGTTCTGATCCGAAACCCTAACATTGCTGATCAGCAAGCTGTCAATCAAGCATCGTCTGCGCCTACCATTAGCAATGGCGAAGAAGTAGGCCGTGGGGCAATCGCCTTTCAGCGTCCAGATGATGGAACCCCTTTGGCGCTAGTAGATTTTGGCCTGGCGATGCAACTGCATCAAGGCCTCTTCTAGGGAATACCTTAACTGCCATTCCTAATCGGATAACCCAGGGCCGTCCGCCACGGCATCCAACGAGGTGATTTGATCAGTCAGGAGCACCTTAGCCCTGCGCGCTTCAGCCGCCCTGTTGCAGGCCCAACCCCGAAGGAATTTATGAAGCATATAGGAGCAGGAATGCCAGTCATCCATAGGGCCATAGGAACGCCTTCCGATAGCAAGAAAGGAGGATATCTTGGCGGAGATCATGTCACCAAAGCCCTCAACTAGGAGCCAAGAGGCATCGAATTGGAAGCGGGGGGGGGAGAGGTAAGAGATTGGAGCCCGACATCAAGAATGAGGGGAGCGTGGTCCAAGCCAACGATAGGTTTAACTTTCAGCAGAGCATGAGGCAACAATGCGTCCGAGCCAGAGCACACAAACACACGATCCAGATCAGAACGAATAGGGACGTCCTGATGATTAGTCCAGGTAAATCGGGTTCCCACCCTAGGGATTTCGCGGATGGCACAGTCCCGAATGAAATCATTGAAAGCATTAGCCAGGGGCCAAGAAAAGTTGCTATTATTTTTATCCGAAGGAGACTGCAAGAGGTTAAAGTCACCACCCACCAGGAGAGGGATGGTGCACGCATTAATCTTAATCGAGAGCTCGTCAAGAAACAGCGAGGAGAGGGAATGATCCGCAGGCCCATACACCACCATGACCTCCCAAAGCACATTCAATTGGCGATGGTACACAATAGAGCTAGCCCAGAAGACACCGTGATCAAAATACACAAAGTCAAAAACATCACAGTTAGTACCCATCAGGATCCCTCCAGAATGGCCAGAAGAGGGGAGGAAGTTCCAATCGAATTTATCGACACCCGCAACCGCGGAGAGCTTGTTAGGAGAGAAAGATTTTTTGAATGTTTCAACCAACCTAACAATATCAATACCGTCACTCCGGACCACATCTCTGAGCTGGTCTTTGAGCCCCCTAGCGCCAAAACCCCTAATGTTCCAAAATAAAGCCTTCATCTGGCAGACAGATTTCTGATGCGGAGGCTCGACCTGCACAGGGCCACGCAGGATTTGGGATGTCTAGAGGAACCCCGTTTAGCAAGAGAAGAAGCATCCTGACCCTTAACAGAAACCCCCTCGGTTCCACCGGCCACAACTGTTACCCGAGGCTGCAAGATCTTTAGCCTTAGCAATGGCAGCCTGGGCGACTTCGTTAGCCCGCACTAAAGCCAAAAGGGAGGAGGAAGACCCTAAGCCTGTATCAAACGTAATACCCACATCCGCTAATACTTGCGACAAGTGTTCATCCGAACGAGAGGAAAGATCCATCCGAACAGGGGAAGGAATCGAAGGGGAGGGGGGAGGGGGAGGTGGAGTACCTATAGGGGTAAGGTCCTTTGCCGCTGCACGCCGCGCTGCCCGATCAGCCACCCGCTCACCGCTAAGCAGCACCCTGCGGCTCTTGCGGGCGGTGGAGGTGGGAGACCGGATTGCAGAGGGGCGAGCCATCTAGGGGAGAGGTCGACGCTGGAGCTGACGCCGGGCTAGACGCAGCGCCCATGTCGTCCTCCAGGCGCCGACAGAGGCTGGCCACCGACTGCTTGGACCTCGCCGAGGCTCTGCTGCGCGCGGAGAATTTCCGGACCGAAGACTTCTTCTTGCTCGCCCGAGCAGCCTGAACCCGAGAGGGAGAGACCTGGAGGTCCTCGATGCCAGAGAGAGACTGGGAAGCGGGGCGGGTCGGCAGGTTGGATCAGACGCTCGAGATCGGGGTACCACCCAAAGAAGGGGCACCCAGAGCCGCTGCCGCCTGCCCCTCCAGGCCCACCGACTTGGCACCAGCTGCCCCCTTCGAAGAGCCATCCACAGGAGCATAGTCCTTCAGTACATTCCGCCCATCAGAGCCTAGATCCTCCCATTCAGAGCGAGTGAAGTGCGGGCCGCCCTCCCCACTGGGTTTTTTTGCCCCATTGGCGTCACCCCCTTGCTCGTCAGGGGGGAAGGTCTAGGCGGGGGAGGGGAAGGAGGGGCCTGATGATTCTCCGCCACCTCGGCACGGACCCGGAACCGAAGACCCTCGGAGGAAGGGAAGGCATCAATGTAGCCACAAACACAGATAGGATCAACGCACCAAATCTTGATACGAGCCGGGCCAAGGACCTGCAGAGATTCGGGGTCAACTTCAATGGGCTTGCCAATCAGAGCACCGAAGGCCATGAGGAAGGAGGTGGATCGTAGAGCAGGAGGGACATCATCAACCAGGACCCAAATGTCCGAGAGCGGAGGAATAGGTTTAGAACCATTGGACGCAGCCTTGACAGATACCACAAGATTTCTAAGTGGGAGGGTGAAGCTAGTAAAGGAGGAGATCATCTTGAGGCTCTCTTTGGAAGGGAAGACGACAGCAAAATCAAAATCTGAGAGTTGGCGGATCTGCCAATCCCACCCATCAGCGTCCCAAAGTTTCAACTCATCGAGGAGGGTTTGGGGGAGATCTTCTGGTCCTTGACAGTAATGACAGCAGCATTGGAGAGGGCAGGAGCAACAGCCACCTGAGGAACTTCACTGTCAAGGGCGAAGAAAGAGCAGCCCGGAAGCCCTAGGCCATACTGCACGAAGGCGGCCAGCTTGCGTCTATTCTGGCAATCCACCGTGAGATGGCCCTCCTCCATACAGATGAGATAGAAAGGAGGGTTGCCGCAGCGAGACTGGAAGTGGTCAGGCTGGTGGCAAGCGAAGCAAGTGAGAGTGGGGTTGGAGACGTGGGAGGAGGGGGTTGGACGCGACGAAGGAGGAGGAGGGGGGAGGATGCTATCCCCGAGATCGGCCGGAGAGGATCCAGCAATGGATGGGTCGGAGCACGGTTCTTGAAGCCGGACGGAGTGGGACCGAAACCACCACGGGGCGGTTGGCGACCACCGAAGGCCACGCCCGCCGCCGGCGCACGAGCCGGGGCCCGCACCGGAGCCGACGAGCCGCGTGGGGGAGGGGGCGCGGTGCAGTGTCAGAGGTACCAACCCCACCCACCACAGCCGCGGCTTCCCAAGGATCAGCGGCCCTCCACGATGAACCACTCGCCTGAGCAGAAGATCCCGCGCCACTGGATCCAGGCAGAGCCGATCCAGCGCCGTCCGCCAAGGCCTTCTCCGAACAGGCCCGCTTATCACGCTGCAGCCACTCAGGCCTGGCCGCCCAAGCCTCGCGCTCCCGAGCCACCCGCTCGCATGCCACCTGCTTCGCCTGGAGTTTGGAGCGAAGGGATGTCTCGTAGTCCAGATCCGCACCCGCCTCCAACGAGCCCTCCCACTGACGCTTCTGGTCGGAGACGGACTCGAAGGACGAGCCCCGCGACCGCTCCATGGCAACCACCGCAGCGAATGACAGGGAGAGGGGAGGGGGAGGGGCAGATCTACGGAATGTGCGAATGGGGGAGCGCAAGCGGCGAATGTCCGAAAAGGAGGCAGGAAACCCTAGAAACGGTGGGATCGCGCCCCTGCGCACCCATAAGTACCCTGAGCTTGCCAGGCCTAGGCCTGGGCCGCTCGAACCGGACACAACAGAAACAGCAGAAACAGCGGGCTGGGGGTGGGCTGCCCGAGGCCCAGAGCCCAGGGATGGTAGAGGAGGAAATGAGAGAGGAGACACGATGGACAAAGGCCCAGCAGGCCCAACGTGAGATGGGCCAGACCGCACCAGGGGCCCACTAGCCACCTGGTAGGCCGCCAGATCTAGGGTAGGCACCATCCCCGCATCCACCGCCGCCGTCGAGCACGTCGTCAGCGCCTTAGCAGCCGTGGGCCCCGAAGAGGGGGAAGGGGAGCTTGATCCCACCACCTGAGACGAGCCGCGGACCGGCCTTGAGCCCAGGACACCACGTTCCAGCGAAGCAGCAGGAAGCTTGCCAGAGGCCCGACGGCGGCGTGAGACCCGGATCCAGCCAGGCTCCGCCGACACCGAGAACGCAGGCCGGCCGCGACCACCCGGCGCAAAGTTCCGTGCGCGAGGCGGCGCCGCTCTCGTGGCCGTCGACGCAGCAGGCCGGGGAGGCGAATGGGACGGCAAGTCCGAATCAGAGGCCGAATCCTCCGCATCGGAGCCGAGCGCCAAGAACCTGTTGACCGAACGCCAGGCGCAGGGAGGGGGATAGAAGGTGAGGGGGCGGGGCGCTAGAAGGCAAGGGGGAGGGGGCGAGAGGGGGATCGAAACCGCCGCGGTCGGCTGCCGGGGGGTGCCGAACGGAGAAGGAGCCGGAGGCGGGGCCAGGGAGGGGGGAGGCGCCGCCGCCGGGGATGGGAACAGGGGAGGGGAGAAAGGGGAGAGGGAGAGGGAGGGAAGAGCCATCTCAGCAAACATTTCGCTCAAGCATGTACCTAGACGAATGATGCATTTCTCTCATTCCCATTGCTGAGTCCCAATGGCTCAGAGATTACTACAACAACAGTTGCAGGTACAGGTAGAGCTCTTCTGTATGATGATTGTATATGTTGTTGTATTGATGTGATCTCGATTTAGCTTGTGGCGAGTGTAAGCCAATTCCATATACTCATCTCTTCTTTACATGTACTTGTAATGATATCCATTCTTGCGAAATGACGAGATGCGCTTCTATCCCTGTCGAGGCCCTCGAGCCAAAATAAGGATAGGATCGCATCTTGGGTGTTACAAGTTGGTATCAGAGCCTGTACCGACCAAAGAGCCCCCTTGATTGATCGAACTTGGCCGAGTCGAGTCTAGTAAAAAAACTATTTTGAGTCTAGTTATATATAGGAGAGTAGGATTCTTTTACTCCTCTGCTCTGGTGACGAATCCTGACGCATGAATTTTAACTCTTCCCCTCTTCTCACTCAATTATTTTTAGGATCACACGGGTATTTTGGAACCTCTATGATGTCGTTGTGACCGGAATTCTGTTCTTGGTGCCTGCCGAACGTATGGATTGGACCCGGGGAGTTGAGCTCCAGGGGACTCTTGTCACACCATTATCGTTCAGTTTCCTTAGTATCTCAGCACGCGGATGTTCGAAATTGCTTCTATACTATTTGTGGTGCTAAGAGTGTGACGGCACCCAGTACTGGGGAGCGGGATCACATGTACTGCCATGTTTAGTATCTTTGTTATCACGAGGGTCTGAAGTAGATGAGTTTCCGAGGTTTCTCTGGTTATGTGTTGACGGATGTGATAGTAGTATTATTGCTAGGAGTTGTGTGATTTATTCAGTAATTGATCCATGTATCCGTTGGACCAGATTGCATAACCAGAAAGATTTCAGGAGTTCTTGGGTGGGAATTTAAGTAGTTACCTAGGATTATCCTTCCAACAAATGCAAATGGGTTATGTATTTGTTTCCAGCTTAATCCTGAAGCCCAATCTTTTGTTTTGTTGGAGTATGGTAATTCGAGTTGCTTCGATGTCAAGTGGTGATTTCATATCCTTCCTAAGCCGTGTTCTCATATTTCTGTGGGAATGCTAATTCTTTTGTTCAATCAAATTGTCATGTCAAATCTTTCCTAACTGGTGCGCTTCTCTTCAAGTTAATTCAATCCTCTCCAATTATTGCAAGATCTATCCTTGTATTTCGTCCCGGGGTTCTTTTCATCCATATAAGTTGTCTTTGTTTTTCCCCACCCTCCCGCCCTTTTTCTTCAACAATTAAATTCTCAATCAAGTGCCTTTTCTATTCATATGATGCTTCTGCTATCTTCTCTTTCGTGATATATCCGGTGATTCATTGTGAAGATTCTCAGGAGTTTCAAGTTAGTAGTTCTTCATTCGCGTTTTCTTCCCCGGTGGATTCAATTCAAGCTTTTGGTGTTCATCATATTCTTTTCATTCAGTAAATGTTTTTCATATGGAAATTCTTATCCAAGCCTCTCTTGTTTTTTCTGTCTCTCGTTATTCTATCCAAAGTTTTCAGACATCTCAGAAGATTCATGTTTCCGTTCAAAATCCTTCCAATGATTTCGAGGTTTCACCTCATCAATTTCTTAGTTTGTTCCGGCGCAATCCCTCTGTCTAAGCAATCGTTTCAACGGTGTTTTCTTTTGATTGGGCCCGCAACCCATAGGTTTTCCCCAGGATCTTATCTGGCTCTTCTAATCCTTCCAGAGATGTTCTCAATTTCTTTTCAAATATGACGTAAGAATGATTTCATCAGTCATATTCCTCTTCCAAGATTGTTTTCGCATTAATTTTCATTGTTGGCTCAACCGTTCTTTATTGAATGTTCCGGAGTTTCTCGGGTAATTCTTGGTGTTGTTTCTCATCGTCATTCTCAATGTTGAAGACCGAAGGAGAGTTTCTCTTAATCTTGGTCCATTCTTGTGAAGATTCGTCATCACAGCTTGGTGCTCTCCTTTAAATTGTTTTTGATCATGAGAATTCCTTCTTTATCTATCCAGAGCATTTCAGAGTTGTTTTCATCTCTCGATCCTCCGAAGGCCATCATTTCAGAATATTTCTTCGTTCTCAGCTTTCAGCTTTCGTTCTCAAATTCTTCTCAATTGTTGTCTCTTCGTTCGTCTCTTATTTATTCCAGTGCCTTGTTCAAGTTTCTATTAGGTAATCTTGATCTCTTTGTTCTCATGTATTCCCATTCGTTTGCAATTCTTATCGGTGTTTTCATTGAAGACTTCTTCAAGTTTGTGCTCTATCTCTCTCTTGAATCTTATCAAGAAGAATAAGTAGTATGCAAATCCGTTGCTTGTCATCAATTTACCTTGATGAAGGATAAGTATAACATAATTCTTATTCTTGTTTCATCAAAGTGATTTCAATCCTTCTTCCGGAGTTGTTCATGATATCAAATTCTCGATTCTAAGTTGTTCATCTTTTCTTTTCCGGAGTTCCAAGTTTTCTCAAGTATCTCTTCGCCAAGCTTCATCTAAATCTTTGCAAGGCCTAAATCTTGTTCTTTTTCAACCTTCAATTCTTTTCTACCATCCTTTCATTTTCGAAGTTCTTTGAAGAAGTTCTTCATGCTGGTTCGTTAAGGATGTAATTCTTTCTTGAAGTATTCTTAAAGATTCTTGTTGGAGGATCTCAAGTATTATTTGTCTTGCATTTCAAAGTGCAATTCTTTCTCCCTTATCTTTTGAGATGTTGTTATATCATTCTTGATTCAGGAGGAGTCTCAAAGAGAATTTATCAAGAGTGAGATAATTAAACCCATCATTTCTTTCTCGGAGTTATCTTGGATTGGATGTCACCTAAAACCTTTCCGAAGGATTGTTACTATCATGGTGCTCATCAATGATCCAAGTTCGCAATGTATCCTTTTGGTGAAATAAGTTTTGCAGGTCTTGTTGCTTCCAAGCAATCAATTGTTTCCGTTAGTGGCCGGTTGTCACCTCATAATTTTGAGAGGGTTTCCATAAGCCCACAACAAGCATTTTCTTTTCGCTGTTGATTATCCAACAACTCCGTTCAATCCTTCTTTCTAAGGATGCTTTTCAATTGAATTGTTCTAGAAGTTGTCATATCCGTCTCTGTTCTTTCTTTCCATCGATCTAGCTTCTATTCTTCCATTTTGGAGGAATTGTGATGTTGCTCTCTTCGACCATCGTCTCATTTTGTCAAGATCATGTTCTTTCCTTGCATATCCATTCAACCGGAGTGTTGTACAATCTTTTCAAGTTCTTTGCATCTTATCAAGTCTTGCCTCTCTTTTCTACCGAAGTGCTACCGAAATTTCTTTCAAATTCTTGCTTTTTCCTCATGCCATTTCTTCATCTCATCGCAACCTTCAAGTTTCGTTGGCTTCACTTGTTTGTCAAAGAAGCAACTAAGTTTTACCTCGTCCTTTCTTCTTCCTCTTCCCCTTCTCATTCTAAGATCTCGGGTCGAGATCTCTTGTAAGTGGAGGAGAGTTGTAACAGCCCGGAACCAATGCTCCAGAAGATTCCCCTTTTATTCCGTTGTCATCGTGTGATTCATTTGGTTATCGCATTCATCATCGCATCATTCGCATCATCTGCATAGCATCGTCACATGTTTTTGAAAACTTGCATCCGTTCGTAGTTGCCGGTTCTCTCCATTCGTGTCGTCGACCATTTCGAGACCAACCACACATGCACGTGCCCGTGGCATTGTAAAATATTGTTTTAAAAAGTGTGTGTAAAACTTTCTCGGATTGCATCGAAAGTTGGTGTGCAGTCTTGTCATATTGTAGGTAGACCGCCTGCCAAATTTCGTCGCAATCGGAGGTCGTTTGATACCCGAACGGTCGACCGTAGAGGCACCATCATCAGTTTATTATCGGACGTCTTCGGTGTTTTAAAACTCTGTCATGGGCCACTATATTCCCTCTCTTCCCCACCTAGCCTCTCTAACACAGCCCACCAGCCCATCCTAACCTACCCCTCCGACCTGACCATCCGATTGTGATCGGAGGGTCAAAAACGGACTAAAACTGCTAACCCTAGCCCCCCTTCCCTATTTAAACCCTCCCCACGTCCAAAAATAGGCCTCCCTAGCCTCGGGAGAGATGGGAGTGAGGAGTAACTCGAGCACAGTGAAGGGGAGGGGGTATATATAGTGGCAGTAAAAACGAATCGGCCCGAAGATTTTGGACCAGATTGCCCCTGACCCTTGCTCTCCACGCGATAGGTGTCACCCATGTTCTGAGTAGTGGAGATAGTGGGGGATCGTGGCTTATCCAGTCGTGGGAATCGGAACTGTTTGAGCGGGAAGCGCCGAAAAATTTGATAGTGAAAATTTTAAAGTTTCCGTTCGCAAATTCTTCAGCTGTCAAGGATACAGTGAAGACTTTGAACGAGTTTCAAAGTAGAACGCATATGAAGAATTTGTGAATAGACTGGGTTGAGTTTAGCATAGAGGGGGAACGGGTCCGATCACATTCACTTAGATGAAAATCAACTTGACGAATTAGCAATAAGTGAATGCTGTTGAGGACATTGAAAACTCATATATATATATATATATATATATATATATATATATATATATATATATATATATATATATATATATATAGTCAATGAAGAACATCAGTTTCACTGTTTGAAGAATTTGAAAAGTTGAGGAATTTGCAAACTTGAGGAATTTGAAATTTGAAGAATTTGCAAAATGATGAAAAACTCAACTCTGAAGAATTTCAACTATTGTTGGTGGTGTGACCCACCATATAAGAATGATGATTTCAGACACCGCGTACAATTATCGTAGGGTTCTGAGAATCAAATTCTTCGTTAATTTCTTCACACTTAGAGAGTTATTCTTCATTGATTGAAGAAAAACGTTACTTCGTGTGTTGCACATCAAAGTCATCAATTTTGCATAAGTGTTAGGATGTGTGTCCTTTCAAAGAACATTCGAAGATTCTAAGATATTTAGCTCACACCGCAACTTGCAAAATCTCTTTTCATCCAAGGGCTTAGTGAAGATATCGGCCAGTTGTTCTTCAGTGGGGATGTGATCGATGGAGATGTCGCCCTTGAGTACATGATCTCGAAGAAAATGATGACGAATCTGGATGTGCTTGGTCTTGGAGTGCTGAACTGGGTTGTAAGCAATCTTGATAGCGCTCTCATTGTCGCAGTAGAGAGGCACATTCTTCACCTTGATGCCATAGTCCTTGAGGGTTTGCTTCATCCACAGCAACTGAGCGCAGCATGAACCAGCAGCAATGTACTCAGCTTCAGCAGTAGAAAGTGACACGCAGTTCTGCTTCTTCGAGGACCAACAGACTAAGGATCGTCCGAGGAAATGACATGTGCCTGAGGTTGACTTGCGATCCACACGATCTCCAGCATAGTCAGCATCTGAGTATCCAACGAGGTGAAGATTTGAGCCCTTGGGATACCATAATCCAAGCGTTGGTGTGTGAGCTAAGTATCGAAGAATATGTTTCACAGCCTTATGGTGTGATTCCTTCGGTGTTGCTTGGAATCGGGCACACATGCAAACACTCAGCATAATATCAGGCCTAGATGCACACAGATACAATAAAGAGCCAATCATGGAGCGGTATACCTTCTGATCGAAATCTTTACCATTTTCGTCAGTGCAGAGGTGGCCTTTTGAAGGCATTGGAGTTTTGAGGCCTTTGCATTCGTGCATGTTGAATTTTCTCAGCACATCCTTGAGGTATTTCTCTTGTGAGATGAAGATGCCATTGTCTTGCTGACGAATTTGAAGACCTAAGAAGAATTTCAACTCTCCCATCATAGACATTTGATATTCTTCACTCATCATATAGGCAAATTCATCACTGTAATGTTTGTCAGTACAGCCAAAGATAATATCGTCGACATATATTTGGCATATGAACAGTTCATTGTCATAGGATTTGGTGAAAAGAGTTGGGTCGAGTGAACCGGGTTTGAAGCCTTTCTTCATGAGGAATTCTTTCAGAGTGTCATACCACGCCCGAGGGGCCTGCTTGAGGCCATAGAGGGCCTTGTTGAGTCTGAAGACTTTGTCAGGATGCTTAGGATCTTCAAAACCTGGGAGTTGAGCAACATATACTTGTTCCTCAAGCTTACCATTGAGGAATGCACTTTTCACATCCATTTGATATAAAGTGATATCATGATGGTTAGCATAAGCAAGCAATATGCGAATAGCTTCAAGTCTAGCAACAGGTGCAAAAGTTTCATCAAAGTCAATTCCTTCAACCTGTGCGAGGATCTGGCCGCATGACAAGTTCCGACACGTTGTTGAGCTTGAATTGATGCAATTCCTCTTGCATAGCTTGAATCCACTCAGGCTCCTTGAAAGCTTCATCAACTTTGGTGGGCTCTATCATAAAGACAAAAGCAAAATGCCCACAAAAGTTAGTCAGATGTGAAGCTCTTGAGCGAGTGAGAGGACCTGGTGCATTGATTTTGTCGATGATTTTGTCAATCTGCACTTCATTTGCAACTCTTGGATGAGCAGGTTGACGTGGCTGAGGATTTTCTTCAGCACCATTTTCTTCAGGTGTATCAGCATGAATGTCTTCATTGATTGGAATGACTTCCTCAGTTGGTTGAGGATTTTCTTCAGTGGGTACTACATCCTCAGTAGCCTTCAACTTAATGGATTCCTCAGGAGACTTTTCATCTAGCACAGAAGGCAGGTGCTCTCTTTGCGAGCCGTTAGTTTCATCGAACCGCACATCAATAGTTTCAACAACCTTGTGATGGTAGGTGTTGAAGACTCTGTAGGTGTGCGAGTCCTTTCCGTAACCAAGCATAAAACCTTCATGTGCTTTCGGTGCAAATTTAGAACTGTGGTGAGGATCTCTTATCCAGCATTTTGCATCGAAGACTTTGAGATAACTTACATTGGGTTTCTTGCCGGTTATGAGTTCATATGATGTCTTCTTGAGGAATTTGTGAAGATATACCCTGTTGATGATGTGGCATGCTGTATCAATTGCCTCAGGCCAGAAGCGACGAGGAGTCTTGTATTCATCAAGCATGGTGTGAGCCATCTCAACAAGAGTCCTGTTCTTGCGCTCCACGACGCCGTTCTGCTGAGGAGTATATGGGGCAGATAGCTCATGAGTAATACCAAGTTCATCAAGATATTCATCAAGATTGGTGTTCTTGAACTCAGTCCCGTTATCACTCTTGATATGCTTGATCTTGACGCCGAAGTTTGTTGAGGCTCTTGAAGCAAATCGTCTGAAGACATCCTGCACTTCAGACTTGTACAGAATAATATGCACCCAAGTGTAATGAGAGTAATCATCAACAATGACAAAGCCATACAAACTTGAAGCATTTGTTAGTGTGGAATAATGAGTGGGGCCAAAGAGGTCCATGTGAAGCAATTCAAAAGGTCGAGTCGTGGTCATGATTGTCTTCGAGGGATGCTTGGATCTGGTCATCTTCCCAGACTCACAAGCACCACAGAGGTGATCCTTGAGGAATTTGACACCTTCAATGCCAATGCCATGCTTTTTCTTCACGAGCGTGTGCAAGTTCCTCATACCAGCATGTCCAAGTCGTCGATGCCACAACCAGCCTTCTGAGGACTTTGCAAGTAGGCACGTGGCAGGCTGAGGACCTGTAGAGAAATCAACAATATACAAGTCTCCTCTCCTAAAGCCTTCGAAGACTTTGGAATGGTCAGATTCCATGATGACAACACAACGATATTTTCCAAGGATGACAACCATATCAAGATCACAAAGCATTGAGACAGACATGAGGTTGAACCCGAGGGATTCGACAAGCATCACCTTGTCCATGTGTCGGTCCTTGGAGATTGCAACCTTACCTAGACCCAATACCTTGCTTTTTTCCTTTGTCAGCGTAGGTGATATGCTTCAGATGAGATGGGGCAAGTGGCATATTCATCAATAGACTCTTGTCACCAGTCATGTGGTTGGTGCATCCACTATCGAGGACCCACTCAGTAGTTTTTGGAGTTTTATCCTGCAGATGAATTAGTACAACTTACGAACTCATATGCTTCAGAGTGAAGAATATGACATCAAATTCATCAGGCAGAATTTCATCACACAACATAGTAAATAAAGCAGTGTGAGGACGTGAGAAATGAGGAACTCATTTCTGCATGATTAGCTTGCGTCCTTTCAAGCATTTCCTCAGGTCTCCAGCAAATTCATCAGACGTTCAAGTTCGTCTGGAGACCTGACCCTGCATAAGAAGTTAGTTCAATTTCTTCACCACCCACATCTGGAGGGGTGGAAAAGAGTTCATCATTCTGCGAGCTCCATATGAAAAGGGAGGAATTGAAGCTACTGCACTTCGTTTCACAGGACTAGGGTTAGAGTACTCGTATGAATAAGCAGAGAAATTCTTCGAGGACTTATGAACATAATGATTTGAAGAATAATGCACATATTCAGAACTATTAGATTTTTCCTGCGAAACAGATGCATTAGCACGAGAATGATACTTTTGACCATTTGAGGAATTTGGTCCAAGTGAAGACTTTGGTTCATATGAGGAATTTGATCTGGGGTTCCTTTTCTTCATGGGTGGTGTCGTGAGGACATTCACTTGAAGACTTTCCAAGCAGCTCTTAGGAACCCAGATTTTCCTCATAGGTGAACCGTTCCTGCAGTTAGTTCCAACAAATCTGGCAAATACTTCACCTTTCTGATTTTTGAAGAATTTGTAGTTGGAGTCAAGTGACTCATCAAAGGAATATGAAGTTTCACAAGTAAAGCCAGATAAAGTGGATGGATCCAAAGGAGGTCCTTTTGCAGCAACCCATGAGGTTTTGGGGTACTACTCAGGTGTCCAGTAGGATCCATCAGCATTGAGTTTCCTCTAAAATGCAATACCCTCTTTCCTAGGGTTCCTGTTCAGAATCTGCTTTTTGAGCACATCGCAAAGGGTTTGATGCCCTTTGAGACTTTTGTACATGCCTGTCACATACAATTCCTTCAACCCTGCATTTTCGTCAGTGATACTTGTGGTATCCTCAGATGAGGAATTTGTGACCACGGGGATAGTTGAAGAATTTGCAGCAATAGAAGCATTTGAACATTCAGGTGAAGAATTAGTAGTTTCACGTTCGATACATTTCATACATGGTGGAACAAATTCTTCCTGAGCGGTACTGATCTGTTGAGCGAGTAAGGAATCGTTTTCCCTTTGGAGATCCTCATGAGCCACTCTTAGTTTCTCAAGATCTTGCTTTCTTTGAAGACATTCATAAGAAAGCTTCTCGTGGTCAACTAAGAGAGCATTATGATGACTCTGAAGGTTATCATACTTTGTCTGAAGACTTTTGAGATCATCAGACAGAGTTTGAGTCCGATCCACTTCCTCATTCAACAGATCATCGCTTTTGTCTAGCAATTTCTGAAGCTTTTCAAGTGCACTTTGTTGCTTAGTGGCAATTTTAGCAAGTTTGGCATAGCTAGGTTTCACATATTCATCAGATTCACCTTCACTTGATTCAGAAGAAGAGTGATGCTTGTGTACCTTGGAACCTTTTGCCATGAAGCAGTAAGTGGGAGCATATTCATCGTTGCTGACGTCAGAGTCGTTGGAGTGGTCATTGTCTTCATCGTTGAAGATGGACTTGCTGACGAAAGCAGTGGCGAGAGCAAGGCTAGCAACACCAGAGTCAGACTCCTCCTCAGATTCTTCCTCTTCTTCATATTCTTCAGATTCTACTTCAGAATCCATTTCCTTGCCAATGAAAGCCCGAGCCTTTCTGGAACCATTCTTCTTGTGCGATGAGGACTTTGAAGATGAGGACTTTGAAGTTGAGGACTTTGAAGATTTCTTCTTTTTCTTCGAGTCATCAGAACTGTAGTCCTTGTATTTCTTCTTCTTTGATTCTTTTTCCCAGAGAGGACAGTCAGAGATAAAGTGACCGGACTTCTTGCATTTGTGACAAGTTCTCTTCTTGTAGTCGCTTCAGGAATCTGATTTCCTCAAACCACTTTTTGATGACTTTCCAAATTGGCCTCTCCTTGGGAACTTCTGGAATTTTCTCACAAGCATTGCCAGCTCCTGACTCAGTTCTTCAGGATCACCAAGGCTGCTATCAGAATCTTCGTCTTCGGATGAGGAAATTGCTTTTGCCTTCAGAGCATGAGATCTTCCATAGCTTGGTCCGTAGAGGTCTCTCTTCTCAGCTTGTTGGAATTCATGAGTATTGAGTCTCTCAAGTATATCAGCAGGATCAAGTGACTTGTAGTCTCCACGTTCTTGAATCATCAAAGCCAGAGTATCGAATGAGGAATCAAGAGATCTTAGCAGTTTCTTCACCACCTCATGGTCGGTGATGTCAGTGGCACCCAGAGCTTGAAGCTCGTTGGAGATATCAGTGAGACGATCAAAAGTTTGCTGAACATTTTCATTGTCGAGTCTTTTGAAGCGATTGAAGAGATTGCGAAGAACATCAACACGGGAGTCACGTTGAGTGGAAACACCTTCATTGACTTTGGACAGCCTATCCCAGATAAGCTTAGCAGTCTCCAAAGCACTCACTCTGCCATACTGACCTTTGCTCAGATGGCCACAGATGATATTCTTCGCTTGAGAATCGAGTTGCTTGAATTTCTTCGCATCAGCAGCAGTAACAGTCGGAGATGTGCGGGGAACACCATTTTCCACTGTTGGGGAACGTTGCATGGGAAACAAAAAATTTCCTACGCACACACAAGATCTATCCATGGTGATGAGCATCTACGAGAGGGAGAGTGAATCTACATACCCTTGTAGATCGCTAAGCGGAAGCGTTAAGAAACGCGGTTGATGTAGTCGAACGTCTTCGCGATCCAAATCGCAAGTCGTCCCTCGATCCGATCACGAACTAGTGCCGAACGGACGGCACCTCCGCGTTCTACACACGTACGGCTTGATGACGCCTTCACCTCCTCGATCCAGCGAGCGATGGTGAAGTAGTAGATGAGTTCCGGCAGCACGACGGCGTGGTGATGGTGGTGAGGAACAATCTCTGCAGGGCTTCGCCAAGCACTACGGAGATTATGACGGGAGAACTAGAGGGTTAGGGTTGCCGACACACGGCTTGGGAAATCTTGATGTGTCCCGTGTGCTAGCCCTGCCCCTCTATTTATATGTTGAGCCCTGGGGTCTAAACTTGGAGAGAAAACCTACACAAGGTCGGTTTTGCCCGCACAAGGTCGGTTTGGCCCGCACGGAAAGAGTCCAACTCGGATCCCAGCAGTATCGCGTACAAGCGGTAGTACCGCTTACGATAAGCGGTAGTACCGCTTACGATAAGCGGTAGTACCGCTTACGATAAGCGGTAGTACCGCCTGTAGCGGTAGTACCGCTTACGATAAGCGGTAGTACCACCCCAGACGCCAGCAAAACTTCCTTTTGCACCTTGCCTAAGCCTCGTGGGCTTTACCCCTTGGCCCAAATAAAGTGTTCTCGTACCCGAACATTTCGGGAAACATCCGGAACCCCTTCCGGTGAATTCCGGAACCCTTCCGGAGATCAAAACACTATTATCACATATATCAATCTTTACCTCCGGACTCTTCCGGAGATCCTCGTCATGCCCGGGATCTTATCCGGGACTCCGAACAACCTTCGGTCACCAACAAAATAACTCAACTATACTAATCGTCACCAAACGTTAAGTGTGTAGACCCTGCGGGTTCGAGAACTATGTAGTCATGACCGAGACACCTCTACGATCAATAACCAATAGCGGGACCTGGATGCCCATATTGGCTCCTACATATTCTACGAAGATCTTTATCGGTCGAACCTCTATGTCAAGGATTCAGTTAATCCCGTATGTTGTTCCCTTTGTTCTTCGGTATGTTACTTGCCCGAGATTCGATCATCGGTATCTCTATACCTATTTCAATCTCGTTACCGGCAAGTCTCTTTACTCGTTCCGTAATACAAGATCTCGTGGCTAACACTTTAGTCACATTGCTTGCAAGGCTCATTGTGATGTTGTATTACCGAGTGGGCCCTGAGATACCTCTCCGTCACACGGAGTAACAAATCCCAGTCTTGATCCATGCCAACCCAACAGACATCCTCGGAGATACCTGTAGAGCACCTTTATAGTCACCCAGTTACGTTGCGACGTTTGATACACACAAGGTACTCCTCCGATGTCAGGGAGTTGTATGATCTCATGGTCATAGGAACAGATACTTGACATGCAGAAAACAATAGCAATAAACTGATATGATCATATGCTACGTTTATAGTTTGGGTCTTGTCCATCACATCATTCTCCTAATGATGTGATCCCGTTATCAAATGACATCTCATGTCCATGGCTAGGAAACCTTCACCATCTTTTGATCAACGAGCTAGTCAACTAGAGGCTTACTAGGGACACAGTGTTGTCTATGTACCCACACATGTATTTGAGTTTCCAATCAATACAATTATAGCATGGATAATAAACGATTATCATGAACAAGGAAATATAATAATAACTTATTTATTATTGCCTCTAGGGCATATTTCCAACATCCACAACATACCAGAGATCGTTGTCAATAGCTTCAAGATGCAAGCGCATCTTGTTCTTCCAGTAGGGGTAGTCCGTCCCATCGAAGGTAGGACAGCCTGCGGAAACCTTGATCATACCTGCAGTCGACATAACTAGAACAACAGGTGGTTAAACCAAAATCACACAGAACAAGGGAGTACCTTGCTCTGATACCAATTGAAAGTGCGTTATATCGACTAGAGGGGGTGAATAGGCGATTTTTACAAATTCATCACTGAGGAATTTCAACTTGAGGAATTTGAAATGTGATGAATAACTAGCAGCGAAATAAGTACTCAAGTGCATACGAAGCATAGCGATCACATAGTCATCATGATGAAATAAAGCATGCACAGATTACAGATGGCGTGATACAGGATAAGCAGGTGAGGAACAAGGTAGCTTGAAGAATTTGAGGTGAGGAAATTGAGAAAGTTTTCAGTCAAATTCTTCAAATAGTAACGATCAATTTCATCAACAAGTATACGAGGAACTTAAAGGGTTGAGGAAATAGAACCAGGTAGCTCGATGAAGACAATGATTTGATGACCCGGTTCCAACTGCTGTGACAGTCGTACGTCTGGTTTGGAGCGGCCTGGTATTTAAACCAGAGGACACACAGTCCTTACCGTATTCTCCTTGAGCTAAGGTCACACAGACCTCGCCCAACACTCGTGGTAAGTCTTCAGGGTAGACTTCCAAAACCCTCACAAACTGGTCACCCGGCGATCCACAATTGACTGTTGGATGCTCTAGACCATGGTCACTTTGTGATCCCCAATTGACCGCAGGATGCACTAGACCATGACGCCTAACCGTCTAGAAGATACACAGTCTTCAAAGGTAACAAGCGTCGGTTCCACACAGGAACAATTTCTTCAATGATGCTCAATCACTTTGGGTTTGGTGGTTTGGTTTGGGGTTTTTCCTCACTGATGATTTTCTCTCAAAGTCCTCGAGGAATGGGATGCTCTCAAATGACAAGTGTCAGTTCTCTCTCGGAGCAGCCAACCAACTAGTGGTTGTGGGGGGTGGCTATCTATAGCCAGGGTGCAACCCGACATGATAAGACATAAATGCCCCCAATGATATGACCGTTATGTGGATAGGATGATTGGGGACAGCTGGCACTTAGCACAGCAACGGTCGGAATTTCGAACTATGAAAGTCCTCAGGCTTATCATATTCCTCACTTGTAGGCAATTCGCACTGGCAAAATCCTAACTCCTCAGTCAGACCAATTTCCTTAGAGACCAGAAGATCATCGTCTCTGTCACTGAAGAACTTGACTGAACTGCAAGAGATTTCCAAAGGCTTCACTCGAAGGATTGGATAGGTTGAGGCTTTTGAGTTGAGCATCAGTTGGAAATTTTCCTTAGTATTACCTCGGCCCCCTTTAACAGTACGGTGTTTCCTATGACTCAAAGAAAGGAAATGAAACTATGAAAAAAAAAGTCTTCACGCTTCATAGTCCTCGTTCATATCTTCAAGGTCACACCAACTTCTTCTTTTTCAAAGTCTTCAGGGAATACCAAAGTCTTCAGTTGAAGACATACATTTTTAGGGGTCGATAATCTCTGAATGTATCAAACTCCTCAGCGACTTATAGAGCCTGTGTACACTTACAAACGCATTAGTCTCTTAACCTATAAGTATTCAATACACCAAAATCACTAAGGGGCACTAGATGCACTAACAATCTCCCCCTTTTTGGTGATTGATGACAAATAGGTTAAGTTTTCAACGGGGATAATAATATGAAGTGTAAGTACTGAGTTTGAGGAATTTGATTGCAAGATACAGAAGAACTCCCCCTGAAGATGTGCATATTTGAGGAATTTGCTTTGGACTGCAAATGCACATGGCAGGTTAAAGTCATGGAGAACTCCCCCTATATCTTGTAATCCATACACGCATTTAATATATATCATGAGGAAATTGAAATGCATGATGGAAAATGGGGTCTGAGGAAGTTCAGCATGCGTGCATTAAGATAACTTGAGGAAATAGCATGCGGAAAGCAGTTCGAAAGCATCAGACCACCATCGGACTTAAGTTTACAACTCAACCAACAAAAGCTTCAGAAGAGCGAGAGTTGTAACTTAAACAAAAACAGCCCATATATAGAGACCTGCTTGAAGACTAACTCAAATTTTCTCCCCCTTTGTCATCGAAGACCAAAAGGGACGGAAAAATGAGGACTAACGCCCCTGAAGAATTTCATCTTGAAGGTGGTGGAGGAGCGCCAGCGTTGTCGGGGTCGTTCGTTGATGTAGGGCCTGCAGCAGTGTCGTCAATATCCTTAGCTTCATCCGCCTGGCGTGATGAAGAATATGAGCTTGTAACCAGCTGAGGAACTTGAACTTTCTTCCATTTCTTCCTTGGAGGGATGGACCAATCAAAGTCCTGCTGAAATTCCATCTCCTTGAGTTCTTCAGGAGTCTTGAGGTGAGACAGGATGGCCCATGTGCGGTCAAAGACTTCATGAAGATAATAGTGGTTCTTCCTCACAGAGCTGTGCGTGATAGTCATGTCTCGAAGAAGTGAACCAAACTGACGTTTTACCCACTTGTGATTGCGATCAATCTTCTGATGAAGACTTAGAAGAAGCTCTCGATCAGTCATCACACGAGGGGCAGTTTCTTGAGAATTTTGCGCTGAGGCTTTTGCGGCAGAATCTTGGGTAGCAGTGTCATCATTGGTGGAATAGGATGCAGCTTTGCGAAACTGACCATCCAATGGATGAGTACCTTCATCAATGACAGCTTTGCCTTTACCCTCAACTGAGGAAAATGAGCTCTTGAGGACTTCAATTGGAGGTAGAAAGCTGAAGTGATTCTGAAAGTCAGCCTTGAATGGAAGAGAAGACCTTGATCTGATGAATTTCATGATCCAGGGAGCGTAAGGCTTCAATTCAAATGGGGCTGAAGCTGCATTGGCCAAAGTCCTCATGAAGAAATCATGGTAATTTACGGGAATCCCATGAATGATGTTGAATAGCATGTTCTTCATGATTCCCTCCACTTCTTCTTCTTCAGAATTGTGGCCCTTCTGAGGACTGAGGGTTTTGGTCAGAATGCGATAAACGGTCCTGGGCACATAGAGCAAATCCTTCACAAGGAAGGAAGTCCTTTGAGGTTGGCCCTGAGCCAATGGCTTCATCAGCACTTGCATCAAGTGATTGGGCAGTTCAGTTTCATCATAGATGCAGCGTGCTCCTTCTGAAGGAATTGCTATTGGCACAGCCTAAAGCAATTCAGTGGCTGGGGCAGTGTAGTGAGTAGATCCAGTCATCCAGTCCAGAATCCATGAATTGACATCAGAAGCATCACCCGAGATATGCAAGGTTGCATAGAATTGAAGAATTAGCTCTTCATTCCAGTCGCATATGTCAACGCAGAAGGGAAGGAGTCCAGCATCATGAAGAACTGCGAGCACAGGTGTGAAGCACGGAATGGATTCCATATCCACATGAGGAATTTGCTGATGCTCGAAGACTTTCTCTTTGTCAAATAGTACTGATGCATAGAAATTCATCTGCGAAGGGGTCCAGAATCTTGTGCGACCGGTCCTTGCTGAGTCATAAGGATTTGGCCCGATGAAGAAAATGTGCTCGTTGAAGAAATTGGTCTTGATGAATTTGGGGCGCTTTGAGCCTTTGAGGGGCAACTTTGGCTTCGGCTGAAGATTTGGCTTGAAGCGGCCCACAATGTCCTTAATCATAGGAGGAACTTCTTCAGATTGAGGAATTTGAACAGCAGTTTCCTCATTTGCGGTTTGAGCAGCAATTTCTTCAGCTGATGCAGCTGGAATTTCTTCAGTCTCGGCTGGAGACTGAGGAATTTGAGTAATTGGTGTGGTCATTGGAGAATTTGGGTGTGCAGCTTCCCAATATTCATCATTGATTAGAGGAGTTGTGTTGCCAATGTCCACGACCTCTTCCATTTCTTCAACGCCGGCCTCTTCAGCAGTCAATGATACCAGTGGAGTTGAAGCATTTGCTTCCACTTCAATTTCTTCAACAATCTGCTCTGTTGAAGCAGCAGAATGAACTTCTTCATCATCAACATTTGGAATGTCATACTCGACACAAAATGGAACTATTTCATAGCCAGGTACTGAGGAGATTGGGGTTGCATCAATGGGTTCAGTTGAAGAACTTGGCAGTGTCTTCAATTTCTTCACCGCTGAGGAATCTGAAGTTGATGCTTTTCTTTTATTAGCAGCAATTTTCTCCGCAGCCTTTGTTTTCTTCGCTTCTGATGCAGAAGGAAGGTTGATGTTCTTCACCCTTGAGGACTTTGCAATTTCAGCAGAGGGTGAAGGTGGAGCAGTTTCTTCAGGAACAACTGATGCAGTCGCCCTAGTGGTCTCAATTTCATCAGGCGCAGCAAAAGCTTCAGCTGGCCTGGCAGTTTCTTCAGGCGCAACAGTGGAGGTTGCCCTAACAGGTTCTTCAGCAGCCTGAATTTCTTCAGCTGCGCATGCAGTTTCTTCAGCAGGCTGAGCAGATTCTTCAGCCTGAGGAATTTGTTGTTGCAATTGAGCTGCAACCCTTGAGTTGTGATCTTTAACTGCAGCTTGGGCTGCCCTGACAAATCTTACTTTGGTGCCCTTCCATTCAGCATCATATTTTGCTTGTGCATCAGTCAGGCAGCGAATCTCAGACTGAACTGTGATGAGTTGAGTAGGAGTCAAATTCATCACATTGTTCTTCAGGAACTTTTCTTTTCTGGCCCTGCTCCTCTTAGCTCTCTGAGCTTGATCTCTCTTCCATTTTTCTTCAGCAATGAAGTGGGTGAGGACATGGTCAACACCAAGAGGTAACTTCAGTGAGGAAAGTGGAGTGCTGGGATCCTCATGCCATATGTCAATGAAGTTGAGGATCATCTTTGGATCCAGCATAAGAGGAACAGAGCTGCCCTTAGCTATTGCAGCTCTCTGCTGACTGTTTCTGATGATTTCTTCCAATTCTTCATTAGTAGCATCATCATTATCCTCAGACCCTGAGGGTACATTCACAGTAACTTGGCTTTTGTGAGGACTTGGTCTCTGACCTCGTCCAGCAGTTCTCTTTATCTTCATCAAGGTAGGACTTGTTGAAGACTGTTCTTGGGCTGAGGAACTTGCAGAGGCCCCTGAAGCAATTGATAAGCCAGTAGTCCTCTGACATGTTGTAAGATTTACACGTGTTGAGGACTTTGCAGCAGCAGCTGATGATTGTGCAGCTACTGAAGGCATTGCAGTGGCCTTTGAAGAATTTGCATGAGTATTTTGCAGTGAGGATTTTGAAGTTGAGGACTTTGACTTCACTGCAGATTTCTTCACTAATGATTTCTTCGGAGTACTATCAGAGGCTCTGGCAGAGGCAGCAGCAGCAGCAGCAAAATCTTCATTGAATTTCTTCACTGCAGCTTTGGCAGTTCTCTGAAGTTTGTGTTGATGCTTTGCCCATTCATCTGGAAAGTCTTCACCACGAGCAACGCTAGTGGGATCGATTTCTTGACCATCAGCAGGAGGAGCCCTTTTGCAAGGAGGTTTGAGGGCGAATTTCTTCATATACTTGGGAGTGACATAGCGATAGTCTCTCCACTCCTTTGCCCACCTCCATTCAATTCTTTGAATTCTGATTTTCCTTTGCTCTTTCGTTTCTTTGCCATGAATGGCCTCATCTGGAGTACAGTAACCAGCATACAAATCCTCAGGTATCTCAAAAGCAGTGTTCTGTTCAGCCTTCTTTCCACCCTTCTGAGGTCTTTTACCATCTGCCATTTTCTTCACTTGATGACTTTGAACTCTTGATGATTCTGAAGATGTATACAGTTTTTCCTCAAGAAACGCTGCAAATGAGTTAAGTTGATGAGAACCTAGTGATTCATCAGCAGACATTTGTACCTGTGAACAGAGTATAGGTGCGAGGAATTTGAAGAGGTCATATGCATTCTCAGAAATTTTTCAAAATACATCAAGTTGAGGATTTTGACCATTGATGTCTTGAGGAATTTCACTAAGTGTTCTTTGTCTTAGGTTCTAGAGTTGTGCGAATATGTAGATCCACACAATTGAAGAATCTTGAAGAAAATCATAACTTAGAAAAAAACATCAAGGGATTGAAACATGTAAGGTGCTTAAGAAGATGATTCTTGAAGAAAAAAAAATCTTTTGAGGATTTTGTGGAAGACATGAAGATCAAACAAGGGCAGTAAAATTAGACTTTATTTACCCTGTTGAAGAACACGACGAACAGAGAGATGAAATCTGGGAAGTTCGTCCGTCTAGATCTCTCACGCCCTAGCTTGGCAGAGGGAGACAGCTACAGCGGCGGCGGGGTGAAGACTTCCGCGGCCGATGCAAGTACGGCGACGGCGAGGTCGAGGCAGTGAAGCTCTTCCTCTCCGGCGGCGATGATTTTAGCGGCGGCGCTAGGTTTGAGCTCGGGAGAGATGGGAGTGAGGAGTAACTCGAGCACAGTGAAGGGGAGGGGGTATATATAGTGGCAGTAAAAACGAATCGGCCCGAAGATTTTGGACCAGATTACCCCTGACCCTTGCTCTCCACGCGACAGGTGTCACCCACGTTCTGAGTAGTGGAGATAGTGGGGGGTCGTGGCTTATCCAGACGTGGGAATAGGAACTGTTTGAGCGGGAAGCGCCGAAAATTTTGATAGTGAAAATTTTAAAGTTTCCGTTCGCAAATTCTTCAGCTGTCAAGGATACAGTGAAGACTTTGAACGAGTTTCAAAGTAGAACGCATATGAAGAATTTGTGAACAGACTGGGTTGAGTTTAGCATAGAGGGGGAACGGGTCCGATCACATTCACTTAGATGAAAATCAACTTGAAGAATTAGCAATAAGTAAATGTTGTTGAGGACATTGAAAACTCAAATATATATATATATATATATATATATATATATATATATATATATATAGTCAATGAAGAACATCAGTTTCACTGTTTGAAGAATTTGAAAAGTGGAGGAATTTGCAAACTTGAGGAATTTGAAAATTTGAAGAATTTGCAAAATGATGAAAAACTCAACTCTGAAGAATTTCAACTATTGTTGGTGGCGTGATCCACCGTATAAGAATGATGATTTCAGACACCGCGTACAATTGTCGTAGGGTTCTGAGAATCAAATTCTTCGTTAATTTCTTCACACTTAGAGAGTTATTCTTCATTGATTGAAGAAAAACGTTACTTCGTGTGTTGCACATCAAAGTCATCAATTTTGCATAAGTGTTAGGATGTGTGTCCTTTCAAAGAACATTCGAAGATTCTAAGATATTTAGCTCACACCGCAACTTGCAAAATCTCTTTTCATCCAAGGGCTTAGTGAAGATATCGGCCAGTTGTTCTTCAGTGGGGATGTGATCGATGGAGATGTCGCCCTTGAGTACATGATCTCGAAGAAAATGATGACGAATCTGGATGTGCTTGGTCTTGGAGTGCTGAACTGGGTTGTAAGCAATCTTGATAGCGCTCTCATTGTCGCAGTAGAGAGGCACATTCTTCACCTTGATGCCATAGTCCTTGAGGGTTTGCTTCATCCACAGCACCTAAGCGCAGCATGAACCAGCAGCAATGTGCTCAGCTTCAGCAGTAGAAAGTGACACGCAGTTCTGCTTCTTCGAGGACCAACAGACTAAGGATCGTCCGAGGAAATGACATGTGCCTGAGGTTGACTTGCGATCCACACGATCTCCAGCATAGTCAGCATCTGAGTATCCGACGAGGTGAAGATTTGAGCCCTTGGGATACCATAATCCAAGCGTTGGTGTGTGAGCTAAGTATCGAAGAATATGTTTCACAGCCTTATGGTGTGATTCCTTCGGTGTTGCTTGGAATCGGGCACACATGCAAACACTCAGCATAATATCAGGCCTAGATGCACACAGATACAATAAAGAGCCAATCATGGAGCGGTATACCTTCTGATCGAAATCTTTACCATTTTCGTCAGTGCAGAGGTGGCCTTTTGAAGGCATTGGAGTTTTGACGCCTTTGCATTCGTGCATGTTGAATTTTCTCAGCACATCCTTGAGGTATTTCTCTTGTGAGATGAAGATGCCATTGTCTTGCTGACGAATTTGAAGACCTAAGAAGAATTTCAACTCTCCCATCATAGACATTTGATATTCTTCACTCATCATATAGGCAAATTCATCACTGTAATGTTTGTCAGTACAGCCAAAGATAATATCGTCGACATATATTTGGCATATGAACAGTTCATTGTCATAGGATTTGGTGAAAAGAGTTGGGTCGAGTGAACCGGGTTTGAAGCCTTTCTTCATGAGGAATTCCTTCAGAGTGTCATACCACGCCCGAGGGGCCTGCTTGAGGCCATAGAGGGCCTTGTTGAGTCTGAAGACTTTGTCAGGATGCTTAGGATCTTCAAAACCTGGGGGTTGAGCAACATATACTTGTTCCTCAAGCTTACCATTGAGGAATGCACTTTTCACATCCATTTGATATAAAGTGATATCATGATGGTTAGCATAAGCAAGCAATATGCGAATAGCTTCAAGTCTAGCAACAGGTGCAAAAGTTTCATCAAAGTCAATTCCTTCAACCTGTGCGAGGATCTGGCCGCATGACAAGTTCCGACACGTTGTTGAGCTTGAATTGATGCAATTCCTCTTGCATAGCTTGAATCCACTCAGGCTCCTTGAAAGCTTCATCAACTTTGGTGGGCTCTATCATAGAGACAAAAGCAAAATGCCCACAAAAGTTAGTCAGATGTGAAGCTCTTGAGCGAGTGAGAGGACCTGGTGCATTGATTTTGTCGATGATTTTGTCAATCTGCACTTCATTTGCAACTCTTGGATGAGCAGGTTGACGTGGCTGAGGATTTTCTTCAGCACCATTTTCTTCAGGTGTATCAGCATGAATGTCTTCATTGATTGGAATGACTTCCTCAGTTGGTTGAGGATTTTCTTCAGTGGGTACTACATCCTCAGTAGCCTTCAACTTAATGGATTCCTCAGGAGACTTTTCATCTAGCACAGAAGGCAGGTGCTCTCTTTGCGAGCCGTTAGTTTCATCGAACCGCACATCTATAGTTTCAACAACCTTGTGATGGTAGGTGTTGAAGAGTCTGTAGGTGTGCGAGTCCTTTCCGTAACCAAGCATAAAACCTTCATGTGCTTTCGGTGCAAATTTAGAACTGTGGTGAGGATCTCTTATCCAGCATTTTGCATCGAAGACTTTGAGATAACTTACATTGGGTTTCTTGCAGGTTATGAGTTCATATGATGTCTTCTTGAGGAATTTGTGAAGATATACCCTGTTGATGATGTGGCATGCTGTATCAATTGCCTCAGGCCAGAAGCGACGAGGAGTCTTGTATTCATCAAGCATGGTGCGAGCCATCTCAACAAGAGTCCTGTTCTTGCGCTCCACGACGCCGTTCTGCTGAGGAGTATATGGGGCAGATAGCTCATGAGTAATACCAAGTTCATCAAGATATTCATCAAGATTGGTGTTCTTGAACTCAGTCCCGTTATCACTCTTGATATGCTTGATCTTGACGCCGAAGTTTGTTGAGGCTCTTGAAGCAAATCGTCTGAAGACATCCTGCACTTCAGACTTGTACAGAATAATATGCACCCAAGTGTAATGAGAGTAATCATCAACAATGACAAAGCCATACAAACTTGAAGCATTTGTTAGTGTGGAATAATGAGTGGGGCCAAAGAGGTCCATGTGAAGCAATTCAAAAGGTCGAGTCGTGGTCATGATTGTCTTCGAGGGATGCTTGGATCTGGTCATCTTCCCAGACTCACAAGCACCACAGAGGTGATCCTTGAGGAATTTGACACCTTCAATGCCAATGCCATGCTTTTTCTTCACGAGCGTGTGCAAGTTCCTCATACCAGCATGTCCAAGTCGTCGATGCCACAACCAGCCTTCTGAGGACTTTGCAAGTAGGCACGTGGCAGGCTGAGGACCTGTAGAGAAATCAACAATATACAAGTCTCCTCTCCTAAAGCCTTCGAAGACTTTGGAATGGTCAGATTCCATGATGACAACACAACGATATTTTCCAAGGATGACAACCATATCAAGATCACAAAGCATTGAGACAGACATGAGGTTGAACCCGAGGGATTCGACAAGCATCACCTTGTCCATGTGTCGGTCCTTGGAGATTGCAACCTTACCTAGACCCAATACCTTGCTTTTTTCCTTTGTCAGCGTAGGTGATATGCTTCAGATGAGATGGGGCAAGTGGCATATTCATCAATAGACTCTTGTCACCAGTCATGTGGTTGGTGCATCCACTATCGAGGACCCACTCAGTAGTTTTTGGAGTTTTATCCTGCAGATGAATTAGTACAACTTACGAACTCATATGCTTCAGAGTGAAGAATATGACATCAAATTCATCAGGCAGAATTTCCTCACACAACATAGTAAATAAAGCAGTGTGAGGACGTGAGAAATGAGGAACTCATTTCTGCATGATTAGCTTGCGTCCTTTCAAGCATTTCCTCAGGTCTCCAGCAAATTCATCAGAGGTTCAAGTTCGTCTGGAGACCTGACCCTGCATAAGAAGTTAGTTCAATTTCTTCACCACCCACATCTGGAGGGGTGGCAAAGAGTTCATCATTCTGCGAGCTCCATATGAAAAGGGAGGCATTGAAGCTACTACACTTCGTTTCACAGGACTAGGGTTAGAGTACTCATATGAATAAGCAGAGAAATTCTTCGAGGACTTATGAACATAATGATTTGAAGAATAATGCACATATTCAGAACTATTAGATTTTTCCTGCGAAACAGATGCATTAGCACGAGAATGATACTTTTGACCATTTGAGGAATTTGGTCCAAGTGAAGACTTTGGTTCATATGAGGAATTTGATCTGGGGTTCCTTTTCTTCATGGGTGGTGTCGTGAGGACATTCACTTGAAGACTTTCCAAGCAGCTCTTAGGAACCCAGATTTTCCTCATAGGTGAACCGTTCCTGCAGTTAGTTCCAACAAATCTGGCAAATACTTCACCTTTCTGATTTTTGAAGAATTTGTAGTTGGAGTCAAGTGACTCATCAAAGGAATATGAAGTTTCACAAGTAAAGCCAGATAAAGTGGATGGATCCAAAGGAGGTCCTTTTGCAGCAACCCATGAGGTTTTGGGGTACTGCTCAGGTGTCCAGTAGGATCCATCAGCATTGAGTTTCCTCTCAAATGCAATACCCTCTTTCCTAGGGTTCCTGTTCAGAATCTGCTTTTTGAGCACATCGCAAAGGGTTTGATGCCCTTTGAGACTTTTGTACATGCCTGTCACATACAATTCCTTCAACCCTGCATTTTCGTCAGTGATACTTGTGGTATCCTCAGATGAGGAATTTGTGACCACGGGGATAGTTGAAGAATTTGCAGCAATAGAAGCATTTGAACATTCAGGTGAAGAATTAGCAGTTTCACGTTCGATGCATTTCATACATGGTGGAACAAATTCTTCCTGAGCGATATTGATCTGTTGAGCCAGTAAGGAATCGTTTTCCCTTTGGAGATCCTCATGAGCCACTCTTAGTTTCTCAAGATCTTGCTTTCTTTGAAGAAATTCTTCAGAAAGCTTCTCATGGTCAACTCAGAGAGCATTATGATGACTCTGAAGGTTATCATACTTTGTCTGAAGACTTTTGAGATCATCAGACAGAGTTTGAGTCCGATCCACTTCCTCATTCAACAGATCATCGCTTTTGTCTAGCAATTTCTGAAGCTTTTCAAGTGCACTTTGTTGCTTAGTGGCAATTTTAGCAAGTTTGGCATAGCTAAGTTTCACATATTCATCAGATTCACCTTCACTTGATTCAGAAGAAGAGTGATGCTTGTGTACCTTGGAACCTTTTGCCATGAAGCAGTAAGTGGGAGCATATTCATCGTTGCTGACGTCAGAGTCGTTGGAGTGGTCATTGTCTTCATCGTTGAAGATGGACTTGCTGACGAAAGCAGTGGCGAGAGCAAGGCTAGCAACACCAGAGTCAGACTCCTCCTCAGATTCTTCCTCTTCTTCATATTCTTCAGATTCTACTTCAGAATCCATTTCCTTGCCAATGAAAGCCCGAGCCTTTCTGGAACCATTCTTCTTGTGCGATGAGGACTTTGAAGATGAGGACTTTGAAGTTGAGGACTTTGAAGATTTCTTCTTTTTCTTCGAGTCATCAGAACTGTAGTCCTTGTATTTCTTCTTCTTTGATTCTTTTTCCCAGAGAGGACAGTCAGAGATAAAGTGACCGGACTTCTTGCATTTGTGACAAGTTCTCTTCTTGTAGTCGCTTCAGGAATCTGATTTCCTCAAACCACTTTTTGATGACTTTCCAAATTGGCCTCTCCTTGGGAACTTCTGGAATTTTCTCACAAGCATTGCCAGCTTCTGACTCAGTTCTTCAGGATCACCAAGGCTGCTATCAGAATCTTCGTCTTCGGATGAGGAAATTGCTTTTGCCTTCAGAGCATGAGATCTTCCATAGCTTGGTCCGTAGAGGTCTCTCTTCTCAGCTTGTTGGAATTCATGAGTATTGAGTCTCTCAAGTATATCAGCAGGATCAAGTGACTTGTAGTCTCCACGTTCTTGAATCATCAAAGCCAGAGTATCGAATGAGGAATCAAGAGATCTTAGCAGTTTCTTCACCACCTCATGGTCGGTGATGTCAGTGGCACCCAGAGCTTGAAGCTCGTTGGAGATATCAGTGAGACGATCAAAAGTTTGCTGAACATTTTCATTGTCGAGTCTTTTGAAGCGATTGAAGAGATTGCGAAGAACATCAACACGGGAGTCACGTTGAGTGGAAACACCTTCATTGACTTTGGACAGCCTATCCCAGATAAGCTTAGCAGTCTCCAAAGCACTCACTCTGCCATACTGACCTTTGCTCAGATGGCCACAGATGATATTCTTCGCTTGAGAATCGAGTTGCTTGAATTTCTTCACATCAGCAGCAGTAACAGTCGGAGATGTGCGGGGAACACCATTTTCCACTGTTGGGGAACGTTGCATGGGAAACAAAAAATTTCCTACGCACACACAAGATCTATCCATGGTGATGAGCATCTACGAGAGGGAGAGTGAATCTACATACCCTTGTAGATCGCTAAGCAGAAGCGTTAAGAAACGCGGTTGATGTAGTCGAACGTCTTCGCGATCCAAATCGCAAGTCGTCCCTCGATCCGATCACGAACTAGTGCCGAACGGACGGCACCTCCGCGTTCTACACACGTACGGCTTGATGACGCCTTCACCTCCTCGATCCAGCGAGCGATGGTGAAGTAGTAGATGAGTTCCGGTAGCACGACGGCGTGGTGATGGTGGTGAGGAACAATCTCTGCAGGGCTTCGCCAAGCACTACGGAGATTATGACGGGAGAACTAGAGGGTTAGGGTTGCCGACACACGGCTTGGGAAATCTTGATGTGTCCCGTGTGCTAGCCCTGCCCCTCTATTTATATGTTGAGCCCTGGGGTCTAAACTTGGAGAGAAAACCTACACAAGGTCGGTTTTGCCCGCACAAGGTCGGTTTGGCCCGCACGGAAAGAGTCCAACTCGGATCCCAGCAGTATCGCGTACAAGCGGTAGTACCGCTTACGATAAGCGGTAGTACCGCCTGTAGCGGTAGTACCGCTTACGATAAGTGGTAGTACCGCCTGTAGCGGTAGTACCGCTTACGATAAGCGGTAGTACCACCCCAGACGCCAGCAAAACTTCCTTTTGCACCTTGCCTAAGCCTCGTGGGCTTTACCCCTTGGCCCAAATAAAGTGTTCTCGTACCCGAACATTTCGGGAAACATCCGGAACCCCTTCCGGTGAATTCTGGAACCCTTCCGGAGATCAAAACACTATTATCACATATATCAATCTTTACCTCCGGACTCTTCCGGAGATCCTCGTCATGCCCGGGATCTTATCCGGGACTCCGAACAACCTTCGGTCACCAACAAAATAACTCAACTATACTAATCGTCACCAAACGTTAAGTGTGTAGACCCTGCGGGTTCGAGAACTATGTAGTCATGACCGAGACACCTCTACGATCAATAACCAATAGCGGGACCTGGATGCCCATATTGGCTCCTACATATTCTACGAAGATCTTTATCGGTCGAACCTCTATGTCAAGGATTCAGTTAATCCCGTATGTTGTTCCCTTTGTTCTTCGGTATGTTACTTGCCCGAGATTCGATCATCGGTATCTCTATACCTATTTCAATCTCGTTACCGGCAAGTCTCTTTACTCGTTCCGTAATACAAGATCTCGTGGCTAACACTTTAGTCACATTGCTTGCAAGGCTCATTGTGATGTTGTATTACCGAGTGGGCCCTGAGATACCTCTCCGTCACACGGAGTAACAAATCCCAGTCTTGATCCATGCCAACCCAACAGACATCCTCGGAGATACCTGTAGAGCACCTTTATAGTCACCCAGTTACGTTGCGACGTTTGATACACACAAGGTACTCCTCCGATGTCAGGGAGTTGTATGATCTCATGGTCATAGGAACAGATACTTGACATGCAGAAAACAATAGCAATAAACTGACACGATCATATGCTACGTTTATAGTTTGGGTCTTGTCCATCACATCATTCTCCTAATGATGTGATCCCGTTATCAAATGACATCTCATGTCCATGGCTAGGAAACCTTCACCATCTTTTGATCAACGAGCTAGTCAACTAGAGGCTTACTAGGGACACAGTGTTGTCTATGTACCCACACATGTATTTGAGTTTCCAATCAATACAATTATAGCATGGATAATAAACGATTATCATGAACAAGGAAATATAATAATAACTAATTTATTATTGCCTCTAGGGCATATTTCCAACATCCACAACATACCAGAGATCGTTGTCAATAGCTTCAAGATGCATGCGCATCTTGTTCTTCCAGTAGGGGTAGTCCGTCCCATCGAAGGTAGGACAGCCTGCGGAAACCTTGATCATACCTGCAGTCGACATAACTAGAACAACAGGTTGTTAAACCAAAATCACACAGAACAAGGGAGTACCTTGCTCTGATACCAATTGAAAGTGCGTTATATCGACTAGAGGGGGTGAATAGGCGATTTTTACAAATTCATCACTGAGGAATTTCAACTTGAGGAATTTGAAATGTGATGAATAACTAGCAGCGAAATAAGTACTCAAGTGCATACGAAGCATAGCGATCACATAGTCATCATGATGAAATAAAGCATGCACAGATTACAGATGGCGTGATACAGGATAAGCAGGTGAGGAACAAGGTAGCTTGAAGAATTTGAGGTGAGGAAATTGAGAAAGTTTTCAGTCAAATTCTTCAAATAGTAACGATCAATTTCATCAACAAGTATACGAGGAACTTAAAGGGTTGAGGAAATAGAACCAGGTAGCTCGATGAAGACAATGATTTGATGACCCGGTTCCAACTGCTGTGACAGTCGTACGTCTGGTTTGGAGCGGCCTGGTATTTAAACCAGAGGACACACAGTCCTTACCGTATTCTCCTTGAGCTAAGGTCACACAGACCTCGCCCAACACTCGTGGTAAGTCTTCAGGGTAGACTTCCAAAACCCTCACAAACTGGTCACCCGGCGATCCACAATTGACTGTTGGATGCTCTAGACCATGGTCACTTTGTGATCCCCAATTGACCGCAGGATGCACTAGACCATGACGCCTAACCGTCTAGAAGATACACAGTCTTCAAAGGTAACAAGCGTCGGTTCCACACAGGAACAATTTCTTCAATGATGCTCAATCACTTTGGGTTTGGTGGTTTGGTTTGGGGTTTTTCCTCACTGATGATTTTCTCTCAAAGTCCTCGAGGAATGGGATGCTCTCAAATGACAAGTGTCAGTTCTCTCTCGGAGCAGCCAACCAACTAGTGGTTGTGGGGGGTGGCTATCTATAGCCAGGGTGCAACCCGACATGATAAGACATAAATGCCCCCAATGATATGACCGTTATGTGGATAGGATGATTGGGGACAGCTGGCACTTAGCACAGCAACGGTCGGAATTTCGAACTATGAAAGTCCTCAGGCTTATCATATTCCTCACTTGTAGGCAATTCGCACTGGCAAAATCCTAACTCCTCAGTCAGACCAATTTCCTTAGAGACCAGAAGATCATCGTCTCTGTCACTGAAGAACTTGACTGAACTGCAAGAGATTTCCAAAGGCTTCACTCGAAGGATTGGATAGGTTGAGGCTTTTGAGTTGAGCATCAGTTGGAAATTTTCCTTAGTATTACCTCGGCCCCCTTTAACAGTACGGTGTTTCCTATGACTCAAAGAAAGGAAATGAAACTATGAAAAAAAAAAGTCTTCACGCTTCATAGTCCTCGTTCATATCTTCAAGGTCACACCAACTTCTTCTTTTTCAAAGTCTTCAGGGAATACCAAAGTCTTCAGTTGAAGACATACATTTTTAGGGGTCGATAATCTCTGAATGTATCAAACTCCTCAGCAACTTATAGAGCCTGTGTACACTTACAAACGCATTAGTCTCTTAACCTATAAGTATTCAATACACCAAAATCACTAAGGGGCACTAGATGCACTAACAATCTCCCCCTTTTTGGTGATTGATGACAAATAGGTTAAGTTTTCAACGGGGATAATAATATGAAGTGTAAGTACTGAGTTTGAGGAATTTGATTGCAAGATACAGAAGAACTCCCCCTGAAGATGTGCATATTTGAGGAATTTGCTTTGGACTGCAAATGCACATGGCAGGTTAAAGTCATGGAGAACTCCCCCTATATCTTGTAATCCATACACGCATTTAATATATATCATGAGGAAATTGAAATGCATGATGGAAAATGGGGTCTGAGGAAGTTCAGCATGCGTGCATTAAGATAACTTGAGGAAATAGCATGCGGAAAGCAGTTCGAAAGCATCAGACCACCATCGGACTTAAGTTTACAACTCAACCAACAAAAGCTTCAGAAGAGCGAGAGTTGTAACTTAAACAAAAACAGCCCATATATAGAGACCTGCTTGAAGACTAACTCAAATTTTCTCCCCCTTTGTCATCGAAGACCAAAAGGGACGGAAAAATGAGGACTAACGCCCCTGAAGAATTTCATCTTGAAGGTGGTGGAGGAGCGCCAGCGTTGTCGGGGTCGTTCGTTGATGTAGGGCCTGCAGCAGTGTCGTCAATATCCTTAGCTTCATCCGCCTGGCGTGATGAAGAATATGAGCTTGTAACCAGCTGAGGAACTTGAACTTTCTTCCATTTCTTCCTTGGAGGGATGGACCAATCAAAGTCCTGCTGAAATTCCATCTCCTTGAGTTCTTCAGGAGTCTTGAGGTGAGACAGGATGGCCCATGTGCGGTCAAAGACTTCATGAAGATAATAGTGGTTCTTCCTCACAGAGCTGTGCGTGACAGTCATGTCTCGAAGAAGTGAACCAAACTGACGTTTTACCCACTTGTGATTGCGATCAATCTTCTGATGAAGACTTAGAAGAAGCTCTCGATCAGTCATCACACGAGGGGCAGTTTCTTGAGAATTTTGCGCTGAGGCTTTTGCGGCAGAATCTTGGGTAGCAGTGTCATCATTGGTGGAATAGGATGCAGCTTTGCGAAACTGACCATCCAATGGATGAGTACCTTCATCAATGACAGCTTTGCCTTTACCCTCAACTGAGGAAAATGAGCTCTTGAGGACTTCAATTGGAGGTAGAAAGCTGAAGTGATTCTGAAAGTCAGCCTTGAATGGAAGAGAAGACCTTGATCTGATGAATTTCATGATCCAGGGAGCGTAAGGCTTCAATTCAAATGGGGCTGAAGCTGCATTGGCCAAAGTCCTCATGAAGAAATCATGGTAATTTACGGGAATCCCATGAATGATGTTGAATAGCATGTTCTTCATGATTCCCTCCACTTCTTCTTCTTCAGAATTGTGGCCCTTCTGAGGACTGAGGGTTTTGGTCAGAATGCGATAAACGGTCCTGGGCACATAGAGCAAATCCTTCACAAGGAAGGAAGTCCTTTGAGGTTGGCCCTGAGCCAATGGCTTCATCAGCACTTGCATCAAGTGATTGGGCAGTTCAGTTTCATCATAGATGCAGCGTGCTCCTTCTGAAGGAATTGCTATTGGCACAGCCTGAAGCAATTCAGTGGCTGGGGCAGTGTAGTGAGTAGATCCAGTCATCCAGTCCAGAATCCATGAATTGACATCAGAAGCATCACCCGAGATATGCAAGGTTGCATAGAATTGAAGAATTAGCTCTTCATTCCAGTCGCATATGTCAACGCAGAAGGGAAGGAGTCCAGCATCATGAAGAACTGCGAGCACAGGTGTGAAGCACGGAATGGATTCCATATCCACATGAGGAATTTGCTGATGCTCGAAGACTTTCTCTTTGTCAAATAGTACTGATGCATAGAAATTCATCTGCGAAGGGGTCCAGAATCTTGTGCGACCGGTCCTTGCTGAGTCATAAGGATTTGGCCCGATGAAGAAAATGTGCTCGTTGAAGAAATTGGTCTTGATGAATTTGGGGCGCTTTGAGCCTTTGAGGGGCAACTTTGGCTTCGGCTGAAGATTTGGCTTGAAGCGGCCCACAATGTCCTTAATCATAGGAGGAACTTCTTCAGATTGAGGAATTTGAACAGCAGTTTCCTCATTTGCGGTTTGAGCAGCAATTTCTTCAGCTGATGCAGCTGGAATTTCTTCAGTCTCGGCTGGAGACTGAGGAATTTGAGTAATTGGTGTGGTCATTGGAGAATTTGGGTGTGCAGCTTCCCAATATTCATCATTGATTAGAGGAGTTGTGTTGCCAATGTCCACGACCTCTTCCATTTCTTCAACGCCGGCCTCTTCAGCAGTCAATGATACCAGTGGAGTTGAAGCATTTGCTTCCACTTCAATTTCTTCAACAATCTGCTCTGTTGAAGCAGCAGAATGAACTTCTTCATCATCAACATTTGGAATGTCATACTCGACACAAAATGGAACTATTTCATAGCCAGGTACTGAGGAGATTGGGGTTGCATCAATGGGTTCAGTTGAAGAACTTGGCAGTGTCTTCAATTTCTTCACCGCTGAGGAATCTGAAGTTGATGCTTTTCTTTTATTAGCAGCAATTTTCTCCGCAGCCTTTGTTTTCTTCGCTTCTGATGCAGAAGGAAGGTTGATGTTCTTCACCCTTGAGGACTTTGCAATTTCAGCAGAGGGTGAAGGTGGAGCAGTTTCTTCAGGAACAACTGATGCAGTCGCCCTAGTGGTCTCAATTTCATCAGGCGCAGCAAAAGCTTCAGCTGGCCTGGCAGTTTCTTCAGGCGCAACAGTGGAGGTTGCCCTAACAGGTTCTTCAGCAGCCTGAATTTCTTCAGCTGCGCATGCAGTTTCTTCAGCAGGCTGAGCAGATTCTTCAGCCTGAGGAATTTGTTGTTGCAATTGAGCTGCAACCCTTGAGTTGTGATCTTTAACTGCAGCTTGGGCTGCCCTGACAAATCTTACTTTGGTGCCCTTCCATTCAGCATCATATTTTGCTTGTGCATCAGTCAGGCAGCGAATCTCAGACTGAACTGTGATGAGTTGAGTAGGAGTCAAATTCATCACATTGTTCTTCAGGAACTTTTCTTTTCTGGCCCTGCTCCTCTTAGCTCTCTGAGCTTGATCTCTCTTCCATTTTTCTTCAGCAATGAAGTGGGTGAGGACATGGTCAACACCAAGAGGTAACTTCAGTGAGGAAAGTGGAGTGCTGGGATCCTCATGCCATATGTCAATGAAGTTGAGGATCATCTTTGGATCCAGCATAAGAGGAACAGAGCTGCCCTTAGCTATTGCAGCTCTCTGCTGACTGTTTCTGATGATTTCTTCCAATTCTTCATTAGTAGCATCATCATTATCCTCAGACCCTGAGGGTACATTCACAGTAACTTGGCTTTTGTGAGGACTTGGTCTCTGACCTCGTCCAGCAGTTCTCTTTATCTTCATCAAGGTAGGACTTGTTGAAGACTGTTCTTGGGCTGAGGAACTTGCAGAGGCCCCTGAAGCAATTGATAAGCCAGTAGTCCTCTGACATGTTGTAAGATTTACACGTGTTGAGGACTTTGCAGCAGCAGCTGATGATTGTGCAGCTACTGAAGGCATTGCAGTGGCCTTTGAAGAATTTGCATGAGTATTTTGCAGTGAGGATTTTGAAGTTGAGGACTTTGACTTCACTGCAGATTTCTTCACTAATGATTTCTTCGGAGTACTATCAGAGGCTCTGGCAGAGGCAGCAGCAGCAGCAGCAAAATCTTCATTGAATTTCTTCACTGCAGCTTTGGCAGTTCTCTGAAGTTTGTGTTGATGCTTTGCCCATTCATCTGGAAAGTCTTCACCACGAGCAACGCTAGTGGGATCGATTTCTTGACCATCAGCAGGAGGAGCCCTTTTGCAAGGAGGTTTGAGGGCGAATTTCTTCATATACTTGGGAGTGACATAGCGATAGTCTCTCCACTCCTTTGCCCACCTCCATTCAATTCTTTGAATTCTGATTTTCCTTTGCTCTTTCGTTTCTTTGCCATGAATGGCCTCATCTGGAGTACAGTAACCAGCATACAAATCCTCAGGTATCTCAAAAGCAGTGTTCTGTTCAGCCTTCTTTCCACCCTTCTGAGGTCTTTTACCATCTGCCATTTTCTTCACTTGATGACTTTGAACTCTTGATGATTCTGAAGATGTATACAGTTTTTCCTCAAGAAACGCTGCAAATGAGTTAAGTTGATGAGAACCTAGTGATTCATCAGCAGACATTTGTACCTGTGAACAGAGTATAGGTGCGAGGAATTTGAAGAGGTCATATGCATTCTCAGAAATTTTTCAAAATACATCAAGTTGAGGATTTTGACCATTGATGTCTTGAGGAATTTCACTAAGTGTTCTTTGTCTTAGGTTCCAGAGTTGTGCGAATATGTAGATCCACACAATTGAAGAATCTTGAAGAAAATCATAACTTAGAAAAAAACATCAAGGGATTGAAACATGTAAGGTGCTTAAGAAGATGATTCTTGAAGAAAAAAAAATCTTTTGAGGATTTTGTGGAAGACATGAAGATCAAACAAGGGCAGTAAAATTAGACTTTATTTACCCTGTTGAAGAACACGACGAACAGAGAGATGAAATCTGGGAAGTTCGTCCGTCTAGATCTCTCACGCCCTAGCTTGGCAGAGGGAGACAGCTACAGCGGCGGCGGGGTGAAGACTTCCGCGGCCGATGCGAGTACGGCGACGGCGAGGTCGAGGCAGTGAAGATCTTCCTCTCCGGCGGCGATGATTTTAGCGGCGGCGCTAGGTTTGAGCTCGGGAGAGATGGGAGTGAGGAGTAACTCGAGCACAGTGAAGGGGAGGGGGTATATATAGTGGCAGTAAAAACGAATCGGCCCGAAGATTTTGGACCAGATTGCCCCTGACCCTTGCTCTCCACGCGACAGGTGTCACCCACGTTCTGAGTAGTGGAGATAGTGGGGGATCGTGGCTTATCCAGACGTGGGAATAGGAACTGTTTGAGCGGGAAGCGCCGAAAATTTTGATAGTGAAAATTTTAAAGTTTCCGTTCGCAAATTCTTCAGCTGTCAAGGATACAGTGAAGACTTTGAACGAGTTTCAAAGTAGAACGCATATGAAGAATTTGTGAACAGACTGGGTTGAGTTTAGCATAGAGGGGGAACGGGTCCGATCACATTCACTTAGATGAAAATCAACTTGAAGAATTAGCAATAAGTAAATGTTGTTGAGGACATTGAAAACTCAATATATATATATATATATATATATATATATATATATATATATATATATAGTCAATGAAGAACATCAGTTTCACTGTTTGAAGAATTTGAAAAGTGGAGGAATTTGCAAACTTGAGGAATTTGAAAATTTGAAGAATTTGCAAAATGATGAAAAACTCAACTCTGAAGAATTTCAACTATTGTTGGTGGCGTGACCCACCGTATAAGAATGATGATTTCAGACACCGCGTACAATTGTCGTAGGGTTCTGAGAATCAAATTCTTCGTTAATTTCTTCACACTTAGAGAGTTATTCTTCATTGATTGAAGAAAAACGTTACTTCGTGTGTTGCACATCAAAGTCATCAATTTTGCATAAGTGTTAGGATGTGTGTCCTTTCAAAGAACATTCGAAGATTCTAAGATATTTAGCTCACACCGCAACTTGCAAAATCTCTTTTCATCCAAGGGCTTAGTGAAGATATCGGCCAGTTGTTCTTCAGTGGGGATGTGATCGATGGAGATGTCGCCCTTGAGTACATGATCTCGAAGAAAATGATGACGAATCTGGATGTGCTTGGTCTTGGAGTGCTGAACTGGGTTGTAAGCAATCTTGATAGCGTTCTCATTGTCGCAGTAGAGAGGCACATTCTTCACCTTGATGCCATAGTCCTTGAGGGTTTGCTTCATCCACAGCAACTGAGCGCAGCATGAACCAGCAGCAATGTACTCAGCTTCAGCAGTAGAAAGTGACACGCAGTTCTGCTTCTTCGAGGACCAACAGACTAAGGATCGTCCGAGGAAATGACATGTGCCTGAGGTTGACTTGCGATCCACACGATCTCCAGCATAGTCAGCATCTGAGTATCCGACGAGGTGAAGATTTGAGCCCTTGGGATACCATAATCCAAGCGTTGGTGTGTGAGCTAAGTATCGAAGAATATGTTACACAGCCTTATGGTGTGATTCCTTCGGTGTTGCTTGGAATCGGGCACACATGCAAACACTCAGCATAATTTCAGGCCTAGATGCACACATATACAATAAAGAGCCAATCATGGAGCGGTATACCTTCTGAGCAAAATCTTTACCATTTTCGTCAGTGCAGAGGTGGCCTTTTGAAGGCATTGGAGTTTTGACGCCTTTGCATTCGTGCATGTTGAATTTTCTCAGCACATCCTTGAGGTATTTCTCTTGTGAGATGAAGATGCCATTGTCTTGCTGACGAATTTGAAGACCTAAGAAGAATTTCAACTCTCCCATCATAGACATTTGATATTCTTCACTCATCATATAGGCAAATTCATCACTGTAACGTTTGTCAGTACAGCCAAAGATAATATCATCGACATATATTTGGCATATGAACAGTTCATTGTCATAGGATTTGGTGAAAAGAGTTGGGCCGAGTGAACCGGGTTTGAAGCCTTTCTTCATGAGGAATTCCTTCAGAGTGTCATACCACGCCTGAGGGGCCTGCTTGAGGCCATAGAGGGCCTTGTTGAGTCTGAAGACTTTGTCAGGATGCTTAGGATCTTCAAAACCTGGGGGTTGAGCAACATATACTTGTTCCTCAAGCTTACCATTGAGGAATGCACTTTTCACATCCATTTGATATAAAGTGATATCATGATGGTTAGCATAAGCAAGCAATATGCGAATAGCTTCAAGTCTAGCAACAGGTGCAAAAGTTTCATCAAAGTCAATTCCTTCAACCTGTGTGTAGCCTTGAGCTACAAGACGAGCCTTATTCCTTACCACAAGGCCATTTTCATCTTGCTTGTTGCGGTAGATCCACTTGGTACCTATGATGTTATGCTTGCGAGGATCTGGCCGCATGACAAGTTCCCACACGTTGTTGAGCTTGAATTGATGCAATTCCTCTTGCATAGCTTGAATCCACTCAGGCTCCTTGAAAGCTTCATCAACTTTGGTGGGCTCTATCATAGAGACAAAAGCAAAATGCCCACAAAAGTTAGTCAGATGTGAAGCTCTTGAGCGAGTGAGAGGACCTGGTGCATTGATGTTGTCGATGATTTTGTCAATCTGCACTTCATTTGCAACTCTTGGATGAGCAGGTTGACGTGGCTGAGGATTTTCTTCAGCACCATTTTCTTCAGGTGTATCAGCATGAATGTCTTCATTGATTGGAATGGCTTCCTCAGTTGGTTGAGGATTTTCTTCAGTGGGTACTACATCCTCAGTAGCCTTCAACTTAATGGATTCCTCAGGAGACTTTTCATCTAGCACAGAAGGCAAGTGCTCTCTTTGCGAGCCGTTAGTTTCATCGAACCGCACATCTACAGTTTCAACAACCTTGTGATGGTAGGTGTTGAAGACTCTGTAGGTGTGCGAGTCCTTTCCGTAACCAAGCATAAAACCTTCATGTGCTTTCGGTGCAAATTTAGAACTGTGGTGAGGATCTCTTATCCAGCATTTTGCACCGAAGACTTTGAGATAACTTACATTGGGTTTCTTGCCGGTCATGAGTTCATATGATGTCTTCTTGAGGAATTTGTGAAGATATACCCTGTTGATGATGTGGCATGCTGTATCAATTGCCTCAGGCCAGAAGCTTCGAGGAGTCTTGTATTCATCAAGCATGGTGCGAGCCATCTCAACAAGAGTCCTGTTCTTGCGCTCCACGACGCCGTTCTGCTGAGGAGTATATGGGGCAGATAGCTCATGAGTAATACCAAGTTCATCAAGACATTCATCAAGATTGGTGTTCTTGAACTCAGTCCCGTTATCACTCCTGATATGCTTGATCTTGACGATGAAGTTTGTTGAGGCCCTTGAAGCAAATCGTCTGAAGACATCCTGCACTTCAGACTTGTACAGAATAATATGCACCCAAGTGTAACGAGAGTAATCATCAACAATGACAAAGCCTAACAAACTTGAAGCATTTGTTAGTGTGGAATAATGAGTGGGGCCAAAGAGGTCCATGTGAAGCAATTCAAAAGGTCGAGTCGTGGTCATGATTGCCTTCGAGGGATGCTTTGATCTGGTCATCTTCCCAAACTCACAAGCACCACAGAGGTGATCCTTGAGGAATTTGACACCTTCAATGCCAATGACGTGCTTTTTCTTCACGAGCGTGTGCAAGTTCCTCATACCAGCATGTCCAAGTTGTCGATGCCACAACCAGCCTTCTGAGGACTTTGCAAGTAGACACGTGGCAGGCTGAGGACCTGTAGAGAAATCAACAATATACAAGTCTCCTCTCCTAAAGCCTTCGAAGACTTTGGAATGGTCAGATTCCATGATGACAACACAACGATATTTTCCAAGGATGACAACCATATCAAGATCACAAAGCATTGAGACAGACATGAGGTTGAACCCGAGGGATTCGACAAGCATCACCTTGTCCATGTGTCGGTCCTTGGAGATTGCAACCTTACCTAGACCCAATACCTTGCTTTTTTCCTTTGTCAGCGTAGGTGATATGCTTCAGATGAGATGGGGCAAGTGGCATATTCATCAATAGACTCTTGTCACCAGTCATGTGGTTGGTGCATCCACTATCGAGGACCCACTCAGTAGTTTTTGGAGTTTTATCCTGCAGATGAATTAGTACAACTTACGAACTCATATGCTTCAGAGTGAAGAATATGACATCAAATTCATCAGGCAGAATTTCATCACACAACATAGTAAATAAAGCAGTGTGAGGACGTGAGAAATGAGGAACTCATTTCTGCATGATTAGCTTGCGTCCTTTCAAGCATTTCCTCAGGTCTCCAGCAAATTCGTCAGACGTTCAAGTTCGTCTGGAGACCTGACCCTGCATAAGAAGTTAGTTCAATTTCTTCACCACCCACATCTGGAGGGGTGGCAAAGAGTTCATCATTCTGCGAGCTCCATATGAAAAGGGAGGCATTGAAGCTACTGCACTTCGTTTCACAGGACTAGGGTTAGAGTACTCATATGAATAAGCAGAGAAATTCTTCGAGGACTTATGAACATAATGATTTGAAGAATAATGCACATATTCAGAACTATTAGATTTTTCCTGCGAAACAGATGCATTAGCACGAGAATGATACTTTTGACCATTTGAGGAATTTGGTCCAAGTGAAGACTTTGGTTCATATGAGGAATTTGATCTGGGGTTCCTTTTCTTCATGGGTGGTGTCGTGAGGACATTCACTTGAAGACTTTCCAAGCAGCTCTTAGGAACCCAGATTTTCCTCATAGGTGAACCGTTCCTGCAGTTAGTTCCAACAAATCTGGCAAATACTTCACCTTTCTGATTTTTGAAGAATTTGTAGTTGGAGTCAAGTGACTCATCAAAGGAATATGAAGTTTCACAAGTAAAGCCAGATAAAGTGGATGGATCCAAAGGAGGTCCTTTTGCAGCAACCCATGAGGTTTTGGGGTACTGCTCAGGTGTCCAGTAGGATCCATCAGCATTGAGTTTCCTCTCAAATGCAATACCCTCTTTCCTAGGGTTCCTGTTCAGAATCTGCTTTTTGAGCACATCGCAAAGGGTTTGATGCCCTTTGAGACTTTTGTACATGCCTGTCACATACAATTCCTTCAACCCTGCATTTTCGTCAGTGATACTTGTGGTATCCTCAGATGAGGAATTTGTGACCACGGGGATAGTTGAAGAATTTGCAGCAATAGAAGCATTTGAACATTCAGGTGAAGAATTAGCAGTTTCACGTTCGATGCATTTCATACATGGTGGAACAAATTCTTCCTGAGCGATATTGATCTGTTGAGCCAGTAAGGAATCGTTTTCCCTTTGGAGATCCTCATGAGCCACTCTTAGTTTCTCAAGATCTTGCTTTCTTTGAAGAAATTCTTCAGAAAGCTTCTCATGGTCAACTCAGAGAGCATTATGATGACTCTGAAGGTTATCATACTTTGTCTGAAGACTTTTGAGATCATCAGACAGAGTTTGAGTCCGATCCACTTCCTCATTCAACAGATCATCGCTTTTGTCTAGCAATTTCTGAAGCTTTTCAAGTGCACTTTGTTGCTTAGTGGCAATTTTAGCAAGTTTGGCATAGCTAAGTTTCACATATTCATCAGATTCACCTTCACTTGATTCAGAAGAAGAGTGATGCTTGTGTACCTTGGAACCTTTTGCCATGAAGCAGTAAGTGGGAGCATATTCATCGTTGCTGACGTCCGAGTCGTTGGAGTGGTCATTGTCTTCATCGTTGAAGATGGACTTGCTGACGAAAGCAGTGGCGAGAGCAAGGCTAGCAACACCAGAGTCAGACTCCTCCTCAGATTCTTCCTCTTCTTCATATTCTTCAGATTCTTCTTCAGAATCCATTTCCTTGCCAATGAAAGCCCGAGCCTTTCTGGAACCATTCTTCTTGTGCGATGAGGACTTTGAAGATGAGGACTTTGAAGTTGAGGACTTTGAAGATTTCTTCTTTTTCTTCGAGTCATCAGAACTGTAGTCCTTGTATTTCTTCTTCTTTGATTCTTTTTCCCAGAGAGGACAATCAGAGATAAAGTGACCAGACTTCTTGCATTTGTGACAAGTTCTCTTCTTGTAGTCGCTTGAGGAATCTGATTTCCTCAAACCACTTTTTGATGACTTTCCAAATTGGCCTCTCCTTGAGAACTTCTGGAATTTCCTCACAAGCATTGCCAGCTCCTGACTCAGTTCTTCAGGATCACCAAGGCTGCTATCAGAATCTTCGTCTTCGGATGAGGAAATTGCTTTTGCCTTCAGAGCACGAGATCTTCCATAGCTTGGTCCGTAGAGGTCTCTCTTCTCAACTTGTTGGAAATCATGAGTATTGAGTCTCTCAAGTATATCAGCAGGATCAAGTGACTTGTAGTCTCCACGTTCTTGAATCATCAAAGCCAGAGTATCGAATGAGGAATCAAGAGATCTTAGCAGTTTCTTCACCACCTCATGGTCGGTGATGTCAGTGGCACCCAGAGCTTGAAGCTCGTTGGAGATATCAGTGAGACGATCAAAAGTTTGCTGAACATTTTCATTGTCGAGTCTTTTGAAGCGATTGAAGAGATTGCGAAGAACATCAACACGGGAGTCACGTTGAGTGGAAACACCTTCATTGACTTTGGACAGCCTATCCCAGATAAGCTTAGCAGTCTCCAAAGCACTCACTCTGCCATACTGACCTTTGCTCAGATGGCCACAGATGATATTCTTCGCTTGAGAATCGAGTTGCTTGAATTTCTTCGCATCAGCAGCAGTAACAGTCGGAGATGTGCGGGGAACACCATTTTCCACTGTTGGGGAACGTTGCATGGGAAACAAAAAATTTCCTACGCACACACAAGATCTATCCATGGTGATGAGCATCTACGAGAGGGAGAGTGAATCTACATACCCTTGTAGATCGCTAAGCGGAAGCGTTAAGAAACGCGGTTGATGTAGTCGAACGTCTTCACGATCCAAATCGCAAGTCGTCCCTCGATCCGATCACGAACTAGTGCCAAACGGACGGCACCTCCGCGTTCAGCACACGTACGGCTTGATGACGCCTTCACCTCCTCGATCCAGCGAGCGATGGTGAAGTAGTAGATGAGTTCCGGCAGCACGACGGCGTGGTGATGGTGGTGAGGAACAATCTCTGCAGGGCTTCGCCAAGCACTACGGAGATTATGACGGGAGAACTAGAGGGTTAGGGTTGCCGACACACGGCTTGGGAAATCTTGATGTGTCCCGTGTGCTAGCCCTGCCCCTCTATTTATATGTTGAGCCCTGGGGTCTAAACTTGGAGAGAAAACCTCCACAAGGTCGGTTTTGCCCGCACAAGGTCGGTTTGGCCCGCACGGAAAGAGTCCAACTCGGATCCCAGCAGTATCGCGTACAAGCGGTAGTACCGCTTACGATAAGCGGTAGTACCGCCTGTAGCGGTAGTACCGCTTACGATAAGCGGTATTACCGCCTGTAGCGGTAGTACCGCTTACGATAAGCGGTAGTACCGCCTGTAGCGGTAGTATCGCTTACGATAAGCGGTAGTACCACCCCAGACGCCAGCAAAACTTCCTTTTGCACCTTGCCTAAGCCTCGTGGGCTTTACCCCTTAGCCCAAATAAAATGTTCTCGTACCCGAACATTTCGGGAAACATCGGGAACCCCTTCCGGTGAATTCCGGAACCCTTCCGGAGATCAAAACACTATTATCACATATATCAATCTTTACCTCCGGACTCTTCTGGAGATCCTCGTCATGTCCGGGAACTTATCCGGGACTCCGAAAAACCTTCGGTCACCAACAAAATAACTCAACTATACTAATCGTCACCAAACGTTAAGTGTGTAGACCCTGCGGGTTCGAGAACTATGTAGTCATGACCGAGACACCTCTACGATCAATAACCAATAGCGGGACCTGGATGCCCATATTGGCTCCTACATATTCTACGAAGATCTTTATCGGTCGAACCTCTATGTCAAGGATTCAGTTAATCCCGTATGTTGTTCCCTTTGTTCTTCGGTATGTTACTTGCCCGAGATTCGATCGTCGGTATCTCTATACCTAGTTCTTCAATACACCAAAATCACTAAGGGGCACTAGATGCACTAACACACCTACCTCCTCCTCAGATCTCACGCCGCCAGCCACCTTCCACCCCGCAGCCACCGCGCCGCCCTCGTTTTTCGTGCTGGTCGTCTCGCGCGCCGCCACTTGGCCCCACCAGCAAGCCGCGCCGCCAGTCAGCCGCAGCCTCGGCCAACCACTGTTGGAAATATGCCCTAGAGGCAATAATAAAATGGTTATTATTATATTTCCTTGTTCGTGATAAATGTTTATTATCCATGCTATAATTGTATTGACTGGAAACGCAAATACATGTGTGGGTACATAGACAACACCATGTCCCTAGTGAGCCTCTATAGGACTAGCTCGTTGATCAAAGATGGTCAAGGTTTCCTAGCCATGGACAAGAGTTGTCATTTGATAACGAGATCACATCATTAGGAGAATGATGTGATGGACAAGACCCAAACTATGAATGTAGCATATGATCGTGTCAGTTTATTGCTATTGTTTTCTGCATGTCAAGTATGTGTTCCTATGACCATGAGATCATGTAACTCACTGACATCGGAGGAGTACCTTGTGTGTATCAAATGTCACAACGTAACAGGGTGACTATAAAGATGCTCTACAGGTATCTCCGAAGGTGTCTGTTGAGTTGACATGGATCAAGACTGGGATTTGTTACTCCGTGTGACGGAGAGGTATCTCAGGGCCCACTCGGTAATACAACATCACAATAAGCCTTGCAAGCAAAGTGACTAAAGTATTAGCCACAGGATCTTGTATTACGGAACGAGGAAAGAGACTTGCCGGTAACGAGATTGAACTAGGTATGGAGATACCGACGATCGAATCTCGGGCAAGTAACCTACCGATAAACAAAGGGAACAGCGTACGGGATTAACTTAATCCTTGACATAGAGGTTCAACCGATAAAGATCTTCGTAGAATATGTAGGAACCAATATGGGCATCCAGGTCCCGCTATTGGTTATTGATCGTAGAGGTGTCTCGGTCATGTCTATATAGTTCTCGAACCCGCAGGGTCTGCACACTTAACGTTCGGTGACGTTTCGGTAGTATTGAGTTATGTAAGTTGGTGATCGAAGGTTGTTCGGAGTCCCGGATGAGATCCCGGACGTCACGAGGAGCTCCGGAATGGTCCGGAGGTAAAGATTCATATATCGGAAGTTGGTATTCGGGTTCCGGAATAGTTTCGGGGCTTGTCGGTTTTGGTTGGAAATGCCGGAAGGGGTTCCGGGGGTCCATCGGGGAGGTCCACCTGCCTCGGAGGACCCCATGGGCTGGGCCCATGCAGCTAAGGGCCAAGGTTTCCCTAGGGTGGCCGCCGCGCCCCTAGGGAAACCCTAAGGCAGTTCCCTAGGGTGGCCGCCGCGCCCCTAGGGAAACCCTAAGGCAGTTCCCTAGGGTGGCCGCCACGCCCCTAGGAAAACCCTGAGGAAGTTACCTAGGGCTCCGCCCCAACCCTAGGGAAACCGCAACCAGTGACCCCCTATATATATGAGGGGAGAGGGAGAGTAGCCGCAACCAAGCCACGGCGCAGCCTCTCTCTCCCCCTCTAGATCGTTTCTTCTCTAGATTGGTTCGGTTTTGCTTAGCGAAGCTCTGCCGGATCAGCTCCACCACCACCGCCGCCACGCCGTCGTGCTGCCGGAGAACCCATCTACCACTCCGCCCTCGCTTGTTGGATCAAGGAGGCGGAGATCATCATCGAGCTGTACGTTTGCTAAACGCGGAGGTGCCGTCCGTTCGGCGCTAGATCGTGATTGGATCGCGGGACGGCTTGCGATTTGGATCGCGAAGACGTTCGACTACATCAACCGCATTTCTTAACGCTTCCCACTTAGCGATCTAAAATGGTATGTGGATCCGGTCTCTCCTCTCGTAGATGCTCATCTCCTAGATTGATCTTGGTGAAGCGTAGGAAAAATTTTGTTTCCCATGCAACGTTCCCCATCAGTGGCATCATGAGCTAGGTCTATGCATAGATGAGATTTCGAGTAGAACACAAAGGAGTTTGTGGGTGTTGATATTCAGATTGCTTCCCTCCTTAGTCTTTTCTTGATTCAGTGGTATTGTGGGATGAAGCGTCTCGGACCAACCTTACTCGTCCACGTACGAGAGACCGGTTCCATCGACTGACATGTAACTTTGTTGCATAAGATGGTTGGCGGTTGTCTGTCTCTCCCACTTTGTTGAATCGGATTCGACAAAGGCGGTCCTTGTATAAGGTTAAATAGCAACTTGTATATCACCATTGTGGTTTTGCGTAGGTAAGAATCGTTCTTGCTAGATACTCGTAGCAGCCACGTAAAACATGCAACAACAAATTAGAGGACGTCTAACTTGTTTTTGCAGGGTATGATGTGATATGATATGGCCAGAAATATGATGAGATATATGTGATGTATGAGATGATCATGTTTTGTATAGATTATCATGACTTGCATGTCGATGAGTACGGCAACCGGCAGGAGCCATAGGGTTGTCTTTATTTTATTTTCGCATCTCTGCTTTACTTTGTCGCTATGAGTTAGCAATAGTTGTAGAAGCAATAGTTGGCGTGACAACCTCATGGCGACACGTTGATGGATATCAAGATGATGGAGATCATGGTGTCATGCCGGTGACAATGGAGATCATGCCGGTGCTTTGGAGATGGAGATCAAAAGCAATATCATGTCACTTATGATTTGCATGTGATGTTAATCCTTTTATGCATCTTATTTTGCTTAGGACGACGGTAGCATTATAAGGTGACCCCTCACTAAAATTTCAAGATAAAATTGTGTTCTCCCCGAGTGTGCACCGTTGTGAAAGTTCGTCGTTTCGAGACACCACGTGATGGTCGGGTGTGATAGACTCTACGTTCGCATACAACGGGTGCAAGCCAGTGTTGCACATGCGGAACACTCGGGTTAAACTTGACGAACCTAGCATTTACAGACATGGCCTCGGAACACAAGAGACCGAAAGGTCAAACATGAGTCATATAGTAGATATGATCAACATGGAAATGTTCACCATTGAAACCACCTCATCTCACGTGATGATTGGACTTGGGTTGGTGAATTTGGATCATGTAGCACTCGGATGACCTGAGGGATGTCAATTTGAGTGGGAGTTTTTAAGTAATATGATTAACTAAACTCATTATCTTGAACAATAGTCTAAGTTGTCTTTGCAAATTTTATGTTGTAGATCAATGGCTCGCGTAGTAGTTCCCCTGAATTTCAATGCGTTCCTAGAGAAAGCTAAGCTGAAAGATGATGGAAGTAACTTTGTAGACTGGGCCCGTAATCTGAGGATTATCCTCACGGCTTCCCAAAAGGCTTATGTCCTTGATGCACCGCTCGGTGAGCCACCCGCTCCGGTGTCGTCTCCAGATGTTGCGAACACCTGGCAGTCGCGTTCGGATGATTACTCAATAGTTCAGTGTGCTATGTTGTATGGCTTAGAGCCGGGACTTCAAAGGCGTTTTGAACGTCAAGGAGCATATGAGATGTTCCTGGAGTTGAAGTTTATCTTTGAGAAGAATGCCCGGATCAAGAGGTATGAGACCTTCGATAAATTCTATGCTTGCAAAATGGAGGAGAACGGGTCTATTAGTGAGCACATACTCAGAATGTCTGGGTATTCCAACCATCTGGCAGAGTTGGGAATTGCCCTCCCGCCAGAGGCTATCACTGATAGAGTTCTTCAATCACTTCCACCTAGCTACAAGAGCTTTGTGTTGAACTATAACATGCAAGGGATTAACAAGTCAGCCGCCGAGCTGTTTGCGATGCTGAAAGTCGCTGAGTTTGAAATCCAGAAGGAGCATCAAGTGTTGATGGTCAATAAAACCACTAGTTTCAAGAAAAATGGCAAGGGCAAGAAGGGTAACTCCAAGAAGAGTGGCAAAGCAGTTGCCCCTCCCGTGAAGAAACCCAAGGCTGGACCCAAGCCAGAAACTGAGTGCTTTCATTCCAAGGGTACTAGCCACTGGAAGCGGAACTGCCCCAAGTATCTGGCCGACAAGAAGGCGGCCAACACCAAAGAAGGTATATATGATATACATGTTATTGATGTGTACCTTACCAACTCTCGTTGTAGTGCCTGGGTATTTGATACCGGTTCGGTTGCTCACATTTGCAACTCAAAACAGGAACTACGGAATAGACGGAGGCTGGCAAAGGACGAAGTGACGATGCGCGTGGGAAATGGTTCCAAGGTTGATGTGATCGCCATCGGCACGCTCGCTCTTCGACTACCATCGGGATTAGTGATGAACCTGAATAATTGTTATTTAGTGCATGCGTTAAGCATGAACATTATATCTGGATCTTGTTTATTGCGAGATGGTTACTCATTTAAATCAGAGAATAATGGTTGTTCTATTTATATGAGTAATATCTTTTATGGTCATGCACCCATTGTGAGGGGTTTATTCTTATTGAATCTCGATAGTGATGATACACATGTTCATAACATTGATGCCAAAAGATGTAGAGTTGATAATGATAGTACCACTTTCTTGTGGCACTGCCACTTAGGTCATATTGGTGTAAAACGCATGAAGAAACTCCATGTTGATGGACTTTTGGAGTCACTTGATTTTGAATCACTTGACACATGTGAACCATGCCTCATGGGCAAGATGACTAAAACCCCGTTCTCTGGAATAATGGAACGGGCAAGTGACTTGTTGGAAATCATACATACTGATGTGTGCGGTCTGATGAGCATTGAGGCGCGCGGTGGATATCGTTATTTTCTCACCTTCACCGATGACTTAAGTAGATATGGGTATATTTACTTAATGAAACATAAGTCTGAAACATTTGAAAAGTTCAAACAATTTCAGAGTGAAGTTGAGAATCATCGTAACAAGAAGATTAAATTCCTATGATCTAATCGAGGAGGAGAATATCTGAGTTATGAGTTTGGCAATCACTTAAGACAATGTGGAATTGTTTCACAGTTGACGCCACCTGGAACACCACAGCGTAATGGTGTGTCCGAATGTCATAATCGAACCTTATTGGATAGGGTGCGGTCTATGATGTCTCTTGCCGATTTGCCACTATCGTTTTGGGGTTATGCGTTAGAGACAGCTGCATTCACTTTAAATAGGGCACCATCTAATCTGTTGAGACGACGCCGTATGAACTGTGGTTTGGCAAGAAACCAAAGTTGTAGTTTCTTAAAGTTTGGGGATGCGATGCTTATGTCAAAAAGCTTCAGCCTGAAAAGCTGGAACCCAAAGCGGAGAAATGCGTCTTCATAGGATACCCAAAAGAGACGGTTGGGTACACCTTCTATCTCAGAACCGAAGGCAAAGTGGTTGTCGCTAAGAACAGGTCGTTTCTCGAGAAAGAGTTTCTCTCGAAAGAATTGAGTGGGAGGAAGATAGAACTTGATGAGGTTGTTGAACCTTCACTTCAACCAGAGAGTAGCGCAACGCAGAAAGATGTTTCTGTGGAGCCTACATCAGTTGAAGAGGAAGCTAATGATAGTGATCATGATGTTTCGGATCAAGTTGCTATCGAACCTCGTAGGTCGACAAGGGCACGTACTGCTCCTGGGTGGTATAGTAACCCTATCTTGGAGGTCATGTTGTTGGACAATGATGAACCTACGATCTATGGAGAAGCGATGGTGGGCCCGGATTCCGACAAATGGTTAGAGGCCATGAAATCCGAGATAGGATCCATGTATGGAAACAAAGTGTGGACTTTGGAAGTATTACCTGAAGGACGGAAGGCCATTCAGAATAAATGGATCTTTAAGAGGAAGACGGACGCGGACGGTAATGTCACCATCTATAAAGCTCGACTTGTGGCAAAGGGTTTTTCACAAGTTCAAGGAATTGACTACGATGAGACTTTCTCTCCCATAGTGATGCTTAAGTCCGTCAAAATCATGTTAGCAATAGCTGCATTTTTTGATTATGAAATTTGGCAGATGGATGTCAAAATCATGTTAGCAATAACTCCTTGAGGAAGAGTTGTATATGATGCAACCAGAAGGTTTTGTCGATCCAGAGAATGCTGACAAAGTTTGCAAGCTCCAGCGATCCATTTGTGGACTGGTGCAGGCATCTCGGAGTTGGAATAAGCGCTTTGATGAGGTGATCAAAGCGTTTGGGTTTATACAAGTTTATGGAGAAGCTTGTATTTACAAGAAAGTGAGTGGGAGCTCTATAGTGTTTCTAATATTATATGTGGATGACATATTGCTGATTGGAAACAATATAGAATTTTTGGAAAGTGTAAAGGAATATTTGAATAAGAGTTTTTCAATGAAGGACCTAGGAGAACTGCTTTTATATTAGGCATCAAGATCTATAGAGATAGATCAAGACGCTTAATAGGACTTTCAGCACATACCTTGATAAAGTTTTGAGGAAGTTCAAAATGGATCAGCCCAAGAAAGGGTTGTTGCCTGTGTTACAAGGTGTAAAGTTGAGTAAGACTCAATGCCCAGTGACTGCAGAGGATAGAGAAAAGATGAGTGTCATCCCCTATGCTTCTGCGATAGACTCTATCATGTATGCAATGTTGTGCACAAGACCAGACGTCAGCCTTGCCATAAGTATGGCCGGAAGGTTATCAAAGTAATCCAGGAGTGGATCACAGGACGGCGGTCAAGAATATCCTAAAGTACCTGAAACGGACTAAGGAAATGTTTCTCGTTTATGGAGGTGATCAAGAGCTCGCCGTAAAGGGTTACGTCGATGCAAGCATTGACACTGATCCGGATGACTCTAAGTCTCAAACCGGATACGTATTAATTCGCAATGGAGGAGCGGTAAGCTGGTGCAGTTCCAAGCAAAGCGTCGTAGCTGATTCTACATGCGAAGCGGAATACATAGCTGCCTCGGAGGCGGTGAATGACGGTGTCTGGATGAAGCAGTTCATGACGGATCTTGGAGTTGTGCCCAGTGCACTGGACCCAATTACTCTGTTCTGTGACAACACCGGTGCCATTACTCTAGCCAAGGAACCAAGGTTTCACAAGAGGACCAGACACATAAAGCGACGCTTCAATTCCATCCGCGATTACATCGAGGGAGGAGATATAAGTATTTGCAACACACGGATCTGAATGTTGCGGATCCACTGACTAAGCCTCTTCCTCGAGGGAAACATGATCAACACCAGAACTGTATGGGTGTTAGATTCATTACAATGTAAAATCACATAGTGATGTGAGCTAGATTATTGACTCTAGTGCAAGTGGGAGACTGTTGGAAATATGCCCTAGAGGCAATAATAAAATGGTTATTATTATATTTCCTTGTTCATGATAAATGTTTATTATCCATGCTATAATTGTATTGACTGGAAACGCAAATACATGTGTGGGTACATAGACAACACCATATCCCTAGTGAGACTCTATAGGACTAGCTCGTTGATCAAAGATGGTCAAGGTTTCCTAGCCATGGACAAGAGTTGTCATTTGATAACAGGATCACATCATTAGGAGAATGATGTGATGGACAAGACCCAAACTATGAACGTAGCATATGATCGTGTCAGTTTATTGCTATCGTTTTCTGCATGTCAAGTATGTGTTCCTATGACCATGAGATCATGTAACTCACTGACACCGGAGGAGTAGCTTGTGTGTATCAAACGTCACAACGTAACAGGGTGACTATAAAGATGCTCTACAGGTATCTCCGAAGGTGTCTGTTGAGTTGACATGGATCAAGACTGGGATTTGTTACTCCGTGTGACGGAGAGGTATCTTAGGGCCCACTCGATAATACAACATCACAATAAGCCTTGCAAGCAAAGTGACTAAAGTATTAGCCACAGGATCTTGTATTACGGAACGAGTAAAGAGACTTGCCGGTAACGAGATTAACTAGGTATGGAGATACCGACGATCGAATCTCGGGCAAGTAACATACCGATAAACAAAGGGAACAGCGTACGGGATTAACTGAATCCTTGACATAGAGGTTCAACCGATCAAGATCTTCGTAGAATATGTAGGAACCAATATGGGCATCCAGGTCCCGCTATTGGTTATTCACCGTAGAGGTGTCTCGGTCATGTCTACATAGTTCTCGAACCCGCAGGGTCTGCACACTTAACGTTCGGTGACGTTTTGATAGTATTGAGTTATGTAAGTTGGTGACCGAAGGTTGTTCGGAGTCCCGGATGAGATCTTGGACGTCACGAGGAGCTCCGGAATGGTCCGGAGGTAAAGATTCATATATGGGAAGTTGGTATTCGGGTTCCGGAATAGTTTCGGGGCTTGTCGGTTTTGGTTGGAAATGCCGGAAGGGGTTCCGGGGGTCCATCGGGGAGGTCCACCTGCCTCGGAGGACCCCATGGGCTGGGCCCATGCAGCTAAGGGCCGAGGTTTCCCTAGGGTGTCCGCCGCGCCCCTAGGGAAACCCTAAGGCAGCTCCCTAGGGTGGCCGCCGCGCCCCTAGGGAAACCCTAAGGCAATTCCCTAGGGTGGTCGCCGCGCCCCTAGGGAAACCCTGAGGAAGTTCCCTAGGGCGCCGCCCCAACCCTAGGGAAACCGCGACCAGCCACCCCCCTATATATATGAGGGGAGAAGGAGAGTAGCCGCACCCAAGCCACGGCGCAGCCCTCTCTCTCCCCCTCTAGATCGTTTCTTCTCTAGATTGGTTCGGTTTTGCTTAGCGAAGCTCTGCCGGATCAGCTCCACCAACACCGCCACCACGTCGTCGTGCTGCCGGAGAACCCATCTACCTCTCCGCCCTCGCTTGTTGGATCAAGGAGGCGGAGATCGTCATCGAGCTATACGTGTGCTGAACGCGGAGGTGCCGTCCGTTCGGCGCTAGATCGTGATTGGATCGCGGGACGGCTTGCGATTTGGATCGCGAAGAAATTCGACTACATCAATCGCGTTTCTTAACGCTTCCCGCTTAGCGATCTACAAGGGTATGTGGATCCGGTCTCTCCTCTCGTAGATGCTCATCTCCTAGATTGATCTTGGTGAAGCGTAGGAAATTTTTTGTTTCCCATGCAACGTTCCCCATCAACCGCGAGCCGACACGTGGGCGCCCAGCCCCGCCAGCCAGCTCCCTCCCCGTGCCTGGCCCTGCGAGGCCCGCTGTAGGCCCGCCAAGGGCCCGATCTAGGCCGAGGCCGGCCCGTAGCGTCGCCGCACCCCGCGCGTCCCTGCCTCCCGAGCCGCCTGGCTCCTGGGACCCTCACCGGAGGATGCCCCGACCAGTCGCCGCGCCCTCTTGCGATCTCTAGCACCGCCCCTCGCTGGCCCCAACCTCCGCCTCCGCCAACCACACCGACCCCGCCACCGTACGCGTCGCCTGCCTTACCCCCGCGCCAGGGACACCGGCCGGTGCGCCCTCGTCCTCCACGCGCCATGGCCGCCACCCCTTGAAGCTGTTGTTGCTCGGATCCGGCGGGATCCGAGGCCACCGCCCTCGGATCCGCCCCTTGCCGCCCCCCGGCCTCTCTATGGTCGTCGCCGCCGGCCGCCGGCCTTCCCGTGGCCATGGCCGGCCTCCTCTCCAGATCTGGACGGCTCCGTCCGTCTCTGACCCTGGATGTCTCCGGCCCACCAACCAAACGATGCACCAAGCCATCCGGCACCGTCCCGTCCAAGTTCGCATGCGGGGTAACATTTCTCTAAGTCTGAGAAAACTGTCTGTTATCATCGTGATTGCATTTTAATCTGCTTGCATTTCGCAAACCGTGCATCGTATGAACATGTGTAATATATGAAAAATCATCTACTCTTCGTGCTCTACATGTTGGTGCCATTTGCATGCATAATAGGTTGCATCTTCATGCTCAAAACTCTGTTGCAAAACTGCATCCCATCGTAGTTGCGAAATCTGTTATTTTATTCAAAGTCTCGTGGATGATTGCATCTAAACCATAGGTATTTTGCATGTGGTGTCTTCATGAGAATTGCTCTAGAATATGCCTACTTTGATGCCATGCCTCCGGTTGCTAGGTAGAACATCATTAACATGTTCATTTGTTGCTCTCAAGTAGCCATCGCGTTAAAACGGTAATCTGTTAACGAAGAGTTCCGTTTTGTGAGCATCATATTAAACAAACCATGCATCCTATGTAATTGTGCTAATGGAGTATTTTGAAGTGCGTCATGTCTTCTTGCTGTTAGTTTGATTGTCACGCCATGGATTCCTTGTGTAGCTATAGTTTTCATCTTGCGTACATGCGTACCCAATGTTGCTGTTTTGAGGTGCCTAAATAATTCTACGTCTGAAACTGTTATTTTGTTGTCATGTTGCCATGTGTTTTGCTAGTGTTCTAGGACTCTTTTGGGGTTGCCACAATGGACTGCTTTGTAAACCATGTTATGCTCTATCATGTTGTGCCATTAGTTTCCATGTATAGGATTTTCATGATATGTATTTCTATTGTCCAAAATGTCAATCTGTTAAAAACTGTTGCCCAAGTCTACTCTAATTTTCACTAAGTCTGAGAATCTGGTTATTTCAGAATGCCATGTTGTGTTCATGGTTGCCATGAATCTGTGCATAATTGATGTTAACATAATGGAATGAATTGTAGTGCATCATGTACTCTACCATGTTGTTAAGTTTCATGCCAATATATGACCTGTAGCATATAGTTATACTGCTGCCCATATGCCATCGTGATAAAACTGCTCTGTTTAAAACTGTGATTTTCACTAAGTCCTAATCTGCTATATTTTATTGCCATCTTGTGATCTTATTTCCTAGTGATCCATGCTTCTACTCAATTTGATGTGATGGTATGAATTGTTGTGCATCATGTAGGCTACAACCCCATGTCTAGTTTGTGCATTTAGATTTTTGTAGCCTGTTGTTATGAGGTGTGCAAATTGCCATGTTGCTGTTTTGGACAGATTTGAACTAAAAACTTGTGTTGCTTGTTATTGTTGAATCGTAGCTCCGTTTTGAACATGTTGCATATGAAACTTGCTTAGAATCTCATGTAGTTTCATAATATATTATTGCATCCATGATTTGACATGTTTATGGTTGATGTTTGCATGCATTTTGCATTCATGACATATTGATCTTGTGTGTGCCATATCTTTTAGGCCGTAGCTCCGCTGCAAATGTTCTATATATGTAAATCGCTTAGAATGACGTGTAGAATCACATGGTGCATTTCGTTTTGCTATTTAACAAATATAAAACATGATTAGTTCAGATCTGGACCAAACTTATAATTTGCAAATGGGGTCGCTTCGGAAATACTATAAGTTGTTTCCGACCTCATTTAAGATGCCTCGGTAGTGAAGTTTCATTAGGCTTCACCTCTTGCCATGTTTAATAACATTTAATATTGTCGTGTACCTAATGAGAGTGAACTAAGTAATTCGAATGTGGAGTTTCGTCAATATGCAACTCGTTGCATATTGAGCTTCACATAATGTGTAGCATTTGTTTGTGTGATTGCCATGCCTTGCATTATTGAATGGACATGCATCATATTTGTTCATGCATCATGTCATGCATTTGTTGTGGTGTTCTCGTGTGTTGATTGTTGTTTCTGATTTGCTTCTTCTCGATAGAGTTCCGAAAGCATTCGGAGTGTGAAGATTCGTTCGACTACGTTGGCTCATATTCTTCATGGACTCGGTCTTCTTCCAAGCGGGATCTCAGGCAAGATGACCATTTCCCTGGATACCACTACTATGATTGCCATGCTAGTTGTCTCGTTTCTATCGATATGTCTCGCTACCTACCACTTGTTTGTCAAGCCTCCCAAATTGCCATGAGAAGCCTCTAACCCTCCATATCCCAGCAAACCATTGTTTGGCTATGTTACTGCTTGCTCAGCCCTTCTTATAGCGTTGATAGTTGCAGGTGAAAATTGTTTCCATGTGCCAACATGGATGTTTTTGAGATATCACAATATTATTGCTATTTAATTTAACGCACATATATACTTAGTAAAAGGTGGAAGGCTTGGCCTTTTGCTCGGTGTTTTGTGCCACTTTTGCCGCCCTAGTTACTTGTGTACCGGTGTTATGTTCCATATTGAGCGCTCCTAACATGCTCGGGGTTGTTATGGGGACCCCCTTGATTTTCATTTTGGGATAAAACTCTTCTGGCAAGGCCCAACATTGGTACTACATTTGCCTAATAACTAATAAACTAGCATAGGGCGTCATGACCCCATGGATAATTAATCAACCCCCGGGCCAGTGCTCCTCATGAGTGTTGGTCCAACCTGTCAACCGCTGGTGGCCACCAGGGGCAACTCTATGATTGGCCTACCAGAAGTTTGGACAATCCGTCGTGTCCTGAGAACGAGATACGCGGCTCCTATCGGGATCGTCGACACGCCGGGCGGCCTTGCTGGATTTGTTTTACCTTTCTCGAGCGTCTTGTGCGCGGGATTTCGAGCACACTTCGGGCTATCTCGAGGTTGAGATTTTCCATCGGGATTCCGCAAATACTACGGGTTATCCCGCGGTTGAGGAATTCCAACACAACTTGTGGTTAGTTTGTGATGGATGAGTTGGAGCACCCCTGCAGGGTTAAATCTTTCATGAGAGTCGTGCCCGCGGTTATGTGGCAACTTGGAAATTTGTTTAACACCCGGTCATAGAGAACGTGTGCGTAAACGTGACCGTCTCTTCTTGTGAGGCCTGCTCCGAAAGAGAACACGGTGGGGTTATGTTTGACTCGTAAGTAGGTGTTCAGGATCACTTAGTGATCATTACTAGTTCACGTCCGTTTCTGCGACGATCATCCCCCCTTATTCTTGTACTCGTAAGTTAGCCAGTCAAATAAATGCTTAGTGCTTGCTGCAGCCTCACCACTTAACCATATCTCACCCATTAAGCTTTGCAAGTCTTGATACCCTTGGAAATGAGATTGTTGAGTCCCTGTGGCTCACAGATTACTACAACAACAGTTGCAGGTACAAGTAGTGCGATGCTTTGACGTGAGCGCGATGCTTGTTTGATTTGGAGTTCTTCTTCTTCATCTATCATAGGATGGGTTCTAGGCCGGCAGCCTGGGATAGCAAGGATGGATGTCATTTTATCGTTTGATTTCGTCCGTAGTCGGACCCTGCTCTTCTGTATGATGATTGTATATGTTGTTGTATTGATGTGATCTTGATTTAGGTTGTGGCGAGTGTAAGCTAATTCCATATACTCATCTCTTCTTTACATGTACTTGTAATGATATCCATTCTTGCGAAACGACGAGATGCGCTTCTATCCCTGTCGAGGCCCTCGAGTCAAAATAAGGATAGGATCGCATCTTGGGCGTTACAGGTTGTCACCCACACGGGGCAACGCGACGCGAGGGTACCGATTCGCTCCGTCGTCTCGGACTTCGTTGAGTGTATTCCCTTGTAGTATAACGAGATGCCGCTAGTAGTACATGTGACCGATAGAGAAAGAGAGGTATAAAAATATTTTTTCATGTCTATATTTTCTCACTTTGTTGCTCTTTACTTCTACGTGACAGCGAGATTAAAAATCCTTTTGTTGAGCTTCCAAGTTTAACTGAAACAGTCCTAGTGTTATTATTTGTGCTATCCAACAACGACGTCTAGTACTAGGTAATATAGGTTGAGAGAGAAATAAAGAAAGGAGCACACGTGACCCTGATCTACTTGCTCATGTAGGGATCTCTTCATGTATAAAACAAAAACGTTTGGGTAGTGTATGAAGTCAGGAACACGGCTGCGGGATTTCTACTCTGTACTACATACAGTCTTGACCAGGTGAGTAGCATGCCACGGTCAAAGGGAGTCCTCTCTTCTCTAGTCTTTGTCATCTCTCCTCTCAAATGCATCCAGCACATCTCACCGAGCCACCACATGTGAACATGGCCCCATCACTTTTCTCTCACATCCCATTCTTTGCCATGCGAACCACCTGAGACCTGGAGGGAGAGCAGCGTCCCCTTCTCTCCTTCTATGATGCATTGATACTTCACAAATCTCTGTATCGCCGTTCAGTACTTCGTCGATACCCCGATACTCCAGATACGGCTTCGATACGGGTATCCCCAAAGTATCGTATTTTTAAATTGAAAAATAAAAGAAAAAATGGTCGATACAGGTATCCCCGAAGTATTGTCGTTTAGTACTGCTCCTGCCTTGATGTATCATTGTTTGGTGCATGTAGGTAGTGGACGTGTACTGTACTGATGTAATAGTTGGATGAAAGTGCTTGTTAAGGATGCTACTTATTGGATAAAATTGCTTGTTGATGCTCTTGGCTTGCTGCTTGTCGATGCTTGTGGCGTAAAATTACTTGCTGGTGTTGTTGCTGCCTCTTATTGCTAGTAAAGAAGATACAAGTATACACCATGGCATCTTATAGCTTTCTTCATCATCATTGGAGTATTATTGATGTGTATTGCTTGCTGATTTTAATTATCATCATGTTCATAGGTGAGAGTTCCTATTGATTGTTATGAAAAAAAAGAGCTCAATGAAGATTGTGCTCTCTATATTGTTATCAAGAAAAAACTTCTAAAACTTTGGGAGAAGAGTAGTACCCCCTCCATTCTTTGAATCACTCGTGCAATCCAAGGTTTGCTCTTTATATATGTTTGACATTTGACAATCTCAAGTTCTCAACTTTAAAAGGTTTGTTTATTTTATGTTAATAGGTACTACAGTCCAAATTGGGTTGGGGCAGTCCGTGGCCGTGTTACCCCCTTGATGATAGTGTGATTTTTAAAATAAGAAACAAGCAATTAGGCAACCAATGGGGCGGTATTTTGATCTCATCTCACACATTTTATTATGCTAGTTTTTATTACATGTCATTTTATTATTATTTATATATGCTTGTCGTATCGCCGTATTTCTGTTTTTAGAAATTGTTGTATCCTGTATCGTTGTACCCGTATCGCCGTATCGGTGCTTCGTAGTTCACCTTCACCACCAACGAAGCTCTCCGGCCTCTCTTTCCTCTCCCTCTCAAACCTAGCAGTCCCAACCGACCAAAGCTCCCGTTCCTGGCCAGCCCCAGCCAACGTCCCCTTCCTCCTCCCTAGTGCAACCGTCTCCCCTTGCTTCTAGTCAGTCCAGATCCGACTGAATCCATAAGCCACTCGTCTCCTAGCAAACCGGCCACCCCTCCCTCCCAAATCCGTACGCAGTGACCATGAGCCCGGCCGAGGTGATGCTCACCCATCCCACCATGCCACCATGGCGTGGGTTGCTGGGTGCCGTCTCCGTCGTCCTCCTCCGACGTGGGAGGTCGTCCTCTCCCCTGACCATGGCAACATGCGCCATCCCCGCTACGGGTAGCAGGGTGTCGACGCGACGAGGTCGTCAGCTTCGGGATGAATTCTACGCTGGTATGTGGTGCGGGTCATCCTCGAGTAGGAGAGGAGGAGCTCCCGGATCCCCTTCTTTGCTAGCCCCTTCTCCTCCATGGCGATCAGGCTCACCCATCGTTATCAGATCGTTGTCGCCTCTGCCCCATGGCCCTATGATGGTGTGACTTTTTCTTGCGCATCTCACACCCTTTGTTCAAGCTACTTGCAATGATCCAGAACTTTCTTTGCAATTGTTTAGACTTTGTATGCTCTTTTGTATCCAGATATCCAAAACATTTTGGTCCGGCCAAGACAATGGAACCACATTTACTCTATACACACTTTTGGCTCCATTCCGCGGGCCTTTGGGCTGCAAAAACTGTTTCAGCATGCCGCAGTTAAAAAGGGATGAAACCTGCCTTTTTCTGAAGATCCAAGAAAACATATATGCAATGTAGGAAGTGCTAAGTGACGTCATTGTAGTTTGTCACAACACTAGAAAACAAGACATGCTAAACATTGTTTTTTGAGAGTTAAATATTCAGCAAATAACCCATAACTGACAAAATGCGTATGAAACCTGGTTATATACAGAGCAATAGCTTGACGGTGGGGTTAGTAAGTATAGGCGGCTGGACGTCGGCCAAGCTAGCAAGGCGACATTTAGTATGTACACATGTTTTGGTTGCATTCAAAGGGGCTTTCCAGCTGGGAAAACAAGTTCATCAAGCTGCAGTGGTTCATTTCATTTACTAGTACAAACAGTGCCGAACCGTGTTCATTTAGATAGACGAAAAAAGCAAGTTTTACATGCCTAGACCAGCACAAGACAGCTCAGAACTTTTAGTAAATTTCCGCAATCAGCCAATGCAGAGCTTTGCATGAAGTAGATTCTGTCACCCACTGCCGGGTGAGAAAGATGCAACAACCTTTGATCTAACTACGCCTGAAAAGTCAGACACTATCTTGCCATTCTGGGACTACACCTCCATAAAGTTGTTGCTGAGCTTTCGACTTGCGTCTGGGCAAAATTCAACAATTCATAAAGTCTGAACCTTATCCACCCAAAGGTGCGGATCTCAACGCGCATGAATGGTTCCGATAACCACCACCCTAGCTAGTGTGGATAGCAAATCCATGCTATATATATGTATATATATGTGTGTGTGTGTGTGTGTATACACACACATCTGTATATATATATATATATATATATATATATATATATAGAGAGAGAGAGAGAGAGAGAGATAAACGCTATTCTGATCACGGGATCAGATTAATATTTTGATAAATACTGGACCTGTCGCAATAGTAGCAGTTGAACTGCACCCGATGGCAGGTTGAACTTCCACTAACATTGTCCAAATGGGGCTTGCAATATATCGTTGGAAAGCTGTGGACACCAGGATCACAGACTAGGTTGATTTTTTTGGCAAAATCTACACGTTTAAGACAAGTTTTGCAAACCATTTTTTTCATTCAAAAAAATGTGAATCATATTTTAATGGTTATTTCTAAACCGTTTATCGGAATGAGGCAAATGATATGGCGTTGGAAAGCTGCTGCAAATCCGCTCATTTCACATATAGAAAGTTTTCCCAAATTCCCTACAGTTAAAGAGGAATCTGGAAAATGGCGGAATTTCTAAAACCAAAAAGCCGGGTTCGTATTTTTGGCTTAATTTCAAAACGGATAAACCGCTGGATGCAAATATTATGGCGTTGGAAAACTTATGAAAATGCGCTTCTTTTTATATAGAAAGTTTGTTCCAACTTTGAACAGTTTAAAAGTAATTTAGAAAACGACAGAAATTCCACTGAGTTCATATTTTCGCGTCATTTTCTCAATTGTTTGTTGGAATGCAGCAAATGATATGGCGTTCGAAAGCTTGAACAAATGCAGAAACTTTTATATGTAGAATGTTTCTTCAAATTCTCTACGGTTTTAAGTCAATTTTGAAAATGTATAAAAATATTTTTTGGCCGTCATTTTTGCAAACTTTATTGGAATGGGGCAAGTAATATACCGTTGAAAAGCTATGGAAAATGCGAATCTTTTTCATATAGAAAGTTTTCTCTAATTCCAAATCGTTTTCAAGTAATTTTGAAAACAGCGAGATCATGTTTTCTCCCTTTATCGCGAAACAGAGTCTTCGAAAATGCACCGCGTGAAGAACTTGAACTTCTTGGCGTGTCTACTTGAACTTCACTCTGTTTTTCACGTGTTTTTTTGCTTGTGACTCCCCATCCACTTACCAGAATTGAGCAAATGATATACTGATGGAACTGCTGTAAACACACAACTTTTTTGTGCCGACGGTTTAAAAGATTTTCATCTGAAATGCATTCAGTATAGTAGTTGAACTTCCCGTTGTTTTCACTTTGAACTTCTGTCACGTATTTTTGTTTGTAATTTCTTACCCATTCGTCGGTGTTACACAAATGATATACCTTTTGTACAAACCTCTCTCACAATAATTTCTTAACTTTCTCCGACCAAGGACTTGAACTTATAGCAACAAAAAAAATTGAACCTTGCCTTTTTATTCATTTTTCTCATATTAAACACACACCATGTAGTACGTGAACTTCTGGCTGTTATCACTTTAAACTTCTCTCTGTTTTTTTGCCCTAACCCCTATAGCACCCATCAAAATTTTAGCATGTAAATTCTAGGTTTTTATAATCGTTAAACTTCTCTGCTTTCCTAATTTGAACTTCTTAGTTTTATTCTTCGAAAAGAAAACATGATTTTTCAGTAAATATCGTACAACCTTTTCTAAAATTGAACTCATACTTTAATTTTGCATAGAAACAAGAAGAATTTGAGTTTTTCGTATACATCGACTTACACGTAATTGAAGGTCGGACATCATTTTTTTTCCATAATAACACATGTAATTGGAGGTCGGACGTCACGCAGTATAAATTTTGAACCGTGCACGGCAGTGCACGTGAACTTCTTGCAACAAACCTTTTAGGCTTTTAGTTTTCTATTCTTTTTATTCTCATCTAAAGCGCATCTTGTGTAACAGTTGAACTGCTCGCTATTTTCACTTTGAACTTCTGTCATATATTTTTGTTCATAATTCCTCACACGTTTCGTCAGAGTTGCACAAACGATATACCATTAGAAACATGTTGTAAAGACGCAGTTTCTTCTCATACGGTTAAATTTTTCTTTTCAAACAACATACACCAAAAATATTAACTGTTTTTTGAATATGAATATTTATATACCATTGGAAAGTCGTTGAACAGGAGGAAAATTTTCATGTAGAGCATTTCTGTTTCAAATTTGTAATGGATTAAGAGAATTATTTTAAAACACATTTTTTTGTTTTTTTGGCACAAGTACATACACAGTGAACAATCTTCACAAGAACTTTTGAACTTCCTCGGCCAACCACGTGAATTTCTAGCAAAACACTTTTTAGCCTTTGTCTTTTTATTCTTTTTTTCTTATATGAAACACACTCTATGTAGTAGTTGAACCACTAGTTGTTTTCAATTTGAAGCTCTAAAACACTAATTGAAATAACCGATATAATCCAACGAAAAGGCACAACTTTACGTGTTGAGATGTTTTTTCTAATTTGTGGCGGTTTAGAAGTTTTTTAGTTGGCCCTTTATTTTAATTTGAACTTCTTCTTTTTATTCTTTAGTAGCGAGAATTTTTTTTGAGTTTTTCAAAAACTTCGAACTTCTGTGTTACTTTAATTTGAACTTCTTAGTCTTATTCTTAGAAAGGAAATATGTTTTTAATAAGCATCAAATATTTTTTAAATTGAACTTCATAGTTTTAATTTTTCCTATAAATGGAAATAATTTGAGTTTTCCGTATACATCGAACTACTCCTCTATTTTAATTTGACCTCTTCATTTTTATTGTTTAGTAACAGGGAAAATTCGAGTTTTTATAAATATCGAACTTCTCTATTTTTGTAAAGTACTTCTTGGTTTATTTCTTTTAGCATCAAAATATCCTGGTTTTGTAATAAATATTGGACCGTCCGTTATTTACATTTGAACTTCTAGAGTTTTTCTAATTTTAGAAACGATGACAACCCTTTTTATAATTTTTGAACTTCTCTATTTTTAAAATTCGAACTGATTGTTTTTTATTGTTGAACTTTTTTTTCATTGTTTAATAATGACGAAAATCTTGATTTTGTATGAACATTGAACTGCTCTTTTTTTATAATTTGGACTTGTTGGGGCTTTTTCAATTATTTATTTTTACATATAACCGCTCATATTTATTTATTTGAACTTCAACAAAAACTCAATTCTTTTTTAGATATCACAACAAATAGTAGCTATTGCAAAACTTTTCAGATTGGTTACATGTGATTTTTTTTTATTTTGGATAATTGTAGTTTTGAAAAAAGATAGACACATACGGGAGAGAGAATTATGTGTTTATAAACTGGGTAGCACTTTTTGAACTTTCCCTGGCCTAGCACTTGAACTTTTAGTAACAATATTTTTTCGTCTTATGAGTTGTTTTTAAGGATACCAAAAATGGTGTTGTGTTTTTTTGTTTTTGTTTTTTGAACATGTAAATCCTAGGTTTAAATAAACTTCGAACTTGTGTGTTATTTTAATTTGAACTTCATTGGTCATATTTTCTATTAGCGGTTAGAATCCGAATTATTTTAAAACATTAAACCGCTCCGTTATTGTAATTTGAACTTCAAGGTTTTCTAGATATGGTAAAACTTATTTTTTATAGCCTTTTGTAAACTGCTTTTTTAAATTTGAACTGATTTGGTTATTATATTCGAACCTCTTCATTTTTTAATTTGAACTTCTCAATTTTATATGTATAAACAGAAAAATACTAATACTTTTTATTCGTGTTTTATTGTTTTAAAAATGATAAATTTTTTACATTTTTTATGAGCATCGAACCGATGTGTTAATTTAATTTAAACTTCCTTGTTTATGTTTTGAAAATGGAAAAATTCCATTTTAAATGTTCAATTTTTATTTCTGAACTTCCTGGTATTTTCGAATCATAAAAATTCGTTTTTTTTTAACCTTGTTCTTCTCTGTTATTGTAGTTTGAACTTCTCAATTTTTGTTTTTAGAAACGATTTTTTAATTTTCTATTCAAAGGAAAAAAATCAATCCTGACAATGAACCACCCAATTTTTAAAATTTGAACTTCAAGGTTTTTTGTGGCTACGGGGAAAATCCATTTTAATAAGTAGTGAATTCTGTATTTTTTTAATAAGTAGTAACATCACTAGCAATCACACGGGGTACCTACGGATGCACACGGAGCAGTTACATGCATGCACACCACACGCATACACTTCACACAGGGAACGCAGAACGTGCCAGCACACATGCACAACATGCGCAAGCACACGGCTACACTTACCGCACGCAGCATCACACACGCACATCTTCAGGAAGGCGGTTGTGTGTTAGTGAAGGGGCAGCCTCAGGGACGGTGAGGCAGTGGCTGGAGGACAACCTAGGAACATGGTCGATGATCGGCGGCATGCGCTGATACGAAGGCTTCCTTCCAGGCGTGGAGCCGTGGAACTATTGTTAGTTTTTTGCTGCAAGAAGTGTCATTATCCTTACTGACGACGCATCCCCTGATGGATCGTTGGAGGACATAACAAGACGGAGGAGGCCACCCGTGACATGCTATGCTCGGGGACAGAGTAGCTCACCGGAGCAGCACCACCTCCCATGCGCTAGCATCTGCTGGATTCGTGGCCTCCAGAATTCCTTGCCGCGGCAGGTTGCTGAGGGCGACGATGCCGGCGCCGGAGGTGAGAATCTCGTCGTCGCGCTTCGCTTTTGAGAAGTACGTCAGGGGATGGGGCTGAACTAATGACCGGACGCGTGGATCTTGCCAGCTAGGCAGGGGCGAAATGTGCAGCGGGATCGAACTGACGTGGCTGGCTAGGCCGAACTTCACAGACGCCTACCTCCCCGGAGGAGCGAACAGGAGGGAGGAGACCCTCATGGACGTGTCGTGCTCAAGAGTTGGATGAGGTACAAGAAGGAGGAGGACGTGGCCACCGCGTCGTGCTTGTGGGCGGAGGAGCTTGCTGGAGCAACACTGTGCTCCCATGCGCTCAAATCCGTGGGAACCCGATGGTGACTCGATGCAGTAGGTGGCCCAGAGCGATGGTGTGGAGCCTGGCAGCGATGTGGAGGCAGCGGTGGGGGAAGCATCAAAGCGAGGAAACCGGTGGTGGGCCGCGGCAGCGAGCTACCGGTCGTGCCATTCGGTGGTGGCAGGTTACCATGGCGGTGACAGAAGGTAAAGAAGAGGGGGTCGCGCAGCTCCAAGAGAGGAGATCGGTGGCGGGGTACATGGGTTGATTGCACGTTTTCATACTACTTTCTCCAATAGAAATCTTGGGGTACTCTTTGAAGTTCTTTGTGTTTGATTGAATATGATGAATCTGATTTTTTTTATGCATGTCGAATGATTAACCCACGGATACTTGTGGTGACATTGGACTATCAAAGAACATTAGGGTTGATTGATATGTATCATAGGTGTTATTTTACTACGAACTCTAGGGCTGTTTGTGACACTTATAGGAATAGCTCAATAGAATGATCGAAAAGAATAACTTTGAGGTGCTTCCACTACCTACACCAATTTCATCTTATGTTCTCCGCTACTTATGAACTTTGGAGTGATTCTTTGTTGCACGTTGAGGGATGATCATATGATTCTATTATGTTAGCATTGTTGAGAGATTGCACTAGTGAAAGTATGAACCCTAGGCCTTATTTCCAAGCATTTATACAATGTTTTGCTCGTTGTTTGTCACTTGCTACTTTGCTGTTTTTATATTTTCAGATTACAAAAACCTATATCTACTATCCATATTGCACTTGTATCACCATCTCTTTGCCGAACTAGTGCACCTATACAATTTGCCATTGTATTGGGTGTGTTGGGGGCACAAGAGATTTCTTGTATTTGATTGCAGGGTTGTTTGAGATAGACCGTCTTCATCCTACACCTCCCACGGATTGATAAACTTTAGGTCATCCACTTGAGGGAAAATTGCTACTATCCTACAAAACTCTGCGCTTGGAGGCCGAACAAAGTCTACAAGAATAAAGTTTCATAGTAGACATCACTCACCATGACCTATCTTAATGCAAACCGAAAAGGATCCACCTAGTAGGTCAAACCCTTCTCATAATAGGTCAAAGTGATGGACCACACGGGCCCCATAGATGGACGCGTCACTGATAACCACATGAGGAGCCATCGAGGACCACCAACATCTACATGTGTCCCAAACATATGCATGGATGTGTTTTGATGTCAAAATGCCCAATGCACGACTTTGATGTGGTGCCTAGTTCGCAAACCGGAAAGTCCCCACAGTAAAGTACAACTATGTATGTGTAGTATGCCTCCTACCACCCCCCCTCCCTCAACTTTGAGCCAGTGGCAGGGATTCATGTACGCACGCGCTAAAACTTTGGTGTGGAATCTCAGCATGGTCTATCGTGACACAGACCAAGATGAATCCACCTTGGTGAAATCCCTCTCGCTGTAGGTCAAAGTGATAGACCATATGGGCCCACGAATGGGCGTGTCACTGATAACGCGTGAGGAATTGTCCAAGGGACAAAGCACCACCGCATGCATGTGTCCCAAACATATGTATGATAATGATGTGTCTTGTTTTAAATATCTAACCCAACACTTTGATACTTTGGTGTGACAACTGCCTCACAAAACGGACAAGACCACACGGAGGCCCATGACAAGAAGTGTGCCCGAACGCCCCCCCCCCCCCCCGACCACCACCCAACACCACCACTTCGAGGTGCGTCAAACTATTTATGCAGTGAACATGGTACATATGTGTGGGGACCTCGACTCATAAGTCGAAGCCTCCGATTGTGCGTGCACAGTGATCCCAAGATCAAAGCTCACTGAACACAACAAACTGAATATCAAGAGTTTACATACATTACATAACATCTGACATGAATAGGACCATTATGGTCAAGTCTTACATAGATAGATCCATGAAGGCTAAACATCAAATAAAACACACACGGTGGAAATCTTCAATGATAACTTGGACCCATGCCATCTACCTTAACCCTACAGGCATTCTGACTAGAAAAGCGTCCTAGTTCGCATGTTCGTCGTCAATGATCTCTTCTTCATATTCTTGTTCTTCCATGCCTGGCCAAGTAAATAGCCAGGGACAAGCCAATGAGTACTTTTGAATCTACTCGCAAGTAACCCATGATTGAACGCAGAATAACTTGCATGGCTTAATGTTGAGTTGGCATTTTTGCGGAAAGCTAGTTTTTTAGTAAAATGACATGTCCTACCATTTTTACAAATCGTGCATCATGAGGTTATAGATATCAATATAAATAGAGTTATCTCAACTCTAGTTTCATCATCTCAGCACCTTGTCTATCATAGACCAAGGATTCCTTTTCATTCCCAAAGTTTGAAACAACGAACGTAGTTTAAGAAGGACCACACAACTGTCCTTGACTGTGGACATGGCTATTCAAATAGCTTGACACTCTGCAGAGGTTGCACACTTTACCCACAAGACTTGGGGAACTTCCGTGTCATCCACGACTCGCGATACATTAAGTACCCGAGGTAAGCACCAGAACAATACCTTTCCCCAGTCAATACTTAACAAAGAGTCCACTCATTGGTACACAGCTCGCATGATAAAACATCACATCACACAAGTTTATATCCAAGAGGGGACTCAACGATGTGCCCGGTGTCTCTAAAAACAGCCATAGTCGTCCATCCAGGCACGACCCCGTATCGAGAGTGACCGAGTCACTCCCGCCACTAGTAATGCGGGTTGTCTGTCATCATTGAACAAGGTAATCAATAAAGCCTTGTCCCATAAAGGGGTAGTGTGGTTGTACATGTTTGGTTCGGACGGTCAGCAAATCTTAAATCTCTCTGTTTTTTAAAACAACACACTCAACTTGCCTTGGTACAGCACTTCTGTATCAAGTAGTGACCTAACTCATCATCTCTCGAGGGCATTAGTGGCACCCATTGGAGATTTGGAAAGTCATTTTATAAAACGACATTCGTTACTCATCATGCATAACCCTACCCCACTTTGCGTAGCCAATACTACAAACACCTATCTACTTCCCGCCACTCTAGGTAAGGCTAGAGCTATCAACAATGCAAGTATCAACGAGAATGTGCAACGGATGCAACCTAGCAAGTTTTCCATCTCAAAGTATCATGCTTTTTTATGCAAAAGTAAGTACTATAATGGCATAAAAAGGGTTTCATCAACGTGGTCAAAGGGCTGCTTGCCTTGGTTGGCTTGATCTTCAAAGTCTTCGGATCCTTCTCCTTCAACTCATTCGTTGCAAACGTAATCTAACGTCGCATAGTAATGAAGCACAAATAAGGCAGTAGAAAAAAAAGTGCTCATAAAAGTGTCAATCCAATTTTATTAAATACTATGGTGAAAACTAAAAATACCAATATTCTTAGTTTTGGAGTTGGAGTTACAGAAACAGAGATATGGATTTTCAGAGGTGGATTTATATGTTCAAATTTGAATTTGAATTTGAAAAGTGTAGAAAAGTTTTGATGGACACGTATGAAAGTTAGTCCATTAAATAGGTGGCATTTTTAGAAGAATGTAGGAATTGGAATTATTTCATTTGGAAAAATATTTAAACTTGTGGAATTTTCCAAAGTTTCTAGATAAAAGAAAAAGGAAAGGGCCGCTATTGCACTGGGCCAGAACAAGCGCGACTGGGCCGGCCCAGATCCAATTCAGCCCGGGCAAACTGGCACGCTCGCGGCTGATTTTAACCTGATGGGTGGGACCCACCCGTTAGTAAGTGAGAGAGAGAGCACGTGAAGCTGACAAACGGGACCCACAGGCCATCATCAACCTCCATCCAGGGAGGGTGGAGAGCTCACCGGCGATGTTCCCGACGGCCGTTCGAGGTGTGGGTGCCACGGGGAGGCTCAGCGTCGAGCCGCGCGTCGGGTGGAGGTGGAGAGGATCGTCGAAGGTGCCTGGTTTGCCGGCGACGAGGAACCCGTACGGTGAAGCTCCGGGAGGTGCTTGCTCCCGTCGATCCCGGCTGCAAACGAAGGGGAAAACAACGAAGTCGAGGTCAGGGAGCTGTTTCGGTGCCGGGTCCAAGGAGAATGGGAGCGGAGGGGGTCTGTATCGTGCAGATGATGGCTAGCCGAGGCGGCAAAGCTTCGTATCGATCTCGAGCTCGGGCGCCCCTGGGGATGAACAGGTGGTGCAGGGGTGCGATTGAGAGTGGAGGGGATCGAGCGGCGTCGAGGCTCGGGGTCGCTTTATATAGCGAGGTCGGGGCTCACCGTGCACAGAGCTCAAGGGCACCCGCGGGATTTGCTCTAGTGGCCAAGGGAGGAGGTTTGGAGGTCATGCGGCGCTCATGGGCATCGTCCTAGACCAGGGGAAGAAGAGAGGGAGGGCGGGAGTGCTCTATGGCGGGTCTCGAGCGTGTGCGCTCATTGGCCGAGCCGGGCGACGCCGGGCACACGCGACAGAGGGCGAGTGTCGGCGTTCTGGGAACGGGGGTACCCAGACCTGCCTGCCTGCGGCCCAGGGCATGGCCCACTTCATCAACCAAACACAGCCAGGCGCGGCCCCACTCAAGGCAAAGCCCTCGCGAGGGCCCTAGGCTCGCGAGGAGGAGCAGCATTAAGACCGGCAAGGGATGGGCCTCCTCAGGCCCCCTCCGGAGCGGCGGAGATCTCTATGCAAGGCCCGGCCTCAGGAGTCAAAGGTGACGCAAGGAAGGACAGGCGGGTGCCAGCGTGCCAGGCGGCACAGTTTCCCCTTTAGTGCAAAGGGAGCAAGGACGTACGCTGGTTCCCAAAGCACCCCCCAAAGGTTTGCATTCCGGTGCAACAAGACCACAACCACCAGCCCCGCAGGGAGGATGTCATCACTGAGCCCATCCCTGCGCCGTCGACAGCTACTTCGCAGGCGAAGACCGCCTTTGGGCAGGGCGGGCACGTATTCCTGTCCCCCTTCAAAATTGGCCGTTGTGGGATCCCTTCCCGCCATTGCGATAAGGGAAGAGGACCCGAGCCACCGCTATATATAAAGGGTAGGCTGCACCGTAGAGAGGGGGGCATCCATTCCACCACTCATCCATCGCCAAGCCACAGAGGGCCCCGAACACCTCTGGGGAGCCCTCATGAGGCCCTGAAACACTGTACTTGTTCATCCACCTCACCTCTTCGAGAGACAATCCACCAAAGCAGGAGTAGGGTATTACGCTTCGCAGCGGCCCGAACCTGGGTTAACTGTCGTGTTCATCTTCTTCCTCGTCATCGCGCGAGTTTGTTGATGTATTCGTCGAGTAGCGAGCTAGGTTGGGCGGAGCCGCTGGGGACCTTCGCACACGCCCCTGTGTTCGAATCTTAAGGGTTTTGCGGAGCCCGAAATCCGACATTTGGCGCGCCAGGTAGGGGGTGTGTCGAGGTCTTCTCCAAGCTTCGTTCTCCCCGAGCTTCGCTGCTCTGATGGCCGGCGCCCAACAAGCTTCCCCGGGCCGCGGCGGATCAGCCTCTGTCAACCCCACCGCGGCAGTCGAAGGCCCACGCCCCGGCAGCATGGTACTGGGCGGCCAGTACCAGGTCGCCAGCATCACCTCCACCGTTGCCGCCTCCCGCGCCGCTCAAGCACACGATGGGCGGGCAGCGCCCCCGGCACTGGCGACGCGCCGCACCTACGTGGGGGACCTCAGCGCGCACGATGCGCTACTGCTAGCAAGCGAGATGCTTCGCCACCGACCAATGCACGGGGGCTTCGACGCATGGGCCGACCACATCGCGGAGCTGGTCACCGTCGCCCAGGGCGCCATCATCTTTCACTCTTCCTCAAGGCCGCAGGCGCCAGGCGCCGGGGGCTCGCATGCCACCCCTGCCCCCCAGCCTGCCAGCGGAAGGGCCCCTCCAGCGCTGGACGGGTCCGAGCGGGGCGCGCCACATGCTGTGCTTCTCCTCCTCAAAATCCCGGTGACCGGCTTCGGGACGCAGCCCGGCCACGACGACCAGGCACACGGAGGGAACGACGGGGCACCCCGCGCGCACACCAACACGCATCTCCGTGACCCGGCGGGCCCTCAGCAGCCCGGGTTGACCAGGCGGGAGCGCGCCATCCGGCGCAGTGAGCAGGCGGCGCAGGCGTCCGGACAAACAAGGGAGCAATCCACACCAGGAGACGCGCGGCCCACCCAATGGCGGTGGCAGAGGTAAGCAACTCCGCTCTGAGGCCCGGCGCAGGAGGGTCTACGAGCGACGCGCACGGGGCGGCTTCCCGCCACCGCCAGGAAGGACCGCCCCCGGTGCACCGGCGGGCGGCTCAGGAGGCGGACCAAGCACCTACGTGGAGCCCTACGTACCATGCTACATCGTGCCGCCTGGCGGGGGGATGGGTCAAGCATCCGCCGCGGGTGCCAGCACCCCCCAAGAGTGAGGAACACCTGGGGCATCCTCCTCGAGCCGGGCCTGGGGGCTCCCGTCAGCAGAGCACCGAGCCTGGGCGGCGCGAGCAGGAGGGCGCCACCGAGCCGCGGGGCGCGGCACAAGCCGGCGCCCCCGCGGGCAAGCGACGCCGGACCAGGCCCCCTGTCCTCATGAGTAATGGCCTGGGGGGAGCAGCAAGACGCAAGCAGCGCGGGCCACCCGCGGCGACTACAGCGCAGGCACGGCCTCGGGAGGTCGGGCCTCACGAGGCCCTCGGGACCTTGTCCGGAGGGCGCACGGACGCCTCATGAGGCATGCTTCATCGACAAAACACCCTTACGGCCGCGCCGGTGCATCGTGCTCATGTTTGGGCCTCGGGAGCGCAATCTTGTGGTCGCGCGGGGAACGATGCATTCGGGTTAGGGTCGTAAAGGCGCGCAACCGGGCAGAAATACACGGGCTGGTTCTTGACGGAGTTGGGAGCCACCGGGCCGAGCGCCTGGGGGCTTGCCCAGCTATCTACGGCCGTGACACTCTCACGTAATAATGAGCGGGTTGTATACGCCCGGAGCCCCCCGAGGACGCGGAGGCGTTCCTCCCACGCAATGTGGCAGCCACAGCCCAGAGCTGGCGGAGAAGTCAACACTGCCTATCAATGGCTATGCCCATGCAACATGGATGCCCTACGCTCAGCGCTGGGTGAAGACGAAGACTAGCCTAGGGGCCGGACGCGGCATTTGCTTGCTTCTTCTTTGGTGTTCAAGTTGCCATTTTTTGGAACGAAGTCAGAGGACTTCGAAACTCTATGTTTAAAAAGAAAAAGGGGCGGGAACTTTTCTCTCTGTGTTCTCTCGTTTACCAAACTTGGATTCTTTCTTTCTGGATGGTGTTCCGCAAGGGGCCAAACGTCCCGCTCCGCCTCAGGGGCGCCCACCTTTTAGCTGTCTACCCCCGCTCGGGGGCTCAGACCCCAGCATGGAATCAAGGGAGGCCCCAGGGCTCCCCGAGACAACAGCCAGCAGGACGGAATGGGGGATTGCCCGGGCGTCAAAGAGGGCTGCTGAGCATCGCGCCTCAGGAGCCTTACCAGTCAAAATAGCCACTCATCTCCCTAGACGTCGTCCTTGGTGATCCGGTCGGCGTCGAGGGTGTTGGGGCCGGACCCCGTGGATGCGTGCTGGTGGTTCGGCCATATTTTACGGTGGTCTGGAAATGTGCGGGACTGGGTCCTGTAGGCGCAGAGTGCCGAAAGGGCTCCCAAACCGTCCCACAAACAAGAAGGGAGCATCTCAAGAGGAGTTGCGAACGAGGCCATCGCCACCCTACGAGCTAAGTGCACTGCAAACCCAAGCAAGAGCCTCCTGGCCTCATAACGACCCGAGGATGGAATAAAAATTGCGCGCACTAATGTAAGGATGCAGGTATTACGGACACCCACGCATGGTTGCCAGGGCCTCCGAAGCCGGAGGCGCCGGGAAAAACGGCACGAGGAAGGGGACCAAGCCACGGGGAGCAGCAAGATCACCGACCAGGCGAACAGTGGCGCAAGCAGCGCCTCGTGAGGAGACACTCCGCGGGGGCCCTGACGGCCGCTGTCGCCGGGCCACGGTAGAACCGGCACCAAGCTCTGCGCAAGAAAGCTAAACTACGACAACGGCAAGCGAGCAATCAGCGATTCAAGGAAGAAAGACGAGAAGGCAAAGGTAACACGCAAAAGATTAACGCCCATCAGGGCAGAGTCCTTCTTCAAACATTACAGGAACTGGGGAGAGGAAACAGAGGACATTTAGGAGGAGAAACCGCCGGCCGGCATGGCATCGGAGTCGCCCTCCTCGCTGGAAGCGGGCACCTGGACGAACCGCTCCACCATGGCCTCCACGTGCGGGCGCACCTCGTCCCGAAGGGGGCGCTGGCGCCCGTCAGGCACCGGCTCCCCGACACGTCAGAGGTCGAGTTGCGGGGCGAGGCGGCGTAGATTGGAGAAGATGAGCGTCAAGGCAAGGTCCAGAAGGTCGCGCGCGTCGGACTCACTATCCGCGTTCACGCGGGAGACGCCGGTCTCCAGCGCCTCCACCACCTTCTGGAAGAATTCGAGGTATCCCCCATCGCCACGCACGTTCGGCAGCGCGGGGCCGTCCTCGACAAACCGGCTCACCGCGCCGGCCGCGCGGCTGGCGATGCCCGAGAACTGCTTGGCGCACTGGGACTCCAGCAGCCTCGCGTGCGCCGCCTTATCCTGGGGGGATTGCACGGCGTCGGCCGCCTCCTGGACCTGGGTCTGAAGGGACGCCAACTCCGCCCTGGCCTCCGCCTCGCCCCAGAGGACTGCTTGGAAGGCGGCCTCGGCAGTGCTCAGCCGAGCCCGCTACGTCTCCGCTTCCTCCTGAAGCTCGCCAAGCTTGCGCTTCTTGGCCGCAGGCGCCCTGGGAGGTGGAGAGGATCAAGCTCAGAATGTTGGGCAGAACGGCTAAAGAAGAGGAAGGCGGCAAAATACTTACTCGTCGACCAGGGCCCAGCGCCAGCGAGCCAGCGCCGGCCCCGAGGGCCCCCCACCACTGCCTCCGGAGGAGGACGAGGGAGCCGGCGGAGCCGCGCGCTTCCCTGCGCCCGCACCGCTTCCTCCGGACGCCATGAAGGACAAGAAGACGGGAAGGAAAGAGGGTTTTCTCGGCGTGGCAAAGGAAACCAGGAGAAGCTTCAAGATTGCAATGTCCCTCCCCTGCCATGGGCGGGGCGAATTTATAGGCATAACCGCAGCAGCCAGGCGTCGTGGGAGAGCAGGCGTCGCGCGCCTCTCGGGCGCCGCGAGGCGGTTCGATTAATGCATTGCCATCCACGTCGCCTCTCCTGCCAACTGAAGGGTCACATCCGCGTGGCCCGAGGGGTAGAGGCCCGGAGCAGCGGCAGCATTCAATGGGAAGCAATGATGGCTGGCGCAGCACCCGGGCGTCGTGTCAGTTTGACTGGAGGCGGTTCCGGACGCCCTCGGGGAGCGGAGGCATCGCCGTCAGGGCATTCGACGCGTGTAAAGCCTGGCCCGCAGGCGTCTTGGGCCCACGGCGCTCCGGGCCGGCCACAGGGCTTCGCCCGTAAACCGACTCGAGCACGCCTTGGGCCCGGGGGCTACTGTCGGCGTTCTGGGAACGGGGGTACCCAGACCTGCCTGCCTGCGGCCCAGGGCATGACCCACTTCATCAACCAAACACAGCCAGGCGCGGCCCCACTCAAGGCAAAGCCCTCGCGAGGGCCCTAGGCTCGCGAGGAGGAGCAGCATCAAGACCGGCAAGGGATGGGCCTCCTCAGGCCCCCTCCGGAGTGGCGGAGATCTCTATGCAAGGCCCGGCCTCAGGAGTCAAAGGTGACGCAAGGAAGGACAGGCGGGCGCCAGCGCGCCAGGCGGCACAGTTTCCCCTTTAGTGCAAAGGGAGCAAGGACGTATGCGGGTCCCAAAGCACCCCCCCCCCCAAAGGTTTCCATTCCGATGCAACAAGACCACAACCACCAGCCCCGCAGGGAGGATGTCATCGCTGAGCCCATCCCTGCGCCGTCGACAGCTACTTTGCAGGCGAAGACCGCATTTGGGCAGGGCGGGCACGTATTCCTGTCCCCCTTCAAAATTGGTCGTTGTGGGATCCCTTCCTGCCATTGCGATAAGGGAAGAGGACCCGAGCCACCGCTATATATAAAGGGTAGGCTGCACCGTAGAGAGGGGGGCATCCATTCCACCACTCATCCATCGCCAAGCCACAGAGGGCCCCGAACACCTCTGGGGAGCCCTCATGAGGCCCTGAAACACTGTACTTGTTCATCCACCTCACCTCCTTGAGAGGCAATCCACCAAAGCAGGAGTAGGGTATTACGCTTCGCAGCGGCCCGAACCTGGGTACACTGTCGTGTTCATCTTCTTCCTCGTTATCGCGCGAGTTTGTTGCTGTGTTCGTCGAGTAGCGAGCTAGGTTGGGCGGAGCCGCTGGGGACCTTCGCACACGCCCCTGTGTTCGAATCTTAAGGGTTTTGCGGAGCCCAAAATCCGACAGCGAGGAAGAGATAGGGAGGAGGGGGCCGACGCCCTGGCGTGATGCGGATGTCAATATGCCCCGGCAGGCGTGCAGGGGAGGCCCGCCGCACTGTAGCGTGCTCAAGAGCATGTGTTTGGCATGCCATGGCATACTTTATGCATTGTGCGTGCGGCCACTTGTGTCTAGGGGCACTAGGGGAGTGTAAACAAAGTGGGGATGGACTAGGATGCTCTGGAGAGCCACTAGAAGAGAGGTGGGGTTGAGAGGGAGAAGAAATTGAGCTGTCCACAGAGGAAGAGGGGGGTTTTCACCCACCAATAATTGGGCTGTGGGTAATAAATCTTTACTGGAGGTAGAGGGTTATTAGGTGAAGCTTTGGTAAAAATTTGATCTCAAGCAGAACTCGTTTGGTGCAACAATGATTGATCTTAAAATTATGGCAGAAGGTGTTTGATGATGTTTTGGACCAGCTGCACTTATGTGCTACTTGAGCCACTTGACAGGGGTGAAGGTGATGATTAGCTGAGACTGTAGTAAAAAAATTCATCTCAAATGGAGGAACTTGCCTATGCAACTTTTTCAAACCCTAGAAATGAACAGAATAGGTTTTGGTAGGATTTGCTCATGTTGCACTTTTCTCCATCTTGAACCACTTGCTCTAGATGAAAGATTAGGTAATTTGAGTATGTCCACCAATTTTGAGCACAATTGGTGAAACTTGATAATGCAATGTTGTTCAAACTTTGAAATGGACGGAGAGGGTTTTGAGATACTTTGATGAGCCAAAACAATTTGGATTGAGATGAAACTTTGGAAGATCACCATTTGAGTCTTGTGTGACTTGCTTGAATTTTCCTGGATTTATTTGACAATATTTCTTATAGAAAATTTCAAATACTTGAATTATCTAGAAATGGTTTTGGAGGGTTTTGTCCAATATTTTGAACATGACCATGTGTTAAAACTCATATATATGGAAAATATATGTCCACTGAGTTTCCCTAAATTTTGTCAACTAGTTTTTAAATATTTAAATAATTTTCCCCTATAAAAGATCATTTCTGACTTTAGAAAAAAAGCCTTCAAATAAAATATAAAAATAACTTTTAAAATATTATTTTGGTGGTTTTGGAAGTCTTATAGATAGTAGGTTTCAAATATATTTTTTGAAATATTTGATACACCCTAATTTAAGTACTTGTAGTTCAAGTCTTAACTCAGGGGTTTTTGAAAACCTAAATTTAATAAATTCTTTTTGGCCAAGATATTTTTGTACAAAAATAGTATTATAACCTATACAGATGGCATGATCATTGGGCAAGGTTTTAGCTCAAATAAATAAGTTGTGAGAGTAGGAGAGTTTTTGAGAATTAGGAGCACACTCAAACAATCAAGCAAATGGCAATTCAATCAAGCATCAAATCCACACAAAAGTTTTTGATGGTCCAAGTTTTTTTGAGATTTACTAAATATAGTGATGTTATACAAAACACAGGTTGTGACAGACCTACCCCCCTTACAAGAATCTCGTCCCCAAGATTCTTAAACTAGGCTCTAAAGAGATACGGAAATTCTGATTTGAGGTAGTCTTCACATTCTCATGTTGCTTCTGCCTTGATGTGGTTGCTCCACCAGACCTTGAAGTCCTTGATTGTGTGGCTTCGAGTACAATGTTCGGCTTCATCTAAGTTGTGAACGGGCCCTTGCGAAAAGTTAGGTCTGGCTGAAGGTCAATGGCGCGATGATTCATGTCCTTGTAGAGGTTGGGGTTGTTTGAAACTTGGAGACACTTCGGAAGTTGTGAAATGTGTAAAACATTGTGCACGTAGGATAACTCGGGAGGCAACTCTCGTTGGTAGGCAACTTCTCCTCGTTCCCAATTTCTGTTCTCTTCAGGATGGTATGGTTACTCCGACGGTTCATGGAGCACTTGATGGTGTGTCTTCTTGTATATTCCTTCAGCATCCAGAGTGTGATCAGGGTCTTTATGACAAGTCAGGTCTAGTTAGGGTCAAAGGCTCGACGAACGAGGTCTGGGCAGAGGACTGGCTCGTCTGTGTATTAGTGTTACTCGGAATACGTACAAAGGTATTGTGCATGTGTGTTTGCCATGGGTTTACTTACGGTGGTTGGTGACCTCACGTCGTCTCGTGCTAGTCTAGAAGGGTCAATGTCTTGGTGTAATTTCCCAGTGACATGGATTTGCTCACTTCCCTGGAGCAGATGATCTTCAGATGCACATGGTCTTCAATTATGAGGGTGTTGAGGATTGTCAGTGTAGGTCTATTATCAAGACTTCGGCTATGACTAAGCTGTCCAGACACGTTCTTCAGTCAACTGTACTTGCTCCTTAGCCATTTTTCTTCTAGTGTTTGGTTTACTTGTCTCTCTGTATCCATCTGCGACAAAAAGCGTGTGTTGATCCTTATCCCTAAGACTCCTTTAGGCGTGTCTCAGAGATCTATATCAAAATGGGTTCCTCTAGGTGACAACGTTTTAGTGGGGCTTCAAGTAGGCTGACTATCCAGTGCTATAGATCGTCCAACTAGTCTCCATGGTTTGAGGTTCTCACAAATGGGGAGGACTACCTTTTGCAGATGGTCCACATTTAGTGGCATGTCCTTGATTGGACCGAGGGAGGCTAGTAATGACGTCATGGCAATTTTGTTCTATTTTGGTCTAGGATCTGGAGAGTGTGGGGAAATCATGCTCAGCTCACTTCATTCAACAGGTAGAGTGAAGGGTTCTATCAAACTCATTAGTCCTTTCCTAGTTAGGAACTTATAGATGACCTTCAAACCAAGGAACTTTTTAATCCCACTTTGACGTCCAAAGGTTTCGTCTTGCTTGAACATTAGTGCTGCTTGACTTGGTCTTGCAGAGGTGGCTGATACTGGAATGGTGGTTAACCTCTTATGATCTTTCAACTTCGTCGTGACTTCCCAAACGGATGGTTCTTGATCTTGGTTCGGTAAGAACACTTCTTGCTGCGGGGAGAGCACTCTGAGGAGTCCAACTTTCTGAAGGTGAAACTTTACACTTGAGAAATTCGGCAACTGATGCACTTGGGGGCTTATCCAAAATAAGACCAGGATGTTCCTTGCGCTCCTCAGATAAATAAGTATGTCATCCATGAGGATTACAACATATTTATCCAAGTGCCACGTAAACAATTTGCTTGCGGGATATGTGAGAGAAGCGGGTATAGGCTTATTCAAAGGGATTGACTGCATATTCATTAACCATATTATGCAGAGGATGTTGTCTTGGGTAAGCCTCGAGTCTGATTTTTAGGCCCGCGGTATCTTGATTCCACTTGCTTCCGAGAGAAGGCTCGGGATCCAACCTTTGGTCAACTAGTCTCAAACTTTAGAGAGCGACATGTGTTTTGAGCAGTTACTTGTCCCGGGGTCTGTGGTCCTTTTGCATTCTAGGACTACGTGTACACCTTCCTTATAGGCAGGATTGGTGGAAGTCAAGGTGGAGTATTGGCCAAAGTCTTCTTCAACTTAGAGCCAAAGCGCATGGTCAAAGTTCGGCCATGCTATGGCTCGGTAAAGCTTAAGGGTTCCAAAGATTTTAGTGTGCGAGTGAACATTTATCATCTCATCCTTGATCATAGTTCCTTAGATGCCAACTGTTCTATCTAATTCTCCAAACAAAATCACCTTATAGCACTGAAAGCATCATTTCATATAAGTTAACTCTAATCATCCCTCATGTTATTTATATCATCATGACTCCCGAGAGGAGGTCTAAACAAAATCATACATGTCAACTATTTCCAAACTCACATGTATTGGTATTCTTATATAAAAATCCATGGGTAGGGCATACAAGCTTCTAAGCTTGAATTAAACATCACAAATCCAAGTGTTGAGCCTATCCATCCAAGGTCCAAGGTAGTGTATCTCTATCCTAAGGAAACACGTATTATACCAATCCAAGATCTTGTTTCCTTCCTATGAATCTATTCCAATGGCACATTAATTCCATCAATCATTACATGATTCATTAGTTCTACAAATACAATATCTATGATGTTCCAGATAATCTTCTAAAGTTCATATAATTCCCAAATCCTTGGAAGGGCTATCTTATCATAATAAATCCACCAATTTTTCTTGACCGTGATCAAGTAAACTCCAATGTCAAGTTTATTTAGATCCTCAAATCAACTTTCACATATAATCCAGTTTCCTAGTTTATCTTCCACCGAGAAATATGGTATAATGATCGAGATCATCGGGTAAGCCTAAATTACTTCGAACCATGTAGACTTACTTATCTCAACACCTTACTAGGATCACTAATTTTAATCTGAATAACATGTCTAGCGAGAATCTCTACTTGTCCCACCAAGTCATTATCGTAACATCACCAATTTCCTATCAATATCCTCTGGTTAAGTCAAATTCTTACACCTCCAAGAATTTCCGCTTGTGATCATAATTGTCCTACTAAATCCAATTTACTGAAGGGTAACGAAAGTTATGCTATACTCTATTAACTTGATCGCGCCAAGTTCATTTACCAAACATGAAAGCCTCATAATCCACCAAAGAGACTCAAATATATCCTCAAGGTCACTAGTATAGCCTCATCAAGTCATTTGTCCATTAATCAATATATCCTCAAATTGGTCTTCCCTATGGCATCGTCTGTTCTGGTGCTATCTTAAGATGGGAATGTATTTGTTCACTATGATCAATAGTTCTATAATGAACATAGTGCTAAGCAAAGATTATTGAAGCTTAACTGTTCTCTTGCAATTTCGTAGGTTAAGCACATGGTTAAGGATTCAAGCTGGTGTAAATCGTGAAGTCTAGAATGGTCTAGGGATTGATTTCCAATCTTGAGGGAAAAGCATAACTCCACTGAGTTGCTCTTGGTTGAATATGTCATCGCAAAAAGTCTTCAATGCTAGTTGTTTGTTGAGGTGGAATCCTTGGGGCATCTTGTCTCTCTGGTCTTCAGTTGATGAGATAAGCAAGAGGGAAAAGTAATGTAGAGGAGGTGCCTAAAGGGGGTGGTATAGTGCAAGTGTAATCAAACAAGGGATGAAAAGGCCAAACACATTCATTAAGATAAGATAGGTGATAAAGTCGCGAACATGTTGCCTAGGGCAAAAGTGCGACTTATATCAAAACACAAACAATCAAAGCAAACAACAAGCATATCATTGTTCCATTTGAACCATTACATGGACTCGACTACGCATAGGGGATACACGACTCATCCTATCCTAGGGGTACTCGACATAGCAATCACTCTTGGGGGGCTTTGTTTCATGCCTCGAAGAGAAGGATGTTGAGTCTTCAGCTTCTAGGTTCTCCTGGTGGTACGGATGGGTAAGCGACATTCAGCTCCTTGTTGGGACACCTCTTGGCATGGTGCCCAAATTCGCCACATTCAAAGCATGTGACGGGATTAAAGGAGTTGTTAATCAGCCTTGGGTTATAATGTCGATGGTCTTACGATTGTCCTCCACGAGGTGGATATGGAAATCTGTTCATATGCCTTCTGCGCGGGGCTCTTCTACAGGCTTCTTGAAGTTCCTCAATTTGCTGCCCTTGATGGTGATGTGGACCTTCAATGCGGCAATTTGTTGTTCTTGCTCGACCACCTTCTTCTTCTAGAGGCGGTGAAGGTGCATAAGTGAAGGGAGATCTTGGCGAGCCTTGAGGAATTCTTCAGTAAAGTGATGCAGAAGGTAGTCTCCTGCGTTGGTGAAACGGATCTGCTACTTGAGGGTTGGATCCTCGTCTTCTAGGGGAATCATCACTTGAGTTGGTGCTCCAAATCCATTCTTGCTTGGTAGGTAGCGGGTAGCTTGTTCTTCTTTCATTTCTGGGAGGAGGCCTTGAAGACGGAGGAGCACTTCGTAGGCCACCTGTTGAATAGCCATGTCTCCTGTTGGCATGGGCGGTCCACTGAAGATCCGTGTGGTGAGGTCTTGGCAGGCACAAACAGCTTAGCGTAGAACTCTTTTTTGAACTCGCCATTTTCAAGTTCATGCAGGGGATACATGGGCACGAGAGGATAACGGCAGTGTTGGAGGAAGTCCCTTAGGAGTGGTGGGAAATGGGTCATGAGGAGTCTCAAGGGGGCGACGACCATCTACAAGATGGTTAGGAAAGGGTAAATATGACAAGAGAGGATAGGGTGAGTATGAAAAGTCTATAGTTTGCTAAATATGAAGGGGGTAAGAAGTATAGAAGATTTTATGAGTAATTTTTAGGGTCTAGAAAAATAGTCTTGTCCTAACTAACGTCCATGCTAACTAAGGATTCCTATAGTTAGGATGGCTCTGATATCACCTCTGTGCGGACCCTGACTCATAAGTCGAAGCCTCCGATTGTGCGTGCACAGTGATCCCAAGATCAATGCTCACTGAACACAACGAGCTGAATATCAAGAGTTTACATCCATTACACGACGTCTTACACAAATAGGACCATTATGGTCAAGTCTTACATAGATAGAGCCATGAAGGCTAAACATCAAATAAAACAAACGATGCGGAAATCTTCAATGATAACTTGGACCCATGCCATCTGCCTTAAGAGGCAATGTGACTGGGAAAGCATCCTAGTTCGCATGTTTGTCATTAAAAAACTCTTCCTCATATTCCTGTTCTTCCCTGTCTGGCCAAGTAAATATCTAGGGACAAGCCAATGATTAATTTTTAATGTACTCGCAAGAAACCCATTATTGAAAGCAAAATAACATGCACGGCTTAACGCTGAGTTGGCATTTTTACGAAAAGCTAGTTTTTGAGTGCAATGACATGTCCTACCATTTTGGAAATCATGCATCATGAGGTTACACATATCAATGTAAACAGAGTTATCCTAACTCTAGTTTCATCATCTCAACACCTTATCTATCATAGATCAAGGATTCCTTTTCATTCCTGAAGTTTGAAAAACATCGGGCATAGTTTAAGCAGGACCAACCAACAGTCCTTGACCGTGGACATGGCTATTCGAATAGTTGACACTATGTAGAGGTTGCACACTATACCCACAATACTCAGGGAACTTCCGTGTCATCCACGACTCGCGATACATTAAATACCCGAGGTAAGCACCCGAACAATACCTTTCCCCAGTCAATACTTAACAAAGAGCCCACTCGTTGGTACACAACCCTCATGATAAAACATCACATCACACAAGTTTATATCCAAGAGGGGATTCAGTGGTGTGCCTAGTGTGTGTAAAAACAGCCATATTCGTCCATCCAGGCACGACCCCGTATCGAGAGTGACCGAGTCACTCCCACCACTAGTAATGCGGGCTTTGTGTCAGTATTGAGCAAGGTAATCAATAAAGCCCCATCCTATAAAGGGGTAGTGTGGTTTTACATGTTTGGTTGGGATGGTGAGCAAATCTTTAATCTATGCGTTTTCAAAAACAACACGCCCAACTTGCCTTGGTACACCACTTCTTTATCAAGTAGTCACCTAGCTCATCATCTCCCAAGGGAATTAGTGGCACCCGTTGGGGTTTTCGAAAGTCTTTTTTATAAAACCACATTTGTTACTCATCATGCATAACCCTGCTCCACTTTGCGTAGCCAATATTACAAGCACCTACCTACTTCCCACCAACACAACTCTAGGTAAGGCTAGAGCTATGAACAATGCAAGTATCAACGGGAATATGCAACGGAGGCAACCTAGCAAGTTTGCCATCTCAAAGTATCGTGCTTTTTGATGCAAAAGTAAGTACTACAATGGCATAAAAAGGGTTTCATCTACATGGTCCAAGGGCTGCTTGCCTTGGTTGGTTTGATCTTCAAAGTCTTCAAATCCTTCTCCTTCAACTCCTTCATCCCAGACGTAATCAAACGTCGCATAGTAACCAAGCACAAATAAGGCAATAGCAAAATAGAAAATAATAAAAGTGCTCATAAAAGTGTCAAACCATTTTTATTAAATACTAGGGTGAAAAATAAAAATACCAATATTCTTAGTTTTAGAGTTGGAGTTACAAAAACAGAGGTATGGATTTCAGAGGTGGATTTATTTGTTCAAATTTGAATTTAACATTGAACAGTGCAGGAAAGTTTGAAGGACATGTATGAAAACTACACCATTAAATAGGTGGGATTCTTAGAAGAATATAGGAATTGGAATTATTGCATTTGGACAAATATTTAAACTTGTGGAATTTTCCAAAGTTAATGGATAAAAGAAAAGGGAAAGGGCCATTGTTGCAATGGGCTAGAACAGGCGCGGTTTGACCAGCCCAGAGCCAATTCAGCCCGGGCAAACCGGCACCCGCGTGGGTGATTTAAACCTAATGAGTGGGACCCACCCGCCAGTGAAAGAGAGAGCACGTGAGGCTGACGAACGGGACCCACGGGTCATCGTCAACCTCCGGCCAGGGAGGGTGGCGAGCTCACCGGCGACGTTCCCGATGGCCGTTCGAGTTGTGGGTGGCACAACGAGGCTCAGCATCGAATCGCATCATACGTCTCCAAAGTATCTATAATTTTTGATTGTTCCATGTTATTATATTATCACTCTAGGATACTTTATATGCATTTATATGCTATTTTATATCATTTTTGTGAACCAACCTATTAACCTAGTGTCCAATGCCAGTTGTTGTTTTCTGCTTATTTTTGGCCTTTCAAGAAACCGGTACCAAACGATGTCCAAATGACCCGAAACTTTTTGATGATTTTTTTCTAGACAAAAATAAGACCTGGAAGCTTGAGAGGGAGTCCGAAGGCTGCACGTGGCGGTGCCAAGGCAAGAGGGCGCGCCCCTAGAAGGGTCCGCGCCCCCCTTGCCTTAGGACCACCTCATGGCTCCATTTGACCTACCTTCGCCTTTATATATTCTCTAAAATCAGGAAATCAACAGAGAGCAACCTGAAACCCTTTTTTCGCTGCCGCAAGTCTCTATTCTGTCGTGTGTCCATATGGAGCCTTGTCCGCTACTCTGCCGGAGGGGGGATTGATCATGGAGGGCCTCTACATCAAGCTTGATGATCCCATGATGATGTGTGAGTAGTTCACCAGAGACCAAAGGGTCCATAGCTAGTACCTAGATGGCTATCTCTCTCTCGATGACCTTCAATACAAAGTTCAATGTGACTATATAAACCAGAGGATTTTAGTCCGTAGGACAAGGTTAAGCTCATTACTCTTAGGGTTTAGACCACATCATACGATCTCGAGGTAGATCAACTCTGTACTCGATACCCCATATTCAATACAATCAAAGCAGGATGTAGGGTTTTACCTCCATTATGAGGGCCCGAACCTGGGTAAAACATCATCTCCCTAGTCTCCTGTAACCCATCAATCCAAGATCCACAGTTCGGGACCCCCTACCCGAGATCTGCCAGTTTTGACACCGACATTGGTGCTTTCATTGAGAGATCCACTGCGGAATCGCGAGAAGGATCGATGGCTTGCTTCGTTACCAGCGACGGGCTCCACGCCAAGGATATCTTCATCCCCAGTCAGCCCTCCACGTTCGACGACGCCACTCCGCTCACCGGAGCGGCACATCACCCTGACCAGATCATTGGGTTCGCCCCGGGTCAGGGAATCAAGTTCGGCGATCTAGATTACATCGCCAACGCCCAAGGCGATCTGGTTCTCTCCGAGCTCTCAGCCTTGACTGACGAGCACGATAGCCCCGAAGCCTTGACTTCTAATCTCTTCACCGACATAGTGCCCGGGACAACCTCCTCGGATCTGGCCTTGAGTTCGGATCCGATCATGACATGCCAAAGTCAGGGGTCAACCCTAGCTGAACACACTGGCTGACATGTTTGAGTACAGCTCAGCCGAAACGTCAATGGATAGTCCGGCCAGCCCCTCGCCATCAAGCGATACTCTGGCCCAGATCCAAGCATTGGAAATCACAGATTCCCTGGGCCCAACCTATGCTCAGAACGGTCTGGACGCCGGTCTCTGGGAATTTTGCTTCCCACCCACCACCCACTTAATAGCCACCATTGAAGATTTAACCGATGTGTTGGACTTCTCTTCGGATGAAGGCGAGGAAACATATGCAGACGTTGGCACAATTGCTCCTCCCGCAACCGGGCAGTGGACCGCCACATCCACATACGATGTTTACATGGTGGACACTCCCGGCGATAAGGACAATAGCATGCCCGCTTCGAGCAGCGACGGCATCCCACCCAAAAACAGTGGTGACGACACACTCAAGCGACGTCGGCAGCGTAAAAAATCCAAGGGGCGCAAGGGCAGGAAAAATAACATTGCCTTCGAAAACTTTACATCGGACACCCTCGAAGATCCCGCTGACCCGGCCGCTCCCAAACAGCAGCATGGCGATCCTGGCGGGAAGATAGATAATGAAAACCCTGAGGACCCCGCCGATTCCGAAGACAGCAACTACCTACCTATGTCCGAAGACGATGTCAGTCTCGGCGATGAGGATTTCATCGTCCCCGAAGACCCGCTTGATCAAGAGCGATTCAAGCGCCAATTGATCGCCACCGCTCAAAGCCTCAAGCTGAAACAAAAGCAAATCAAAGTTGAACAAGACACCCTCAATGACAGATGGACGCGAGTCCTAGCTGCCGAGGAAGGGCAAGGCTATGGATGTCAGGATCAAAATAAAGATTACCCGTGCCGCCGCTTATTGCCAGAATTCGATGACGAGGCCCTCGAACCCGTACTCCCTAGACACACCAAAGATGACCAGCCGGACCGCCCCCCTCAAGGACGGGACAGGCCGACTGGCAAAGCGGGAGAAGCACCCGAACACCCCCACAAAGGACGGAAAGAACCAGCACGACCCGAAGACCCGTTCGACCTATGACACACTCTGAATGCTCACGCAGGACAGAGAAGATCCATTTACGGATCCAGAGGATGAACCCCTGCCAGATGGGACGGGTATTAGGCGTGTCTCGACCAGAACAACAAAGTTCAAGGACAGCACCGGGACCGAACTCAATCCGACCTCCGGCGCGACGTAGCCAGGGTCAGGGGCGCTGCCCACCCGATGTGTTTCACTGACGAGGTGATGCAGCACCCGTTCCCTAAGGGATTTAAACCCGTAAACATCGAACAATACGACGGCACTACTGACCCGGCTGTTTGGATTGAAGATTTTCTTCTCCACATACACATGCTCATGGAGATGACCTCCACGCCATCAAGTACTTACCACTAAAGCTCAAAGGACCAGCACGGGATTGGCTGGACAGCTTCCTCGAAAAATCCATAGGGAGTTGGGAAGAGCTTGAGGACGCCTTCCGCACTAACTTTCAGGGCACCTACGTTTGGCCGTCGGATGCTACGGACCTGAGCCACATCGTTTAATAAGCCGGAGAATCATCCCGGCAATTCTAGAACCGATTCCTGACCAAGAAAAACCAAATCGTCGATTGCTCTGACGCTGAGGCGTTGGCCTCCTTCAGGAACAATATTCGGGATGAATGGCTAGCCCGTCAACTCGGACAGGAACAGCCTCGAACAATGTCCACTCTCACGTCACTTATGTCCCGCTTTTGCGCGGGCGAAGATAGCTGGCTAGCACGCCGGAACAATCCTCCTGCAAACCCCGGCACTTCCGAAGTGCGGGACAACAATGGGAAGCCTCGATGTAACAAGAATAAACGTCAGCACAAAGGCACTAAAATCGAAGATACGACGGTTAACACCGGATTCAGTAACTCAAAATCATCACAGCGGAAGAAACCCTCTAAAGGGAATAGGGATGGACCCTCTCGGCTGGACAAAATAATGGACATACCCTGCCAGATTCACGGCACTCAAGACAAGCCAGCCACCCACACAAACCGTAACTGTTGGGTGTTTAAACAGGCAGGCAAGCCTGCAGCCTGTAACAGCCCGAGACCAATTCTCTCCATTATTATATCGTTTGCTTTATTTGATTTTGCATTGCATCATTTCATCATGCCATCATGTCATTAAATTTTTGCAACTCAGATAAATAAATTGCATAGATCTCTTGATCTATTTAAATTGGGGGAAATGCGCATGGTGTTTTCTCTTTATAACATATCCTCCCAATATTTAGGGAGCTAAAATAGTTATTCCATTGATTTTGGAATCACCCTTTAACACACTTTCAATAGAAATTTCTTTTGATTCTAAATATTATAAGTCCGTGCTCTTTCTCTTTTCACTCCATTTGAAGTTGTGGCACTTGGAATTATTTTGTAGTAGCCACATGTCCAAATTCAAGTTCAGCTGGGATTTATTTGGCCTCCAAATAAATCTTCTGGCCTCTCTTTTTTTTTTGGTGAATAATAAAAGGAAACCTTTTTTATTTTCTTTTAAACCAGCCCAACATGACATATGGCCCAAGGCCCAGCCGGCGCACCTAAACCTAGCCTGCCCGATCCCCATCTCTCGAACTCCATCCTCTTCCCTTCGTCCTCCTCTTGCACCGCCACACACGCACACATATCAGAGGAGAGGAGCTCCTCGTCCCCATCCCCACGCGTAGCCCTCACCCACTCTTCCTCCCTCACCCCTCGATCCCCTCGGCTCCGTCCATGGCCCCCACCGCCGACCTAGTGGCCCCGACCGCGCCCACAGCTCGCCCGTGACCCTGCCGGCGCCGCCGCTCCAGCGAGGCTCCGCCTCCGCGTCACTCTTGCCCGGCAAGCTCTCTGCGACCTTCCTCTCCCACGCCTCCATGTGATCACCTGCACGCCTCCTCACCGCTCCCGTCGGCCTACTGCATGCTGCCTGCTGCCGGCCATCCGTTCCTCCCGCGGCGGCCCTCTCCTCCGACATCAGGAGCTCCTTGGCCACCACCATATTCAGCAGATCTGGCCGGCATTGCCTCCGCCTTGTCGCCCCAGCTCAGGCTCCAGGCACTTCCCCGTCGTCCTCCGGCTAGCCGGCGACGTCCTCGCCAAGACCTGCCGCATCCGCGCACTGCATCGCCAGCGACCGCTGCACGCCCTCGCTCTCGAGGTTGCACCATGGCCGACGACAATGACTGCAGCTGCAGCTGCAGTGGCCACCTCTCCTTCACATCGTTGTTGCTTGCCGCTGTGATCCATCTCCATGGCATCGACCAGCCTCCTGTTGTTCCCACGGCCACGAGCTCCCCAAGCTCCGCCTCCGACCACATATTTCAGCTTGCCAAGACCTGGTGTTTTGACCTTCTTCGACTAGCAGGCCGTGACCCTTTGCTGCCTCACCCAGCCGAGGCCATCCCATGTTCATGACCTCGACTCCAAGACCATCCACCACTAGGATTTGGGCCTCCCGAAGAACCTCGAGGTTGACTGCACGAAACCCCAAGGGGCCAGACTGACCACCGCAGCACCACTAAAACCGAGGCATTTTTGTCTTGCTTCGTTTTGGATCACCAAGGCCAAGACCAAGTACCCCGACAACCGTCGCTGAAGATCGGCAAGTGTACCTTTACCGTTATCATGGATCCGTCAAGACCGTCGAGTGAACGACTACTTCCACTACGGCACGAGTACGACTACTTCCACGACGTCTGCGATGACCCATGAACATCTACACCACATCGAACCGTTTCGCCTCACCTGCATGCTTTGAAGGTATAACCCCTAGATGACCGCCCGTCGACGAATGAACGTGTCATGTGTTGTATGAGATGCTTGTGTATGCACCGTGTGCGAATTGTTCGTTACACGTTCGTTCCTCGTTGGCCATTGTCATTGACATGTGGGAACCCGGAAACCGGGATCACCCGACCATATCTTGCATGTTCCACACATATCACTTATCTTTAGCACCGGTATCTCAAAGAGTTACCGGAACCGGAACGTTGTCGTGACACCGTTTTCGTTTACGTCGCTGTGGCACCCATTTCTTTCTGCCATGGTGAAAAATGCTTCACATCATGTTAAATGCAATGTTTTCATAAAATTTCATACAACTTGATTATGTCTTCCGCATCCATGTTAAAAAAACATTTAAATGGTTCTTTGCATTAAAAAGTGCATAATGACTTTCTAAACGGTTTGTCTCATATCTAAATAACCGTAGCTCCGAATTAAATGAACTATATATGTAACTTGCTTAGAAAAACATGTAGAATCACATGGTGCACTTTATTTTCGTGTCTAACAAATATAAAATATGGTTAGTTCAGATCTGGACCAATTTCAAAATTAACATAGGGGGTCGTTTTGGAAATACTAAATGTTGTTTATAACCTCATTTAAAATGCCTAGATATATAGTTTATTTATGCTTCACCTCTTGCCATGATAAAAACATTTAAACTTGCCATGTAAATACACGAGAGTGAACTAAATGATTCGAACGTGGAGTTTCGTCAATATGCAACTCGTTGCATATTGAACTTTGCTTAATGTGTGTTGATTGTTGTGCTTGCCATGCCTTGCATAATTGTATGAACATGCATCATACTTGTTTGCGCATCATGTCATGCATATGTTGTGATGTTTACCGTGTCATTTGTTTGTTTCCGGATTTCCTTCTTCTCGATAGAGTACCGAAAGCGTTCGGTGTGTGAGGATCCGTTCGACTACGTTGGTTCGTCTTCTTCACTGATTCGTTCTTATTCCATGCGGGATCTCAGGCAAGATGAACATTTCCCTGGATACCAATACTATCATTGCCATGCTAGTTGTCTCGTTTCTATTGCTATGTATTGCTACCTACCACTTGTTTCTCAAGCCTCCCAAAATGCCATGATAAGCCTCTAACTCTTCACATCCCAGCAAACCATTGTTTGGATATGTTACCGCTAGCTCAGCCCTTCTTATAGCGTTGCTAGTTGCAGGTGCAAGTTTTTTCCATGTGACAACATGGATATTTTGAGATATCACAATATTATTGCTATTTAATTTAATGCGCATATATACTTGGTAAAAGGTGGAAGGCTTGGCCTTTTGCTCGGTGTTTTGTTCCACCTTTGCCGCCCTAGTTACTTGTGTACTGGTGTTATGTTCCATATTGAGCGCTCCTAACATGCTGGGGGTTGTTATGGGGACCCCCTTGATTTTCGTTTTGGGATAAAACTCTTCTGGCAAGGCCCAACATTGGTACTATTTGCTTAATAACAACTAAAATTTGCATAGGGCATGACCACCCCGTGGATAATTAATCAACCCAGGGCCCAGTGCTCCTCATGAGTGTTGGTCCAAACTAGATTCGTGTGCGGGGCCAACCCGGGTCAACTCGGGAGATTTCTATCAGGCCACTATACGTCGCGCTCATCCGGTTGTGCCCTGAGAACGAGATACGCGGCTCCTATCGGGATTGTCGGTGCGTCGGGCGGCCTTGCTAGATTTGTTTTACCTTTCTCGAACGTCTTGTGCACCGGGATTCCAAGGATACTTGGGGCTATCCGAGGTAGAGGTTTTCCACTGGAATTTTGAGGATACTATGGGCTATCTCGTGGTTGAGGTTTTCCAACGCAGCTTGTGGCTAGTTTGTGATGGATGAGTTGGAGCACCCCTGCAGGGTTAAATCTTTCTGAAAGTCGTGCCCACGGTTATGTGGCAACTTGGAAATTTGTTTAACATCCGGTCATAGAAAACTTAAAGTAAACTCAATTAAAATACACCAACCGTGTGCGTGACCGTGACTGTCTCTACTCGTGAGTTCTGAACCGAGAGAGAACATGGTGGGGTTATGTTTGACTCGTAAGTAGGTGTTCAGGATCACTTAGTGATCATTACTAGTTCACGTCTGTTTATGCGTAGATCACCCTTCTTATTCTTGTACTTGTAAGTTAGCCACTCAAATAAATGCTTAGTGCTTGCTGCAGCCTCACCACTTAACCATATCTCACCCATTAACTTTGCTAGTCTTGATACACTTGGAAATGAGATTGCTGAGTCCCTGTGGCTCACAGATTACTACAACAACAGTTGCAGGTACAGGTAATGCGATGCTTTGACGTGAGAGCGATGCTTTGTTTGATTTGGAGTTCTTCTTCTTCATCATCAATCATAGGATGGGTTCTAGGTCGGCAGCCTGGGATAGCAAGGATGGATGTCACTTTTATCGTTTAATTTCGTCCGCAATCGAACCCTGCTCTTCTGTATGGTGATTGAATGTATTGTTGTATTTGATATGATCATGATTTAGCTTGTGGAGAGTGTAAGCCAATTCCATATACTCATCTCCTCTTTACATGTACTTGTAATGATGTCCATTCTTGCGAAATGACGAAATGCGCTTATATCCCTCTCGAGGCCCTCAAGCCAAAATAAGGATAGGCCCGCATCTTGGGCGTGACACAACCGAATATCATGGTAAGGGCGCCCGCAGCGAGGACGACGAAGAGCCCCGCAGACCGAATAATGGAGGCCAGAAGCAATTCCCCCCTGAGGTAAAAAGTGTGAACATGATCAATGTCACACATATACCAAAGAAGGAGAGGAAGCACGCACTTCGGGACGTATACGCCATAGAGCCCGTCGCCCAGAAATTCAACCCATGGTCGGCTTGCCCGATCACCTTCGACCGCACTGACCACCCGACCAATATTCGGCATGGTGGGTCAGCTGCTCTGGTACTCGATCCCATAGTAGACGGGTACCATTTAACAAGGGTCCTTATGGACGGAGGTAGAAGCCTCAATCTGATCTATGCAGATACGGTGAAGGAAATGGGCATTGATCCGTCAAGGATCAAACCTAGCAACACCACCTTTAAAGGTATCATCCCTGGCGTCGAGGCAAATTGCTCGGGCACCATAACTCTAGAAGTGGTGTTCATTTCGCCCGATAACTTCTGGAGCTAGGACTTGATCTTTGATATCGTCCCCTTTCGAAGCGGTTACCACGCACTTCTGGGCCGAACAACATTCACACGCTTCAACGTTGTCCCCCATTACGCGTACATGAAGCTCAAGATGCTCGGACCCAAGGGGGTCATCACCATCTGCGGCAACACGAAGCGTTCGCTCCAACAGAGGAACACACCACAGCCCTAGCAGCCGAGGTTCGGCCCGGCGAACACACGCCAAACACTCAGCCCATCATCAAAGCCTGAAAGGTAAGTAAGCGGGCCCGAGCTTTGTTTCAACTTTCGGAGCTTTCTCATGAACCACGCAAATAGTAATATGCGCCCCACAGCGCAGCCCGGATACCTGTAAGGTACGTACCCCGAAGTCACAATTTCGCACTAAAGAATCCATGGGTAGCTGTGGGGACCTTCCATCCAACAGTGTGGCGTTCGGCTTAACCAAACACAGTCATATATGTCTTCGGACAAACCCATGCTCCATTCAAAGGATCCTGTCAGCAGCAATAAGCTCACATAATTCGGCGACCTCTCAAGACTTTCTCTCACAAGGCCCGCTCGTCGACTACCACCTCCTCTAAAGGAGCACCCTCCAGGAGAAAGAAGGCACGGACGTGCAGCAGGGCACAGTAAAGGACGTCAAGCCATTTTTTGTCAAGGTCATGTGTAAACCTTTTTTCCAGTAAATTTATTTTCGCATACTTGTACCAGTTGTGTGAGCAACCAAAGTGTACAGAACGTCAAGTGTCCATCGCAATAACGCCCAAACATTATGATCCTAGGGCAATTATTGATATTGTGCATACCTTTTTTGCTCTTCAAGGCAAGTTAGTTCAGTATGTATTTCTTCAGATGCGATTGGTCCATAAAACCGGGGGCTTGATTAACTCGCCCCGCGCATCGCCCCAACACTATCTTGATATCATGTGTTCGGCGTCTTGGATATTGCGTTATATGCATCACTTCCGAATTGTGTCTTTGGTTAAAGGTTGGGTTGCCCGGATCCTGTGCTTCCCCTTTTACGTTCCGCTTGTTTGGCTAAAAGGGGAAAGGGAGCATTGTTGTGATTGTACTTCTAGTTTGTCTGGTTAAGTACCTCAGTAGAGAAAGCCGAAAACCGACTGGCATAATAAGCGTGAATTGATCCACGATCCGATGACAAGTGTTAAACTAAGAATCGTTGGAGGTTCACCGTGTTAAAATGGAGGGTTTGGAGTAACACAAGCCAGGTGATACGGGTTTGGCACAAAACACCAAACATCACAAAGTAAAGGGGGCTAGTGCTCACTCCCCGCATTTAAGCTCCTATGGTTAAGTGAAAGCAATAAAGCCGCATAGTATGATTGCCTCGTTTTCTTCCGAACTACCGCCTCCGAGTACCAAGACGTTTGCTAAGGGTAACAATGCGGATATCGAAAACACCCCTTTTAGTATCTATAGGGGGGTTGAAACCGGCGATTGGTAACTTTCAGGATTAAAACAACCACACATGAGTCAAAATTAACAAAAGCACAGCATGACATATACCATGCAAATTCACAAACATTAAAGACACAATAAAGTTTCAACCGTCAAACGGAAGGTGGTACTTTCACTCAAGAACTACATTCTTTGGGCATAAAGCCTCTATTGCCCGTGCACCGTCCATAACGGCAGAAAAATACAGCTCGGGACACCTATGCTCCTTCCCGGGTGGCGGAGGACCAGTAGCCATTTCGGTGGGCTTCAGCTTCGGCCAATGCACCATCATCTTCGCAAACACCATCCGGGCACCCTTGATGCAGGCTGAGCGAGTCAGGACGTCAACCCGGGGCATGACAGCGACCAACCTTTGCACCAAACTGAAGTAGGTGCCCGGCAATGGCTCTGTAGGCCATAGCCGGATACAGAGATCCTTCATGGCCGGCTCGGCTATGCGGTGCAACTCCATCAGCTACTTCAGCTGATCGGAGACAAGGAGTGGTTGCTTTGGGGCCTGAAACTGCTCCCAGAACAGTTGTTGATCAGCATCCCCTTCCTGGGAGGCATAATGTTGCACCACATCCGCTACACTCTTGGGTAAGTCTGCAAACACGCCTGGAGAACGCCACACTCGAGTGAGCAACAAAAACCTTTTTACACCAACAGGGCATTGGAGAAGTATCGCTTACCACTCGCAATCTGCTTTATTTGGTGGAGTTCCTTCTCATGGCGTTGCACCTCCATGCGTGCCTCCTGGAGGGTTGCAGAGTTCAAGGACAGCTCGGTAGCTTGCTCCTTATTCTTCTTCTCAAGGACCTCGCACTTAGAGATGGCGTCCTTGAGCTCTTGTTGCACTTCCGCAACCCTGGCCTCATGCTTGTTAATTCGAATTTTGTCGATAACATATCGGCAGCCACTTGTTCGGCAGTCGCCTTATGTTTGGTGGTCTCCTGCCTTGCCTTAGACAGCTCGGCCTTGAGATTCTCAATCTCCGCGGCCACGGCTGCATTGAGCATTAACATGTTCGTTTTTTAGGATACAGCCATAAAAATTCCTCGCTTATATGAGGTAAATAACTACATCAGTTGAGTTCAGACTTACCTTGCGCGTTGTCAAACCGCTTGTTAAGGCGGTCGAGCTCGTCTTCGGAGCTTTTCAGCTTCCGATTCATCTCTGCCAACTCCACATCACTGGGGGATGTGGTCAGCGACATAACCTGTATAGACCATTCACACATGTCAGATTCCCAAGTAATTGAATTCTAAAATCCTCTGTCCTGATTTTTTCACATTCCAACAGAGTCTTGGGGGCTGCGGAAAATTCAAAAAAAAAGAATTTTACTTCATATTCTTATCACATTCGACCCCTGTGTGAGTTCTTCCGAACTCACACAGGGCTCGAGGGCTACTAAGTATGGCAATTGCATAGGTGTGCACAGCAAACAATGATTGTGGCAAACTAAAAGTAAAATCAAACAAAACAAACGATGCTCCAAGCAAAACTCATATCATGTGATGAATAAAAATGTAGCTTCAAGTGACATACCGATGGATTGAGACGAAAGAGGGGATGCCTTCTCGGGCATCCCCAAGCTTAGACGCTTGAGTATTCCTTAGAATATTACCTTGGGGTGCCTTAGGCATCCCCAAACTTAGGCTCTTGCTGCTCCTTATTCCTTTGTCCATCGTGATAACACCCAAAACTTGAAAACTTCAATCACACAAAACTCAACAAAACTTCGTGAGATCCGTTAGTATAAGAAACATATTGAATACTTTATGTACTGTTATAAATTGATTCTTATTTCATAATTGCATAATAGGTATTGTATTCTAACTTCTCCATGGCTTATACCCCCACCCCCGATACAATCCATAGCATAATCAAAACAAGCAAACTATGCAAGAAAAAACAGAATCTGTCTAAAACAGAACATTCTGTAGCAATCTGTAGAGAACCTATACTTCTCTAACTCTACAAATTCTGAAAAATTAGAACGACCTGAGCAATTTGTATAGAAATACTATGTATAAAATTCAGATCATTATCACGCTCCAGTAAAAAATGAAAATTCCTGTACTGGAGTCAAAAGTTTCTGCCTTGTTTCAGCATCGATTCTACTCATCTTGTGAGTCATCCCAAAGGCTTTACTTGGCACAAACACTAATTAAAACATAAAAACACAATCATTACAGAGTCAAAAATCATGTTATCAAAACAAACATAAAGTAAAAAGCAAAAATAAAGATAACTATTGGGTTGCCTCCCAACAAACGCTATTGTTTTACGCCCCTAGCTAGGCATAATGCATAGTTTCAAGTGTTGTCATCTTTGCTCATAAGGGGTTCAATCCCCTTCATAAAACTTATTTTCCCTTGCACAAAGAACATCAAGCTTTTTCTCTATGTCATCGAGCCTCCTATTGTGTAGCATGACGTTTCCATGGATTTTAGAGATAGAGTTGAACAACCCCCTAAAATTAGACTCCATGCTAGTTCTAGCCTCTTTGATTAGCTCAGTTTGGCGGTGGCATATTTGTATAGCAGGTTCAATGGTTTCTATTTTAGGTTCCCCAAATATATTTTTCATCTTATCATAGATGTCAAAAGCATTATTCCCAAGGAAATCCTTTTCGAACATAGAATCCAAGACACATCTATGAGACAGAGATAGACCAACATAAAAGCTTCTAAGAAGCAATTTAATATGACTCTTAGGATTAGTTCTAGCTTGTATTACTAGTAAACTATCCCAAGCTTCTTTGAGTGATTCATCGCCTACTTGCTTAAAATCCAAAATTGGGGAACCCTCTCCAAAGTAAGGAGGGCGATGCATATCCGGAGGAGAGCTAGCCATGGCGACAAGCAAGGAAACAAACTAGTAACAAGCAAAGTTAATATTTTTGTATTTTTGATTTTTATGTAAAAAAATAAATATAACAGCAAATAAAAAGAAGAAAAAGTGAATGATAATTTGTGTGAAGTTACTTGATAGTTGGTGATGATATTCCCTGGCAACGGCGCCAGAAAACCTTCCTCATACTTGTGATCTGCGTTGATTTTCCGTGAAGAGGAACGGGTAATTGCAGCACAATACGGGTAAGTATTTCCCTCAGTTATGAAACCAAGGTTTATCGAACCAATAGGAATATCAATCCTCAACCGCCTTCAGCGGCTGCACACAAAAGAGCAAACAACTTGCACCCAACGCGGGCAAGAGGGTTGTCAATCCCCTTGATCTCGTTATTTGCAAGCAAATGAGTTGTGTAGATAATTGTAGATAATTGTAAATTGCAAAATAAAATAAAAGACAAATAATGGCAGCAAGATAATAATAGAGTTTGAGAAATTATAAGTGAATAGACCCGGGGGCCATAGTTTTCCCTAGCGGCATCTCTCATGTAGGCAACATACGGTGGGTAACAAATTACTATTGGGCAGTTGATAGAAAAGCGGATAGTTATGCGATTTTCACGGCAATGATCATGTGTATGTAGGCATCACATCCATAAACAAATAGGTTGACTCCTGCCTGCACCTATTACTATTACTCCACTCATCGACCGCTATTCAGTATGCATCTAGAGAATTAAGTCAAACAAAGTAATGCATGGAGAACAATGACATGATGTAGACAAAGTAAACTCAAGCAATATGAATAAACCTGGCGTGGCTTGAGACTGCGTCGGTATTTCCCCAAAGAGTAAGGAATGATGCAGCACAGCGACGGTAAGTATTTCCCTCAGTTATGAAACCAAGGTTATCAAACCAGTAGGAGGATCACCGCCACCCAATAAGTAGCACCTGCACACAAACAACAAATACTTGTAACCCGACGCGAAAGAGAGGTTGTCAATCTCTCTACGGTAAAAAGATAGATTAGGTAGTGATAGATAGGAGAGATAGATCTCTCAAAAAAGAGTAAATATGCAGCAATATATTTTTGGGTTTTTGGTTTTGTAGATCTGAAAACAAAGAGTGCAAAAAACATAGATCGGAAAGCAATATGATGGAAAAGTAGACCCGGGGGCCGTAGGGTTCACTAGTGGCTTCTCTCATGAGTATAGCGCACGGTGGGTGAACAAATTACTGTTGGGCAATTGATAGAAAATCGAATAGTCATGATGATATCCAAGGCGATGATCATTATATAGGCATCACGTCCAAGATAGATAGACCGACTCCTGCCTGCATCTACCTCTATTACTCCACACATCGACCGCTATCTAGCATGCATCTAGTGTATTAAGTTCATGGAAAAATGGAGTAATGCAATAAGAATGATGACATGATGTAGACAAGATCTATTCATGTAGGAATAGACCCCATCTTGTTATCCTTAATAGCAACGATACATGTGTGTCTTGCTGCCCCTTCTGTCACTGAGAAAGAACACCGCAAGATCGAACCCATCACAAAGCACCTCTTCCCATGGCAAGAAAAAATCGATCTAGTCGGCCTAACTAAACCAAAGATTCGAAGAAGAAATACGAGGCTATAAGTAATCATGCATATAAGAGATCAAAGAAGACTCAAATAATATCCATGGATAGAAATTGAATCATGAACTCAAAATTCATCGGATCCCAACAAACACATCGCAAAAGTTTACATCAAATAGATCTCCAAGAGACCATTGTATTGAGAATCATAAGAGAGAGAGAGAGAGAGAAGAAGCCATCTAGCTACTGCCTACGGACCCGTAGGTCTATGGTGGACTACTCACGCATCATTGGAGAGGCACCTATGAGGAAGATGAACCCCTCCGTGATGGTGTTTAGATTGGATCTCGCGGTTCTGGAACTTGCGGCGGCTGGAATTGTGTTTTGTCGACTCCCCTAGGGTTTTTGGAATATTTGGGAATTTATAGGCATCAGAGGCGGTGCGGAAGGGGGCCGAGGAGGGCACAACCCATCAGGGCGCGCCGGGGCCCCCCTGGCACGCCCTGGTGGGTTGTGCTCTCCACAGCCCACCTCTCCGGCAGTTTTTTGGCCCACTGGGTGTCTTCTGGTCCAGAAAACATCTCCAAAAAGTTTCGTCACGATTGGACTCCGTTTGGTATTGATTTTCTGTGAAGTAGAAAACAAGCAAAAACAGCAACTGGCACTTTGGCACTATGTCAATAGGTTAGTCCCAAAAAATGATATAAAGTTGTAATAAAATGATGGTAAAACATCCAAGAATGATAATATAACAGCATGGAACAAGCAAAAATTATAGATACGTTGGAGACGTATCAGCATCCCCAAGCTTAATTCCTACTCGTCCTCGAGTAGGTAAATGGTAAAAACAGAATTTTTGATGTGGAATGCTGCCTAACATGTTCATCATATTCTTTTCTTTTGTATAGCATGGACATTTGGACTTATAATGATTCAAAGCAATAGTCTAGTTTTAACATAATGATTTCAATACTCAAGCATGTCAACAAACAACCATGTCTTTCAAAATATCAACACTAAAGAAAGTTATTCCTAGCCCATCATGCTCAATCATTGATCCATTCATGAAACACACTCAAATATTAGCTATGCCCAATGCTCAAGTACGATCATAGTGCCCCCTAGTTGGTGCTTATAAGAGAAGATGGAGACCCAAATAAAACATAAAAATTGCATAAAGTAAATAGATAGGCCTTTCGCATAGGGAAGTAGGGATTTGTAGAGGTGCCAGAGCTCAAGGTTTAAAATTGAGAGAGAAAAATATTTTGGGTGGCATGCTTTTGCTGTCAACGAAAACGACAAAGTAGCTCACAATACTTTCCATGCTAGATATATCATAGGCGGTTCCCAAACAGAAAATAAAGTTTATTCCTATTTCCACCAAACTTTCACTTTCCATGGCGGACCGTATCCACGGTTGCCTTCCATACCAACACTTTCCAAGGAATTTATTATTTCACAACATAAAGTAAATATTTTTTTCCTTTTTCATTTCGGGAATGGGCATCCCTATTACCGCCGCACTCTCGTGCAATGACAAGTCAATAAACACTCATCTTGAGAATAACACATCTAGCATGGAAAAATATTGGACACTCCCCACCGTTTCATGAGCGGTACGGGCACACAAAAGAGAAAATTTATTTTGAAAATTTAGAGATGGCACATACAAATTTGCTTGGAACGGCATGGAAATACCGCATATAGGTAGGTATGGTGGACTCATAAGGCAAAACTTGGTTTAAGGATTTTGGATGCACAAGTAGTGTTTCTACTTAGTACAAATGAAGGCTAGCAAATAGATTGGGAAGCAACCAAACCAAAAAACGAAAATTCACATAAGTGAGCATTGAACATAACTAACACCGAATAATGCACCACAAGTAGGATGTAATTTCATTACATAACTATTGACTTTCGTGCATGCATAGGGAATCACAAACCTTAACACCAATATTCCTACTAAGCATAATTACTCATCAACATGACTCACATATTACTATCATCATGTTTCAAAACTATTACAAGGAATCAAGTTTAATTTGTCCAATGATCTTCATGAAAGTTTTTATTATATCCTCCTTGGATATCTATCATTTTGGGACTAGTTTCATATATTGCCATTGCTTTTTGGCAAGCTCAAACAAATTTAAGTGAAGCACATGAGCATAAAGATTTCATCTCTCAAAAAGGTATAAGTGAAGCATGAGAGGATTTCTTCAAAATTTACTAACTCTCAAATTAATCTAAGTGAAGCATGAGAGTATTTCTACAAAAGTTTCCAAGCACACCGTGCTCAAAAAGATATAAGTGAAGCACTAGAGCAATTTCTATAGCTCAAAAAGTTTAAGTGAAGCACATAGAGCAATTCTAACAAATCATAGCATGATTTTGGCTTTCTCAAATAGGTGTGTCCAGCAAGGATACAAAGGAAAAACTAACAAACAAAGCAAGCAAAGATACAAGACGCTCCAAGTAAAACACATGATATGTGACGAATAAAAATATAGCTCCAAGTAAAATACCGATGGTCGTTAGAAGAAAGAGGGGATGCCACTCGGGGGCATCCCCAAGCTTAGTTGCTTGTTTCTCTTTGGATATATCTTGGGGGTGTGATAGCATCCCCAAGCTTAGGCTTTTGCTACTCCTTATTCCTTCATCCATCGTGATCTCACCCAAAACTTGAAAACTTCAATCACACAAAACTCAACAAAATCTTCGTGAGATCCGTTAGTATAAGAAAGCAAATCACTACTTTAGGTACTGTTGCAAACCCATTCATATTTTGTTATTGCATTATAACTACTGTATTTTAACTTTACCATGGCTTATACCCCCCAATACAAACCATAGATTCATCAAAACAAGCACACAATGCAACGAAAACAGAATCTGTCTTAAACAGAACAGTCTGTAGTAATCTGTACTATACCCATAATTCTGTAACTCTAAAAATTCTGAAAAATTAGGAAAACGTAAGGAATTTGTATAGAAACACTGTGTTAAAATTTCAGCTCAAGATCACGTTCCAGCAAAAAATGAAAATTCATATACTGGATGCAAAGTTTCTGTTTCAGATTCAGCATCACTTCTACTCATCCTATGAATCATCCTAAAGGCTTTACTTGGCACAAACACTAAATAGACCATAAAAACACAATCATAACAGAGGCATAATTGTGTCAACACACAAAAGCAGAAAGGAAAAAGCAAAAAAATATTTATTCATTGGGTTGCCTCTCAACAAGCGCTATCGTTTTACGCCCCTAGCTAGGCATAATGGGTAGATTCAAGTATTGTCATCTTTGGTTTTGGACGAGATGCCTTTGGCAAGGGTTTTGCAAATAAGACTTGAAACACATCATCCATAGCAACTTTAGCATTATCAAGTTGTCCCTCTACATACCCCCTTTGATTACCGGCCACGATCCAAGAATATTGTTGGTTCACATCATTGAAAACTTGTTGGATCATATCTAAAACGGGGACTTCCTTTTTGAGATTCTCATCAAAAATTTGATTATTTCCAAGCAAATATCTCATCATGTAATCACTATTGTAAAGGATTTCTCCTATTACCGGTTTTTCACGGCTCATACCAAAAAAGTCAAAGATCTCCCTAGCTTCCCGTACTATATGATCAAATTCATTCATGAGAACAAGGGTAGCTAACTTCTTAGCTTTGGGATCCTTTAAGACGGGTAGCTCATAAAACAATCTTTGCAAGGTAGGAAGGGTAAGAATAAATCTATTTTCAAGTTTTAGAACTAACGTCGAGATAGCTTCCGCTAAGATTTAGTTCTTTTCAATATAAGAGTATCATCGAGAGTCAAATTCCCAACGCAATTGAAAAACTCTTGGATAGTTTATTTTCCTATAACATTCCCTTGCCCCAAAACAAAGGTTTTAGAATCAAGTCTAGCAGAACGTCCAATTTTAGGAGTCCTGCCATCATCCGTTTCTGCCATACCAAAATCACTCATGGTGACAAGCAAACAAGAGATCTGATGAGAAAAAGGCAAAGGAAAAAGAGGGCGAATAAAACGGCAAATTGGTGAAGTGGGGGAGACGAAAACGAGAGGCAAATGGCAAATAATGTAATTTCAAGGAGATGAGATATGTGATTAGGAACCTAGTAGATGATGGTGGAGTCCCCTTGGCGCCTATGATAGGCACGTAGAAGAGACCGCTTCCTCCCCGGCAACGGCGCCAGAAATTCCTTTGACATGGCTTGAGACTGCGTCGGTATTTCCCCAAAGAGGAAGGGATGATGCAGCACAATGACGGTAAGTATTTCCCTCAGTTATGAAACCAAGGTTATTGAACCAGTAGGAGGATCACCGCCACCCAATAAGCAGCACTTGCACACAAACAACAAATACTTGCAACCCGACGCGAAAGAGAGGTTGTCAATCTCTCTACGGTAAAAAGATAGATTAGGTAGTGATAGATAGGAGAGATAGATCTCTCAAAAAAGAGTAAATATGCAGCAATATATTTTTGGGTTTTTGTTTTTGTAGATCTGGAAACAAAGAGTACAAAAAACGTAGATCGGAAAGCAATATGATGGAAAAGTAGACCCGGGGGCCGTAGGGTTCACTAGTGGCTTCTCTCATGAGTATAGCGCACGGTGGGTGAACAAATTACTGTTGGGCAATTGATAGAAAATCGAATAGTCATGACGATATCCAAGGCGATGATCATTATATAGGCATCACGTCCAAGATAGATAGACCGACTCCTGCCTGCATCTACCTCTATTACTCCACACATCGACCGCTATCCAGCATGCATCTAGTGTATTAAGTTCATGGAAAAATGGAGTAATGCAATAAGAACGATGACATGATGTAGACAAGATCTATTCATGTAGGAATAGACCCCATCTTGTTATCCTTAATAGCAACGATACATGCGTGTCTTGCTGCCCCTTCTGTCACTGGGAAAGAACACCGCAAGATCGAACCCATCACAAAGCACCTCTTCCCATGGCAAGAAAAATCGATCTAGTCGGCCTAACTAAACCAAAGATTCGAAGAAGAAATACGAGGCTATAAGTAATCATGCATATAAGAGATCAAAGAAGACTCAAATAATATTCATGGATAGAAACTGATCATGAACTCAAAATTCATCGGATCCCAGTAAACACACCACAAAAGTTTACATCAAATAGATCTCCAAGAGACCATTGTATTGAGAATCATAAGAGAGAGAGAGAAGAAGCCATCTAGCTAATGCCTACTGATGACCCACAAGTATAGGGGATCAATCGTAGTCCTTTTGATAAGTAAGAGTGTCGAACCCAACGAGGAGCAGAAGGAAAAGACAAGCGGTTTTCAGCAAGGTATTCTCTGCAAGCACTGAAATTGTAGGTAACAGATGGTTTTGATAGCAAGGTAATTTGTAACGAGCAAGTAACGGTAGCGGTAAACAAGGTGCAGCAAGGTAGCCCAATCCTTTTGAGGCAAAGGACAGGCCAGAACAATCACTAGTAATAGGCAAAGTGTTCTTGAGGGTACACGGGAATTTCGTCTAGTCACTTTTATCATGTTGGTTTGATTCGTGTTCGCTACTTTGATAATTTGATATGTGGGTGGACCGGTGCTAAGGTGTTGTTCTTACTTTAACTAACAACCTACTTATGATTAACCCCCTCGCAAGCATCCACAACTACGAGAAAGTATTAAGACAAAGTCTAACCATAGCATTAAACATGTGGATCCAAATCAGCCCCTTACGAAGTAGCGCATAAACTAGGGTTTAAGCTTCTGTCACTCTAGCAACCCATCATCTAATAACTACTCCACAATGCATTCCCTTAGGCCCATGAATGGTGAAGTGTCATGTAGTCGACGTTCACATGACACCACTAAGGGAATCACAACATACATACCATCAAAATATCGAACACATATCAAATTCACATGATTACTCGCAACATGACTTCTCCCGTGACCTCAAGAACAAAGGTAACTACTCACAAATAATAATCATGCTCAAGATCAGAGGAGTAATGAATAGCATAATGGATCTGAACTTATAATCTTCCACCAAATAAACCATATAGTAATGAACTACACAAGGTAATCAACACTACTAGTCACCCACAGGTACCGATATGAGGTTCCGGTACAAAGATTGAACACAAGAGATGAACTAGGGTTTGAGAGGAGATGGTGCTGTTGAAGATGTTGATGAAGATTGGCCTCCCAAAGATGAGAGGGGTGTTGGTGATGACGATAGCTTCGATTTCCCCCTCCGGGAGGGATGTTCCCCCGGCGGAATCGCTCCGCCGGTGGGCAAAAGTGCTCCTGCCCAAGTTCCGCCTCGAGGCGGCGGCGCTTCGTCCCGAAAATCCTCCTCCTAATTTTTAGGTTTTTTGGGATTATATACCAGAAGATGGGCTCCGGAGGTGGGCCTGGGTGAGCACCACCCACCAGGCCGCGCCAGGGGGTGCCTGGCACGCCCTGGTGGGTGCTCCTCACCAGGTGGCCCCCCTCCGGTATATTTTTGCTGCAGTAATTTTTATTAATTCCAAAAATGATCTCCGTAAAGTTTCAGCTTCATTGGAGTTGTGCAGAATAGGTATCTCTGACGTGCTTTTCTTGGGTCCAGAATTCCAGCTGCCGGTATTCTCCCTCTTTGTGTAAACCTTGCATATTATGAGAGAAAAGGCATTAGAATCACTCCCCAAAGCATTATTTTTCAACAAAACAAAGTAAATAACAATAGGAAATCATGATGCAAAATGGACGTATCAACTCCCCCAAGCTTAGACCTCGCTTGTCCTCAAGCGAAAGCCGATATTGAAAAGTATGTCCACATGGTTTGAGAGAGAGGTGTCGATAAAAACAAAATACGGACATAGAAGCATCATGCTTATTAACATAACAGCAACAAACTCTAACATAAAAACTTATTTCAATATATTTTTATCATAAAGCTTCTCATGAACAAGTAACAATTCATCACAACATAGAAGTATGAAGCATAAACCTTGTTGGAAACCAACAAACTGTGTTCTCAGTCAACTTTGCAACTACAATTCATCATATTTTCAGGAAGGGTCTCATGTCGGAGCCTTTTGGCAAGTCCACATACTCAAGCATCATTTAGTCTTCTATGATTGCTAACGCTCACGGCATACCCATGAACAAAAAGTTTCAACCGGACACATAGGAAGATAGGGGCTTATAGTTTTGCCTCCCAACGTATTCACCTCAAGGGTGATGTCAACAATAATAACTCATGCCCACCCATATCCAACTGGATATATGTGCCTAGATCTTTCCTCACCACATGATGCTTGCAAAGGAAAAAGTAAAAAGGAATAGAGAAGAATACTTTGACTCTTGCATAAAAGTAAGTGCATAAAAGTAAAAGATAGGCCCTTCGTAGAGGGAAGCAGAGGTTGTCATGCTCTTATTGGTTTGTATGCCCAATCCCTTAATGTAAAAGAACGTCACGCTATATTGCCCCCTATGATAGCAACCTTTATTATGCAGTCCGTCACTTTTATTACTTTGCCATCATAAGTTCGTATAACGCTCAATTTTCTCTTACACTAATTGATCAAAACACTTTTAGAAGCAATTTTTATTGCCTTATTGCACCGATGACAACTTACTTCAAGGATCTTTCTCGATCCATAGGTAGGTATGGTGGACACTCAAGGAAAGAGTTTGGATTTGGGTTTTTGGATGCAAAAGTAGTATCTCTACTTAGTGCGGAATTTTTGGCTAGCAAAGATATTGAGCAAGCACCACATGTTGAAGGATCTATGACAATATAACTTCTATGTGGATATGAACAAACATGAATCATTACGTTGTCTTCCTTGTATAACGTCAACAATTTTGACACATAATATTTGATGGGGGCTCACAATCATAAAAGATGTCCAAGATAGTGTATTTGCATGTGAATCTTCTCTTCCCTAATTAATTCTTTCAGGAATTGCGTCATTGACCAATGCTATGTTTGTCAATCTCCAATAAATTTTACTACTTATACTTTTCCTTATGTGATGTCATTACTTACCATAAGATTAGCATATGATTCTTTTCATTTATTTGTCTTTCTTTTATTTGATTGCAACAAGAAAGTAGAGAAGCAAAAACTCAAACTAAACTTTATTATATAACTTTCACTCGATTACATAGATAGGTAGGCCACAAAACTAACACGCGAAAATAGATCTCGCTAAACTTTTATTCGACTAAGGCAAAGTGAAACTAAAGATAGAACTAAAATAGGTAAAGGTGAATAAAAGTGATGGTGATACGATACCGGGGCACCTCCCCCAAGCTTGGCTCAAGCCAGGGGAAGTGCCCATACCCATGTACTCAAGTCTCCTTTGGTGGTGGTGATGAAGGTGGAGATGTAGAAGAAGCCTTCTTCTTCAACTTATATTTAAGCATAAAGTTTTCCTCCCTTAGATCATCATTCTCCAATTCAAGCTTTAATATCCTTTGGCATAAGGCCTCCTTGCTTTCCTGCAGAAAACGAGACGGGATAAATTGGACCTTAGGTTTGTATATTCTAGGGAGGCTTGACTTCTTGAATTCCACATGCATGTCTCTGGGTTGAGGCAATGGATCATCCTCTTCCTCAGAGCTGTCATCTTTTGTTTCCTGCATGGTGGAATCTTCTTCCTCCTCCGAGGTCCATAGATAGGGGTAAATCTCCCTAAAGATCTTTGGGTCTGGAACATAGGGATCAACATGGCTCTCCCCATCTGAATCTTGAGACGACATATTCTCAGATCTGTCAGGAAAACAACACGAAACAAGAACACGGGATTTTTCTGCGATACGGTTGTCAAAACAGTCGGGGGTATATATAGAGAATTTTTATTCTTGGGAAACAAGTAATTGGAAGGAAAACGGAGTCAGGAAGGCATCCGAGGTGGGCAGCACCCACCAGGGCGCGCCCAGGGGTGCCTGGCGCGCCCTGGTGTATCGTGCCCACCTCAATCACCTTCCGGTTTATTTTTTTATTCCTAAAATTCTAAAATATTCCAAAACTGACAGAAAATATTTTTGCGGATTTTTCGGAGTCCGTTTACTTACCGTATCACATACCTCCTATTTTTAAGTATTCTGGAGTGTTCCGGAAGGTTTCTTTTATGTGTTCCTCAGGTGTCATGGTTTGGATAACATTGCTCTCAATGTTAATAGGCGTACCTGAGATATAATGCTTAATTCTTTGGCCATTGACCACCTTCGGGTTAGTACCTTCGGCGTTATTAATCTTGATAGCTCCAGAACGATAAACCTCTTCAATAATATATGGTCCCTCCCATTTGGAGAGAAGTTTTCCTGCAAAGAATCTTAAACGAGAGTTGAATAAAAGAACATAATCTCCTATTTTGAATTCCCGCTTTTGGATTCTTTTATCATGCCATCTTTTTACTTTTTCTTTGAATAGCTTGGCATTTTCATACGCTTGGGTTCTCCATTCATCTAATGAGCTAATATCAAATAGCCTCTTCTCACCGGCAAGTTTGAAATCATAATTGAGTTCTTTAATTGCCCAAAATGCTTTGTGTTCTAGTTCTATAGGCAAATGACAAGCCTTTCCATATACCATTTTATATGGAGACATACCCATAGGATTTTTATAAGCTGTTCTATAGGCGGGTGTGCGTTCGGTTTTTTTGGTTTGATTCGGTTCGGTTTATGCGGTTTTTGGTTAATACGGTTTTTATACTTCGGTTATACGGTTCCGTATAAAAATACGGTTCGGTTTCGGTAATAACCATTTGAATTCGGTTCGGTTTCGGTAATAACCATATTAACCAAAATTGACGCAATTTTTTCGAGAAAACATGATTGTTTGTCACGTATTTAAATTTTTAGTTCATGGATAATCGAATATTGAAGTATGTTTCATTGTTGTACATTTCTTTTCCTATGCGCAACTTCCTTGAAAGTTCAGAGTAGGAAATTACTAGATGAAATACAAACGTGAGAGTGATATGCAACAGTCCCATGTAAAGAACTTAATTATCCAATGCTGATGAAGTGCTTTTGCCGTCTTAGTTATGCTTTACAAGTTTTATACCTCCTGGATGGGCAACTTTCTACAAGCACATGGTGACATTATGCGGAATTGGTGCAATGTTATATGCATATTAAGTATATAACTTTTCCTTCCTAGTATAAATCAGCAAACTCAGTTGGCTAGTAGGCTTTAGCGCACTAGCCCTTCTAGTTCGTGGTCAGGAGTTCGACTCTAGGTCCGTGCAAATTAAATTTTGTGAGCGTGCACTTCACATCATTTCGTTTTTTCGGTTTCAACCCAATGGTTTTCGGTTTTTAACCGAAAAAACCGAATGGCATACGGTTTTGAGATATGGAAACCATAACTGAAACCGAAAACCATAAAAACCGAAATTTCGGTTCGGTTTGGTTTTTTTGGTTCGGTTTTTGGTTTTCGGTTCGGTTTTTGGTTTTCGGTTCGGTTTTGCACACCCTGCCCAAAGTGCATCATCTAATTTCCTAGACCAATTCTTACGAGACCTATTGACAGTTTTTTGTAATATTAATTTTATTTCTCTATTGCTAAGTTCTACTTGACCACTAGATTGAGGATGATAGGGTGATGCAATTCTATGGTTAACATCATATTTAGCAAGCATCTTACGGAAAGCACCATGAATAAAGTGTGAACCACCATCGGTCATTAAATATCTAGGGACACCAAACCTCGGGAAGATAACCTCTTTAAGCATTTTAATTGAAGTGTGGTGATCAACACTACTAGTTGGAATAGCTTCTACCCACTTAGTGACATAATCAACCGCAACTAAAATATGAGTGTACCCATTAGAGGAAGGAAAAGGCCCCATATAATCAAAACCCCACACGTCAAATGGTTCAACAACAAGTGAATAATTCATAGGCATTTCTTAACGCTTACCGATATTACCAATTCTTTGACATTCATCACAAGACAAGACAAACTTACGAGCATCTTTGAAAAGAGTAGGCCAATAAAATCTGGATTGCAATACCTTATGAGCAGTTCTATCTCCCGCATGATGTCCTCCATAAGCTTCAGAATGACATTTCCGTAGGATCTGTTCCTATTCATGCTCAGGTACACAACGCCTAATAATACCATCTACTCCTTCTTTATAAAGATGTGGGTCATCCCAAAAGTAATGTCTCAAGTCATAGAAGAATTTTTTATTTTGTTGGTATGTGAAACTAGGTGGTATATATTTAGCAACAATGTAATTAGCATAATTAGCATACCAAGGTGTGTTATGTGAGACACTTATTGCAGCTAGCTGTTCGTCAGGTAAACTATCATCAATAGGTAGTGGGTCATCAAGAATATTTTCTAACCTAGACAAGTTATCAGCTACGGGGTTCTCAGCTCCCTTCCTATCAACGATATGTAAGTCAAATTCTTGAAGCAAGAGAACCCACCTAATGAGTCTAGGTTTGGCATCTTTCTTTTCCATAAGATATTTTATAGCAGCATGATCGGTGTGAACAATACATATAGGATCTAAATTTATCACAAGCAAACACAACTGCTAGAAATTCTTTTTCAGTAGTGGCATAATTTCGTTGGGCACTGTCTAGAGTTTTACTAGCATAATGGATAACATTCAATTTCTTATCAACTCTTTGTCCTAGGACAGCACCAACAACATAATCACTAGCATCACACATAATTTCAAAAGGCAAGTTCCAATCAGGTGGTTGAACGATAGGTGCAGAGGTTAAGGCTTTCTTGAGTGTTTCAAAGGCTTCCACACAATCATCATCAAAAACAAAAGGAATATCCTTTTGCAAAAGATTAGTAAGAGGCCTAGAAATTTTAGAGAAGTCTTTAATGAACCTCCTATAAAAACCAGCATGACCAAGGAAACTTCGAATACCTTTAATATCTTTAGGACACGGCATTTTCTCAATTGCATCAACCTTAGCTTTATCCACCTCAATACCTCGCTCAGATATTTTATGCCCCAAGACAATACCTTCATTAACCATAAGGTGGCACTTCTCCCAATTCAAGACAAGATTAGTTTGTTCACATCTCTGCAAAACTCGATCAAGGTTGCTTAAGCAATCATCAAAAGAAGTTCCGTAGACGGAAAAATCATCCATGAAAACCTCCACAATCTTTTCACAAAAGTCAGAGAATATAGCAGTCATACATCTTTGAAAGGTAGCAGGTGCATTACATAAACCAAAAGGCATACGTCTATAAGCATAAGTTCCAAAAGGGCAAGTAAAGGTGGTTTTCTCTTGATCGGATTGTGACACGGGTATTTGAGAGAAACCAGAATATCCATCTAGGAAACAAAAGCGTGTGTGCTTAGATAGTCTCTTTAGCATTTGATCAATGAAAGGCAAAGGGTAATGATCTTTTCTAGTAGCTTTATTTAATTTTCTAAAATCAATTACCATTCTATAGCCAGTGACAACTCTTTGTGGAATGAGTTCATTCTTATCATTAGGAAAAACGGCAATACCTCCTTTCTTAGGGACACAATGAACGGGGCTAACCCATCTACTATCAGCTATGGGATAGATTATACCTGCTTCCAGAAGCTTTAATATTTCTGTTCTTACCACTTCTTTCATCTTAGGATTCAACCGCCGTTGATGATCAACAACGGGTTTAGCATCTGGTTCCATATTGATCTTGTGCTGACATGGAGTGGGACTAATGCCCTTAAGATCATCAAGAGTATATCCAATAGCAGCCCGGTGCTTCCTTAGAACTTTCACTAATCTCTCTTCTTCATGTTCTGAAAGGTTAGCACTAATAATAACAGGATATATCTTTTTCTCATCAAGATAAGCATACTTCAAAGTGTCAGGCAATTGTTTCAATTCAAACACAGGATCACCTTTAGGTGGAGGAGGACCTCCAAGAGTTTCAATAGGCAAATTGTGTTTCAAGAGAGGTTGTTGTTCGAAGAAAATTTGATCTATTTCATTTCTTTCACGCATGTGCATATCATTTTCATGGTCAAGCAAATATTGTTCTAATGGATCAGTAGGAGGCACGGTAATAGAAGCAAGACCAATTATTTCATCTTCACTAGGTAACGCTTTATCACGAGGTTGTCTACTAAACTTGGAAAAATTAAACTCATGAGACACATTACCAAAACTGACACCGACAGTTTGTTTTTCACAATCTATCTGAGCATTGACGGTGCGCAAGAAAGGTCTACCAAAGATAATGGGACAAAAGTCATCTTGTGGAGAACCAAGAACTAGAAAATCAGTAGGGTATTTTACTTTCCCACACAAGACTTCAACATCTCTAACAATCCCAAGTGGTGTGATAGTGTCTCTATTAGCAAGTTTAATAGTAACATCAATATCTTCCATTTCAGCAGGTGTAATTTCATTCATAATTTCTTGGTATAAGGTAAAAGGTATAGCACTCACACTAGCACCTAAATCACATAAACCATGGTAGCAATGATCTCCTATTTTATCTGAGACAACGGGCAAGCCTTCTATAGGTCTATGTTTATCTTTCTTGTCAAACTTAGCAATTCTAGCAGCTTCATCACAAAGGTAGATGACATGCCCATCAATATTTTCTTCCAAGAGATGTTTAACCATAGCAACATTAGGTTCTACTTTAATTTGCTCAGGGGGTTTAGGTGCTCTTATGTTACTCTTACGAACCACGGTTGATACCTTAGCATGTTCCTTTATCCTAACAGGGAAAGGTGGCTTTTCAATATAAGCAGTAGGCACAACTGGATCAACATTGTAAAAGATGGTTTCTTCTTTAGCTATGACCGGTTCTTTAATTTTTTCTTTAATAGGGGGATGATCTTTAAACCACTTCTCCTTAGGGAGATCAACGTGAGTAGCAAATGCTTCGCAGAAAGAGGCTACTATCTCAGAGTCAAGTCCATATTTAGTGCTAAACTTATGAAAAGTATCGGTACTCATAAAAGATTTAACACAATCAAATTCAAGCTTTATACCTGACTCATTACCTTCGTCGAGTTCCCAATTTTCAGAGTTGCGTTTAATTCTTTCCAAGAGATCCCACTTGAAATCAATAGTCTTCTTCATATAAGAACCAGCACAAGAAGTATCGAGCATGGATCGATCATTATGAGAAAGCCGAGCATAAAAATTCTGAATGATAACTTCCCTCGGAATGTCATGATTGGGGCATGAATATAACATTGACTTAAGCCTCCCCCAAGCTAGAGCGATACTTTCTCCTTCACGAGGCCAAAAATTATATATATATAATTCCGATCACGATGAACTAGATGCATAGGATAAAACTTTTGATGGAATTCCAATTGCAAACGATTCCAGTTCCAAGATCCAAGGTCATCACATAGCCTATACCATGTCAATGCTTTTCCCTCCAAAGATAAAGGGAAAACCTTCTTCTTAACTTCTTCTCCGGATAAACCTGCAAGCTTAAATAATCCACATATTTCGTTCACATATAAGAGATGCATATCAGGATGTTCAGTTCCATCTCCTGCATAAGGTTTAGCAAGCAAGTGTTCTACCATACCCGAAGGAATTTCATAAGTAACATTTTCAGTAGGTGTTGTAGGTTGAGGGGTAACTAATTGTGGTTCCGATCGAGGTGAAGATACCCCGAACAAACCCCTCAAAGGATTGTTCTCCATAGTAGCAAGTAGCAATAAATTTAAGCACGTAGTATAAGTTTTTCCTTACCGATTTCCACTTACCAAGAGCGCTTCACTCCCCGGCAACGGCGCCAGAAAAGAGTCTTGATGACCCACAAGTATAGGGGATCAATCGTAGTCCTTTCGATAAGTAAGAGTGTCGAACCCAACGAGGAGCAGAAGGAAAAGACAAGCGGTTTTCAGCAAGGTATTCTCTGCAAGCACTGAAATTGTAGGTAACAGATAGTTTTGATAGCAAGGTAATTTGTAACGAGCAAGTAACAATAATGGTAAACAAGGTGCAGCAAGGTAGCCCAATCCTTTTGAGGCAAAGGACAGGACAGAACAATCACTAGTAATAGGCAAAGTGTTCTTGAGGGTACACGGGAATTTTGTCTAGTCACTTTTATCATGTTGGTTTGATTCGTGTTCGCTACTTTGATAATTTGATATGTGGGTGGACCGGTGCTAAGGTGATGTTCTTACTTGAACTAACAACCTACTTATGATTAACCCCCTCGCAAGCATCCGCAACTACGAGAAAAGTATTAAGACAAAGTCTAACCATAGCATTAAACATGTGGATCCAAATCAGCCCCTTACGAAGTAGCGCATAAACTAGGGTTTAAGCTTCTGTCACTCTTGCAACCCATCATCTAATAACTACTCCACAATGCATTCCCTTAGGCCCATGAATGGTGAAGTGTCAAGTAGTCGACGTTCACATGTAGTCGACGTTCACATGTCACATATCAAATTCACATGATTACTCGCAACATGACTTCTCCCATGACCTCTAGAACAAAGGTAACTACTCACAAATAATAATCATGCTCAAGATCAGAGGAGTAATGAATAGCATAATGGATCTGAACATATAATCTTCCACCAAATAAACCATATAGTAATGAACTACACAAGGTAATCAACACTACTAGTCACCCACAAGTACCAATCTGAGGTTCCGGTACAAAGATTGAACACAAGAGATGAACTAGGGTTTGAGAGGAGATGGTGCTGTTGAAGATGTTGAGGAAGATTGGCCTCCCAAAGATGAGAGGGGTGTTGGTTATGACGATAGCTTCGATTTCCCCCTCCGGGAGGGAAGTTCCCCCAGCGGAATCGCTCCGCCGGAGGGCAAAAGTGCTCTTGCCCAAGTTCCGCCTCGAGGCGGCGGCGCTTCGTCCCAAAAGTCCTCCTCCTAATTTTTAGGTTTTTTGGGATTATATACCAGAAGATGGGCTCCAGAGGTGGGCCTGGGTTAGCACCACCCACCAGGCCGCGCCACGGGGTGCCTGGCGCGCCCTGGTGGGTGCTCCTCACCAGGTGCCCCCCCCCTTCGGTATATTTTTTCTCCAGTAATTTTTATTAATTCCAAAAATGATCTCCGTAAAGTTTCAGCTTCATTGGAGTTGTGCAGAATAGGTATCTCTGACGTGCTTTTCTTGGGTCCAGAATTCCAGCTCCTGGTATTCTCCCTCTTTGGGTAAACCTTGCATATTATGAGAGAAAAGGCATTAGAATCACTCCCCAAAGCATTATTATTCAACAAAACAAAGTAAATAACAGTAGGAAATCATGATGCAAAATGGACGTATCACCTACGGACCCGTAGGTCTATGGTGGACTACTCACGCATCATCGGAGAGGCACCTATGAGGAAGATGAACCCCTCCGTGATGGTGTTTAGATTGGATCTCGCGGTTCTGGAACTTGCGGCGGCTGGAATTGTGTTTCGTCGACTCCCCTAGGGTTTTTGGAATATTTGGGAATTTATAGGTATCAGAGGCGGTGCGGAAGGGGGCCGAGGAGGGCACAACCCATCAGGGCGCGCTGGGGCCCCCCTGGCGCACCCTGGTGGGTTGTGGTCTCCTCGGCCCACTTCTCCCGCACTTCTTTGGCCCACCGGGTGTCTTCTGGTCCAAAAAATATCTCCAAAAAGTTTCGTTGCGATTGAACTCCGTTTGGTATTGATTTTCTGCGAAGTAAAAAACAAGCAAAAACAGCAACTGGCACTTTGGCACTATGTCAATAGGTTAGTCCCAAAAAATGATATAAAGTGGTAATAAAATGATGGTAAAACATCCAAGAATGATAATATAACATCATGGAACAAGCAAAAATCATAGATACGTTGGAGACGTATCAAAACCTCATTGTGTTATCCTTAGTAGCAACAACACAAAGACGCAACTTGTCCCCTTCTATCACAGGGATATAGAAACTCGTCAGGTTGAACCTGCTACAATGCACCTCTCTCACTGAAGAAAGATTAATCTACTTGGCTAAAGCAAATCAATAGATCGGAGAGAATTACGAAGCATTGATGATCATGCAAATAAGAATCATAATAATTTCAGAGAAGACTCAAATACTTTTCATGAATAATCTGAACATAAACCCACAATTCATCGGATCCCAACAAACGCACCGCACAAAAGGATTACATCAGATAGATCAAAGCGAAGATACTATGATCATTGTATTGAAGATCAAGAGAGAGAGAGATTGCCATCTAGGTACTAACTATGAACCCGTAGGTCTGTGGTGAACTACTCACACATCATCATGAGGGCCGCAAGGTTGATGAAAGGCCCTCCGTGATCGATCCCCCCTCCGGCAGGGTGCCGAAACGGAGCTCTAGATGGCCTCCCGACGGAACAGAGACTTGCGGCGGCGTAAAAAGTGTTTCAGGGTTTTCAGAATATATGTGAATTTATAGGAGAGAACGGGGTCAGGAGAGCCATGAGGGGCCCACAAGCCATCAGGTCGCGCCCCCGAGGTCACGCCCTGTTGGCTTGTGGGGCCCTCGTGTGGCTCCCGACTTCCTTCCGAATCTTCCAGGTCTTATTTTTGTCCAGAAAAAATCACCAAAAAATTTCATGGCAATTGGACTTCGTTTGGTACTGTAAACCTGAAAAGTGACTAACATGCATAAATCAACGAGCATTGGGCACTGGGTCAATAGGTTAGTGCTCAAAAATAATATAAATTGGTAAATAAATACTTAAAAAGTGTCCTATAATGATAATATATCAGGATGGAACAATCAAAAATTATAGATACGTTGGAGACGTATCAGCGGCGGATTTGCGATGGTGGTATATGGCAGCGGTGGTGATGGCGATGGTGCGCTGGCGAGGTGACAAACTGTGAACAGAACTCTAAGGAACTAGACGCTTAGACCAACAACTCGACACGAAGATGCAACCGCAATTTCAACAAAGCAAAAACACTGAAAAGATTATGCAAAGGCTCATAGTGGTTCGAATATGATGATGTAACCCTAAATTTTTTGTCGCTTTTTCGTGGACTGTAGGTATGAAGAACAAATGCGATCTAAACTATGAAAAAATAGTAAAAACTCACCGAGCAGCCTGGAAATCTAATACTACTTGATAGAGACGAAGTTGTCCCTGTCTTTCGATGAGATGATGGCTATCGATTTTGGTGGAGTGGACCTTGACGATCCGACTACAAACGTGCAAAGATGTCGCGCCTTAGCAATCGCTAAACCAACTCCTAGAGGTTATTGACCTCACCGGAGCACGATCAACCTGACCACGAGGGTCGGTTTCCTGCACGCAAGTGAAGAACAAGCAAGAAACTAAAATTGGAATGTGGATATTGCGAATAGAAGAAGAAAGCTTTATTGATGAAAGTGGGTTCTATGACGTCTTGGTCTGTTCGTGGAACACAAACGAAGGACGCGAAGTTGCAGCTATGGCGAACTTTTAATCTAAACAAAACCCTCCGTCTAAACGGCGCCCTAAGGGCTGTATATATGGGGGAATAGAGGGGGATTTCGTGACCCCTTGGAGGAGGGGTTCAAAACCAACCTCAGTTTCCCCACACATACAAACACTAGAAAACAACCTATAAAGTGGTGGTATTTCGAAATTACATGGGCGTGGCCCAAAAATAAGGTGGCGCAACACCTATAATAGCCTATGGATGAAATTTATGAAGTGGCATCTTGAATATTTCGTCCAAGCCTTCATGCCCTCATTATGGTGGCTTCAAAGTGCGAAAATCACCACTGGAAGCTCCATTGTTCTTTCCCACGCACACACATTCTTCTCCATGCTTGTTCCCGCTCTAATGGCCATCCTTCTTGTCCATGCTAGGTCCTTCATTCACAAGTAAAACAAAAATATCTAATTTAGGTAGCATCATATTTTCATGAACATTAGAAGGATTTCCAAGAAACGAAAGTACCTCGTAATTTAATTGGCGTGCGCGAGCTCTAGTAATTGGTCCAGTATTTATAGCAGTAGGGGTTGTGGGTGTAATAATGGTATTGATGTCCTCATCACTCCTATTGATCTCTACCACCACATTCTATTCCACCCGTAGTGCTATGACCATGGCTCACGCTCATGTATTGAGTGTAGTTGAAAATGCTGAAGCGCTTGAAAATGTATGAACCAGATGCCTGACTTGACACCGGGGTGATCATGATTTGTACTTGTGTTAGGAAGCGGATTCATGCCATCCTTGCATGATTAAATGTGTACAGATAACGTTCTTTAACATCGTTTATTTTGAAGGGCGTGATTGTTTGTTAGTAAACCTGAGTATGGATGTCTTTTTGTCAAATGATAGACTATTTCCCTAAATCACTCGTATCTTACTATTCATGTCATGATTAGATTACATGATCAAGATTATGCTAGGTAGCATTCCACATCAAAAACTATATTTTTATCATTTACCTACTCGAGGACGAGCAGGAATTAAGCTTGGGGATGCTGATACACCTCCATCGTATCTATACTTTTTGATTGTTTCATGCCATCATTTTACAACTTTTATATACTTTTGGCAACAATTTATATGATTCTCTTGGACTAACATATTGATCCAGTGCCCAGCGCCAGTTCCTGTTTGTTGCATGTTTTTCGTTTCGCAGAAAATCCATATCAAACAAAGTCCAAACACGATAAAATTTACAGAGAATTATTTAGGAATATATGTGATTTTTAGAAAAAAAAAAGAATCAACGTGAGACGAAGTCCGAGGGAGCCACGAGCTCACAGGATGCACCCTGGGGGGTAGGGCGCGTCGGGCAGGCTTGTGGCTCCTCCGTAGGTTGGTTGGGACTCTCCTTCGACATCAAGGAAGCTTATATCCGGATAAAAATCCCCTCAAAATTCCAGCCCAATCGGAGTTATGGATCTCCGGGTATTTAAGAAACGGTGAAATGCCAGAAAATAGGAACGCGGAACACAAGAGAAACACAAAGAGAGATCCAATCTAGAGGGGCTCCCGCCCCTCGGGGGCCATGGCGGCCAAGGACCAGAGGGGAAAACCTCCTCCCATCCAGGGGGGCCAAGGAAGAAGTTTCCCCGCTGTAATTTCTACTTGAACATGATGCTTAATGCTATATATTATTACCAAATGATATGTGGCTATCCTATGATGTTTGAGTATATCCCCACAAAGTACTCCTAATCTTATTCTCGCAAAGTACTCCTAGTTTTATTCTCGCAAAGTAGTTTTATTCTTGTTATAGGTAAAGTAAGTGTTAGCGTGCGTAGAGTTGTATCGGTGGTCGACAGAACTTGAGAGAATATTAATTCTACCTTTAGCTCCTCATTGGGTTCGACACTCTTACTTATCGAAAAAGGCTACAAATGACCCCCTATACTTGTGGGTTATGAGTGGGTCGTGCTAGAAAATTTCAATTTAGTGTTGAATTGGGTGACGCCCCCAATTTCGACCGTACGCTAATCATACACAAAATGCGTACGACCAAGATTAGGGACTCACTAATCAATATCACAACACAACACTAGACACAAATTAAAGTCATACAGCTTCATATTACAAGCCAGGGGCCTCGAGGGCTCGAATACAAAGCTCGACAAGCACGAGTCAGCGGAAGCAAATAATATCTGAGTACAGACATAAGTTAAACAAGTTTTGCCTTAAGAAGGCTAGCACAAACATAAGCAACGGATCGAAAGAGGCGAGGCCTCCTGCCTGGGAACCTCCTAACTATTCCTGAGCATCGGCACTATCCACGTAGTAGTAGGCTCCAGCGGTGGTGTAGTAGTCGTCTCCGGCGTACTCCATCTCCTGGGCTCCATCGTCTGAACGCAGAATCGTATCGAGGGGAAAGAGAAGGCAAAGCAGCGGTGAGTACTCATCCAAAGTACTCGCAAGACTGACATCAGAACTATGCTAAGCATGCATTATTATCAAAGAATGGGGTATATCTGGACTGACTGCAGAAAGCAAGAATAGGGGGAAGGCCTAGTCCTATCGAAGACTAGCATCTTCAACATCTTGCATCATTAGAAGAGAGTAGACTGATATCTCATATATAGTCATATTATTGTAGCAATATTATTAATTAACCATGCCTAGAGATTCTTCCTTGACTCCCTGCGAGAAAGCAATCTCGGAGCCAACATTCATTTCAATTTAAAGTCACAATTATAGTGTAGAAGGTCAAGGTACAACTCCAAGTCGTCCTGTTACCGTGGACACGGCTATTCGAATAGATGAATTCATCCCTGCAGGGGTGCACCGCATTTCCAACACGCTTGCTCACCTCCAGCCGGACACACTTTCCTGGGTCATGCCCGGCCTCGGGATAGCAACACGTCGTCGCCCCACCTAGGCTCAACAGAGAGGCCAGCCCGCCGGTCTAAATCCTAAGCACACAGGGGTCGTGGGCCCACTTGCCCTGCGCGCTCCTGCACGATGCGAATGCGGTCGAGGTCAGCCCTAGTACACTCTAGTCCAAGAGCTACACCGTCCAGGCCACTCGGGCGCGCGCCGCTCCATTGCTGATGTCCGAAGAGCTTTGGCTGATACAACGACGCTGAGTACCCATAACTTCTCCCACGTGAAGGTTTGGTGCGCAATAAGGTCAACGACCAACTCAGATCAAATACCCAACCCATTAGCATTTTATTAATGCGGGGCAAGCGCGAACCATGAAGTGCGGTCCCGTCGCCCCGTCTCGAGGATGTGTGACAAGGGCCTCTCCTGCCCGTCCATGCCTCATCTTCATCAAACCGTGGGTACCCCTCAGGGCCGACCCATCACCAACATGTTTCCGTAACCAGGACATAGTAACTGTGTGTATAAAACATCAAGATAGAACCTGAGGAATCACCCTCAAGGGGCCCCGCTCGATGAAAATCGTCAAGGTGGACTTAGAGGAATCACCCTCGAGGGTCCCACACTTGAGGCCGACTAGCTGCACCACAGAGTTAGCATGATGAGTACTTCACGAGGTGTCACCCTCGGTACTCGATAGTAGCTCTGCAGAGTCATACAACTAAGGGGTGTGCGGTGATGTGAGGGGCCTGGCTCGTCGGTCGGTTGACCGAGTCTTCGAGTCGTCGAGTCGTAGATGAAGAAGCAGGGGCAACTGGGACTAAGGGGTCACTAGGGATTCACTGATCAACCTATACTAAGCAGTTGATATGATTGCAGGTACAGTAGCAGTTTATGAAGAACAGGCTATGCATCAGAATAGGAGCTAACTAATACAGTAGCAAAATCTAATGCAAGAATAAGAGGGAAAGGAATGGGCGATATCGGAATGCTCAAGGGGGGGGGGGGGTTGCTTGCCTTGCTGCTCTGCGGCAAAGGCCTGATCGTCAACGGTGTAGTCATACCCGGCAGCAGCGTCAGTCTCGGGGTCTACCGGTAAGAAGAGGGGGGAAGAAACAATAAATATAAAGCGCAGATGCAACACGATGCATGACATGGCAATATGCAGAGCTAGGCATGCACTAACGCAGTATTACATGTCGCAGACGGGTCGGAAGAATATCTGACGATATTTTCCAGGTCTCGGACTACTATCGGACAGATGATCCTAATGCTAAATGTCCAAGTTCATCATGCTAGGAGCATGTGGCAGATGAACGGACAGCGTATTCGGGTTCGTGGGATTTTTCTGATCAACTTTCATGTATAAAACTTTTTCATCCGAGTTACGGATTATTTTATATTAATTTTCAAAGTTTTATTAATATTCTGAAATAAACAGATTTAATTTAATTCCAAAACAAATTTATTGCATCAGCATGACCTCATGCTAGCGTCAGCAGTCAACCCAGCTGTCACAGGTCAAACCTGACAGCTGGGCCCCACCTGTCATAGACAGTGGACTAAATAGAAATTAAATTAAACTAAACAGGTTAATTAAATGGGTGGGCCCCATCTGTCATAGTCTAATTAGTCTAATTAATTATTTTTATTAACTAAATAACCAACTGACAAGGGTGGCCCACCTGTCATACACAGGGGGGGTTCGGGCCCCACCTGTCATTGACTGGACCAGGCCCAGTCAGCAGTTGACCTGGTCAACAGGTCAACAGGGTCGGCCTGGCCCACCGGTCAGCGACCCTGGCAATGGCCCCGGCCCGGCCACGTAGGCGGCGGCGCCGTCGGGCCACCGGAGAAGCTCCGGCGAGCATCAGAAACGGCGGCCAGGCTCGGGATTCGTCCAGAGTGGACCAAATCGAGCGCGGTTTGGTCCTATGCGTTCCTGGAGGCAAGCCGCATCCGTTGGTGGAAGCAGCAGGGCCGGAGGTGGCCGGCGTCGAGCACAGCTTCAACAATGGCGGTGGCGGCTTTCGGCCATCACGGGCGCGAGCAAAATGGAGCAAAAGGAGGGGTTCTTGCGCGTGATTGGTTCAGGGGAGCATCACGAACTCGCAGAGCGTGCTGGCGCAGCTCGAGCGGCTCTGTGGTCAGCTCCACGTCGGCCATGGCGGCGAGCAGAACTCGGTTACGGCGCGGGCTTGCTACGGTGGCCTAGGGGAGCAAACAGAGGAAGAGGAGGATGCGAGGGTGCTCACTGGAGTTGACGGGAGGGCCCGGTGCAGCTAGGGGCGACGGAGAGAAGAGATCGACGGCGGCGAGTTCTCGGACCCGAGGGAGAAGACAATCGCAAGCGGCGGCAAGGGAGCTTCTGGGCCTCGATCCAATGCTCCAGGTGGTCGAGGATGATGAGGCGGAGCTCCAGGGCTAGTCAGCAAGGGAGGAGGTGGACGGTGGCCGCGTCTATCACCACGGCGCGGCCATGGATCCGCTCGGGTGAGCTCGAGCGCGAGCAAGGAGAGGATCAGAGAGGGGGCTACGGGGTCCTAGGGCACGCGGGCTGGAGAGAGGACGCCGTGAGGGCCGTTCTTATCCTCCACGACAGCAGGGGAGGCTCGATGACCGCGCACGCGAGTCGGTCGCCATGGCGCTGCCGCGGCCTTCTCCTGTTCTGGCGCGAGGTAAGGGAAAGGCTGGCCTTAACGGGCTAGGCCAGCCTGTAGCATATGGGCAACAGTGCCCGGTAAGTCTTTTCTTTTTATTTCTTTTTTGTTATGTTTTTTGTTTTTATTTTATGTTTCATTTATTTTCTGCAATAATACTCTACTGCAAAAAGAGGTGACTTGCTCCAAATAATGTCTTGCAATATTCTGCAATACCTCACCAAGTTTGAAGGATTTTCAAATCTGTTTGAAATATCCAAATGAATTTAAGAGCACTTTTAAAATGCAAATTGGTGCTGTTATTGGAGGTGGGGTCCACACCAGGTTGAGGGTGATGTTGTTTTCCTCAACAACAATTTTTTTTGGATTATTTCACAAGTGTGCCACATTTTATTCTTTCTGTTTGCAATTTTATTTTATCGCATTAAAATTCAATTGGATTTTGAAGTGGAATTTGAATTGAGATATGAATTTCAACTTGATCATATCCTATTTAGCAAAAATGATTTGTTGCTGATCATGGTCATCACTGTAGCTTAATTACAATCATTACTGTAGCAGAAATCCAGGGTGTCACAACTCTCCCCTACTAAAAGAAATTCTCGTCCCGAGAATTAAGAGCTAGACATAAGGGGGAAAGCTTGGTTACGAAAATCTAACGAGTCTTCTCGTTCTTGGCTGCTCTCACCGAAGAGGTCGGTCCTTCTTGTAGAGGTATCCATTACTCTGATCCAGGTCAATCTGATGGAGTCGTCATCCTTCCTTCGGGATCTTCATCGTCCTACGAATGCGATTAGAGGGAAAACTCTGGAAGAACATATCCCTACAAGGTTGGGCATCTGACGGCGAACTCAGGGAGGAACACAAGATTTATTTCTCAAGTTAAGACTCGAGGGATCACTCAGAGCAAAATGTGATGGTATATACGTTTCAAACGGGTAGGCAATCATTTTGTGCCTGATCAGAAGGTGAAAGGGATTCAGAGCAACGAAAATAATTATTGCGTCTGATATTAGGATAGATCATCCCTTGGGCGGTGGCTCGGGAATTACAAACGAAGCCATGTGCAAAGGATACTTTGGAGTCAAAGATGTACAGGAGAGTCAGGTTTCGATCCTGTGGAACTGAGGGTTATGGGCCGACCATGTGGTTAAGAGCAGGAAGAGCAGTGACATCTTACACGGTCATGGTAGCATGACAAGTCAGAGGATAGCTTGTCAGTTATGCTGGCAACAACGTCGGTACCAAGGGCGGGGGACGAATAGAACCATTTTCCTGCTCGTTGAAACGAGGCGGGCCAATAGGCAAGGTTCCCGTCCACCGGCGGTTACCGGAATGTTATCAACAATAGTAACAGGGCCTTACTGACAGAATTGATCACCGAGGTGCTTACCTAAGCAGGGAATCACCACTGTTCAGATAAGCTAGATTACAAGAAAGGCTAAACAGACCAATGGAAAGGAAAATGTGTTCATCACATTAAACAGACCAATGGAAAGGAAAATGTGTTTATCACATTAAACAGACCAATGGAAAGGAAAATGTGGTTATACTCAAGCTTAGGAGTATATCTTTCCCAAGGAAAAATAGAGCATGATATACATGACAGGATAGCAAGTAGATAACCATTTAGGTAAAGGGGCGAGGAAATTTATGATATCCCCATACAATGGTGTTTGGATAATTGATCATGAAACAATTAGTATTGAGCTTACATTATTCCTTTTTATGATCGGTACACCACATCCATGCTTCGGGATAGCAATGATATGGTGTTTCGAGTAAAGGATGGAGTTTGGATACACAAAGGATCCAGTATGAACAACTTATAAAATAAGTCTTAAAATTTCCCCATGGAAGAATGGCAATCCTTGTTGAATGAAGCATTATAACAATAGGTCATCCGGCCAGGTGTGCTAGCCACAACATCACCTTACCGAGTAATAAAGACCAAATTTATAATTCTTGATAATGTTCCAACCATCATATTTGTCCGAGATTCAGATCTGGTTGGTGTCAGGATATCTCAGGCTCAGCAGGCCTGAGAAGGAAAAAGGATGAAACACACGTCTATGAGACGATGCGGCAAGATTCTCGGGGAAAGATCAACAGAAGCAAGCCTTGAATCATTAGCCCGACTGCAAGAAATATGGACACAAGGTCAAGACACTCGTGCCCACATGGAAGTTTTCTAGAATGGAATGTAATCAAGTTCTGGTTGGGGACCATCATAGAGGATATCAAAATTCCATGTGTAAGTCTGGATTAGCTCTTACGAGGAACTTCTTTTCCCCGATCAAACAATCAGTGGCTCGGCATGCTAGGAATTACATATGGGGTGAAGGTAGCAAATCTATCAAGCCATAGGATACTTCGCACATGCAAGAATGAATTGGAACGATTCCAGAGGAAGCGAGACAATTTTTTTTCGTAATCACGGCGGTAAAATGCATGTGAACTTAGAGGAAACACTTCCTTTATCAAACATATTCTTTATGAGCTAGACACAAAGATAATGCTTTCAAGGTTTCCAACACTAGCTTCAATGTTCATCATGAACCACGAGGGAGAAGAGGATGTGGCTGGTGGGCTCAGCAACAATTCGTCGAGATTCCCACAAAGAAGGATCTCCACGATTGAGTGAACAAGGTGATAGCATTGGTCAAACCAAAAGATGTAATGATGTATGCTCGAGGAAAAGATCCACGAATAATCATTGATTGAAAGGTGCATCCGAAATTATGGATTAGATAGCACGGCCGAGGTTAGAATGTTGATTCAACAACCAACACACTAACAATGGACTTATTGTTCAATAACTCCAAGGTAATAGAGTTGTTATGCCATAAGTGTTGAATTTACACATCACATTCCATTTGTCGGTATTCCGGTTAGAAACAACACGGGATCTAAGGAACGAAAGGTGATGGCAAGGATGTCGCCAATGATAACACCAATTACCAAGGACAAGGATGCTACTCTCATCATGAATTTAATTGATATCCTGGAAGAGCCCAGAATGCTGATGAGAATCACGACACATTTGTCGAGAAGTCTCATGAGGATGTAATCGATCAGCGGCGACATCAAGCAAGGGAATGGTGAAGCGACAAGTTGTCGGAACCACAGATTGGAGTGTTAGCTCAGCATCGACATTGCCTTTCAAGACAACCAACATGACGTCGAAAACTCGATGTAAGCTTAATGCACTGTTGGAATGGTGCTTCAGGGATGAAGGACATAGATCGCATGGTCAAGCTTTAGCATGACGACGATGATGTAGCCTAACAGCTTGGAATGGCATGATCGAGTACAAACTCATAAGCAAAGAAGATTACCAAGAGTTGTTGAATCGCAATGCGAACTCGATTCAATCATCGATGTCCTTGAGTGTCCAACAACTCAGAACACGAGGAAACTGGAATCCGTGAAGGAAAACATAGCTGATGAGGAGCTTATAAGAAGCTATGTAGTTCCATGATTTTCTCGAGATACCAGGGGTAATACTCGGATGTAGATTATAATTAAAGCTTGGGCCGATGTATTGATCTGCAGAAGACAAGTGCTTAAACTGGTCAAAAAAATGGGATCAAAGAAAAACAATCATGGTCGGAACCACGGTTGTAAAGTATAAATTCACAGATACAAGGTCAAATCATACAAGGAGAAAGATTATTGTTACGAGGAGCTCCTATGATAAGATCAACATCGTTTCGATGGGCATGAACACAAGGTACAAGGTCGACTACCACTTCATCAGTGCATCACCTTCCATTTACTCCTCGCTTCCGATGAGGTTGTAGCTTCGAAAGATTATCCGGCAAAACACCAGAAGAGTAGGACTCGTGAAAACTCTCGGGTTCACACGGAGTAAAGAAGGCATAGGTTCAACCCATCGGGGCATCTTAGGAACATATACCGCAAGCTTCAAGAGTAATTAACACATGCTTGACAACAGAGTATGGCTGACAAAAGCATAGGATACAGCTTATCAGGGGGAGACGACACAAATTACCAAAGGCATTATTTATCAGGGGAAGAACTCACGAAAATTTGAATGTGAAGGACACTGTCGGATAATAACCCAACAATTGGTCTGGCGGTCCACAATGGAGCTGATGTGAGTATCGGCACTCAATCAGAGGGAGAAAGAATGCAAGGCATCAGATTATAGAACAACCAAATAATTCGATGCTTAAATAACCAAAGGAATTAAGACTTCCAATTGGTGTATCAGAATCAGATGCTCCGATCAAATACAAGTAAGTTGAATGGACTTAGATGGACAATCAATCAAAGTTGAATTGTCGAGAACCAACTCATGTTTGGAAAGACGTCTGAGCCGGACGGATAATTTATGATAAACAACTGATGACTGTGTGCATTCACACACAGGTTGAATCAATAAAATCAAATGAAAACCACAAAGGATGTACTTAATATTGCTAGACATATGGAATTAACCATAATGCAAGCAGGTGAGAAAGGTCAAGAGCAAAAGGCTACAGAGGATTACGGAAGATCGAATAGCGTTTCAAAGAACTCTGTGAAACACATGATCAACCGAGGAAGAACGAATCTCCGGTAAGATAATTCGATGTACCTTGTAATAGCAAGAGCAACTGGATATGAAAGTATGAGCGACAATTGCATGTAGTCATCCATAGGGGTTGACGGTGGAAGGGAATCGCAAAAGCGATGAGCACAAGTTCTCGGGAGAACATCGGAGAGTATCTTCGAAGTCTTCAGATGAATCGAGCCATCGTCTGAAATGAGGGGCTCTCCGGGAGGAGTAGTTACGAGAACCTAGAGTTAGAGTTAATAAAATCTTTAACCCGAAAGAGAAGAGAGATCAGAACCTAGAGTATAGATGCGGAATAAAAGATCCTAATACCACCCGATTGAGATGTGGGCCCGTAAGCCACACAACAATGTTAGTAAAGTTTTTCAAGTACTAGACTCAACTTCGGCCAAGGAGTTGGAAAGGGGGCTACCTACAGGCAGTCGGCTCTGATACCAACTTGTGACGCCCCAATTTCGACCGTACGCTAATAATACACGCAATGCGTACGACCAAGATTAGGGACTCACTAATCAATATCACAACACAACACTAGACACAAATTAAAGTCATACAGCTTCATATTACAAGCCAGGGGCCTCGAGGGCTCGAATACAAAGCTCGACAAGCACGAGTCAGCGGAAGCAAATAATATCTGAGTACAGACATAAGTTAAACAAGTTTTGCCTTAAGAAGGCTAGCACAAACATAAGCAATGGATCGAAAGAGGCGAGGCCTCCTGCCTGGGAACCTCCTAACTATTCCTGAGCGTCGGCACTCCCCACGTAGTAGTAGGCTCCAGCGGTGGTGTAGTAGTCGTCTCCGACGTACTCCATCTCCTGGGCTCCATCGTCTGAACGCAGAATCATATCGAGGGGAAAGAGAAGGCAAAGCTGCGGTGAGTACTCATCCAAAGTACTCGCAAGACGGACATCAGAACTATGCTAAGCATGCATTATTATCAAAGAATGGGGTATATCTGGACTGGCTGCAGAAAGCAAGAATAGGGGGAAGGCCTACTCCTATCGAAGACTAGCATCTTCAACATCTTGCATCATTAGAAGAGAGTAGACTGATATCTCATATATAGTCATATTATTGTAGCAATATTATTAATTAACCATGCCTAGAGATTCTTCCTCGACTCCCTGCGAGAAAGCAATCTCGGAGCCAACATTCATTTCAATTTAAAGTCACAATTATAGTTGTAGAAGGTCAAGGTACAACTCCAAGTCGTCCTGTTACCGTGGACACGGCTATTCGAATAGATGACTTCATCCCTGCAGGGGTGCACCGCATTTCCAACACGCTTGCTCACCTCCGGCCGGACACACTTTCCTGGGTCATGCCCGGCCTCGGGATAGCAACACGTCGTCGCCCCACCTAGGCTCAACAGAGAGGCCAGCCCGCCGGTCTAAATCCTAAGCACACAGGGGTCATGGGCCCACTTGCCCTACGCGCTCCTGCACGATGCGAACGCGGCCGAGGTCAGCCCTAGTACACTCTAGTCCAAGAGCTGCACCGTCCAGGCCACTCGGGCGCGCGCCGCTCCATTGCTGACGTCCGAAGAGCTTCGGCTGATACAACGACGCTAAGTACCCATAACTTCTCCCACGTGAAGGTTTGGTGCGCAATAAGGTCAACGACCAACTCAGATCAAATACCCAACCCATTAGCATTTTATTAATGCGGGGCAAGCGCGAACCATGAAGTGCGGTCCCGTCACCCCGTCTCGAGGATGTGTGGCAAGGGCCTCTCCTGCCCGTCCACGCCTCATCTTCATCAAACCGTGGGTACCCCTCAGGGCCGACCCATCACCAACATGTTTCCGTAACCAGGACATAGTAACTGTGTGTATAAAACATCAAGACGGAACCTGAGGAATCACCCTCAAGGGGCCCCGCTCGATGAAAACTGTCAAGGTGGACTTAGAGGAATCACCCTCGAGGGTCCCACACTTGAGGGGTTGCATGACAGAGTCATCGTCGGGAGTGGTGAAGGAGGAATCTCCCTCGATAACCACGACTGACTAGCTGCACCACAGAGTTAGCATCATGAGTACTTCACGAGGTGTCACCCTCGGTACTCGATAGTAGCTCTGCAGAGTCGTACAACTAAGGGGTGTGCGGTGATGTGAGGGGCCTGGCTCGTCGGTCGGTTGACCGAGTCTTCGAGTCGTCGAGTCATCGATGAAGAAGCAGGGGCAACTGGGACTAAGGGGTCACTGGGGATTCACTGATCAACCTATACTAAGCAGTTGATATGATTGCAGGTACAGTAGCAGTTTATCAAGAACAGGCTATGCATCAAAATAGGAGCTAACTAATACAGTAGCAAAATCTAATGCAAGAATAAGAGGGAAAGGAATGGGCGATATCGGAATGCTCAAGGGGGGGGTTGCTTGCCTTGCTACTCTGCGGTAAAGGCCTGATCGTCAACGGTGTAGTCGTACCCGGCAGCAGCGTCAGTCTCGGGGTCTACCAATAAGAAGAGGGGGGAAGAAACAATAAATATAAAGCACAGATGCAACACGATGCATGACATGGCAATATGCAGAGCTAGGCATGCACTAACGCAGTATTACACGTCGCAGACGGGTCGGAAGAATATCTAACAATATTTTCCGTGTCTCGGACTACTATCGGACAGATGATCCTAATGCTAAATGTCCAAGTTCATCATGCTAGGATCATGTGACAGATGAACGGACAGCGTATTCGGGTTCGTGGGATTTTTCTGATCAACTTTCATGTATAAAACTTTTTCATCCGAGTTACGGATTATTTTATATTAATTTTCAAAGTTTTATTAATATTCTGAAATAAACAGATTTAATTTAATTCCAAAACTAATTTATTGCATCAGCATGACCTCATGCTAGCGTCAGCAGTCAACCCAGCTGTCTCAGGTCAAACCTGACAGCTGGGCCCCACCTGTCATAGACAGTGGACTAAATAGAAATTAAATTAAACTAAACAGGTTAATTAAATGGGTGGGCCCCATCTGTCATAGTCTAATTAGTCTAAATTAATTATTTTTATTAACTAAATAACCAACTGACAAGGGTGGCCCACCTGTCATACACAGGGGGGGTTCGGGCCCCACCTGTCATTGACTGGACCAGGCCCAGTCAGCAGTTGACCTGGTCAACAGGTCAACAGGGTCGGCCTGGCCCACCGGTCAGCGACCCTGGCAGTGGCCCCGGCCCGGCCACGTAGGCGGCGGCGCCGTCGGGCCACCGGAGAAGCTCCGGCGAGCATCAGAAACGGCGGCCAGGCTCGGGATTCGTCCAGAGTGGACCAAATCGAGCGCGGTTTGGTCCTATGCGTTCCTGGAGGCGAGCCGCATCCGTTGGTGGAAGTAGCAGGGCCGGAGGTGGCTGGCGTCGAGCACAGCTTCAACAATGGTGGCGGCGGCTTTCGGCCATCACGGGCACGAGCAAAACAGAGAGCAAAAGGAGGGGCTCTTGCGCGGGATGGGTTCAGGGGAGCATCACGAACTCGCAGAGCGTGCTGGCGCAGGTCGAGCAGCTCTGTGGTCAGCTCCACGTCGGCCATGGCGGCGGGCAGAACTCGGTTACGGTGCGGGCTTGCTACGGTGGCCTAGGGGAGCAAACAGAGGAAGAGGAGGATGCGAGGGTGCTCACTGGCGTTGACGGGAGGGCCCGGTGCAGCTAGGGGCAACGGAGAGAAGAGATCGACGGCGGCGAGTTCTCGGACCCGAGGGAGAAGACGATCGCAGGCGGCGGCGAGGGAGCTTCCGGGCCTCGATCCAATGCTCCAGGTGGTCGAGGACGACGAGGCCGAGCTCCAGGGCTAGTCAGCAAGGGAGGAGGTGGACGGTGGCCGAGTCTATCACCACGGCGCGGCCATGGATCCGCTCGGGTGAGCTCGAGCGCGAGCAAGGAGAGGATCAGAGAGGGGGCTACGGGGTCCTAGGGCACGCGGGGTGGAGAGAGGACGCCGTGAGGGCCGTTCTTATCCTCCACGACAGCAGGGGAGGCTCGATGACCGCGCGCGCGAGTCGGTCGCCATGGCGCTGCCGCGGCCTTCTCCTGTTCTGGCGCGAGGTAAGGGAAAGGCTGGCCTTAACGGGCTGGGCCAGCCTGTAGCATATGGGCCACAGTGCCCGGTAAGTCTTTTCTTTTTATTTCTTTTTTGTTTTGTTTTCTGTTTTTATTTTCTGTTTCATTTATTTTCTGCAATAATCCTCTACTGCAAAAAGAGGTGACTTGCTCCAAATAATGTCTTGCAATATTCTGCAATACCTCACCAAGTTTGAAGGATTTTCAAATCTGTTTGAAATATCCAAATGAATTTAAGAGCACTTTTAAAATGCAAATTGGTGCTGTTATTGGAGGTGGGGTCCACACCAGGTTGAGGGTGATGTTGTTTTCCTCAACAACAATTTTTTTTGGATTATTTCACAAGTGTGCCACATTTTATTCTTGTTGTTTGCAATTTTATTTTATCACATTAAAATTCAATTGGCTTTTGAAGTGGAATTTGAATTGAGATATGAATTTCAACTTGATCATATCCTATTTAGCAAAAATGATTTGTTGCTGATCATGGTCGTCACTGTAGCTTAATTACAATCATTACTGTAGCAAAAATCCAGGGTGTCACAAATTGCTTCCACAAAGTGAACCAAAATGCAGCAAGAAACTTGCTATCATGGTTTGAGACGACGGACCTTAGAACTCCATGAAGTCTTACCACTTCTCAAAAGAATAGGTTTGCTACATGATGAGCACCCGTTGTCTTGCGGCATGGGAATGAGCCATCTTAGAGAATCTGTCCACGACCACAAAGACAACATCACTACCTCGTCGTGTTCTTGGCAAGCCCAAGACAAAGTCCATAGAGATGTCCTCCCATGGAGCAACAAAAACATGCAAAGGCATGTATAACCATGTGTTCTCGATTTAGCCTTTGCAAGTTTGACATATGGGTCATCGCTTGTAACACCCCCGGGATCTTGCTACAATGATCAATGTAATTAAGCTATAGTGATGGCCAAGATTAAGCTAATACTTTTGCTAATCCATGTGTCATCACTTTTGGAATCAAATCCAAATTCAATTTCTTTTGCAATTCAAATTCATTAGAAAAGTGGATTTAAACGTTTTGCAAACTAGGAAATAAAAATCATGGATGGGTTGCAAGTATTCCACAAGCTTTTACAAAATTGCATCCGACTTTTTACAAAGTATTTTGGTGCCTCAAATTAAATATAAGAGAGGCCAAAACTTTTATTTAAATGCCCTTTTGATTTTGGCAGATTTCAAACAAAAGGCCTCCAAACTTTTTATGGCACTACCTATTATTGCATTTGTAATAATGGGCATATTCTCTACTTTTTACAAAAGTATTTTATTTACTAAAGTAAATAAAACATAAATAAATAAAAGAGAAAAGCCAGTAAAAAGAATTAAAAGGAGAAGGCCTCTGTGGCTGGGCCTAAGTGGCCGAGCCGGCCCAACCCATCTCCCCCCGTCGTCTTCCCCACACTACTCAACGGGGGGGGCGGTGATGCGCGCCACCGGCCACCCCCGTCGCCCTGGCGCCCATCCGGCGGCCCCTCGCCACCTACAAGGGACCCCGCGACGCCCCAAACCCTAGCCGCCTCCCATCCCCCCCCCCCCGTGTTCGCTCTCCTCCTACCTCGCTCGGACCCGCGCCGCCGCCGCCATGGCCGTTGGCTAGCCGCGCCCTCCGTGCCTCCCACGCCTCGCCTCCATGCCCAGGAGCTTCGTATGCCCCCTCTATGTCGACTGCGTCGCGCTCGAGGAGCGCCACGCCGTCGCCTCCATCCTCTTCTTCCTCCTCGGACGCCGTCGCTCTCCACCGTGAATCAGGCCACCCCGAGCCTCCCCCGAGCTCGCTTTGCTCACCTACGGGACCGCTATGAGCTCCCGACCCCTTCCCCCCTCCTCAATCTCGAGCTCTGGCCCCTGATTCCATCGGAGCCGAAGCTCGCCGCCGCCTGAGCTCGCCGTCGGCGCAGCCACGGTCACCGCAGCCCCTGTCCGAGCACGGCATCGAGCTCCTGGAGCTCATAGGAAGCCAATGCACCCACGCACGTGCCCTCCCGAGCCCCTAGCCACGATCCCGACCGCACCCTAACGCCGGCGTCCGCTCCTCTCGTCGGCGGCGACGAATCCGTCCACCGTAGCCTCGGCCACCAACGCAGTTCGACGCGGTTCATCCCCCGCATCCGTTTCCGACCAGGCGCGTGCGAAATGGTGCCTCGTAGCGAAAACCCGACGCCTGGCCGTGCCCTCCGCCGCGTTTGGAGCTCGCCGGAGCTGCTCCGGCGCTGCCCGCCGGCGGGGCTGGGCTGGGGCGACCCCGAGTGACCCTGCCAGTGGCCCCCCAAGCCCCTGTTGACCTGTTGACCAGGGTCAAGAGGCTGACTAGGGCAGCCCTAGTCACTGCCAGTGGGCTAGCCCCCCTGGGCCTATGACATGTGGGCCCAGGTCATTAAACCCTAATTGCACGATTTGGTTAATTAAAATAATTAGTTTAGTTCTAATTAGCCACTGACCAGTGGGTCCTACCTGTTAATAAATTAGTTTAGTTTAGTTTTAATACCTGTTTAGCCCACTGTCTATGACAGGTGGGGCCCAGCTGTCAGGTTTGACCTGAGACAGCTGGGTTGACTCCTGACTCAGCATGACCTCATGCTGATGTCATAATTGAATTTTCGGATTAAATTAAATCTGTTTAATTTCAGAATATTAATAAAACTTTGAAAATTAATATAAAATAATCTGTAAGTCGGATGAAAATAATTTATATATGAAAGTTGATTAGAAAAATCCCACGAATCCAAATACGCTGTCCGTTCATCTGTCACATGCTCCTAACATGATGAACATGGAACTTTTCCATCGGATTCGTCTGTCCGGTAGTAGCCTGAGACCCAAGAAATATCATCAGATATTTTCCCGCTCTGTCTATGACGTGTATTACTGCGTTAGCTCATGCCTAGCACTGCATATTGCCATGTCATGCATCGTGATGCATTTGTCTGCTTTATATTTATTGTTTCTCCCCCCTATTCTTACCGGTAGACACCGAGACTGACGCTGCTGCCGGGTATGACTACGCCACTGACGATCAACCTTTTGCAGCAGAGCAGCAAGGCAAGCAAACCCCCTTGAGCATTTCGATATCGCCCATTCTTTCTCTCTCATGCTTGCATTAGATTTTGCTACTGTTGTAGATAGCTCCTATTCTGATGCATAGCCTGTTTTTTGTTAAACTGCTAATGTACCTACTATTATATCACCTGCCTAGTATAGGTTGATTAGTGATCCCCTGTGACCCCTTAGTCCCAGTTGCCCCTGCTTCATCATCGACGACTTGAAGACTCGATCAACTGATCGACAAGCCATGACCCGTCACATTCACCGCAGTCCCCCCTTTAGTTGTACAACTCTGCAGAGTTACTATCGAGTACCGAGGGTGACACCTCCTAAAGTACTCATGATGCTAACTTTGCAGTGTAGCTAGTCGGTCGTGGTTATCGAGGGTGATTCCTCCTTCACCGCTCCCGACAACGACTCTGTCGTGCAAACCCCTCAAGCGTAGACCATCGAGGGTGAATCCTCTCTGGTCACCTTGACGGTTACATCGGGTGGGATCCTCCGAGGTTGATTCCTCGGGTTTCCCCTTGATGTTTGGACACACGGTTACATTTACTTTACTTTTGGAACATGTTGAGGTCAGGATGACCTGGTTGGTGTTGGTGTAATTGTTACGAGGCGTGGCCGAGCATTCTTGGCCCTTGTCACAAGTCCTCGAGACGGGGCGACGGGACCACATATCGTGTATTGCACTCGTCACTGTAGTTAACAAAATGCTAATGGGTTGGGTATTTGATCTGAGTTGGTCGTTTGACCTTTTTTGCACTAACCTTCGCGTGGGAGAAGTTATGGGTACTCGGCGTCGTTGTATCAGCCGAAGCTCTTCGCACGTCAGCAATGGAGCGGCGCGCGCCCGAGTGGTCCGCGATGGCATTGATCTTGTATAAGAGGTGCTAGGACTGACCTCGGCCGCCCACGCATCATGCAGGAGTGCAAAGCGCGAGTGGGCCCATGAACCCTGCGCACTTAGGATTTAGACCGGTGGGCTGGCCTCTCTGTTGAGCCTAGGTAGGGCGACGACGTGTTGATGTCCCGAGGCCGGGCATGACCCAGGAAAGTGTGTCCGGCCAAAGGTTATCAAGCGTGTTGGAAAATGTGGTGCACCCCTACAGGGATGAAATTAACTATTCGAATAGCCGTGTCCACGGTAACAGGACGACTTGGAGTTGTATCCCGATCTACTACAACTATAATTGTGACTTAAAATTGAAATGAATGTTGGCTCCGAGATTTGCTTTCTCGCAGGGAGTCGAGGAAGGATCTCTAGGCGTGGTTACTTAATATAATTGCTACAATAATATTGTTACATATGAGTTAACAATCTACACTCTTCTAATGCTGCAAGATGTTGAAGATGATAGTCTTCGATAGGACTAGGCCTTCCCCCTATTCTTGCTTTTCTGCAGTCAGTCCAAAGATATAACCCCATTCCTTTGATACTGATGCATATTTTAGTATAGTTCTGATGTAAGACTTGCGAGTACTTTGGATGAGTACTCACCGCTGCTTTACCTCCTCTTCCCCCCCCCCCCGATACGATTACTGCGTTCAGATGACGGAGCCCAGGAGATGTAGTACACCGCAGACGACTACTACACCACCGTTGGAGCTTACTACTACGTGGAGAGTGCTGACGCTCAGGAGTAGTTAGGATGGCTCCCAGGCAGGAGGCCTTGCCTCTTTTGATCCGCTACTTATGTTTGTGCTAGCCTTCTTAAGGCAAAACTTGTTTAACTTATGTCTGTACTCATATAATATGTGCTTCCGCTGACTCGTTTGAATTTGACCTTATGTATTCGAGCCCTCGAGGCCCCTGGCTTGTAATATGAAGCTTGTATGACTTTAATTTGTGTCTAGAGTTGTGTTGTGATATCTTCCAGTCAGTCCCTAATCTTGGTCGTATGCATTTGCGTGTATGATTAGCGTACGATCAAAATGGGGGCATCACATCGCTGAACAAACTTTCCATCGTCTCTATTTAGTTGCGGCCAAAAGTAACAAGCTTCCAGGTTAGCAATAGTCTTGTCCCATCCAACATAGCCACCAAGATCACTTGAATGGAGCTCTCTAACCAGTTTGTCACGTAGAGAACTTCTTGGAATGCACAAACGATCATTTTTGAAGAGATAGCCATCTTGCACCAAATCCTCATCACCTAACGGTTGGCCCCTTGTGTGCTTTACACAAACATAGACAAAGTCTTCGGCGTCCTCATGTAACTCCTTTATTTGATCCATGCCTGGAAGTTCAGCCTCAAAAGAAGTCAGGAAGCATGCACGATGACTCAAAGCGTCGGCCACTCGGTTAGTCATTCCAGATTTATGCACGATGAGATAGTTGAACCTCTCCAGACATGCTGCCCATCTGGAAAGCATGTGATCAACATGTTTTTGATTTCTAAAATGCTTCAAGGATTGATGGTCAGTGTAAACGACAAACTCTTTAGGCAGCAAATAAATTTCCCAGGTTTTCAAAGTTCTGAAAATGGCATACAATTCTTGCTGATAAGTACTCCATTTTTGTCTAGCTTTTCTTAACTTCTCACTAAAGGAAACCAATGGGTTTCCTTTCTTGAGATAGGACAGTTCCAATGCCTACTCCACTTGCATCACACTCCAAGTCAAAAGTCTTGTTGAAATCAGGTAACACCAAGACATGAGCTTGCGAGAGTTTTTGCTTGATCTCATTGAAAATAGTTTCAGCCGCTTCTGTCCGTTGGAACTCTCCTTTCTTGAGGCACTCGGTAATTGGTGCCATGATAGTGCTGAAATTCTTCACAAATCGCCTATGGAAAATTGCAAGGCCATGAAAACTTTTTACCTCAGAAATGGTCTTTAGAGTTGGCCATTCTTGAATTGCTTCAATCTTAGAATCATCAATACGAATACAGTCACATATTATGATGAATCCTAGGAAAAGAAGTTGTGTTTGCAGGAAAACACATTTCTTCAAGTTGACGTTGAGCTCATTTCCCTTAGTACTTCTAGCACCTTCCTAATGTGATCAAAGTGCTCATCATCATCCTTGCTATAGATCAAGATGTCACCGAAATATACCGCGACAAAGTGGATAAGAAGGGTCGAAGGACTTGATTCATCAAGTGCATAAAGGTACTTGGTGCATTTGAGAGTCCAAATGGCATGACTAGCCATTCAAACAACCCTTCCTTTGTCTTGAAGGCGGTTTTCCATTCATCCCCTATTCAAACAACCCTTCCTTTGTCTTGAAGGCAGTTTCCCATTCATCCCCGGGTATGATGTGAATTTGATGATATCCACTTCTTAAATATAGCTTTATGATCACGCTTGCCCCACTAAGCCGATCCAACATATCACCCAGACGGGGAATAGAGAATCTATACCTTATGATGATCATGTTAATGGCTCTACTATCCGTACACATGCGCCAAGATCCATCTTCCATCGGCATGAACAGGGCTGGTACAACACATGGGCTAATACTTTCTCGAATGTGCCCCTTTTGCAGCAATTCCTCCACTTTCTCCTTCAATATATCATGCTCTTTTGGGCTCATTCGATAGTGTGGAAGATTAGGAAGGCTTGCTCGCGGAATTAAGTCAATTCTATGTTGAATTCCTCTCATCGCTAGCAGGCCTTGTGGCTCTCCAAGTATGTTTTGAAATTCTTCTAATAAGCCACGTACCTTTGCTGGAATTTCGACAGCCAAGTGCTCTTCTCCTTTTACAATAAGTGCAGCTCACAACTCTGCGTCCTTCAAGTCTTCCATAAACTCATTAGAGGTGTGGGAAATAGTTAACATACTTTCCCCTCCTCCTTAGAGATATTACCACCAATTTTATTTGGTAGAATAATAATCCTTCTCTTGTTCCAAATAAAAAGTAAGAATTTTCCTTGCCCTTGTGTGTAGTATCCACATCAAATTGCCAAGGTCTCCCGAGAAGGACATGGCTGGCATCCATATCAACTACGTCACACAACACATTTGAGCGATAATGCTTGCCCATAGAAAGTGGCGGGTTGCATTGTTTGGTGATCCTCATATTTACTCCTTTCTTGATCCACCCAATAGTGTAGGGGTTTGCATGATCATGAGTCTCAAGCTTTAAATGGTTCACCAACTTCTAGGAGATAAGATTCTCGCAGCTGCAACTATCAAACACTAATTTGCATACCTTGCCATTCACTGTGCACTTTCTCTCAAATATTTTCTTCCGTTGTGTGTTGTCAGTTTGTGGTGTGGAACATAAGAGATGTTGAACCACACATACCACCTCTTCACCTTCTTCTTGACAAACCACATGTCCCTCTACATCTTCATATTCGTATTCTTCCTCATTGTCTTCACCATCATGGATAGTTGTGTTAACAGATTTCCTTAGTGGGCAACCGTTGGATATGTGTCCCTCTTCACCACATTTATAGCATTTTGGGCCTTCATTAGACCTACTCTTGCGTCTAGTTTGCTTCTGGATGAGTCATTTTGCCTTTGGTGGAGCAGTCTCTTCTTCCACTCTATTAGGTTGATTCCTAGACGAGCCTTCGGTATGGGGATATGGAGCCTTAGTTGTCTTACTCGTCCTGACAAACCTCTCGGCCTTCAAGGCTAGAGCGTGTGCTTGATCAATGGAACAACTTTGTTGCATCATCAATCGATCTTGAATAGCATCATTGAGACCATTGATGTACCTTGCAACTTGTTGATCTTTAGTTTCGGCAAGGTTGCACCTCACTTGTAGCCTTAGAAACTCCTCCGTTTAATCTGAAACAGTCCTATTTCCTTGAGCACAATTTTGGAATTGGATAAACAAGATCTGGTCATAATCAGCGGGTAAAAATCTCCCTTTCAAAAGACTTTTCATTTGTCGCCAAGTTCTCACACGAGGTTCTCCTCTCAGCCCGCATTCTTCTTGAATGCGATGCCACCATGCACCGACTCCTCCTTTTAGTTTGTACGCAACCAAAGGAACTCTACGATCTTCCAGAATCTCCATGACCTCAAAGAAAGCCTTCACTTCATATAACCAATCAAGCCACCCTTCAATATCATCATTTCAATGAAAAGTTGGGATCTCAACTTTCACCTTGTATGTATCCCTTGCATATGCAGGATTGGGTACTCTCTGATATGCATGGAGATCAGGTTCTTCAAGGGCATCATCATATTCTCCACCTTCATAAGCTTCAACATAAATGGGCCTCCTTGAAGTACGCTGAATTGCACGTTGTCGTAGTGGACTTGCTCCAACATTACCTCCCCTTCTTCGTCGTTGATCATCTTCTTCTTATTTATATGATTTTTCTTCATTGGCAGCAGGGGAACACCCTTTCTTACCGTCTCAACCAGCTGGTCAAATCTCCGATTAAGATCTTCACACGGCTCTTTGATTTGTTGTTCTGCTGTATCTTTCCTTTTCTCCAACTGTTCCAATGCTTGCTGCAGTTTGCTCTCAAAGAGAACAACAAGAACTTGTATGGATCAACGGGGCTCTGATACCACCTGAAGCAGCACAAGGTTGTGGAGGAGCAACTCCACCTTGCTACTACAATGTGTACAACATAAGTGTTGAAGAAACTACTTCAACATGCTGCGCTAGATATCACTCTAGAGGCGGAGGTATGGCTGATATGCCTGCAGGAGTTTAATCCAAAACTCCTAGAGCACAATATCTAGTCTAAGATCTTAGATAGGAACAACAAGTTTTATTATAGGTAGTGGTACATAGCCTGGTGACAAACTAGAGGTGAGAACATCTATTTATAGGGCTTGGGATGTCTTCACATACTTCTACTTATAGTTGAAACACTCTAGAAAACATTATTTATGATTCACCATTCTACTCACACCTACTTATTGTTGGGGAACGTTGCATGGGAAACAAAAAATTTCCTACGCACACACAAGATCTATCCATGGTGATGAGCATCTACGAGAGGGAGAGTGAATCTACATACCCTTGTAGATCGCTAAGCGGAAGCGTTAAGAAACGCGGTTGATGTAGTCGAACGTCTCCGCGATCCAAATCGCAAGTCGTCCCTCGATCCGATCACGAACTAGTGCCGAACGGACGGCACCTCCGCGTTCAACACACGTACGGCTTGATGACGCCTTCACCTCCTCGATCCAGCGAGCGATGGTGAAGTAGTAGATGAGTTCCGGCAGCACGACGGCGTGGTGATGGTGGTGAGGAACAATCTCTGCAGGGCTTCGCCAAGCACTACGGAGATTATGACGGGAGAACTAGAGGGTTAGGGTTGCCGACACACGGCTTGGGAAATCTTAATGTGTCCCGTGTGCTAGCCCTGCCCCTCTATTTATATGTTGAGCCTTGGGGTCTAAACTTGGAGTAAAAGCCTCCTCCAGGTCGGTTTTGCCCGCACAAGGTCGGTTTGGCCCGCAGGGAAAGAGTCCAACTCGGATCCCTGCAGTACCGCGCACAAGCGGTAGTACCGCTCACGAGCGGTAGTACCGCTTGAGCGGTAGTACCGCTGCTACGGTAGTGGTAGTACCGCTTGGGCGGTAGTACCGCTGCTACAGTAGCGGTAGTACTGCCTTACCAGCTTAAGGCAGTAGCAAAACTTCCTTTTGCACTTCCAAAACCTCGTGGGCTTTACCCCTTTGGCCCATATAAAGTGTTGCTGCACCCGAACACTTCGGTAAACACCCGGAACCCTTTCCGGTGAATTCCGGAACCCTTCCGGAGATCAAAACACTATTATCACATATATCAATCTTTATCTCCGGACTATTCCGGAGATCCTCGTCATGTCCGGGATCTTATCCGGGACTCCGAACAACCTTCGGTCACCAACACAATAACTCAACTATACTAATCGTCACCAAACGTTAAGTGTGTAGACCCTGCGGGTTCGAGAACTATGTAGACATGACCGAGACACCTCTACGATCAATAACCAATAGCGGGACCTGGATGCCCATATTGGCTCCTACATATTCTACGAAGATCTTTATCGGTCGAACCTCTATGTCAAGGATTCAGTTAATCCCGTATGCTGTTCCTTTTGTTCTTCGATATGTTACTTGCCCGAGATTCGATCGTCGGTATCTCTATACCTAGTTCAATCTCGTTATCGGCAAGTCTCTTTACTCGTTCCGTAATACAAGATCTCGTGGCTAACACTTTAGTCACATTGCTTGCAAGGCTCATTGTGATGTTGTATTACCGAGTGGGCCCTGAGATACCTCTCCGTCACACGGAGTAACAAATCCCAGTCTTGATCCATGCCAACCCAACAGACACCCTCGGAGATACCTGTAGAGCACCTTTATAGTCACCCAGTTACGTTGCGACGTTTGATACACACAAGGTACTCCTCCGATGTCAGGGAGTTGCATGATCTCATGGTCATAGGAACAGATACTTGACATGCAGAAAACAATAGCAATAAACTGACACGATCATATGCTACGTTCGTAGTTTGGGTCTTGTCCATCACATCATTCTCCTAATGATGTGATCCCGTTATCAAATGACATCTCATGTCCATGGCTAGGAAACCTTAACCATCTTTGATCAATGAGCTAGTCAACTAGAGGCTTGCTAGGGACACAGTGTTGTCTATGTACCCACACATGTATTTGAGTTTCCAATCAATACAATTATAGCATGGATAATAAACGATTATCATGAACAAGGAAATATAATAATAACTAATTTATTATTGCCTCTAGGGCATATTTCCAACAGTCTCCCACTTGCACTAGAGTCAATAATCTAGTTCACATCACTATGTGATTTACATTGTAATGAATCGAACACCCATGTAGTTCTGGTGTTGTTCATGTTTAGCCCTTGGAAGAGGTTTAGTCATCGGATCTGCAACATTCAGATCCGTGTGTACTTTGCAAATATTTATGTCGTCCTCCTTGATGTAATCGCGGATGGAATTGAAACGTCGCTTTTGTTGGAAATATGCCCTAAAGGCAATAATAAATTGGTTATTATTATATTTCCTTGTTCATGATAATCGTTTATTATCCATGCTATAATTGTATTGATTGGAAACTCAAATACATGTGTGGGTACATAGACAACACTGTGTCCCTAGTAAGCCTCTAGTTGACTAGCTCGTTGATCAAAGATGGTTAAGGTTTCCTAGCCATTGACATGAGATGTCATTTGATAACGGGATCACATCATTAGGAGAATGATGTGATGGACAAGACCCAAACTACGAACGTAGCATATGATCGTGTCAGTTTATTGCTATTGTTTTCTGCATGTCAAGTATCTTTTCCTTTGACCATGAGATCATGCAACTCCCTGACATCGGAGGAATACCTTGTGTGTATCAAACGTCGCAACGTAACTGGGTGACTATAAAGGTGCTCTACAGGTATCTCCGAGGGTGTCTGTTGGGTTGGCATGGATCAAGACTGGGATTTGTTACTCCGTGTGACGGAGAGGTATCTCAGGGCCCACTCGGTAATACAACATCACAATGAGCCTTGCAAGCAATGTGACTAAAGTGTTAGCCACGAGATCTTGTATTACGGAACGAGTAAAGAGACTTGCCGGCAACGAGATTGAACTAGGTATAGAGATACCGACGATCGAATCTCGGGCAAGTAACATACCGAAGAACAAAGGGAACAGTATACGGGATTAACTGAATCCTTGACATAGAGGTTCGACCGATAAAGATCTTCGTAGAATATGTAGGAGCCAATATGGGCGTCCAGGTCCCGCTATTGGTTATTGATCGTAGAGGTGTCTCGGTCATGTCTACATAGTTCTCGAACCCGCAGGGTCTACACACTTAACGTTTGGTGACGATTAGTATAGTTGAGTTATTTTGTTGGTGACCGAAGGTTGTTCGGAGTCCCGGATAAGATCCAGGACATGACGAGGATCTCCGGAAGAGTCCGGAGGTAAAGATTGATATATGTGATAATAGTGTTTTGATCTCCGGTAGGGTTCCGGAATTCACCGGAAGGGGTTCCGGATGTTTACCGAAGTGTTCGGGTGCAGCAACACTTTATATGAGTCAAAGGGGTAAAGCCCACGAGGTATTGGAAAGTGCAAAAGTAGTTTTGCTGCCGCGTAAGCGGTACTACCGCTTGTGTGAAGCGGTACTACTGCCCGAGCGGTACTACCGCTTGTGTGAAGCGGTACTACCGCCCAAGCGATACTACCGCTTGTTTGAAGCGGTACTACCGCTTGTGCGCGGTACTGCAGGGATCCGAGTTGGACTCTTTCCCTGCGGGCCAAACCGACCTTGTGCGGGCAAAACCGACCTGGAGGAGGCTTTTACTCCAAGTTTAGACCCCAAGGCTCAACATATAAATAGAGGGGCAGGGCTAGCACACGGGATACATCAAGATTTCCCAAGCCGTGTGTCGGCAACCCTAACCCTCTAGTATCCCTTCATAATCTCCGTAGTGCTTGGCGAAGCCCTGCAGAGATTGTTCCTCACCACCATCACCACGCCGTCGTGCTGCCGGAACTCATCTACTACTTCATCATCGCTCGCTGGATCGAGGAGGTGAAGGCGTCATCAAGCCGTACGTGTGTTGAACGCGGAGGTGCCGTCCGTTCGGCACTAGTTCGTGATCGGATCGAGGGACGACTTGCGATTTGGATCGCGGAGACGTTTGACTACATCAACCGCGTTTCTTAACGCTTCCGCTTAGCGATCTACAAGGGTATGTAGATTCACTCTCCCTCTCGTAGATGCTCATCACCATGGATAGATCTTGTGTGTGCGTAGGAAATTTTTTGTTTCCCATGCAACGTTCCCCAACAGTGGCATCTGAGCCAGGTCTATGCATAGATGAGATCTCGAGTAGAACACAAACGAGTTGTGGGCGTGGGTGTATACATATTGCTTGCCGTTACTAGTTGATACTTGATTCGGCGGCATTGTGAGATGAAGCGGCCCGGACCGACATTACGCGTACGCTTACGCGAGACAGGTTCTTTCAACTGACATGTAACTTCGTTGCATAAAGATGGCTAGCGGGTGTCTGTCTCTCTCACTTTAGTTGAATCGATTTCAATGAAGAGGGTTCTTTTAGAAGATCAAAAAGCAATCACTACACCACGTTGTGGTTTTGCGTAGGTAAGAACGGTTCTTGCAAACCCGTAGCAGCCACGTAAAATTTGCAACAACAATTAGAGGACGTCTAACTTGTTTTTGCAGGGTATGTTGTGATGTGATATGGCCAATTACATGATGAGATATATGTGATGTATGAGATGATCATGTGTTGTATAGAATATCACGACTTGCATGTCGATGAGTACGGCAACTGGCAGGAGCCATAGAGTTGTCTTTAATTATTTTCGCCGTTTTTGCTTTACTTTATCGCTATGAGTTAGCAATAGTCGTGGAAGCAACAGTCGGCGCGACAACCTCATGGCGACACGTTGATGGAGATCAAGATGATGGAGATCATGGTGTCATGCCGGTGACGATGGAGATCATGCCGGTGCTTTGGAGATGGAGATCAAAAGCACAAGTTCATGACCATATCATGTCACTTATGAATTGCATGTGATGTTAATCCTTTTATGCATCTTATTTTGCTTAGGACGACGGTAGCATTATAAGGTGATCCCTCACTTAAATTTCAAGATAAATTGTGTTCTCCCCGAGTGTGCACCGTTGCGAAAGTTCGTCGTTTCGAGACACGCCGTGATGATCGGGTGTGATAGACTCTACGTTCACATACAACGGGTGTAAGCCATGTTGCACGTGCGGAACACTCGGGTTAAACTTGACGAGCCTAGCATGTACAGACATGGCCTCGGAACACAAGAGACCGAAAGGTCGAACATGAGTCATATAGTAGATATGATCAACATGAAGATGTTCACCATTGAAACCACCTCAACTCACGTGATGATCGGACTTGAGTTGGTGGATTTGGATCATGTTACACTCGAATGATCGAAGGGATGTCAATTTGAGTGGGAGTTTTTAAGTAATATAATTAACTAAACTCATTATCTAGAACAATAGTCTAAGTTGTCTTTGCTATATTTATGTTGTAGATCATGGCTCGCGCAGTAGCACCCCTGAATTTTAATGCGTTCCTAGAGAAAGCTAAGTTGAAAGATGATGGAAGTAACTTTGTGGACTGGGCCCGTAATCTAAGGATTATCCTTACGGCTTCCCAGAAGGCTTATGTCCTTGATGCACCGCTTGGTGATCCACCCGCTCCAGTTGAGTCTCTAGACGTTGTGAACGCCTGGCAGGCTCGTTCTGAAGATTACTCAATAGTTCAATGTGCAATATTGTATGGCTTAGAACCGGGACTTCAAAGACGTTTTGAACGTCATGGAGCATATGAGATGTTCCACGAGTTGAAGTTTATCTTTCAGAAGAATGCCCGAATCGAGAGATATGAGATCTCCGATAAGTTTTATGCTTGCAAGATGGAGGAGAACGGGTCTATCAGTGATCACGTACTCAGAATGTCTGGGTACTCCACCCGTCTGGCTGAATTGGGGATGCCCCTTCCGCCAGAGGCTATCACTGACAGAGTTCTTCAATCATTGCCACCTAGCTACAAGAGCTTTGTGTTGAACTATAACATGCACGGGATGAACAAGTCAGTCGCCGAGCTGTTTGCGATGCTGAAAGCCGCTGAGTCTGAAATTCAGAAGGAGCATCAAGTGTTGATGGTCAATAAAACCACTAGTTTCAAGAAAAATGGCAAGGGTAAGAAGGGTAACTCCAAGAAGAGTGGCAAAGCAGTTGCTCCTCTCGTGAAGAAACCCAAGGCTGGACCCAAACCAGAAACTGTGTGCTTTCATTGCAAGGGAACTGGACACTGGAAGCGGAACTGCCCCAAGTATTTGGCTGACAAGAAGGCGGCCAACAACAAACAAGGTATATATGATATACATGTTATTGATGTGTACCTTACCAACTCTCGTTGTAGTGCCTGGGTATTTGATACCGGTGCGGTTGCTCATATTTGCAACTCAAAACAGGAACTGCGGAATAGACGGAGGCTGGCAAAGGACAAAGTGACGATGCGCGTGGGAAATGGTTCCAAGGTTGATGTGATTGCCGTCGGCACGCTCGCTCTTCGATTACCATCGGGATTAGTGATGAACCTGAATAATTGTTATTTAGTGTCTGCGTTAAGCATGAACATTATATCTGGATCTTGTTTATTGCGAGACGGTTACTCATTTAAATCAGAGAATAATGGTTGTTCTATTTATATGAGTAATATCTTTTATGGTCATGCACCCGATGTGAGGGGTTTATTCTTATTGAATCTCGATAGTAATGATACACATGTTCATAACATTGATGCCAAAAGATGTAGAATTAATAATGATAATACCACTTTCTTGTGGCACTTCCGTTTAGGTCATATTGGCGTAAAACGCATGAGGAAGCTCCATGCTGATGGACTTTTGGAGTCACTTGATTTTGAATCACTTGACACATGTGAGCCATGCCTCATGGGCAAGATGACTAAAACGCCGTTCTCTGGAATAATGGAACGGGCAAGTGACTTATTGGAAATCATACATACTGATGTGTGCGGTCCGATGAGCATTGAGGCACGCGGTGGTTATCGTTACTTTCTCACCTTCACTGATGACTTAAGTAGATATGGGTATATTTACTTAATGAAACACAAGTCCGAAACATTTGAAAAGTTCAAACAATTTCAGAGTGAAGTTGAGAATCATCGTAACAAGAAGATTAAATTCCTACGATCTGATCGAGGAGGAGAATATCTGAGTTTTGAGTTTGGCAGTCACTTAAGACAATGTGGAATTGTTTCACAACTAACACTCCCTGGAACACCACAGCGTAATGGTGTGTCCGAACGTCGTAATCGAACCTTATTGGATATGGTGCGATCTATGATGTCTCTTGCCGATTTGCCACTATCGTTTTGGGGTTATGCATTAGAGACAGCTGCATTCACTTTAAATAGGGCACCATCGAAATCCGTTGAGACGACGCCGTATGAACTTTGGTTTGGAAAGAAGCCAAAGCTGTCGTTTCTTAAAGTTTGGGGATGTGATGCTTATGTCAAAAAGCTTCAGCCTGAAAAGCTGGAACCCAAAGCGGAGAAATGCGTCTTCATAGGATACCCAAAAGAGAGAGTTGAGTATACCTTCTACCTCAGATCCGAAGGCAAAGTGTTTGTCGCTAAAAACGGAACATTTCTTGAGAAAGAGTTTCTCTCGAAAGAATTGAGTGGGAGGAAGATAGAACTTGATGAGGTTGATGAACCTTTACTTCAACCCGAAAGTAGCGCAGCGCAGAAAGATGTTTCTGTAGAGGCTACATCAGCTGAAGAGGAAGTTAATGATGATGATCATGAAGCTTTGGATCAAGTTGCTATCGAACCTCGTAGGTCGACAAGGACGCGTACTGCTCCTGAGTGGTACGGCAACCCTGTCTTAGACGTCATGTTGTTGGACAACGATGAACCTACGAGCTATGGAGAAGCGATGATGGGCCCGGATTCCGAGAAGTGGTTAGAGGCCATGAAATCCGAGATGGGATCCATGTATGAAAACAAAGTGTGGACTTTGGAAGTATTACCTGAAGGGCGTAAGGCCATTCAGAACAAATGGATCTTTAAGAGGAAGACGGACGCGGACGGTAATGTCACCGTCTATAAAGCTCGACTTGTGGCAAAGGGTTTTTCACAAGTTCAAGGAGTTGACTACGATGAGACCTTCTCACCCGTAGCGATGCTTAAGTCCGTCAGAATCATGTTAGCAATAGCTGCCTTTTTCGATTATGAAATTTGGCAGATGGATGTCAAAACAGCGTTCCTTAACGGTTTCCTTAAGGAAGAGTTGTATATGATGCAACCAGAAGGTTTTGTCGATTCAGAGAATGCTGACAAAGTTTGCAAACTCCAGCGATCCATTTATGGACTGGTGCAAGCATCTCGGAGTTGGAATCTTCGCTTTGATGAGGTGATCAAAGCGTTCGAGTTTATACAAGTTTACGGAGAAGCTTGTATTTACAAGAAAGTGAGTGGGAGCTCTATAGCGTTTCTAATATTATATGTGGATGACATATTGCTGATTGGAAACAATATAGAAATGTTGGAAAGCGTGAAGGAATATTTGAACAAGAGTTTTTCAATGAAGGACCTAGGAGAAGCTGCTTTCATATTAGGCATCAAGATCTATAGAGATAGATCAAGACGCTTAATAGGACTTTCACAAAGCACATACCTTGATAAGATTTTGAAGAAGTTCAAAATGGATCAGTCCAAGAAGGGGTTCTTGCCTGTTTTGCAAGGTGTGAAGTTGAGTAAGACTCAATGCCCAGTGACTGCAGAAGATAGAGAAAAGATGAGTGTCATCCCCTATGCTTCAGCCATAGGCTCTATTATGTATGCAATGCTGTGCACAAGACCCGATGTCAGCCTTGCCATAAGTATGGTCGGAAGGTTTCAAAGTGATCCAGGAATGGAACACTGGACGGCGGTCAAGAATATCCTGAAGTACCTGAAAAGGACCAAGGACATGTTTCTCGTTTATGGAGGTGATCAAGAGCTCGTCGTAAAGGGTTACGTCGATGCAAGCTTTGACACTGATCCGGATGACTCTAAGTCACAAACCGGATACATATTTATTCTTAATGGGGGTGCGGTTAGCTGGTGCAGTTCCAAGCAAAGCGTGGTAGCTGATTCTACATGCGAAGCGGAGTACATCGCAGCCTCGGAGGCGGCGAAGGAAGGTGTCTGGATGAAGGAGTTCATGACAGATCTTGGAGTAGTGCCTAGTGCGCTTAACCCAATGACTCTGTTTTGTGATAATACTGGTGCCATTGCTCTAGCCAAGGAACCAAGATTTCACAAGAGGACCAGACACATAAAGCTGTTGGGGAACGTTGCATGGGAAACAAAAAATTTCCTACGCACACACAAGATCTATCCATGGTGATGAGCATCTACGAGAGGGAGAGTGAATCTACATACCCTTGTAGATCGCTAAGCGGAAGCGTTAAGAAACGCGGTTGATATAGTTGAACGTCTCCGCGATCCAAATCGCAAGTCGTCCCTCGATCCGATCACGAACTAGTGCCGAACGGACGGCACCTCCGCGTTCAACACACGTACGGCTTGATGACGCCTTCACCTCCTCGATCCAGCGAGCGATGGTGAAGTAGTAGATGAGTTCCGGCAGCACGACGGCGTGGTGATGGTGGTGAGGAACAATCTCTGCAGGGCTTCGCCAAGCACTACGGAGATTATGGCGGGAGAACTAGAGGGTTAGGGTTGACGACACACGGCTTGGGAAATCTTGATGTATCCCTTGTGCTAGCCCTGCCTCTCTATTTATATGTTGAGCCTTGGGGTCTAAACTTGGAGTAAAAGCCTCCTCCAGGTCGGTTTTGCCCGCACAAGGTCGGTTTGGCCCGCAGGGAACGAGTCCAACTCGGATCCCTGCAGTACCGCGCACAAGCGGTAGTACCGCTTCAAACAAGCGGTAGTACCGCTTGGGCGGTAGTACCGCTTCACACAAGCGGTAGTACCGCTCGGGCGGTAGTACCGCTTCACACAAGCGGTAGTACCGCTCGGGCGGTAGTACCGCTTCACACAAGCGGTAGTACCGCTCGGGCGGTAGTACCGCTTCACACAAGCGGTAGTACCGCTTACGCGGCAGCAAAACTACTTTTGCACTTTTCAATACCTCGTGGGCTTTACCCCTTTGACTCATATAAAGTGTTGTTGCACCCGAACACTTCGGTAAACATCCGGAACCCCTTCCGGTGAATTCCGGAACCCTACCGGAGATCAAAACACTATTATCACATATATCAATCTTTACCTCCGGACTCTTCCGGAGATCCTCGTCATGTCTGGGATCTTATCCGGGACTCTGAACAACCTTCGGTCACCAACAAAATAACTCAACTATACTAATCGTCATCAAACGTTAAGTGTGTAGACCCTGCGGGTTCGAGAACTATGTAGACATGACCGAGACATCTCTACGATCACTAACCAATAGCGGGACCTGGACGCCCATATTGGCTCCTACATATTCTACGAAGATCTTTATCGGTGGAACCTCTATGTCAAGGATTCAGTTAATCCCGTATACTGTTCCCTTTGTTCTTCGGTATGTTACTTGCCCGAGATTCGATCATCGGTATCTCTATACCTAGTTCAATCTCGTTACCGGCAAGTCTCTTTACTCGTTCCGTAATACAAGATCTCGTGGCTAACACTTTAGTCACATTGCTTGCAAGGCTCATTGTGATGTTGTATTACCGAGTGGGCCCTGAGATACCTCTCCGTCACACGGAGTAACAAATCCCAGTCTTGATCCATGCCAACCCAACACACACCCTCGGAGATACCTGTAGAGCACCTTTATAGTCACCCAGTTACGTTGCGACATTTGATACACACAAGGTACTCCTCCGATGTCAGGGAGTTGCATGATCTCATGGTCATAGGAACAGATACTTGACATGCAGAAAACAATAGCAATAAACTGACACGATCATATGCTACGTTCGTAGTTTGGGTCTTGTCCGTCACATCATTCTCCTAATGATGTGATCCCGTTATCAAATGACATCTCATGTCAATGGCTAGGAAACCTTAACCATCTTTGATCAACGAGCTAGTCAACTAGAGGCTTACTAGGGACACAGTGTTGTCTATGTACCCACACATGTATTTGAGTTTCGAATCAATACAATTATAGCATGGATAATAAACGATTATCATGAACAAGGAAATATAATAATAACCAATTTATTATTGCCTCTAGGGCATATTTCCAACAGTCTCCCACTTGCACTAGAGTCAATAATCTAGTTCACATCACTATGTGATTTACATTGTAATGAATCGAACACCCATGCAGTTCTGGTGTTGTTCATGTTTAGCCCTTGGAAGAGGTTTAGTCATCGGATCTGCAACATTCAGATCCGTGTGTACTTTGCAAATATTTATGTCGTCCTCCTTGATGTAATCGCGGATGGAATTGAAGCGTCGCTTTATGTGTCTGGTCCTCTTGTGAAATCTTGGTTCCTTGGCTAGAGCAATGGCACCAGTATTATCACAAAACAGAGTCATTGGGTTAAGTGCACTAGGCACTACTCCAAGATCTGTCATGAACTCCTTCATCCAGACACCTTCCTTCGCCGCCTCCGAGGCAGCGATGTACTCCGCTTCGCATGTAAAATCAGCTACCACGCTCTGCTTGGAACTGCACCAGCTAACCGCACCCCCATTAAGAATAAATACGTATCCGGTTTGTGACTTAGAGTCATCCAGATCAGTGTCAAAGCTTGCATCGACGTAACCCTTTACGACGAGCTCTTGATCACCTCCATAAACGAGAAACATGTCCTTGGTCCTTTTCAGGTACTTCAGGATATTCTTGACCGCCGTCCAGTGTTCCATTCCTGGATCACTTTGAAACCTTCCGACCATACTTATGGCAAGGCTGATATCGGGTCTTGTGCACAGCATTGCATACATGATAGAGCCTATGGCTGAAGCATAGGGGATGAGACTCATCTTTTCTCTATCTCCTGCAGTCACTGGGCATTGAGTCTTACTCAACTTCATACCTTGCAAAACAGGCAAGAACCCCTTCTTGGACTGATCCATTTTGAACTTCTTCAAAACTTTGTCAAGGTATGTGCTTTGTGAAAGTCCTATTAAGCGTCTTGATCTATCTCTATAGATCTTGATGCCTAATATGAAAGCAGCTTCTCCTAGGTCCTTCATTGAAAAACTCTTGTTCAAATATTCCTTCACACTTTCCAACATTTCTATATTGTTTCCAATTAGTAATATGTCGTCCACATATAATATTAGAAATGCTATAGAGCTCCCACTCACTTTCTTGTAAATACAAGCTTCTCCGTAAACTTGTATAAACTCGAACGCTTTGATCACATCATCAAAGCGAAGATTCCAACTCCGAGATGCTTGCACCAGCCCATAAATGGATCGCTGGAGTTTGCAAACGTTGTCAGCATTCTCTGGATCGACAAAACCTTCTGGTTGCATCATATACAACTCTTCCTTAAGGAAACCGTTAAGGAACGCTGTTTTGACATCCATCTGCCAAATTTCATAATCGAAAAAGGCAGCTATTGCTAACATGATTCTGACGGACTTAAGCATCGCTACGGGTGAGAAGGTCTCATCGTAGTCAACTCCTTGAACTTGTGGAAAACCCTTTGCCACAAGTCGAGCTTTTATAGACGGTGACATTACCGTCTGCGTCCGTCTTCCTCTTAAAGATCCATTTGTTCTGAATGACCTTACGCCCTTCAGGTAATACTTCCAAAGTCCATACTTTGTTTTCATACATGGATCCCATCTCGGATTTCATGGCCTCTAACCATTTCTCGGAATCCGGGCCCATCATCGCTTCTCCATAGCTCGTAGGTTCATCGTTGTCCAACAACATGACCTCTAAGACAGGGTTGCCGTACCACTCAGGAGCAGTACGCGTCCTTGTCGACCTACGAGGTTCGATAGCAACTTGATCCAAAGCTTCATGATCATCATCATTAACTTCCTCTTCAGCTGATGTAGGCTCTACAGAAACATCTTTCTGCACTGCGCTACTTTCAGGTTGAAGTAAAGGTTCAACAACCTCATCAAGTTCTATCTTCCTCCCACTCAATTCTTTCGAGAGAAACTCTTTCTCAAGAAATGTTCCGTTTTTAGCGACAAACACTTTGCCTTCGGATCTGAGGTAGAAGGTATACCCAACTGTCTCTTTTGGGTATCCTATGAAGACGCATTTTTCCGCTTTGGGTTCCAGCTTTTCAGGCTGAAGCTTTTTGACATAAGCATCACATCCCCAAACTTTAAGAAACGACAGCTTTGGCTTCTTGCCAAACCAAAGTTCATATGGCGTCGTCTCAACGGATTTCGATGGTGCCCTATTTAAAGTGAATGCAGCTGTCTCTAATGCATAACCCCAAAACGATAGTGGCAAATCGGCAAGAGACATCATAGATCGCACCATATCCAATAAGGTTCGATTACGACGTTCGGACACACCATTACGCTGTGGTGTTCCAGGCGGTGTCAATTGTGAAACAATTCCACACTGTCTTAAGTGACTGCCAAACTCATAACTCAGATATTCTCCTCCTCGATCAGATCGTAGGAATTTAATCTTCTTGTTATGATGATTCTCAACTTCACTCTGAAATTGTTTGAACTTTTCAAATGTTTCAGACTTGTGTTTCATTAAGTAAATATACCCATATCTACTTAAGACATCAGTGAAGGTGAGAAAGTAACGATAACCACCGCGCGCCTCAATACTCATCGGACCGCACACATCAGTATGTATGATTTCCAATAAGTCACTTGCCCGTTCCATTGTTCCAGAGAACGGCGTTTTAGTCATCTTGCCCATGAGGCATGGCTCGCATGTGTCAAGTGATTCAAAATCAAGTGACTCCAAAAGTTCATCGGTATGGAGCTTCCTCATGCGTTTTACGCCAATATGACCTAAACGGCAGTGCCACAAGAAAGTGGTATTATCATTATCAATTCTACATCTTTTGGCATCAATGTTATGAACATGTGTATCATTACTATCGAGATTCAATAAGAATAAACCCCTCACATCGGGTGCATGACCATAAAAGATATTACTCATATAAATAGAACAACCATTATTCTCTGATTTAAATGAGTAACCGTCTCGCAATAAACAAGATCCAGATATAATGTTCATGCTTAACGCAGGCACTAAATAACAATTATTCAGGTTCATCACTAATCCCGATGGTAATCGAAGAGCGAGCGTGCCGACGGTGATCACATCAACCTTGGAACCATTTCCCACGCGCATCGTCACTTTGTCCTTTGCCAGCCTCCGTCTATTCCGCAGTTCCTGTTTTGAGTTGCAAATATGAGCAACCGCACCGGTATCAAATACCCAGGCACTACAACGAGAGTTGGTAAGGTACACATCAAAAACATGTATATCATATATACCTTGTTTGTTGTTGGCCGCCTTCTTGTCAGCCAAATACTTGGGGCAGTTCCGCTTCCAGTGTCCAGTTCCCTTGCAATGAAAGCACACAGTTTCTGGTTTGGGTCCAGCCTTGGGTTTCTTCACGAGAGGAGCAACTGCTTTGCCACTCTTCTTGGAGTTACCCTTCTTACCCTTGCCATTTTACTTGAAACTAGTGGTTTTATTGACCATCAACACTTGATGCTCCTTCTGAATTTCAGACTCAGCGGCTTTCAGCATCGCAAACAGCTCGGCGACTAACTTGTTCATCCCGTGCATGTTATAGTTCAACACAAAGCTCTTGTAGCTAGGTGGCAATGATTGAAGAACTCTGTCAGTGATAGCCTCTGGCGGAAGGGGCATCCCCAATTCAGCCAGACGAGTGGAGTACCCAGACATTTTGAGTACGTGATCACTGATAGACCCGTTCTCCTCCATCTTGCAAGCATAAAACTTATCGGAGATCTCATATCTCTCGATCCGGGCATTCTTCTGAAAGATAAACTTCAACTCCTGGAACATCTCATATGCTCCATGACGTTCAAAACGTCTTTGAAGTCCCGGTTCTAAGCCATACAATATTGCACATTGAACTATTGAGTAATCTTCAGAACGAGCCTGCCAGGCGTTCACAACGTCTAGAGACTCAACTGGAGCGGGTGGATCACCAAGCGGTGCATCAAGGACATAAGCCTTCTGGGAAGCCGTAAGGATAATCCTTAGATTACGGGCCCAGTCCACAAAGTTACTTCCATCATCTTTCAACTTAGCTTTCTCTAGGAACGCATTAAAATTCAGGGGTGCTACTGCGCGAGCCATGATCTACAACATAAATATAGCAAAGACAACTTAGACTATTGTTCTAGATAATGAGTTTAGTTAATTATATTACTTAAAAACTCCCACTCAAATTGACATCCCTTCGATCATTCGAGTGTAACATGATCCAAATCCACCAACTCAAGTCCGATCATCACGTGAGTTGAGGTGGTTTCAATGGTGAACATCTTCATGTTGATCATATCTACTATATGACTCATGTTCGACCTTTCGATCTCTTGTGTTCCGAGGCCATGTCTGTACATGCTAGGCTCGTCAAGTTTAACCCGAGTGTTCCGCACGTGCAACATGGCTTACACCCGTTGTATGTGAACGTAGAGTCTATCACACCCGATCATCACGGCGTGTCTCGAAACGACGAACTTTCGCAACGGTGCACACTCGGGGAGAACACAATTTATCTTGAAATTTAAGTGAGGGATCACCTTATAATGCTACCGTCGTCCTAAGCAAAATAAGATGCATAAAAGGATTAACATCACATGCAATTCATAAGTGACATGATATGGCCATGAACTTGTGCTTTTGATCTCCATCTCCAAAGCACCGGCATGATCTCCATCGTCACCGGCATGACACCATGATCTCCATCATCTTGATCTCCATCAACGTGTCGCCATGAGGTTGTCGCGCCGACTGTTGCTTCCACGACTATTGCTAACTCATAGCGATAAAGTAAAGCAAAAACGGCGAAAATAATTAAAGACAACTCTATGGCTCCTGCCAGTTGCCGTACTCATCGACATGCAAGTCGTGATATTCTATACAACACATGATCATCTCATACATCACATATATCTCATCATGTAATTGGCCATATCACATCACAACATACCCTGCAAAAACAAGTTAGACGTCCTCTAATTGTTGTTGCAAATTTTACGTGGCTGCTACGGGTTTGCAAGAGCCGTTCTTACCTACGCAAAACCACAACGTGGTGTAGTGATTGCTTTTTGATTTTCTAAAAGAACCCTCTTCATTGAAATCGATTCAACTAAAGTGAGAGAGACAGACACCCGCTAGCCATCTTTATGCAACGAAGTTACATGTCAGTTGAAGGAACCTGTCTCGCGTAAGCGTACGCGTAATGTCGGTCCGGGCCGCTTCATCTCACAATGCCGCCGAATCAAGTATCAACTAGTAACGGCAAGCAATATGTATACACCCACGCCCACAACTCGTTTGTGTTCTACTCGAGATCTCATCTACGCATAGACCTGGCTCAGATGCCACTGTTGGGGAACGTTGCATGGGAAACAAAAAATTTCCTACGCACACACAAGATCTATCCATGGTGATGAGCATCTACGAGAGGGAGAGTGAATCTACATACCCTTGTAGATCGCTAAGTGGAAGCGTTAAGAAACGCGGTTGATGTAGTCGAACGTCTCCGCGATCCAAATCGCAAGTCGTCCCTCGATCCGATCACGAACTAGTGCCGAACGGACGACACCTCCACGTTCAACACACGTACGGCTTGATGACGCCTTCACCTCCTCGATCCAGCGAGCGATGGTGAAGTAGTAGATGAGTTCCGGCAGCACGACGGCGTGGTGATGGTGGTGAGGAACAATCTCTGCAGGGCTTCGCCAAGCACTACGGAGATTATGACGGGAGAACTAGAGGGTTAGGGTTGCTAACACACGGCTTGGGAAATCTTAATGTGTCCCATGTGCTAGCCCTGCCCCTCTATTTATATGTTGAGCCTTGGGGTCTAAACTTGGAGTAAAAGCCTCCTCCAGGTCGGTTTTGCCCGCACAAGGTCGGTTTGGCCCGCAGGGAAAGAGTCCAACTCGGATCCCTGCAGTACCGCGCACAAGCGGTAGTACCGCTCACGAGCGGTAGTACCGCTTGAGCGGTAGTACCGTTGCTACGGTAGCGGTAGTACCGCTTGGGCGGTAGTACCGCTGCTACAGTAGCGGTAGTACTGCCTTACCAGCTTAAGGCAGTAGCAAAACTTCCTTTTGCACTTCCAAAACCTCGTGGGCTTTACCCCTTTGGCCCATATAAAGTGTTGCTGCACCCGAACACTTCGGTAAACACCCGGAACCCTTTCCGGTGAATTCCGGAACCCTTCCGGAGATCAAAACACTATTATCACATATATCAATCTTTATCTCCGGACTATTCCGGAGATCCTCGTCATGTTCGGGATCTTATCCGGGACTCCGAACAACCTTCGGTCACCAACACAATAACTCAACTATACTAATCGTCACCAAACGTTAAGTGTGTAGACCCTGCGGGTTCGAGAACTATGTAGACATGACCGAGACACCTCTACGATCAATAACCAATAGCGGGACCTGGATGCCCATATTGGCTCCTACATATTCTACGAAGATCTTTATCGGTCGAACCTCTATGTCAAGGATTCAGTTAATCCCGTATGCTGTTCCTTTTGTTCTTCGGTATGTTACTTGCCCGAGATTCGATCGTCGGTATCTCTATACCTAGTTCAATCTCGTTATCGGCAAGTCTCTTTACTCGTTCCGTAATACAAGATCTCGTGGCTAACACTTTAGTCACATTGCTTGCAAGGCTCATTATGATGTTGTATTACCGAGTGGGCCCTGAGATACCTCTCCGTCACACGGAGTAACAAATCCCAGTCTTGATCCATGCCAACCCAACAGACACCCTCGGAGATACCTGTAGAGCACCTTTATAGTCACCCAGTTATGTTGCGACGTTTGATACACACAAGGTACTCCTCCGATGTCAGGGAGTTGCATGATCTCATGGTCATAGGAACAGATACTTGACATGCAGAAAACAATAGCAATAAACTGACACAATCATATGCTACGTTCGTAGTTTGGGTCTTGTCCATCACATCATTCTCCTAATGATGTGATCCCGTTATCAAATGACATCTCATGTCCATGGCTAGGAAACCTTAACCATCTTTGATCAATGAGCTAGTCAACTAGAGGCTTACTAGGGACACAGTGTTGTCTATGTACCCACACATGTATTTGAGTTTCCAATCAATACAATTATAGCATGGATAATAAACGATTATCATGAACAAGGAAATATAATAATAACTAATTTATTATTGCCTCTAGGGCATATTTTCAACACTTATAACAAGAGAACTCTAAAAACAGTTGGTAGGGTAAAGAAAAGAAAAGAAATATTACACTAGAGTGGAAGTATCTAGAAGTAGTCAAACAGATCCGCCATATGATTTTTTTTCTCGTCTATTGTTCCTCATCACGACCCAAGACCTGCCGGGTTTAGTACCGACACCACCTTGGAAAGATTATTTTTAAATGTAAAAAAATTCTAAAAAGTCTTGCGCATACAATCTTCACATTCTATGTGCATGCAAAAGGTTTCATGCAAAAAAGTAGCTTTTTCTTTGCCTGGTGCAAAAAAGACAAAAAAATGTGTCGTGCAACGCTATTTTGAAGCACATGAATTTGTTTTTTTCGGAGGCAAAACAAAAATAGATCTTTTTTTATAAAACTTTGTGTCGCGCGCACATATTTGTGAAGATGTATGCGTGAAATTTCTTCTGAATTTTTGACATTTTAAAATATGTTTAAAATGCATTTTTTAAAGTGGGTTCAGATGCGCATGCGTGTGGGACATGCCCTCTCGTGGCCCCACTGCGGCTCTCGATATATGCACGATCCAACCTATTCATTCCTCAATCTGTACTGTACGCTAAGGCCTTCATCTCCGACTCGAATTATGATTGAGATGGGCAGTTTGAGGGGTCGGTTGTAGATGCTTGTCGCACAGACCAACTCAGGTCTCCTTTGGTTCATAGGGTAGGAAATCCATAGGAATAAGAAAGTCGTAGGAAATGAGATGACATGTATCTCAAATTCTATGAGTATGAATAGAACAAGAGATGCCCTTTGATTCACACCATATGATTTTTTCCATTTAGTCTAGGCTAATGTTTATTTTCCTATGAAATGTGGAGGATAGGAAGAATTCCTCCATATAAATAGGATTTCATTCCTACGTACCAAAGGGCTCTAAAGGAATTTTTTCTATAGAAATCCTATCCTATGAAATCCTACAAAATTCCTCCAAACCAAAAGAGGCCTTAGAGCATCTCTAGCAGACCCCGCAAACTGGGCCATCCGCTAAAATAACGGCCGGTTTGCGGGATCCATCCCGTATCCTTGGCCCGAATAGATCCCGCAAATCGAGCCGTCCCAGAATTTTTCTTGCGGGATCCCGCAATCGCGAGCCCATTTCCTCCATCTGTGCGGGAATCGCCCGGGCTTTGCAGGACCCCCTTCCCCCTTGGCGCCAACCATTTCCGCCGGCTTTCGTTTCCTGCTTGCACACCCCCCCGCCGCCGCACATCCCCGCCTCTTGGTGCTGCCCCCGGCTGCCCCGGGCCGCTAGAAAGCTTCGCCGCCTGCCACCACACTCATTCCACCTATTTTTTTGGGACGAGGGTGATCATTTGCGTCCGCGGCTCATGTCCGCCGCCGCCGATCCCCCCGGGAGCTCGGCGCGCTGGCTGCTAGCTTCCGGATCCGGTCGCTTCCGGCGATTGTGAGTACGGGAAGAGGACGTCGCGACACGGGGAAGCTTCGGCCGGTGGAGAAGAAAGGGACGGCACAAGAAGAAAGGGGCGGCGCGGCGAAGCTTCGGCCGACATGAAGAAGAAATGGGCGGACCGGGGCATCTTTGGTCGACGTGCGAGGTATGTTCGGGCGAATTTGTTGCCGGTTTGAGCTCAATTTTGCCGCGGAGTAGGTTCGGGTCAAACTCATGCCCGACTTTTGTACATTTTGTAGATGGATTGGAGTTCGTCTTCGTCTGACGATTCAGACATAGAAGACTTCATTCTCGCCGACGACGCTGAGAATCTAGTATTGTTGCATCTTGTCGACGAATTTGAGGCGGGGCCGAGCAAAAAAGGGCGCAGATTGGCGGTCAGTCGGCTATGAATTCCCCGCAATCGAGCTCTCGGCGACAAGATGCTTATGAAGGATTACTTCACTGAGGTACCGACATATCCGGCTCACCTCTTTCGTAGGCGATACCGAATGCGTAGGTCGCTTTTTGTCCGCATCGTGGAGGCTTGAGAACAAAATTGTCGTTTCTTCACCTGCCGTAGGAATGCCACCGGGTTGATTGGTTTTAGTGCATATCAAAAAAATTTGGCGGCGATGAGGGTGATTGCATATGGTGTTTCGGCCGACTACGGCGATGGGTATCTTTGCATTGGCGAAGACACCACCATCAAAAGTGTCTGTGTCTTTACCAAGACAATAATCCGGGTTTTTGGCCTGGAGTATCTTCGAGCTCCAAATGAAGAAGACGTAAAGAAGCTCATGGCAATGAACGAAGCAAGGGGATGGCCGAGCATGCTAGCTGGTATAAATTGCATGCATTGGAGATGAAAGAATTGCCCGGTTGCTTGGACAGGGCCATAGGGCACAAACGTAAACCCACCATCCTGCTTGAAGCCGTGGCTTCACATGATCTATGGATTTTGGCATTGCTTCTTTGGTTTGCTGGGTCTCTCAATGATATCAATGTTTTGCAACGATCTTATTTATTTGCTCAGCTAGCTAGTGGCAAAGCTCCGGCTTGTAACTATACCGTCAACGACCATGACTTTTCGATGTGATACTATCTAGCCAACGGTATTTATACTTCATGGTCAACATTTGTGAATACCATTAGTGATCCCAAATTCAAGAAGCACAATTTTTTTGCCGAAGCACAATAAGCTTGCCGAAAGAATATTGAGAGGGCATTTGGTGTGTTGCAAGCTCGGTTTGCCATTGTTCGAGGTCCTGCTCGCTTCTGGGATAACCCCCCCTCCCCCCCCCCCCCGAAACATCATGACTGCTTGTGTAATATTACACAATATGATCACTGAGGATGAGAGAGATTTGGACTTGGAGTACAACTATGACAATGTTGGTAGCCATGTCAAGCATGTCAGGGACGCTGATAAGGTCATCGCATTTCTTGAGACCTACAGCAAGATCGAGAACCGTGACATGCACAACCAACTCCAACATGATCTAATTGAGTATTGGTGGCAGCTTTATGGGGGAGATAAATCCCCATTTGTATGCATTTTTATCATGTGAAATTTAAACAATTTGGTGTTGTAATAATTATTTGAATTCGAACATTTATTGTCACGATGACTACTGTTATATTGTGAGTTGATTTTAAACCATTTATATATTCGTATGTTGAATTTATATTAAGGTTTCATTCGGCATTGTTGCCATGTTCAATTTATTTTAAGTTATGTAAAAATATTTTGCGATGCGGCGAGCACATTGTGGTCGATAGATTTATTTTTAAACACAATACATATGACATTCATATACACGCGCATACACTCTTGTCTATGAACACACGTATACACTAAGACCTTTTATCGTGGGACGCGTTTGTGGGATGGACGCCGCACTGTTAAAAGTTTTTGCGCAGACCTCGAACGATTTTTTTAGCCGGCCGTCTGTGGATCCGCTGGAGATGCTCTGGAGGACTCGAGCCTAGGGTTTTTTGGTTGTTCTGCCCACCGACGCGCGTACGTGTCCACCACACTTCCATACCAAAGCCAAAGTGATATACCCTCCTCCCCGCCGCCGCCTCCACGCCTAACTCCAGTCCCGCCGCCAGTGATAGCGCTTTGCCCCCTCCAGTGGAAATCTTTTTGGACGGGGCGGCGGGTACGGAGAATCGCCGCAGATGGCGGACCGTTTGACCCGTATCGCGATCGTGAGCGAGGACAAGTGCAAGCCCAAGAAGTGCCGCCAGGAGTGCAAGAAGAGCTGCCCCGTCGTCAAGACCGGTAATTCGCCTCTCTCTCCACCCTCGCGGTTCTAATCGATGTGGGCTTACGATTTGTCTGCCGGTTCTATTGGCGAATCAAAGCGTAGATCCCAGTGGTTTCCCATTTCCACGGGGCAATCTGTTAATATGATGATTTTGATTTCAAGCTGACAGATGTGTGCCTATTACTAGCAGGATCTGGGGAATTGAAGCGCTTAACATGGTCACGTTTTTGTTTAGGCAGCTGTAGTATCGTTTGCTGCGAACTTGCTTAAGCGTTATTACGTCCTTAAGATTTGATTCAGTTTCTCATACATGTCGCCATCTGTTTGTTATTGTAGTCTATGAACAAGGATCAGTGTCCACATACATGCGCACATTTATAGCGCGTACTGTGACTGCACCAATTCTCCATTTCCTCTTTTGGTGCTTACAGTGCGTTTGGTTGAGGGGATTTAGTGTTAGGGAATGAGTGTTTTTGGGGTATGAGACATATAATTCAACGTTTGGTCGGTGGCAAGGGAGTTGAGGAAGAAAGGGAATTAAGGAGTCCAATTCCCAAAATTCGAACTATTAAATCTCACCTCACACCAAACATGGGTTTTAGATTAATAATCAATTTCCCAAGCCTAATCCCCCAACAAACTCCCACACTAAACTCCCATCCCCTTTCCCTAACATTGCAAAGCACGTTGACGTGTTATGCCTAGAGGGTTTCCTAGCTAAAGTGCTGCTGTGGTTATGACAATTAACTCTCTTATTGTACAGGAAAGCTTTGCATTGAAGTTAGTCCAGCGGCCAAACTTGCATTCATTTCTGAAGAGCTGTGTATTGGTTGTGGTATTTGTGTTAAGGTATGCTTGTCATTTAATACAACAATCAAGATGTATGATTTTTCATAATGTTACTATAATCTTCTCACTTCTGCTGTAATAATTGATGCAGAAATGCCCATTTGATGCCATTGAAATCATCAATCTTCCAAAAGATTTGGAGAAAGATACTACCCATCGCTATGGACCGAATACCTTCAAATTGCACAGGTACTTTTTTTAATCAAAGAACCTGGTTGTATGAATGTGTATTTTTGGTATTTGTGTGTTATTTAATCTGGCTTGAGGCTGCCCTTTCGAAGAAGTAATAATTTAGAGCTTGCAGGTTGCCTGTTCCAAGACCTGGTCAAGTATTGGGTCTTGTTGGAACCAATGGAATTGGGAAGTCAACAGCACTTAAAGTCTTAGCTGGCAAGCTGAAGCCCAACCTGGGACGATTCAAAGTATGTTCAGTATCTCTTCTCTGATTCCTATCTGATGGTTGGTTTCAACTGGTTTCTTAGATTGGGGGAGTCCCTTAACTCCCTGCACAATAGATGGTTATTCATATATCTTCTTTTGCAGAATCCACCTGATTGGCAAGAGATCCTTACATATTTCCGTGGGTCTGAACTTCAGAACTATTTTACGCGCATATTGGAGGATAACCTGAAGGTTCTAAATTTTTACTCATCGTGCTTGTAATTCATACAGGGCTTGTTAATTCGTGTTTTCAACAACCTCTTGATATCCAGCTTATAATCACTTTCCACATGTGCTAAGATTTTTTTTGTAATGCATCTGAATAGTTTGACTATACACATATAGATAGTCTGAGATTATTCAAGTCTTGGGGTTGTCACCATATCGTTGTTACTGACATACCAAATACTCCTTCCGTCCGAGTTTATTGGTCTGGATGCCCAGTTCTCTAGGACCAAGGGACTCATCCGTCTTAATTGTATAGTCCTTTGATCTCTCCCCCAAGCCTGCATGCGGTCGCTCTCCTGCTTGCATGCCCCAGTCAATAGCATGCATGCAGAAGGAGCCTATTTCTCTCCCCTAGCCTGCATGTGTATGCATGTCGAATCATCTCATGGGCCAGCAACAGATCGCCAGAGAAACACAGCACTATAAAAGCAAATGGCCTAACAAATACGGATGGCGTATGGTGGCTCGCCGGCCCTTCAATGCTGGACGGAGGAAGTACCTAGTACTCATACATATACATGTTTGAATAGGCTGTTGCAGTGTATGATTTTGCATCTGTCTTATGCTGTTGAACGCTTCTGATACTGTGCATTCTATCTCTGTCCCCCATATTTTATAGGCAATCATCAAGCCTCAGTATGTTGACCATATTCCAAAAGCTGTTCAAGGAAATGTAGGGCAAGTACTTGAGCAGAAAGATGAGCGGGATATGAAAAATGAGCTGTGTGTTGACCTTGAATTGAACCAAGTTATTGACAGAAATGTAGGAGATCTGTCTGGTGGCGAGCTTCAGAGATTTGCAATAGCAGTTGTTGCTGTACAAAGTGCGGAAATTTACATGTTTGATGAGCCGTCAAGTTATTTGGATGTTAAACAGAGGCTCAAGGCTGCACGAGTCATTAGGTCTTTGCTTAGATCAAACAGGTAATGCATCATTTGTTATCCTAACTATCTTTTGGATCTTTTGACTGAAAGCTTCAAGAAATTTATTATCAAGTGCTCTCTGATTTTGTTTTCAGCTATGTCATCGTTGTCGAACATGACTTGAGTGTCTTGGATTACTTGTCCGACTTTATTTGCTGCTTATATGGGAAGCCAGGTGCTTACGGTGTAGTTACGTTACCATTTTCGGTCCGAGAAGGTATCAATATTTTCCTGGCTGGATTTGTTCCAACAGAAAACCTTCGGTTTCGAGATGAATCTCTTACATTTAAGGTAACATATTGGCGCATAGGATTTGAACTACTTGTTCAGTTATGAAACCTTTGACTTATGTTAGTATGCTCCTGTTAGATTGCGGAGACCCAGGAAAACGCAGAGGAAGTTGCTACGTACCAGCGGTACAAGTACCCTACCATGAGCAAAACACAGGGAAATTTCAAGCTCTCTGTCGTTGAGGGTGAATTCACTGATTCTCAGATTGTTGTGATGCTTGGTGAGAACGGCACAGGGAAAACTACATTCATCAGAATGCTGGTACATCTTTCTCTCTCTCCCCTCCCTCCGCCGTACTTCCCTCTCTCACCTTATTCTTATCTTGCAAGCCTTGTAAATAGTGCTAGTATTCAAAATGATATGAGAACCTTCGGCTCTTTAGTTTCTTACCATTACAGACACTGCGAGCCTGGCACTATATAGAAAAAATCATTACTATCCATTTCAAGGTTGAAATTTCAACAACTGCAGAATATGTCTAGTTTTTTCTTTGCCACTATTAAAACTTGTGTTAACTCCCTAGAAGTCTAGTACTCTGAAAGTCAACTAAGTACTACTGAATCAAGATTCCTATTGGATATTGCTAACACAATTTAGTTTGGTGGTGCTTCAAACCCAATGTAGACAATGTACTCCCTCTGTACCGTAATATAGGTCGTTGGAGTAGCTGAACTTTAACTACTCCAGCGACCTATATTACGGTACAGAGGGAGTAGTATGTTGCTGTTTGAAAATGTTCATCTTAGGTGAATGCAGTTTATCTTCCTCTATATAAAGTGGGGTGCAACATTTAATCTATTGATACCGGCTCTCCAAAGGTGTGAATTTTACCTTAAGAAATCAAGGGTACCTTGTCTTTCTGATGGTACTGTATTGTATACTTCTGATTTTATAAGAAATTTACTGTTACATGGCTCAAATCATGTGAAGCTCATCTGGCTAAAACAGTACATAATGTAATTTTACTGAATTGATGAAGCAGTTGCATCATTCTTTCTTGTTGTGACTGGACAGGCTGGGTTGTTGAAGCCAGATACCATGGAAGGAACTGAGGTTGAAATTCCTGAATTCAATGTGTCCTACAAGCCTCAAAAGATCAGCCCAAAATTCCAGCATCCAGTGAGGCACTTGCTTCATTCGAAAATACGCGATTCATATACTCATCCTCAGTTTGTATCTGATGTTATGAAACCACTCCAAATTGAGCAACTCATGGACCAGGAAGTTATTAATTTATCAGGTGGAGAGCTCCAGAGAGTAGCATTATGTTTGTGCCTTGGAAAGGTATTTTCTTCTTCCACTTCTAACTTTGTATGGGATAAGGCAATTCTTTTTTTGCATCATATGGTTTTGAACTTCTGAAGGCTTCTCATCTTGTAATGTTTTTAAATGTTCAGTATACTAAATGTATATTTTCCATTGGGTTTTTTAAGACTCCTTCTCGCTCTGCTTTTATGGTTTAGTAAGTTTTTGTATATTGTATCAAGCACAACGGTAATATATGGTCCATAATCTGTTTGTGATGCTTCACCCAGCTCGAGTGTGATTTTTAGCATGTTAAATATCAACACAGTCCTTGGCTCATGTGTGAAAACAATTTTCCTAAATGGTACTCCCTCCACCCCATAATATAGTCCGCATTGGTTTTACCAAAAGTCAAGCTTCACAAACTTTGACCATGTTTATAAGGAAAACCTATATCTACAATATCAAATGTATACCATATGAAAATATACTTCATGATGAATCCAATGGTATTGAATTGGCATTCTAGATGTTGATAAATTTCATTTTTTCTATAAACTTGGTCAAGGTTTACAAGATTTGACTTGGAAAAATCTAATGTGTACTTTATTTTGGGATGGAGGGAGTAATATTTAATGGGGCCAAGAACATACGTCCTGTCAGCTTATTGATACCAACTTTGTGGTTGTTCAGCCTGCAGATATTTATTTAATTGATGAGCCAAGTGCATATCTTGATTCAGAGCAGCGTATTGTTGCCTCGAAGGTTATCAAAAGATTCATCCTTCATGCAAAGAAAACTGCATTTATTGTGGAGCATGATTTCATCATGGCAACCTACTTAGCGGACAAGGTTATTGTTTACGAGGGACTTGCTTCTATTGACTGTACTGCCAATGCACCACAGTCTTTGGTATCTGGAATGAATAAATTCTTATCGGTAAGTGCAGGGTAATAAATATTTACAAGATGCTATACTTCCTCCCTCTCGGTTTATTAGCCCTCCTCGTATTTTGGGTCAACCTTTGACCATAGGTTTGACTGCTAAATAGAAATGATGTGCCATAAAAATTATATTGTAGGATTCCTAGTTGAAACTAGTGGGTTTGTGTATCTCGCTGGTATATTTTGTGTTGCTTCTCATTTTTTGCATAAAATTGTACGTGTCTAACCTCCTATTCAGTCATGGAAGTTTACATTTACATCTTCTCGTGTCTTTATCAACATGTATGCGTAACGAATAAATATGCAGGTGTTAGGTAGTTTCTGGAGGCTATTATTTGGGTTTTAATATATTGTATCAGAGTTACCTCTATAAGCTTGATTTAGGAACAATATATAGAGCCACAAAAATGTATAGGAAAACAGCAGCAAACTGATCGGAATTTATGTTCACCTACTCTATATCATAGACTTCCATGTCAGCAACACGTAAATGTGAGCGGCAGCCAATGTTCAGGATATCGGTAACTGGTACCATATCGGTCAGGTGCCGAGTAGGGATAAATAGGCGATTTTTTCCAGTTAATCGGCCGTTAAATCAGTTATTCGTCCGATAAATCAGTTAATCAGCTATTCGGTGACCCACCGAGTAGCGATTAACTGACCGAGATGCCGATTAACTGGCCGATATTTGGAACAATGGCGGCAGCATTTAAGCATATTTGTACACATCAAGGCTAAACTCGTAAAAATGACGGCACAGTATTAAACAGAGTTTACAAACTATACTATTACCTAAACGCTTTGTAGGAGCAACAAATAGTGCAGCCCATGGGAAAATGCTTAGGGCCTGTTTGGATTTTGCCCAGGCTGGCCGCGCCAACTCGAGGGCGAGCCAAAATATTGGCGACCGTTTTCGCCGCCCGCACTTGGCCAGCTCGTTGGCGAGAAAATGAACTGCACAGCGGCAGGCAGCGTGGGCACGCCAAATTGTTGGCTGCAATCCAAGCAACGCCCAAGAGTCTGGTCAACGCCAATTATTTGGCTTGGCAAGCTCGGGCATCCATCCAAACACCCTCTTATAATTCTAAAAGTGTTCCCAAGTGCCACATCTTGACCTGCAACTGTATATGATGTATTTGTATACACATGGATCACATAATTTTGTTTACAGTGAAAACAGTGATATTGAATCCGCATCACAACTTGTGGTAGTTGAATGAACCTCCTGTAACTTGTGTTCGATCCAGATCGCAAGGAGGTGGTGGAACATGGAAAATGACTTCGTTGGGCAAAACCTACATTGATTATCTTCTCCGCTACCATATTAAATCATCAATTAGGAGAACATTTTAGCAGCATTTCAATTACATTGGCATCTGTAGAATCGGGAGGGAAGAGAGGAGTACCTCCAGCTCGTGTGTATGTGTGTGGCGGCTCTGGCAGGGAACGGGATGGCTGGGAGCCTCTTTCTAGGTCAGTCCCACTACATGGGCCTGGGCCCTAAGAGATAACTTGATGGGCTGGGCCCATACCGGTTCAACACTCCCCCTCAAGATGGGTGGTAGATATCTATCATTCCCATCTTGTCACATGCCAAGTTACAGTCCTTTGTTCCCAGTCCCTTTGTCAAACAATCTGCAAACTGCTGTCCAGAACTGACATGAGTAAGGCTGATGACCCCGGCATCAAGCTTCTCCTTAATGAAGAAACGATCAATTTCCACATGCTTTGTCCTATCATGTTGAACTGGGTTATTAGCGATGGCTATAGCTGACTGATTGTCACACCACACCTTCAAGGGTCCCTTCCTCAGAAGTTTCAACTCGCTCAGTAGGTACTTCACCCAGAGCATCTCACACAACCCTTGAGATAATGCTCTATACTCAGCTTCTGCTGTTGGTCTAGACACAACCGGCTGTTTCTTGCTTCTCCATGACACCAAATTTCCTCCCACAAACACGCAGTAGCCAGAAGTTGATCTTCTATCATCTTGACAACTGGCCCAGTCAGAGTCACTATAGCCATCCACCTCAAGATGTCGACTCTTCCCAAACCACAACCCTTTACCCGAAGTCCCCTTCAAGTATCTCAGGATTCTGTGCACAATATCAAGATGCCCACTCCTTGGTTCATGCATGTATCTGCTCACCACCCCCATAGCATACGTAATGTCAGGCCTGGTATGACACAAGTACAACAACCTTCCAACCAGTTTCTGATACTCTTCCTTATTCACTAGCTCTCCTGATTGTGCTGTCACTTGGTGATTTTGTTCAATCGGAGTAGGGGCAGTACGACATCCCATCATGCCCACGTCACTCAAGAGATCCAAGGTGTATTTTCGTTGGCACAAAGAGATTCCCTTCTCTGTCCGAGCCACTTCAATGCCAAGAAAGTATTTTAGGTTACCCAAATCCTTTACCTCAAAACTCCTTGCTCAAACAACCCTTCAATCTCTCTATTTCCTCCTTATCATCTCCAGTGATGATAATGTCATCCACATAAACAGCAAGAATGGTGATCTTCCGATCAGAGTGCTTGTAGAACATCGTGTGGTCACCGTTACACTGACCATACCCCATACCACGGACAGCACGTCTGAACCTATCAAACCAGGCCCTTGGTGATTGCTTCAGTCCATACAAGGATTTCTTCAGCCTGCATACCTTCCCCGTAGTCTCTGAAGTACCAAAACCTGGTGGTATTTCCATGTACACTTCTTCTTGCAACTCACCATGCAAGAAGGCATTCTTGACATCTAATTGATGCAACTTCCACCCAAAGTTTGCAGCACAGGAGACCAATATCCTTACTGTGTTCATCTTTGCCACGGGAGCAAACGTCTCATCATAGTCAATTCCATAAGTTTGACTATATCCTCTGGCGACCAATCTGGCCTTATACCGTTCCACCTTCCCTTCAGGATTCTGCTTCACTGTATAGATCCACTTACAACTCACTGCTTTCTTTTCTGCCGGCAATGTGGTTAGCACCCATGTCTTGTTTTTCCTTAGTGCTTCCAACTCTTCTATCATCGCTTCACGCCACCTCGGATCTTGCTTTGCAGCCTTCCAATCCTTTGGAATTGACACAGTTTGAAGGGAGGCAACAAACGCCTTATATGTGGGTGACAAAGCCTTATAAGACACAAAATTGCCAATATCAAGATCATCACAAGCATCATCCTTCGGTAGAGCCTTCCTTGCTACTTCACCCTTTCTTGCCGCTTCACGTGTAGCCTTTCGCAATGCAATGGGCAGCTCCACTGTGTCAGATGAGCTTGTCTCACTGTCTTGCTGCTCCCCCTGCACTCTTGCCTCATTGCCTTGCTGCTCCCCTTGCACGTGTGGTTGCCGTCGAGAGTACACCAGGGTGTTCGTCTGCCATCGATCCCGAACAACCTGAAGAGCACCAATCTTAAGTGTATCGACGGTTGGCTCGACATGAACCTGCACATCATCATCAGTGAGAGTACTAACCGGAATTGTTCCCACTATTGGTTGGACCTGAACTTGCACATCATTAGCAGTGTTATTGCCCACAGAATCACCCTGAGTATGAGACACGTCCTTCTCCCCCTCTTGACCATCTTGCACATGATGTAGGTGGTCAAGCTCTGCAAATAGCAGACTGAGATCAGTCGACGCACCATAGAATGGCTCAGACTCCCTGAAAGTAACATCCATACTCACAAACCTGCGTTTTTCAGAGGGACACCAACATTTATACCCCTGCTGACTAGAAGAGTATCCCAGGAAGACACACTTCACTGTCCGAGGATCAAGCTTTCCAACAGATGGTCGGTGATCACGAACAAAGCAAGTACTGCCAAACAACTTTGGGGAAACAACAAACTTATTATCTCCAATGAGCAACTCAGACGGAGATTTCATACCTAGTATCCTGGAAGGTGTCCGGTTGATCAGGTACGTGGCTGTCATAACTGCTTCATCCCATAAGAACTTAGGCACATTCATGGTAAACATTAATGACCGAGCAACCTCAAGAATATGACGATTCTTCCTTTTGTCCACTCCATTCTGAGGTGGGGTGTCCGGACATGAAGTTTGATGAAGAATCCCTTGGTCAGCCATGAAAGCGCCAAAAATATTGTTCACATACTTTGTACCATTGTCAGTCCTGAGCACCTTGACCTGCACCTGAAACTGGTTCTTTACAAGAGCATGGAAGTTCTGAAAACAGCTAAACACCTCATCCTTGTGACGAATAAAGGTAACAAAATACTTCTTTCCATTCATTGACACTACTGGGCTAGTCCATACATCCGAATGAATGAGCATAAAAGGAGATATGCTCCTAAGCCCCTTACTCACATATGAGGCTCGTGTGTGTTTTGCATATTCGCAAGCATCACATGTCAACTTGCCCTTGCCTATTCCACACATAACATCCGGAAAGATTCTACTCATCTTATCAAAAGATACATGACCCATCCTACAGTGATGGATCATCGCCTGCTTCTCCTTGTCCTCCATGGTCGCAGCACACACCAAGTCCGGTTGCACCTCCTGGTCCATGTACCAGAGCCCCCTACGCCTGGTGCCAGTCCCAACCGCCTGGCTCGTCTGTCGCTCTGAATCAAGCAACCGAACTTGTCAAGGATCACACGACAGTCTATTTGATCAATGAGAGCACTGAAAGAGACCAAATTGACAGGAAAAGCTGGCACATGTAAAACTGACGATAAGGAGATGGCTGAAGTGCATTTGACTGTGCCAACCCCTACGACAGGCTGATTGGTACCATCGGCAGTTTGTATAGTGCCCTTGTGAGTAGGAGCATGCTTATGGTAAGACTCAAACACACAGGAATTACCCGCAACATGCTTAGATGCTCCAGAGTCTAAGACCCACTCTGAAGCACTCTCATTAGGAGTAAGAGATGCCTTTGTCGAATTACCTTCATCAGTGGAGGCCCAGTGAGCAAAGTCTCCATAGGCAGCCTCATCAACTCCCTCGCCCTGTGACGTCCCAGTGTCCCCTTCAACTACCATATGCGCCCTCTGGCCCCCTAAGTTTCCTGAGTAGCCACCTCTGCCCCTAGAAAGTTGACCCCCTGAGTTCCATGGGTATCCACCTCTGCCTCGAGCATACCTGCCTCTGCCAGTTCCCCCTCTGTTGTATCCCCTGCCTCTACCACGAGTTGGACATTCCCTCTTCCAATGACCTACCTCCCCACAAAAATGACATTTGTTGGGATCTCCCCACTCCATGCGCTCAGTGACTGCAAATGTCAAAGCCGGCACAAACTTCACGTTTGCATGCTCAAGAGATAGCCTCACCTCCTCTTGAGACATTGCTGCAATAGTCTCCTCAATAGTTGGCAGGAGAGGTTGGTGCAACAGGGATGCCCCCCTGCCATGAAAGCAACCTCTGAGGCCTTCCAACAGTTTCAGCACACGCCTGCATGCAATCCACTTGCGCCCTGACTCGATGCACGCCGCATCATAGAGTTCCAGAGGATCACAGTTATCCTGCTCCGCCCACAAAGCCTGCAGCTCTGCCACATATGCCATCACTGACATTTCATCGCCCTGGCGCAGCCGACTGATCTTCCCTTCAATCTGAGCAATTAGCATGAAATTACCCTTGCCTGAGTATTGGGTGGATAGAGTCTTCCATATCTCGGCGGACGTGGATAGTCCCTTCACAGAGTGACCAATGGAGGGCACCACTGAGTTCAACAACCAGCCAACAAGCACAGAGTTTATGACCTTCCACCGCTTTCCCTCCGCGGCAGTCTTGTCTCCGGGTTCATCAACCGCACCCAATAAGTGCCCATCAAGTTCCTTCTGTTCCACAGCCAGCAATGCCCTTCTGGACCAGCTCAAATAATTTGTGGCCCCCTCTAGCTTCATGTCCAGGGGTGACATTTCGAGCTTCTGAGCCACTTCCTGTCGAGGAACGATGGCCCCAGAGTTGGAGTTGGACTCCGCGAGGATCTTAGCGAGCTTCTCGAAAGCATCAGCGAGAGCATTTGGTTCAGCCATCTTTGGTGTTCCAGCAGCACCACAGCCTCACTTCTTCTCCACAGCAGAACCAACACACAGCAGCAAAACAGCAACTCAGATGCACAGCAGCAGGAACAGCACAACAGCAGCTCCAGGAACAGCACAGCAGCAGCTCCAGCAGGACAGACCACCACCAGCACCTTCTCCTCTAGCAGCAGCACCCAGCTCCCGGTCTCCCCTGCACACACACGCACAGCAACACAGCAAGCAGCTATTCAGTGCAGTCCCAGCTCAGCAGCCTCCTTCCCCTCAAACACCAATCAGCAGTAGCACCGTCCCTGTAGTGCACACCACCACCAGCAGCAACAACAGCTGCAACCTCCTTCTCGGGCAAACAGCAGCAGCCGCAACCCCAGATGCAGCCACAACAGCAGACTCCAGCAGCTGCCCTTCTTTCTCTTCCTCCTCTCTCCTTCTCCCTTCCACCTCCAGAAACACAGCAGAACAGAGAGAGATAAGAGAGCCAGGGCAGGAAGGAACCAGCACCAGCCGTCGCCCTGTCGCCCGCGCAGCCGCTTCTCCTCCTTGCGCACACGCACAGCACAGCCCGCGCACAGCCGCCTCCTCTCCAGCGCGCAGGGCCGCCGTCGATCCCCACCGGACCCCGCAGCCTCGCCGGCCGGCGCCGCCGTCCGTCAGGCCTCGCCGGACCTGGCCTCTGATACCATGTAGAATCGGGAGGGAAGAGAGGAGTACCTCCAGCTCGTGTGTATGTGTGTGGCGGCTCTGGCAGGGAACGGGATGGCTGGGAGCCTCTTTCTAGGTCAGTCCCACTACATGGGCCTGGGCCCTAAGAGATAACTTGATGGGCTGGGCCCATACCGGTTCAACAGCATCAAAATCTATAACTCAATAGTTACACTTAGCAGAAATCAAGAATAAATGCCATGATTTCACCTGTTGTGTTTCATTTTGCATAGTCATAGAAGAAACTCAACAATGAACATTGTCGGTCGTTTGCACTAAAGTAAATAACATCATACGATAGCAAATTCCCCATTCACATCACCAATTTCCCCTTCAGAATTCAGACCTAAGGATAGCATGTCCCTGATTTAAAAGAAAAAAAAGTGCGAGTAAATCAGAAAGAACACACTACGAAGTATGTTTTGTTTCTCTCCGACACCAGCAATGGAAGTATTGCTAACTTGCCTGTTACGTATTTCTAGTTCTATTTACTACACATATTTAACACTATGATGTAAATAGTCATGATGGGAATGGGCCAACATTACTCATTGGGACATTGTTCCGGGCCTGCCCATAAAAGGCAGATGGGTCGTGTGGGCCGGCTTCATAAGAAAATTGGGCCAGGGGAGCCGGTCATCATTGGTCCACCGGGACAAGCGGGTCGACCCTAATTTAGTTGCCCAAGGCTGTAGTCTGCCGTTATCATGCACATGCCTTTGCAAGGTTGTTACCCTTGTGCTTATATGAAAATTTGCAAGGTTGCCTTTGCAAGGTTGTTACCCTTGTGCTTATATGAAAATTTTAAGCCAATGACCCAGGACTGCTTTTGCTTCAGAGTTACAAATATGCTACCTTATGGTGCAAACGGTTCGTGGTAGAAATAGAAATGAAGATGCATATGTTCTCTTTTTAATTGAACAAATAAATTCTAAATATCTTAACTTGCTAAAAATTCCTACAGCTAAATGATGCTAGTTGAAACAATGTTGTGTAAATGCTCTTTGTTTTTGTACAATCTACTATTGAAATGGGACGGACCATGTTACCCAATGGGACATGAGGCAACTCGGTATTGAACAATGGGTCGGCCTATGTCCCTGAACAGAATAGAGGGGCCAGCAGGGTCCAGGTCTGGGCCAGAGCGGGCCGGCCCTTTCCCATCCTGAGTAATTAGTACAACTAACTTTGAACATGCATATCTAATCGTGCTATATAAAACTGAAAAAGATAGAATAGGTACAGTCCAGGGAAATCCATTCTTACCATTCTTACCTATGAGAGTTGTTACCATGTTTTCTTTTATTGACCGTAGCTGAAGGGGCATCAGACAATCTCTTGGCAAATTCACATGGCCTAACAACAACTCCCACATGAGAAAAACAACCACCACAAGATCCTCAAAATTGCCCATTATTGAACTACATGATTCTTGCTACATTGTCCAAACCAACATCAGACCTTGCGTTAACTTAGAAGGTAGTGACAATAAAATGTACATTGTGAGCCATGATCTGTGTTATATTACTTCAGATAAGGAGAAATATTCCAACAGAAATTTAACATTGGCTTAGTATGAACTACACGTTTAAAAGAACTGTGGATGTACACATACTATCATGATTGATCTTTTCACATTAAAGAATGGCTAGATGAATGGTTAGCATGCGCCGTCAATGGAGCCATGAATTAACAAACAATAAATTTAACAAATTGCAATCAGATATGCGAAGAATTATTCATGACAGTGTGTATTATTACCCGAATCATGATATGTGAAAGTCAGTTTTATATAGACTACAAGAACAACAAAGCCTTTAGTCCCAAACAAGTTGGGTAGGCTAGAGGTGAAACCCATAAGATCTCATGACTAACTAATGGTTCTGGCACATGGATAGCAAGCTTCCACGCACCCCTGTCCATGGCTAGTTCTTTAGCGATACTCCAGTCCTTCAGATCTCTCTTTACGGACTCCTTCCATGTCAAATTCGGTCTACCCCGACCTCTCTTGACATTATCAGCACGCTTTAGCCGTCCGCTATGCACTGGAGCTTCTGCAGGCCTGCATTGAATATGCCCAAATCATCTCGGCCGATGTTGGACAAGCTTCTCTTCAATCGGTGCTACCCCAACTATATCTCGTATATCATCATTTCGGACTCTGGTCCTTCCTCATGTGGCCACACATTCATCTCAACATGCGCATCTCCGCCACATGTAACTGTTGAACATGTTGTGTTTTAGTTGGCCAACACTCAACACCATACAACATTTAGGGTCGAATCGCAGTCCTATAGAACTTCCCTTTTAGCTTTTGTGTCACTCTCTTGTCACAGAGAATGCCAGAAGCTTGGCGCCACTTCATCCATCCGGCTTTGATTCGATGGTTCACATCTTCATGAAGATCCCCATCCTTCTGTAGCATTCACCCCAAATATCGAGAGGTGTCCTTCTGAGGCACCACCTGCCCATCAAGGCTAACCTCCTCCTCCTCCTCCTCCTCGTCCTCATGTACTCGGTTTTAGTTCTACTAAGTCTAAAACCTTTTGATTCCAAGGTTTGTCTCCATAGCTCTACCTTCCTATTGACCCCGTCCGACTACATTGGCTAGCACCACATCATCCGCAAAGAGCATACACCATGGGATATCTCCTTGTATATCCCTTGTGACCTCATCCATCAGCAAAGCAAAAAGATAAGGGCTCAAAGTTGACCCTGGTGTAGTCCTATTTTAAGCAGGAAGTCATCAATGTCGCCATCACTTGTTCGAACACTTGTCACAACATTACCGTACATGTCACGTGATGAGGGTAATGTACTCTGCTGGGACTTTGTGTTTCTCCAAGGCCCACCACATGATATTCCGCGGTATCTTATCATAGGCCTTCTCCAAGTCGATGAACACCATATGCGGGTCCTTCTTTTGCTCCTTGTATCTCTCCATAAGTTGTTGTACCAAGAAAATGGCTTCCATGCTCGACCTCCTAGGTATGAAACCAAACTGATTTTTAGTCACGCTTGCCATTCTTCTTAAGTGGTGCTCAATGACTCTCTCCCATAGCTTCATTGTATGGCTCATCAGCTTAAATCCATGGTAATCAGTACAACTCCGAACATCTCCCTTGTTCTTGAAGATTGATAGTAATATACTCCGTCTCCATTCTTCTGGCATCTTGTTTGCCCGAAAAATGAGGTTGAAAAGCTTGGCCATACTATCAACTATGTCCCCGAGGCCTCTCTACACCTCAATGGGGATACAATCAGGGACCATCACCTTGCTTCCTTTCATCCTTTTTAAAGTCTCCTTGACCTCGGTCTCCTGGATTCGCCGCACAAAACGTCTACTGGTCTCATCAAAGGAGTCATCCAGTTCAATGGTAGAGCTCTCATTCTCCCCAATGAACAACTTGAACAACTTGTCGAAGTACTCCCGCCATCTATGCTTAATCTCCTCGTCCTTCACCAGGAGCTGGTCTGCTCCGTCCTTGATGCATTTGACTTGTTCGACATCCCTAGTCTTCCTCTCTCGGATCTTGGCCATCTTATAGACGTCCCTTTTGCCTTCCTTCGTGCCTAACCGCTGGTAGAGGTCCTCATACGCCCGACCCCTTGATAAATTCCATGTCTATATATCCTTTTACAGCTTTGTAGCATCAATAACTGATCATCCAAATATGCCATACATGACACTATTGCAAGACATTATATCCTCAAATTTACAGGGTTGTCAACTAACTCAGCTGAAATCACAAATATCTCAGATAATGCTTCTGTGGATAACATGCCTTTACCTGAAGATTCCCAGCTTAGAGCAAATAGACAATGAAACCATTATCCCATCCAGTTCAAAACTTCTTTAAGTGACTATGAAGCGAAACGTAAAAGAAAATGAAGAAACAAAACAAAGAGGTACTGAGATGTTTTGTGCCCGTGGAAAAAACAAAGAGGTACCCTTGGAAGATATAAGTCTGTCCATGAAAATAATAATAGGAAAAACATAGGCTTGCACTAATATGACAATGTAAAGTGAGGGTAACATACCATTCTATGTATAGTTAATCAGCTAAACAGTGGCTTCTATTCGCCTATGCACGCCATTTCTGTTTTTTCTTGCTCTCAAAATGTAATTTCGGGGCTTTTGGAGAAACCTACAATCGGGACCTAAGAAGCAACATGAAAATTATGCATTAGTCTTTTACATGAAATGCTAAATTATAGCAGCAGACAAACATATAGAGCAATGTGAATTGCAGGAATCCAAAACTGTTAAAAAATCTAGCCATTAAAATCATGCAATAAATGGATAAGATGAGACAATCATTCACCTGTAATTTGTTCTCAGTTGATGTTTCTCCATGGCTATATTGTGTCATTTCCAGAAAACTATTTGATGCAAATATCTGAAAAGCTAGCATAGGATGAACACAGATTCATAGAATGTTGGTATATACTCCCTCCGCCACAACTCCCAAAGTAAGTGTCTCAACCTTAGTACAACTTTTTACGGAAGTTAGTACAAAGTTGAGACACTTATTTTGGGACGGAGGGAGTACTATATAACAATGAAAAGATTTGTGAACACATCTCACTAATGGACTTACCAGTTGGACTTGACTGGCAATCTTTGGTCAGTATGACGAAGTTCAGCTCTACTGTTTCCCATTTATTTCCCTAGCGCACTGTGAAACTTTTGTGCTTTTTATCATCACTCAAGTAGCAGATTTTCGTTTCTTGGTTTCAACATGTTCTTTTGTACACTACCATGACCCATAGGAGGAAAATTGCATGTACAGAAGATGCTCTAACGCCGCACTTGACTTTCGTGTACCAGGTTAATTACCACATAAGTGAAAATACTCTAGCTGATCTTCTAACTTGTTGCAGTACATGAGTTACCTCTATATTCCATTAGAACATCTGTTGCCATTAACCATTAACCATGGAATACGTGTACTGATTCGCGTAATTTTATTTGCAAGGTGGTACTACTTGATTCTGCCAATACCCGTCAATACTTGTTAGCTAACAAAAACTGCGGCAGCGAGCCACAAACTTCATCTATCTGCCAAACTGTCCACATATGTTTTTCACTACAATTAGAGGCCAATCTCTGTAAATAAGGACTTCGCTAGGTATAGTTCTTTCAAAGAATGAGAAAGTAATGATACCTCTTTGTTGTCTGACTGAAATAAGCACCGGTGAAACGACCTGCTGCCAAGGGTTGTGCATGTCCATCCTGGTGGCTATTGCTGCACCGCCGAGGAGTTATTGGTCGCGTGTTGGCCACCGCTGGGCTGGTGTGGCTTGTGTCGATTTGTGGGGCGGTAAGCGCTGATGCCGAGCAGCCTGCAAGACGACGCCGAGGCCTTTGACCGGGGTAGACTGTGGTGTTAGGAGGCGCTGCTTCCACCTTATCTCCCCGATGACCGGTGTGGCTCCAATGGAGAAACAACGCGAGGCAACAACAACAACAGATGGTGCGGCCATGTGGATCTTGCGAAGCGTGGAGCTCCGTCCGGCGAGGACAAGGACCAGAGTGGTGATCGGCGACCGGTCTCCGGGATGGCTAGACAGCACGCGGACACGCTTCGGCAGGTGATCAGGTGCTGGGATGGAGAGGCGGAACACCGGCGCATAGCGACTTGGCCCCTGACGGTGGGTGCATGGAGGGATGGATAAGGGGATCATGTACAACACCAAAGCTAAGTTTCCCACGCGAATCACACAGATCGACAACAGTAGGAGCGGAGGATGAGGACAAAAGTGGTTAATGATGGCCTGGATGGTAATCAAGCGATGGGGAGGAGCGCTTTTACAGGCCGTATTGCGCATGAGCGGCGACACGGCGTTGACGTTGTGGTGGGCGGCGGTGTTTGACGGGTCTCTTGTAGAGAGCACTTGACATGCCGAGAACCGAGCTATAAACAATTAAACATCTGATTCTATGGCGGTTGATTGCTCGTAGCAAAACCTACCCACAAATTGTACCCCCTCTACTGCCCAGAATTACATGTATCTCTTCTATATAAATTGGGGAGAGGCTAAAAAAAGGAGAAAGGATTCCTATGTAGGGTCTTATTACTTACAAGTTTGTAATGATACTATTTTTGCTACATAAAAAATGGAGAAAAAAGAATTCCTACAGGATGTAGGCGGAGTGTTTTATTATTTAAATGTATGGTCAAAATTTGAAACAAAATACTTGTGGGATTAATAAACCAGAATGCACGAAGTAGTAATCGAATCTTCCATCTCTGGTTGAGTTGTACGCATGCAGCTTTCTGTAAGATTAACTTTCAGTAGGATTCTCCAATTCTAGATTTGCATATGGAAACCTTAGAATTGTTTTTTGTTTACAGACTCTTTGTTTTGGGGTACTAATTTCCCTTTTGTTTGTTTGTTGTTTTCTGATAGCATCTTGACATTACATTTAGAAGAGACCCGACCAACTATAGGCCCCGAATCAACAAACTGGAATCTACAAAGGACAGAGAACAAAAGAATGCAGGGTCCTACTACTACCTTGATGACTAATGAGGGGCCAGCACAGGTTGCTACAATTTGGTATTGGTTAATGGCTGCACGTATCTTTTTCTTGATTGTTGAGTGAGTTTGTTTCTTTTTGGCCTCCTGTGTAGATTCTTGTTGGACGTCAATAATGTTTCGAATCCTTCTGGATCATGCGCAAGGCGAACGAGAAGCTGCCATGACGTGTGACCATGAGACATGCGAACTGGCCACAGGAGTGAAGCGCATTGAGGGTTGTGCTTGGGTTACAAAGAAGCGCATGTGTTGAAACTGTACTTGTTGGTTTGAGCTGTGGGGAGAACGATTATCAGTTTTCTTGTATTTGCGTTGCTGTACCATGGCTTTACCATCTCATTGTTCTATCGTGAAATCTTATAATGCACATTCTTTTGGAGCTTATTATGGTCCTCTCGCTAGTTTATGTTCATATCACTAGGGTTACTAAGCTCCTAGGAAATAAAAGCCTGTGAGAGCTCCAGCGTTATTTTGTGAAGTGGACCCCGTTTTGTCAGGGGCAGGTCATAAAATGGCCTTGTAGGTCAGCACACGCAACCGACAGTGTGCAGGACCATCGGAACTGTCTCGTGCGTCTCATCTCCCTTCCGCTCGAAATGGGAGCTCCTATACGGCGCCTTGCTGGTTCAGGCAACCGGCGCCTGCAGTAGAACCAGGTGGGCCGGCCCAGGAAAACGAAGCGCATTAATAGCGTGAGAAAACACTAAAAAAAAGTTGCTCACGTGAACACACGCTGTTTGTATACGGTGCACGTACCCAAACCAATAGAGCCACTAGCTGATCTAGTGAGTAGTTACAGCGCTGAATATTTAAAAACATCGGTACATGCACATACATTTTTAAAAAAATGAGATTTTATCTGAAACAAAAATGTGAACAAAAATTGAAAGTTCCCTGATTTTAAAAATAATCACGAATTAGAAAAAGGTTTATGTATTCAAAAAAGTTAACGAATTAGAACAAAATTCATTGATTTTCAAAAAAGTTCACAATATTTGCAAAAAAATCATTGATTTTGAAAAAAAGTTCATCGATTTTCCACAATATTCATTTTTTTAAAAAGTTCATTGATCTTGAGAAAAAGTTCATTGATTTTGAAAAAAGTTCATCAAATTTGAAAATTAGTTCACTGATTTTGAAAAAAGTTTTTCAAATTTGAAATTTAGTTCATAGATTTTGAAAAAAGTTCACCGATATAGAAAAAAGTTCATCAGAATTTTAAAAAGTTCATCGAATTTGAAAATAAGTTTCAGCAAAATTGAAAAAAAGTCCATCGATTTGAAAAAATCTCATTAATTTGAAAATAAGTTCATTGATTTGAAAAAAAAGTTCATCGAGTTTCAGAAAAAGTCCATCAAATTAAAAAAATCATCGATTGAAAACGGAAAGTTCACTTATTGCAAACAATTAAAGGAACCAGAATGAAAAGAAAGAAAAAAAACAAAAACAAAAAAGGAAAAAGAAAAACGAAAAACGAAAAAAAGAAAAAGGAAAAAGGAAAAAGGAAAAAGGAAAAAGAAGTAATAAAAGCAAGAACAAGTTCAATTTTAACATATCCCGCGTCGGTGGCATGGTGGTTGCACCAGATAATGTGCTCGGGTTGGTTGCGGGTTCAAATCATGTTTAGCTTGGTTTGTTTTTGTCGGATTAAAAATAGAGAAGAAAAGCCTAGATGGGCCGGCCCAGCTCACGTGCCTGCAGGCGCCGGTTTGCAGAAACAAGTAGTAACCGGCGCCTGCAGCGCTAAATAGGGTTTGCCGCTCGAAATTCCCAATCCTCTCTTGTGCTCCATCGCCTCTGATTTTGGCCGTCTTCGTAACTAATCAGCGCGGCTGATCGTTGGCCTGGTATCGCATCGCTCTCCTCTCTTGATTACCCGCCTTAGCATCAACCTTCTGCCCTCACATGCACTCGCGCGACGAACCTAGCCATGGCTCTATTCGCTGACGGTGGTCCAACAACCGTGGATGTTCTCTCCAGCGGCGTCTTCAGCCTCCACCGCGTCCCTTGGTGCAGCTCCATGCGACGGTGTGACCGTGCGAGCTCAACCTTCGCTGACCGCCGCACCCTGGCTATCGTGCTGCACTGCAGTCCGCCTAGCGCCGTCGTTCGCCTCGCCTGCCTTGCTACTGCCGCCGAGTGCCGGCCCATGCCTTGGCTGGGCGCAGGATTCCATTCTCCTGTGCCATGTCTCCACCCGGCAAGCTTGCTCCACCATGGGCATTATGTAACTTTCTTCTGCCGAGACAAAGTGTATATATTCACGCATGTATGTCTTTGATGATTGATGTATTTGAAGGTTTCAGTATTGAACTGAAATAGAACAACAATGGTATCTCACGTACGTATTGAGTGAGTTCATATTGATGCATTTTGATATCAAATTCATTGGCACTTTGTTAGATGGTTCAGAGTTGAGTTAAAAAAGGCTTCATTTATCGTGCAATTAAACCATATTTGTATGTTTTCGCGCGGGGTATTTTGTGTGGGTACAGTTCGAGTTTTTCATTGTTGCACGCATTTTTTTGAGGCCCGGGGTTTGCTCCAGTATGGTTTGAAGGGAATTGTTTTCCAGGCCACTGGCAGACGTACATATGTCACCGATGTGTGATGAGAATAGGAGATGCTCGGCATTGGTGTCACGTCCTCCGGCCGGCGCCGGTGTGGAGGTCTAGCTCAAGGAGGTGTATTCTTTGTACATTGGCTGCCCCCGCAAAGTCATCGTCAGGCTCGACGTTGAGTGGTGCCCCAACTATAGCCGCGTGCAGTGCCAGCCCTGCTACGCTATTGCAGCTTTGCGTCAACCAACGTCGCCTCATCCTCCAGCTCTTCCATGCCTACATCCCTGACGCCCCTGGTAGGCTTCCTTCTGGATACCCACTTCGGGTTCGTGTGTCGGCCTAAACGTGGACACAAACAGTTTCAGTCACAACTATCTCCTCAAGGTGTTAAATTTGGAGGACCTATCCAGCGTCGAGGCAGTGAAAATGGGCATCCCGGAGCTCCACGAGGCTGGCCTGAACGTCTTGACTTATGCTGTCATGGGTTTCCATTGCAAAGCCACATCGGTTAGCAGGTGAGGAGGGGCCCTAGGGACTGCCTAGTGTCTATTTGATGTCCAGGATTCTTTTTTGCCATGATCCTTTATTTTTGATAGTATTTTCCATCGGCAATTTGTAATATAGCTATACACAAACATGTCCTAACCATTCTAATCTTCTAGCAGATTAATTAACCATTCATTTTCTCTACTTTATTGATAGGTATCTTATATATTTTTACTAAAATCTTTAAGATTTAGTAAGTGCAGTGCAAATGGTGCGAATTCATACATTTTCTTTTTACGTAGACGTCATAGTTTTAATGGAATGGCGTGTAATGGTTTTGTGGAAGTCTTGATAAATATTATATTGTGATGGGTATTGGATTGATCCTAGCAAATGTGGAGGTTTGGTGTGTGTGATGTCATATTTTCATGCAATGGGAGAAGCTTGAGATCGTCTCTTCTAGAAGTTTCAATGCCGTGCACAACTCCTTTTTCATATTGGCTTCAAACTTCCTACATTCAGTCATGCTTTGCATAATTGTTTTAGTTCTTTTAGTTGAATGATCTTTGTGTCCTAAGACGTAAGCCTTGTGATAACATGCAATATGCTGCTCCCTCCGTTCACAAATGTAAGATGTTTGAATATTTCAATATAGACTACATACAGACTGAAATGAGTGAACAAACTAAAACTTGTCTATATACATCCGATTCAGAAAAGTTAGAACATCATATATTTGTGAGCGGAGGGCATAATAAAAAGGAAACATCCATGAAGGGTGCATTCTAGCTCCATTGAATGTCATTATATTGTACTATTAATAGATTGACTTGCTACTTCACTAGGAGCCAACGATTCAGTATTCAGCTTCTATTTTGTTTCTAGTACTTCATATAGTATTTTCATCGTTGTGGTTGTTAATAATACAACCCCTGCCTTACTTTGGCATTGCTTCCCTATTTATTTGCATATAAGTCTGTTGAAGTATTTTTTTCTAGTAATTCACTTTTGAGATATTTATCTTTAAATGTTATAATTGTCCTTTTATTATAATAACTAGGTCAAGCAAAAAATTTGGGCTTCTATCATTATGCTTGCACCAAGTCACTTGTATTGCATTATGAATATTGTGACTTTGAAAAGAACTTTTGCTTTTACCAAACAATACCAGATTTTAGTGTTTGTTTGAAGCAAAAAATGGTTTTATGGTGGATTGAACAACCTTCAATAGTTTGTTTTGATCGGTGTAAAGGGGGTGATGAGTACATGTGATTTTGTGGCCATCTATGATTTCTTTTAAACATCATTTTTATTACTCTTTACGAGTTTTTCTACTCAAGAAGTGATAGCCCACAAGTATAGGGGATCCCGACAGTCTTCGAGGGTAGTATTTCACCTAAATTTATTGATTCGACACAAGGGGAGCCAAAGAATATTTATGAGCCTTAGCAGTTCAGTTGTCAATTCAACCACACCTGGAAATATCTTTCTGCAACAAAGTGTTTAGTAGCACAGTAGTAATAGTAATAGGAACAGTAATAATAAGAACTTGCATGACATCTTTTGTCCCACTTTCCCGTGGCAGCGGGTGACAGTGTCCTGGACTAGGGGGTCCCCACTGAGCCGGTCTAGTCCATGGGCTGGGTTGGTGGCCCGTCATGAAGGAAGGACTCCAGAGGCCTTTAACCTATGGCGTAAGCACACCGGACTTCACCGAAGACCTAACGTGTACTCCAAGAATGGTCAGTAGATTCGGTACGTAATCTCAGATGGCAACCGCCCATATGTAACCCTAGGTACCCCCGATGCCTATATAAGCCGGATGGTTTAGATCGTGGAGGACATACATTTTTCATCATCATCACCCCTAGGGTTTAGACCACAACTTACGATCTCGAGGACTATGTACTTGGATACTCTCATAATATAAACAAGAGCATGACGTAGGGTTTTAAGTCCTTAAAGAGGGCCCAGACCTAGATAAAAGCTTCGTGTCCCCTGTCTCTTGTTACCCATCGATCCGATCTCACAGCTTGGGCACCCCTACCCAAGGTCTGTCGGTTTTGACACCGACATTGGTGCTTTCATTGAGAGCTCGCTGTGTGATCGCCAGAGATTGATGGCTCGCCTGCAGTATGATAGCACCATTGGTTGTCGTGACATCTTCGTCCCCGGCCAGCTCATCGCCTTTGGCAGTGTGGTACTGCACACCGACCCAATCGACTGCCTGGGCTGCGTCGAGACCTTCGCCCCGAACTAGGTCGTCATGTTCAGAAGCTTGGAGTATGTCACGGACGCCCGAGGTGATCTGGTTCTCTCGGAGCAGATCTCAGATCGATCTGAAGATCCCTTTGGCGCAGAAACTCCGGAGCAGGCCTCCAATCTGATCCTCGAATCCGACCTTCAGATAGAGCCAACCCCAGATATGGATCTGGGGGCCGTCACATCCGATATGGCCCACGCCTCCTCGGAGGATAGCCCGGAGCCGAACTCGTCTTCGGATCTAACGATAGTCTCTGAGGAAGCCTCTCTGACTGCCGATCTAGAGTCGTCCTAGGGCGACCAAGTGGACGGACGCGCGTCAAGCAACTCGAACAACCCTTTTTCAGATCTGCCCGGCTTATCGCCAGGCCCTTGACACCGAGTATCTCTCGCAAATAAACGAGGTGCTGGACCAAATCTAGAACCCGATGATCTCATCCGCGGTCTATGATCAGATCGGATGTAAAGCCGACGATCGGGAAATTTTCATCCCACCCACCACCCACTTAGTCGCTACGGTCAAAGATTTGACCGACATGCTTGACTACAGATCCGACAAGGCCACCGACATGGAGGAAGATGACCAAGGCAATTCCGGAGCAAATTCACTTGCGGTATACCCCGAACAGGGAAGTGGGCCACAACGTCTACCTATGAGGTTTATATGGTCGACACTCCTAAGGAAGAACCCAAGGAGAAGCCTAAGGAAAACTCTAAGCGCCGCCATCCCAAGAGAAAACCAAAGGGCAACAACATAAGCAAAAGTAAAGCCACCGCCGCCGATAACGATGCCACCCCCAACGCTGGCGAGAACCCGGACAAGAACGATCAGGCCGAGCCCGCACAACAGAACGGGCCCATGGGGACACCTGCCGAGGACAATCTCGAGGACAAAGGAGCCTTCGACGACGAGTCGGACGAGGATTACGTCCCCCAGTTCGAGGACGAGGTTAGCCTTGGACCCGAAGACTTCGAGGTGCCCCAAAACCCCTCTGAGCAAATACGTTTCCAACGTCGGCTAATCGCAACTACGTGGAGCATGAAGAGGAAACAACAAGATCTGTACACTCATGAAAACGTGTTCAATGAAAAATGGACAAAAATCTTTGCGTTCAAAGAAGAATTCAAAGACCGATGCGTGGCAGCTAAGTCGTTCCCACGATGGCGGCTGCTGCCTGACTTCGACGACGAGGTGGAAGATAACAAGCCCCTCGCATATGGCCACATAGCCCAAGCCGACCGTCCCCCTAGAGGGCGAGATCGGCCAGTAGAGGCATATAAACAACCCCTTGCAAAAACCTGCCCTCATGGCAAGAACCCAGTCGGATATCCCGAGACCTTTGACCTACGCACTAAGATACGTCGAGATAAAACCCCTCCCCGATCCATCTATGGAATAAGGGATCATGCGCCCGCCGTCCTGGAGGGGCACGACGCCTGGTTCGATAGGCAAGGACGAGCTCGGGAATAGACACAGGCACGGGCGATTGCCCACACCCGCCATGATACGGTTCGATACCGAGCACTTGCACATCCAGTAGGTTTTACACACGAAGTCATGGCACATCAACTCCTAGAAGGGTTTAAACACATCAACATTGATCAATATGATGGAATGACTGACACGACCGTCTGGATAGAAGACTTCCTTATACACATTCACATGTCCCGAGGAGATGATCTCCACGCCATAAAATACCTGCCGCTCAAGCTAAAGGGACCGACAAGGCATTGGCTCCACAACCTCCCCAGAAATTCTATTGGAAGTTGGGAGGAACTTGAGGAGGACTTTAGAGAAAACTTCCAGGGTACATATGTTCTGCCCCCGGATGCCGATGACCTCAGCCACATCGTCCAAAAGGAGGGTCAGTCAACTCGGAAATTCTGGAACCGGTTCTAGACCAAAAAGAACTAGATCGTCGACTTCCCGGACGCCGAGGCCATTGCAACATTCAAGTATAGCATCCGGGATGAATGGCTACCCTGACAACCCGGGCAGGATAAGCCGAGGACTTTGGCGGCCCCTTACTTCACTAATGACCCACTTTGGCGAGGGCGAGGACAGCTGGCTGGCCCGCAGCTCTCACAGGAGCGATCTCGACACCTAGGAAACCCGCAACGGGAATGGCAAGCCCAGGCGCAATAAAAACAAGCGCCAAAACAAGAACAGTGACAGCGATGCCGAGGACCCAACACCAATGCAGGGTTCAGTAGTTCACGGAATGGATCCAAGAAGAGGCCCTTTAAAGGGAACAGAGACAACCCAAGCACTGTGGATAAAATACTCGACAAGCCCTGCCAGATCCATGGGACCTCGGACAAGCGTGCCAACCACACCAACCGAAACTGTTGGGTGTTCGAGTAGGCCTGAAAGACATTAGCCGAGGAATCAGGCAAGGGCCAGGTTCGGAGCGACGACGACGAGGATGGACCTCACAGGCCAAATAGTGGCGACCAAAAACAGTTTCCCTCCAAGGTCAAGGATGTGAATATGATCTATGTCACACACATTCCTAAGAAGGAACGAAAACGGGCACTTCGGGATCTCTACGCTTTAGAGCCTGTAGCCCCGAGGCGCACCCCTTGGATGGCCTGCCCGATCACTTTTGATAAACAAGACCACCCGAGCAGTATCGGTCGTGGTGGGTCAGCTGTCTTGGTTCTGGACCCCATTATCGATGGGTTTCATCTAACCCGCGTCCTCATGGATGACGAAGGCAGTCTAAACTTGATATATGCGGGCACGGTGAGAAAAATGGGTATCGATTCGTCACGAATCATGTTGGGGAACGTTGCATGGGAAACAAAAATTTTCCTACGCACACGCAAGATCTATCCATGGTGATGAGCATCTACGAGAGGGAGAATGGATCTACATACCCTTGTAGATCGCTAAGCGGGAAGCGTTAAGAAACGCGGTTGATGTAGTCGAACGTCTTCGCGATCCAAATCGCAAGCCGTCCCGCGATCCAATCACGATCCGTCCCGATCTAGCGCCGAACGGACGGCTCCTCCGCGTTCAGCACACGTACAGCTCGATGACGATCTCCGCCTTCCTGATCCAACAAGAGGGGGCGGAGAGGTAGATGAGATCTCCGGCAACACGACGGCGTGGTGGCGGTGGTGGTGGTGTTATCCCGGCAGGGCTACGCCTAGCGCTACCGAAACCGCGAACGGAGGAGAAAACGATCTAGGGAGAGAGAGGGGCGCCAAGGGCTTCGTGTGTACTCCTGGGGCACCCCCTCCCCTCTATATATAGGTGGAGGGGCGTGGAGATCAGCCCCTCCAAGCCCTAGGGCGCAGCCAAGTGGGAGGAGTTGGACTCCTAGTCCAATTCCCCCCCTTTCCATAAACAGGTGGACTTTCCACCTCTCCCAAGACACATGGGCCTTGACGGACTTGTGCGCCTGGCCCAATAAGGCCAGGGCGCCTCCCCTCAGCCCATGCAAACCCTTGGGACGTGGTGGAACCCTTGGTGGACTTCCGGACTCCTCCGGAAGTTTCCGGAACCTTCTAGAAGCTTCCCGGTACAATACTGGAAAAACCCGAAACTTTTCTGATCGCCAAAATATGACTTCCCATATATAAATCTTTACCTCCGGACCATTACGGAGCTCCTCGTGACGTCCAGGATCTCATCCGGGACTCCGAACAACCTTCGGTCACCAACATACATAACTCAATAATACCGAAACGTCACCGAACGTTAAGTGTGCAGACCCTACGGGTTCGAGAACTATGTAGACATGACCGAGACACCTCTACGGTCAATAACCAATAGCGGGACCTGGATGCCCATATTGGTTCCTACATATTCTACGAAGATCTTTATTGGTTGAACCTCTATGTCAAGGATTCAGTTAATCCCGTACGTTGTTCCCTTTGTTCATCGGTATGTTACTTGCCCGAGATTCGATCGTCGGTATATCTATACCTAGTTCAATCTCGTTACCGGCAAGTCTCTTTACTCGTTTTGTAATACAAGATCCCGTGGCTAACTCTTTAGTCACATTGCTTGCAAGACTTATTGTGATGTTGTATTACCGAGTGGGCCCTGAGATACCTCTCCGTCACACGGAGTAACAAATCCCAGTCTTGATCCATGCCAACTCAACAGACACCCTCGGAGATACCTGTAGAGCATCTTTATAGTCACCCAGTTACGTTGCGACGTTTGATACACACAAGGTACTCCTCCGGTCTCAGTGAGTTGCATGATCTCATGGTCATAGGAACAGATACTTGACATGCAGAAAAACTATAGCAATAAACTGACATGATCATATGCTATGTTCATAGTTTGGGTCTTGTCCATCACATCATTCTCCTAATGATGTGATCCCGTTATCAAATGACATCTCATGTCCATGGCTAGGAAACCTTGACCATCTTTGATCAACGAGGTAGTCTATTAGAGGCATACTAGGGACACAGTGTTGTCTATGTATCCACACATGTATCTGAGTTTCCGATCAATACAATTCTAGCATGGATAATAAACGATTATCATGAACAAGGAAATATGATAATAACTAATTTATTATTGCCTCTAGGGCATATTTCCAACAGTCTCCCACTTGCACTAGAGTCAATAATCTAGTTCACATCACCATGATTAACACCCAATGAGTTCTGGGGTTTTATCATGTTTTGCTTGTGAGAGAGGTTTTTAGTCAACGGGTCTGCAACATTCAGATCCGTGTGCACTTTGCAAATTTATATATCATACTGCAGATGCTACCACGCTGCACTTGGAACTATTCCAAATGGTTGCTCCACTATACGTATCCAGATTGCTACTCAGAGTCATCCGGATAGGTGTCAAAGCTTGCATCGACGTAGCCCTTTACGACAAACTCTTTATCACCTCCATAATCGAGAAACATTTCCTTAGTCCTCTAGTTAGTAAGGATAATTTTGACCGCTGTCCAGTGATCCACTCCTGGACCACTCTTGTACCCCTTGACAGACTCATGGCAAGGCACACACTAGGTGCGGTACACAGCATGGCATACTATATAGAGCCTATGGATAAGGCATAGGGGACGGCCTTTGTCCTTTCTCTTTCTTCTGCCGTGGTCGAGCTTTGAGTCTAACTCAACTCCACACCTTACAAATCAGGCAAGAACTCTTTCTTTGACAGATCCATTTTGAACTCTTTCAAAATCTTGTCAAGGTATGTACTCATTGAAAGTCTCATCAGACGTCTTGATCTATGTCTATAGATCCTGATGCCCAATATTTAAGTAGCTTCATTCCAGGTCTTCCTTTGAAAAATTCCTTTCAAATGACCCTTTATGCTTTCCACAAATTCTACATCATTTCCGATCAACAATATGCCATCCACATATACTCATCAGAAATTCTATAGTGCTCCCACTCACTTTCTTGTAAATACAAGTTTCTCATAAACTTTGTATAAACCCAATAACTTTGATCACCTCATCAAAGCGTATATTCCAACTCCGAGATGCTTGCTCCTGTCCATAGAAGGATCGCTGGAGATTGCATACATTTTAGCATCCTTAGGACTGACAAAACTTTCCGGTTGTATCACATACAACCTTTCCTCACGGATACCGTTAAGAAAACGATGTTTTGACATCCATCTGCCGGATTTCATAATCGAAAAATGCAGCAACTGCTAACATAATTCCAACAGACTTTAGCATCGCTACGGGTGAGAAAGTCTCATCGTAGTCAACTCTTTGAACTTGTCGAAAACTTCTTTGCGACAAGTCGAGCTTTATAAATGGTGACATTTACCATCAGCGTCTGTCTTCTTCTCAAAGGTCCATTTGTACTCAACGGCCTGCCGTTCAACGGGCAAGTCTACCAAAGTCCATACTTGGTTTTCATACATGGATCCTTTCTCGGATTTCATGGCTCCTAGCCATTTGTTGGAATCCGGGCCCACCATCGCTTCTTCATAGCTCGTAGGCTCACTGTTGTCTAACAACATGACCTCCAAGACAGGATTGACGTACCACCCAAGGGTGGTACGAGTTCTTGTTGACCTATGAGGTTCGGTAGTAACTTGATCCGAAGCTTCATGATCATCATCATTTGCTTCCTCTTCACTTGGTGTAGGCGTCGCAGAAACATCTTTCTGCGTCGCGCTACTATCCAACTGAAGTGACGGTTCAACAACCTCATCAAGTTCTACTTTCCTCCCACTCAATTCTTTTGAGAGATACTCTTTCTCGAGAAAGGACCCGTTTTAAGCAACAAACACTTTGCCCTTGGATCTGAGATAGAAGTATACCCAACTGTTTCCTTAGGGTATCTTATGAAGATGCACTTTTCCGCTTTGGGTTCGAGCTTTATCAGACATAAGCGTTGCATACCCAAACTCTGAGAAATGACAGCTTAGGTTTCTGCCAAACCAAAATTCATACGGTGTCATCTCAACGGACTTAGATGGTGCCCTATTTAAAGTGAATGTAGTTGTCTCTAATGCATAACCCCGAAACGATAGTGGCAAATCGATAAGAGACATCATTGTATGTACCATATCCAATAGCGCACGACTACGACGTTCGGACACACCATCACACTATGGTGTTCCAGGTGGCGTGAGTTGTGAAACAATTTCCACATTGTCTTAAGTTGCATACCAAACTCGTAACTCAGATATTCACCTCCACGATCATATCGTAGACATTTTATCTTCTTGTCACGATGATCTTCATCTTCACTCTGAAATTGCTTGAACTTTTCAAACGTTTCAGACTTGTGTTTCATTAAGTAAATATACCTATATCTACTCAAATCATCAGTGAAGGTAAGAAAATAACGATATCCACCGCACGCTTCAACACTCATTGGACCGTATACATCAACATGTATCATTTCCAATAAGTCACTTGCCCGCTCCATCATACCGAAAACAGGGTCTTAGTCAACTTGCCCATGAGGCATGGTCCGCATGTCTCAACCGATTCGAAATCGAATGAGTCCAAAGATCCATCAGCATGGAGTATCTTCATGCGCTTTACACCAATATGACATTTAGCGGCAGTGCCACAAGTATGTGGCACTATCATTATTAACTTTTGCATCTTTTGGCATCAATATTATGAACATGTGTATCACTACGATCAAGATTCAATAAACCATTCTCATTGGGCGCATGACCATTGAAGGTATTATTCATGTAAACAGAATAACCATTATTCTCTAACTTAAATGAATAACCGTATTGCAATAAACATGATCTAATCACGTTCATGCTCAACGCAAACACCAAATAACATTTATTTAGGTTCATCACTAATCCCGAAGGTAGAGAGAGCATGCGATGGTGATCACATCAACCTTGGAAACACTTCCAACACTCATCGTCACCTCACCCTTAGCTAGCCTCCGTTTATTCCGTAGCTTTTATTTTGAGTTACCAACATTTAGTAACTGAACCGGTATCTAATACCCAGGTGCTACTAGGAGTACTAGCAAGGTACACATGAATAAAACGTATATCAAATATACTTCTGTTGACGTTGCCAACCTTCTTATCTACCAAGTATCTAGGGCAGTTCCGCTTCAGTGACCGTTCTCCTCATAATGGAAGCGCTCAGTCTCGGGTTTGGGTTCAACCTTGGGTTTCTTTACTGGAGCAGCAACTGGCTTGCCATCCATGAAGTATCCCTCCTTGCCCTTGCCCTTCTTGAAACTAGTGGTTTTACTAACCATCAACACTTGATGCTCCTTCTTGATTTCTACCTTCGCGGTGTCAAACATCGCGAACAGCTCAGGGATCATCTTCTCCATCCCTGGCATGTTATAGTTCATCACGAAGCTCTAGCAACTTGGTGGTAGTGACTTGGAGAACTATATCAATCACTATCTTATCTGGAAGATCAACTCCCACTCGATTCAAGCGATTGTAGCACCCAGACAATCTGAGTACATGCTCACTGATTGAGCTATTCTCCTTCATATTGCAGGCAAAGAGTCTTTGTTGGAGGTCTCATACCTCTCAACACGGGCACGAGCCTGAAATCTCAATTCCAGCTCTTGGAACATCTCATATGCTCCGTGACGTTCAAAACGTCTTTGGAGCCTCAATTCTAAGCCGTAATGCATGACGCACTGAACTATCAAGTAGTCATCACAACGTGCCTGTCAGATGTTCACAACATAATTTGCAAAGACATATTGATTATGTTCATGATAATGAGTTTAGTTAATCATATTACTTAAAAACTCCCACTCAAATTGACACCCCTCCGGTCATCCGAGTGTTACATGATCCAAATTCACCAACCCAAGTCCGATCATCACGTGAGATGAGGTGGTTTCAATGGTGAACATCTCTATGTTGATCATATCTACTATATGACTCATGTTCGACCTTTCGGTCTCTTGTGTTCCGAGGCCATGTCTGTACATGCTAGGCTCGTCAAGTTTAACCCGAGTGTTCCGCATGTGCAACACTGGCTTGCACCCGTTGTATGCGAACGTAGAGTCTATCACAGCCGATCATCACGTGGTGTCTCGAAACGACGAACTTTCGCAACGGTGCACACTCGGGGAGAACACAATTTTATCTTGAAATTTTAGTGAGGGATCACCTTATAATGCTACCGTCGTCCTAAGCAAAATAAGATGCATAAAAGGATTAACATCACATGCAAATCATAAGTGACATGATATGGCCATGAACTTGTGCTTTTGATCTCCATCTCCAAAGCACCGGCATGATCTCCATCGTCACCGGCATGACACCATGATCTCCATCATCTTGATCTTCATCAACGTGTCGCCATGAGGTTGTCGCGCCAACTGTTGCTTCTACGACTATTGCTAACTCATAGCGATAAAGTAAAGCAAAACGGCGAAAATAAATTAAAGACAACCCTATGGCTCCTGCCGGTTGCCGTACTCATCGACATGCAAGTCGTGATATTCTATACAATACATGATCATCTCATACATCACATATATCTCATCATGTAATTGGCCATATCACATCACAACATACCCTGCAAAAACAAGTTAGACGTCCTCTAATTGTTGTTGCATGTTTTACGTGGCTGCTACGGGTATCTAGCAAGAACAATTCTTACCTACGCAAAAACCACAACGGTGATACACAAATTGCTATTCAACCTTCTCAAGGACCGCCTTTGTCGAATCCGATCCAACTAAAGTGAGAGAAACAGACACCCGCCAGCCATTTTTATGCAACAAAGTTACATGTCAGTTGATGCAACCGGTCTCTCGTAAGCGTACGAGTAATGTTGGTCCGGGCCGCTTCATCCCACAATACCGCTGAATCAAGAAAAGACCAAGGGAGGAAGCAATCTGAATATCAACGCCCACAAACTCCTTTGTGTTCTACTCGTGATCTCATCTACACATAGACCTAGCTCATGATGCCACTGTAGGGGAACGTTGCATGGGAAACAAAAATTTTCCTACGCACACGCAAGATCTATCCATGGTGATGAGCATCTACGAGAGGGAGAATGGATCTACATACCCTTGTAGATCGCTAAGCGGGAAGCGTTAAGAAACGCGGTTGATGTAGTCGAACGTCTTCACGATCCAAATCGCAAGCCGTCCTGCGATCCAATCACGATCCGTCCCGATCTAGCGCCGAACGAACGACACCTCCGCGTTCAGCACACGTACAGCTCGATGACGATCTCCGCCTTCTTGATCCAGCAAGAGGGGGCGAAGAGGTAGATGAGATCTCCGGCAACACGATGGCGTGGTGGCGGTGATGGTGGTGCTATCCCGGCAGGGCTACGCCTAGCGCTACCGAAACTGCGAACGGAGGAGAAAACGATCTAGGGAGAGAGAGGGGCGCCAAGGGCTTCGTGTGTACTCTTGGGGCGCCCCCTCCCCTCTATATATAGGTGGAGGGGCGTGGAGATCAGCCCCTCCAAGCCCTAGGGCGCAGCCAAGTAGGAGGAGTTGGACTCCTAGTCCAATTCCCTCCCTTTCCATAAACAAGTGGACTTTCCACCTCTCGCAAGACACATGGGCCTTGAGGGACTTGTGCGCCTGGCCCAATAAGGCCAGGGCGCCTCCCCTCAGCCCATGCAAACCCTTGGGACGTGGTGGAACCCTTGGTGGACTTCCGGACTCCTCCGGAAGTTTTCGGAACCTTCTAGAAGCTTCCCGGTACAATACCGGAAAAACCCGAAACTTTTTCGGTAGCCAAAATATGACTTCCCATATATAAATCTTTACCTCCGGACAATTCCGGAACTCCTCGTGATGTCCGGGATCTCATCCGGGACTCCGAACAACCTTCGGTCACCAACATACATAACTCAATAATATCGAAACGTCATCGAACGTTAAGTGTGCAGACCATGCGGGTTCGAGAACTATGTAGACATGACCGAGACAACTCTACGGTCAATAACCAATAGCAGGACCTGGATGCCCATATTGGTTCCTACATATTATACGAAGATCTTTATCAGTTGAACCTCTATGTCAAGGATTCAGTTAATCCCGTACGTTGTTCCCTTTGTTCATCGGTATGTTACTTGCCCGACATTCGATCGTTGGTATCTCTATACCTAGTTCAATCTCGTTACCGGCAAGTCTCTTTACTCGTTCTGTAATACAAGATCCCGTGGCTAACTCTTTAGTCACATTGCTTGCAAGGCTTATTGTGATGTTGTATTACCGAGTGGGCCCTGAGATACCTCTCCGTCACACGGAGTAACAAATCCCAGTCTTGATCCATGCCAACTCAACAGACACCCTCGGAGATACCTGTAGAGCATCTTTATAGTCACCCAGTTACGTTGCGATGTTTGATACACACAAGGTACTCCTCCGGTCTCAATGAGTTGCATGATCTCATGGTCATAGGAACAAATACTTGACATGCAGAAAACTATAGCAATAAACTGACACGATCATATGCTATGTTCATAGTTTGGGTCTTGTCCATCACATCATTCTCCTAATGATGTGATCCCGTTATCAAATGACATCTCATGTCTATGGCTAGGAAACCTTGACCATCTTTGATCAACGAGCTAGTCTATTAGAGGCATACTAGGGACACAGTGTTGTCTATGTATCCACACATGTATCTGAGTTTCCGATCAATACAATTCTAGCATGGATAATAAACGATTATCATGAACAAGGAAATATGATAATAACTAATTTATTATTGCCTCTAGGGCATATTTCCAACAAATCAAACCCAGCAATACCACATTCAAGGGAGTGATACCTGGTGTGGAGGCCCAATGCACGGACACTATAACGCCGCAAGTTGTTTTTGGCTCTCCCGACAACTTCTGCCTCGAGGACTTAATCTTTGATATAGTTCCCTTCCGTAGTGGTTATCACACGTTGCTTGGTCGTACTGCATACACCCGCTTTAACGTGGCACCACACTACGCTTTCCTAAAGCTCAAGATACCGGGGCCCAACAGGGTCATCACCATTAACGGTAATACGGAGTGCTCCCTCCATACAGAGGAGCAGACAGCGGCTTTCGCAGCCAACTCCTAGGCGGCCAAAGAAGCCACCAAGCGAGAAGCTCGACGTGACTTCCCGGGGTGTTCAAAACGCGTCACCACTGCCACTTTGGCCCATGGCAGAACTCGCATGAATCCTAAATAGGAATACGTGCTCCCCTACCCCTACCACCTGGTACCAGGCTACACACCTAGAGTACACAACTTCACGTCTAAAATTCCTTGGGGAATTGGGGAGCATAAATTTATAAAACAAGGTGTGCAGTCTCGGATCATCCAAACACACCCGAAGCCTGGTGATCTCTTCGGCACAATAAAGGCCCACAAGAAGTAACATCTTGGCAGAGTCAAACTGCCAACCCACGGCTCCAGCCTCGTCAAGGGCCCCACCTCTCGAATGCGTCAAGCATAGCTTATGCAGGGGAGTCGACGGTGTATACCAACCTTGGATTAGACAAGGAAGAGCTGATCAACAACATGGAGGCGCAGACGTGTGGCAGGGAAGCCATGGGCCATAGTGCACGCTTATTACAAATTTTGTATCACACTCCTTTTCTTTTTCTATCTTTTCAAACATACTCTTTGTATCTTACAATACCTCGGCATGTATTGCTTAGCCTTATGAATATTAAAACAGACCTTTTTTGTTCATCGCACAAATCTACAACTTTTTTTTCATAATTGCCTCGAGGTGGCATACTCCCACATGCAGATGAGTCCGTCTTTCAACCGTAGGCTCGGATTTACAAACGAGCCCATGTTCAAGTCCGATACCTGTTCGACGTCTTGGATATTGCGTTATAAGCATCCGTTTCAAATCATGATTTTGGTCAATGATTGGGTTGCCCGGCTTCTGTGCTTGCCTCCTACGTTCCGCTCTATTCGACTAGGAGAGTAAAGGGAGAACCACTGCGATTGCTCTTCCAGCTAGAATGGTCAAGCGCCTCAGTGGAGAAAGTCGAAAATCGATTGTCATGATAAGCGTAAACTAGTCAAGCGATCCGAAAATAGTGTCAAACTACCAACCATTAGTGGTTGCGCCGTGTTAAATGAAGGGTTCTTATCACAAGAAACGAGGTGTTAAAGATAGGTGCACCTCGGCTGGTCCGATCACAACTACACCGGGGGCTAGGTCAACTACCCCACTTGTTAAAGCTCCTATGGCTAAGTGAAAGTTATAAAGAAACTATAGTCCGATTGCCTCGTTCCTCTAAAGACGCAACCACCTATGGGTCTCGAGACATTGGCTAAGGGTTCACGCGTTTTAGGGAACACCTTGCATAGCATCTACAAGGGTGCAGAGACCGACGAATGACCACTTTCAGAAATCAAAACGGTCGCACAGGAGAAATATATAAACACGTCAGATAGAAACGACTGTTAAGCATAATATCCATTGTTTTTCCAAACTTCTACTCGGCATACCGAGAGACCTTCAGAACCGTAGCTCGGACTTGGCGCATTGCGCCTTAGTCACTTGGGCACCTTCACAGACCTCAGCCTGGAATTGCTCGGGCTTACGATTCTTTCCTTCTGGAGGCCCAGACGCAATGACAGTGGTTGGATCTTTGGATAATGCGCCATCACCGACGCATACGCCTGCTCAACGCCCTCCAACAAGGCCGACCTCTTCTAGCGATCTATCTGGGCGCTGGCATCGCGCAACCTGTTCACCAAGACGAAGAAGTTGTTCGGCATCGGCCTAGCCGGCGATAGGTTGACGCAGATGTCCTCCATCACCAACCGCTCCGTGCGAAATGACTCCGCCAGCTACTTCATCTGATTGTTCAGCAGAGGCGGGTGCTCGAGCGCTTGGAATTGAGCCCAAAAGATCTTCTCTGCGGGGTTGTCGGGCAGGCTGTGTAATGAGTGCACGCATCCGCAACACTCCTCGGCGGGTCCCTAAAGGCCTCTGAGGAACGCCAGATTTGTGTAACATGGGCAAACCGGCTATCACCAAAAATCCAGCGAATTAGTTAGGGCTTACCGGCGACAATCTAGCTCGCTTGGTTGAGCACTTCGCAATCGGCCCGAGCCTAGGCCGTGGCCGCCTTACAGTCCGAGCTTGCCTTGGTGAGCTCGGAAGCGAGTTTTGTCTTTTCTTCCTGAAGGGTGTCACGCTGATCATAAACCCCCTTCAAGTTTTCCTCGACGTCCAAGACCCGGGCCGCTTGCTTTTCATCCACCCCCTTTGCCGCGACCAACACTTCGATGGCCTGTTTTGCCGCAGCCCTATGCTGCTCGGCGTCCCGCCGAGCTTTTTGCAGCTCGGACCGGAGCTTTTCAAGCTCCATGGAGGAAGCTGTAAACACATTAAGTATGAGATTTATAGCTCCAAGAAGCTATGCCATTATTTAAAATACAAATCCCAAAAATGCTAAAAGCTTTTTTTGGTATTTACCTTGAGCTTCCTCCATCCGCTTCTTCAGCAGATCCGTGTCCTTCTCGGAGCGATTGAGCTTGTGGTTCGGTTCTTCTACCTCTCTGGCGTTGGATACTGAAAACGAGGCACACACCCAAAAAAGGTCAATATTAGCTTCCTCGGACGATGTCGATCCCCTGATCGGCTTTGTCTATCCGATTATTGTCTCGGGGGTTACTACAATTGCTGTTATATATTTCTCTTATTAGGACCACCGAGTAAGATCTTTAAATCTATCTCAGGGCTTGGGGGCTACTGTGGTTATACGCTTGTGTCATTTGTCTGCAGTAGTATAATGTCTTTGGACTACTTATTTTCCATTTATCCGCTAAGGGTGGCTGCATACATCTAGTTTTCAGCAGCTCTATGCATTAATGAAATTTCTAAAACACAAAGAGGATCGAAGGTTACCTTGAAGCCTTGATAGAGGCCTTGGAAGACCTCCCTCATACCAATCTCCGCGGACCGATAATTTTGTAATGCCACACCCAGAAGGGCACGGTGCTCGGCAAAAATGGAGGAGTCCTTCATGGCCGCCTCCATCTCTTCGGTCCACCCACTAGGCGCGTGCCCTCCGGCAGGCGGGGATGGACGGGCCACCTTGGTTCTCTCCATTAAAGGAGAAGCCACCACTCGGGTAGGCTGCCGAAGTGGCTCGGGATCCACGGGGGCCGAGGATGCTGGCTGCCCAACTTTTCCCCTTCCATTGAGGAAGGATCTTTCCCCAATGGGTACGCTGGCGCCGTCCCCCGTGGTGAGCACAGGTGGGGCGTGAGAAGTCACCTCCCCCAACCCGTCATGGGTAGGAGGGGAAGGGTGACAACCCCCTGACATGCCAGGCGGAGGAAGCCCGCTTGAAGACTCCTTGTCACTCGGGGCAGTGCATTGCGGGCTGAGAAAAGACGAAAGACTAATCAAAACTTATGGAGAAAAAGGAACGAGAACATGGGAAACACGATGAATGTAAGTATCATACTTCCTTGACGAGGGTTTGGTCCCGCGGGGCTCGGAGTGGTCGCCCTCCGGTTCGGAGAGGACAATGTCGGCCTTGGCGGGGGCCTTGCGGGGTGCGACGTCGGAGGCCTTCACAAGCGGATGTGGCGGGTATCGACCTCCGCGACTTCTTCGGACGCCGCCCTCTTCCTCGTTGGGGATAAAGTGCCTTTGATCCCCTTCTCCTCCTCTTGCTCTCCTTACTCCTCGTTAGAGGAGACAGCCTTGACGTCCTCGGACTTAGTGTCTTAAGGGTCTTGGATCCAAAGATTTACTTTCCGGCTCCTTCTTGGCCTTAGCCGGAGCCTTTGAAGGCACCACAACCAAGAGATCTTGGATCTCGGGAGTCCTGTCGTCCTCGAGCAGGGGCGCTGGGCACTTGATGTGTGCCACCTGGATGCCAATTTTTGGAGGCAAGGGAAAGATTGATACTAATACAAAAATGACAGATTGATTGGGGTCTAGAGCATTGATAGTTTCCTCGGATGGGGCGCGTGATGCCTTATAGCCGTTGTCCGACCCATCCTCGTGGAATTCGGTCTGAGACGGCTTGAAAAGAGACGTCCACATCCTGTCGATGTTGGTGCGAAAGAAGTGCCGCAGGGTTGGAATGTCTTCGGGCTTGTGAAGCCACATCGGGCTGGCCCGAAGCTGGAGTGGCAAAATGCGGCGATGCAACATCACATCTACCAAATTCACCGACTCAACGTTCTTCTCGAGGACCCGGATTCTCCCTTGAAGAGAGGCGACCTCCTCCGCATTGCCCCACTCTAAGCTTTTCCTCTGACAGTGTCACACCCTGTGTTTTGTACCACCTTGCTATGATTATGAGTTTAAAAATTTGGACCAATTAAGACTTTTTGTGTGCATATGAATGCTTGAGTTGATTGCTGTTTGCTTGTTTGCTTGTTTGTGCTTAATTCACAAAAATCCTCCTGCTCTCAAAACTCATCTCCTTGATCCAAATCCTTGCCTAATGATCATGCCATGTGTGTAGGACATAAAACTATTTTTATAAAAAATTATTTTGGCCAAAAGGCATTTATTTAATTTAGGTTTTCAAAACCCCCTGAATTGAGGTTTGCACCAAAAGTCCTCAAATTAGGGTAAATGTTTTGCCCCACATATTTTATTTGAAACCTACTATATATAAGACTTCCCAAAACCACAAAATATTATTTTAAAGGTTATTTTCATATTTTATTTAAAGGCTTTTTCTTAAGGCCAGAAATGGTCTTTTATAGGGAAAAATTATTTTAATGTTTCCAAAATATTAGAGAAAATTTAGGGAAACTCAGTAGACATATATTTCCCATGTATATGAGTTTCAACACATGGTCAATGTTCAAAATATAGGACAAAACCCTCAAAAACCCTTTCTATATATTTCAAGTATTTGAAATGTTTCTATAAGAAATATTGTCAAATATATCCAAGAATATTCCAGCAACTAACATATGCCATATGTGAGGATCTTACTAAGCTTCATCTCAATCTCAATATTTTTGGTTCACCAAAATGCCCCAAAACCCTCTCTGTCCAGACTCAAATTTGAGCAACTTTACATTGTCAAGTTTCTCCATTTGTTCTCAAATTTTGTGGGCATGCTTTGATCCCCAAATGATGACACTAAACCAAGTGGTGCATCGAGGAGAATAGATTAGCAAGGCTAGATTTAAGAAGACCCAATTCTGTTGATTTCTACGGTTTATAAAGTTTGCATTGGCAACTTTCTTCAAATGAGCCCAAACTCGGTGATCAACCTAATTTGTAACTACCATTTGATCCCCTTAAATCTCATGGAAATAGAGTCTTTTAACTTGCCCAGAGCAACATCAAACACCTTCTGGTGATTTGGCAAAACCCCTGTTTTGACCCCTTACACTATTCTCCTTCACTTCAAAATTTTACCACATCTTGTCCTAGTGACCTTCTACCTCCAGTAACTTTCCTGTGGCCTCTGCTCAATGATTGATGGGGTAAAACCACCCATATACCTCCCTAGACAGTCAAAACAACAGCGTTTCTACCTCCCCTCCTTCTTACCCCAACCTTCCCTTTGCCCCTAAGCTACAAGAGCATCTCTAGTACCCCCCCGAGGAGCTAGTGGACAAGCTGGGACGCGTCCAGGGCACGCATGGCATGCCAAAGATGCGCACCTGAGCGTGCTACAGTGCCCAACCGCACTGTAGCCAGGGCATCTCGAGCCTCCCTCGACGTCCGCGGCACGTCAACTGGTCGGCCCCCTCCTCTCTCTTCCTCTCTCTCCGCCTCCCACGCGTGCCAGAGCGCCGCCGGCTCGGCCATCGGTCGACCTCAGACACACGAGGCCCACGACACCTCCCCACTCTCCTGCTCTCTTCTCCTGGTCATGGACTGCACCCACAAACTCCCCAGACACTCCCCCACGAGCTCCCATGGTCTCCAGCGACGGCAGCACCTCGTCGGCGCACGGGCCTATGGTGCACCTCAACCCTCCTATTTAAGGGCCTCCCCGAGCCCTCTATCCCCTCTGGACTCCCTCTCCCCCTCCTAATCACACGCCCGCACCACCAGATAAACCCCAGAGGGCATCGAGCTCGAGATCGAGCCCGAGCTCCGCCGCGTCGGACCCTCCGGTGATCTCCGGGTACAACCCCTCTCCGGTGCTCATTTCTTTCCCTCTGGTCCTCCCTTGCTCTCCTGACGCGGTTCTGTCCATCTCCCGCTTTGTTTGCACCCTAGGACATCGACGACGACCTCCTCCTGAAGCCCTTCGCCATGGCTTCCTCGTCGCCGGCGAACCAGGGCTCCCCGACACCCCCTCCTCCACCACCCGAACGACGGCTCGATGCTGGTTCCATTTCTGTGAACCTCGAGCCCTGCCGTGCCCTGTATCACCGCCGGTGAGCCCACGAGCCTCTCTGGTCACGAGGTTGAAGATGACAGGCGGGGCCCGCCTGTCATCCTCACCTCTCTCTCCCTCCCCTCTCCGTCGCTGACGGTAGGGCCCTGCCAGTCAGGTTTGAACCTGGGCGCCACGCGCGCCGGTTTACCCTGGGCTGGATTGGCTCTGGGCCGGCCCAGCTACGGGTCATTCTGGCCTGTGGCCAACAGTGCCCTTTTTCTTTTCTTTTTCGGGAAGTTTTTGCAAATATTCCTCAAATCAAAATAATTGTCCAAATCCAAATATTCAAATTCCTAAATTCTCAAAATAATCCAACCTATTTAATGGTATGACTTTCATGCATGTCCAAAAATCTTTTCTGTACTGTTTTTATTTAAAACCCTATTTAAAGTATTTAAAACTACTATTAAAATGTTTTTCCTTGGTTTTCGTACTCCAAATCCAAAAACTAATAATTTTGGTATTTTTAGTTTTCACCCTAGTATTTTTGAAAAGTGAGTTGACATTTTTAGGAGTGATATATTTTCCCTGTTTTTGCCGTGGTCTTATTTTTACCCGTTACATTGCGACGATAGATTACGTGGTTGACGAAGAAGTTGGACCAGAAGCTTTCGAAGACCCTGAGGACTTTGTTGAGCCAGGCAAGAAGCCCCTTGACCATGTCTATGAAACCTTTTATGCATGTCATATAGCACTTCATTTTTGTTGCATTGATCATGATGAAATGGTGACCACTTTGGTGGGTTGCCTTCGTTACTTTCCTCGTACATACTTGCAGTACCATGACTCTACCTTCCGTATAGAGTTGTGTGGGTGGTAAGTAGGTAGGATGGTAAAGTAGTTGCTACGCATATTGGAAGGGTATATGCATGGTGATGGAAACAAAAGTGTTTTCAAAGACTTTTCGAAAACCCCATTGGGTGCCACTAATGCCCGAGGGAGAAGTGGTTCTAGGTAGCCACTTGATAAAGAAGTGGTGTACTGAGGCAAGTTGCGTGTGTGTTTTCAAAAACGAAGAGATTTAAGATCTGATGACCGTCCCAACCTTACATGTGCGACCACGATACCCCTTATGGGACGGGGCCTTGTTGATTACTTTGGTCGATGCTAGCAGAGAGCCCGCATTACTAGTGGCGGGAGTGGCGTGGTCACTCTCGATACGAGGTCGTGCCTGAATGGACGACTATGGCTGTTTATACAGACACCGGGCACACTGTTGCGTACCCTCATGGATGGTACATGTGATGTACATCATGAGGGATGGTACCAACGAGTGGACTCTTTGTTTAGTATTGTCAAAGGGAAGGCATTGTTCGGGTGCTTACCTCGGGTACCTAAGGTACCGCGAGTCATGGATAACACGGAAGTTCCCCGACTCTTGTGGGTAAAGCGTGCAACCTCTACATAGTGTAAAACTATTCGAATAGCCGTGTCCACGGTCATGGATAGTTGGTGGTCCTGATTAAACTACGTCCGATGTTTTCACAAAATTTGGTGTGTGTGTGGGGATAAAATACGAGTTGAGTCAGATGACTTGATATGATTATTGAACATGAGATGTTCAACCTCTATTTGTATTGATATCTGTAACATGTTCATATGGATATCTGCAACCTCATGATGCATGCTTACGAGTTGATAGGACATGTCTTTGCACTCAAAATTAGCTTTCTGCAAAATTACCTACTTAGTGCTATATCATGCATTGTTGTACCTTGTTCCAAACATGGGTTGCTTGCGAGTACATTCAAAGTATGCATTGGCTTGCCACTGGTTATTTAATTGGCCAAGCATGGAAGAACAATAATATGATGAAGAGTACGTTGGTGACGAACATGCAAATTAGGACGCTTCCCAGTCAGAATGCATGTAGGGTTAAGGCAGATGGCATGGGTTCATGCTATCTTTCAAGATTTCCGTTGCGAGTTGGTGTTTGATGTTTGGCCTTCATGGCCCTATCTATGTAAGACTTGACCATAATGGTCATAATTTGTGTAAGACGGTATGTATGGATGTAAGACTCTTGTTAATCAGCTTATGTGTGCTCAGTGAGCATTGATATCTGGGATCACTGTACACGTGCATTCGGTGATCACGACTTATGAGTCGGGGTCCCCACAAAGCTGGTATCAGAGCCATCCTGACTGTAGGAAGCCTTAGATAACATGGATGTTAGTTAGGATAAAACCCTTTTAAAAATCTATACCTAGTACCTATGCCTAGGTGTTTCTACACTTCCTATCTCTTCTAGTCTCATTTCAAACCTTACTGACGCCCCCTCCCCTTAAACCTTTGTACATGGACATCGTACCCAAGGACCTCCTAGCATCCGGCTTTCCCGTACTCCTTGAGGATAGCTTGGGGAAGTGCCAATTTCGCCGACCACCTGTTTTCCTCTACCACGAGCACTGGGTCGATGCCACCACGAAGGAGTACCATGTTGACGTGGTCGTGATGGCAAACGACTCCCTGATGAGTTGGTTCTTTGAAGGACCACAGATGGAGACCCTGGTGATCGCAGTCGAGACGGCTGCATGGAAGGCACTTATTCACCTTCGAGACATCATACCAGAGATGGCTGACGAGCCAACTACTTGCCACCTAGCTTTCAGGAAGAATGATATTGGCGAGAGTTGGACGTTGGTCCCATCCAAGGAGGGTGGAACACCACTCAGGTTCCAGACCTAGTCCAGCGTCTCCACCGACAGTCTGACTCACATCCTGATTAAGGAGTTCGTGAAGCTCCACAAGGAACTTCACCACACCCGAGAGCTACTTCGTCAAGCCAAGGTGAAGCCAGATAGGATCAAGAAGGATGGAGCCCCCGAGGGACGACAAGCTACCGCTTACAGAGGAGGAGTACCCCCAGCCAGAGATGCCCCAGCTTAGGGAACATCTCAGCATCATCGCATGAGTGGGAAGGAGTACCATGCACTCTTTACCAACCCACCGGCGAAGTATCGTCGGGATGGACCTCCTCGTTCTCTGACCCCCTCGATCGGAGACGACACCCGTATGGATGATGACAAGGAGGAAGACCCAAAGGAGCATGAGTACAAGACCGAGCACTCCACCACTCGAGTCCGAGAACCCATAGGGAGCATGAGTACAAGTCATGTATCCATCATGCGAAGTCGAGTCCGTGTAATGGTTCATATGAAACCATGTGTGATTGTTGTTTGTTTTTGTTGTTTGTGTCCCGATGCAAGTCATGCTTTTGCCTTAGGCAACATGTAAGCGACTACATCGTCTATCTTATCTTAATATTATGTGTTTGGTCTTTCGGCCCCTCTTTGATCACACTTGTACTATACCAACCCCCTTAGGCGCGCTTCCTCTATTATTGCTTCCCCGTCTTTTCTATCCCAGTTATTTGACTTGGATGCTCCAAATAGGATGGTGACTGCAACCCGCACGAGCACTTTTGGCAACCCCGACCCTTGCAACTCTAGCCAGCAGTAGGGGACTGGTGGGTCTGCTCAGGCCGGAGATCACCAGGAGCAGCCACATGGAGACATTCCCCCGCCACCACCTCCACCAGAGAACATGACCATAGCTCAGTTTCTCCAAGTTCTCCGGGAGGAACGCCAAGCCAATTATGCTGCTATCCAGTAGATGGCTCAGGTCCTTGTGAACAACCAACATCAAGGAAGGAACGACAGTGGCTGCTCCACTCTGTGTGAGTTCATGAGGAATTCGCCCTCGACCTTCACCGAGACTGCTGAACCCTTGGACGCCGATGACTGGATCCGTAGCGTCGAGGACCTCCTTGCATTGGTTAATTGCAATGAGGATCGTGAGAATGTAGTTTATGCCTCCCACTACCTCGGAGGAACCGCCAGAGCTTGGTGGGATGGATTCAAGGTCATGCAAGGCGACCTAGTGATCACTTGGGATGACTTCAAGGATGGTTTCCACAAGGCCCACATTCCTTATGGGATTATGGCTATCAAGAAGCATGAGTTCCAAGTGCTGAAGCAAGGAAGTTGCTCTGTCAAGGAGTACATGCAGAAGTTTAACCTCCTGTCAAGGAATGCCCTAGAAGATGTCAACACTGAGTCAGCCAAGATGGAACGCTTCATGGAAGGACTCCAGCAAGCCCTACAGTATCAGCTCATAGTCTGCGACTGCCGGACCTTCTTCGACCTGGTGAACAAGGCTCTCATGTTAGAAGAGAAGCGCCATGCCATGGAGGACACTCCCAAGCGCAAGATGACCAGCAAGGGAAGTTACAACAACCAGAAGCCTCGCCCCTAGCAGCCAGCCCCAGCCAGGCCAACCTATAAGCCTCAGTTAGTCCGAACTCCTGCACCTCGTCCGAGCTACCAGCCTCAGTAGTATGTCAATCCCAGGCCAACCTACAACAACCCCAATAACAACAATAGTGGGAAGTCCAACAACTCCAGTCAGATCACATGCTTTGGATGTGGTCAGCTGATAACCCACAAGTGTAGGGGATCGTTTGTAGCCTTTTTCGATAAGTAAGAGTGTCGAACCCAACGAGGAGCTAAAGGTAGAATTAATATTCTCTCAAGTTCTATCGACCACCGAAACAACCCTACGCAGGCTAACACTTACTTTACCTAGAACAAGTATGAAACTACTTTGCGGGAAAGAAACTAGAAGTACTTAGTAGGTGTAAAGATAGTTTCGCGAGGTAATAAAGAACAAGTAAATAAAAGTTAGGGGCTGCTTAGATAAAGAACAATAATTAAATTGTTTATTAGAAAGCTTTTTGTAGCACAAGTGAAAGATTTGTCCCTAGGCAATCGATAACTAGACCGGTATCATTGTTGCAGTTTTATATGAGGGAGAGGCATACACTAACATACTTTCCGTACTTGGATCATATGCACTTATGTTGGAATTCTAGCAAGCATCCGCAACTACTAGAAATTCATTAAGGTAAACCCAACCATAGCATTAACACATCAAGTCCCCTTTATCCCATATGTAAACATTCCCCTTACTCGGTTGTAAGCTTCTGTCACTCTAGCCACCCACTATAAGAGAATCATAAACATATTGCAACACCCTACAGCGGGGATCCCACATGCTTGCACGACACGGCGGGCACCATAGGACAGCACCAAAATAGAACATACATCTCAAACCAATCACGATCATCAATCAACCCATAGGACAAACGAAATCTACTCAAACATCATAGGATAGCCACACATCATTGGATAATAATATATAGCATTAAGCACCATGTTTGAGTAGAGATTACAGCGGGGAGAAGAGGTTTTACACCGCTGCATAGAGGGGGAGAGAGTTGGTGGTGACGGAGGCAAAGTTGTTGGTGTAGATCGCCGTCACGATGGATGCCCCGGCGGTGCTCCGGCGCCACCGGGAGAGAGGGGGAGAGAGCCCCCTCCTTCTTCTTCCTTGGCCTCCTACCTAGGTGGGAGGAGGGTTTCCCCTCTGGTCCATGGCCGCCATGGGTCCCGGAGGGTAGGAGCCCCTCTGAGATTGGATCTCTGTCTGTTTCTCTTCTGTTTTCGCGACTGGTTTCTGACCCCTTCACCGTTTCTTAAATATCTGGAGATCCCTAACTCCGATCGGGCTGAAATTTTGAGGGGATTTTTACCGCGAAAATATCTTTCTTGTGGCAGGTGGAGAGCCATGACGGACTTAAGGTGGAGGCACAAGCCATCAGGGCGCGCCCCCCTGGGCCGCACCCTGTTGGCTTGTGCCTCCCTCGGGCACCGTCTTGCGTTGATTCCGACTCCCAAAATTCACATATATTCCAAAAAAATCTTCGCAAATTTTTATCGCGTTTGGACTTTGTCTGATGTGGAAATTTCTACGAAACAAAAAACACACAAAAAACAGGAACTGGCACTGGATAAGTAAGTTAGTCCTAAAAATAATATAAAATGTTGCCAAAAGTATATGAAAGTTGTAGAATATTGGCATGAAGCAATCAAAAATTATAGATACGACGGAGACGTATCAACATCCCCAAGCCTAATTCCTGCTCGTCCTCGAGTAGGTAAATGATAAAAAGATAATTTTTGATGTGGAATGCTACCTAACATAATCTTGAACAAATGTTCATGGAATGAATATTAAGATACAAGTGATTCAGGGCAATAGTCTATCATTTGACAAAAAGACATCCATCCTCAGATTTACTAGCAAACAATCATGTACTTTCAAAATAACAATGCCAGAGAATGCTACCCCTACAAAATCATATAGCTGTCATGCTTGGTCTTCCTAGCATAAAGTATAAATCATGAGCACCCGGGTGTCAAACCAAAGCAATTGGATCGTACTTTTTAACGCACTCCAGCTTTTTATGACTCACACAATATATGAGCGTGAACCATGGATATAGCATAAAGGTGGAATAGAATATGGTGGTAGGTTTCAAAAGGGTGAAAGTGGAGAAGAAAGTCTCGCATCAACTAGGCGTATCAACGGGCTATGGAAATGCCCATCAATAGATATCAATGCAAGGAGTAGGGATTGCCATGCAACGGATGCACTAGAGCTATAAGTGTATGAAATCTCGACTGAAGCTAAGTGGGTGTGCATCCAACTTGCTTGCTCATGAATACCTCGGGCATTTGAGGACGCCCGTCATCGGATTATACAAGCCAAGTTCTATATGAAAAATTCCCACTAGCATATGAAATGACATAACATGAGACTCTCTATATGAGGAACAAGGTGCCACTTTGAGGCACAAGTGTGGTAAAGGATAGTAGCAAAGTCCCTTCTCTCATTTTCTCTCATTTTTTTCACGGTGGGCTTTTTTTTTCTCTTTTTTCGCCTCCCCCATTTTTTTGTGGTGGCCTCATTTGGCCTTCCCTATTTTTATTTTTCGTCCAGAGTCTCATCCCGAGTTGCAGGGGAATCATAGTCTCCATCATCCTTTCCTCACTGGGACAATGCTCTAATAATGATGATCATCACACTTTTATTTACTTACAACTCAATATGAAATACTAATAGGATGATATGACTCTATATGAATGCCTCTGGCAGTGTACCATGATGTGCAATGATCTAGCATAGCGAAAGATATCAAAAAACGGACAAGCCATGTAAATATCATGCTAGCCATCTTACGATCATGCAAAGCAATATGGCGATGGAAATACAAGTCATATTAAGTGACGATGGAAGTTGCATGGCAATATATCTCGGAATGGCTATGGAAATGCCATGATAGGTAGGTATGGTGGCTGTTTTGAGGAAGATATAATGAGGCTTATGTGCAACAGAGCGTATCATGTCACGGGGTTTGGATGCACCGGCGAAAGTTGCACTGATCCTCAAGGTGAGAATGGGCAATGCACTATACCGAAGAGGCTAGCAAATATGTGGAGGTGAGAGTGCGTATATCCATGGATTCACATTAGTCATAAAGAACTCACATACTTATTGCAAAGTTTTATTAGTTTTATCACAAATCAAAGTACTACTCGCATGCCCCGAGGGAGGAGGTTGGGAGGAGTTAACCATCGCTCGCCTCCGACCCGAAACAATACTAGAATTTTAACGAGGAATAGAAATGCTCACACATCCTCACCATGCCTTTTTAATTTTTAGACAAACAAGAAGTTAACACCTCTTAATACCGACACTTCTACGAATCAAGAATGATGCACTCACACCCTTTCACATTACCACATCAATATCATTAACCCACAATTTCTCTTTAATGTGCTAGATGAAGGTTTTGATTATCACTCCTTGAATACCTATTATTTTTGGACTAGTCTTATAACCCATGCAAATTACCGCCACTGATTATTAACTCTCAAACAAATATAAGTGAAGATCGAGAGTTTAATTCTTTCTACAAAATACCTGGACATTCTCTAATAAATATAAGTGAAGCAAAAGAGCATTCTACAAATAACGGTTTTCTATATGTAGAGAAACAGGCATCCAACTTCAAATGATATAAGTGAAGCACATGAAGCATTCTATAAAGCCATACTCAAATTATATAAGTGAAGTGCAAAGAGCATTCTATAAATCAACCATGGACTTTCCCATACCAGCATGGTGCATTGCTAAAAAGGAAAATAAAAGGCACACGACGCTCCAAGAATTTACGCATATCATGTGAACAAAACAAAAACCGAAACATACCGATAGTTGTTGAAGAAGAAAGATGGGATGCCTTCCGGGGCATCCCCAAGCTTAGACGCTTGAGTCTCCTTGAATATTTACTTGGGGTGCCTTGGGCATCCCCAAGATTGAACTCTTGTCTCTCCTTATTCTTCTCATATCGACACCTCCTCGATCTTTGAATACTTCATCCACACAAAACTTGACAAAACTTTCATTAGAAATGTTAGTACACAATCATCAAATCTCATCACATCCCGCCATAACATTATTGCATAATTATAATCTAACATTACCCACTGTATGCGATCACAATTCTATGGCTCCCAAGTTATTGAGGCTCAACAAGAATTCAAACATAAGCACAAAAAGCAACTATAACAGCAATCTGTGAAAAACAGGACAATCTGTAATGATCTATAGAGAAACTATACTTCTGTTACTCAAAAAATTCTGAACAATTAGGACATAATAAAAAATTTGCATAGCAGTACTGTGTAAACATTTCAGAATTTTTACGTGCCCCAGTAAAATATGAAAATTCAAACACTACAGCAAAAGTTTCTGTTTTTACACAGCACATATCAAACAAAAAATTCAAACATCCTAAAGGTAATTCTTGGTACATTATTTTTATAATACAATGGATTTGTACAAGGGGTACTTAATTTTTTTGAAAAGTTGCTGTAATCAAGATTCACAAAGTTCTCATGGGCATGAACAAAAGTTCAAGGACGTCCCCCACTTCAACGGTGCTCATCTTTCTCACTTCCACTTCTCTTTTTGAAAAGGTTTTAAGTTCCCCACTTTATTTTTTTGTTTTTAATTATTTTAAAAGCACACAACAGAAATAAATGACTCTATAAAACTACTGGGTTGTCTTCCTGGCATCGCTTTCTTTAAAGCCATTAAGCTAGGCATATGGTGCTCAAGTAATTGATCCACCCGGATCCCAAGGTATATCAAAGCCAATTTTAATTAACAATGATTTGTAATTAAGTAGTGAGCACAAAGTTATATATATCATGTGACAACGAAGTCTAACTCTCTTCCTATGCATTGGCATGTCATAAAGAACAATTCATGCACATCAAGTGAAGGCCAATACATAGCATAAGTAGTTTCTTGCAATTTTAAAGTTTTGGAAACATAGAGAGGTGAAGATTTGGTTCCTCTCTCATAATAATTGCAAGTAGGAGCAGCAAGCACATGCATATTATATTCATCAAAATCATCATGTGTGATAGTAAAACGCAATCCATCAATATAATTCTTAATAAGTGCAAACTTCTTCGATATAATGTAGTTGGGAGAATTCAAAAAGATAATAGGACTATCATGTGTGGGTGCAATAGCAACAATTTCATGCTTAACATATGGAACCATAGCAAGTTCATCTTCATAAGCATAATTCATATTGGCATCACGGCCACAAGCATAGCAAGCATCAAGTTCATCAAAAAGGGATATTTCAAATGAATCCAAGGGATCATAGCAATCATCATAGCATTCATCCTTCGGTATGTGCGAAGGGAAATTAAACAATGTATGGGTTGAAGAGTTACTCTCATTACAAGGTGGGCACGGGTGATCAATCCTCTGTTCCTCCTTTTGTTCTTCGCTCTCGCCCTCATCTTTTTCATCTAATGAGCTCATAGTTTCAGCAATTTCTTGTTCCATAGATTCCTACGAAATATTAGTCTCTTCCAAGGCAATGGTTATTCTTTCAATAAATTATTTAACATAAGCATCAGAAGCATAATTTTCATAGAAATATTTAAGTACGACAAAATTTTCAGATTTGTAAAGAGTAATATCATACTTTTCAATCAAAGTAGCAATTTCATAGGCACCCTTAAAAGCAACAAATTCTTCAATTTGTTCGACATCATAATTACAATAGGCCTCCTTGGTATAAGAAGATAGTATTTCATTATCATTAAACACACATCGGTAGGGAAGGTGGTTTTCAGTGCCTTCAGAACAACAAGTGAAATCATATATTTCGCATAAATTTGAAGCGTAGCAACATAAATTATTAATTTGATGCCACAAGAGTTTCCCTTTTAGATATATGCGATGCTGCACATAATAAGCATGCTCATTTAAAGATTTTCCCTCAACTAAGCTAGTTGGGTTTTCAGCACGAGCACAAAGGGATCGAAGATGATCCAAGTAATATTTTTCGGTAGTACGGAACACTAGTGGTTCCTCAACTTTTGGAGCAGCAACTACATCTATTTTTTTGGTATTTTGCGTTTCCTACCTATATCTAAAGATATAAAACAACTTATAACAGAAAATAAAAATTACTTAGTGATAAAGCAAACAAGCAGACACGAGAATATCAACCACTACGCTATTGCTCCCCGGCAACGGCGCCAGAAAAAGGTCTTGATTACCCACAAGTGTAGGGGATCATTTGTAGCCTTTTTCGGTAAGTAAGAGTGTCGAACCCAACGAGGGGCTAAAGGAAGAATTAATATTCTCTCAAGTTCTATCGACCACCGATACAACCCTACGCACTCTAACACTTACTTTACCTAGAACAAGTATGAAACTACTTTGTGGGAAAGAAACTAGAAGTACTTAGTAGGTGTAAAGATAGTTTCACGAGGTAATAAAGAACAAAGTAAATAATAGTTAGGGGCTTCTTAGATAAAGAACAATAAAGTAAATTGTTTAGTAGAAAGCTTTTTGGTGCATAAGAGAAAGATTTGTCCCTAGGCAATCGATAACTAGACCGGTATCATTGTTGCAATTTTATATGAGGGAGAGGCATACGCTAACATACTTTCCGTACTTGGATCATATGCACTTATGTTTGAATTCTAGAAAGCATCCGCAACTACTAGAAATTCATTAAGGTAAACCCAACCATAGCATTAACACATCAAATGCCCTTTATCCCATACGTAAACATTCCCCTTACTCGGGTGTAAGCTTCTGTCACTCTAGACACCCACTATAAGCGAATCATAAACATATTGCAACACCCCACAACGGGGATCCCACACGCTTGCGCGACACGGCGGGCACCATAGGACAGCACCAAAATAGAACATACATCTCAAACCAATCACGATCATCAATCAACCCATAGGACAAAAGAAATCTACTCAAACATCATAGGATTGCCACACATCACTGGATAATAATATATAGCATTAACCACCATGTTTAAGTAGAGATTACAGCGGGGAGAAGAGGTTTTACATTGCTGCATAGAGGGGGAGAGAGTTGGTGGTGACGGCAGCGAAGTTGTTGGTGTAGACCGCCGTCACGATGGATGCCCCGGCAGCGCTCCGACGCCACCGGGAGAGAGGGGGAGAGAGCCCCCTCCTTATTCTTCTTCCTTGGTATCCTCCCTAGGTGGAAGGAGGGTTTCCCCTCTGGTCCATGGCCGCCATGGGTCCCGGAGGGAAGGAGCCCCTCCGAGATTGGATCTCTCTCTCTCTGTTTCTCTTCTGTTTTCGTGACTGGTTTCTGCCCCCTTCACCATTTCTTAAATATCCGGAGATCCGTAACTCCGATCGGGCTGAAATTTTGAGGGGATTTTTATCGCGAAAATATTTTCTTGCGACAGAAGGAGAGCTCCAACCGACTTAAGGTGGAGGCACAAACCATCAGGCCGCGCCCAGTTGGCTTGTGCCTCCCTCGGGCACCGTCTTGCGTTGATTCCGACTCCCAAAATTCACATATATTCCAAAAAAATCTCCGCAATTTTTTATCGTGTTTGGACTTCGTTTTATATGGAATTTCTACGAAACAAAAAACACACAAAAAACAGGAACTGGCACTGGGCACTGGATAAGTAAGTTAGTCCCAAAAATAATATAAAATGTTGCCAAAAGTATATGAAAGTTGTAGAATATTGGCATGAAGCAATCAAAAATTATAGATACGACGGAGACGTATCATCATCCTGGACACATATCTAAGCAATGCCCCAACAAGAAGCCATATGCATTGCGCCCCAATGCATCGAACCAAGGTCAAGACCATGGAGCGCCACCGAGGAACCAAGCTCCACGCAACCAGCCCAACAATGGCCAGGGTCGTGTGAACCACGTCACCATAGAGGAAGCCCAGGATGACCCGGACATCATACTGGGTACGTTCCTTGTTAACTCAACCCTAGCAACCGTACTGTTTGATTGTGGAGCTTCACATTCTTTTGTTACCCAAAAGTTTGCCATAGAGAGTGGTATGAAGCCTACACCCGTGAATAGCCCCATGTTGTTGCAAACCCCGGGATCGCAGTTGAGAACCAAGATAGGGTGTAGAGGAGTTGAGATTAACATCAATGGGGTAGACTTCCTAGCAGACCTCATAGTTTTGGATTCGCAAGTCTTGGATGTGATCCTTGGCATGAATTGGTTGACCAAGCACCAAGGCTTGCTAGATTGCGCCAAGCGCACCGTTACCATGACCAACAGCCAAGGAGTTGAAGTCAAGCCCCAACCCTTCGTCCACTCAAGCCCCTCAGGTCAATTGCCTGTCAGGGACTGAGTTGGACCAAGTGCCAGTGGTATGTGAATACCCAGATGTCTTTCCTGATGAGTTGCCCGGAATGCCTCATGACCATGACATTGAGTTCATTATTGAGCTAATGCCCAGAGCAGGGCCCATCTATAAGAAGCCCTATAGAATGGGATCCGAAGAGTTGGCTGAATTGAAGAAGCAACTAGCTGAGCAGCTCAGAAAAGGATTTATCCTCCCTAGTGTTTCTCCTTGGGGATCACCTGTTCTGTTTGTGGAAAAAAGGATGGCACTATTCGACTTTGTGTCGATTATCGATCTCTCAATGAAGTCACAATCAAGAACAAGTACCCAGCCACCAAGATTGAAGACCTGTTCGATCAGCTGAATGGAGCCAAGGTGTTATCCAAGATTGACCTTAGGTCTGGGTACTACCAACTGAAGATCATACCCAAGACATTCTGAAGACGGCGTTTGTAACCCGGTATGGCCTGTATGAGTACACGGTCATGTCATTTGGGTTAACCAATGCCCCTGCCTACTTCATGTATCTCATGAACAAAGTTTTCATGGAGTACTTGGACAAGTTTGTTGTCGTCTTCATTGATGACATACTCATCTTTTCCAAGTCTGAAGAAGAGCATGAGCAACACTTGAGGATGGTCCTAGATAAGCTTCAAGAGCACCAGCTTTATGCCAAATTCAGCAAGTGTGAATTCTGGCTGCACGAAGTTGGATTCTTGGGTCATGTGTTGACTACAAAAGGATTGTTAGTGGATCCTGCCAAGATTGAAGCCGTGACTGAATGGCAATCCCCAAGCAATGTGAAGGAAGTCAAAAGCTTCCTTAGACACGTGGGATACTACAGTATGTTCGTTGAAGGATTCTCAAGCATTGCCCGACCCATGACTCAGCTCTTGAAGAAGGACAAAAAGTTCGAATGGAGGCCGAAGTGCGAAGAAAGCTTCCAGGAACTCAAGAAGAGATTAACTACATCCCCAGTTTTGGCCAGCCCCGATATTCACAAGGAGTTTGTGATATATTGTGATGCATCAAGAATCGGGCTTGGAAATGTTCTGATGTAGGAAGGCAGGGTCGTGGCATATGTATCCAGACAGCTACGCCCTCACGAAGCAAACTACGCTACTCATGATCTTGAGTTGGTAGCTGTAGTTCATGCCCTGAAGACATGGCGACATTACCTTCTAGGGAAGTGATGTGAGATATACACAGACCACAAGAGTTTGAAGTATATTTTCACTCAAAAGGAATTGAACATGAGGCAGCGAACATGGTTGGAGTTGAGCATGGATTATGATCTCAGTGTTCAATACCAGCCTGGAAAGGCTAATGTGGTAGCAGATGCCCTAAGTCGAAAGGCTTGTTCCTTGAATACTATGATTAAGGAAAGGCTACCTCCCTTGTACGAAGAGCTTGAAAGCTTTGGCTTGGAACTAGTTGCACCTAGATTCCTGGCCAACCTCAAAGCAAAGCCTACCTTGATGGATGATATTAAGGAAGCCCAGAAGGGACATGAGACTATTGAAGGCATCAATTGGAAGACCAAGGCAGGCAAGGCCCCAGGATTCTCAGTGGATGATCAAGGAGTCGTATGGTTTGGGAATCGCATTTGCGTACCCAACAAAGTTGAGATCAAGAATTTGATCTTGCAAGAAGCCCATGTCACTCCGTATTCCATCCATCCCAGAGGAACCAAGATGTACCAAGACCTCAAAGCAAGGTTTTGGTGGCATGTCTTGAAGAGAGAAATAACCACATTTGTCGCTAAGTGTGACATATGCCAGAGGGTCAAAGCAGAGCATCAGCGACCCACTGGATTGTTACAACCTCTCAAAGTGCCTGAATGGAAGTGGGACAAGTCGGGATGGACTTCATCACCGGGTTGCCCAGGTCAAGCAAATGACATGATTCCATTTGAGTCATTGTTGATCACCTGACCAAAGTAGCCCACTTCATTCCCGTCAAGACCACCTACGACGGACACAAGCTAGCCAGTCTTTACATCGAGCGTATTGTGAGCCTCCACGGAGTTCCAAAGGAGATTGTGTCAGACCGAGGTACTCAGTTTACCTCGAGGTTTTGGAAGAAGTTTCAAGAAGCTATGGGGACCAAGCTATCCTTCAGCACCGCATTTCACCCACAGACCGGAGGCCAGACGGAATGAGTAAACCAGATACTTGAGGATATGCTCCGTGCTTGTGTTCTGGCATATGGAGCCAAATGGGAAGATTGTTTACCCTTTGCCGAGTTCTCCTACAACAACAACTATCAGTCCAGTCTTCAGATGGCACCGTTTGAGGTGTTGTATGGATGCAAGTGCCGCACTCCCCTCAACTGGTCAGAAACCGGAGAAGGACTAATCTTTGGACCAAAAATTCTCTGTGAAGCAAAAGAGCAAGTTCAACTAGTCAGAGAGCGTCTGGAGACCGCCAAGTCAAGACAGAAGAGCTACGCCGACTCACACCGCCGAGAAGTGAACTTCTACGTCAGGGACCATGTTTATCTCCGAGTCACGCCTCTCAAAGGAACCAAGCGTTTCCATGTCAAGGGAAAGCTTGCACCAAGATATATCGGCCCCTTCAAGATCACCACAAAATGAGGAGAAGTTGCTTACCAGTTGGAGTTACCTTCCGAGCTATCCTATGTGCACAACGTTTTCCACATGTCACAACTCTGGAAGTGTCTCCAAGTTCCCAACCGCCCCGACCTCTACAAGGACATCGATCATCAAGCCATCGATCTTCAACTAGACCTCACTTATCGCGAGAGACTAATTCGTATCTTGGATGAAGCCGAGCGTTGCTCCCTAAGCCGTACCATCAAGTATTTCAAGGTCCAATGGAGCAACCACACTAAAGCAGAAGCAACCTGGGAGTGTGAAGACTATCTTAGATCAGAGTTCCCTTATCTCTTTAGCGCCTAGCCTAGGAATCTCGGGGATGAGATTCTTGTAATGGGGGTAGGTCTATCACACCCTATGTTTTGTGCCACTTTGCTATGATTATTATTTTAAAAATTTGGACCAATACTAACTTTTCTTGTGCATATGAATGCTTGAGTTGATTGCTATTTGCTTGTTTCTGCTTAATTCACAAAAATCCTCCTGCTCCCAAACTCATCTCCTTGATTAAAATCCTTGCCCAATGATCATGCCATGTGTTTAGGACATAAAACTATTTTTAAAAAATTTATTTTGGCCAAAAGGAAATATTTAATTTAGGTTTTTAGAAACCCCTGAATTGAGGTTTGCACTACAAGTCCTCAAATTAGGGTAAATGTTTTCCCCCAAAGATTTTATTTGAAACCTACTATATATAAGACTTCCCAAAACCACAAAATATTATTTTTAAAGGTTATTTTCATATTTTATTTAAAGGATTTTTCTTAAGGCCAGAAATGGTCTTTTATAGGGAAAAATTGTTTTACTGTTTCCAAAATATTTGAGAGAATTTAGGGAAACTCAGTGGACATATATTTCCCATATATATGAGTTTCAAGATATGGTCATGTTCAAAATATTGGACAAAACCCTCAAAAACCCTTTCTATATATTTCAAGTATTTGAAATATTTCTATAAGAAATATTGTCAAATAAATGGAGGAAAATTCCAGCATCTCGCATATGGCATATGTGATGATCTTGCCAAGCTATATCTCAATCTCAATATTTTGGGTTCACCAAAATGCCCCCAAACCCTCTCTGTCCAGACTCAAATTTTTGAGCAACTTTACATTGTCAAGTTTCTCCATTTCATCTCAAATTTTGTGGGCATGCTCTAATCCCCAAATGATGACACTACACCAAGTAGTGCATCAAGGAGAATAGATTAGCAAGGCTAGATCTAAGAAGTCATGATTCTGTTGATTTCTAGGGTTTATAAAGTTTGCATTGGCAACTTTCTTCAAATGAGCCCAACCTTAGTGATCAACCTAATTTGTATCTACCATTTGATCCTGTTAAATCTCATGGCAAGTTGAGTCTTTTAACTTGCCCAGAGCAGCATCAAACACCTTCTGGTGATTTGGTAAAACCCTTGTCTTGACCCCTTCCACTATTCTCCTTCGCTTCAAAATTTTACCACATCTTGTCCTAATGACCTTCTACCTCCAGTAACTTTCCCCTGGCCTCTGCTCAATCATTGATGGGGTAAAACCCCCCATATACCTCTCTGGACAATCAAAACAACACCATTTCTACCTTTCCTCCTTCTTACCCTACCTTCCCTTAGACCCTAAGCTACAAGAGCATCTCTTGTACCCCGGAGAGCTAGTGGACAAGTTGGGACACATCCAGGGCACGCATGGCATGCCATGGCATGCCAAAGATGTGCTCTGGAGCGCGCTACAGTGCCTAGCCTTACTATAGCCGGGGCATCCCGAGGCCCTCGACAGCCTAGGGATGCCGGGACGTGTCCCTCGAGGCCGCCTCGACGTCCGCGACACGTCAACTGGTCGGCCCCCTCCTCTCTCTTCCTCTCTCTCCCTCTCCCGCGCATGCCCGAGCGCCGCCGACTCGGCCAACGGTCGGCCTCACACGTGCGACGCCCCTGGCACCTCCCCGCTCTCCCTCTCTCTTCTCCTAGTCGTGGACAACACCCACAAACTCCCTAGACACTCCCCCACGAGCTCCCGTGGCCTCCAGCGACGGCAGCAACCTCGCCGGCGCACGGGCCTACGGTGCACCTCGCCCCTCCTATTAAAGGGCCTCCCCGAGCCCTCTATTCCCTTTGGAGTCCCTCTCCCCCTCCTAATCACATGCCCGCACCACGAGCTAAACCCCAGAGGGCCCTGAGTTCGAGATCGAGCCCGAGCTCCGTCGCGTCGGACCTCCGGTGATCTCTGGGTACAACCCCTCTCCAGTGCTCATTTCTTTCCCTCTGGTCCTCCCTTAATCTCCTGATGTGGATCCATCCATCTCCCGCTCTGTTTGCAGCCTAGGACGTCGACGGCATCCTCTTCCTGAAGCCCTCCACCGCGGCTTCCTCGTCGCTGGCGAACCAGGGCTCCCCGACGCCCCCTCCTCCACCACCCGAACGACGGATCGACGCTGGTTCCATTTCCGTCAACCTCGAGCCCTGACGTGCCCTCTATCGCCGCCGGTGAGCCTGCGCGCCTCTCTGGTCGCGAGGTTGAAGATGACAGGTGGGGCCTGCCTCCCTCCCCTCTTTGTTGCTGACGGCCGGGCCTGCCAGTCAAGTTTGAACGCGGGCGCCGCGCAAGCCGGTTCACCCTAGGCTGGATTGGCTCTGGGCCGGCCCAGCTATGCGACATTCTGGCCCGTGGCCAACAATCCCCTTTTTCTTTTATTTTTCTGGTAGTTTTTGCAAATATTCCTCAGATCAAAATAATTGTCCAAATCCAAATATTCCCATTCCTAAATTCTCAGAATAATCCAAGCTATTGAATGGTATGACTTTCATGCATGTCCAAAAATATTTTCGGTACTGTTTTTATTTAAAAACCTATTGAAAGTATTTAAAACTACTATTAAATTGCTTTTCACTGGTTTGGGTACTCCAAATCCCAAAACTAATAATTTTTGGTATTTTTAATTTTCACCCTAGTATTTTACAAAAGTGAGTTGATATTTTTAGGAGTGATGTATTTTCCCTGTTTTTGCCGTGGTCTTATTTTTACCAGTTATATTGCGACGATAGATTAAGTGGTTGACGAAGATGTTGGACCAGAAGCTTTCGAAGACCCCGAGGACTTTGTTGAGCCAGGCATGCAACCCCTTGACCATGTCTATGAAACCTTTTATGCATGGCATATAGAACTTCATTTCTGTTGCATTGATCATGATGAAATGGTGACCACTTTGGTGGGTTGCCTTTGTTACTTTCGTCGTTGATACTTGCACTACCATGACTCTACCTTCCGTATAGAGTTGTGTGGGTGGGAAGTAGGTAGTATGCTAAAGTAGTTGCTACACATATGGAACGGGTATATGCATGCTGATGGAAACAAAAGTGTTTTTTCAAAGACTTTTTGAAATCCCCATCGGGTGCCACTGATGCCCGAGGGAGAAGTGGTGCTAGGTAGCCACTTGATAAAGAAGTGGTGTATCGAGGCAAGTCATGTCTGTGTTTTCAAAAACGGAGAGATTTAAGATCTGCTGACCGTCCAAACCTTACATGTGCGACCATGATACCCCTTATGGGACGTGGCCTTGTTGATTACTTTGGTCGATGCTAGCAGAGAGCCCGCATTAGTAGTGGCGGGAGTCGCGTGGTCACTCTCGATACGGGGTCGTGCCCGAATGGACGACTATGGATTTTTTTACAGACACTGGGCACACCATTACGTACCCTCATGGATGGTACGTCTTATTTACATCATGAGGGATGGTACCAACGAGTGAACTCTTTGTTTAGTATTTTCAAAGGAAAGGCATTGTTCGAGTTCTTACCTCGGGTACCTAAGGTACCATGGGTCATGGATGACACGGAAGTTCCCCGAGTCTTGTGGGTAAAGCGCGCAAACTCTGCAGAGTGTAAAACTATTCGAATAGCCATGTCCACGATCATGGACAGTTGGTGTTCCTGCTTAAACTACGTCCGATGTTTTCATGAAATTTGGTGTGTGTGTGGGGAGAAAATACTTGAGTTGAGTAGGATGACTTGATGTGATGATTGACCATGAGATGTTCAACCTTTATTTATATTGATATCTGTAACCTGTTCATATGGATATATGCAACCTTGATACGTCTCCAACGTATCTATAATTTTTGATTGTTCCATGCTATTATATTATCTGTTTTGAATGTTTTATATGCATTAATATGCTATTTTATATTATTTTTGGGACTAACCTATTAATCTAGAGCCTAGTGCCAGTTTCTGTTTTTTCCTTGTTTTTGAGTATTGCAGATAATGAATATTAAACGGAGTCCAAATGGAATAAAATCTTCGGAATGATTTTTCTTGGACCAGAAGAAACCCAGCAGACTTGGAGATGAAGGCAGGAGACCTGCCGTGGAGTCACAAGCCACCAGGGCGCGGCCTAGGGGGAGGGGGGGCGCTCCCCTGGCTTGTGGCCCCACGACAGCCTTCCTAACCCTATTCTTCGGCCTATAAATTCCCAAATATTCCCTGGATACCAAAAAGAGCCACAAAAATACTTTTCCGCCGCCGGAAGCCTCTGTTCCCGTGAGATCCAATCTTGGAGCCTTTTCCGGTAATCTGCCGGAGGGGGATTCGATCACGGAGGGCATCTACATGAACTCCATTGCCCCTCCGATGATGCGTGAGTAGTTTACCACAGACCTTCGGGTCCATAGCTAGTAGCTAGATGGCTTCTTCTCTCTCTTTGTTCTTCAATACCATGTTCTTCATGATCTTTATGGAGATCTATCCGATGTAATACTCTTTTGCGGTGTGTTTGTCGAGATCCGATGAATTGTGGGTTTATGATCAGCTTATCTATGAATATTATTTGAATCTTCTCTGAATTCTTATATGCATGATTTCATATCTTTGCAAGTCTCTTCGAGTTATTGGTTTGGTTTGGCCAACTAGATTGGTAATTCTTGCAATGGGAGAAGTGCTTAGTTTTGGGTTCAATCTTGCGGTGTCCTCACCCAGTGACAAAGTAGGGGTAGCGAGGCACGTATTTGTATTGTTGCCATCGAGGATAAAAAGATGGGGTTTTCATCATATTGCTTGAGTTTATCCCTCTACATCATGTCATCTTACCTAATGCGTTGCTCTGTTCTTCATGAACTTAATACTCTAGATGCAGGCAGGAGTCGGTCGATGTGTGGAGTAATAGTAGTAGATGCAGAATCGTTTCGGTCTACTTGACACGGACGTGATGCCTATATGCATAATCATTGCCTTGGATATCGTCATAATTATTCGCTTTTCTATCAATTGCTCGACAGTAATTTGTTCACCCACCGTATTATTTTCCTTCATGAGAGAAGCCTCTAGTGAAACCTATGGCCCCCGGGTCTATTTTGCATATTATATTTTCAGATCTATAAACCAAAAATACCAAAAATACCTCGCTGCATTATTTTTACTTTTGTTTTACTTTACGATCTAGCAATCTTTTATATCTATCTCTATCAGATCTCATCCTTGCAAATAACCGTGAAGGGATTGACAACCCCTTTATAGCGTTGGGTGCAAGTGTTTGATTATTTGTTTAGGTACATCTATTGGGGACTTGCTTGTATCTCCTACTGGATTGATACCTTAGTTCTCAACAAGTGAGGGAAATACTTATCTACTTCGCTGCATCACCCTTTCCTCTTCAAGGGAAAACCAACGCATGCTCAAGAAGTAGCAAACCTCATGATGCATGCTTACGAGTTGATAGGACATGTCTTTGCACTCAAAATTAGCTTTCTTTAAAAGTACCTACTTAGTGCTATATCATGCATTGTTGTACCTTGGTCCAAACATGGCTTGCTTGCGAGTACATTCAAAGTACTCATTGGCTTGCCACTGGTTATTTAATTGGCCAGGCATGGAAGAACATGAATATGGTGAAGAGTACCTTGATGATGAACATGCGAATTAGGACGCTTCCCACTCAGAACGCCTGTAGGGTTAAGGCAGATGGCATGGGTTCACGCTATCTTTCAAGATTTCCACTGCGAGTTGGTGTTTGATGTTTGGCCTTCATGGCCCTATCTATGTAAGACTTGACCATAATGGTCATAATTTCTGTAAGACGGTATGTATGGATGTAAGACTCTTGTTATTCAACTTCTATGTGTTTAGTGAGCATTGATCTCTGGGATCACTGTACACATGCATTCGGTGATCACGACTTATGAGTCGGGGTCCCCACAGAGCTGGTATCAGTGCCATCCTGACTGTAGGAAGCCTTAGATAGCATGGACATTAGTTAGGATAAAACCCTTTTTAAAAACTATACCTAGTACCGATGCCTAGGTGTTTCTGCACTTCCTATCTCTTCTAGTCTCATTTCAAACCTTACTGACGCCCCCTCCCCTTAAACCTTTGTAGATGGACGTCGCACCCAAGGACCTCCTAGCATCCGGCTTTCCCGTACTCCTTGAGGATAGCTTGGAGAAGTGCCAATTTCGCCGACCACCCGTTTTCCTCTACCACGAGCACTGGGTCGATGACACCACGAAGGAGTACCATGTTGATGTGGTCGTGATGGCAAACGACTCCCTGATGAGTTGGTTCTTTGAAGGACCACAGATGGAGACCCTGGTGATCGCAGTTGAGACGGCTGCACGGAAGGCACTTATTCACCTTCGAGACATCATACCAGAGATGGCTGACGAGCCAACTACTCGCCACCTAGCTTTTAGGAAGGATGATATTGGCGAGAGTTGGACATTGGTCCCATCCAAGGTGGGTGGAACACCACTCAGGTTCCAGACCTACTCCAACCTCTCCGCCGACAGTCTGACTCACATCCTGATTAAGGAGTCTGTGAAGCTCCACAAGGAACTTCACCACACCTGAGAGCTACTTCGTCAAGCCAAGGTGAAGCCAGATAGGATCAAGAAGGATGGAGCCCCCGAGGGATGACCAGCTACCGCTTACAGAGGAGGAGTACCCCCAGACAGAGATGCCCCCGCTCAGGGAACATCTCAGCGTTGTCGCATGAGTGTGAAGGAGTACTGTGCGCTCTTCACTGACCTACCGGCGAAGCGTTGTCGGGATGAACCTCCTCGTTCTCCGACCCCCTCGATCGGAGACAACACCCATAGGGATGATGACAAGGAGGAAGACCTGGAGGAGCATGAGTACGAGACCGATCACTCCACCACTTGAGTCCGAGAACCCCTAGGGTAGGACAAGTCATGTATCCCTCATGCGAAGACGAGTCTGTGTAATGGTTTGATACATCTCCAACGTATCTATAATTTTTTCTTGTTCCATGCTGTTATATTATCATTCTTGGATGTTTTACAATCATTTTATAGCAACTTTATATCATTTTTGGGACTAACCTATTGACATAGTGCCAAAGAGCCAGTTGCTGTTTTTGCTTGTTTTTTACTTCGCAGAATATCAGTACCAAACGGAGTCCAATCGCGATGAAACTTTTTGGAGATTTTTTCTGGACCAGAAGACACCCAGTGGGCCAAAGAAGTGCCAGGAAGGTGGGATGTGAAGAGCACAACCCACCAGGGTGCGCCAGGGGGCCCCCGGTGCGCCCTGATGGGTTGTGCCCTCCACGGGGCCCCCTCCACCGCCTCTGATGCCTACAAATTCCCAAATATTCAGAAAACCCTAGGGGAGTCGACGAAACACAATTCCAGCCACCGCAAGTTCCAGAACTCGAGATCCAATCTAAACACCATCACAGAGGGGTTCATCTTCTTCATAGGTGCCTCTCCGATGATGCGTGAGTAGTCCACCATAGACATACATGTCCGTAGGCAGTAGCTAAATGGCTTCCTCTCTCTCTTATGATTCTCAATACAATGGTCTCTTGGAGATCTATTTGATGTAAACTTTTGCGGTGTGTTTGTTGGGATCCGATGAATTTTGAGTTCATGATCAGTTTCTATCCATGAATATTATTTGAGTCTTCTTTGATCTCTTATATGCATGATTACTTATAGCTTCATATTTCTTCTTCGAATCTTTGGTTTAGTTAGGCCGACTAGATCGATTTTTCTTGCCATGGGAAGAGGTGCTTTGTGATGGGTTTGATCTTGCGGTGTCCTTTCCCAGTGATAGAAGGGGCAGCAAGGCACGCATGTATCGTTGCCATTAAGGATAACAAGATGGGGTCTATTCCTACATGAATAGATCTTGTCTACATCATGTCATCGTTCTTATTGCATTACTCCATTTTTCCATGAACTTATACACTAGATGCATGCTGGATAGCGGTCGATGTGTGGAGTAATAGTGGTAGATGCAGGCAGGAGTCAGTCTACCTATCTTGGACGTGATGCCTATATAATGATCATCGCCTTGGATATCGTCATGATTATTTGATCTTCTATTAATTGCCCAATAATAATTTGTTCACCCACCGTGCGCTATATTCATGAGAGAAACCACTAGTGAATCCTACGACCCCCGGGTCTACTTTTCCAACATATTGCTTTCCGATCTATCTTTTTGCCTCTTTGTTATCAGATCTACAAAACCAAAAACCCAAAAATATATTGCTGCACTTTTTATTTGCCCTTTCTATTTTGTGTTCTTGAGAGATCTATCTCTCCTATCTATCACTACCTAATCTATCTTTTTTACCGTAGAGAGATTGACAACCTCTCTTTCGCGTCGGGTTGCAAGTATTTGTTATTTGTGTGCAGGTGCTGCTTATTGGGTGGTGGTGATCCTCCTACTGGTTCGATAACCTTGGTTTCATAACTGAGGGAAATACTTACCATCGCTGTGCTGCATCAGCCCTTCCTCTTTGGGGAAATACCGACGCAGTCTCAAGCCACGTCAAAGGAATTTCTGGCGCCGTTGCTGGGGAGGAAGCGGTCTCTTCTACGTGCCAATCTCAGGCGCCGAGGAGACTCCAGCATCTTCTACCAGGTTCCTAATCACAAATTTGCCATCTCCTTGCAATTACATTATTTGCCATTTGCCTCTCGTTTTCCTCTCCCCCACTTCACCAATTTGCCGTTTTATTCGCCCTCTTTTTCGGTTGCCTTTTTTTTCTCGTCAGATCTCTTGCCTTGTCATTATGGCTAGTTCTTCCTTTATTGCATGTACTCCCGATAACGAGGTTCTTAATTTTAAGCAAAGGGGAGGGGAGAACCTAAAAGATGCTTGGTATAGGATTTGCAATGCTCATAATAGATCTATCCATAAGCAATCTACCATTGTTCTTCTTCGTAGTTTTTATGTTGGTATCACCACTTGGTATAGATTCGTCCTTGATACGATTACCGGTGGGAATTTCTTGATGTGTCCATCTTTGGATGCTTTAAAAGCTATGGGAAGTTTAGTGGGATCACCACCTCTTATGATCAATGAAACAACTTTAACTCTTGAACACGTTATGGAGAGATTAGATGCAATTGAAAAGAAGATGATTACCAAGGAACATCTTGAAAATTTGGATAAGAAAATGCATGATCTTGCTAATAAAATTGGGGCTAAGGCGGGAGATGCTTTTAAATTGTTAAAGGAAAAGAAACCCGTAGTTAACAAAAGGGTAGAAGAGAGCCCATACCGGATTGATAAGTTAGAAGAAATCTTTAGTAACTTGGGTTCGACTTTTTCTTCTGTTAAAACTATTGAAAAAACTCCCGTAAAAATTGGCAAGACCACACAAGTCACTAAGAACAAAGTCGTTACACCTAGTGGTCACAAGGGAGATCTTAAAATGATTAGTATTCATCCAGACTTTGTTGAAATCATAAGAGATCCTATTTACAAAAATGAATTCTTTGGTCTTCTTCCTAGGAGTGTTGTCATCGGGAGTATGCATGCTAAATCCTTGAAAAAATCTAGTTGCGTGATTGAGGAATTGAAAACCAAAGATGACAATACTTGAATCTATGCGTTATGCCTAGCTAGGGGCGTAAAACGATAGCGCTTGTTGGGAGGCAACCCAATGAATAAATAAATTTTTTCCTTTTCCTTTCTGTTTTTGAGTGTTGACACAATTATGCCTCTGTTATGATTGTGTTTTTATGGTTTATTTAGTGTTTGTGCCAAATAGAGCCTTTAGGATGATTCATAAGATGAGTAGAAGCGATGCCGAATCTGAAACAGAAACTTTACAACAACAACAACAACAAAGCCTTTAGTCCCAAACAAGTTGGGGTAGGCTAGAGGTGAAACCCATAAGATCTCGCGACCAACTCATGGTTCTGGCACATGGATAGCAAGCTTCCACGCACCCCTATCCATGGCTAGTTCTTTGGTGATGCTCCAATCCTTCAGGTCTCTCTTTACGGACTCTTCCCATGTCAAGTTCGGTCTACCCCGGCCTCTTTTGACATTATCAGCACGCTTTAGCCGTCCGCTATGTACTAGGGCTTCTGGAGGCCTGCGCTGAATATGTCCAAACCATCTCAGATGATGTTGGACAAGCTTCTCTTCAATTGGCACTACCCCAACTCTATCTCGTATATCATCATTCCGGATTCGGTCCTTCCTTGTGTGGCCACACATCCATCTCAACATGCGCATCTCCGCCACACCTAACTGTTGCACATGTCGCCTTTTAGTCGGCCAACACTCAGCGCCATACAACATTGCGGGTCGAACCGCCATCCTATAGAACTTGCCTTTTAGCTTTTATGGCACCCTCTTGTCACAGAGAATGCTAGAAGCTTGGCGCCACTTCATCCATCCGGCTTTAATTCGATGGTTCACATCTTCATCGATATCCCCATCCTTCTGCAACATTGACCCCAAATATCGAAAGGTGTCCTTCTGCGGCACCACCTGCCCATCAAGGCTAACATCCTCCTCCTCCTCGTGCCTAGTAGTACCAAAAGCGCACCTCATGTACTCGGTTTTAGTCCTACTAAGTCTAAAACCTTTCGATTCCAAAGTTTGCCTCCATAACTCCAACTTCCTGTTGACCCCCGGCCCGTCCGACTCTCATCGACTAGCACCACATCGTCCGCAAAGAGCATACACCATGGGATATCTCCTTGTATATCCCTTGTGACCTCATCCATCACCAAGGCAAAAAGATAAGGGCTCAAAGCTGACCCTTGATGCAGTCCTATCTTAATTGGGAAGTCATCAGTGTCGCCATCACTTGTTCGAACACTTGTCACAACATTATCGTACATGTCCTTGATGAGGGTAATGTACTTTGCTGGGACTTTGTGTTTCTCCAAGGCCCACCACATAACATTCCGCGGTATCTTATCATAGGCCTTCTCCAAGTCAATGAACACCATATGCAGGTCCTTCTTTTGCTCCCTATATCTCTCCATAAGTTGTCATACAAGGAAAATGGCTTCCATGGTCGACCTCCCAGGCATGAAACCAAAATGATTTTTGGTCACGCTTGTCATTCTTCTTAAGCGGTGCTCAATGACTCTCTCCCATAGCTTCATTGTATGGCTCATCAGTTTAATTCCACGGTAATTAGTACAACTCTGAAGATCCCCCTTGTTCTTGGAGATTGGTACTAATATACTCCGTCTCCATTCTTCTGGCATCTTGTTTGCCCGAAAAATGAGGTTGAAAAGTTTGGTTAGCCATACTATCGCTATGTCCCCGAGGCCTCTCCACACCTCAATGGGGATACAATCAGGGCCCATCGCCTTGCCTCCTTTCATCCTCTTTAAAGCCTCCTTGACCCCCGACTCATGGATTCGCCACACAAAACGCCTGCTAGCATCATCAAAGGAGTCGTCCAGTTCAATGGTAGAGCTCTCACTCTCCCCATTGAACAGCTTGTCAAAGTACTCCCGCCATCTATGCTTAATCTCCTCGTTCTTCACCAGGAGTTGATTTGCTCCGTCCTTGATGCACTTGATTTGGTCAACATCCCTCATCTTCCTCTCTCGGATGTTGGCCATCTTATAGATGTCCCTTTCGCCTTCCTTCGTGTCTAACCGTTGGTAGAGGTCCTCATACGCCCGGCCCCTTGCTTCACTCACAGCTCGCTTTGCGGCCTTCTTTGCCATCTTGTACTTCTCTATGTTGTCTGCACTCCTATCCAGATATAGGCGCCTGAAACACTCTTTCTTCTCCTTAATTGCCTTCTGGACATCATCGTTTCACCACCAGGTATCTTTAGCTTCTCTTCTACTTCCCCTGGACACTCCAAACTCCTCTGAGGCCACCTTACGAATGCAAGTCGCCATCTTCATCCACAAGTTATCTACATCACCTCCTTCCTCCCAAGGGCCCTCCTTAATGACCCTCTCCTTGAACGCCTGAGCTACCTCCCCCTTGAGCTTCCACCACTTCGTTCTAGCGACTTTGGCACGCTTGTCCCGCTGGACACGAATCCGAAAGCGGAGGTCAGCAACCACAAGCTTATGCTGAAACATAAACTTTGCATCCAGTATATGAATTTTAGTTTTTTACTGGAATGTGATCTTGAGATAAAATTTTAACATAGTATTTCTATAAAAATTCTTTACGTTGTCCTAATTTTTCAGAATTTTTAGAGTTACAGAAGTATGGTTAGAGTACAGATTACTACAGACTATTTTGTTTAAGACAAATTCTGTTTTCGTTGCATTGTGTGCTTGTTTTGATGGATCTATGGGTTATATTGAAGGGTATGATCCATGGTAAAGTTAAAATACAGTAGGTATAATGCAATAATAAAATATGAATGGGTTTTCAACAGCACCTAAATTAGTGATTTGCTTTATTATACTAACGGATCTCACGAAGATTTTGTTGAGTTGTGTGATTGAAGTTTTCAAGTTTTGGGTGAGATCACGATGCATGAAGGAATAAGGAGTGAAAAGAGCCTAAGCTTAGGGATGCTACAGCACCCCCAAGATATATCCAAAGAGAAACAAGCAACTAAGCTTGGGGATGCCCCCGAGTGGCATCCCCTCTTTCTTCTAACGACCATCGGTATTTTACTTGGAGCTATATTTTTATTCGTCACATATCATGAGTTTTGCTTGGAGCGTCTTGTATCATTTGAGTCTTTGCTTGATTTGTTTGTTAGTTTGTCACTTGTATCCTTGCTGGACACACCTATTTGGGAGAGCCAAAATTATGCTATGATTTGTTAGAATTGCTCTATGTGCTTCACTTAAACTTTTTGAGCTATAGAATTGCTCTAGTGCTTCACTTATATCTTTTTGAGCATGGTGTGCTTGGATTTTTTTTGTATAAATACTCTCATGCTTCACTTAGATTAATTTGAGAGTTAGTAAATTTTGAAGAAATCCTCTCATGCTTCACTTATACTATTTGAAAGATGAAAACTCTATGCTCGTGTGCTTCACTTAAATTTGTTTGAGCTCGTCAAAAGCAATGGCAATATATGAAACTAGTCTGAAAGTGATAGATATCCAAGGAGGATATAATTAAAACTTTCATGAAGATCATTGGACAAATTAAACTTGATTCCTTCTAATAGTTTTGAAACATGATGATAGTAATATGTGAGTCATGTTAGTGAGTAATTATGCTTTAGTAGGAATATTGGTGTTAAGGTTTGTGATTCCCTATGCATGCACGAAAGTCAATAGTTATGCAATGAAGTTATATCCTCTTATGGTGCATTATTTGGTGTTAGTTATGCTCAATGCTCGCTTATGTGAATTTTCATTTCTTGGTTTGGTTGCTTCTCAATCTATTTGCTAGCCTCCATTTGTACTAAGTAGAAATACTACTTGTGCATCCAAAATCCTTAAACCAAGTTTTGCCTTATGAGTCCACCATACCTACCTATATGCGGTATTTCCGTGCTGTTCCAAGCAAATTTGTATGTGCCATCTCTAAATTTTCAAAATAAATTTCTTTTTGTGTGTGCTCGTACCGCTCATGAAACGGTGGGGAGTGTCCAATATTTTTTCATGCTAGATGTGTTATTCTCAAGATGAGTGTTTATTCACTTGTCATTGCATGAGAGTGCGGAGGTAATATGGATGCCCATTCCCGAAATGAAAAAGAAAATAAAAAATATTTACTTTTTGTTGTCATATAATAAATTCCTTGGAAAGTGTTGGTATGGAAGGCAACCGTGGATACGGCCCGCCATGGAAAGTAAAAGTTTGGTGGAAAAAGGAATAAAATTTATTTTCTGTTTGGGAACCGCCTATGATATATCTAGCATGGAAAGTATTGTGAACTACTTTGTCGTTTTCGTTGATAGGAAAAGCATGCCACCCAAAATATTTTTCTCTCTCAATCTAAAACTCTGTGCTCTGGCACCTCTACAAATCCCTACTTCCCTCTGCGAAGGACCTATCTATTTACTTTATGCAGTTTTTATTTTTACTTTGAGTCTCCATCTTCTCTTATAAAGAACCAACTAGGGGGCACTATGATCGTACTTGAGCATTGGGCATAGCTAATATTTGAGTGTGTCTCATGAATGGATCAATGATTGAGCATGATGGGCTAGGGATAACTTTCTTTAGTGTTGATATTTTGAAAGACATGGTTGCTTGTTGGCATGCTTGAGTATTGAAGTCATTATGTTAAAACTAGGCTATTGCTTTCAGTCATTTACAAGTCCAAATGTCCATGCTATACAAAAGAAAAGAATATGAGATGAACATGTTAGGCAGCATTCCACATCAAAAATTCTGTTTTTATCATTTACCTACTCGAGGGCGAGTAGGAATTAAGCTTGGGGATGCTGATACGTCTCCAAAGTATCTATTATTTTTGCTTGTTCCATGCTGTTATATTATCATTCTTGGATGTTTTACAATCATTTTATAGGAACTTTATATCATTTTTTGGGACTAACCTATTGACATAGTGCCAAAGTGCCAGTTGCTGTTTTTGCTTCTTTTTTACTTCGCAGAATATCAGTACCAAACGGAGTCCAATCGCGACGAAACTTTTTGGAGATTTTTTCTGGACCAGAAGACACCCAGTGGGCCAAAGAAGTGCCAGGAAGGTGGGCTTTGGAGAGCACAAACCACCAGGGCGCGCCAGGGGCCCCCCGGCGCGCCCTGATGAGTTGTGCCCTCCACGACCCACCCTCCACCGCCTCTGATGCCTATAAGTTCCCAAATATTCAGAAAACCCTAGGGGAGTCGACGAAACACAATTCCAGCCGCCGCAAGTTCCAGAACCTTGAGATCCAATCTAAACATCATCACGGAGGGGTTCATCTTCTTCATAGGTGCCTCTCCGATGATGCGTGAGTAGTCCACCATAGACCTACGGGTCCATAGGCATTAGCTAGATGGCTTCCTCTCTCTCTTATGATTCTCAATACAATGGTCTCTTGGAGATCTATTTGATGTAAACTTTTGCGGTGTGTTTGTTGGGATCCGATGAATTTTGAGTTCATGATCAGTTTCTATCCATGAATATTATTTGAGTCTTCTTTGATCTCTTATATGCATGATTACTTATAGCCTCGCATTTCTTCTTCAAATCTTTGGTTTAGTTAGGCCGACTAGATCGATTTTTCTTGCCATGGGAAGAGGTGCTTTGTGATGGGTTTGATCTTGCAGTGTCCTTTCCCAGTGATAGAAGGGGCAGCAAGGCACACATGTATCGTTGCCATTAAGGAGAACAAGATGGGGTCTATTCCTACATGAATAGATCTTGTCTACATCATGTCATCGTTCTTATTGCATTACTCCGTTTTCCCATGAACTTAATACACTAGATGCATGCTCGATAGCGGTCGATGTGTGGAGTAATAGTGGTAGATGCAGGCAGGAGTCGGTCTACCTATCTTGGACGTGATGCCTATATAATGATCATCGCCTTGGATATCGTCATGATTATTTGATCTTCTATCAATTGCCCAATAGTAATTTTTTCACCCACCGTGCGCTATATTCATGAGAGAAGCCACTAGTGAATCCTACGGCCACCGGGTCTACTTTTCCAACATATTGCTTTCCGATCTATCTTTTTATCTCTTTGTTTTCAGATCTACAAAACCAAAAACCCAAAAATATATTGCTGCACTTTTTATTTGCCCTTTGTATTTTGTGTTCTTGAGAGATCTATCTCTGCTATCTATCACTACCTAATCTATCTTTTTACCGTAGAGGGATTGACAACCTCTCTTTCGCGTCGGGTTGCAAGTATTTGTTATTTGTGTGCAGGTGCTGCTTATTGGGTGGTGGTGATCCTCCCACTGGTTTGATAACCTTGGTTTCATAACTGAGGGAAATACTTACCGTCGCTGTGCTGCATCATCCCTTCCTCTTGGGGAAATACCGACGTAGTCTCAAGCCACGCCATGGTTCATATGAAACCATGTGTGCTTGTTGTTTGTGTCTCGATGCAAGTCTCGATTTTGCCTTAGGTAACATGTAAGTGACTACATCGTCTATCTTATCTTAATATTATGTGTTTGGTCTTTCGGCCCCTGTTTGATCACACTTGCACTATACCAACCCCCTTAGGCACGCTTCCTCTATTATTGCTTCCCCGTCTCTTCTATCCCAGTTATTTGACTTGGCCTCTCCAAACAAGATGGTGACTACAATCCGCACCAGCCCTTTTGGCAACCCTGACGCAGGCAACTCTAGCCAGCAGTAGGGGGCTAGTGGGTCTGCTTAGGCCGGAGATCACCAGGGGCAGCCACATGGAGACATTCCCCCGCCACCACCTCCACCGGAGAACATGACCATAGCTCAGTTTCTCAAAGTTCTCCGGGAGGAACGCCAAGCCAACTCTGCTGCTATCCAGAAGATGGCTCACATCCTTGTGAACAACAACAAGGAAGGAACGACAATGGCCGCTCCACTCTATCGGAGTTCATGAGGAATTTGCCCCCGACCTTCACCGAGACTACTGAACTCATGGATGCCGATGACTGGATCCGCACCATCGAGGACCTCCTTGCATTGGTCAATTGCAATGGGGATCGTGAGAAGGTACTTTATGCCTCCCACTGCCTCGGAGGAACCGCCAAAGCTTGGTGGGATGGATTCAAGGTCATGCAAGGCGACCATGTGATCACTTGGGATGACTTCAAGGATGGTTTCCGCAAGGCCCACATTCCTTCTGGGATTATGGCTATCAAGAAGCGTGAGTTTCGAGCGCTGAAGCAAGGAAGTGGCTCTGTGAAGGAGTACATGCAGAAGTTTAACCTCGTGTCAAGGTATGCCCCGGTGATCACGACTTATGAGTCGGGGTCCCCACAACCAGGACACTAGCTTCCTCGAAGGCAGTCCCGTGAAGAGGGGAGGCATGGCTTGGCCTGCAGCGAGGGGTTTGGTGATGTAGAACCACTCGTGTTGCTAGATCTTCATAGTCTCAATGAAGGTGCCTTTCATCCACTCCGGCTTCTGGAGTTTGCTGATCATGGTTCCTCCACACTCGACGAATTCGGCGCCGCCGCTCTTCGGCTTGACATAGAAGGTCTTCAGCCATAGGCCGAAGTGCGGCTCCACCCGTAGGAATGCCTCACACACCATGATGAAGGTGTGAGGTGCATGATGGAGTTCAGTGCTAGATTGTAGAATCTAGGCCATAGAAGAAAACGATCCCCCGCACGAAAAGATGCAGGGGAAACCCCAGACCTTGAATGAGGTGGGGGATCAAGACGACCCGCTCCCCAGGTCGGGGAGTGGGGATGCGTTGGCCGGGCTCTAGAGCCCAGCAGGCAACATCAACGGAGATATTGTCGGATTTCGGGCTCCGCCAAACCCTTAAGATTCGAACACAGGGGCGTGTGCGAAGGTCCCCAGCGGCTCCGCCCAACCTAGCTCGCTACTCGACGAACACAACAACAAACTCGCGCGATGACGAGGAAGAAGATGAACACGACAGTTTACCCAGGTTCGCGCCGCTGCGAAGCGTAATACCCTACTCCTGCTTTGGTGGATTGCCTCTCGAGGAGGTGAGGTGGATGAACAAGTACAGTGTTTCAGGGCCTCATGAGGGCTCCCCAGAGGTGTTCGGGGCCCTCCGTGGCTTGGCGATGGATGAGTGGTGGAATGGATGCCCCCCTCTCTACGGTGCAGCCTACCCTTTATATATAGCGGTGGCTCGGGTCCTCTTCCCTTATCGCAATGGCGGGAAGGGATCCCACAACGGCCAATTTTGAAGGGGGACAGGAATACGTGCCCGCCCTGCCCAAAGGCGGTCTTCGCCTGCTAAGTAGCTGTCGACGGCGCAGGGATGGGCTCAGCGATGACATCCTCCCTGCGGGGCTGGTGGTTGTGTTCTTGTTGCACCGGAATGGAAACCTTTGGGGGGTGCTTTGGGAACCCGCGTACGTCCTTGCTCCCTTTGACCTAAAGGGGAAACTGTGCCGCCTGGCGCGCTGGCGCCCGCCTGTCCTTCCTTGCGTCACCTTTGACTCCTGAGGCCGGGCCTTGCATAGAGATCACCGCCGCTCCGGAGGGGGCCTGAGGAGGCCCATCTCTTGCCGGTCTTGTTGCTGCTCCTCCTCACGAGCCTAGGGCCCTCGCGAGGGCTTTGCCTTGAGTGGTGCCGCGCCTGGCTGTGTTTGGTTGATGAAGTGGGCCATGCCCTGGGCCGCAGGCAGGCAGGTCTGGGTACCCCCGTTCCCAGAACGCCGACAGTAGCCCCCGGGCCCAAGGCGCGCTCGAGTCGGTTTACGGGCGAAGCCCTGTGGCCAGCCCGGAGCGCCGCGGGCCCCAGACGCCTGCGGGCCAGGCTTTACACGCGTCGAATGCCCTGACGGCAACGCCTCCGCTCCCCGAGGGCGTCCGGAACCGCCTCCAGTCAAACTGACACGACGCCCGGGTGCTGCGCCAGCCATCATTGCTTCCCATTGAATGCTGCCGCTGCTCCGGGCCTCTACCCCTCGGGCCACGCGGATGTGACCCTTCAGTTGGCAGGAGAGGCGACGTGGATGGCAATGCATTACTCGAACCGCCTCGCGGCGCCCGAGAGGCGCGCGACGCCTGCTCTGCCACGACGCCTGGCTGCTGCGGTTACGCCTATAAATCCGCCCCGCCCATGGCAGGGGAGGGGCATTGCAATCTTGAAGCTTCACCTTGTTTCCTTTGCCCCGCCGAGAAAACCCTCTTTCCTTCCCGTCTTCTTGTCCTTCATGGCGTCCGGAGGAAGCGGTGCGGGCGCAGGGAAGCGCGCGGCTCCACCGGCTCCCTCGTCCTCCTCCGGAGGCAGTGGTGGGGGCCCTCGGGGCCGGCGCAGGCTCGCCGGCGCTGGGCCCTGGTCAACGAGTAAGTATTTTGCCGCCTCCCTCTTCTTTAGCCGTTCTGCCCAGCATTCTGAGCATGATCCTCTCCACCTCCCAGGGCGCCCGCGGCCAAGAAGCGCAAGCTTGGCGAGCTTCAGGAGGAAGCGGAGACGCTGCGGGCTCGGCTGAGCATTGCCGAGGCCGCCTTCCAAGCAGCCCTCCGGGGCGAGGCAGAGGCCAGGGCAGAGTTGGCGTCCCTTCAGACCCAGATCCAGGAGGCGGCCGACGCCGTGCAGGCCGCCCAGGATGAGGCGGCGCACGCGAGGCTGCTGGAGTCCCAGTGCGCCAAGCAGTTCTCGTGCATCACCAGCCGCGCGGCCGGTGCGGTGAGCCGGTTCGTTGGGGACGCCCCCGCGCTGCCGAACGTGCGTGGCGACGGGGGCTACCTCGAATTCTTCCAGAAGGTGGTGGAGGCGCTGGAGACCGGCATCTCCCGCGTGAACGCGGACAGTGAGTCCGACGCACGCGACCTTCTGGACCTTGCCTTGACGCTCGTCTTCTCCAACCTGCGCCGCCTCGCCCCGCAACTCGACCTCCGACGTGTCGGGGAGCCGGTGCCTGACGGGCTCCAGCGCCCCCTTCGGGACGAGGTGCACCCTCACGTGGAGGCCATGGTGGAGCGGTTCGTCCAGGTGCCCGCTTCTAGCGAGGAGGGCGACTCCGATGCCGAGCCGGCCGGCGGCGCAGGCGGCGACGGCGGCTTCTCCTCCTAAATGTCCTCTGTTTCCTCTCCCCAGTTCCTGTAATGTTTGAAGAAGGACTCTGCCCTGATGGGCGTTAATCTTTTGTGTGTTACCTTTGCCTTCTCGTCTTTCTTCCTTGAATCGCTGATTGCTCGCTTGCCGTTGTCGTAGTTTAGCTTTCTTGCGCAGGGCTTGGTGCCGGTTCCGCCGTGGCCCGGCGACAGTGGCCGTCAGGGCCCCCGCGAAGTGTCTCCTCACGAGGCGCCGCTTGCGCCACTGTTCGCCTGGTCGGTGATCTTGCTGCTTGCCGTGGCTTGGTCCCCTTCCTCGTGCTGTTTTTCCCGGCGCCTCCAGCCTCGGGGGCCTTGGCAACCATGCGTGGGTGTCCGTAATACCTGCATCCTTACGTTAGTGCACGCAATTTTTATTCCGTCCTCGAGTCGTTATGAGGCCAGGAGGCTCTTGCTTGGGTTTGCAGTGCACTTAGCTCGTAGGGTGGCGACGGCCTCGTTCGCAACTCCTCCTGAGATGCTCCCTTCTTGTTTGTGGGATGGTTTGGGAGCCCTTTCGGCACTCTGCGCCTATAGGACCCAGTCCCGCACATTTCCAGACCACCGTAAAATACGGCCGAATCACCAGCACGCATCCACGAGGTCCGGCCCCGACACCCTCGACGCCGACCGGATCACCAAGGACGGCGTCAAGGAGGACGAGTGGCTATATGACCGGTAAGGCTCCTGAGGCGTGATGCTCAGGAGCCCCCCTCCTGACGCTCAATCCGTCCTACGTCGTCAGGTCCCAGTCCCGCGCATTTCCCAACCACCGTAATGTACAACCGGATAACCAGGACGCAACCACGGGGTCAGGCCCCGTCACCCTCGACGCCGACCGGATCACCAAGGACGACGTCTAGGGAGACGAGTGGCTATTTTGACCGGTAAGGCTCCTGAGGCGCGATGCTCAGGAGCCCCCTTTGACGCCCGGGCGATCCCCCATTCCGTCCTGCTGGCTGCTGTCTCGGGGAGCCCTGGGGCCTCCCTTGATTCCATGCTGGGGTCTGAGCCCCGGAGCGGGGGTAGACAGCTAAAAGGTGCGCGCCCTTTAGGCGGAGCGGGACGTTTGGCCCCTTGCGGAACACCATCCAGAAAGAAAGAATCCAAGTTTGGTAAAACGAGAGAACACAGAGAGAAAAGTTCCCGCCCCTTTTTCTTTTTAAACATAGAGTTTCGAAGTCCTCTGACTTCGTTCCAAAAAATGGCAACTTGAACACCAAAGAAGAAGCAAGCAAATGCCGCGTCTGACCCCTAGGCTAGTCTTCGTCTTCCGCCAGCGCTGAGCGTAGGGCATCCACGTTGCATGGGCATAGCCATTGATAGGCAGTGTTGACTTCTCTGCCAGCTCTGGGCTGTGGCTGCCACATTGCGTGGGAGGAACCCCTCCGATGTCCTCGGGGGGCTCCGGGCGTATACAACCCACTCATTATTACGTGAGAGTGTCACGGGTCGGTGTAGGTCCCGGGGGCGTATAGGGGGCTCCATGCCTCGCGGGCACGAAGCCCACTCCCAGCCCCCGGGCTCGTCGCGGCGAAGTAGGGTCTGCCCTGGGTGGGCCCTCGAGCGTAGGGGAAGCCCCTTGCGCCCTCTGGCGGAAAAGCCCACTCCAGAAGAAGGCCCTGGGCCCCCCGGGCGGTGCCCCAACGCACCTCGCTGGGGTACCCGGGGTTCCCATGCTAGTACTCGGGGCCCCGCCCCCAGGCCGGGCGAGCCGGGCCTGGGGACATGGGCGAGTACATGATCGCCCGCTGGTGATCGAACGAAACCCGTCCCAGAGACATGGGCGTATGTTCCACCCTCCGTCTCCAAGCGAGCGTCGCGCGCCCCGGAGACTCAGGCGCATGTTCCACCCTTTGTCTCCAGGTTGGGATCATCTGGCCCGGGGACATGGGCGTGTGTTCCACCTCCATCCCCAAGCTGGAGTCTCTCGGCCCGGGAGCGAGGGGGCATGTTCTACCCTCCGTTCCCAGGCGAGAGGCCCCCGGTCCCCAGACCCAGACGCCTGCTCAAGGCAGCTCCCTACCAACGGGCGTGCCTCGCGAGGGTCCCCGCGCCGGGCATCCTCGCGAGGCCAGCCGCGCGAGCCGCCTCCGCGAGGTTGCGCATACCAACCTGCGCAGGGGCTGGCCGCGAGGTCACGTGCGCGCCTCCTGTCGCCGTGGTAGCCGGCGCCGCTCCCCTTGTGGCCCGAGCGCGCGTCAACAGGGTCGTTGTAGAGTTGCATGAGCCCCCGGGCGCCGGCATAGTCGAGCTTCCGGTCCTCCTCACTGGTTTGGGCGAGCGTGCCGAGGGGCGCGGTGCGACGCCCATCTCGCGTGGCCAGCGTCTCCCACCGGTTCCTGCTGGCGCCTGCGGCTGGCTGCTGCGCCCACGATGGCCCGAGCCAGGTCACCGGCGAGCGCGGGCCGCCGTGGGCGTCTTGAGCATGCCCGCGTGGCCCAGGCGTCGTGTCCATCGGTCGTGCGAGTCCACAGGCGCGAGCCTCGCCAAGATGAGCCTGGGTCTCGTTGGTGGCGGCGCCGCCTCCCGGGGCGCACCTGGTTTCGTCGATGCTATGGTCGCGGGCAGTGCGTTGGCGCCGCAGCTCGTGCGCCACGAGGAGCGCGACGTGCCTGTGCGTTGGGTCTTGGCAGACTCGGTAAGGTGGCGGCACGGTCCGAACGCGAGGAAGGGTCGGGGCGACGGGGGCGTGCCGTGTGGCTGGTGAAGGTGACAGCCCCCAGCGCCCGTCGAGAGTCTGGCCGGTGACGGTGCCTGCTGGCGGTGTGGCAGAACGACACGGGGTGCCATGGCCCGCCGGCGCCGGCCGTGCCACGCGGGCAGCCCGCCACTCAGCGCGGGCTCGATGTCCTTTCGGCATGAGTGCGACGAGCGAAGGCGAGGCGAGACCCGAGGGAGGTTTCGACACGCCCCCTACCTGGCGCGCCAAATGTCGGATTTCGGGCTCCGCAAAACCCTTAAGATTCGAACACAGGGGCATGTGCGAAGGTCCCCAGCGGCTCCGCCCAACCTAACTCGCTACTCGACGAACACAGCAACAAACTCGCGCGATGACGAGGAAGAAGATGAACACGACAGTTTACCCAGGTTCGGGCCGCTGCGAAGCATAATACCCTACTCCTGCTTTGGTGGATTGCCTCTCGAGGAGGTGAGGTGGATGAACAAGTACAGTGTTTCAGGGCCTCATGAGGGCTCCCCAGAGGTGTTCGGGGCCCTCCGTGGCTTGGCGATGGATAAGTGGTGGAATGGATGCCCCCTCTCTACGGTGCAGCCTACCCTTTATATATAGCGGTGGCTCGGGTCCTCTTCCCTTATCGCAATGGCGGGAAGGGATCCCACAACGTCCAATTTTGAAGGGGGATAGGAATACGTGCCCGCCCTGCCCAAAGGCGGTCTTCGCCTGCAAAGTAGCTGTCGACGACGCAGGGATGGGCTCAGCGATGACATCCTCCCTGCGGGGCTGGTGGTTGTGGTCTTGTTGCACCGGAATGGAAACCTTTGGGGGGTGCTTTGGGAACCCGCGTACGTCATTGCTCCCTTTGCACTAAATGGGAAACTGTGCCGCCTGGCGCGCTGGCGCCCGCCTGTCCTTCCTTGCGTCACCTTTGACTCCTGAGGCCGGGCCTTGCATAGAGATCTCCGCCGCTCCGGAGGGGGCCTGAGGAGGCCCATCCCTTGCCGGTCTTGATGCTGCTCCTCCTCGCGAGCCTAGGGCCCTCGCGAGGGCTTTGCCTTGAGTGGGGCCGCGCCTGGCTGTGTTTGGTTGATGAATTGGGCCATGCCCTGGGCCGCAGGGAGGCAGGTCTGGGTACCCCCGTTCCCAGAACGCCGACAGATGTACCCCGCTTCTCGTAGCTCATCGATGGTGGCGTTGGTGACCCTGGAAGGCACCCACTTCCCCTTCAGATTTGCTTCGACCATGGATGCGAAAGCTTTGAGCTTGGAGAGGTGATTGGGGGTGCCGGGAGATTGTAAGGTTTGGGCGTTAGAGCAGAAGGATAGCAAGGGGTAGTAGATTCACTGACCCCTACTCTTTATAGGCTAGTAAAAAGGTGAATCGCCCCTCTATTGCGCCGTGAAAATTACCACGTTTCGGCTAATCGTGCCGTTATAACCACGTGGGGTGAAGCAATCGATTGATGATATCCCCTACAATCCCAGGAATGATCTCTGTTTTAATACAACATGCCAATTAGAGGGTTGCCTCGAACCACGATTCAATTAAACAATAACCAATGCACATGATGTCACAAGTGGTGGCGCTTCAGAAAAAGCTGCCAATAATTGACCGCCGAACAGACCCATACATCTAGTCCTTGAGACTAGGAAACTTGTGCACCTTGTATAAGCAAGGGCGTGTTTTTATACCGTCTGGACGAACTGGTTTTCTCCCTTGCTAAACGGGTAATATAAGCTGGTTCTACAGGTTTGGTTCAGTTGCTTGGGCTGGCTGTTGAACTTGCCTGCTAAGCCAAAGACTATCAGGCCGAAGACATTATTCGAAGACAGTTATCATCCTAGGCTTCAAGACAAGTTCCGGGGCTACTGACAGTGTCCTAGACTAAGGGGACCCGACCGAGCTGGCCTAGTCAATGGGCTGGGCTGGTGGCCCATCAAGAATGAAGGACTCCGGAGGCCTTTAACCTATGGCGTAAGAACATCAGACTTCACCGAAGACCTAACATGTACTCCAAGAATGGTCATTAGATTTAGCATGTAATCTTAGATGGCAACCGCCCATATGTAACCCTAGGTACCCATGGTGCCTATGTAAGCCGGAGGGTTTAGACCGTGGAGGACATCTATTATTCATCATCATCACCCCTAGGGTTTAGACCACAACTTATGATCTCGAGGTAGATCAACTCTGTACTTGGATACTCCCATAATATAAACAAGAGCGGGACCATGGAAGGCCTGAACCTGGGTAAAATCTTCGTGTCCCCTGTCTCTTTTTACCCATCTATCCGATCTCATAGCTTGGGCCTCCCTACCCGAGGTCTACTAGTTTTGACAGCGATAGTTGGTCCAAAGGGAAACTAAGGGATATTAAGGCCTCCTTTCAATAGAGAACTGGAAAAAATCATTAACACATGGTGAATACATGAACTCCTCATACTACGACCATCACCGGAGATGATCCCAACTATTGTCTTTGGGGTCTACGGATCATAACACATAATAGGTGCATACAACTTGCAAGATAGGATCTAAAACACTCTCATATTCATGGAAACATAATATGTTTAGATCTAAAATCATGGCACTCGGGCCCTAGTGACAAGCATTAAGCGGAGCAAATTCATAGCAACATCAATCTCAAAACATAGTGGATACTATGGATCAAGCCCTAACTTTCGGCGTTCTGGGAACGGGGGTACCCAGACCTGCTAGCCTGTGGCCTAGGGCTTGGCCCACTATGTCAGCCAGGCGCGGCCCGACGGGACCGCACCCAAGACAAGACCCTCGTGAGGGCCCTAAGCTCGCGAGGGAGAACAACACCAAGACCAGCGAAGGATCGGCCTCCTCAGGCCCCCTCCAGAGCGGCGGAGATCTCTACGTAGAACCCGGCCTCAGGAGTCAAGGATGACGCAAGGAAGGACAGGCGGGCGCCAGCGCGCCAGGCGGAGCAGTTTCCCCTTTGGTGCAAAGGGAGCAAGGACGTACGCGGGTTCCCAAAGCGCCACCCAAAGGTTTCCATTCCGGTGCAACAAGACCACGACCACGAGCCCCGCAGGGTGGATGTCATCGCCGAGCCCACCTCTGCATCATCGACAGCCACTTTGCAGGCGAAGACCACCTTTGGACAGTGCGGGGATGTACTCCTGTCCCCCTTCAAATTTGGCCGTTGTGGGATTCCTTCCCGCCATTGCGATAAGGGAAGAGGACCCGGACCACTGATATATATAGAGGGTAGGCTGCACCGTAGGAGGGGGATGACAGAAGATAGGGACAACAGACAAGGCAGTGAGCCAAGAACACCACTCGAGCGCCATCGCGAGGCTCCTCACCATTGTACTAGTTCATCCACCACACCTCCTCGAGAGGCAATCCACCAAAGCAGGAGTAGGGTATTACGCTTCACAGCGGCCCGAACCTGGGTAAATCATCGCGTGCATCTTCTTCCTCGTCATCGCACGAGTCCGTTGTGGTAATCGTCGTGTAGTGAGCTAGGTAGGGCGAGGCTGCAGGGGATCTTCGCACACGCCCCTGTGTTCGAACCTTGAGGGTTTTGTGGAGCCCGAAATCTGACATTTGGCGTGCCAGGTTGGGGGCGTGTCGAAGCTCCCCCACTCACGGTGATAGACGGGCTCCGGTTTGACGATCCCATGGCGGACGAGATCCCCGGCGCCGGCCGGCCCTCAACGCGCGATGGCGCCATGGCGCGCGGGGCCGGCCCTGTGGTCGCATGCATCCTTGGCGGATCACAGGCGCCCACCTCCAGCCGCCAGGTCAAGCAGTTCTTCCGCCGCGCAGAAGCGATTCGGCCGCAGTACGAGCCCACACTGCCTCGCGCGAGGCAGGAGACCGACATCACCTTCGGCCCCGACGACCACCCCAAGACAACGATGGCCGCCGGAACGCTCCCCATGTTGTTCACGTCAACCATAAGGGGCGTGGCCGTCTCCAGGACCCTCATAGACGGCGGCGCTAACCTCAACGTCATCTCCGTGGAGGCCTTCGACGCGCTGCAGCTACCCCGTGACCAACTCGCACCCTCAAGGCCCTTCTCTGGGGTGGTCGGGGGATCCGTCGTCCCCGTGGGGAGGGTGCGCCTCCCCGTCGCCTTCGGCACCCGCTCCAACTTCCACACCGAGCAGACCGACTTCGACATCGCCCACATCCACCTCCCGTACAACGCAATACTCGGCTACCCCGCCCTCGCCCAGTTCATGGTGGCAACGCACCCGGGCTACAACGTCGTCAAGATGCCCGGGAGCGGCGGCATCCTCACCGTCGTGGGGAACACCAAGGACGCGTCCCACGCACTCAAGCTCGCCTACAAAGTGGCGGCCGCGGCGTGCCCCAGCGCCGAGGACGCCACGCAAGCCACGGAGGACTCCGGGGGTGTCCTCGACATCGCGCCGGTAAAGAAGAAGCAATTGTTCTCTCAGAGCCGGGTGGAGACGAAGCAGGTGCCTGTGGACGAAGGAAGCCCCGGCCCTACCTTCACCATCGGCGCCGACTTGCCCCAGGAGCAAGAGGAGGCGTTGGTGGCCTTCCTTCGTGCAAACAAGGATGCATTCGCGTGGAGCGCCTCCGACCTGGTGGGGGTCCCGAGGGACGTGATCGAGCACCACCTCATGGTGTGCCCGAATGCACGTCCGGTGAAGCAAAAGGCAAGGAGGCAAGCTCAGGAGAAGCAGGCGTTCATCGCCCAGGAGGTCGGCAAGCTAAAAGAGGCTGGGGTCATCCGGGAGGTGCGTTACCCGGAGTGGCTAGCCAACCCGGTGGTCGTCCCGAAGAAGTGCGGGAAGGAGTGGATGTGCGTCGACTTCACGAGCCTCAACAAAGCCTGCCCCCAAGACCCGTTCCCGCTGCCGCGCATCGATCATATCGTTGACTCCACCGCGGAGTGCGACCTCCTATGCTTCTTGGACGCTTTCTCGGGCTACCATCAGATCAAAATGGCGGTGGAGGATATCGAGAAGACGGCCTTCCTCACCTCGTGCGGAGTGTTCTGCTACACATGCATGCCCTTCGGGCTGCGGAACGCCGGGGCAACCTTCCAGCGGCTGATGCACATCGCCCTGGGGCCGCAGCTTGGGAGGAATGCAGAAGCTTACGTCGACGACATCGTGGTCAAGTCCAGGGAGGCCAAGACCCCGATCGAGGACTTGGAGGAGACGTTCGCCAGCCTGAGGGAGGTGAACCTGAAGCTCAACCCCGAGAAGTGCGTCTTCGGGGTCCCATCGGGCAAGCTGCTCGGTTTCTTGGTGTCGCACCGGGGAATCGAGGCGAACCCGGAGAAGATCAAGGCCATAAACAAGATGAGCATGCCCCAGACCCTCAAGAAAATGCAGAAATTGGCAGGTTGTGTGACCTCCTTGGGGCGCTTCATCTCCAAACTCGGCGAACGGGCCCTGTCGTTCTTCAAGATCATGAAAAGGAAGGGCCCCTTCGAATGGACTCCGGAGGCAGACGCAGCCTTCGAGGAACTCAAGCAGTACCTCACGAGCCCGCCAGTGATGGTGGCACCCCGTCCCCGAGAGCCCTTGCTGCTATACCTGGCTGCCACCCCCCACTCCGCCAATGCTGCATTGGTGGCGGTCAGGGAGGAGCGTACCGGCACGCGCGCCACATCGACGGGCGCCGGCGGGCCCCCCAACATGGAGCAAGGGGGCTCGCAGGATGCCGAGAAGCCCGCTCCCTCCCATGACGGTGCTCATGAGGCCACCGCCGCCCCGACGGACCCTAAGGCGCTCAATCCTCGTGAGGCCACCGCCGCCCCGACGGACCCAGAGGCGCTCAATCCTCATGAGGCCACCGCCGCCCCGACGGACCCTGAGGCGCTCAATCCTCATGAGGCCACCGCCGCCCCGACGGACACTGAGGCGTTCAATCCTCATGAGGCCCCGGCTGCTCCGACGGCCCTCGAGGCGCTCGAGCCTCTTAGGCCCACCACGGAGCAGGGCACCACAGGGGGCTTCCCCCTTGTCGAACACCCAGTGTACTACGTCAGCATAGTACTGCGGGACGCGCGCTCACGCTACCCCATGCAACAGAAGCTCCTCCTAGCACTTCTTGTCGCTTCGAGGAAACTGTGCCACTACTTTCAGGGACATCCCATCAAGGTTGTCTCTACGTACCCCTTGGAGAAGGTCTAGCGCAACCCCAACGCGGCAGGGAGGGTCGCTGAGTGGAACATCGAGATACAGGCCTTCAATATTGAGTTCAGCATGACCAGGGTTATCAAGGGGGCGGCCCTGGCGGACTTCATGGCGGAGTGGACAGACGCTCCTGAACGGGGGCTGGACGGGAGCCAGTCCCTCATCCCTGGCGACGAGGCACCCGAGGGTTGGACCATGCATTTTGACGGAGCCTTTTCACCCATGGGAGCAGGGGCCGGAGTCGTGCTCATCTCCCCGACGGGGGACAAGCTCCACTACGCTATGCAGCTCTGTTTCCAGCATGGGGAAAAGATCTCCAACAACATCGCGGAGTACGAGGGCCTCATCGCCGGCCTCAAGACGGCGGCGGCCTTGGGGATTCAGCACCTCACCATCAAGGGCGACTCCCAGCTCCTCGTCAACTTCTCCAGCAAAGAGTATACACCCAAGGACGAGCACATGGAGGCGTATTTGGAGGAGGTACGTAAGATCGAAAAACGTTTTCAGGGCTTGGAATTGCAGCACATCCCGCGCGGCGCGAACAAGGAGGCTGATGACATCGCCAAAAGGGCGTCGCGCCGCGAGCCCCACGAGCCGGGCGTCTTCGAGGAGCGACTCTTCAAGCCTTCCGCAGCGCCCTCAACCGAAGTTCTGGTGCCACGGCGTGAGGAGCTCCCCCCAGCACCGCCCTTGGGGGCTCCAGACTGTGGCCCGGCCTCAGGAGGCTGACTGCTCCTGGCACTGGAGCCTCAGGTCGACGACTGGATGCAGGAGTTCAGGGCGTACCTACTTCACGGCACGCTACCGGAGAAGGAGGAAGACGCGGAGCGCGTAGCACGGCAGGCCACGGCTTACTGCCTGTAGGACGACGACCTGTACCGCAGGCGCCCGAATGACGTCGTGCTGCGGTGCATCTCCAAGGAGCAGGGGTGCGAGCTGCTGGCCGACATCCACGGAGGAGACTGCGGGCACCACTCCTCGTCGCGCACCCTTGCAGGAAAGGCATTCCGATCAGGCTTCTACTGGCCCTCGGCGCTTAACGACGCCATCGAGCTGGTCCGGTCTTGCGAGGCCTGCCAGTTCCATGCCAAGCAGATTGACCAGCCCGCGCAGGGCCTCCAGACCATCCCGCTCTCCTGGCCCTTTGCGGTCTGGGGGCTGGACATACTGGGGCCCTTCCCGCGGGCAGCGGGCGGGTACCGCTATATCTACGTCGCCATCGACAAGTTCACCAAATGGGCGGAGGTGGAGCCCGTGCGCACCATCCCAGCCGGATCAGTCGTCAAGTTCATCAAGGGCCTCGTAAGCCGATTCGGCGTCCCCAACCACATCATCGCTGACAACGGTTCACAATTCACAAGTAACCTCTTCAGGACCTATTGCGCTAACCTTGGAATGCAGATATGCTACGCCTCGGTAGCCCACCCACGGAGCAACGGCCAGGCGGAGCGCGCCAACGCAGAGGTCCTGTGGGGTCTCAAGACAAGGAGCTTCCAGAAGAAGCTTGAAGCTTGCGGCAGGGGTTGGGTCGATGAGCTTCAGTCCGTGCTGTGTTCTATCCGCACGACCGTGACTAAGCCCATTGGCGAGACCCCGTTCTTCCTCGTCTACGGAGCCGAAGCCGTCCTTCCACACGAGGTCAAGCACCGGTCCCCGCAAGTCTTGGCATTCGACGAGGAGCATCAGGATGCCGCGCGAGGAACGGACCTCGTGCTCGGGGAGGAGGCACGTCACCGAGTCGCACTCTGAGCCACGAGGTACCAGCAGGCGCTGCGGCGCTACCACTGCCGTAACATCCACTCCAGGACCCTCGAAGTCGGAGACCTCGTCCTGAGGCGGGTCCTCTCCAGGGAGGGCTTGCACAAGCTCTCGCCCATGTGGGAGGGCCCGTTCAAGGTCGCTCACGTCTCCAGGCCTGGCGCCGTGCGCCTGGAGACTCAGGACGGGGTCCCCATCTAGAATGCCTGGAACATCCAGCACCTCCGGAAGTTCTACCCGTGACACTCTCACGTAATAATGAGTGGGCTGTATACGCCCGGAGCCCCCCGAGGACGCGGAGGGGTTCCTTCCCACGCAATGTGGAAGCCCCATGCTCCGCGCTGGCGGACAACACTGCCCTCCAATGGCTATGCCCATGCAATGTGGATGCCCTACACTCCGCGCCGGGGGAAGATGAAGACTAGTATAGGCGCCGGACGCGGCTGTTATTTGCTCTTCTGATGTTTGAATTTGCCAACTTTTTTGGAACAAAACTCGGGGTTTTCTTCAACCATGTTTTAAAGAAAAAGGGGCAGGGGTTTATTTTCATCGCCATTTCCTATCTTGGATTCTCTCTCTTCGAGTCGAGCACTCGCCTGCTTCCCTCCCCCTCGCACCCCGCGAGCGGGGGCTGGGGGGCACGGTGCTTGCACCTCGCCAAGGCCTTGGCGCCCGGATCCTCGCGTGGCGCTCCCGGGTGAGTCAGCAGGCACGTGTCGCTTCATACTCACTCGGGGGCTCCACCCATGGCCCGACGCGCCATCTCGGAGCCTCGGGAGGCCCGCGCCTCCTGGGGCAGGAAACAAAATTTTTTGAGGAGCCGCTTGAGCGTCAAGGGGGGCTCCTGAGCAACGCGCCTCAGGAGCCTTACTGGTCATATAGCCACTCGCCCCTTGATGTCGTCCTGGTGATCCGGTCGGCATCAAGGGTGTCGAGGCCTCACCTCATAGTTGCGTCCTGGTGATCCGGACGTACATTACGCTGGTCGGGAAATGTGCGGGACTGGGACCTGCCGACGTAGAGCTGCTTGAGCGTCAAAGGGGGCTCCTGAGCAGCGCGCCTCAGGAGCCTTACCGGTCACATAGCCACTCGCCCCTTGATGTCGTCCTGGCGATCTGGTCGGCATCAAGGGTGTCGAGGCCTCACCTCATAGTTGCGTCCTGGCGATCCGGTCGTACTTTACGGTGGTCGAGGAATGCGCGGGACTGGGGCCTGTAGACACAGAGTGCCGAAAGGGCTCACAACCTACCTCACTCATAAGAAGAAGAAGCCCCCAGGACGACTGGAGTCCCCAAGCGCCATAGCCAAACCTCCCAGATGAAAAGCCTACCGCGAGCATGTCAAGCTAAGTACCCTAGCCGCGATCAGCAGAATGTTTCAATTAGCAATGGCACAAGAACCACGATGCACAATAAGGGTACTAACAAGGGCGCAAGTGCCGAAGCTCACTACATGCCCATAGGGCCCCCTTGGTTCTTTGATTACAGGAAAGGAAGAAGAGGAGGAGAAAGAAAGTAAAGAAGCCCCCTCGGGGGCTGCAGCTCCGGGTGCCCTGGCGCCGGCGCACCAGCACTCAGTCGTTGTCCTCCTCTTCCTTCACGGGCCCGTCGAGGCGTGCCGGCGTGGTCGCTTTGGGAGCGGAGGAGCGGCGCCGCGGCGGCTGGCTGCCCCCCGAGGTTCGGGCGCGCTGGCGGGATGGTGCGCCGTAGCTGCTGTCGCTGCTATCGCTCGGGCTCTCCTCGGAAAGGGTGTCACCGCTGCTGGAGACGCGGCGCCCGTCGTGAAGGGCAAGCTCATCTCCAAGATCGCCGCGGCCGTCGTCTTCCGGGCAGCACCCCAGGCGCTCGCCCTCTCCTCCGAAGATCTTGACGAAGAGCGTCGCCACCCCGTCGTACTTGAAGAGAAGGGTGCGCCTCCCCTTCAAGCCACGGGCGCGGGCAAACGTCTGCCACCCGCGGTTCAGGTACACGTAACCCCCGGGGGTGACCTCGACCTCCACCCACGAGGCCGCGCTGCAGCAGCCGTCGGCCTGCAGCCATAGGCCAGCAGGCCCCTCGGCCGGCAGCGCCTCCGCGAAGAAGCTCGGGAGTTGAAACCAAGCGGCCTCTGGACTCTCCGCCCACACCACAAACTCCTGGGCCGTGTCGGCTGAATGGAGCCGCGGGCGCGGCGGCCGGGTGGCCGCCGCCAGCCTCCCACCGCGGGTGCCACCACCACGACTACTGCGGCCGCCCGCGCTGGACGGAGCCCCCCCGCGGCTGTCGATGGAAACCCCGGGCCGTGTGGATGCACGCCCGCGCCCACCGGGAACCACCACTGGCGTTGTGGCATACTTCCGGGGATGATCGCGGCCCCTCCTGGGCGGCGGTGAGGCAGGGCTCTCCTCGGAGGCTTTCCCTTTCTCGGCGGCAGAGAACTTCCTCACGGATGCCATGGCTAGGAGAGCGGCGGCTTGAAGATTGGGAGGCAAAGCGGATGAAGATGTGTTGAGGGCTTTCTCGCCCTCGCCCGCTTATATACAACCAAGGGCTAACCGGCGCCCCCTCGCATCCTGGGCGGCGTGCGGCCCTGCCCCGTGTCGGTTCGTCAGCCTCTGAAGGGTCACATCCGCGTGGCCCGAGGGGAGAAGGCCAAGGGAACAGCCGCATTCAAAGAAAGGTAATAATGACCGGTGCGGTGCGCACGCATCAACTCAGTTTGACCGGGGGTCCTCGACGTCCTCGGGAGTGGAGGCGTCGTCCCCTGGGCGCGCGACACGTGTTGGGCCTGGCCCGCAGGCGTTTGGGGCCCGCGACGCCTCGGGCCGTCCTCAAGGGCTTCGCCCGGAAGCCGGCTCGAGCGCGCCTTGGGCCCGGGGGCTACTGTCGGCGTTCTGGGAACGGGGGTACCCAGACCTGCTAGCCCGCGGCCCAGGGCTTGGCCCACTATGTCAGCCAGGCGCGGGCCGATGGGACCGCACCCAAGACAAGACCCTCGCGAGGGCCCTAAGCTCGCAAGGGAGAACAACACCAAGACCAGCGAAGGATCGGCCTCCTCAGGCCCCCTCTGGAGCGGCAGAGATCTCTATGCAAAACCCGGCCTCAGGAGTCAAGGATGACACAAGGAAGGACAGGCGGGCGGCAGGGTGCCAGGCGGAGCAGTTTCCCCTTTGGTGCAAAGGGAGCAAGGACGTACGCGGGTTCCCAAAGTGCCACCCAAAGGTTTCCATTCCGGTGCAAGAAGACCACGACCACGAGCCCCGCATGGCGGATGTCACCGCCGAGCCCACCTCTGCATCATCGACAGCCACTTTGCAGGCGAAGACCACCTTTGGACAGGGCGGGGATGTACTCCTGTCCCCCTTCAAATTTGGCCGTTGTGGGATCCCTTCCCGCCATTGCGATAAGGGAAGAGGACCCGGGCCGCTGATATATATAGTGGGTAGGCTGCACCGTAGGAGGGGGACGACAGAAGATAGGGACAACAGACAAGGCAGTGAGCCAAGAAAACCACTCGAGCGCCCTCGCGAGGCTCCTCACAATTGTACTAGTTCATCCACCACACCTACTCGAGAGGCAATCCACCAAAGCAGGAGTAGGGTATTACGCTTCGCAGCGGCCCGAACCTAGGTAAATCATCGTGTGCATCTTCTTCCTCGTCATCGCGCGAGTCCGTTGTGGTAATCGTCGTGTAGTGAGCTTGGTAGGGCGAGGCTGCAGGGGATCTTCGCACACGCCCCTGTGTTCGAACCTTGAGGGTTTTGCGGAGCCCGAAATCCGACACTAACAAATTGACTCAATTACATGAAAAATCTCATCCAACTACATCACCTTCCAGCAAGCCTACGAAGGAATTACTCACTCCTGGTGGTGAGCATCAAGGATTGTTGATGGAGAAGGGTTGGTGATGATGACGGCGATGAATCCCCCTCTCCGGAGCTCCAAACAGACGCCAGATCATCCCTCCCGAGGAAGAACAGGAGGTGGCGGCGGCTCCATCTCATAAAACGCGATGAAAGTTTCTCTCTTAAGTTTTTACCGCAACATGTTACTTATGGAGTTGGAATTAGGGAAACAGGAGGGCCGAGGGGCCCACGGGTTCACAGGGCGCACCCTCGAGGGGGTGGGTGCGCCCCTGAGCTCGTGGCTCCTGGGTGGCCCCCTCTAGTAGGTCTCTTTGCCAATATTTTTTATATATTCTGAAAATAATCTCTGTAAATTTTCAGCCCAACCTGAGAACTTTTATTTCTACACAAAAATAACATCATGGTAGTTCTGCTGAAAACAACACCAGTCCGGGTTAGTTTCATTCAAATAATGCAAATTAGAGTCCAAAACAAGAGCAAAAGTGTTTGGAAAAGAAGATACGTTTGGGACGTATCAACTCCCCAAGATTAACTCATCGCTTGTCCTCAAGAAATTTAGTTGACAAATTGAAAGTGATTAAGAAAACTTTTACAAACTCTTTCTTCTTTCCGTTGTATATATGCTTAACTGGTGTTCAAGTTTTCAACAAAGATTATAAACTAACCATGTGAATGATAACACTTAGGTATCATATTTACTCATAATAATAACATAACTAACTAGTGAGGAATAATAAGATATCTCAGATGCCAACCATTCTTCAAAACAGTCATGATATAATATGATAGTCAGGTATCTCGCTAGCCCTTTCCGAGTCTGCAAAACATAAATGCAGAGCACCCTGAGGTTCAAGCTGCAACTAAACATTGTAATTCAAGGTAGAAGAGATCCAGCCATGCTCACATCACATTAACTAGACTCAATGCATAAAAGTGACAATAGCGCTCTCAGGACTGGTGCTTTAATGAGAAGATGCCAACTCAACAATAAAAGAAAATAACATGAAAGTAAATAGAAAGGCCCTTCACGGAGGAAAGCATGGATTTGAAGTGGTGCCAGAGCTGAAGGTTTAAAATAGAGATGGAATTTATTTTGAGAGGTGTGCTTTTGCTGTCAATGTCACGACAAAGGATTTCAATATCTTCCATGCTAAACACATGTGTTTCCAAAGCAGAAAGGTAAATTTCACTCCCCTCCACCATACATACACAAGCCATGGACGACCAAATTCAAGGGTGCCCTCCAAGCAATCAACTTTCCGGGGGAGTTTTTTTTTGTATTATGCAGGACTGGACATCGTTTTTACCAACCTCTTTCGTGCAATGACATGCGAATAAATGCCCATCTTGAGAATAACCCGCTTAGCATGGAAGATATTGACCGCCCCATCTCTCCATGAGTGGTACGGGCACACAAAACACATGTTTATTTGAACGATTAGAGGTGGCACATGCAAATTTACTTGGAATGGCAGAGTAATACCACATATTGGCAGATATGGTGGATTCATCTGAAACAACTTAGGTTTTAGAAATTTGGATGCACAAGCAGTATTCCTGCTTAGTACATGTGAAGTCTAGCAAATAGATTGAGAAGCGACCAGCTAGAGAGCGACTACGGTCATAGTTATGCATTGCGAATAATTAACATTGAATACAAGGATGAGTAGGATATAAACACTTTGAACATAAACATCATGAAGACTGCATTGGTTTTGAATAAACTACATGTTTGCACATGCGCCAAGCCAATCCACTTGAATTATTCATAGGAGGATACCATACTAACATACTACATCACAATCATTTTAATGCATATTGACACAAAAAATAAATCATTATCCACTCCTAGCTATTTAAGCATGACATGAGAAACTATAATCTTTAATTGTCATCACAAACATATTTACTCATAATATGTCGAATGAAGATCGACTGAGTTAAACATATTTACAAAAACGGAAAACAAAAAGATTTCATACCAGCTTCCTTTAACCGCAATCACTTCATCAAATCATCATCATTATTGCCTTTCACTTGGATGACAGAATGATGTGAAAATAATAATAGTGCAAGTGTGCCGTGGACTAAGCTGGAATATACAAAACCATTTATTCAAAGGAGAAGACAAGGTAATATTGGCTCTTTGTTAGATCAACAATATCGCATATGAGCCATTCAACAATTCTAGCATAGTCTTATCCTTACGAGACTCTTAGAAAAGAAAAGAATTTCAGAGGAACACACTGAAATGTTTTAGGATTTTTTAGTTTTTCTGAAGAAATAAAATTAACAAAGGGAAAACGATAAGGGAGAAAACTATTTACATGGAAAAGCTCCCAACAAATAAGAAGAAGAACGAGAAATCTTTTTGGGGTTTCTTTTAATACTACAAACTAATTAAACAGGAAAGGAAAACCGAAAAGAAGCGAAAAATATTTTTGGATTTTTCAAAGTTTTTCAAACACACAAAAGAAAGCGAAAATAAAAATCAACAATGGATATACAATAAAAGAGGATGAACACCGACAGCTGGAATGAATGTGTGGTACATGAATGTAGTGTCGGTGAGAAATACGTACTCCCCCAAGCTTAGGCTTTTGGCTTAACTTGGTCTATGGCCACGCTTGGAAATACTCAAATCCAGGGTGCCGCTGAGGCTCCCACTGATATACAGACTCTCGTGCGGGCTCTGGCGCAAGCTCTGGCTCAGGTGTTGCGGGCGGTGTTATGCCCCAATAAGCGTAAATATCCCCAGGCATAATAGTGTACCTGCCTCTGGAAAGATCAAACAAAGAAGGATCAGGCAAAATAATCTTGTCACAAGTACCCTGACTAAATAAAAAATTGTATCGGAATCGTACTCTACCACAGTCCATAAAATTATGCCCAACCATGTTGTTGTAATCAAAATATTTGGTAGGTAAAAGATCCTCATCCTCGTGTATGATAGGAATCCTAAAATGTCTAGCGAGGCAGGAAGCATAAATACCACCATAGATAACACCCTTCAAATGGTTTGTGTGTAACTGTCGAGAAACAATGGCTCCCAAACTGAAAGTTCTATCACCATAAAGGGCATGATGTAAAACAACAAGATCAGGTGCACTAAGAGTTCCACCCTCCCACCTACTAGTTAAACACCCAACAAATAGTGAGTAATAACGCAAAATGGGAAAAATGTAAACTAGCAACTCTAGCATCTGAAACTCCTCTCGTCTCCCCCACATTTACTTCAAATATGAAATTACACATGTCTCTAGGGTGAGGCTCTAAATAGTTGCCCTCGTTATTTTGCAGACTTGGGAAACCCTCTCTAGTGTCATTTCCTGGGGCATGTCATATAAATGAAATGATACAGTTGTTGGCTCTCTCCTAGCATGCTAATGAAAATTTTGCACACAATTATTAGTGAGGAGGAGATACTGATCACACTTATCTTCAAGGAACGGAGTGAGTCTGGCCTTGCCCGCCAAATAATAGAAATCATAGTGAATGCCCGCGTCCCTCAAGAATGTGTTGCATGGCTGATGAGGACATCCCTACTAATGTTACACCCATATTCCCACCAGCCACACATATTGGACCAGTTACTAGAGCCCGCGCACGCCAACTAAATTATCAGGTACTTTCGTTTCTTGGATATCCTTATAATGTTCATGAACATATGATGCTGCCTAAATTAGATACTTTTGTTTTACTTATGAATGAAGGACCTAGCATGGACAAGAAGGATGGCCATTGGAGCGGGATCAAGCATGGAGAAGAAGGTGCGCGCGCGGGAAGGAACAATGGACTTTCCAGTGGTGACTTTCGCACTTTGAAGCCACCATAAGGAGTGCTTGGAGGCTTGGACGAAATATACAAGATGCCACTTCATAAATTTCGTCCATAGGCTAATATAGGTGCTGCGTCACCTTATTTTTGGGCCAGGCCCATGTAATTTTGAAATACCACTTATTAGGCTGTTATTAGAGTCTGTATGTGTGGGGAAACGTAGTTAGGGCTGGTTTCGGACCCCTCCTCCAAGGGGCCACGAAATCCCCCTCTATTCCCCCTTATATACAGCCCTTAGGGCATCGTTTTAGACTTGGGTTTTGTTTAGATTGAAAGTTAGCCATAGCTGCAACTTCGCGTTCTTCGTTTGTGTTCCACGACCAGACAAAGGCGTCATAGAACCCCACATTCATCAATAATGCTTTCCTCTTATATTCGCAATATCCAGATTGCAATCTTAGTTTCTTGCTTGTTCTTCGTTTTCTTGCAGGAAACAGACCCTCGTGGTCAGGTTGATCGTGCTTCGGCGTGGTCAATAACCTCACGGAGTTGGTTTAGCGATTGCTAAGGGGCGACGTCCTCGCACGTTCGTAGTCGGATTGTCAAAGTCGACTCTACCATAAACGATAGCCACATCTCATTGAAAGACAGGGACAACTTCGCCTCTATCAAGTGGTATCAGAGCCAGGTTGCTCGGTGAGATTCTCCAGTTTTTCCTAGTTAGATTGTATCTGCCCTTCATACCTATAGTCCACGAAAAAGCCAGAAAAAAAATTAGGGTTAGATCATCATATCCGAACCAATCTAAGCCTTTGCAATTTTCGGTTCGGTATTTGCTTTGTTGAATTTGCGGTTGCATCGTCGTGTCAAGTTGCTGGTCTTAGCGTCTAGTTCTTTAGAGTTTCGAGTTCTGGTCACAGTTTGTCACGCCGCCGCCGCATCATCTTCATCGCTGCCATCTACCATCGTCTTCACCGCTGCCATATATCACCACCCACCATCATCATCTCCGCTGCCATATATCACCACCCACCATCATCATATCCGCTGCCATATATCACCGCCCCATATCTGCCTCTAATCCGAATTCGTTAGGTATTCGGATTGATTTCGAGATCCCTTTGATTTTATTTTCGCGTTTCCTTGACTGAGTAGGATTCGGAAAAAAAAGTCTGGCACGCTTTTTAGAGCACTTTCTAGGCCAAAATTTCGGTGGGTGAAGGTATTTTTCCCTATCCTATTTTTAGGCTTTTTGGAGCGTTTTGAGACACTCGCCATCATAGTGATTTTTGTCACAATTTTTGGTCGTCGCAGCCCCGAATCGCTCCAAGAAAAAAAAATCGTCAAATTTTTTTCGTGCCTATCCTGTTTTTAGACCGCCAGAAGAGTTTTGAGACACTCGCCATTATAGTGATTTTCTGAGCAAAAAAAAAGAGCGCAAAAAAAAAGGCGCAAAAAAAAAACGAAAAAAGAGTTCCGAGTGTGTTCTTTCCTTGATTACGTGTAGCGTCGTGATTTTGTTGGTGTTATAGGCTCGCGTCTCTAGCACGGTCTAGCCTAGGACCAGCACAGTACCGTCGTTGAGCGTTTATTCAACTTTGCATCTCTGAATTGTTTATTGCTGACCCCTTTTGCTACCATATATAAGCCATCCCAGCTACACATACATCTACGTCGTGTGTTGACACCACCTGGCATTCGATCTATCCAAGCTTTGTGTGTTTTTGACTACACCGGTTGCCGATCACCGCCTGCTGCTGGGTAAGAACTGGTAAGAATTTGAGATTTGCTTGACGGATTTGTGACACACCACCCCCACCACCACTCCCTAGTAGTCTGTAGGTTCATATTGTTGTGTGTTCCTATTGCTGCTAACCATGACAGGATCACAAGCCGACGAGATCAACTGGGACGGCATGACGAACAAGGAGCTCCATGATAAATTTCAGCAAATGATGGCTAACCAGGTACAAACGTCGTGACCAGCCTTGGAGAGGCCATGGAGAAGCTAGGTGCTTTGGAGAAGACATTCGACACCAAGCTGGACGCTAAGTTCAATGAGGTGCTTGCACGTCTACCTCCACCAGCTGTACCTGTCGTACCTCGGCAACAACAACACCAACAACGCCCAAATTTCGCGGGACGAGCGCAACGTGTGCCTCTCGACCAAGGCCAATATTCTGGTGCTATTGCTACTGCTGCTACTGCTGAAGCTTCTGTGGCTGCTGCTGCTGCTACTGTCGTTGAGCAGAATGAGGACTATGATGGTGATTACGGTGATGCGGGAGAGGTTGCTCCCGATCATCCCCAGGGGCAACCACCACCACAAGCACCGGGTCGTCCGCATGTTTACCATCGCAACGGTAGGGCTGCACCACCACCTAAGGTACGGGATCATGATCATCTCCCCAAGATAAAATTGAATATTCCGACATTTGAGGGTAGATATGTTCCTGATATATCTTACTTGGGAGTTAGAAACAGATCAACGTTTTACGTGCTTACAATTTCCTGAGGATAGACGTGTTGCTGCTGCGGTTTGTGCTTTTACTAGTTTTGCTTGTGTTTGGTGGTCTGAACATTGTAGAATACATCATGATAATATCCCTACTACTTGCGCTGCTTTAAAAACTGCTATGCATAATCATTGGGTTCCACCATATTATCAACGTGAATTGCTTCAAAATTTGCAGCGTTTAAGACAAGGAAAAAATTCTGTAGAGGAATATTATCAGGAATTACAAACTGGCATGATTAGATGTGGTATTGTTGAGGAGAATGAAGCTATGCTTGCACGTTTTATGGGTGGATTAAATAGAGAGATTCAGACTATTCTAGAGTATAAGGAGTATAACACTATCACTCGTTTATTCCATCTTGCTTGCAAAGCTTAACGTGAAGTGCAGGATCGACAGGCAATGGCGAGAACTAATTTTTATGCAGGTTGCGCTTCATCATGGACACCATGTAGATCATCTACTTCCACACGTCCTACTACAGCACCACTTACTTCAGCCGCCAACTCCCATAGAGATACAAGGAAACAGGCACCGCCACCAGCCTCCAGCAAGGGCACACCTTAGGGGCCTGCACAGAGCTCTTCTTCATCCATGGCATCTACAGGGCAAACACATGAGGTTATTTGTCATCGTTGCAAGGGTGGAGGTCACTATGCGAGAGAATGTCCTTCCAAGCGTGTGATGATTGTTACTGAGGATGGTGGATATGACTCCGCTAGTGATTATGATGAGGAGACCCTGGCTCTTATTGCGAGTGAAGAACAAGGTGTAGAGGAGACTGAACAAGAGACACACTACATGGCTGCTGACTACGCTAACAGGTATGAAAGTTTAGTTGCTCAATGTGTTCTGAGTGTGCAGGTTACACAGGCTGAGCAAAATCAGAGGCACAACTTGTTCCATACAAAGGGAGTTGTGAAGGAGCATTCTGTTCGCGTCATCATCGATGGAGGGAGTTGCAACAACTTGGCTAGCATGGAGATGGTGGAGAAGCTGTCTCTAACCACCAGACCACATCCTCATCCTTATTACATCCAATGGTTCAACAACAGTGGCAAGGTTAAGGTAACACATACTGTTCGTGTGCACTTTAGCATTGCTACATATTCTGATTATGTTGATTGTGATGTGGTACCCATGCAAACATGCTCTGTTTTACTTGGTAGACCATGGCAATTTGATAAAAACTCTGTACACCATGGTAGGACGAATCAGTATACTCTTGTTCATAAAGATAAAAATATAACTTTGCTTCCTATGTCTCCCGAACATATTATGAAAGATGACATTGCTAGAGCTAGTAAAGCAAAACAGAAGCAAAGTGAGAGTGAAAATCAGATTGTGGCAAAGGAATTTGAGCAACATAATAGGCCTAATAAACAATCATCTAGTGTTGCTTCTGAAATAAAACTGAAGAGTGGTTGTTTACTTGACACTAAATCTGATATTACTGATTTGGATGCCACTAAATCTGTTTGCTATGCTTTTGTATGCAAAGAGGTATTATTTTCATTCGAGGACATGCCTTCCTCTTTGCCTCCTGCTGTCGCTAACATTTTGCAGGAGTTCGCTGAAGTCTTTCCACAAGACGTGCCACCGGGATTACCACATATTCGAGGGATTGAGCATCAGATTGACTTAATTCCCGGTGCATCGCTGCCCAACCGTGCGCCATACCGTACCAATCTAGAGGAGATGAAGGAGATTAAGCGTCAAGTACAGGAGCTGCTCGACAAAGGTTATATACGCGAATCCCTTAGTCCTTGTGCTGTTCCTATTATTCTAGTGCCTAAAAAGGATGGTACATCGCGTATGTGTGTTGATTGTAGAGGCATTAATAATATTATTATTCGTTATCGTCATCCTATTCCTAGGCTAGATGATATGCTTGATGAATTAAGTGGCTCTACAATTTTCTCCAAAGTTGATTTGCGTAGTGGATACCATCAAATTCGTATGAAATTGGGAGATGAATGGAAAACAGCATTTAAAACTAAGTTTGGATTATAAGAGTGGTTAGTCATGCCTTTTGGGTTAACTAATGCACCTAGCACTTTCATGAGATTAATGAACGAGGTTTTACGTGCTTTCATTGGACGATTTGTGGTAGTCTATTTTGATGATATACTGATTTATAGTAGATCTTTGGAGGAACATTTGGAACATTTACGTGTTGTTTTTATTGCTCTATGTGATGCACGTTTGTTTGGTAACCTTGGGAAGTGCACCTTTTGCACCGACCGAGTGTCTTTTCTTGGCTATGTTGTTACTCCACAGGGTATTGAAGTTGATAATGCCAAGATTGAAGCTATTGAGAGTTGGCCGCAACCCAAAACGGTCACACAAGTGAGGAGTTTTCTTGGACTCGCTGGTTTCTATAGGCGTTTTGTGAGGGATTTCAGCACCATTGCTGCACCTCTAAACGAGCTTACAAAGAAGGATGTGCCTTTTGTTTGGGGTACCGCACAGGAAGAAGCCTTCACGTTATTGAAAGATAAGTTAACACATGCTCCATTACTCCAACTTCCTGATTTTAATAAGACTTTTGAGCTTGAATGTGATGCTAGTGGAATTGGATTAGGAGGTGTGTTATTACAAGATGGTAAACCTGTTGCATACTTTTCTGAAAAATTGAGTGGGCCTAGTTTGAATTATTCTACTTATGATAAGGAATTATATGCTCTTGTTCGGACTTTGGAAACATGGCAACATTATTTATGGCCCAAAGAATTTGTTATACATTCTGATCATGAATCTTTGAAACATATTAAAAGTCAAGCAAAACTGAACCGTAGGCATGCTAAATGGGTTGAATTCATTGAGACTTTCCCTTATGTCACTAAACACAAGAAGGGTAAAGAAAATGTTATTGCTGATGCATTGTCTCGTCGTTATACTATGCTTTCACAACTTGACTTTAAAATATTTGGTTTGGAGACCATCAAAGATCAATATATGCATGATGCTGAATTTAAAGATGTGTTGCAGAATTGTAAAGAAGGGAGAACAAGGAACAAGTTCGTCATTAATGATGGATTTGTGTTCCGTGCTAACAAGCTATGCATTCCAGCTAGTTCCGTTCGTCTTTTGTTGTTACAGGAGGCGCATGGAGGAGGATTAATGGGACACTTTGGTGTGAAGAAGACGGAGGACGTACTTGCTACACATTTCTTTTGGCCAAAGATGAGACGGGATGTTGAGCGTTTTGTTGCTCGCTGTACTACATGTCAGAAAGCTAAGTCATGACTCAATCCTCATGGTTTATATATGCCTTTGCCTGTACCTAGTGTTCCTTGGGAGGATATATCTATGGACTTTGTTTTAGGTTTACCTCGAACAAAGAAGGGGAGGGATAGCATATTTGTTGTCGTGGATATATTTTCGAAAATGGCACACTTTATACCATGTCATAAAAGTGATGATGCTGCTAATGTTGCTGATTTGTTCTTTCGTGAAATTATTCGCTTGCATGGTGTGCCAAATACAATTGTTTCAGATCGTGATGTTAAATTTCTTAGACACTTTTGGAGATGTCTATGGGCTAAGTTGGGGACTAAACTGCTTTTTAGTACTACATGTCACCCCCAAACTGATGGACAAACTGAAGTAGTGAATAGATCATTGTTTACTATACTTAGGGCTGTTTTGAAGAATAACCTGAAAATGTGGGAAGAATGCTTGCCTCATATTGAATTTGCTTATAATCGTTCGCTGCATTCTACTACTAAGATGTGCCCTTTTGAAGTAGTGTATGGTTTCTTACCTCGTGCACCTATTGATTTGTTGCCTCTTCCATCTTCGGAGAAGGTCAATTTTGATGCTAAAGAATGTGCTGAATTGATATTAAAGATGCATGAGTTAACTAAGGAGAACTTTGAGCGTATGAATGCTAAATATAAACTTGCTGTAGATAAGGGTAGAAAACATGTTTTCTTTGCACCTGGAGATCTTGTTTGGTTACACTTGCATAAGGATAGGTTTCCTGAATCGCGCAAGTCAAAGCTAATGCCACGTGCTGATGGTCCTTTTAAGGTGTTAGAGAAAATAAATGATAATGCATATAGACTTGAGCTGCCTGCAGATTTTGGGGTTAGTCCCACTTTTAACATTGCAGATTTGAAGCCTTATTTGGGTGAGGATGATGAGCTTCCGTCGAGGACGACTTCAGTTCAAGAAGGGGAGGATGATGAGGACATCCCTACTAATGTTACACCCATATTCCCACCAACCACACATATTGGACCAGTTACTAGAGCCCGCGCACGCCAACTAAATTATTAGGTACTTTCGTTTTTTGGATATCCTTATAATGTTCATGAACATATGATGCTGCCTAAATTAGATACTTTTGTTTTACTTATGAATGAAGGACCTAGCATGGACAAGAAGGATGGCCATTGGAGCAGGATCAAGCATGGAGAAGAAGGTGCGCGCGCGGGAAGGAACAATGGACTTTCCAGTGGTGACTTTCGCAGTTTGAAGCCACCATAAGGAGTGCTTGGAGGCTTGGACGAAATATACAAGATGCCACTTCATAAATTTCGTCCATAGGCTAATATAGGTGCTGCGTCACCTTATTTTTGGGCCAGGCCCATGTAATTTTGAAATACCACTTATTAGGCTGTTATTAGAGTCCGTATGTGTGGGGAAACGGAGTTAGGGCTGGTTTTGGACCCCTCCTCCAAGGGGCCACGAAATCCCCCTCTATTCCCCCATATATACAGCCCTTAGGGCATCGTTTTAGACTTGGGTTTTGTTTAGATTGAAAGTTAGCCATAGCTGCAACTTCGCGTTCTTCGTTTGTGTTCCACGACTAGACAAAGACGTCACAGAACCCCACATTCATCAATAAAGCTTTCCTCTTATATTCGCAATATCCAGATTGCAATCTTAGTTTCTTGCTTGTTCTTCATTTGCTTGCAGGAAACAGACCCTCGTGGTCAGGTTAATCGTGCTCCGGCTTGGTCAATATCCTCTCGGAGTTGGTTTAGCGATTGCTAAGGCGCGACGTCCTCGCACGTTCGTAGTCGGATCGTCAAAGTTGACTCTACCATAAACGATAGCCACATCTCATCGAAAGACATGGACAACTTCACCTCTATCAATGGCCATTCACACGACCGCACCTCGGCCGCACAAGGAAGATTATACTTGGGCTTTTCCTACAGGGTTTCCTTGGGTTTCCGGCTCGAGGAACCTCACAACAACCTTTTAAACATTTTATTTTTCTCTGAAAACATTCTGAAAATTTTAATACCTCAAAATAAAAGTGAACAAAAATCAACAAAATTGATAGCAACTACTCCCACAAGAGTTTAGAGTCTATATCATGCATCAAAACTACTTTAAACCATACAAATTCAACATGGAAGCTCAATACATGGTCACCAACAGTAGCAACATTTGCAAAATATAAAACACTAGAACAAAAATTAATTGGAGCATTGGAGGAGTCACATACCAAGGAGTTTCGGAAATAGAGTTTTGAAAAAGGAGATTGAAAATCACTCGAAAATGAGCAAGAACACGGGGTAGGAGGCAATGGTGATTTTTCGGGAGGAAGGAGAAGGCAGTGGGCTGGTGCACTAAGTGAGTGGGGCCGTGTCGGACCCGTGAGCTCACTAGGCGTGCCCGTGGGGTAGAGGTATCCTGTGAGCTCATGGCTCATAGGTGCACCCTCCTAGTGTGTGTTCAGTGACAATAATTCTTATATATTGTGGAAAAATAATACTAAATTTTTAGGTCATTTTGAGAAGTTTTCTTTTCGGGACATTTTTATTGCATGGATAAATCAGAAAATAGGATACTAATAGTGTTCTACATTATTAACACTTTAAATAACAGAGAATAAAATTATTGGTAAGTAGGTTGTGCTTACTAAATTTATCGACCACATGCTCTTGAAAAAGAATCCATTAATAATGTTGATCAAGTCTTATTAACAAACCCTTTTCGAGTGAAAAACCAATTTTTTTCGTATAACACTAAATTACCTCAAGGGGGATGTCCATTTCCCAAGCAATAAGAGCTTCATATCTCTTTTTAATGGTTGGAAGAGGAAATTTGAACTCTCCAATAGTAATTTTTGCAATTTGTTCAATGGAGTTGATATTATTCACTGAGCTTTGTTTCTTCAGAAAGTATACCGTATGTTGATTTCCATTGACATGAAAAGTAACCTTGCTTTTGTTGCAATCAACAACAGCCCCTGCAGTATTCAAAAAGGGTCTACCAAGCATAATCGACATGTTGTCATCCTCGGGCATATCAAGAATAATAAAGTCCGTTATGATAGTAACGTTTGCAACCACAATACATACATACTCACAAATTCCAATAGGTATATGTCATGCCCAAAATGCAGTACTAACCTTGCGACGGCTCGAGGGCCTCGATAAGGATAGAAGCGCATTTTGGGACGCTTCGCAAGAATGGAAATCGTCACAATACATGTAAGAAGAGATGAGTACATGGAGTTGTATTATACTCGCCACATAAAAAGGATTAAATATCTCAATACATCAATACATCACATTCATCATACAGAAGAGCAAGATCTGACTGCGAACGAAATCAAACGAAAAACAAGACGACGTCCACCCTTGCTAATCCCAGGCCGCCGACCTGGAACCCATCCTACGATTGAAGAACAAGAAGAACTCCAAATAAAACAATCATGGCGCTCATGTCAAATGATCGCATTACCTGTACCTGCATCTATTGTTGTAGGAATCTATGATCCACGGGGACTCAACAATCTCATTACCAAGGGTATCAAGACTAGCAAAGCTTAATGGGTGAGGTATGGCTAAGTGGTGAGGTTCCAACAGCACTAAGCATTCTTATTTGGCTAACTTACGAGTACAAGAATAAGAAGAGTGATCTACGCGTATTCGTACATGAACTAGTAATGATCAAGAAGTGATCCTGAACACCTACTTACGAGTCAAACATAACCCCACCGTGTTCTTTTCCCGAACTCCCTCAAAAAGAGACGGTCATGGTTACGCACACGGTGGGTGTATTTTAATTGGCTTTACTTCACATTTTCTATAACCGGGTATTATAAATTTTCCAAGTTGCCACATAACCGCGAGCACGACTTTCAGAAAGATTTAACTTTGTAGGGGAGCTCCAACTCATCCATCACAAACTAGCCACAAGCTGCGGTGGAAAACCTAGATTGCCCGTAGTATCCTCAGAATCATGGTGCACAAGACACTCGTCAAAGGTAAAACAAATCCAGTAAGACCGCGCGGCAGGCCAGATCCCGATAGGAGCTGCATGTATCTCATTCTCAGGGAAGAACCGGATTGTCCAAACTTCCGATAGGCCAATCAGAGAGTTGTCCCTGGCAGCCACCGACGGTTGACAGGTTTGGACCAACACTCATGAGGAGCACTGGCCCTGTTTGTTGATTAATTATCCACGGGGTCCGGAAAGTGCCTATGCAAGTTTATTAGTTATAGAAAAAGTAGTACCGATGTTGGGCCTTGCCGGAAGACTTTTATCCCAAAACAAAAATCAAGGGGGTCCCCATAACAACCCCAAGCATGTTAGGAGCGCTCAATATGGAACATAACACCGGTACTCGGAAACTGAGGCGGCAAGAGTGAAAAAAACACTAAACAAAAGGCCAAGCCTTCCACCCTTTACCAAGTGTATAGATGCATTAATTTAAATAGAAAGAATAATGTGATATCCCAAGATATCATTGTTTCCACATGAAACAACCTACACATGCAACTAGCAACTCTATAAGAGGGGATGAGCAAGCGGTAACTTAGGCAAACAACGATTTGCTAGGATGTGGAGGGTTAGAGGCTTATCATGGTATTTTTGGGAGGCTTGACAAACAAGTGGTAGTTGGCGAGACATAGCGATAGAATAGAGACAACTAGCATAGAAATAATAGTAGTGGTATCCAGGGTAATGATCATCTTGCCTGAAATCCCGCTTGGAAGAAGATCCATCCCATGAAGTAGTCGAACAAGTGTAGTCGAACGAATCCTCACACCCCGAAACGGTTTCGGAACTCTAGCGAGGAGAAGCAATCCGGAAATAAACAAATGGCACGGGGTAAACACACAAGCATAAACATGTAATGATGCACAACCAAGTATGATGCATGGCATGACAAGATGCAACAATCAAATATTACAAATTAAGTGAAGCTCAATATGCAATGAGATGCATATTGACGAAACTCCACATTCAAATTATTTAGTACACTTTTGTTTAGGCACCCAACAAGTTTAAATGTTTTTTAAACATGGCAAGAGGTGAAGCGTAATTAAACTAGACTATCTAGGCAATTTAAATGAGGCCGGAAACAACATATAATAATTCTGGAAATTCCCCACATGCAAATACTGAATTGGGTACTGTTATGTCCTAAATCATATTTCATAGTTGTTAAACAGGAAAAAATAACGCCACCATGTTATTCTACACATTTTTCTTGTTAAGTTACATATATAATTTATTTAATTCGGAGCTAAGATTATTTAGTTATGAAATGAACCATTTTTGCATGTCATTTATGCAAATTAATGCAAACAACAATTTTAAAATGAATGAAAGTTGGATATTGTGAAACTACATAAAATTCTAATCATGTTACCTTTTAAAATCATTTTAATCCAATGCACGGTTATTTAGTTATTAGCAATTTAAAGTAATGGCAAAAACCTGTATATATGCATGCTCTGAAGAAAATTTAGAAAATCAGAGAAACTGAAAAAAGCATCAACGGGCTGGATTGCAACAGCTTGCAGGGCCCAGGAGTGAAAACAGGCCCAAGCAGCCATGTGTGCATGTATGGGAAAAAAATATATAAGAAGAGCACACGGGCAAAAGAATTGAGGCTCCCATGGGATTCGATCCCAGGACCTCCTTGTCTTGGCGCACTGGCTTGACCAGTAGGGTTGGCACGGTGTTTGTGCTAGAAATGGGCATCCGGTTTAGATGATCAATAATCAAAATGCCGAGCTTCTGGCCATGGATCACATGGATCTCACGGCATTGGCAGAGAGAAAACGGGGCGACCGACAGGAGTTGCAGCGATGGAGGCGATCTTCGGCGAGGCTGGAAAAGAGGGCGTGGCATGGGGCGTTCATCCCAATGGTGCAGTTCGAGGCGAGCATCCATGGCAGGATGCACGGTTAGATGATAGAGAGAGAAGAGATGAGATAGAGGTCAGAGAAGGAGAGGAAGGAAAAGAAGAGGAGGGCAGGTCATGGTGCTAGACCTGCGGTGCTCCGGCGTCAAGCTCGCCTGTGTGGCGGTGAGGAAGCAGCCGAAGTGGCATGGGCTGACTTGGAGCTTGGGCGCCATGGGTGCTCCAAGTCCGTTTGAACAAACAGAGAGTGAGTGAGATGAGAGACTGGAGGGAGAGAGACAGCTGATAGAGGAAAGGGAAAGAAAGATAGAGGGAGGTGAAGACTGGGCAGGGGCTTGGTGCTGGACCTTGGTGTGATGGACGACGCGGGAGGCAAGCGAGGGCGAGGACGGGCACAAGGCAGTGGGCAGCGTATGTTGCTTCGTTTGAACGCGGGGAGAGGAGGCAGGCGCCATGCGGGTCTGGAGCTGCTGCTGGTAGTCCCGACACTCGATGGGGAAATGGGCGGAGGAGCATGCTCCCGTCCAGATCTAGCCGGATCCAAGGCGGGGCTGGAGGCAAACGACAGTGATGTCCAGGCGTGGAGCTCGGAAAACGACTTGGTGGGGCTCGAGGTTAGTTGGGTGGAGGCCGGTTGGTGGGATTTGATCTGGGATGATCCCGAGGAGAAGGTGAAATAGAGTGGCGGCGGCAACGGGACACATCTCCTAGATTCTAGGGTTTCTCCAAAATAGGCTTTGGTTGGCCTATAAATAGCAAGTGGATTTGGGTATGAGATATTTGGTCCATCTGATCGTAATCGGGCGGTCCAGGTCACAAGGGAGGTTTAGGTGGGCTGCACTAGGCTATGTAGATGGGCTAGGATTAAGATGAGAGGGAAAACTGACAACCCGGCGACAAGTTTTTAAACTGCGAAAACGTCTGACAATTTGACCGGCTATAGTGCCGCTACAGTTATCCGTTGGGGTATCAAACGACCTCCGAATGCAACGAAATTTGACAGGCGGTCTACCTAGAACGTGTTAAGACTGCTCGCCGACTTTCAACCCATTCCGAGAACATTTTATTCCCACTTATAAAACAATATTTTTTACGATGTCGCGGGCGCGTTCGTGTGTGGTTGGTTTCGAAACGATCAACGAAGACAATGGAAGAAGCGACAACTACGAACGGATGCAAGTTTTGGAAAACGATGGCAACAGAGTTTCGATGCAATGAGAATGATGCGATGGTGAGTGCAATAAACAAATAAATCACATGGCGATAACGAAATATATCGAAGATACTTGGAGCGTCGGTCTCGGGCTGATACAACTCTCCTCCACTAGACAGATATCTCGCCCCAAGATCTAGGAATGGGAAGAGGAAGAGAAGAATAGGTAAAGCTTAGTTGCTTCTTTGATAAATGCGTGAAACCAATGAACCTTGAGAGGTTGAGAAGCTTGAAAGAAGGAACACAATGGAGAAGAACAAAGTTGTAAATAGTCTGATAGAAAAGATAAACAAGGAACACTATGGGAACCTTAGAGGTTCCAATAAGAGATGAAGAATGGCACGAGGAACAAGCAAAAATTGGAAACCACTCCAGTTGAGACGAGATAGAAAAATAATGAGAAGGAAAGAATTTTGGGCAGCACTTCCTTTGAAACAGAAGCAAAACTTGATAAGATCGCACAATACTCTGGTTAAATGGATAAGCAAGGAGCATAACATGATCTTGACAAACGAGATGAACGGTCAAAGAGAGCAACATCACAAGCCTCCGGAACAAAAGAATAGAAGCTAGATCGTTGGAAAGAAAGAATGGAGAACAAAATGACAACTTCTACCAGAATTGAATTTGAAAGCATCTTTGCAAGGAAGGATTGAATGGAGTTGTTGGAAAATCAACAACCAAAAGAATAAGCTCGTTGTGGGCTTATGGAAAACATCCCAAAATTAGGAGGTGAAAACCCGCCACTAACGGAAACAATTGATTTGATTAAGAACAACAAAGAGATGAAAAACTTCTTTCACCAAGAGGATAAAACAATACTTGTATCATTGATAAGCACCACAATAGCAACAATCCTTAGGAAAAATCCTTTAGGTGAAATCCAATCCAAGATAGCTCCGAGGAAGAATGATGGGTTTAAATATCTCATTCTTGACAAATTCTCTTCGATACTCCTCATAAATCAAGAATGCTACAAAATTATCTCAAAAGATAAGGGACAACGAATTGCACTATGAAATGCAAGAGAAAGAATACTTGAACTCCTCCAATCAGAATCTTGAAGAACACTAGAATGAATTAAATCATTAGCGAACCATCGTGAAGAACGTCTTGGAAGAACTCCGGAAACGAAAAGGTCGCTAGAAAGAATTGAAGGTTGAAACAACGAAGATTGAAGCCTCGCTATGATTTAGATGGAGTTTCGAGACGAGATAACCGAGAACTCTTGGAACTCCAGAAAGAAAGGATGAGCAACATAGAGCCGAGAATTTGATATCATGACAACTCCGGAAGTAGGATTGAAATCACCTTGATGAAATAAGAATAAGAATTATGGTATGCCTATCCTTCATAAATTAAATTGATGACAAGCAACGGATTTGGCATACTACTTGTTCTTGAAAATGATTGAAGAGAGATAACACAAACTCTAAGAAGTCTTCAACGAAACACCAGAAAGAATTTGGAGCGAATGAGGATACTTCCAATGAATGGATATACATGAGAGCAAGGAGATCACGATTGACTATGAGAAAAATTGAACAGACCCGAGGTAAGAATTTGATACGAATGAAGAAATTGCGATCCACCGGTAGGAATTGAGAACGAAGGAGGAAAATCTCAAACGAACGAAGAGACATCAATTTAGAAGAATTGGAGAACGAGTGGTGCAAGCTGAGAACGAAGAAATCTTCTGAAATGATGGATTTCCGGATAATCGAAAATGAAAGTACTTCCATGAACAGAAACAATTGAAGAGGATAACAACAAGCTTGAACCATGAATATTCACGAGAATGGATAAAGATTTAAGAGAAACTCTCCTTTGGACTTCCAAGCTGAAAATGACAATGAGGAATACCACCAAGAACTACTGAGATACTCCAGAATAAAGGAATAGAATGGTTGGGCCAACGATGAAAATATATCAAAACGATCTTGGAGAAAGCATCTGACCGATGGCATTCATTCTTACATCAGACTCGAAGAAGAATTTGAGAACAAACTTCGGGAACAATATTAGCAAGACCAGGTAGGATCCTGGAGAAGAACCTGTGGGTTATGGGCCCACTCAAAGAAAACACCATTGACATGATTGCTTAGAAAGAAATATTGCACAGATACAAATTGAAAACTTGATGAGGTGAGAACCTCAAAAATAATTTGGAAGGATTTTGAATGAAAACACAAATCTTTTGAGATATCTTTGCCACTCCGGATAGAATAGATAGAGGTGAATAAACAAGATAGGCATGGATAAGAATTCCTCACATGAAAAGGATTTAACGAATGAAAAGGATATGATGAGACCGAAAACTTGCATTGAATTCACTGGAGAAGAAAACGAGAACAAAGAATGATGACATTGAAGCTCCTGAGAATCTTCACATGGAGAACACTGTATTGAAACATGGAAGAGAAGAATGAAGAGAGTTCACATTAATTAATTGATACTTGATTGAGATTTGACACACCTTGAAGAAAAATGGGTGGGAGGGTGGACAAAACAAATACAACTTAGGATGGATGTAAAGAACTCCGGAAAGAAAATATGAGGATATATCTTGCAAATATTGAAAGGATTGAATTAACTTGAAGAGGAGCACGCCGGTTGAAAGATTGGACATGACAATTTGATTGATCAAAAGGATTAACACTCCCATAGAAATATGAGAACACCACTTAGAGAGATATGAAATCAACACTTGATATTGAAGCAACTCGAATTACCATAGTCCAACAAAACAAATATGAGGCCTACAAATTAAGCCCAAACAAATACATAACATAGATTTTGCTCGATATTTTGATCGTAAGGATCGCACGGGCTCGATCTTACAGTAGCCATCATGTACAAGGTAGTTCACGAGACATACGAAGCGTCCCCAAATCGTAGAAGGCTACAAAGATTCTTTAAGACACAATGAGAACTGCTGTAAGAAAGTCCATCAAAAAATGATTCACTAGATGTCGAACTCGAACCTCACATCATGCATTTGTTGGAAGATAAACCTAGGTTACTTCTTGAATTCCCACCTAACAACTCCCGAAATCCTTTGGTTATGCAATCCGGTCCACGGATACACGGAGTAAAATCAATCACGCAACTCCGAGCATGATACTACTCTCCAATGTATCACATCTGTCAACAAATAACCAGAGGTATTGGAAACTCATCTACCTCAGACCCTTGTAATCACAATGGTACTGAACATGGCACTACATCTGGACGCTCTCCCCAGTACTGGGTGAAGCCAAAATCCTCTTGCCACAAATAGTATTGGAGCGATTTCAAAAATCTTCGTCCTGAGATACTAAGGAAAATGAACGATAGTGAGTGTGACAACAAAACCTTGGAGCTCAACTCCCCGGAAAAAAAGTGATCACACAGGAGGCAACAAGAAAACAATTCCGGTCACACCGCCATCGTATAGTTTCCAAAATACCCGCGTGATCCTAAAAAATATTTGAGTGAGAAGAGGGATAGAACTAAAATTCCTACGTCACGAATCCTCACCAGAGCAACGAAGGGAAGAGGAGTAAGAAGAATTCCTACTCTCCGATATATAACTAGACTCAAATATAGTTTTTTCACTAGACTCAACAACGACCAAGTTCGATCAATCAAGGGGGATCCTAGGTCGGCACTGCTCTGGTACCAACTTGTCACGCCCAAAATGCGGTACTATCCTCGCGACGACTAGAGGGCCTCGATAAGGATAGAAGAGCATTTCTGGTTGCTTCGCAAGAATGGAAATCGTGACAATACATGTAAAGAAGAGATGAGTATATGGAGTTGGCTTATACTCGCCAAATGCTAAAGCATAAATATCTGAATACATCAATTCATCACATTCATCATACAGAAGAGCAGGATCCGACTACGGATGAAATCAAACAAAAAAGAAGACGACATCCACCCTTGTTAATCCCAGGCTGCCGACCTGGAACCCATCCTATGATCGACGAAGAAGAAGAACTCCAAGTAGAACAATCATCTTGCTCACGTCAAATCATCACATTACCTGTACCTGCATCTGGTGTTGTAAGAATCTGTGAGCAGGGGACTCAACAATCTCATACCAAGGGTATCAAGACTAGCAAAGCTTAATGGGTGAGGTATGGGTAATTGGTGAAGTTGCAGCAACACTAAGCATTTTTATCTGGCTAACTTACAAGTACAAGAATAAGAAGACTGATCTACACATATTCGAATGTGAACTAGTAATGATCAAGAAGGGATCCTGAACACCTACTTACGAGTCAAACATAACCCACCGTGTTCTCTTCCCGAACTCCCTCGAAAAGAGACGTTCATGGTTACACACACGGTTGGTGTATTTTAATTGGCTTTACTTCAAGTTTTCTATAGCCGGGTATTATAAAATTTCCAAGTTGCCACATAAGTGCGGGCATAGCTTTCAGAATGATCTAACCCTGAGGGGTGCTCCAACTCATCCATCACAAACTAGCCACAAGCTGAATTGGAAAACTTCGACCGCGGGATTGCCCGTAGTATCCTCGAAATCCCGGTACACAAGACATTTGTCAAAGGCAAAATAAATCCAGCAAGACCGCCCGGTAGGCCAGATCCCGATAGGAGCCGCACATATCTTGTTCTCAGGGCACAACCGTATTTTCCAACCTTCCGGTAGGCCAGAGTTGCCCCTGGCGTCCATCGGCGGTTGATAGGTTTGGACCAACACTCAAGAGGAGCACTGGCCTGGTTTGTTGATTAATTATCCACGGGGTCCGGAAAGTCCTTATGCAAAATTTATTAGTTGTAGGAAATGTAGTACCAATGTTGGGCCTTGCCGGAAGAGTTTTATCCCAAAACAAAAATCAAGGGGTTCCCCCTAACAACCCCAAGCATGTTAGGAGCACTCAACATGGAACATATCACCAGTACTCAAAAACTAAGGCGGCAAGAGTGGAACAAAACACCAAGCAAAAGGCCAATCCTTCCACCCTTACCAAGTGTATAGATGCATTAATTTAAATAGAAAGAATAATGTGATGTCCCAAGATATCCATGTCTCCACATGGAACAACCTGCATCTGCAACTAGCAACGCTATAAGAGGGGCTGAGAATGCGGTAACTTAGGCAAACAACAGTTTGCTAGGATGTGGAGGGTTATCATGGCATTTTTGGGAGGCTTGACAAACAAGTGGTTGGTGGCGAGACATAGCAATAGAATCGAGAAAACTAGTATAGCAATGATAGTAGTGGTATCCAGGGTAATTATCATCTTGCCTGAAATCCCGCTTAGAAGAAGATCGAGTCCATGAAGTAGTCAAACAAGAATAGTCAAACGAATCCTCACACCCCGAAACGGTTTCGCAACTCTATCGAGGAGAAGCAATCTGGAAACAAACAAATGACATGGGGTAAACAAACAAGCATAAACATGGCATGATGCACAACCAAGTATGATGCATGTCCATTTAAAGATGCATGGCATGGCAAGATGCAACAATCAAATATTACAAATTAAGTGAAGCTCAATATGCAACGAGATGCATATTGACGAAACTCCACATTCAAATTATTTAGTTCACTCTCATTTAGGTACCCAACAAGTTTAAATGTTTTTTAAACATTGCAATAGGTGAAGCATGATTAAACTAGACTATCTAGGAAATTTAAATGAGGCCGAAAACAACATATAATAATTCCGAAAATTCCCCACATGCAAATTTTGAATTTGGTATTGTTCTGTCCTAAATCATATTTTATAGTTGTTAAACAGGAAGAAATAATGCCACCATGTTATTCTACACATTTTTCTAGTCAAGTTAAATATTAATTTATTTAATTTGGAGCTATGCTTATTTAGTTATGAAACAAACCATTTTAGCATGACATTTATGCAAATTAATGCCAACAATAATTTTAATTTTTTTTAACATGGATGAAAGTTGGATATTGTGAAACTACATAAAATTCTAATCATTTTACGTTTTAAAATCATTTTGATATGATGCACGGTTACTTAGTTATTAGCAATTTAAAGTATTGGAAAAACCTGTAAATATGCATGCTCTTAGAAAAATTGAGAAAGTCACAAAAACTAAAGAAACGTCAACGGGCCGGATTGCAACAGCTTGCAATTGCCCAGAGTGAAAACATGCCCAAGCGGCCATATGTGCACATGTGGCAAAAATATATATAAGAAGAGCACAGGGGCAAAAGAATTGAGGCTCCCATGGGGTCCGATCCCAGGACCTCCTGGTCTTAGCGCACTGGCTTGACAAGTTGGGCTGGCATGGTGTTTGTGCTAGAAATGGGCATCTGGTTTAGATGATCAGTAATCAAAAGGCCGAGCTTCTAGCCATGGATCACGGGGATCTCACCGGCGTTGGCACAGAGCAAACGGGGCGACCGACGGGAGTTGTGGCAGCGGAGGTGATCTCCGGTGAGGCTGGCAAAGAGGGGGGCATGGGGCGTGCATCCCAATGGTGCAGGTCGAGGCGAGCATCCATGGTGGGGCTGCAATGTTACATGAGAGAGAGAGAAGAGATGAGAGAGAGGTCCGAGAAGGAGAGGAAGGAAAAGAAGAGGAGGGCAGGTCATGGCACTAGACCTGTGGTGCTCCGGCGTTGTGCTCGCCGATGCGGTGGTGAGGAAGCAGCTGGAGGTAGCATGGACTGACTTGGAGCTCCGGGGCCATGGGTGCTCCAAGTCCCTGTGAACAAACAAATAGCGAGAGAGATGAGAGATCGGAGGGAGAGAGAGAGAGACATCTGAGAGAGGAAAGGGAAAGAAAACAGAGAGAGGATAAGACTGGGCCAGGGGCATGGCGCTGGACCTTGGTGTGCTGGACGACGCGGGAGGCAAGCGAGGCAGAGGATGGGCACAAGGCTGAGGACGGCGTATGTCGCTGCGTTCGAACGCAGGCAGAGGAGGCAGGCACCATGCGGGTCTGGATCTACTGCTGGTAGTTCTGGTGCTTGACGAGGAAACAGACGGAGGAGCATGCTCCCGTCCAGATCTAACCGGCGAGGCGGGGCTAGAGGCAAGCGACGACAGCGTCCAGGCATGGAGCTTGGGCAACAACTTGGTGGGGATGGAGGTGAGTTGGGTGGAGGCCGGTTGTTGGGATTTGATCTCGGATGATCCCGAGGAGAAGGGGAAATACAGTGGCGGCGACGACGGGACACATCTCCTAGATTCTATTGTATGTCCAAAATAGGCTAGGATTGGTCTATAAATAGCAAGTGGATTTGGGTATGGGATATTTGGTCCATTTGATCGTAATCGGACGGTTCTGGTCACAAGGGAGGTTTAGGTGGGCTGCACTAGGCTATGTAGATGGGCTAGGATTAAGATGAGAGGGAAAACAGACAGCCCGACGACAAGTTTTTAAACTGCGAAAACGTCCGAGTATTCGACCGACTATAGTGCGACTATAGTTATCCGTTGGGGTATCAAATGACCTCCGAATGCGACGAAATTTGGTAGGCGGTCTACCTAAAATATACTAAGACCGCTCGCCAACTTTCAACCCATTTTGAGAACATTTTATTCCCACTTATAGAACAATATTTTTTACGATGTCACGGGCGCGTTCGTGTGTGTTTGGTCTCTAAACGATCAACAAAGATAATGGAAGAAGCGGCAACTACGAACGAATGCAAGTTTCGGAAAACGATGGCAACGGAGTGCCAATGCAATGCGAATGATGCAATGATGAATGCAACAAACAAATAAATCACATGGCGATAACAAAATATATCAAAGGTATCCGGAACATCTGTCTCGAGCTGTTATATTATAGTAGTGGATTTATCAGTCATTTGCAAAGATATTTCAGAAGGTGTAAGCTTACTCAAATCAAGTCTTCTATATAAAGAGAAAGGTATAACACTAACACCGGCTCCCAAATCACATAAAGCAGTTTTAACATAGCTTCTTTTAGTGGAGCAAGGTATAGTGGGTATCCCAGGATCACCCAACTTCTTAGGTTCTCCACCATGAAAAGAATAATTAGCAAGCATGGTCGAAAATCAGCTTCTGGTATCTTTCTTTTATTAGTGACACTATCTTTCATATATTTAGCATAAGGAGCCATTTTCAAAATATCCATCAAACGTGTTCCTAAAAAGATGGGTCTAAGCATTTCAACAAAGCGCTCAAAATCTTCCTCATCCTTATTTTTCGAAGGTTTGCGAGGGAATGACATACGTTTTTGAACCCATGGCTCTCTTTTTTACCAGTTTTTCTAGCAATGCAACCCCTCTTATCATAATGTTTATTCCCAGGAGGTGGGTTATTAAGATCAACATCAGGCTCTATTTCTAAATCATTATCAGGTTCCTTGTCATTATCTGGTTGAGCGTCAACATCAACATCATCATTATCATTCTCATTATCACTAGGTGGATATTCACTACCAGATTGTGTCTCAGCATCAGAAATAGAAACATCCTTGCGATTCTCAGAAGGTTTTCTACCACATGTTCACTAGAAGCATGCAAAGTTCTATAATTTTTGTTTTTCCTTTTCTTTTTAGATGTACTAGGTGCATCAATATTAATGTTTCGAGAATCCCGCTCAATCCTTTTTGGGTGTCCTTCAGGATAAAGAGACTCCCGAGTCATTCCGCCTCCTCTAGTCACAACTCTAACATCACGAACATTCAATTTATTATTCATTTCATTAAGCAAATCATTTTGTGACTTAGCGACTTGTTCTAACTGAGTATGAACCATGGATGAATGTTTACCCAAACCTTTAACATCATTAGCGATCCTAAACATCAAGTCACTCAAATGATCAATCATCATGACATTTAGTTTTAATTGATCCTTAATATACATATTAAAGTTTCTTGCTTAACAATTTAGTTATCGAATTCATCCATGCACTGACTAGCAGATTTATTATAAGCTATATCACCCTCATCAAATCTATAAAGAAAATTTACCTTTACTACACGTGTAGGGATATCGAGTCCATGTATTTCTTCAAGAGGTGGTAAATTCTTGACATCTTCAGATTTAATACCCTTTTCTTTCATAGATTTCTTAGCTTCTTGCATATCTTCTGGACTAAGGATTGGAATACCTCTCGTCTTTGGAGTTGGTTTCGGTAGTGGTTCAGGAAGTGTCCAATCATCGGCATTCTTTAAAATATTATTGAATACTTCTTAAGCCTGTCCAACAGTTCGTTCCCTGAAAGCACAACCAACACAACTATATAGGTAGTCCCTAGAAGCATTGGTTAGTCCATTATAAAATATATCAAGTATTTCGTTGTTCTCAAGAGGATGAGCAGGCAAAGCATTAAGTAATTGGAGATGCCTCGCCCAAGCTTGAGGGAGATTCTCTTCCTCAGATTGCACAAAGTTAAATATTTCCTGTAAAGCAGCTTGTTTCTTATGAGCAGAAAATAGTTTTTAGAAAAGTAATATATCATATCCTGGGGACTATGCACACAACCAGGAGCAAGAGTATTAAAGCATTTCTTAGCATCACCCTTTAATGAGAAAGGAAAAAGCTTAAGGATATAGTAGTAGCGGATTTTTCCTCATGAGCAAATAGGGTTGCAATATCATGTAGTTTGGTAAGGTGTTCCACAACAGTTCCAGTTTCATAGCCATTAAAAGGATCAGATTTTACCAAAGTAATTAACTCAGGATTGATAGAGAATTCATAATCCTTACCAGTAACACATATAGGAGAAGTAGCAATCTTAAGATCATATTTCATTCTCTCTATCACATATTTTTCTTTCAGCTTACTCAGTAATTTCTTAAGATCGTCTGTATCATTACAAGCAAGGTAGTCTCTAGCTAGTTCCCCATCCATAACATAACCATCAGGTATCTCATGCATTTCAATTCTAGTAGGAGATCTAGACATAATAGGTGAATCATAATTTTCATGAGTTTTAGTATTCTCATTTCCTTTAGCCTTAGCAATTTGTTCATCAATAAATTCACCTAGTGGCACATTTTCAATTATACCAGAAGTTTCATTTATAACAAAAGTAGCATCATCAATTAGTTGCGACATACACGAATGAAGTAGAGTACTAGCATCATCACGAGTTTCATTTATAACAGAAGTAGCGTAATCAATTACTTGCGACGTATACGAATGAATAGCAGGTGGAGGTGTCGCAAGCCTTCGGAAAACAGAAGGTGAATCAAGTGCGAAGCTATATGTCAGTTTCTCACCTCCCCTCGTCTTAGAGGGCACAATCTTAGTCTTAACATGTTTCAAATATTCATAGTGATCAATAGATATCCCAAGTGAACTCAATATATAGAGACAAGCTCCCCGACAACGGCGCCAGAAAAAGGTCTTGATAACCCACAAGTATAGGGGATCACGACAGTCTTCGAGGGTAGTATTTCACCCAAATTTATTGATTCGACACAAGGGGAGCCAAAGAATATTTATGTGCCTTAGCAGTTGAGTTGTCAATTCAACCACACCTGGAAATAGTTTTCCGCAACAAAGTGTTTAGTAGCACAATATTAATTGTAACATGAACAATAACAGTAGTAGTTTGTGATGATTGTAACAACAGCAACATCGATAGTAACTTAGCAAAGATCAATATGAAAAAAGCATAGGCATTGGATTAGCGATGGAAATTAGTGTTGGGTGACATTCATCATGTAACAGTCACAACCTAGAGCGACACCGAACTAGCTCTAATTCATCAATGCAATATAGGCATATGCTTCATATATAGTCCTGTGGCAGCAGGGTCCAAAGGGAAACTGAGGGATATTAAGACCTCTTTTTAATAGAGAACCATAAAAAATCATTACACATGATGAATACATGAACTCCTCATACTATGGTCATCACCAGAGATGATCTTAACTATTGTCACTTTGGGGTCTACGGATCATAACACATAATAGGTGCATACAACTTGCAAGATAGGATCTAGGACACTCTCATATTCGTGGAAACATAATAGGTTCAGATCTGAAATAATGGCACTCAGACCCTAGTGACAAGCTTTAAGCGTAGCAAAGTGATAGCAACATCAATCTCAAAACATAGTGGATACTATGGATCAAGACCTAATAAATTGAATCTATCATATCACAAATCTCATCCAACTCCATCACCGTCCAACAAGCCTACAAAGGAATTACTCACTCCCGGTGGTGAGCATCATGGAGTTGTTGATGGAGCAGGGTTAGTGATGATGATGACGATGAGTCCCCCTCTCCAGAGCTCCAAACAAACTCCAGATCATCTCTCCGGAGGAAGAAACAGGAGGTGGCAGTAGTTTCGTCTCGTAAAACATGATGAAAGTTCCTCTCTTATTTTTTTATCCGCAACACGGTACTTATGGAGTTGGAATTAGGGAAATCGGAGGGCCGAGGGCCCCACGAGCTCACAGGGTGCACCCTGGGGGTGGGCGCGCCCCCTGAGCTCGTTGATCCGGGGTGGCCCCCTCGAGTAGATCTCACCAATATTTTTATATATTTTGAAAATAATCTCCGTACATTTTTAGCCCAACCTGAGAACTTTTATTTCCGCATAAAAATAACACCATGGTAGTTCTGCTGAAAACAACGCCAGTCTGGGTTAGTTTCATTCAAATAATGCAAGTTAGAGCCCAAAACAAATGCAAAAGTGTTTGGAGAAGTAGATACGTTTGGGACGTATCAAGAAGGCACAATAGTTGGTTGTGTGTGATATTGTTGTCACTTCACTAGGAAGTTGTGTGTCATTTGGGTGTATTATATATACAATTATTGCTTATCTCACTCCTCTTGGTCTCTTAGAAGCAAAGTCTACATTTTTTTTGATTGGTATATGTTCTTTATATCTCACTCTCACCCAATTATTCAGTGTAACATGTATTTTATAAGCGGAACTTGTGTTCTATCCTGACGGCTAATTCTGATAGTATTGTTTGTAGAGATTGAGTGCATATGCATTCGAGATGTCAAGAAGCATCCGCAACATGAAGGGAAGTCTAAAATTGATGCTCAAGTTACCCTTTTTGGTGTTTGTCTCGTCCGGGGTTTTCTACTCACTGAGTTACATCCAGTTGTCATTCTTTTGTTTTCATTAGTGTCACAAATTGTTAAAACTTACTTGTGCTACTATTTTGCATGATTTTGTATTCCATCTACACAGAATTTCTATGTTTTCCATGATAGTGAACGATATATGTGGCGGTAGTCAATATGTATATATGATGCATGGATGATCATACTTTAGTATAAATACATCATGATCACAAATTAACTTGAAGCATAAATTTGGCATAGAATTTTTTTCCTTTTCATATGGGAGGGCATATATTTTGAAAGCAAGAATGTTCTGCTCTAAAATTTCTTAGATAGTGGGAAAAATTCATACACAAATTCAAGGCTAGCAACGAACAACATGATGAACGTCGACGACCACAACTTCTCATCGAGGCCACTGCCCTATCCATGGAGGATTTACGCCTTGTAGGCATGCCATATTAGTATAGACTGTGTAATGTGCATCGTCTAGAATGTCGAGGTAATTGACAAAAAAATAGTGGTATTCAGTCACTTGATAGATGAGAGTTCCCCATTTTGTTTTTAAAAGTTGCTACAATACTTTGAAAGATGGTGACGGCATCAATGCATAGCATTTTAATAGAGATAGGTAATCTGAAGCTGCTAAAAGTTCTTCAACTTCCCAGATTGCTTTGTTGATTAATTGGTAGTCTTATAGATTAGACATGTTGCTATGCAGAGCATAATTTTTTAAGTAGCTTGACTCATGATACATTTATTACTTTGTACTAGGTATTGGTTGCTTTGTTGTAGTTAAGTGTGCAAACTGGATATTTCAAGTGAAGCTCATAAGCATTACCAGTAGTTGTTTCATAACTTAGATTTACATTACAATCTGAGATGTTAACCTATGGATATTCCTTTTTGTTGTATGTAGTTATTCCACTTATTTACCAATGTGCATTTTCAGAACATAAGCTCCATTTGCAGTTGCTCTTAGGTAATGTGTCTCTGGTTATAGTTCTTTGTGCACTTGCTTTATCCCTTGCTAGTCTCCATGTTCGTTGTGCTTGCTTATGTATGATGTTCCTCCACTATGAAGTAAATTAGGGAACATGATCATATAACACTTATCTCATTTTGCAAATTACATTCACTCTAGAAGCTTTCACTTCAATTTTATTGTAGCATTTATGGACAACCACCTAATGGGTACCGTGTTCTAAATCTTTAGTTTGTGTATTTATTGTATGTTTGCACTTTACACTCTACTATTTTGGCATTTCCACTTTATTAAGTGAAACTATGCTTATTTCATAGACAAGAAAATCCCATGGCCATATTTTTACCTGCTTGTTTTTGGTGCCTACGTCTTGCTATTGGATATATTGACATTTTGTTTTGGATCACTTTATCTTGATACAATCTTGTTAAATATGCATATGCATGTTAGTTGAAGGAAGGTGACTGAATACATTATTTGAATTTATTCCTTCAAAGCTGGATTGGTGTTATGGTTTCAAAAATTTAAAGAGTTGGATTGTTGTTGCTTACTAGTTTCGTGTCATAAATGGCAGATGCAAACAAGGTGAGTTTCTTAGATGATAATTTCATTTCATAATGGAAGGATCATCTCCATAGATTAATCCTATTTTTATATAGCTATATTATGTGCAATTTCATGTTATGGTAGTCAAAGCTACCAAATTTTAATGGCTAGTACAACCACTAAAGTGTCAACATAAAGAAAACTATAACATGTTTGCTGAATGCATTTGCAACTATATGCTTTGGTGCCACTTTGGCTATAGTAGTCAAGCAAAGTTGTGCAACGATTTAAAGAACTGCAAGTAAATGAGTTTTGACCGTTGATGATAGCGTAATTATGGTGACTTAAAAACACCTTGATGCATCATAAATTTTTTAGGGTTAGCTTGCTTTATCATTTTAGATATTTTGTTGCGCCGAAATATGAGTGAAAAATTTCTGCACAAATACTTATGTGATGTTGATTTGCAAGCTGCATGTTCGGTTGTTTTATTGTTTGGGAGAAATAAAAAGATTTCTATGCACGGACTTCGATTCAAAATTGGACAGTACAGATTAGGGTTGCACCTAAGTGGAGCATAACTACAACTTTGTTGTATTATTTTACATGATGATGAATAGTAATGGACACAACGTATAATTATTTATTTTGTGTGAGATGAATTTTGGATTGTGACATTGAAATGATGTTACCTCTTAGATATGGACTTCTTTTGATATAATGTGTGTCCTATTTAATGTTATTGGCTACTGAATTTCTTTAAATGAAATACAATGGAATAATCATAACAAGAAAAAAAACAAAAATAGATACAACGGTGCGGCAACACACGTGTTTGCTTCTAGTTGTATTTTATGCCCTCTCACTAGTTGGTTCTCTAAGATGATATGTTAAATTTCCTCGCATAATTTAGTCCGCCGTTCATTTTGTACCAGTCTTATGAATGAAAAAGTGTGGTGGGCAGTACACGCTATACATTTTATTTAATTAAAACCAAATAATAGCCTCTGCTAAACTGAGTAAGCTTTTGTTCACCTTAGAATTACATTTTTGCTAATTTTCAGCTTGTGTTCACCTTAGAATCTTAGTTTTTTAATATTCACTTAGAATTTTATTTTTGCCATTTTTCAATCGATTGATTTTATTAGTCAAATTTTGGTTTGTTGGGTCTTTGTCTAAGGAGATTCTTATCGGGTTTTCTAAAGAACTAGGCTCGGGTGGAGGGTCGCTTCCTCTTCGTCCCATCCAAGGGGGACAATCAGAGGGATTCCTTGTGAATGGTTAGGGGTTGTGCCTGTCCCCATGTGTGGGGGGGGGGGTACCAGTTGACATGAGCATCAGGGTGAGGACCAAGGATGAGGATGGTAGGTTTTCCTTCTGGTCCTGCTCCCTACTCATCCCTGATGTAACGAACTAGAACCGATCTCAAAGTGAAGCTTGGGATGGGGCTGAGTTATTACATGATCAACAAAGGAAGATGGCTTGTACTCTCTACTTAAGAAGAAAGGAGAGCCGCTAACTCATGCAACTCCATTGTTCATGGTCCTAGGCCTGAGATTACGGAATGCAACCTGATCATAGCCCATGTGTCATGACATTTCCCCCCCTTAGAAATGGCGTATAACCACGTCATTGCTCTTGGAAACCGATGGTGCAGATCACCTTCACTCTCCCAAGTTGTGCAAAACACATGCCAACAAATCACTTGACACATACCTATGTAGTGGTTGCCGTGCCATGATTGTGCAACATCAAGTCGAGGACAACTTTCGGTATGGTAAAGACGAATAAGTTGAGCTTGTAGCTAAAAGACATCCGGGAGGGGGGGGGGGTACTGGCACTTCAGTTGGGAGAAATGGATGATGGGATGAACATGGCCTAACTTTGGCAGGTCCAGGTGGTACGCAGTGTTTTCGATGCGCTCAAGCACCATGTATGGCTCAGAGAACCAGAATGAAATCTTTTGGTTGGACTCGTGGTCAAAGGTGTTTGAATGTACGGTGGCATCTTCAGGAAGGCTTTGTCACACAAGGCAAGTTGTGGCCGAAATGCTTCTTATTTGCACGATTCATCATCCGTTGTTAGGCTTCAAGAAATTTTTGTCATAGTACCTGATGTCACATCATTCTAGCAGTGTGGTATCTATGCCAGGCACGACACTGGCCTTGTCTACCATGATGTGGAGATGGCGATGCTCATGTCGGTAGAGCACTTCGAACGGGGTATGATCCATGGCTGAATGGTACATGGTGTTGTACTAGTACAAGGGTAGATGCAATCATTCAAACCATTTTTTGGTAGGCGTGAACAACACATCATAGGTATGTCTTCAGACACTGATTGAGCGCTTCATTTGTTCGTATGTTTAGGGGTGATAAGTTGAGCTCATATGTTGGGCGACATCGAAGTGCTTGAATTGTTCTTGCCAGAGCACGCTTGTGACGATCCAATCACTGTCGGAGATGAGCACTGATGTCCTGCAAATGCACATGGTTGAGCCGCAGCCTTTCCAAACTAAGAGTATGAAATCCAGAGCTAGGAAATGGTCTATTCCCCTTATAGGGGTTTATTGGAATGTGCCTGCAAGTTAGTTTTGATTAAAAGCAAAGGCTATGCGGAAGTGGAAATAAGCGATGAGTGTTTTTGACGAAAATTAAAGTGCACAAGAATGAAATCAAGAATATGAGAGAGCGGAAGCGGTGAAATATGCAGTAGGTCTAAGGTGTTCTCAGGGAGTATGGGATAACCACAAGTATGCATATTGCTTAATCATGCAATCACATAACTGTAGGTTCAGATAACTAATCCACTTTATATGTTTTTATGTGTGGATGGAGCTAGTACAAATAGGTGCATATAACCGCAACTCCACATCACTCATGCCATCACTGTTCCTTTCCTATCGGATATAGGCTACAATGATTGAGGGTCTCCCTATGGACGCGGTTAAGGCGACCTCTGATACTCCCCTATCTAAGTTCTGTGAAGGAAGGAGGTAGCTTCCATCACCGCAATACCTCAACTTTCATGCATCCCTCGGATAGTAAATCGTTCATGTCCATATGAGCAAATTGATGTAGAACACTCCACGAACATTCCTATGGATTGGACAACACCCCAAGTACCAAGTGGGCCAAGTTCTAGAGCACGCACACACGCCATTTAAAACATTGTGAGGACATTCCTACCATAGTTACACCCATAGCCCGTGCTGAAGGTGTCTCAGATTGGGGGTAACTCACCACGTCGTCTCCTGACCAAATGGGCCTGCCCAAGGACCCACAAGTCGGTTGACCAGTGGAGCATGTCAGGACGACCCACAATGTATGAAAGGAAGGCTATGATACATCTTCAACATATCTACGTTTCAAACACTTTAGCTCTTGTTTTGACCTCTAATTTGCATGATTTAAGTGAAACTAACCCGTGCTAACACTGTTCTTAGCAGAATCATGTGGTGTTGTTTTTTGTGCAGAAATAAAAACTTCTCAGAATTGGATGAAACTTTACGGAGATTTACATTCGAATAAATTAAAAATATTGGAGCAAAGAAGTTCCGAAGGGGGGCCATCCTGGGTCCAGAAGCCCAGGCGACATTGAGGCTATCTAACATTGAGTACTAGGGGTATGAAAAGGGGCGGAATCTAGCTATGTCACAGATGTGACACTCGGATTTATGAGTTGAGGCCCCTCTCGAAGAGGTAATAGCCCTAAGTCTCGAGCCGGGTGGCTTTGTTTTTTCTGGGGTGTATGAATACAGGAGGGCTGCGAACCCTTGTCATAAAGACGAGGAGGAGCTTATATAGAGTGTGCCCATTCTCTTTATTGCTACATTACAAGGGGATATTAAGAGGGGTGCAATTATGGACGCTACCAGAAACTGCTGCTATAACTGCACTTAAAGCCTAAGAAAGCCTCTCGACCGTTGCTACTCCCACGTCGTCCCTTATGTCCGAGTGGTTTGGAAAGGCCGACTGGTAGGAAGATGTCCAAGTGGTTAGGCTTCGTCCGAGTGGTTGAGTGTCATCCGAGTGGATGCATTCATATACGCATCTAAGTGCACCTGCAGTCCAGAGACCCTCCAATGATTGTGTGGAGCCCTAGGTGGAGCCTAGGTGTCGGGCCTATGACCCTACCCTTAGTAGGTAACCCGATCATTAGCCCCCGAATCGGTTTAGGTTTCATAAGACGAATTGGATGAACCCTTGATTCGGGCCGATGGCTTTGGGAGCACCCAGAACCCTTTTTCAAGTGAGAACCTATCATGGCCTGATTGAAACCGCAAAGGATTCTCGACCTTGGATTTCCCGAGTGATCGGGCTATGTTGACTGTTGGGAAAAAACCTGGTGGCACTCGTATGTCTCTCGGGAGAGATAGACTATGGGTCCACATGTGGACATGCCATACAACACGAGTGACGCCGCCAGCGTGTGGACTAATTTTCCAAAGAAATGCCACTCAATATCCTGGAGGAGTAGCAACGCATGCTATCTCCGAGTCCAAGTTTATGAGACCCACGCCTTGGAGCCTAGAAGAATGGCCAAGTGAATCCGCAGAAGTGCGTCAAATTCATCCCGTCACAGTCCTGAAGATGACTTCAGTCGGATTTTACTACGTGTCCGAGTGCACTGTGACCTACCGAGGGAGTTCGGGGAACCAACGTGTGTTCCTTATGGAAGGAATCGTGGGAGATAATTCCGACTGACCGGCGGCACAAATTTAGTGTTTTGAAACGCAGCATGCGTGGGGGAAGCGGTTACGTCGCGGTTAGTGGGGAAAGTGGGGCACAATGCCTCGATTTCTGCTCTGAATTTCGCCACGTGCACCTCTTTCCCTGTGTGTTGGATCCTGCGGGTCTCGCCAGGTACGTGGATCGATGGTTGCAGATACACGAGGCGGACTCTCCCGCAGTATAAAAACGGGGTGACCTAGGGTAATTTTTACCCCAGATCCCCCTTTTACCCCGGCCATTCAGTCGCACTCCACCATTCTGACCTCCACTGCTCCGCACTTGTGCACCAGAGAGGATGGCGAGGGACTCCTCAACGAAGATGGAGAAGGCGAAGAAGGCAACCAAGGGTTCATCGTCGGGTGCCAGCGCTTTGTCGGGTAGGATCCAGGGGGACTGGATCCCGTCGCGGGTCACGCGGACACGATTGGAGGAGCTAGAGGAGAAGTGATTGATCTTGACGGGTCGCTGGAGGCTGCCGTGGGCGGATGAGTCGGAGCCTGCTGCACGGGCGAACGAGCGCGTGCTGCTCATCACCCACGTCGATAGAGGTTTTTCCATGCCACCCCACCATTTTCTCCGCGGGTTCTTGAATTATTTTGGTTCACTGATACTTGTGAACTGCATTGGGTTTTCGCGAAGAGGAGCGGGTGATGCAACACAATATAGATAAGTCTTTCCCTCAGTGAGAACCAAGGTTATCGAACCAATAGGAGTAGCACGCAACCCCCGTCTTCAGCGACTGCACACAAAGAATCAAACACTTGCACCCAACGCGGGTAAGAGGGTTGTCAATCCCCTTGGACTCGTTATTTGCAAACGTATGAAGTGTGTAGATGATAGTTGATAATTGTAAATTGCAAAATAAAGAAAATATAAACAATATCAGCAAGGTAATGAAAGCTTTTGTAAATATGTAAGTGGATAGACCCGGGGGCCATAGTTTTCCCTAGTGGCATCTCTCATGTAGTAGGCATACGGTGGGTAAACAAATTACTGTTGGGCAATTGATAGAAAAGTGCATAGTTATGCAATATTTATTCATGGCAATGATAATTACATATAGGCATCACGTCCATAAGCAAGTATACCGACTCCTGCCTTCATCTACTACTATTACTCCACTCATCGACCGCTATTCAACATGCATCTAGAGTACTCCATCGTTTTATCCTTAGTCGCAGCAATACAAAGACATGTCTTGTCCCCTACTATGTCTCTTGGATATAGAGCACCGCCAGATTGAACTCACTACAACGCACTTCTCCTACTGAAGAAATATCAATATTGTTGGCCAAACTATTTCAATAGATCAGAGAGAATTACGAAGCTATCATATAATCATGCATATGTAAAGAAGTGACCAGCAAGGAACTCAATATAATTTCATGAACAATCTTAACATAAATCCAGAATTCATTGGATCCCAACAAACGCACCGCACAAAGTGATTACATCGACAAGATCACTGTGAAGATGCGGTGAACTTTGTATTGAAGATCAAGAGAGAGAGAGATAGCCATCTAGGTACTAACTACGGACCCGTAGGTCTGTGGTGAACTACTCACACATCACTATGGGGGAAGAAAGGTTGATGTAGAGGCCCTCTGTGACCGACCCCCCTCCGGCAAGGCACCAGAACCGGGCTCCAGATGGGCACACTTCGTAACAGAGACTTGCGGCGGCAGAAAAAGTGTTTCGGGAGGCTCTCTAGGGTTTTTGGGATAAATTGGAATTTATAGGCAAGAGAGGGACGTCGGGAGACGACAGGAGGGGCCAACACACAACAGGGCGCGACCCCCCTGGGCGTGCCCTGATGTGTGCTGCCTCTCTCGTGCAGCCGCCGGTCTCCTTCCGAAGCTTCTAGGTTTTCTTTTGGTCCAGAAAAATCATCAAAAAGTTTCATGGCAATTGGACTTTGTTTGGTTAGGTGAACCTAAAAAGCCAAAAGCATGCAGAAAACAGCAACTAGCACTAGGCACTGGGTTAATAGGTTAGTGCTCAAAAACAATATGAATTGGCAAATAAATGCACAAAAGTATCCTAGAATGATAATATTATAGCATGGAACAATAAAAAATTATAGATACGTTGGAGACGTACCAGCATCCCCAAGCGTCCTACTTGTCCTCGAGTAGGTAAATGATAAAAACCAAATTTTTGATGTGACATGCTACCCATCATGTAATCTATTGCATGTATGATCATGGAGAAACGATGAATTAATAAACATCAACATAGTAATATTCATAAACATAAGTAACATAATCATCAAGTTGCAAAATATACGATCCTTAAAGAATGTTCACCCATTATTCATTTTATCATTTTTGCGTGGCATGTCTCTGTCTTTACCACATAAATACAAATGTCATGCACCATGGTGTTAAGTCATGCAATTGGATCATACTTTTTAACGCGCTTCAACTTTTAATTACGCATGCAATATATGAGCGTGAACCATGGATATAGCATAAAGGTGGAATAGAATGTGGTGGTAGGTTTCAAAGGGGTAAAAGTGGAGAAGAAAGTCTCACATCAACTAGGCGTATCAACGGTCTATGGAGATGCCCATCAATAGATATCAATGTGAGGAGTAGGGATTGCCATGCAACGGATGCACTAGAGCTGTAAGTGTATGAAAGCTCAACCGAAGCTAAGCGGATGTGCATCCAACTTGCTTCCTCATGAAGACCTCGGGCATTTGAGGAAGCCTGTCATTAGAATATACAAGCCAAGTTCTATAATGAAAAATTCCCACTAGCATATGAAAGTGACAAAACAAGAGAATCTCTATATGAAAGGCATGGTGCCACTTTGAGGGACAAGTGTGGAAAAAGTGGTAGTAGCACTGCCCCTTCTCTCTTTTCTCTCATTTATTTTTCCTTTTTCCTTTTTTTCTTTCTTTCTTTCTTCTTCTTTTTTTTCATTTCTCTCTTTTTTTCTTTTATTTTTTGTCTGGAGTCTCATCCCGACTTGTGGGGGGAATCATTGTCTCCATCATCCTTTCCTCACTAAGACAGTGCCCTAATAATGATGAACATCACACTTTTATTTACTTACAACTCAACATGAAAAATTATAGCATGAGTCTATATGAATACCTCTGGCAGTGTACCAGGATGTGAAATGATCAAGCATAACATGTATAAAAAATGATGAACGGTGGCTTTGCCACAAATACTATGTTATCTTATATGATCATGCAAAGCAATATGACAATGGAAGTACTAGTCATATGATGTAACGGTGGAAGTTGCATGGTAATATATCTCGGAATGGCTATGGAAATGCCATAATAGGTAGGTATGGTGGTTGTTTTGAGGAAGATATAATGAGGCTTATGTGGAAAAGAGCGTATCATGTTACAGGGTTTGGATGCATCGGTGAAGGTTGCACCAATCCTCGAGGTGAGAATGGGCAATGCACGGTACCCAAGAGGCTAGCAAATATGAGGTGGTGAGAGTGCGTACATCCATGGATTCACATTAGTCATAAAGAAATCATATACTTATTTCAAGGTTTTATTAGCTCTCTCGAAGCAAAGTACTACTCTCATGCCCCAAGGGAGGAGGTTGGGAGGAGTTAACCATCGCGTGCCTCCGACTTAAACAACACTAGGATTTCAACGAGAAATAAGAATGCTCACACATCATCACCATGCCATAAAAAATATTTAGATGAACAACAAGTTAACACCCTCTAATTTACGATATTCTTATTAACCAATGATCATGCACTCATGCCCTTTCACATTACCACATTAATATCATTAACTCAAAATTTCTCTTTTATGTGCGACATGAAGGTTTTGATTATGCACTCCTTGGATACCTATTTTTTTTGGACTAGTCTTATAACCCATGAAAATTACCATCACTATTGATTAACTATCTAACAAATATAAATGAAGAACGAGACTGAAATTATTTCTTTAAAATCTATACGCCACCGTGCTCTAAAAGATATAAGTAAAGTACTAGAGCAACTGCATAGCTCAAAAGATATAAGTGAAGCACAAAGAGTATTCTAATAAATCATGGTGATCTTGTGTCTCTCTCAAGTGAGTTTTTCCAGCAAACAATGATTGTTGAAAACTAAAGCAAAGCAAACTAAAGCAGATGACGCTCCAAGCAAAACTCATATCAAGTGATGAATAAAAATATAGCTCCAAGTGACATACCGATGGATTGAGACAAAAGAGGGGATGACTTCTTGGGCATCCCCAAGTTTAGATGCTTGAGTCTTCCTAGAATATTACCTCGAGGTGCCTTGGGCATCCCCAAGCTTAGGCTCTTGCCGCTCCTTATTCCTCCATCCATCGTAATATCACCAAAAACTTGAAAACTTCAGCACACAAAACTCAACAGAAACCTTCGTGAGATCCGTTAGTATAATAAACATATCAAATACTTTAGGTACTCTTATAAATTGATTATTATTTTTATTGCATAAGGTACCGTATTCTAACTTCTCCATGGCTTATACCCCCAATACAATCCATAGCATCATCAAAACAAGCAAACCATGCAAGCGAAAAGACAATCTGTCTAAAACAGAATAGTCTATAATGATATAATTAAGTACCATACTTCTGTAAATCCAAAAATTCTGAACAATTAGGTAAGCTAGAGGAATTTGAATAGCAATACTGTGTAAAAATGTTAAATCAAAAAGATGTTCTAGTAAAATCAGAGAAATTCTGCACTGGACGCTAAAGTTTCTGTTTTTGCACCGTATCAATTATATTTATCATGCAAGTCATCCCAAAGGCTCTACTTGGCACAAACACTAATTTAAATAGAAAAACACAATCATTAAAGAGGCAATACTCATTTTATAAAAAACAAACATAAAGTAAAATGAAGAAAATAAGGTAAATATTGGGTTGCCTCCCAAGTAGCGCTATTGTTTTACGCCCTCGCTAGGCATAATGCATATGATCAAGTGTTGTCATCTTTGACACTCCACCCATAAGTAGCTCTCATGATAGTAAGGTGGTTTAGTTCTCTTCCTAGGTAAGTGTTCCATCCCTTTCTTTAATGGAAATTGGAACCTTATATTTCCCTCTTTCATATCAATAATTGCACCTATAGTTCATAAGAAAGGTCTTCCAAGTATTATTGGACAAGTTGGATTGCATTCAATATCAAGCACAATGAAATCTACAGGAACATAATTTCTATTTGCAATAATAAGCACATCATTTATTCCACCCAAAGGTTTCTTGATGGTAGAATCCGCAAGATGCTAGTTAAGGGAACAATCTTGAATATCAGTGAGACCAAGCACATCACAAAGAGATTTAGGTATTGTTGAACACTAGTACCAAGGTCACACAAATCATTGCATTCATATTATTTAAGCTTTATTTTGATAGTGTGTTCCCGTTCATCATGCAGGTTTCTAGGAATAGAAACTTCCAATTCAAGTTTCTCGTCATAAGCTTTTATCATCGCTTGTACTATATGTACGGTAAAAGCTTTATTTTGTTCACAGGCATTGGGTGAGATAATAATGGATTGAAACAAGGAAATACATTCTACTAAAGAGAAACTTTCATAATTAAAGTCCTTTTAATCCAAAAGATAGTGGGCACATCACTAGTTAAAGTTTTGACCTCTCCAAACCCACTTTTTTCAATTTTATCATTAGAATCATCACCCTCCAAACAAACGGGACACCTTCTAGATAAAGTTGACTCATCTCTAGTCCCTTTATCATTTATTTTCAGCTTAGTAAATAATGAATCAATAGGAGAAGTACAAATGATTTTAAGATCTTCATCATGATTACGGTAAAAACTGAGTGGAAGAGCTTTTTTAAGAATTCTCGCTTAGCTTTCAACTTAGCGGTCCTCTCCTTACTTTCATTAATATATATTTGGATAGATTTAATAGTCTCATTAAAATCATGATTTGGTGGCAAATTTTTATTTTTAAGAGTTTCCACATCAAGAGCAATCCTATCCATGTTCTTAGCCAAATCATCAACTTTATGCAACTTTTCTTCTACCATAGTATTACAAATATTTTGAGAACTAATAAATTCTTTAATGGTGTTGTCAAGATCAGAGGGTAACCTATTATTATTTGTAGAAGAATTTACATAAGAATTGCCATAATTATTAGAGGAATTACCGGGATACGGTCTAGCATTGAAATTTCCTCTATAAGCATTGTTGTTGAAAATGTTCCGCGAGATAAAGTTCACATCAATAGCATCATTATTTTGCTAAATCAAGGTAGACAAAGGCATATCATTGGGATCAACATAAGCATGTTTACTAGCAACCATATTCATAAGAGCATCCACTTTTTCACTCAAAGTAGCGATGTCCTCAACAAAATTTACCTTGTTACTAGTTGGAGCTCTTTCGGTATGCCATTGAGAGTAGTTTGTCATGATGTTGTCCCGAAGTTTGGTGGCCTCTCCTAATGTCACCTCCATGAAGGTACCACCTGTAGCAGAATCTAGAAGATTTCTAGACACAAAGTTTAGTCCAACATAGAATTTTTGGATAATCATCCACAAGTTTAAACCATGAGTAGGTCAATTTCTAATCATCAATTTCAGCCTCTCCCAAGCTTGTGCAACATGTTCTTGATCACGTTGTTTAAAATTCATAATTTGATTTCTGAGGGAGATGATCTTAGCAGGAGGGAAATACTTGGCAATAAAAGCATTTTTACACTTATCCCATGTTCCAATACTATTACATGGTAAAGATGAAAACCAAGCCTTAGCTTTATCTCGTAGTGAAAAAAGAAATAATTTTAATTTGAACACATCATTATCCATATCCTTTTTTCTTTTGCATATCACATAATTCAGCAAAGGTATTAAGATGAGCAGCGGGATCCTCATTAGGACTTCCCGAAAATTGTTCTTTCATCACAAGATTCAACAATAGAATATTAATATCATAAGACTCCGCACTAGTGGCGGGTGGTATAGGAGTACTAATAAAATCATTGTTGTTAGTATTTGAGAAGTCACACAACTTAGTAGTATCTTGAGACATGGTGACTGAGCAAGCAAAGTAACAAGTTGAACAAGTAAACAAGCAAGCAAAGAAGTAAACTAGCAACTAGCAAAGATAAATATTATTGTTTTTTTGTTTTTTATGAAGCAAGCAAAATATAACAGAAAATAAAAAGTAGAACAAATGAATAATAATTTGTGCGAAGGTACTTGATAGTAGGTTGGTGATACTCCCCGCCAACGGCGCCAGAAATCCTTCCTGATACTTATGATGTTCGTTGGGTTTTCCGCGAAGAGGAGTGGGTGATGCATCAAAATATAGATAAGTATTTCCCTCAGTGAGAACCAAGGTTATCTAACCAATAGAGTAGCACAGAACCCCCGTCTTCAGCGACTGCACACAAAGAAGCAAACACTTGCACCCAACGCGGGCAAGAGGGTTGTCAATCCCCTTGGACTCCTTATTTGCAAGCAAGTGAAGTGTGTAGATGATAGTTGATAATTGTAAATTGAAAAATAAATAAAAGATAAATAATGGCAGCAAGGTAGTGAAAGCTTTTGTAAATATATAAGTGGATAGACCCGGGGGCCATAGTTTTCCCTAGTGGCATCTGTCATGTAGTAGGCATATGATGGTAAACAAATTACTGTTGGGCAATTGATAAAAAAGCGCATAGTTATGCAATATTTATTCATGGCAATGATCATTACATGTAGGCATGACGTCCATAAGCAAGTAGACCGACTCCTGCCTGCATCTACTACTATTACTCCACCCATCGACCGCTATCCAACATGCATCTAGAGTATTAGTAAAATATAGTAATGCTTGGAGAACAATGACATCATGTAGACAAAGTAAATCCAATTAATATGAATGAACCCCATAATTTTATCCTTAGTGGCAGCAATACAAAGACGTGTCTTGTCCCCTAATATGTCACTGGGATATAGAGCACCTCCAGATTGAACCCAGTACAACGCGCCTCTCCCACTGAAGAAATATCAATCTAGTTGACCAAACTATTTCAATAGATCGGAGAGAATTACGAAGCTATCATATAATCATGCATATGTAAAGAAGGACCAGAAAGGAACTCAATATAATTTCATGAACAATCGAATAGATCACCGCGAAGATGCGGTGAACTTTGTAATGAAGATCAAGAGAGAGATAGCAATCTGGGTACTAACTACGGACCCGTAGGTCTATGGTGAACTACTCACACATCACCATGGGAGCAGCAATGATGATGTAAAGGCCCTCCGTGACCGACCCCCCTCTGGCAGGGCACCGAAACATGGCTACAGAGGGGCACACAGCGGAACAGAGACTTGCTGCGGCGGAAAAAGTGTTTTGGGAGGCTCTCTAGGGTTTTTGGGATACATTGGAATTTATATGCCAGAGAGGGACGTAGGGAGATGCCAGGAGGGGCCAGCACACAACACGGGGTGGCCACCCCCTAGGCGCGCCCGGATTAGTGCTTCCTCTCTCGTGCAGCCTCCGGTATCCTCCCAAAGCTTCCAAGTCTTCTTTTGGTTAGAAAAAATCATCAAAAAGTTTCGTGGTAATTGGACTTCGTTTGGTATGGTAAACCTGAAAAGCCAAAAACACGTAGAAAACAACAACTGGCACTAGGCACTGGGTTAATAGGTTAGTGCTAAAAAATAATATGAATTGGCAAATAAATGCACAACAAGTATCCTAGAATGATAATATTATAGCCTGGAACAATCAAAAATTAGAGATACGTTGGAGATGTATCACGCACAACTCCAACATCTTTCGCCAAATGCAGTAGTGTATTTGTCCGCTTTACTCTCTCTCTGTGAGAACTTCTTTGGCTACCACCCACACTGGGGGCTGTTCAAACACCTGTTCATCTGCTGGTCTATGACCGTGAGCAAGACTACACCGAGTGGGGAGAAGACCAACATGACCCAACAATGTGGGGTCTTGGCATTCAGGTCAGGGGGAAGAGTAGCTTCCCCCCATGAGTTTTCCCGAGTCAGTTAAGGGCTGGCAGGATAGTTGGTTCTATTGCAAAGACGTGTCCAGTGCAAGCATCCAGCTGGGCCTCCCATCGTACTCGGCAGAGAGAGTTAGAGCCCCGTCACCCCTCACCATAGCCAAAGAGGAGAAGGTTGACGTTGGGATTTTGGTTGAGTCACTGGTCGAAGTTGTGAGGGCGGGCGCGAATGGGATGGACTTGATGGAAGTCTTCCCTTAGTCGGAGATCTAGCCGTCGCAGCAAAGAGCACGCCCCATGTGGACTTGCGAGGGGCTGAGTGACTCCAGCCGAGTGCATCCAGAGGAGTTGAATGCGAAGGCCATTAAGGCCAAGATCATGGTCATCACCTCCGCTCGGGATAATAACCAGCGAGCAAGAAGGATGCCCCCCTATGACAAGGACCACCCTCCATTCAAGGTAAATGTGTTTGTTCAGCCGAGTCATCTTACTGCCGACTGATGTTTCCTGATATTGACTTTGTTATGTCTTTCTTCAGGAGAGCTTCGAGGAGATGATCTCCGAGGTGCCAAATGTCGACTACGCGCCGAGGGACGCGGCGAGCGACACCGAGCACTCTCATGATGGGGAGAGCAACACTAAGGAGGAGGGTGACAACGAGGAGGAGGAGGACACTGTGGAAGGAGAGGAGGCGGAGTCCTATCCGTCGGAGACCGTCTCCAGGGAGCTCCGCTCCAAGAAGGGTCAGGACACGAGTGCCTACAGGAGTGGAGCTCAGGCGCCAAATGCCCCGAAGACGACTGTCCGCTCCCAAGTGCGCGAGGCTCGAAGCGTGGCCGAGCTGAGTCCGCGGGCTCACCTGAGAAGGTGACTAAGCAGCCCAAGCTCACCGCCAGCAAGCCTCAAAAAGTCATGGCCTTGGCCAAGATCAAGGTGATCGTGCCCATGGCGTTAACGTAAGTGCTTCAACTGAATTTTCTTGTCCAGTAGATATGTTATCCTCTGACTGAGTGACCTTGCAACTGTAGGGCCGATATGTCAACGACTTCGGCATACCCGTATGTGGCGAAGAAGGGCCAAACCGATGCTTACGCCACGTCTTCCAAAGGTGCCGACTAACTTGTTGTTATACCACGTTTGAGTGATTCGTGTACTGTTCTTTTAATCATTCAAGCAAATGCAGCGCCGACCGAATTGATCCAAATCAACGATGACAAGGCTGACCCGCAGAACCCGGAGGCTAACACGGAGGTGCTGCCAGACACTGACGTTGTCATGCAGGATGCTTCGACGGTCCGAGTGAGTCGGGCTTCTCCAGCTAAGGCCCCAACACCGCCTCCAGGCCACGTGACTCGAGCTTCTACGTCTAGGGATTCTACTCCTCCTTCAGCGCCGACTGCTGTAGCTCTAGCTCCTCCTCCAGCACCTGCCCCGAAGCCAGCTTCCACCACTCTATTCAGTCCGCACCTAGTCCCTGAAGACCATGTGGGGGTGAGCAAAGAGCGCCGATCTAGGTGGAGCTGATGAACAAGCGACTGAAGGAGGCCTACGCGCCAGCGAGGTGTTGAAGAGCAATGTCCGAGTAAGTACAATTGTAAGTACCATTTTCAATCGGAGTCTTGAAGTTTTCGGGTTTCTTCCGATTGATGTCTTGAAGTTTCCGGTGGGTTTACGTCTAGTACACCCACTAGGTGTTTTGATTCAATGGGGGCATGCTGAGTGCACCCACTGGGTGTAGTCCCCAAGACTGTCGTCGACTGATTTTAGTCGGCGGGAGTCTTAGTACTTTTGTTTTGTTTTCACTCGGGTTTACCAATGTTGTTTCGAGTGGTTCAACTATTTTGCTCTGAGCGTGGTTGCTAACCTTTTTTTTCGTGTGGATCATCCGAGTGGACATCCTCCAGTGGGGCATGCTGAGTGCACCCACTGGGTGTAGTCCCTGAGACTGCCGTCGATTGCTTGCAATCGGCAGGAGTTTCCTAGAACTTTCACTTTGCTGGATTTTTGCACTCTAAGTGCAATGCCCCCACACGGCTGGCCTAGTGTGTTCTCTGGTGGATTTAGATTTGTTTGTGTATGATGGATTGATCCAGCTTGCTCCTTTCTTAGAAGAGTTTGTTTTTTGCATTTACTGGTCCAACTTGTTCCTTCCATCAAAGAATTTTTGTTTTTCAACCGACTGACCCTCCTCTTGCAAGAGAGTGCCTATCAGCTCGGGAGAAAGTATGCCGCCCTGGAGCAAGAGGTCGTGCAGCTCCATGTGGACCTGGAGGTGGAGAAGCACAAGGGCGAGTGGATCACCGAGGAGAAGCGCAACATGGGAGGTCAGTTTCTTGGTCCGAATGAACTTCCATACTCGCTTTTCTGTTGACCCAAATGAACTCGCTGTAGCAACTATTCGCAACGAGAGTGACCAACTGCAAATGAGGGTGAGGACCTGTATCTCTTTAGAAACTATGCAATAGGCCCTCGAGGACACATAAACCCAGCTATCTGAAGCTTGGAAGAGCGCCAACGCAAAGACCAAGGCCGTTGAGGAGTTCCTGAAACCAATCAGCAAGCTCAAGGGATAGATCAAGTCCCTGAATGCAGCTGTTGAAGTTACGAAGGGCAAGAACTCCAAACTCAAGAAACACTATGTTGTGTGGGAGAACAAGTGCAACACCCAGGCGAGTGCATTCAAGGAGAAGAAGCAAAAGCTAAATGACCCAATCGCAGAGCTTCACAAGAAGAAGGCAGAGCTGGAGCGGTATGTCGAAAACTTCGGTGAAGAAATGAGCAAGAAGTTTGCATGTATGTCCCTTTCCCGAGTGAAACATACTTACTTCCAGTTTTCTTTAGGTTTTAACTCGTGCCCTGTTTATGTTAACAGACTTCTGCCCCGACGTTGAGATGGAGACCGAGAGGATTGAGAAGGATCTGGACCCCTCCCGACTGCTCCTCAAGGACAGTGCTGCCCTGGCGATCCTCTGACTGGACGAGTGCATTGACAGGGCTTTGGGCTATATGACTCATTTGAAGCATGCCGTGGTGCAGACTGACAAGGAGCTGCTGCCCGATGAAGAGCTTCAGAATGACCTGGACTCCATGAGGACCCGACTGAACGACGTCCCTAGCCGAGTATATTCATGGAAGAAGTCTACAGCCCATTGTGGAGCTAACATGGCTTTGTCTCTCGTCCGCGTGCACTGCAAATATGTGGAAAAGGAGAAGGTGACATCCCTCAAGATCCTCAACAAGAAGAATCTCAAGTTTGAGGAGTTCATAGAGACGTTCATTGAGGCCGCCAGTCAGATCGCAGACGGCATCGACCTGGACCCCTTCGTCGAGCCGACCAGTCCTACTTCAGATGCATGATCAAAAAACTTTATCCCAAACGGATTGCCTCGGTATGCCGAGTGGTTTTATGTAACCGTTAAACTTTATCAAGCTTGGGGCTCCTGCACTTTTATGTTTTGCTTTAATCACTCGGTCGGATCGAGTCAGTTGAATACTTATCACTTGAATGATCGAATGTTTTCTTGCTTACTGATGTGCCTTTTGACTTAAACGAATTCTGGTTCGTAGTTAAGCCCCTGGGTGCTAAGTCCCTGAGAGAGGAGAATATACTCATTCGGATGAGTTCTTAACTTAAGCGATTTCTGGATCGCAGGTAAGCCCCCGAGTGAGGAGAATGTCTTCACTCGGATGAGTTTTTAATTTAGGCAATTCATGGATCATAGCTAAGCCCCCGAGTGAAGAGAATGTCCTTACTCGGATGAGTTTTTAACTTAGGCAATTTCTGGATCGGAGCTAAGCCCCCAAGTGAGGAGAATGGCCTCACTCGGGTGATTTTTTAACTTAGGCGATTTCTGGATTGCAGCTAAGCTAAGCTCACCCGCCGGGAGTGATTTAGTTTCCGAGTGTCGTCACCAGAGTGAAATGAAACAATTCATCTAAATTAGATGATATACAGGAAAAATAATACTTTTATTCACCGAAAGTCACTCGGAAAACCATTAGAATGCAAAAACCACTCTAAGTGAATTTTTTCCAAAGGAGATAAACATTCCAAGTCCGCGACTCTTCTATGCTTTTCTTGAAATTGTAGAGTCGATAGGCTCCATTGTTTAAGACTTTGGAGATTGTGAAGGGCCCCTTCCCAGGGAGGGGCGAGCTTGTGAGGCTTCTGCTGTTCTAGTCAGAGGACTAGATCTCCCTCCTAGAAGGAACACCCTAGGACCTGCCTGTCATGATAGCGCCGCAAACCATGCTGATAAGCGGTGGAACTGATGAGTGCCAGCTCACGCTCTTCCTCAAGGAGGTCAAGGCCATCTTGTCACGCTTCTTCAGTTTCTGCCTCTGTATACATTTCCACTCGGGGGGAGTTGTGTAGCAGGTCACTCGGCAGGATGGCTTGTGCATCGTACACCCTGAAGAAATGAGTGCGATTGGTGGATCAGTTTGGGGTCATCCGCAAGCCCCATAGGACACATGCCAACTCCGTGACACAAGCTCCTGCAGTGTGCTTCAGGTCCCGCATTAGGCGCGGCTTCAGGCCGTGGAGTATCATCCCGTTCGTTCGTTTTGTTTAACCATTCGACTACGGTTGAGCCACAAAGGCATAATCGACCCGAGTGCCTTGAGTGTAGCAGAACTCACGGAATTCGTCCGAGTCGAAGTTCGACCCGTTATCAGTAATGGTGCTGTGGGGAACTCCAAACCCGAAGATAATTTGCTTGATGAACTTGATTGCCATGGCCTTGTTCAACTTCTTGATGGTTTTTGCCTCAATCCACTTGGCGAACTTGTCCACTGCCACCAACAGATGAGTGAATTCGCTAGATCTAGTCCGAAGAGGCCCAACCATGTCCAGTACCCACATGGCAAACGACCAAGTGAGAGAGATTGTTTTCAGCGGCGACGACGGTTTGTGCGACTGATTCACATAGAATTGGCATCCCATGCACTGCTACACTATTTATTTTGCGGCCTCATTGGCACGGGGCCAATAAAGACCAGCCCGAAACACCTTTGTGAATAGCGTCCGAGAGTATGTGTGATGTCCACATGTTACCGAGTGAATATGCTACAGAATCCGTTGCCCTTCCTCAGGGGAAATGCGACGTTGTGTGACTCTTGTGGAATTCTTCTTGTATAGTTGGTCCCCCATAACTGTGTAAGCTTTGGATCGGCGGAGGATCTATCGGGCTTCGAGGTCATCTTCCAAGAGTTCTTGCCTGAGCAAGTATGCTATGTATGGCTCTTTCCACCCGGCAATAATAACCAGGACCTCATGAACTAGGTTGATCACTGCTGGTACTTCAACTTCAATCGGATTGGACGAACCGACTGGTTGCGGGGGATCCTCCACAAAAGGGTCTTCTTTGATCATAGGGGAGTGCAGGTGTTCAAGTAATACATTTTTTGGAACCTCTTTTGTGATAGTCCGAGACCAACGCTATAGATGACTTCGATATATTCCATTATTGTTGTGTGATTTGTTTGTTTGTCGCATTCATCATCACATCATCAGCATTGCGTCGGCACTCTATTGCCTTAATTTTTCAAAACTTGCATCCATTCATAGTTGCCGGTTCTCCCCGTTCTTGTTGTTGATTGTTTCGAGACCAAACATACTTGCATGCGCCCGCATAATCTTAAAAATATTGTTCTATAAGTGGGAATAAAATGTTCTCGGACTAGGTTGAAAGTTGGCATGCGGTCTTAGTATAGTGTAGGTAGACCGCCTGCCAAATTTTGTCACATTTGGAGTCGTTTGATACCCCAACCGTTAAACCTATAACGCCATTTTAGCCGGTCAAATCGCAGACGTTTTCGGTTTTAAAAACCCTGTGCCGGACCACCCAAACTTCCCTTTCATCTCAGCCTAGCCCATCTACACATCCCACTACACCTACCTACCTAAACCACGCGACCAGAGCCGTCCGATTGTGATCGAACAGCTAAAATGCCGTCACAGGGTTCGACCCATAGTTGCCTTCCATTTATTTTGAGTTTCGCCATGTGTTCCATTTGGTTGTCGCATTCATCATTGCATCCTTCGCATCATCTGCATAGCATCGACACTCCGTTGTCGTTATTTTTATAAACTTTCATCCGTCCATAGTTGCAGGTTCTCTCCATTTTCGTCGTTGACCATTTCTTGACAAACCACACACGCACACGCCCGCGGCATTGTTAATTTTTTTTTAAAAGTGCGTATAAAACTTTCTCCGAATGGGTTGAAACATGGCGTGTGGTCTTATTATATTGTAGGTAGACCGCTTGCCAAATTTCCTTGCATTCGAAGGTCATTTGATGCGCGAACGGATAAACCTATAGCGGCACTATAGCCGGTCAAACGTGAGATGTCTCAGTATTCCAAAAACTTGTCATGGGCTGCAAACCTCTCTCTTCTCAGGCCAGAAGCCCCCTACATAGCCACCTAGCCCACCTACCCTAACCCTGCGACCGGAGCCGTCTGATCGAGATCGAACGGCTCAAAAATGGAGCAAAATCCCCAAACCTACCTACCCCTGCTATAAATGGAAGGCCATCCCTTCCTAATCTGCCTAATCCTAGTCTGCACCGAAATCCGTGCCACCCCAACCCATAGCTCGCCAACCGCCGCCATGTCCGTGAGGACCGGGCTAGAGCGTGCCCCGTCGCTCACCCCGCCTACACGAGCGCCCGTGTGGGCCGCGCTGGCCCCAAGGCCCAGCGACCGAGCCGGCCCGCCTCGCCTCGCTGCACAACCTCCTCGCGTGGGCCTCCCCCCGACCCAGTTTGCCGCGCCGGTCCAGCCTCATCTTCAGATCTGGCCCTTGTGGCCATGGTGAGCGTCTTCCCCCTAAATCCCGCCGTAAGCGTTATATTGCTATCTATCGCTCACTCTGTTCTGCCCAGTAAAACGACCAAGTTATTTTCGTCTGAGAAAAACATCATATATGCATATTGAGGGGGCTATAACTTTGTGCGTTTTTGTCCGATGATGATAATTTGTAATTTGTCCGATGATGATAATTTGTATATGGAAAATGTTCTACTCTTCGTTCTCTACATGATTGTGGCATTTGCATGCATATAGGAATTCATCTACTTGCTGTAATCTACGTTGCAAAAGTGCATTGTGAATAAACTGCTGAAAACTATTTTTTAATCAAACTTGTGTTGATGAGTGCATCAAATCCATGGATCCTTTGAATTTGTGCCAATGTAGTAATTTGTACTCCCTCCGTTCCTATTATAAGACCTTTTAGAGATTCCACTATGAACTACATACGGATGTATATAGACATATTTTAGAGTGTAGATTCACTCATTTTGCTCTGTATGAACTACATACGGATGTATATACACATATTTTAGAGTGTAGATTCACTCATATTGCTCTGTATGTAGTCTATAGTGGAATATCTAAAAGATATTATATTTAGGAACGGAGGAAGTAGTATGCTATGTCTACTTGCTTCTAGTATCTTTGCCATGCCTAAATGCTTGTTATGCTACTGTTATTGCCATGCAAACATGCCTAGTCAAAACTGTTGTTTTGGATTCAACTCAATTTCACTATGTCTGGAATCTGGATTGAAACGTAGCCTTTTGTCTTCATGATTGCCATGGATTCATAGCTCTTATGCAAATTCCCATGTGGGATGAATTGAAGTGCATGTTATGGTCTATATATATGTGCCATTTGATTCCATTAAATAGTCTTGCTACATATTTGTTTCTTGCTGTCAACATGTCGAGATGACATAAAAACTGCTACTTTACTACTCTGTTTTTTTCCAAGTCTCAGAAACTGCTTATTTCAGATTCCAATGTCGTGTTGATTCTAGCCATGTTTCTGTGCATATTTTGATGATGCTCCCGTGGAGTTATTTGTAGTGCATCATGTCCACTACCATGATGTAGATTTTCATGCCATGATAAGCCTTCTAGCAGGTAATGTTCGTTCTGTCAATATGCCTTCAGGTTAACACTGTTTGTGAAAAAATGGTATTTTCTCTAAGTCCCTAAATGCCATGTTTTATAGCCGTGTAGTGAGCTTCCTACCATGTGATCCATGACTCTTTTGAGTATGATTCCTTTTGGTGAAATGAAGTGTATGTTACATGCTACTGCCCCATGTCTTGTTTGTGCATTTTAGGTTCTGCTAGCTTGTTGTTTTGATGTGTGCAAAATACTATGTTGCTGTTTTGGGCAGATTTTATCAAAAACTTGTGTTGATTGTTATTGTTGAACCGTGGCTCCGTTTTGAACATGTTGTACATAAAACTTGACTAGAATTTCATGTAGTTTCATAATATATTGTTGCATCCATGTTTTAAATGTTTGTTGTTGTGGTTTGCATACATTTTGCATTCATGACATATTTATCTTGTGTTGGTCATATCCTTTAGGCTGTAGCTCCGTTGTAAATGATCTCTATATGCAAATCGCCTAGAATGACGAGTAGAATCAGATGGTGCACTTTACTTTCCTGTTTAATAATATAAAATATGCCTAGTTCAGATCTGTACCAATTTTGAAATTCACATAAGGGGTTGTTTCGGAAATACTATATGTTGTTTCCGACCTCATTTAAATTGCCTAGATAGATAGTTTAATCGTGCTTCACCTCTTGCCATGTTTAACAACATTTAAACTTGTTGGGTACGTAAATGAGAAAAACTAAATATTTGAATGTGGAGTTTCGTCAATATGCAACTCGTTGCATATTGAACCTCACTTAGTGTGTAGTAGTTGATTGTTGTGCTTTGCCATGCCTCGCATATTTAAACATGACATGCATCATCCTCATTTGTGCATCATGTAATGAAGATGTTGTAGTGTTTACCGTGTCCTTTGTTTTTTTCCGGATTGCTTCTTGTTGATAGAGTTTTGAAACTGATTCGGAGTGTGAGGATTCATTTGACTACTTTGGTTCGTCTACTTCATGGATTCGTTCTTCTTCCAAGCGGGACCTCAGGCAAGATGATCATTTCCCTTGATACCACTACTATCATTGCTATTCAAGTTGTCTCGTTTCTATCACTATGTCTTGCTGCCTACCACTTGTTTGTCAAGCCTCCCAAAATGCCATGATAAGCCTCTAACCCCCACCTTCCTAGCAAACCGTTATTTGGCTATGGTACTACTTGCTCAAACCTTCTTATAGCGTTGCTAGTTGTAGGTGTAAGTTGTTCCATGTGTTGACATGGATATCTTTGGGATATCATATTATTCATGCTAGTTAATTTAATGCACCTATACACTTGGTAAATGGTGGAAAGGCTTGGCCTTTTGCCTGGTGTTTTGTTCCACTCTTGCTGCCTTAGTTTCCGAATACCGGTGTTATGTTCCATATTGAGCGCTTCTAACATGCTTGGGGTTGTTATGGGGACCCCCTTGATTTTTGTTTTGGGATAAAACTCTTCCAGCAAGGCCCAACTTTGGTACTATATTTGCTTAACAACTAATAAAATTTGCATAGGGCATGATCACCCCGTGGATAATTAATCAACAACCCGGACTAGTGCTCCTTATGAGTGTTGGTCCAAAATGGCAGTAGTCGGGGCCACCAACGGGTGTGCCAGCCGGAAACTTAGCCAATCCGACCGTGTCCTGAGAATGAGATACGCGGCTTCTATCAGGTTCGTCGACACGTCGGGCGGTCTTGCTGGATTTGTTTTACCCTGCTCGAACGTCTTGTCCACCTGGATTCCGAGGATACCATGGGCTATCCCACGGTTGAGGTTTTCCACCACAGCTTTTAGCTAGTTTGTGATGGATGAGTTGGAGCATCCCTGCAGGGTTAAATCTTTCTGAGGGCCGTGCCCGCGGTTATGTGGCAACTTGGAAATTTTACAATATTATGTAATAAAAAACTTGAAGTAAACTCAATTAAAATACACCAACCGTGTGCGTAACCGTGAACGTCTCTTCTTGTGAGGTTTGGACCAAGAAGGAAACACGGTGGGGCTATGATTGACTCGTAAGTAGGTGTTCAGGATCACTTCTTTATCATTACTAGTTCACGTCCGATTATGCGTAGATCACACTTCTTATTCTTGTACTCGTAAGTTAGCCACTCAAATAAATGCTTAGTGCTTGCTGCCGCCTCACCACTTACCCATACCTCACCCATTAAGCTTTTCTAGTCTTGATACCCTTTGAAATGAAATTGCTGAGTCCCTATGGCTCACAGATTACTACAACAACAGTTGCATGTACAGGTAATGCGATGCTTTGACGTGAGAGCGATGCTTATTTGATTTGGAGTTCTTCTTCTTCTTCTTCATCGATCATAGGATGGGTTCCAGGCCAGGAGCTTGGGATTAGCAAGGATGGCTGTCGCTTTTATCGTTTGATTTCGTCCGTAGTCGGACCCTGCTCTTTTGTATGGTGATTGAATGTATTGTTGTATTTGAGATGATCATGATTTAGCTTGTGGCGAGTGTAAGCCAATTCCATATACTCATCTCATCTTTTCATGTACTTGTAACGATATCCATTCTTGCGAAACGACAAGATGCGCTTCTATCCCTATCGAGGCCCTCGAGCAAAAATAAGGATAGGACCACATCTTGGGCGTTACACCGGCCTCGTCGGCTCGCCTCACCGCGCCATGGCCTAGCCACCGTAGGTGCGCCGCCAAGCACCCGCAAATGCCCCAGCCTCGTTCCACTTGAGGTCGAGGAATACAACAGCGCCTCGTGCGCTCGCGCGTGGGCCAGCCCAAATCTGCCCGTGGCCTGGCCTCATCCAGAAGCCTGCCTCGTGCCTTCACTTCTGCAGCCCAGCCGGTCCACCGACCTAGGCCCGAAGCCCATCTGGTGAGCCTCTCGCTATGCCTCATCCCGTGCGCTGTTTAAGTATTTTGCACTCAGCCTGTCCAACCCCTCGAAAATGACCAAGTCATCTCGTGTCAAAATTTCATCCACGTTAGCTTATTATGAGAGCCATAACTTTTTGCATATTCATCCGATGAAAATGATCTTTATATGCAAAATGATCTACGTTTCATGCTCTAAACCATGGTGGAATTTGCATGCATATTAGCTTCATCTAGATGCTGTAATTTGCATTGAAAAAGTGCATCCGGACATAACTGCAGAAAACTGTTATATGTTGCAAACTTGTGAGGATGATTGCATCTAATCTATAGCTCATATGCATATGTATCCTTCATGTGAATTGGTCTATGTGATGTACTCTACAATGCCATGCCTTTGGTTTCCATGTAAAACATATTTATGATGTTAGTTCTTGCACTTAAGTGGCCTTGTGAACAAACTGTTTTGGTGTTAGAAGAAAGTACCATTTTGCAAAAATCGTAGTAAATAATCCATGCATCCTATGAATTTGTGCCAATGGAGTAAAATGAAGATTGCCATGTCTAATTGTTGTACATACCACTTTAATAAATATTAAAATTTCTATACCTACTATTTTGTTCACCCCAAGACAGCTTCATGAACTAACTGTTTTGCATCCTAGATTTTTACTGTCTGATATTGTTGTTTTAAAATTTGTCAACTTGTCTTGATGAATGGCATGGATCTAGAGGTCATGCGTAGATGTTTAGTAAACATGATTTGTTATTCATCATATATACTAGCACCCCATGCCTTTTCATGCCATATAAACTTCCTGTATCATATTTAAAAGTGCCCTCAACAAGTCATTCCAATGTTTCTGCTTGCATAAAGCTGAGATTTTCACTAAGTCCTTAATTTGGAGAAAAACTTTGCATCTTGTGAAAATCATATGAATTGATACATGATGCCTATGGAAATGATCTTTATACTAATTGTAAAGAATTTTAAGTGTACTAAAACATCATGTCATTTGTTTTCATGTTAGCATCATGTTTTAGTGCTCCAAAGTAGGCATCTCACTAATTTTGGTAGATTCTAACTAAAACTTGTGTTGGTTGCATGTTGTGAATCACGGCTTTGTTTAAAGCATGTAATACATGAAACTTGTTAGGATTGCATGTAGTTTCATAATATCATGTTGCATTCATGATTAAAATGTTTGTGGTTGTCGTTTGCATGCATTTTGCATTCATGCAATGATAATCTTGTGTTGGTCATATCTTTTAGTCCGTAGCTCCGTTTTAAATTATCTATATATGTAAATCAATTATAATGATGTCTAGAATCACATGGCGCATTTTATTTTCCTGTTTAATAAATATAAAATGTGTTTAGGACAGATCTGTACCAATTTGGAACTTTGCTTATGGGGTCGTTTCAGAAATGCTATATGTTGTTTCCGGCCTCATTTAAAATGCCTAGATAAATAGTTTAATTATCCTTCACCTCTTGCCATGATAAATAACATTTAAAATTGTTTGGTACCTAAACGAGAGTGAACTAAGTAATTTAAATGTGGAGTTTCATCAATATTCACTTAATGTGGAATATTTGATTGTTGTGATTGCCATGTTATGCATAATTAAATGGACATTCATCACATTTGATTGTGCATCATGCCATGAATATGTTGTGGTGTCTACCGTGGCATTTGTTTGTTTTCGGATTGCTTCTTCTTGCCAGAGTTCCTAAACCGATTCGGAGTGTGAGGATTCGTTCGACTACTTCATGGAGTCGTTCTTCTTCCAAGCAGGATTTCAGACAGGATGATCATTACCCTGGATACCACTACTATCATTGCTATGCTAGTTGTCTCAACTCTATCACTATGTATAGCTATCTTCCTTTTGTTTGTCAAGCCTCCCAAAATGCCATGATAAGCCTCTAACCTTCCACATCCTAGCAACCTGTTGTTTGGCTAAGTTACCACTTGCTCAACCCCTCTTATAGCGTCACTAGTTGCAGGTGCACGTGGATCCTTGTGATAACATGGATATCTTGGGATATTACATTATTCTTGCTATTTAATTTAATGCATCTATACACTTGGTAAAGGGTGTAAGGCTTGGCCTTTTGCTTGGTGTTTTGTTCGACTCTTGCCACCTTAGTTTCTGAGTACCGGTGTTATGTTCCGTATTGAGCGCTCCTAACATGCTCGAGGTTGTTTTGGGGACCCCCTTGATTTTCATTTTGGGATAAAACTCTTCCGGCAAGGCCCAATATTGGTACTAAATATGCCTAATAACTAATAAAATTGCATAGGGACTAGCTACCCCGTGGATATTTAATAAAAAAACGGGGACATTGCTCCTCATGAGTGTTGGTCCAAAATAGAGCCACTTGAGGGGCCACCCCGGGGCAACTTGGGTGTTTAATTTGGCCACCGTACGTAGTGCTCATCTGGTAGTGCCGTGAGAATGAGATACGCGTGGCTTCTATCGTGATCTGGCTTGCCCGACGGTCTTGCTGGATTTGTTTTACCTTTACGAACATCTTGTGCACCGGGATTCCGAGGATACTATGGGCTATCCCGTGGTTAAGGTTTTCCACCGCAGCTTGTGCCTAGTTTGTGATGGATGAGTTGGAGCACCCCTGCAGGGTTAAATCTTTCTGAAAGCCGTGCCCGCGATTATGTGCCAACTTGAAATTTATAATACCCCGTAATAGATAACTTGATGTAAATCCAATTAAAATACACCAACCGTGTGCGTAATCGTGATCGCCTCTTTTTGGAGGAGTTCAAGAAGAGAACACGGTGGGGTTATGTTTGACTCGTAAGTAGGTGTTCAGGATCACTTCTTGATCATAACTAGTTCACGTCCGTTTATGTGTAGATCACTCTTCTTATTGTTGTACTCGTAAGTTAGCCATATATCAAATGCTTAGTGCTGCTACAACCTCACCACTTAACCATACGTCACCCATTAAGCTTTGCTAGTCTTGATACCCTTGGTAATGGGATTGCTGAGTCCCCATGGCTTACAGATTCCTACAACAACAAATGCAGGTAGAGTTAGCCTGATGATTTGAAATGAATGCGATGAATGTTCTGTTTGGACTTCTTCTTCTTCTTCATCGATCATGGGATGGGTTCCAGGTTGGTAGCCTGGGATTAGCAGGGTGGACGTAGTCTTCTTTTTTCGTTTGATTTCATTCGTAGTCAGATCCTGCTCTTTTGTATGATGATTGTATGTATTGATGTATTGAGATATTTATGTTGTAGCATGTGGCGTGTATACTCGTATCTTCTTGACATGTATTGTGACGATTTTCATTCTTGCGTAGCGACCCGAAATGCGCTTTTATTCTTATCGAGGCCCTCAAGTAGTTGCGAGGATAGTACCACATTTTGTTTGTGATAAGTTGGTATCAGAGAAATACCGATCTAGGAGCCCCCTTGATTGATCAAACTTGGCCGTTGTCGAGTCTAGAAAAAAAACTATATTTTGAGTCTAGTTATATATCGGAGAGTAGGAATTATTTTTAATCCTCTTCCCTTCGTCGCTTTGGTAAGAATTCACGACGTAGGAATTTTAATTCTATACCTCTTCTCACTCAATTTTTTTAGGATCACACGGGTATTTTGGAATCTCTACGATGTCGGTGTGACCAGAATTCTATTCTTGGTGCCTCCTGTCAATTTGGGGTTGTGGCAGTGTCCCGGGGAGTTGAGATCCAAGGTTTTCTTATCACACACACTATCGTTCAGTTTCCTTAGTATTGCAGGACGAAGATGTTCGAAATCGCTTCAATACTATTTGTGGCGAGAGGAGTTTGCCATCACCCAGTACTGGGGAGAGCGTCGAGATGTACTACCATGTTTAGTATCATTGTGATTATGAGGGTGTAAGGTAGATAATTTTGTGAGACCTGTGGTTATGTGTTGATGGATGTGATACATTGGAGAGTAGTATCATGCTAGGAGTTGAGTGATGGATTTTGCTCCTTGTATCCGTGGACCCGATTGCATAACCAAAGGATTTTGGGAGTTCTTAGGTGGGAATTCAAGTAGTTACCTAGCCTTATCTTCCAACATATGCATGATGTGAGGTTGGGGTTCGATATCTAGTGGTTCGCTTGTTGACAGTCTTTCTTGCATCGGTTCTCGTTGTGTCTTAAAGAATCCTTGTAGCTTGTTATGATTCGGGGAGGCTTCGTATGGCGTGTGTACTACCTTATACATGATGGCTACTGTAAGGTCGAGCCCGTGCGAGCCTTACCACGAAAATATTAGACAAAATCTCTGTCGTGAATTTGTTTCTGGCTTAATTACCAAGCCTCATCCTTTGTTTTGTTGGAGTATGCTAATTTGAGTTGCTTCAGTGCCAAGTGTTGACTCCATATCTTTTCTAAATGATATTCTCAGATTTGTATGGAAGTGCTAATCCTTTTGATCATTCAAATTTTCATGTCAAATTCCTTTCCATCCGGGGTGCTTCTCTTCAAGTAAATTCAATATTATTTAAAGATATATCCTCTTATTTCTTTTTGGAGTACTTTCATCCGTCTTAAGTGACCTTTGTTGTCCCCACCCTCCCGCCCTTTTCTTCAATGATTTAATTCTCATCCAAGTGCCTTTCTATTCATATGATGCTTCCGCCTTCTTTTCTTCCATATTACATCCGGTGACTCATTGTAAAGATGCTCATGTGCTAAGTTCATCATTCTTTGTTCTCATTTACATCTCCGGTGATTTCATTGGAAGTTTTTGGTGTCATCATATCCTTTTCATTCATTAAATCATTTTCATGTCGGAAGTTCTTATCCAAGCCTCTCTTGTTTATTCACCTCTATCTATTCTATCTGGACCGGCAAGATATCCCAGAAGATTCGTATTTCCATTTAAACCCTTTCAAATTATTTTGAGGTTCTCAACCTCATCAAGTTTTTAATTTGTACCGGTGCAATCTCTCTTTCTAGCAACCGTTTCAACGGTGTTTCTTTGTGTGTGCCCATAACCCACAGGTCTTTTCCAGGATCTTACCTGGCTTTTCTGATCTTTGCCGGAGATGCTCTCAAGTTCCTTTCAAATATGACGTAAGAATGAATTTCTTCTGTCATTTTCCTCCTCCAATATCATTTTGAATTATCTTCATCATTGGCCCAACCTTTTCTTTCTTTATTATTCTGAAGTATCTCAACATTTCTTGGTGGTGTTCCTCGTCATCATTCTTAGCTTTCAAGAACGAAGAAGATGGTTTCTCTTAAGTCTTGTCCATTCTCTTAAAGATCATCTTAAATTCTTTCCGATCACGAGAAGTTCTTCTCATTTCATTTCTCCAGAGATCCATCATTTCAGAAGATTTCTTCGTTATCAACTTGCAACTCTCGTTCAATAATTCTTCCAAATTGACGTCTCTTCGCTCGTTGAGGTTTTCCTCCTTCGTTCTCAATTCTTCCGGTGGCTTGTTCAATTTTGTCATAGTCAAATCGAGGTCTCTTCGTTCTCATGTATCCCAATTCATTCATAGTATCCTCATCCGTTTGTAATTTTTTTCTGGTGTTTTGTTCAGGACTTCTTCAAGTTCGTGTTATATCCCTTCAATATTTTGCAAGAAGAATAAGTGGTATGCCAAATCCGTTGCTTGTCATCAATTTAACTTGATGAACGATAACCACAACATAATTCCTGTCCTTGTTTCATCAAGGTTATTTCAATCCTTCTTCTAGAGTTGTTCATGATATAAAATTCTCGGTTCTAAGTTGTTCATCTTTTCTTTCCGTAGTTCCAAGCTTTTTCGTTATCTCGTCGCGAAACTCCATTGGAATCATTGCAAGGCCTTAATCTTTTTCTTTTTAACCTTCAGTTCTTTTCTATCATTCTTCACATCCGGAGTCCTTCCAAGACGTTCTTCATGATGGTTCGTTAAGCATATAATTCATTCTCGAAGTGTTCTACAAGATTCTTGTTGGAAGATCAAGTATTCTTTCTCGTGCATTTCAAAGTGCAATTCTTTCTTCCTTGTCTTTTGAGATGGTATTATAGCATTCTTGATTAATGAGGAGTCTCGAAGAGAATTGTCAAGAATGATATAGTTAAACCAATCATTTCTTTCTCGGAGCTATCTTGTATTAGATTTCACCTAAAGCCTTTCTTAAGGATTGTTGGTATTCTGGTGCTTATAAATGATCCAAGTATTCTTTTATCCTCTCGGTGAAATAAGTATTCATCTATTTGTTGATGACAATCAAATCAATTGTGATGTTTCTCTCTTCAAACCATCATTTTGTTTTGTCAAGATCATGTTCTTATTCTTGCTTATCCATTTAACTGGAGTGTGTGTTCTCTTTTTAAATTCTTTTCAACTTATCAAGTTTTGCCTCTTTTTTCAACTGAAGTGCTGCCCGAATTCTTTCTTCTTGTTCCTTCCCAACCTTGTTTCAACATGAGTGGTTTAGAATTCTTGCTTGTTCCTTATGCCATTCTTCATTTCATTAAAACATCCAAGGTTCATTGGTTTCACTCGTTTGTCAAAGAAGCAACTTAATTTACCTCTTCCCTTCGTTTTCCTCTTCTCATTCTAGATCTCGAGGCGATATCTCGTTGTAGTGGGGGAGAATTGTGAAAGCCCGAGATCGACGCTATAGATGACTTTGATATATTCGGTTATCGCTGTGTGATTTATTTGTTTGTCGCATTCATCATCGCATCATCAGCATTACATGGGCACTCCATTGCATTCGTTTTTCAAAACTTGCATCCATTCGTAGTTGCCGGTTCTCCCCGTTCTTGTCGTCGACCGTTTCGAGACCAAACACACTTGCACGCACCCGCGACATCTTTAAAATATTGTTTTATAACTGGGAATAAATTTTTCTCGGAATGGGTTAAAAGTTGGTGTGCCGTCTTAATATAGTGTAGGTAGACCGCCTGCTAAATTTCGTCGCATTCAGAGTCCGTTTGATACCCTAACCTTTAAACATATAGCGGCATTTTAGCCAGTCAAATCGCAGACATTTTTGGTTTTAAAAACCATGTGTCGGACCGCCCAAACTTCCCTCTCATCTCAGCCTAACCCATCTACACAACCCACTTGACACACCTACCTAAACCACGCGACCGGAGCCATCCAATTGTGATCAATCGGCTCGAATCGATGAAAAAAATCCCCTAACCTAGCTACCCCTGCTATAAAAGGAAGACTAGCCCTTCCTAATCTGGTCTAACCCTAGCCTCCTAGAAATCCGTGACCAGCCAACCAGCCACCGCCGCCACCTTCCCTTTCTCCTCCCTCCTCCAACGCTGTGGCCCACCCGGGCCCGAGCCTGAGCCCATCTGGGCCCGGTACAGCCCACGACGCGACACCGCACGCCGCTCCCTGCACCAAAGCTCCTGCGCCAAGCCGAACCTGCCGCCAGGCCAGGTCGTCGTGCCGCCGGAAGCAGCCACGGCCTGCGCCACCACCCGTGCCATCACATGCCGCCGGCCAGTCGTGTGCCCCGCCCTAGCCGTGATGCCCATCAAGCTCCTCTGCCCATGCCACCGCCTGCGTAGCTTGTCGCACCACCGCCGTTCTGCCCAAGATCCGACGAAATGCCAACCAGATCCATCGTCCGCCGCCACCTCTCCTCCTTCCCCGGCCTCGCGGCTCCCCTCACCGTGCCATGGCCTTGTCGCCGCATGTGCGCTGCCGAGCCACCGCAAGCGCCACTGCCTTATCCCACTCAGGTCGAGAAGGATGACAGTGCCTCATGCGCTCGTGCGTGGGCCAGCCCAGATCTGCCAGCGGCCCGGCCTCCTCCGACAGCCTGCCTCATGCCTCCACTGCAGCAGCCCAACTGTCCACCGACCTGGGCCCGAAGCCATTCTGGTGAGCCTCCCGCTATGCCTTGCCCCGTGCGTCGTTTTACTATTTTGCGCTGTCCCTGTCCAGCCCCACAAAAACGACTAAGTCCTTTGGTGTCAAAATTTCATGCACGTTAGCATATTGTGAGAGCCATAACTTTTTTCATATTCATCCGATGAAAATGATCTTTATATGTGAAATGATCTACGTTTCTTGCTCTACACCATGGTGTCATTTGCATGCATACTAGGGTTCATCGAGATGTTGTAAATTGCATTGAAAAAGTGCATCTAGACATAACTGAAAAAAACTATTATAAGTTGCAAACTTGTGAGGATGATTGCATCTAATCTATAGCTCATATGCATATGTATGCTTTATGTGAATTGGTCTCCGTGATGTGCTGTACAGTGCCATGCCTTTGGTTGGCATGTAAAATATCTCTATAATGTTAGTTTCTTGCACTTAAGTGGACTCGTGAACAAACCATTTTCCTGTTACCAAAAAGTATCATTTTGCAAAAAATCATAGTAAATGATCCATGCATCCTATGAATTTGTGTCAATGGAGTAAAATGAAGATTGCCATGTCTACTTGTTGTACATAATATTTTAATAAATATTAAAATTTCCATACCTACTGTTTTGTGCATCCCAAGACAACTTCATGGACTAACTATTTTGGATCCCAGATTTTCACTGTCTTAAACTGTTGTATTAAAACTTGTCAACTTGTCTTGATGAATGCCATGAATTTAGAGGTTATGTGTAGATGTTCGGTAAACATGATTTGCTATTCATCATATATACTATCACCCCACGCCTTTTCATGCCATATAAACTTCCTGTAGCATATTTAAAAGTTGCCCTCAACATGTCATTCCAATGTTTGTGCTTGCATAAAGCTGAGATTTTCACTAAGTCCTCAATCTGGACAAAAACTTTGCATCTTCTGAAAATCATATGAATTGATACATGATGCCTATGGAAATGATCTTTATATTAATTGTGAAGAATTTTAAGTGTACTACAGCATCATGTCATTTGTTTTCATGTTAGCATCATGTTTTTGTGCTCCAAAGTAGGCATCTCACTAATTTTGGTAGATTCTAACTAAAACTTGTGTTGGTTGCATGTTGTGAATCATGGCTTCGTTTCAAGCATGTAATATATGAAACTTATTAGGATTGCATGCATTTTTATAATATCATGTTGCATTCATGATTAAAATGTTTGTGGTTGTTGTTTGTATGCATTTTGCACTCATGCAATGATAATCTTGTGTTGGTCATATCTTTTAGGCTGTAGCTCCATTTTAAATGATCTATATATGTAAATCGCTTAGAATGACATCAAGAATCACATGGTGCATTTTGTTTTCCTATTTAATTAATATAACACGTGTTTAGGACAGATCTGTACCAATTTTGAAGTTTGCATCTGGGGTCGTTTCAGAAAGTTATATGTTGTTTCCGGCCTCATTTAAAATGCCTAGATAGATAGTTTAATTATGCATAATGGATTGGACATGCATCACATTTGATTGTGCATCATGCCATGAATATTTTGTGGTGTTTGCCATGCCATTTGTTTATTTTCGGATTGCTTCTCCTCGCAAGAGTTCTGAAACCGATTCGGAGTGTGAGGATTCGTTCGACTAAGCCCGTTCGTGTACTTCATGGATTCGTTCTTCTTCCAAGCGCGATTTTAGGCAAGATGATCATTAGCCTGGATACCACTACTATCATTGCTATGCTAGTTGTCTCAATTCTATCGCTATGTCTCACTACCTACCACTTGTTTGTCAAGCCTCACAAAAGGCCTCGATAAGCCTCTAATGCTCCACAACCTAGCAAACCGCTATTTGGCTAAGTTATCGCTTGCTCAGCCCTCTTATAGCATTGCTAGTTGTCAGCATACTGGATACCAGGGTACCCAGACTTGCCTGCCTGCGGCCCAAGGCGTGGCCCACCTCGACTACCAAGTATGGCTCGGCGCGGCCTCACTCGATACAACGCCCTCGCGAGACCCCGAGCTCGCGAGGGAAGCTGCGCCAAGACCCGTGGGGAGATAGGCCTCCCCAGGCCTCCTCCCGAGCGGCGGAGATCTCTATGCAACGCTAGGCCTCAGGAGGACAAGGGTGACGACAGCCAGGTCAAGCGGGCGCCAGCGCACCTGAGGGGACAGTTTCCTCTTTGGTGCAAAGGAGACACGGACGAGCGCAGGCTCCCAAAGCGCCCCCCAAAGGTTTCCCTTCTGGTGCAACAAGACCAAGACCCCGAGCCCCGCAGAACAGACATCATCGCCGAGCCCACATCACCATCGACTACTTTGCAGGCAAAGACCGCCTTTCATCAGGATAGGATGTACCTCCTGTCCCCTTACAAATTTGGCAGTTGTGGGATCCCTTCCCGCCATTGCGATAAGGGAAAAGGACCTGGGCCGCTATAAATAGAGACTAGGTAGCCCGGTAGAAGGGGACGAGACAACCACCCCGCAAACGCACCTGCAAGGCAACACACCACTATACTAGTTCATCCACAAACCTCCTCGTGAGGCAATCCACCAAAGGCAGGAGTAGGGTTTTATGCTTCGCAGCGGCCCGAACCTGGGTAAACTCTCGTGTGCCATCTTCTTCCTCGCCTTCGAGCGGGGTTATCGTGTTGTGGGCTTGGAGGGGGCGAAGCTGTTGGGGAATCTTCGCACACGCCCCTGGGTTCGAATTCCTTAGGGTTTTGCGCAGCCCGAAATCCGACATTTGGCGCGCCAGGTAGGGGGCCTGTCGGGATCCTCGCTCAAGCTTCACCTCGCCGCCGCTTGGCGCTTCCATGGCCAAGGAACGTCGGGCCCGCGCCGAACGACGGGCTGCACACGTTGCGCGGGCGACGCAGGCGGACCTCGGCATCCCGCGTTGCCTCGCTCTCCTGTCGGAAGGCGCCGTCTCTAGCCCGGCCTTGGGCGAGCACCAGGGGCTATCGTCCTCGTCAACTGCGCAATGCGCCCTCGCCGCCCTGGACCTCCCCAGCGTCCACGTCACGGCATCGTCTCCCCGAGCTCGCCGCGACCCGGCACGCGGGCGAATCGCGCTCCTCGTGGCCCGTGAGCTGCAGCCTTTCCGCGTTGCTCGCGGACACTTTGACAGCTGGATATGCCTTGCGGCCGTACGGGCTACCCCGACAGGCGAGGCCCAGGCGCTTCCCCATGGGACGGCCCAGTGGGCTTGCGCCCATGAAGTCGCTCAACCAAGGGCGTGCAGATGCGCCGGGGACGAGCGTCACAGCCTGCGCCCGCCGGAAGTGCGGCCCGGCTCGTCGGGCACGCAGGAGTTGGCCCCTGGCGCAGGCGGGGGCCGATGGGAGCTGCCAACCGCGGGGGGTAGGCGCCATAACGCGCCCCCCGGCACACCCGACGGATCGAGGAAGGGCATCCGGCGACTCGTCTACACCAACGCCTGGGGGCTCGCGCGACTCTACCACGACCGTGTCGGCGAGCGCCCGGGCCACGATGGGAGCGGCGCCGGCTACCACGACAACAGGAGGAGTGTATGCGATCCCGCGAGCGGCCTTCGTCGAGGCTGGTGTGAACAGCCTCGCGAGGGCGGCTGGCGGGGCCGGTCTCATGAGAATGCCAGGTGCTGGCAGCCTCGTGAGGCACGCCCGCTGGTAGGGGGCTACCCTTGGCAAGCGCTTGGGTCCGCGGACCGGGGATCGCCTGCGTGGGGACGGAGGGTGGAACATACGCCCATGTCCCCGGGCAGGGCGACTCCAGCCAGGAGACGGAGGGTGGAACACACGCCCATGTCCTCAGGCCAGGTGCTTCCAACCTGGAGACGGAGCGTGGAACACACGCCCATGTCTCCAGGCCAGGTGGCCCCAGCCAGGAGACGGAGGGTGGAACACACGCCCATGTCCCCTGGCAGGGAGACTCCTACCCGGAGACGGAGGGTGGAACACACGCCCATGTCTCCGGGCCGGGTTTTGCTCGACCAGTGGCGAGAGCTCACGTACTCACCCATGTCTTCGGACCCGGCTCGGTCCGCCCGGGGACGGGCGTTGAGATACCTGCGCGGAGCTCCCAGGCACCCTAGCGAGGCGCGCTGGGGGTACCGCCTTGGGCATCCACCTCGCGCGCGACGGAGGGCCCCTGCTACGAGCCGCGCCCCCGGCCCAGGGGGCTGCGGCGCCGCAACAATGGCGACACCCATCCACGGGCTTCGGAGAGCCCGAGGCCCTGCTCCGGGATGGGCCCTCCCTGCGAAGTGCGTGGCAGGCTCGCCCCGCGCTCGAGGGCCCGTTCGGGACCCACCCCACGTCGCCACATCACGCTTGGGGGCTGGGAGGGGTCTCCATGTCAAGGAGGCATGGAGCACTCAGCGCACCTCCAAGCCCAACCCGTGACACTCTCACGTAATAATGAGTGGGCTCTATACGCCTGGAGCCCCCCGAGGACGCGGAGGGGTTCCGACCCACGCCCAAGTGGAAGCCCCATGCTCCGCGTTGGCGGACAGCACTGCCCCTCAATGGCTATGCCCACGCAACGTGGAAGCCCTACGCTCCGTGCTGGGGAGAAGACGAAGGAGAAGACTAGCCTAGGTGCCGGACGCGGCTGTTGCTTGCTTCTTTTTGTGTTCGTATTGCCACTTTTTGAAATGAAGTTGAAGATTTCGTAACTCTATTTGAAAAAGGGGCGGGAACTTTTCTCTTTTCGCGATTCCTCTTTCTGGCATTGAAGTCTCTTCTCTTTTGGATTGGCACCTTGCCGAGGCCCGTGCACCTTGCCCCCCCCCGTGGCCCCTCAGAGCAGGCCGGTAAGGACCTGTGCCTCGAAAGCACGCGTTTTTAGCGTCTGATTCCCGCTCGGGGGCTTCGGCCGCCGCTCAGCGCGACACCACAGAACCTCGGGAGGCTCACACACCTCACGAAGCAGCAACTCGCGGAAAGGTATGGGAGCCGCTTGAGCGTCAAGGGGGACTCCTGAGCAACGTGCCTCAGGAGCCACACTGGTCTCGTAGCCCCTCACCCCTTGGTCTCGTCCTGGTGATCCGGACGCCCCAACGGCGGTTGAGGTATGCGCAGGACTGGGCTCCGCAGACGCAGAGCGCCGCTTGAGCGTCAAGGGGGGGTTCCCAGGTAATGTGCCTCGGGAACCTCACCGATCGCGTAGCTCCGTGCCCCATGGTCTCGTCCTGGTGATCCGGATGCCCCAATTGCGGCCGAGGCCTCACCCCTTGGTCTCGTCCTGGTGATCCGGACGCCCCAACTATGGTCGAGGTCTGCTCGGGATCGGGCCCCGTCGACGTAGAGTGCCGAAAGGGCTCCCAGACCACCCCGCAAGCAAGGAAGAAGCCCTCACTGATGGGATCCCTGACCTCCCTGGACGCTCCGCCCACGCTCCACGACGCTCGAGCTCGCCACGACCCAATGAGCTAAGTACACCTGCCGAATAAGGGCAAAACTTTCTAAACAAATAATAGCCCGAATGCTAGGCAGGAGGCATGAGCGCTAACGTAAAAATACAGGCGCTGCGGCCCGCTACGTAACCCCATCAGAATTCTTGTGGTTCCAGGAGCAAGGAAGGGCAACGCGAGGGAAGGAGTCTGGCCACTCTAGGCGACGTGGCCAGGGGCCTGACCTTGGGGGCGGCACGATCCCCCTCAGGAGGGCCCGCCCTGCGAGGGTACGACCAGATGCCGTTGCCAGTCTTAGCGCGATACCCTCGTGGGTCTCTCGAGGGACGCCAGGGCGCATCGGCAATAACACAAGGCCCCACGGGAGACACGGGGTCGCGCCACGCAAAACAAACAATCAACGGCTAAAAAGAAGAAGGAGGAATATGAAGGTAAAAACACAAAAGTTAATGCCCCTAGGGGCCAAGTGTTGCTTGACATCACAGGAACTGGGAAGAGGAAACAGGGGACGACTAGGCGGAGGAGCCGCTGTCGCTGCCCGGGCCGTCGCCCGCCGCAGCGCCGGAGTCGCCGCCCTCGTCGGAAAGGGGCTCCTGGAAGAACCGTTCCACCAGGGACTCCACATGCAGGCGCGTCTCGTCCCTGAGGGGCCTCTGGAGCTCCTCGGGGACCGGCTCCACGACACAGAGGAGGTGGAGCTCCGGAACAAGGCGACGAAGATTGGAGAAGACGCGTGTCAGTGCGAGGTCCAGGAGGTCGTGCGCGCTGGACGCATTGTCCTCATCAACCCGGGAGACGCCAGTTTCCAGTGCCTCCACCACCTTGTCGAAGAAGTTGAGGTAGCCCCCATCGCCGTGCGCGCATGGCAGTGCAGGGGCCTCCCCGACGAACCGGCTCACCGCGCTGACCGCGCGGTGGGCGATGTCCCGATACTGCTTGACGCGCTGCGCCTCCAGCATCTTTGTGTGGGCCGCCTTGTCCTAGGCGGCCTGCACGGCGTCGACGTCCCCCTTGACCTGGGTCTGGAGCGACGCCAGCTCCGCCTGAGCCTCTGCCTCGCCCCTGAGCGCAGCCTGGAGGGCGGCCTCAGCGTCCGCGAGCTGGGCCCTCAGCGCGTCCGTCTCCTCCTGGAGCTCCTCGAGCCTGCGCCTCTTGGGCGCGGCGCCCTGGGAGGAGGGAACGATCAAGACCGGCGTGGCGGATGCAATTACAAGAGAAGGAGGCTGGGGACGATACACTTACTCATCGATAATGACCAAGTGCCGCCGATCTTGGGCTAGCCTGGAGGGTCCCCCGCCGCTGCCGCCGGTGGGGACGGGGCCCCGAGCGCTTCCCAGCAACTGCCGTACTTCCGCCGGACGCCATGGAGGAGCAAAGAAGGAGGAGGACAAGGAAGATAACTTGGAAGGAAGAGAAGCGAGAGGGCGCGTCAAGATGGCAAGGCCCCCCGAGCGGGGCGGGTTTATAGGCGCAACCGCTGCGCGCGGCGCGTCGTGGGGAGTGGAGTCGTCAGGCACCTCGAGCGGCGCGTGCCAGACTCGATCGGCGTGCTATCCTGCATCACGTCGTTTCCTCTGCTCCCGTTGGGTCACATCCGCGTGGCCTGAGGAAAGAGAGGACACAAGGGGTCAGCCGCATTCAAAGAAGAGCAATGATGGACAAGGAGGCGCGCAGGCCAGGCATCAGCTCGACTCAAGGCGGTTCCCGACGTCTTCGGGGAGCCAAGACGCCCACGTCTCGTGGTGAGCCACGCGTCGAGTCGGGCCCGCAGGCGATTGGGGCCCACGGCGCTTCGGTCCATCCTCCGTGGCTTCGCCCCAAAGCTTGCTCGAGCGCGCCTCGGGCCCGGGGGCTACTGTTGGCGTTCTAGATACCAGGATACCCAGACTTGCCTGCCTGCGGCCCAAGGCGTGGCCCACCTCGACGACCAAGTACGGCCCGGCGCGGCCTCACTCGACACAAGGCCCTCGCGAGACCCTGAGCTCGCGAGGGAAGCAGTGCCAAGACACATGGGGAGATAGGCCTCCCCAGGCCTCCTCCTGAGCGGCGGAGATCTCTATGCAACGCTAGGCCTCAGGAGGACAAGGGTGACGATAGCCAGGTCAGGCGGGCGCCAGCGCGCCAGAGGGGACAGTTTCCTCTTTGGTGCAAAGGCGACAAGGACGAGCACAGGCTCCCAAAGCGCCCCCAAAGGTTTCCCTTTTGGTGCAACAAGACCAAGACCCCGAGCCCCGCAGAACAGATGTCATCACCGAGCCCACCTCCGCATCACCATCGACTACTTTGCAGGCAAAGACCGCCTTTCGTCAGGATAGGATGTACCTCCTGTCCCCTTACAAATCTGGCCGTTGTGGGATCCCTTCCCGCCATTGCGATAAGGGAAAAGGACCCGGGCCGCTATAAATAGAGACTAGGTAGCCTGGTAGAATGGGACGAGACAACCACCCTGCAAACGCACCCGCAAGGCAACACACCACTGTACTAGTTCATCCACAAACCTCCTCGTGAGGCAATCCACCAAAGGCAGGAGTAGGGTTTTACGCTTCGCAGCAGCCCGAACCTAGGTAAACTCTCGTGTGCCATCTTCTTCCTTGCCTTCGAGCGGGGTTATCGTGTTGTGGGCTTGGAGGGGGCGAAGCTGTTGGGGAATCTTCGCACACGCCCCTGGGTTCGAATTCCTTAGGGTTTTGAGGAGCCCGAAATCCGACACTAGTTGCAAGTGCAGGTGGATCCATGTGATAACATGGATATCTTGGGATATCACATTATTCTTGATATTTAATTTAATGCATCTATACACTTGGTAAAGCGTGGAATGCTTGGCCTTTTCCTTGGTGTTTTGTTCCACTCTTCCCGCCTTAGTTTCCGAGTACCGATGTTATGTTTCATATTGAGCGTTCCTAACATGCTCAGGGTTGTTATGGGGAAGTTTTGGGATAAAACTCTTCCGGCAAGGCCCAACATTGGTACTACATTTTCCTCATAACTCATAAAATTGCATAGGGACTAGCTATCCCGTGGATCTTTAATCAACCAACCGTGCCAGTGCTCCTCATGAGTATTAGTCCAAAATAGAGCCACTGTCGGAATCGGGGCTCCGGGGACCCAAGAGAGGTTCGAACTCTAGGGTGCACCGACTCTCTAACCTCGCTCTCTCACCCTAACCTATGGCGATGCTCCGGCGTGCTTGAGCTTGGGGGAAGGGCAAAGAACACGGCGGTTTTACCCAGGTTCGGGCCACCTCGCGATGTAAAACCCTATTGCTGCTTGTCTGGATTGCTTAGTGGGAGAAAGTGAATACAATGGGCCTCGTCCCCCACTACGGTCGCCGCCTTCTCCCTTTTATACCAGCTTCGGTCCTCTTCCCCGAACTATCAGGCGAGAAGGGTTGCCACAAGCGCTGGTTTGAAAGGGGACAGAACTGCAGCCCATCCTGACAAAAGTGGTCTTCGCTTGCCAAAGCCTCCTGCCGTGACGCGACGGTGGGCTCTGGGATGACCCTCGTCCTGGCGAACCCCAATCCTGGTCTCCTTTCACCAACGGGGAAACCTTTGGGTTCCCCCGGGAAACGATGGGCTGGTTGATAACCCACAAGTGTAGGGGATCGTTTGTAGCCTTTTTCGATAAGTAAGAGTGTCGAACACAATGAGGAGCTAAAGGTAGAATTAATATTCTCTCAAGTTCTATCGACCACCGATATAACTCTAGGCACGCTAACGCTTACTTTAACTAGAACAAGTGTGAAACTACTTTGCGGGAAATAAACTAGAAGTACTTAGTAGGTGTAATAGATAGTTTTGCAAGGTAATAAAGAACAAGTAAATAAAAGTTAGGGGCTGTTTAGATAAAGATTAAATAGGTTAATTGTTTAGTAGAAAGCTTTTTGTGTAACGCAAGAGAAAGATTGTCCATAGGCAATTGAATATAATATGATAGATACTTGTCATATGCAATGAGGGAGAGGCATACGCTAACACACTTTCTCTACTTGGATCATGTCCACTTATGATTGGACCTCTAGCAAGCATACACAACTACTAAATATCATTAAAGTAAAACCAAACCATAGCATTAAACATCAAGTCCCCTTTACCCATACGTAAACAATCCCCTTCCTGGGGCTCGTGTTTCCGTCACTCACCAACCCACTATAAGCGAATCATGAACATATAGCAAACCCTCCAGCGGGATTTCTTCACGTGTGATCCTCACGGAAGGCACCTTAGAACAACACCATATCAACATACAACTCATATCAATAACATCATACCACAGTTAACCCGTAGGACAAAAGAAATCTACTCAAACATCATAGGATAGCCACACGTCATTGGATAATAATATATAGCATTAAGCACCATGTTTAAGTCTAGATTACAGCGGGGAGAAGAGGTTTTACACCGCTGCATAGAGGGAGAGAGAGTTGGTGGTGACGTCGGCGAAGTTGTTGGTGTAGATCGCCGTCACGATGGATGACAGAGCCCCCCTCCTTCTTCTTCTTCCTTGGCATCCTCCCTAGGTTGGAGGAGAGTTTCCCCTCTGGTCCATGGGCCATGGCACCCGGAGGGCAGGAGCCCCTTCAAGATTGGATCTCTCTCTGTTTCTCTTCTGTTTTCGCGACTGGTTTCTGACCCCTTCACCGTTTCTTAAATATTCGAAGATCCGTAACTCCGATTGGGCTGAAATTTTGAGGGTATTTTATCACAAAAATATCTTTCTTGCGGCAGAAGGAGAGTGTCAACCGACTGAAGGGGGGGAGGCAGAAGCCATCACGGCGCACCCGCCAGGTCGCGCCCTGATATGTAGTGCGGCCCTCGGGCATCGTATTGCGTTGATTCCGACTCCCAAAATTCACATATATTCCAAAAAAAATCTCCGTAAATTTTTATCGCGTTTGTACTTCGTTTGATATGGAATTTCCGTGAAACAAAACACATACAAAAAACAGGAACTGGCACTGGGCACTGGGTCAATAGGTTAGTGCTCAAAAATAATATAAATTGGTAAATAATTACTCAAAAAGTATCCTAGAATGATAATATAATAGCATGGAACAATAAAAAATTATAGATATGTTGGAGACGTATCAAGCATCCCCAAGCTTAATTCCTGCTCGTCGACGAGTAAAAACAGAATTTTTAATGTGACATGCTACCCAATATGTAATCTTTTGTATGTATGCTCATTGAGAAAAGATGAATTAACAAACATTGACATAGTAATACTTATAAGCACAAGCAACAAAATCATCAATCTTTCAAAGTATACGATCCTCAAACAATGTTTACCCCTGTCCGTCTTCACCACATTAATACAAATGTTAAGCACCACAGTGTCCAAGTCAGGCAACTGGATCGTACTTTTTCAGTATTCATCAACTTTTTATTCTTCACGCAATACATGAGCGTGAAACATGGACATAGAATATAGGTAAAATAGAATGTGGTGGTAGGTTTCAAAGGGGTAAATGTAACGCCCAAGATGCGATCCTATCCTTAATTTGGCTCGAGGGCCTCGACAGGGATAGAAGCGCATCTCGTCGTTTCGCAAGAATGGATATTGTTACAAGTACATGTAAAGAGGAGACGAGTATATGGAATTGGATTACACTCGCCACAAGTTAAATCATGATCACATCAAATACAACAATACATTCAATCACCATACAAAAGAGCAGGGTCCGATTACGGATGAAATCAAACGATAAAAGTGAAATCCATCCTTGCTATCCCAGGCTGCCGGCCTGGAGCCCATCCTATGATTAATGATGAAGAAGAAGAAGAACTCCAAATTACCTGTACCTGCAACTATTGTTGTAGTAATCTGTGAGCCATGGGGACTCAGTAATCTCATTTCCAAGGGTATCAAGACTAGCAAAGCTTAATGGATGAGGTATGTTTAGGTGGTGAGACTGCAACTAGCACTAAGCATTTTATTTGAGTGGCTAACTTACGAGTACAAGAGTAAGAAGGGTGATCTACGCATAAACTGTCGTGAACTAGTACTGCTCACTAAGTGATCCCGAACACCTACTTACGGTCAAACATAACCCCACCGTGTTCTCTCTCGGATCAGAACTCACGAGTAGAGACAGTCACGGTTACGCACACGGTTGGTGTATTTTATTTGAGTTTACTTTAAGTTTTCTATGACCGGATGTTAAATGAATTTCCAAGTTGCCACATAACCGCGAGCATGGCTTCTCGAAAAGATTTAACCCTGCAGGGGTGCTCCAACTCATCCATCGCAAACTAACCACACGCTGCGTGGAAAACCTCAACCATGGGATTGCCCATAGTATCCTCAGAATTCCGGTGGAAAACCTCAACTTTGAGATAGCCCAAAGTATTTTCGGAATCCCGTGCACAAGACATTCGAGAAAGGTAAAACAAATCCAGCAAGACCGCTCGACGTGTCGACGAATTCGATAGGAGTCGTGTATGTCATTCTCAGGACACGACGGATGGGTCACACTTTGAATCGAACCAAACCCCGAGTTTCCCTGCGGTGGCCCCGCAGTCTGCCCGTTTTGGACCAACACTCATGAGGAGCACTGGTCCGGGGGTTGATTAATTATCCACGGGGTCCGAAAAGTCCCTATGCAAGTTTTATTAGTTATTAGGCAAATGTAGTACCAATGTTGGGCCTTGCTAGAAGAGTTTTATCCCAAAACGAAAATCAAGGGGGTCCCCATAACAACCCCAAGCATGTTAGGAGCGCTCAATATGGAACATAGCACCGGTACACAAGTAACTAGGGCGGCAAAAGTGGAACAAAACACCGAGCAAAAGGCTAAGCCTTCCACCTTTTACCAAGTATATATGTGCATTAAATTAAATACCAATAATATTTTGATAGCTCAAAATATCCATGTTGTCACATGGAAACAACTTGCACCTGCAACCAGCAACGCTATAAGAAGGGATGAGCAAGCGGTAACATAGCCAAACAATGGTTTGCTGGGATGTGGTGGGTTAGAGGCTTATCATGGCACTGCGGCAGGCTTGACAAACAAGTGGTAGGTAGTGAGACATAGCAATAGAAACGAGACAACTAGCATGGGAATGATAGTAGTGGTATCCAGGGAAATGTTCATCTTTCCTGAGATCGCGCTTGGAAGAAGAATGAATCCATGTAGTAGACGAACGGGACGTAGTCGAACGAATCCTCACACTCCAAATCGGTTTCGGAAATCTATCAAGAAGAAGCAATCCGGAAACAAACAAATGACACGGTAAACAACACAACATATGCATGGCATGATGCGCAAACATTGATGATGCATGTCAAGTTTAAATATGCAAGGCATGACAAAGCACAGCAATCCACTACTACACATTAAGTGAAGTTCAATATGCAACGAGTTGCATATTGACGAAACTCCACGTTCGAATCATTTAGTTCGCTCTCGTTTATGTACTCATCAATATTAAATATTGTTTAACATGGGTGGTCATGGCATAAGGTGAAGATGGAATTAAAGCAATTTTAAATGGAGAAGGAGAACACACATACAACAAAATAATAAACCTCCACGTTACGATAAATGCGGTTAATGTTGTTTAACTAAACAATCATTTTAATTTTTGTTAATCATGGCAAGAGGTGAAGCATGAACAACTACGTCTTCTAGGCATTTTAAATGAGGCCGGAAGCAACATATAGCATTTCCAAAATGACCCCATGTGCTAATTATGAATTTGCCAATTTGGTACAGATCTTCCTATCACATATTTTTATTTGTTAAACAGCAAAATAAAGTGCCCCATGTGATTCTACGCATTTTTCTAATCAAGTTACATATGTGGATCATTTTAATCGGAGCTACGGTTAGTTAGATATGAAATAAATGATTTTAACATGGCATTTGTGCAAATTAAATCATACATCAAGTTTAAACAATTTGAAACATGGATGAAAGTAGGGTATTATTAATCTACCCAAAATTCTGAGCATTTTTCATATATAATTCATTTTAATCCGATGCACGGTTGTGGATATATTAAATGCATGAAGTATGAGGGTTTTTTCTGTAAAACTAGTTTTCTGTGGAAAATTGGACAAATTCGCAAGACTGAAAAAACAGTCACGGGTCGAAACTGATTGGCCCAATAGTGCACGGGCTCAAGCGCTGGATACTATACAACGCTCATGGGCGTTGGTTAGCAGAGAAGGGGCACGGGCGACAGGAGCTCACCAGCGGGCCCTTGCAGCTGGGCCGCGGAGAGGAGGCAGGCTGGCACGCAGCCCACGCGGTTGGTGGGAGGCTGGCCCAGGCGAGCGGCGGCTGCGGGCGAGTCACTCGTCCTCCTCCTGGAGCAAAGTAGGCATGGCGGCGTTGCGGTCAACGGCACTGGCGGCACGCATGGGCGGCGATCCGGCGAGGCAGAGGTTCGAGATGGGGTCGTCGGAGGCGGGAACGGGCCGATCCGTCTGGATCCGGTCTGGCGGGGCCGGATCTGCCCGGGGAACGACGGCAGGCGGCGTGTCGGCGCAGCAGCGAGCTCTTGATGCGGTCATCCATGGAGGTCTAGGGGAGGCGAGGTCCAGGGGCAGGCGCAGTCGCGGAGGAGGCTTCAGTCGCGGTCTTCGGCGACCCTCCGGTGTCCGGCCGGCGCGGGAGGAGGCCACCGAGTGGTGAGGGGCCAGCGTAGGTGTAGGGGCGCGGCTCGGGAGCAAGGCAGGAGCGAGGGAAGCGCTGCGGCGCGTCGTATGGGCGGTGGCGCGGCCCGATCCGGGCCCGAGCGGGCTGGATCTGGGTTCTGCGGGCCCGACGGCTGGAGGTGGGAGGCGCAGGTGGAGGGCGACAGCTGGTGGAGGCTCGCAGCACGGAAAACGAGGGGAGGCCTAGGGTTGCCCGATTTGGACACTAGGGTTGTTTAAATAGGCTGGGGAGGCTAGGTTTAGTGGTTTTTGTCCGTTTTCGGACCTTCGGATCTCGATCCGACGGCTTCGATCGGAGGGAGGGGCTAGGTTGGGATAGTGGGCTGTGGAGAGATGGTTGGGCTAAGAAGAGAGGGAAGAGTGAGGCCCGTGACAGAGTTTTAAAACCATTAATTCAACCGATGACGGTGCCGCTACAATTGTCTGTCAGGGGTATCAAATGACCTCCGAATGCGACGAAATTTGGCAGGCGGTCTACGTACGATATAACAAGACCGCACACCAAGTTTCGACCCATTCCAAGAATGTTTTATACGCGCTTTTAAGAACAATATTTTATCGATGCCGCGGGTGCGTGCGTGTGTGGTTGGTCTCCAAACGGTCAACGGCGAGAACGGAGAGAACCGGCAACTACGAATGGATGTAAGCTTTGAAAAAAATGACGACAACGGAGTGACGATGCTAAGCAGATCGAATTATGTGATGATGAATGCAACAACCGAATAAATCACACGGCGATAATGGGATAAAACGGGAATCTTCTGGAGCGTCGGTCTCAGGCTGTTACAACTCTCCTCCAGTAACAAGAGATCTTGACCCGAGATCTTAGAATGAAAAGGGGAAGAGGAAAGGGAGAGGTAAAACTTAGTTGCTTCTTTGACAAACGAGAGGAACCGACAAAACTTAGAGGTTGCAAAGAGATGAAGAATGGCACGAGGCACAAGCACGAATTCAAAAGAATTTTGGGCAGCACTTCGGCTGAAATAGAAGGAAAACTTGATAAGATAGCAAGAACTTGAGAGGAGGGCACAACACTCTGGTTAAATGGATAAGCAAGGAAAGAACACGATCTTAACAAAACAAGATGATGATTCGAAGAGAGCATCTTCCGGTACACATGGATAGAAGCTAGATACTTGGAATGAAAAATAACGGAGAAGAAAATGACAACTTCTACCACAATTGGATTTGAAAAGCATCCCTACAAAGAAGGATTGAACGGAGTTGTTGGAGAATCAACAACAAAAAGAAAAGCTTGTTGTGGGCTTAGGGAAAACATCTCAAAACTATGAGGTGACAACCGGCCACTAACAGAAACAAAGATTACTTGGGAGCAACAAGATATGCAAACTTCTTGCACCGATTAGATACATAGAGAACTTGGATCATTGATAAACACCATGATAGCAACAATCCTTAGGAGATGGCTTTAGGTGAAATCCAATCCAAGATAGCTCCAAGGAAGACAAATGGGTTTAAATATCTCATACTTGACAAATTCTCTTCGAGACTCCTCGTGAATCAAGAATGCAATAACACCACCTCCAAAGATAAGGGAGAATGAATTGCACTTTGAACCGCAAGACAAGAATACTTGAGATCCTCCAACAAGAAACTTGAAGAACTCTTCGAGAAAGAATTAAATCCTTGGTGAACCACCATAAAGACCCTCTTGAAAGAACAACGGAAAAGAAAGGATGATAGAAACGAATTAAAGGTTGAAAAGAATAAGATTAAAACCGTACAAAGATTTAGATGGAACTTCATGAAGAGATACTTGATAAAACTTGGAACTCCGGGGTAGAAAAAGATGAGCAACTTAGAACCGATAATTTGATATCACGAACAACTCCGGAAGAAGGATTGAAATCACCTTGATGAAACAAGAATAAGAATTATGTTATGCTTATCCTTCATCAAGTTAAACTGATGACAAGCAATGGATTATGCATACTACTTATTCTTCTTGAAAAAGATTGAAAAGAGAGATAGAGCACAAACTTGAAGAAGTCTTGAACGAAAACACCTGTAAGAATTTCAAGAAAGATGAGGTACACTTCAAATGAATGGATATAGATGAGAACAAAGAGACCATGATCCGTCTAGCAGAAAACTTGAACAAAACAATGAAAAAAAATTGAGATATGAACGAAGAGACAAAAATTGAGAATAATTTAAGAACGAAAGCTGAAAGTTGAGAACGAAGAAATCTTCTGAAATGATGGCCTTCAGAGGATCGAGAATGAAAACAACTCTGAAATGCTCCGGATAGATATGGGAGGAATTACTCATGATCAAAACAATTTACGAGGACAACATGAAGCTTGAACCACGAATCTTCGAAAGAACGGATAAAGATTTAAGAGAAACTCTTCTTCGGTCTTGAAGATTGAGAAAGATGAGAGGAACACCGCCAAAATTGTTGAGACACTCCGGAAGAAGAAAGAAAAATGTTGAGCCAACTATAATGATTCGGAAACGATCTTGGAGAAGGAATATGACTGATGGAATTCATTCTTATGTCACATTTGAAAAGAACTTGAGGTCTCCGGAAAAGATTAGAAGAGCCGGTAAGATCCTGGGAAAACCTGCAGGTTATGGGCCCACTCAAAAGAACAGCGTTGAAACAATTGGAAAAGAGATGGCACAGTTACAAATTAAGAAGTTGATGAGGTGAGAACCTCGAGTTAACTGGAAAGGATTTGGACGATAACACGAATCTCCTGAGATAACTTGCCACTCGGGATAGAATAGAGAGATGTGAAACACAACAGATACTTAGACAAGAATTTCCAACATGGGAAAGCATTGAATAAATGAAAAGGATATGATGAACACTGAAATATTGAATTGAATCCATTGGAAAAGAAAACAAGAACGAAAAATGATGAACTTAGAACTGAAGCATCTTCACAATGAATCACCAGATACAATACGGAAGAAAAGATAGCGGAAGCATCAATGAAAAGAAAGGCATTTGGATGATAATTTAATCATTGAATAAAAAGGGCGGGAGGGTGGGGAAAAACAAAGAAAACTTAAAACACAAGAAATGAACTCTAGAAAGAAATATGAGTATGGATCTTGCAAATATTGGAGAGGATTGAATCACCTTGAAGAGAAGCACTCCGGTTAGGAATGAGATTTGACATGACAATTTGATTGAGCAAAAGGATTAGCACTCCCATATAAATATGAGAACACCGCTTAGGAAAGATATGAAATCACCACTTGACATCGAAGCAACTCGAATTACCGTACTCCAACACAAAACAAAGGATGTGGCTTGCTAATTAAGCCGGAAACAAATATATAACCCATTTGCATTTGTTGGAAGGATAATCTTAGGTAACTACTTGAATTCCCACCTAAGAACTTCCGAAATCTTTAGTTATGCAATCGGGTCCACGGATACACAGAGTAACATCCATCAATCAACTCCTAGCAGTAATACTACTATGCAATGTATCTCATCCGTCAACACACAACAAGAGGTCTCGGAAATTCATCTACCTCAGATCCTCGTAATCACAACGATACTAATCATGGCAGTACATGTGATCCCGCTCCCTAGTTCTAGGTGCCGCCACACTCTTTGCACCATGGATAGTATTGAAGCAATTTTGAACATCCGCGTCCTGAGGTACTAAGGAAACTGAACGATAACGATGTGTCATGAATCCCTTGGAGCTCTACTCCTTGGAAACAGGAGGCACCAAGTACATAATTCCGTCACATCGGTATCATAGAGGCTCCAAAATACCCGTGTGATGCTGATTTTTTTTGAGCGAGAAGAGGGTAGAATTAAAATTCCTATGTCACGATTCCTCACAAGAGCATAGAAGAGGAGTAAAAGAATACTACTCTCCGATATATATAACTAGACTCAAAATATTTTTACTAGACTCGACTAGGCCAAGTTCGATCAATCAAGGGGGCTCCTAGGTCGGTACTGCTCTGATAACAACTTGTAACGCCCAAGATGCGATTCTATCCTTATTTTGGCTCGAAGGTCTTGACAGGGATAGAAGCGCATCTCGTCGTTTCGCAAGAATGGATATCGTTACAAGTACATGTAAAGAGGAGATGAGTATATGGAATTGGCTTACACTCGCTACAAGCTAAATCATGATCACATCAAATACAACAATACATTCAATCACCATACAAAAGAGCAGGGTCCGACTACGGACGAAATCAAACGATAAAAGCGACATCCATCCTTGATATCCCAGGCTGCCGGCTTGGAACCCATCCTATGATTGATGAAGAAGAAGAAGAAGAACTCCAAATCAAACAAGCATCACTCTCACGTCAAAGCATCACATTACCTGTACCTGCAACTGTTGTTGTAGTAATCTGTGAGCCACGGGGACTCAAGAATCTCATTTCCAAGGGTATCAAGACTAGCAAAACTTAATGGGTGAGGTATGTTTAAGTGGTGAGGCTGCAGCAAGCACTAAGCATTTTATTTGAGTGGCTAACTTACGAGTACAAGAATAAGAAGGGTGATCTACGCATAAATGGTCGTGAACTAGTAATGATCACTAAGTGATCCTGAACACCTACCTACGGTCAAACATAACCCCACCGTGTTCTCTCTCGGATCAGAACTCATGAGTAGAGACAGTCACGGTTACGCACACGGTTGGTGTATTTTATTTGAGTTTACTTTAAGTTTTCTATGACCGGATGTTAAACAAATTTCCAAGTTGCCACATTACCGCGGGCACGGCATCTCGAAAAGATTTAACCCTACAGGGGCGCTCCAACTTATCCATCACAAACTAACCACACGCTGCGTGGAAAACCTCAACCACGGGATTACCCATAGTATCCTCAGAATTCCGGTGGAAAACCTCAACCTCAAGATAGCCCAAAGTATCCTCAGAATCCCGTGCACAAGACGTTCGAGAAAGGTAAAACAAATCCAGCAAGACCGCCCGACGTGTGGACGAACCCGATAGGAGCCGCGTATCTCGTTCTCAGGACACGACAGATGGGTCACACTACGAGTCAAACCAAACCCCGAGTTTCCCCGCGGTGGCCTTGCAGTGTGACCATTTTGGACCAACACTCATGAGGAGCACTGGCCCGGGGGCTGATTAATTATCCACGGGGTCCGGAAAGTCCCTATGCAAGTTTTATTAGTTATTAGGCAAATGTAGTACCAATGTTGGGCCTTGCCACTAGAGTTTTATCCCAAAATGAAAATCAAGGGGGTCCCCATAACAACCCCAAGCATGTTAGGAGCGCTCAATATGGAACATAACACCGGTATACAAGTAACTAGGGCGGCAAAAATGGAACAAAACACCGAGCAAAAGGCCAAGCCTTCCACCTTTTACCAAGTATATATGTGCATTAAATTAAATAGCAATAATATTTTGATAGCTCAAAATGTCCCTGTTGTCACATGGAAACAACTTGCACCTGCAACTAGCAACGCTATAAGAAGGGCCGAGCAAGCGGTAACATAGCCAAACAATGGTTTGCTGGGATGTGGAGGGTTAGAGGCTTATCATGGCATTTCGGGAGGCTTGACAAACAAGTGGTAGGTAGCGAGACATAGCGATAGAAACGAGACAACTAGCATGGCAATGATAGTAGTGGTATCCAGGGAAATGTTCATCTTGCCTGAGATCCCACTTGGAAGAAGAATGAATCCATGAAGTAGACGAACGGGACGCAGTCGAACGAATCCTCACACTCTGAATCGGCTTCAGAACTATATCGAGAAGAAGCAATCCGGAAACAAACAAATGACACGGTAAACATCACAACATATGCATGACATGATGCGCAAACATTGATGATGCATGTCAAGTTTAAATATGCAAGGCATGACAAAGCACAACAATCAACTACTACCCATTAAGTGAAGTTCAATACGCAACGAGTTGCATATTGATGAAACTCCATGTTCGAATCATTTAGTTCACTCTCGTTTAGGTACTAATCAATATTAAATATTGTTTAACATGGGTGGTCATGGCATAATGTGAAGATGGAATTAAAGCAATTTTAAATGGAGAAGGAGAACACTCATACAACAAAATAATAAATCTCCATGTTACGCGAAATGCGGTTAATGTTGTTTAACTAAACAATCATTTTAAATGTTGTTAATCATGGCAAGAGGTGAAGCATGAACAACTACATCATCTAGGCATTTTAAATGAGGCCGGAAGCAACATATAGCATTTCCGAAACGACCCCATGTGCAAATTATGAATTTGGTACAGATCTGCCTATCACATATTTTATATGTGTTAAACAGCAAAATAAAGTGTCCCATGTGATTCTACGCATTTTTCTAATCAAGTTACATTTGTGGAACATTTTAATCGGAGCTACAGTTAGTTAGATATGAAATAAATCATTTTAACATGGTTGTGGAGATATTAAATGCATGAAGTATGAGGGTTTTTCTGTAAAACTAGTTTTCTGTGGAAAATTAGACAAATTCGCAAGACTGAAAAAAACTGTCACGGGTCAAAGCTGATTGGCCCAATAGTGCACGGGCTCAAGCGCTGGATACTATACGACGCTCATGGGCGTTGGTTATCACAGAAGGGGCACGGGCCAGAGGAGCTCACCAGCGGGCCCTTGCAGCTAGGCCGCGGAGAGGAGGCAGGCTCGTGCGCGGCCCACTCGAGCGCCGGGAATCCGGCCTAGGCGAGCGGCAGCTGCGGGCGAGTCGCTCGTCCACGCGCTCGTCCTCCTCCTGGAGCAGAGCAGGCATGGCAGTGCTGCAGTCAACGGTGCGGGCGCCACGCATGGGCGGCGCTCCGGCGAGGCAGAGGTTGGGGATGGGGTCGTCGGAGGCAGGAACGAGACGATCTGGCTGGATCCGGTCCGGTGGGGCCGGATCTGCCCGGGGAATGACGACAGGTGGCGGGGTCGGCGCAGCAGCGAGCTCCTGATGCGGTCATCCATGGAGGTCTTGGGGAGGCGAGGTCCAGGGGCAGGCGCAGTCCCGGAGGAGGCTTCGAGCGCGGTCTCCGGTGACCCTCCAGTGGCTGGCCGGCGCGGGAGGAGGCTACCGAGCGGTGAGGGGCCGACGTGGGTGCAGGGGCGCGGCTCGGGAGCAAGGCGGGAGCGGGGGAAGCGCTGCGGCGCGGCGTACGGGTGGTGGCGCGGCCCGATCCGGGCCCGGGCGGGCCGGATCTGGGTTCTGCGAGCTCTGTGGCTAGAGGTGGGAGGCGCTGGTGGAGGGCGATGGCTGGTGGAGGCTAGCAACGCGGAAAACGAGGGGAGGCCTAGGGTTTCCCGATTTGGACGCTAGGGTTGTTTAAATAGGCAGGGGAGGCAAGGTTTAGTGGTTTTTGTCCGTTTTTGGACCTTCGGATCTCGATCCGGTGGCACCAATCAGAGGGAGGGGCTAGGTTGGGCTAGTGGGCTGTGGAGAGGTGGTTGGGCCAAGAAGAGAGGGAAGAGTGAGGCCCGTGACAGAGTTTTAAAACCGAAAATGTCCGCTAATTCAACCAATGATGGTGCCGCTACAATTGTTCGTCAGGGGTATGAAACGACCTCCGAATGCGACGAAATTTGGTAGGCGTTCAACCTACGATATAACAAGACCGCACGCCATGTTTCGACCCATTCTAAGAATGTTTTATACGCGCTTTTAAAAACAATATTTTATCGATGCCGCGGGTGAGTGCGTGTGTGGTTGGTCTCCAAATGGTCAACGACGAGAACGGTGAGAACCGGCAACTACGAACGGATGCAAGTTTTGAAAAAAATGACGACAACGGAGTGCCGATGCTAAGCAGATGATGCGATGATGAATGCAACAACCAAATAAATCACACGGCGATAATGGGATAAAACGGGAATCTTCTGGAGCATCGGTCTCGGGCTATTACAGTAAAGTGGAGAAGAAAGTCTCTCATCAACTCGGCATATCAACGGGCTATGGAGATGGCCATCAATAGATATCAATGCGAGGAGTAGGGATTGCCATGCAACGGATGCACTAGAGCTATATGTAAATGAAAGCTCAACTGAAGCTAAGTGGGTGTGCATCCAACTTGCTTGTTCATGAAGACCTCGGGCATTTGAGGATGCCCGTTATCGGAATATACAAGCCAAGTTCTATAATGAAAAATTCCCACTAGCATATGGAAGTGACAAAACAGGAGACTCTCTATATGAAGAACATGGTGCCACTTTGAGGCACAAGTGTGGTAAAGGATAGTAGCAAAGTCCCTTCTCTTTTTTGCTCTCATTTTTTTTGATTTTTTTAATGGATGGTGGGCTCATTTGGCCTCCCCCATCTTTATTTTTTTCCGCCCGGAGTCTCATCTCGACTTGTGGGAGAATCATCGTCTCCATCATTCTTTCCTCACTGGGACAATGCTCTAATAATGATGATCATCACACTTTTATTTACTTATAACTCGATATGGAAAACTGATAGGATGATATGACTCTATATGAATGCCTCTCGCAGTGTACCAGGATGTGCAATGATCTAGCATAGCAAAAGATATCAAAAAACGAACAAGCCATGTGAATATCATTCTAGCTATCTTACGATCATGCAAATCAATATGACAATGGAAATACAAGTCATATGAAGTGACGATGGAAGTTGCATGGCAATATATCTCAGAATGGCTATGGAAATGCCATGATAGGTAGGTATGGTGGCCGTTTTGAGGAAGATATAATGAGGCTTATGTGCGACAGAGCGTATCATGTCACGGGGTTTGGATGCACCGGAGAAAGTTGCACCGATCCTCGAGGTGAGAATGGGCAAGGCACGGTACCGACGAGGCTAGAAAAATATGAATAGGTGAGATTGCGTATGTCCATGGTTTCACATTAGTCATAAAGAACTCATATACTTATTGCAAAGTTTTATTAGTTTTATCACAAATCAAAGTACTACTCGCATGCCCCGAGGGAGGAGGTTGGGAGGAGTTAACCATCGCGCGCCTCCGACCCGAAACAACACTAGGATTTTAACGATGAATAGAAATGCTCACACATCCTCACCATGCCTTTTTAATATTTAGACAAACAGGAAGTTAATACCTCTTAATATCGACAGTTCTACAAATCAACAATGATGCACTCACACTCTTTCGCATTACCACATTAGTATCATTAACCCACAATTTCTCCTTAATGTGCTACATGAATGTTTTGATTATCACTCCTTGAATACCTATTATCTTTGGACTAGTCTTATAACCCATGCAAATTACTGTCACTGTTTATTAACTCTCAAACAAATATAAGTGAAGAATGAGAGTTTGATTCTTTCTACAAAAGACCTGGACATGCTCTAATAAATATAAGTGAAGCAAAAGAGCATTCTACAAATAACGGTTTTCTATATGTAGAGAAACATACATCCAACTTCAAATGATATAAGTCAAGCACATGAAGCATTCTATAAAGCCATACTCAAAATATATAAGTGAAGTGCAAAGAGCATTCTATAAATCAACCATGGACTTTCCCATACTAGCATGATGAATTGCTATAAGGAAAATAAAAGGCACACGACGCTCCAAGAATTTACGCATATCATGTGCACAAAACAAAAACCGAAACATACCGATAGTTGTTGAAGAAGAAAGGTGGGATGCCTTCCGGGTCATCCCCAAGCTTAGACGGTTGAGTCTCCTTGAATATTTAGTTGGGGTGCCTTGGGAATCCCCAAGATTGAGCTCTTGTCTCTCCTTATTCTTCTCATATCGACACCTCCTCGATCGTCGAACACTTCATCCACACAAAACTTGGTAGAACTTTCATTAGAAACGTTAGTACATAATCATCAAATCTCATCATGGCCTGCCATAACATTATTGCATAATTATAATATAACATTACCCACTGTACACTATCACAATTCTATGGCTCCCTAGTCATTGGGTCTCAACAAGAATTCAAACATAAGCACGCAAAGCAACTATAACATCAATCTGTGGAAAACAGGACAGTCTGTAAAGATATATAGAGAAACTATACTTCTGTAACTCAAACAATTCTGAAAAGTTAGGACGTAATAAAATTTTTGCATAGAAGTACTGTGTAAAAATTTCCGAATTTTTGCACGTTCCAGTAAAATATGAAAATTCAAACACTACAGCAAAAGTTTCTGTTTTTACACAGCACATATCAAACAAACAATTCAAACATCCTAAAGGTAATTCTTGGCACATTATTACTATAATACAATGGATTTGTACAAGTGGATAATTATTTTTGTTGAAAAGTTTCGGTAATCAAGATTCACAAAGTTTCCATGGGCATGAACAAAGTTCAAGGCTAGCCCCGACTTCAATGGTGCTCATATTTCTCACTTTCACTTCCCTTTTTGAAAAGGTTTTAAGTTCCCCAATTTATTTTTTTGTTTTTAATTATTTTAAAAGCACACAACATAAATAAATGACTCTCTAAAACTTCCGGGTTGTTTCCCTGGCAGCGCTTTCTTTAAAGCCATTAAGCTAGGCATATAGTGCTCAAGTAATGGATCCACCCGGATCCCAAGGTATATCAAAGCCAATTTTAATTAACAATGATTTGTAATTAAGTAGTGAGCACAAAGTGAGATATATCATGTGACAATGAAGTCTAACTCTCTTCCTATGCATTGGCCTGTCATACAAGAACAATTCATTCACACAAAGTAAAGGCCAATACATAGCATAAGTAGTTTCTTGCAATTTTATCATACTGGAAACATAGAGAGGTGAAGATTTGGTTCCTCTCTCATAATAATTGCAAGTAGGAGCAGCAAGCACATGCATATTATATTTATCAAAATCATCATGTGTGATAGGAAGACGCAACCCATCAATATAATCCTTAATAAGTGCAAACTTCTCTGATATAGTGTAGTTGGGAGCATTCAAAAAGATAATAGGACTATCGTGTGTGGGTGCAATAGCAACAATTTCATGCTTAACATAAGGAAATATAGCAAGTTCATCTCCATAAGCATAATTCATATTGGCATCATGGCCACAAGCATAGCAAGCATCAAGTTCATCAAAAAGGGATATTTCAAATGAATCCAAGGGATTGTAGCAATCATCATAGCATTCATCGTTCGGTATGTGCGAAGGGAAATTAAACAATGTATGAGTTGAAGAGTTACTCTGATTAGAAGGTGGTCATGGGTAGCTAATCCGCTCTTCATCGTTTTGTTCTTCGCTCTCCTTCTCATCTTTTTCATCTAATGAGCTCACAGTTTCAGCAATTTCTTCTTCCATAGATTCCTGCGAAATATTAGTCTCTTCCAAGGCAGCGGTCATTCTTTCAATAAATTCTTTAACATAAGCATTAGAAGCATAGTTTTCATAGCAATATTTAAGTACAACAAAATTTTCAGATTTGTAAAGAGTAGCATCATACTTTTCAATCAAAGTAGCAATTTCATAAGCACCCTTAAAAGCAACAAATTCTTCAATTTGTTCAACATCATAATAACAATAGGCCTCCTTGGTATAAGAATATAGTATTTCATTATCATTAAGCAAACATCTATAGGGAAGGTGATTTTCAGTGCCTTCACAACAACAAGTGAAATCATATATTTCGCATAAAATTGAAGCGTAGCAACGTAAATTATTAATTTGATGCCACAAGAGTTTCCCTTTTTGAGATAAGCGGCGTCGCACATAATAAGCATGCTCATTTGATGATTTTCCCTCAACTAAGCAAGTTGGGTTTTCAGCACGAGCTCAAAGGGATCGAAGATGATCCAAGTAATAAGCTTGAGTAGTATGGTAGATTTTGGGTGGTTCCTCAACCACTGGGTTAGCAAGTACATCTAAGTTTTTGGTATTTTTCTTTTCCTAACTATATCTTAAGATAGAAAACAACTAATAAAAGAAAATAAAACAACTAATAACAGAAAATAAAAATTACTTAGTGATAAAGCAAACAAGCACACACGAGAATATCAACCACTACGCTATTGCTCCCCGACAACGGCGCCAGAAAAAGGTCTTAATAACCCATAAGTGTAGGGGATCGTTTGTAGCCTTTTTCGATAAGTAAGAGTGTCGAACCCAACGAGGAGCTAAAGGTAGAATCAATATTCTCTCAAGTTCTATCAACCACCGATACAACTCTACGCACGCTAACGCTTAGTTTAACTAGAACAAATATGAAACTACTTTGCAGGAGAGAAACTAGAAGTACTTAGTAGGTGTAATAGATAGTTTTACAAGGTAATAAAGAACAAGTAAATAAAAGTTAGTGGCTTTTTAGATAAAAATTAAATAGGTTAATTGTTTAGTAGAAAGCTTTTTGTGTAACGCAAGAGAAAGATTGTCCATGGGCAATTGAATATAATATGAAGATACTTGTCATATGCAACGAGGGAGAGGCATACGCTAACGCACTTTCTCTACTTGGATCATCTGCACTTATGATTGGAACTCTAGCAAGCATCCGCAACTACTAAAGATCATTAAGGTAAAACCCAACCATAGCATTAAACATCAAGTCCCCTTTACTCCCATACGTAAACAATACCCTTACTCGGGTTTGTGTTTCCGTCACTCACCAACCCACTATAAGCGAATCATGAACATATTGCAAACCCTCCAGGGGGATTCCTTCACGTGTGCGCCTCACGGAAGGCACCTTAGGACAGCACCATATCAACATACAACTCATATAAATAACATCATACCACAATTAACCCGTAGGACAAAAGAAATCTACTCAAACATCATAGGATAGCCAGACATCATTGGATAATAATATATAGCATTAAGCACCATGTTTAAGTAGAGATTACAGCGGGTAGAAGAGGTTTTACACCGCTGCATAGAGGGGGAGAGAGTTGGTAGTGACAGCGGTGAAGTTGGTGGTGTAGATCGCCGTCACGATGGATGCCCCAGGGGCGCTCCAGCGCCACCGGGGAGAGGGGGAGGGAGCCCCCCTCCTTCTTCTTCTTCCTTGGCCTCCTCCCTAGGTGGGAGGAGAGTTTTCCCTCTGGTGCATGGCCGCCATGGCTCCCGAAGGGCAGGAGCCCCTCCGAGGTTGGATCTCTCTCTCTCTGTTTTCGCGACTGGTTTCTGACCCCTTCACCGTTTCTTAAATATCTAGAGATCCGTAACTTCGACCGGGTTGAAATTTTGAGGGGAGTTTTATCGCGAAAATATCTTTCTTGCGGAGGAAGGAGAGCGTCAACCGACTAAAGGGGGAGGCACAATCCATCAGGGCGCGGCCCCTACCCAGGCCGCGCCCTGATATGTGGTGCGGCCCTTGGGCATCGTTTTGCGTTGATTCCGACTCCCAAAATTCACATATATTCCAAAAAAATCTTCGTAAATTTTTAGCGTTTGGACTTCATTTGATATGGAATTTCTGCGAAGCAAAAACACACGCAAAAAATAGGAACTGGCGCTGGGCACTGGGTCAATAGGTCAGTGCTAAAAAATAATATAAATTGGTAAATAATTACTCAAAAAGTATCCTAGAATGATAATATAATAGCATGGAACAATAAAAAATTATAGATACATTGCAGATGTATCACTCATCCTGCTCCCTTAGCACCAAAGGGGAAAACTACCCGCCCGTGCCTGCTGGAACGCCTCCTGGCGTCCCAAGGCATGGCACCCATCACACATGTGACAGCGCAGGGCCGTACGTCCCCGCCGGGCCACCTTGGTGAATCCGCCCTACGAGGGCCTCGGGAGATGACCCCGCGAGGGGTCCTCGGGAGGTCCTTGACGATGCTGTCATCATGTGCCTCGCGAGGCATGTGCCCTCGCGAGGGTTCTGATCGCAAAGCTCATCGGTGCGCCCTGCGGTGCTCAAGGCATTTGCCATGTCCTGGGCCGCGTGCAGACGGGTTGGGGTACCCCCGGTCCCAAAGCCCGACAATAGCCCCCGGGCCCGCGGCTCACGCGGTTCCGCCTGTTGGAGGGGGTGAAACGGCACGGGCCCCAACCGCCCTTGGGCCAGGCATGACATATGGCGTACGATGGATCATGCGCTGCCTCCACTTCCCACGTCGCCCCGTGGACTGTGCTCCTGCCTAGAAAAACCACCGTGCGCACCGGGAAAACCATCACTGCTCGGCTTCTCCCGTATGCCTTCCCCCTGCGCCGCTCCTCCTTCCTTGTACGAATGCCATCTCCCCCTCTCTTCCCCTTACCATGGTGAAATAAGGGGACTCCATAGGCGTTGGAGCGTAGGCGGGGTCTTCCGCGCCTCCAGCCTCCGCTGGGGGCGGCGGGGGCCCACGTCCAAGGCCAACCTCGATGCGGTGGCGCTGGGCCGCCGGCGACGAGTAAGTGCATTGCCGTTCCAAACTTTCCTTGCATATTTTGTTTGAGCCAGCAAGCTTGATCACCCACTCTCCAGGGCGCCCGCGCCTTAGCCCCCACGCCCGGCTTGGCGGGGTCAGGGGGTCAGCGGCGGAGCCCTGGGGGCGTGCAGCTGTTGTCACCGTGCACAACCCCTAAGACGCCACGCATGAGGCGGAACTGGCCCGTAGGGAGGTGGCTGGGATCGAGCAGGAGGCCAATGTGGCCCTCTGCGAGCGGGAGGCCGCCCGGACCACCTTCGACCTGGAGGCAGAGCGCGAGCGCCTCGAGACCCTGGAGGGTCAGTTCCTCGCTGACAAGGCCGCCTTCGAGGCAACGCGCGACAAGGCCTTCGCCCAGCTCGAGAGGAGGGAGGCCGCAAGCAGAGCTGATCCCAACGCTAGGGTGGCTCGAGAGCGGGAGGGCGCCCTAGAGGAGTACCTCAGTAAGCTGCACAAGAGGAGGCCTCCTTCCAGCTCCGACGCGATGCACTCCTGGAGGAGGTGGGCGAGCTCAAGGCCTAGCGACAGAGCGCCGAGGCCGATCTCTAGGCCGCCCTCAGGAGCAAGGGTGACGTCGAGGAAGAGCTGGCGTCATTGTAAACCTAAGTCGGCGAAGCCGCCGACGCTGTGTAGAGGGCCAAGGACGACGAGGCGCGGGCGCAGATGATGGAGGCGCAGCGCGCCAGGCAGTTCTGGGACCTTGCCCAGCGCGCTGGTGGCACGCTTCGTCGCTTCGTCAGGGACACCCCGGAGCTGCCCCGCGCACACGGGGACGAGGACTACCTCGACTTCTTCCTCAAGGTGGTGGAGGCGCTAGAGTCAGGCGTCTCCAAGGTGGATGCAGATATCGAGTCGAGCACCCGAGACCTCCTGGACTGCATGCTGACGCGCGTCTTCTCCAACCTCCAGCGCTTCGACCCTTCCTTCGGCTTCTCCCGCGTGGTGGAGCCGGTGCCTGCGGAGCTCCGGAGCCCCCTCAGCGACAATGTGCGCGGACACGTGGAGTCGTTGGTCGGGCGGTTCGCTCAGGCTGCGTCTTCCGAGGAGAGCGACAGTCTTAGCGCAGACCTCCCCAGCAGCCGCGGGGAAGACGGCGCCTCCTCCGCCTAAGTTTTATGTTTCCTTCCTGTTGCATTATGAACCACGCTGTCCCGTGGGGGGCATAAAGACTTTCGTAGGACGCTTTTGTTTTATGTGGTAGTTGCTTGTCATGCTTGATGCGTCTTTTCTCCTTCTGTGAGGCCTTCTTGCTTTCCTTTGTGCTGCCCCCACGCCCTGCGTCGCTGGGACCTGTCCTTCGAGCATGTCTCGCATCCTTGGCGAGGCCCCACCCTTGCGTGAGCCCCAGGGGCCAAGGGATGGGGGATTTCGGAGCTGGTGGGGGTCCTTGAGGCGCAGTGCGAGGGGCCCCATGACGGCAGCCCCCGAGGGGCTGCAGCACCTGGCTGCCATCCTGTCAAGGCATTGTCTTTTGCCGGGTGCGCCTCGGGAGACCCTCCGGGCGATGCTTTCGCGAGGAGGGTCCTCCACGGGGTGCTTCGTTCCGGATGCCACATGCTCGCCAGCTTGCGCTTTGGCGTCGCGTGAGGAAGCTTGGCACCAAGGGCCTTAGTGGGGTGACGTGCATGGGGGTAACCGCGCAAACCAAGGCCCGTTTCCTTAGGCTTTTCAGCGCTGCCGGGACCAGCCCGAGCATAGTCTTCGCGCCCAGCCCCCGCTCACGCAAGGCCTAAAGGGGAACTGGTTAGTGCGCGTCTCGGGGTGAGGTGACGCCTTCGACCGCCATCCGCCAGCGCGGAGCATGGGGCTTCCACTGGGCGTGGGCATAGTCGTGCTTCGATAGTTATTCCACTAGCGCGGGGCATGGGGCTTCCACTTGGGCATGGGCATAGTCGCGGTTCGTCAATTATTCTGCCAGCGCGGAGCATGGGGCTTCCACTTGGGCGTGGGTGGGAGTCCTCCCGAGGCCAAGGGGTGGCGCTCCGAGAGGCTCCGGGGCGTGTACAACCCCAACCTCAATCTTACGTGAGAGGGTCACGAGCGGCGAGAAGGTAGGGGTCGAGCGTTCCAAGCGTTGGGCTTGGGAGCTCCCCCCTCGGTTCTCCAGGCAGTTTGCGCCTAGTTTTTAGCGCAGTTGCACGCTCTCGTGACCTATGGCATGGGCGTGGCACGTGCCGCGCGACCACTGGGGTGCGGCACCCAGGGTGGTGAAGTGCCTACCCAGCGGCCGCACGAGCTGAGCCGTGTTCCAATGTCCTCCCTTGATGGTTTTCCGGGAGGGCGAGACAGTAAGGACCCTCGTGAGGTGACGTGCACGGGGAGCCAGCCCGTGAGCCAGAGCTCGGTCACTTAGATTTCTCGGCGATGCGAGGATGGATCCTGGTGCAGACGCCGTGTCTTAGCCCCCAGCCATGGGACAATCGAAGGGGTGGTTGCGGGGGCACGGCAATTCCAGGCGACGAGGAGGCATCGAAACTCAGGATTTAAACAATTGACATAAACTCAATCGAATGGTTAATCTAGGTCATTACATGACGAGGAAGTACTAGCCCGAGTGGGACCAGCCCGAGGTCAATGCAGCAAATGGAAGGGAGACACTAAATTTAAAACAGACCAAAAAATTACCTGGTGCTCGCGCCTCTGTGGGGGCGCTGGATGCTCGACGTAGCAGGTCGCGAGGGCACTTCGGGAGCGCCTTGGGCCTCAGGAGGTCTAATTGCACCCCCGCCTGGGGCGCAGGATGTACTCGCGGAAAGTCTCCCCGGGGAGGTGCCTTTCCCGCTGCAGGCCACGGTCGAAGGGGGAGACATCGGGGCGGGTGCGGCCACGCGTGTCCTTGAAATTTTCGATGAACAGCTCGCTCCATCAAGAGACCGATTCCTCGGGCAAGCCCATGAGCCACGAGCACGCGCCACGCTTGAGGGCCATGGGGAACCAGTTTGCCATGACCTTGTCGTCGTCACGCACCGCCCTGACGCTCATAGTGTAGAGCCGGAGGAACTCCACGGGATCTGGGACTACATCATAGTGCGGGGCCAGCTCAAGCTTGAACTTGTCGGGCCAAAACACCCCGCATATCTCGCGAGTGAAAGCTCGGCAGCTCACGCCACCCGAGGGAGCCCCGCGCACGCGAGCTGCCATGCCATGGTGCCCGGCCGCCACAGCATCTTGGATTACCTGACCCTGACGATGGCGCTCCGACTCCTGCTCGGGGGAGCCTCGAGTGGGCAACGACTGCTCCTTCCTTGGGGGTGAGGCTTCGCGGCGTCGGGCGCCTTCCACGTTGCCTGAGTGCCCAATTGCGGCAACTTGACGGGCGCGCTCGAGGGACCAGGCAGCCTCCTTCACATCATAGGCGACAATAAGGACGCTGCTGCAGCCCAGCATCTTAAGGACGTTGTAGCCGTAATGGACCACCGCCATGAACTTGGCCAGCGCTAGGTAACCCAGGATAGCATTGTACGGGAGGCAAATACGCGCCACGTCGAAGTCGATGAGCTCGGCACGGTGGTTGTCGCGCATGCCGAAGGTGACGGGGAGGCTATTCCACCCCAAAGGAGCGGTAGAGCCACCTGTTACTCCAAAGAACGATCTGGTCGGTGCCAGCCGGTTGTAGAGCACCCTGAGCTTCGCGAAGGTTTCGATAGAGAGCACGTTCAGGACGGCGCCTCCATCAATGAGGGTCTTGGGGATAGATATGTTGTTGATGATGGGGGTGCATAGCATGGGGAGCATACCCGCAACGCCTGCGCACTCGAGGTTGTCCCTCGAGTCGAAGGAGATGGGGCACTGCTGCCACCTGGGGGGCCGTGCGGCCCCCGGCCGCCGGGAGGCGACAACTGATTCGCGAGGGGCTTGCTTGATCCAGGGTCCCGATGATAGGCGCCGCCAAGGATACACGCTACCGCTCGGGGCTCCTGGTGGCTCCTATCTTGTTTGCCTAGCCGGTCGCTGCCAATTCCTTCGTGTGGCGGCGGCTGATGCAGGATAACAACATCACCCTGGGAGCGAGCCTCGCGAGGCCGCCCGTGCCCGTCATGGTCCAACGAGCCCCCGATCTAGCCATCTCCGTGGCCGGCGTTGGACCTGCGGCGACCCGGACGCCGACCGGCACGCTCGCCGCAGGGTGGTGGGGCTCGAGCGCCCGACAGTCCTTCGTGTTGTGGGTGCGCACGTTGTGGTAGGCGCAAAACAACCCACCGTCCCTCTTTGGCGCACCGCTGCCTGGCCCAAGCCCCGCCACCGGGACCCGGAGGAGGAGGAGGAGGGCGCGGGGCTGATCATGCGGGGGCTCGCCGCGCCGGGACCCGGCTGGGTCACCGCACGGCGGTGGGGGCGCCTCGCAGGCCTCGCTTCCTGCACCTGGTGTCAGGAGCTGAAGCGGGCGATAGGGCACTAGGGACCTGCTGGCAACGGCGACGAGCTCGGTGATGTGGTCCGCCGAAGCGTCGTGGCCCTTGTCCGTTGGATGGTTACGAAGTAGTTCGCTCGCCAAGAGCAGTGCGTCCTATGCGTTCAGGTCCCCCAAGTGGACACAAGTGGAAGGGGCCATGGCGGGACGACTGCCTCGCCGCTCAGCAGGGCGCGAGGAGTCTTGCTGCTCGTGGGTGATGTGGTTGGTAACGGTGGCGGTTGCGACGTTGGTAGGGCGATGGCGGTCGTCTGGCGCCAGGCGCCTGGCGCGCGCATGAGGGGCTTCAGCCATGGGGTCGGCAAGGGCGGAGCCGAGACAGGGCCGAAGAACAACGGCACACTCCCTACCTGGCGTCCCAAATGTCGGAATCGGGGCTCCGGGGACCCAAGAGAGGTTCAAACTCTGGGGTGCACCGGCTCTCTAACCTTGCTCTCTCACCCTAACCTATGGCGATGCTTCGGCGTGCTTGAGCTTGGGGGAAGGGCAAAGAACATGGCGGTTTTACCCAGGTTCGGGCCACCCCGCGGTGTAAAACCCTACTCCTTGTCTGGATTGCTTAGTGGGAGAAAATGAATATAATGGGCCTCGTCCCCTCTGCGGTCGCCGCCTTCTCCCTTTATACCAGCTTCGGTCCTCTTCCCTGAAATATCAGGTGGGAAGGGTTGCCACAAGCGCTGGTTTGACAGGGGACATAATTGCAGCCCATCCTGACAAAAGTGGTCTTCGCCTGCCAAAGACTCCTGCCGTGACGCGTCGGTGGGCTCTGGGATGACCCTCGTCCTGGCGAACCCCAATCCTGGTCTCCTTTCACCAACGGGGAAACCTTTGGGGGCCGCCCCTGGAAACAGCAGGCTGGTCCTGCTCCCTTAGCACGGAAAACTCCCCACCCGTGCCTGCTGGTATGCCTCCTGGCGTCCGAGGGCACAACCCCCATCACCCATGTGACAGCGCAGGGTCGTACGTCCTCGCCGGGCCACCTTGGTGAATCCGCCCTACAAGGGCTCGGGAGATGACTCCGCGAGGGGTCCTCGGGAGGTCCTTGATGATGCTGCCGTCGTGCTCCTCGTGAGGGGTCTGATCACGAAGCTCATCGGTGGGCCCTGCGATGCTCAAGGCATGTGCCGCGTCCTGGGCCGCGGGCAGACGGGCTTGGGTACCCCTGGTCCCAAAGGCCTGATAGCCACTTGCGGGGCCGCCCCGGGGCAACTTGGGTGTTTAATTTGGCCATCATACGTAGTGATCATCTGGTAGTGCCCTGAGAACGAGATACACGTGGATCCTATCAGGATCTGGCCTGCCGAGCAATCTTGTTGGATTTTTTTACCTTTAGAGAACGTCTTGCGCACCGGGATTCCGAGGATACTAAGGTCTATCCCGTGGTTGAGCTTTTCCACCACAGCTTGTGGCTAGTTTGTGATGGACAAGTTGGAGCACCCTTGCAGGGTTAAATCTCTCTGAAAGCCGTGCCCGCAGTTATGTGGAAACTTGGAAATTTATAATACCCGGTAATAGAAAACTTGAAGTAAATCCAATTAAAATATACCAACCGTGTGTGTAACCGTGATCGTCTCTTTTCGGGGGAGTTCGGGTAGAGAACATGGTGGGGTTATGTTTGACTTGTAAGTAGGTGTTCAGGATCACTTCTTGATCATATCTAGTTCACGTCCGTTCATGCGTAGATCACTCTTTTTATTTTTGTACTCGTAATTTAGCCAGATATCAAATGCTTAGTGCTACTGCAACCTCACCACTTAACCATACCTCAACCATTAAGCTTTTATAGTCTTGATACCCTTGGTATTGAGATTGATGAGTCCCCGAGGCTCACAAATTCCTACAACAATAGATGCAGGTACAAGTAACGCGATGATTTGACATGAGCGTGATGATTGTTCTATTTAGAGTTCTTCTTCTTCTTCATCGATCATAGGATGGGTTCCATGTAATGCCCAAGATGCGGTCCTATCCTTATTTTGGCTCGAGGGCCTCGATAGGGATAGAAGCGCATCTCGTTGTTTCGCAAGAATGGATATCGTTACAAGTACATGTAGAGAGGAGATGAGTATATGGAATTGGCTTACACTCGCCACAAGCTACATCAATGTCACATCAATACAACATCATATCCAAACATCATACATAAGATCAGGGTCCGACTACAGACAAAAACAAATGATAAAGACGACATCCATCCTTGCTATCCCAGGCTGCTGGCCTGGAACCCATCCTATGATCGAAGAAGAAGAAGAAGAACCCCAGATCAAACAAGCATCGCTCTCATGTCAAATCATCGCATTACATGTACCTGCAACTGTTGTTGTAGTAATCTGTGAGCCACAGGGACTCAGCAATCTCATTTCCATGGGTATCAAGACTAGCAAAGCTTAATGGGTAAGGTATGGTTAAGTGGTGAGGCTGCAGGAAGCACTAAGCATTTATTAGAGTGGCTAACTTACGAGTACAAGAATAAGGGGGGGGGGGGGGGTGATTGTCGCCTAAACGGACGTGAACTAGTAATGACCACTAGGTGATCCTGAACACCTACTTACGAGTCAAACATAACCCCACCGTGTTCTCTCTCGGTTCAGAAATTCACGAGAAGAGACAGTCACGGTTACACACAAAGTTGGTGTATTTTATTAGAGTTTACTTCAAGTTCTCTATGACCGGATGTTAAACAAATTTCCAAGTTGCCACATAACCGCGGGCACGGCTTCTCGAAAAGATTAAAACCCTGCAGGGGTGCTCCAACTCATCCATCACAAACTAACCACAAGCAGCGTTGGAACTCCTCAACCGCAGGATGACCCGTAGTATTCGCGGAATTCCGATGGAAGATCTCAACCTCGAGATAGCCCGAAGTGTCCTCGAAATCACGTGCACAAGACGTTCGAGAAAGGTAAAACAAATCCAGCAAGGCCGCCCGACGTGTCGACGAACCCGATAGGAGCCGCGTATCTCGTTCCCAGGACAGGACCGGATGAGCATAGCGTACAATGGCCCGATAGAAATCTCCCGAGTTGCCCCGGGTTGGCCCCGCACACGACTCTAGTTTGGACCAACACTCATGAGGAGCACTGGCCCGGGTTGTTGATTAAATATCCTCGGGTTAATTACTCCCTATGCAGGTTTATTAGTTATTAGGCAAATGTAGTACCAAAGTTGGGCCTTCCAGAAGAGTTTTATCCCAAAAGGAAAATCAAGGGGGTCCCCATAACAACCCCGAGCATGTTAGGAGCGCTCAATATGGAACATAACACCGGTACAGAAGTAACTAGGGCGGCAAAAGTGGAACAAAACACCGAGCAAAAGACCAAGCCTTCCACCTTTTACCAAGTATATATGTGCATTGAATTAAATAGCAATAATATTGTGATATCTCAAAAAACATCCATGTTGGCACATGGAAACAATTTGCACCTGCAACTAGCAACGCTATAAGAAGGGCTGAGCAAGCGGTAACATAGCCAAAGAATGGTTTGCTGGGATTTGGAGGGTTAGAGGCTTATCATGGCATTTTGGCAGGCTTGACAAACAAGTGGTACGTAGCGAGACATAGCGATAAAAATGAGACAACTAGCATGACAATGATAGTAGTGGTATCCAGGTAAATGGTCATCTTGCCTAAGATCCCGCTTGGAAGAAGAACGAATCCGTGAAGAAGATGATCCAACATAGTCGAACCAATCCTCACACACCGTACGCTTTCGGAACTCTATCGAGAAGAGGCAATCCGGAAAGAACAATCAACACACGATAAACACCACAACATGTTCGTGGCATGATGCATGAACGAATGGGATGCATGTCCATGCAATAATGCAAGGCATGACAAGCACAACAATCAACTACTACACATTAAGTGAAGTTCAATATGCAACGAGTTGCATATTGATGAGACTCCACGTTTGAATTATTTAGTTCCTCCCGTTTAGGTACTCATCAATTTTAAATGTTGTTTAACATGGATGGTCATGGCATAAGGTGAAGATGGAATTAAAGCAATTTTAAATGGAGAAGGAGAACATACATATAACAAAATAATAACTCTCCATATTATGAGAAATGTGGTTAATGTTGTTTCACTAAACAATTATTTTAAATGTTGTTTATCATGGTAAGAGGTGAAACATGAATAAACTACACATCTAGGTAAGTTTAAATGAGGCCGAAAACAACATATAGCGTTTTCGAAACGACCCCATATGCGAATTATGAATTTGGTCCATATCTATCCTAACACAATTTTATACTTATTAAACATGAAAATTAAATGTGGAACATTTAAAACAACATATAGCACCTTGTTATTCTACACGTTTTTCTAGTCAAGTTACATATGTGGAACATTTAAAACGGAGCTACGGTTATTTAATTATGATAAAAACCGTTTTAGGATGGCATATATGCAAATTAAATGAAAACAGCAAGTTAAACATCTTTAAACATGTGTGAAAGTTGGATATTATTAATCTACACGAAATTCTAATCATTTTTCATGTATAAAGCATTTTAATCCGATGCACGGTTTGTGAGATATGATATGCATGAAACTTAGGGGGTTTTCTGCAATCTTTAAATTTATTGGGTAATTAGCAAAGTTCGCAGGACAGAAAAAAATCATTACTGGGCCGAATCTGAAACAGGAACTAGGCGTTGGGTAGCTATTACGCACTCGAGCGTCAAACAGAGGTGGAGCTGGATGCTCACCATGGGCCATGGCCCGACGAGGAGGCAGGCCGGTGCAGAGGCTCACGTTGGCTCGGCCTTGGCTAGCACGGGGCTGGGTCTTGGGGCATTTGTGGCCCAGCGGGGCGAGCGAGCGCTCGGTCAACGACGCTGGATTTCGTCTCCACGAACACAACAGCGAGGGCAACATCTTCGAGGAACGGCGGCGACGCTGGCGGCGTCCGGCTGGAGGATGTCGCGGGAGGCACGGCGAGGACCGGATCTGCCCGGATCTGGTGGAGAGGTGAACTGGAGGCAGGCCACGAGGATCCGGTGGTGTGGGGCTCCTCCATGGCTCCTGAAGAGAGAAGGGAGAGAGAGGTCGGGTGAGGAGAGGGAGAGAGAGTAGAACGGGAGGAGGAAGAGAAGCGGGGCGCGGGGCTTTGCCTGGACGGGGACCGGCGACGCTCCGGCGACGCTCCAGCGAGGGGCCGGCCGGAAGAGGGCGAGCTCGAAGGAGTAGTTCGGGGGCAAGGCTAGAGCGGCTCGGGCGCCTCTGGCGCTCGGGTGATGGCAGCGAGGATTCGGGCCCGACGGGCCAGATCTGGGCTCGCGGGCCCTGGCGGCGGCTGCGCGGAAATCGAGGAAGGGGTAGGGTTTGTCCAAAACAGGGAGGTGAGGTTGGCTATTTATAGCAAGGGGGCTAGGGTTAGCTGATTTCATCCGTTTTCGGACCGTCGGATCTCGATCGGGCGGTTCGAAATAGAGGGGTAGGCTAGGTAGGTTTAGTGGGTTGTGTAGATGGGCTAGGCTGAGATGAGAGGGAGGTTGCGGACCGGCATAGAGTTTTATAACCTGAAAATGTCCGCTAATTTAACCGATGACTATATCGCTACAGTTGACCGTTGGGGTATCAAACGACCTCCGAATGCGACGAGATTTGGTAGGCGGTCTACCTACAATAAAACAAGCCCGCACGCCAACTTTCGACCCAATCCGAGAATATTTTATACGCACTTTTAAAAACAATATTTTTCGATGCCTCGGGGGAGTGCATGTGTGGTTGGTCACGAAATGGTCAACAACAAGAACGGCGAGAACCGGCAACTACAAACGGATGCAAGTTTTGAAAAATGACGGCAACGGAGTGCCGATGCTATGCAGATGATGCGAATGATGTGATGATGAATGCGAGAAACAAACGATTCTCACGACGACAATGGAATAAAACGGGAATCTTCTGGGGCTTCGGTTCCGGGCTGTTACATTCCAGGCCGGCAGCCTGGGATTAGTAGGGTGGATGTCATCTTCTATTTCATTGGATTTCGTCCGTAGTCGGATCCTGCTCATATGTATGATGATTGTATGTATTGTGATATTTAAGCTATAGCATGTGGCAAGTGTAAGCCAACTCCATATCTCATCTCTTCTTTACATGTATTATGACGATTTCCATTCTTGCAAAGCGACCCGAAATGCGATTCTATCCTTATCGAGGCCCTCGAGACGTCGCGGCGATAATACCGCATTTTGGGCGTGATATCTTTCCGGGTGGAACCATTCTTAGCCAAGTCATCAGCCGCTTGATTCTTGAATCGCGGGATGTGATGCAGTTCCAGCCCCTTAGAGTTCTTCTCCATCTTTCGGACTGCATTGCAATAGCCTGCCATTGTTGAGCTTAGAATGTCCCATTCTTTCATCACCCGGTTAACTACCAGATCCGAGTCACCGTAGACCATCAATCGTCGGATGTTGAGTGAGATGGCCATACAGAAGAGCTTCATATTTGCCTCATTGTTGGAGGACTCAAAGTGAATCCGCAACACGTAGCAGAGCCAGTCTCCCTTAGGGGAAACTAAGATCACTCCAGCCCCCGAGCCACTGCGCATCTTAGACTCATCAAAGAACATGGTACAATGCTCGGGGAGGCCCAAAGCCGACTGCTGGTGCTCGATCCACTCGGCTAGGAAATCTGCAAAGGCTTGCGACTTGATTGCTTTCTTGACTTCAAATTTGATATCTAGAGGAAGGAGTTCAATGTCCCACTTAGCCAATCGGCATGTGGCATCTCTATTCTTCATTATCTGAGATAGAGGAAGAGGAGCATCACTGACCATTGCAATCGAGTGCTCTAGGAAGTAATGTGCTGGCTTCTTGTAGTCATATAGATCCCGTAGATAAGCTTCTGGTAGTGTCGGTATCTTTGCTTGGAAGGAATCAAAACTTCAGAAACGTAGGACACTAGCCTCTGGACCTTGAGTAATTTGCGTTGCTCTTCACGCTCAACATAGAGGAGCAACGGCTCCTTACTGCTCGGAGAAGCAAGCACCGGCTGGGTGAAAAGCAAGGTTTTGAGTTCCTCGAATGTAGCTTGCGCTTCACCCGCCAACTCAATTTTTTCAAACTTCTTCATGAGTTGGTAAAGTGGCAAGGTTTTCTCAATGAGTCCTGAAATGAATCTGCTCAGGGCGGCTAGGAAACCCGTGAGCCTTTGGACGTCTTGGAGAAGTTCTGGTTGTTTCATTCGGACTATAGCGCCGATCTTCTCACAGTCAGCATCGATTCCATGTTAAAAAATGAGAAACCGAGTAACTTGCCGCTTGACACCCTGAAAGTGCACTTGGCCGGATTGAACTTGATTCCATATCAGCTAGTTGGTCAGAACCTTTCCTAGATTTAACCACGATGTCATCCATGTATGCCTCTATGTTCCGACTGATTTTCTTTTGCAAGCATTTCTAAATCATGTGCTGGAAAGTCGCCCTGGCATTTTTAAGTCTGAATGGCATCATGATATAGGAAAAGCACCCAAATGGGGTGATGAATACTATTTTTATTTCATCAGGACCATACATTCGGTTCTGGTGGTACCCAGAGTATGCATCCAGAAAACTCAAACGCTCACATCCCGCAGTGGAATCCACTAATTAGTCTATGCGGGGGAGAGGAAAATGATCCTTGGGATAGGCCCAATTGACATGCTTGAAATCAATGCACATCGTAAGAGAATTATTTTTCTTTGGTATCATTACGATGTTGGCGAGCAACTTGGAGTGGTACACTTCATGGATGAATTCGACTGTCAGCAATCGTGCATTTTCTTCGCCAATCGCCCGACGCTTCTCGAGAGAAGAACGTCGAAGGTGCTCTTTAACAAGTTTCACCTTGGGATTAACACGGAGTCAGTGCTCAGCTAGCTTCCTGGGAACACCTGGCATGTCAGATTGGTTCCATTTGAAGATGTCCCAGTTCTCATGGAGGAACTAGATGAGCTCGACTTCCTATTTGCTGTCCAACCTCATTGAGATGTTGGTGGGCTGAGGAGTCGGATCCTCCGGGTGAATGTGAACTTGCTTGGTCTCACCAGCCGACTGGAATGCAGAGTCAATCGCTAGTTTCTTAGACTTGAGCAATCACTTGTATCGATGATTTTCTTGTACTCTTCCAGCTCTACCACGGACATCTGCTCATCAGCCATGTAAGAACCTTGTTGCATACATTCTTCAGCTGTCTGCCTATTCCCTGTGATAGTTATCACACCATTTGGACCAAGCATCTTGAGATTTAGGTACACGTAACATGGTATGGCTATCAAGTGTAGGCAGGCCTACCCAAAATAGCGTGGTAAGCACTTCGGAAGTCCAGCACCTCAAAAATCAGTTTTTCCATTCTGTAATTCTTCTCTTCGCCAAACACAACTTCCAAAATAATTTGGCCGAGTAATCTAGCCTTCTTCCTTGGGATGACCCCATGGAATTGCATGTTTCTCTTGCTCAGCTTAGACATCGGAATGCCCATAGCCTTTAACGTGTGAGCACAGATTATATTCAGTTTGCTACCGCCGTCCATGAGGACCTTGCTCAATCGAACGCCTTCAACCGCTGGGTCGGAATTTAAGCCGGGTGATCTTACTCATCGAAGATTATGGTTGTCCGGGTCCAATCGAGGTACTCGGTGACACTCGGCATGGACAAACTCACTTCCTGGTTGATCACCTTCAGATTCCTCTTCACTCGAGGTCTGCAAAGATCATCAAACCTTTCTCAATGTTGCGAAAGCCTGAAGTGGACTTCTTCCCACCGTCAGCGGCATCTTGATCCTTATACTCCAAAGGCTCTTCTTGCATTACTTGCTTGAGCAGTATGCATTCCCGAGCGGTGTGCTTCAGCAAGACTAGGTTGCCATCTTCATCTTTTTGGCAGTACACTCCTTCTTCCGTTCCACGGAGCCTTTGCCTTTTTCTTGTACGACCAGAACAGTAGCTTCAACATTGTTAGCCGCGTCGGCTTTTTGCTTCTACTTCCGACTGGAATTATTGCCAGATTTTTTTATCTCCAGTACGCCCTTTGCTGCTTATTAGTCGGTCTTCTTCTTCGTAGTTGACGTACCAATTGGCCAATTCCATCACTCGGCTTAGGGTCGGAGTGTCCATTCGGCCGAACTTCAGGATGAGCTCGCGGAACTTGATGCCAGCCTTGAAGGCGCAGATTGCTTGGTGTTCCATGACATTCTCCATAGTGATGTGCACATGTTCCAGCGTTGGATGCACTCTCGGAGAGTCTCTTTGTTCTTCTGCATGAAGTGCTACAGTTGAGTCAATCCACCTGGCCGCTTGTAAGTGCCTTCACATGTTTTCACAAAGACTTGGACTAGGTCATCCCAGCAATAAATACTACCGGCAGGGAGCTGATTGAGCCAAGCCCTCGTCGACCCCTCTAGCATCAAAGGTAAATGTTTCATGGCAACGTTATCGTTGCCACCGCTGATCTGAACATCCACTTGGTGACCCTCCAACCAAGTCTTTGGCTTCGACTCGCCGTTGTATTTCCTGATTCCAATTGCCAATCTATAATTGGCCGGAATATCAGTGGCATGAATGTACCTACTGAAGCACTCAAGGCCTGAGGCACTAGACCCACTCTGCCGATCCCTTCTAATGCCTTCCCAATTTGCTCGGCCCATGTTGACCAGGTCCTAAGCAAGAATAGATCTTGCGTTCACCGGTGGTTCCCGGTAGTCATCATCCTCGATGACGACCACCCGGCGGACAAGTGGTGCTGACCCTCCGATCATCTTTGTACGGTCACCTGTCATCATAGGCCTGACGTCTGTATGTGACATCCCTCGGAGGGGGCGTCAGAGTGTGATGATAATCGTCATGCCACCGTGGAGGAGTGACTTGGTTGTACCTTCGGTCCCCATACTGATCTCTATGCAAGGGGTAAGCTTCATCTCTTGGAGGGGGTGAACGTCGACGCCTCCCAGGTACATTCAGACTGCGAGCCAACTATACCGTGTAGGACCGGACTGATTTGCTATGGATGTGCTTCTGGGATTGTGAAACTGTTGTGTTTTGAGTTAGGGCTATTTTCAAAAGTGCCTGGATCTGCCGAATGCCCTCTCCCGCTGATGAACCAGATGACTAGATCAAGTCGGCGATTTGGTTCGCTGCGGCTAAATTCTGCAGCGGGGTGCACATCACTTGGTAATTTTGCGGCCGGTCGTTCGAAAACAACCATCGGCGCTTCTGACTAGAGCTAGGCTAATGCCAAGCCGCATGGTCGTCGAGTGACTTCTGCAGCCGCTCAAGTCGCTCGTGTTCGACCAGAGTGGCCTGACGCGTCGCCTCCAAGGCCATGGTTGTAACGCCCAAGATGCGGTCCTATCCTTATTTTGGCTCGAGAGCCTCGATAAGGATAGAAGCGCATCTCGTCGTTTCGCTAGAATGGATATCATTACAAGTACTTGTGAAGAGGAGATGAGTATATGGAATTGGCTTACACTCGCCACAAGCTAAATCATGATAATCTCAAATACAATCATCCCCATCAATCATCATATATAGAAGTAGGGTCTGACTACAGACGAAATCAAACAATAAAAGCGATATCCACCCTTGCTAATCAAAGGTTGTTGGCCTGGAACCCATCCTATGATCGTTGAAGAAGAAGAAGAAGAACTCCAAATCAAACAAGCATCGCTCTCACATCAAAGCATCACATTACCTGTACCTGCAACTATTGTTGTAGTAATCTGTGAGCCACTGGGACTCAGCAATCTCATTTCCAAGGGTATCAAGACTAGCAAAGCTTAATGGGTGAGGTATGGTTAAGTGGCGAGGCTGCAGCAAGCACTAAGCATTTTATATCTGGCAAACTTACAAGTACAAGAATAAGACGTGAACTAATAATGACCAAGAAGTGATCCCGGTCACCTACTTACGAGTCAATCATAACCCCACCGTGTTCCTTTCTTAGTTCAAACCTCAGAAGAAGAGACGGTCACATTTACGCACACGGTTGGTGTCCTTTAAATGAGTTAAGTTCAAGTTTCCTATTACCGGGTAATATAAAATTTCCAAGTTGCCACATAACCATGGGCACGACTTTCAGAAAACCCTGCAGGGGTGCTCTAACTGATCCATCACAAACTAGACACAAGTTGCGGTGGAAAACCTCAACTGTGGGATAGCCCATAGTATCCTCGGAATCCTGATGCACCAGACATTCATTAAAGGTAAAAGAAATCCAGCAAGACCGCCCGACATGCCATATTCCGAGAGGAGCCGCGCGTATCTCGTTATCAGGGCACTACTAGATGGGCAAGACATCGGGTTGGCTGAGACCCCTTGTGACCAGGGGGCGCCAGACATCGCCCAGGTTGGACCAACACTCATGATGAGCACTGGCCCGGGTTGTTGATTAAATTATCCGCGGGTGCCACCGGGTCCCTATGCAATTTTTGTTAGTTATTAGGCAAATGTAGTACCAATGTTGGGACTTGTCGGAGAATTTTAAAACGAAAATCAAGGGGGTCCCCATAATAACCCCAAGCATGTTAGGAGTGCTCAATATGGAACATAACACCGGTACTCGGGAACTAAGGTGGCAAGAGTGGAACAAAACACCAAGTAAAAAGCCAAGCCTTCCACCCTTTATCATGTGTATATATGCATTAATTCAAATAACAATAATAATGTGATATCCCAAGATATCCATGTCATCACATGGATCCACCTGAACCTGCAACTAGTAACGCAATAAGAGGGGTTGAGCAAGCGGTAACTTAGCCAAACAATGGTTTGCTGGGATGTGGAGGGTTAGAGGCATATCATGGCATTTTGGGAGGCTTGACAAACAAGTGGTAGGTAGCGAGACATAGCGATAGAAATGAGATAATTAGCATAGCAATGATAGTAGTGATATCCAGGGAAATGATCATCTTGCCTGAGATCCCGCTTGAAAGAACAACGAATTCGTGAAGTAGACGAACGGGTGGCGTAGTCGAACGAATCCTCACACTCCGAACGGTTTCAGAACTCTAGTGAGGAGAAGCCAATCCGGAAACGAACAAATGACACGGTAAACACCACACCATATTCATGACATGATGCGCAAACAAGTATGATGCATGTCCATTTAATTATGCATGTCATGGCAAGCACAACAATCAAATACTACACATTAAGCGAAGCTCAATATGCAACGAGTTGCATATTGACGAAACCCCACATTTTCATTATTTCGTGCACTCTTGTTTAGGTACCCAACAAGTTTAAATGTTTCTTATCATGGCAAGAGGTGAAGCATAAACTAACTACATTATCTAAGCATTTTAAATGAGGCTGGAAACAACACATAACAATTCCGGAACATCCTCATATGCAATTTTCGAATTTGGTCCAGATCTGTCATAAACGTATTTTATATTTATTAAACAGGAAAATAAAGTGCACCATGTTATTCGACATGTTTTTCAAAGCAAGTTACATATGTGGATCATATTAATCGGAGGTACGGTTATTTTATTATGACGAAAACCGATTTAACATGACATTTATGAAATTAAAGGAAATAACAAGTTTAAACATTTTTAACATGCATGTAAGTTGGATATTGAGAAACTACATGAAATTACACTCATTTTACATATAGGACATGTTTTATTTGGATGTATCATTTAACATATGTGAGTAATGAAAATTACATGTAAATCTGCCAAAACCATGAGACTAAAACAAAAGAAAAAGCTTGGCGGGGCACTGGGCTGAAAACTAGCATAGTCCAGTGGCGCCCCAGCAGGGAAACTAACCCAGGTGTGGTGTGGAATAACAGCAAACAAACAAAAATAAATGGAGGGAGCTGGTTTTGAACCCAGGACCACGTGGATCCATGCAAGAAGTGAAGACTAGATGTAAGCCTGCGTGTTGATGATAACTGAGGGGCTCAGACTTATATGAAGAAGACCAAGGCATTAATCTTGGGAGGCAAAATTGGCGAAAAAGTGCGGCTATGGGGATTTGTTCCCAGCTGATCAAGGTTGAATCAAATGGTGCGGACCAGTGCGCTGATGCAATGCTTGTGGAGTAAAAGGAAAACCAGCTCTACTGGAACAGGGCCTGAAAGGCTCGCGATTGGAATCATGGTTGCACACGGGATAACCAACGATCACAAACAAAAGGTAGGGGCGCTGGGATTCGATCCAGTGATCTATTGGATGACTTTGTAAGACCATGAGCGAGCTTTGACCATGGCTACTGCAGGAGTTCATGAAACAGTCTGCTCCCAAGTTGTTTTGACGCACGTAAGACCATGAGCGAGCTTTGACCATGGCTGCTCGGTGGAACTTGGTAACGACGCCGACGTACAAGGCATCAACCGAGGAGACCATAAACTGGTGGCAGGGGTGCGGAAATAGGTGGGGTTGCGCGCGAGTGAGCGATACTACTATCCGGGGCGAGCGCGTGTGGTTGCTCGAGTACGAGCTCATGCTCGTCTCAGGTACGGCGGCTGCAAAGATGGGGCGAGGTACAGTGCATGCGTGAGGGTGTGTGGATGATGTGCGTGTGGTGCAACATGGGCCGAACCGAGGAGCTAAAGGCGCGACCTTCAGCTTGCTACCATGTGAGGTCATGGTGGCCGGAGCTCCTGTTCGCGAGGGCGATGGCTACAACGCATAGAACGGAGCAGGAAAATGGGAGGAAGCACCGGGCCTCACCGTGGGTTTGCTGGTGACGACAGACTCGTTGGGGAAGAAGAGGAGATGGCGGAGGCGCTGCATGTTGGAGACCCACAGGTGCACGACGAAGACAAAGCAGGGAAAGCAAACGGGGCTCTAGACTTGGCGACCCGGCTTGGGGAGGACACAAAAAGGAGTCGCCGTGGCGTCGCGAAGCGTGTGGAGGAAGAAGGGATCCTCGGAGAGCTTGCTACGTCGGAGTAGAGCTCGAGGACGAGCTAACCATGGCGTCAGCATGGGTGGAGGCACATGCATACCCTGCGGCAACGGCGTCGAAAGGAGAGGGAAAATGGAGCGAGGAGGAAACCTAGGGCCGAGGCAGGTTTTTTATAGTGGCCTAGGGCGATTGTCGACCGTCAAATCAGAGGTGGGTGTCGATGTGGCTCCGGTGGATGCACTGCCATACAACAGGAAGAAGAAGAAGAAGAACATGGGATCGGTAGAAGTGGGCTAGGTGGGCTTCACTACACATGAAAACTATTGGGCCATACCACCGGATGCATTGTCTCATATAATTCATTTCCAAGCATCACTCATGCTATTCATATCTTCATGGCTCTCAAGAGAAGGACTAAACAAAATTAGGTGTATCATATATAATGTGTCTCATGTGTGTCCCTATGTTAAAATCCTCGGGTGGAGCATACAAGCTACTATGATTGAATAAAATACTACAAATCTAAGTGTTCAGCTAATCTATTCAAGGTTCAAGGTACTACATCTATGCTAAGGAAACGCGTAATATACTAATCCAAGATCTTGTTTACTTCCTATGAATCCAATCTAGTGGTTCATCAGTCCCATCAATCATTACATGATCTACTACTCCAACAAATCCAATATCGATGGTGTTCCACATAATCTTCTAGATTTCCTATTATCCCCAATTCCTTGAAAGGTCTGTCTTATCACCGTTATATCCACCAATTTCCATCATCATGGTCAAGTAACTCTAAAGTCAAGCTTATACAGATCCCCAAATCAACTCTGACAACAATCCAGTTTTCCTAGCTTATCTTCCACCGAGAAACATGGAACCATGATCGAGATCTTCGGTCCAAATCCAAATTACTCCAAACCATGTAGACTCACTTAACACTTTGCTAGGATCACCCATTTAAATCCAAATCTCAGGTCCATCGAGAATTTCCTACTTGTTCCTCCAAGTCATTACCGTAACATCACCAATTTCCTATCAATATCATCCAGTGAAGTCAAATTCTTACACCTCAAGAATTTCAGTTTGATCATATTTGTCCTACTAAATCCAATTTAATCAAGGTTCATGCTACTCTATTAACTTGATCCACCAAGTTCGTGTACCAACATGAAAGTCTCATGACCCACCAAGGGTCTTAGCTATAACCTCGAGACATCTATTATAGGCACATCAAATCATTAGCCTTCTAATTATGTACCCTCAAAACAACCTTCCCTATGGTATCACAGTTCTGGTGCTAGCTTAAGAATGTAATGTGTTTGTTCACTATGATCCCTAGTTCCATAATGATCCCAATATTAAGCAAAGGTTACCGAAGCTTAATGGTTCTCTTACAAATCCGTAGGCTAAGCACGGGGTTAGGGATTCGAGCTAGGGTCACTTGAGAGGTCTGGGCTAGTTTAGGGGAGGATCTTCCAATCTCGAGGCAAAGCTTAATTCTACGGGTTTGCACTTGGTCGAGTAGGCTGTAGAAAAAGTCTTCAATGCTAGTTGGTTGTCGAGGTGGAATCCTTGGCGCGTATTGCCTTGGTGGTCTTCAGTTGACGAGATAGGTGAGAGGAAAAAGTAGCATAGAGTAGGGGGTGCCTAAAGGGGACGGTATAGTGCAAGTGTAATCAAACAAGTGCCGAAAGGGCCAAACACAAACATTAAGATAAGGGAGGCGATATTGTCGCGTACTTGTTGCCTAGGGCAAAAGGATGACTTATATCAAAACACAAACAATTAAAAACAAGCAACACACAATCATGGTTCCATTTGAACCATCACATGGACTCGACTCTGCATAGGGGATACACGACTCATCCTACCCTAGGGGTTCTTGGACACTATAGTCGTGCTTGCTTCCTAACTCGGAGGGAAGGACGTCCAGCCTTCTGGGCCTTCCTCAGGTGTTTCCACCTCTCTTGTAGTTGTGCGTCGAAACTATCCGGGTTGAGCCCGAAGAATCATTGACAAGTTCTTATCTGGTGAGCTGATGGGGCAAAGGTGGTTCCTCGTGGCTACCTTTGACTGGGTCGTCTATTGTCTTTGTACCACGACAATCCCTTTTGTCTTCTAAGGCGTCAAGGGTTCCATGTAGGCAATCCTTTATGTAATGACATTAACAAGGCATGGTAGAGGTCCAACCTATCGGTTATGTTGATGAAAACATCGAAACTGAGAGAGGGGGATGAAGAACCATTTTCCTGCTCACTATTGTGAGGCGGACCAACTGGCGAGGTTCTCATCCACCGGTGGTTGCCGATAGAACAACGGTAAGGACAAGGTTGCTCTATTAGCGATATCTATCATGTTCTTGTATATCTTATGCCTGATCAATGTAGGCCAAGGTGGCATTATCCTGGGGTAGTGTCGAGGGTGTCACCATCTTCTGAGTCATGACGTCCTCATACATCGAGAAGGTATCTCCTGTTGGTGTCATCTTGTCGTGGTGTCGCCAACCTTGTATTCAAAAGATGTGGGTGAACGTCTGGCAAAGTGGCTTCCTTCCAGGTTACCCACAAAGATTTCAAGGAATCCAGTGGTCAGGGTCATAAGGGTGCTAACGAGCATTTGCAAAGTTTTGAAAAAACATATGAGGAGATCTAAGAGAAAAATGGTAGAAGTGGTAAGGCAAAAATCTTCGGTTTCTTTGAAAATTTAGAAGAGGTGAGAAATATAGAAGTTTTGCAAGTGATTTGAAGGGTCTGTAAAAATAGTTTCATCCTATCTAACGTCGATGCTAACTAAGGCTTCCTACAGTAAGGATGGCTCTGATACCATCTCTATGGGGACCCCGGCTCATAAGTCAAAGTCACCGAATGCACGTGTACAGTGATCCCAGAGATCAATGCTCACTGAACACACATAAACTGAATAACAAGAGTCTTACATCCATTACGTACCGTCTTACACCAATATGACCTTTATGGCCAAGTCTTCATAGATAGGGCCAGAGAGGCCAGAACACCAATCATAAACTCGCAGCGGAAATCTTTAACGATAGCGCAGACCCATGCCATCCGTCTTTACCACATTCTGACTAGGAAGTGTCCTAGCTCGCATTTTCATCACCAAGGTACTCTTCATGGTATCTTGTTCTTTCATGCGTGGCAAATTAAATAACCAGGGACAAGCCAATGAATACTTTTGAATGTACTCGCAAGCAACCCATATTTTGGAACAAGGTAATCATGCATGGTTTATCACTAAGCAGGTAGTTTTGCGGAAAGCTAGTTTTAAGTGCAACATCATGTTCTACTATTTATAAAAGTTATGTATCAACAGGTTGCCGATATCCATATGAACATGTTACACATATCCATATAAACAGAGTATCTCCACTCTAGTTTCATCATCTCATCAACTCATCTGACTTAGCTCAAGTATCTCATTTGTCACACACACACAAGGTTTTGTGAAAACATCTGGACATAGTTTAAGCAGGGGCACCCAACAGTCTTTGACCATGGACACGGCTATTCAAATAGTTTTAGACTCTGCAGAGGTTGCGCACTTTACCCACAAGACTCGGGGAACTTCCATGTCAAGCTACAACTCACGGTATATTACATACCCGAGGTAAGCACCCAAACGATGTCTTTCCCTTGACAACACTAAACAAAGAGTGCACTCGTTGGTACCCAGCCCTCATGATGTACATCACAAGTACCAGCCCTGAGGGGACACAACAGTGTGCCCGGTGTCTGTGAAAACAGTCATAGTCGTCCTTCTAGGCACAACCCGTATCGACAGAGTAACTCAGGCTCTCCCGCCACAAGTAATGCGGGCTCTCTGCTAGCATCGACCAAAGTAAACAACAAAGCCCCGTCCCATAAGGGGTATCGTGGTTGTACATGCAAGGTTGGGACGATCAGCAGATCTTAAATCTAATCCGTTTTTGAAACCACACACACAACTTGCCTCGCTACACCACTTCTTTCTCAAGCGGTTACCTAGCTCATCATCTTCTCCCTCGGGCATTAGTGGCACCCGCTGGGGTTTTTCTAAAGTCTTTGGTAAAACAGTTTGTTTTCCAACTCATGCCTATCCCCATCCCACTCGCGTAGCAACTACTTGCACCTACCTACTTCCCACCCGCATAACCCTCAACGAAAGATAGGGTCATGCACAATGCAAGTATCAACGAGCAATGCATCGGAGACAACCCAACAAGGTGGTCACCATATCATCATGCCTTTTCATGCAACAACCAAAGTATTATAATGCCATGCATAAAAGTAGTTACAACAACATGGTCAAAGGGCTTCTTGCCTGGCTCAGCAAAGTCTTCAAGGTCTTCAAAAGTACTTTGCTCCAACTCCTCGCACTCCGTCTACTTCGTCAACTACCGTTGAAAGCAATCACCATAAGACACACAACAAGGAGGAAAAATAATAGTGCTCAAAAATAGGATTTCATTTTTCTTGGACACCTCTGGTTGTAAGAAAAATAACCAAAGAGGTTCAACTGGATTTGGATGAATAAGGATATTTGAAAGGTGGGAATGGAGGGAATAATGATTTTGTAATTATTTTACAAAATATATTTTTACAAAAAGAGTGGAAGCACTCATTAAATATGACATGCCTTTAGAAACATTTAGAAAGTGGTTTCACTGGATTTGGAGTTGGGATGAATATTCTAGGGGTTTTCTAAGATGGAATAATTGGAAAAGGGGACCTCTTAATAGGTCCATCAGAAACATTGCTTGGGAAAATTTACACCATTTTTAGATAAATAGGGCATTTTATACGGAGCACATATCAACTTGGATCATTCCATTTGGAGCTATAATGAAGGCTCTAGGTATTTTCAAAGTGGGCTTTATAATTAGTAAAATGGCCAAAATAATGGCGGTGTAGAAATTGCTACTAGGGAAAAATGTGCAATGCACACCATTTGATAGAATATGATTTTGGGACATCTAGGACTTTGAATTATCCAATTTGGAGTTTGTTTGAATTTTCTAGGAATTATTCAATTTCTTTGGAAAAGAAAAAGAAAAAGAATTTACCTAGATGGGTCGGATCTGGCGAAGCGAGGCCGTGCCCTGGGCACAAAATAGCAGTGGAGCACACTCGGCCGGCCCAGCCACTCGACTCCATGCGCGAAAAGGGCCACATAGGAGGCGTAGCCGGAAGCTGTTTTCGCCGCAAGGGAGGCGTACGCGGGGTAAAGCTGCGTCCACTCAAATCGTCTGGCCCAGCCGGCTTGCCGCTTAAAGGCGGGGCCCACCTGGCAGGCCCTCCTCCTACCTCCCACCCGAACAGGGAAGAGGTAGGGGAGCCTGGTCGAGTGGGCGTCAGCGCCTGTTCTGTGTCTCCGGCCACCTCTAGCGACGCCAGGCGACCGACGTGCTCAGGGCGGTGGGTTGCATCCACCTGGGTGGTTCTCGGGCCTGGGGGAGGCCGATGTTGACCACAGCGTTGGCCGTGGCGAAGGGTACCGGCGGCGACGATGTGCAGGGTGCCATGGCCATGGGGAGAAGGAAATGAAAAGAGGGAGAGGCCCGTGGTGACACAGGGTTGCTCCGGTGAAGCTCAGAGGAGAAGGGGGAGGCTATTGGGCCCGAATTCGAGCGGAGGCCGATGGGAGGACTCCTGTCATGGATGTGGATGAAGGGCACGAGGGGAGGAATTGCCTAGTCCAGGAGGTTTCTGTGAGGGAGAGGGACCGAATGGAGACTATAGGGGGGCTCGGGGACGGATCTTTAGGCAGGGCGACCTGAGGGAGCTCCGGTCCGCCTCGGATGCTCTCGGGCATGGTGAGCACGCACGTCTAAGCCGCGTTGGATGCTTCCTGGCATCGGGTAGGGGCATGGGAGGTCAAGGGGGATTCCCTGGCACGTGTGGGCACTTGCCGTAGCCGAACACGAGCTATAGGACAAGTTTTGATGGCAGAGCGCCATTGCTGCTGGGAAACTACATGGTCACCACGCCATTGCGTGTCTAGGGCATCTCTCTGACTGGAAAAGGTTGTCCATTGTGCGAGGCATGCATGCTAAAGGGCTCCGATGAAGTTTCATAGAAAATGAAGCTGTGTGGAGGTTTTTCTGATTATGGGTAAGTTTGCAGCAACAAACTTGGGGTCTAGCCCAGGGGGTTTTACTGAAGGGATTATGAGGTAAAAAGCTCTGTAGTCGTCTTAGGCATGTAAGGAGAAGATATAAACCAATTTGCAGCTCTATGAGACAAGTGGGCAAGGTACTTGTAGTTCAAAGCTCCTTTTGCTACCAAAATCTAGATTTAGATGAACTGCTCATAATTTCCACATGGGCATGCCATCTTCGGATGTGTAAAGGTGCATTAGCATGCCAAAGGTGTTTTGGTAAAACTTGGGGGCATTTGCATGTACAAAATAAAAGGAGAGAGGAAAGAGGGTCATGCCAAGGCTGTCCATGGATGAAATCTTTGGGTTTAACCCCCATCGATAATTGAGCAAGGGCAAGAAAAACTTACTGGAGGTAGAAGGGGGCTAGGAGGGGTTGTGGTAAAATTTCCAACTCAAGGAGATCACATTTGCTCCCTCAATTACTGAGCCACAATAATGGACAAAAGGTGTTTGATCAGTGTTTGGGCTAGATATGGTCCTCTTCTTGCTATGATATTAAATAGGAGTGAGTGGCAGTGCCAAATAGCCCTAGCACACGTTTTTAGCTCATTTGGATAAAGTGGACAATGTAACTTTTGCAAACCCTAGAAATGGGCATAAATGGACTTGCTTAGATCTATCTAAGCAACACTATTCTCCTTGATGCAACACTTGGTGTAGATGCATCATTAGAGAATTAGAGCATGTCCACAAAGTTTGAAATCAAATGGTGATACTTGGCAGTGCAAAGTTGCTCAAACTTTAATCTAAATAGAGAGGGTTTTTGGGCACTTTGAGAAACCAAAATAATTTGGATTGATATGAAACTTGGCAAGAACATCATATAAGGCATATGTGACTTGCTGGAATTTCACTGTATTTATTTGACAATATTTCTTACACAAATATTTCAAATATGTGAAATATCCAGAAAGGGTTTTGTCCAATATTTTGAGCATGGCCATGTGTTGAAACTCATATATATGGAAAATATATGTCCATTGAGTTTCCCTAAATTTTCTCAAATATTTTTGAAACATAAAAATAAATTTTCCCTATAAAAGACCATGTCTGGCCTCAGAAAAAGGCATTTAAATAAAATACAAAAAAAACTTTTAAAATAATTCTTTTGTGGCATTTGGATGTATTATAGACAACATGTTCCTAATAAAATCTTTGTATGAAATATGTACCATAATTTGAGGACCTGTAGTTCAAACCTTAGTTCAGGGGTTATTTTTTTAAAAACCAAAATTGAATAAATGCTTTTTGCCAAAATATTTTTGTATAAAAGTAGTTTTATAACCTATACACATGGCATGATCATTGTGCAAAGATTTGGATCAAGGAGATGAGTTTCGAGAGTAGAAGGAATTTTATGATTTAGGAGCAACTCAATCAAGAAATCAAATAGCAATCAAGTCAAGGATCTCAACACACAAAAAGTTTTTGTTGGTCCTAATTTTTACGCTTTATTAACTTAGTCATGAGAGGAAAAACACAGGGTGTGACATACGCCTATACCCCTTACACATTAAACGCCGACATCATCGCCAAGATGGAGTCCTTGGCGGAGTTGTTGCAGAGAGGGATGATGCTTGCCGGCAGCTTGAAGTTGCCATCGACTCGGAAGAGCTGGTTGCAGAGACAAGTGTGCTGCATCATCGTCAGGTTGGAGCCCAACCCGGTGTGCAGCCGCATGACGTCTACCGCATTGTTGAACTCCCAACCGAAGCGCTGCCGTTTTTGCAAGGGGGCGATGCGGCGACGAAGGAAGTCTGAGCCCACCATCTCAATGGTTAGGCTGGCATCTTTTAGGCGGACGATCTAGTTAATGGCGATTGTGAGCTTCTTGTAGTTTGTGTCAAGGTAGCTCCAATCCATGCCGCGGACCAGCATCTTCTCTCGGGGCCTGCAGAAGTCTGGGAACTCTTCTCCTTGATCTAGCACAACTCCGTGCGCCAGTTATTCCACTTCAAGTGCAAGTTGTCCGCGGGGTACACCTCCTTGTGGCCGGGCCTAGGGATCAAGGTGACGCTTTTGGATAGCGCATCTCCTTCTATGCACGGGAAGAAGTGTCGAAACAAGGCGATGTTGGGTACGACACCGACGAAGTTATCGCACAGGTGGGCGAAAACTGAGAGAGTCATGACGATGTTCGGAGTAAAATCCAGAAGCTTGAATCCGTACGTCAGCAACAGTTCGACGAAGAAACAAGAAAAGGGAGGGACCAACCCCCAGTATAAATACGCCATGAAGACAACACGAATGACGCGAAGACGATGCAAGATCTCCGCGTCGCCACGATGGCCTCCTTCCTTGCCTCCGCCTTGGGGTCGACAGGTTTTTTGGCCTTCTTCTCCACGGCCACAGCGGTGGCCTGTTTGGCCTTCTTGGGCGCCATGGCAGGCTTGTGGGAGTTGGATGACGAAGGCCTCCTGAAATGGCTGGGCGGCGGTGTGCTCTACTCTGTGCAAGGTTGAAGACAACAACGGCGGCGAGATGGGGAAAGACAATGCTAGATGAGCAACGCCCCTACGAGCACCTTTTTACAAGGAAGGCGCAGAGGCCGGCTCTCTCCGCCTGACGTGTCTGTGCCTTTTTAGGCGCATGACTCAGGTCTCGTTTCGCTCCACCTCTCCCATGTCTTGTAAATAATGCGCGTCGTTGGTGGGCTGTAAAAACCATCATTGCTCGCAGTTACTCCTTGCCACATGTGTCTGTGCACTGTTTTGGGCCTAGCCCAACATCGCTGCGGACGCAAGTGTGGCCCAGGCCCTGGGTATCCTATCAGTGTACTAAAGAACGGGTCCTTTAACACCCTGACTTATGCACATACAACACCTTTCCAACCGCAAGACTTGGCGGGGGATAACTGTGCTCAAGGCACAATCAACAGAAATCCAAGCTGTCGGCAAGCCATCTTGCCGGCCAGGAAGACCCGGCAAGCTCCACGTCGGCAGGATCCCACTACCTAGCCACCGCTCCACCTCATCAGCCAAATAGTCACTTGTAAAGGAGGTGTCAAGCGGGCAAGTAGTTAGGTGGAGCATGTCGGGGCACGTGTCTGTTTCGGCCATGTAATCAACCTTTATTGACACTCGTCCTGATGGCATGGCGAAGGAATAAGAGGTAGATGGGCGAACGACACGGAAGGAGAGGCTATTCTTGCTGGAAGACGACGCCGACATGACACCTCATGGCACATTTAATGCGTTTGTCCTAAGTCGTCAGGGTTAAGTATTTGGCACTATAGCCACTACCTGTATAGTATATTGACCATTTAACCAATGTGGTAACCCCTTAATCTATAAAAGGAGGTCCATGGCGACTTTTACAAGGGTTGACCCCCTGCCCATTTTCACATAGTATCTACGCTCCCGAGCACTCTTGCCGGTAAGCCGCACTCCTTGTAACTAGGGCAAACAAATACTTAATCCACCAAAACCAAGAGTTGGGTTTTACACCTCACGGTGGACCGAACCTGGGTCAATCCGTTGTGTTGATTGTTGCTTCCGCTCTTTGTGCACGTCGATCCCCTTAGTAGAACCGCAAAGGGGCCCCGCCGGTCCCATAGATTGCCTTACTTGGACATCTTTGACACGCCAGGTAGGGGCCAGCGGCTCCGGGTTTGCGGCACCTGATGACGAAGAACGCGCCAGGAACGAGGAGGATGACGAGGACGAGGCAGCGGCAACAGACTTGCCGAAGGATCCTGCCGGGAGGGGACAAGGAAGTCGTCAAGGAGGAGGAGGTTGAGGAGCCCCCAACTCCTGTCGCCCCGAAGAAGAGGTCGCGCGTCATCCGAAATTCAACAACCAAAGTCGTAGTCCATCCGTAATCAATGGTCGACGAGGAAACTGAGGAGGATCCTTCCACCGACGTCACCCACTCATGGAGGTCTCGACTGCAACCCCCGCCACGGCAGTCGCGACGCGTTCCTCCAAAGTGCCCGACCGCTCCAGCACTGAGGCGGCAGGGTCCTAGCATACCGCCGCACCTCCAGCAGGCATGCGTGTCCGGACCCCAGCGGGGAAGTACTGTCCAATACCATTGACGGATGCGATGCGGCGATGAAGGAAGTCCGAGCCCACCATCTCAATGGTAAGGCCCACAGCTTTTATGCGGATGATCCGGTTAGTGGAGATTGTTAGCTTCTTGTAATTTGCATCAAGTTAGCTCCAATCCTTGACGCGGACCGGCATCTTCTTCCGGGGCCTGCAGAAGTCCGAAACTCATTCTCCTTGATCCAGCACAATTCCCCGCGCCACCCATTCCACTTCAAGTGCAAGTTGCCGAGGGGTACACCTCATTGTGGCTGGTCCTGGGGATCCAGGTGATGCTACCGGAGAGGGCATCTCCTTCTATGCGCACGTACAAGAAGGCACGTACAAGAAGTACCGGAACAGTGCGACGTTGGGCCCCACGCCAACGAAGTTTTCGCACAGGTGGGAGAAAACCGACAGAGTTGTGACGGCATTCGGAGTAAAATCCAAAACCTTGAAGCCATACATCAGCATCAGCTCGGTGAAGAAAGCAAAAAAGGGAGGGACCAACTCATAGTAGAAATACGCCATGAAAAACGAATATTTCTCTGGGACGGGCTCGGTGTCGCCGGGAGCACGACCGGCGCCGGGTGCGCCCTGGTGGTCTTCCTGTACATGTAAGTGTACCGCATGATGATGTCGTTACCAGATAACACAGATGGCGTGAAGACAACACAAGATCTCCGCGCCACCGTGATGTCCTCCTTCCTCGCCTCCATCTCGTGGTGACGTGGCTTGAGACTGCATCGGTATTTCCCTAAAGAGGAAGGGATGATGCAGCACAGTGATGGTAAGTATTTCCCTCAGTTATGAAACCAAGGTTATCGAACCAGTAGGAGGATCACCGCCACCCAATAAGCAGCACATGCACACAAATAACAAATACTTGCAACCTCACGCGAAAGAGAGGTTGTCAATCTCTCTACGGTAATAAGACAGATTAGGTAGTGATAGATAGGAGAGATAGATCTCTCAAGAACACAAAATAAAAAGAGTAAATATGCAGCAATATATTTTTGGGTTTTTGGTTTTGTAGATCTGAAGAAAAGATTGCAAAAACGTAGATCGGAAAGCAATATGATGGACAAGTAGACCCGGGGGCCGTAGGGTTCACTAGTGGCTTCTCTCATGAGTATAGCGCACGGTGGGTGAACAAATTACTGTTGGGCAATTGATAGAAAATCGAATAGTCATGACGATATCCAAGGCGATGATCATTATATAGGCATCACGTCCAAGATAGATAGACCGACTCCTGTCTGCATCTACCTCTATTACTCCACACATCCACCGCTATCCAGCATGCATCTAGTGTATTAAGTTCATGGAAAAATGGAGTAATGCAATAAGAACGATGACATGATGTAGACAAGATCTATTCATGTAGGAATAGACCCCATCTTGTTATCCTTAATAGCAACGATACATGCGTGTCTTGCTGCCCCTTCTGTCACTGGGAAAGAACACTGCAAGATCGAACCCATCACAAAGCACCTCTTCCCATGGCAAGAAAAATCGATCTAGTCGGCCTAACTAAACCAAAGATTCGGAGAAGAAATACAAGGCTATAAGTAATCATGCATATAAGAGATCAAAGAAGACTCAAATAATATTCATGGATAGAAACCGATCATGAACTCAAAATTCATCGGATCCGAACAAACGCCCGCAAAAGTTTACATCAAATAGATCTCCAAGAGACCATTGTATTGAGAATCATAAGAGAGAGAGAGAAAGCCATCTAGCTACTGCCTACGGACCCGTAGGTCTATGGTGGACTACTCACGCATCATCGGAGAGGCACCTATGAGGAAGATGAACCCCTCCGTGATGGTGTTTAGATTGGATCTCGCGGTTCTGGAACTTGCGGCGGCTGGAATTGTGTTTCGTCGACTCCCCTAGGGTTTTTGGAATATTTGGGAATTTATAGGCATCAGAAGCGGTGCGGAAGGGGGCCGAGGAGGGCACAACCCATCAGGGCGCGCCGGGCCCCCCCTAGCGTGCCCTGGTGGGTTGTGCTCTCCACAGTCCACCTCTCCGGCAGTTGTTTGGCCCATTGGGTGTCTTGTGGTTCAGAAAAAAATTTCCAAAAAGTTTCTTCGCGATTGGACTCCGTTTGGTATTGATTTTCTGCAAAGTAAAAAACAAGCAAAAAGAGCAACTGGCACTTTGGCACTATGTCAATAGGTTAGTCCCAAAAAATGATATAAAGTTGTTACAAAATGATTGAAAAACATCCAAGAATGATAATATAACAGCATGGAACAAGCAAAAATTATAGATACGTTGGAGACGTATCACGTGGTCAACGGGCTTCTTGGCCTCAAGCATGTCAAGAAGCAACCATGTCTTTCAAAATATCAACACTAAAGAAAGTTATCCCTAGTCCATCATGCTTAATCATTGATTCATTCATGAAACACACACAAATATTAGCTGTGCCCAATGCTCAAGTATGATCATAGTGCCCCCAAGTTGGTGCTTATAACAGAAGATGGAGACTCAAAGCAAAAATAAATATTGCATAAAGTAAATAGATAGGCCCTTCGCAGAGGGAAGTAGGGATTTGTAGAGGTGCCGGAGCTCAAGGTTTAAATTGAGAGAGAAAAAAATATTTTGGGTGGCATGCTTTTCCTGTCAACGAAAACGACAAAGTAGCTCACAATACTTTCCATGCTAGATATATCATAGGCGGTTCCCAAACAGAAAATAAAGTTTATTCCTTTTTCCACCAAACTTTCACTTTCCGTGGCGGGCTGTATCCACGGTTGCATTCCATACCAACACTTTCCAAGGAATTTATTATTTGACAACATAAAGTAAATATTTTTTCTTTTTCATTTCAGGAATGGGCATCCCTATTACCGCCGTACTCTCGTGCAATGACAAGTGAATAAACACTCATCTTGAGAATAACACATCTTGCATGGAAAAATATTGGACACTCCCCACCGTTTCATGAGTGGTACGGGCACACAAAAGAGAAAATTTATTTTGAAAATTTAGAGATGGCACATACAAATTTGCTTGGAACGGCATGGAAATACCGCATATAGGTAGGTATGGTGGACTCATAAGGCAAAACTTGGTTTAAGGATTTTGGATGCACAAGTAGTATTTCTACTTAGTACAAATGGAGGCTAGCAAATAGATTGGGAAGCAACCAAACCAAGAAACAAAAATTCACATAAGTGAGCATTGAACATAGCTAACACCGAATAATGCACCACAAGTAGGATATAACTTCATTGCATAACTATTGACATTCGTGCATGCATAGGGAATCACAAACCTTAACACCAATATTCCTACTAAGCATAATTACTCACAAACATGACTCACATATTACTATCATCATGTTGCAAAACTATTACAAGAAATCAAGTTTAATTTGTCCAATGATCTTCATGAAAGTTTTTATTATATCCTCCTTGGATATCTATCAATTTGGGACTAGTTTCATATATTGCCATTGCTTTTTGGAAAGCTCAAACAAATTGAAGTGAAGCACATGAGCATAAAGATATTATCTCTCAAAAAGGTATAAGTGAAGCATGAGAGGATTTCTTCAAAATTTACTAACTCTCAAATTAATCTAAGTGAAGCATGAGAGTATTTCTACAAAAATTTCCAAGCAGACCATGCTAAAAAAGAAATAAGTGAAGCACTAGAGCAATTCCATAGCTCAAAAAGTTTAAGTGAAGCACATAGAGCAATTCTAACAAATCATAGCATGATTTTAGCTTTCTCAAATAGGTGTGTACAGAAAGGATACAAAGGAAAAACTAACAAACAAAGCAAGCAAAGATACAAGACGCTCCAAGCAAAACTCATGACATGTGACAAATAAAAATATAGCTCCAAGTAAAATACCGATGGTCGTTAGAAGAAAGAGGGGATGCCATTCGGGGGCATCCCCAAGCTTAGTTGCTTATTTCTCTTTGGATATATCTTGGGGGTGCGGTAGCATCCCCAAGCTTAGGCTTTTATCACTCCTTATTCCTTCATCCATCGTGATCTCACCCAAAACTTGAAAACTTCAATCACACAAAACTCAACAAAATCTTCGTGAGATCCGTTAGTATAAGAAAGCAAATCACTACTTTAGGTACTGTTGTAAACCCATTCATATTTTATTATTACATTATACCTACTGTATTTTAACTTTACCATTGCTCATACCCTTCAATATAACCCATAGATTCATCAAAACAAGCACACAATGCAACGAAAACAGAATCTGTCTTAAACAGAACAGTCTGTAGTAATCTGTACTCTACCCATACTTCTGTAACTCTAAAAATACTGAAAAATTAGGACAACGTAAGGAATTTGTATAGAAACACTGTGTTAAAATTTCAGATCAAGATCATGTTCCAGAGAAAAAATGAAAATTCATATACTGGATGCAAAGTTTCTGTTTCAGATTCAGCATCACTTCTACTCATCCTATGAATCATCCTAAAGGCTTTACTTGGCACAAACACTAAATAAACCATAAAAACAAAATCATAACAGAGGCATAATTGTGTCAACACACAAAAACATAAAGGAAAAAGCAAAAATTTATTTATTCATTGGGTTGCCTCCCAACAAGCGCTATCGTTTTACGCCCCTAGCTAGGCATAATGGACAGATTCAAGTATTGTCATCCTTGGTTTTGGATGAGGAGCTTTTGTCAAGAGGTTTTGCAAATAGAACTTGAAACACATCATCCATAGCAACCTTAGCACTATCAAGTTGTCCCTCTACATACCCCCTTTGATTACCGGCTACGATCCAAGAATATTGTTGGTTCACGTCATTGAAAACTTGTTGGATCATATCTAAAACGAGGACTTCCTTTTTGAGATTCTCATCAAAAATTTGATTGTTTCCAAGCAAATATCTCATCATGTAATCACTATTGTAAAGGATTTCTCCTATTACCGGTTTTTCACGGCTCATACCATAAAATTGAAAGATCTCCCTAGCTTCCTGTACTATGTGATCAAATTCATTCATAAGAACAAGGGTAGCTAACTTCTTAGCTTTGGGATTCTTTAAGACGGGTAGCTCATAAAACAATCTTTGCAAGGTAGGATGGGTACGAATAAATCTATTTTCAAGTTTTAAAACTAGCTCCGAGATAGCTTCCGCATAAGATTTAGTTCTTTTCAATATAGGAGTATCATCTAGAGTCAAATTCCCAACGCAATTGAAAAAATCTTGGATAGTTTCTTTTCCTATAACGTTCCCTTGCCCCAAAACAAAGGTTTTAGAATCAAGATTAGCAAAACGTCCAATTTTAGGAGTCCTGCCATCATCCGTTTCTGCCATACCAAAATCACTTATGGTGACAAGCAAACAAGAGATCTGGCGAGAAAAAGGCAAACGAAAAAGAGGGCGAATAAAACGGCATATTGGTGAAGTGGGGGAGAGGAAAACGAGAGGCAAATGGCAAATAATGTAATTGCAAGGAGATGAGATTTGTGATTAGGAACCTGGTAGATGATGGTGGAGTCCCCTCGGCGCCTACGATAGGCACGTAGAAGAGACCGCTTCCTCCCTAGCAACGGCGCCAGAAATTTCTTTGCCGTGGCTTGAGACTGCGTCAGTATTTCCACAAAGAGGAAGGAATGATGCAGCACAACGATGGTAAGTATTTCCCTCAGTTATGAAACCAAGGTTATTGAACCAGTAGGAGGATCACCGCCACCCAATAAGCAGCACCTGCACACAAATAACAAATACTTGCAACCCGACGTGAAAGAGAGGTTGTCAATCTCTCTACGGTAATAAGATAGATTAGGTAGTGATAGATAGGAGAGATAGATCTCTCAAGAACACAAAATAAAAAGAGTAAATATGCAGCAATATATTTTTGGGTTTTTGGTTTTGTAGATCTGAAAACAAAGATTGAAAAAACATAGATCGGAAGCAATATGATGGAAAAGTAGACCCGGGGGCCGTAGGGTTCACTTGTGGCTTCTCTCATGAGTATAGCGCACGGTGGGTGAACAAATTACTGTTGGGCAATTGATAGAAAATAGAATAGTCATGACGATATCCAAGGCAATGATCATTATATAGGCATCACGTCCAAGATAGATAGACCGACTCCTGTCTGCATCTACCTCTATTACTCCACACATTCACCGCTATCCAGCATGCATCTAGTGTATTAAGTTCATGGAAAAACGGAGTAATGCAATAAGAACGATGACATGATGTAGACAAGATCTATTCATGTAGGAATAGACCCCATATTTTTTATCCTTAATAGCAACGATACATGCGTGTCTTGCTGCCCCTTCTGTCACTGGGAAAGAACACCGCAAGATCGAACCCATCACAAAGCACCTCTTCCCATGGCAAGAAAAATCGATCTAGTCGGCCTAACTAAACCAAAGATTCGGAGAAGAAATACGAGGCTATAAGTAATCACGCATATAAGAGATCAAAGAAGACTCAAATAATATTCATGGATAGAAACTGATCATGAACTCAAAATTCATCGGATACCAACAAACACACCGCAAAAGTTTACATCAAATAGATCTCCAAGAGACCATTGTATTGAGAATCATAAGAGAGAGAGAGAAGAAGTCATCTAGCTACTGCCTACGGACCCGTACGTCTATGGTGGACTACTCACGCATCATCGGAGAGGCACCTATGAGGAAGATGAACCCCTCCGTGATGGTGTTTAGATTGGATCTTGCGGTTCTGGAACTTGCGGCGGCTGGAATTGTGTTTCGTCGACTCCCCTAGGGTTTTTGGAATATTTGGAAATTTATAGGCATCAGAGGCGGTGCGGAAGGGGTCCGAGGAGGGCACAACCCATTAGGGCACCAGGGCCCCCCTAGCGCGCCCTAGTGGGTTGTGCTCTCCACAGCCCACCTCTCTGGCAGTTATTTGGCCCACTGGGTGTCTTCTGGTCCAGAAAAAAATCTCCAAAAAGTTTCGTCGCGATTGGACTCCGTTTGGTATTGATTTTCTGCGAAGTAAAAAACAAGCAAAAACAACAACTGGCACTTTGGCACTATGTCAATAGGTTAGTCCCAAAAAATGATATAAAGTTGTTATAAAATGATTGTAAAACATCCAAGAATGATAATATAGCAGCATGGAACTAGCAAAAATTATAGATATGTTGGAGACGTATCACGTGGTCAACGGGCTTCTTGGCCTTCTTCTCCATGGCCATAGCGGCAACCTGCTTGGCCTTCTTGGGCACCATGGCGGGCTTGGGGGAGTTGTATGGCGAAGGCATAGGGAAATGGCGGGGCAGCTATGTGCTTTTCTTTGCGCAAGGTTGAAGACAACATCGACGGCGAGATGGGGAATGACATTGGTAGATGAGCAACACCCCTGCGAGCGCCTTTTTATAAGGAAAGCGCAGAGGCCAACTTTCTCCGCGTGGCGTGTCCGCGCCTTTTTAGGGGCATGACCTGTCAGACCCTGTGTTTTGTATCAAAGCACTGTGTTAATAAAGCATAAAATTTTGGACCAACAAAAACTTTTGTGCTTGTGATGCTTGATTTTGTCATTTGCATGCTTGCTTGTGTGTGCCCCTAATTCAAAATAATCCTCATACTCTCAAAACTCTTTTCATTGATCCAAGATTTTGCCCAATGATTATGCCATATGTAGAGGACATAAAAACATTTTTATACAAATTTATTTTGATCAAAAATCATTTATTAAATTTAGCTTTTCGAAAACCCCTAAGTTGAGACCTGAACTACAAGTCCTTAAATTAGGGTATTTAAATTCTTTCAAAAATAATATTTGAAACCTATTATATATAAGACTTCCCAAAACCACAAAATATTATTTTTAAAGTTTATTTTTATATTTTATTTAAATGCTTTTTCTTAATGCCAGAAATGGTCTTTTATAGGGAAAAATTATTTTAATGTTTTGAAAATATTTGAGCAAATTTAGGGAAACTCAGTGGACATATATTTTACATATATATGAGTTTCAACACATGTTCATATTCAAAATATTGGACAAAACCCTTTCTGGATATTTCAAGGATTTGATATATTTCTATAAGAAATATTGTCAAATAAATCCAGGAAAATTCTAGCAAATCACATATGCCTCATATGTTGATCTTGCTAAGCTTCATCTTAATCCAAATTGTTTTGTTTCACAAAAGTACACCAAAACCCTCTCTGTCCAGATCCAACTTTGAACAACTTTGTATTGCCAACTGTTACCAATTGAGCTCATAATTTGTGGACATGTTCAAATCCCCTAATGTTGCATCTGCACCAAGTGGTGCATCAAGGAGAACAATGTAGCTAGCTAGATCTATTCAAACATGTTTCTGCCCATTTTTGGGTTTTGCAAAAGTTACTTTGGCTACTTTTTCCAAATGACCCGCAAATTGGTGGTCTAGCCCAAAACAGTCTAAAGATGATTCCTGTTACTTTCACAATCAATGGATTCTTCTAAGCGCCCCAAACCCAGCACACAACACCTTCTATCAATTATTGGTGCTCAACAATTGAGAGAGCAGAAGTGCTCTCTTCGAGGTGATATTTTTACCACAGCTCCACGAGGTCTCTCCCCACCTCCAGTAAGTTTTCCAACATGCTCCTTCATGATTGAGGGGGTGAAAACCCCACTTGAGCCCCCTGGACAGCCACATTTCCCCTCTCTCTCAACTCTCCCTCCCTCCTAGCCGGCAACCAGAGCATACAAAGCCTCCACCCACTTTGTTTAGTCCCCCTGCAGCTTTTTGGCACAAGTGGACGTGCCAGAGCGCATGCAGAGATGCCCATGCTTGCCAAACGAGCGCTCTGGAGCGCGCGGACGCGCACCAGAGAATTGACTCCGCGCCCCCGATCACCTCGGGCCTTCCCCTCACGCGAGTCGATGCCCCTCGGCATCCGCGACACGCCACCTTGTCAGGAGCCCCCCCCTCTCGCCCCCTGCGCGTGCCCGAGCATCGCCGGGCTCAGCCAATGGCCAGCCTCACAAGCGCGATGCCTAGAGCCTCTCCCTCTCTCTTTCTTCCCTCCCACGGTCCGAGACTGCGTCCAGGAGCTCCCCAGACAAGAGACAGCGAACCCCCGTGCACTCTGGAGACAGCCACGACCTTGCCGGCTCTCGGTCCATGGTGCATCGGCGCACCCCTATAAAGAGCCATTGTCGGACCTCTTTCTCCCCTCCCGACCCTCTCTCTCCTGCCCAATTGTGCACCCGAACACCCCACTCACTGCCCCTGGAGACCCAGAGTTCGGGATCGACTGGAGCTACACCACCTCGGGCCTCCGGTGATCTCGAGGTACAAGCCTCCTACGACACTCCTTTATCCTTCCTTGGATCGCCCTCATCCATATAATCATTTCCCCTCCATCTTCTGTGCTTTTTGCATCCAAAATCGTCGACTTCGAGCTCGCCCGAAGCTCCTCCGCCGTGGCCTCCTCGCGGCCGGCGAACCAAGGCACTCCGGTGACTCCTGCCACCACCACCCAAATGGCGGCTTGATGCTGTGTCTATTCCCACCATCAGCTTCCCCTGTCGTGCCTTCGATCACCGCCGATGAGCATGGCTACCCCTCTGTCCAGAGGTTGGGGATGACAGGTGGGGCCCGACTATCATCCAACCCTCTCTCTGTCCCGTCCTCACTCTCACTGGTCGTAGGAGCCCGCCTGTCGGGTTCAAACCTAGCCGGCGCATGTGCAACTCTCCGCGGCGGCTGGCTCTCCTCTGGACCGGCCCAACAATAGCCGACCTGGCCCGGTTGCCCTGCCATCTATTTTTTCTTTTTCTATTATCAATAGATTTTTAAAAATTCCGCAGGTCAAAATATTTGTCCAAATCCAGTGATTCAAATTCCTAAAAACTTGTAATAATCCCACCTATTTAATGGTACAACTCTCACTCCATTTGGACAACTTTTTCTTCACTGTCCAAATTTGAATCCATTTTAGGCATTTAAATCCACTTTTTAAAATCCATATTCTTGTTTCTGTCACTCCGACTCCAAAACTAGCACATATGGTATATTTAGTTTTTAATCTAGCATTTAACAAAACTATGTTGACATTTTTTTGAGTGCTTTATTTTTGCTGTCTGGGCAATGGTCTTATTTGTGCCCGTTATTTTGCGACTTTAGATTGCCTAGTTGACAAAGGAGTTGGACCAGAAGCTTTAGAAGACTTCAAAGACTTTGCTGAGCAAGGCAAGTGGCCCTTTGACCATGTCGATGAAACTATTTCTGCATGGCATTATATCACTTTTATTTGTAGCCTTAAAGGCATGATGATGTTGTGACAACCTTGCTAGGTTTGTCTCCAATGCATTTCTTGTTGATACTGGCATTGTGCATGATTCTATTTTCCGTTTAGAGTTATGTAGGTGGGAAGTAGATAGGATGCTAAGTAGTTACTACGCAAGTGGTACGGGGATATGCATCGAGATGGAAATAATATGTTTTAACGAAGACTTTTGGAAAACCCCATCGGGTGCCACTAATGCCCGAGGGAGAAGTTGAGCTAGGTGACCACTTGACAAAGAAGTGGTGCATCGAGGCAAGTTGAGTGTGCCTTTTCGAAAACGGATTAGATTTAAGATTTGTTGACCGTCCCAACCGTGGGATCAATAGAAGAGGCATCTAGAGGGGGGCGGTGAATAGACTACTTGACAAAATTAAAATCTAACCTTTTTCCAAATTAATTGTTTGGCAGATTTTAGCAATTCTATTAAGTCTAGTGCACCTTACACATGCTAGTCAACAAGTATGGCAGCGGAAAGTAAAGACAAGCATATGTAAGAGAGTAGAGATAGGAAGATCAAACGCAATAGATGACACAGAGATTTTTCCAGTGGTTCCGATAGGTGGTGCTATCGTACGTTCACGTTTATGGAGACTTCAACCCACGGAGGGTAACGTCTGCGAGAGTCAACGAAGGGCTCCACCCATGAGGGGGCCACGAAGTAGCAACCTTGTCTATTCCATGATGGCCTACGTCCACTAGCCTTACTCGGGGTAGATCTTCACAAAGTAGGCGATCTCCTTGCCCTTACAAACTTCTTGGTTCAACTCCACAACACGAAGAAGGAGGCTCCCAAGCGACACCTAACCAATCTAGGAGGCACCACCCTCCAAAAGGTAATAGTAGTGAGAGGTGGTGGAGGGGTATAGATAGGCATCCCCAAAAATCCAACCGTTACAACATTATTGCCCAACTCGGTGAAACCGTAGTGAAAACTCGGTTGCACCGACTAGTACAAAATGTGGCAACTTTGGCCTTTTCGGTGAGACCGATATATGAATCTCGGTGGTATCGATTCCTAAAATCAGCTAACCAGAGAGTTAGTCCATAAAAACTCGATTGGACCGATTCTCAAAATTCGGTGGTACCGATTCCTTAAAATGGCTAACCAGAGAGTTGGTCCAAAACTCGGTTGCTCCGATCCACAAAACTTGGTGTTACCGAGATGCTAGGGTTTGGCAGGGGAATCTGTCTAAGTGAAACTCGGTAGGGCCGAATGGAAATCGTTGGTGGCATCGAATTTGAACTTTAGGTTTTGGACAGAGTATTTAATGGGAGAATGGATGAGTATTTTTGGTGGCTAATCTCTAAGCACTTGAGCAACTAGATCATCATAATTCCTCATCCCCTTTTAATAGTATTGGCTTTCCTATGGACTCAAAAGTGGTTTCTCATAAAATATGAAATGTAGAGTCTTCAAGCTTGAATCATGGCCTATCCTATTCCTTCCCTTCTTCTTGGGAATTCTCCTCACAATCCTTAGCCAATCCTCTCTGTGGACTTCATCTGAAATAAGCTAGGTAAAACTATTAGTCCAAGAGACAATGTATGTTGCCATGAATTATCCACCAAGGGAGCATTTGTGCTTTCTATCCCCCCCTTTTTTGTAATTGATGACAACATACAATCAAAGCTTCAAATTAAGATATGCAAGGATATAATGGAGACTTTGAGAGACACATGACTAAGATAAGCTCCCCGTGTGCAATCCTTTTAAGGGATAGTTGCTTTGGAATGCATGGACACACACATAGTAGAAGGGATATGAAGAGTCATGTGTATCTTGGCTATATGCATCAAATATATGTGAATGAGGTGTCTCCATGTTCATGACTTCACTCTTGCAAACAATATGTGCAAGAAGCAAGAGATCATCTTGACCAAGGATATGATGCATATACTTACCTTGAAGTTCTTAAGCATTCTAGTGGTTGAAACACACTTGAGAAAACAATGTTAGGAAACACAATAGTATTCTACAAATCCAAATGCAATAGAACTCAACAATACCAAGATGTGGAAGACATATGAAAAGTAGCATTTGACGATTGATATGTCTCCCCCAATAGAATATGTAGAACTTTCTCCCCTAAGTATCGATTTGTGGTACTTCCTCTCCCCCTAAATCTTAGCATGTAGATATTGGGAGTAGGTAGGGTGAGACAAGTCTAACATAAATTTGGTCTGTTCTCTCCCCCTTTGGATAAGGATAAGCTTAGATATTCTCCCCCTATATATATTCTCCCCCTATTTATATTCTGCCCCTTGATATTCTCCCCCAATATACAAGCATAAGCTTTGATATTCTCCCCCTTTGGCATTAATTTCCAAAAATAGTTAGAGGTTAAGGGGTCTTTGAGAGTAATGGCCATAGAAAGTAGGGATCCTTGAGAGTAAGGGTCATTGAGAGCAATTGAGACTAAGTGATCCTTGAGTACTTTTTCTCCCCCTTTTATTATTTGGAAAACTTTTTAAGATTTCTCCCCCTTTGACATAGGGATCCTTGAAGAGATTGAGATTTTGCTAATTTTGACAAAGAAAACAGAAGAAAGCAAAATCGGTGGCTCCGAGGCAAAATGAGTCGGTGGAACCGATATGTGGTTGTCTTACCTATCTGGATGATCGGTGACACTGAGTTATCAGGATCGGAGGGTCCGAAATGCAAAACAGAAACTTGGCAAAGTTTGTCAAAAGAAATTTTTTAGAAAGTCTCAATAGAATAAAATGATTTGAAGTGAATTTTCAATGTGATTTGCAAGGAATTTTCAGAAAGTTTTGCAAGGAATATTCAACTAGATGGAAATTGAGTGGTTCCAAGAAAGCATGCAACTATAAGATGAACCAAACAAGATACTTCATCTAGATGATGGGCGGTGACTAGGTCACCTATATTAGAGTATATTGACTTAAGGAGCCAAGCAAGAATTCTTGATCATAGGTCATACTCTATGTTAAGCTCAAAATGGGATTAGCATTTTTTGATTAAGCATTTAATGCTTTCATTTCACTTGAGTTGCTTTAGCTCATGACTTGGAGTAAAGCTTCTTCAAGGATATGATCACATACCTTTGAGTGATGTTGATGATGTAGCATGTAGGAGAACTTGTTGTGGATGCTCATTGTTGATGAAGATCATCTTGATTTGAGAGCTATCGTTGATCGTTTTGGTTATCTTTTCACCTACATGGGTTAGTCATGCAAGGAAGAACAAGATATATCCAAATGACAAGAATGAAATTTGTTTATCAAGTGGTTGTCAAGGATATGGTTTGGATTGTCTTCTTCCTTCCATCATCAAAGAAGAGTTGTGGATACTTGGCCATGACAAGATTGCTTGTGATGTGAGTTGATGGCAATCTTGTGGAGTGTAGTTCTTCCAGGTACCTACGACAAGGTTAGATGCAATACAAGGGAGCATATATTTCCAAGGTATAAGATACTGTCATATCAAGTGTAACATGGAATAGTCATGTAAGCTCATGCCCTTGCATGCATCCGAGTGAGTCTAGATCAAGTTCGAAGCATCAATGATGTTCAACTCACTCCTCAAGTGAAAAAACACTTTCTCATCAAGTGGCTTAGTAAAGATATTGGCCAATTGCTTGTTTGTGCGAACATGTTTGAGATTAATGTCTCCTTTGGCAACATGATCACAAATGAAATGATGACGAACATGAATATGTTTAGTTCGAGAATGTTGCACGGGATTATGAGCAATCTTAATAGCACTCTCATTGTCACGCAACAATGGAACATGTCTCACATGGATTCCATAATGCTTAAGAGTTTGAGTCATCCATAGCAATTACACACAACATGATCCGGTGGAAATGTATTCTGCTTCGGCAGTGGATAGAGATACCGAGTTTTGTTTCTTGGATTACCAAGACACAAGAGATCTACCAAGAAATTGACATGTACCCGAGGTGGATTTTCTATCAACCTTATCTCCGACATAGTCCGAGTTGGAATAGCCAACAAAGTTAAAAGAAGATCCTTTGGGATACCAAATGCCAAAGTTTGGTGTATGTATCAAGTATCTCACAATTATTTTCACGGCCTTAAGATGACACTCTTTAGGAGCGCCTTGATATCGAGCGCACATGCACACACTAAGCATAATATTGGGATGAGAGGCACATAGATATAGCAATGAACCGATCACTGATCGATAAACCTTTTGATCACCGGTTTGGCCTCCATGGTTAGATCAACATGTACACTAGTAGGCATAGGAGTTTTCATACCTTTACACTCTTGCATGTTGAACTTCTTGATAAACTCCTTGGTATACTTGGTTCAAGAGATGAAAGTTCCTTCTCTTTTTTGCTTGATTTGCAAACCAAGGAATTTTTTTAGCTCACACATCATGAACATCCCATACTTCTCGGACATCAACCTTCCAAATTTCTCACTAAATTGTGGGTTAGTAGATCCAAAGATAATATCATCCACATAAATTTGGCACACAAATAATTCACCATTAACTCTCTTAGTGAATAAGGTTGCGGCAATTTTACCAATTTCAAAACCTTTTTCGATAAGAAACTTTGTTAAGCATTTGTACCAAGCTCGTGGAGCTTGCTTAAGACCATAGAGAGCTTTACGAAGCTTGTAAACATGGTTAGGTTTCTTAGGGTTTACAAAACCAGGGGCTTGTTTAACAGAGACCTCTTCCTCAATCTCACCATTTAAAAATAGACTTTTAATATCCATTTGATAAAGAGTGATATCATGGTGATTAGTATAAGCAAGAAGTATACATATAGCTTCAAGTCTAGCAACGGGGACATAGGTCTCACCGTAGTCCATACCTTCGACTTGGGTGTAGCCTTGAGCCACGAGACGTGCCTTGCTGCGTACGACTTGACCGTCTTCATCTTGTTCATTTCGAAACACCCACTTGGTTCCGATGATGTTTTGCTCGTCATTGGGCTTCTCCACTAGTGTCCACACTTTGTTCCTCTCGAAGTTGTGTAGCTCCTCGTGCTTAACATTCAACCAATCCGGGTCCTGAAGAGCTTCTTCCCCCTTCAAAGGCTCAATACTAGAGATAAATGAGTAGTTCTCACAAAAATTAGCCAAACGAGTTTTTGAGCAAGTGATTTTCCCGGTTTGAATCACCAAAGATTTTCTCTAAGGGATGATTCTTGTTTACTCTTGATCGAACTCGAGGTAGCTTTTGCTTGTTGGACGGTGTAGCTTCCTCATCATCATCCTCTTCTTCATTATTGTTGAAGGTGTCGTTGCCTTGAGGTGGTGGTGAAGGTGGTTGTGGTGGATCATCATGATGTACTTCTTCCTCCTCTTCACCTTGTCGTGTACCGCTTGTGGATGCCTCCATGTCGTGTTGAGATTCGCCTTGACGCGAAGTAGGAGCTTCCACTTGGGTTGATGAAGTACTTTCCTTCACCTCCATGGGACGAATCTTGCTGATGGACAAGTCATGGATGGCTTCCGAAGGTTCCTTATCTCCTACATCATTTGGCAATTATTAGACTTGCGAACCCTTAGATTCATCAAACTTCACATCTACCATCTCTTCAACTTTTCGAGTGAAGTTGTTGTACACATGGTAAGTGTGAGAGTTTGATCCGTAACCGAGTAGGAAACCTTCATGAGATTTAGGAGCAAATTTAGAACGACGATGCTTATCAAGAATGTAACACTTGGAGCCGAATACCCGAAAGTATCAAACTTGGGGCTTGTTACCGGTGAATAGCTCGTATGCCGTTTTACCGAGAAGCTTGTGAAGGTAGAGTCGGTTTGTAGCATGATAAGCTGTTTCCACGGCTTCCGCCCAAAAGTGTCTTGGCATCTTGTATTCGTCGAGCATCGTTCTAGCCATCTCTATGAGAGTTCGGTTCTTCCTCTCAACAACTCCATTTTTTGAGGCGTGTACGTAGTCGAGAACTCATGTGAAATCCTTTCTTCGTCAAGAAAGGAATCCACATTCGTGTTCTTGAACTCCGATCCATTGTCGCTCCGAACTTTCTTGATCTTCACTTCAAACTGATTTTGCGCTTTGCGAGTGAAGTTCTTGAAGATCTTTTGCACCTGCGACTTATCATCAACAATGAATACCCACGTAAATCTGGAAAAATCATCAACTATAACTGGACCAAAGGAATTTCCACCGAGGCTCTTGTAAGCATTGGGACCAAAAAGACATTTATGAAGCAACTCGAGTGGTCTCCTAGTAGTCATGATATTCTTTACGGGATGACTTCCACCTGCTTGCTTTCCAGCTTGACAAGCAGTACAAAGTCTATCATTGTCAAAGATAACATCTTTAACACCAAGTATATGATCACCTTTGATGAGCTTGTCTAGATTACGCATACCAACATGTCCTAGTCTTCTATGCTAAAGCCAACCTTTAGAAGATTTTGCAATAAGACAAGTGCGAGGTTTGGATCTCTTAGTGAAATCACCAATGTATAGATCACCTCTACAGAAACTGGTAAATACCATGCTATGGTTGTCTTGACAAAACACTTGGCAATCTACTTGGGTAAATTGTAACGCCCAAGATGCGGTCCTATCCCTATTAAGGCACGAGGGCCTCGACGGGGATAGAAGCGCATCTAGTCGTTTCGCAAGTACAGTAAAACATTGCATACATGTAGGAAGAGATGAGTATATGAGTTGGCTTACACTCGCCACAAGCTATCTTACAAGTTCACACAATTATTCATACATCATTCAGAAGACAGGGTCCGGCTACGGACGAAATCGAACGATAAAAGAAGCAATGATAAACTGTCTTGCTATCCCAGGATCACCACCACGAAGCTCCCTACTCATCAGGATACGTAACGTACGTTGTCGGTATCAAAACTGACGGATCTCGGGTAGGGGGTCCCGAGCTGTGAGACTAGGATCGATGGTAACAGGGGACGAAGGAGACGATGTTTACCCAGGTTCGGGCCCTCCTATGGAGGTAAAACCCTAAGTCCTGCTTGATTATATTGATGATATGAAGGTTACAGTGTTGATCTACCTCGAGATCGACTAGCTAAAACCCTAGATGAGTTTCTGTGTCCTATGATCTAAAACCCTCCCAGTTTATATAGACACCGGGGGGTACTAGGGTTTACACATGGTGGGCCTCCTGCCGAGGATGGAGATGGCGATTTCCTTATCTTGACTTGGAGTGCACGACGCGCCTTCGGGGCTTCCTTCTAGAAAGTGGAGTCTTGATGTGTCCGACCCTTCTACAGAGAATGGCCCATCGAGCCGGCCTATTGAGAGATGAGCCGGCAGCCCGAGGACCCCTTAGTCCGGGACTCCCTCAGTAGCCCCCGAACTAGCCCCCAACGCCAAGGGTCTCAGCTCCAGCTGCTTCGCATGATCAGAGTCTTCGCCTTGCGGGGTGAGTTCTTCTTCCCTTTCCATGATCGGCTGAGACTAGTTTGGCTTCCGATGACACGTATTTCCTCCGATCATATGATTGACCGAACACCATGAATTGCTTAGCCCCGAAGGCTAATCCCCAAAGTGTAAACAGTGTTTTCTGACACCCCCTCTGATGAAGGGTTGTGGCCTACCATGACCACTGAACCAGTTACGAAAACTCGATTCGCGGTCCGGGGCCATTTTTTCAGCGACACGACTTATCAATGCGCTGATCGTGCTCCGTTTCGCACGGGATATGATTAATCACCACACGCGCATAACGGCACGCATGTCTTGGGAAGCGGATGGGTTTGCGGCGCGGTAAGCGAGGCTAATCGGTGACACGTCCGATAAAAAGGAAAAAACCCCAAGGCCTATTCACGCTTCGCATTCGCATCCTCCGCCTCCTCAATCTCTCCGAGCCCCGAGAGCCCAGATCCAGTTCTTCCTCACCCTTTCCTCCGATCTTAGTCATGGCGGGTTCTGGCTCCAACGGCAAGTGGGAGGCCTCCACGGTCACTGACCAGGATATCCGGGACCTGAAGCAGGCCGGCTACGTCCCCGCTAACGTCTTCCACCGCGCCCCGGAGAAGAACCAGGTGATTCCCACCCCCAAGGCAGGCGAGAGGGTGGTGTTCGTCCCCCACTTTATCCGGGGACCGAGCTTTCCGCTCCACCCCTTTGTCAGGGGTCTCATGTTTTTCTACGGTCTGGACTTCCACGACCTTCCGTCGAATTCCTTCATGCACATATCGGCATTCATCATGGTCTGCGAAGTCTTTCTGCGGGTCAAGCCGCACTTCGGCCTGTGGCTCAAGGTCTTCAACGTCAAGCCGAAGACCATGGCAAGCGAGCACGCGGACTGCGGAGGGGCGGTCATTAGCAAACTCCCCCGTGTCGAGTGGCCATCTGGCACCTTCATCGACACGATCAAAACCTGGCAGAAGGAGTGGTTCTACATCACCGAGCCAAGGGACGAGAGCTGGGCGGCCCCCGTCGAATTCAGATCTGGGCCCCCCACGAGATTGACCTCGTGGCTCAGGAAGGGCCTCGACTGGGGGTCAGATGCTGAAGTTAAGCTGCTGCAGAAGTGCATCACCTCGGTGATCGAGGCGAAGGTGGAGCTGGTCAACGTAGTCCAGGTCATGCTCCACCGCCGTATCCTCCCCTGCCTACGCCGGGCATCCCCCATGTGGGCTTACCGTCCTGACGACGAGCCTACCGTGCGCCAATTCTTCCGCACCACCCCAAAGAAGCTGTGGAAGGCTTTGATCAAGCCTCAGAAGAGATGGCCGGCCAAGGAAGAGGATACAGGCCTAAGCACCATCAATCCCCCGACCAAGGTATGGTACAACTTTAATCCGGTGACTCTGTTTCTTTGGCAAAAAGACTGAATGCCTTCTCCCTTACCTTAGCAGAAGTGGATGAGCAAAGCCGCAAAGGTTAACTGCCCGGCTCCACAACCCGAAGACCCTAGGTCGGAGCTGTTGGCGGCGATGCTTGTGGTGGCGCCGTACTCGGCGCCCGAGAAGAAGGAGAAGAAGAAGAAGGCCAGAGGGGGCCTCCGCATCAAGGACCAGCCGGACGTAGTGTCCGAGGAAACCCACGCCTCCTCCAGTCATGAGGAGGAGCAGGAAGACGGGGGGGAAGGAGTTCCCCGCCCCCCCCCCCCCCGCAAGAAAGAGGGCGGCGTCATCGGACGCCGCGGAGGATGTTGTCCCTCCTGCCCAGAAGAAGGCGTGCCGGGCGAGGTTGATCCTGCCCGATGATAGCTCGGATTCTGACGCAGAATCCGAGGAGTTTGAGAGGGTTCCACGAAGGAGCCTGAGGGTCAAGCCCCCCGCTCAAAGGTATGAATCCGAAGACTCACCGAGTTATTTATGCAAAGTATGTAATAGTTTTTTAAAAACGTGGGTGCCTGTTGGTCTGCAGCCCCCCGCGTGTTCTCCCCACCGATCAAATATCGGATGGGGAGTCCCCACCCGCCGAGCTAGCGGAGAGCGGGACTGCATCGCACCCCACACCTCCGGGGGCCGCGAAGGACGCCGCGGAGGTGTCATCCAGCCAGGCTCCGGTGGAGCCGAACACGGTCGGCGGGGGCGACCATGCCATGGCCGAGGCTAACGCCATGGACGCCGAAGGCCAGGGAGAGGGAATCCCCCAGGCCGCTGAGGACCAGGGGGAGAATATCCCCCTGGCCGCCGATGAGGAAGGGCGAAAGGATGCCCAGTCTCCTCCGAGGATGTCTCCGGAGCACGCTGTGCCTCCGGAGCTACCGACTCAGTCTTCGATCATAGATCGGAAGTTCGGTCGACACCGATGCCACCGATGACTGGGTGGCCGGTAATGGAGGAGGCGCTAGCCAGCACCCCCATCTCCGAGGATCACCGCACTCTAATGGGTGCGGTTTTACACGGAATTCAGTCCGTTGATAACGGACTGAAGGAGGCCCTCAAAGGTCTCTTGACGGGCTTCAAGGTGAGTCGAGTAATACCCTTTTCCCGAACAATCCTTAATTTTAAGTTTTGTGCTATCTTTATATATATACTAGCCCCCGAGCCCTGGATGGGTATGCAAAAACGCATCCGGGGGTCAAATATTTAGGAATGAACAATGATGCACAAGGCACCATTCGGTCCTGCAATGTTCGGAAAATTCCTTTAAAGGAACCGAACAAGGAGTCATATCCTTTATAGTTCGGGGGTTTGAACGCACATAACTGGATGCATATTTTTGTTTTGGGCAGGCTTCGTCATCGGTGGCGGCCGATAATGCCGCTGAGCTGACAGAGCTGAATCGGAAGCTCAAAATCTCCAAAGAGGAGCTTGATAGCCTGAACAAAAGGTTCGACGAGGCACAAGGTAAGCCGAATTCTAATATCCGAGCTGTATATTGATAATGATCCGCACTTGTGACCAAGTGTGATTTGTTTATGATTGCTTCCACAGCTTCAGCTGCGGAGGTTGAGAAACTTAAGGCCGAGCTTCAGAAAATGAAGCAAAAGGCCGCCAAACAAGCAGCAGCCGCGCTTGCCACTTTGAAGGCTGCAGGCGCTAAGCATGAGGCCCGGGTGGAGGAGGTGCAGCAAGAGCTCAAGGATGCCGGCACTAAGTGCGAGGCCCTTGAGCAGAAAGGCAAGGAACAAGCCGCCGAGCTAGCCGCGCTGAAATCCGAGCTCCAGAAGGAGCGAGTGGACAGGCGGTCCTTCGAAGAGGAGGTTCGCCAAGTCACGGCTGTCATCGATGGTAAGCCATATTCGCTGCGATGCACCTTTGGTGGTAGAAAATTTGCTTTGCTCACCCAGGTGTGGCGTTCCTTAGGTGTTCGTGAGGATCTCTAGAGGAGTGCAGCAGATGCGAACAAGCTTTATGCTTCGCGGGCGGAGGATGACGAGGCCTAGCTATTTTGGGCGCAATTTGAGTCCCCCGAGCGTTCTTCCCTCCTCGTTGACCACATGTAGCAACTGATGGAGATGCACACAATGGCGGAGCCGGCCATGAAGGACCTCTGCATCCGTCTGTGGCCCGATGAGCCACTGGCAAGCAGTTATTTCGGCCTGGTGCAGAAGCTACATGATGCTGCGCTTCGGGTTGACGTGCTGAAGCGCTCTACGTGCATCGAGGGCGCGCGGATGGCCTTTGCAAGGACCATGGTGCACTGGCCAAAGCTCTAGCCGCTCAAGATGGCAACCGCGCCTCCGCCACGTGACAAGAGTCATAGGTGCCCCGAGCTGTACTTCCCCCATGTAATGGAGGGTGCTCGGGCCATAGAAGAGCGCGATGTAATATGTCCAAAGACTTTGACGCTTTATAATTAATGTTGCATGGTTTATCATGTCTTATAAGTAGTTTATGTTTATTTAGACTCCTATGTGGCCAGTTTATCTAAAACCAGCGAGTCGTCGGCTTCAGCCCCCACGTAGATACTACGCGGGGTGTCCCTGTATCCGCACTTCTACCCTTAGCCGAAGTATCGGCGCCCGAAGGCGGTAGTGCGAGCGGGACAAGGCAATCGGACTATGGTGCTCTATCGCTTTCACTTATCCGTGGGAGTGTAGAAAAAATGAGGGGGGCTGATAGCCAGCCCCCAGTGTGATGTTCGGGGCCGAAGCCGGCATCACATGGTTTGTACTAGAACAAAACCCATCGTATAACACGGAATAACCGCTATTAGTTTTTTAGTATAACACTTATGCTCGGATTCGCAGACCGGTTCTCGCTTACTATGACGATCAGTTTTCGGCTTTGTCCTCTGAGGTGCTTGACCAGACGAGCTGGAAGCACAATCGCAGTGGTTCTCCCTTTGCCCTTTTAGCCGAACGAGCGGAACGTAAGAGGGCAAGCACAGGAGCCGGGCAACCCAACTATTGACCCAAGACATAGTTCGGATCCGATGCATATAAAGCAAAACCCAAGACGCCGAACACACAACCAGTTGTGCTGGGGTGATGTTCAAGGCGATTTTAAATTCGAGCCCCCGGTCTATTAGCCGGTTGCATTATAATATATACCGAACATTTTGCGCAAGAAGCGTGACCAAGAGAAGAACAGAGAATGTATAAAAGACAACGAAGTGGCTATATATAATTCTTTTGTACTTGCTCAATAATTCTTACAACTTGGATTGCCGAAGCAACTGTTTATAGGTAGATGAAATATAAAATTTACATAGGGGAGGTTGTACCAGGAGTCTTCGATTGATGATGTGATGTCTTCGATGTGCCTTGTCGCCTATACGTTCATGTTCCTCTGTGGGGGTTGCATCCCATTAAGAGTGATGTTGTCGCCGAGCGGACCTTGGGAAGAAGGTCTTGAGAAGTCGCCGAAGTACCGATGAGCTTTACGCTTTTAGCAGGTCCTTGACGGTACCTGTGTTTTGTCCAAGGACGTGTGCTGGTATTGGTCGGTCCAGTCGAACACTTACCATTTGATGGTTGCTCCCCATTGCTACCCATGGAATCTTGAGCGCGAAGTTGTGCCTTCTTGTCACGTGTTTGGCGGTCATTAGGGCTGTGCAATGGGGGGCGTATCCCTATTTCTGGGGAGCAGAAGAGTCTGGGAGTTCGGATTGAAACCGAACTCGTTTGTCGACCTTACGGGCCTTTATGGCCGATTTGGGTGTTTGCCCACCATCCTCATAATGAAATTCGGCCGCCAGGGCCAATGCATGCTCCTCAGCTCGGAGGGAACGCTCTATGTTGCCGTTGACGGTGATGACCCCCTTGGGACCAGGCATCTTGAGCTTGAGGTATGCGTAGTGTGGGACGGCATTAAAGCAAGCGAACGCTGTTAGGCCGAGCAGGGCATGATAGGCGCTGCGGAAGGGGACGATGTCGAAGATCAATTCCTCACTGCGGAAGTTGTCGGTTGAACCGAATACTAATTCCAGGCTAACAGAGCCTGTGCACCGGGCTTCGACACCTGGGATCACTCCTTTAAAGGTAGTTTTGCTAGGCTTTATCCTTGACGGGTCTACGCCCATCTTTTTCACCGTATCTGAGTGGATCAGATTGAGGCTACTTCCTCCGTCCATTAGGACTTTGGTGAGGTGATACCCATCGATAATGGGGTCTAGGACGAGGGCCGCTGAACCTCCGTGACGGATACTGGTCGGGTGGTCTCCTCGATCAAAAGTGATCGGGTAAGCCGACCATGGGTTAAACTTCGGGGCTACAGGCTCTACGGCGTAGTCCTCTCGAAGGGCGCGCTTCCTCTCCTTTTTAGGTATATGAGTGGCGTATATCATGTTCACAGTTTTTACTTCTGGAGGGAATTTCTTCTGACCTCCATTGCTCGGACCGCGGGGCTCCTCGTCGTCCTCGCTGCGTGGGCCTTTGCTCTGGTCCTCGGCTGTGAGTTTGTCGGCCTGTTTAAACACCCAACAGTTACAGTTGGTGTGGTTTGCTGGCCTGTTTAAACACCCAAGGTGCATTAGCATGCCCAAGGTGTTTTGGTAAAACTTGGGGGCATTTGCATGTACAAAATAAAAGGAGAGAGGAAAGAGGGTCATGCCAAGGCTGTCCAAGGATGAAATCTTTGGGTTTTACCCCCATCGATAATTGAGCAAGGGCAAGAAAAACTTACTGGAGGTAGAAGGGGGCTAGGAGGGGTTGTGGTAAAATTTCCAACTCAAGGAGATCACATTTGCTCCCTCAATTACTGAGCCACAATAATGGACAAAAGGTGTTTGATCAGTGTTTGGGCTAGATATGGTCCTCTTCTTGCTATGATATTAAATAGGAGTGAGTGGCAGTGCCAAATAGCCCTAGCACAAGTTTTTAGCTCATTTGGATAAAGTGGACAATGTAACTTTTGCAAACCCTAGAAATGGGCATAAATGGACTTGCTTAGATCTATCTAAGCAACACTATTCTCCTTGATGCACCACTTGGTGTAGATGCATCATTAGAGAATTAGAGCATGTCCACAAAGTTTGAAATCAAATGGTGATACTTGGCTGTGCAAAGTTGCTCAAACTTTAATCTGAATAGAGAGGGTTTTTGGGCACTTTGAGAAACCAAAATAATTTGGATTGATATGAAACTTGGCAAGAACATCATATAAGGCATATGTGACTTGCTGGAATTTCACTGTATTTATTTGACAATATTTCTTACACAAATATTTCAAATATGTGAAATATCCAGAAAGGGTTTTGTCCAATATTTTGAGCATGACCATGTGTTGAAACTCATATATATGGAAAATATATGTCCATTGAGTTTCCCTAAATTTTCTCAAATATTTTTGAAACATAAAAATAAATTTTCCCTATAAAAGACCATGTCTGGCCTCAGAAAAAGGCATTTAAATAAAATACAAAAAAAAACTTTTAAAATAATACTTTTGTGGCATTTGGATGTATTATAGACAACATGTTCCTAATAAAATCTTTGTATGAAATATGTACCATAATTTGAGGACCTGTAGTTCAAACCTTAGTTCAGGGGTTATTTTTTTAAAAACCAAAATTGAATAAATGCTTTTTGAAAAAATATTTTTGTATAAAAGTAGTTTTATAACCTATACACTGTTGGAAATATGCCCTAGAGGCAATAATAAATTGGTTATTATTATATTTCCTTGTTCATGATAATCGTTTATTATCCATGCTATAATTGTATTGATTGGAAACTCAGATACATGTGTGGGTACATAGACAACACTGTGTCCCTAGTAAGCCTCTAGTTGACTAGCTCGTTGATCAAAGATGGTTAAGGTTTCCTAGCCATTGACATGAGATGTCATTTGATAACGGGATCACATCATTAGGAGAATGATGTGATGGACAAGACCCAAACTATAAACGTAGCATATGATCGTGTCAGTTTATTGCTATTGTTTTCTGCATGTCAAGTATCTGTTCCTATGACCATGAGATCATGCAACTCCCTGACATCGGAGGAGTACCTTGTGTGTATCAAACGTCGCAACGTAACTGGGTGACTATAAAGGTGCTCTACAGGTATCTCCGAGGGTGTCTGTTGAGTTGGCATGGATCAAGACTGGGATTTGTTACTCCGTATGATGGAGAGGTATCTCAGGGCCCACTCGGTAATACAACATCACAATGAGCCTTGCAAGCAATGTGACTAAAGTGTTAGCCCCGAGATCTTGTATTACGGAACGAGTAAAGAGACTTGCCGATAACGAGATTGAACTAGGTATAGAGATACCGACGATCGAATCTCGGGCAAGTAACATACCGAAGAACAAAGGGAACAGCATACGGGATTAACTGAATCCTTGACATAGAGGTTCGACCGATAAAGATCTTCGTAGAATATGTAGGAGCCAATATGGGCATCCAGGTCACGCTATTGGTTATTGATCGTAGAGGTGTCTCGGTCATGTCTACATAGTTCTCGAACCCGCAGGGTCTACACACTTAACGTTTGGTGACGATTAGTATAGTTGAGTTATTGTGTTGGTGACCGAAGGTTGTTCGGAGTCCCGGATAAGATCCAGGACATGACGAGGGTCTCCGGAAGAGTCCGGAGGTAAAGATTAATATATGTGATAATAGTGTTTTGATCTCCGGAAAGGTTCCGGAATTCACCGGAAGGGGTTCCGGGTGTTTACCGAAGTGTTCGGGTGCAGCAACACTTTATATGAGCCAAAGGGGTAAATCCCATGAGGTATTGGAAAGTGCAAAAGGAAGTTTTGCTACTGCCTTAAGCGGTACTACCGCTGGTAAAGGCAGTACTACCGCGTAAGCGGTACTACCGCTTGTTGGAAGCGGTACTACCGCCCAAGCGGTACTACCGCTTGTGTGAAGCGGTACTACCGCTTGTGCGCGGTACTGCAGGGATCCGAGTTGGACTCTTTCCCTGCGGGCCAAACCGACCTTGTGCGGGCAAAACTGACCTGGAGCAGGCTTTTACTCCAAGTTTAGACCCCAAGGCTCAACATATAAATAGAGGGGCAGGGCTAGCACACGGGACACATTAAGATTTCCCAAGCCGTGTGTCGGCAACCCTAACCCTCTAGTTCTCCCGTCATAATCTCCGTAGTGCTTGGCGAAGACCTGCAGAGATTGTTCCTCACCACCATCACCACGCCGTCGTGCTGCCGGAACTCATCTACTACTTCATCATCGCTCGCTGGATCGAGGAGGTGAAGGCGTCATCAAGCCGTACGTGTGTTGAACGCGGAGGTGCCGTCCGTTCGGCACTAGTTCGTGATCGGATCGAGGGACGACTTGCGATTTGGATCGCGGAGACGTTCGACTACATCAACCGCGTTTCTTAACGCTTCCGCTTAGCGATCTACAAGGGTATGTAGATTCACTCTCCCTCTCGTAGATGCGCATCACCATGGATAGATCTTGTGTGTGCGTAGGAAAGGTTTTGTTTCCCATGCAACGTTCCCCAACAGTGGCATCTGAGCTAGGTCTATGCGTAGATGAGATCTCGAGTAGAACACAAACGAGTTGTGGGCGTGGGTGTATACATATTGCTTGCCGTTACTAGTTGATATTTGATTCGGTGGTATTGTGAGATGAAGCGGCCCGGACCAACATTACTCGTACGCTTACGAGAGACCGGTTCCTTCAACTAACATGTATGTTCGTTGCATAAAGATGGCTAGCGGGTGTCTGTCTCTCTCACTTTAGTTGAATTGATTTCAATGAAGAGGGTTCTTTTAGAAGATCAAAAAGCAATCACTACACCACGTTGTGGTTTTGCGTAGGTAAGAACGGTTCTTGCAAACCCGTAGCAGCCACGTAAAATTTGCAACAACAATTAGAGGACGTCTAACTTGTTTTTGCAGGGTATGTTGTGATGTGATATGGACAATTACATGATGAGATATATGTGATGTATGAGATGATCATGTGTTGTATAGAATATCACGACTTGCATGTCGATGAGTACGGCAACTGGCAGGAGCCATAGAGTTGTCTTTAATTATTTTCGCCGTTTTTGCATTACTTTATCGCTATGAGTTAGCTATAGTCGTGGAAGCAACAGTCGGCGCGACAACCTCATGGCGACATGTTGATGGAGATCAAGATGATGGAGATCATGGTGTCATGCCGGTGACGATGGAGATCATGTCGGTGCTTTGAAGATGGAGATCAAAAGCACAAGTTCATGGCCATATCATGTCACTTATGATTTGCATGTGATGTTAATCCTTTTATGCATCTTATTTTGCTTAGGATGACGGTAGCATTTTAAGGTGATCCCTCACTTAAATTTCAAGATAAAATTGTGTTCTCCCCGAGTGTGCACCGTTGCGAAAGTTCGTCGTTTCAAGACACGCCGTGATGATCGGGTGTGATAGACTACGTTCACATACAATGGGTGTAAGCCATGTTGCACGTGCGGAACACTCGGGTTAAACTTGACGAGCCTAGCATGTACAGACATGGCCTCGGAACACAAGATACCGAAAGGTCGAACATGAGTCATATAGTAGATATGATCAACATGAAGATGTTCACCATTGAAACCACCTCAACTCACGTGATGATCGGACTTGAGTTGGTAGATTTGGATCATGTTACACTCGAATGACCGGAGGGATGTCTATTTGAGTGGGAGTTTTTAAGTAATATGATTAACTAAACTCATTATCTAGAACAATAGTCTAAGTTGTCTTTGCTATATTTATGTTGTAGATCATGGCTCGCGCAGTAGCACCCCTGAATTTTAATGCGTTCCTAGAGAAAGCTAAGTTGAAAGATGATGGAAGTAACTTTGTGGACTGGGCCCGTAATCTAAGGATTATCCTTACGGCTTCCCAGAAGGCTTATGTCCTTGATGCACCGCTTGGTGATCCACCCGCTCCAGTTGAGTCTCTAGACGTTGTGAACGCCTGGCAGGCTCGTTCTGAAGATTACTCAATAGTTCAATGTGCAATATTGTATGGCTTAGAACCGGGACTTCAAAGACATTTTGAACGTCATGGAGCATATAGATGTTCCAGGAGTTGAAGTTTATCTTTCAGAAGAATGCCCGGATCGAGAGATATGAGATCTCCGATAAGTTCTATGCTTGCAAGATGGAGGAGAACGGGTCTATCAGTGATCACGTACTCAGAATGTCTGGGTACTCCACCCGTCTGGCTGAATTGGGGATGCCCCTTCTGCCAGAGGCTATCACTGACAGAGTTCTTCAATCATTGCCACCTAGCTACAAGAGCTTCGTGTTGAACTATAACATGCACGGGATGAACAAGTCAGTCGCCGAGCTGTTTGCGATGCTGAAAGCCGCTGAGTCTGAAATTCAGAAGGAGCATCAAGTGTTGATGGTCAATAAAACCACTAGTTTCAAGAAAAATGGCAAGGGTAAGAAGGGTAACTCCAAGAAGAGTGGCAAAGCAGTTGCTCCTCTCGTTAAGAAACCCAAGGCTGGACCCAAACCAGAAACTGTGTGTTTTCATTGCAAGGGAACTGGACACTGGAAGCGGAACTACCCCAAGTATTTGGCTGACAAGAAGGCGGCCAACAACAAACAAGGTATATATGATATACATGTTACTGATGTGTACCTTACCAACTCTCGTTGTAGTGCCTGGCTATTTGATACCGGTGAGGTTGCTCATATTTGCAACTCAAAACAGGAACTGCGGAATAGACGGAGGCTGGCAAAGGACGAAGTGACGATGCGCGTGGGAAATGGTTCCAAGGTTGATGTGATCGCCGTCGGCACGCTCGCTCTTCGATTACCATCGGGATTAGTGATGAACCTGAATAATTGTTATTTAGTGCCTGCGTTAAGCATGAACATTATATCTGGATCTTGTTTATTGCGAGACGGTTACTCATTTAAATCAGAGAATAATGGTTGTTCTATTTATATGAGTAATATCTTTTATGGTCATGCACCCGATGTGAGGGGTTTATTCTTTTTGAATCTCGATAGTAATGATACACATGTTCATAACATTGATGCCAAAAGATGTAGAATTGATAATGATAATACCACTTTCTTGTGGCACTGCCGTTTAGGTCATATTGGCGTAAAACGCATGAGGAAGCTCCATGCTGATGGACTTTTGGAGTCACTTGATTTTGAATCACTTGACACATGTGAGCCATGCCTCATGGGCAAGATGACTAAAACGCCGTTCTCTGGAACAATGGAACGTGCAAGTCACTTATTGGAAATCATACATACTGATGTGTGCGGTCCGATGAGTATTGAGGCACGCGGTGGTTATCGTTACTTTCTCACCTTCACTGATGACTTAAGTAGATATGGGTATATTTACTTAATGAAACACAAGTCTGAAACATTTGAAAAGTTCAAACAATTTCAGTGTGAAGTTGAGAATCATCATAACAAGAAGATTAATTCCTACGATCTGATCGAGGAGGAGAATATCTGAGTTATGAGTTTGGCAGTCACTTAAGACAATGTGGAATTGTTTCACAACTAACACCGCCTGGAACACCACAGCGTAATGGTGTGTCTGAACGTCGTAATCGAACCTTATTGGATATGGTGCGATCTATGATGTCTCTTGCCGATTTGCCACTATCGTTTTGGGGTTATGCATTAGAGACAGCTACATTCACTTTAAATAGGGCACCATCGAAATCCGTTGAGACGACGCCATATGAACTTTGGTTTGGCAAGAAGCCAAAGCTGTCGTTTCTTAAAGTTTGGGGATGTGATGGTTATGTCAAAAAGCCTCAGCCTGAAAAGCTGGAATCCAAAGCGGAGAAATGCGTCTTCATAGGATACCCAAAAGAGACAGTTGGGTATACCTTCTACCTCAGATCCGAAGGCAAAGTGTTTGTCGCTAAAAACGGAACATTTCTTGAGAAAGAGTTTCTCTCGAAAGAATTGAGTGGGAGGAAGATAGAACTTGATGAGGTTGTTGAACCTTTACTTCAACCTGAAAGTAGCGCAGCGTAGAAAGATGTTTCTGTAGAGCCTACATCAGCTGAAGAGGAAGTTAATGATGATGATCATGAAGCTTTGGATCAAGTTGCTATCGAACCTCGTAGGTCAACAAGGACGCGTACTGCTCCTGAGTGGTACGGCAACCTTGTCTTAGAGGTCATGTTGTTGTACAACGATGAACCTACGAGCTATGGAGAAGCGATGATGGGCCTGGATTCCTAGAAATGGTTAGAGGCCATGAAATCCGAGATGGGATCCATGTATGAAAACAAAGTATGGACTTTGGAAGTATTACCTGAAGGGCGTAAGGCCATTCAGAACAAATGGATCTTTAAGAGGAAGACGGACGCAGACGGTAATGTCACCGTCTATAAAGCTCGACTTGTGGCAAAGGGTTTTTCACAAGTTCAAGGAGTTGACTACGATGAGACCTTCTCACCCGGAGCGATGCTTAAGTCCGTCAGAATCATGTTAGCAATAGCTGCCTTTTTCAATTATGAAATTTGGCAGATGGATGTCAAAACAGCGTTCCTTAACGGTTTCCTTAAGGAAGAGTTGTATATGATGCAACCAGAAGGTTTTGTCGATCCAGAGAATGCTGACAAAGTTTGCAAACTCCAGCGATCCATTTATGGACTGGTGCAAGCATCTCGGAGTTGGAATCTGCGCTTTGATGAGGTGATCAAAGCGTTGGAGTTTATACAAGTTTACGGAGAAGCTTGTATTTACAAGAAAGTGAGTGGGAGCTCTATAGCGTTTCTAATATTATATGTGGATGACATATTGCTGATTGGAAACAATATAGAAATGTTGGAAGGCGTGAAGGAATATTTGAACAAGAGTTTTTCAATGAAGGACCTAGGAGAAGCTGCTTTCATATTAGGCATCAAGATCTATAGAGATAGATCGAGACGCTTAATAGGACTTTCACAAAGCACATACCTTGACAAAGTTTTTAAGAAGTTCAAAATGGATCAGTCCAAGAAGGGGTTCTTGCCTGTATTGCAAGGTGTGAAGTTGAGTAAGACTCAATGCCTAGTGACTGCAGAAGATAGAGAAAAGATGAGTGTCATCCCCTATGCTTCAGCCATAGGCTCTATCATGTATGCAATGCTGTGCACAAGACCCGATGTCAGCCTTGCCATAAGTATGGTCAGAAGGTTTCAAAGTGATCCAGGAATGGAACACTGGACGGCGGTCAAGAATATCCTGAAGTACCTGAAAAGGACTAAGGACATGTTTCTCGTTTATGGAGGTGATCAAGAGCTCGTCGTAAAAGGTTACGTCGATGCAAGCTTTGACACTGATTCGGATGACTCTAAGTCGCAAACCGGATACGTATTTATTCTTAATGGGGGTGCGGTTAGCTGGTGCAGTTCCAAGCAAAGCGTGGTAGCTGATTCTACATGCGAAGCGGAGTACATCGCTACCTCGGAGGCGGTGAAGGAAGGTGTCTGGATGAAGGAGTTCATGACAGATCTTGGAGTAGTGCCTAGTGCGCTTAACCCAATGACTCTGTTTTGTAATAATACTGGTGCCATTGCTCTAGCCAAGGAACCAAGATTTCACAAGAGGACCAGACACATAAAGCGACGTTTCAATTCCATCTGCGATTACATCAAGGAGGACGACATAAATATTTGCAAAGTACACACGGATCTGAATGTTGCAGATCCGATGACTAAACCTCTTCCAAGGGCTAAACATGAACAACACCAGAACTGCATGGGTGTTCGATTCATTACAATGTAAATCACATAGTGATGTGAACTAGATTATTGACTCTAGTGCAAGTGGGAGACTGTTGGAAATATGCCCTAGAGGCAATAATAAATTGGTTATTATTATATTTCCTTGTTCATGATAATCGTTTATTATCCATGCTATAATTGTATTGATTGGAAACTCAAATACATGTGTGGGTACATAGACAACACTGTGTCCCTAGTAAGCCTCCAGTTGACTAGCTCGTTGATCAAAGATGGTTAAGGTTTCCTAGCCATTGACATGAGATGTCATTTGATAACGGGATCACATCATTAGGAGAATGATGTGATGGACAAGACCCAAACTATAAACGTAGCATATGATCGTGTCAGTTTATTGCTATTGTTTTCTGCATGTCAAGTATCTGTTCCTATGACCATGAGATCATGCAACTCCCTGACATCGGAGGAGTACCTTGTGTGTATCAAACGTCGCAACGTAACTGGGTGACTATAAAGGTGCTCTACAGGTATCTCTGAGGGTGTCTGTTGAGTTGGCATGGATCAAGACTGGGATTTGTTACTCCGTATGACGGAGAGGTATCTCAGGGCCCACTCAGTAATACAACATCACAATGAGCCTTGCAAGCAATGTGACTAAAGTGTTAGCCACGAGATCTTGTATTACGGAACGAGTAAAGAGACTTGCCGATAACGAGATTGAACTAGGTATAGAGATACCGACGATCGAATCTCGGGCAAGTAACATACCGAAGAACAAAGGGAACAGCATACGGGATTAACTGAATCCTTGACATAGAGGTTAGACCGATAAAGATCTTCGTAGAATATGTAGGAGCCAATATGGGCATCCAGGTCCCGCTATTGGTTATTGATCGTAGAGGTGTCTCGGTCATGTCTACATAGTTCTCGAACCCGCAGGGTCTACACACTTAACGTTTGGTGACGATTAGTATAGTTGAGTTATTGTGTTGGTGACCGAAGGTTGTTCGGAGTCCCGGATAAGATCCAGGACATGACGAGGGTCTCCGGAAGAGTCCGGAGGTAAATATTAATATATGTGATAATAGTGTTTTGATCTCCGGAAAGGTTCCGGAATTCACCGGAAGGGGTTCCGGGTGTTTACCGAAGTGTTCGGGTGCAGCAACACTTTATATGAGCCAAAGGGGTAAAGCCCATGAGGTATTGGAAAGTGCAAAAGGAAGTTTTGCTACTGCCTTAAGCGGTACTACCGCTGGTAAAGGCAGTACTACCGCGTAAGCGGTACTACCGCTTGTTGGAAGCGGTACTACCGCCCAAGCGGTACTACCGCTTGTGTGAAGCGGTACTACCGCTTGTGCGCGGTACTGCAGGGATCCGAGTTGGACTCTTTCCCTGTGGGCCAAACCGACCTTGTGCGGGCAAAACCGACCTGGAGGAGGCTTTCACTCCAAGTTTAGACCCCAAGGCTCAACATATAAATAGAGGGGCAGGGCTAGCACACGGGACACATTAAGATTTCCCAAGCCGTGTGTCGGCAACCCTAACCCTCTAGTTCTCCCGTCATAATCTCCGTAGTGCTTGGCGAAGCCCTGCAGAGATTGTTCCTCACCACCATCACCACGCCGTCGTGCTGTCGGAACTCATCTACTACTTCATCATCGCTCGCTGGATCGAGGAGGTGAAGGCGTCATCAAGCCGTACGTGTGTTGAACGCGGAGGTGCCGTCCGTTCGGCACTAGTTCGTGATCGGATCGAGGGACGACTTGCGATTTGGATCGCGGAGACGTTCGACTACATCAACCGCGTTTCTTAACGCTTCCGCTTAGCGATCTACAAGGGTATGTAGATTCACTCTCCCTCTCGTAGATGCTCATCACCATGGATAGATCTTGTGTGTGCGTAGGAAAAATTTTGTTTCCCATGCAATGTTCCCCAACATACACATGGCATGATCATTGGGCAAAGATTTGGATCAAGGAGATGAGTTTTGAGAGTAGAAGGAATTTTATGATTTAGGAGCAACTCAATCAAGAAATCAAATAGCAATGAAGTCAAGGATCTCAACACACAAAAAGTATTTGTTGGTCCTAATTTTTACGCTTTATTAACTTAGTCATGAGAGGAAAAACACAGGGTGTGACATACGCCTATACCCCTTACACATTAGACGCCGACATCATCGCCAAGATGGAGTCCCTGGCGGAGTTGTTGCAGAGAGGGATGATGCTTGCCGGCAGCTTGAAGTTGCCATCGACTCGGAAGAGCTGGTGGCAGAGACAAGTGTGCTGCATCATCGTCAGGTTGGAGCCCAACCCGGTGTGCAGCCGCATGACGTCTACCGCATTGTTGAACTCCCAACCGAAGCCCTGCCGTTTTTGCAAGGGGGCGATGCGGCGACGAAGGAAGTCTGGGCCCACCATCTCAATGGTTAGGCTGGCATCTTTTAGGCGGACGATCCAGTTAATGGAGATTGTGAGCTTCTTGTCGTTTGTGTCAAGGTAGCTCCAATCCATGCCGCGGACCAGCATCTTCTCTCGGGGCCTGCAGAAGTCTGGGAACTCTTCTCCTTGATCTAGCACAACTCCGCGCGCCACTTATTCCACTTCAAGTGCAAGTTGTCTGCGGGGTACACCTCCTTGTGGCCGGGCCTAGGGATCAAGGTGACGCTTTCGGATAGCGCATCTCCTTCTATGTGCGGGAAGAAGTGTCGAAACAAGGCGATGTTGGGTACGACACCGACGAAGTTTTCCCACATGTGGGCGAAAACTGAGAGAGTGGTGACGACGTTCGGAGTAAAATCCAGAAGCTTGAATCCGTACGTCAGCATCAGTTCGGCGAAGAAAGAAGAAAAGGGAGGGACCAACCCCCAGTATAAATACGCCACGAAGACAACACGAACGACGCGAAGACGATGCAAGATCTCCGCATCGCCACGATGGCCTCCTTCCTTGCCTCCGCCTTGGGGTCTACAGGTTTTTTGGCCTTCTTCTCCACGGCCACAGCGGTGGCCTGTTTGGCCTTCTTGGGTGCCATGGCAGGCTTGTGGGAGTTGGATGACGAAGGCCTCCTGAAATGGCTGGGCGGCGGTGTGCTCTACTCTGTGCAAGGTTGAAGACAACAGCGGCGGCGAGATGGGGAACGACAATGCTAGATGAGCAACGCCCCTACGAGCACCTTTTTACAAGGAAGGCGCAGAGGCCGGCTCTCTCCGCCTGACGTGTCTGTGCCTTTTTAGGCGCACGACTCAGGTCTAGTTTCGCTCCACCTCTCCCATGTCTTGTAAATAATGCGCGTCGTTGGTGGGCTGTAAAAACCATCATTGCCCGCAGTTACTCCTTGTCACATGTGTCTGTGCACTGTTTTGGGCCTAGCCCAACATCGCTGCGGACGCAAGTGTGGCCCAGGCCCTGGGTATCCTATCAGTGTACTAAAGAACGGGTCCTTTAACACCCTGACTTATGCACATACAACACCTTCCAACCGCAAGACTTGGCGGGGGATAACTGTGCTCAAGGCACAGTCAACAGAAATCCAAGCTGTCGGCAAGCCATCTTGCCGGCCAGGAAGACCCGGCAAGCTCCATGTCGGCAGGATCCCACTACTTAGCCACCGCTCCACCTCATCGGCCAAATAGTCACTTGTAAAGGAGGTGTCAAGCGGGCAGGTAGTTAGGTGGAGCATGTCGGGGAACGTGTCTGTTTCGGCCAAGTAATCAACCTTTATTGACACCCGTCCTGATGGCATGGCGAAGGAATAAGAGGTAGATGGGCGAACGACACAGAAGGAGAGGCTATTCTTGCTGGAAGACGACGCCGACATGACACCTCATGACACATTTAATGCGTTTGTCCTAAGTCATCAGGGTTAAGTATTTGGCACTATAGCCACTACCTGTATAGTATATTGACCATTTAACCAATGTGGTAACCCCTTAATCTATAAAAGGAGGTCCGTGGCGACTTTTACAAGGGTTGACCCCCTGCCCATTTTCACGTAGTATCTACGCTCCCGAGCACTCTTGCCGGTAAGCCGCACTCCTTGTAACTAGGGCAAACAAATACTTAATCCACCAAAACCAGGAGTTGGGTTTTACACCTCACGGTGGCCCGAACCTGGGTCAATCCGTTGTGTTGATTGTTGCTTCCGCTCTTTGTGCACGTCGATCCCCTTAGTAGAACCGCAAAGGGGCCCCGCCGGTCCCATAGATTGCCATACTTGGACATCTTTGACACGCCAGGTAGGGGCCAGCGGCTCCGGGTTTGCTGCACCTGATGACGAAGAACGCGACAGGAACGAGGAGGATGACGAGGACGAGGCAGCGGCAACAGACTTGCCGAAGGATCCTGCCGGGAGGGGAAAAGGAAGTCGTCAAGGAGGAGGAGGTTGAGGAGCCCCCAACTCCTGTCGCCCCGAAGAAGAGGTCGCGCGTCATCCAAAATTCAACAACCAAAGTCGTAGTCCATCCGTAATCAATGGTCGACGAGGAAACTGAGGAGGATCCTTCCGCCGACGTCACCCACTCATGGAGGTCTCGACTGCAACCCCCGCCACGGCAGTCGTGACGCGTTCCTCCAAAGTGCCCGACCGCTCCAGCACTGAGGCGGCAGGGTCCTCGCATACCGCCGCACCTCCAGCAGGCATGCGTGTCCGGACCCCAGCGGGGAAGTACTGTCCAATACCACTGACGGATGCGATGCGGCGATGAAGGAAGTCCGAGCCCACCATCTCAATGGTATGGCCCACAGCTTTTATGCGAATGATCCGGTTAGTGGAGATTGTTAGCTTCTTGTAATTTGCATCAAGTTAGCTCCAATCCTTGACGCGGACCGGCATCTTCTTCCGGGGCCTGCAGAAGTCCGAAACTCATTCTCCTTCATCCAGCACAACTCCCCGCGCCACCCATTCCACTTCAAGTGCAAGTTGCCGAGGGGTACACCTCATTGTGGCTGGTCCTAGGGATCCAGGTGATGCTACCGGAGAGGGCATCTCCTTCTATGCGCACGTACAAGAAGTGCCGGAACAGGGCGACGTTGGGCCCCACGCCAACGAAGTTTTCGCACAGGTGGGAGAAAACCGACAGAGTTGTGATGGCATTCGGAGTAAAATCCAAAAGCTTCAAGCCATACATCAGCATTAGCTCGGTGAAGAAAGCAAAAAAGGGAGGGACCAACTCATAGTAGAAATACGCCATGAAAAACGAATATTTCTCTAGGACGGGCTCGGTGTCGCCGGGAGCACGACCGGCGCCGGGTGCGCCTTGGTGGTCTTCCTGTACATGTAAGCGTACCACATGATGATGTCGTTACCAGATAACACAGATGGCGTGAAGACAACACAAGATCTCCGCGCCACCGTGATGTCCTCCTTCCTCGCCTCCATCTCGTGGTGACGTGGCTTGAGACTGAATCGGTATTTCCCTAAAGAGGAAGGGATGATGCAGCACAGTGACGGTAAGTATTTCCCTCAGTTATGAAACCAAGGTTATCGAACTAGTAGGAGGATCACCGCCACCCAATAAGCAGCACATGCACACAAATAACAAATACTTGCAACCCGACGCGAAAGAGAAGTTGTCAATCTCTCTACGGTAATGAGACAGATTAGGTAGTGATAGATAGGAGAGATAGATCTCTCAAGAACACAAAATAAAAAGAGTAAATATGCAGCAATATATTTTTGGGTTTTTGGTTTTGTAGATCTGAAAACAAAGATTGCAAAAACATAGATCGGAAGCAATATGATGGAAAAGTAGACCCGGGGGCCGTAGGGTTCACTAGTGGCTTCTCTCATGAGTATAGCGCACGGTGGGTGAACAAATTACTGTTGGGCAATTGATAGAAAATAGAATAGTCATGACGATATCCATGGCGATGATCATTATATAGGCATCACGTCCAAGATAGATAGACCGACTCCTGTCTGCATCTACCTCTATTACTCAACACATCCACCGCTATCCAGCATGCATCAAGTGTATTAAGTTCATGGAAAAACGGAGTAATGCAATAAGAACGATGACATGATGTAGACAAGATCTATTCATGTAGGAATAGACCCCATATTTTTATCCTTAATAGAAACGATACATGCGTGTCTTGCTGCCCCTTCTGTAACTAGGAAAGAACACCGCAAGATCGAACCCATCACAAAGCACCTCTTCCCATGGCAAGAAAAATCGATCTTGTCGGCCTAACTAAACCAAAGATTCGAAGAAGAAATACGAGGCTATAAGTAATCATGCATATAAGAGATCAAATAAGACTCAAATAATATTCATGGATAGAAACTGATCATGAACTCAAAATTCATTGGCTACCAACAAACACACCGCAAAAGTTTACATCAAATAGATCTCCATGAGACCATTGTATTGAGAATCATAAGAGAGAGAGAAGAAGTCATCTAGCTACTGCCTACGGACCCGTACGTCTATGGTGGACTACTCACGCATCATCGGAGAGGCACCTATGAGGAAGATGAACCCCTCTGTGATGGTGTTTAGATTGGATCTCTCGGTTCTGGAACTTGCGGCGGCTGGAATTGTGTTTTTGGAATATTTGGGAATTTATAGGCATCAGAGGCGGTGCGGAAGGGGGCCGAGGAGGGCACAACCCATTAGGGCGCCAGGGCCCCCCTAGCGCGCCCTAGTGGGTTGTGCTCTCCACAGCCCACCTCTCCGGCAGTTGTTTGGCCCACTGGGTGTCTTCTGGTCCAGAAAAAATCTCCAAAAAGTTTCGTCACGATTGGACTCCGTTTGGTATTGATTTTCTGCGAAGTAAAAAAACAAGCAAAAACAACAACTGGCACTTTGGCACTATGTCAATAGGTTAGTCCCAAAAAATGATATAAAGTTGTTATAAAATGATTGTAAAACATCCAAGAATGATAATATAGCAGCATGGAACTAGCAAAAATTATAGATACGTTGGAGACGTATCACGTGGTCAACGGGCTTCTTGGCCTTCTTCTCCATGGCCATAGCGGCAACCTGCTTGGCCTTCTTGGGCACCATGGCGGGCTTGGGGGAGTTGTATGGCGAAGGCATAGGGAAATGGCGGGGCAGCTGTGTGCTTTTCTCTGCGCAAGGTTGAAGACAACATCGACGACGAGATGGGGAACGACATTGGTAGATGAGCAACACCCCTGCGAGCGCCTTTTTATAAGGAAAGCGCAGAGGCCAGCTTTCTCCGCGTGACGTGTCCGCACCTTTTTAGGCGCATGACCTGTCAGACCCTGTGTTTTGTATCAAAGCATTGTGTTAATAAAGCATAAAATTTTGGACCAACAAAAACTTTTGTGCTTGTGATGCTTGATTGACTTGTCATTTGCATGCTTGCTTGTGTGTGCCCCTAATTCAAAATAATCCTCATACTCTCAAAACTCTTTTCCTTGATCCAAGATTTTGCCCAATGATTATGCCATGTGTAGAGGACATAAAAACATTTTTATACAAATTTATTTTGATCAAAAATCATTTATTAAATTTAGCTTTTCGAAAACCCCTAAGTTGAGACCTGAACTACAAGTCCTTAAATTAGGGTATTTAAATTCTTTCAAAAATAATATTTGAAACCTATTATATATAAGACTTCCCAAAACCACAAAATATTATTTTTAAAGTTTATTTTCATATTTTATTTAAAGGCTTTTTCTTAATGCCAGAAATGGTCTTTTATAGGGAAAAATTATTTTAATGTTTCGAAAATATTTGAGCAAATTTAGGGAAACTCAGTGGACATATATTTTACATATATATGAGTTTCAACACATGTTCATATTCAAAATATTGGACAAAACCCTTTCTGGATATTTCAAGGATTTGATATATTTCTATAAGAAATATTGTCAAATAAATCCAGGAAAATTCTAGCAAATCACATATGCCTCATATGTTGATCTTGCTAAGCTTCATCTTAATCCAAATTGTTTTGTTTCACAAAAGTACACCAAAACCCTCTCTGTCCAGATCCAACTTTGAACAACTTTGTATTGCCAACTGTTACCAATTGAGCTCAAAATTTGTGGACATGTTCAAATCCCCTAATGTTGCATCTGCACCAAGTGGTGCATCAAGGAGAACAAGTAGCTAGCTAGATCTATTCAAACCTGTTTCTGCCCATTTTTGGGTTTTGCAAAAGTTACTTTGGCTACTTTTTCCAAATGACCCGCAAATTGGTGGTCTAGCCCAAAACAGTCTAAAGATGGTTCCTGTTACTTTCACAATCAATGGATTCTTCTAAGCGCCCCAAACCCAGCACACAACACCTTCTATCAATTATTGGTGCTCAACAATTGAGAGAGCAGAAGTGCTCTCTTCGAGGTGATATTTTTACCACAGCTCCACGAGGTCTCTCCCCACCTCCAGTAAGTTTTCCAACATGCTCCTTCATGATTGAGGGGGTGAAAACCCCACTTGAGCCCCCTGGACAGCCACATTTCCCCTCTCTCTCAACTCTCCCTCCCTCCTAGCCGGCAACCAGAGCATACAAAGCCTCCACCCACTTTGTTTAGTCCCCCTGCAGCTTTTTGGCACAAGTGGACGTGCCAGAGCGCATGCAGAGACGCCCATGCTAGCCAAACGAGTGCTCTGGAGCGCGCGGACGCGCACCAAAGAATTGACTCCGCGCCCCCGATCACCTCGGGCCTTCCCCTCACGCGAGTCGATGCCCCTCGGCATCCGCGACACGCCACCTTGTCAGGATCCCCCCCTCTCGCCCCCTGCACGTGCCCGAGCATCGCCCGGCTCAGCCAATGGCCAGCCTCACAAGCGCGATGCCTAGAGCCTCTCCCTCTCTCTTTCTTCCCTCCCACGGTCCGAGACTGCGTCCAGGAGCTCCCCAGACACGAGACAACGAACCCCCGTGCACTCTGGAGACAGCCACGACCTTGCCGGCTCTCGGTCCATGGTGCATCGGCGCACCCCTATAAAGAGCCATTGTCGGACCTCTTTCTCCCCTCCCGACCCTCTCTTTCCTGCCCAATTGTGCACCCGAACACCCCACACACTGCCCCTGGAGACCCAGAGTTCGGGATGAACCGGAGCTACACCACCTCGGGCCTCCTGTGATATCGAGGTACAAGCCTCCTACGACACTCCTTTATCCTCCCTCGGATCGCCCTCATCCATATAATCATTTCCCCTCCATATTCTGTGCTTTTTGCATCCAAAATCGTCGACTTCGAGCTCGCCCGAAGCTCCTCCGCCATGGCTTCCTCGCCGCCGGCGAACCAAGGCACTCCGGTGACTCCTGCCACCACCACCCAAATGGCGGCTTGATGCTGAGTCTATTCCCACCATCAGCTTCCCCTGTCGTGCCTTCGATCACCGCCGATGAGCATGGCTACCCCTCTGTCCAGAGGTTGGGGATGACAGGTGGGGCCCGACTATCATCCAACCCTCTCTCTCTCCCGTCCTCACTCTCACTGGTCGTAGGGGCCCGCCTGTCGGGTTCAAACCTAGCCGGAGCATGTGCAACGCTCCGCGGCGGCTGGCTCTCCTCTGGACCGGCCCAACTATAGCCGATCTAGCCCGGTTGCCCTGCCGTCTATTTTTTCTTTTTCTATTATCAATAGATTTTTAAAAATTCCGCAGGTCAAAATATTTGTCCAAATCCAGTGATTCAAATTCCTAAAAACTTGTAATAATCCCACCTATTTAATGGTACAACTCTCACTCCATTTGGACAACTTTTTCTTCACTGTCCAAATTTGAATCCATTTTAGGCATTTAAATCCACTTTTTAAAATCCATATTCTTGTTTCTGTCACTCCGACTCCAAAACTAGCACATATGGTATATTTAGTTTTTAATCTAGCATTTAACAAAACTATGTCGACATTTTTTTGAGTGCTTTATTTTTTCTGTCTGGGCAATGGTCTTATTTGTGCCCGTTATTTTGCGACTTTAGATTGCCTGGTTGACAAAGGAGTTGGACCAGAAGCTTTAGAAGACTTCAAAGACTTTGCTGAGCAAGGCAAGTGGCCCTTTGACCATGTCGATGAAACTATTTCTGCATGGCATTATATCACTTTTATTTGTAGCCTTAAAGGCATGATGATGTTGTGACAACCTTGCTAGGTTTGTCTCCAATGCATTTCTTGTTGATACTTGCATTGTGCATGATTCTATTTTCCGTTTAGAGTTATGTAGGTGGGAAGTAAATAGGATGCTAAGTAGTTACTATGCAAGTGGTACGGGGATATGCATCGAGATGGAAATAATATGTTTTAACGAAGACTTTTGGAAAACCCCATCGGGTGCCACTAATGCCCGAGGGAGAAGTTGAGCTAGGTGACCACTTGATAAAGAAGTGGTGCATCGAGGCAAGTTGAGTGTGCCTTTTCGAAAACGGATTAGATTTAAGATTTGTTGACCGTCCCAACCGTGGGATCAATAGAAGAGGCATCTAGAGGGGGGCGGTGAATAGACTACTTGACAAAATTAAAATCTAACCTTTTCCCAAATTAATTGTTTGGCAAATTTTAGCAATTCTATTAAGTCTAGTGCAACTTACACATGCTAGTCAACAAGTATGGCAGCGGAAAGTAAAGACAAGCATATGTAAGAGAGTAGAGATAGGAAGATCAAACGCAATAGATGACACGAAGATTTTTCCCGTGGTTCCTATAGGTGGTGCTATCGTACGTCCACGTTTATGGAGACTTCAACCCACGGAGGGTAACGGCCGCGAGAGTCAATGAAGGGCTCCACCCATGAGGGGGCCACGAAGTAGCAACCTTGTCTATTCCATGATGGCCTACGTCCACGGAAGACTAGCCTTACTCGGGGTAGATCTTCACAAAGTAGGCGATCTCCTTGCCCTTACAAACTTCTTGGTTCAACTCCACAACACGAAGAAGGAGGCTCCCAAGCGACACCTAACCAATCTAGGAGGCACCACCCTCCAAAAGGTAATAGTAGTAAGAGGTGGTGGAGGGGTATATATAGGCATCCCCAAAAATCCAACCGTTACAACATTATTGCACAACTCGGTGAAACCGTAGTGAAAACTCGGTTGCACCGACTAGTACAAAATGTGGCAACTTTGGCCTTTTCAGTGAGACCGATATATGAATCCCGGTGGTATCGATTCCTAAAATCAGCTAACCAGAGAGTTAGTCCAAAAAAACTCGATTGGACCGATTCTCAAAATTCGGTGGTACCGATTCCTTAAAATGGCTAACCAGAGAGTTGGTCCAAAACTCGGTTGGTCCGATCCACAAAACTTGGTGGTACCGAGATGCTAGGGTTTGGCAGGGGAATCTGTCTAAGTGAAACTCGGTAGGGCCGAATGGAAATCATTGGTGGCATCGAATTTGAACTTTAGGTTTTGGACAGAGTATTTAATGGGAGAATGGATGAGTATTTTTGGTGGCTAATCTCTAAGCGCTTGAGCAACTAGATCATCATAATTCCTCATCCCCTTTTAATAGTATTGTCTTTCCTATGGACTCAAAAGTGGTTTCTCATAAAATATGAAATGTAGAGTCTTCAAGGTTGAATCTTGGCCTATCCTATTCCTTCCCTTCTTCTTCTTGGGAATTCTCCTCACAATCCTTAGCCAATCCTCTCTGTGGACTTCATCTGAAATAAGCTAGGTAAAACTATTAGTCCAAGAGACAATGTACGTTGCCATGAATTATCAAAACCACCAAGGGAGCATTTGTGCTTTCAATCCCCCCTTTTTTGTAATTGATGACAACATATAATCAAAGCTTCAAATTAAGATATGCAAGGATATAATGGAGACTTTGAGAGACACATGACTAAGATAAGCTCCCCGTGTGCAATCCTTTTAAGGGATAGTTGCTTTGGAATGCATGGACACACACATAGTAGAAGGGATATGAAGAGTCATGTGTATCTTGGCTATATGCATCAAATATATGTGAATGAGGTGTCTCCATGTTAAAGACTTCACTCTTGCAAACAATATGTGCAAGAAGCAAGAGATCATCTTGACCAAGGATATGATGCATATACTTACCTTGAAGTTCTTGAGCATTCTAGTGGTTGAAACACACTTGAGAAAACAATGTTAGGAAACACAATAGTATTCTACAAATCCAAATGCAATAGAACTCAACAATACCAAGATGTGGAAGACATATGAAAAGTAGCATTTGACGATTGATATGTCTCCCCCAATAGAATATGTAGAACTTTCTCCCCTAAGTATCGATTTGTGGTACTTCCTCTCCCCCTAAATCTTAGCATGTAGATATTGGGAGTAGGTAGGGTGAGACAAGTCTAACATAAATTTGGTCTGTTCTCTCCCCCTTTGGATAAGGATAAGCTTAGATATTCTCCCCCTATATATATTCTCCCCCTATTTATATTCTGCCCCTTGATATTCTCCCCCAATATACAAGCATAAACTTTGATATTCTCCCCCTTTGGCATTAATTTCCAAAAACAGTTAGAGGTTAAGGGATCTTTGAGAGTAATGGCCATAGAAAGTAGGGATCCTTGAGAGTAAGGGTCATTGAGAGCAATTGAGACTAAGTGATCCTTGAGTACTTTTTCTTCCCCTTTTATTATTTGGAAAACTTTTTAAGATTTCTCCCCCTTTGACATAGGGATCCTTGAAGAGATTGAGATTTTGCTAATTTTGACAAAGAAAACAGAAGAAAGCAAAATCGGTGACTCCGAGGCAAAATGAGTCGGTGGAACCGATATGTGGTTGTCTTGCCTATCTGGATGATCGGTGACACTAAGTTATCAGGATCGGAGGTTCCGAAATGCAAAACAGAAACTTGGCAAAGTTTGTCAAAAGAAATTTTTCAGAAAGTCTCAATAGAATAAAATGATTTGCAGTGAATTTTCAATGTGATTTGCAAGGATTTTTCAGAAAGTTTTGCAAGGAATATTCAACTAGATGGAAATTGAGTGGTTCCAAGAAAGCATGCAACTATAAGATGAACCAAACAAGATACTTCATCTAGATGATGGGCGGTGACTAGGTCACCTATATTAGAGTATATTGACTTAAGGAGCCAAGCAAGAATACTTGATCATAGGTCATACTCTATGTTAAGCTCAAAATGGGATTAGCATTTTTTGATTAAGCATTTAATGCTTTCATTTCACTTGAGTTGCTTTAGCTCATGACTTGGAGTAAAGCTTCTTCAAGGATATGATCACATACCTTTGAGTGATGTTGATGACGTAGCATGTAGGAGAACTTGTTGTGGATGCTCATTGTTGATGAAGATCATCTTGATTTGAGAGCTATCGTTGATCGTTTTGGTTCTCTTTTCACCTACATGGGTTAGTCATGCAAGGAAGAACAAGATATATCCAAATGACAAGAATGAAATTTGTTCATCAAGTGGTTGTCAAGGATATGGTTTGGATTGTCTTCTTCCTTCCATCATCAAAGAAGAGTTGTGGATACTTGGCCATGACAAGATTGCTTGTGATGTGAGTTGATGGCAATCTTGTGGAGTGTAGTTCTTCCAGGTACCTACGACAAGGTTAGATGCAATACAAGGGAGCATATATTTCCAAGGTATAAGATACTGTCATATCAAGTGTAACATGGAATAGTCATGTAAGCTCATGCCCTTGCATGCATCCGAGTGAGTCTAGATCAAGTTCGAAGCATCAATGATGTTCAACTCACTCCTGAAGTGAAAAAACACTTTCTCATCAAGTGGCTTGGTAAAGATATCGGCCAATTGCTTGTTTGTGCGAACATGTTTGAGATTAATGTCTCCTTTGGCAACATGATCACAAATGAAATGATGACGAACATGAATATGTTTAGTTCGAGAATGTTGCACGGGATTATGAGCAATCTTAATAGCACTCTCATTGTCACGCAACAATGGAACATGTCTCACATGGATTCCATAATGCTTAAGAGTTTGAGTCATCCATAGCAATTACACACAACATGATCCGGTGGAAATGTATTCTGCTTCGGCAGTGGATAGAGATACCGAGTTTTGTTTCTTGGATTACCAAGACACAAGAGATCTACCAAGAAATTGACATGTACCCGAGGTGGATTTTCTATCAACCTTATCTCCGACATAGTCCGAGTCGGAATAGCCAACAAAGTTAAAAGAAGATCCTTTGGGATACCAAATGCCAAAGTTTGGTGTATGTATCAAGTATCTCACAATTATTTTCATGGCCTTAAGATGACACTCTTTAGGAGCGGCTTGATATCGAGCGCACATGCACACACTAAGCATAATATCGGGACGAGAGGCACATAGATATAGCAATGAACCGATCACTGATCGATAAACCTTTTGATCACCGGTTTGTCCTCCATGGTGAGATCAACATGTACACTAGTAGGCATAGGAGTTTTCATACCTTTACACTCTTGCATGTTGAACTTCTTGATCAACTCCTTGGTATACTTGGTTCAAGAGATGAAAGTTCCTTCTCTTTTTTGCTTGATTTGCAAACTAAGGAATTTGTTTAGCTCACACATCATGAACATCTCATACTTCTTGGACATCAACCTTCCAAATTTCTCACTAAATTGTGGGTTAGTAGATCCAAAGATAATATCATCCACATAAATTTGGCACACAAATAATTCACCATTAACTCTCTTAGTGAATAAGGTTGCGGCAATTTTACCAATTTCAAAACATTTTTCGATAAGAAACTTTGTTAAGCATTTGTACCAAGCTCGTGGAGCTTGCTTAAGACCATAGAGAGCTTTTCAAAGCTTGTAAACATGGTTAGGTTTCTTAGGGTTTACAAAACCAGGGGCTTGTTTAACATAGACCTCTTCCTCAATCTCACCATTTAAAAATAGACTTTTAATATCGATTTGATAAAGAGTGATATCATGGTGATTAGTATAAGCAAGAAGTATACATATAGCTTCAAGTCTAGCAACGGGGGCATAGGTCTCACCGTAGTCCATACCTTCGACTTGGGTGTAGCCTTGAGCCACGAGACGTGCCTTTCTGCGTACGACTTGACCGTCTTCGTCTTGTTCGTTCCGAAACACCCACTTGGTTCCGTTGATGTTTTTCTCGTCATTGGGCTTCTCCACTAGTGTCCACACTTTGTTCCTCTCGAAGTTGTGTAGCTCCTCGTGCTTAACATTCAATCAATTCGTGTCCTGAAGAGCTTCTTCCACCTTCAAAGGCTCAATACTAGAGATAAATGAGTAGTGCTCACAAAAATTAGCCAATCGAGTTTTTGAGCAAGTGATTTTCCCGGTTTGAATCACTAAAGATTTTCTCTAAGGGATGATTCTTGTTTACTCTTGCTCGAACTCGAGGTAGCTTTTGCTTGTTGGACGGTGTAGCTTCCTCATCATCATCCTCTTCTTCATTGTTGTTGAAGGTGTCGTTGCCTTGAGGTGGTGGCGAAGGTGGTTGTGGTGGATCATCATGATGTACTTCTTCCTCCTCTTCACCTTGTCGTGTACCGCTTGTGCATGCCTCCATGTCGTGTTGAGATTCGCCTTGACGTGAAGTAGGAGCTTCCACTTGGGTCGATGAAGTACTTTCCTTCACCTCCATGGGACGAATCTTGCTGATGGACAAGTCATGGATGGCTTCCGAAGGTTCCTTATCTCCTACATCATTTGGCAATTATTAGACTTGCGAACCATTAGATTCATCAAACTTCACATCTACCGTCTCTTCAACTTTTCGAGTGAAGTTGTTGTACACATGGTAAGTTTGAGAGTTCGATCCGTAACCGAGTAGGAAACCTTCATGAGATTTAGGAGCAAATTTAGAACGACGATGCTTATCAAGAATGTAACACTTGGAGCCGAATACCCGAAAGTATCCAACTTGGGGCTTGTTATCGGTGAATAGCTCGTATGCCGTTTTACCGAGAAGCTTGTGACGGTAGAGTCGGTTCGTAGCATGATAAGCTGTTTCCACGGCTTCCGCCCAAAAGTGTCTTGGCATCTTGTATTCGTCGAGCATCGTTCTAGCCATCTCTATGAGAGTTCGGTTCTTCCTCTCAACAACTCCTTTTTTTGAGGCGTGTACGTAGTCGAGAACTCATGTGAAATCCTTTCTTCGTCAAGAAAGGAATCCACATTCATGTTCTTGAACTCCGATCCATTGTCGCTCCGAACTTTCTTGATCTTCACTTCAAACTGATTTTGCGCTTTGCGAGTGAAGTTCTTGAAGATCTTTTGCACCTGCGACTTATCATCAAGAATGAATACCCACGTAAATCTGGAAAAATCATCAACTATAACTGGACCAAAGGAATTTCCACCGAGGCTCTTGTAAGCATTGGGACCAAAAAGACATTTATGAAGCAACTCGAGTGGTCTCCTAGTAGTCATGATATTCTTTACGGGATGACTTCCACCTGCTTGCTTTCCAGCTTGACAAGCAGTACAAAGTCTATCATTGTCAAAGATAACATCTTTAACACCAAGTATATGATCACCTTTGATGAGCTTGTCTAGATTACGCATACCAACATGTCCTAGTCTTCTATGCCAAAGCCAACCTTTAGAAGATTTTGCAATACGACAAGTGCGAGGTTTGGATCTCTTAGTGAAATCAACAATGTATAGATCACCTCTACAGAAACTGGTAAAAACCATGCTATGATTGTCTTGACAAAACACTTGGCAATCTACTTTGGTAAATTGTAACGCCCAAGATGCGGTCCTATCCCTATTAAGGCACGAGGGCCTCGACGGGGATAGAAGCGCATCTAGTCGTTTCGCAAGTATAGTAAAACATTGCATACATGTAGGAAGAGATGAGTATATGAGTTGGCTTACACTCGCCACACGCTATCTTACAAGTTCACACAATTATTCATACATCATTCAGAAGACAGGGTCCGGCTACGGACGAAATCAAACGATAAAAGAAGCAATGATAAACTGTCTTGCTATCCCAGGATCACCACCATGAAGCTCCCTACTCATCCGGATACGTAACGTACGTTGTCGGTGTCAAAACCGGCGGATCTCGGGTAGGGGGTCCCAAGCTGTGAGACTAGGATCGATGGTAACAGGGGATGAAGGAGACGATGTTTACCCAGGTTCGGGCCCTCCTATGGAGGTAAAACCCTACGTCCTGCTTGATTATATTGATGATATAAAGGTTACAGAGTTGATCTACCTCGAGATCGACTAGCTAAAACCCTAGATGAGTTTCTGTGTCCTATGATCTAAAACCCTCCCGGTTTATATAGACACCGGGGGGTACTAGGGTTTACACATGGTGGGCCTCCTGCCGAGGATGGAGATGGCGATTTCCTTATCTTGACTTGGAGTGCACGACGCGCCTTCGGGGCTTCCTTCTGGAAAGTGGAGTCTTGATGTGTCCGACCCTTCTACAGAGAATGGCCCATCGAGCCGGCCTATTGAGAGATGAGCCGACAGCACGAGGACCCCTTAGTCCGGGACTCCCTCAGTAGCCCCCGAACTAGCCCCCAACGCCAAGGGTCTCAGCTCCAGCTGCTTCGCATGATCAGAGTCTTCGGCTTGCGGGGTGAGTTCTTCTTCCCTTTCCATGTTCGGCTGAGACTAGTTCGGCTTCCGATGACATGTATTTCCTCCGATCATATGATTGACCGAACACCATGAATTGCTTAGCCCCGAAGGCTAATCTGACACCCCCCTCTGACGAAGGGTCGTGGCCTACCATGACCACCGAACCAGTTACAAAAACTCGATTTGCGGTTCGGGGCCGTTTTTTCAGCGACACGGCTTATCAATGCGCTGATCGTGCTCCGTTTCACACGGGATATGATTAATCTCCACACGCGCATAACGGCACGCATGTCTTGGGAAGCGGATGGGTTTGCGGCGCGGTAAGCGAGGCTAATCGGTGACACGTCCGATAAAAAGGAAAAAACCCCAAGGCCTATTCATGCTTCCCATTCGCATCCTCCGCCTCCTCAATCTCTCCGAGCCCCGAGAGCCCAGATCCAGTTATTCCTCACCCTTTCCTCCGAGCTTAGTCATGGCGGGTTCTGGCTCCAACGGCAAGTGGGAGGCCTCCACGGTCACTGACCAGGATATCCGGGACCTGAAGCAGGCCGGCTACCTCCCCGCTAACATCTTCCACCGCGCCCCGGAGAAGAACCAGGTGATTCCCACCCCCAAGGCAGGCGGGAGGGTGGTGTTTGTCCCCCACTTTATCCGGGGACCGAGCTTTCCGCTCCACCCCTTTGTCAGGGGTCTCATGTTTTTCTACGGTCTGGACTTCCACGACCTTCCGCCGAATTCCTTCATGCACATATCGGCATTCATCATCGTCTGCGAAGACTTTCTGTGGGTCGAGCCACACTTCGGCCTGTGGCTCAAGGTCTTCAACGTCAAGCCGAAGACCGTGGCAAGCGAGCACGCGGACTGCGGAGGGGCGGTCATTAGCAAACTCCCCCGTGTCGAGTGGCCATCTGGCACCTTCATCGACACGATCAAAACCTGGCAGAAGGAGTGGTTCTACATCACCGAGCCAAGGGACGAGAGCTGGGCGGCCCCCGTCGAATTTAGATCTGGGCCCCCCACGAGATTGACCTCGTGGCTCAGGAAGGGCCTCGACTGGGGGTCAGATGCTGAAGTTAAGCTGCTGCAGAAGCGCATCACCTCGGTGATCGAGGCCAAGGTGGAGCTGGTCAACGTGGTCGAGGTCATGCTCCACCGCCGTATCCTCCCCTGCCAACGCCGGGCATACCCCATGTGGGCTTACCGTCCTGACGATGAGCCTACCGTGCGCCAATTCTTCCGCACCACCCCAGAGAAGCTGTGGAAGGCTTTGTTCAACCCTCAGAAGAGCTGGCCGGCCAAGGAAGAGGATACGGGCCTAAGCACCATCAATCCCCCGACCAAGGTATGGTACAACTTTAATCCGGTGACTTTGTTTCTTCGGCAAAAAGACTGAATGCCTTCTCCCTTACCTTAGCAGAAGTGGATGAACAAAGCCGCGAAGGTTAACTGCCCGGCTCCACAACCCGAAGACCCCAGGTCGGAGCTGTTGGCGGCGATGCTTGTGGTGGCGCCGTACTCGGCGCCCGAGAAGAAGGAGAAGAAGAAGAAGGCCAGAGGGGGCCTCCGCATCAAGGACCAGCCGGACGTCATGTCCGAGGAAACCCACGCCTCCTCCAGTCATGAGGAGGAGCAGGAAGACGGGAGGGAAGGAGTTCCCCCCCCCCGCAAGAAAGAGGACGGCGTTATCGGACGCCGCGGAGGATGCTGTCCCTCCTGCCCAGAAGAAGGCGTGACGGGCGAATATCGGATGGGGAGTCCCCACCCGCCGAGCTAGCGGAGAGCGGGACTGCATCGCACCCCACACCTCCGGGGGCCGCGAAGGATGCCGCGGAGGTGTCATCCAGCCAGGCTCCGGTGGAGCCGAACACGGGTGGCGGGGGCGACCATGCCATGGCCGAGGCTAACGCCATGGACGCCGAAGGCCAGGGAGAGGGAAACCCCCAGGCCGCTGAGGACCAGGGGGAGAATATCCCCCTGGCCGCCAAAGAGGAAGGGCGAAAGGATGCCCAGTCTCCTCCGAGGATGTCTCCGAAGCACGCTGTGCCTCCGGAGCTACCGACTCAGTCTCCGATCATAGATCGGAAGTTCGGTCGACAACAATGCCACCGACGACTGGGTGGCCGGTAATGGAGGAGGCGCTAGCCAGCGCCCCCATCTCCGAGGATCACCGCACTCTAATGGGTGCGGTTTTACAAGGAATTCAGTCCGTTGATAACGGACTAAAGGAGGCCCTCAAAGGTCTCTTGACGGGCTTCAAGGTGAGTCGAGTAATACCCTTTTCCCGAACAATGCTTAATTTTAAGTTTTGTGCTATCTTTATATATATACTAGCCCCCGAGCCCTGGATGGGTATGCAAAAACGCATCCGGGGGTCAAATATTTAGGAATGAACAATGATGCACAAGGCACCATTCGGTCCTACAATGTTCGGCAAATTCCTTTAAAGGAACCAAACAGGGAGTCATATCCTTTATAATTCGGGGGTTTGAACGCACATAACTGGATGCATATTTTTGTTTTGGGCAGGCTTCGTCATCGGCGGCGGCCGATAATGCTGCTGAGCTGACCGAGCTGAATCGGAAGCTCAAAATCTCCGAAGAGGAGCTTGATAGCCTGAACAAGAGGTTCGACGAGGCACAAGGTAAGCCGAATTCTAATATCCGAGCTGTATATTGATAATGATCCGCACTGGTGACCCAGTGTGATTTGTTTATGATTGCTTCCACAGGTTCAGCTGCGGAGGTTGAGAAACTTAAGGCCGAGCTTCAGAAAATGAAGCAAAAGGCCGAGGAGGAGAAGACGGCCGCCGAACAAGCGGCAGCCGCGCTTGCCACTTTGAAGGCTGCAGGCGCCAAGCATGAGGCCCAAGTGGAGGAGGTGCAGCAAGAGCTCAAGGATTCCGGCACTAAGTGCGAGGCCCTTGAGCAGAAAGGCAAGGAACAAGCCGCCGAGCTAGCCGCGCTGAAATCCGAGCTCCAGAAGGAGTGAGTGGACAGGCGGTCCTTCGAAGAGGAGGTTCGCCAAGTCACGGCTGTCATCGATGGTAAGCCATATTCGCTGCGATGCACCTTTGGTGGTAGCAAATTTGCTTTGCTCACCCAGGTATGGCGTTCGTTAGGCGTTCGTGAGGATGTCTAGAGGAGTGCGGTAGAAGCAAACAAGCTTTATGCTTCGCGGGTGGAGGATGACGAGGCCCGGCTATTCTGGGCGCAATTTGAGTCCCCCGAGCGTTCTCCCCTCCTCGTTGACCACATGAAGCAACTGATGGAGATGCACACAATGGCGGAGCCGGCCATGAAGGACCTCTACATCCGTCTGTGGCCCGATGAGCCGCTGCCGAGCAGTTATTTCGTCCTGGTGCAGAAGCTACGTGATGCTGCACCTCGGGTTGACGTGCTGAAGCGCTCTACGTGCATCGAGGGCACGCGGATGGCCATTTGCAAGGACCATGGTGCACTGGCCAAAGCTCCAGCCGCTCAAGATGGCAACCGCGCCTCCGCCACCTGACAAGAGTCATAGGTGCCCCGAGCTGTACTTCCCCCATGTAATGTAGGGTGCTCAGGCCATAGAGGCCCAGTGCTCCAAGGATGTTTTGTATGAATGAGCGCGATGTAATATGTCCGAAGACTTTGACGCTTTATAATTAATGTTGCATGGTTTATCATGTCTTATAAGTAGTTTATATTTATTTAGACTCCTATGTGGCCAGTTTATCTAAAAGAAGCGAGTCGTCGGCTTCAGCCCCCATGTAGATACTACGCGGGGTGTCCCTGTATCCGCACTTCTACCCTTAGCCAAAGTATCGGTGCCCGAAGGCGGTAGTGCGAGCGGGACAAGGCAATCGGACTATGGTGCTCTATCGCTTTCACTTAGCCGTGGGAGTGTAGAAAAAATGAGGGGGGGCTGATAGCCAGCCCCCAGTGTGATGTTCGGGGCCGAAGCCGGCATCACATGGTTTGTACTAGAACAAAACCCATCGTATAACACGGAATAACCGCTATCGGTTTTTTAGTATAACACTTATGCTCGGATTCGCAGACCGGTTCTCGCTTACTATGACGGTCAGTTTTCGGCTTTCTCCCCTGAGGTGCTTGACGAGACGAGCTGGAAGCACAATCGCAGTGATTCTCCCTTTGCCCTTTTAGCCGAACGAGCGGAACGTAAGAGGGCAAGCACAGGAGCCGGGCAACCCAACTATTGACCCAAGACATAGTTCGGATCCGATGCATATAAAGCAAAACCCAAGACGCCGAACACACAACCAGTTGTGCTGGGGTAATGTTCAAGGCGATTTTAAATTCGAGCCCCCGGTCTATTAGCCGGTTGCATTATAATATATACCGAACAGTTTGTGCAAGAAGCGTGACCAAGAGAAGAACAGAGAATGTATAAAAGACAACGAAGTGGCCATATATAATGGTTTTGTACTTGCTCAATAATTCTTACAACTTGGATTGCCGAAGCAACTGTTTATAGGTAGATCAAATATAAAATTTACATAGGGGAGGCTGTACCAGGAGTCTTCGATTGATGACGTGATGTCTTCGATGTGCCTTGTCGCCTATCTGTTCATGTTCCTCTGTGGGGGTTGCATCCCATTAAGAGTGATGCTGTCGCCGAGCGGACCTTGGGAAGAAGGTCTTGAGAAGTCGCCAAAGTACCGGTGAGCTTTACGCTTTTAGCAGGTCCTTGACGGTACCTGTGTTTTGTCCAAGGACGTGTGCTGGTATTGGTCGGTCCAGCCGAACACTTACCATTTGATGGTTGCTCCCCATTGCTACACATGGAATCTTGAGTGCGAAGTTGTGCCTTCTTTTCACGTGTTTGGTGGTCGTTAGGGCTGTGCAATGGGGGGTGTATCCCTATTTCTAGGGAGCAGAAGAGTCTGGGAGTTTGGATTGAAACCGAACTCGTTTGTCGACCTTACGGGCCTTTATGGCCGATTTGGGTGTTTGCCGACCATCCTCATAATGAAATTCAGCCGCCAGGGCCAATGCATGCTCCTCAGTTCAGAGGGAACGCTCTGTGTTGCCGTTGACGGTGATGACCCCCTTGGGACCAGGCATCTTGAGCTTGAGGTATGCGTAGTGTGGGATGGCATTAAAGCGAGCGAACGCTGTTAGGCCGAGCAGGGCGTGATAGCCGCTGCGGAAGGGGACGATGTCGAAGATCAATTCCTTGCTGCGGAAGTTGTCGGGTGAACCGAATACTACTTCCAGGCTAACAGAGCCTATGCACCGGGATTCGACACCTGGGATCACTCCTTTAAAGGTAGTGTTGCTAGGCTTTATCCTTGACGGGTCTACGCTCATCTTTTTCACCGTATCTGAGTAGATCAGATTGAGGCTACTTCCTCTGTCCATTAGGACTTTGGTGAGGTGATACCCATCGATAATGGGGTCTAGGACGAGGGCCGCTGAACCTCCGTGACGGATACTGGTCGGGTGGTCTCGTCGATCAAAAGTGATCGGGTAAGCCGACCATGGGTTAAACTTTGGGGCTACAGGCTCTACGGCGTAGTCCTCTCGAAGGGCGCGCTTCCTCTCCTTTTTAGGTATATGAGTGGCGTATATCATGTTCACAGTTTTTACTTCTGGACGGAATTTCTTCTGACCTCCATTGCTCGGACCGCGGGGCTCCTCGTCGTCCTCGCTGCGTGGGCCTTTGCCCTGGTCCTCGGCTACGAGTTTGCCGGCCTATTTAAACACCCAACAGTTACAGTTGGTGTGGTTGGCGGGCTTGTCCGGAGTGCCATGGATCTGGCAAGGCCTCTCCATGATCTTGTCCAGTGGGGTGGGTCCATCGCGGTTACCTTTAGGAGGCTTCTTCCGCTGCCCGGATCTTGGGTTGCGGAAACCGATGTTAACGGCCATGTCGTCGGCATCACTAGTGTTGTGCCGGCATTTGTTTTTGTTACGTCGTGGTTTCCCGTTTCCATCCCGGACTTCGGAAGTACCGGGGTCTTTGGGGTTGTGGCTCCGCCATGCTAGCCAGTTATCCTCGCCCACGTAAAAGCGGGTCATGAGCGATGTGAGGGTGGACATGGTCCTAGGTTTATCCTGACCAAGCTGGCGAGCAAGCCACGCATCCCGAATATTGTGCCTGAAAGAGGCTATAGCTTCGGCACCTGGGCAATCGACGATCTGGTTTTTCTTGGTCAAGAACTGGTTCCAGAATTGTCGAGCGGACTCTCCTGCCTTTTGCATGACATTGCTTAGGTCGGAGGAGTCCGGGGGCCGCACATAGGTGCCCTGGAAGTTAGATCGGAATGCGTCCTCGAGGTCCTCCCAGCTCCCGATAGAGCTTTCGGAGAGACTGTTTAACCAGTGCCGAGCTGGCCCCTTAAGTTTAAGGGGTAGGTACTTGATGGCGTGGAGGTCGTCCCCTCGTGCCATGTGAATGTGGAGGAGGAAATCCTCGATCCACACTGCTGGGTCAGTTGTTCCGTCGTATTGTTCAATGTTCACGGGTTTAAACCCTTCCGGGAACTGATGCTGCATCACCTCGTCAGTGAAGCACAGTGGGTGGGCAGCGCCTTTGACCCTGGCTATATCACGCTGGTATTCAGCGTGTGTTCTGGCCCGGTTTTGGTTCTGAACTCTATTGGTTCGGTTGTGCCAGGGCCGGTACTCGTCCCGTCTACCCGGCGAGTACCCTCTAGATCCGTAGATGGATCTCGTGCGACCTGTTCTATCATCCAGGTCGTGTCGCAGGTCGTACCTGTCGTCAGGCTCCATTGGCTCTTTTCCCCTTCTGCGGGGTATCGCCGGCCTATAACCGGTCTCGCCAGCCGTCCTATCTCGCCCTCGGGGAGGGCGGTCCGGCTGGTCGTATGGAGTGTGCTTTGGGGGCTGCGTGTTGGGGAGTTCGTCGTCGAATTACGGCAGCAGCCGCCGGCGGGGGTAGCTCTTGGGTTGATCCCATAGACCGGCGCTGTGTTCTTCCTCGGCTGATAGAACCCTTGTCCATCTATCGTTGAGGGTGTCTTGTTCGGCCTTGAGTTGCCGTGCTTTTGCCTTTAGGCTTCGGGCAGTCGCTAAAAGTTGTTGCCTGAACCGTTCATGATCGTCAATGGTTTCGGGGACGATGATGTCCTCGTCGTCCGGGCTATCCTCCGCCTCTACAGAGGGGAGGTAGTTGTCATCCTCGGAGTCGTTCGGATCTTCGGGGTCGCGCTGGTCTTCCGGCCTTTCCTGGTCCTCCAACGGATACTCGGGGATATCGGGATCGCCGAGGTCTTCCGGGGTATCGTTTTCCCCGGTGCCGGCAATAGTTTCCCTTCCCATTTTGGTCTTTGATCGCTTACGCGGTTTCCGACGTCTTGACGGCGCCTCAACCGAGTCATCACCATTGTTTGCTGGTGTGCGCTCGCCGTTACCGGATGGCGTGTCCACCATGTAGACGTCGTAGGTGGAGGTGGCGGTCCGTCGCCCGGTGTTAACGGGGGTGGGAGCGCGATCCTCCTCTTCCATGTCATCTGCCTCCTCGGAGGCATAGTCCAACATATCGGTTAAGTCTTCGATAGTGGCTACTAAATGGGTGGTGGGTGGGACGAAAAATCCCTCTTGACCCGCCTCAAGACCGATTTGAGTGTGGATCGGGATTGGGTTATCAGTAGTTTTCATCAAGGAGATCCGATCTAGAGCCTCACAGAGTGTCGAGAGCTCGATCGGGTCAATCTGCCCGGCGTGTCTGGAGTTAACCTCTGTCGCATCCGCACAAGAAGTGTATTCGGCAGGAGTTGGTGCCCGGTGATCTGGCGCTATATCCGGATCCGGACCTAAGTACAGATCGTCACCGGGATTGGCCCCGTGAGCGGGGTGGAAAACAGCATCCGAGGTTAAGGCCTCGGAGTCCTCGGGCGCGTCAGGTGAGACTGCGAGCCCGGTGAGCAAGAGATCGCCCCGAGGGTCAACGGAGAACTCTAAGTTCCCGAACCTGACTTCTTGATCAGGGGCGAAACTCCCGACCCGGCCAAGGCAGCCAGTCGGGTCAGCGTGCAGCACGATGCTGCCGAAAGCGAAGATCTGTCTAGGGACAAAGGAGTCTATGCTGCGGACTTCTTCGTTGATGAAGACGAGAGCCATCAATTCCTTGGGCGATCACAGCGGAACTCTCAATGAAAGCACCAATGTCGGTGTCAAAACCGGCGGATCTCGGGTAGGGGGTCCCGAGCTATGAGACTAGGATCGATGGTAACAGGGGACGAAGGAGACGATGTTTACCCAGGTTCGGGCCCTCCTATGGAGGTAAAACCTTATGTCCTGCTTGATTATATTGATGATATGAAGGTTACAGAGTTGATCTACCTCGAGATCGACTAGCTAAAACCCTAGATGAGTTTCTGTGTCCTATGATCTAAAACCCTCCCGGTATATATAGACACCGGGGTGTACTAGGGTTTACACATGGTGGGCCTCCTGCCGAGGATGGAGATGGTGATTTCCTTATCTTGACTTGGAGTGCACGACGCGTCTTCGGGGCTTCCTTCTGGAAAGTGGAGTCTTGGTGTGTCCGGCCCTTCTACAGAGAATGGCCCATCGAGCCGGCCTATTGAGAGATGAGCCGGCAGCCCGAGGACCCCTTAGTCCGGGACTCCCTCATACGTATGCCTACGTTCTTCATCGTACTCCCACTGGAGCTGAGTCACATCATCTGGCACGTACTCGTCAACACCTGCACCTGTATTGTTGTAATCTGTGAGCCACAGGGACTCAGCAATCTCATAACCCAGGTACCGAAATTATGTAAGCCAATAGGTGAGGAATTGGTTAAGTGGTGAGGCTGCAGCAAGTGCTAAGCATGTATTTGGTGGCTAACATACTAGAACATGAATGTAAATATGGTGGCCTACGTAAGACGGACATGAACTAGCATGATCACTAAGTGATCCTGAACACCTAGTTACGTCAGACATAACCCCACTGTGTTCTCTCTCGGTTCATGTTCACGAGCAGAGACAGTCACGGTTATGCACACAGTTGGTGTATTTTATTGAGTTTACTTCAAGTTAGCTATTACCGGGTGTTAAACAATTTTCCATGTTGCCACGTAACCGCGGGCACGGCTTTCCGAAAGATTAAACCCTGCAGGGGTGCTCCAACTCATCCATCACAAACTAACCACACGCCGCGGGAATAACCTCGACCACGAATCTCGTGATCTTCCTAGGCAATTCCGTTAGAAAACCTCAACCCCGAGATAGCCCGAAGTATTATCGAAATTCCTCGCGTAAGAAATTCGAGAAAGGTAAAATAAGTCCAGCAAGACCGCCCGACGTGTCGACGAACCCGATAGGAGCCACGTATCTCGTTCTCAGGACACGACCGGATGGGACTAGCTATGGGGAAAACCAATCCCCGAGTTTCCTCGAGGCAGCCCCGCAGGCAGCCCAGGTTGGACCAACACTCATGAGGAGCAGTGGCCCGGGTTGTTGATTAATTATCCACGGGGTAGCTATGCCCTATGCAATTTTATTAAGTTGTTTAGCAAATGTAGTACCAAAGTTGGGTCTTGCCAGACAAGTTTTAATCTAAAACTAATGGTCAAGGGGGTCCCCATAACAACCCCGAGCATGTTAGGAGCGCAAAATATGGAATATAACACCGGTACTCAGAACTAGTGTGGCAAAAGCGGAACAAAACACCGGGCAAAAAGGCCAAGCCTTCCACCGTTGCTAGATATATATGTGCATTAATTTAAATAACATTAAATAGAGTGATATAACCAAATAACCATGTTTACACAGGGAAAGCTTGCACCTGCAACTAGCAACACTATAAGATAAGGGCTGAGCAGCGGTAACGTAGCCAATCAATGTTTTGCTAGGTAGTGGAGGGGTTAGAGGCTTTCATTGCAATTTAGGAGGCTGACAGTTTAAGTGGTAGGTAACGAAACATAACGGTAAAAGCGTGACATATAGCATAGCAAAAATAGTGTCGGGATCCGGGTATGGTCATCTTGCATGTTGGGTCTTCAGAGGGACAAAGAGCTGGGTCCTCGTAATTGTACTCTCCGGGATCCTCGTACTCAGGCTCAACACTCGCGTCTACCCAAAGATAAACAACACCAAATAAACATACAAGCAAGGTGCAATGCGCAAACAAGATGATGCATGACCAAGTTGAAGTATTTAACATGGCAACCCTATGCTAGTCATGTTTCTCATGCAATTATTAAGTTCTTTAGTATTCTGGACAGAACCTCAAGTTTAGTTATTTGAACATGCATGATCATGGCAAATGTGAATGCTTCATGCAAAATCTATGCAAATGCATAGGTAGAACATTGCAAACGGAGTAACGTAGCTCACGGTACACCCACGGCAAGGTACGAACGTTAACGGAGACAAAACACAAGACGAGGGAGGCCATGGGCTATTCCTTGGTATTCCAAGGATGCCACTGGATAGGAAATGAAAATCTATCAAGAATAGAGCTAAAGAACAAGTAAAACAATGGAGTATAGCTCCCACAAGTCACAAAACAATCCAACACACAATCTGCCCACAAACAGCAACATGTCATCTTGCAACACACATAACCTGAGCTACAGCAAGTTTCAAATCACAACCAAGGCATGGGCATGGAGTATACAGCATGCACAACAAATCATCTATCTACAGCAACATGAAAGGATGCATAGATCAATGGCAAATATGCTCACAAGATGGCATGTTGAATCACTTTTCAGAGACTTAGTGAAAATTCCAGTTTTACAGAATCTGAGTTAACATGATAGCAACTTGACAGCAACTTTTATATATGCTACAGGAACTTTCGTGGCATGAAAATTAACAGGGTTGTAGAGGGGAACATGTACTTCACTTAATTACTGTGTGGCAACATCAAAATATGCATATATCAATGGATACCATCCTTACAATATGACATATTGGAAATAACAGATTCTCAGACTTAGTGAAATTTAGCAAGGACAAACAGGGCACTTGTTAACAGAATAGCATGTTGACAGCAGGTTTCATATAATATGCAATGGTCTAATCCACAAGATCTTGGCACACATCTACAGAGGATGACAAGAACAACAATGCATACCATTGTGCCAACTCCAAAGGAGCAACACATACATGGGAATCATCTAGGTAACATGGCAACAAAATAACAGATTTCCAGCACTTGGAATATTTTTGGGCATTTGAAAAAAGATTTTTAGAGGCATGTTAACATCAAGTTTCCCACTCATAGCATGAACTATCATGGCATGCAAAAATACTAGGGGCTAGCACAAGCACAAATGAACATATTTCATGTTGACAAGTTTTTCATAGAGTGCAAGGATTAATTCATGTGAAAAAGATAAAATGGGACAATATCCCAAAATAACATTTTCACAAACTAGCCCAAATGACAAAACTACCACCACCATTGGATTCACTGAATTTTTCTACCCCAAGAACATATATCACATGCCTATCTTCCTGTTGGGAAAACGTCACAATTGCAAACACAAGAAATGTCATAGCCACTTATAGTCACTTATATGCCAAATAAGGCATGTCCTAAGAATCTGGACAGATTTGGGAAAAAGACAAATCTGGCAAATTCCCTTAAAAGGAAATATCCATAGGATTGCACAGAAACAAATAAAAACAACACAAAACGAAAATATAAAAAAAAGGGCCTACTTGGCAGTGGCTCTAGGCCATGTGTGGATGACACGTGGGCCCTCGGGGCCACTGTCAGTGGCCCATAGAAATAAAGGAAAAAGGGTACCCAAGGGGGGTTCGAACCCCAGACCTCCAGGGTCGAACCGCTAGCGTGCTACCACTGGGCTACGTGGGGGTCATTGGAATAGATGGGGCGCTGGATCTTTTGACCTATGTCCCTTGCGGCGGATGGTTCTTCAACTTCCAGCAGGAGAAGAAACGGCGGCACCGGCGGCAACCACCGGCGGTCTTCGGAGAGGGCGAACCCCGGCGGGGGTGCGGGATCCCCGAGGGGCTCCATTCTCGGCTCCAATGCGGAGCAAAGGAGTGCGCGCGCGGGGGCTCGAGCACGAGCTGTAGCTCTTCTTGGGCATGGCGAGACAAAGCGGGCATGGCGAGGCTTGCGGGCGAGCTGCGGTGCTGCGGTGCGTGTGTACAACTCTCATACGCGCGAGGGACAAAGACACGGAGCGCGAGAACAAAAAGACAAGCGCAAGAAAATAGTTCGCATACACTACAATATGGCCGGAGCACGGAAGGCACGAACTTGGCATGGACCTAGCGTCGGCTACGCGGATCTTGTGGACACGGCTCTAAGTAGAGAAGAAGAGGGCGGTACCTAGCTCACCTAGGACATGAAGGGGTGGCCGGATGCGTGGTGGAGACGTCGTGAGGGTCGGCGAAAAACTAGAGCTGCACTGGTCCAAGAAGATGAAGAAGAGGAGGTCGAGGACAGCGTCGATCTGGGCCTTGGCGCCCTCCTGAACGTTGAGGAAGAAGAGGTGCAGCGGGGACTCCCTTCCCGCGGCACCAGAGCGCCGGACACGCAACGAGGAGGTCACCCCGAGCTCGAGCTCTTACTCAGCCGGAGCATGGTGGGCACGAGGACGGCGTGGCTCGTGGAGACTTACCAGAGCGGCGGCGCGGCAAGGTGAGGGGAGGAATGGAACGAGGGAATATCCTAGGGCATCGGGGTCATGCTATATCGGGGCTAGGGGCGCCGGACGACCGTCAAATCATGGAGGATGCCGACGTGGACCTCCTGGATGGCTGCCGTACACAGGAGGGAGACGACTCGTGCGTACGTGGGCTGGTGGGCCTCTTTGGTGGTTGGGCTTCGCTCCAGGAAGGCTAGGTGGGCTTACTCCACTCTCTCTCTCTCTCTCTCTCTCTCTGAGCAAAAGGATTTGCTTTTATATAAAACGAGAGAAAGCAAAAAAAATCACAGAGAAAAGAGAGAGATGTTTGGGAATGGAATAAAAATATAATTGAACTCACAAAAATATGCTCTATTTAATAAAAATGGAGTTGGCATTTTTAGAGCAAACAAAATAAAACACATTTATTAATTATAACAATCTCTTTTGCAAAGATTAACAAGGCAATAATCTTCAAACATGGCTGAGAGCTACTCCACAATTCTTAACAGATTATTTAGAAGTGTAGCAACATTTTATGGAAATTATTTAACAAGTTAAAACCACATGTTGCATTTACTTGAAATGAGAGAGGTGGGGATAGTTTTTATAGAAATTGTGGAGAGGCTTCATACCAAGGCAACACATGTGTACTAGCACACCAACACCACAACACCACCACTCACAAAACATCACCACATATGGAAGCATGATGCAAATATGATGCACTTATGATAGGATGAACATGACGCCATGATGCAAAGACACGAGGCAAAATATTGATACTCAAACCACTATGGAAAAACATGGAGGTCCACATGAGATATATATTACAAGAATGGCAATGGATGCACTTGGGCTGTTACATAAATAGCACATTAAAACTGAAATCGGCAAGTCTAGATACGGAAAGATGATTGTAGCCAAGGGATTCAACAATCATGACACTTTGAATGGAGCTATCATGAGATATGTCCACCTTACCAAGACCGATTACCTTACCCTTGGAGTTGTCTCCAAAAGCCACATACCTTCACGGTCCATGGTTTGGTGTGATCTCTTGAAACATGTCTCTATCTCCGGTCATGTGATCGTGCATCCACTGTCGAGAATTCACTCTTTTCCTCCGGACATGTAATCCTTGAAGTTTGCCATGAGATTTAGATTCTTCATAGTCTTCTCATACTCGATGTCGAACAACTCATCTTCATCATAGTAGCCATGTTCCACATTGTCATCATCAAGTGGGAAATCCTCGTCATAAGAGACAAGAGATTCGTTAGAGTTGTGATCATGACAATGTTCAAGATTATGAATGCGAATGGCTTCAACAATGATGTTGTTGATAGTTATGACATCTCCTTTAGCACGCATGAGGTCTCTAAGCTCAAATAGATAATCATCAAACTTAGGATCACTAGGCATCATTTTGTGAAAAGCAATAGATTTATGAAGAATTTCATCAACATTACTCAATGAATAATTTAAATCTCGTTTCTCCAAATCATTCCACAAAGTATAAGCACATTCAAAATTCTTCATTTGATCAAACACAATTCTAGGCAATCCTCTAATGATAAGATTAACAATTCTAAGATTACGAAGCATATCAATTTCGTCTTCGTGTGTGGGATGGAAAGGATCAATGGGAGGTAAATAGGGGTTCTTAACATACTTGCTCAAATGGAATTCATTGAATAACCCAAGGATCTCATATTTCCATTGACTATAGTACTCCCCATCAAGAATGGGCACTCTACAACTAAGACTCCCCAAACTAGACACCTCCATCTTTCTCGAACGGTTATGAAACCGAAGCTATGAAGACCAAAGCTCTGATACCAATTGTGGGATCACTAGAAGAGGCATCTAGAGGGGGTGTGAATAGACTACATGACAATTAAAATCTAACCTTTTCCCAACTTAATTGGTTGGCAGATTTTAGCAATTCTAACAAGGCTAGTGCAACCTACACATGCTAGTCAACAAGTATGGCAGCCGAAAGTAAAGACAAGCATATGTAAGAGAGTAGAGATAGGAAGATCAAACGCAATAGATGACACGAAGATTTTTCCCGTGGTTCCGATTGGTGGTGCTATCGTACGTCCACGTTTATGGAGACTTCAACCCACGGAGGGTAACGGTCGCGAGAGTCCACGAAGGGCTCCATCGACGAGGGGTCCACGAAGTAGCAACCTTGTCTATTACATGATGGCCTATGTCCACGAAAGACTAGCCTTACTAGGGGTAAATCTTCACGAAGTAGGAGATCTCCTTGCCCTTACAAACTTCTTGGTTAAACTCCACAACACGAAGAAGGAGGTTCCCAAGCAACACCTAACCAATCTAGGAGGCACCACCCTCCAAAAGGTAATAGATGTGGTAGTATGATGAACTCCTTGCTCTTGTGCTTCAAAAGATAGTCTCCTCAACACTTAATCACTCTCTCACATGTTTGGCATGGGTAGAAGAGATTGATTGGATGGAAAGCAACTTGGGGAGGCTAGAAATCAAGATCCATATGGTTGGAGTGGATGATCTTGATCTCAACACATGAGTAGGTGGCTCTCTCTCAAAAAAATGGATAGGACAAGTGTTTGTATGTTCTGAGTGCTTCCTCTACGAGTGGGAGGTGGTGGAGGGGTATATATAGGCATCTCCAAAAATCCAACCGTTACAACATTATTGCCGAACTCGGTGAAACCGAAGTGAAAACTCGATTGCACCGACTAGTGCAAAATGCGGCAACTTTGGCCTTTTCGGTGAGACCGATATATGAATCTCGGTGGTACCGATTCTTGAAATCAGCTACCTAGAGAGTTGGTCCAAAAACTCGATTGGACCGATTCTCAAAACTCGGTGGTATCGATTCCTGAAAATGGCTAACCAGAGAGTTGGTCCAAAACTCGGTTGGTCCGATCCACAAAACTTGGTGGTACCGAGATGCTAGGCTGTGGCATGGGAATCTGTCTAAGTGAAACTCGGTAGGGCCGAATGGGTGGCACCGAATTTGAACTTTAGGTTTTGGACAGAGTATTTGTGGGAGAATGGATGAGTATTTTTGGTGGCTAATCTCTAAGAACTTGAGCAACCAGATCATCGTAATTCCTCATCCCCTTTTAATAGTATTGGTTTTCCTATGGACTCAAAAGTGATTTCTCACAAAATATGAAATGTAGAGTCTTCAAGCTTGAATCATGGCCAATCCTATTCCTTCCCTTCTTCTTCTTGGGAATTCTCCTCACAATCCTTAGCCAATCCTCTTTGTGGACTTCATTTGAAATAAGATAGGTAAAACTATTAGTCCAAGAGACAATGTATGTTGTCATGAATTATCAAAACCACCAAGGGAGCATTTGTCCTTTCACCAACCTTACATGTACGACCACACTACCCCTTATGGGATGGGGCTTTGTTGACTACCTTGTTCGATGCTAGCAGAGAGCCCGCATTACTAGTGGTGGGAGTGGCATGGTCACTCTCGATACGGGGCCGTGCCTGAATGGACGACTATGGCTGTTTTTACAAACACCGGGCACACCGTTTTGACCCCTCATTGATGATACGATGTTGTGATTATGTGATGTATATGACGAGGGCCGGGTAACAACGAGTGGACTCTTTGTTTAGTGTTGTCGGGGAAAGATATTGTTTGGGTGTTTACCTTGGGTACTTAATGTAGCGCGAGCCGTGGACTGACACGAAGGTTCCCAGAGTCTTGTGGGTAAAGTGTGTAACCTCTGCAGAGTGTCAAACTATTCGAATAGCCGTATCCATGGTCAAGGGAAGTTGGTCGGTGCTGCCTAAACTATGTCGAGTGTTTTTACAAAAACATGGGTATGAAAAGGAGATCCTCGAACCTAACAGATGATCTGTCGTGATGATTAAACTGGAGTTGAGTTAACTATGTTTATGTTCATATCTGTAACCCCATGATGCAGGATTTACTAAATGTTTGGACATGATATTGCACTCAAAACTACCTTTCCGCAAAAATACCTGCTTAGTATTGTACCATGCATGAATACCTTGTTCCAAACCATGGGTTGCTTGCGAGTACATTCAAAGTACTCATGGCTTGTCTCTGGTTATTTAATTGGCCAGGCATGGAAGAACATGAATTTGATGAAGAGTACCTTGGTGATGAACATGCGAATTCGACGCTACCCAGTCAGAATGCTTGTATGGTTAAGGCAGACGGCTGATGTCTACTACGCAACTTTATTCTTGTAGACTTTGTTGGGCCTCCAAGCGCAGAGTTTTGTAGGACAGTAGCAATTTTCCCTCAAGTGGATGACCTAAGGTTTATCAATCTGTGGGAGGTGTAGGATGAAGATGGTCTCTCTCAAACAACCCTGCAATCAAATACAAGAAACTCTTGTGTCCCCAACACACCCAATACAATGGCAAATTGTATAGGTGCACTAGTTCGGCGAAGAGATGGTGATACAAATGCAATACGGATGGTACATATAAGTTTTTGTAATCTGAAAATTTAAAAACAGCAATGTAGCAAATAGTAAACAACGAGGAAAATGTTCTATAAATGCTTGGAAACAAGGCCTAGGGTCCGTACTTCGCGAGTGCAATCTCTCAACAATGCTAATATAATTGGATGACATAATCATCCCTCAACGTGCAACGAAGAATCACTCCAAAGTTCTTATCTAGCGGAGAACATAAGAAGAAATTGTTTGTAGGGTACGAAACAACCTTAAAGTTATTCTTTCCGATCGATCTATCCAAGATTTCGTACTAAAATAACATCAAGTTATCCTTTCCGATCGATCTATCTAAGAGTTCATACTAGAATAACACCATATGATACGCATCAACCAACTCTAATGTCACCTAGATACTCCAATGTCACCACAACTATCCAAGAGTTAATTATACGATACACGTCAAACAATTTCAGATTCATAGTACTCAATCCAACAAAAAGAACCTCAAAGAGTACCCCAAGATTTCTATCGGAGAGAGTAGGACAAGAACGTGTATCAACCCCTATGCATAGATTACCCCAATGTCACCTCGGGAATCCGCAAGTTGAGTACCAAAACATATATCAAGTGGATCAATAGAATACCCCATTGTCACTACGTGTATCTGCATGCAATACATATATCAAGTGTTCTCAAATCCAATATTCAATCCAACATAACGAGATCTCAAAGGGAAAGATTTAATTCATCACAACAAGATAGCAAGGGAATAACATCATATGATCCGACTATATTAACAAAGCCCGTGATACATCAAGATCATGACATCTCAAGAACACGAGACAGAGAGATTGAACACATAGCTACTAGTACATACCCTAAGCCCCGATGGTGGACTACTCCCTCCTCGTCATGGCCTCCGCCGGGATGATGAAGATGGCCAACGGAGATGGATTCCCCTCTCTGGCAGGGTACTGGAACGTCTCCATATTTGTTTTTCGTCGATACAGAGAGTTGCGACGGCGGAGCAGAGAGTCTGGGGTTATATATGGGGGGTTTCTGAATATTTGAGAATTTATAGGCATCAGAGGCGGTGGAGAAGGGCCCCGTGGAGGGCACAACCCATCAGGGCGCGCCGGGGGCCCCCCTAGCGCGCCCTGGTGGGTTGTGCTCTCCACAGCCCACCTCTCTGGCACTTCTTTGGCCCACTGGGTGTATTCTGGTCCAAAAAAAATCTCCAAAAAGTTTCGTCGCGATTGGACTCCGTTTGGTACTGTTATTCTGTGAAGTAAAAAAACAAGCAAAAACAGCAACTGGCACTTTGGCACTATGTCAATAGGTTAGTCCCAAAAATTGATATAAAGTTGCTATAAAGTGATTGTAAAACATCCAAGAATGATAATATAACAGCATGGAACAAGCAAAAATTATAGATACGTTGGAGACGTATCAGCATCCCCAAGTTTAATTCCTACTCGTCCTTGAGTAGGTAAATGATAAAAACAGAATTTTTGATGTGGAATGCTGCCTAACATGTTCATCACATATTCTTTTCTTTTGTAGCATGGATATTTGGACTTTTAGATGATTCAAAGCTATAGTCTAGTTTTAACATAATGACTTCAATACTCAAGCATGCCAACAAGCAACCATGTCTTTCAAAATATCAACACTAAAGAAAGTTATCCCTAGCCCATCATGCTCAATCATTGATCCATTCATGAAACAAACTCAAATATTAGCTACACCCAATGCTCAAGTACGATCATAGTGCCCCCTAGTTGGTGCTTTATAAGAGAAGATGGAGACTGAAAGTAAAAAATAAAAATTGCATAAAGTAAATAGATAGGCCCTTCGCAGAGGGAAGTAGGGATTTGTAGAGGTGCCAGAGCTCAAAGTTTTAAATTGAGAGAGAAAAATATTTTGGGTGGCATGCCTTTCCTGTCAACGAAAACGACAAAGTAGTTAACAATACTTTCCATGCTAGATATATCATAGGCGGTTCCCAAACAGAAAATAAAGTTTATTCCTTTTTCCACCATTCTTTCACATTCCATGGCTGGCCATATCCACGGTTGCCTTCCATACCAACACTTTCCAAGGAATTTATTATTTGACAACATATTTTTTTTCTTTTTCATTTCGGGAATAGGCATCCCTATTACCTCCGCACTCTCGTGCAATAACAATTGAATAAACACTCATCTTGAGAATAACACATCTTGCATGGAAAAATATTGGACACCCCCTACCGTTTCATGAGCGGTACGAGCACACAAAAGAGAAATTTATTTTGAAAATTAGAGATGGCACATACAAAATTGCTTGGAACGGCATGGAAATACTGCATATAGGTAGGTATGGTGGACTCATAAGGAAACACTTGGTTTAAGGATTTTGGATGCACAAGTAGTATTTCTACTTAGTACAGGTGGATGCTAGCAAATAGATTGAGAAGCAACCAACCAAGAAACAAAAATTCACATAAGCGAGCATTGAGCATAACTAACACCGAATAATGCACCATAAGTAGGATGTAATTCCACTGCATAACTATTGACTTTCGTATTTGCATAGGGAATCACAAACCTTAACACCAATATTCCTACTAAAGCATAATTACTCACTAACATGACTCACATATTACTATCATCATGTCTCAAAACTATTACGAAGAATCAAGTTTAATTTTTCCAATAATCTTCATGAAAGTTTTTATTATATCCTCCTTGGATATCTATCACTTTGGGACTAGTTTCATGTATTGCCATTGCTTTTTGACAAGCTCAACCAAATTTAAGTGAAGCACATGAGCATAAAGATTTCATCTCTCAAAAAGGTATAAGTAAAGCATGAGAGGATTTCTTCAAAATTTAATAACTCTCAAATTAATCTAAGTGAAGCATGAGAGTATTTCGACAAAAATTTCCAAGCACACCGTGCTCAAAAAGATATAAGTGAAGCACTAGAGTAAATGACAAGCTACACTCAAAAGATATAAGTGAAGATCAATGAGTAGTCAAACAATTAAGTAGCTATGTGAGGACTCTCTCTCTCAATAAAGATTTTCAGATCTGAGTATTTTATTCAAACAGCAAACTAAACAAAAATAGAACTCCAAGAATAGCACGCATCATGTGAATGAATAAAAATTTAGGCTCATCATAGGCTAACCGATAGTTGACGAAGAGAGGTGGAATGCATAGCATCCCCAAGCTTAGATGCTTGAGACTTCTTGAAATATTTAATTGGGGTGCCTTGGGTATCCCCAAGCTTGAGCTTTTGTATCTCGTTCAATCCTCTCATATCATGGTTTCACCTATTCTCAAAAACTTCATCCACACAAAACTCGAAAAGAACTCGTGAGATAGGTTAGTACACATAAAAACAAATCAACACTTCATGTACTGCCTAGATAAGTTGCATAATAATTTTCAAACATCTTCTAATGTTTACTATCATTTCCACAATTTATATCTACCAATATAGGCTATGGAAACTATAGGATAAGTAGATAACAAAACTATGACAGCAATCTGTCCAAGCAGAACAGTCTGTAGCAATCTATTAAACCAGCATACTTCTGTAACTCAAACAATTATGAAAATTTAGGACATGCTAAATAATTTATATGAAAATACTGTGTAAAAATTTCAGAAACTTTCCATGTTCCAGTAAAATATGAAAATTCAAACACTACAGAGAAAGTTTCTGTTTTTACGCAGCACGCATCAAACATGCAATGCAAGCATCCTAAGGCAATTCTTGGAACTTTATTGAAACACAAGATTATAAATAACACCTAACAGAGAACAACAAATTATAATGACACTCCAAGCAAAACACATATCATGTGACGAATAAAAATATAGCTCTAAGTAAGATATACCGATAATGTTGAAGACGAAAGAGGGGATGCCTTCCGGGGCATCCCCAAGCTTAGAGGCTTGAGTCTTCCTTGGATATTACCTTGGGGGTGCATTGGGCATCCCCAAGCTTAGGTTCTTGTCACTCCTTATTCTCCTCATATCGGTGTCTCACCCAAAACTTGAAAATTTCAATCACACAAAACTTAACGGAACTTCGTGAGAAGGGTTAGTGAAATAAGTAAAGATCATTCACTTAGGTACTATCAAGACAAGATTCATAACTGTTACCACATTATACCTACTGTATTATATCATTCACATAATTTATACCACTAAATATAAGCTATGGGAATGCTAAAACAAGCAAACTATGCATGCAAAACAGAATCTGTCAAAAACAGAACAGTCTGTGAAGATCTGTAGTATAGCCATACTTCCCTGTCTCTAAAAATTCTGAAAACTTAGGACAACCTGAATAATTTTTATACAAAGACTTTGTAAAAATTTCATATCATTATCACACTCCAGTAAGAAATGAAAATTCCTGTACTAGAGTCAAAAGTTTCTGTTTTGGTTCAGCATCAATTCTACTCATCTTGTGAGTCATCCCAAAGGCTTTACTTGGAAATTTATTGAAATAATAGACACAAAACATCATTACTACAGTATCTTAATCATGTGAACACACAAAAACAGAAAGGAAAAGTGTTGGGTTGTCTCCCAACAAGCGCTTTTCTTTAATGCCTTTTAGCTAGGCATGATGATTTCAATGATGCTCATATAGGAATATTAATTGAAACATGCAAGAGAGCATCATGAATCTTATGACAAGCATACTTAAGTCTAACCCACTTCCTATGCATAGGGATATTGTGAGCAAATAATTTATGGGAGCAAGAATCAACTAGCATAGGAAAGCAAAACAAGCACAACTTTAAAACTTTGAACACATAGAGAGGAAACTTGATATGATTGCAATTCCTACAACCATATGTTCCTCCCTCATAATAATTTTCAGTAGCATCATGAAGGAATTTCACAATATAAATATCACATAAAGCATTCTTTTCATGATCTACAAGCATAGAAAATTTATTACTCTCCACATAAGCATATTTCTTCTCATTCATAATAGTGGGAGAATCAAATGAAACTCGAATACTATAAATTGTTTCCACATTAAAAGAGTGATGTTCAGTGAAAGGATATTAAAAATTATGACAATAATTATCACTACTTTTAATAACATAAGTATCAACACAATAATCATCATAAGTAGCAACTTTGTTCTCATCATAGTCAAGTGAAACCTCTTCCGAAATAGTGGAATCATTACTAAATAAAGTCATGGCCTCTCCATATCCACTTTTATCATTATAATAAAATTCAACACCCTCCAAAATAGTGGGATAATAATTATCTAAAGTTGATACTCTTCCAAACCAACTTTCATAAATATCACAATCATCATAAATAGGAGGCATGCAATCATCATAACAAATTTGATCATTCAAAGTAGGGGAACTAAAAAGATCATCTTCATTAAGCATAGCATCCCCAAGCTTGTCGCTTGGCATATCATAAGCATAATCACTCTCATCATTAATAGTATGAATAGCACCAATAGTATAACAATTATTATCATCATAATTTACCAAGTTGGTGCCAAAAAGATTTTCAAGATTATAAGTAGTATCATTATCTTCCCAATCATAGTCATCACAACAAGCAATTGGCATAACAAAATCATCATCAAGTGTATCATCTTCCACAATTATGTTTTGATTCATCCTCATGAGGCACAACAATAATAGGAGCAACATCATTTGGAAGAGATACCTTTTTACCCATACTCTTTCTTCTTTTCTTCTTCTTCACCACATCATGTGTGGGTTTAATTAATTTTTTCGAGCTTCTTATTGATGAGATTGGTTGAATAGGGAGCTCCTCCTCATCACCTATTACATCATGAGAGACAATAGGAGGGAAAGTGGAATTCTTTACCCTTTCATTAGTATTCCTTTCATATTCTATTGGTTTTCCCATCTTTCTATAGTTGGTAATATAGGCATTCTCATTGCAATTTACCATGCAAAACAAATAGATATTTTTTAGATTAGTTTCAATGTCGTCCGTGAGAATGAATACTTTGAACCAACTATTTTTATGTGTCAATTCTTCACTCCCCAAAAATAGAGAAAGCTCATCATAAAGTTCAAGGGTGATGAAGTCATTACAATATTTGGCCATGATTCGATCATGAAAAAGTTTGCATTGGAAATTAAGATGACCAACTTTATTCCTTTTTCCACCATTCTTTCACATTCTTTCACATTCCATGGCTGGCCATATCCACGGTTGCCTTCCATACCAACACTTTCCAAGGAATTTATTATTTGACAACATATTTTTTTTCTTTTTCATTTCGGGAATAGGCATCCCTATTACCTCCGCACTCTCGTGCAATAACAATTGAATAAACACTCATCTTGAGAATAACACATCTTGCATGGAAAAATATTGGACACCCCCTACCGTTTCATGAGCGGTACGAGCACACAAAAGAGAAATTTATTTTGAAAATTAGAGATGGCACATACAAAATTGCTTGGAACGGCATGGAAATACTGCATATAGGTAGGTATGGTGGACTCATAAGGAAACACTTGGTTTAAGGATTTTGGATGCACAAGTAGTATTTCTACTTAGTACAGGTGGATGCTAGCAAATAGATTGAGAAGCAACCAACCAAGAAACAAAAATTCACATAAGCGAGCATTGAGCATAACTAACACCGAATAATGCACCATAAGTAGGATGTAATTCCACTGCATAACTATTGACTTTCGTATTTGCATAGGGAATCACAAACCTTAACACCAATATTCCTACTAAAGCATAATTACTCACTAACATGACTCACATATTACTATCATCATGTCTCAAAACTATTACGAAGAATCAAGTTTAATTTTTCCAATAATCTTCATGAAAGTTTTTATTATATCCTCCTTGGATATCTATCACTTTGGGACTAGTTTCATGTATTGCCATTGCTTTTTGACAAGCTCAACCAAATTTAAGTGAAGCACATGAGCATAAAGATTTCATCTCTCAAAAAGGTATAAGTAAAGCATGAGAGGATTTCTTCAAAATTTAATAACTCTCAAATTAATCTAAGTGAAGCATGAGAGTATTTCGACAAAAATTTCCAAGCACACCGTGCTCAAAAAGATATAAGTGAAGCACTAGAGTAAATGACAAGCTACACTCAAAAGATATAAGTGAAGATCAATGAGTAGTCAAACAATTAAGTAGCTATGTGAGGACTCTCTCTCTCAATAAAGATTTTCAGATCTGAGTATTTTATTCAAACAGCAAACTAAACAAAAATAGAACTCCAAGAATAGCACGCATCATGTGAATGAATAAAAATTTAGGCTCATCATAGGCTAACCGATAGTTGACGAAGAGAGGTGGGATGCATAGCATCCCCAAGCTTAGATGCTTGAGACTTCTTGAAATATTTAATTGGGGTGCCTTGGGTATCCCCAAGCTTGAGCTTTTGTATCTCGTTCAATCCTCTCATATCATGGTTTCACCTATTCTCAAAAACTTCATCCACACAAAACTCGAAAAGAACTCGTGAGATAGGTTAGTACACATAAAAACAAATCAACACTTCATGTACTGCCTAGATAAGTTGCATAATAATTTTCAAACATCTTCTAATGTTTACTATCGTTTCCACAATTTATATCTACCAATATAGGCTATGGAAACTATAGGATAAGTAGATAACAAAACTATGACAGCAATCTGTCCAAGCAGAACAGTCTGTAGCAATCTATTAAACCAGCATACTTATGTAACTCAAACAATTATGAAAATTTAGGACATGCTAAATAATTTATATGAAAATACTGTGTAAAAATTTCAGAAACTTTCCATGTTCCAGTAAAATATGAAAATTCAAACACTACAGAGAAAGTTTCTGTTTTTACGCAGCACGCATCAAACATGCAATGCAAGCATCCTAAGGCAATTCTTGGAACTTTATTGAAACACAAGATTATAAATAACACCTAACAGAGAACAACAAATTATAATGACACTCCAAGCAAAACACATATCATGTGACGAATAAAAATATAGCTCTAAGTAAGATATACCGATAATGTTGAAGACGAAAGAGGGGATGCCTTCCGGGGCATCCCCAAGCTTAGAGGCTTGAGTCTTCCTTGGATATTACCTTGGGGGTGCATTGGGCATCCCCAAGCTTAGGTTCTTGTCACTCCTTATTCTCCTCATATCGGTGTCTCACCCAAAACTTGAAAATTTCAATCACACAAAACTTAACGGAACTTCGTGAGAAGGGTTAGTGAAATAAGTAAAGATCATTCACTTAGGTACTATCAAGACAAGATTCATAACTGTTACCACATTATACCTACTGTATTATATCATTCACATAATTTATACCACTAAATATAAGCTATGGGAATGCTAAAACAAGCAAACTATGCATGCAAAACAGAATCTGTCAAAAACAGAACAGTCTGTGAAGATCTGTAGTATAGCCATACTTCCCTGTCTCTAAAAATTCTGAAAACTTAGGACAACCTGAATAATTTTTATACAAAGACTTTGTAAAAATTTCATATCATTATCACACTCCAGTAAGAAATGAAAATTCCTGTACTAGAGTCAAAAGTTTCTGTTTTGGTTCAGCATCAATTCTACTCATCTTGTGAGTCATCCCAAAGGCTTTACTTGGAAATTTATTGAAATAATAGACACAAAACATCATTACTACAGTATCTTAATCATGTGAACACACAAAAACAGAAAGGAAAAGTGTTGGGTTGTCTCCCAACAAGCGCTTTTCTTTAATGCCTTTTAGCTAGGCATGATGATTTCAATGATGCTCATATAGGAATATTAATTGAAACATGCAAGAGAGCATCATGAATCTTATGAAAAGCATACTTAAGTCTAACCCACTTCCTATGCATAGGGATATTGTGAGCAAATAATTTATGGGAGCAAGAATCAACTAGCATAGGAAAGCAAAACAAGCACAACTTTAAAACTTTGAACACATAGAGAGGAAACTTGATATGATTGCAATTCCTACAACCATATGTTCCTCCCTCATAATAATTTTCAGTAGCATCATGAAGTAATTTCACAATATAAATATCACATAAAGCATTCTTTTCATGATCTACAAGCATAGAAAATTTATTACTCTCCACATAAGCATATTTCTTCTCATTCATAATAGTGGGAGAATCAAATGAAACTCGAATACTATAAATTGTTTCCACATTAAAAGAGTGATGTTCAGTGAAAGGATATTAAAAATTATGACAATAATTATCACTACTTTTAATAACATAAGTATCAACACAATAATCATCATAAGTAGCAACTTTGTTCTCATCATAGTCAAGTGAAACCTCTTCCGAAATAGTGGAATCATTACTAAATAAAGTCATGGCCTCTCCATATCCACTTTTATCATTATAATAAAATTCAACACCCTCCAAAATAGTGGGATAATAATTATCTAAAGTTGATACTCTTCCAAACCAACTTTCATAAATATCACAATCATCATAAATAGGAGGCATGCAATCATCATAACAAATTTGATCATTCAAAGTAGGGGAACTAAAAAGATCATCTTCATTAAGCATAGCATCCCCAAGCTTGTCGCTTGGCATATCATAAGCATAATCACTCTCATCATTAATAGTATGAATAGCACCAATAGTATAACAATTATTATCATCATAATTTACCAAGTTGGTGCCAAAAAGATTTTCAAGATTATAAGTAGTATCATTATCTTCCCAATCATAGTCATCACAACAAGCAATTGGCATAACAAAATCATCATCAAGTGTATCATCTTCCACAATTATGTTTTGATTCATCCCCATGAGGCACAACAATAATAGGAGCAACATCATTTGGAAGAGATACCTTTTTACCCATACTCTTTCTTCTTTTCTTCTTCTTCACCACATCATGTGTGGGTTTAATTAATTTTTTCGAGCTTCTTATTGATGAGATTGGTTGAATAGGGAGCTCCTCCTCATCACCTATTACATCATGAGAGACAATAGGAGGGAAAGTGGAATTCTTTACCCTTTCATTAGTATTCCTTTCATATTCTATTGGTTTTCCCATCTTTCTATAGTTGGTAATATAGGCATTCTCATTGCAATTTACCATGCAAAACAAATAGATATTTTTTAGATTAGTTTCAATGTCGTCCGTGAGAATGAATACTTTGAACCAACTATTTTTATGTGTCAATTCTTCACTCCCCAAAAATAGAGAAAGCTCATCATAAAGTTCAAGGGTGATGAAGTCATTACAATATTTGGCCATGATTCGATCATGAAAAAGTTTGCATTGGAAATTAAGATGACCAACTTTATTGCAAAGTTCACAAGTAATAGGACAAAGAGAACATAATTTTGTAGAAAATTCATCTACCACTCTAAGCAAAAAATTGGTTCTATCATGTTTATGCTTCTTACAAAATCTATCATCCCGATAAGGCACGTCTTCACAAACTTTATGCGCTCCACAAAAATTGACATGCTTATAAGAAACATTTTTATCATGACTAGTGCAATCATCATTAGTATTTTGTATATTCATAGAATTCATACTAACAACATTGCAATCATGCTCATCATTCAAGGAATTCTTATTGCGTATTTTCATAATTTCTTCCTTTACCAATTGAGCACAATTTTCAGAATCCTTATTTTCATGAAATACATTATAAAGGCGATACAAATGATGCAACCTAAACTCCATTTTTTGTACTTTTCTTTTATAAAACCAAACTAGTGATAAAACAAGAAACTAAAAGATTCAATTGCAAGATCTAAAGATATACCTGCAAGCACTCACCTCCCCGGCAACGGCGCCAGAAAAGAGCTTGATATCTACTACGCAACATTATTCTTGTAGACTTTGTTGGGCCTCCAACCGCAGAGTTTTGTAGGACAGTAGAAATTTTCCCTCAAGTGGATGAACTAAGGTTTATCAATCTTTGGGAGGTGTAGGATGAAGATGGTCTCTCTCAAACAACACTGCAATCAAATACAAGAAATCTCTTGTGTCCCCAACACACCCAATACAATGGCAAATTGTATAGGTGCACTAGTTCGGCGAAGAGATGGTGAGACAAATGCAATATGGATGGTAGATATAAGTTTTTGTAATCTGAAAATTTAAAAACAGCAAGGTAGCAAATGGTAAACAGCGAGGAAAATGTTGTATAAATGCTTGGAAACAAGGCCTAGGGTCCGTACTTCACGAGTGCAATCTCTCAACAATGCTAATATAATTGGATGACATAACCATCCCTCAACGTGCAACGAAGAATCACTCCAAAGTTCTTATCTAGCGGAGAACATAAGAAGAAATTGTTTGTAGGGTACGAAACAACCTTAAAGTTATTGTTTCCAATCGATCTATCCAAGAGTTCGTACTACGATAACATCAAGTTATCCTTTCCGATCGATCTATCTAAGAGTTCATACTAGAATAACACCATATGATACGCATCAACCAACTCTAATGTCACCTAGATACTCCAATGTCACCATAAGTATCCAAGAGTTAATTATACGATACACGTCAAACAATTTCAGATTCATAGTACTCAATCCAACAAAAAGAACCTCAAAGAGTACCCCAAGATTTCTATCGGAGAGAGTAGGACAAGAATGTGTATCAACCCCTATGCATAGATTACCCCAATGTCACCTCGGGAATCCGCAAGTTGAGTACCAAAACATATATCAAGTGGATCAATAGAATAGCCCATTGTCACTACGGGTATCCACATGCAAGACATATATCATGTGTTCTCAAATCCAATATTCAATCCAACATAACGAGATCTCAAAGGGAAAGATTCAAGTCATCACAACAAGATAGCAAGGGAATAACATCATATGATCCGACTATATTAACAACGCCCGTGATACATCAAGATCGTGACATCTCAAGAACACAAGAGAGAGAGATTGAACACATAGCTACTGGTACATACCCTCAGCCCCGAGGGTGGACTAGTCCCTCCTCGTCATGGCCTCTGACGGGATGATGAAGATGGCCACCGGAGATGGATTCCCCTCTCCGGCAGGGTACTGGAACGTCTCTAGATTTGTTTTTCATCGATACAGAGAGTTGTGGCTGCAGAGCAGAGAGTCTGGGGTTATATATGGGGGTTTCTGAATATTTGGGAATTCATAGGCATCAGAGGCGGTGGAGAAGGGCCCCGTGGAGGGCACAACCCATCAGGGCGCGCCGGGGGCCCCCTGGCGCGCCCTGGTGGGTTGTGCTCTCCACAGCCCACCTCTCTGGCACTTCTTTGGCCCACTGGTTGTCTTCTAGTCCAAAAAAAATCTCCAAAAAGTTTCATCACGATTGGATTCCGTTTGGTACTGTTATTCTGCAAAGTAAAAAAATAAGCAAAAACAACAACTGGCACTTTGGCACTATGTCAGTAGGTTAGTCCCAAAAAATGAAATAAAGTTTCTATAAAGTGATTGTAAAACATCCAAGAATGATAATATAACAGCATGAAACAAGCAAAAATTATAGATACGTTGGAGACTTATCAATGACATGGGTCCAAATTATCGTTGAAGGTTTCTGCTGCGAGTGTTTGTTTGATGTTTGCTATTCATGACCCTATCTATCTAAGACTTGACCATAATGGTCATATTTGTGTAAGACGTTATTAATGGATGTAAGACTCTTCATTATTCAGTTTTGTGTGTTCAGTGAGCATTATTCCCGGGATCACTGTACACGTGCATTCGGTGACTTCGACTTATGAGTCGGGGTTCCCACAGAGCTGGTATCAGAGCCATCCCGACTGTAAGATGCCTTAGTTAACATGGACGTTAGGTAGGATAAAACTATTTTCAAAAACTATACGTAGCATCTATATTCAGAAGTTTTTACACCTCTTATCTCGTGTAGCCGCTTTTCAAAACTTTACTCACTCCCCTCTCTTAAACCTTGTAGATAGCTGTCGTACCACAGATGAAGACCCTGGTGATCGCAGTCGAGACGACTGCACGAACGGAACTTATGCACCCGCGAGACATTCTCCCAGAGATGGCTGATGATCCGACTACCCGCCACGTACTTTCCGGAAGGATGATATTGGCGAGAGTTGGACGTTAGTCCCATCCAAGGAGGATCGAACACCACTCAAGTTCCAAACCTACTTCAGCCTCTCCATGGATAGTCTGGCTCACAACCTGATTGAGGAGTCTTAGAAGATCCGCAAGAAACTTCACCACACCCGAGAGCTACTACGCCAATCTAAGAAGAAGCCAGAGAATCAAGAAGGAAGGTGCCCATAGCGGACGACCAACCATCACTTACCTAGGAGGAATACCCCCAGTTAGAGATGCACCCGCTCCAGGAACGTTTCAGCGTCATGGCATTAGTGCGAAGGAGTATCGTGAGCTCTTCACCGCACCACCGGCAAAGCATTGTCAACATGGACCTCCTCGATCTACAACCACTTCGACCGGAGATGACACTCGTACGGATGATGACAAGGAGGAAGACCCGGAAGAGCGTGAGTACGAGACCGAGCACTCGACCACCTGAGTCCGAGCACCCCTAGTGGTAGGATGAGTTATGTACCCCCCATGCGAAGTCGAGTCCATGTAATGGTTCATATATAACCATGTGTGCTTATTGTTTGTTTTTGTGGTTTTTATTTTGATGCAAGTCTGTCGGGGTACGACGATCTATGGGGCTGGCAAGGCCCCTTTCGTGATTCGGCTGAGGGAATCCTCTGGCGCAAGGAGCATCACCAGACACTGCACGTGCAAAGGTTTAAACAGGTTCGGGACGCCGAAGCATAATACCCTACATCCTGTGTGGTGTTGTTTATTCGGGTTCACAGTATAGGAGCGTCACAGCCCGACAAGGATGCTTCGGCAGCATCGGTACCTGTGTAAATGAACAGAGTGTCGACCTTTCTAAAGGTAGCCATGGACCTCCTTTTATAATCCAAGGGGCTACCACAGTTGCTAAAATGGTCTTTACACGAGCTAAATAATGTCCACTATCGCTGCCCGAGACACTGGTAGGAGTGGTAGTGGGAAATACCTAACTCTGACAGACTAAGACAGGCGCATTTAATGTGCCGTGAGGTGGCGCGCTGGCGACGTCTCCCGGCGAGGATTGCCTCTCCTTCTGTGCTGTTCGCCAAGCTACCTCTTATTCTTTTGCTACGCCGTAGGACGGGTGTAATTAAAGCTGCTGTAAATCCCAGAAAACTGCCACTCGCCCCGACCAGCTTCACCTACCCACCTACCCGCTCGACACCTAGCTGATGTAGAGAACAGCCCAGCGACATGGAGCGACGCCTTGGAGGGTGGGGGCCTTGGCGGGTGCGCTAGCGTCCGAGCCCCCCGGCAAGGAAGGCTTGCCGTTTCGCTCGAGCCGTTGTACTAAGTGGCTTGGAGTTCAGTTCCAGCCCGTTAAGGTCTTGACGGTTCGGAGGCCGCGGTCGTCTGGTCCACAAGTCAAGGTACTAAGGGCCCCATTTCTTAGTAGACCGACAGGAGCCCCCGGGCCTGGGCCACACTTGCGTCCGTGACGTTGTTGGGGTAGGCCCAAAAACAGTGCACAGATACATGCGGCCGCAGTTTCCTGCGGTTATAACGATGATTCCTCCCGCCTCTTCCCGCGATATGCATTGAATGCGAATCATGGGGAAGCAGGGCGGGATGGCGTCAAAAAACATGCCTGAGAAACCCCGCTGGTTGGACCCGAAGGGGCGCTTCCTGCGTCGCGCGTTTTCACACAAGGATTGTCATTGGGGGGAGAGAGGCGGCTGCCTGAGCCATGCGCCTGGCATCGGGCGGTCAGCCTCGGAACCGTCCCGCATTGCTTGGTTCTCTTTGCCCCTTCCGCTCCGTCTCCCTCCTTTAATTGCATCCCGCGTGATGTGTGTCACGCGCGAGGGCCGGCATTGGCTGGGTAGGGTGCTCGCTAGCACTGGCTATGTGTTAGTGCACGCTCGCCCTGGGTCACGAAGAGCCAGCCCCCTCCTCTTCTTCGGCCATATAAAGAGGGGGAGTTGTTAGGGAGCGTTGCTCATTCATGCTCTCCCGCTTCAGCCTTTCGACCGGCGTCTCCTTCTTCCTTCCTTTCTCCCTTCCTCCAGCGCGTCACCTTGGGCATGGCAAGGGGCCGCGGTCGTGCTCGCGGATCTAGCGTCGCGGTGAGGGGCTCGCCCCGGAGTCCCATGCGGATCGTGGTGACAACGGCGGGGGCTAGCTCCAGCTCCAGCGGAGGGACAACGTCTAGGGGTCGTGGAAGAGCGGCTCTGCCGAATTGCGGCGGTCGTGGCGGTGCTCCCGTGCCCCACCCGTAGCCCCATCCGGGGATCCATGCGGGGGATGGGGTGCAGGAGTTTGTTGTGGTGGCATCCCGCCGTCTCCGGAGTTGGCTGTGCCTCCCTGATCCTTTCGCAAGGGTCACGGAGGGCGGAAGGCACTTAGGTCTGTGGCTCTGGGCGGACGGTTGCTGCAACGGGCCTGCCTGGGTTGCAGTCGAACTTTACCCCGGAAGCGCCATGTTCCTAACGCGGGAATGGAAGGTGTTTGCATGCTCCCGCGGCCTGGGGCGCGGGCACCTGCTCCACTTCATGTTCGATGGCGCCGCCACCCTTTTTGTGAAGATCTTCGGGGTCACCAGGGCCCGCCTGTGGTGTTGCGCGGAGAGCTCGAGCGGCAGCGACCTCGACTCCTCTAGCGACAGTGACGACGAAGGCAGCACCTTCGGCATCAAGCAGGAGGATTCCGACTAGGCACGCATGGCATCGTAGCTAGGGTTTAGGGTTGTAGGAACGAGGTTCCATCTGCGAGACCTCGTTTCCGGATCAATCGCCAAATCGTAGTGGCAGATCTCCTTTTGTGTTTACATCATACCTAATGTAATCCTGCGAGAGAAATGGAAAGAAAACATTGGGTATCTTTGAAATGTTAATGGTTTACTATGCATCTGTGAATGTACGTTTCCCTTTACGTGACAAGACTGTGTTGGTGTGTTTTCCTGATTCTTAATGCTTGCCGGTGTGCACATTCCTACCACGGGCGCTTCTAAGTACAGATCCCGAGCACCCTTTCAGTAGTGTGGCTTCCGTCAAGGCCATCCCATCGTCCTCGCCGCGGCCACTTAAGGTGTTGGGCATGCTTCCAATCCTTAAGCGCGCAATGATTTCAACAAGGTCCCTTGGCGTGTAGGTTTTCTTTACACAAGCACTAACTCGTTTGGGGGAAAGGCTCGAAAATTTCGAGAAGTTTTTGCAACTTAGCTTTTTCTCGCTACGTTTCTTGCCGCAAGACGATCGCCCTCGAACGCATCCGTAGGTGCCCATACCGTCACTCCTCCCCCGAAACACATGAAAGAGGGGCTCCTTCTCCCTTTTGAGAAAAAGAAAGAAGAGAAAATAAAGTGGGCTAGGAATCCAGGTGCTTCAACAACCATCTTACGCAAGGAGGGATCTCAACACATTACATAAAATACATAAGATAAATATGTACTTTGACAAAGAGTTGTAGAACACTTAGCTTTATTGACTACGCACAGGGACATCACCTGGCTCTGTACAAAGGATTACATGCCTCGCCGGCGAACTTGTACAAAAGGGGTTGCCGGGGGGGGCACGACAACCGCGCCTTACGGGTAGAACTTGAGAAGATGCTCGATATTCCACGAGTTTTGCACTGGGGTGTCTTCTTCGGTCTCCAGTCGGACTGCGCCAGGCCTGGTGACTCGTACTACCCGGTAAGGGCCTTCCCACTTTGGCGTCAACTTGTTTGATTGCTTCGCGGAATGAATCCATCGAAGAACAAGGTCACCTTCCTCAACGCTCCTGGTGCGCACTCTGCGACTGTGATAGCGGCACAGGGATTGCTGGTACCGGACGATCTTCCTTGAGGAGCACAACATCACCTTGCCGCATTTGCTCTTGCTGGTCCTCGTCAAAGGCCTGCACTCTCGGGGACCCGTATGCGAGTTCAGTGGGGAGAAATGCTTCTGCACCATAAACTAGGGAGAAGGGTGTCTCGCTGGTGGCTCGATTTGGTGTCATCCTGATTGACCAAAGAACCGCCGGGAGTTCATCAATCCAGTGCCTTCCGTGCTTGTGCAACTTGTCGAAAGTCCTCGTCTTGTGTCCCCGCAGCACTTCGGCATTGGCTCTCTCTACTTGCCCGTTGCTCCTTGGGTGAGTGACTGATGCAAACACTACTATAGAATGGTCCAAACACGACACATCAATCAGAGACCCTTCGACGAAACTGTGTGCGATGCATGAATCGCAAACTACATACGTGTGCGAAGTACGGCATACAGTTCACTCGCATAAACTGTGTGTGCTGAAACAGCAAAACACAAACGACTCGGCATAACACGATGTGTGCGATATACAGCAAACAGGTGAGTAATGAGAATCGTGTGCGAACACCAGAAATAACACAGACGATTCATACTGACAAGCTATGTGTGTTGTGGGCAGACGGTTGCTGCCAAATAATTGCCAGCGATGGATGAAATCATTACAGACGCTACGTTGGGAAGTGCCGTTTGCCTGTATTAATATCGCAGACGTTTTATTATTTTGACCGTGTGCCTCTGCTCAGTCCGTCCTCCTCTCTCACGTCTTGTCACCGCGTTGCAGCCCGAGTATTCCAGTGCACGCTTCGGCACCGCTTTTGGGTTTTGGCCATGCGCCCGCTCGATGATCCCGTTCCTGCTCATAACCGCGCAGGTTCCCGCGCGCAAAACCGTCCTACGACTCTATCTTCCCGCCATGCTCGGTTAAATCCCCAATCCTTGCCGGCCTGCTATATAAACCCTCACGGCCGGCGACTCCACATTGCCTTCACCCCCCTCCCCGTAGCTTGTCTAGTTTGCTTCTCCCCCAATCGCCAATGGCATCGGCCGTTCGTCGTCGCCCAGCCACTCCGCCAGAGGATAGCTCCAGCTTGGAGGCTTCACCGCGTCGGCGCGACAGTACTCTGAAGCATGTAGTGCATGTGGCGTCCCTGGTGGGTGTGCCCACGCCACCAACTACACGCTCCACCACCGCTACCAATGTTTCCGATTTGACACATGGCAATTTACCCAGTATGATAGATGCAAATCTTCCCGGATTGTATGTACTAGGCACACAGATTATATTGGAGAAACGTTTGCGATGATGCATTGGACCAAAACTTCGCGCCAATATTTTGACTTGGCTTACGGGCGAAGATAGTTGTCGATCTTCAAACGAGTATTCAACCTAAACCGTTTGTGATGTGTGTTCATTTAGATAAAACTATGATGGTTTTTTGTTTGCTACGTGAATTCAGAGATAAATACTTAGTTCATCAAACCATAGATTTCATTCAGTCAAGCATTCACTTTACATTCATACAATCGAGATACGATATAAAGAAAACTAGTTGCGGCAGCGGCAGCGGCGGCGGCCTCCTGTGGCGGCGTTCTCGTGCTCCGGGGTGCAGTTGTACAGTTCTTCAACCGAGACCAGAATGTTATGGACTTCACAATCAAAGAGCCAGTCGTCGCGCGATCGATGGGCGTGGGGCCGGGGGGGCGGCGACTAGCGGCGCTGCGAGAAAGCTATCGACGGCGGCGGCCCAATCCGCTAAGGGGGGCGTGACGGGTGCAGGCGCGCGCACGGTCACTGGCGCGGTGGGTGCAGGCGTGCGCAAGGGGTCGGCCGCCGTCGGTGCGGGCACGCGCACTGGGACCGACATGTCGTGTGCAAGGGCGCGCACGAGCACGGGGGCAGGAGGAGGCACTGGCGCTTGCACGTACACGAGCTCACGCGGGTCGGCGGGGACCTCCCTGATGCCCGCGGTTTCCAGCGCTGCGATGATGCTGGGTGACCAGCCCGTCAATGCCACGGGGATGGTGGCTGGCGCGGGCGCGGCGATGGTTGATGGCGAGTGCATCGGAGCAACATCCGCTATGGCATGCAGCTCTTCTAGGGCCATGTCAATGTCATCCCATTCGTCTTTATGTTCTATCTCTTCTGACTCGGTGTCGACTTCACCAAACCGGAAGACTAGTGGCATATGATCCTTCTGCACCATGGCCTAGGTCGCCGTGGAGGTCTGAAGATGGAGGAGAATGTGAGGCGAAGATATATGGAGGATTGTGAGTGAGTGGGCAGTAAAGCCGCGTATTAAACAGCGGCTCGGGCGCCATTGATGGACAGGTCGGAAGCAAGGAGGGCGGATACGGAGGTCAAAGGGCTCGATTCCCGGTGAGTCTTCGGCGTACTGAACGCACGCCTCCCGGTGAGCCTGCGCGGCGGATGCCAGCTCACACGCCTCCTGTCAACTCAAGCAGCTGCTTGCACGGCACCTCCTAAGCCCTAGCCAATAAAAGAGTGCAACTCTTGGTAGCACGTAAAGGGCAGTAGAATGCCAACGGTTTGAAAATAATGCAACCGTTTGCGTTGAAACATGATAGTTCTTTGTTCCAAAAAGCTTTTGTTTGCTATTAATGACACGAAAAATACCACATCATATTTTTGCTATATAATGACGCCATGCCAAATTTCTTGAATTTTGTGTGAGTTCTAGATTTACTATAATTTAATTAATATTCTCAATGTGGTCTCTAAAAGAAAATATATATTAAAAAACATGTATCAGATAGGAAAACAAAATGCTATGACGCATTTACGTGCCATGTTCATGAAACCATGCCAAGTTTCATGAATCTCCTGACGAGTTTTTGATTTACATGATTTAAAACCCTAGTTTCTCAATGTTTCTATGGCCGAGCCAAGACCCCGAGATGTTTGAAATTCATTCACATGTCTTGCATGGGACCTAAAGATACATGCACACTAATATGGTTTTCAACCCATTTTGATGCACCGAACATTCTGATTGTAGTTCGGATTTGAATTGTGCACGTTAAATAATGCATATAAAAGTGAATTAATGTATAAAAAGGCCAAACGAACCATGTATATTTTGATATTTTGAAACGACACTCTCATTTCAGTATATGTTGCCTATAGAAATAGTTCAAGATGAGAAGAGGCAACGGATGTCGATTCGCCCAGATAAGGTGACTCATTCCATATCGAAAAAACAAAGCTTCACGTGATAATTAATATTTGGTTTGTGCTGGGCTTATGCCAAAACTTGTCCCAAATTGGACATTATTTTACCAGGGCACATATGGGCCATGCATGTTATGACACCATGCCAAGTTTCATGAATTTTCTGACTAGTTTTTGATTTACACATGATTTAAAACTCGAGTTTCTCAATGTTTTTGTGGCCGAGCCAAGACCGCGAGATGTTTGAAATTCATTCCCATATATTGCATGGGAACCTAAAGATGCATGTACACTTATACGGTTTTCAACCCATTTAGATGCACCGGTCACTCTCATTATAGTGCAAATTTGAATTATGCATGTTAAATAATGCATATAAAAGTTGATAAATGTATAAAAAGGCCAAACGAACCATGTATAATTTCATATTTTGGCACGACACTCTCATTTCAGTATATGTTGCCTATAAAAATAGTTCAAGACGAGAAGAGGCAGCGGATGTCGATTCGCCCAGATAAGGTGACTCATTCCATATCGAAAAAACAAAGCTTCACGTGATAATTAATCTTTGGTTTGTGCTGGGCTTATGCCAAAACTTGTCCCAAATTGGACATTATTTTACCAGGGCACATATGGGCCATGCATGTTATGACACCATGCCAAGTTTCATGAATTTTCTGACTAGTTTTTGATTTACACATGATTTAAAACTCGAGTTTCTCAATGTTTTTGTGGCCGAGCCAAGACCGCGAGATGTTTGAAATTCATTCCCATATATTGCATGGGATCCTAAAGATGCATGTACACTTATACGGTTTTCAACCCATTTAGATGCACGGGTCACTCTCATTATAGTGCAAATTTGAATTATGCATGTTAAATAATGCATATAAAAGTTGATAAATGTATAAAAAGGCCAAACGAACCATGTATAATTTCATATTTTGGCACGACACTCTCATTTTGGTATATGTTGCCTATAAAAATAGTTCAAGACGAGAAGAGGTAGCGGATGTCGATTCGCCCACATAAGGTGACACATTCCATATCAAAGCAACAAAGCTTCGCATGATAATTAATCTTTGGTTTGTGCGTGGTTTGAGCCAAAACTTGTCCCAAATTGGACATTATTTTACTAGGGCGCATATGAGCCATGCATGTTATGACACCATGCCAAGTTTCATGAATTTTCTGACTAGCTTTTGATTTACACATGATTTAAAACCCGTGTTTCTCAATGTTTGTATGGCCGAGCCAGGACCGCGAGATGTTTGAAATTCATTCCGATATATTGCATGGGATCCTAAAGATGCATGTACAGCTTATACAGTTTTCAACCCATTTTGATGCACCATACCTTGTGAATGTAGTTCAAATTTGAATTATATATGCACATTAAATAATGCATATAAAAGTCAATTAATGTATAACAAGCCCAGACGAACCATGTATAATTTCATATTTTGGAACGATGCTCATTTTGGTATATGTTGCCTCTAGAAATATATAGTTCAAGACGAGAAGAGGCAGCGGATGTCGATTCGCCCACATAAGGTGACGCGTTCCTTATCGAAACCACAAAAGCTAGCTTCCCCGTGAGTAGCCGAGGTTTGTAAGGGCTTGTGCCAAAACTTGTCCCAAATCGGACAATTTATCATCATGACACATATGAGCCATGCCATGACACCATGCCAAGTTTCCTGATTTTCTGACGAGTTTTTGATTTATACATGAATGTAAAACCAAGTTTATCAATGTATGTGGCCGAGTCAAGACCCCGAGATGTTTGAAATCCATTCCCATATCTTGCATGGGGCCCAAAGTAGCCATGGACACTTATATGATTTTTCAACCCATTTTGATGCACCGGACCTTGTGATTTTAGTTCAAATTTTAATTATCCACATTGTATGCCTAGAGAACTCAGTTAACATATGAAAATGAGAAAAGAACCCTAAATAATTCCATATTTTAGCAAGACACTCTTACTGGTGCGAGTTGCCTCTAACAAAAGTTCATGGTGAGAAGATGAGCTGATGTCGTTTTGCCTACGTAAGGCGACGTTTTTCTTATCGGGACCTCAAAGATTGAAGTGAGAAGCTCTGCTTTGTAAGGGACTTGTGGCTAAAATTGTCCCATGTTGGACAATTGTTTTACCATGGCACATATGTGCCATGTCATGACAACATTCCAAGTTTTTAGAATTTCTGACGCGTTTTGGATTTACAGTAATTTAAAAACCAAGTTTCTCAACGTTTGTGCCCGAGCCAAGATGCCGAGATGTTTGAAGTTCATTCCCATTTATTGCCCGTGACCTAAATATGAAGCCATGGACACTAATATGATTTTTCATCCCATTTTGATGCACAAACATTGGGACGATAGTTGAAATTTGAATTATACACATTAAATGTCTAGAAAACTCAATTAATTTATAAAAATGCTAAACAGACCCTGAATAATTCCATATTTTAGCACGACACAGCTATTGGCCAGTGTTCACTGCACATAAATCTTATTGCAAACCAAACACTGTCCTTTGTAGAATTAACCTCATTTTTTGTTTTAAAAACATTTTGAAAATTAAGTCTTTCACAAACAGTTGATGTTCATGAATCGTTTGTGATGCAGTACAAAATATCTTGGGCCAATCCTCGTAATGAATGGCTTAGGCCTGAAGCTTCGTCGTCTGCAGTATACCGCCTGTAAGTTTACCGCACTGACTCCTCAGACCATTTTACTTTTCAATCGTCGCCGGTGAAAGATGGGGACGTGGATCCCGGTCATGAGGGCAACTTCAGCAACCGACTCTGGCCCGAGCGCGGCCGCATCAGCCATGAGCGGGCTCTCAACATGCTTGAACGCGGCCGCTACCTCCGACAGAGCGGCTGCAGCAACCGAAAGGGCAGCTACTACAGCTCAGAGGGCGGCAGCAACAACCGCGACGGGGATAGCAAATGGCGAGAATGGCACATCAGCTGTCAGTTCCTCGACGGTCGCCGTAGCCCTGATGGCGGACGCCCAGTCCCATCTTGAGGCCGCCCACGCCCATCTCGTGTTGGTCGCTACACAAATCACATCTACCTTCTCCGACACCGATCGACAACCCACCCCCGTTGAGTTGGTAATCATTGAGTGTGCTCTAGCAGGCGTCCGTTCGTCGGCGGCCTCCCTAGCCAATATTGTGGTTGTCCATGCCCGGAGCAAGGCCGCCCATGCCCGGCTCATGGCAGCCTTATCCAAAGAGATGGTGCACGAAGACTGCGAGATGCTGGAGTATGTGGAGATGGATCACATGGATCTCCATTCCCCGGAGTTCGTCGAGCGGGAGCTGGTCATCGAAGAGGCGGCGGAGATCGATGAATGCCAGGCGGAATATTAGTCTCTGTCTAGAGCAATGGTGTTTTGTTAGAGTAATGTTTAAGTCAATTAAGTAATGTTTATTAGTTGCTCGATTAAGTAAGTGCGGGCGGTGCTGTAGGCTCTTTTGTGTAGTACTCAAATTTGCAAGTGTTGTTAAACTAAGCAATGACCAATGTAACGAGGGAAATTTGGACCAAAATTTGCCTCCGTATCCCCATTTTCTCTTCCAAATGAACATGAAATGCAAGTACCGTGTGCAATGTAGTATCCGATATCTTACGCCGGAAGCTTGGAGACCAAAATTTCCACGTTCAGTCTCATCAGACACGGGATAAACTATAGGATACGTTTGTGTTGTTGAATATCGCACACATTTATGGTAATGGTACTGTGTCCGATGTGACTGCGCGCGCTACTTTTTCGCCACACCGAACGAAATTTTGGGCTGCCGCGCAAATATCTACCTCCCCCGCCCCTCGTACCAACCAAAAGCCACATTTCCCATTCCCCCTGCTCCCCCTTCATTTCCTAAGTTCAAACCTTCACTGCTTGCTTGCAGCGCCGCCTCCTCGCCGGCGACGCTCCTTCCTGTAGCTCGGCCTCATCCTGCTAGTCATAGTCAGGTAATCCAAACCTTCCCCATACCCACTCCCCCCTCCACCCCCTCCTCCTCAATTCCACATGGCCCGACTGCCGGCGCGACACATTCCACCAAAATCACCGGCCCACCCCTCACATAATCGCCGCCGAAAGACATGGTGCACGCAGTATAGCCAGGATCTCAAGGAACACCTGGTAGCGGAGAAACAAATCGCGATCGCACACGCGAATGAGGCCGCGATGGCTGCCATGCGTGCTGACCCCCAGATCTTGGAGCAGCATCTAGACGTCGAGGCCACCGTCGATGCCTCGCGTGCGGATGCCGCCACGCGGTTGGCTGCTTTGAACAATAGCTCGTTGTGTTTTCTCCAGGGCTCCACTGTTGCCTTCGACGATGACTCCGAGTTGTTTTCTCAGCGTGCCCGAGCTTTCCTCAACTCCATAGCAGGCAGGTTGGTGCCCGGACAGGCTAAGGCAACTCACCACTACGAGGAGGGAACCCACGATGTGGAGGCCTTGCCCTCGTCTAAGCCCAGCGTTATCGATATCTCCAACGACGAGGAATATCTTGTTTTTGAAGCTTAATTACTAATGACCTGTGTTCAGCTAGCTACGCCTGTTACGCATGTTTATTTTACCTGCTACATGTGCTGCTCCTGCCTTCCCTTAGGAAACTCTACTGAAATATGCAATGTAATGCTAGTATGCAATCTGACCTTCTACTACTATGTTTGTGAGAGACAGGGTGGGGATCACTCGATCTAGCACTGTATGAGCTCGAATTCGAATCAGGTCTCTCAATACATGATTGTCAGGTTACACGAATTGGGAATTTGGGGAAGGATAAACTAGAGTAGCCGCTGCCGCCTGATGCCGTGATCCACTGGATAGGTTGCACTTCTATCTTGTGGCCTTAAGTAGCTGACGATGGTGGCCCAGTGGCGTTCGCCCACTCGGGGCCTTGGTAGCGGGCGTTCGCTTGGGGAGCTCGGCGCGGATGAGCTCCGGGTCCGCCACATGGGCTGAGCTGTGGGCCCGTTACGTCAGGGCTGCTGACATCCCCTCCTCCTTGAAACGAGGCTTGACCCCAAGCCTCCGCATCATGAAAACAAGATTGAAGCTCGATCTTGTCCTCCCATGTGTCGCCCATTGCTTCCACGTCTGACCAGCGAATTCGGACTTATTCGATCATCGCACCATGCTTCTTGCGCCATCGAGTCTGGAGAACTTCCACGGGCACCGCAGGGATGTTAGAATTGCTTGGAAGGGTAGGAGAGACAGGCGTACCCGGTTGCACGCAGCACCGTAGTTGTGAAACGTGAAACATCGGGTGGACTTGAGCTCGTGGTGGCAGCTCCAGATGGTACGCCACTTCATTGATCTTGCGCAGGATCTTGAAGGGGCCGAAGAAACGAAAGGACAGCTTGTGGCATGCTCGTGTAGCCACTGAAGATTGGATGTAAGGTTGCAGTTTGAGGAATACCATGTCCTCAACCTGGAAGGAGCGCTGAGAGCGGTGCTTGTCGGCTTGCGTTTTGATATACTATTGCGCTCTATTTAAGTGCTGCTGTAGCAGGTCTTGGATAACTGCCCGTTCCTCCAACCAAGTCTGTAAGGATGGCACTGAGCACGAATTCGTGGCTGTGATGCCCCAGTGGCGAGGCTCATGTCCATACAACGCCTTGAATGGAGTCATTCCAATGCTCGAGTGATGCGATGAATTGTACCAAAATTGAGCGAGTGGCACCCAAAAGCTCCATCTCTTCGGGCAAGCTTGAGCAAAACAGCGAAGGTAAGTTTCCAGGCACTGATTCACGCGTTCTGTCTGTCCGTCGGTTTGAGGATGATTGGCTGTACTCAGACGTAGCTCCGTGCCTGCGTATTTGAACAGTTCCTGCCAGAAATGACTAGTGAACACAGGGTCTTGGTCGGACAAGATGGATCCTGGTAGCCCATGCAACTTGTACAGGTGAGTCATGTATAGGAGGGCCACTTTGGCAGCAGTATATGGATGTGCCAAAGCAATGAAGTGCGCGAACTTGGTGCGCTTGTCCACAATCACCCACAAACAGTTACATTTTCCTGATTGCGGCAGACCGTCGATGAAATCCATCGTGATCATCTCCCATGGTTCTGAAGGAATTGGCAAGGGCTGTAATAGACCAGGGGATGCTGAGCGATCAGGCTTCGCTTGTTGGCATATCTGACAGCATTTGACATAGTGAAGCACATGTGTCTTCATCTTGGGCCATGCGAACAGCCGTCTGATCTTGCTATAGGTGACTGGAAATCCGGAGTGTCCGCCCATGTGGCTGTCATGAAAGGCCGATATGATCTTCTGTTGTAACTCGGTGGATCCCCCCAACCAGATCCTGCCCCGGAAACGAAGAATCCCTTGATGCAAGGTGAAGCGCCCCTTTGGGTCTGGGTGTGCTGCCAACTGTTCTAGGAGGCGTTGAGCCTGTGGATTGCAATTGTAACTAGCCACGACATCATCTAACCATGTGGGTTGGCAGGTAGTGACTGTAGTCAGGAGTTGCTGCGGTTCTGCCCTGGAGAGAGCATCTGCCGCTGTGTTGTTTGCTCCTTTCTTGTACCTAATGGTGTACTGCAGCCCCAATAGCTTGGTGAAAGCTTTTTGTTGCCACAGAATATGCAAATGCTGCTCTTCCAGGTGCACCAAGCTTCGCTGATCCATCAAGATTGTGAACTCTGAGTGTTGCAAGTAAGGTCGCCACTGATCAACCGCGACGACGATCGCCATGTATTCCTTCTCATAAGTGGACATGCCTTGGTACCTCGGACAGAGAGCTCTGCTCATGAAAGCGATTGGGTGTCCCTGTTGCTGGAGCGCCGCTCCGATTCCTTTGTCGCTGGCGTCCGTCTCCACCGTGAATGGCTTGGTGAAATCCGGTAGGGCAAGCACGGGCGCTGAGATCAGTTGTTGCTTCAACACTTGGAATGCATGTTCTGTGTTGGCTGTCCACATAAACTGCACCCCTTTCTTCAGCAAATTGAACAGTGGTCGGGCTAGCATGCCAAAGTTGCGTACGAAGCGTCTGTAGTACCCTGCGAGACCCAGGATCCTTCGGACATCTTTGATGGATGCTGGCGTAGGCCACTCTGCTACAACTTATACCTTGCTTGGGTCTGTGGCCACTCCCGCAACGCTAATTGTGTGGCCGAGGTATGACAATTGGCGTTGTCCGAATGCGCACTTGGACCGTTTGACCTTCCATTGGTCGCGGCGCAGTAGTGTTAAAACCTCTCTCAGGTGTTGTCGGTGGTCTTCGAGAGTTTTGCTGAACACCAAAATGTTGTCGAAGAAGACGAGCACACAGTGTCAAGCGAGAGGTCGCAAGGTTTCAGTCATGGCTCCGTTGAACGTGCCAGGTTCTCCTGCTAATCCAAAGGACACCACCAGAAACTCGTAGTGTCTCGAATGGGTCTGAAAGGCCATCTTGTGTTCCTCTCCCGGGGCGAGCCGAATCTGATGATAGCCTGCGCGGAGGTCCAATTTGGAAAACCACACATCGCCATGTAGTTCGTCCAGGAGCTCCTCAATCACCGGTACTGGAAACTTATGGACCACTGTCATAGCATTGAGTTGCCTGTAGTCGATGCAGAGGCGCCATGTCCCATCCTTCTTCTTTACCAAAATAATTGGGGATGCGAACTGGCTGACACTGCGCTGAATCACCCCTGTTTCAGTAGTTCTGCCACTTGATGTTCAATTTCTGATTTGTGTTTCGGCTTGTGACGATAAGCACGAATGTTGACCGGTTGAGCTCCTGGCATCAGGGGTATGTGGTGATCACAATGGCGCCGGGGTGGCAGTCCCGTAGGTTCCCCGAACACATCTTCAAACTCCTGAAGTACACTGTGTAATTCTGCTGGGCATTCTTGCTGTTCTCCTTCAACTATATCTGCTGCATAGAGATAGAAAATGTCTAGCAACGACCCTTGTTTGTGTAAGCTCTGGAGTTGGATGCTGTTGATCACATGACAAACAGATGATTCAGCTTCATGACCACGAAGGCAAACAGATGTACCATCGGTTGCAGGAAATTGCAGTGTTTTGTCGCGCCAATCTACAGTCATGGGGCTGTGTTCCTCCAGCCAATCCATACCGAGGATGGCATCATATACTCCTAGCGGCAGGATGTTCAGGTTGGTCTTGAATTCATGCCCTTGTGACGACCACTTGCAGCTGGGAATGAGCTCAGCACAGTACAACTCACCGCCGTCTGCCACACGAACGCGACATGGGCGTGGCAGCGGTTGCGCGCCTGTCAGCGTGGCCGCTAGCTTCTGATTTATGAAAGAAGTGGAACTGCCGCTATCCACCAGGATGAGGACTTCACTACCCTGTATCCAAGCTTGTAACTGGAAAGCCTTTGCTGAGACTCCGCCCGTGACAACCGGTTTGGAGATAGCCATAGCTGTCTGGTAGTCGTCGGGTTCATCGTTTGTTGCATCGATGCCGAACAACTCCAGCATTTCCTCGACCACATGTAGCTGCACCGAGGTAGGGCAGGTATGGTCATGGCCCCAGCGCTCGCCGCACTTGAAGCATAGGCCGCGGGCACGGCGATAGTCGTGGAGAGCTTTCACTTTGGTGGTGTCCGCGCGTGCGCCTTCCGTGCCATGGCGGTCTGTGGCTGTGTTCGCCGCCAGTGGCTTCATTGGTGGAGGCGGCAAGGGAAGCGGTGTGCCCACGCGTGGCATGGGATCGGGCGTGCGTGATGCAGATGGACGCCCGCATTCGCCATGTACCCCATCGACCACCTCCTCTTGTAGCAATGCCAGAGAACAGGCCGTGTCGAGGTCCTGTGGCCGTTCCACCAGCACCACAGTGCGTATGTCCGCCCGGAGTCCCTCGACAAAACGTGTCAAGAAAAAATACGGGTGAATTGAATCAGAATAGGAGGTCAAATGATTGATAATAACTTCAAATTTTTCAATGTAGTGAGCAACAGTGGTCATCTGCCGCACTGTGTAAAATTGCCTGATTAGCATTTGATGCCGATCATGCCCAAAACGAGTGCATAACAGCGATGTAAAGGATTCCCAATCTAATGCAGGCAGTTTCTTCTGAATTGATTGAAGCCATATGGAGGCCGACCCTGAGAAGTTCAGAGCCGCCATGGGGACCCAAAATGATTCAGTGATCGCAAACATGGCGAAATACTGTTCGCACAGCGTCTTCCACAGTCGTGGATTATCGCCCGTGAATTGAGGAAAGCTAATTGATGGGTGTGCCTGGCCCAAACCGCTCAACAGTTGACTCGCGTGCGCAAACGGTGATGGAAGGGCAACTGGAGATGCAAGATTGTACTGACCCGTTGCCGGGAGCGGCGGCGGCGTAATGAATGACACCGTCGGCGTCCCCCGGGGAAGATGAGCATCGCCGTGGTCCGCAGACCCATGGGAAGTGGCCTCCGTGCCCAGCACAACACCCGAGTCGATGGTGTGCGTCGCTGGCAGAGAAGTCCGAGGCGCACCAGAGCGGTTGCCCTCGTCGCGCGCCGGTGGTGGAGCGGTCATGTGCTCGCGTTGCAGCGCCGCCACCGCTTCTCCGAGCTCGGTGACGCGTTGCTCCAGATCGGGGCGCCAGCTGATGAGCTCGTCGATCTTGGCGGTGGAAGACTGGATCGACAAGATGGCGGACGTGTGCGCCGCCAGCGTGGAATCCAGTCGGTCGAGGAAGGCCTGGATTGCCGGATCCATGGCGGAGAGTTGAGATCGCGCTTGCCGAAGACGCTGGGTCTCGACGAACTGTGCCAGATCGGCCTGGTGGGGAAGGGGAAGACTGGTCTCTGATACTAGATGTGAGAGACAGGGTGGGGATCACTCGATCTAGCACTGTATGAGCTCGAATTCGAATCAGGTCTCTCAATACATGATCGTCAGGTTACACAAATTGGGAATTTGGGGAAGGATAAACTAGAGTAGCCGCCGCCGCCTGATGTCGTGATCCACTGGATAGGTTGCACTTCTGTCTTGTGGCCTTAAGTAGCTCACGATGGTGGCCCAGTGGTGTTCGCCCACTCGGGGCCTTGGTAGCGGGCGTTTGCTTGGGGAGCTCGGCACGGACGAGCTCCGGGTCCACCACGTGGGCTGAGCTGTGGGCCCGTTACGTCAGGGCTGCTGACAATGTTGTATTGTGCAATGTGATGCTCAGTTAACTGTTTGGTTCAGTTGTTTTGGTGATCATCTGCAATGTGATGTTCAATTATTGTTGGTACAATTTTGTTTTGTTATGCATGTGAAACCTACAATTACTATATTTAATAGTTCTTAGTGCGCTTGGCTTTTCCATGTGGCTTGAATTCATATGTTGGATATGCAATGCGTTTATCTTTCATTCACAGATTTTACTGATCAATATCTATTCTTAAACACGTTACAAGGGGAACAATGGGAGGCCCTGAGGTTTACCATCGAGGTTTGCACTTTCATGATCCTTTGGCTAATAGCACATTATTGTGCATTTGCAGGAACCATTCTAATATTTAGGTTTCTTACAATAATTTGGTCTTGCACATGTAGGTCCTGCCTTAAGAGGTTTAGGCCCACTGTTCGACCCATTTTGCATGTGGGGAAATGACGTGTTCCTGAATATCAGTCAAATCAAGAAACTTAGAAAGATTGTTAAGATAAAGAAACTTGCGATGAAAAACAACAAGCTGTTTGTCTGCACAATGAAGAAGACATCAGTGAACTATAGGATGGTACTATCTCTTTTACCTTGTCTTTTTTCCCGTTGTGACATTTCAATTTTTAGTAACGCAATTTACGCATATCTTTGTTTCCAGTCCTTTCCAAAGCAGTTCATCGATGAGTACGTCTCAAACCACCTGTATGGTCAAGAGGCGAGGAAGGTATTCATATAGCACCCACGGTATAATCTTGAAGTCTTCCTCAAGAGGATGAAGGTTGGGCGGGCAACCATCCACAGGCACTGGCATAAAGTTGCAAGAACCTTCGACATCAGTGAAGGCTCAATATTTGCCTTCCGCTTCAACAGTTTTCTAGACGAGATTCATCTATCTATTTACCGTATATGATGCTATTTTCCAAAGGTTTTAGATGTTGCATGTGAAACTCGGTCCTGTCGTGTAATTGGGTATCTAGGTACTATATGCTTATATGATGTTCTACTCTGATGTATTTCAATTATGAAATCCTGGTTGCCGTAATACGAAATGAAATATATTATGTGCTTGATATGAAGTATCAATTTGTTTACTAGCTGGATTATAAATAATAGAGCAATTAGCCTGATTATTGGGGTTTCTATTGCAGACGGTTTGTCATAGAACACCATCAGCGATGACCTCAACAAACCCACACACTTGCTGGAAAATTGGCGTGTTGGATCAGTGAACAATCACACACGATTTCCGGGCGCAAACTGTGTGCGTTAGAACACCCATTCGCAAACGTTTTCACATAAAACGTGTGTGTGATGGACAGCCCTATGCCAAACAGTTTCTTCTAGGCACCATGCGTGATGGCCACCCCTAACACAAACGATGTTAAGCAGAAAATTGTGTGTGATGTACAATACGAACGGAAACGTATGTTTGGGATTCACTGTGTGGGATGCTATGCACATCTCACACGATTTCTCCTAAATACCTATATGGGATAGTCCTTCCAATCGCACACGACATAATTTTGCCTATCGTGTGTGACCGGGAGCAGGCATCGCCAACGGTTTTTTCGGGTCGTGTGGGATAGCCCCCCCCTAATCGCCCACACATGCAAGGCGACGGTTTGAGACTACATCACGGAAAGTGGTTAAAAACCGTTTGTATAGCAGTCGCTTGCACTAGTGAAAGCATATCCTGGTGCCAATGTCTTGACAATATTGCATGAAGCTGCTGCTGGTGAACTGTGTGCCATTGTCGGTGATGATTCTGTTGGGAACACTGAAACGACAAACAGTCCCTCTGAGGAACTTGACCGCTGCCTGCGTCGTTACCTTTCTCACCGGTTCTACCTCAGTCCACTTAGTGAACTTGTCGATTGCAACGAACAAGAACTCGAAGCCCCCAGTAGCACGGGGGAAGGGCCCGAGAATGTCGAGCCCCAGACCGAGAAGGGCCAGGAGAGCGGTATGGTTTGAAGGGCTTGTGCTGGTTGGTGTATTTGCTTGGCATGGTACTGGCATGCTTCACACGTTGTCACCACCGCCAAAGAGTCTTGAAGGGATGTCGGCCAATAGAAGTCTTGGCGGAATGCTTTCCCGGCAAGGGCTCGTGATCAGATGTGGGAGCCGTGGACCCCTTCGTGTATTTCTGCCAACAACTCACGTCCTTCTTCTCGGGGAATGCACTTCAATTTCACACTGTTCTGCCTCCTCTTGTATAAGGTGCTGTCCACAAACTGGTATGTGGTCGACCATCGGGCTACCCTTTCTGCTTCTTCTGGTTCCTCGGGGAGATCTCCTGTTTGGAGGTACTGGACTATCTGCTGTGCCCATGCCGGAGCCTGTGGCTCGATGACAAGGACCCAAGGCATTTCTTCCGCTATGGGGACGCAAGCTTCTACGGCAAGGACTGTCGGGTCTGCCGGAGCTCGAGGTCTGCCGGCAGGTGGGTTGTCGCTCCCGGCAACCCTCTTGGCGGCCACTGATGGCTCAGCCGGAAGATAGTTGTCGCGATTGACTTTTCTTTTTTTGTTATGCCTAGCTGACGCGGTGACCGAAGGTTGGGTCAATCGAAGAACAAAAGTGCCCGGTTCCACATGCAGCTTCTGCCCGACTCTCTTTGACAGTCGTCGGCAATGTCATTCTCGACACGGGGGTCGTGCTCTATTTGTAGACCTTCAAAGCGCTCCTCCAATCTCCGTACTTCGTCAACATATGCCTCCATCAGGGGACTCTGGTAATCCTTGTTTACTTGGCGCATGACAAGCTGCGAGTCCGCCCAAACTATCAACTTTCTAATTCCGAGATCGACCGCTATCCGTAGTCCGGCAAGCAACCCTTCATACTCAGTCGTGTTATTGTTAATTCCTCCCGAGGAAAATGCATCTGGATCACATACTTGAGGTGCTCTTCGGTGGGTACAATGAGTAGCACTCCGGCACCGGCACCTTGCAGCGAGAAAGCTCCGTCAAAGTACATGACCAATTCTTGAGGTGCTTCTTTGCCGTGGAGTGTTGTCTCCGGGATTTCTTCGTCTGGCGTTGGCATCCATTCTTCTATGAACTCCGCCAGGGCCCTGCTCTGGATTGTTGCCGTACTTTTGAAGCTCAAGTCAAAGCTGGCCAGCTCCAACGGCCACTCAACGATCCTGCCGGTTGCCTATGGATTTCTCAAGATACGCTGCAGCGGGAACCGAGTGATGACGGTGATGTGATTTTCTTGGAAGTAGTGGCATAGCTTTCGGGAGGCCATAAGGATCCCAAAGAGCATTTTCTGCATCCCAGAATATCTTGATCAAGCCCCGTGCAGGAGGGAGCTGACAAAATACACGGGCCGCTGCACCATCTTCTTCTTCTGCATAGTTTACTGATCCACCCCTTGTGTCATAGTTGCGTCATTGGCTATCTGGTTTGCCGGGCTAGTTCTGGGATGCCGGCTGCCGGCTCGGTAGTTTCTATCTCATCCTCCGCAGCTTCCCTCTCTGCCACCCGCGCAACACTAACCACTTGGTTTGTTGCCGCCAAATATAGCAGCAATGGTTCCTCCGGTCTTGCTGCGACTAGGACTAGCGTCGAGGACATGTATTTCTTCAAGTCTTGCAGCGCTACCTCTGTTTCTAGGGTCCACATCATTTTGCCCGCCTTCTTCAGGATCTTGAAAAATGATAGGGTGCGCTCTACGGACTTGGAAATGAACCTGCTGAGGGCGGCGATGCAACCCGCCAAGCGGCGCACGTTGTTGATGCGCTTGGGTGCCTCCATCTGTTCAATCGCCTCAACCTTGGCAAGGTTGGCTTCAATCCCACCCTGTGATACAAGAACCCGAGGAGCTTACCGGAAGGGACTCCAAACACGCACTTCTCGGGGTTGAGCTTCAAATTGATCTTGCATAGATTCTTGAAGGTTTCTTCTAGGTCTTGCACCAGCGTGTCCTTGTTCTTGGTCTTGACCACTATATCATCCATGGATGCTTCCACATTCCTATGCAGCTGCGGTCCTAGACCAATCTGAACTGCCCTCGCGAATGTTGAACCGGTGCTCTTTAACCCGAACGACATGCATCTGAAGCAGTACGCAATGCAGGGGGTAATGAACGCCGTTTTTTCTTTGTCCTCCTCAGCCATGAAGATCTGGTGATAGCCAGAATATGCATTGAGGAAGGACAGGAGATCGCAGCCAGCGGTCGAGTCCACAATCTGGTCAATGCGCGGAAAGGGGAACGGGTCCTTCGGGCAAGCCTTGTTGACATCGGCGAAGTTGATGCAAAGCCTCCATTTCCCATTCGCCTTGCGCACCACCACAGGATTTGCTAGCCTAGTTGGGTGGATCACGCCCCTGATCAGACCTGCTGCTTCTAGCTTTTTGATTTCTACGGTAATAAATTCCTGCCGCTCTAAGGCTTGCTTCCGGACCTTCTGCTTGACGGGGAGCGCATGGGGACAAACGGCAAGGTGGTGCTCAATCACCTCCCTGGGAACACCGGGGTTGTCAGATGGTTTCCACGCAAACACATCGACATTCGCCCGCAGGAAGGTGACGAGCGCGCTTTCCTATTTGTTGTCCACGGTGGCACTTATAGTGAAAGTGCCGCCCTCGCCGTTCTCCCACGCGGCCACTTGCTTCGTCCTGGGGATGGTCACCTTGTCTTTCTTGCTCCTGGCGGCAGAGGTCTTTGGTAAGTCCTCGACGGGCGTGCTGCACTTGTTGGCGCGCTTCCCGGAGTCTTTACGAGATCCGCCAAAGCTGTTGTTCTTGTACTTCCCCCCGGAAGCTTTGCCGACAGGAGTGAGTGCCTCGTCGGCAGACGCTACCACTGCCTCCCGGAAGAGTTTGTCGACGTAGAGGACTGCATCCTTGTTGTCAGCGTGAACGGTGATGACGCTCATCGGCCCTGGCATCTTGAGGGTGTTGTAGGCATGGTGAGAGGCCGCCATGAACTTCGCCAGCGCCGGTCGGCCCAGAATTCCGTTGTACGGCAGCGACATCTTTACAATGTCGAAGACCACTCTCTCCATCCTGAAGTTGAGCTCACTGCCAAACGTGACTGGCAGAGTTATCTTCCCCTTGGGTTGAGATCTTCCCGGGTTGACCCCTTGGAAGGATCCTGTCGGCTTGAGATCTGAATCGGGAATCGGCAGACGCTTGATTACATCCAGCGATATCAGATTCAACCTGGCTCCACTATCGACCAACATCTTCATGACCTTGAGGTTGCGGATTGTTGGTGATACCAACAACGGCACGCACCCGACGACAGTGATGCGGTTAGGGTGATCATCAGCGTCGAAGATGATGGGAGTGTTGGACCATTTGAGGGGTTTCCTTGCCTCTGCCGCTGGTTCGCCCGCGTTGACCTCATGGGCCCACTGCTTGAGTTGCCGGTGAGAGGAGTGCAAAGATGCGCCTCCGTCAATGCACATGGCATCGACAACTTTCTGGAATTCGTGGCCTTCAGATTCTTCTTCATCTCCGTCATCATCATCGTCTTCGTCATCAGACTTCTTGTCTCGGTCTCTAGCAGGTTTCTCCTTGCGCTGCTTGGCCTTTCCACGGCGGCCACCACGAACCCTCCTTCCCTCTTTAGCTCGCGCGCACTTGTTAGCCAAAGCATACAACTCGGCAACATCCCGCACCTTATTGATGCTCATCTCCTCACGCATCCGCCGGTTGCGCATGTTCGTGGGGAACACGGCGATCACAGTGGTTGGGTGGATGTCGGGGATGTTGTGTTGCACGTGGTTGAATCTCTGGATGTATTTGCGGAGGGACTCACCCTGTTTCTAGGGGAGCACATGCAAGTCACTAGTCTGCCCTAGAAGCTTGTGGCCTCCATGGTATGCGTCAATGAACTGGTTGCACATGTCCGCCAAAGAGGAGATGGACCCCTCCGGCAAGTTCATCAGCCAACTCCTCACGTTGGGCTTGAGCGCCGATGGAAAGTAGTTGGCAAATACTTTTTCGTCGCATTCCCAGGCAGCCTTCACGGTGATGGAGTAGATGCCGAGGAACTCAAAAGGGCTCATCTTGCCGTCGTACTTGTCGGGCAGTTCTGGCTTGAAGGGTCTGCTGGAGGGCCAGCGGACTTGCGTAGCACGTGGGTGAACGCCGGGCAACCTACCTCGTAGGGCAGGTTGCCGGACACCCCCGGTGTAGGCGCGTCGACGGCTGGGTCTGTGCGACCATCATACTGGTGGCGTGCCTGACGCCGCCTCTCGATGGTAGTGCGAGCGTCCTCCTTGCGTCTATGCTTCAAGACATGGCGTTGATCTTTGTTCATCCGTCGATCCATAGAGGCGTATGACACCTCGTCTTGTACGTCAGTCTGGCGGGTAGGTTGCTGCTGTTGTGGGGGAGATTGCACCGTGTGCGCTCTACCGGCGTTGCGTCTGTTGGTGGGAGTCCCCGGTGCCGCTTGGCGGGCGCACGACGGGCCCACTCCGTCTGGTCTGTCGTGGTTCGCGAAACTCAACAGACTATGGATTGTTGCTCTCCAGTCCTTCATCCTCTCCGGTGCGGGTGGAAAGTTTAGCAATAGTTGGGCCTGCGCTAGAGCTTCCTCCGTAGTCTTGGGCATGGCGCGGTGCAAGGCGTGGGTGGCGCTCTTACTCCTGGCGGTGCCAGGAGGAGCGTCTCCCCGTGCCATCGCGCGTTGCTCATTCCCTCCAGGAAGCTGCTGTCGAGCTCGGCCCTGCGTGTCTTGAGAGGGAGGTCTTGTCTGCGTGTTGCCCACCGTCGCCACCCTGGGGGCGTTGGTCGCGGTGGTCTTGAGAAGGCTGCGGCGGAGGTCCTGTTGCCGCCGCTGCTGCTGCTGCAGCGGCCGCTGCGTCGGTGGTGCCGGCCCCGGTCGCTGCGGGCGCGTTCTGCATCTCCACAATGACGGGGGCCGGATCGCGGCTCGCGGAGCTCCACGCAATGCTGTGGCTGCGTTCACCGGCCTGGCGATTGTGGGGGCCGCCTCCATCGGCGTCGCCGGCCACCACTTGCGAGGGCAGCTTGGACATGGATGGGGCGGGCGTCCCCGGGACCTTATCCTTCTTGGGAGGCATGGGTGTCGAAGAAGTTGTTGGCGATGACGCGCAGGAGTTGGTAAAGGTTCACGCAAGGTTGAGCCCCTACCTGGCACACCAAATATGTCGGGGTACGACGATCTATGGGGCCGGCAAGGCACCTTTCGTGATTCCGCTGAGGGAATCCTCTGGCGCAAAGAGCGTCACCGGACACTGCACGTGCGAGGGTTTAGACAGGTTCGGGCCGCCGGAGCGTAATACCCTACGTCCTGTGTGGTGTGGTTTATTCGGGTTCACAATATAGGAGCGTCACAGCCCGGCAAGGATGCTTCGGGAGCGTCGCTACCCGTGGCTACCACAGTGGCTAAAATGGTCTTTACACAATGTAAATAATGTCCACTATCGCTGCGCAAGACACTGGCAGGAGCGGTAGTGGGAAATACTTAACTCTGACGGACTAAGAAAAGCGCATTTAATGTGCTATGAGGTGGCACGCTGGCGACGTCTCCTGGCAAGGATTGCCTCTCCTTCTGTGTTGTTTGCCCAACTACCTCTTATTGTTTTGCCACGCCGTAGGACGGGTGTCATTAAAGCTGCTGTAAATCCTGGAAAACTGCTACGCGCCCCGACCAGCTTCACCTACCCGCCTGCACGCTCGACACATAGCTAATGTAGACAATCATCCCAGCGACGTGGAGCGACAGCTTGGCAGGCGGGGGCCTTGGCGGGTGCGCTAGCATCCGAGCCCCCTAGCAAGGAAGGCTTGCCGGTTCGCTCGAGCCCTTGTACTAAGTGGCTTGGAGTTCAGTTCAAGCCCGATAGGGTCTTGCCGGTTCGGAGGCCACGGTCGTCTGGTGCACAAGTCAGGGTACTAAGGGCCCCCTTTCTTAGTACACTGACAAAGTCACGATTTTGCCTTAGGAAACATGTAAGCGACTACATCGCCTATCTTATCTTAATATTATGAGCTTGGCCTTTTGACCTTTGTTTGATCACACTTGCACGATACCACCCCCTTAGGAACCTTTCCTCTATTATTTCTCTTCCCTCTCATCTATCCCAGTCATTTGACTCTGGCGGCTCCAAATATGATGGTGACTGCAACCCGCACAAGCACCTTTGGCAACCCCAATGCTGGAAACACCAGCCAACAACAGGAAACTGACGAATCCGCTGAAACTGGAGCTCACCATGAGCAACCACGTGTAGATATCCCTCCGCCACCACCTCCACCGGAGAACATGACCTGTGGGGACCCCGACTCATAAGACGAAGTCACCGAATGCACGTGTACAATGATCCCAGGATCAATGCTCACTGAACACACAAAAACTGAATAACAAGAGTCTTACATCCATTACATACCGCTTACACAAATATGACCATTATAGTCAAGTCTTACATAGATAGCGCCATCAAGGCCAAACATCTAACATAACTTCACAGCAGAAATCATCAACGATAGCGTGGACCCATGCCATCTGCTTTAACCCTACATGCATTCTGACTGAGAAGCGTCCTATTTCGCATGATCGTCACCGAGGTGTTCCTCATCATAAACCTGCTCTTCCATGCCTGGCCAAGTAAATAGCCAGGGACAAGCTAGGGAGTACTTTTGAATGTACTCGCAAGCAACCCATGTTTGGAACAAGATAAACAATGCATGGTATAGCACTAAGTAGGCACTTTTGCGGAAAGCTAGTTTTGAATGAATTATCATGTCCTATCATTTGGAAAGCATGCATCATGAGGTTATAGATATCAATATAAACATAGTTTGAATAACTTAACTTTAATCATCATGTCAAGTCATCGGACTTAGCTCAAATAATTCCTTCCCACACACACACCAAGTTTTGTAAAACACTAGACATAGTTTAAGAAGCACCACCCAACTGTCCTTGACCATGGACATGCCTATGCGAATAGTTTGACACTCTGTAGAGGTTGCACACTTTACCCACAAGACTCGGGAAACTTCCAAGTCATCCATGACTCGTGGTATATTACATACCTGAGGTAAGCACCTGAACATTATCTTTCCCTTGACAACACTAAACTAAGAGTCCACTTGTTGGTACCCATCTCTCGTGATGTACATCACAGGTACCATCCACTAGGGGACACAACAGTGTGACCGGTGTATGTGAAAATATCCATAGTCGTCCATCCAGGCATGGCCCCGTATCGAGAGAGTGACTCGACCCTATCGCCACTAGTAATGTGGGCTCTCTGCTAGCATCAACCAAAGTAGTCAACAAAGCCCTGTCCCATAAGGGGTATTGTAGTTGTACATATAAGGTTGGGAACAATCGACAAATCTGAAATCTAATCCGTTTTTGAAAACACGCACACAACTTGCTTGGGCACACCACTTCTCTATGAAGCGGTTACTAGCTCAACTTCTCCCTCGGGCATTAGTGGCACTCGATGGGATTTTTCAAAAGTCTTTGGTAAAACACTTTGGTTTCCATCTCGATGCACATTTCCATCCCACTTTGCGTAGCAACTACTTGCACCTATCTACTTCCCACCCACACAACTCTAAGCGGAAAGTAGAGTCATGATAATGCAAGTATCAGATGAGAAATGCATTGGAGACAACCCAACAAGGTGGTCACCATATCATCATGCTTTTTGATGCAACGAAATAAAGTGCTATAATGCCATGCATAAAAAGATTTCATCAACATGGTCAAAGGGCTGCTTGCCTGGATCGACAAAGTATTCGGGGTCTTCAAAGGCTTCTGGTCCAACTTCCTCATCAACAACGTAATCTATCATCGCAAAATAATGGGCACTAATAAGGCCATAGCAAAAATAGGAAAAAATAAATCACTCAGAAATATGTCAACCTCTTTTTGTTAAATACTACATTAGAAACTAAAAATAGTACACTTGTTGGTTTTGGAGTTGGAGTGACAGAAATAGGGATAAGCATTTTTAATAGTGGATAAAAATACCTAAATGAGGATTTAAATAGGAACAATGCAGAAGATGTTGTCCAAATGGTGTGGATATGGCATCATTAAATAGGTGAGATTAATACAAGGTTTTAGGAGTTCAAGTCATTCCATTGGGGCGATTAAATAATCCTATAGATTTTTTTGACAGTTTACCGAAAAAAGAAAAGAAAAGGGCACTGCACCACGTGGGCCACAACGGACTGACTGAGCCAGGTCCAGAGGCAAAACAACCTTGGGTGAACTGGTGCGCCTCCGCGTGCCATGTTCAAACCTGACGACCCCGACGTGAGTTAGAGGGAGGCGGGGGAAGAGAGAGGAGAGGATGACAGGCGGGCCCCACCTGTCATCCCTAACGTCGCAACCAGCTGGGTCGGGGAGCTCACTGTCGGCGTTCTAGGCCACGACGAGGTGATCTGAGGGCATGGCTGGACTCAGCAGACTCTCGCCGTTCGGGTGGTCGTGGAGGGAGGCGCCGGAGATGCTTGGGTTTGCCGGGGACAAGAGGCAGGGCGGCGGAGCTTCGGCCAGGATCAATCCGGCTGCTCCGTCCTACAAACGATGCCGAAAAGAAGGGGGAAGGCATCAGTGGGGTGTGGCGGTTCCAAATATGGAGAAATGGGCTCCGGAGGGGGATTGTACCGAGCGAATCGTCGGTGACCCGATGCGGCGAGTCTTGCTCGATCCTGAGCACAGGGGCCTCTAGTGGTTGAATGGGTGGTGCGGGAGATGGATTGAGTGTGAGAGAGGGTGCTCAGGGGGGAGAGGGGGGTCGGGGTGGCCTAATTATAGGTCAATGACATCGCACCGTGGATAGTGAGCACGACTGGGTTGAGGGGGTCGCTGGAGGGCCTGCAGTGGCTTTTCTTAGGGGGGAAGGATTCACCTGTGCCTGGACCGCATGTGGGAGGAGAAGGAAGGACCCAGGGGATGTAGGGGGGCTCGCACATGTGAGGTCCTCCATTGGAGATATCGGGCGGTCGACGCATGTGCGAGACATGGCAGCAGGAGGTGGAGAGAGGAGGGGCGACATGCTGGCGTCTTGCACACGCCGAGGAGCACCGTCATGCATGCGGGGCCTGCCCGAGGCTTGATAGACCTCCAACGTATGTAGAATTTTTGATTGTTCCATGCTACTATATTATCATTCTTTGATACTTTATATGCATTTATATGCTGTTTTATATCATTTTTGTGAACTAACCTATTAACCTAGTGCCCAATGTCAGTTGCTGTTTTCCGCTTGTTTTGGCCCTTCAGGAATACTATAGCAAACAAAGTCCGAATGCCCTGAAACTTTTTGATGATTTTTTCTTGACAAAAATAAGACCTGGAAGCTTTGGAGGGAGACCGGAGGCCACATGGAGTGGCGCCAAGCTAACAGTGCGCGGCTAGGGGGTGGCCGCGCACTGATCGCTTGGGACCAGCTCCCACGTGGCCTTATGACCTAATTCCGCCTCTATATATTCTCTAAAATTGGGAAAACACTAGAGAGCTAGCCAAAATACTTTTTTTGCCGCCGCAAGTCTCTGTTCCGATGGGAGGCCATCCGGAGAACTGTTTCCATGCCCTGCTCGAGGGAGGATCGATCACGGAGGGTCTCTACATCATCCTTGATGCCTCCATCATGATGTGTGAGTAATTTACCACATGTCGTGGGAATGTCCCTGACAATAGAACTAGGGGTACGAATGAAGGGGCGAAGTCTAGCTACGGCTCAGGTGTTTCACTCGGATGTGTACGAGTTCAGGCCCCACTCAGAAGTGGTAAAAACCCTACGTCTCGAGCCCGGGGGCTGGTTTGTTTTGCTTATGGGGGTGTACGAGAATACAAGTGTCGGAACCTTGCTACGGCGTCCGGTGGTGGCTTATATAGAGTGCGCCACCACCAGCCGAGTGCCGCATTGAATGCTAGTTAAAGCTATGTTACAGAAACTGCCGCTTTAACTAGAACGTTACTGGTAACGCATAACCGATCAGTCCGAGAGGACGTCTCTTCATATAGCTCGACGCTTCGTCTCCTGGACTGTTGAGTTCTCGCTGACCGAGTGTGGACGTAGCGATCCGAGTGCGTCTTCAGGTACGTCCGAGTGATCCTTCAGATCTTTACCGAGTGCACTTCTACTTCTGAGCTTTGATGCTGATATGGGACCTTTGGTGGGCCCTAGATGTCAGGTCCATGACCCTACCCAGGGTAGACATCCTCATCAGTAGCCCCGAATCCATGAGGTTTTGTTAGTCGAGTGATCGACACTCGGAAGTATCGACGACCTTTCGGAAAAGTTCGAGAGACGATCACGTCATCCCTCACTCGGCCTCAAACCAAGATGGATTCAGGATCAATGTTTTCGATGAAAACTATCATGTTGTTTAATCTGAGTGGTCAGCTGGCGTGAGCCGTTCACTCGGTTCGCAGGAGGGCGTCACCAGGGTCACTCGCTGCGTGGAGCTCGCCTCCTTTGAACACGGAGAAATTTCCGCGCGTTCGAAATCACCGAAACTGTGCATAGGCGCGCGACGGAACCGTCGTGTCCCGAAGATTTTGGGGAAATGGGAACGACGCCTCGATAACCGCGCCGAAAATCACGCCACGCGTCCCCGAGGCCCTGAACAGTGGATTCACAGATCTCGCTTCGTTTGCGGATTGACGGCCTGAGATTGCTCCGGATCTTCGATATAAATAGTGGAAAGTACTGTTGGGGCGAGAACGGATCTCATTTTCCCCAATCCCTCGTCTTCTCCGATGCCCACATGCGCATCTCCCTTCTCTCTTCCGTCGAAGGTTGTCTTGAGCTCGTCGGCGAAGATGCGCACGGCGTCTGCGACCACGAAGGCCGAGCGGGAGAAGAAGAACTCGTGCGCCTCCTCCTCCAGCGCCGGAGCGCCGGCTGGATGGACACAGGGCGAGTGGCTGCCGTCGCCGGTGACCAAGGCTCGAATGCTTGATCTGGAGGATCAAGGATTCGTGCGCGAGGGGAGCTGGCGGCTGCCGGGGGCGGACGAAGAGGAGCCATCGCCAAAGGGAGACGAGCGCGTGCTCTTGGTGACTCACCTCAAGCGAGGTTTCTCTCTGCCGCCCCATCCTTTCTTACAAAGATTTCTGGGTTTCTTCGGCGCTGAACTTCATCACCTTCCTCCCAACGCCGTAGTCTATTTAGTTGCTTTCGTCTCTTTGTGCAAAAATTTCCTGGGTTGCCATCCCCATTGGGGTCTCTTTAAACATCTCTTCACTTGCCGAGTGATGACCGTGAAAAAACCCACTCGGTCGGAGGACAAAACCAATGTGGCCCAACTGTGCGGGGGACTTGGAATCCAGCTGCGGGGCAAGGGTTGTTTCCCGAAGATGACTTTCCCTGATTCGGTAAAGGGGTGGCAGGAGAATTGGTTCTACTGCCACGATATTCCAGTCGGCGAGGGTCAGCCGGGACTCCCACCATATACTTTGGAGCGTATTCAGCCAGTTCCCCGATTGACAGTGACCAAAGAGGAGAAAACCGAAGTAGATATCTTAGTGATAGCGTTAGTAGCTCTGGTGCAGAAAGGTATCAACGGCCTCGACCTGCTAGAGGTTTTTCTCCAGAGGAGGATTCAGCCACTGCAAGCCAGAGGTCACCCCATGTGGGAATACTCCGGGCCGAGTGACCCTACTCAAACTCACTCGGAGGAGCTCAAGGAGGAGGAGGTGGAGGCCAAGATCAAGGCGATCAGACCAGCGTGTGACAACCCCCGGGGGGGCAGCCTGGTGGCCCCAGTCTCATTGGAGAACCTGGCGAATGAGGTAAATCCCGAGGGTTTATCATCGAGTGATATTCGTATATTTGTTGTGTTTGATCCGACTGATTCTGTTCTTCATTCGGCAGGCCTTTACACAAATGAGCAGCTCGGTGCCACTCGTGGATAGGGGTCCGGTCGACGTTGCCAGCGACACTGACCATCCAGACGACTCGGCTGAAGCTGGAGAGTATGAAGAGCCTGTTGATGGCGAGGAGGATCAGGAGGATGATGAGAAGGGCTCAAAGGATGACGATGAAGTGGAATCGTCGTGCTCGGAAGACCGAGTGCCTGAATCCCGTTCCAAAGCGCACCATGACAGGGGAGTCCGCGGTGGCGGGCCCAAAGGGTCGAGAACTGCCAAGCCGAGAGGATCTGCTCTTCCAACCCGTGCTTCAAAGCGTGGGTGTGGAGAGCTTGCTTCTTCTCCTGAGAAGATGGCAAAGCAGCCCAAAATTGCTACAACCAAGCCTCGGAAGGCGGTCTTCATCCCGAAGATCAAGATGGCCATCCCGGTGGCTTCAGCGTAAGTGTTTCCGTTCTCAACAATTATTCTCTATACTTGTCCGAGTGATAAATGATCCGAGTGTTCCCTTTGCAGAGCTGATACTTCGACTGCATCACCTGACCCCCAGACCTTGGAGAAGGAGCGGGCCGACGCTGATGTTGCATCTTCGAAGGGCAAGTTCTGGACTCACTCGGTAATCCTATATATTTCCGAGTGTTTATTCATCTTCGAGTGTCTTGAATACTTGCAGCTCCGAATGAAGTGATCGACCGTGATGCAAACGACAAGATTGACCCAATGAACCCTCCTGCCAACGCGAACGTCGTGATGCAGGAGCCGTCGCTTGCCGATACTCTGGTGCCCACACAAGAGGCCGGCTTGGGAGCTAGGGCAGCACTCGGTACCGGTGCTTCATCTCACTCCTTGAATCCCTCTACGCCCAACATTTTTGCGCTACACCATGTCCCAGAGGACCAAGAGGGAGCAAGCAAAGAGGCGCTAGTGCAGCTGGAGATAATGAGTGACCGACTGAAGACGGCGTATGATGCGAGTGAAGCTCTGAAGAAGAATGTCCGAGTAAGTACTCTTGTAAGTACCCTCTTAGTCAAAATTTCTGTTTTCTGTCTTGTGGGGATTTGAATCCGAATTTTGAGTACACCGGCTGGGTGTGTTTAAGTTCCAGTGGGGGCGCGCTGAGCGCACCCACTGGGTGTAGTCCCCGAGACTACCGTCGACTGAAGCAGTCGGCGGGAGTCTTAAAGTCCGAATGAATGCCATGTCCAATCCGTCCGAATGAATACTTCGTTCAATCCATCCGAATGAATGTTTTGCTTTTGATTTTCCAGTGGGGGCGCGCTGAGCGCACCCACTGGGTGTAGTCCCCAAGACTACTGTCGACTGAAGCAGTCGGCGGGAGTCTTAGAGTCCAAGTCAAAATTTTGACCAATATCCTTTTCTTTAAATCTGTTTTGCAGTCTATTTGTGAGCTCGGAAGCCACTACAAAACTCTGGAGAAGGAGGTGCTGGACCTGCGCGTAAGCCTCGAAGCCGAGAAGACCAAGAATGCCCGACTGGAAGAGGAGAAAAAGGCCATTGAAGGTAATATCTCCCTGCTCGACTATGATAATAGCTACACCTCTTCCCCATCCGACTTTATATGCTTCATCAGATTTTCGTACAGAAAATCGTGAACTTGTCCAGAGGCTGAGGAATTCTATTTATTTAGAAACTGTGAAGGCTGCTCTTGAAAAGAAGGACACCGAACTGGCGGCCGCTCAAAAGGAAGCCAGCCGAAAGGCCAAGGAGGCCGAGGAGAAACTGAAATCATTCGGAAAGCTGGAGGAGGAGAAGAAAACATTGGAGGCTGCCATCCAGAAGTCCAACGAAGAACTTGTGGACTTGAAGAAATCTCAAGCCGAGTGGGAGACGAGGCTCAATCGCATCGCTTCGTAGAAAGTAGAGCTGGAGGAGTATGTTGAAGAATTCAGTGGCGAGGCCAACGAAAAGCTCAAAGGTAAATTTTTCCGAATGCCTCTCATGTATCTTGGTTAAGCCAAATGAAATTTTTCTGTCTCTGACTTCTTTCTTCATTTGACTGAATCCAGCATTCTGTGATGATGTGGCAGAGGAGACGGACAAAATCGAGATGGAGCTGGATCCATCCCAAGGTCTGCTTAAGGACAGTGCCGCCATGAGTGTGCTCCTATTGGAAGAGCGCGTTGAGCAAGTGGCCCTGTATATCAGGGAGCTTAGCACCACCATCTCCGCGATCGATCGCGACGTCTTCCCCGACGATGAGCCTTCGAAGGATCTAGAGTCTGTGCTAACCCGAGTGAAAGCAGTGCCAAGCCGAGTGAAATAATGGAAGAAGTCCGCGGCCCGGGCCGGTGCTGACATAGCTCTCTCCTTGGCCCGTATCCACTGCAAGGGGGTGGACGAGAAGAAGCTGAAGTCTCTCGAGGTGGCCAACAGGAAGAACGCCAAGATTGATTACTTCATGGAGATGTTCATGGAGGCTGCCACTCGGATAGCGGACAGCATCGACCTGGACACCTTCGTGGAAGCAGTGCCCCCGCCCGAATGATCGTCCAGTTTAAACTCTTTTAAGTATTTGCCTCGGAATGCCGAGTGGTTGCTGTAACCGTGAAACTTTAAGTGAGCCTGAGGCTCCCACTATTTGAACCTTTATCCGTACCTTCGATCCGAATGATGCAGTTCTCATTTGTTTTATCTTTATTCGATCTTTGGTTCCGGATGGTTCTAACTTAGGTGATGTGGAGTCGCGGCTAAGCCCCCGAGTGTGGAAGAGACCCATACTTGGAGTAATTTGTCCTTGGATGAACAATGATAGTCCTATTCATCTTGACAACCGAGTGTGGAGGATGTCCTACTCGAAAGATTTTTTTCACTTAGGCGACGCAGAGCTGCGGCTAAGCCTCCGAGTGTCGGTGAGACCCTCACCCGGAGTAGTTTGTCCTTCAATGAACAATGATAGTCTTGTTCATCTTGACAACCGAGTGTGGAGGATGTCCCACTCGAATGGTTTTTTGACTTAGGCGACGCAGAGCCGCGGCTAAGCCCCCGAGTGTGAGCGAGACCCACACTCGGAGTAGTTTGTCCTTGGATGAACAATGATAATTCTGTTCATCTTGAAAACCGAGTGTGGAGGATTTCCCACTCGAAAGGTTTTTTAACTTAGGCGACGCGGAGCCGCGGCTAAGCCCCCGAGTGTGGGCGAGACCCCCACTCGGAGTAATTTGTCCTTAGATGAACAATGATGGTCCTGTTCATCTTGACAACCGAGTGTGGAGGATGTCCCACTCGAAAGGTTTTTTGACTTAGGCGACGCGGAGCCGCGGCTAAGTCCCCGAGTGTGGGCGAGACCCCCACTCGGAGTAATTTGTCCTTAGACGAACAATGATGGTCCTGTTCATCTCGACAACCGAGTGTGGAGGATGTCCCACTCGAAAGGTTTTTTGACTTAGGCGACGCGGAGCCGCGGCTAAGCCCCCGAGTGTGGGCGAGACCCCCACTCGGAGTAGTTTGTCCTTAGATGAACAATGATGGTCCTATTAATCTTTACAACCGAGTGTGGAGGATGTCCCACTCGAAAGGTTTTTTGATTTAGGCGACGCGGAGCCGCGGCTCAGCCCCCGAGTGTGGGCGAGACCCCCACTCGGAGTAATTTGTCCTTAGACGAACAATGATGGTCCTGTTCATCTTCACAACCGAGTGTGGAGGATGTCCCACTCGAAAGGTTTTTTGACTTAGGCGACGCGGAGCCGCGGCTAAGTCCCCGAGTGTGGGCGAGACCCCCACTCGGAGTAATTTGTACTTAGGCAAAATCAGGTTTGCGGCTAAGAGTTTTGTGTTTTACACACCCACTGGGGTGGCAGTCAGATTTCAACAAGATTTAATGAAATAAAGCTTTATTCATCGAGATCACCCGGATTCATTACTGGAATGACAAGCTAAAGTAGTTATGTTCTAGGTGTAGAACTTGCGAAGCAGGTCCGCGTTCCAAGTCCGGGGCTCTTCTACTCCATCTTTGATATTGTAAAGCCGGTAGGCTCCGTTATGCAAGACTTTGGAGATTGCATATGGCCCCTACCACGGAGGCGTGAGCTTGTGGGGTCTCTGTTGATCCAGTCGGAGAACCAGATCTCCTTCTTGGAAAGCTCGGCCCTGGACGTGTTTGTCATGGTAAGGCCTCAAATCTTGCTGATAGAGCATAGATCTGATGAGGGCCAGCTCTCTCTCTTCCTCCAGAAGGTCGAGACCGTCTTGCCGAGCCGCTTCAGCTTCAGCTTCATCATATAGCTCCACTCAGGGAGAATTGTGCTGAAGATCAATCGGTAACACCGCCTCTGATTCGTACACCATGAAGAAAGGCGTGCGCTTCGTAGAGCAGTTTGGGGTTGTCCGAATGCCCCATAAGACAAAAGGCAATTCTTCAACCCAAGCTCCAGTAGCATACTTCAGGTCTCTCATCAATCGGGGCTTCAAACCTTGCAGAATCATTCCATTAGCGCGCTCTGCCTGTCCATTTGACTGCGGGTGAGCCACTGAGGCGTAATTTACCCGAGTGCCTTGAGAGAAACAGAATTCGCGGAACTCGTCCGAGTCAAAGTTTTTCCCATTATCTGTGATGATATCATGAGGCACGCCGAACCTGAAGATGATTTGCCGAATGAAACTGACGGCCGTGCCTGCATCTAAGCTCTTGATGGGCTTTGCCTCAACCCACTTGGTGAACTTGTCAACTACTACGAGCAGGTGTGTGAACCCACTCGACCCAGTTCGTAGGGGACCGACCATGTTGAGGCCCCAGACAGCGAACGGCCAGGTGATTGGGATTGTCTTGAGCGCGGACCCCAGCTTGTGGGACTTATTCTTATAGAACTGACATCCAACACATAGGTCCACCAGGTCCTTTGCTGCTTCATTGGATCGGGAAGCTTTAGCGACCAAAGTCCGAGAGGACACATGGTGACCGCAGGTTCCCGAGTGGACTTCATGTAGGATTTGCAGCCCTTCCTCTGGGGAAATGCATTTCTGGATGACTCCTGTGGTACTTTTCTTGTACAACTGGTCTCCGCCGGGCTTCTTCTTCGTCTTCAGGGAGTTCTTGTCTTAGCAAGTATGCCAAGTAAGGTTGAGTCCACTCGGGAGTGATTACCAGCATTTCGTGGACCAGATCCACTATGGCTGGAACTTCAACCTCAGTCGGATCAGATGGACCGACTGCTTGCGGGGGCTCCTCTGTGAAAGGATCTTCTGCGATTGTCGGAGCACGCAGATGTTCAAGGAATATATCTTTCGGGACTGCTCGCCGAGTGGATCCGATCTTCGCCAGATCGTCTGTTGCTTGATTCTTTGCACGAGGGATGTGATGTAGTTCTAGGCCTTCAAAATTCTTGACCAGCTTCCTGACCGCGTTGCAGTATCCGGTCGTTGCTGGACTCTCAATGTCCCATTCCTTCATCACTTGATTGACAACGAGGTCTGAGTCACCGTATACCATCAGCCGACGAATGCCGAGTGAGATGGCCATGCGGAGCCCGTACAGGAGGGCTTCATATTCGGCCTCATTGTTTGATGAGTCGAAATGGATATGGAGGACATAGTTCAGCCGGTCTCCTTTGGGAGAGACAAGGACCACACCCGCACCCGAGCCATTGAGCATCTTGGATCCATCGAAGAACATTGTCCAGTGTTCGGGAACACTCGGAATTGGTTGCTCCTGCTCGATCCACTCGTCCATGAAATCGACCAAAGCCTGGGACTTGATTGCTTTCTTGGCTTCAAATTTGATTTCCAGTGGAAGGAGCTCGATTGCCCACTTCACCACTCGGCCAGCGGCGTCCCTGTTATGCAAGATCTCCGACAGGGGAGCGCTGCTGACGACCGTGACCGAGTGATCCTGGAAGTAATGAACTACCTTTTTGGCAGTCAGGTAAATACCATAAACCAGCTTCTGGTAGTGCGGGTACCTTTGCTTGGAAGGAGTTAGCACTTCTGAGATGTAATATATGGGTCTTTGGACTTTGAATGCTTTTCTTGGCTCTTCGCTCTCTACCGCAAGGACTGTGCTCACCACCTGGCTGGTGGCCGCGATGTACAGGAGTAGAGGTTCCTGGCTGCCCGGAGCAGCTAACACCGGCTGGGTGGAAAGCAATGCCTTGAGTTCTACGAACGCGGCTTGCGCTTCATTCGTCCACTCGAATTTGTCTGATTTCTTCATCAATCGGTAGAGAGGAAGAGCCTTCTGTCCGAGTCTTGAAATGAATCGGCTCAGGGCCGCAAGGCATCCAGTCAACCTCTGCACATCATGTAAGCACTCTGGCTGCTTCATTTGGACTATAGCGCCAATTTTATCTGGTTTAGCATCGATCCCCCGCTCGGAAACGAGAAAACCGAGTAACTTTCCGGCATACACTCCGAATGTGCACTTAGCTGGATTCAGCTTGATCCCGAAGCGCCGTAGGTTTGCGAAGGTTTCGGCAAGGTCAATCAGGAGGTCGGAACCTTTCCTAGACTTGACCACGATATCGTCCGTATAGGCCTCCACATTCCGACTGATTTGCTTCTGCAAACACTTCTGGATCATGCGCTGAAAAGTAGCTCTAGCATTCTTCAAGCCGAATGGCATCGTGACATAGCAAAAACACCCGAATGGGGTGATGAAGGCTGTTTTTATTTCATCAGGGCCGTACATTCGGATCTGGTGGTACCCGGAGTACGCATCCAGGAACGACAGACGTTCACATCCGGCGGTAGAGTCCAGTATCTGATCTATCCTAGGTAAAGGAAAATGATCTTTCGAGCAGGCCCGATTGAGATGTTTAAAGTCAATGCACATACTGAGTGATTCATCCTTTTTCGGCACCAGGACCACATTCGCGAGCCACTCGGAGTGGTAAATCTCGCGAATGAACTCAGCGGCGAGAAACCGAGCTATCTCTTGACCAATCGCCTTGCGCGTCTCGACGGAGGATTGGCGCAAGTACTCCTTAACTGGCTTGGCCTTGGGGTCGGTTCGAAGTTGGTGCTCAGCCAATTCCCTGGGAACACCCAGCATGTCAGATGGCTTCCATGCAAAGATGTCCAAGTTCTCACGGAGGAACTGGATGAGCTCGGCTTCCTATTTGTCTCCGAGTGAAGTGGAGATGTTCGTCGGGGCGGCATTCGGATGATTCGGATGGACATGAACTTGCTTGGTCTCACCGGATGATTGGAAAGCTGATTCTGAAGCTGGCCGCTTTGACCTGAGCAGGTCAGCCGTATCCACTTCCTTCTTGTACCCTTCAAGTTTGACTGCCAGCACTTGTTCATTGGCTATCTTCGTGCCCTGCTGAAGGCACTCTTCGGCGACTTTCCGATCTCCAGTGACTGTAATCACGCCCTTAGGTCCTGGCATCTTGAGCTTGAGATACACGTAACATGGTCTGGCAATGAAACGTGCGTAGGCTGGCCTACCCAGGATGGCGTGGTAAGCACTGCGGAAGTCGACCACCTCAAAGGTCAGTTTTTCCTTTCGGAAATTCTTCTCGCCGCCGAATACTACATCCAGCGCGATCTGACCGAGTGATTCGGCCTTCTTTCCAGGGACGATCCCATGGAAATGCATGTTGCTCTTGCTCAATCGGGACATCGGGATGCCCATAGCACTAAGTGTGTCGGCATATATGATATTAAGCCCGCTGCCTCCGTCCATTAGGACTTTGCGCAATCGAACACCACCCACAGCTGGGTCAACAACCAGCGCTTGCCTCCCGGGGGTGGCAATATGGGGCGGATGGTCTGACTAGTCGAAGGTGACAGGCGTCTTTGTCCAGTTGAGGTATTTGGTAGCAGTCGGAACTGCCATATTAACCTCCCGATTGATTACTTTGAGCTGCCTTCTGCTTTCAACGTCAGCGAAAATCACGTTGATGACCTTGTCGATTTTCGGATACTCGGAAGTATCCTCCTCATCTTCGACATCGACCTTCTCACTCGAGGGCTCAGCGCCCATCTCCTGCTTGAGCAGGTGACATTCCCAAGTGGAGTGCTTCGGAAGCACAACGTTGCCTTCTTCATCCGTCTTGGTATGAATCTGGCACGGCTGGTCAAGGATGTCGGATTTGTACTTGGACTTCTTCTTGGGAGTCCATTCTTTCTTCTTCTTCTTGGGCTTCGGCTTGCCTTGCCCGTGACCTTGGACAGCTGCGACTTCAGCCTTGCCGGAGGTGTCAGCTTTCCGCTTCTGATTCTTCCTAGCGTTGCCTCCCGATTGAGGGGCGTTGCCGGCTCTCCCTTTGCCACTTCAGAGGCAGTCTTCTTCTTCACCATTGGCGTATTTGTTTGCGATCTCCATGGCTCGACTGAGGGACAGATCCCCAGACCGGCCAAACTTCAAGACCAACTCCTGATACCGAGTGCCTGCCTTGAAGGCGCACATGGCTTGATGCTCGGTGACCTTCTCCACGGTGTTATGCAACGTGGTCCAGCGCTGAATGTACTCTCGGAGAGTTTCATTGTTCTTCTGGACATAGTGCTGGAGTTCCGTCAGTCCACCCGGACGCTTGTAGGTGCCCTCGAATGTTTTGACGAACACTCGGGCCAAGTCTTCCTAGCAATTAATGAAGTTGGCGCGCAACTGATTTAGCCACGCCCGAGCGGACCCTTCCAACATGAGCGGAAGGTGCTTCATGGCGACGAAGTCATCGCCACCGCCGATCTGGACGGCGACTCGATAATCTTCGAGCCAAGTCTCTGGCTTGGACTCGCCATTGAACTTTCCAATCCCGGTTGCCAGTCGGTAATTGGGGGGTATCTCCGCCTCTCGGATGTATCTGCTGAAACATCCAAGGCTGGTAACACCCCAGCCACTCGCCCGGTCTCTGTTGTATCTGTTCCGATCAACCACTCGCTGAGTGATGTCAGATCGGGCATCATAGCCCCTATGCCTGACAGGGCTCCGCTCGTGGTTTCTCCCGAGTGGATAACCCCCGACATACGGACGTTGCCCGCGCGGACCGCCCCTCAGAGGGGGAGTCCGACTGAAATCGCGGTCGTCGCGCCCGCGTCCTCCATACTGGCCTCTCGGATGAGGAGGAGTCCGCAGATCTCTCCTTGGCGCAAGCGGACTATGAGCCGACTGCACAGTATTGGCCCGAGTGGATTCATTATGAATGCACTGGTGAGATTGCGATACCTCTCAATTTTGTTGCAGGGCGGTCTTCAGCAAAGCTTGGAACTGCCGAATGCCCTTGCCTGCCGCTGAATTGGACGACTAGATCGAATCTGCGATCCGAGTGGCCGCCGCAAGGTTCATCAAAGGGGTACGCATCGTCGGGATGGTGTACGGGCGTTCCTTTGTGAATGTCAACTGGCGACGGCTACGGCTGGAACTAGGAAGTTCTCTTGCCGCGCGCTCGTCGAGTGAATGCTGTAGCCACTCAAGACGCTCACGCTCAGCCAGAGTGGCTTGGCGAGCGGCCACGAGGGCTATCTGCTCGAGGGTGTTCCCCGCAATGGGCGTCTGAAGAACTTCGTCATTCCTGTGCCTGATTTCCACAATCATTGTCTTCTGGACACACCTATTTGAGGGAGACACATGTTCATCATGATTTGTTAGAATACTCTATGTCCTTCACTTATATATTTTGAGCTAAGCAGTTGCTCTAGTGCTTCACTTATATCTTTTAGAGCACAGTGGCATGTAGATTTTATAGAAATAATTGAACTCTCGTGCTTCACTGAAACTTGTTTGACAGTCTAATGAATAGTAACGATAATTTAGATGGGTTATAAGATTAGTCCAAAAAGGATAGGTATTCAATGTGAGTATAATCAAAACCTTCATGTAGCTCACCATATAAGAGAGATTGTGGGTTAATGATATTGATGTAGTAATATCAAAGGGCATGAGTACATGATTATTGGTTAGTAGAAATACCGGTAGTTAAAGTGTGTTACTTTTTTCTCATCTAAATATTGGTTATGGCATGATGATGATTTGTTAACATTCTTATTCCTCATTGAAATCCTAGTGTTGTTCAGGTCGGAGGCGCACGATGGTTAACTCCTCCCAACATCCTCCCTAGGGTATGCAATAGTACTTTGCTTCGAGAGAGCTAATAAGTCTTTGCAATAAGTATGTGAGTTCTTTATGACTAATGTGAATCCATGGTTGTACGCACACTCACCTTTTCTTATAATGATAGCCTCTTCGGTACCGTGCATTGCCCATTCTCACCTCGAGGATCAATGCAGATTTCGCTGGTGCATTCAAACGCCGTCATATGATATGCTCTATCACATATAAGCCTCCTTATATCTTCCTCAAAACAGCCAACATACCAACCTATTATGGCATTTCCATAGCCATTACGAATTATATTGCCATGCAACATCCACCGTTACATCACATGACTTGTGTGTTCATCATTATGTTTATTTGTATGATCATGTAGCTCACATAGTATTTGTTGCACATCCACCATTCATCATTGTTTACATGTTACGCTAGATCGTTGCACATCCTGGTACACCGCCAGAGGCATTCATATAGAGTCATTTCTTTTTCATCATTGAGTTTTTATATCTATTTTTATGTAAATAAAAGTGTGACAATCATCATTGTTAGAGCATTGTCCCTGTGAGGACAGGATAAGGGAGTAATGATTCCCCCACAAGTCGGGATGATGTCCAGACAAAAATCGAAAAAAATGGGGGAGGCCAAATGAGCCCACCAAGAAAAAGAAAATAAAATAAAAAGAAAAATAAAAGGAAAGAAAGAAAACGAAAAAAAGAAGAGAAACAAAAACAAAAACAAAAACAAAAAATGAGATAAAAAGAGAGAAGGGACTTTGCTACTATCCTTTACCACACTTGTGCTTCAAAGTGGCACCATGTTCTTCATATAGATAGTCTCATGAGTCGTCATTTTCGTATGCTAGTGGGAATTTTTCATTATAGAACTTGGCTTGTATATCCAATGATGGGCTTCCTCGAATGCCCGAGGTCTTCATGAGCAAGCAAGTTGGATGCACAACCACTTAGCTTCCGTTGAGCTTTCATACACTTATAGCTCTAGTTCATCCTTTGCATGGCAATCCCTACTCCTCGCATTGATATCTATTGATGGGCATCTCTATATCTCGTTGATATGCTTAGTTTATGCGAGACTTTTTTTCCACTTTGACTCTTTTTGATATCTACCACCATATTCTATTCCACCCATATGCTATATCCATGGTTCACGCTATGGTATTGAGTGAGGTTGAAAATGCTGAATCGTGTTAGAAGTACGATCCAATTGCCCGACTTGACACTATGGTGCTCATGATTTGTACTTATGTGGTGAAGATGTAGTGATGCCATGCTAATATGATAAAATGAGTGGGGAGTAACTTTCTTTAAGGATTGTATATTTTGAAAGTTAATGATTATGTTGCTTATGTTTATGGATATTACTATGTTGATGTTTATTAATTCATCGTTTCTCAAAGATCATACCTAAGAGAGATTAAATGTTGTGTAGCATGTCACATCAAAAATTCTGTCTTAACCATTTACCTACTCGAGGACGAGCAGGAATTAACCTTTGGGATGCTGATACATCTCCAACGCATCTATAATTTTTTATTGTTCCACGCTACTATATTATTATTCTTGGATGCTTTATATGCATTTATATGATGTTTTATCTCATTTTTATGAACTAACCTATTAACCTAGTGCCCAATGTCAGTTATTGTTTTTAGCTTGTTTATGGCCTTTCACGAATACTGTACCAAACGAAGTCCAAATGCCCCGAAACTTTTTGAAGATTTTTCTGGACAAGAATAATATTTGGAAGCTTTGAAGGTAGACCGAAGGGCACACGGGGTGGTGCCAAGCCAATAGGGCACACTTAGTGGGGTTGCTGGGCCTTGGTGGCTTGGGACCACCTCCCACGGCCTCCTGACCTAGTTCCACCTCTATATATTCTCTAAAAGAGGGAAAACACATGAGAGCCAGCAAAAATACTTTTTTCGCCCCGCAAGTCTCTGTTCCAACGGGAGGCCATCTGGAGCCCTGTTCCGGTGCCCTGTCGGAGGGATGATCGATCATGGAGGGCCTCTACATCAACAAGGTTGTCTCCATGATGATGTGTGAGTAGTTTACCACAGACCTACGGGTCCATATCTAGTACCTAGATGGTTGTCTCTATGATCTTCAATACAAAGTTCATCACAATTCCCGCAGTGATCTATCTAATGTAATCCTTCTTTGTGGTGTGTTTGTTGGGATTGGATGAATTGTGGGTTCATGTTCATATTATTCATGAAAATATATTGAGTCTTTACAGAATTATTATATGCATGATTGTTATAGCTTCGTATTGCTCTCCGATCTATCGGTTTGGTTTGGCCAACTAGATTGATTTATCTTCAGCGGGGGTGGTGCATTGTGACAGAAGGGGTCAAGACACGTATTGTATTACTGCCATTAAGGGGAAAACGATGGGGTTTATTCATATTGGTTGGATTTACTTTGTGTACATCATGTCATCTTGCTCCAGGCATTACTCTGTTTTTACATAATACTCTAGATGCTTGCTGGATAGTGGTCGATGGGTGGAGTAATAGTAGTAGATGCAGGCAAGAGTCGGTCTACTTGTTTATGGACGTGATGCCTATATAGATGATCATTGCCGTGAATAAATATTCCATAACTATGCGCTTTTCTATCAATTACCCAACAGTAATTTGTTTACCCACCGTATGCTTTCTTCGACAGAGAAGCCTCAAGCAAAAACCATGGCCCCCGAGTATTCACAAAATACATATTACAAAAACACCAAAAATATTGCTGCCATTTATTCTTTGTTATTCTATTTTATATTTATATTATCTATCTATCACTACTTATCATTTGCAAGTAACGAGTTCAAGCGCGTTGGGTGCAAGTGCGTGCTCTTTTGTGTGTAGGTGCTGAAGCCGGGAATTTGCGTGGTCCTCCTATTGGTTCGATAACCTTGGTTATCACTGAGGGAAATAGTGATCTCTATTGTGCTACATCTCCTCTCCTCTATGGCGAAAATCTCAATGCAGTTTACAAGTAGCAAGGCTGTCGGGGCTCGGGATGGACGCCGGCTACAGTGCGACTGGGCACTGTAGCGCGCTCCAGAGCACAACTTTGGCATGCCATGGCATGTATTTTGTGCCATGGTCGTGGCCACTTTGCATCTAGGGTATTTAGGGGATAGAAAACAATGTGCGGGTTGCTCTGGACGCCCTGGAAACTTGTTGGAAGAGGGGGGTAGAAAATGAAGGGAAGTTCTGCTGTCCAGAGGGGTAACTTTGGATTTTACCCCACTCAATCATTGAGTCTTGGCTTGGGTAAGTTACTGTAGGTAGAAGGTGTTCATTGGGGCCGTGGTAAAACGAACTAGGCTCAAGGAGAACACTTTTGGTGCTTCAATGATTGATTTCAAAGATATAGCACAAGGTGTTTGATCAGTGTTTGGACTAGTTCAATGATTCTCCTTGCTATGAAATTTAACAGGAGTAAATGGTAGGTACAAATGATGCTGCTCACAAATTTTGATCTCATTTGGAGGAGGTGGCCAATGTAGCTTTTGGAAACCCTAGAAATGGGCAGAAACTTGTTTGCTTAGATCTAACTAAGAAACACTATTCTCCTTGATGCACCACTTGGTTTAGATTCATATTTAGGGGATAAGAACATGTCCACAAAGTTTGAGATCAAATGGTGAGAGTTGGCATTGTTAAGTTGATCAAATTTGAATCTGGACAAAGAGGATTTTGGGACACTTTTGTGAACCAAAACTACTTGGATTGAGATGAAATTCGGCAAGATCAACACATGAGGCATATGTGATTTGCTAGAATTTTCCTGGATTTAGTTGACAATATTTCCTATAAAAATATCTCAAATACTTGAAATATCCAAAAGGAGTTTTGGAGGGATTTGTCCAATATTTTGAACATGACCATGTGTTCAAACTCACATCTATGGAAAATACATGTCCACTGAGTTCCCTAAATTTTCTCAAACATTTTTGAAACATAAAAATATTTTTTCCTATAAAAGACCATTTCTGGCCTAACAAAAATGTATTTAAATAAAATACAAAAATAACTTTTAAATAATATTTTTGTGGATTTGGGAAATCTTATAGATAATAGGTTCCAAAGAAAATATTTGAGGCAAAACATTTACTCTAATTTGAGGACTTGTAGTACAAACCATAATTTAGCGGTTTTTGAAAACCTAAATCAAATAAATGCTTTTCGGCCAAAATAATATTTTATAAAAAATAGTTTTTTAACCTATACATATGGCATGCTCATTGGGAAGAGTTTTGGATTAAGGAGAGGATTTTCGAGAGTAGGAGAAATTTTATGAATTAGGAGTATAGACAAGTCATCGAGCAAGGACAAGTCATTCAAGCATCACATCCACAAAAAAAGTTTTTGGTGATCCAATTTTTTAAGCTTTATTAATCATAGGGAGGTGATACAAAATATAGGGTGTGACAGACCACCTCCCTTAAAATAATCTCGTCCTCGAGATTCCTAAGCTAGGCGCAAAAGAGATATGGAAATTTGGATCTGAGGTAGTCTTCACGCTCCCAGGTTGCTTCTCCTTCGGTGTGGTTGCTCCACTGGACCTTGAAGTACTTGATGGTGCGGCTTCGAGTGCAATGCTCAGCTACATCCAAGATACGAACTGGTCTCTCGCGATAATTGAGGTCTGGCTGAAGGTCAATGGATTGATGGTCGACGTCCTTATAGAGATCGGGGCGGTTGGGGACTTGGATACACTTTCGGAGTTGTGACACGTGGAAAACATTGTGCACATCGGACAATTCCGAAGGTAATTCTAGATGATAAGCAACTTCTCCTCATCTTGCGGTAATCTTGAAGGGGCCGATGTATCTTGGCACGAGCTTTCCCTTGATGTGGTAATGCTTGGTTCCCTTGAGAGGTGTGACTCGGAGATAAACGTGATCTCCGACGTTGAAGCTCACTTCTTGGCGGTGGATGTCGGCGCGGCTCTTCTGTTTTGACTTGGCGGCCCTCGAATGCTCTTTGAATAGTTTAACCAACTCTTCGGCTTCGCGTAGAATATCTGGTCCAAAAACTTATCCTTCTCAAGTCTTTGACCAGTTGAGGGGAGTGCAGTATTTACGTCCATACAACACCTCAAACGATTTCATCTGAAGACTGGACAGATAGTTGTTGCTGTAGGAAAACTCGGAGAAAGGTAAGCAATCTTCCCACTTGGATCCATATGCCGAAACACAAGCATGAAGCATATCTTCGAGTATCTGATTTACTCATTCCGTCTGGCCTCCGTTCTGGAGGTGAAAAGCAGTGCTGAAAGATAGCTTGGTTCCCATAGCTTCTTGAAACTTCTTCCAGAATGTCGAGGTAAACTGGGTACCTCGGTCTGACACAATTTCCTTTGGAACTCCGTGAAGGCATATGATACGGCTGGTATAGAGGTTGGCTAGCCGGTTTCCTTCCCAGGTCATTTTGACAGGAATGAAGTGGGCAACCTTGGTCAAATCATCAACAATGACCCAAATGGCATCATGTCCTTTGCTTGACCTGGGTAGTCTCATGATGAACTCCATCCCGACTTTGTCCCACTTCCATTCAGGCACTTTGAGAGGTTGTAGCAATCTAGCAGATCGCTAATGTTCAGCTTTGACTCTTTGGCATACATAACACTTGGCGACGAATGTGTGTATCTCTCTCTGTTGGGGAACGTTGCATGGGAAAAAAAAATTCCTACGCATAGGCAAGATCTATCCATGGTGATGAGCATCTACGAGAGGGAGAGTGGATCTACGTACCCTTGTAGTTCGCTAAGCGGGAAGCGTTAAGAAACGCGGTTGATGTAGTCGAACGTCTTCGCGATCCAAATCGCAAGCCGTCCCGCGATCCAATCACGATCCGTCCCGATCTAGCGCCGAACGGACGGCACCTCCGCGTTCAGCACACGTACAGCTCGATGACGATCTCCGCCTTCTTGATCCAGCAAGAGGCAGCAGAGAGGTAGATGAGATCTCCAGCAGCACGACGGCGTGGTGGTGGTGGTGGAGTTATCCCGGCAGGGCTTCGCCTAAGCACTACCGGAATCTATTTGGTGGAGGAACTAGAGAATAGAGAACTAGCACGTGGCCGTGTGTTTTGGGGCTCTATTCCTCTAGTATATATAGGTGGGAGAGGGAGGAGCAAGCCTCCCTAGGGTTTCCCCTAGTGGTCGGCCGAACCAGGGCAAGGAGGAGTCCAATCCACTTCCTACTAGGAAGTGGATTCATATTAGGAAGGAGTCCTATTCCTTCCTATCTCCACCTTTTTTCCTCTTGGGCATATGGGCCCCTATGGGGTTGGTTCCCCAGACCATTAGGGGCTGGTGCGCCACCTCTTGGGCCCATGTGCCCCCCGGGGTGGGTGGGCCCCACCCGGTGGACCCCCGGAACCCATTCGTCACTCCCGGTACACTACCGGAAATACCCGAAACTTTTCCGGAACCCAAATACCACTTTCCTATATATAAATCTTTACCTGCGGACCATTCCAGAGCTCCTGTGACGTCCGGGATCTCATCCGGGACTCGGAACAACCTTCGGTCACCAACACATATATCTCAATACTACCGAAACGTCACCGAACGTTAAGTGTGCAGACCCTGCGGGTTCGAGAACTATGTAGACATGACCGACACACCTCTACGGTCAATAAGCAATAGAGGGACCTAGATGCCCATATTGGTTCCTACATATTCTACGAAGAACTTTATCGGTTGAACCTCTATGTCAAGGATTCAGTCAATCCCGTATGATGTTCCCTTTGTTTATCGGTATGTTACTTGCCCGAGATTCGATCGTCGGTATCTCTATACATAGTTCAATCTCGTTACCGGCAAGTCTCTTTACTCGTTCCGTAATACAAGATCCTGTGGCTAACTCTTTAGTCACTTTGCTTGCAAGGCTTATTGTGATGTTGTATTACCGAGTGGGCCCTGTGATACCTCTCCGTCACACGGAGTAACAAATCCCAGTCTCGATCCATGCCAGCTCAACAGACCCCCTCGGAGATACCTGTAGAGTATCTTTATAGTCACCCAGTTACGTTGTGACATTTGATACACATAAGGTATTCCTCCGGTGTCAGTGAGTTGCATGATCTCATGGTCATAGGAACAGATACTTGACATCCAGAAAACTATAGCAATAAACTGACACGATCATATGCTACGTTCATTGTTTGGGTCTTGTCCATCACATCATTCTCCTAATGATGTGATCCCGTTATCAAATGACATCTCATGTCTATGGTTAGGAAACCTTAACCATCTTTGATCAACGAGCTAGTCTAGTAGAGGCCTACAAGGGACACTTTGTTGTCAATGTATCCAGACATGTATTTGAGTTTCCAATCAATACAATTATAGCATGGATAATAAACGATTATCATGAACAAGTTAATATAATAATAACCATTTTATTATTGCCTCTAGGGCATATTTCCAATAGTCTCCCACTTGCACTATAGTCAATAATCTAGCTCACACTGCTATGGGATTTACATTGTTATGAATCTAACACCCAATGAGTTCTGGGGTTCGATCATGTTTTGCATGTGAGAGAGGTTTTTAGTCAACGGTCTGCAACATTTAGACCCGTGTGTTCTTTGCAAATCTATATGTCATACTGCAGATGCTACCATGCTCCACTTGGAGCTATTCCAAATGGTTGCTCCACTATACGTATTCGGATTGCTACTCAGAGTCATCCGGATAGGTGTCAAAGCTTGCATCGACGTAACCCTTTACGACGAACTCTTTATCACCTCCATAACCGAGAAACATTTCCTTAGTCCTCTAGTTACTAAGGATAGTTTTGACCGCTGTCCAGTGATCCACTCCTGGACCACTCTTGTACCCCTTGATAGACTCATGGCAAGGCACACACTAGGTGCGGTACACAGCATGGCATACTATATAGAGCCTATGGATAAGGCATAGGGGACGACCTTCGTCCTTTCTCTTTCTTCCGCCATGGTCGAGCTTTGAGTCTCACTCAACTCCACACCTTACAAATCAGGCAAGAACTCTTTCTTTCACTAATCTATTTTGAACTCTTTCAAAATCTTGTCAAGGTATGTACTCATTGAAAGTCTTATCAGACGTCTTGGTCTATCTATATAGATCCTGATGCCCAATATTTAAGTAGCTTCAATCAGGTCTTCCTTTCAAAAACTCCTTTCAAACAACCCTTTATGCTTTCCAGAAATTCCACATTATTTCCGATCAACAATATGTCATCCACATAGACTTATCAGAAATTCTATAGTGCTCCCACTCACTTTCTTGTAAATACAAGTTTCTTATAAACTTTGTATAAATCCAAAAGCTTTGATCACCTCATCAAAGCATATATTCCAACTCCGAGATGCTTGCTCCAGTCCATAGAAGGATCGTTGGAGCTTGCATACATTTTAGCATCCTTCGGACTGACAAAACCTTCCGGTTGTATCACATACAACCTTTCCTCAAGGAAACCGTTAAGGAAACGATGTTTTGACATCCATCTGCCAGATTTCATAATCGAAAAATTGCAGCAAATGCTAACATAATTCCAACAGACTTTTAGAATCGCTACGGGTGAGAAAGTCTCATCGTAGTCAACTCCTTGAACTTGTCGGAAACTTCTTTGCGACAAGTCGAGCTTTATAAATGGTGACATTTACCATTAGCGTCTGTCTTCTTCTTAAAGGTCCATTTGTACTCAATGGCCTGCCGTTTAACGGGCAAGTCTACCAAAGTCCATACTTGGTTTTCATACATGGATCCTTTCTCAGATTTCATGGCTCCTAGCCATTTGTTGGAATCCAGGCCTGCCATCGCTTATTCATAGCTCGTAGGTTCACTGTTGTCTTAACAACATGACCTCCAAGACAGGATTCACGTACCACTCAGGGGCGGTACAAGTTCTTGTCAACCTATGAGGTTCGGTAGTAACTTGATCCGATGCATCATGATCATTATCATTTGCTTCCGCTTCACTTGGTGTAGGCATCGTAGAAACATCTTTCTGCGTCGTGCTACTATCCAACTGAAGTGACGGTTCAACAACCTCATCAAGTTCTACTTTCCTCCCACTCATTTCTTTCGCGAGAAACTTTTTCTCGAGAAAGGACCCGTTTTAAGCAGCAAACATTTTGCCCTTGGATCTGAGATAGAAGGTATACCCAACTGTTTCCTTAGGGTATCTTATGAAGATGCACTTTTCCGCTTTGGGTTCGATCTTATCAGACATAAGCGTCGCATTCCCAAACTCTGAGAAATGACAGGTTAGGTTTCTGCCAAACCAAAATTCATACGGTGTCATCTCAACGGACTTAGATGGTGCCCTAATTTAAAGTGAATGTAGTTGTCTCTAATGTATAACCCCAAAACGATAGTGGCAAAACGATAAGAGACATCATAGTACGCACCATATCCAATAGAGCATGACTACGACGTTCGGATACACCATCACACTATGGTGTTCCAGGTGGCGTAAGTTGTGAAACAATTTCCACATTGTCTTAAGTTGCATACCAAACTCGTAACTCAGATATTTACGTCCATGGTCATATCGTAGACATTTTATCTTCTTGTCACGATGATCTCAAACTTCACTCTGAATTTGTTTGAACTTTTCAAACATTTCAGATTTGTGTTTCATTAAGTAAATATCCCCATATCTACTCAAATCATCAGTGAAGGTAAGAAAATAGCGATATCCACCGCACGCTTCAACATTAATTGGACCGCATACATCAACATGTATCATTTACAATAAGTCACTTGCCCGCTCCATCAAGTCGGAAAACGGGGTTTTAGTCATCTTGCCCAAGAGGCAAGGTCCGCATGTCTCAACCGATTCAAAATCGAGTGAGTCCAAAGATCCATCAGCATGGAGTTTCTGCATGCGTTTTACACCAATATGACCTTTAGCGGCAGTGCCACAAGTATCTGGTACTATCATTATTAACTTTGCATCTTTTGGCATCAATATTATGAACATGTGTAACACTACGATCGAGATTCAATGAACCATTCACATTGGGTGCATGACCATTGAAGGTATTATTCATGTAAATAGAATAACCATTATTCTCTAACTTAAATGAATAACCGTATTACAATAGACACGATCTAATCACGTTTATGATCAATGCAAACACCAAATAACATTTATTTAGGTTCATCACTAATCCCGAAGGTAGAGAGAGCGTGCGATGGTGATCACATCAACCTTGGAAACACTTCCAACACACATCGTCACCTCGCCCTTAGCTAGTCTCCGTTTATTCCGTAGCTTTTATTTCGAGTTACCAACATTTAGCAACTGAACCGGTATCTAATACCCAGGTGCTACTAGGAGTACTAGCAAGGTATACATGAATAAAACGTATATCAAATATACTTTTGTTGACGTTGCCAGCCTTCTTATCTACCAAGTATCTAGGGCAGTTCCGCTTCAGTGACCGTTCTCCTCATAATAGAAGCACTCAGTCTCGGGTTTGGGTTCAACCTTGGGTTTCTTTACTGGAGCAGCAACTGGCTTGCCATCCATGAATTATCCCTCCTTGCCCTTGCCCTTCTCGAAACTAGTGGTTTTACTAACCATCAACACTTGATGCTCCTTCTTGATTTCTCCCTTCGCGGTGTCAAACATCACGAGTAGCTCAGGGATCATTATTTCCATCCCTGGCATTTTATAGTTCATCATGAAGCTCTAGTAGCTTTGTGGCAGTGACTTGGAGAACTATATCAACCACTATCTTATCTGGAAGATCAACTCCCACTCGATTGAAGCGATTGTAGCACCCAGACAATCTGAGCACATGCTCACCGATTGAGCTATTCTCCTTCATCTTGCAGGCAAAGAATCTTGTTGGAGGTCTCATACCTCTCAACACGGGCACGAGCCTGAGATCCCAATTTCAGCTCTTAGAACATCTCATATGTTTCGTGACGTTCAAAAATGTTTTGGAGCCTCAATTCTAAGCCGTAATGCATGACGCACTAAACTATCAAGTAGTCATCAAAACGTGCCACTCAGATGTTCACAACATCTACAGATGACGCTTGAAGGGGGTGGCGCACCGAGCGGTGCATTAAGGACATAAGCCTTCTGTGCAGCAAATGAGGACAATCCTCAGATCATAGACCCAGTCCGCATTATTGCTACCATCATCTTTCAACTCTATTTTCTCTATGAACGTATAAAAAAACAGGGGAGCTACAGTGCGAGCTAGTGATCTACAACATAATTTGCATAGACATTTTGACTATGTTCATGATAATGAGTTCAATTAATCATATTACTAAAGAACTCCCACTCAAATTGACATCCCTCTGGTCATTCGAGTGTCACATGATCCAAATTCACCAACCCAAGTCCGATCATCACGTGAGATGAGGTGGTTTCAATGGTGAACATCTTCATGTTGATCATATCTACTATATGACTCATGCTCGACCTTTCGGTCTCTTGTGTTTCGAGGCCATGTCTGTACATGCTAAGCTCGTCAAGTTTAACCCAAGTGTTCCGCACGTGCAACACTGGCTTGCACCCGTTGTATGTGAACGTAGAGTCTATCACACCCGATCATCACGTGGTGTCTCGAAACGACGAACTTTCGCAACGGTGCACACTCGGGGAGAACACAATTTTATCTTGAAATTTTAGTGAGGGATCATCTTATAATGCTACCGTAGTCCTAAGCAAAATAAGATGCATAAAAGGATTGACATCACATGCAAATCATAAGTGACATGATATGGCCATGAATTTGTGCCTTTAATCTCCATCTCCAAAGCACCGGCATGATCTCCATCGTCACTGGCATAACACCATGATCTCCATCATCTTGATCTCCATCAACGTGTCGCCATGAGGTTGTCGCGCCAACTATTGCTTCTACAACTATTGCTAACTCATAGCGATAAAGTAAAGCAAAATGGCGAAAATAAAATAAAGACAACCCTATGGCTCCTGCCGGTTGCCGTACTCATCGACATGCAAGTTGTGATTATCTATACATAACATGATCATCTCATACATCACATATATCTCATCATGTCATTGGCCATATCATATCACAACATACCCTGCAAAAACAAGTTAGACGTCCTCTAATTGTTGTTGCATGTTTTACGTGGCTGCTATGGGTGTCTAGCAAGAACGAGTCTTACCTACGCAAAACCACAATGGTGATACACAAATTGCTATTCAACCTTCTCAAGGACCGCCTTTGTCGAATCCGATCCAACTAAAGTGGGAGAGATAGACACCCGCCAGCCATCTTTATGCAACAAAGTCACATGTCAGTTGATGGAACCGGTCTCACGTAAGCGTACGAGTAAGGTTGGTTCGGGCCGCTTCATCCCACAATACCGCTGAATCAAGAAAAGACCAAGGGAGGAAGCAATCTGAGCATCAACGCCCACAAACTCCTTTGTGTTCTACTCGTGATCTCATCTACGCATAGACCTAGCTCATGATGCCACTGTTGGGGAACGTTGCATGGGAAACAAAAATCTGAGCATCTATGCTTTGACTCTTTGGCATACGTCACACTTGGCGACGAATGTGTGTATCTCTCTCTGTTGGGGAACGTTGCATGGGAAACAAAAAAATTCCTACGCACACGCAAGATCTATCCATGGTGATGAGCATCTAGGAGAGGGAGAGTGGATCTACGTACCCTTATAGATCGCTAAGCGGGAAGCGTTAAGAAACGCGGTTGATGTAGTCGAATGTCTTCGCGATCCAAATCGCAAGCCGCCCCGCGATCCAATCACGATCCGTCCTGATCTAGCGTCGAATGGACGGCACCTCCGCGGTCATCACACATACAGCTTGATGACGATATCTGCCTTCTTAATGCAGCAAGAGGGAGCGAAGAGGTAGATGAGATCTCCAGCACCATGACGGCGTGGTGGTGGTGGTGGTGGAGTTATCCCGGCATTGCTTCGCCTAAGCACTACCGGAATCTATTTGGTGGAGGAACTAGAGAATAGAGAACTAGCACGTGGCCGTGTGTTTTGGGGCTCTATTCCTCTAGTATATATAGGAGGGAGAGGGAGGAGCAAGCCTCCCTAGGGTTTCCCCTAGGGGTCGGCCGAACCAGGGCAAGGAGGAGTCCAATCCACTTCCTACTAGGAAGTGGATTCATATTAGGAAGGAGTCCTATTCCTTCGTATCTCCACCTTTTTTCCTCTTGGGCATATGGGACCTTATGGGGTCGGTTCCCCAGCCCATTAGGGGTTGGTGCGCCAGCTCTTGGGCCCATGTGCCACCTTGGTGGGTGGGCCCCACCCGGTGGACCCCCGAAACCCATTCGTCACTCCCGGTACACTACCGGAAATACCCGAAACTTTTCCGGAACCCAAATACCACTTTCCTATATATAAATGTTTACCTCTGGACCATTCCGGAGATCCTCGTGACGTCTGGGATCTCATCCGGGACTCCGAACAACCTTCGGTCACCAACACATATATCTCAATACTACTGAAATGTCACCGACCGTTAAGTGTGCAGACCCTGCGGGTTCGAGAACTATGTAGACATGACCGAGAAACCTCTACGATCAATAACCAATAGCGGGACCTAGATGCCCATATTGGTTCCTACATATTCTACGAAGATCTTTATCGGTTGAACCTCTATGTCAAGGATTCAGTCAATCCCGTATGATGTTCCCTTTGTTTATCGGTATGTTACTTGCCCGAGATTCGATCGTCGGTATCTCTATACCTAGTTCAATCTCGTTACCGGCAAGTCTCTTTACTCGTTCCATAATACAAGATCCTGTGGCTAACTCTTTAGTCACTTTGCTTGCAAGGCTTATTGTGATGTTGTATTACCGAGTGGGCCCTGAGATACCTCTCCGTCACAGGGAGTAACAAATCCCAGTCTCGATCCATGCCAGCTCAACAGACACCCTCAGAGATACCTTTAGAGTATCTTTATAGTCACCCAGTTACGTTGCGATGTTTGGTACACACAAGGTATTCCTGCGGTGTCAGTGAGTTGCATGATCTCATGGTCATAGGAACATATACTTGACATGCAGAAAACTATAGCAATAAACTGACACGATCATATGCTACGTTCATTTTTTGGGTCTTGTCCATCACATCATTCTCCTAATGATGTGATCCCATTATCAAATGACATCTCATGTCTATGGTTAGGAAACCTTAACCATCTTTGATCAACGAGCTAGTCTAGTAGAGGCTTACAAGGGACACTTTGTTGTCTATGTATCCACACATGTATTTGAGTTTCCAATCAATACAATTATAGCATGGATAATAAACGATTATCATGAACAAGGAAATATAATAATAACCATTTTATTATTGTCTCTAGGGCATATTTCCAAAACTCTCTTCATACCATGCCACCAGAATCTTGTTTTGAAATCTTGATACATCTTGGTTCCTCCAGGATGGATGGAATAAGGAGTGTCATGGGATTCTTGCAAGATCTAATTCTTGAGCTCACTTTTGTTGGGTACGCGAATGTGATTCCCAAACCATACGACTTCTTGTTCATCAACTGAGAATCCTGGGGCCTTGCCTGCCTTGATCTTCCTCTTGATACCTTCAATACTCTCGTGTCCCTTCTAAGCTTCTTTAATATCATCCATGTAGGTAGGCTTTGCTTTGAGGTTGGGCGGAAATCCTTGTGTAACTAGTTCCTAGTCAAAGCTCTCAAGATCTTCATAAAAGGCAGGTAGCCTTTCCTTTATTATCGCATTCAAGGAACAAGGCTTTCTGCTTAAGGCATCTGCTACCACGTTGGCCTTCCTAGGGTGGTATTAAACACTGAGGCCGTAGTCCTTGATTAACTCCAACCATCTTCGCAGCCTCATGTTCAATTCCTTTTGAGTGAAAATATACTTCAAACTCTTTTGGTCTGTGTATATCTCACATTGCTTTCGTAGAAGGTAATGTAGCCATGTCTTCAAAGCATGAATACAACTTCCAACTCAAGATCCTGAGTAGCGTAGTTCTCTTCGTGATGACGTAGCTATCAAGATAGATATGCTACGACTCTGCCTTCTTGCATCAGAACACCTTTAAGCCTAGTCCTCGATGCATCACAATATATCACAAACTCCTTGTGAATATCGGGGGTGGCCAAAACTGGGGTTGTTGTAAATCTCTTCTTGAGCTCTTGGAAGCTTCCCTCGCACTTCGGCCTCCATTCGAACTTCTTGTCCTTCTTCAAGAGTTCATTCATGGGTCGAGCAATCCTTGAGAAACCTTCGACGAACTTACAGTAGTATCCCGCGAGTTCGAGGAAGTTTCTGACTTCCTTCACATTGCTTGGGGATTGCCATTCAGTCATGGCTTCAATCTTGGCAGGATCAACTGACAATCCTTCTACAGTCAACGCATGACCCAAGAATCCAACTTCGTGCAGCCAGAATTCGCACTTCCTGAACTTGGCATAAAGCTGGTGCTCTCGAAACTTATCTAGGACCATCCTCAAGTGTTGCTCATGATCTTCCTCAGACTTGGGAAAGATGAGTATGTCATCAATGAAGACAACGACAAACTTGTCCAAGTACTCCATGAAAACTTTGTTCATGATGTACATGAAGTAGGCTGGCGCATTGGTTAACCCAAATGACATGACCATGTACTCATACATGCCATACTGGGTTACGAATGTGGTCTTAGGAATGTCTTGGGGTCTGATCTTAAATTGATAGTACCCAGACCTGAGATCGATCTTAGAAAACACCTTGGCACTATTCAGCTGATCAAACATGTCTTCAATCTTGGGAAGTGGGTACTTGTTATTGATCATGACTTCATTAAGAGATCAGTAGTCGATGCAAAGTTGGATAGCACCGTCCCTCTTTTACACAAATAGAACAGGTGATCCCCAAGGAGAGGCACTAGGGCGGATAAATCCTTTCCTCAGCTGCTCGGACAGTTGCTTCTTCAATTCAGTCAACTCTTCCAATCTCATTCTATAGGGCTTCTTATAGATGGGCCCTGCTTCGGGCATCAGCTCAATGATTAACTCAATGTCACGGTTAGGAGATATTCCATGCAGCTCGTCAAGAAAGACATTTGGGTATTCACATACCACTGGTACTTGGTCCAACTCAGTACCCGACAGACAATTGACCTGAGGGGCTTGATCGGAGGAAGGGTTGGGGACATACTTGACTTCAAATTCTTGGCTGTTGGTCATGGTAAGGGTTCGCTTGATGCAATCTAGCACGCCTTGGTGCTTGGTTAACCAATCCATGCCTAGGATCACATCCAAGCCTTGCGACTTGAAGATGATAAAGCCTGCTAGGAAGTCTACCCCGTTGATGATGATCCGAACTCCTTTACATCCTATCTTGGTTCTCAACTCTAGACCCGGGGTTTGCACCAACATAGGACTACCAAAGGGTGTAGGCTTCATACCACTGTCTAGTGCAAACTTTTGGGTAATAAAAGAATGCGAAGCTCCACAATCAAACATAACGGTTGCTGGGGTTGAGTTGACAAGGAACGTATCAAGTATGACGTCTGGGTCTTCCTTGGCTTTGCCAGTGGTGATGTGATTCACATGACCCTTTCCATTGTTGGGCTGGTTGCGGGGAGCTTGATTCCTCGGTGGCGATCCACGGCCTTAACCTTGGTTCTTCACATTGGGGCGTGATGCATCTGGCTTCTTGTTGGGGCATGACCTTGAGTAGTGCCCTGGCTGACCACAACCAAAGCAAGTGATTTAGCCCGAGTTGTTGTTCTTCCTGCCATTGTTGTTATTGGGGTTGTTGTAGGAAGGCCTGGGATTGGCATACTGCTAAGGCTGGTAGCTCACACGAGGTGCAGGAGTCCTGACTTGCTGAGGCTGATAGGTTGGCCTAGTTGGGCCTGGCTGCCATGGGCGAGGCTTCTAGTTGCTTGATCTACCCTTGTTGATCATCTTGCGCTTACGACTGTCTTCCATGAGATGACGCTTGTCCTCGAGCATGAGGGCCTTGTTCACAAGGTTGAAGAAAGTCGGGCATTCGTAGACGATGAGCTAATACCGCAGGGCTTGCGGAAGGCCTTCCATGAAGCGTTCCTTCTTGGCTTCCTCAGTGTTGACATCCTCAGGGGCGTACCTCGATAGAAGGCTGAACTTCAGCATGTATTCCTTGACAAAGCCACTTCCTTGCTTTAGCGCTCGGAACTCATGCTTCTTGAGAGCCATGATACCTGAAGGAATGTGGTCCTTGCGGAATCCATCCTTTAAGTCTTTCCAAGTGATCACACGGTGGCCTTGCATGACCTTGAATCCGTCCCACCAAGGTCTGGCAGTCCCTCCGAGACAGTGAGAGGCATAAAGCACCTTCTCACGGTCCTTGTTGCAGTTGACCAGTGCAAGAAGATCCTCAATGGTGCGGATCCAGTCATTGGCATATAAAGTTCAGCAGTCTCGGTGAAGGTTGGGGGCAATTCCACTTGAACTCCGACAGAGTTGAGCGGCCATTGTCATTCCTTGCTTGTTGGGGGTTGCTGATGAGGGCCTGAGCCATCTGTTGGATAGCGACAGAGTTTGCTTGGCGTTCGTTCTGGAGAACTTGGAGAAACTGAGCTATGGTCATGTTCTCCGGTGGAGGTGGAGGTGGAGGAATGTCTCCATGTGGCTGCTCCTTGTGAGATCAAGCTTGAGAACACCCGCCATCTTCCTACTGCTGGCTGGTGCTCCCAGCATTGGGGTTAGCAAAGGTGCTGGTGCGAGTAGCGGTCACCATCCTATTTGGAGCAGCCAAGTCAAATAACTAGGATAGACGAGAGGGAAAAGCAATAATAGAGAAGATGTGCCTAAGGGGGAGGTATACTGCAAGTGTGATCGAATGGAGGCCGAAGGGCCAAACACATTCCTTAAAATAAGATAGGCGATGTAGTCGCTTACATGTTGCCTAAGAAAAAAGTGCGACTTGCATCAAGACACAAACAAAAAAACAAGAAACAACACACATGGTTTCATGTGAACCATTACACGGACTCGACTTCGCATGGGGGATACATAACTTGTCGTACCCTAGGGGTCCTCGGACTCAGGTAGCGGAGTGCTCGGTCTCATACACACGCTCTTCTGGATCTTCCTCCTTGTCATCATCTGTACGAGTGTCATCTCCAGTCGAAGGTGTAGGAGAATGGGGAGATCCATCCTAGCGACGCTTCGCCGGTGGTCCGGTGAAGAGCTCACGAACTCCTTCGCATTCATGAGATGACGCTGAGATGTTCCCTGAGCAGGTGCATCTCTGGCTGGGGGTACTCCTCCTCTGTAAGGTCACGAACTCCTTCGCATTCTTGATCCTGTCTGGCTTCTTCTTGGCTTGACGAAGTAGCTCTCGGGTGTGGTAATGTTCCTTCCGAAGCTTCACGGACTCCTCAATCAGCTTGTGAGCCAGACTGTCGGTGGAGAAGCTGAAGTAGGTCTGGAACCTGAGTGGTGTCCCATCCCCCTTGGACGGAACTAGCGTCCAACTCTTGCCAATATCATCCTTCCTGAAAGTTAGATGGCCAGTAGCTGGCTCGTCACCCATCTCTGGGAGAATGTCTTGAAGGTGGATGAGTGCCTTCTGGGCTGATGTCTCGACTGCGATCACCAGGGTGTCCATCTGGGGTCCTTCAAAAAACCAACTCCCAGGGGAGTCGTTGGCCATCACGTCCACATCAACGCGGTACTCATTCGTGGTGACATCAACCCAGTGCTCGTGGTAGAGGAAAACGGGAGTTCGGCTAAACTAGCACTTCTTCGGGCTATCCTCAAGGAGTCGGGGAAAGTCGGTGGCTAGGAGGTCCTTGGGTACGACGGCCATCTACAAAATTTGAAGGGGAGAGTCAGTAAAGTTTTGAAAATAGACTAGAAGGTATAAGAAGTATAGATTTTTTTGAATCTAGATACTAGGTAAAGTTTTCTAAAATAGTTTTATCCTATCTAACGTCCATGCAAACTAAGGCTTCCTACAGTCAGGATGGCTCTGATACCAGCTTTGTGGGGAACCCGGCTCCTAAGTCAAATTCATCGAATGCACGTGTACATAGATCCTTGGATCAATGCTCACTGAACTCAGAAAAACTAAATAACAAGAGTCTTACATCCATTACATACCGTCTTAGACAAATTTGACCATTAGGGTCAAATATTACATAGATAGGGCCATGAAGGCCAAGCATCAAAAATAAACTCTCACTGGAAATCTTCAACGATAGCATGGACCCATGCCATCAGGCTTAACCCTACACGCATTCTGACTAGGAAACGTCCTAATTCGCATGATCATCACCGAGGCGTTCTTCATCATAAACCTACTCTTCCATGCCTGGCCAAGTAAATACCCAGGGAAAAGCCAGTGAGTACTTTTGAATGTACTCGCAAGCAACCCATGTTTTGAACAAGATAAACAATGCATGGTGTAGTACAAAGTAGGCACTTTTGCAGAAAGCTAGTTTTGAATGCATTAACATGTCCTATCATTTGTAAAGCATGCATCATGAGGTTACATATATCAATATAAACATGGTTTGAATAACTCAACTTTAATCATCACGTCAAGTGATCTGATTAGCTCAAGTAATTCCTTACCACACACACACAAAGTTATGTAAAACACTGGACATAGTTTAAGCAGCACCATCCAACTGTCTTTGACCGTGGACATGGCTATTCGAATAGTTTGAAACTCTGCAGAGGTTGCACATTTTACCCACAAGACTCGGGGAACTTCCGTTTCATCCATGACTCGTGGTATATTACATACCCGAGGTAAGCACCCGAAAATTAAATTTCCCTTGAAAACACTAAACAAAAAGTCCACTCTTTAGTACCCATCCCTCATAATGTACATCACAAGTACCATCCATGAGGGGACACAACGGTGTGCTCGGTGTCTTTGAAAACAACCATAGCCATACATCCAGGCAGGACCCCGTATGGAGAGAGTGACTCGGCCCTCTCGCCACTAGTAGCACAGGCTCTCTACTAGCATCGACCAAAGTAATCAATAAAGCCCCGTCCCATAAGGGGTATTATAGTCGTACATGTAAGGTTGGGAACGGTCGACAAATCTTAAATCTAATACGTTTTCAAAAACACACACACAACTTGCTTCGGTACACCACTTCTTTATCAAGCGGTTACCTAGCCCAACTTCTCCCACGGGCATCAGTGGCACCCTATGGGGCTTTCGTAAAATCTTTGGTAAAACACTTTGCTTTCCATCTCGATGCACATTCCGTCCCACTTTGCGTAGCAACTACTTGCACCTATCTACTTCCCACCCACACAACTCTAAGAAGAAAGTAGAGTAATGACAATGCAAGTATCAACAAGAAATGCATTGGAGACAACCCAACAAGGTGGTCACCATATCATCATGCTTTTCGATGCAACGAAATAAAGTGCTATAATGCCATGCATAAAAGTATTCCATCAACATGGTCAAAGGGCTGCTTGCCTGGCTCAACAAAGTCTTCGGGGTCTTCAAAGGCTTCTGGTCCAACTTCCACGTCAACAACGTAATCTATCATTGCAAAAACGGGCACAAGTAAGGCCAGAGCAAAAACAGGAAAAAATAAATCACTCAGAAAAAAGCCAAACTATTTTTGTTAAATACTACATCAGAAACTAAAAATACTACACTTCTTAGTTTTTGAGTTGGAGTGACAGAAATAGGGATAATGATTTTTAACAGTGGATAAAAATATCTGAATGAGGATTTAAATAGGAACATTGCAGAAGATGTTGTCCAAATGGTGTGGATATGGCACCATTAAATATATGAGCTTAATACAAGATTTTAGGAGTTGGACTAATTCCATTTTCGCAATTAAATAATCCTATGGAATTTTTTGGAATTTTACTGAAAAAGAAAAGAAAAGGGCACTGTGCCACGTGGGCCATAACGGGCTGACTAAGGCTGGCCCTGAGACAAAACGGCTCAGGGCGAACCGGTTCGCTCGCGCGCGCTAGGTTCAAACCTGACGGGCGGGCCCCGGTGTCAGCGAGAGGGAGGCGAGGGAAGAGAGAGGAGAGGATGACACGCGGGCCCTGCCTATCATCCTTGACCTTGCGACCAGGGGGTCGGGGAGCTCACCGCCGATGTTCTAGGCCACGACGAGGTGATCTGAGGGCACGGCTAGACTCAACGCACTCCCGTCGTTCGGGTGGTCATGGAGGGAGGCGCCAGAGATGCTTGGGATCGCCAGCGACGAGAGGTAGAGCGACGAAGCTTCGGGTCAAGCTCGATTCGGCTGCTCTGTCCTGCAAACGATACGGAGAAGAAGGGAGAAGGCATCAGTGGGGTGTGATGGTTCCAAATAAAAAGAAATGGGCGCTGGAGGGGGATTGTACTGACCGAATCATCGGTTACCCAATGCAGCGAGTCTTCCTCGATCCCGAGGGGCCTTCGGTTGTCGAATGAGTGGTGTGGGAGGTGGATTGAGTGTGATAGAGGGTTATCAGGGGGGGAGAGGAGGGTCTGGGGTGGCCTATTTATAGGTGAACGGCGACGCACGATGGACAGGGAGTACGACGCGGTCGAGGGGGGTCACTGGAGGGCTGGCAGGGGCTTTTCTTAGGGGGAAGAATTTGCCCACGTCTGGACCGCGTGCGGGGGGGAGAAGGGAGGACCCAGAGGCTGCAGGGGATTCACGCGTGTGAGGCCCTCCATTCGAGCTCTTGGTCGGTCGGTGCGCGTGCGAGCCAAGGCAGCAGGAGGTGGAGAGAGGAGGTGTGACATGCTGGTGTCTTGCGCACGCCGAGGAGCACCGGCAAGCATGCGGGGATTGCCCGAGGCTATTGGGGCTCGGATGGGCGTTAGCTACGGTGTGGCTGGGTACTGTAGCGTGCTCCAAAGCACAACTTTGGCATGTCATGGCATGTTTTTTGTGCCATGGCCCTGGCCACTTGCATCTATGGTGTCTAGGGGATAGAAAACAATGTGGGGTTGCTCTGGATGCCCTGGAAACTTGTTGGAAGAGGTGGGAGGTAGAAAATGAAGGGAAGTTCTGCTGTCCAGAGGGGTAACTTGGGCTTTTACCCCACTCAATCCTTGAGTCATGGCTTGGGTGAGTTACTGGAGGTAGAAGGCGTTCATATGGGGTTGTGGTAAAAAAACTAGGCTCAAGGAGAACACTTATGGTGCTTCAGTGATTGATTTCAAAGATATGGCAGAAGATGTTTGATGAGGGTTTGCACTAGTTAAATGATTCTCCTTGCTATAATATTTAACAGGAGTAGATGGTAGGTACAAATGATGTTGCTCACAAATTTTGAGCTCATTTGGACAAGGTGGCCGATGTAGCTTTTGGAAAATTTAGAAATGGGCAGAAACAGGGTTACTTAGATCTAGCTAAGCAACACTATTCTCCTTGACGCACCAATTGGTGTAGATGCATATTTAGGGGATTAGAACATGTCCACAAAGTTTGAGATAAAATGGTGATAGTTGGCACTGTAACGTCGATCAAATTTCAATTTGGACAGAGAGGGTTTTGGGACACTTTTGTGAATCAAAACTACTTGGATTGAGATGAAACTTGGCAAGATCATCACATGAGGCATATGTGACTTGCTAGAATTTTCCTAGATTTATTTGACAATATTTTTATAGAAATATCTACAATACTTGAAATATCCAAAAGGGGTTTTGGAGGGATTTGTCCAATATTGTGAACATGACCATGTATTGAAACTCATATATATGGAAAATATTTGTCCAGTGAGTTTCCCTAAATTTTCGCAAACATTTTTTAAACATAAAAATAATTTTTCCTATAAAAGACCATTTCGGGCCTCCGAAAAAGGTATTTAAAAAATACAAAATAACTTTTAAAATGATATTTTTGTGGTTTTGGGAAGTCTTATAGATAATAGGTTCCAAATCAAATATTTGAGGCAAAACATTTACCCTAATTTGAGGACTTGTAATACAAACCTCAATTCACGGGTTTTGAAAACCTAAATCAAATAAATGCTTTTTGGCCAAAATAATATTTTGTAAAAAATAGTTTTATGACCTATAAACATGGCCTGATCATTGGGAAGAGTTTTGGATAAAGGAGAGGAGTTTTGAGAGTAGGAGGAATTTTATGAATTAGGAGCATACACAACTGATCAAGCAATGACATGTCTTTCAAGTATCACATGCACATAAAAAGTTTTTTATTGATCCACATTTTTAAGATTTATTAATCATAGTGAGGTGATAAAAAACATAGGGTGTAACATGACTATAGCCTAGTTTCTCCAAGTTCCCTGGGAGGAACGCCAAGCCAACTCTGCTGCTATCCAACAGTTGGCTAAGACCCTCGTTAACAACTCGTAGCAAGCAAGGAACGACAATGGCCGCTCCACTCTGTCGGAATTCATGAGGAATTCTGCCCCAACCTTCGCCGAGACCGCTGAATCATTGGACGCTGATGGCTGGAACTGCACCATCGAGGATCTTCTTGCATTGGTCAACTACAATGAGGATTATGAGAAGGTGCTTTATGCCTCCCACTGTCTTGGAGGAACCGCCAGAGTTTTGTGGGATGGATTCAAGGTCATGCAAGGCGGCCGTGTGAGTAGTTGGAAATACTTAAAGGATGGATTCCACAAGGCCCACATTCATTATGGGATCATGGCTATCAAGAAGCGTGAGTTCCGAGCGCTGAAGCAGGGAAGTGTCTCTGTCAAGGAATACATGTTGAAGTTCAACCTTCTGCCAAGGTACGTCCCTGAGGATGTCAACACTGAGGCAGCCAAGAAGGAACGCTTCATGGAAGGCCTTCTGCAAGCCCTGTAGTATCCGCTCATTGTCTGCGACTGCCCAACTTTCTTCGATCTAGTGAACAAGGAACTCATGCTGGAGGACAAGCCTCGTATTATGGAAGATACTCGCAAGCGCAAGATGGTTAGCAAGGGTGGTTCCAGCAACCTGAAACCTTGCCCATGGCAGCCAGTCCCAGCCAGGCCAACCTATTAGCCTCAGCAAGGCAGACCTCTTGCACCTTGTCTGAGCTACCAGCCTCAGCAGTATGCCAATCCCAGGCCTCCCTACAACAACCCCAATAACAACAATGAAGGCAAGAACAACAACTTAGGCCAAGTCACTTGCTTTGGATGTTGTCAGCCAGGACAATCTCAAGGTCTTGCCCCAACAAGAAGCCAGATGCACCACGCCCCAATGCGCAGAACCAAGGTCAAGGCTGTGGAGCGCCAGTAAGGAAGCAAGCTCCCCACAACCAGCCCAGCAATGGCAAAGGTCGTGTGCATCACGTCACCGCCGAGGAAGCCTAGGAAGACCCCGACGTCATTCTGGTTATGTTCCTTGTCAACTCGACACCCACAACCATTCTGCTTGATTGTGGAGCTTCACATTCTTTTGTTACCCAAAAGTTTGCTATAGAGAGTGGTATGAAGCCTAAACCCTTGAGTAGTCCCATGTTGGTATAAACCATGGGATCAGAGTTGAGAACCAAGATAGGGTGTAGAGGAGTCGAGATTAACATCAATGGGGTAGAGTTCCTAGCAGACCTTATCATCTTGAAATCGCAAGGCTTGGTGTGATCCTAAGAATGCATTGGTTAACCAATCACCAAGGCTTGCTAGACTGCACCAAGCGGACTGTTACCCTGACCAATAGCAAAGAAATTGAAGTCAAGTATGTCCCCAACCCTTCCTTCGCTCAAGCCCCTCAAGTCAATTGTCTGTCAGGGATTATGTTGGACCAAGTGCCAGTGGTATGTGAATACTGAGATGTCTTTCCTGATGAGCTGCCCGAAATGCCTCTTGACCGTGACATTGAGTTCATCATTGAACTGATACCCGGAGCAGGACCCATCTATAAGAAGCCCTATGGAATGGGATCGGAGGAGTTGGTTGAATTGAAGAAGCAACTGGCTGAGCAGCTCAGAAAAGGATTTATCTGCCCTAGTGCCTCTCCTTGGGGACCACCTGTTCTATTTGTGGAAAAGAGGGATGGTACTATTCAACTTCGTGTCGACTATCGATCTCTTAATGAAGTCACAATCAATAACAATTACCCACTTCCCAAGATAGAAGACCTGTGCAATCAGCTAAATGGAGCCAAAGTGTTTTCCAAGATTGATGATAGGTTTGAGTACTATCAGCTAAAGATTAGACCCCAAGACATTCCATATACAGAATTTCTGACCCGGTATGACATGTATGAGTACACGGTCAAGTCATTCGGATTATCCAATGCCCCAGCGTACTTCATGTACCACATGAACAAAGTCTTCATGGAGTACCTGGACAAGTTTGTTGTCGATTTCATTGATGACATACTTATCTTTTCCAAGTCTAAAGAACAACATGAGAAACATTTGAGGATGGTCCTAGAAAAGCTTTGAGAACACCAGCTTTATGCCAAGTTCAGCAAGTCTGAATTCTGGCTGCACAAAGTTGGATTCTTGGGTTCATGTGTTGACTGTAGAAGGATTGTCACTAGATCCTGCCAAGATTGAAGCCGCAACTAAGTGGCAATCCCCAAGCAACATGAAGGAAGTCAGAAGCTTCCTCGGACTCGTTGGATATTACCATAAGTTTGTGGAAGGATTCTCGAGCATTGCTCGACCCATGAATCAGGAGGACCAAGATGTATCAGGATCTCAAGGCAAGATTCTGGTGGCACGGTATGAAAAAAGATATTGCCACTTTTTTTGCTAAGTGTGACATATGCCAGAGAGTCAAGGCTGAACATCAGCGGCTCGTTGGATTGCTTCAACCTCTGAGAGTGCCTGAATGGAAAAGGGACAAGATCGGGATGGACTTCATCACCTGATTGCCCAGGTCGAACAAAAAACATGACTCCATATGGGTCATTGTTGATCATTTGACCAAGGTTGCCCACTTCATTCCCGTCAAGACAATCTATGATGGAAACCGGCTAGCCAGTCTCCACATCAACTGGATCATGAACCTCCATGGTGTTCCTAAGAAAATTGTGTTGGACCAAGGTACTCAGTTTAATTCTGGTTCTAGAAGAAGTTTCAAGAAGCTATGGGAATGAGACTATCCTTCAGCACTGCTTTTCACCCCCAGACTGGAGGCCAGACGGAACGAGTAAGCTAGATACTCGAAGACATGCTCCGTGCTTGTGTTTTGGAATATGGAGCCAAGTGGGAAGATTGCTTACCATTTGCCAAGTTATCCTACAACAATTGTTATCAGTCCAGTCTTCAAAAGGCACCATTTGAGGTGTTGTATGGGCGTAAATGCCACACTCCCCTCAATTAGCCACAAACCGGAGAAGGAGTAGTTTTTGGACCAATTATTGTCCGCGAACCAGAGGAACAAATTCAACTAGTCAGAGAACGTCTGGAGACTGCCAGGTCAAGACAAAAGAGCTATGCCGACCCACACCGCCGAGAAGTGAGCTTCAACATCGGAGATCATGTTTATCTCGGAGTCACCCCTCTCAAAGGAACCAAGCGGTTACACATCAAAGGAAAGCTTGCGGCAAGATATATTGGCCCTTTCAAGATCATCGCAAGATGAGGTGAAGTTGCTTAGCAGCTAGAGCTACCTTCCGAGTTATCCGATGTGAACAAGTTTTCCACGTATCACAACTCCGGAAGTGTCTCCAATCCCGAACAAACCCGACCTCTACAAGGAAATCGATCATCAAGCCATTAACCTTCACCTAGACCTCACCTATCGCGAGAGACCTGTCTGCATCTTGGATGAAGCCGAGCATTGCACCCGAAGGCACACCATCAAGTATTTCAAGGTTCAGTGAAGCAACCACACCGAAGCAGAAGCAACCTGGGAGCATGAAGACTACCACAAACGAGTTCCCTTATCTTTTTAGCGCCTAGCTCAGGTATCTCGTCAACGAGATTCTTGTAAGGGGGGTAGGTCCGTCACACCATGTGTTTTGTATCACATCACTATGTTATTAAAGCTTAAAATTTTGGACCAACAAAAACTTTTGTGCTTGTGATGCTTGATTGACTTGTCATTTGCTTGCTTGCTTGTGTGTGCCCCTAGTTCATAATAATCCTCCTACTCTCAAAACTCTTCTCCTTGATCCTAGATTTTGCCCAATGATCATGCCATGTGTGGAGGACATAAAACCATTTTTATACAAATTTATTTTGACCAAAAAGAATTTATTAAATTTAGGTTTTCAAAAAACCCTGAGATGAGACTTGAACTACAAGTCCTTAAATTAGGGTATTAAATTCTTTCAAAAATTATATTTGAAACCTATTATATATAAGACTTCCCAAAACCACAAAAAATTATTTGTCAAGGTTATTTTCGTATTTTATTTAAATGCTTTTTTTAATGCCAGAAATAGTCTACATAGGGAAAATTATTTTAATGTTTCAAAATATTTGAGAAAATTTAGGGAAACTCAGTGGACATATATTTTCCATATATATGAGTTTCAAAACATGGTCATGTTCAGAATATTGGACAAAACTGTCCAAAACCCTTTTGGATATTTCAAGGATTTGAAATATTTCTATAATAAATATTGTCAAATAAATCTAGGAAAATTATAGCAAATCACATATGCCTCATATGTTGATCTTGCCAAGTTTAATCTCAATCCAAATTGTTTTGGTTCAGAAAAGTGCACCAAAACCCTCTCTGTTTAGATCCAACTTTGAACAATTGAGCTCAAACTTTGTGGACATGTTCAAATCCCCTAATGATGCATCTACACCAAGTGGTGCATCAAGGAGAATAATGTAGCTAGCTAGATCTGTCCAAACCTGTTTCTGCCCATTTCTAGGGTTTGTTTCTGCGCATTTCTAGGGTTTGCAAAACTTAATTTGGCCACTTTTCCAAATGAGCTGCAAATTGGTGGTCTAGCCCAAAACAATGCCAAAATGGTTTTTGTTAAGTTTCACAATCAGTGGTTTCTTCTAAGTGCCCCAAACACAGCACAAACACCTTTTGTCAATTATTGGTGCTCAATAATTGAGGGAGCAGAAGTGCTCTCCTTGGGCTGATATTTTTACCACAGCTCCACCAGGTCTCTCCCCACGTCCATTAAGTTTTCCAGCACCCAACTCCATGATTGAGGGGGTGAAAACCCCACTTGCACCCTCTGGACAACCACATTTTCCCTCTCTTTCAACTCTCCCTCCCTCATAACCGTCAACCAGAGAATCCAAAGCCCTCCACCCACTTTGTTTACCCCCTCTAGCTGATTAGCACAAGTGGGCGCGCCAGAGCACATGCAAAAACGCCCATGCCGGCCAAACAAGCGCTCTAGAGCGCGCGGCCGCACACCATAGAGTTGACTCCACGCCCCTAACAACCTCCGGCCTACCCCTCACTCTCACCCCCTATGCGCGTGCTCGAGAGCTGCCTGGCTCGGCCAATGGCCAACCTCACACGCGTGACTCCCAGAGCCTCTCCCTCTCTCTTTCTTCCCTCCCCAGCTGGAGACCGTGTTGAGGAATACCCCAGACACGAGAGAGCAAACCCCGTGCGCTATGGAGACGGCCACGATCTCACCGGCTCTCGGTCCATGGTGCACCGGTGCCCCCTATAAAGAGCCACCCCTGGACCTCTTTCTCCCCTCTGGACCGTCTCTCTCTCGCCCAATCGTGCACCCGAACACCCCACGCAAGCCCCTGATCTCCCAAAGCTCGAGATCGACCGGAGCTCCACCGGCTCGAGACTCCGGTGATCCTGACGTACAAGCCTCCTCCGGCACTCCTTTATCCTCCCTCTGATCGCCCTCATCTCACTGATCATTTCCCTTCCATATCCCGTGCTTTTTGCAGCTAAAATCGTCGACTTCAAGCTCCCCCGAAGCTCCTCAGGCCGCAGCCTCCTCTTTGCCAGCAAACCAGGGCACTCCCGCGACTACCACAACCACCACCTGAATGGCGGCTCGACACTGAGTCCATTCCCGCATCAGCTTCCTCTACCGTGCCTCCTATCGCCGGCGGTGAGTAGGGCCACCCCTCTTTCCCGAGGTTGGGGATGACAGGCGGGGCCCGCCTGTCATCCACCCCTCTCTCTCTCTCCCCTCCTCACTCTCACTGGACACAGGGCCCCGCCTATCGGGTTCAAACCCGACTGGCGCGCACGCACACTCGTGGGCAGGCTAGCTCGCCTCTGGGCCGGCCGATCTAGCCCGGTTACCCTGCTGTTTATTTTTTCTTTTTCTATTTTCAGTAGATTTCGACAAATTCCACAGGTCAATAATTTGTCCAAATCAAGTGATTCAAATTCTTAAAAACTTGTAATAATTCCACATATTTAATTGTACAACTCTCACTCCATTTGGACAACCTTTTCTTCACAATCCAAATTTATATCCATTTTTAGGAATTTAAATCCATTGTTTAAAATCCACATTCTTGTTTCTGTCACTCCAACTCCAAAACAATCACATATGATATTTTTAGTTTTTAATATAGTATTTAATGAAAATATGTTGACATTTTTCCGAGTGCTTTATTTTTCTTGTTTTGGCTATGGCCTTATTTGTGCTCATTATTTTGCGATGTTCGATTGGGTGGTTTACAAAGGAGTTGGAGTAGAAGCTTTTGAAGACCTCAAATACTTTACTGAGCCAAGCAAGCAGCGCTTTGACCATGTCCATGAAACTATTTCTTGCATGTCATTATAGCACTTTTATTTGTTGCATTAAAGGCATGATGATGTGGTGACAACCTTGCTAGGTTTGTCTCCGATTAATTTCTCGTTGATACTTGCATTGTGGGACAGGGATAGGATGCTAAGTAGTTGCTACGCAAGTGGGACAGGGATATGCGTCGAGATGGAAACAAAATGTTTTACCAAAGACTTTTTGAAAATCCCATCGGGTGCCACTAATGCCCGAGGGAGAAGTTGAGCTAGGTGACCATTTGCTAAAAGAAGTGGTGCACTGAGGCAAGTTGAGTGTGTGTTTTTGAAAATTGATTAGATTTGAGATTTGTCAACCGTCCCAACCTTACATGTACGACCACACTACCCCTCATGGGACGAGGCTATGTTGACTACCTCTTCCATGCTAGCAGAGAGCCCGCATTACTAGTGGCGGTGATGTAGAGTACCCCATGGTCATCCCCATGGATCCTTCACCAACACATCAAGCTCCAAGTGGTCCTATGACAAGAGCTCACGCACGTGCCATCAAAACCGAGGTGACATCTCTCTTTACCAAACCACCGTTTGATTCACTCGAGACATGGTCGCTTCCACAAGCAGAAACACTTTGTATACTCAGGTACTTGGAGAAAGACTGTGGAACAACTACGAGGGATAGCAAGGACACCAAGTGCGGAAGCACAAAAAAGGAGCGGTGAACACGCTACAGCCACTGGACGACCGATCCTTACTGGAAGTCTAGTCCATTGGAGATTCGCCAGCCAGAAGAACGAGCCGAATTCTACAGCGGCCAGATGACCGACGAAGACCGGAGGTCCGACACGTCACAACGACCGTCCACCCGAGTCCTCCAGAAATCCGGCGTCCAATCCAGAGCCGAATCTACGGAAGTCCGAAGCCTTCCGGACGACCGTGCGTCCGGACGTCCGAAGTCCTCCGAAAATCCGACGTCCACGCATCCGAGCCGAGTCTACGGAAGTCAAGGCCGTTCCGGACATCTGGTCCTTCATGATCCACCAGGCAACCGGTAACTTCCGGAACCTGTCTGCGCACAGCCGCTCGGTCCTTGGCCCATTTACCCCTCTCTCTCTCGCCCTAGACTATAAATATCTCACCCCTTGGACGTTTTAGGGTTAGCTTATGTTTAGCATTAGAGATTGTTAAGAATAGCTCCTTCCACTTACCTCCTCCCATGGATATGACCTCTATGTGAGATAATCCAAGTGGATGTCAAGGCCCCCATCGTGGGGAAGATCCTCCGGGATATCAAGGCCCCTCCTCTGGAGTGCGAAGACTACCTCGTTAGTTGTATCCTTTTGTTGAACTTTGTTCGATGTATCTCGTGTGTTTTCTATGGATCTACTGGATTTTTGATCGGAGACCATTCTTGAGAGTTTGTGTTTCTCTTTGGATTCCTCCCTTTCCCCTCCACAGTGTGAAAATATCGACATCCACAGGTTGGCCCCGTATCATCTTGGTATCAAGAGCCACAATGCTTCACATCTTGGAGTCTCATCCCCCATTTGCTAGCCAATTTTTCTTTGTTTTGACCTAATTTCAAAAATCCCCACAAAAATAGTCATACCTAAATTTTTTCGATTCATTGGATTTGAGGAGATTTTGTTGATTTTGATTTGTGGATTTCATGGTTGACAAGTAGATCTACCTTTTCCCCATCTTTTCCCTCGAGTTTCATCCACTAAATCGGTCCAATTTTCGGCAATTTTTTTGTATTCATCCCAATTGCCCTCAAGTTTATCTCCTACCCGAAGCCGACCAGTGAAATCGAAAGACACCAAATGATTGACATTTACCGGACGTCCGAACGCTAGCAAACCTTCGGACATCCGACCTTCTCCGGACATCCGATAAAACCTGACGAAACTGCATTTTCCAACACGATTGTTTTTGTCTCCAACATTTTCTTTCGCATTTTCCAACGCCAATTTTTTGCAACCTTTTGCACTTGACTATACCCTTGTTATTGCATTGTTACCCTGAGCCTATTTGCGTAACTTGCCTATCGAGACTAGCCATTGAGTATTGCCGGGCTAGACTATTTGTGCACTTTCTTGATACATACTCTGCATAACTTCAATTGCATGCATATATCATCGTATCATATCTTGTGTTACAAATAGTACCCGCATATACATAATTTTGGCCTTGGTGTGCACGTCCCGCATCGTGACCATACAAATATCATCGCCAAAGAAAAGAGAAGCAAACTTTTAAGCAAAGAGCAAAAGCAAAAGCATCGCCACATTGCATATCATACTTGATCATCTTTGATCACTTGAGCGAGTGACATCATGCCTCATACATACATAGCAAAGTCGGGATAGAAAATCGATACATTTTGTTTCTTATAGGTTGTGCAGAAGTTTGTATCACACCCATTTTGAGCAATCGTGCTAGCATCTCTCTAGTGTTGTGCAACATGACATTTTTTCGTGGATACCACATTTAGTGCTCATTCCTGGTTTCACGACCCCACTTATCTATCCATGTGTGTGTTTCCGTGTACACTCATTGCTATTGATCTATTTTGTCTTACTTGTGAATTTGCGAATCTCTTTCAAAATTATTGAATCTTGTCTTTGGATTGCATGGATTTTGTGCCACCATCCTAACCAAGCTACTCCATAAGACTTATTTGTGTAGGTGTGAGAAAGACAATCTCCGGTACCAATTCTACCATTTCCATATTTGCACATTGAGTGATCTTTGATCCATTTTCAACTTACGAAACAGTAATTTGGTATTGTCTTCTCATTCTTCCACTTATATCTACTTGAGTGCTATGGATAGGTCAAGCATTCCCAACCCGACATTTGAGCAACACGATGATGACAAGAACGATTACATCACCAAGTTTCATTTCTTCGGTGCACAAAAGGCAGTGCGCCAATCGCAAGATGTCTTAAACGACCGCATCGAGCAACTCGCCATCGACTTGCACCAATCGGAGGAGAATACGAGGGACTACCTCGACACCAAGCCATCAATCCAAATGGACGAGTTTCTTTCCTTGATGGTCAACCGCGCTCCTTCAACATCTACATCGTCAAGGCGGTGTCACTCAAGTCGCCATTCATCGGACTCTTCTTCCGGCGCAAGTCCTACTCGAGCATGTTCTCATCTTAGAGACGGCCGTTCCAATCCAAGCTCGCCACACGATCGCCAACAACACGCTTCAGACAATCCATTCCATGGAAATGGGTTACAAGATTGCCTATGGGAGCGTGAACGGCGTCGTCAACAAGACCAAGAACAAGAGCAACAACGCCGCGAAGAAGAAGAACGTCGCCGTCAAGAACAAGCGCTTCAAGCACAACGTGCCCTACGTTATGCAACTCGCGCCTTGGAAGAATGCAACCGCCAAGCACGCGAAGAACAAGAAGCCCTCCGGCGTGAACACCAAGATGAAGCCGATCGCCAAGAGGAGTGCCAAGAACGAAGAAACCCAGTGCGTCTGCCTCGTCAACGCCCTCAAGTTCACCATGACGAGCCCGATGGTGAAGAAGCGCCAAGGCAAGAGCATCGTCCACAAGCCAACGACATTGATGCACCACCTCCAAGACAAGGGTATCGTCAACCAAATCACAATGATGAACAACGCTTCGACAAGCTTAAGTTCACCATGCCTAAATTCTCCTGAAGCAATGATGTTGGAGACTATCTCTCATAGGCACTTAAGGTTTACAAGATCTTCTATCTCCACAGCTATAACGAAGAAAATAAGATCGACATGGCTTCACTTGAGTTCCAAGACTATGTTCTCATTTGGTGGGAGCAAGTCATCGAGCGGAGTAGAGAGAAAGGCGAACCTCCTATCACAACTTGGAATCAAATGAAGGACCTCATAAGAGCTCGTTTTGTGCCTACTCACTACAATCATGATCTATTCGAGAAGCTTCAACACCTCAAGCAATGCACGAAGTCCGTTGAAGAATACTATCAATATATGGAAATGGCCATGATCCGAGCCAATGTCAAGGAAGATGATGAACAAAAAATGGCGTGTTTATTGAATGGGCTCAACTACCAAATCAAGAAGATCGCCAACTTCCAACCATACTCCAACCTTCTTGAGCTAGTACATCAAGCTTTCAAGGCGGAGCGCCAAGTGCAAGATGACTACAAGTACTCCAAGTTTTCTTCCAAGACCTATGGCTCAAGTACTCAAGCTTCTCCAACTTCGAGTCCTTCGACTACAAGAACTCCAACAACTACCAGCGACAATTCAAGTTACAAGGACAAGACAAGTTCGTTGAGCCGCCCTCCTACGAGGAACTACAAGCCAAAAGCATCATCCTCTACAATTCCAAAGGATGCACCCACCAAGTCAAGTTTGATTCAATGCTTACTTGCAAGGCTCGCGACCACAAGACTTTCGAGTGCCCAAACAAGACGCACTATGATCCTTCATGATGACTGCACTTATGATTCTATGAGTGATGACGAGATGGAAGCTCTAGAGCACGTGGCTATGCACCACCAACTGAATGAAGATGAAAATGCACAAATCTTTTGCGACAACGATCCAATCCCCGCTATCGTCGTTCCAAGGTTTTGACACTTCAAAAAATGCAAGACAAAGACCGACGTTGCCATATCTTCCACACAAAAGCGGGAATCCAAGGATGATCCGTCAAGGTCATCATCGACGACGGAAGTTTCCAAAATTTGGCAAGTGAAGACCGTTTTTCCAAGCTACAATTGGTCAAGAAGAAGCATCCTAGACCATATAAGGTTCAATGGCTAAGTGACTTCGACACCTTCTAAGTTGACCACACCATTCAAGTGTCCTTCAAGATTGGTGCATATGAAGACACTTTGGAGTGTGACATGGTTCCCATGTCCGTGTGCCACCTAATTCTTGGTCACCTTGGCAATTGGATCGCTGTGTCATCCACAATGGTCGGACCAATCAATATAGTTTCAAGATGAAGGACAAGGAATACGTGCTTCAACCAATGTCTCCAAGTCAAGTGACCGCCAACAAGAAAGCGTCAAACCATCGTGGAGATAAAAGTGAGAGAGCGATCCACCTAAAATAGAGTGAGCGCCACAAGACAAATTTGAGTGAGTCCATGATGACGGAAGAGAAAGATCTAGTTCTTTTAGCCACCAAAAGAGACTTGAGGGATGTGAGTGAGAGCCCATCAAGTCTACTTCACTTTGTACTTGTGTGCAAAGATGAGGTCGTGAGGACTAATGCTTCACAACATCTACCTTTGTTTTTGTCTCGTTTGTTGCAGGTATTTCAAGATGTCTTTGCCCATGAGCTACCTCCGGGACGAGAACCTAAACGAGGGATCGAACACCGCATCAACCTCATACCCAGCGCACCACTTCCGAACAAGGCACCTTACCGCGTCAGCCCCGACGAGACCAAGGAGATACAAAGGCAAGTGCAAAAACTCCTAGATAACGGGCATGTACGCGAGAGCTTAAGTTGCGGTTCCCGTGATATTAGTGCCTAAGAAAGACGGTAGTATGTGTATGTGTTCCGATTGTCGTCCCATTAATGGTATCGCGGTTAGGTATCTCCACCCCATTCCACGCCTTTATGACATGCTATATGAACTATGTGGTGCCACAATTTTCTAAAAAATTGATCTTAAAAGTGGTTACTATCAAATACACATGCAAGAAGGTGATCAATGGAGACGGCTTTAAAGACCAAATTTGGCCTTTATGAATGGTTGGTTATGGCTATGGGCTTCTCTCGAGAACCTAGTACATTCATGCGTGTGATGCATTATGTCCTTCGACATCTCATTGGATCTTGTGTTGTTGCCTACTTTGGTGATATTCTTGTGTTTAGTAAATATCTAGAAGAGAATGTGTCACATGTTAGGGAAGTTTTGCAAGTCCTTCGAAAAGAGCAACTTTATGCAAATATGGAAAAATGCACTTTTGGTGTAGACAAGCTTGTTTTCCTTGGATTTGTTGTTTCCTCTTAGGGTGTCCAAGTAGATGAATCCAAAATTGATGCTATTAAAACTTGGCCAAGTCCCACGAACTTGCAACAAGTGCGTAGTTTCCTTGGACTAGCCGGTTTCTACCGTCGCTCCGTTAAGGACTTTAGCACGATTGCATCGCCTTTACAAGCTTTGAGCAAGAATAATGCACCTTTTGTTTGGGGACCATCCCAAGACACAAGTTTTCATGAGCTTCAAAATTTGCTTACACATGCACCATTGCTCGCATTACCCAACTTTGAAAAAACATTTGAAGTGCATTGCGACGCTAGTGGTAATGGCATAGGAGGTGTGTTAATGTAAGAGAAAAGCCCCATTGCATACTTTAGTGAGAAACTTTCCAGTGCACAACTTAACTATCATCTATGATAATGAATTTTATGCTTTGGTGAGAGTTTTGTATGTTTGGGAGCAATATCTTGGACCACATGAATTTTTCATTCATACCGATCATGAAATGCTTAAGTACCTTAAAGGTAAAACGAAATTGAACAAACAACATGCTAACTGGAGTGAATTCATTGAATCTTTTCCCTATGTCGTCAAGTACATTAAGGGTAGATCATGAAATGCTTAAGTACCTTAAAGGTAAAACAAAGTTGAACAAACGACATGCTAACTGTAGTGAATTCATTGAATCTTTTCCCTATGTCATCAAGTACATTAAGGGTAAAGAGAATGTTGTGGCGGATGCTCTTTTCCGCAAATGCATGCTACTTATTCAACTTGAATTGAATGTCATTGGTTTTGTGCATGATGTTTCGTTTGCTACTCCATATGCCAAGTGCCTAGCTAAAAATTGGGAGAAGTATTACATGAAAGATGGCTATCTTATGTGTGCTAACAAACTTTGTATACCCGAGTCTTCTCTTCGTTTGTTGCTTTTGCAAGAAGCTCACGGTGGAGGACTCATGGGTCACTTTGGACGCAGCAAGACATTTGCCACGCTCTCCCACAAGTACTTTTGGCCAAAGATGTTCCATGATGTAGCAGGCTTCACAACCCGTTGCTCTACATGTCACAAAGCTAAGTCAAAAGCTCAATCCCATGGTCTATACATGCAACTTCCAGTACCTTTTGCACCTTGGGAAGATATAAATATGGACTTTGTGCTTGCTTTGCCAAGAACTAAGAATGGCCATGATTCCGTGTTTGTTTTTGTTGATAGTTTTTCCAAGATGGCACATTTTCTTCCATGTCACAAGACAGACGATGCTTCACATGTTGCATATCTTTTTTGTAGGGAAATCTTGAGACTACATGGAGTCCCCATGATCATTCACTACTAGGGAAAAGCCTAGTAGTAGCGCGGGTCTTAGGTGTATCAGTAGCGCGGGTACCCGCGCTACTGATAAGGCGCTACAGCTAACTTGTATCAGTAGCGCGTGTTGAACCGTGCTACTGCTATACATGGGTAGCAGTAGCGTGCTTTACCGGGACGCGCTGCTGCTAATAGATGTAGCGCTCTACAGTAAGACACGCTACTGCTAAGTGCGCGCTACTGCTAACTTTACTCCCCTCGCTACTGCTAGTTTCATTAGTTTCTGATTTTTTTTCTGCATATTTGTTTTGTATTTCTACAGGCTTTATACAATGATCTCTAGCATATCATACACATACAAATGTAATCATAGCATACACATACAAATAGTCTCATCAAATCATGTCATCATCATAATCATCATCCAACACAAAGTGGTCTCTCGTCATCATCTCAAAAATAGCGATACAAGTCTCGAATACTTGCAACTACATCGTCATCCATCTAAACAATAATATACACGAGAAGAGCTATCACTATGAGTGAGAGCGGAACTATGCAGTACATGAGGCGACGGTTATGAGAAAACCCTAGCAGTAGCGCCGATTTTTGAGCTATCAGTAGCGCGGGTGCCGGCGCTACTGCTACGGCGCTACAGCTAATTTTTAGCAGTAGCGCTGGTTACCCAACGCTACAGCTAAAGTTTAGCAGTAGCGCCTCATAACCAGCGCTACTGCTAACCGAGTTATCAGTAGCGCGCTTCGCTAACCCGCGCCACTGTTAAACGCACATATTCCTTTTTTCATATTTATGTTGTATTTACACACGGTTACACATATTAATATACAACATCAATAATTATTGTGCCAGCAACTACATTTAGATTAAAGTGGATGGATGCAAGTGATCATGTTGAATTAGAAGAAAATATGATGTTGCCAATCGCAACATCATATTTTCCTCTAATTCAACATGATCACTTGCATCTATCCACCTTAATCAAATATATGTCATATAACTCATCATCATCTTACTCATCTAACAACTCATCATCATCTTAATCATACCAAGTTAAAAACTCAAAAAACAGAAAAACATCATAATAGTAATCATCCTAATCGATCATGCAAGTTAATATAAACCAGAAAAACTTCTCTCTCATAGGACCTAGTCCTCCCTCCTAGATAAAATGACATAAAGCGGAATAACACCTATGTCTCCAAGATGAAGCAAAGAGATCCAACGGTCTCCAACTTGTGGTTTGCGATCCTTCTTTATTTCTCCCCATGCTTCAATTTGGAGCCGTCTTGGTGGTTTGCGCTCAGTCGAGTATGCAAAAGAGAACTGGGGCCTCATAGGGCTTTTAATTGTCATATTACCTTCGCCATGCATTAACGGAGGCACAACTTCATTTGGTAGTTCCTGTTGAAGAACATAATAGTAGCCTAGTTAGCAATGTAATCAACACCATTTATGCAATAGTAGTGTACTTAATTAGCAACTCTTACCAAGATATTTCGGCGAATGTCATCCGCCCTCAACCTATGCAGTAGTGGCATGTAAAATGTATAATTTGGGCCAGTTCCCAAATTATACGGGAAGGTCTCCCTACCAACTAGAACACCAATAACAAAGTTGATAAGATCATCCTTCTCCTCCCAAGTTAGATGTGATCCATAAGTGTAGTGTGTCGTGTCAATTAATTTCTGTGTTTCACTCGAAGAAACGAAATAAGCTGTAAATTATAAATTAACAAATTTAGTATGGATGAACACCAACTATTTTTAAATATAGAATGCAAATTACTTGACAAATATGCATGGTTGATAAACTCACTTGGAGGTAAAACAGGAAGCATATCGACATCCACCCAAATGTCGATGTTACCTTCAATATGATCTTCAGGACGAAGATCGAAGGTTATTTCCATATCCTCTTGAAATCCATATGCCTTGCAAAGAGCTTCCCAATTTGAGCACCCTAATTCTGTGTTATTAACTGCATTCATTACTATGACCAGAAATGTGTGACCATGTTTAGTCCTCTGGTTAGCTCTGCTCGTCTCCATACTCTTGTGGTCCTCGAAACCGAGCCTCTCCAAGACATACCGTCTTGCATGGCAGGGGATGAACTAGTCAAATTGTATAAAACATAAATTACAATTTGAAGCAAAGAAACGAAAGTCATGCTTAATTACGAAACACCACTTGTCATCGTTGCGTACCATAGAAACAATGAAGGTCTCGTCAAGCTTGATGGTGAAGAACCTGTCGTCCCGCAGCCCAGGCTAGTCGCAAAGACCCTTATCTTCGCCGCAGAGTTCACACGCTTGGATCCTATCGTCGTCATCAGATGACGACATTTCCTGTGTTCATGATTCAAAAATTACGGCATGACCATTGCTAATGTAAGACATATTGAGCACCTAAAATTTACCGGAACGGAAATAAATCAACATTCCGGCAAAACATAGGCACTAGGAGGGGTTCCCTGCAATAACATACCCACATGTCCAAATAGACCTAATTCAATATCGGTTGACTTTCGGTCCGTCGAGGCTTTCCTTAAATAACTCTCATATCTTATGGTGTGTTGGTGCGCACTCTCTCACACTGATATGGTGGTGTATATATGTTGGTGGACACTCTCACACTAATAGTTCGACCATCGGTGATGGGTGCACCTCCTCTCCTCTCCTTGCGCATTCCACCGATGTATATATCGCAAGAAGAGAAGATGAGGAAGCGCCCCCCACGACAACAGTCGGGATTCCTCCATCAAGAACACACATGAAAGTCACACAAGGAGCAACGACAGACCGAAAGTCACACACGCATTATATCGATATAATATCACTAATACATTTATAATGAACTCGAATATAATATCACTAATACATCATCTCGAATAATCTAGTTAATGCATCATCAAATATTAACTAATATACATCTCGAATATTATCATATAAGATAACTAATACAGATCGAATATCCTAGAATCCGAAGTGGAAGACGGTGAACTCGGTTCACTAGCGGTTCCTGAGTCGCTGGCGGTGGACACCCAAAGATAAGGAACCATCACCGAATCATAACTCAGGTGAGATCCCTGAAGAACCTGCCAGGTATTGGAGAACCTGGCGTCCAACGCCGCCATGTAGCGACGGACGTGCTCGTCCTCCTCCCTGACACGGCGACGTACCACATCCGCGGGGGCCCGCTCCCTCTGCACCGAAAGGGGCCCACGCGACCGCCACCAAAGAAGCTCCGGGTCGACGACGAGACCCGGATTCCTCACCAAGCTTCGAGCCCGGGAAGGTAGCACCTCCTAGTGCCATCCCGGCGGAGCCTAGTCCCGGACATTGCGCCTCTCAAGGATGTCGCCGCTGACTCGACGACGAGGATGCGGGCCGGGCATTGTCGACGTCGAAAACAAATTCCTATGAGAACATTTTCTTATCGTTTAATGTTTTAGTTTCTAGTTGTCTTCTGACAAATAAGCGAGCAATTTATTTTTTCACATAAAAAACATTATGTAAAACATGTCCAAAACACATTTTTGACTCATTTTTGACCCAGTTTTCCGGAACATTTTTTACTCATTTAAAGCAAACGGGCTCAACGCCACGTGGCATGCCCATTATTAAAATAAGACATAAAAAGGTCTATGGTTTGCCGGAATGCCGTTTCCCAGCAAATCCCAGCACTCGATATGCCTACTTTCTAGCACAAGTCATGCCAAAATTCACGGGAAATTTCGGCATGACCTTTGCTAAAAAGTGGACATATCGAGCGCCTGAAATTCACCAGAACGGAAATGAATCAACATTCCGGCGAAACATAGGCCACTCGGATCATTTACCCTGCACATAACCATCACTTTCCTAACATCACATGTCCAAAATATCACATGTCCAAATTCCAAACATCACATGTCCAAATCACATGTCCACATATCAGATGTCCACTTCAAATTTGCATATAACAGCAAGAAAAATATAGAACTTGAAGAAAATGCAATAAGTCCTTTTTCTTCACAATATTTGAAACTAAATTTAGCCTACCTAAATTTATGTCCTAATTCGAAACCTACCTAAATTTATGTCCTAATTTGAAAACCTAGTTAATTTCATACTAATTAACTAGTTTCATACTACCTAATCTGTCCTAGGGTTCATACTAATTCACGTAGGGTTAATCAATTCTATTTTATATTTAAATAGCAACAATTGATTTAACTAAAAAATTAAATACCTAGAATTCTGTCAACTACATCTAAAACACCTAAAATACCTAGAATTCATTTAACCCATACTAATTCTGTTTTTTAAACTAGGGTTCACACCAACTAATTAACTATAGGGATCATACTAGCTATTTCATCAACACATTTTCTGAAATTTGAATTCACAATTTTCTGAATTTTTAATTCACAACATCATTTCCTAACACCAACCTAATTCACCTACTGTTTTTCAATTGTAAATTAAACCTAGCTATTTCAAGAACCCTAGAACCTTAGAACCTAACTACATGAACCCTAGAACCCTAGAACCCTTAGGCAGAGAGACAGAGAGAGAGAAGGAGGGGCAAAGGACTTACAAGGGGCTAGGGAGACGTCGGCGGTGAGGTGGAGCTCGGGGGAGATGCCGGCGGCGAAGTGGACCTCAGGGGAGATGGGTGCGGGTGGAGGAGCGGGCAGCGACGGAGGGCGCGCAGGCGGCGACGGACGGGGCGCGGGCAGGCGACGGAGGGCGGCGATGGACGGGGCGCGGGCAGGCGACGGAGGGCGGCGACGGACGGGGCGCGGGCAGGTGACGGAGGGTAACGGCGGCGTCAGAGGAGAGGGATCGAATGGGGAATCGGATGAAGGAAAGAAGTGGAGGAGGAAGCCCACGCGGGGGTTATGTCAAGATAGCTGTAGCGTATTTCTATAAAACGCGCTATAGCTACGGTAGCTATAGCGCGTTTTAGGTAAAAGCGCTACTGCTACCTAACGTAGCTATAGCATGTTTTATGACAAGGCGCTACTACTACCTGACATAGCTATAGCGCGCTCCTGGGAGAGGCGCTACTGCTAAGTGGTGCCCGCCATGTGGCTAGGTTCAAACATAGCCGTAGTGCCCTACCCAAACACCGCGCTACTACTATTCTGTTAGCAGTAGCGCGTTTACCCTGGGCGCGCTACTACTAAACCTAGAATGGAGGCAACGGTGGGGCAATATTAGTAGTAGCGCTTTTTTTTGCTACCGCGCTACTGCTATTCTGTTATCAATAGCGCCTGTTCTGGACGCGCGCTACGGCTATTTAGTAGTAGCGCCGCTTTTTATCCAACGCTACTGCTAAGGTTCTGTGTATAAGGTCCTAGTAGTGATTGTGTCGGACTGCGACATCAAGTTCCTAAGCTGCTTTTGGAAGATGCTATGCACCAAGCTCGAAATCAAGCTACTCTTCTCGTCGGCCTATCATCCACAAACTGATGGCAAAATGGAGGTCACCAACCGGACACTCTTGATGCTACTATGCGTGTTGATAAAGTGGAACAACAAGGAACGGGAAGATTGTCTCTCATCGCTGAGTACGCCTACAACCGCACGCGCCACGTCACCGCTGACAAGTCTCCCTTCAAGGTGGTCTACAGCTTCAAACCTTTGTCCCCATTGCACATGCTTCCTCTACCACTCCAAGAGCGTGTGAACATGGATGCAAGCGCAAGGGCAAGCTACATCAAGAAAGATGCATGAATATACAAGGCACACGATCGAACGTCAAGTGGAACGAGTCACCACCAAGGGCAACATCAACAAGCAACTCATGGTGTTCAACACTGGTGATCTTGTGTGGCTACATCTTTGAAAGGATCGATTCCCCCCCGAGCGCAAGTACAAGCTACTTCCTCGAGATGATGGACCTTTTAAGGTGTTGGCACGCTACAACGACAATGCCTACAAGATCGACATTCCATGTGACAAGTACAATGTGAGAGACATCTTCAACATCAAGGACCTTTCTCCTTTCCATGGTGATGATGATCTCGATCCGAGGACGGATCTTTCCCAAGGGGGGAGATGATGCAGAGCACCCCATGGTCATCCCCATGGATCCTTGACCAACACCTCAAGCTCCAAGTGGTCCTATGACAAGAGCTCGCACACGTGCCATCGAAACCGAGGTGACATGTCTCTTTACCAAACCATCATTGATTTACTCGAGACATGGTCACTACCTCAAGCGGAAACACTTTGTATACTCAGGTACTCGGAGGAAGACTGTGGAATGACTACAAAGGACAGCAAGGGTACCAAGCGTGGAAGGATCAAAGAGGAGCTGTCGACATACTACAACCACCAGACGACTGGTCCTTACGAGACGTCCAGTCCCCTAGAGATCCACCAGCCAGAAGACCCAGCCGAGTTCTACAACAACCTAACGACCGATGAAGACCAGACGTCCGACACGTCACGACGGACCGCCCGAGTCCTGCAGAAATCCGGCGTCCAGTCTAGAGCCAAATCCGGTGTCCTCGCATCCGAGCCGAGGCTAGGGAAGTCCGGGCCACTCTGTACGTCCGGTCCTTCGCGAGGCACCGGACAACCGGTGACTTCCTCACGTCCGGAACCTGTGTGCACAGCCGCTCGGGCCTTGGCCCATGTGCCCCTCTCTCTCGCCCTAGACAATAAATACCTCACCCCTTGGACGTTTTACGGTTATCTTATGTTTAGCATTGGAGATTATTGAGCATATCTCCTTCCACTTACCTCCTCCCATGAACATGACCTCTATGTGAGAAGATCCAAGTGGGTGCCAAGGCCCCTCTCGTAGGGAAGATCCTCTGGGATATGAAGGACCCTCCTTCGAAGTGGGAACACTACCTCGTTACTTGTATCCTTTTGTTGAACTTGGTTCAATGTATCTCGTGTGTTTTCTATGGATCTAGTGGATGTGTGATCAGAGACGTTCTTGAGAGTTTGTGTTTCTCTTCGGATTTCTCCCTTTCCCCTCCATTGTGTGAAAAGATCGACATCCACGGGTTGGCACCGTATCAGGCAGGAGTGTTGTGGTCACTCTCGATATGGGGTCATGCCTGACTGGACGACTATGGATATTTTTACAGACACCGGGCACACCATTTGTGTCCCCTCATTGATTATACGATGTTGTGATTATGTGATGTATATCATGAGGGCCGGGTATCAAAAATTGGACTCTTTTGTTTAGTGTTGTCGGGGGAAAGACATTTTTCGGGTGCATAACTTGGGTACTTAATGCACCGCGAGCCATGGACTGACACATTGGTTCCCCAAGTCTTGTTGGTAAAGTGTGCAACCTTTGCAGCGTGTCAAACTATTCGAATAGCCGTGTCCATGGTAAAGGATAGTTGGATGGTGCTGCTTAAACTATGTCTAGTATTTTTACAAAAACTTGGGTATGACAAGGAGATCCTCGAACCTGACGGATAATCTGCCAGGATGATTAAACTGGAGTTGAGTTAGCTCTATTTATGTTGATATCTGTAACCTGATATGTTGATATCCGTATCCTCATGATGCATGATTTACAAAATTTTAGGACATGATATTGCACTCAAATCTAGCTTTCCACAAAAGTACCTGCTTAGCATTATACCATGCATTACCTTGTTCCAAAACATGGGTTTCTTGCGAATACATTCGAAGTACTCATTGGCTTGTCCCTGGTTACTTAATTGACCATGCATGGAAGAATAGGAATTTTATGAAGAGTACCTTGGTGACAAGCATGCGAATTAGGACGCTTCCCTATTATAGAATACTTATAGGGCTAAGGCAGATGGCATGGGTCCAAATTATTGTTGAAGGTTTCCGTTGCGAGTGTTTGTTTGATGTTTGGCCTTCATGGCCCTATCTTTGTAAGACTTAACCATAATGGTCATATTTGTGTAAGACGGTATGTAACGGATGTAAGCCTCTTGATTATTCATTTCTATGTATTCAGCGAGCATTGTTCCCAGGATCACTGTACACGTGCATTTGGTGACTTTGACTTACGAGTCAAGGTCCCCACTGTCGGCCTAGTGGGAACTAGGGTACCACGACCCGTCTGCCACTGGCCCGGAGGACGACGCGCGGGCCGGCCCGAGGAAGATGGCCCTGCCCAGGCCACTCCGGAGGAAGCTGCCTCGCGAGGGGTATGTCTCATAAGGTCCCTTACCACCGGTCAAAGCTTTGCCAAATCTACCAGGCGCCAGGCCGCCTCGTGAGGCCCCTCCCGTAGGGCAGCCTCACGAGGCTTGGCGCGCGGCGCCAGCCGCGGGGCCCCGTGCCCATCATGTGGGTAACGCACCTGCTCGGAGGAAGAAGACAGAGGCTGTGCCGGTCTGCACGGATAGAGAGGATTTCGTTTCTGGTGATTAGGGGTAGCATCCGCTGCCCCACCCAAAGCAAGTTCCCCAAAGGTTGCCACTCTAGTGAAAGAGGATCGGGAAGGATCGGCACACCAGGACGAAGGTCATCATCGAGCCCATGACCGCGTTAGCAAGACTGCTTTATCAGGCAAATACCACCTTTGGCCAGGATAGTCCTGGCTCATGTCCCGCTTAGAATTATCAGCCTGTGGGCATCCTTTCCCGCTGAAATTTTCGGGGAAGAGGACCAAGGCACTACAAAGGGGGCAGAGCCACATCCATGTAAGGGGATCGAGCCATTCTCTCCCCCAACACCCCGTGTACTGGAGCCTCAAGCTCCTCCTTTTCCAAGGCAACCAAATCACAAGCAGGAGTAGGGTTTTACACCGCATGGTGGCCCGAACCTGGGTAGCTTGCGTGTCCCCGTCGTTTCCGATGAGGAGCAGTGAGCTCGTCGTCGATCTTGCTGTGTTGGTCGTCGTGTTGTAGGTCACAAACCAAGCCCCCTAGTGTTCGAACTGTTGGGGAACATTGCATGGGAAACAAAAATTTTCCTACGCACACACAAGATCTATCCATGGTGATGAGCATCTACGAGAGGGAGAGTGAATCTACATACCCTTGTAGATCGCTAAGCGGAAGCGTTAAGAAACGCGGTTGATGTAGTCGAACGTCTCCGCGATCCAAATTGCAAGTCGTCCCTCGATCCGATCACGAACTAGTGCCGAACGGACGGCACCTCCGCGTTCAACACACGTACGGCTTGATGACGCCTTCACCTCCTCGATCCAGCGAGCGATGGTGAAGTAGTAGATGAGTTCCGGCAGCACGACGGCGTGGTGATGGTGGTGAGGAACAATCTCTGCAGGGCTTCGCCAAGCACTACGGAGATTATGACGGGAGAACTAGAGGGTTAGGGTTGCCGACACACGGCTTGGGAAATCTTAATGTGTCCCGTGTGGTAGCCCTGCCCCTCTATTTATATGTTGAGCCTTGGGGTCTAAACTTGGAGTAAAAGCCTCCTCCAGGTCGGTTTTGCCCGTACAAGGTCGGTTTGGCCCGCAGGGAAAGAGTCCAACTCGGATCCCTGCAGTACCGCGCACAAGCGGTAGTACCGCTCACGAGCGGTAGTACCGCTTGGGCGGTAGTACCGCTTCACACAAGCGGTAGTACCGCTTACGCGGTAGTACTGCCTTACTAGCGGTAGTACCGCTTAAGGCAGCAGCAAAACTTCCTTTTGCACTTTCCAATACCTCGTGGGCTTTACCCCTTTGGCTCATATAAAGTGTTGCTGCACCCGAACACTTCGGTAAACATCCGGAACCCCTTCCGGTGAATTCCGGAACCCTTCCGGAGATCAAAACACTATTATCACATATATCAATCTTTTACCTCCGGACTCTTCCGGAGATCCTCGTCATGTCCGGGATCTTATCCGGAACTCCGAACAACCTTCGGTCACCAACAAAATAACTCAACTATACTAATCGTCACCAAACGTTAAGTGTGTAGACCCTGCGGGTTCGAGAACTATGTAGACATGACCGAGACACCTCTATGATCAATAACCAATAGCGGGACCTGGATGCCCATATTGGCTCCTACATATTCTACGAAGATCTTTATCGGTCGAACCTCTATGTCAAGGATTCAGTTAATCCCGTATGCTGTTCCCTTTGTTCTTCGGTATGTTACTTGCCCGAGATTCGATCGTCGGTATCTCTATACCTAGTTCAATCTCGTTACCGGCAAGTCTCTTTACTCGTTCCGTAATACAAGATCTCGTGGCTAACACTTTAGTCACATTGCTTGCAAGGCTCATTGTGATGTTGTTTTACCGAGTGGGCCCTGAGATACCTCTCCGTCACACGGAGTAACAAATCCCAGTCTTGATCCATGCCAACCCAACAGCACCCTCGGAGATACCTGTAGAGCACCTTTATAGTCACCCAGTTACGTTGCGACGTTTGATACACACAAGGTACTCCTCCGATGTCAGGGAGTTGCATGATCTCATGGTCATAGGAACAGATACTTGACATGCAGAAAACAATAGCAATAAACTGACACGATCATATGCTACGTTTATAGTTTGGGTCTTGTCCATCACATCATTCTCCTAATGATGTGATCCCGTTATCAAATGACATCTCATGTCAACGGCTAGGAAACTTTAACCATCTTTGATCAACGAGCTAGTCAACTAGAGGCTTACTAGGGACACAGTGTTGTCTATGTACCCACACATGTATTTGAGTTTCCAATCAATACAATTATAGCATGGATAATAAACGATTATCATGAACAAGGAAATATAATAATAACCAATTTATTATTGCCTCTAGGGCATATTTCCAACAGTCTCCCACTTGCACTAGAGTCAATAATCTAGTTCACATCACTATGTGATTTACATTTTAATGAATCGAACACCCATGCAGTTCTGGTGTTGTTCATGTTTAGCCCTTGGAAGAGGTTTAGTCATCGGATCTGCAACATTCAGATCTGTGTGTACTTTGCAAATATTTATGTCGTCCTCCTTGATGTAATCGTGGATGGAATTGAAACGTCGCTTTATGTGTCTGGTCCTCTTGTGAAATCTTGGTTCCTTGGCTAGAGCAATGGCACCAGTATTATCACAAAACAGAGTCATTGGGTTAAGCGCACTAGGCACTACTCCAAGATCTGTCATGAACTCCTTCATCCAGACACCTTCCTTCGCCGCCTCCGAGGCAGCGATGTACTCCGCTTCGCATGTAGAATCAGCTACCACGCTTTGCTTGGAACTGCACCAGCTAACCGCACCCCCATTAAGAATAAATACGTATCCGGTTTGTGACTTAGAGTCATCCGGATCAGTGTCAAAGCTTGCATCGACGTAACCCTTTACGACGAGCTCTTGATCACCTCCATAAACGAGAAACATGTCCTTAGTCCTTTTCAGGTACTTCAGGATATTCTTGATCACCTCCATAAACGAGAAACATGTCCTTATACATGATAGAGCCTATGGCTGAAGCATAGGGGATGACACTCATCTTTTCTTTATCTTCTGCAGTCACTGGGCATTGAGTCTTACTCAACTTCACACCTTGCAATACAGGCAAGAACCCCTTCTTGGACTGATCCATTTTGAACTTCTTCAAAACTTTGTCAAGGTATGTGCTTTGTGAAAGTCCTATTAAGCGTCTCGATCTACCTCTATAGATCTTGATGCCTAATATGAAAGCAGCTTCTCCTAGGTCCTTCATTGAAAAACTCTTGTTCAAATATTCCTTCACGCCTTCCAACATTTCTATATTGTTTCCAATCAGCAATATGCCATCCACATATAATATTAGAAAGGCTATAGATCTCCCACTCACTTTCTTGTAAATACAAGCTTCTCCGTAAACTTGTATAAACTCGAACGCTTTGATCACCTCATCAAAGCGAAGATTCCAACTCCGAGATGCTTGCACCAGTCCATAAATGGATCGCTGGAGTTTGCAAACTTTGTCAGCATTCTCTGGATCGACAAAACCTTCTGGTTGCATCATATACAACTCTTCCTTAAGGAAACCGTTAAGGAACGCTGTTTTGACATCCATCTGCCAAATTTCATAATCGAAAAAGGCAGCTAATGCTAACAAGATTTTGACGGACTTAAGCATCGCTACGGGTGAGAAGGTCTCATCGTAGTCAACTCCTTGAACTTGTGAAAAACCCTTTGCCACAAGTCGAGCTTTATAGACGGTGACATTACCGTCTGCGTCCGTCTTCCTCTTAAAGATCCATTTGTTCTAAATGGCCTTACGCCCTTCAGGTAATACTTCCAAAGTCCACACTTTGTTTTCATACATGGATCCCATCTCGGATTTCATGGCCTCTAACCACTTCTCGGAATCCGGGCCCATCATTGCTTCTCCATAGCTCGTAGGTTCATCGTTGTCTAACAACATGACCTCTAAGACAGGGTTGTCGTACCACTCAGGAGCAGTACGCGTCCTTGTCGACCTACGAGGTTCGATAGCAACTTGATCCAAAGCTTCATGATCATCATCATTAACTTCCTCTTCAGCTGTTGTAGGCTCTACAGAAACATCTTTCTGCGCTGCGCTACTTTCAGGTTGAAGTAAAGGTTCAACAACCTCATCAAGTTCTATCTTCCTCCCACTCAATTCTTTCGAGAGAAACTCTTTCTCAAGAAATGTTCCGTTTTTAGCGACAAACACTTTGCCTTTGGATTTGAGGTAGAAGGTATACCCAACTGTCTCTTTTGGGTATCCTATGAAGACGCATTTCTCCGCTTTGGGTTCCAGCTTTTCAGGCTGAAGCTTTTTGACATAAGCATCACATCCCCAAACTTTAAGAAACGACAGCTTTGGCTTCTTGCCAAACCAAAGTTCATATGGCGTCGTCTCAACGGATTTCGATGGTGCCCTATTTAAAGTGAATGCAGCTGTCTCTAATGCATAACCCCAAAACGATAGTGGCAAATCGGCAAGAGACATCATAGATCGCACCATATCCAATAAGGTTCGATTACGACGTTCGGACACACCATTACTGTGGTGTTCCAGGCGGTGTCAATTGTGAAACAATTCCACACGGTCTTAAGTGACTGCCAAACTCATAACTCAGATATTCTCCTCCTCGATCAGATCGTAGGAATTTAATCTTCTTGTTACGATGATTCTCAACTTCACTCTGAAATTGTTTGAACTTTTCAAATGTTTCAGACTTGTGTTTCACTAAGTAAATATACCCATATCTATTTAAGTCATCAGTGAAGGTGAGAAAGTAACGATAACCACCGCGCGCCTCAATGCTCATCGGACTGCACACATCAGTATGTATGATTTCCAATAAGTCACTTGCCCGTTCCATTATTCCAGAGAACGGCGTTTTAGTCATCTTGCCCATGAGGCATGGCTCGCATGTGTCAAGTGATTCAAAATCAAGTGACTCCAAAAGTCCATCAGCATGGAGCTTCCTCATGCGTTTTACGCCAATATGACCTAAACGGTAGTGCCACAAGAAAGTGGTATTATCATTATCAATTCTACATCTTTTGGCATCAATGTTATGAACATGTGTATCATTACTATCGAGATTCAATAAGAATAAACCCCTCACATTGGGTGCATGACCATAAAAGATATTACTCATATAAATAGAACAACCATTATTCTCTGATTTAAATGAGTAACCGTCTCGCATTAAACAAGATCCAGATATAATGTTCATGCTTAACGCAGGCACTAAATAACAATTATTCAGGTTCATCACTAATCCCGATGGTAATCGAAGAGCGAGCGTGCCGACGGCGATCACATCAACCTTGGAACCATTTCCCACGCGCATTGTCACTTCGTCCTTTGCCAGCCTCCATCTATTCCGCAGTTCCTGTTTTGAGTTGCAAATATGAGCAACCGCACCGGTATCAAATACCCAGGCACTACAACGAGAGTTGGTAAGGTACACATCAATAACATGTATATCATATATACCTTGTTTGTTGTTGGCCGCCTTCTTGTCAGCCAAATACTTGGGGCAGTTCCGCTTCCAGTGTCCAGTTCCCTTGCAATGAAAACACACAGTTTCTGGTTTGGGTCCAGCCTTGGGTTTCTTCACGAGAGGAGCAACTGCTTTGCCACTCTTCTTGGAGTTACCCTTCTTACCCTTGCCATTTTTCCTGAAACTAGTGGTTTTATTGACCATCAACACTTGATGCTCCTTCTGAATTTCAGACTCAGCAGCTTTCAGCATCGCAAACAGCTCGGCGACTGACTTGTTCATCCCGTGCATGTTATAGTTCAACACGAAGCTCTTGTAGCTAGGTGGCAATAATTGAAGAACTCTGTCAGTGATAGCCTCTGGCGGAAGGGGCATCCCCAATTCAGCCAGACGGGTGGAGTACCCAGACATTCTGAGTACGTGATCACTGATAGACCCGTTCTCCTCCATCTTGCAAGCATAGAACTTATCGGAGATCTCATATCTCTCGATCCGGGCATTCTTCTGAAAGATAAACTTCAACTCCTGGAACATCTCATATGCTCCATGACGTTCAAAACGTCTTTGAAGTCCCGGTTCTAAGCCATACAATATTGGACATTGAACTATTGAGTAATCTTCAGAACGAGCCTGCCAGGCGTTCACAACGTCTAGAGACTCAACTGGAGCGGGTGGATCACCAAGCGGTGCATCAAGGACATAAGCCTTCTGGGAAGCCGTAAGGATAATCCTTAGATTACGGGCCCAGTCCACAAAGTTACTTCCATCATCTTTCAACATAGCTTTCTCTAGGAACGCATTAAAATTCAGGGGTGCTACTGCGCGAGCCATGATCCACAACATAAATATAGCAAAGACAACTTAGACTATTGTTCTAGATAATGAGTTTAGTTAATCATATTACTTAAAAACTCCCACTCAAATTGACATCCCTCCGGTCATTCGAGTGTAACATGATCCAAATCCACCAACTCAAGTCCGATCATCACGTGAGTTGAGGTGGTTTCAATGGTGAACATCTTCATGTTGATCATATCTACTATATGACTCATGTTCGACCTTTCGGTCTCTTGTGTTCCGAGGCCATGTCTGTACATGCTAGGCTCGTCAAGTTTAACCCGAGTGTTCTGCACGTGCAACATGGCTTACACCCGTTGTATGTGAACGTAGAGTCTATCACACCCGATAATCACGGCGTGTCTCGAAACGACGAACTTTCGCAACGGTGCACACTCGGGGAGAACACAATTTATCTTGAAATTTAAGTGAGGGATCACCTTAGAATGCTACCGTCGTCCTAAGCAAAATAAGATGCATAAAAGGATTAACATCACATGCAAATCATAAGTGACATGATATGGCCATGAACTCGTGCTTTTGATCTCCATCTCCAAAGCACCGGCATGATCTCCATCGTCACCGGCATGACACCATGATCTCCATCATCTTGATCTCAATCAACGTGTCGCCATGAGGTTGTCGCGCCGACTGTTGCTTCCACGACTATTGCTAACTCATAGTGATAAAGTAAAGCAAAACGGCGAAAATAATTAAAGACAACTCTATGGCTCCTGCCAGTTGCCGTACTCATCGACATGCAAGTCGTGATATTCTATACAACACATGATCATCTCATACATCACATATATCTCATCATGTAATTGGCCATATCACATCACAACATACCCTGCAAAAACAAGTTAGACGTCCTCTAATTATTGTTGCAAATTTTACGTGGCTGCTACGGGTTTGCAAGAACCGTTCTTACCTACCAAAAACCACAACGTGGTGTAGTGATTGCTTTTTGATCTTCTAAAAGAACCCTCTTCATTGAAATCGATTCAACTAAAGTGAGAGAGACAGACACCCGCTAGCCATCTTTATGCAACGAAGTTACATGTCAGTTGAAGGAACCTGTCTCGCGTAAGCGTACGCGTAATGTCGGTCCGGGCCGCTTCATCTCACAATACCGCCGAATCAAGTATCAACTAGTAACGGCAAGCAATATGTATACACCCACGCCCACAACTCGTTTGTGTTCTACTCGAGATCTCATCTACGCATAGACCTAGCTCAGATGCCACTGTTGGGGAACGTTGCATGGGAAACAAAAAATTTCCTACGCACACACAAGATCTATCCATGGTGATGAGCATCTACGAGAGGGAGAGTGAATCTACATACCCTTGTAGATCGCTAAGCGGAAGCGTTAAGAAACGCGGTTGATGTAGTCGAACGTCTCCGCGATCCAAATCGCAAGTCGTCCCTCGATCCGATCACGAACTAGTGCCGAACGGACGGCACCTCCGCGTTCAACACACGTACGGCTTGATGACGCCTTCACCTCCTCGATCCAGCGAGCGATGGTGAAGTAGTAGATGAGTTCCGGCAGCACGACGGCGTGGTGATGGTGGTGAGGAACAATCTCTGGAGGGCTTCGCCAAGCACTACGAAGATTATGACGGGAGAACTAGAGGGTTAGGGTTGCCGACACACGGCTTGGGAAATCTTAATGTGTCCCGTGTGCTAGCCCTGCCCCTCTATTTATATGTTGAGCCTTGGGGTCTAAACTTGGAGTAAAAGCCTCCTCCAGGTCGGTTTTGCCCGTACAAGGTCGGTTTGGCCCGCAGGGAAAGAGTCCAACTCGGATCCCTGCAGTACCGCGCACAAGCGGTAGTACCGCTCACGAGCGGTAGTACCGCTTGGGCGGTAGTACCGCTTCACACAAGCGGTAGTACCGCTTACGCGGTAGTACTGCCTTACCAGCGGTAGTACCGCTTAAGGCAGCAGCAAAACGTCCTTTTGCACTTTCCAATACCTCGTGGGCTTTACCCCTTTGGCTCATATAAAGTGTTGCTGCACCCGAACACTTCCGTAAACATCCGGAACCCCTTCCGGTGAATTCCGGAACCCTTCCGGAGATCAAAACACTATTATCACATATATCAATCTTTTACCTCCGGACTCTTCCGGAGATCCTCGTCATGTCCGGGATCTTATCCGGAACTCCGAACAACCTTCGGTCACCAACAAAATAACTCAACTATACTAATCGTCACCAAACGTTAAATGTGTAGACCCTGCGGGTTCGAGAACTATGTAGACATGACCGAGACACCTCTACGATCAATAACCAATAGCGGGACCTGGATGCCCATATTGGCTCCTACATATTCTACGAAGATCTTTATCGGTCGAACCTCTATGTCAAGGATTCAGTTAATCCCGTATGCTGTTCCCTTTGTTCTTCGGTATGTTACTTGCCCGAGATTCGATCGTCGGTATCTCTATACCTAGTTCAATCTCGTTACCGGCAAGTCTCTTTACTCGTTCCGTAATACAAGATCTCGTGGCTAACACTTTAGTCACATTGCTTGCAAGGCTCATTGTGATGTTGTATTACCGAGTGGGCCCTGAGATACCTCTCCGTCACACGGAGTAACAAATCCCAGTCTTGATCCATGCCAACCCAACAGACCCCCTCGGAGATACCTGTAGAGCACCTTTATAGTCACCCAGTTACGTTGCGACGTTTGATACACACAAGGTACTCCTCCGATGTCAGGGAGTTGCATGATCTCATGGTCATAGGAACAGATACTTGACATGCAGAAAACAATAGCAATAAACTGACACGATCATATGCTACGTTTATAGTTTGGGTCTTGTCCATCACATCATTCTCCTAATGATGTGATCCCGTTATCAAATGACATCTCATGTCAATGGCTAGGAAACCTTAACCATCTTTGATCAACGAGCTAGTCAACTAGAGGCTTACTAGGGACACAGTGTTGTCTATGTACCCACACATGTATTTGAGTTTCCAATCAATACAATTATAGCATGGATAATAAACGATTATCATGAACAAGGAAATATAATAATAACCAATTTATTATTGCCTCTAGGGCATATTTCCAACACGAACCATGTTCTTGGAGAAGTTCTTGGGCGTAGATCCTAGACTCCAACATTTGGCGCGCCAGGTAAGCGGACTATGCCGTCGTCGCGCCTTCGACCTCGACATCGGCATCGACATGGACGAAGCCGCCACCAGCCGGGAACGTGCCGCGCACCAAGCTGCCGCTAGGGCCACTGCGGCGCCCGCCACCCGTGGTGCCCCGGGGCAGCGCCCCCGGGCCACCTCCGAGCCAGTTGGGTAGCATGTGGCCTCCTCCATCCACCCGTCAGTGAACGAGCAGGTGTGTGGTCGCTCCACCACCATCTCCTCGCTCGCGCGCCGCGACCTTCCTACTCCATGCGCCGCGCTGCTCATGGCTTAGGAGCTTCTGCACTACCGTCCCGCTAAAGACGGCTATGACGCCTGGCTCGAGCGCATCACCGAGCTCGTCGATGCCGCGCACAATGCTCTGAGTCACGACAGTTAGGAGCCCTCCCGCACCCTGCTCCCTCCACTGTCACGTGCCGACCAAGCCGAGCACGATGCTCCTCCTCCTCCTCCGGCCCGCGATGCGCCCAAGAGGCACCCCGTGGTGCGCGCGGCGGAGCTGCTCCACGGATCGTCATTGCCAGTAGGTGACGGCGACAGTTGCCAGATCGTCTAACGTGTGCCCCAGGACGCGCGCATGATGCTCTAGATGGCGCGCAACTGCCAGGATCGCGTTCTCCATGACGTCGCCACGGCTGGGCGCCAGAACGTGCGGTCCTCAATGGAGGCATCGCCACCACCGGGGGCTACCTGGCCCTCGCTCCCGAGCTGCGCCGCATGGTGTGGCCCGACAAGTTCAAGCCAGAACTTACTGCACGCTGCGACGGCAGTGCCAACCCCATAGATTTCCTCCTTCTCTACACCATCAACATCCAGGCCGCGAGGGGGGACGACCGGGTCATGGCAAACTGGTTCGCCATGGCCCTCAAGGAAGCTACGCATGCATGGCTCCTAAATCTCCCCGAGTCGTCCATCCCTTTGTGGGATGAACTGTGCAAGAAGTTCGTCGCGAACTTCATGGGCACGATTGACCGTCTCCTCATGCTCAACAACCTACGGGCCATGCGCCAGCGCCTTCATGAGCCCCTCTGCAACTTCGTCCAGCGCTTCATCCAGGTGCGCATCAGAATCCCGATGGCCTCCGATGCCACAACCGTCTCCTCCTTCACCAGCGGCGTCACCACGTAAAGATGCGTGAGAAGCTCTCCGTCAGGCACAAGCTAGACTCTGCAGCTGAGCTCTTCGTCCTTGTCGATCACCGCGCCAAGGCCGAAGAGGGACGCTTGTTCCTCCACAATGACCCTGACGCCGAGCCTGGCGCGGCGAAGTCCAAGGGAAAGGACCCCAAGCGCAAGGTCCCTGCCTTGCTCGCGGTGGAGCCGGACTGCAAGCGCGGTCGCGACCCCGGCAAAGCCAAGAAGGACGACTGTCCCGCCTACGCCTACCACAACGTGAACTCCCACATCATCGAGGACTGCTATGAGCTCACGCAGCTTCGCGAGGTCCGCACCGACCGCCGTGGCAGCCGCAAGGAGTGCGGCGGCAGGGGTCACGGCGGTGGCAGCCGAAGCGGTCGTTGGGACGACAACAACAACAACAGCACCGGTGGCAACAACTGTCAGGGCTGACAGAACCAGCCGCAGCAGGCCGATCCTCAGGCCAACTCCGCACCACCACACGCCAATGACCTCCCTCTCGCTGAGAATGCCGGGGGCCACCAGGAGCCCCGCAGGGTGGCCTGCATCCTCGACGGGGCCCAGGCCCCTCCATCCAACCACCACTTCAAGTAGTTCTCTCGTGAGGTGAACGCGGCCCTCCCGGCGTTCGAGTCCGCCAGCCGCCTCAACTGGTCCGAGCTCCCCATCGCCTTCGATGCCAGCGACCACCCCAAGTCCATAAAGGTCGTGGGCGTCGTCCCCCTGCTGTGCACTCCTACTATCAGCAACGCGGTTGTCACCAAGACGCTCATAGACGGTGGGGCAGGGATAAACGTGCTCTTTGTGGAGACCTTCGAGACGCTTCAAGTGCCCTACAAGCGCGTGATGCCCTCCAGGCCGTTCTCGGGTGTCGCCAACGGCTCCACCATCCCGCTGGGGCAAGTGCACCTCCACGTAACCTTCGGCACCCGCAAGAATTACCACACAGAATTCATTGACTACCCGGCGCACATCAGCCTGCCCTACAATGCCATTTTGGGCTACCCGGCGCTCGCCTAGTTCATGGCCATGACCCACTACGCCTACGGCCTTGTCAAGATGCCCGGCTGCAGAGGCGCCATCACCATCCGCTGCGACGAGAAGGACGCGGTGCACACCATCGAACACGCCTACAATGCCGCCGCCACTGCGTACCAGGCCGACGAGGACATCCCTAGGCCTGCCAAGGAAGCTCCCACGAAGAAGAAGCCCATGCTCCCTCAGGAGCGGGCCGGGTCCAAGAAGGCATCGCCGGATGGGGGCAGCACAGGCCCCACTTGCGCCATCAGCAGTGCCCCCTCCCCCAAGTAGGAAGGCGCACTCGTCACCTTCCTCCGGGCATGCTCTGGTGCGTCGTCATGGATAGCATCAGGCATGCCTAGCCTGTTGAGGGAGGTGATCGAGCACCACTCAGCCGCGCGCCAAAGCGCACGGCTAGTCAGTAAGCCCCAAGATGCAGGAATCGCCCGTGAAGCTCCCCACCCTAGGTGGATCGTTAGCCCCACCCCCGTCTCCAAGCCGCGCTATGGAATGCGCATGTGCGTCGACTTCGTCTCCAACAACCACGCTCGCCTCTTGAGGCCCTTCTCTCCTCTATCTCTGCTCATACGCGTGCCTTTCAGCCTGGAGAACATCGCAGTGACCTTCACGAGGCTGATGTGTATGAGCCAGGAGTCCCACATCATGGATGTGGTTAACGATCACCGACCAGCCCACCGCGGCCCCACGAATGACGGCGAAGCGTGGTCCCGTACAAATCACATGGAAGGCCCTCCATCACCGTAAGTTCTATCCGTTCTCCATGGATACGAGCCCCGGGGCTCTCTACCCACGCTGCCCTCGACATGTGAGATCCCCTTCCCACTCTCGTGGAAGCCCCATGCTCAGCGCTGGCGGATACCCCATGCTCAGACATGGCAGACCTTTTGACATTGAGGGCTCTTTTCAGCGGTACCAACCTCAGGCTGACTCGTGTCCGTCACGGCAACGTTTCTGTCATCTTTGAGGGGGCCTCTCGGATATAGCCTCAAGCCAACCCATTTCGAACACTACGGCATGTATCTTTCTATTACGTAATGAACTCGCTTCATGCATCAGTAAATCTTGTTTCCGTCAGACTCCCTGTTTGCCTGCTGCTGGCTATGCCTCAAGAAGGGTGCACGCTCGTGATCTCCCCCGTGTTTGCCACATGAGCGGGGGTTGGGCATGGTGCTTGTGCTCGGGTCAGTCCATGCAGCGCTGCAAAACCCAAGCGACTGAGCTCTGGCTCGCGGGCCTGCTCTCGTGTACGTCACCTCACCAGGTCCTTGGTGTTCTCATCTCCCTGCGTGACACCCACAGGCGACCCAGCAAGCGTGCCCCACATCATTACTTGGAAGTTTCCCTGGTGCAGGACATTGGAGGCCTTAGGATCCCCCCTCGGGAGGCCTCGCGAGAGGCGTCCCACAGACGGAAGGCTTCAAGAGGGACCGCACCTCACTACTCGCGCCTCAGGGTGTTCTACCAGCCCTAAGAGCCCTACACTTCAGGCATACTAGCGACGGTGTAGCCCACCTTGGGGGCCGGGTTCCAGTGACGCAGGACACAAAGGCAATGTAAAACGAGGAAGGAGGCCCTAGATGGAGAACGAAAGCGCATTAAACACATCAAGCATCGAGTACTTAAAACAAAAGTGCCCTACAAAAATCTTTACACCCCGTCGGGGTCAGGTGGTTCACGGTACAGTAGGAAAAGAAAGAGAAAATCTCAAGCGGAGGAGACGCCGCCCTCGTCGTTGTCGCTGGGGAGGTCCCCTCCAAGGCTGCCGCCCTCTTCGGAGGGCTCGACCAACGCGACCCACTCGATCAGGGCGTCCACGTGCTCGTGCACCTCGTCCCTGAGCGGGCCCTGGAGCTCCGCATGCACTGGCTCCACCACAAGGGAGAAGTCGAAGGTGGGGTCATTGCAGCGAAGGTTCGAGAAGACACACGTCGCCGCACAGTCCAGGAGGTCGCGGGCGCCTCCCTCGATGGCTTCATCCACCTTGGAGACTCCCGCCTCTAGCGCCTCCACCACCTTGGTGAAGAAGTCGAGGTAGCCCCCGTCAGAGTTCGCGCGGGGTAGTACCGGGACGTCCTCGACGAAGCGGCTGAGTGCACCGCTGGCACGCATGACGAGGCCCAAGAATAGCTTGGCGCGCTATGCTTGCATCGTGTGCGCCTGCACCTCCTCGTCCTGGGCCCTCTGCACGGCGTCGTCGGCCTCACCAACCTACGCCTGGAGCGACGCCAACTCTGCCTCGACATCCCCTTTTCCCTCGAGGGTGGCCTGGAGGTCGCTCTCGACGTCCTGGAGCCGGGCTTTGAGGTCGTCGACCTCCTTGTCGAGCTCATCGCGCTTAAGCTGGAAGCGGGCTTCCTGCAATGCCAGCTTGCCATGGTACTCCTCGAGAGTGGCCTCCCGCTCCCTGGCAACCCTTGCATAAGCCTCAACGTTGGTCGCAGCCTCCATCCTCTTGAGCTGGTCATGCGCCGCGGCGCACGCTGCCTGGAAGGCAGCCGCATCGGCAAGAACCTGACCTTCCAAGGTCAGGAGGCGCTCACGCTCCGCCTCCTGGTCGGAGGCGGTCCAGGCGGCCTCTCACTCCAGAAGGGCCACATCTGCCTGCCGGCCGGCGATGGCCACCTCCCTCTAGGCCAGTTCCCCCTCGCGGGCGGCGCACTGCTACTCTTGAGTGGCAGTAGCGTTCTCATGCACTCGGAGCTCCTGCTCAGGGAGGGCAGTCTGCTCCTCCGCTCTGCGGGCGCAGGATTCGGCGTCCAGGTGTCATTCGTTCTCCACCCGAAGGTCGGCCTCGAGCATGTCGAGCGCGGCGCAGGCGCTCCCGAAGGCCCCGAGCATGACCAAGGCACTGCCCCTGTCCACTTGAAGGGATAGGCACCGGGGCGCCCCTTCCTGTGGCGGACACCCGCGAGGTCCCCACGGGGGTCTCCCCTCCGCAGGGCCCTTGCCCTTGGCTAGGGCAGCGTCGCCGGCCGCATGGTGGGGCTCACCGCGGCCCTCCGGTGGGCGCGCTCAGTACCAAACGCCCCCGGGGCCAGGTCGACGCGTGGAGCAGAGTCCTCCCCGGTGAGTCATACCGGTGAAGGTGCCGCAGATGAGGTGTCCCTCTGCCTCTTGCGTGCGGGAGCCCTGCAGGGGTTAGTTATTCAGTCCACTATCCCCATCGGCGGCGAGCAGTGATAGGCGAGGGAGACTGGTGAACTTACTTATCGACGACGGCCCAGCGCATCAGTGTCGGAAGGGACGTTGGGCGTTGGCTACCGCCACTTCCAGCGGAGGAAGGCAGCGGCGCGATCTCCGTCTTCGCTCCGGCGACGGCGGCACTCCTCTTTGGTGCCATGTCGATGGAAAGCAGTAGTGGTGACCAAGAAGAAGGCGGAGAAAATGCGGCGAGCGGCGTGTGCGTAAGGGAATTGTGCGGGGGAAGGCGAGCAATGATGGTTTCCACCAACGCGCACAGCAATTTTCTAGGCAGGCGTGCGGTTCCTGGGGCATCGTGGGGGAGTGGGAACGTCCCGTCCTATCATGGCTTACACACGTCACCTCCTGGCCCGACACTTTGTCAGGGTCAGCGGCGTTTCGGCCCGCGTCCTCCCATCGTGGCTGACACATGTCACCCCCTGCCCCGACCGCTCCGGAGGAAGGTGCCTCGCGAGGGGTATGTCTCATCAGGTCCCTTACCACCGGTCAAAGCTTTGCCGAAGCTACCAGGCGCCAGGCCGCCTCACGAGGCCCCTCCCACAGGGCGGCCTCACGAGGCGCGCACGACACCAGCAGCAGGGCCCCGTGCCCATCACGTGGGTTACGCACCCGCTCGGAGGAAGATGACAGACGCCATACCGGTCGACATGGACAGAGAGGATTTCGTTTCTGGTGATTAGGGGGCAGCGTCCGCTGCCCTTCCCAAAGCAAGTTCCCCAAAGGTTGCCACTCCGGTGAAAGAGGATCAGGACAGATCGGCGCTCCAGGATGAATGTCATCATCGAGCCCACAACCGCGTCATGAAGACTGCTTTATCAGGCGAAGACCACCTTTAGTCATGATAGGACTGGTTCCTGTCCCCCTTCGAATGGCCGCCCTGTGGCCACCCTTTCTCGCCGTTATTTTCGGGGAAGAGGACCAATGCACTACAAAGGGGGCAGGGCCACATCCATGTAAGGGGATCAAGACATTCTCTCCCCCAACACCACGTGTAACCTGTACGAGCATGCGTAATTTTTTTTTATCGGTCATCATATATGTCTCTCATTTGGTTATCCGGCAAGTCTTCGTGATTTGGTCCATCGCTGACGTTTCGACAAGTTTCTATACGAACTTGGACCGTCGCACACTTAACCTGTACGAGCATGTGTAATTTTTTTTACCGCTCATCATATCTGTCTCTTATTGGCGGTCCGACAAGTCTTCGTGACTTGGTCGGTCGCATACTTTCCGGCAAGTTTCTATACGAACTTGGACCGTCGCACACTTAACCTGTACGAGCATGCGTAATTTTCTAAGCAACTTACCCACTCACTCCCTTTCTCTTTTGAGGAAGAATTGAATTATTTTTCAGTTAACTGAGAATGGCCCCCCTAAAAATTCAGGTGATACATTTAAATCCCCCTTTTTAGTATTTAACTTTCAAGGTCAATTTATTTTAATTCATGCCCGTGAGTTTCTCTTCATGTATGTATATGTAGATGGCGCATGGTCAACCTTCGGTTTCCTATTATTAATTAAAGCTATCCGAATTAGCTAAGCGACAGTTATGCGAGCCAGCAACTCATGAATTAGCTAACCCTATCAATATTACCACGGGGAACCATGGATTCTTTCACCCGTGGGTGGCACTCTGAGCATTCGTTTCAGGCATTATGTTACCATCCAATAGCACCAATGCCAAGAACTAATCTAGACTTCACCTTAGGGACTAGGATAGTATCCCGAAAATTAGGCTGGGAGTATCATGAAATCCAGTATGTCAAACATCCGAAGGGCTATACTCAATGGGGTACTGCTGAACCACCATTATTTTAATCTGCAAGGGGGTGGAGAAAATACGGCATGGCGCCATTTATTCCACCCTTTGCGATTATTCTGTCAGCCCTTCTTTGCTCTGATCTTTATTAGAGAGGTGGAGTCCTCAAACCAACACTTTCATGCTCTCATGTGGAGAACGCACCTTCACTTTGCTTGATATGTTGCTTATGGCCGGGCTGCCTATAGTTGGGGAACCCTATGAAGAGTATATCCCGTCACTCACTAAGCTAAATCTTGAATTACTCTTGTTTCCAAACTTTTTATTTGAACTCTTGGATGCATGGGAGGGTCTTTCCGCTGAAAGAAAACACAAGGACAAAGTAGTTACTTTCTAGGCTTGGTGTGATCATTTTCACAACCAGCGGGCGGGATTTTCGCCATCCAACAGCCTTCATGAAAGTCGTATGTATGTCGCATCATTTCTCGCACTTTGGCTTTGCTGCTTTGTGGTCGTTGGGGAAGGGCCGTATATCCGCCCCGACGTCCTTGTCATGGCATCTTGGATTGCTTTAGGGCGGAAGATATCATTGGCGCCACCTGCGCTTTCCTCCCTATATCTTGCTCTTCGCCGTATTAGCACAAATCCTGTTGGGCCTTCCTTTGAAAAGACTCCCTTATCTATCCACTATATCATAGGATGGATCCATCTTTACATAAAGAGAAGTTTTGGGTGCAAACGCAAAGGGGACAAGCTTCCTTCTCTGAAGAAACTTCCTATGCAATTGGCTATGCTAAGCACCATGTTCAGACGACCCAGCATTTTCTCACCGGAGAATGCACATGTTTTTTTAGAAGACCATAACAATATCATACGGTGCCCTTATTCTTCGCGCAAAATGACTGGGGTCGATCAACTATAGAAGTCCTTTGCAATTTCTATTCTCCGTGGAATGCTTCCTTGGAGGTTTTCATCCGACTCCACCGACCTATGCGCAGCTGAACCCTATCACCCAGATCGCGTAGCTCGTCAGTTTAAGCTCGAGCAACAGGTTCCATATAACCCGTTGCGATCCTTATGTACTGAAACTGATGTTGGTGTTGCGTATGCATACTGGTCACATTTACTGCGCCTAGTCCAAGAGGATATCCCGCATCCCCTCGACAGTCGTTATGTAGGCAATGCTTCTCTGGCTTGGACCAACTGGTGGAAGAAATTTGTACAACCACATTCTGCCATTTTGAATAGCCTCAAATTTGGCAATATGTGTGGCAAAATCCCATATGATGAGAGGAAAAGCATGTGTGTGAAAAGGGGAAAACCATTTTAATTTGCCCCACACGTACTATTTCACAGGATGATCTTATTATCATAAGGGAGATATCGGCAAAACATCAGAAGGCATGTATTAAAAAAATCAGGGCTGAAGAGAAGGCTCTTGTGGATCATTGGACTCCGATTTTAACTTGCTTTCTTTCAGACGATGAGCCCGGTATGGAACCCCGACGTGTGAGTCAAATACTATTACTTAGTTCAACTTACCTTATACTATTAATTCCCTATTTCATCCACTTTGTTAACCCGTGTTTCTTTCTATAGAAACAAAAGAAAAAGGATATTGTTGAATGTTCATCTCCTGATCCTTCGCTTCACGAGATCAGGGACGATGATGTACTCGTCTCTACAAGTGAAGATGTGAGGCCCGTTACTAAAAGGAAGTTGGATGCTCTGGATCAGTGGGATTATTCCAGTCCTATTAGATTGGATGGAGACCTCACATATCTGACTTTGGCAGTGTGGATCACGATGGCATACTTAGTGGAGAGCTTGATCATGATCTAGATAACTTAACCATGGAGGATTATGGTGTATCAAGCTCAAATCTTGATCCCTCCTTTCTTTCACCAAGTTTGGGCTCAAATTTGTCTCCAAGCGCTGATGTTTACAACACTTTGTCAGCCTTTGAACAGGGTAGATTTATATAACTCTTATCCATTTTTTGTGGCTTTTATTGTTCGTATTTTTTATTGATATTTCTCTCTTCATTGCAAGGTGGTACAGAAGGAACATCTATTCCTATCAGCAGCAAGGAAACGATGACACAAATTACAGCTCCAACCTTGGACGTTTTCGCCATCACCAAGCCGATTCTGGATGCTATCGACTTAGTACTAAAGAACGCCTTTGAAGCTTTAGATGCCCCTACACTAACATATTCTCAACGCAACGAGATTCTTCAGGAGGTCCTGTCTATGCTTCCCGTGGGCAATATTAATCCTCAGACCGCCCCTGTACGTACGGCTTGGGAAAAATTCATCTCGATCTCAAATGCCACACAAGAAGCCCACAGAACAGTTGAGGATCAGTCAAAGCAAAAGTCTGAATTTGTTACTGCAGCAGAGGACAAGGCTAAATCAATTGAAGCGTCTCTGAAAACTTTAGCGGAAGAGATGTCTTCCGAGCTGAAGAAATAGGTTGAGAAGAAGGATCGTGTGGAAGCCCTCTCTGCTCAACTACAAGAAGCTAATGCTGAGCTGCATATAGCTAAAGAAAGGGTCAAGCAACTGGAGTCAGACTGTATCGCCAAGCAAGTTGAAGCCAAGAAGCTGCATGAAGATTTGCTCGAAGCTAATGCGAAAGCTTCAAAGGAATTGGAGGCTCTTAAAGGGGAGATATCGACGCTGGAAAATGAGGCTAAGTCTATTGTCAGGAGTTTGAAAGACTGGCGCTCCATGTCCAACTGAACCTTTTTTTTGTTCTCGATAAATTAGACATATTATCTATTTATTCCTTCCATTCGGGCTTGCATAAGACAGTCGATCGGCTCACCAATTTATCATATTTGCCCACGTCAGTATCATTATTATGTGTAATTGCATGTGATTTATTCATGTGTATTGACGGACCATGTAGTGCTACTCGTATAGCCCAATTTTCTTTGTGGTATGAATACTCCATGCTAATTGAATGAGCTAGCACGGGTAACCTTTTTATTTAGTTACTGTTTTTTTTTATGGCTTGAAGCCTTATTACTTTATTTCATCATCATATTTTTAATCTTTTGCAAATCTATTTACCCTTTTTTGCCACAGTTTAAGCTCGTGAGAATTTGGAGCCAACATCTCGTGCGGACATGGAGTAATTTTTTTATGTGCCCCAGTTTATACTCGTGTGGACATGGAGTATTTTTTTTGTGCCCAGATTAGCATCGTGAGGGTATGGAGTACTTTTTTTTGGTGTCCCAGTTTAGACTCTTGAGGGTATGGAGCACTTCTTTCTTTGGACCACAGTTTATACTCGTAAGTCGTTGGAGTAACATTTTGTGTGCCCCAGTTTATACTCGTGGAAACATGGAGTATATATTTTTTGGTGCCCTAGTTTAGACTCATGAGGGTATGGAGTAACATTTTATGTGCCCTAGTTTATACTCGTGGGAACATGGAGTATTTTTTTTGGTGCCCCAGTTTAGAGACGTGAGGGTATGGAGTAACATTTTATGTGCCCCAGTTTATACTCGTGGAAACATGGAGTATTTTTTTGGTGCCCTAGTTTAGACTTGTGAGGGTATGGAGTAACATTTTATGTGCCCCAGTTTATACTCGTGGGGACATGGAGTATTTTTTTTGTTGACCAAGTTTAGACTCGTGAGGCTATGGAGTAATATTTTATGTGCCCTTGTTTATACTCGAGGGAACATGGAGTATTTTTTTGGTGCCCCAGTTTAGACTCGTGAGGGTATGGAGTAATTTTATTTTTTGCATCACAGTTTACACTCGTAAGTCGTTGGAGTAAAATTTCATTTCTGACTCAAGCATAGTAACGCTTAAGGAATTTCCCATTTATCGGTGACGTACAATACTCGCCATTGGGAGAAATTATCCGGTATGCACCACTAGAGTAGACTTCTTTTATGATGTAGGGACCCATCCATTTTGGCTCGAACTTTCCTCCCATCCGTCGTGTAACATTCATGGGATGGATGACGGGGAGCACTAGGTCTCCTTGCTTGAATGACCTCCTTTTAACACGCTTGTCGAAAGCACGTGACATTCTGGCCTGATACGCTTCTAAATTTTGTAATGCCAGAAGGCGTTTTCCTTCAAGCATTTCAAGTTCATTGAGGCGTAATTTTATGGCCTCTTCTTCAGAAAGTTTCTATTGAACAACCACTCTAACAGAAGTTATTTGTTCTTCTAATGGCATAACTGCTTTTCCTCCAAGAACGAGGGAGTACGGCGTCATTCCGGTTGATGTACGTGTCATGGTTCGATAATCTCACAAGGCCTCAAGAAGCTTCTCATGCCACTCACTCTTATTCCTTTACACAATTTTCTTTAACAATTTGCATAGGGTTTTATTAAAAGCTTCCGCTTGTCCATTAGGTGCTGGATTATAAGCTGTAGAATAGTGATGATTTATCTTAAATTTTGAACGTAACTTATCAACATGCTTATTTTTGACGGACCTCCGCTGTCAGACATTATACGAGAAGGAACTCCGAAGCGATATATGAGTTGTGTTCTTATAAAGTGCTCCATGTGTTCTCCCTTATCCTCTTTTAATGGTATAAGCTCAGCCCGTTTAGAGAAATAGTCGGTGGTAGCCAGGATAAATTTGTGGCCGTTTGATGACGGCGGATTAATAGGTCCCACCATATCCATTCCCCACGTTTCAAACAGCCATGCCATATTTGTGGGATGCAACGATTCATGGGGTTGATGTATGAAATTACCATGTACCTGGCACTCGTGACACCTTTTTGCAAATTTCATGGCGTCGTCAAACATGGTAGGCAAATAGTAACCAAGATGTCGCAGTTGATAATATAACTTAGGCTCAGATTGATGTGCCCCACACATCCCAGCGTGCACTTCATTTAAGGCCTCCAAAATTTCATTCCCTGCTAGACAACGGAGGAGGATGCCATCGAAGGGACGTCTATATAGGGTATCATTTAGACATGTATAGTAAACTGACCTTTTTCGAACTCTAGACCTTTCACCTAAATCCAGAGGTAAATATCTGTGGAGTAAGTATTCCAAGGAAGGGCTTCGCCAGTCTCCAAATTCCATCTCGCAAATATCTGCAGTCATTGCATGTGACGTCGTCATCTCCTCCTCTTCAGCAAGTACAGGTAGGATCCTGCATTCTTCAACGTGAACGTCCATCATTTGATGTGAAGTCAATGCCATACTGGCGGCTAAACCGCTAAGGCATCAGCCTTTTCATTTGGACTTCTTATAACATGCTAAATATTTAGATCAGCAAAAATGGACATCAGCATTTTGGCTCGTTGGAAGTAAGGCATTAATTCTTCTTTTTTTAGCATGTAAATTCCAACTAGTTGGTTAATCACTAACTCAGAGTCGCCATAAATAGTGAGTGAATCTAAACACATATTCAGAACCAATTCAAGACAAATTATCATAACTTCATATTCAACCGAATTATTTGAAACTGAAGAAGTTAGGGTAAAGGAGTACGGGGTTATTCCTTCAATTGGTGTAACAAAGACAACTCCCGCACCTGCCCCTGACCGTCGACATATGCCATCAAAGTACATTTGCCATGATGAACTAGCGACCAACGTAGCGAACACCTCTTCATCCGGCAAGTCATCATCTATTGGGAAATCATCGGGTATTGGTTGCGAGGCTAGGAAGTTGGCTAACGCTTTCCCCTTCATGGCTTTTTGCGGCCCACATTTTATATCAAATTGTGACAAAAACATCGCCCATTTAGCTAGTCTGCCTGAAAGTACCATTTTATTTAAGATGTACCTGAAAGGGTCTGCTCTTGATACAAGGTGTAAAGTATGCTCTAACATGTAATGGCATAATTTTTGTGCCGCAAACACCAATGCCAAACATATATTTTCCATGTCCGGATAATTGCACTCAGCCCCCACAAGGGTGCGACTAAGATAATATAGGGATATTTCTTTTGCGGACTCATTATTCAGTGCTAAAAGAGCACCCAACGACATAGGCATGGCTGTCATATAAAAGATCAGTGGACGTTACTTAACTGGTGCACCCAAGATAGGCGGGTGTATTAAATATTTTTTAATATCTAAGAATGCATTTTGGCATGCTTGATCCCACTCGAAAGGGACACCCTTTTTCATGAGACGTGAGAAAGGTTTGCATCTTCCTGATAAATTCGAGATAAACCTCCTAATATATGCTAGGTGGCCTTGGAAACTCTTTAGTTCATGTATGTTTGTTGACGGTGGCATCTTAACAATCACTTTTACTTTATCTGGGTCGACTTGGATGCCATTCTTTATGACCACAAAACTAAGAAACTTCCCAGAAGAAACCCTGAAAGCCCATTGCATAGGGTTCATTTCTAAATTATGTTCCCTCAAACCTTCAAAAACCATTTCAAGATGTTTTATATGATCTTCCTCACATTTTGATTTTACTACTTGTTCATCTATGTAACACTCAACGATCACATATAATAACCCATCTAAAACTACGGTCATGGCACGTTGATATGTCGCCCCGAAGTTTTTAGACCAAATGGCATGGCTTTATAAAAGAATGTGCATTTGGGTGTCCTAAAACACGTTAACTCCTCATCTTTTAGCGCCATTTTTTTTGATTACCCGGAATACCCATCCATAAAAGAAAACATTTCATGGTGCATGGTAGCATCAATGATTAATTCAGATATAGGTATCAAAAATCACCCTTAGGGCATGCTTTATTTAAGTCCCTAAAATCTACACACACACACACACACACACACATATTTGACCATTTTTCTTTTTAACTAGAACAATATTGGAAAGCCACTTAGGATATTTAACTTCCCTAATGAATCCAGCAGCTATGAGTTTGTCAACCTTGGCTTCTATCTTGGGGAGTAGCTCGGGTCGATGTCTCCTTTGTGCTTGTTTTATTGGTGGAACATTGTCTTGCACGGCAAGTCGGTGCACCGCTACCTCTGGATCCAAGCCGAGCATTTCCTCGTAAGTCCAAGCAAAGACATCTTTGTTGGCAGAAAGGAACTTCTGACATTCCTCCTTCTTTTCTTTGGACAAATGCGCACAAATGAAAATTGGTCGAGGCTCCTTGGCTGCCCCATTATTTATTTCTTCCAAGTCATCAATAGTTGGCTGATTACCATCCTCCATTCGTGGGGATGCCTCAGTTTGTTCTTTAAATTCGATCAAGGTCATACAAACCTCATAGCCTAGCCCATGTCTTTTTTCTTTCAAAGGTTGGCCTTCGTGTAGTTACCGAGACAACGCCATTTCAAATGGCGCTCGCTGTACCAGGCCATTGCATAAGGACGGGCCAGTGGCAGTATCATATCCCATTTTCTGCATCATATACAAAACTCGGTTATCATATAGAGAAATAGGCAATGACTCATCGTCTTTATTTTCCAAGGTGATATGGACCGCATTCTTATTTTTATTTTCATACTTAGGCGACTCCTCTTTATCTTTTTCAATTTTATGCTGAACCAAAGGAGGCAAGAGCATATACATTTTGGTACCTCTTTTAACAGACAATTTATCGATGACATGAAATATGGGGTCACCTTCTTTTCTTTGGTCACTTGGTATATACTGATAAATCTTTCAGCCTGATGAGGACTCTGCGGTATTTTTCCCTACCATATTTGACTCAGGTACTACTACAGACTTTGGCTTGTATACCTTCTCAACAGGCTCAATGTAGAATTTTGCATCACCGTAGAAAGATTCATCTACGGTGAATGGTCTCTTATCTGCAAATATTCGCACTGTTTCCCCAAACCGCTCTTTATACTTGACACACTGATGAAGTGTGGATGGTACAACTTGACTTTCATGTAGCTATGGTCGCCCTAGCAATGCATTGTATGAAGTACCTGCATCAATAACGTGAAATCTCACGTATGTGGATAGTGCTTCCAACTTTAATACCTAGGAAATGGTACTCAGGGCTTCTTGACCCGACCGACTGAAGCCATGAATAACTATGTTTGACCGGCTCAAATCCCTGGCGGAATATCCTATCCTGTTCAAAGTATGTAGAGGCAATAAATTTATTGCGGATCCGCCATCTATCATTATGCGATTTGTCGGCAAGTCATCAATCTTGCCAAACATAAGAAGAGGTATTTTATGCTTCTTTGATCCCAAGAACATGTCCTCATCTGTGAATGTAATATTTAAGACCTCATTCATTACAGCTTAAGTTTGTGAGACTTCTACTCTATAATCTTCAGGAAATGACAATGCTGTAACTAGTGCCTTGCGTAAATCCGAGGAAAGTGACAAAGCATCATAAACAGAAAGCGTAGCTGGTATTTTCTTCAAATAAGAGATTACATCATACTTGACCGACACCTTGGAGTTTGGGTCAATTGTCTTATTTTCGTTTACTTTGTTTTTAGGCTCCCTTCTAAGCGTAGGATGTGGGTCAGCTAACTAGCGACCTGATCTAAGGTGGACCTGGTCCACTTCAGGCGCATCTTCTTCTGGGAAGTGAAGAGACTCGCTATCATCCTCAAACACATCGACAGTGAGAACGCTGAATTCTTCACTAGGAGGATCCTTCATGCGCTTCGCCAAGTGATGATATATCTTTGGCACGAAGCGCAGAGGAGTTACATCTTCCATCACTCGGGGTAGTGCACGGCGTTTTGGTCGCTCCTCCCTCCAGTCTTGGGGTCCATGCGAAGCTGGTACACTGGGCCATGTTGGAGATATGCCCTAGAGGCAATCATGTGATGATTTCGTTTCCTATGTATTCATGAGTATTTTGTATTGTCCTTGAACATCATCAGTGATATGTATCAATAAGTATGTGACTTATTTGTGAGTCTATATATTGTATGATGATTGTTCTAATAGTCTCTAGTTGTTAAGGTTATGAAGACACATATCTTTTACTAGTATACGATTCAGTTGATGACCATGTTTCACAAGTCATGTGCATAGAGATGATAAACTGATAGTATGGACTCGGGGATTGAGATCACGGAGTCGGACATACCCACTTTGAGACACAACGAGATAATGTCATCTATTAGTCTCAAGTACAATATATATGCCATGTCCTAGACCTGAGGTCATCGCATGTTCTCGGGATGAGGATCGACTTACTTAGGGTCTATCGAACGCAACTCCGTAACTGGGTAGTTATAAAGGTAGCTTTCAGGTGAGTCATGAGACATGCCGCGAGACATGGTTGACCAAGATGGGATTTGCCCCTCCATGAGGAGAGATATTCTATGGGCCCTCTCGTGTGATCAGACTCAGAAAACATAGCCATGCGACATGGGTTAAGTGTTAACCCAGTTGGGGAATCAGCATCACGGTTTCGAGAAGAGATGTCGAGCTACCACCAGGGTGACAAGTACTCGCCTTGAGCTCTACAACCTATATCATGAGGCAAAAGGAATGTGGTATATGACAATTTGTCGAGATTCGTCTAACAACTTTGCGCACACATGGGAGTTGGCACATTCTGCTAGGAGCCGCTACCACTACAGGAATAAGGTACTTTGTCGTCTGCCATGGCGGACGGCAAAGGATAGGTTCGTAGACGGCAAACTCCTTTGCCGTCTGCCAGCAGACGGCCCCACTTCTAGCACAAAAAACCACGGTAAAGGGGCACTTTGCCATATGGTTTAGAACAGCGGACGACAAACATCCTTGCCGTCCGCCATGTAGGACCGGCAGACGGTACAGCGAGTGGACGACAAAGTAGTAAGGTTAGCCCCGTTAGGTGGCTAACAGAAGCGTTTGTCGTATGCCCGCAGACGGCTAAGAGTCAAGCTCCTTTGCTATCTGCCAGAGACAGCAAAGTGGCCAGTTGGGCTACTGCAACACTTTGTCGTCTACCAGCCGACGGCAAAATGTCATACTTTGCCGTCTGCCAGCCGATGGCAAAATGTCATACTTTGCCGTCTGCGAGCCGACGACAAAGTGACCAAATGGCTCAGACCTGGTGCTCCCAGGTTACACAGGTTGCTGCCACGTGTCACCTTTGCCGTCGGTGGCACACGGCAAAGCACCTTTTGCCGTCGGTGGCAGATGGCAAAGTGCTTGTATTGCATCTTTTTTGTTTGTTTTCTGTTAATTCCCTGCATTTGCACATCACATATATGATATATATACATTTTTAGAAAGAGGCATAGGCCATGTATCTAACATCATCATGAAAGAGGCATAGGCCATGTAATCCAACATCATCATGGAATATTTCACAAGAGAACACATAGGCTAGCAAAATACGTAGTTTCCAAGTGAATCAAGACACATAGGCTAGCAACATAGTTTTCAAGTGAATCAAATCTGAAAAAAGAAGAAGTAATTAAGACAGTTAGAAGAAGAAGAAGACTAGAGGAAGAAGAAGACTAGAAGAAGAAGAAGAAGAAGACTAGAAGAAGAAGAAGAAGAAGAAGAAGAAGAAGAAGGAGAGGACTAGAAGAAGAAGAATAAGAATAAGAAGAAGGAGTAGAAGATGAAGAAAAAGAGCTACCTTAGGTAAATAGGGCAAGTATTAGGTCATTATTAAGGTAATTATGCCATTTTGAGCTAACTGAGCTTATTATGTCAATTTGGAGGAAAACAAGCTAAGTATATGACATTTATGACCTAACCAAGGTTATTATGCTATTTTTGACCTAACTAAGCTAATTATGTCATAAATGAAGTAAATAAGCTAAATTATGTCATTTTGGAGGATAATTAGCTAAGTATGTCTTTCTTTGGAAAAATGAGCAAAGTAAGTTGCATATTAGGGCTTACCGTCCTCGTCATCACGGAGGTGAAGCACCGGGGTTGCTCGGGCTGGTTTCACCTGGAGAAGGATGCCCTGGAGAAGGGTCGTGCGATGCGGCTCGGGAGTTATGCTGCACCAAAGATCATTTGCAATGTCTCGTTAGCATGATGACACTGAAATGTTAAGACTAGTAACTAATGACCATTCAAATGACACTCACCGTTCCCGCCACAGTAATGACTGGCATCGGCGGAGGGGTCTAGCCGGTCTTCTCACACATAGACTGCACATTTGGTTTTGACAAGTCAATCATATTAGTTATTAATGAAACAAACATTACATGCATGATTTGGCTAATATGAAGAAGAAACTTACCACGAAGAGCTCGTACATGGCCCGATGAGACGCCTAGTTCTGTTCCCTCTCCTCCTCCAACAACCTAGCCGCCCTCTCCTCTAACTCTCTCTCCTTCTCCGCCGCCTGCCGGTCCCTATCCTCCAGAAGCGCCTGGGTGGCCTCTCTCTCTTTCTGAAGAGCAGCCTGCACCACAACTCCTCGTTAGCATTGTAATCATCTTTGTTCGCACACACAATGTAATGGAGGAAAGATATCTGAGTTCGTATAACTAACCTCGATGGCGAGCTCTATTGGCCATGGACGAGGCCTTATCTCAGGACAGGAGCTCGTTTGGCGCGCCTTGATCTCCCGAAGAGTGAGAGAAGACCGTATAAGTCCATCTCCAATGGCTATCGAGCCATGGGGCCTCCCACCGCTAGCTATCATCACCAGCTCTGGATCAATAGGATGCTGGCTTGGGTTAAAGTCCTCGCCTTTCCTCACCTTTCCGTCACCTCTGTATGTCACGAGCTTGTGGTGGGAGGAGGATGTTGGTGAAGTTCTCGGGGTGATCGAGGTCAGACTCAAAGAATGCCTTGGCCTTCTTGTACGAGGCAGTATGGGCCATGGCATAGAGGTCGTACACCTCTGGCACTTCCGTGTTATTGTAGTGCGCCTAAAAGAGAGGAACAAAGTATTAGTAAAGGGTTCAAGCTAGCATCAAGAATGAATTGTATGAATCATGAAGCAAACCACATACCCAGTTCCCCCCGAACTGATATAAGTTGGCGCTGCCTTGATGGTGTGGCACACCAACAATTTTGGCACGCCGGTCATTGGCATTGTTATGGACGGCTAGCCATTTGTCTGAGCACCACTCATCCACCAACGCCTCCCAACAAGCCATCTTATCTGCACACCATCTCGGGGGCACCTAAGTTAGTAAAGAGAAATTTGAGCGCTATGCCTACGAATCAAATCAAGGAAACTAAGTACAGGGCCTTAAGAATAGGTAATTACCTTCATGTACTGCTCCTTCTGCAGAAACTTTCCGCGGCACGACGACTTGTCCTTCTTCACATGCCACGAGGCGTAGTTGTCTCAAACAGCCTGCGGCCGAGCCTCGTGCCGTATGTTCTGTAGTAGGCGCCTGCACTCGCCATCGATAACCTTTGCCGCGGCCTCCTCGTATCCCTCCTCACACCTATAGAAGGTCTGCAATCAAACGAGACAACACTGATTAGTACAATAACTAGCTATTGTTGATTTTTAATTGTGTAAAGGAGAAATTACTAGAAACCGTCTGTTCACCATGTCGGCCCTCGTGTGGCACAAGACACCATCGATCGTCTCCTCCGGCGGGGCCGGGGCAGCCAAGTAGTGCTCCCAGCTCAATCCTAGCTCTGGAAGCTGACCCTCACTGGGCAACGTGACAAACCCCGGGAAGTTTTGCCGGCAAATCACACCAAGGACGGTGTTGGGCCTACGGACATCCTTGGCGTGAATCCAACCCCTGCAGTATGACAAAGCCAACGCATTAGATATTTGAAGAAACATGAAGGCAAAAGGTTAAAAAAGAGTAAATGCAGTTACTTCTCCCCATCAGGCCTAATCACCGGCCTCTGCTTGCGGGTCACCGGCACGGGCGGGAGCCGTGTACTACCACGCTGCTAGACGGTGGCCCCCTCAACCACCTCGTCCTCGCTATCAGAAAACCAATCCCCGCCACCATCAGCATGGCCACTCGGCTCCTGCTGACGCAGATCCGGCCAGGTATCCCATGAGGTCTGCTGGGACGTAGCCTGATCCCTGCTCTGCTCCGGAGTCTCGTGGGACGAAGCGTCTGGGCAGGAGTCTCGTGGGTCGAAGGCTCGTCGACCCGAGGCTCGTGGACAGGAGTCCGCGTAGCCTGCACCTCAGACGGGTCCACCCTAGCAGTCCTGTGCTTGGGTGAATCAGCTGGGGGTGGCGGCGAGGAAGGCGTAGCAGCCTGCGTACCTCTCCCGCGGGCACATCTACCTCTACCTCCTCCTCTCTTCTCCCCGTACCTCCTCTCCCGGTGGGCGTCGACGCCGACGAAGAAGCGCCCGCCTGTGTCTACAAACGGTCGAGCAACGCTCTTCGGAGAGAATGGGGTGGAATGGAAGTACCCCTCCCACCATGCGCCGATGAAGAAGGAGCCATAGATCGCTCTGGACCCATGCCCACCATCTTTCAACACCTGCCATGACAAAGAGTAAACGGAATTAGTACAACATAAAAAAATTGAATACCGACATGAATAATAATATGTATATAATTTAAGTGTATAATCATGTATATAATAAAAATTGAATACCTGACATGAACTAATAATAATCTTGATCGTCTATATATGCTCCGGGATCAATAAATGCATCATCATCATCACTATCATCAATAAATGCATCATCATCATCACTATCGAGAACAACATGTGGAAGGCCTCATTTATGTAATCGGCCAAGCATTGACAGGTCATCCGCAACAGTAACCTCTTCTTCTTCTGGCTCTTCTTGTTTCGGCTCAGGGGTGAAGTCGGATTCACTGTCGATGTCTACTTCAATGTTTTGGGGTGAAGTAGAGCGGTTCTTGTAATATTTTTTGGAAAGACGTGTTTCTTGGAAGAATTCTCCTTCATATGTGTTTGGATTAATGTGAGGTTCATAATCCTCTTCATTGAGGGGAGGTGGTCTAAAACGTGGCGACACTTCATAAACGACATCCCAACCATTCAAATTTGGATCAGTTTGGCAGGCCCACGGTAGATAGAAAACTTGGGTCGCCTGTTGAGCCATAATATAGACATCAGGAACATCTAAATGGGTGCTTTGTTTGATTTCGACTAGCCCTATATGTTCATGAGTCCTTCTAGTCTCCTTCGGCTGGAACCAATAACATTTGAAGACTACAACGTTCGGTGGGTTTTCAGCATAGAATAGAAGTTCATAAATTGCTTCAACTCTTCCATAATACTATGTACCTCCTTCGCCGATAACAGATACACAACAATTTTTTAGACTTTCGGTCGGCCATAGATAGCTCTTTGCCAAAGGTACGAAAGCGATACCCGTTGATGTCGTATTTGTAAAATGAACGGACCTTATAGTCAAAAACATTAGTGACTTGTCTCAATTCGGCGTCCATAGACTCTGAATTTGCCTACAAGTTTAATACGAAAGGATTGTTGCATTAGCCGCAAATTAGACGACGAAATGAAATGGTCTAATGGAAATTACCGTTTGTTTGAATCAAGAGATGAAACCGGGATAGCCGCCTCCATGCTTTTCCAGAAGCTCATACTCTTCGATGGAATCCTTATGGATCACCGCTCCATATGAGAATTTGGCAACGTATCGACTGTATCAAATATCCGGGAATAAGAGCAATTGAAAGGAATTAGAGGTTGCGAAACAATGTACCGAGAACTTACTCGATGTACAGCCGCACTTCTGTTAGGTTGTTGAAGATATACAACGAAATGGTCCGCCATTCTTCGACATCCAACGCTATTACTTTCGAAGCACCGGCTGGTGTGATCTTCCCTTTGAATAGGATGAGGTTGGATCGACCTTTTTTAGGGTCACCAGCATTGTACCGAGGCTTCGGATTATGCAAATGACGATTTTTGGCTTCGTAGTGTGCTGTCACGAAGTTTGCCGCCTCCTCAGTAATGAATGCCTCGGCCATCGATGCTTCAATTCTACGTTTATTTTTTACATTTTGCTCAAAGCATCTTCTGCATCCTCTCAGTTGCGTGGCACCAACGATTTTGCACGGCCCCCCCCAATCTTGCCTCGGTCGGGAGAATGCTGCATATCCTTTACTAGTATACGATTCAGTTGATGACCATGTTTCACAAGTCATGTGCATAGAGATGCTAAACTGATAGTATGGACTCGGGGATTGAGATCATCGAGTCGGACAGACCCACTTTGAGACACAGCGAGATAATGTCATCTGTTAGTCTCAAGTACAATATATATGCCATGTCCTAGACCTGAGGTCAACACATGTTCTCGGGATGAGGATCGACATACTTAGGGTCTATCAAACGCAAACTCCGTAACTGGGTAGTTATAAAGGTAGCTTTCAGGTGAGTCGTGAGACATGCCGCGAGACATGGTTGACCAAGATGGGATTTTCCCCTCCATGAGGAGAGATATTCTCTGGGCCCTCTCGTGTGTTCAGATTCAGAAAGCATGGCCATGCGACATGGGTTAAGTGTTAACCCAGTTGGGGAATCTGCATCACGGTTTCGACAAGAGATGTCGAGCCACCACAAGGGTGACAAGTACTCGCCTTGATCTCTACAACTTATATCATGAGGCAAAATGAATGCGGTATATGACACATTGTCGAGATTCGTCTAACGTCTTTGCGCACACATGGGAGTTGGCTTGTTCTGCTAGGAGCCTCTACCGACTATCGACTTGGGTCGTGTCCATGTGTACGTGAACCTATAGGGTCGCACACTTAAGGGATTGTAGCCCATTCGGATTGGATCCGAATGGAAAATGGCACTAGACTCGTCGTGGGCCTCAATTGTTGAGCCCACCTAGGAGGTCTATATAATGGGGAGTGGTTGCAGCTTTCAGGGTAGATCCTATTCACCCCTCGACAGCCACTGCCACTCCCCACGCCACCATGTCGTGCGATCGGACATAGCAATCCACCGCCCGACGCTGCCCCTTTACGTGTGGATACCTTAGACGCATCGCATCTGCGGTTCTTGGACGAACGTTCGAGGGATCCGCGAGGAGCTGCTCGTGGGAGATCATTGTTCTTGGGAGATCGGCTACACGAGGAGGAGACGAATCGGCTGATCGACTACATGCATCACCAACTGTACTTCCGCTGCGGTGACTGCACGTCTAGTGGTAAACCCGACCCCGTGATGTATTTCTAGCAGCATGTTCTTGAGTGCGCAGTAGAAAATTTTATTTGGCGCTAGCGTAGCGTACCGCGTGTTCCAACAGTGGTAGCAGAGGCTCCGTTGTGTGGTGATAGATTCGGTGATTTGCATATGAGATATGTAGATCGGTTTAGGTGCGAGTCGATGATATCGGGCGTGCACGACAGTGTTGAACATTGGTTTCGTGATCTTACTTCCGTGATCGTGATGCAAAGGTCGTGACATGAATTACCCCTACCAGTCAGTTTCCGCCATTGGGGTAGACAGTGGAACGTAAATCCAGATGCAGCACGCGAAGATCAATGAGATTGATCGAACCGGAACAAAGATCGACAGCGTGGAAATGTGATTTCCGCAGTGCTGAAATCTGTTGGAGCAGTCACAGTAAAACGGACATAACTTTTGCATACGAACTCCGTTTTTGCTCCACGACCTATCAAACTAAACAGCACGAAAATATGCATTTGACATTCAAGAGCATTGCCGTTTTTGGCAAAATTTTCGAGGTCAAAATCCTCATGGAAAATAGAGTTTCGGACGGTTTTATTTTCGGTGGTAGAACGTCTGACTTGTTTTTGCAGGAAATGCTTGTGATTTTGTATAGCCCATTGTCGACATCCTGGGAACGAGGGTACCCAGACTTGCCTGCCTGCGGCCCAGGGCGTGGCCCGCCTCGACGGTCCGTACGACCCGGCGAAGTTTCGCTCAAGACAAGGCCCTCGCGAGAGCCCCACCCTTGGGAGGAGGACAATGCCAAGGTCCCCGGAAGGAGGAGGCCTCCCTAGGCCTCCTCCTGAGCAGCGGAGATCTCTATGCAATGCTCGGCCTCAGGAGGTCAAGGATGACGCAAGGCGGGCCAGGCGAGCACCAGCGCGCAGAGGAGACAGTTTCCTCTTTGGTGCAAAGAAGGCAAAGGCGTACGTGGGTTCCCGAGGTGTCCCACCAAAGGTTTCCATTTCGGTGCAACGAGACCAGGCCAGCGGGCACGGCAAGATGGATGTCACCAGCGAGCCCACCACCGCGTCATCACCAGTTACTTTGCAGGCGAAGACCACCTTTCGTCAGGATAAGATGTACCTCCTGTCCCCTTTCGAATTTGGCCGTTGTGGGATCCCTTCCCGCCATTGCGATAAGGGAAGAGGACCCAGGCCAATATAAATAGAGGCCAGACTGCTCCGTAGAGAGGAGGGATCCAACACCACCCGATCGCCCTCGCGAGGCAACTCACCACTGTACTAGTTCATCCACAAACCTCCTCGTGAGGCAATCCACCAAAAGCAGGAGTAAGGTTTTACGCTTCGCAGCGGCCCGAACCTGGGTAAATCCTCGCGAGTTCGTCGGGCCAGGCTATCGAGCTGGGAGCTTGAGGGCGAAGCTGTGGAGATCTTCGCACACGCCCCTGAGTACGAACCTCTTTGGGTTTTGCTGAGCCCGAAATCCGACATTTGGCGCGCCGGGTAGGGGGCGTGTCGAGGTCTTCCTCAAACTTCGCTCCTTCTGCGCTCCACCGCTCCGATGGCTGACGCTCGCCGAGCCCGCGCCGAGCGCCGTGCTGCTCGTGTCGCCCAGACAGCGCCGGTGGGCCGCACCGCCGCGCGCCGATCTGCCTCCCCTGTGGCCAATGCCGCCACGGGCCCAGATGCCCACGAGCAGCAGGACTCATCGCAGCCGGTCACCGTGCGGCGCGACGGCCGCACCACCACTCCATCGATCGTCCCAGCTACTGGGTCGTCCTCCCACGCTCGCCCCGGGCCGGCGCGCGGGTCGGGCGCGCTCCTCATGGCGCGCGAGCTGCTGCGTTACTGCCCTGCCCCCAACCGCTACGACGACTGGCTCGCGCACATCGCGGAGCTCATCAGCGCCGCCGGCGACGCCTCGGTGCTCTCCTATTCGTTCCGGCCGCAGCCCTCTCTGGCAGGCGACGAGGCCCAGGATGCGCCGCCCCCTCCTCCCCAGCGCGACGTCGACCCCGAGCACAGGCGTGAAGCACGCCCACGCGACCAGCCGCGCAGGCCCCTGGCGAGGGTGAGAGATGAAGTAAGCTGCCAGGTGGTGCCATGGCCACGCGCTGACGCGCGTGCTCTCCCCGCGCCGCTGTGCCAGCGTCACGACCGTGCGCCCCTGGAGGCAGTAGTGCAGGAACACCAAGACCGGGCCCCTCCCGTGCCCGCGGCGCCCGCGGGTCCAGTGAGTTGCCACGCCATCGCCCCGGAGCTGCACCCGGCCGTGTGGCCCTGCAAGTTTAAGCCCGACCTGCCTCCTCGCTACGACGGCACCCCAGATCCCGCAGAGTTCTTACAGCTCTACTCGCTAAGCATCTAGGCGGCCGGTGGAGATGACAAGGTCATGGCTAGCTGGTTCCCTATGGCCCTCCAGGGTGGCGCGCTCTCCTGGCTCCTCACCCTTCCGGAGAAGTCAATCACCTCCTGGGACGACCTGCGCGAGCGTTTCGTCGCCAACTTCCAAGGCACCCGCGACCGCGCCCTCGCTGTGACTGACCTGCGTCGCGTGAAGCAACAGCCGGGTGAGACCTTGCACAGGTACATACAACACTTCATGACCGTCCGCCTCAAGATCCCGAGGGCGTCGGATGAGGCCATCATCTCGGCATTTACCGACGGCGTCAGGGACCTCGGGATGAGGGAGGAGCTTGCCATGAACGATGACCTCTGCTCAGCTATGGAGATGTTCAACCTGGCGAACAAGTGCGCAGAGGCCAAAGAGGGACGCCTCTCACTCCTCGAGCTTCCGGAGGCGGACCCCGAAGACAAGAATACCAAGACCAAGGAGACAAAGCGCAAGGCCCCTGCAGTGCTGGCGGCGGAACCTGAGGCGAAGCGCAGTCGAGACGAGGAACCCATCACGGGAGGGCGACCATTCTGCATCTTCCATGGCACCAATAGCCACAACACCATCGACTGTCAGGAGCTTAGGGCGGTCCGTGACGAGCATTTCGGTCGACGCCCTGGGCGTGGCGACCGTGGCTATGGTCGTGGTGGAGGCCGCGGCGGAGGCCGCTGGGACAGTCGAGACCCGCGCCAGGAGTGTCGTGACCGGCCTCGGGAGGACCGCTGGCGCGATCAAGCTCGGGAGGACCGCTGGCACGACGAACCTCAGGATGGGTCACGTCGCGGTCAGCCTCGTGAGGCGCGCCCTCGTGAGGCCGGCCTTCCCCCGCTGCCGCCGCCACCCAGGAGGAAGGAAGAAGATAGGCAGAACGACGGGCCTGGGGGCTTCCAGGATGTCAGGGCAATAGCTTGCATCCTGGGCGGCGCTCAGGACCCAGCATCGAATTGCATCTTCAAGCAGTTCTCGCGAGAGGTGAACGCGGCTCTCCCGAAGCTCGAGGCTGCGCGCCCCCTCAAGTGGTACCAGTGCGCCGTCACCTTTGACTCCAAGGATCAACTCAGGTGTTCAGCCTTGGCTGGCGCGCTCCCCATGCTGTGCACGCCTACCATCAGCAATGTCCTCGTCACCAAGACCCTCATCGACGGTGGCGCGGGTCTCAATGTCCTCTCCATCGAGACGTTCGAGACGCTCCAAGTGCCATACGACCAACTCATGCCAACCAAGCCTTTCTCAGGGGTCACTGACGGCTCCACTGTCCCCATCGAGCAAGTGCGCCTGCCTGTCACCTTTGGTGGGCGTAACAACTACCACACCGAGCTCATGGTCTTCGACGTCGCCCACATCCACCTCCCGTATAACGCGATCCTCGGGGTACCCTGTCCTCGCCAAGTTCATGGCGGTAACTCACAATGGCTACAATGTCCTCAAGATGCCGGGGAGTGGTGGTGTCATCACCATCGCCTGCGATGATAAGGACGCCGTTTGCTCCCTCGAGCACGCCAACCGTGCTGCAGCGGCCGAGCACTCAGACGACGAAGGGGACGTCCTACCTCGCGAGGATGTCCCCAGGAAGAAGAAGCAACTCCTCTCCAAGGGGCACCAGGGGGCTGAACCCTCCAAGGACGGCGCCTCAGGCTCCGCGCCCGGAAGGCGCGCCTGACGCTTCCCTTGGGTCGGGCCTGGGGGCTTCCACCTGGAAGGCCACCGACTTGACCAGTGAGACGAGGGAGGTGCTCGGGCACATCCTGGAGGCGTGTTTTGACGCGCGTCCACCCAAGCAAGGAGCATGGCGCGAGGCGCCAAGTTCGCGGGAGTTCATCACCAGTGCAATTGAGGAGCTTCAGGAAGGACAGGCCATGCGAGGCGGGCGTCGCCCTGCATCATCAAGCGCGACCGCCGTTGTCCGCCCGGGCGGCGCACCGCGCATATGCGTCGACGTACCCAGCATCAACAGGGTCGCATCCCAGGACAGCTTCTGGCCATCGCGCGTCGGTCGCAGCGGAGTCTACCCATGCAACTACATCCGCATGCCTTTTAGCCTGACGAACGCGGGCACCACGTTTCAGCGCCTTGCTCAGGCCATGCTCGTGCCCTATGGGGTCCGGCGCCGTGAGGTGCTGGAGGAGGCGCCGGGCCCGAGCAAGGGCCCCGAGCATCGGTAGGCGCCGGGCCCATGAAGGCCAGGCCCACGGAGATGCAAGGCCGAGCTCCGACAACTACCTCGACGCTTCATCGGTACTACTGCCAGGTGAATTTTTGGTTCGTATCAGGTAACTTTTTGGTTTGCTCAGTTTGAGGGCGCCCATTGGGCTGCGTCATCCTCAGGCGGTTAGAGCCCGTTCCCGCAGTCGCGTCGTTTACGCATGTACCAGAACCTTTCATGCATTTGATCAATTTCCTAAATATTCCAACCTGCATGCTCGGTGCTTCGCCAGCATGAATGTCATCGCGCCCTAATGATCCTGCCTTCGACCGCCTCGTGATTAAGGGCTGGCACGGCGTCTGTGCTCGGGTCCGTCCCTGCAGCGTTGATAAATCCAAGTGATCGAGCTCTGTCTCACGGGCCAGCCCCGTGCACGTCACCTCCCGTGGTTCTTGGTGCTTTGTTCTCGCATGAGCTAATCGATGGTGGGTGAGTCAGGGCGCACGTCACGGTTCCTACAACCATAGTCGGCCTTTGGCCGCCGCGGGAGCCGCGCGCCGGGTGTTTTCTCCTTGGAGTTGTTGCATGAGAAGACTGGGCACGGCGTCTGTGCTCGCGTCCATCCCTACAGCATCGATAAATCCAATGGCCGAGCTATGTCTGGCGGGCCGACCCCGTTCACGTCACCTCCGGGGGTCATTGGTGTTTGGCCTTCTCCTGCAATGGCCCTTGGAAATCCATTCGGCGTAGGTTTCTCCAAAATATACAGGACTTGCAATGGCGCTCTCTACCGGAAGACTCAGGCGCAACCCTCCTTTGAGGTAGGGCCTCGTGAGACCCGTGCTAGCTCACGAGTGCCCAGATACACCTCCCAGTTCTACCGTGCAAGCCACGCATACGAACTTAATGGGCTGTATATGCCCGGGGGGCTCAGGAGCCAAGGCCCCCATTCCCACGCCCCAAGTGGAAGCCCCATGCTCCGCGCTGGCGGACAATACTGTCGCTCAGCGGCTATGCCCACACAATGTGGAAGCCCCATGCTCCGCGCTGGTGGATAAACAACTGAGGGCGCCCTAGCGGCTGCATCCAACCTCAGGATGGCCCCTCGCGGCCCCGTCTCGTCGCATTCCCCCAGGATGCCCGCGTGAGGGGGCTGCATGGGGGCTACGCTCAGGCCGTGCCTGGCGTGCGCCACCTTCCCAGGTCCCTGATACCTGGTCTTCACGCGTCCCTCTCAGGCGAAAGCTGGCGAGGAAAGGTATGGGAGCCGCTCGTACGTCAAGGGGGACCCCTGAGCATCGCGACTCAGGGGCCTCACTGGTCACATAGCCCCTCACCCCTTGGCACCGTCCTGGTGATCCGGACGCCCCAACGGCGGTTGAGGTATGCGCGGGACCGGGCCCTGCCGACGCAGAGCTCAAGGCGCTCCAAATCTCCAAGCCAACCCCGTCTTCGCCGCGTTCCCTTCATGAGGGCTGCTCGTACGTCAAGGGGAATCCTGAGCATCGCAACTCAGGAGCCTCACTGGTCACGTAGCCCCTCGCCCCTTGGCACCGTCTTGGTGATCCGGACGCCCCAACGGCGGTCGAGGTATGCGCGGGACCGGTCCCTGCCGACGCAGAGCGCTACAGCAAGCAGGAAGGAAACAAGGCGAGGAAAGAAACCACATAATTTAGCAGTCATTACAAGCATTAAAATGTCTCCGGAAATGCAAACAAGTCTAACGCCTCCACGAGGCACGATGAACGCTACAGGAGAAGACCCAGGAAGAGGAGCTAGGAGGAGCTGGCGCCACCGCTCGTCCCGACCGCGAGGAGCTCCTCATCGACGTCGCTGCCGTTGTCATTGTCGTCACTAACCCTTGCAGCCGCAAGAGGAGGTGAGGAAACGGCGACGCAGGCAAACTTCTTCATCAGCGCCTCCACGGCGCCCTCCACGGCTGTCGCCGTAGCGGCGCAAACCCCAGGATCAACCGGGCGGACCACTAAGCCGAAGTCGAAACTCGGCTCGCGAAGCTAGAGGTGGGTGAAGACGCGCATCGCGGCCGCGGAGAAGAGGTCGTGGCACTCACTCTCCAAGACGTTCTCCACCCTGGCTACGGCACCCTCAAGCACCTTGACGAGCTTTGAAGAGAGCCCCACGAAGCCGCTCTCGGGAGCCACCAGGGGTTCCGCGAATCCCCCCCGGCAGATGGAGTTCAGCGCCTGATGGAGCTTGAGCTCGACGGAGGGAAAGGCTCCAAGCTCGGCAACCTTCCTTTCCTCAGCCGCGACAAGGGTTTTCTCCCTGGAGTCGAGCCGGGCCTTCTTCGCAGCTACTTCCTCCTATAGCCTGTCCACATGCTTGCGCTCCGCGGCGTGGTCGGCCGCCGCCTTGGATAGCGCAGAGTCACGGTCAGCAAGCTTGGCCTCGTAGGTCTTGGGTCTTCCTACCGCTGGCGAAGCCGTTCCGCGAGCGCAGTCATTTCCTCCTGAAGAGCCTTCAGGCGGGCCTCCGCCTCGTCGCAGCGCTTCACGGCAAACGCTGCATCGGCTAGCACCGCGTCATGGGCTGCCTTGGCTGACATGGCTTCCTTCCTGCTCTCAGTCGTGGTTGCCTCGGCTTGGCTCCAAACCGCCATGGCTGAGGGGTCGGACTGGAGCCACCCATAAAGAAGCCCCAAGCGCTCCTTCGCGAGGCGAACGTCGGCGCCCCCGAGGGCGTCTTGGACCTGATCCAGGGCGGCGTAGGTACCATCCAGGGAGCCTGACTCGACTAGAGGGCCACAAGTCGGAGGCACTAGGGTCCGGCCCGGAGGTGGCGCCTGCGCGGCGGCAGGAGCCGCCTCCAGGAGGGCAGAAGCATGGAGACCAGAAGGCGCCGGAGGCTGCGCTACTACCACACACAAGGCAGGGACGGACGGTCTTACAGCCAGCTGGCCCACGGGGGCTGGCCCCTCAGGCAGCGGCGCGGACGCGCCCCCAAGGGTATTAGCAGCCTCTCCAACGGGTATCGGGGGCTTCGCGGCCGTGACAATGAGAGCCGCCCTGCGAGCCTCCTTGCCCGCAACATTCGGCGCCTCATCAGGCGTCGGCAGAGCACCAGGAATGGGCGTCACGTCGGAAGGCACCTTCGGCTTGACACCCGCCTTTTTCTTCCTCGCCTTCGGCGCAGCGGCGCTCCTAATTGCCAAGCAAAGAAGGGACCATCAGGACAAAAACCACCGGAAGGCGGCCAAAAACCAAGCAGGACCACTTACTCCTCGACGTCGACCCACTTCCTCTTTTTCTCCACCTCGGCGAAGGCGGGAATGCCCCCGCCCTTCTCCGGGGAGGTGCCTTCGCGTGGGGGAGTAGAAGAACCGCGCGTAGGGGTGGGTCGGAGAAGTCGCGCCAGCCCCAGACGAGGCCACCTCGCCCACAGGCTGCAGCTCGGGCAGGGGCGAGGCGGGTGCTTCAGCCGCCTTGCTGGCGCGAGCTGGGTACTCTGGAGGAGGCCCGGCCTCGCGTTTCCTCGGAGTTACCCGACAGGCGGACCGTGCGACCCGAGGTGTGGGCCCCGGCCCCATGAGGACCCTGGCGAGTCGCGGAGGACTTGCAGCAGGGGGCTCGCCGGCATCGTCATCATCAAAGCCGCGGAGAAGCGCACTCCGCGACAGAGGGGACACTTCCTCCAGATCGTCATCCGTTGTCCCCTCTGAGTCTTCCTCATCCGCGGTGTCGTTGGAGGACACCGCCACAGAGGCGCCCGGGCACTCGGCCGGAGAGAGCCCCAGATCGTCGAAGATGGGCATCGCGGCGACCAAATCGGCCTTATCGTCGCGGCAGTACAGCGGGGCGTAGGCCTTAGGGAGGTCCCCGGGGTCGCCGTTGAGCAAGGTCGCTATAACCCTGTTCAATTCCTCGGAGGTCAGGCGCGCGGAGCGAAGCCTGATGTCGTCACCACCGCCCTGATAGTCCCACATGGGCTTCGAATGAGACTGGAGGGGCGCCAGGCGTTGCGCCAGGAACTCCTTCACTATCATTCCCCCAGTCAACTTCCTGACGATGATGTCTCGAGTGATCTGCTCCAGGACGGGCTTGGCCCGGGGGTCGGAGAGCTTTGCGAAGCTCCATGCAGGAGTCTTCTCCGGCAGCCTTTTTGGAAGCTCCAGGATGGAGTTGACGCTCTTGAGATCCAAGAGGACCCAGTGTTGCCTGAAGTTCTCCACCTTCTTCCCGGCCTTTGAGAGCATGTTTCCGCTCTGGACCGTGATGAAGGAGACGCATGCCGACCGCTGTGTTCCGTCATGAAGCCGCAAGCTGAAGAAATGGCGGAACAGGGCCACCGAAGGCTTCACGCCCATGAAGGCCTCGCAGTAGAAGGCGAAGACGAACATGGCCAGGATGGAGTTGGGTTGAAGATGGAGAGCCTGGATCCCGTAGTGCTCGAGAACGGCAGTGAAGAACACAGAGAAGGGCGGGACGAGCCCGGAGAAGATGCTGTGGATGAAGAAAGGGTAGCCGACTTGGCCAAGCGGTGCTTCTCTGTGGAGCCGCACCATATCAAGGTCCGCCCCCGCTCGTTGGTATCATCCGCCGTCGACGGAAGCACCGGGGCGAGGTCCCCATCCTTGGCTATGGTGGATTCCCGAGGATGGGGACCTCGCCCCAGTGCTTCCGTCGATGGCGGATGTTACCAATGAGTGGGGTCGGATCTTGATATAGTGCTGCTTTGCGGAGAAGCACCGCCTGGCCAAGTCGGCCAACCCTTTCTTCCTCCATAGCATCTTCTCTGGGCTCGTTCCGCCTTTTTCCAAGTTCTTCACCGCCATCCTTGAGCACTACGGGATCCAAGCTCGCCATCTCCAGCCCAACTCCATCCCGCTCTTGTCCGTCTTGGCCTTTTACTGCGAGGCCTTCGTAGGCGTGAAGCCTTCCGTGGCCCTCTAACGTCATTTCTTCAGCTTGCGGCTTCATGATGGCGCTCAGCGGTCAGCATGCGTCTCCTTCGTCGCGGTCCAGAGCGGGAACATGCTCTTGAAGGCCGGGAAGAAGGTGGAGAACTTCAGGCACCGCTGGGTCTTCTTGGATTTCAAGAGCATCAACCCCCGCCTGGATCTTCCGAAGGGGATACCGGTGAAGACTCTTGCGTGGAGCTCCACGAAGCTCTCCGACCTCCAGGCCAAGCCCGTCCTGGAGTGGATCTCTCGATATATCAACGCCGGGAAGTTGACCGGGGGGATGATAGTGAAGGAGTTCCTGGCGCAGCGCCTGGTGCCCCTCCAGTCTCACTCGAGGTCCATGTGGGACTATTAGGGCAGTGGTGATGACATCAGTCTTCGGTCCGCACGCCTGACCCCCGGGGAGCTGAACAGGGCTATGGCGACTCTGCTCAACGGTGACCCCAGGGACCTTCCTGAGGCCTATGCCCCGTTGTACTGCCGCGACGACAAGGCCGATCTGGTCGCCGCGATGCCCATTTTTGACGAACTGGGGCTTTCCCCAGCCGAATGCTCTGGATCCCCGGTGGCGGTGTCCTCCGGTGACACCGCGGACGGGGGAGACTCGGAGGGGACAGCGGACGACGATATGGAGGAAGTGCCCCCTCCGTCGCGGAGTGCGGTTCTCCGCGGCTTTGAAGACGATGACGACGCCGGCAAGGCCTCTGCTACAAGTCCCCCGCATCTCGCCAGGGTCCTCAGGGGGCCAGGGTCCACTCCTCGGGCCGCACGGTCCGCCGGCCGGGCGATCCCAAGGAAAAGCAAGGCCGGGCCTCCTCCGGAGCGCCCAGCTCGTGCCGGCAAGGTGGCCGAAGCGCCCGCCTCACCCCTGCCCGAGCTGCAGCCTGCGGGCGAGGCGGACTTGTCTGAGGCTAGAACAGCCTCTCCGGCCGCGGCCCTTGCGGGCGGTGCCTCTGCTCCCCCACGCGGCGGCGCGTCCACGGAGATGGGCAAGGACATTCCCGCCTTCACCGAGGTGGAGAAGAAGAGGAAGTGGGTCGATGTCGAAGAGTAAGTAGTCCTGCTTGGTTTTGGCCGCCTGCCGGTGGCTTGCGTGCTGATGGTCCCTCCTTTGCTTGGTAACCAGGAGTGCTGCCGTGCTGAAGGTGAGGAAAAAGAAGGCAGGCGTCAAGCCCAAGGTGTTTCCCGATGTGACGCCCGCTCCTGGTGCTCTGCCGACGCCTGATGAAGCGCCAGATGTTGCGGGCGAGGAGGCTCATGGGGCGACTTTCCCTGTCATGGCCGCGGAGCCCCCGATGCCCGTTGGAGAGGCCGTTTCTGCCCTTGGGGGCACGTCCGCGCCGCTGTCTGAAGGGCCAGCCCCCGAGGGCCAGCTGGCCGTAGGACCATCCATCTCGGCCTTGTCTGTGGGGTTAGCGCAGCCCCCGGCGCCTTCTGCTCTCCATGCTTCTGCCCCCCTGGAGGCGGCTCCTGCCGCCGCGCGGGCGCCACCTCCGAGCCGGGCCCTGGTGTCTCCGACTTGCAGCCTTCTGGTCGAGTCAGGCTCCCTGGATGGGGCCTATGATGCTCTGGATTAGGTTCGAGGCTCCCTCAGGAACGCCGACGGTCGCCTCGCGAAGGAGCACTTGGGGCTCCTCTCCGGGTGGCTCCGGGCCGTTCCCTCTGTCATGGCGATCTGGAGCCAGGCCGAGGCAACCACGGCTGAGAGTAGGAAGGAGGCCGCGACAGCCAAGGCAGCTCGTGACGCGGCGCTGGCTGACGCAGCGTCTGCCGCGAAGCGCTGCGACGAGGCGGAGGTTCGCTTGAAGATTCTTTAGGAGGAAAAGACTGCGCTCGCAGATCAGCTTCGCCAGCGGGAGGAGGACCTCAAGACCTGTGAAGCCAAGCTTGCCGATCATGACACCACGCTGTCCAAGGCGGCGGCCAACCAAGCCGTGGAGCAAGAGCGTCTGGACAGGGTGAAGGAGGAGGTAGCTACGGAAAAGGCTCGGCTCGAATCCAGGGAGAAGGCCCTCGCCGCGGCTGAGGAGGGGAAGGCTGCAGAGCTCGACGCCCTCCCCTTCGTCGAACTCAGGCTCCCCCAGGCGCTGTAGTCCATCTGTCGGGGGGGATTCACGGAACCCCTGGTGGCTCCTGAGAGCGGCTTCGTGGGGCTCTCTTCAAAGCTCGCCGAGCTGCTTCAGGGTGCCGTCGCCAGGGCGGAGAACGTCTTGGAGAGTGAGTGTCGCGACCTCTTCTCCACGGCCGCGACGCACGTCTTTAGCCACCTTTACCTTCGCGAGCCGAGCTTCGACTTCGGCTCTGTAATCCGTCCGGTTGATCCTGGGGTTCGTGCCGCTACGGCGACGGCTGTGGGGGGCGCCGTGGAGGCGCTGTTGAAGAAGTTCGCCTGCGTCGCCGTTCCCCCACCTCCTTCTGCGGCTGCAATGGTTAGTGACGATGATGACAACGGCAGTGATGTCGACGATGAGCTCCCCGCGGTCGGGACGAGCGGTGGCGCCAGCTCCTCCTAGCTCCTCTTCCTGGTATTTTCCTGCAACGTTCATCGTGCCTCGTGGAGGCGTTAAACTTCCTGCTTCCTGTAGTGCCCTGCGTCGGCAGGGTCCGGTCCCGCGCATACCTCGACCGCCGTTGGGTCGTCCGGATCACCAGGACGGTGCCAAGGGGCTAGGGGTACGTGACTAGTGAGGCTCCTGAGTCGCGATGCTCAGGAGTCCCCCTTGACGTACGAGCAGCCCTCATGAAGGGAACGTGGCGGAGGCGGGGTCAACTTGTAAATTTGGAGCGCCTTGAGCTCTGCGTCAGCAGGGCCCGGCCCCGCGCATACCTCAACCGCCGTTGGGGCATCCGGATCACCAGGACGGTGCCAAGGGGTGAGGGGCTACGTGACCAGTGAGGCCCCTGAGTCGTGATGCTCAGGGGTCCCCCTTGACGTACGAGCGGCTCCCATACCTTTCTAACCAGCCTTCATTTGAGAGGGATGCATGAAGACTAGGTATCAGGGACCTGGGGAGGTGGCGTGCGCCAGGCCTGGCCTGAGCATAGCCCCCATGCAGCCCCCTCACGCGGGCATCCCAAGGGAATGCTTCGAGATGGAGCCGCGAGGGGCCGTCCTGACATTGGATGCACCCGCTAGGGCGCCCTCAGTTCTTTATCCACCAGCGCGGAGCATAGGGCTTCCATGTTGCGTGGGCATAGCCGCTTGGGCGACAGTGTTGTCCGCCAGCGCGGAGCATGGGGTGTCCACTTGGGCGTGGGAATGGGGGGCCCCGGCTCCTGAGCCCCCCGGGCGTGTACATCCCATTAAGTTCGTACGCGTGGCCTGCACGGTAGAACTGGGAGGTGTATCTGGGCACTCGTGGGGCAGCTCAGGCCTCATGAGGCCCTACCTCAAAGGCGGGTTGCGCCTGAGTCTTCCGGTAGAGGGCGCCGCTGCAAGTCTTGTATATTTTGGAGAAACCTGCACCGAATGTATTTCCAAGGGCCATCGCATGAGAAGGCCGAACACCAATGACCCCAGGAGGTGACGTGAATGGGACCGGCCCCCCAGATAGAGCTCAGCCATTGGATTTGTCGACGCTGCAGGGACGGACCCGAGCACAGACGCCGTGCCCAGTCTTCTCATGCGACAACTCTGAGGAGGAAACACCCGGCGCATGGCTCCCACGGTGGTGAAAGGCCGCCTATGGTTTTAGGAACCGTGCCGCGCGCCCTGACTCACCCACTCCCGATTAGCTCATGTGAGGACGCAGCACCAAGGGCCATGGGAGGTGACGTGCACGGGGATGGCCCGCGAGACAGAGCTCGACCACTTGGATTTTTCAACGCTGCAGGGATGGAACCGAGCACAGACGTCGTGCCAGCCCTTAATCACGAGGCGGTCGAAGGTAGGATCATTAGGGCGCGGCGGCATTCATGGTGGCGAAGCACCAAGCATGCAGGTTGAAATATTTAGGAAATAGATCAAATGCATGAAAGGTTCTGATACGTGCGTAAATGACGCGACTGCGGGGATGAGCCCTGACCGCCTGAGGATAATGCAGCCCGATGGGCGCCCTCAAACTGAGCAAACCAAAAAGTTACCTGGTACGGACCAAAAAGTCACCTGGCGGCAATACCACTGAAGCATCGAGGTGGTCGTCGGAGCCTGGCCTTGCATCTCCACGAGCTTGGCCTTCATGAGCCTGGTGCCTCTCGAGGCTCGGGGCTCCCGCTCGGGCCTGGTGCCTCCTCCAACACCTCGTGGCGCCTGACCCGGTAAGGCGCGAACATGGCCTGAGCAAGGCACTGAAACGTGGCGGCCGCATTCGCCAGACCGAAGGGCATGTAGACGTAGTTGCACGGGTAGACCCCGCCGCGACCGACGCGCGACAGCCAGAAGGTGTCCTAGGATGCGGCCCTGTTGACGCCGGGTATGTCGACGCAGACGCGCGGCATGCCACCCGAGCTGACGACGGCGACTGCATTTGGTGGTGCTGGGCAGCGCCCACCTCGCATGGCCTGTGCTTCCTGAAGTTCCTCGATTGCTCTGGTGATTAAATCCCATGAGCTTGGCGCCTCGCGCAGTGCTCCTTGCTTGGGTGGATGCGCGTCGAGACACGCCTCCAAGTTGTGCCCGAGCACCTCCCTCGTCTCACCGGTCAGGTTGGTAGCCTTCCAAGTGGAAGCCCCCAAGCCTGACCCAAGGGAGGCGTCGGGCGTGCCTTCGTATGCGAGGGAGGAAGGGGCCTTGGCCCCGGGCGCGGAGCCTGAGGCGCCGTCCTTAGAGGTTTCAGCCCCCTGGCGCCCCTTGGAAAGGAGCTACTTCTTCTTCTTAGGGGTATCCTCGCGAGGCAGGACGTCCCCTTCGTCATCTGAGTGCTCGGCCGCTGCGGCACGGTAGGCGCGCTCGAGGGAGCAAACTGCGTCCTTGTCATCGCAGGCGACAGTGATGACGCCACCGCTCCCCGGCATCTTGAGGACGTTGTAGCCATGGTGAGTCACAGCCATGAACTTGGCGAGGGTGGGGTATCCGAGGATCGCGTTGTACGGGAGGTGGATGTGGGCGACGTCGAAGACGATAAGCTCGGTGTGGTAGTTGTTACGCCCGCCGAAGGTGACAGGAAGGCGTAGTTGCCCGATGGGGACAGTGGAGCCGTCAGTGACCCCTGAGAAAGGCTTGGTTGGCATGAGCTGGTCGTATGGCACTTGGAGCGTCTCGAACGTCTCGATGGAGGGGACATTGAGCCCCGCGCCACCATCGATGAGGGTATTGGTGATGAGGACATTGATGATTGTAGGCGTGCACAGCATGGGGAGCGCGCCCGCCATGGCTGAACACCTGAGTTGATCCTTGGAGTCACAGGTGATGGCGCACTGGGACCACTTGAGGGGGCGCCCAGCCTCGAGCTTCAGGAGAGCTATGTTCACCTCCCGCGAGAACTGCTTGAAGATGCGGTACGATGCTAGGGCCTGGGTGCCTCCTAGGATGCAAGCTATTGCCCTGACCTTCTAGAAGCCCCCAACCCCGTCGTTCTGCCTATCTTCTTCCTTCCTCCTGGGTGGCGGCGGAAGCGGGGGAAGGCCGGCCTCACGAGGGCAGGCCTCACGAGGCTGGCCACGAGGTGACCCCTCCGGAGGTTCGTCGCGCCAGCTGTCCTCCCGAGCTTGATCGCGCCAGCGGTCCTCCCGAGGCCGGTCTCGCCACTCCTCGCGCGGGTCCCGATTGTCCCAGCGGCCTCCTCCGCGGCCTCCACCGCGTCCATAGCCACCATCGCTACGCCCAGGGCACCGACCGAAATGTTCGTCATGGACCACCCTGAGCTCCTGACAGTCGATGGTGTTGTGGCTATTGGTGCCATGGAAGATGCAGAATGGCCGCCCTCCCGCGGGGGGCTCCTCATCTCGACTGCGCTTTGCCTCTGGTTCAGCCGCCAGCACCGCGGGGGCCTTGCGCTTCCCCTCCTTGGTCTTGGTCTTCTTGTCTTCGGGTTCCGCCTCCGGAAGCTCGCGGACTGAGAGGCGGCCCTCTTCGGCATTTGCGCACTTGTTCGCCAAGTTGAACATCTCCATAGCCGAGCTCAGGTCGTCGTTGATGACGAGCTCCTCCCTCATCCTGAGGTCTCTGACGCCGTTGGTGAACGCCGAGATGATGGCCTCATCCGACGCCCTCGGGATCTTGAGGCGGACAGTCGTGAAGCACTGTATGAACTTGTGCAAGGTCTCGTTCGGCTGTTGCTTCACGTGACGCAGGTCTCCCACACCAAGGGCACGGGCGCGGGTGCCTTGGAAGTTGGCGACGAAACGCTCATGCTGGTCATCCCAGGATGTGATTGACCCCTCCGGGAGGTTGTGGAGCCAGGAGAGCGCTCCACCCTTGAGTGCCATAGGGAACCAACTTGCCATGATCTTGTCATCTCCGCCGGCCGCTAGGATGCTCAGCGAGTAGAGCGGTAGGAACTCGGCAGGATCTGGGGTGCCATCGTAGCGAGGAGGTAGGTCAGGCTTGAACTTGCAGGGCCAGATGGCCGGATGCTGCTCCGGGGCGATGGCGCGGCAACCCACTGGACCCGCGGGTGCCGCGCGCACGGGAGGGGCCCAGTCTTGATGCTCCTGCGCGGCTGCCTCTAAGGGCGCCCTGTCGCGACACTGATGCAGTGGCGCAGGGACCAGACGCACATCAACGCGCGGCTGCGGAACCACCTGGCAGCTTACTTCATCTCTCGCCCTCGCCGGGGGCCCGCGCGGCTTGTCGCACGGGCGTGCTTCACGCCTGGGCTCGGGGTCGACGTCGCGCTGGGGAGGAGGAGGCGGCACATCATGGGCCTCATCGCCTGCCAGGGAGGGCTGGGGCCGGAACGAGTAGGAGAGCGCCGAGGAGTGCGCCCGACCCACGCGCCGGCCCGGGGCGAGCGTGGGAGGACGACCCAGCAGCTGGAACGATCGATGGAGTAGCGGTGCGGCCGTCGCGCTAACCTGCTATGACACGTCCTGCTGCTCGTGGGCTTCCGGGCCCGTGGCGGCGTTGGCCACAGGAGAGGCGGACCGTTGCGCGGCGGTGCGGCCCACGGGCGCTGTCTGGGCGACGCGAGTAGCACGGTACTCGGCGCGGGCTCGGCGAGCGTCAGCCATCGGAGCGGTGAGGTGGAGAAAGAGCGAGCCTTGAGGGAGATTTCGACATGCCCCCTACCTGGCGCGCCAAATGTCGGATTTCGAGCTCCGCAAAACCCAAGGAAGTTCGAACACAGGGGCGTGTGCAAAGATCCCCATCAGCTTCACCTCTCCAAGCTCTCAACACGATGACCCCGCTCGATGGCGAGGAAGAAGATAGCACACGAGGATTTACCCAGGTTCGGGCCGCCGCGAAGCGTAAAACCCTACTCCTGCTTTTTGGTGGATTTCCTCACGAGGAGGTTTGTGGATGAACTAGTATAGTGGTGAGTTGCCTTGCGAGAGCGCTCGGATGGTGTCATGCCTCTCTACAGAGCAGCCTCGCCTCTATTTATAGCGGCCCGGGTCCTCTTCCCTTATCGTAATGGCGGGAAGCGATCCCACAACGGCCTAATTCAAAGGGGGACAGGAGGTACATCTTATCCTGACGAAAGGTGGTCTTCGCCTGCAAAGTAGCTGTTGGTGATGCGGTGGTGGGCTCGGTGATGACATCCGTCCTGCCACGCCCGCTGGCCCGGTCTCATTGCACCGGATTGGTAACCTTTGGCGGGGCGGCTCGGGAACCTGCGCTCGTCCCTGTCTCCTTTGCACCAAAGAGGAAACTGTCCCCTCTGGCGCGCTGGTGCCCGCCTGGCCTGGCTGGCATCACCCTTGACCTCCCGAGGCCAGGCATTGCATAGAGATCTCCGACACTCAGGAGGGGGCCTGGGGAGGCCTCCCCCTTGAGGGAGCCTTGGCGTTGTCCTCCTCGCGAGGGTGGGACTCTCACGAGGGTCTTGTCTTGAATGAAGCCACGCGGGGCCATACGGGCCGTCAAGTGGGCCATGCCCTGGGCCGCAGGCAGGCAAGTCTGGGTACCCCCGTTCCCAGAACGCTGACACATGATAGATGTTTTAAGTAGGGTGATCCCTCAAAGAATGTCAAGTAAAATTGCCTCCCCAATTGTTGCAGCATCACATGTTAAGTGTTTTTAGTGGGGGCCTATAAAATTCGTGTCGGTGTACTGAGAACTGGGGGTCCCTAGTACCGAGACTTATGCACGGGCAACCGCCCCAGATCAGCAACTCCTTGCCGGGCTCGCACCAGCCTTCGAGGCAAACCGAAGCCAAGACCGAGGCGAGGCGGCCAGGCCCTTCTCCAAGCGGGGCAGACCGCTCACAAGCATCCCCGGCAAGATTCCAACCCACCACGCCGCCGCTCCACCTCACCAGGTGCGATTGTCTACATCGGCTGAGATGTCGAGCGGGTAGGCAGGCAGGCGAAGCTGGCCGGGGCACGTGTATATAGCGGTGGGCCTATTGCAGCTTTCTCGCCACCCGTCCCGTGGCATGCCAAAAGAATAAGAGGTAGCAGGGCGGACCGCACAGAAGGAAAGGCAATCCTTGCCGGGAAACGTCGCCAGCGCGCCTCCTCACAGCGCATTCAATGCGCCTGTCCTAGTCTGTCAGAGTTAGGTATTTCCCACTACCACTCTGACGACAGTCCCTATAGAGCGCATTGTACACCTAGTAAATGACCATTGTAGCCTTTGTGGAAACCCCTTGAACTATAAAAGGAGGCCCATGGCTACCTTGAGAAGGGTCGACACCCTGTTCATTCGCACACGTAGCTACACCCCTCAAGCATCCTTCCCAGGTGGGTGCGCTCCTGTAATTGGACCTAGATATACAAACACCACAAACAGGACGTAGGGTTTTACGCTCCCGAGCGGCCCGAACCTGTATAAACCCTGCACGTAGTCATTGTCGACTGACACTCTTCGTTTACTCGACGCCCCCTGCTGAACCGTAAAGGGACCCTGCTGGTCCCATAGATCGCCGTGAATCACACCCCCGACATCTTTGGCGCGCCAGGTAGGGGGGCCTCCTGTGCGTGAATCTTCACCGGTGTCTCTGCGTGCCTTCGCCGACGCCCATGGCGCCCGAGAAGGCCAAGGGCGCGGCGACACCCACAGCGACCACGTCAAAGCTGCCATCCCAAGCAGCCGATGGTGGCGAACACCATGCTCACCCCGATGGTGAGTGCAGTCATAACACTGCACGGAGTTCCGCGAACCGTGGCCCAGACCCTGCTGTCGCGATAGTGCGGAACGTGCCGGTGGTGACCGAGGGCGACGCCGCTGCGGAGGCCGAGGCAGTAGCCGCGGCCGTAGCAACTGCGGGGGCTGCGACCGGACTTCCGCCGTGTCCCTCGCAAGACGACCGCGACCCACATCCGCAAGATGGCGAACTGGAGCCCCGCGCGGACAGGGCCGTCTTGCGCCACTACCCAGGGGCACAGGGCCGAATTCCACGACCCCCTTTGGGTGAGGGAAGATGGTCGGCGACGGTGCGGGAAAGCGCTCCTTCTGGCATTGCCAGAAGTGAGAGCGCTACCCACGCCTTGCCCCGTCCGGTCCCCAAAACCGCGGGAGAAGCTCTAGCGCAGGCCCAGCTACTGCTGAACTTTCCGCCAGCACCAGAAATGATGGAGGAGTTGAGGGCGACCATACAAAACCTATTGAGCTTCGACAACAACGACAAAGCAGATGTGGCGGGATCCTCGCGCACGCGGCGCGCGGCTCCCATGGAACCCACTGCCAGACGCGACACCGGTGAGGCACACACGGTGCAGTCGCGTCCGCGATAGCAGCGGACTTCCCACAGGACCGATGTACAAGACGAGGTGTCTCAAGAATTGACGGACCCGCGGCTGAAGCAAGACCAACGCCAAGTCTTGAAGGATCTGCACAAGGAAGATGCACGCACCGCCATCGAGAGACGGCGGGAAGCGCGTCGCCAATCTGTTGGTCGTGCAGATCCAGCCGTCGACGAGCCCACACCCGGGGCGCCTGGTAGCCTACCTTACGTGGTCGGATGCCCGACGTTCACCCGCGAACTACGACAAGTACGCTGGCCCTCCAACAGGGCCTTCAAGCCGGAGTTGCCGGTCAAATACGACGGCGCGGTCAGTCCGTCGGAGTTCCTAGGCATCTACACCATCCCGGTGCAGGCTGCCGGGGGACAAGATGAGAAGGTGCTAGCCAACTACTTCCCGCTAGTGCTCAAGCCCAACCTGAGGAGTTGGCTAATGAACTTGCCGGAGTGGTCCATCTCTTCCTTGGCGGACCTGTGCAATCAGTTCGTCGGGGCTTACGACGGGGGCCACAAGCTCCCGGGGCAACCCAGCGATCTGCACGTACTCCCCCAGCTAGACGGCGAGACCCTCCGCAAGTATATCCAAAGGTTCAGCCGCGTGCAGCACAACATCTCGGACATTCACCCTGCCGCAGTGATCGTTGCGTTCCACACGAACGTATGCAATCTCCGCATGCACGAGGAGATGAGCATCAACAAGGTATTGGACGTCGCCGAGCTCTACGCTCTGGCCCACAAGTGTGCGCGGGCTGAGGAAGGAAGAAGGCTCCCAGGGGAGGACGCTGGCGCGGAGGTTGACTCCGACAACGATGAAAACGCGCCCGCCTTCTCAAAGAAGGGGCGCAAGCGCAACAAGAAGCGCAAGGGCAAGGCAGTGCTAGCTGTCTAGAGCTCCGGCAATCCTAACACCGGCAAGAAGGCCAAATCCAAGGAGCCCGACAAGGACATTGTCGTTTGCTCCGGGGACGACGAGGCCGCGGCAGGCGAGAAGACCGGCAAGCCCTACTGCAAGATCCACCTCACCAAGGGCCACAACATCAACGAACAACTTGTTGAGAAGCAGAAGCAAGAGTACGAAAGGAACGACAAGGAGAAGGGCCGAGATGGTACTGGTGGACCCGACAAGAAGAACCGCAATGGTCGAGGCGACCGCAGCGGCATGGCCAAGCAGCAGAAGGAAAAGCCTGCTAGAGGCCGAGGCGACAAATCCGACAATGATGATGATGACGACGAAGATGAAGAGGGATCTGACAAGCAAGAGTTCCAGAAGGCCATGGATGCTATGTGTGTTGACGGAGGCGCATCTTTGCACTCCTCCCACATGCAGCTCAAGCAGTGGGTCCGTGAAGTCAACGCGGCGGAGCCGGCGGCAGAGGCAAGGAAGCCCCTCAAGTGGTCCAACACTCCCATCATCTTCGACGCTAAGGACCACCCTGATCGCATTTCCATGGTCAGGTGCGAGCCATTGTTGGTCTCACCAACGATTCACTACCTCAGAGTCATGAAGATGTTGGTCGACAGTGGGGCCGACCTGAACCTGATTTCGCCCGATGTGATCAAGCGGCTGCAGAGCCCCGATTCAGACCTCAAACTGATGGGCTCCTTACAAGCAGTGGACGTGGGGAGATCTCAGCCGTAGGGAAAGATAACCCTCCCAGTCACATTCGGCAGCGAACTCAATTTCAGGACAGAGAGGGTCGTCTTCGACGTCGCCAAGATGTCGCTGCCGTATAATGGGATCCTGGGCCGACCGGCACTGGCGAAGTTCATGGCGGCGTCTCACCACGCCTACAACACACTCAAGATGTCGGGGCTGATGAGCATCATCATCGTCCATGCCGACAAGAAAGACGCGGTTCTCTGCATCGACAAGCTCTACCGGGAGGCAGTGGCAGCGTCTGCCGACAAGGCACTCGCTCCAGCCGGCAACGCTCCCGGGGGGAGAACAATGTTAAGAGTTCTGGAGAGTCTCGTAGGAACTCCGGGAAGCGCACGGTAGAGTGCAGCACACCCGTCGAGGATCTACCAGAGACCTCTGCCTACAGGAGCAAGAAGGGTAAAGTAACCATCCCCAAGACGAAGCAAGTGGCTGCGCGGGAGGACGGTGAGGGCGGCACTTTTACCATAAGTGTCACCCTCGACAACAAATAGGAAAGTGTGCTTGTCTCCTTCCTACGGGTGAATCTCGATGTGTTTGCCTAACAACCGTCTGACATCCCCGGTGTTCCCAGGCAGGTGATCGAGTACCACCTTGTTGTCTGTCCTCATGCGCGCGCCATCAAGCAGAAGGTCCGAAAACAAGCACTAGAGCGGCAAGAGTTCGTTGCCGAAGAGATCAAAAAGTTGGAAGCAGCAGGCCTAGTCAGGGGTGTACTCCACCCGACATGGCTAGCAAATCCTGTGGTGGTGCGTAAAGCAAGCATGAAGTGGAGGCTTTGTATCGACTTCACAGACGTCAACAGGGCCTGCCCAAAAGACCCCTTTCCCTTGCCACGCATCGACCAGATAGTGGACTCGACCGCCGACTGTGACCTGTTGTCATTCCTCGACGCCTACTCTAGATATCATCAGATCTTCATGGCCGAGGAAGACGAAGAGAAGACAGCGTTCATCACTCCCTGTGGCACATACTGTTTCAAGCGTATGTCGTTTGGTCTGAAGAGCGCGGGTTCAACATTTGCGAGGGCCGTCCAGATTGGTCTCGGACCACAGCTGAACAGAAATGTGGAGGCCTACATGGACGACATCGTAGTCAAGACCAAGGACAAGGCCACACGAGTCCAAGATCTAGAGGAGACCTTCGCGAATTTGCGCAAGATCAACTTGAAGCTCAACCTGGAGAAGTGCGTGTTCGGGGTCCCATCTGGCAAGCTCCTTCGTTTCTTCATGTCTCAACGTGGGATAGAAGCCAACCCCGCCAAGATCGAAGCAATCGAACAACTAGAAGCACCGAAGCGCATCAAGGATGTACGACGGCTGGCTGGCTGCGTCGCCACCCTCAGCAGATTCATCTCCAAATCCGTAGAGTGTGCCCTCCCGTTTTTCAAGATCCTGAAGAAGGCAGGCCCGATGACGTGGACTCCAGAAGTGGAGGCGGTGTTGCAAGACCTGAAGAAATACTTGTCCTCAGCCCCGGTCCTAGTTGCGCCCAAGCCTGAGGAACCATTGTTGTTATACTTGGCAGCGACGAACCAGGTGGTCATCGTCGCGCTAGTGGCGGAGACGGAAGCCGAGGACGGCGAACCAACGGCCTCCAAACCGATAGCCAGCAACCCTGAGCCGACCCAAGTGGGCCAAGAAGATGACATGAGGATGACACGGGAAGCGGAACAGCGAGCGCTACACAAGACAAAGGTGGTGCAGCGACCAGTGTACTTTGTCAGCTCCTTCCTGCAGGGGGGCTCGATCAAGGTACTTTGGGATTCAGAAACTTCTCTTTGGCCTCCTCATGGCCTCCCGCAAGTTGCGCCACTACTTCCAGGCACACCACATTACAGTTGTCACCCGCTTCCCACTACAGCGGATCCTCAGGAATCCAGAGGCAACCGGCAGGGTTGTTGAATGGGCCTTGGAGCTGGCCAGTTTCGATCTGAGCTTTGAAAGCACGACGACCATCAAAAGCCGGGCATTGACAGAGTTCGTTGCTGAGTGGACGCTGACCCCAGATGAGGAAACCCCGGAGACAGCTCTTCATGGCAAGGAAACACCTCAAGTATGTGGTGCCGGAGTGCTGCTCATAGCACCCACCAGAGAGCACCTCAAGTATGTGGTACAGATGCACTTCCCTCGGGAGGTGTCGACCAACAACACAGCTGAGTACGAGGGTTTACTTGTCGGGCTGCGGATAGCGACAGAGTTGGGAATCAGGAAGTTGATAGTCCGGGGAGACTCACAGTTGGTTGTGCGCCAGGTAAATAAGGCTTACCACAGCCCCCTGATGGAAGCATATGTTGATGAAGTGAGGAATTTGGAAGCGCGTTTCGACGGTCTACAGATGGAACACGTCCCCAGGGCGGAGAATGACGTTGCAGACAACCTGTCGAAACAGGCAGCTCATAAGTCGCCTGTGGAACCAGGCACCTTTGCGCTTTGACTCACTCAGCCATCAGTTACACCATCAGGGCGGCAAACCAAAAAGAGAAAAACCAGTTCCGACGACTATTTCCTGGCAGAGCCACCTGTGGTCGCCAAGAAGGTTGCTGGGAGTGACAAAATGCTCGACGGTGAGCGCTGAGCGCCGGCGGGATAGGCGGTCCCCGCTGTCGAAGCTAGTGCTCCCATGGCAGAAGAGACACCTTTAGTCCTTGTCATCGTGCCACGGGCTCCGACATGGGCGCAGCGGATTGTCCAGTACCTCCAGACAGGAGACCTCCCCGAAGAGCGAGAAGAAGCCAAGAAAGTAGCCCGGCAGTCGAGCATGTATCAGTTTGTGGACAACGATTTGTACAGGAGGAGACCGAATGGGGTGAAATTGAGGTGCATCGCTCGGGAGGAAGGACAACGTCTATTGGCAGAGATACATGAGGCGATTTGTGGCTCCCACGTTGGATCAAGAGCCCTTGTTGGGAAGGCGTTCCTGCAAGGCTTCTACTGGCCCACGACCCTTCAAGACGCCTTGGCGGTGGTGACAACGTGTGAAGCATGCCAATACCACGCCAAGAAAATACACCAACCAGCACAAGCCCTTCAAACCATACCGCTCTCCTGGCCATTTTTGGTCTGGGGGCTTGAAATCATCGGTCCCCTCCCCCGTGCTACCGGGGGCATCGAGTTCCTGTTCGTCGCTATGGACAAGTTCATGAAGTGGGCCGAAGTTGAGCCATTGAGACAAGTTACGGCGCAGGCGGCGGTCAAGTTCCTTAGAGGGATTGTTTGCCGTTTCGGGGTCCCTAACAGGATCATCACCGACAACGGCACACAGTTCACCAGCAACACTTTTATGCAATATTGTCAAGATATCGGCTCCTGGCTCTGCTTCACCTCGGTTGCTCACCCCAGGAGCAATGGGCAAGTGGATAGGGTGAATGCTGAAGTAATGCGGGGCCTCAAGACAAGGACTTTCGACAGGATGCGCAACCATGGAAGGTGCTGGATGGATGAGCTGCCGATGGTTCTTTGGTCGACCAGAACGACGCCAAATCGACCCACCGGTGAAACCCTCTTTGCCCTGGTCTATGTGGCGGAGGAAGTTCTCCCCGTGGAACTCACGTACGGGTCACCAAGAGTGCGGGCCTATGAAAAGGACCAGCAAGAGCGGCTACGGCATGGCGATGCCACGCTCCTCGAGGAAGATCGTCTCCAGGCCGCACTGCACGCCGCTAGGTACGAGCAGGCCATGCGCCACTACCATAGCCACAAAGTGCGCGCCAGGATTGTTGGGGAAGGCGACCTTGTCCTTCGACGGATTCAGTCCGCGAAGGGATCAAACAAGTTGACGGCGAAGTGGGAAGGCCCTTACCGGGTGGTACGAGTCACCAGGCCTGGCGTAGTCCGCCTAGAGACCGAAGATGGCGCCCCGGTGCTAAACTCGTGGAATATCAAGCATCTTCATAAGTACTACCCGTAAGGCGCGGTTGTCGGGCTCCCCGGCAACCACTTTTGTACAAGTCTCGCAGCAATGCGTGTAATCCTTTGTACAAAGCCATGTGATGACCTTGTGCGCAGTTAGTAAAACTAGATATCCCGCAACTTTTCTCCTGCTTAGATACATATTTGCATTATGTTTCATTATGCGGGTTATTGCGGTAGCTCATTGCCAGCGTAAGGTCGTTATCGAATCGCTAAAAGCCCATAGCGCACCCATGTTTTCTCTTCATTCTTTTTCTCAAAAGGAAGCATGATTCCTTCCCCCCACGCGCAAGTCATCCGGGGGGGGGGGGGACGGGGCGGCAAGGGCGGACGCGTTTGGAGCAACAACCTCACGGCAAGAAGGGCGACAGAGGAAGGAATAGATAAGTAAAACACTTTCCCTGCCACAAATTGCATCCTAAGGAAAGACCTGCGTGCAGGTGGACCCTTATCAGAATCGTTGCGCGTCGGGGATTTGAAACATGCCCAGCACCCTGGACATCCGCGGAGAGAACGATGAGGTAACCTTGCCAAGAGTGGCACTATGGGGGGGTGCTCAGGATCTATCCTTAGAAGTGCCCCTCGATAAGACGACCATATGAGCAAAGATCCCCGACAAGCGTAAAGGTCGAAAGGCACCGCAATACAGTTTTTCGCAAAAATAAGGGGGAAGGAAAAAGAGGGATTGACGCACAAACATACAAGGAAAATCCTTGATATACCCAACGTCTTTCTTTGATTTTCTTTCAGGACTTCGTCGGGTACAACCTAAATACAAAAGGAAGGTGCCAAACCAGCAACAGTGGTGCCAGGGACAAGTCGGAGTTTGACTTCCTATAACGTCCCTGCCGGCCTCCGAGGAGGAAGGCGTATCGGCTTGGTGGCGGCGACGACGGTGTCGAGTCGGAGTACGACTTCATCTCTGACCCCGTGGGCCGCTGACAGGAGATCTGCCACTACGATGTGGCAGTTGATCTGGAAACGAGGCCTCATAGATGGAACCTTGTTCCCGGATCCCTAAAACCCAGCTACGACACCATGCGCGTCTAGTCGGACTCCTCCACCTTGATGCCGAAGATGCTGCCGTCGTCGTCGTTGTCGCTGGAGGAGTCAAAGTCACTCCCGCTCGAGCTCTCCGCGCAGCACTCCAAACAGGCGCCTGACGCCCCGAAGATCTTCACGAAAAGCATGGCACGCCGTCGAACCTGAAGTGGAGGACATGCCCGGAGCCTAAGCCTCGGGAGTGGGTGACCGATTTCCACAGCTGCGTCAGAAACATGGTGCTGCCAATGGAGAGATCGACGGCCGCCCAAGCGGGGCCATTGCAGCAGCCGTCCACCCACAGACATAACCCCTGGGGCGGGTTGCCCTCCATGGCCCGGGGGAACGGGTCAGGGAGGCGCAGCTAGCTCCGAGGACGGCGGGGGACTGCCACAACAAATTCCTATGCCTCCTCTCCCGCGTGGATGCCTGCGTGGGGTTGAGAGAGAGGTACACCACCGCGGCCACCGCCGCGATTCGGCGGCGCTGCCCAACCCCCACGGCCACCACGGACCGACGGAGCCGCCAGCCCGCGACCCACGGACGCCGACTGACCATGGGAGCTGGACCCAACCTCCTCCGCCGTCACCACAATGCGCACCGGGCTCCGAGGGCTGCCCCTCCCGGTGCCCCTAGGACCTCGAGCGCGACCACGACCCCTCACCATCACAGAGGGAGCGCGCTAGAAGCGGTGGAAAAAGTAAGAAGGAAGGAGCACCAAGCAGCTGGGGGAGAGCACGACGTTACGGATGAGCAGCACTCTCTTCAACCCCTCCCTATTTATAGGGGCCGAGCCAAAGGGGTAAAAGAGGGGCCAACTCTCCGTGGATCGTAACGAGCGCATGCTCATATGCCCGCGTCCTCAGCGATCACCCTCACCGACCAATGGTGAGCGCCGCACGTGCGACGTGTCGCCCAAGGCGTACCCAAGACAGAAGGAGGAGCGACACCAATTAAATGGCGAAGGGCGGGCGGGTGCTCCATCGTTTCCCCCGATTCTTACCCCAAGAAAGACCAGGGGCTCGCCGCCCATGTATCGACGTGACCGCTCACTGTCAAGCGTGTTGCTTGGGCGACCGCCCGTCTCCACCAATGTCGTTAACCGCAGTGAATGCGCCTTGTGGGAAAGGTCAATAAAAGTCATCATAACCACCGGAAAACACAGCCACGCATGCCCGTGCACTTTTTTGGGCCTAGCCCAACAACGACATGCGCGCATGTATGGCGCAGGCCCGGGGGCCACTGTTGGTGTACTGAGAACTGGGGTCCCTAGTACCAAGACTTATGCATGGGCAACCGCCCCAGACTGGCAACTCCTTGCCGGGCTCGAACCAGCCTCCAAGGAAAACCGAAGCCAAGACCGAGGCGAGGCAGCCAGGCCTTTCTCCAAGCGGGGCAGCCTGCCCAAGGGCGTTCCCGGCAAGATTCCAACCCGCTAGGCCGCCGCTCCACCTCACCAGGGGCGATTGTCTACATCGGCAGAGGTGTCGAGCGGGCAGGCGGTCAGGCAAAGCTGGCCGGGGCACGTGTCTAGCGCGGCGGGCCTGTTGCAGCTTTATCGCCACCTGTCCCGCGGCGTGGCAGAAGATTAAGAGGTAGCTGGGTGGACGGCATAGAAGGAGAGGCAATCCTTGCTGGGAAACGTTGCCAGAATGCCACCTCACGGCGCAATCAATGTGCCTGTCCTAGTCTGTCAGAGTTAGGTATTTCCCACTACCACTCTGACGACAGTCCCTGTAGCTGTAAGAGCCTACTGTACACCTAGTAAATGACAGTTGTAGCCTTTGTGGAAACCCCTTGAACTATAAAAGGAGGCCCATGGCTACCTTGAAAATGGTCGACACCCTGTCCATTCGCACGCATAGCTACACTCCTCAATCATCCTTGTCGGGTGGCTGCGCTCCTGTATTTGGATCCAGATATAAAAACACCACAGACAGGATGTAGGGTTTACGCTCCCGAGCGGCCCGAACCTGTATAAACCCTGCGCGTATCTAACGCCCAAGATGCGGTCCTATCCCTATTAAAGCGCGAGGGCCTCGATGGGGATAGAAGCGCATCTAGTCGTTTCGCAAGTACAAAAATCATTGGATACATATAATGAAGAGATGAGTATATGAGTTGGCCTACACTCGCCACAAGCTAACTTACTAATCCACACAATTATTCATACATTCATCCAGAAGACAGGGTACGACTACGGACGAAATCAAACGATAAAAGGAAGCAATGAAACTGTCTTGCTAGCCCAGGAACACCACCACGAAGCTCCCCGACTCATCCGGATACGTAACATACATACGCCTACGTTCTTCATCGTACTCCCACTGGAGCTGAGTCACATCATCTGGCACGAACTCGTCAACACCTGTACCTGTATTGTTGTAATCTGTGAGCCACAGGGACTCAGCAATCTCATAACCCGGGTACCGAGACTATGTAAGCCAAGGTGAGGAATGGTTAAGTGGTGAGGCTGTAGCAAGCTCTAAGCTTGTATTTGGTGGCTAATTTACGAGAACAAGAATTAAGTATGGTGGACTACGCATGACGGACGTCAACTAGAATGATCACTAAGTGATCTTGAACACCTACTTACGTCAAACATAACCCCACCCTGTTCTCTCTCGGTTCATGTTCACGAGCAGAGACAGTCATGGTTATGCACACAGTTGGTGTATTTTATTTGAGTTTACTTCAAGTTTGCTACAACCGAGTGTTAAACAAATTTCCAAGTTGCCACATAACCGCGAGCACGGCTTCTCGAAAAGATTTAACCCTGCAGGGGTGCTCCAACTCATCCATCACAACTAACCACACGCCGCGGGAATAACCTCGACCATGGATCCCGTGATCTCCTAGGAAATTCCGTTGGAAAACCTCAACCTCGAGATAGCCCAAAGTATCCTCGAAATTCCTCACGCAAGACATTCGAGAAAGGTAAAACAAGTCCAGCAAGACCGCCCGATGTGTCGACGAACCCGATAGGAGCCGCGAATCTCGTTCTCAGGACACGACGGATAAGCGACGCGTACGGTGGCCTGATAGAAATCACCCAAGTTGCCCTGGGGTGGCCTCGCATAGTGCTCTAGTTTGGACCAACACTCATGAGGAGCACTAGCCCGGGGGTTGATTAATTATCCACGGGGTAGCTAAGCCCTATGCATTTTAATTAGGTTGTTAAGCAAATGTAGTACCAAAGTTGGGTCTTGCGAGATAAGTTTTAATCTAAAACGAATGGTCAAGGGGGTCCCCATAACAACCCCGAGCATGTTAGGAGCGCAAAATATGGAACATAACACCGGTACTCGGAACTAGTGCGGCAAAAGTGGAACAAAACACCGGGCAAAAGGCCAAGCCTTCCAGCTTTGCCAGATATATATGTGTATTAATTTAAATAACAATAAATAAGGTGATATTTCCAGATATCCATGTTGACACATGGAAACAGATTGCACCTGCAACTAGCAAAGCTATAAGATAAGGGTTGAGCGCAGTAATGTAGCCAATCAATGTTTGCTAGGAAGTGGAAGGGGTTAGAGGCTTTCATGGCAATTTGAGAGGCTGACAATTTAAGTGATAGGTAACGAAACATAACGTAGAAGCGAGACATCTAGCATAGCTAAAATTGTGTCGGGATCCAGGTACGATCATCTTGCATGTTGGGTCTTCAGAGGGACAAAGAGCTGGGTCCTCGTAGTTGCGCTCTCCGAGATCCTCATACTCAGGCTCGACACTCGGGTCTACCCAAAGAGAAACAACACCAAATAAACATACAAACAAAGTGCAATACGCCGCCAAAGATGATGCATGACCAATTTGAAGTATTTAACATGGCAACCCTATGATAGTCATGTTTCTCATGCAATTATTAAGTTCTTTAGTATTCTGGACAGAACCTCAAGATTAGTTATTTGAACATGCATGATCATGGCAAAGATGAATGAACCATGTAAAAACGATGCAAATGCATATGTAGAACGTTGCAAACGGAGTAACGAAGCTCACGGTACACTCGCGGCAAGGTACGAATGTTAACGGAGACAAAAACAAAGATGAAGAGGGCCATGGGATTTTCCTTAGTATTCCAAGGATGCCACTGGATTGGGAATGAAAATTTAGTAAGAATAGACCTAAAGATCATGCAAAACCATGGACTATAGCTCCCACAAGCCACAAAACAAACAAACACACAATCTGTCCACAAACAGCGACATGTCATCTTGCAACACCCATAACTAGAGCTACAGCAGGTCTCAAATCACAACCAAGCCATGGTCATGAAGTATACAGCATGCTCAATATTTCATCTATCTACAGGAACATGAAAGGAAGCACGGTTCAACAGAAAATGAGCTCACAAGATGGCATGTTGAAATAATTTTTAGGGACTTAGTGGAAATTCCAGTTTTACAGAATCTGAGTTAACATGATGGCATCTTGACAGCAAAAAATACATATGCTACAGGGACTTTCATGGCATGAAAATTAATAGGTTGATAGAGGGCAACATGTACTTCAATTAACTACATTATGGTAACATCAAATATGCATATATCAATGGCTATCATCCTCACAATAAGACATATTGAGAATAGCAGATTCACAGACTTTGTGAAATTCAACAAGGGGCAAACAGGGCACTTATTAACTGAATGTCAAGTTGACAGCAAGTTTTAATAAGATGCAATAGCTCTACCTACAAGCACTTGGCACACAATAACAGAGGATGACAAGCACAACAATGCATTCCATTGTGCCAACTCCAAAGGAGCAACATATACATAGGAATCATCAAGACAACATGGCAACAAAATAACAGATTTCAACACTTAGAATTATTTGAGCATGTGAAAACAGAATTTTGGTGGCATGTTGACATCAAGAATGCCCCTCATAACATGATCTATCATGGCAAGCAAAAATACCAGGGGCTAGAGCACACACTAATGATCATCTTTCATGCTGACAAGTTTATCCTATATTGCAAGAAATAATTCATGTGAAAAAGACAAAATGGCATATTATCACAACACAACATTTTTGCAAACTTGCTCAAATGGTAAATCCAATGCCACCATTGGATTCACTAGATTTTTCTACCCCAATTCCATATATCACAAGCATATATTTGTGTAGACAAAACGTTCACAATGCATTCGAAAAGAATGACATAACACTTATAACAAGTCATATGCCAAATTTGGCATGTCCCATAATTCCCTAGCCAGATTAGGAAATATCCTAAAATGGCAAATTTCCTTAAAAGGAAATAACACAGAAACATCACTGAAACAAAAACAATATAAATAAAATAAAAACAGAGGCCCACCTGGCATAGTCACCAGGGGCTTATAGGGGCTGACAAGTGGGCCTAGGGCCCATTGTCATACACACACGGGAAATAAAACACAGGGGACAAAAGGGGGCTCGGGGGATTCGAACTCGAGACCTCCCTGTCGAGGAAAGGGCGCTCGACCAGCTGACCTACAGGCTCAGGGCTGACAGGTAAGGGGAAGTTCAGGAGTTTAACTGAACCCCGGGTGCTGCTCCTCTTCTACTTCCCTGGAGAGGAAGACGGCGGCGTCGCCGGCGAGCAGGAAAATGACGACAGCGGCTGCGAACTACGGCGGGGGTTGCGGACTCGCGCGGGGACTCTGCGGCTGCAGACGCGCGTGCGAGGAGCTACCACGAAGGCAAGGCATGAGCTTGCCGCTCACGGCCAAGTTGGCCGAGGTTCTACACGACCGGACCACCACCACAAGCATGCAACGGAGTGGGAGTGGACGGGATTCGATGCGGCTCACCTAGGGGAAGCGGAAGGCGAGCTCCGGCAGGCGCGAGAATGTCCATCCGAGGCGTCGCGAGGAGCTGATCGTGGCAGCGAGGAGCTCTCGGTCTGCGAGGATGACGACGATGGAGAGGACGCCGTGTTGATGATCTCCGCCTCCTAGCGCTAGGAACGGGTCGAGGGAGTCGACGACGCGATGCGGGACATCTTAGACGGAGCGGAGGAAGCCACCGGAGGCGATCGACGATGACGAAGACGGCCGGTGCGCCTCTGCTTCTACTCTGAACCTTCTGAATCCTCTCTGAACCACTCTTCTCTCTGCTCACGGAGGCGCCATCAGGAGGAGGCGAAGGATGGAGATAGGAGTGGCGGTGGCGCGAGGGAAGGAGGGAAACCCTAGGGGACGGCTAGCTGGCTTTATAGGAGGGCACGGCGAGGGGTCGGCCTCCGTGGCCATGTGCCTCTGCTCCCCCACAACTGCTGTGAGAGGGAGGTGGCACGAGGAGGAAGAAAAGCGAGAGGGAGGGTCGCTGGCAGGTGGGTCGACTCGGCGTCCACGGTGGAAAGGCGATGACGGGGCGAGCTGGCAGGCTAGAGTCGCCTAGCTGGGCCGCGAGGGGCAAGGAGGCCCAGGCGGGCCTGGTCTCTCTCTCTCTCTCTCTCCGTGGAAAAACCGAATGGTTTTTATCTTTTATAAAAAAAACAGCCACTAGCATTTAAACACCAGAGAGTTTGAAAGAGAGTTAGAGAGAAACAAAAATATTTTTACGCTCACAAAATTATGCCCTATTAATAAAAATGGTTGGGCATTTTTAGAGCAAACAATTTAAATCATCTATATTTAATATTGGGATCTGTTTTTGCACAGATTAAAAAGGCAAACATGATGAAACAAGGTTGAGAGCTAATTTACAATCATTATCAGAATATTTAGGAGAAGTGTAGCATTTTTATTTAGGTGAATAAGCAAGTGAAATCACCCCATATATAGTATTGCTAAATAAATGGTTTAGGCAAGGTTTTGTAAAATAGTTTGGGACGGGATCCACACACACCAACTCACTTGCAAGCACACCTCTTCACACATACACTCACATCACAACAAGCACAACAAGCTTATGGTGCAACAAATACTTTATGTGACGATGCCATGATGCCATGATGAATGATGAATGTCATGAAGCAATTACTATTATTACTCAAACCACATATGGCATACATAGAAGGTCACACATGAAAATTACAAAAGGTGGCAAGGAATGCACTTGGGCTGTTACAGCGTAGTCATGGCCGACTGACGCTCTTTGTGCACTCGACGCCCCCGGCCGAACCGTAAAGGGACCCCGCTGGTCCCATAGATCGTCGTGAATCATGCCCCCGACAATTAGGGTGCTACTAATTCTCCTTAACGTGGTGTGTTTGTGTCGGACACTTACGAGCGAAGCATTGGTTAACTTGTCGTGGCTATCAAATGGGTTTTGGGCCTCGAGGCATAAGAGTTGGCGTGAAATGAGATGTCCCCAACAAACAAGAGTCGTATAGAGATATGATTAGCAATTGTTGCTTACTAAGTGATCTAGTCTTCTAGCAGTGATGCAAAAGCTCACTAGTTGACATGTGGATCTTGGATCTTCAATCGCTAAGAATCAACGGAGGGATGTTGATTTTAGTGGCAGTAATGTTCTTATTAAAATGTTTAATTTAAATTACATTTTATGAATACATGTCTTAGTGTTTTGCATATTTCTGTTGTAGATCAATTGCACCACCTGCTCAACCCAGTTTTTCATTGAAATCAATCCTAGAAAATGATAAACTGAATGGAACAAACTTTACCACCCGGTATAGAAATCTAAAAATTGTTCTCACGCATGATAAAAAGGAACATGTTCTAGAGGAACCCCTTCCAGAGGAACCTGCCAAGAATGTTAATGCCACGGCCAGGAATGCCCACCAGAACCTCATTTATGAGTCAAACGAGATCAGCTGTCTCATGGTGGCTTCTATGGAGCCCGATCTGCAACAGCATTTCAAAAACATTGAGGCTTTCGATATGATCGAGAACCTCATGAGCATGTTTCAGATGCAGGCAAGGACCGAAAGGTTCAACGTCTGGCGATCCTTGATGGATTGTAAGCTGAAAGAGGGTGATCCACTGAGCCCGCATGTGATCAAGATGATTGCATACATGCAAGCTTTGGATCGGTTAGGCTTCCCACTTGGGGACGAATTGTCCACGGATACAATTCTGGCTTCTCTTCCGACTAGCTATGGGGCGTTCATCTCAAACTTCCATGTGCACGGCATGGAAAAGAAGCTCACTGAATTGCTTGGGATGCTAATAGTGGCAGAGTAGGATATCAAGAAAGGCACGCATCAAGTGTTGATGGTGCAGAACAGGCAAAGTTCAAGAAGAGCTGGTCCAAGAAAAAGACTAAGGCAAAGGGCAAGGAGGCAACTCCTACTATCGCCGCCGCGCCCAAGTCCGGACCAAACACAGGGACCGTTTGCTTTCACTGCAAGGAAAACGGTCACTGGAAGAGGAACTGCTGCAAGTGGCTTGCCCAGATAGGCAAGAAGACTAGAAGTGTGACTTATTCTTCAAGTACACTTGTTTTATATGTTATAGACATTTTTTTGCTGATATTTCTAGGAGCTCTTGGGTATATGATACCGGATCGGTGTTCACATATGCAACTCGATGCAGGGGCTAAGAAGGACTAGGAATGTTACAAGAGGAGAAGTTGACATACGCGTCGGGAATAAAGCAAGAGTTGCTGCATTAGCCGTCGGCACCATGCAACTTAATTTACCTTCAGGATTTGTAATGGAACTTGATAATTGTTATTATGTTCCTGCATTAAGTCGAAACATTATTTTGGCCTCATGTTTGATGAGGGCAAGGTTATGAATTCAGTATTAAGGACAATGCTAGTTCTATTTACTTGAATACAATGTTTTATGGCTTTGCGCCTGTTCTGAACGGGTTATCTATATTAGATCTTGAAGGTGAATCGGTCTATAACATAAATGTCAAGAGGCATAAGCCTAACGAGATAAATCCGACTTACATCTGGCATTGTCCACTAGGACACATTAGTCAAAAGCGCATGAAGAAGCTCCATGATGATGGAATTCTGACTTCATTTTATTTTGGATCATTTGAGACATGTGAGTCCTGCCCACTCGGCAACATGACTAAGACTCCTTTTTCAATGAGTTGTGAGAGGGCGTCTGAGATATTGGAACTTATACATAGTGATGTATGTGGACCAATGAGCACGACAGCTAGAGGTGGTTTCCAATACTTCGTAAATTTTACCGACGACTTTAGTAGATATGGATATGTCTACTTGATGAGGCAAAAGTCATAAGCTTTTGAAAAGTTCAAGGAGTTTCAGAACGAAGTTGAAAATCAACTCGGCGAGACAATCAAGCCTCTACGATCTGATCATGGCGGTGAGTATATAAGCCAGGAGTTTGATGATCATCTGAAGAGCCGTGGAATAGTTCCACAACTCACTCCGCCAGGTACGCCATAGAGAAATGGTGTGTCGGAACGGAGGAATCGGACTTTGTTAGACATGGTCCGATTGATGATGAGTCAGTCAGATTTACCCTTGTCATTTTGGGGATACGCTCTAGAAACCGCAGCTTTCACACTAAACAGGGTACCATCAATGTCCGTAGATAAGACACCATATGAGATATGGACAGTAAAGAGTCATAGTTTGTCTTTTCTAAAGATTTGGGGTTGTGAAGCATATGTCAAGCGACTTCAGTCAGACAAGCTCACACCCAAGTCGGACAAGTGCATATTAGTGGGATATCTGAGGGAAACCTTGGGATACTACTTCTACAACCGTGAAGAGGGCAAAGTGTTTGTCGCTCGACATGGAGATTTCCTTGAGAAAGAGTTTCTCAATCGGAAGGCTAGTGGGAGGTCGGTCCGACTCGAATAAATTCGAGAGCCACATGGGGACGTTCCGACAAGTGATTCAATCACACCGAAGTTGGTCAGGGAACCCGTTGTGGAATCGGTGCCGGTTCCACGTAGGTCAGAAAGGTTGCGCAATATGCACGACTGCAATGTGTTGTTCTTGGAGAACAATGAACTGACCACGTATGCGGAAGCGATGGTGAGCCCTGATTCCGAGTTATGGCTTGAGGCCATGAGATCTGAGTTAAAGTCCATGGATGACAATCAAGTTTGGAACTTGGTTGATCCGCCAGATGGCGTTCGAGCCATTGAGTGCAAATGGATCTTGAAGAAGAAACTGATATGGTTGGAAATGTTACAGTCCATAAGGCTCGACTTGTCCCTAAAGGTTAATGAAAAGTTCAATGAGTTGACTACGGTGAGACTTATTCACCGGTAGCGATGACTAAATCAATTCGGGTCATTCTTGCTATAGCTGCATATTTCGACTATGAGATACGGCAGATGGATGTCAAAACGGCTTTCCTTAATGGAAATTTAACTTAGGACATGTATATGACACAGCCCGAGGGTTTTGTCGATCCAAAGAATGCTGGCATGGTATGCAAGCTTTAGATATCCATTTATGGATTGAGGCAAGCATCTCGGAATTGGAACATTCGTTTTAATGAAGCAGTCAAAGAGTTTGGCTTCATCAAGAACGACTATGATCATTGTGTATTCAAGAAGGTCAGTGGGAGCTCAATTGCATTTCTGATCCTGTATGTGGATGACATATTGTTGATTGGAAATGATGTTCAAATGCTTGAATCTGTCATGGACTCATTCAAAAATAGATTTTTGATGAAAGACTTGGGAGAAGCAGCTTATATTCTGGGAATCAAGATCTATACAGATAGATCGAGAAGGCTTATTGGATTAACCAAAGTACGTATATAGACAAGGTGTTGAAGTGGTTCAATATGCAAGATACCAAGAAAGGGTTCTTGCCCATGTCACACGGCATTAGTCTTAGCAAGACTCGGAGTCCCTCGGCTCTTGATGAGCGAAGACGCATGGATGGGATTCCATATGCTTCGGCTGTCAGGTCCATCATGTATGCTATGGTATGTCCTCATCCCGATGTTAGCATTGCTCTAAGCGTAGTAGGTAGATACCAGGCTGATCCAAGTGAGAGTCACTGGACAGCGGTAAAGAATATCCTCAAATACTTGAGAAGGACAAAGGATATGTTCCTGGTTTATGGAGGTGAGGATGAGCTCCTTGTAAAGAGTTACACTGATGCTAGTTTCCAAACCGATAGGGATGATAGTCGATCGCAATCTAGGTTTGTGTTAATTCTGAACGAAAGAGCAGTGAGCTGGAGGAGTGCCAAGCAAGATATGATAGATGATTCTACAATGGAGACTGAGTACATTGCGGCTTCTGAAGCTGCAAAAGAAGGTGTTTGGGTGAAGAATTTTATTTCTGATCTTGGAGTGGTTCAGGACTCATCCAATCTGTTGGACCTCTATTGTGATAATAATGGTGCTATCGACAAGTCAAGGAACCACGAAACCATCATAAAACCCAACACATACTCAGACATTTTAAACTCATTCGCGACATTGTAGAGAGAGGCGATGTAAACATATGCAAGATACACACAGATGCAAATGTTGCTGATCCATCAACGAAGCCTCTCCCACAGTCGAAGCATGACGTGCACATTAGGTCCATGGGCATATGATGCCTCGATGATGGACTGTAGTGCAAGTGGGAGACTATTGGAGATATGCCCTAGAGGCAATCATGTGATGATTTCGTTTCCTATGTATTCATGAGTATTTTGTATTGCCCTTGAACATCATCAGTGATATGTATCAATAAGTATGTGACTTATTTGTGAGACTATATATTGTATGATGATTGTTTTAATAGTCCCTAGTTGTTAAGGTTATGCGACACGTATCCTTTACTAGTATACGATTCAGTTGATGACTACGTTTCACAAGTCATGTGCATAGAGATGCTAAACTGATAGTATGGACTCAGGGATTGAGATCACCGAGTCGGACAGACCCAGTTTGAGACACAGCAAGATAATGTCATCTGTTAGTCTCAGGTACAATGTATATGCCATGTCCTAGATTTGAGGTCCTCACATGTTCTCGGGATGAGGATCGACTTACTTAGGGTCTATCAAATGCTACCCCGTAACTGGGAAGTTATAAAGGTAGCTTTGGGGTGAGTCGTGAGACATGCCGCAAGACATGGTTGACCAAGATGGGACTTGCCACTCCGTGAGGAGAGATATTTCTGGGCCCTCTCGTGTGATCAGATTCAGAAAGCATGGCCATGCGACATGGGTTAAGTTTTAACCCAGTTCGGGAATCTGCATCATGGTTTCGAGAAGAAATGTCGAGCTACCACAAGGGTGACAAGTACTTGTCTTGAGCTCTACAGCCTATATCATGAGGCAAAAGGAATGTGGTATATGACAGATTGTCGAGGTTTGTCTAACGACTTTGTGCACACATGGGAGTCGGCACGTTCTGCTAGGAGCCGCTACCAACTATCGACTCGGGTCGTGTCCATGTGTACGTGAACCTATAGGGTCGTACACTTAAGGTATTGTAGCCCATTCAGATTGGATCCGAATGGAAAATGGGACCAGACTCATCGTTGGCCTCAAGTGTTGAGGCTAAGTTGGAGGTCTATATAAAGGGGAGTGGGCGGACCTTTCAGGGTTGATCCTTTTCTCCCCTCGACAGCCACCGCCACTCCCCACGCCACCATGCCGTGCGATCGGACCTAGCAATCCGCCGCCTGATGCTACCCCCGTACGTGTGGATACCTTGGAGGCATCGCATCTGCGGTGCTTGGATGAACCGTTTGAGGGATCCGCGAGGAGCTGCTCGTGGGAGATCACTATTCGTGGGAGATCGGCTACACGAGGAGGAGACGAATCAGCTGATCGACTACACGCATCACCAACTCTACTTCCGCTGTGGTGGCTGCGCGTCTAGCGGTAAACCTGATCCCGTGATCTATTTCCAGCAGCATGTTCTTGGGTGCGCGGTAGAAAATTTTATTTGGCGCTAGCATTGCGTACCGCGTGTTCCAATGCGCCATCCATCATAGTTGTGGGGAAAGTGAGCCACTCCCTTATGCTGAGCTTGCGACGTGGTCCCATTACCGCGGTCTGAGATGAAGCCTGGAGAGATCATTGGAGCAAAATCATATCCTGGTGGAAACATCATATTATTATAAGTTGGCCTCATATTTGAAGGTGCACAACTTAGTGAGCTATCTTGAGGAGGGGCGACATTTGTTGTAGCCATCTTCTTTCCTTTCTTTAAGATTTTGAGGAGGTCCGTATCAATAGTCCCCTCGTCGATCATTTTCTGGATGATGTTTTTTACGACAAAGCAATCATCAAGTGTATGGGCTAATATGCAGTGGTAAGGACAGAAGTTTGGTGCAATAAACATATTGGCTTCTTCCGGCCTTTTTGACTTAGGAAGCTGTATAAGCTTTAGCTCCCGTAAGCCCCTAAAGAAATCATGGATTGCTTCTACAGAGAAAGAATACTTCCTGTTTTGTTGTTCGCTGAGAGTTGGACTCCTACCAACCAGTGCATCACTTGTTCCTTGATTCCTTATAGGTCTTCTTCTAGGCTAAAATTGAGACTTGACCGTTGTTGCTTCCATAGCTTGCACTAATTTGGGATTTATCGGTATTTTTTCTCGCTGAACACCTTTGTCTATAGGCTTGTTGAACGTTGTCTTTGTTCGACGAGCGATCAGTTGCATATAATTTTCTATGTGTGTAGCTTTTGACGCCAATTCTTCAAATGTGATGGGTCTCACTCCTTGCAACTGTACAACCACTTCTGAGCTAAGATTATTTGTGCACATACACACCGCTTCAGGATCGGTGATTGGCTGTGGGCAATGAAGACTTAGATTTCTCCATCTGTTTATAAAATCAGCCACATTCTCATTAAAACCTTGTTCAGTTTGAGTTAGCTCAGTGATGCCCACCGTACTCTGGGTTCTATAAAATCGCAGAAGAAATGAATTTTGCATTTGTTCCCAAGTTTTTATGGAACTCGGAATTAGCTTGCTGTACCAAGTGAAGGCAGGCCCAGGCAATGTCTGCACGAACTGCCTGAGGAGGATTGCTCCATTATGAGCTGTATCTTGGCAAGCTGCGAGAAAGTGGGCTATATGTTCATGAGGAGACCCACTACCGTTAAAATTTCTAAATTGCAGTTGTCTGTAATTGGTTGGGAAGGGAACCATGTCTACATCTGGTGGGCATAGTTTAACATAGCTTGGACGCATAGAATATTCGATTTGCATTAAGTGAGTCTTTACCCCCTCGGCAATCATTCTCTGGATTAACTCAAGGTTAAGTGCAGCAACTCCTTGCTGGCTGCTAGCCCTTGCACCAACATCGCCTTCATTTCCTTTGTTCTGGTTATTACTCATTTTAATTCGAAGGGCTGCTAGATCGTCTTCTTTTTGTTGAAGCGCAGCTGTGAGGTTGACTAGTTGCTCCTCCACCGAACTAGTTTCATTTGCAGTTAGGATTTGCTCTGTACGCTCTGCACCATGGTGAAGTTCCATCTCAATTTCAGAAGCACACGGGGTACTATCTGATATGGGATTATATGACCCGCCGAAATTTGACCCCAATTCTTCGTAATCTGACCCCTTTTGGCTTCGTGTCTTAGGACGCGGACCTTCTACAACAGCTTTGCGTGGCTTCTTCCTCTTGAAGTGTGTTGAGGCCGAGGAGGTTTCACTACTATTGTCTGTTGCCCCTTTGATACCAACTGGCATTGCATTGAATACTTCAAATGAGTTACCTGAAATTTTCTTACGAGTTGGCAATGGAGCGAGGGTCCTTGTGGTCTTCCTCAATGTGCTTGTTTTCTCCTTTACCCCTTGTCCTCCACTGACTTGGCTTGATGATGGAGAATTTCTTCCTTGTATTCTGCTACACCCTGAATCAGCTTGTACTGCCATCGCTCTTTGCTTCAAGGTAGCCCATTTTCTACGCGCATGAGCAGCCTGCTTCACATATTCTTGCCGTCTGAATCCGCCTTCACAAATTCTTCATATTCTGGCCACTTTGAGAGAGTTTCTACGCGCTGCATGATGGCGCCACACACATTATCAGCAGATATAGTGCAACCTGGAAGTATCTCCTTCAAAGCTTGGCAGACATTACGTGTGATGATGGCATGAAAGCTAGCTTGGCTCCCCCAACGGATCCTAGCATTGGTCTTCCCGTCTCTATTTCTGATGGGGTATGCTACTTGCTTCCGTTGTTGATTTGTCATGTTTGCATCAGTTGCCATATGGAAATCGAGCCATGCACGGTGGGCCCTCTACCGTCGACGACAGCTGCGTGCTGGATCAACTGAGCCTTCAAATGATGGTCTTGGCGCTGGCTCCGACGAGCACAAAGGATCAGATATTGAAGCAGTTGGATCCACATGACCAGCTTCGAAATCCTCTGAAGTGACAAATACCCCCTGCCTATGGAGCGAGCGTCTATTGGTTGGCTCACTCACTAGGCATGGTCCAATGGTATTATAGCCCATTGTGGGGATAAATTCAGGTGCATCAACACGTAGTTGGTTCCTTGGACAAGTGGATCTTCCATGTGACGAAGACTCGGTGCTCTCAACCATTACAACTTTTCCTTTATTCGTGGAGGAGGCCCTCTGATCCACCCTTGCGGGGCTTGGGATAGGCTTATATGAGCTTTCTCCCGTACCTTCGTGTGCGCCCACCTTGAGTTTTGAAGGTGTAAGGGGCACCGCGACTTTAGTTGATGCAGTCAAAGCAGATTGTCTCGGTGACGCCGCCATTAGTGACCCCGTCCGTTTTGCAAGAACGGGCCACTCTTTGGGTGTCATGCAAACAACCTTGGTTGGTACCTTATGACTTGTGTACTTGGCAGGTGACATCTTTGTGAAAGCAGGAGAAACTAAAGTAGATGAAACAGCTTTGCGTGCATGATGATCCTTAGAAGCTCTTGCACCTGTGCACATTCTTCTCTTTGCTGACTTTGTGAGGATAGGAGTCAACCCTTCTTTTAGTGCTGACGAGACTTCCTTTTCTTCTGGACCAGTCAGGGATGCAATTGTGGTTTCCAAACTCTTGCTAACTGAGGCCACGAGCAGGCCAAATGGCACGTCCAGCCAGAGGTCACCAAAGCGGAGAGTGACGAACTGCTGGACTTGTCCCTCCATACCTTTAAAATAAAGAAAACCATATAATAGATTCTTCATCTATATTTTTTTGATATATGCGTACATAATGTTTTATGCTTATGTAATATGGAAATTCATATGTTGCAATCCTATGTTGGAATTCAAAGATGAGGGGAGAAATAGGTCCCACCGGGCGTGCCAGAATCTGATGACGCGAAAATGGCAGGCGTGAGAACACACGTCCACATCATTGATACAGAGTGAATAAATTAAAATGCATAATATAAATGCATACAATGAAAAGAGGATCAAACATTGTAGGTTCTTTATTTCTAGAACTCTTACATTTACATAAAAGAACTGTTAATTACATCTCCGCGTAGAAAACCCCAGATTAAGAATTCCATCACTTCTACTACATGGGATTACAACATATGACTATTACAAAATAATAAAAGAAAAATCTTCCTCCTTGGTGTCGTCGACGCCGGCATGCTTGGGGGAGCCTTGAACTTTGTTGATGTTATCATATGCGCTGGCTTTCATTTATATTCTTCTTTTATTTGACTTGTACTGATATTGGCAGTACATGTACGCATGCTTAAATGGCTTCGTCTAGTTTCCTTAATTGATTAACCAAATCATATACTTTGGTTTATTTTCCTTCACTTTATATGAGAAAATTATTTTAATGGTTAATCAATCTTCTAAATGAGCCTTCAAACATCATGATGTGGGACATGAAATCATGCACGTGTCCTATGCATGCAAAATACTTTAGTACTAACAAATGTAGTACTTTTTCTTTTGTGAGTAGATGATCATATCTACGTTGCGTAAACATTTGCGAGCCGTACAGGGCTTGCATGATCTAACTTTCATCTTATGCGAAGATAAGCTAGATGCGACTTTTTTGAGTGTACGCATATATAGAGCAGATAAAAAAACATTTAATTTGTTTTGATGGGTTATGCAAATGCACTTTAATATTTCTAGTTCGAGCGGACCTAGATTATGACTCTGTTCATATTCTGATTTATTTTATATACTCATCCATATGAAGGGACAGTATAATTTATTTTAGTTGGTTCGCCAACATCTAGTTACCTGTCAATAATACAAGATGCCACTATTTGGGGCCGATGTATTTTTGTAGAGTATATCCATTTAGTCTATGTTAGGGACATTTGTTTAGTATAATACAGTTTTCGCGGCATTTTGTTTATACATCATGAAGTGGTAATATTAGTTTCCATACACCCGGCTTTGAAAATGGTTAATTAACTTTTGCTACAGGACTAATTTTTAGCCTATCATGCACGCATGCGGTCATAGAACATGCAACTAAGCATAGTGTCTTTTGATGAACATTTACTATTTTGCAATTTGTAGTATATAATTTGCTCATCCCTTTTTAATGTTTATTTCCTCCAAGCCATACCTTTGATGTCATTCTGAGGGACAAAGTCTGCACGCTACATAAGGGAAAAAAGACCTTGATTTGTGTCAATATGACCAAATCAGAGGCGATTTTCATGCAATTTATGCTTCTTGACATGTGTCAATATGACCATGGCAAGAACAAAATATCAAGTTTGGGAGAATACCTCTTGAAATGTGTGAATATGATCATGCCAAGTGCAAGATCTCAAATATGGTGAGAATACTACTTGGCATTAAACCTGGGCATACACCGGGCCGGGTTTCGGGCCGGGCTTTAGAAAGCCCGAACTGAAAATCCCAGACCCGAGCCCGGACAGAAAAACCAAATTTCAGGCCCGAGCCCAGCCCGAACAGAGTAAAAAAGGTGAATTTCGGGTCAGGTCGGGCCTTCGTGTAAAACGTCCATTTTCTAAAGCCCGAGCCCGGCCCGAACTACTGACCGGGCCTCGTTTTCGAGCCCGAATCCGGCACTGGTTTTTCGGGTAGGGCTCGGGTCGGGCTGCCCATGCCCAGGTTTACTTGGCATGTGTCAATATGACCATGCCAAGCGTAAAATGTCAAATTTACGGACGATGGAGGCTACTTGGCATGTATCAATATGACCAAGCCAAGAGCAAAGATCGTGCTACTTGGGGAAAAGTTCTTGATCTGTGTCATTATGACCAAATCAACAACCATGATGTGGGAAAAATTAATTGGCTCATGTCAATATGACCATGCCAAGAACAAAAATTGGGCAACATGGAGATGAATTCATGATCTGTATCAACACGACCAAATCAAGAATCATTATATCAGGAAAGGCTACTTGGCTCATGTCAATATGACCAAACCAAGAGGACAGACTAGGCAACATGGAGATGAATTTATGAAACGTGTCAATAATACCAGATCACAAACCATCACATGAGAAAATGCTACTTAGCTCATGTCAATATGACCAAACCAAGAGCAAAGATTTAGCAAACATAGAGAAGATCACCAACGAGAGAGCCAAGGGATTAAGAGAGAACCATGAGTCTCACCTTCTTGCTGAACTCCGCCGAGTTTCCTTCTCGCCATCGATATGTGTGTGGGATTTTTGTGGCAGAATTTGTGTGTAGCAGCGTTTGTGTGCAGTGATGAAACGAGCGCAGCGGCCGTACGAGCAGTCAATCACCAGTGAGCCTCCTATATGCGGGAGAGTAGTATTTATAGGGTCGGAGAGCAATGGAGCCCTCTGGCACGCGCGCCCACGTTCTCGATTGTGAGATCGTGCATGGGATCGTTCTTTAATTTATTTTCTTGATTAATCACTTGTTGACTGACCTTTCAAAAAGGCCATTTGCTTGCAATTAGCTGATGGGTTTGGATATTTTGATCCGCGTTTGGGCCTTAGCACCACCGTTTGCATGCATACGCACAACAACCATGCAATGTGGCCATATTTTTTAATTGGCTAAGTCCAATTAGGTACTAATGACTCATTAATGCTTATGGTGAGGGTGTGCGCGTTAATTATTTTCTGCGCAATTCAAAGTCTAATTTCATATATGATATGAGATGAATACATCGACCAAATGTTTCCTAACTGAATACATATGTGTCGATACCTTATTATGAGCGTAATTTATTTATTTCTTTATGTCGCGTGTATATTTTCTTAACTGAATACATATTTTTTATGCGTCACATCGATATTTCTCATTGACGATGGAACAATGACTTCGTTTACCATACGGTCGATATTTCAGAATTATCATGATTTTTATGTCAGTATTCGACAATCGTCGTAGTTGGCGGTGTGCATGGATGAAGTTCATGTGTAATTTTAATTAGGACAAATATTTCATGGAGATTTTTTTATTCATTTTACAAATTTTGGAAACATTGACTCTTTTTATTAGTTTACTTCTTCTGCCTCCTATTTTATATCGAGAGGCAAAAATTCACCATGGTTGGGTGTATTTCATCATTTGCACTATTTCAAGGAATTTATCTGTTTTAATTGCACTGCATTTTCTTCGGACACAATCGGTGTCAATAAATGGTCTTGGATAAGCTTCGAGAGCATCATCTTTATGCCAAGTTCAGCAAGCGTGAGTTCTGGCTGCATGAAGTTGGATTCTTGGGTCATGTGTTGACTGCAGAAGGATTGTGAATGGATCCTGCTAAGATTGAAGCTGTGACTGAATGACAATCTCCATACAATGTCAAGGAAGTCAGAATCTTCCTCGGACTCATGGGCTACTACCTTAAGTTCGTTGAAGGATTCTTAAGCATTGCCCGGCCCATGACTCAGCTCTTGAAGAAGGACCAGATGTTTGAATGGACGCCGAAGTGCGAGGAAAGTTTCCAAGAGCTCAAGAAGAGATTGACAACAACCCCAGTTTTGGCCACTCCCGATATTCACAAGGAGTTTGTGATATACTGTGATGCATCGAGGACCGGGCTTGGAAGTGTTCTGATGCAAGAAGGCAGAGTCATAGCATATCTATCTAGACAGCTACGCCCTCACGAAGCGGACTATGCTACTCATGATCTTGAGCTGGCAGCAGTAGTTCATGCGTTGAAGACATGGCAACATTACCTTCTAGGGAAGCGATGTTAGATATACATAGACCACAAGAGTTTGAAGTATATTTTCACTCAAACTAAATTGAACATGAGGCAGCGAAGATGGTTGGAGGACTATGACCTCAGTGTTCAATATCACCCTAGAAAGGCTAATGTGGTAGCTGATGCCTTAAGCAGAAAGGATTTATCCTTGAATGCGATGTTTATGGAAAGGCTGCCCACCTTGTACGAAGAGCTTCAAAGCTTTGTCTTGGAACTAGTTACACCTAGATTCCTGGCCAACCTCGAAGCTAAGCCTACCTTGATGGATGATATGAAGGAAAGTCGGAAGGTACATGAGAGTATTGAAGGTGTCAAGAGGAAGATCAGGGCAGGCAAGGCCCCAGGATTCTCAGTGGATGAACAAGGAGTTGTATGGTTTGGGAATCGCATTTGCGTACCCAACAAAGTTGAGCTCAAGAATTTGATCTTGCAAGAAGCGCATGACACTCCGTATTCCATCCATCCTGGAGGAACCAAGATGTATCAAGACCTCAAAGCAAGATTATTGGTGGCATGGCATGAAGAGAGAAATAGCCACTTTTGGCGCTAAGTGTGACATATGCCACAGAGTCAAAGCTAAGCATCAGCGACCCGCTGGATTGTTATAACCTCTCAAAGTGCCTGAATGGAAGTGGGACAAAGTCGGGATGGACTTAATCATCGGGTTGCCTAGGTCAAGCAAGGGACATGATTCCATTTGGGTCATTGTCTATCACCTGACCAAACTAGCCCACTTCATTCCCGTCAAGACCACCTACAATGGACACAAGCTAGCTAGTCTTTACATCGAGCGTACTGTGAGCCTCCAAGGAGTTCCAAAGGAGACTGTGTCAGACCAAGGAACCTAGTTTACATCAAGATTCTGGAATAGATTCCAAGAAGCCTTGGGAACCAAGTTATCCTTCAGCACCGCCTTTCACCCTTAAACTGGAGGACAGACCGAGCTAGTAAACCAGATACTCGAATATATGCTTCGTGCTTATGTTCTGGCGTATGGAGCCAAGTGGGAAGATTGTTTGCCGTTCGCCGAGTTCTCCTATAACAACAGCTATCAGTCCAGCTTCAGATGGCACCGTTTGAGGTGTTATATGGACGCAAGTGCCGCACTCCCCTCAACTGGCTAGAAACCGGAGAAGAGCTAGTCTTTGGGCAAGATATTCTCCGCGAAGCCGAAGAGCAAGTTCAACTTGACAGTGAACGTCTGGAGACTGCCAAATCAAGGTAGAAGAGCTATGTCGATTCCTGCCGTCGAGAAATGAGCTTCAACAACGGAGACCATGTCTATATCCCAGTCACGCGTCGCAAAGGAACCAAGCGTTTCCACGTCAAGTGTAAGCTTGCACCAAGATACATCGGCCCTTTCAAGGTCACCGCGAGACGAGGAGAAGTTGCCTACCATCTAGAGCTACCTTCCGAGCTATCTGATGTGCACAATGTTTTCCATGTGTCACAACTCCGGAAGTGTCTTCAAGTTCCCAACTGCCTCGACCTCTACAAGGACATCGACCATCAGGCCATCCAGCTATAGCCAGACCTCACTTATCGTGAGAGGCCAGTTTGCATCTTAGATGAAGCTCAGCGTTGCACCTGAAGCCGCACCATCAAGTATTTCAAGGTCCAATGGAGCAACCACACTGAAGCAGAAGCAACCTGGGAGCGTGGAGACAACTTAGATCTGACTTCCCTTATCTCTTTAGCGCCTAGCTTAGGAATCTCGGGGACGTGATTCTTTTAAGGGGGTAGGTCTATCATAACCTGTGTTTGTACCACTTTGCTATGATTATGAGTTTAAATTTGGACCAATTAAAACTTTTTGTGTGCTTGTGTATGCTTGAATTGTTTGCCATTTGCTTGTTTGTTTGATGGTGGTTAAGTCACAAAAATCCTTCATCTTTCAAAACTCATCTCCTTGATCCAAGATCTTGCCCAATGATCATGCCAGGTGTATAGGACATAAAACTATTTTTATAAAATAATATTTTTACAAAAAATCATTTATTTGATTTAGGTTTTCAAAAACCCCTGAATTGAGGTTTGTACTACAAGTCCACAAATTAGGGAAAGTATTTTGCCTAAACTATTTTATTTGGATCCTATTATATATAAGACTTCCCAAAACCACAAAACAATATTTTTAGAAGTTACTTTTGTATTTTATTTAAATGCCTTTTTCTGAGGCCAGAAATGGTCTTTATTAGGGAAAATTTATTTTTATGTTTTCAAAATATTTAAGAAAATTTAGGGAAACACACTGGGCATATATTTACCATATATATGAGTTTCAACACATGGTTATGTTCAAAATATTGGACAACACCCTCCAAAACCCTTTCTTGATATTTCAAGCATTTGAAATATTTCTGTAAGAAATATTGTCAAATAAATCCAGGAAAATTCTAGCAATTCACATATGCCTAATGTGATGATCTTGCAAAGTTTCATCTCAGTCCCAATAATTTTGGTTCACTAAAATGCCTCAAAACCCTCTCTGTCCAGATCCAAATTTGAACAACTTTGCATGGTCAACTTTCTCCAATTGATCCCAAACTTTGTGGGCATGCTCTAATCACCAAATTATGCCACCACACGAAGTGGTGCATCAAAGAGAATAGATTAGCATGATCCGATCCATAGAAACCTATTTCTGTTGATTTCTTGGGTTCGTTAAGTTTGCATTAGCAACTTCCCTCAAATGATATCAAACTTGGTGATCAAAATCAATTCTATCCACCATTTGATCTTGTTAAATCTCATAGCAAGTAGAGTATTTTATCTTTCCCAAACCAGCATCAAACACCTTGTGTTGAAATCCTAAAGTTACTGTTTTGACCCCTTATCCTATTCTCCTTGAGTTAATTTTTTTAACCACAGTCACTCATATGCCTCCTCTCCCCCCAATAAGAATTTCAAGCCAAGGCTCAATCATGGAGTAGGGTAAAAACCCATTTACGTCTCTGGACAGCAATGGGAGAGCTGGTTTTATGTCACGCTCTCTCTATTTCCTCACCCCTGCTTATTCCTCAGCTCCTAAGTACTCATGGGCATCTTCGGTACCTCCAGGACACAAGTGGACAAGCCTGTGTCCATTTTTTATGCCAATGCCAGCCATTTGGGCCCTCTAGAGCGTGCTATAGTCACCAGAGCATTGTAGCGGCCCCTGCCCGTTGCCCCCCACCACCTCGTGCTCCTCTCGCATGCCAGCAGGCCCCCGTCGACGTCCATGACACGCTACGCGGTCGCCCCCACTCCCGTCTCTTACTCTCTCTCTCCCCTCTTCCGCATGCCCGAGCACCGCCGGCTCAGCCAGTGAGCAAGATCCCATGCGCGACGCCCCTGACACTCCCCCGCTCTCTCTCTTTCTACCCCTGGGCCTAGACCACCCCCAGGAACTACCCCGACTTGAGGCCAACCCCTCCCATGGCCTCCAGCGATGGCTGCGACCTCGCCGGCGCACGTGTCCACGGTGCACCTTGCAACTCTGGTCGCCCTCTCCCACTCCCACTCAAGCCCCTGCACCGCTTGAAGAGCCGCCGGACCTCTCTGTGCTCGAGATCGTCCGAGGCTCCGCCGCCTCGGCTCGCCGGAGTACGCACAGTAGGGAGCTCCTCCGCCCATCTTATCGCCCGATCTGAAACCACACCAGCCTCCTGACCCTATTCCTTCTCTTCCCCGATCGATTTGCATCCCCAGGCGTCGGGGACGATCATCACTGACGCTCCTCCGCCGCGGTCCTCTCATCACCGATGACCCCCTCCACCACCTACCGAACGGCGGGAGCACGACAAATCCATCACCGCCCTTAGCTGTCCTCGCCGCTGCCGGAATCCTCGCCGATGAGCCCCGACCCCCCTCTGGCTGAGAGGTTAGGGATGACAGTTGGGGCCCGCCTGTCATCCACACCCCTCTCTCCCTCCCTCTTTCTCTCTCTCGCTGGCACCTGGGCCCCACCTGTCAGGTTTGAACCCGACTGGCGCACGCCCCCCGACTCGCTCAGGCCGCCTCGACTCTAGGCCGGCCCAGCTGTGGGCTGATTTGGCCCGGCAAGTCTGGCCATTTCCCTTTTTCTATTTATCAACAACTTTCCAAGAATTCTATAGATCATAATTCTTATCCAAATCCAATGATTCAAGTTTGTAAATTTTTGTTAAAATCCAACCCATTTTATGATGACACTTGTGCCTCATTTTGAAAATATTTTCTGTACCGTTTGTATTTAAAACCCTGTTTTGAATATTTAAAACCACTGTTAAAATGTTTTTCACCATTTTTGACACTCCAAAACCAGAAACTAATAATTTTGGAATTTTTAGTTTTCAACGTAGTATTTTACAAAAGTGGTTTGACATTTTTAGGAGTGGTTTATTTTCCCTGTTTTTGTCATGATCTTATTTTGCCCGTTATTCTGTGACGATAGATTGTGTTTTTGATGAAGAAGTTGTACCAGAAGGATTTGAAGACCCCGAAGACTTTGTTGAGCCAGGCAAGCAGCCCCTTGACCATGTCTAATAACCTTTTTATGCATGTCATATAGCACCATAAATTGTTGCAGCGGAATCATGATGAGATGGTGACCACCTTGATGGGTTTCCCCTGTTGATTTCCTTGTTGATACTCGCATTGACATGACTCTAATCTCCACTTAGAGTTGTGTGGGTGCGAAGTAGATAGGTTGCTAAAGTAGTTGCTACGCAAGTGGGACGGGAATATACATGGTGTTGGAAACAAAGTGTTTTCAAAGACTTTCCGAAAACCCGGTCGGGTGCCACTAATGCCCAAGGGAGATGTTGAGCTAGGTAACCACTTGATAAAGAAGTGGTGTACCGAGGCAAGTGAGTGTGTGGTTTCCGAAAACGGATAAGATTAAAGATTTGCTTATCATCCCAACCTTACATGTACGACCACGATACCCCTTATGGGATAGTGATTTGTTGATTACTTTGGTCGATACTAGCAGAGAGCCCGTATTACTAGTGGTGGGAGTGGCGTGACCACTCTCAATTCGGGGTCGTGCTTGAATGGACGACTATGGCTGTCTTTACAGACACCGGGCACACCGTTGCGTACCCTCATGGATGCTACGCGTGATGTACATCATGAGGGATGGTACCAATGAGTGGACTCTTTGTATAGTGTTGTCAAGGGAAAGACATTTTTCGGGTGCTTACCTCGGGTATGTAATATACCGCGAGTCATGGATGACACGGAAGTTCCCTGAGTCTTGTGGGTGAAGTGTGCAACCTCTGCAGAGTGTAAAACTATTCGAATATCCGTGTCCGCGGTCAAGTACAGTTGGGTGGTCCTGCTTAAACAATGTCCAAATGTTTTCACAAACTTGGTGTGTCTGTGTGTGTGTGTGTGTGACAAATGAGATAAGAGAGTCAAGTCGGAAGACTTGATGAGATGACTGAATGTGAGATGTTCAATCTCTATTGATATTGATATATGTAACTTGTTCTTATGGATACTCGTAACCTCATGATGCATGCTTTTACATATGGATAGCACATATCATTGCACTCAAAATAGCTTTCGCAAAACTACCTACTTTGTGCTATATCATGCATTGTTGTACCTTGTTCCAAACATGGGTTGCTTGCGAGTACATTCAAAGTACTGACTGGTTTGCCACTGGTTATTTTATTGGCCAGGCATGGAAGAACAGGAATATGACGAAGAATACCTTGGTGACGAACGTGCGAATTAGGACGCTTCCTAGTCAAAATGCCTGTAGTGTTAAGGCATATGGCATGGGTCTACGCTATCTTTCAAGATTTCCGCTGCAAGTTTGTGTTTGTTGTATGGCCTTAATGGCCCTATCTATGCAAGACTTGACCATAAGAGTCATAATTTGTGTAAGACGGTATGTATGGATGTAATACTCTTGTTATTCAGCTTCTATGTGTTCAGTGAGCATTGATCTCTGGGATCACTGTACACGTGCATTCTGTGATCACGACTTATGATTTAGGGTTCCCACACCAAGCCTCGTGAGGCGACCTTGCGAGAAGGACCTTTTGAGGAGATCTGATGCCTGGTGCCCTCTGTCAGGGCTTGCCCCTCTAGAGGCAGCTCCCTTCGGGGCGGCCGTGGCAGAGCTATCTTCCTGGGCCGGCCTAGTGTCGACCTCAGGGCCAGCGGCAGACGGGCTGTGGTACCATGGGTCCCACTGGGACGACATTGATCTACCTCTATAGATCTTGATTCCCAATATATAAGTTGTTTCTCCGAGGTCTTTCATTGAAAAACTCTTATTAAAATATCCCTTTATGTTTTCCATAAGTTCTATATTATTTCAAATCAATAATATGTCATCCACATATAGTATCAGAAATGCTATAGAGCTCCCGCTCACTTTCTTGTAAATACAAGCTTCTCTATAAAGTTGTATGGATCCAAAAGGTTTCACCACCTCATCAAAGCGAAGATTCCAAGTCCGGGATGCTTGCACTAGTCCATAAATGGATCATTGGAGCTTGCATGCCTTTTAGCATCCTTAGGATCGACAAAACCTTCGGGTTGCATTGTATACAACTCTTCCTTAAGGAAACCATTAAGGAACACATGTCCACCTGCCAGATTTCATAATGAAAAATGCAGCAATTGCTAACATAATCATAACAAACTTTCGCATCGCTACGGGTGAGAAAGTCTTATCGTAGTGAACCACTTGAACTTGCCGAAAACCTTTTGTGACAAGTCGAGCTTTATAGACGATGAAATTACCATCAACCTATGTCTTTTTCTTAAAGATCCATTTGTTCTCGATGGCTCTACGGCCATCGAGTAAGTCCTCCAAAGTCCATACTTGGTTCTCATACATGGATCATATCTCGGATCTCATGGCCTCTAGCCATTTGTCGGAATCTGGGCCAATTGTCGCTTCATCATAGTTTGTAGGCTCACTATTGTCTAACAACATGACTTCCAAGATAGGATTGTCGTATCACTCAGGAGTAGTACGTGTCCTTGTCGACCTACGAAGTTCGGTAGGAGCTTCATCCAAAGTTTCATGATCATCATCATCAGCTTCCTCTTCCAGTGGTGTAGACACCATAGGTATGTCTCTCTGTGCTGCGCTACTCTCTATTTCAAGAGAAGATTCGATAACCTCATCAAGTTCTACCTTCCTCCCAGTCACTTATTCCGCGAGAAACTCCTCTAGAAAGGATACATTCTTGGCAAGAAAGATTTTGATTCCGGATCTATGATATAAGGTATATCCAATTGTTTCTTTAGGGTATCCTATGAAGACGCACTTCCCCAATTTGGGTTCAATCTTATCAGGCTTAAGCCTCTTGACATAAGCGTCGCATCCCCAAATTTAAGTTGCTTGCCAAACCATAATTCTGATTCAGTCGTCTCAATGGATTTATACGGTGCCCTATTTGAAGTGAATGCGCTTTTCTCTAATGCAACCCCAAAACGATAGTGGAAAATCAGTAATAGACATCATAGAATGCACCATATCTAATAGAGTACGATTACGACGTTCAGACACACCATTACGCTGCGGTGTTCCAGGTGGCATGAGTTGTGAAACAATTCCACATTGTCTTAAATGCATACAAAACTCCTAACTCAGATATTTACGACCACGATCAGATCATAGAAATTTATCTTCTTGTTACGATGATTTTCTACTTCACTCTTGAACTCCTTGAACTTTTCAAATGTTTCAGACTTGTGTTTCATCAAGTAAGTATACCCATATCGACTGAAGGCATATGTGAAGGTTAAAAACTAACGATATCCACCGCATGCTTCAATCTTCATCGGACCCCATACATCGATACATATAATTTCCAAAAAAAGTGGCTTGTCCGCTCCATTGTATCGGAAAACGGGGTCTTAGTCATATCGCCCATGAGGCACGGTTCACATGTGTCAAACGATTCAAAATCGAGTGATTCCAGAAGTCCATCATTATGGAGTTTTATCATGCGCCTTACATCAATATGACCTGAGTGGAAATGCCACAAGTATGTGGTACATACTATCAGTATTAACCTTCCATCTTTTGGCATCAATATTATGGACATGTGTATCGCTACTATCGAGATACAATAAGAATTAAACCATTCACATTGGGTGCATGACAATAAAATTTATTACTCATATAAATAGAACAACCATTATTATCCGATTTAAATGAATAAACATCTTGCAATAAATAAGATCCAGATATAATGTTCATGCTTAACACAAGTACAAAATAACAATTATTTGGGATTAAAACTAATCCCGAAGGTAGATGTAGAGGGAGAATGTGAACGACGATCACATCAACCTTGGAGCCATTTCTAACGCGCATTGTCACCTCGTTCTTAGCTAGTATCCAATTATTTTGTATCTCTTGCCTTGAGTTACGAATATTAGCAACCTAACTAGTATCAAATACCCCAGGCGCTACTACGAGCACTAGTAAGGTACACATCAATAACATGTATATCCAATATACCTTTGTTGACGTTGCCAACCTTCTTATCTGTCAAATAGTTGGGGTAGTTCCGCTTCCAGTGGCCATTCCTCTTGCAATAGAAACACTCAATCTGAGCTATTGGTCCAGCCTTGGGCTTCTTCACGGGAGCGGCAACTTGCTTGCCATTTGTTTGTAAGTTCCGTTTCTTTCCCTTGGCCTTCTTGAAAAGTGTTGCCTCTAAAATAAAATTGAAAAGTGGATGCTTACTTGCCATCAAATCTGATATTACTAATCTATATTTTAGCAAATCAGTTTTCTATGCTTTTGTGTGCAAAGAGGCATTATTTTCATTCGAGGACGTTGTTCCTATTATACAAGTGCCAAAAAATGATGGTACATCATGTATGTATGTTGATTGTAGAGCCACTAATAATATTACTATTCGTTATCATCATCCTATTCCTAGACTAGATGATAAGCTTGATGAATTTAGTGGCTCTACCATATTCTCCAAAGTTAATTTGCGTAGTGGGCACCATCAAATTCGTATGAAACCGAGATATGAATGGAGAACAACATTTAAAACTAAGTTTGGATTAGATGAGTGGTTAGTCATCCCTTTTGCGTTAACTAATGCACCTAGCACATTCTTGAGATTAGTGAACAACGTTTTACGTGCTTTTATTGGACGACTTGTGGTAACTATTTTGATGATATAATGATTTATATTAGATCTTTGGAGGAACATTTTTGGAACATTCATGTGTTGTTTTTATTACTCTATGTGATGCACATTCGTTTGGTAACCTTGGGAAGTGCACCTTCTGCACCGAGGAGTATCTTTTCTTGGTTATGTTATTAATCCATAGGGAATTGAAGTTGATAAAGTCAAGATTGAAGCTATTGAGAATATGCTAAGGCCCAAAATGGTCACACAAGTGATGAGTTTTGCTACACCTCTCAAAGAGCTCACAAAGAAGGAGGTGCCTTTTGTTTAGGGTACCACACAGGAAGAAGCCTCAAGGTATTGAAAGATAAGTTAACACATGCTCCATTACACCAACTTCCTGATTTCAATAATGCTTTTGAGCTTGAATTTGATGCTGGTGGAATTGGATTAGGAGGTGTGTTATTACAAGATGGTAAACCTGTTGCAATCATTTCTTAAAAATTTAGTGGGCCTAGTGTGAATTATTGTACTTATGATAAAGAACTATATGCTCTTATTTGGACTTTGGAAACATGACAACATTATTTATGGCCCAAAGAATTTGTTATACATTCTGATCATGAATCTTTGAAACACATTAAAAGTCAAGCAAAACTAAACTATAGACATGCTAAATGGGTTGAATTCATTGAGCCTTTCCCTTATGTCAGTAAACACAAGAAGGTTAAAGAAAATGTTATTGCTGATGCATTTCTCGTCGTTATACTATGCTTTCATAACTTGACTTTAAAATATTTGGTTCGGAGACCACCAAAGATCAATATGTGCATGACGCCGAACTTAAAGATGTGTTGCATAATTGTAAAGAAGGAAGAACATGGTACAAGTACATCATTAATGATGGATTTGTGTTCCACGCTAACAAGCTATGCATTCCAGGTATCTCCATTCGTCTTTTATTGTCACATGAGGTGCATGAAGGAGGATTAATGGGATACGTTGGCGTGAAGAAGACAGAGGACGTACTTGCTACACATTTCTTTTGGCGAATGATGAGACAAGATGTTGAGCTTTTATTGCTTGATGTACTACATGTTAAAAAGCTAAGTCACGACACAATCCTCATGGTTTATATATGCCTGTACCTAGTGTTCTGCGGGAGAACATATCCATGTACTTTGTTTTCAGATTACCTCTAACAAAGAAGGGGAGGGATAGCATATTTGTTGCCATGGCTAGATGTTTCAAAATGGCAAATTTATACCTTGTCGGCCCAGTGGAAACCGGGGTACCACCGCCCGTCTGCTTGTGGCCCAGGAAGCAACGCCCGAGGGAAACTTAAGAGGTGGCCAAATCATGATCTCTACAATGCAAGACACCTCATGAGGGGTAGAGCTCGCGAGGCTCCTCTCCGCGAGTGGAGGATCTTCAAGATGATCATCTACAATAGCAGGAAGCCTCACGAAGCCTCCCTCACGAGGAGGCTTCCCGTGAGGCCCTCCGCTTGGAGGAGCCGTGTGGCACTGGTCGCGCGGCTGCATGCCCACCACATGGGTGACGCGCATGCACAGACAAGGACAACATAGGACGTGCTAGCAGGCGTGGACAGGGATGATTTCCTCTTTGGTGATTAAAGGGCAGCTCCAGCTACCTCCCTCAAAGAAAGTACCAAAGCTTGCCATTTCAATGCAAGAAGACCATGGTGACACACTGCGCCAGGACGGATATCATCAGCGAGCCAACCAGCGCGTCATGGACGGTGCCTTTGGCAGGCGAAGACCACCTTTTTTCAGGATAAGACTGAGCGCATGTCCCCCTTTGAATAGCCACCATGTAGCTGCCCTTTCCCGCCAATATTTTTGGGGAAGTGGACCAAGGCTGCTATAAAAAGGACAATGTTGCTACCTTAGAGAGGGTCGGTCATTTCCACCTTCTTCTACCTTGTAACACTCGTGTACTTCCCGAAGAGCAATTGTAGACAAGCAGGAGTAGGGTTTTACACCGCATGATGGCCCGAACCTAGGTAACTCCTTGTGTCCCTGTCGTGCTGTGTGTGTGTGTGTGTGTGTGTGTGTGCGTGTGTGTGTGTGTGTGTGCGCGCGCGCGTTCCCGCTACACTCCGCTTGCCGTAGCCTCGCCAAGGTCACCGTTGGGTTTGTAGGTAGCGAACAGCCCCCCCCCCACCCCCCCCCCCGGTGTTAGAACCTGGGTTTTAAGGGGATTGTCTTGGTACAAATCATCCTCTCCGATATTTCACGCACCAGGTAGTGGGCTTGTTTTCAGGCCTTCGACCTCGACATCGACATGGCCGACGCACGACGCGAGTGCACCCTACGGAGGGCCAGCAGGGTCCGCATGGAGGCCGTCGTCAACGACAGCCACCGTGGTCGCGCCGTCACGGCCACCGAGCCCGCGGCGGGGGAACAACAAGCTTCCTCCCTCCACCCGTCCATGCAACGGAAGCTTCCTAAGCGCACCTCCATCGCGTCTTCGCTCGCTCGCCGCGACCCGCCGGCTCCGCGGGCCGCTCTGCTCATGGCGCGTGAGCTTCTACGCTACCGTCCCACTGCAGCCGGGTATGATGCCTGGCTTGCGCGCATCACCGAGCCCGTCAACTCCACCGGAGATGCCCTAGTTCCTTCTTTCCCCCTTATGCCTCTGTTGTCGCGCGACGCACAGGCGGAACAAGACGCCCCTCCTCTGCCTCCTCCAACCGAAGATGGTGCAGGGCCTATCCGCAGCGCGCGCACGCCGGACCCGTCCTAGGGTGCGTCCTCGCCCAACACGCACTAGCTGCCATATCATCCAACACGCATAGCCAGACACACGCGTGATCCTCAAGACGCAGCGCGAACGCCGGAGTTGCACCATCGAGGACATCGCGGTGGCCGGGCGCTAGAACTGGGTCGCTCTCGCCGGCATCATCATTACCTATTGCAGGGGCTGCCTCTGTCGAAGATTGGTTTCGTGCCTACAGGAAACATCTCAAGAACCCGGTTCGAACACTGGGGAGCTCTGCGCGATCTACAACCTAGCCTCGACGATGGTGGAGCTACGCATGCTGGGAATGAGAAGGATACAGGTGTTTACCCAGGTTCGGGCCAACGTGCGGTGTAAAACCCTACTACTGCTGGGTGGATTGCTTTCTCTCTCGGGTTGCACAACTGCTACAAGTCGTGAGGAAGAAGAAGGCTCTTCTCCTTGGGGGGAAATGATAGCTCAATGCCTCTCTCCTCTCTACGGTGGCTGTCTGTCCCTCTTATCCTTGCCATGGGCCTCACTTCCCAAAATGTTGGTGGGAAAAGGACGACCACAATGCGGCAATTGGAAGGGGGACAAATGCACAGTCTTCCCTGACAAAGTTGGTATTCACACTGCCAAAGGTGTCGTCCATGATGCGCTCGTGGGCTCTTCGGTGACACCTATCCTGGTGGCCAGCATCATGTTGGCCTCCTTGCTTCTTTGGGGTAATCCTTGGAACTCATCTTGGAGGAGGACAGCAGCCCGCTTTCCTTTTAGCACGAATCGGGAAAGATTCTCTACCTATGCCCGCTGGCACCATCCTTGCAGCCTCTGCTAGCGTGGTATGCTACCCACGTGGCGGGCAGACCGTTGTGTGTGTAGTATTGCACGACCCGTCCAGGCGGAGGGCTTCATGGGGGCAGCCTCACGGTACAGACCTCACGAGGTCTCTCATATCTTGTGGACAAGCGTCCAATGGGCTCCTCTTAGAGAAAGAGAGAGAGAGAGAGAGAGAGAGAGAGAGACAAAGAGAGAGAGATTCGCGGAGCCGGAGCCTCGTGCGGTGATTGTCAGGGTCTTCCAATGGGCCGCCTACCGCCCTGGTCCTTCTTCATATAGCCGACTGGGCCGGTAGTAGGTGGGCCATGGTACCCTGATTCCACTGGACTGACAGTAGCCCTCGGGCCCGTTGTGCGCATGTTCCGCCCGTTGAGCGCAAAATAGTGCGGGTCGTAATGTCGCGGGGCCTGACAACTACCGGGCCCAGAGGTGACGCGTGGCAGCCTTGACGGGATTGGGCGCAACCACTTCTCCCATGACGCCTCGGTAACTGCATCCTTTCCTTAAGACTGTCGTGCGCACCGGGGTGGAACCATCATTTCCTTCCTTCCTCCGAACGCTTCCTCAGCGCACGCTCCTCCTTCCTTGCGCACACCTCGCCCGCTGCTCTCCTTCTCTGCCTCCAATTTAACGCTGATGTCTCCATGGCTCCGAAGAAGAGGAGCGCCACCGTCACCAGAGCGCAGGTGGAGACAACCCTGCTGCCCTCCACCATCAAGAACAAGGAGGGGCTGGACAAGTTGGTTCCCCTGATGGCCAATGCTCACAATGAGCATGGGGCCACCAAGATCTGGCCGGGCATGAAGCCGGCTAGGAGTTGATGGTGACGATGTTCCCGTCCTTCTTCCACTGCATCTTCGGAGGTCAGCTCCCTCTGTTTTCTGACTTCTTCCACACAATGCTCGAGCACTACCAGATCCATGCCCTCCATCTTCACCCCAACTCCATCTTCCCCCTCGCCACCTTTGCCTTCCTCTGAGAGGGCTTTCTGGGGGGTGTTGCCCTCGGTGGCCCTCTTCCGCACCTTCTATAGCATGAGGTGCCAGTAGGTCTACTGTGTGGGGTGCACCTCCTTATGCATGGTGGACAAGATGTCAGAGTGCTTCATTGAGATAGTGACGCTCAAGAAGGTGGAGAACTTCCGGCCGCGCTGGATCTACATGGAGATAGGCCAGAGCAGCCCTCTGTTCGCGCCTCCCACTAGGCCCGCTGTGAAGGGGAGCACTCCAAGCTGACGGACACGAGGCTTGGACCCGTCACCGCCAAGCTGCAGGCGCTGCCGGAAGTTGGGCTCATGAGCGCCATGGTGGCTCGGGAGTTCATGCGCAGCCACTTCGTCCCGCTCCAGAAGCGCTCTCACCCCATGTGGGAATACGAGGGCCGCGCCAACAGAACCCGCCTTTGCGACGACACTCTCCAGGAGGCAACACTGGAGGCGATCCTGCAGACGTTCTCGCGGATCCCGTGCCAGAGGAGATACCGGATGAGGCGCTCCCTCTGCACCGCCGCGGCGACGGGGAAGAGATTTAGGCTGAAATGCTTGTGTTTGATGAGTGGGGCTTGGTCCCCGAAGGCCATGTGGGGCCTCACAACAACCCCATGCTCGTGGCGCCCGCCTTAGGGGAATTCGAGGATGTCAGGCCTTCCTCAAGCACCGGCGCCGGCAGCAGCAGGCAGGACCGCATGCCAAGCCGCTGCAAGCTACTGCTGGGGGACATGGATGAGGAGGAAAAGGACCATCAATTTGTGGTCGTGCCCTCTAGGCGCGTGGAGGAGGAGGAGAACGACAACGAGGTGGTGGTTGTGGCAGACCCCTGCAAGGGGGTGACATAAGGGGCTGACGAGCCCCTCAAGGAGACGAGCCAGCCGAGCGGGGCTGGGGCGAGCTCCGGCAGGCCTCGCGGAGTGCCCTTCGGAGGGATCTTAGGCATGCCTCATGGGAGCGGCAGCGGCAGCCGCTCCAACCCCCTCCTAAAGAGGAGGCGTTGGGTCACCACCGATGAGTAAGTTCACTCCAATTGTCTTTCTTTTCCTTTTTTTCATGGTGCATTCAGAGCTCGGTGTAGAGCCATTGATCTTGTAGGGCGCCCATGAGCAAAAGACAGAGAGCCACGACATCAGCGTCGCCCTCAGCCGAACCGCCTGTGGGGGAGCCCGTGTGCCCCCGCCAGGCCCTGCGGGGCACGAAGAAGTCGCCCATCGGCCGGAGGCCGAGGCGCAGTGCACCATGGTGGAGGAGGAGCACGAGGTGTCTCCAGCCCCATGAGAAGACTTGCCTCCCCCGCCTGGGGAGGAGGAGGAGGAGGAGGAGAACGTGCCTCTGGAGGCGCCTGACGCAGGCGGTGCCACCCTGATCGTGGCCGAAGACAAGGCGGACCTCACGGGGGTAACACTCCTGTCGGGGGGGGGGGATGATGCCCACCAAGGATTTGCGACAAGCCCCATGCACGTGTCGCCGCGGCGGGGTGAGGAGGTGACCCCGCGCAGCCCCCAGTGCGGGGCTAACGGGGAGGCCCTCGCCAACGGCAAGGGACCTGCAGAAGTGGAGGCCCCCGCAGGACCCTCGCGGATGATTGCCATGGGCGGCGGCACTGAAGAGCGCCCATGTCTGGCCCTGCAGTTGGTCAGTGTCACCACCCTGGTCAAGCGCGGGGCCTTCTAGAGCGGCAGGGCACCACTAGATGCGCTCGAGGCCGACCTCCATGCGAAGAGGCATGCCTCGTTGCCGAGCACCTATGTCTTGCCCTCGAGTGGTGCAAACTCCAGGTGGCCGTCAAGCTGGGCCACCGGTATGACGAAGCCGCCTAGGAGAAGAGGGCCAAGGCGGCCCATGACGCCAACGAGCTCTGGGACAACACCATCCTCGATGTGCAGGTGGCCAACCAATGGCACCAGGAGGCAGAGGCCCGTGCTAAGGAGGTGGAGGAGTAGATCTCCCTGCGGGAGCAGGAGCTCCGGGCGCATGAGGACACGGCCGCGTCGCGCGAGCGGCACTACGCCGCCCGTGAGGAAGAGCTGGCCAAGAAGGAAGAGACCCTCTCCGTCCGCGAGGAGGACCTGTTGATTCGGGAGCGCGAGGCCGCTAGGAGCACCTCCGACTAGGAGATGGAGCATGAGCGCCTCACGACCCTGAAAAACCAGGTGTCGGCCGCCCAAGATGCCTTTGAAGAGGCGCGTGCCAAGGCCAACATGCAGCTGGAGAGGAAGGAGGAGAAGATCCAGGATGATGTTGACTCCAGGGTCAAGAGGGAGCGCGGACCTCTTGAAGGAGCATCGCGGCATGATCAAGCTGTAGGAGGCGTGCTTCCAGGCCAAGTGCGAGGAGCTCCAGAAGGAGGTCGCCGAGCTCAAGAAGCGGCTCCAGCAAGCTGAGGCCGGTCTTCACCTTGCACTCAAGGGCAAGGAGGACGCTGAAGGGGAGCTGCAGTCACTCCAGGCATACGTAAGCGACATCTCTCAGGTCGCCAAGAAGGACAAGGAAGAGGTTGCATGCGTGAACGATGCCGTCCCAGCGCGCCAAGCTGTTCCTCGGACTCGCCGCACGCACTCGCGGGGCGCTCAACTGCTTTGTCGAGGATGTCCCGAGCCTGCCCATCACGGAGTATGACAACATCTACCTAGAATTCTTCACCAAGGTGGTGGAGACCCTGGAATGGGGAGTCTCCCGGCAGGACGTCGCCATCGACGACTGGGCCCACGACCTCATGGACTAGGCGGCGACGTGGGTCTTTAGCAACCTCATCCTCTATGACCCCTCCTCCGACCTCGCGCGTGTGGTGGATCATGTGCCTGTGGAGCTCCAGAACTAGCTCAGGAGGGAGGTGCGCGAGCATGTGGACTCCCTGATCGAGCGGTTTGTGCACATCGTCGATCCTTCTGAGGAGGATGGCAACCTTGAGGTGGCCATCCCGGAAGATGATGAAGATGGTGCCTCCTCGACCCAAGGCCTCACAATTTGCGAGGCCCCATGGGGGCATAAAGAAAATTTATTTTTGTAATCATACGAAGTGCTTAATCTTTTGCTGCTATCTCGTTGATTTCTCGTGTGGTTTGCTTTTCCTTTTTACATTACCTTTGTGGCTCTACGTCGCATGGACCCGGCCCCCGAGCTTGCTACGACCATCGTTGGTATGTTGGGACGTGCGTCCAACAAGGCCAAAGGGTGTAGGGCTCTACGGGGCGGTAAGGGCTCCTAAGGCGCGATGCTCAAGATGCCCCCCTTTGACGCGCAAGCGGCTCGTGCCAAGGAGAATACAAAGACCCTTGAGGAGATCACGTAGGGGAAAGCTCAAGAAATGCCAAAGACTCTGCAGAGGTTCTAGACATAGCTTTATGTCAGGCCTGAGTCTTGGGGTATCGTAGCTTGCTGGTACTAGCCCTCACGAAGCGCGAGCCCCCGAGGATTCCTGCTAGCACTTGATGGTAGCTGTAGGTTGCTCCGTGAAGTCCCGGAGGTTTGCAACTGCGGTGATAATGCTCCAACAAGTTTCACAAGTGATTGAGCAATGCGCGCTTACTAGTTCAGTTGTGGATGTCATGCGAGGACATAGTGCACCAAGGACCTTGGTGAGGTGACGTGCACGGGAACAGGCCCGTGAGATAGAGCTGAGTCACTTGGGTTTTGTAGCGCTACTGGGACTGACCCAAGCACATGCACCATGTCCAGCCCCCGCTCGTGTGATATGCACGAGGGAAATTGCGAGCACGAATAGCTCAAAGGCCAACCAGTGTGTATCAAGCACATAACAAGTTTGAAAAAATAATATTTTACTCCTGCATAAGAGAGTCTATTATGCAACCAAAAATGAAAACACTTGTTGCCGTGACGGACATGGGTCAGCTTGAGGATATGATGCAACCAGGCGGTGCCCTCAAAAGGTAGACAAAAAAGCTGTCATGATGGACACAAATCAGCTTGAGAATGTGATATAGCTAGGTGGCGCCCTCAAAAGATGGACAAAAACGCTGCCATGATGGACACGGCTTAGCTCGAGGATGTGATGCAGATAGGCGGAGCCCTCGTGTCACATTCCCTCCATGTCTGAGCATGGGGGCCCCACTGGGATGTGGGCTAGAGATCTAGCGGCCTTGTGGCGACGCAGAAAGATAGGCTCCGGGCATGTATAGCCCCTTGCATTCGTACCCGTGAGGTCACGGATAGAAATTACGGAGATGTGGGATGTTCCATGTGTTTCGTACTGGACCACCCTCCTCCGTCTCCAGTTGTGCTGCGCCAGGCCGGGAAACATGGGTGACCCTGAATGGGCCTTCCCACATTGGCGAGAGCTTGTGGAGTCCTTCCCTAGAGAGGATCCTTCACAGAACAAGATCGCCAACCTCAAGCGTGTGGGGGCGTATGTTGTGGCTGTGGTAGCGGCGCAGTGCCTGCTGATACCGGGCCATGCGGAGAGCGGCCTCGCGGCGTGCTTCCTCGAGGAGGAGCATATCAGCTTCCCGCTGGCCCTCCTAACGCTCGTCATCAAAGGCCAGGACTCGTAGGGACCCGTGCTTTAGCTCCATGGGTAGGACCGCTTCCGCCCATAGACGAGGTATTAGGGTGTTTCGCCGGTAGACATGGTCACTGTTGTGCGGATCGACCATTGCATGGACTGCAGTTCGTCGAGCTAGCCTTTAGCGCAGGCTGCGAGCTTCTTGCTGAAGCTTCTTGTCTTTAGGCCCTTGAGGACCTCAGCATTGGCATGCTCAGCCTGGCCATTGCTTCGGGGGTGCACCTTTGAGGCGTACAACTATACCGACACTGAATCCATCTTTCCCCTCTTCGAGGATAGGCTTGGAGGGTGCTCTGACGAGGATGGTTACCCGATCTCTGAAGGGCTACCACGTCACGCTACGGTCTACATGGCGGGCAATCACCAAAAGGCAACAGCTCAAGGACCCAATCTGACTGAGGACAACACATCGGGCCATAACAGGCCATCCAACTCTGGTGCTGGCGCTGGAGGCCTGAGTGCTCAAGGGGTCACAGAACCGCTCGCGACCCTCAACAACCTCCTCGCAGAACCGATCATAGCGGAAAACGCAGGAGCGCGCACCGCTAAATGAAAAAGTGTCATGAACAACTCGCGAAGGGTAAATAGGATATCACAACTCAAATTGCACGCCTCGCAGAAGTCCAGAAAATTGTGCTCGAGGAGAGCCAACGCTTGGAGGAACAACAGGTCAACCAAAGGAGACAACAGAGTCGTTTTCAGGCTCCAAGAAGGGTAATGGAGCCTCGTAACATGTTCCAAACGCCACCACCTGTCGAACCTACTACAGATGCTAATCTGGGGGCCGTCTTAGGAGCAGCCGGGGCCGGCGTGCCACCAGTCATAACTCATCCGCAAGCGCCTTAGGATCAGCTCCAACAAATCCAACATCAGGTGCAGCAGCCAACTGTGTGTTTCCGTACACCCTGGTCACCTCTCCAACCCGGTGGACAACTTATATGCAGCTACGTAGAATTTGTCGACAATCCCAATCGAGAGTAATACTCCATTCCAGATCGATGCAAGGAAAGCAATTCAACTGTTGCAGACTGTTGTCACGCAGCAGGTGAACTACTCCAGCAGTCCCAATAGACTGCACTCAATGTCGTTCAACAGCCAGAGGGTCTCCTGTCGATATTGAGAGTCACCCGTTCCAGCAGGGTCGAGCACCACGCGACACTATCGGGAGCGACAGGTGTAGCAGCAACAACACAGGTAGGCAGCTTCGGATGCAGAGGTCATAATCGACAACGCGCATGCAGCTCGTGCAGCTACTGTTGGTAATGTAAGGGTGGATTATGCTCACGAGGAAGCAGGCAACGCGAGAGTCCCACCCGCCAGTAGCATGCCAGCTCCTACTGCTCCCGGGTCCGGCTTTGTCAATAGAACCTTAGGTACCTAGTGCCACGCGCTTGCTCTGAGGAACGAGCGCATCCTTGCAGATTTCAAAGGTCCCCGCAAGGTGCCTAATTATAATGCCAATATGGAGCCCGCAGACTGGATCGAGAGCTACGAGCAAGCCGTGGACATTATGGAGGTGAGCGATGGTGTGTACGCCAGGTATGTCACTATGATGCTCGAAGGACCTGTCCGCACCTGGTTGAAGAACCTGTCGGCCCATTGGGAACTAGGGTACCACGGTCCATCTGCCGCTCACCCCGAGGGCGACACTTGGGCCGGTCCTGATGAGAACATCCCAACCATGAACATCACACCAACAACCATCAAAGGTCCAATCACAAGAAGTCGCGCAAAGCAAATCCATGATCAGGTGAACGCTAACTTAAGTATATCATTTGACCTTAAAAACATGGTTGCGCCTTCACCTCTTTCGTTGTTGGTTGAACACAGGTGCGACATCGAAGAAGACCAACAACACTTTCAGTCCATGGCAAAACAATGTTTTATCACAAAGAAACAGAGTCACGAAGAAATAGGTGGTCTGCTGAAGAAACAATGTTTTTGGCGCTGGTGAAACAATGTTATGCATGAGTTTGGATAACCCAACTTGCGAAAGGTATCCAGAACTCGAGTTTGCTACTGAAGGAAACATTGCTCGACTCAAGTAAACAATGTTTGGTCGGGAGCCGCCAACCACCTCCAACTAGAGATCTCTAGAAGCTACCTCATTAAGTCTCAAGCCACTTAGTCAAACCAAAGCTGGTTCTCTTTCACACCTAAGCAAGTTCCCAAAGCTAGTTTGTTTTCACACCTATCCAGGTGGGTTGTCCCTATTATAACTAGGCTAGCTCTTCCCTTCGTTGGGGACTTTTGCCATTTCTATCAAAGACGAAGACATAGACTCTGCCTGAGATTGGAGAGACTCTTGATACCCTTATTCTCGTGATTCCTTGAGAAATTGCTCCTAATTCGTGCTCCACGACTAGATCGTGTTGTGTGGGTTAGAGTTCGTGGTTTCCTTGCGGTTTGCACCTATCCCGTGCTCCATGACTTGAGCGTAGTTGTGTGGGGTAGTATTGCGGGTTCTGGATCGGCGAATGTTCGGATTGCAGGCTTCGGTGAGCATCCTCCTCGTCGGGTCATAATTTCTTATTTTCCATTTTTGGCGGCTTGCAACTAGTTATCTACAACCTCTTATAGATCCTACACTGTGAAGATCGAACCTCCCCTTGTACACCCTCTGCTCTGCAGACGGTGTTATATAATGTGGTAATCAGAGGAAGGTTTACAGGGTAGGATCTGTATCCTTTGTTGCTAAATCTATCCCTTTTCGTTTGATTTTCCCCGTGCTAAAGTCCAAAGCCTAAAAGCCACAAAAAAATCCAAGCCTTTGTTTGCTGAGATCTAGTTGTTTGCTTTCTCCTTTGTGTTTGCACCAAGTTCTATCCAAAGTTGCTGCTATTTTTTTCTGAGTCTTGTTGTTGGATCTATTGTGTTGCAAAAAAAGAAAGAGAGAGAAGAAAGCAAAAAAAAGAGAAAAAAAGAGGAGAAGAGAAAGTGTTGAGAAAGTGTGCAATCATATTCAGTTTGGTGAGAAATTTCAGAAGTTGTATTGGCAAGTGTTGCAGCTCAAACGTGGTGCAAGGATCTACAAAAAAGACTTGTTTCATTTGGTTTGCATCGATTGGATCTCAGCACTATCCTCCTCATTTTACCCCACCAAGCTCCACCCAAAAACCGTTAGCTTCTTCCCTTTCATTCGCCCGTCCACTCCCTATTTGCTACCCCCGCACGACCGCCAAGGAATCATTAGAATTTGGGTAAGCAAGTAGGTGAGCTGAGAGTCTTCCACATATATATTTTTCTTTTGCCCTCTTGTTTCCAAGAGTTAACATGCCAGGTTCCCACTCAAGTGTACATGCGCATCAAAATGTGGAGGATGACTTCCCAAAGACTCGTGCGGCGCTTGGTGATTTAATTGAAGAAAGTATAGCTGCAGCTATGCAAAGGATGTTCGTAGGTCATCTTCCTCTCATGGGCAATGGGGATCTACATCAACACAGCCCCGCTGCCTCGATGGCCGCCGATGACCGGCGATGGCAAGGAAACGAGGACCACCACAGTGGTCATGGAAGAGCTGCAGGAGGTGCTGACCATGACGCCCCTCTTGTTGGTGCTGAACGGAGGCATGGCATCTTTGCTCCCCCTCGTGAGGGTGGGCTGCATGGACGAGAAGCTCGCGAGCGAGGCCCTGGCCCCTGCAGGTTTGCTGCTGATCATTAACGACGAGTTGCACATGATGGTAATGACATCTTCCATGAAGATTTCTCCGAGCATGGTGACGAGGAGGAGGGCATGGGCGACTATGAACCCTACTCTCCACCCCAACGTGGTGCTGATTTTGGTTGCAATGGTTAGAATTATGACCGTCGTGATCAAGGTGACCATGACAACCAAACAAGAGTGAAGCTACATGTGCCATTATTCACGGGAAAAGAGGATCCAGATGCATATATTGAGTGGGAGGAGAAGTGCAACCAGATCTTTCGCATCCATGGATTTTCCGAAGCCAAGAGAGTTGATCTTGTTGTTATAGAGTTCTCTGGTTATGCTCTTACATGGTGGAATCAGCTACAAGATGACCGATTGATGGCAGGCAATAACTATATCCGCAGCTGGATTTTGATGAATCAAGTCATGAGGCGCCATTTTGTTCCATCATACTATGAGAGGCAATTGTACAAGCAGTTGCAGGAGCTCACCCAAGGTTCCCGCACTGTTCATGAGTACTATAAAGAGATGGAGGTGCTGCTGATTCGAACAAGAACCCGTGAGAGTGATGAGGCGAAGATGGCGAGATTTTTACATGGGTTGAATGATGAGATCTCAGATTTTGTGGAGATGTTTTCTTATGATACACTGCAAGATGTGGTACATCAAGCTATAGGAGTTGATAAGAAGAATATGCGTAATGGTCGTGCTCGTGGCCGCGCCACCACATCCTCATGGCAGAGAACACAACAACCATATGGTTGTCGTTTTGGGGGTGCTCCATCGAGGCTCCCACATGCTTCGACGGCTTCCTCACCTGCTGTTGGCAATCAAGAAAAAAGACCATCACCCACATTAGGAGCATCCTCCGCTCCTCCTGCAGAAAAGAGTTCTACATGCAACAATGACATTCAATGCCACAAGTGCAAAGGACAAGGTCACATTTCTTCAGAATGTCCAAGCAATAGAACTATTATCATCAATGAACGAGGTGACTGGGAGTCTGAAAGTGACCCCGAAGGTGGCAATGATGAAGTGGAAGAGGAGGCTGAGAAGTAGGAGGCACTATATTATCTCATAAAGAACTTAATGGTGAAGCTTTGGTTGTATGTCGTTCACTTAATGCCCAGGTTGTGGAGGAGGAAAAGGGGCAGCGACATAATCTTTTCCACACCCGTTGCCTTGTCAACTCAAAGTTGTGTCGAGTGATTGTGGATAGTGGTAGTTGTAACAATATTGCAAGCACGAAGATGGTTGAGAAACTTCAATTGCAAACAAAACGTCACCCACATCCATACTGCATGCAATGGCTGAATGATTGTGGCACAATAAAGGTAGCGAGCAGTGTGAGAATACCAATCTCAGTGGGAACATCTCAGGATGAAGTTGAGTGTGATGTGGTGCCGATGCATGCTTGTCACTTGCTTCTAGGACGACCATTGTTGCATGACCGTGACGTGCAAATCAGCAGGCGTGCGAATCGCTTGTATTTTGCCCATAGAGGAGAAAAGTTCACTTGGCTGCCCATCACACCCGAAGAAGTATATCTTGATGAGATGAACAGAAAAGGAAAGAAAAAGGGAGAGAGTGATCATACACATACAGTGAGCCACCAACATAGTGAGGGAGTGTTTTCATAGCCAAAAGCTCCACAGCCAAATATGACCAAGTCCCGGGAGAAATAGGGATTAGTTATGATGGCTAGGAAAAGGAATATGCGGGAATTAAGAGAACCTAATAATCCATTCTTTGTACTCATGTAAAAGGAAACTTTATTGGCTGCTAACGACTTACCTTCAACTCTTCCTAGTGTTATATTTGAGCTTTTGCAGGAATATAAGGATGTGTTTCCCAAGGAGGTGCCACCCGGGCTACCACCGAAGCGAGGCATTGAACACCAAATTGACTTGGTTCCGGGCGCCCCACTACCAAACCGACCACCGTACCGAGCAAACCAGAGGAGACTAAAGAAATTCAGAGGCAAGTAGAAGATCTTCTTCACAAAGGGTATGTAAGGGAAAGTCTTTCTCCTTGTGTTGTTGAAATTCTTTTAGTTCCAAAGAAAGACGGTACTATGAGAGTGTGCACTGATTGTAAATCCATTAACAACATAACTGTAAGATATCGACACCCTATACCTAGACTCGATGACATGCTTGATGAACTTTGTGGTTCCACCATATTTTCTAAAATTGACTTGCGAAGTGGATACCACCAAATAAGAATGAAACATGGTGATGAATGGAAAACTGCCTTTAAGAAAAAAATTGCTTGTATGAATGGTTGGTGATGCCTTTCGGATTAACGAATGCACCAAGTACTTTCATGCGATTGATGAATCATGTGCTTAGGTCCTTCATTGGCAAGTTTGTAGTGGTTTACTTTGGTGACATATTGATTTATAGAAAAACTTTGGAGGATCATGTTGGACATGTAAAATGTGTGCTTGCTGTCCTACGGGAGGAAAGGTTGTATGCTAACATGGAAAAGTGCACATTTTGCACAAACAAGGTTGTGTTTCTTGGCTTTGTAGTTTCAGGAAAAGGCATGGAGGTCGATGATGAAAAGATCAAGGCTATCCGTGAGTGGCTGCCTCCACAAAATGTGAGCCAAGTACGTAGCTTCCTAGGACTTGCGGGTTTCTATCGCCGGTTCGTAAAGGATTTCAGCACCATCGCTGCACCCATGAATGAATTAACAAAAAAAGACACTCCAATGGGTTGATTCTCAAGACAAGTCCTTCCAAGAACTGAAGATGAGATTGACATCAGCCCCGTTGCTTTCGCTTCCTGATTTTGGTAAGACTTTTGAGATTGAATGTGATGCAAGTGGCATTGGCATTGGCGGTGTCCTAATGCAAGAAGGTAAACATATCGCCTATTTTAGTGAGAAACTTAATGGCCCAACTCTTAATTATTCCGTCTATGATAAAGAGTTGTACGCACTTGATCGATCTTTAGAAACATGGCAACATTACTTGTGGCCTAAAGAGTTTGTAATACATTCCGACCATGAATCTTTGAAACATCTAAAGGGCCAACTCAAATTGAACCGTAGACATGCAAAATGGAGTGAGTTCATAGATTCTTTTCCTTATATTGTCAAGTACAAAAAAGGAAAGGATAATGTTGTTACTGATGCATTGTCTAGGCACCATATTTTACTTTCCCAACATGATGTAAAAATCCTTGGTTTAGAAAGCATCAAAGCATTGTATGCTAATGACTCATACTTTGGTGAACCATTTTCAAAGTGCAACAAGGGAAAGGGATGGGAGAAGTTTCACTTGCATGATGGATTCTTATTTCAAGCTAACAAATTGTGCATCCCAGATTGTTCTGTTCGGTTGTTGCTTTTACAGGAGGCTCATGCTGGTGGTCTCATGGGATACTTTGGCACCAAGAATACTGAGTGTGTGTTGGGTGACCACTTCCTTTGGCAAAGAATAAGACGTGACGTGGAGCGCTACTTGATGAGATCCGAGATTTGTCACAAAGCTAAGTCTCGTTTGAACCCCTATGGTCTTTATACTCCTCTATCCATTTTGAATGCTCCGTGGGATGATATTTCTATGGAATTTGTTATTGGTTTACCACGAAATAAGAGGGGGAGTGACTCGGTGTTTGTGGTAGTTGATCGTTTTAGCAAAATGGCACATTTTATCCCATGTCATAAGAGCGATGATGCTTCACACATTGCTGATTTATTTTTTAGGGAAGTTGTGCGGCTACATGGAGTACCACGCACCATTGTTTCAGACCATGACACCAAATTTTTGAGCTACTTTTGGAAGACCTTGTGGGGAAAACTTGGCAGCAAGCTCCTATTTTCCATGACATGCCACCCACAAACAGATGGACAAACCGAAGTTGTCAACCGAACATTGTCCATTATGCTAAGAGCAGTCCTAAAAAGAATTTGAAGCTGTGGGAGGAGTGCATACCTCATGTGGAGTTTGCGTATAACAGGGCAGTACATTCGACCACTTATTTTTGCCCATTTGAACTTGTTTATGGCTTCAAACCTATTGCTCCAATCGATCTCTTGCCTTTGCCACTGCAGGAGTGAACCAACCTTGATGTAAGTAAGCGTGCAGATCATGAATTATTTGGGATTTTAGGAGAAAAATCCATGTGTAAAAGTTTCGAGCCCTAGAAATTGCAGATCTAGGAATATTTTTTAACATGACCATGGGTTGAAACCCACATATATATGGAAACTATATGTTCCCTGAGTCACTCTAAATTTTCTCAAATATTTTTGAAGCATAAAAATAAAATTTCCCTAGTAAAGACCATTTTTGGCCTTAATAAAAAGCCTTTTAATAAATACTAAAATAATTTTTAACAATATAATTTTGTAGTTGTGGGTCGCCCTAATGCTAGTAGGATCCAAATATAGCTTTGCAAGGTATTTATCGCACTCAAATCAGAGACATGTAGTTCGCGTCCTGAATTGAAGGTTTTTGAAACACTAATTTTGATAAATAGCTTTTGGCCACAATAAATTGTGAAATAAATATTTTTATGTCCTATACCCATGTCATGACCAATTGTAGGAAGTTGGAATCAAGTACTGGAGTAGAATTGCCACAGGGTTGTTTCTTATTCCTAAAGCACTTTCATCAAACAAGCATAACATGCAAAATTTCAAATTGGGCCCTCAATTGTTGTCTAAAATTCAAACAAAAAAATTAGCCAACCTTATACAAAAGGTCATACTTAAATTAGTTCATCACAATAAATATGGATTCTTGAAAGGGAGGTCGATACACGATTGCCTGGCATGGGCCTTTAAGCTCATCCACCAATGTCATTCCTCTAAGAGGGCGAGAGTTCTACTCTCAAGCTAGATTTTGCGAAATCGTTTAATACCATTGAACGCAAGGCAATGATTCAGATTATGAGACAAATGGGCTTCAATAACAAATGGATTTGTCGCATGGAATGTATTTTCTCATCAGGAAAATCACCGTCCTCCTAAACGGGGTTCCATGCCGCCCATTTCACTACAAACAAGGTGTGCCTCAAGGAGATCCCATTTCCCTCTTATATTCATCCTGGTTGCGGACCTCCTTCAACCTGCCATCAATGATGGAATGCATAAAAACCTATCGACACACCCTCTCACCCCTAGCAATGGTAGTGATTTCCCAGTGATTCAGTATGCTGACGATACCTTGATCATCATGCCGGCATGCCCAACTCAAGCAACCGTCATTAAGAAGATTCTGGCTGATTATGCTATCTCGATCGGTCTTCATATCAACATTCACAAATCTACCATAATACTGATCAACACGGCTCTGGATACTTGCCAACAAATTGCCGCAATTTTTGTGTGTAGTGTTGCAACCATGCCATTTACGTATTTGGGACTCCCACTAGGCACCACTAGACCGACAGTACAAGATCTGATGCCCCTGGTTTGCAAAGAAGAGCGTAAATCCAGAGCCACGATGTTGGTGATGTCACATGCCAGCAATACCTCACTAATAAACACACTCATCACCTCTCTCGTTGTGTTCGCCATGGGGACCATTCGACCCCCCCTCCCCCCAAAAAAATCGTGGCTCAACTTGACAAGATCAGACGACGTTGTCTATGGTGTAAGAAAACTGAAAATGGAGAAAAATATAACTCTCTTGCAGCTTGGGACATGATCTGCCACCCCCAAAATCACGATGGATTAGGTGTTGTAAATCCAAAACGGTGCAATGCTGCTGAAATTCCTGCATAAATTCTACAATCGCGATGATTTGCCCTTGGTGCACTTGGTCTTGGACACGTATTACAGAGACTCCATCCCACATTTCTCAGACCCGTGCGGCTAGTTCTAGTGGTGGGATGTTGTAGGATCACTAGAAGTGTGTCTAGAGGGGGGGTGAATAGACTACTTGCAGAAATTAAAACCTAACCTTTTCCCAAGTTAATTGGTTGGCAGATTTGAGCAATACTAACAAGTCTAATGCACCCTACACATACTAGTCAACAAGTATGGCAGCGGAAAGTAAGACAAGCACTTGTAAGAAAGAGTAGAGATAGGAAGATCAAACGCAATTTGGAGACGCAAGGATTTTTCCCGTGGTTCCGATAGGTGGCGCTATCCTACATCCACGTTTATGGAGTCTTCAACCCACGAAGAGTAACGGTCGCGAGAGTCCACGGAGGGCTCCAACCATAAGGGTCCACGAAGTAGCAACCTTGACTATTCCATAACGGCTTTCGTCCACGAAGGACTAGCCTCACTATGGGTAGATCTTCACGAAGTAGGCGATCTCCTTGCCCGAACAAACTCCTTGGTTGAACTCCACAACACGAAGTAGGAGGCTCCCAAGCGACACCTAACCAATCTAGGAGGCACCACCCTCCAAAAGGTAATAGGCTCGGTAATGTCGATGAACTCCTTGCTCTTGTGCTTCAAGATGATAGACTCCTCAACACTCAATCACTCTCTCAGAGATTTGGCTTTGGTGGAAGAGATTGATTTGGTGGAAAGCAACTTGGGGAGGCTAGATATCAAGATTCATATGGATGGAGTGGAATAGCTTGATCTCAACACATGAGTAGGTGGCTCTCTCTCAAAAAATTGGATGGGGCCAGTATGGAATAGTTCTGAGTGCTTCTGATTCGAGTGGGTGGTGGTCAAGGGGTATATATAGGAATCCCCAAAAATCCAACCGTTACACCTAAAGTGACCAACTCGGTGACACCGAAGTATAAAACTCGGTGGTACCGAGTTGCTCCAAAGGTAGCAACTTTTGAATCTCGGTGATACCGATACAGAGATCTCGGCAGTACTGATTAGGTGACCAACGGCCAGTTTCCAAAACTCGGTGACGCCGATCCAAAATCTCGGAAATTCCGATTTTAAGAATCGAGGTAACAGAAGGATGGCAAGATGAACTCGGTGGCACGGAAGCAGAATCGGTTGCACAGAAAATCTAGGGTTTGGCATGGGTTTGTCTGAGGTCGGAATCGGTGGGACCGAGTGGAAAAAGTTGGTTACACCAATTTTCATGATAGGCTTGGACAGACTTTTGTGGAAGAGTTTGTGGTTGTTTTTGGTGACTATCACTTGTGCACGTGGAGCATCTTGTTCACCAACAGTACCTTACCCCCTTTTAATAGTATTGGCTTTCCTATGGACTCATGGTGATTTATCACAAAGTAAAATGTAGAGTCCTCTTGCTTGAAGCTTTGCCAATCCATTTCCTTGCATCTAGGGGTCTCTCCTCACAATCCTTTTGCCAACCCATCTCTCTCTATGGACTTTCACCTGAAATACACTAGGTAGAAATATTAGTCCAAGAGACAATGTATGTTGTCATGAATTATCAAAACCACCAAGGGAGCATATTGTGCTTTCAATCTCCCCCTTTTTGGTAATTGATGACAACATACAATCAAAGCTTTAAAATAAAGATATGCATGGATATAATGAAGACTTTGAGAGACACATGACTTAGGCTTGCTCCCCCTAAATGTGTGCAATCCCTTTAAAGGATAGTTGCTTTGGAATGCATGGACACACATATAGTAGAAGGGATATAATGAGTCATGTGTATCTTGGCTATATGCATCAAATATATATGAGTGAGGTGTATCCTTGTTCAAGACTTCACTCTTGCAAACAATATGTGCAAGAAGCAGGCGATCATCTTGATCAAAGATATGATGCATGTACTTACCTTGAGTTCTTGAGCATTCTTGTAGTAGAAATACACTTGAGAAAACAATGTTAGGAAACACAAGAGTATTCTACCAATCAAAAAGCAATGGAGCTCAATAGTACCAAGATGTGGAGAACATGTAGAAGGTAGTATTCCTTAAGACTGATATGTCTTCAAGATCATTTAGAACTTTCTCCCCTAGATATGAAATAGTAGGTCATCCTCTCCCCCTGGATCTTAGCATGTAGATATTGGGATTGGATAGGGTGACACAAGTCTAACATGAGAATAGCAAATAATAGTATCAAATGGTTTCTTTCTCCTCAAAAGATAGAATACTTTGGGAAACTGGGTAACAATGTTGTTTCTCCCCTACTTTGATATTCTCCCTTTGTCTATATGAGCATAAGCTTTGATATTCTCCCCCTTGATTGTCTCTCCCCCTTTGCATTGAAGCATGTATCTCCCCCTTTAGCTTTTGAAGCTTTGGTATTTCTCCCCCTTTGGCATTAATTTCCAAAAAAAAGGTCCATACTCAGGGTCAGACACAGGGATCATGGAGTAAGAAGAGATCCTTGAGAACAGGGGTCATAGAATGTAGGGATCACAGAAAGTTTAGAATCATAGAGAGCATTAAAAACTGATGGAACATAGAGAATAATTTCTCCCTCTTTCATGAAGAGCTTGTAAGACTTCTCCTCCTTTGAGTTAGGGATCCTAGGATAAAGTTTCTCTCCCTTTTTTCATAATAGTTATAAGGGATCATCGAAGAAATGGAGAATTGCTAAGTTTAACAAAGGATAGAAAAGATAGCAAAGTTGGTGGCTCCGAGGCAAATAAGTCGGTCGAACCGAGACGTGTATTTACAGCCTATCTGCTTGATCGGTAGAACCGAGTCATTTGAATCGGAGGCTCCGAGGATACAACAGAAACTTGGCAATGTTTTAGAAACTTGCAAGTGAGTTTGGAAAACTTGTATTAAAATGTGAAAAAGATCTGCAAAGGAAATACAAAAGACTTTACAAAGAAATATCAACTAGAGAAGATTTGAGTTGTTCCAAGAAATCTTGCAAATATAGAATAAACCAAACATGATACTTTATCTAGATGATGGGCGGTGACTAGGTCATCTATATTAGAGTATATTGACTTAGGAGGCAAGCAAGAATACTTGATCATAGGTCATACTCATCGTTAAGCTAAAAATGGGGTTACCATTTTTCATTAAGCATTTTAATGTTTTCATATCACTTGAGTTGCTTTATCTCATGACTTGGAGTAAAGCTTTTTCAAGGACATGAGTACATACCTTTGAGTGATGTTAATGACGTGGCTTGTAGGTGATCTTGTTAAGGATGCTCGAGGTTGATGAGGTTCATCTTGAGTTGGGAGCAATCCTTCTTGTTTTTGTTCTTTTTCCACCTACATAGGTTAGTCATGCAAGGAAGAATATATATATCCATTTGACATGCTATCAATTGAGAATTAGCAAATGTGATCACATCAAATATATATGTCAAGGATATGGTTGAGTTTTCTTCTTCCTTTCATCGTCAAAAGGGGTTGTGGATACTTGGTCATGACAAGATTGCTTAAGATATGAGTTGATGGCAATCTTGTAGAATGTTGTTCTTCCAAGTACCTACAAAAGGTTAGATGCAATACAGGGGAGCATAGAATTCGAAGTTATATGAAATTCATGGTAATGATAGCATGGAATGGTCAAGTAAGCTCATCCCCTTGCATGCATCTGAGTGAGCTTAGCTCAAGAAAGCTCATCCCCTTGCATGCATCCGAGTGAGCATCCCCTTGCATGCATCCGAGTGAGCTTAGCTCAAGTTTGAAGCATCAATGATGTTCAACTCACTCCTCAAGTAACAAAACACTTTCTCATCATGTGGCTTAGTAAAGATATCGGCCAATTGCTTGTTGGTACGAACATGCTTGAGATTAATATCTCCTTTGGCAACATGATCACGAATGAAATGATGTCGAACTTGAATATGCTTAGTTCGAGAATGTTGCACGGGATTATGACCAATCTTAATAGCACTTTCATTGTCACAAAGTAATGGAACATTTTTCACATGGATTCCATAATCCTTAAGTGCTTGTGTCATCCATAGCAATTGTGCACAACACGATCCGGCGGCAATATACTCAGCTTCGGCGGTAGATAGAGATACCGAGTTTTGTTTCTTGGAGGACCAAGACACAAGAGATCTACCAAGAAATTGACATGTACCCGAGGTGGATTTTCTATCAACCTTGTCACCGGCATAGTCCGAATCGGAATAGCCAACAAGGTTAAAGGAAGATCCCTTGGGATACCATATGCAAAAGTTTGGTGTTTGTATCAAATATCTCACAATACGTTTCACCGCCAAAAGATGACACTCTTTAGGTGCAGCTTGATATCTAGCACACATGCAAACACTAAGCATAATATCGGGACGGGAGGAACATTGATATAGCAATGAACCAATAATAGATCGATAAACTTTTTGATCAACCGGTTCATCCTCCTTGGTAAGATCAACATGTCCACTAGTAGGCATGGGAGTTTTCATACTTTACACTCTTGCATGTTGAACTTCTTGATCAAGTGCTTGGTATACTTGATTTGAGAGATGAAAGTTCCTTCTCTCGTTTGCTTGATTTGCAAACCAAGAAAGAATTTCAGCTCACACATCATGGACATCTCATACTTCTCGGACATCAACCTTCCAAATCTTTCACTCAATTGTTGGTTAGTAGATCCAAAGATAATGTCATCCACATAGATTTGGCACACAAACAATTCACCATTAACCCTCTTAGTGAATAAGGTTGCGTCAATTTTACCAATTTCAAAACCCTTTTCAATGAGAAACTTCGTTAAGCATTTATACCAAGCACGTGGAGCTTGCTTAAGACCATAAAGGGCTTTAAGAATCTTGTAGACATGATTAGGTTTCTTAGGATTCACAAAACCAGGGGCTTGTTTGACATAAACCTATTCTTCAATCTCACCATTTAAAAAGGAACTTTTAATGTCCATTTGATAAAGCATGATATCATGGCGATTAGTATAAGCAAGAAGAATGCGAATAGCTTCAAGTCTAGCGACGGGGGCATAGGTCTCACCGTAGTCCATACCTTTGACTTGTGTATATCCTTGGGCTACGAGACGCGCCTTGTTGCGTACAACTTGACCGTTGAGGGATCACTAGAAGAGTATCTAGAGGGGGGGGGGTGAATAGACGACTAGCAGGAATTTAAAACCTAACCTTTTCCCAAGTTAATTGGTTGGCAGATTTTAACAGTTTTAGCAAGCTAGCAAGTCTAACAGCCCTACACATGCATGTCAACAAATATGGCAGCGGAAAGTAAAGACATTGCACATGAAGTAAACAGTTGAGATAGGTAGATCAAACGCAATTGGAGACGCAAAGATTTTTCCCGTGGTTCCGATAGGTGGTGCTATCGTACGTCCACGTTTATGGAGTCTTCAACCCATGGAGGGTAACGGTCGCGAGAGTCCACGGAGGGCTCCACCCATAAGGGTCCACGAAGTAGCAACCTTGACTATTCCATAACGGCTTCCATCCACGAAGGACTAGCCTCACTATGGGTAGATCTTCATGAAGTAGGCGATCTCCTTGCCCTTACAAACTCCTTGGTTCAACTCCACAACACGAAGTAGGAGGCTCCCAAGCGACACCTAACCAATCTAGGAGGCACCACCCTCCAAAAGGTAATAGGCTCGGTAATGTCGATGAACTCCTTGCTCTTGTGCTTCAAGATGATAGACTCCTCAACACACAATCACTCTCTCACAGATTTGGCTATGGTGGAAGAGATTGATTTTGTGGAAAGCAACTTGGGGAGGCTAGAGATCAAGATTCATATGGATAGAGTGGAATGGCTTGATCTCAACACATCAGTAGGTGGCTCTCTCTCAGAAAATTGGATGGGGCAAGTATGGAATAGTTCTGAGTGCTTCACTTTCGAGTAGGTGGTGGTGAAGGGGTATATATAAGCATCCCCAAAAATCCAACCGTTACACACAAAATGACCCACTCGGTGACACCGATGTGTTAATCTCGGTGGTACCGAAGTAACCAAAAGGTGGCAACTTTTGAATCTTGGTGAGACCGATATAGGAAACTCGGTTGCACCGATAAGGTGACAAACGGTCAGATTGCCCATTCTCGGTGACGCCGATCCAACAATCTCGGTGGGACCGATATTGTGAATTTGCGTAACAGAAAGTTGGCAGCCCAAACTCCGTGGCACTGAAGCAGAATCGGTTGCACCGAAAGGCTAGTGTTTGGCTTAGGTCTGTCTGAGTTTGGGAATCGGTGCACCGAGTTGAAAGTGTTGGTTGCACTGATTTGGGATATTTGACTTTGGACAGACTTTTGTGGAAGAGCTTGTGGGTGTTTTTGGTGACTATCACTTGTGCACGTATGAGCATTTTGTTCACCAACACTACCTTACCCCCTTTTAATAGTATTGGCTTTCCTATGGACTCAAAGTGATTTCTCACAAAGTAAAATGTAGAGTCCTCTTGCTTGAAGCTTTGCCAATCCATTTCCTTGCATCTTGGGGTATCTCCACAATCTTCACAAACCTTTTGCCAGCCCTCTCTGTGGACTTTATCTGAAATACACTAGGTAAAAGTATTAGTCCAAGAGGCAATGTATGTTGTCATGAATTATCAAAACCACCAAGGGAGCATGTTGTGCTTTCAATCTCCCCCTTTTTGGTAATTGATGACAACATACAATCAAAGCTTCAAATAAAGATATGCATGGATATAATGAAGACTTTGAGATACACATGACTTAGATTTGCTCCCCCTAAATGTGTGATTCCTTTAAAGGATAGTTGCTTTTGAATGTATGGACACACATATAGTAGAAGGGATATAAAAAGTCATGCGTATCTTGTCTATATGCATCAAATATATGTGAATGAGATGTATCCTTGTTCAAGACTTCACTCTTGCAAACAATATGTGCAAGAAGCAAGAGATCATCTTGATCAAAGATATGATGCATATACTTACCTTGAGTTCTTGAGCATTCTTGTAGTAGAAACACACTTGAGAAAATAATGTTAGGAAACACAAGAGTATTCTACCAATCAACAAGGCAATAGAACTCAAAAGTACCAAGATATGGAGAACATATAAAAGATAGTATTCTTTAAGATTGATATGTCTCCAAGATCATTTAGAACTTTCTCCCCTAGGATATGAAAATAGTAAATCATCCTCTCCCCCTGAATCTTAGCATGTAGATATTGGGATTGGATAGGGTGAGAAAAATCTAAGATGATCACCAAATATATTTTTCTCCCCCTACTTTGGTATTCTCACCTTGTTTATAAAAGCTTTGATATTCTCTCTCCCCCTTGATGATATCTCCCCCTTTGCATAAGCATGTATCTCCCCCTTTAGCATGAAGCTATGTTATTCTCCCCCTTTGGCATTAATTTCCAAAAAGGTCAAACACAGGAACAGATACAGGGATCATTGACTAAGAAGGGATCCTTGAGAACAAGGGTCATTGAATGTAGGGTTCATAGAAATGAAAACTAAGGGAATCATTGAATATAATTTCTCTCCCTTTGAGATTTTGTAAGACTTCTCCTCCTTTGAGTTAGGGATCCTTGAATGAAGAATTTCTCCCCCTAAGTTTTTTTTAATAAGAAGGGATCATCGAAGTAAGAAAATCATCACTTGTAAGATGACAGAAGAAATATAGATTTGCAACTGAGAACACAAATAAGAAAAGAAAACAAATCGGTGACTCTGAGACAGATAAATTGGTGGTACCGGGGTTTTGTGGTGCAGCTCATCTGCTAATTTGGTAGAACTGAGTTATTTGTATCGGCGGCTCCGAGGCTAAAACATAAACTTGGCACTGGGATTTTGAAATCGAAATTTCTCAAACCTTGTCATTGACAGTGTTTAAAAGAAATTTTCAATAGAAATGCAAAAGTTTTTACAAGAGAGTATCAACTAGAGAAGATTTGAGTTGTCCCAAGAAATCTTGCAAAATAGAGAATCACTACTGGAATTCAGTTATTTGCCGTCTGCCAGGTCTTTGCCGTCTGCTCGCAGATGGCAAAGAAGGTCTTTGCCGTCTGCCGCCATAAAGCAGACGGCAAAGAGTTGGCTGACGGCAACGGTTCTGTTTGCCATCTGCTATTCCTTTGTCGTCTGCCAGCAGACGGCAAAGACCCTAAAGGCAGACGGCAAAGAGGCTAGATAGGTCCCACTAGCAAAGAGGTATGCCGTCCTCCTGGTCTTTGCCATCTGCCGTGCTCGGCTTTGCCGTCTGCAAGCGGACGGCAAAGGGGATGCCCCTTAACGGCCGTTTTCCCCCCGGCCCAATTATTCCCACACTCTCTCCTCCCGCCCCGGCCCCCCTTTCTCTCTCCACCCACACACACACCGCGCGCGGCCAGCTCCCCGCGGCGAGCCCCATCCCCCCATCGCCGCCCCCCTACCCCAGGCCGCCCCCACCACCGCAGCTCCCTCCTGCGAGCCCCATCCCCCGTCGCCGCCCCCTCCCCCGCGCCGCCCCCACCACCGCAGCTCCCCACGGCGAGCCCCCTCACCCCCTCGCCGCCCCCTCCCCCGCGCCACCCCCACCGCCGCGGCGAGCCCCCACCACCCGCGCCGAGCCCCGTCCCCCCCCTCTCCGCCCCACTCCCCCGCGCCAACCCTCCTCCACCCGCGCCTCCCCGCGACGCCCCACCGCCGGAGCAGGACGCTGCGCCACCCCGCTCTCCGCGGCCTTCCTCCCCCGCGCCGGCCCTCCTCCACCGGCCCTGCGAGGTGAGATATTTTCTTTTTTTTTCTGTTTTTTACTGTTTTGTTTAGGTTACTAGTGCTAGTTTAGCTTAGTTTACTGTTTTTTTCTGTTTTTAATTGTTTAGTTTAGTTTAGTGCTAGTGCTTGTTTAGTTTAGGTTAGCGCTAGTGTTTGAAAAGAAGAATAAGTATTTTTGTGATGATCGGGTGGATTTCAATGTGCAGTTGTTCGACGACCTCCCCGTGCGTTGGACGAGCTCCGCCCCTGCGTTCGTGGGTGAGCACAAATAACTTCTCCTCCTCCGCCCTTAATTTGCTCTGTTCCGGTCTTCGTGCCGATGAAACGTGCTAGCTTTAGGTGTCTTCAATCATCAGTATGCGTGACCAGTATGCGTCTCCCGTTCGAAAGGACGACATCTATAAATATGCATGTCTTTGCATATTTATAACCGCCGTCCTTTCGAATTGTCCAACGTTATCCATGGACAGCCCGAGTATGTGTAGATTGGGTTCGTTTTCCCATATGCTCTGCTCCGGATCCTATGCAGAATTTCGTCAGTGCCTCCCAATTGTTCTCCGGGTACACATCCTCTCTGCTTATTGCCGAAACGTGTATCAGGAGAACAGCGGGGAGGTGCTGTCGAAATTCTGTGTCGGATCCGGAGCAGTGCATGGGAAAACAAACCCAATCTACACATACTCGGGTGGGATTAGGACCTATCTTAACCTATTAGCGTGTAGGTTGCATGGACGTAATAAAACTGACAAACTTGATTAACTGATGAATATATATGCTGAATTATATATATATATATTTCTTGTGTGTCCAGTAGCTAGGCAAGATGACTGATCGTGCATGGATGTACACCGGTCACACCAGTCAGAACGACATGACCAAAGAATGGTTTACAAATACCAAGGGGTTTGTGAGAGCCGCATTTGCAAATGGCCAGGAAAAAATACGGTGTCCCTGTCCCCGGTGCGACAACTTGAAAAGGCAGACAGAGGGTGAAATTGTTAAACACCTGCAGAAGTGGGGTTTCAGGCCTAATTATACGGTGTGGACTTTTCATGGTGAGTCTGCCCAACGTGACAGAGCTGAGGTGGTTCGTCATTGCACCGACGAGCATGGTACCGGGATCGAAGACATGGTGCAAGACTTTGATGATGCTCGGGATTCGGACGATGAGATGGAGGAATCTGCAAAGGCATTCTATGAAATGTTGGAGTCTTCAAAACGTCCTCTCCACGAGCACACTGAGCTTTGTCAGTTGGATGCCATCGCGCAAGTAATGGCTCTGAAGGCTCAATTCAACCTGGGCAGAGAATGCTACGACGCGATGATGATAATATTTGGACGCTTTCTACCCAAAGGCCATGTACTGCCTCCAAACTTGTACCAGTCGGACAAAATTCTCCGTGTACTTAAGATGCCCTATGAGAAGATAGATGCCTGTAAGGGTGGATGTGCCTTATTTAGGCTTGAGTATGCGGACTTGAACTATTGTCCCATTTGCAAGTCTTCCAGGTATGTTGTCGTAGACAACTGTATGGGTGAGAAGATGCAGACAAAAATTCCTGTTAACGTTCTTCGTTATATGCCAATCATACCAAGACTTCAACGTCTTTTCATGGTCGAAGAGACGGCCAGACAGATGACATGGCATAAATTGGGCAAAAGAACCAAACTAGATGCAGATGGGAAACAGATGTTGGTACACACTTCAGACGCTTTTGCGTGGAAGCACTTCGATGCATTACATAACGATAAAGCGGCAGATCCAAGGCATCCTCGAGTCGCCATCAGCACGGATGGATTCAATGTGTTTGGTATGACGGCAACCCAATACAGTTGTTGGCCTGTATTTGTCATTCCACTCAATCTCCCCCCCGGAGAGATTATGAAAAGAAAGAACATTTTCCTGATGTTGATATTTCCAGGGCCCAACTATCCGGGGAAGAATATGAATGTGTACATGCATCCGCTTAAGGATGAATTGCAACAAGCTTGGGATAATGGGATCAAGTCATACGACGCCGCTACCAAAAAAACCTTCAAAATGCATGTATGGTACATGTACTCGACGCATGACTTGCCGGCGTATGCCCTATTCGTTGGCTAGTGTGTGCATGGAAGGTTCCCGTGCCCCACATGCAAGGCAGCTCTTGAGTTCCGTTGGCTGAAGGCGGCTCGCAAGTATTCTTGCTTCGACATGCATAGACAGTTCCTGGATCCTCGCCATAAGTTTAGAAAAGACAAGAAGAATTTCATCAAAGGTAGAGTTGTCAAAAACTCTGCATCACCCGCGTTGATAGGCCAACAGATGTTGGATCAGTTAAATGCTCTTGAGCCGGATCCAAATCATCCTGGGTATTTCAAAGGGTATAATACGGAACACGCATGGACTCACAAGTCATGCTTATGGGATCTGCCTTACTTCAAAGACCTCCTTTGCCCACACAACATCGACGTGATGCGCACTGAAAAGAATATCGCCGAGGAAATTTTTGGTACATTGTTCGGCATAGAGGGGAAGTCAAAGGATAATCCTAGGGCTAGAATCGATCAGGAGGATCTATGTGACAGACCGTTACAAAACATGCGACAAGCGAAAGGAAAGCAGAACTGGACAAAGCCAAAGGCATGGTTCAATCTTGGAAGGCCGGCTATGAGAGAAATGATCTTGTGGGTGAAAATGCAGTTGATGTCCCCCGATGGTTATGCAGCGAATCTAAAGAGGGGAGAGAGTCTTGACAAACAGAAGATATTTGGTCTCAAGAGTCATGATTGGCACATATGGCTTGAGCGGGTAATGCCGGTGATGCTGCGTGGCTTTATCCCTGAGGATGAATGGCTAGTATTGGTAGAGCTAAGCTATTTCTTCCGTTCTCTTTGTGCGAAAGAACTATCGCCCGGCATGCTAGATGAAATGGAAGACTTGGCGCCGGAGTTGATATGCAAGTTAGAGAAGATCTTTCCACCGGGCTTCTTTAATCCAATGCAGCATTTGATTTTGCATCTCGCGACCGAGGCAAGATTGGGGGGGCCCGTGCAAAACCGTTGGTGCTTCGCAACTGAGAGGATGCAGAAGACGCTTCGAGCAAAATGTAAAAATAAACGCAGAATTGAAGCATCGATGGCCGAGGCATTCATTACTAAGGAGGCGGCAAACTTCGTGACAGCACACTACGAAGCCAAAAATCGTCATTTGCATAATCCGAAGCCTCGGTACAATGATGGCGACCCAAAAAAAAGTCGATCCAACCTCAGACGATTCAAAGGGAAGCTCGCACCAGCCAGTGCTTCTAAAGCAAAAGCGTTGGATGTCGATGAATGGCGGACCATTTCGTTGTATATCTTCAACAACCTAACAGAAGTGCGGCCGTACATCGAGTAAGTTGTCGGTACATTATTGTTTCGCAACTTGTAATTCCTTAGAACTGCTCTTATTCCTGGATATTTGATATAGTCGATACGTCGCCAAATTCTCGGATGGAGTGGTCATCCAAAAGGATTCCGTCGAAGAGTATGAGCTCCTGGCGAAGCATGGAGGCGGCTATCCCGGTTTCATCTCTTGGTTCAAACAAACGGTAATTAATTACCATTAATGGACCATTTCATTTCTTCGTCTTATTTGCGGCTAATGCAACTTGTAGGCTAATTCAGAGTCTATGGACACCGAGCTGAGACAAGTCGCTAATGGTTTTGACTATAAGGTCTGTTCATTTGACAGATACGACATCAACGGGTATCGCTTTCGTACCTTTGGCAAAGAGCTATCTATGCCCGACCTGAAGACTACAAATTGTTGTGTCTCTGCTATCAGCGAAGGAGGTACAGAGTACTATGGAAGAGTTGAAGCAATTTATGAACTTCTATTCTATGGTGAAAACCCACCGAACGTCGTAGTCTTCAAATGTCATTGGTTCCAGCCGAAGGAGACTAGAAGGACTCATGAACATATAGGGCTAGTCGAAATCAAACAAAGCACCCATTTAGATGTGCCCGATGTCTATATTACGGCTCAACAGGCGACCCAAGTTTTCTATCTACCTTGGGCCTGCCAAACTGATCCAAATCTGAAAGGTTGGGATGTCGTTTATGAAGTGCCGCCACATTTTTGACCACCTCCCCTCAATGAAGAGGATTATGAACCTCACATTAACCAAGACACATATGAAGGAGAATTCTTCCAAGAAACACGTATTTCCAAAAAACGTTTCAAGAACCGCTCTACTTCATCCCGGAACATTGAAGTAGACAGTGACAATGAATCCGACTTAACCCCTGAGCCGGAACAGGAAGAGCCGGAACAAGAAGAGGTTACTGATGCGGATGACCTGTCAATGCTTAACCGATTACATGAAGGAGGCCTTCCACACGTTGTTCCTGATAGTGATGATGATCATGCATTTATTGATGATAGTGATGATGATGATGCATTTATTGATCCCGAAGAATATATAGACGATCAAGATTATTATTAATTCATGTCAGGTAATCAACTTTTAGTTCATGTTAGGTATATGATGATACACTTAAATTATATACATTTTATTATTCATGTCAGTATTCAATTTTATGTTGGCCTAATTTCGTTTACTATTTGTCATGGCAGTTGTTGAAAGATGGTGGGAAAGGGTCGAGAGCACTCCGCGGCTCCTTCGTCGGAGGGTGGTGGGATGGGTACTTCCATTCCTGCCGACTCTCTCCGGAGAGCGTTCCTCTTTAGTCTGCATACACCAGTGGCCGCTTCTTCGTCGACCCCCGTGAGAGGAGGTCGGGGGAAGAAGAGAGGTAGTACAAGTGGGAGAGGAGGGAGAGGAGGCCGCAGCAAAGGTAGGGTGGCCGCTACGCCTTCCTCGCTGCCACCCCCAGCTGATTCACCCGAGCACAGGATTGCTAGGGTGGACCTGTCTGAGGACGAGGCTACGCGAACTCCGGTCCACGAGCCTCGGGTCGACGAGCCTTCGACCTACACGACTCTTGTCCCAGAGGCTTCGTCCCACGAGACTCCGGAGCAGAGTAGGGATGAGGTCACGCCCCGGCAGACCCCATGGGATACCTGGCCAGAGGAGCCTAGTGGCCATGCTGATGGTGGCGGGGATCGTTTTTCTGATAGCGACGTGGAGCTGCCTGAGGGCGCCACCGTCTACCAGCGTGGTATGACACGACTCCCGCCCGTGCCGGCGACCCGCGAGCTGAGGTGGTTGATTAGGCCTGATGGGGAGAGGTAACTGCATGTACTCTTTTTTAACCTTTTGCCTTCATGTTTTTTCAAATATCTAATGTGTTGGCTTTGTCATACTGCAGGGGTTGGCATCATCCCAAGGATGCCCGCAGGCCCAACAGCATCCTTGGTGTCCTTGTCAGGCAAAACTTCCCGGGGTTTGTCACGTTGCCCGGTGAGGGTCAGGTTCGAGAGTTAGCACTGACCTGGGAGCACTACTTGGCTGCACCGGCCCCGCCTGAGGAGAGGATCGACGGTGTTTTGTGCCACACGAGGGCGGAGATGGTGATCAGGCATTTTTGGGTAATTTCTACTTTACACAATTAAAAACCAACAATAGCTAGTTATTGTACTAATAAGTGTTGTGTCGTTTGATTGCAGACCTTCTACAGGTGTCAGGAGGGATACGAGGAGGCCGCGGCAAAGGTTATCGATCAGCAATGCAGGCGCCTACTGCAAAACTTTCGGCACGAGGCTCGGGTGCAGGCTGTTCGAGACTACTACGCCTCGCGGCGTATTAGGAAGGAGAAGTCGACGTGCCGCGGAAATAAGATGGAGAAGGAGCATTACATGAAGGTAATTACGTATTCTTAAGGCCTTGTACTTAGTTTCCTTCATTTGATTCCTACGCGTAGCGCTCAAATATCTCTTTATTAACTTAGGTGCCCCCAAGATGGTGTGCGGATATGATGGATTGTTGGGAGGCGTTGGTGGATGAGTGGTGCTCAGAACAATGGCTATCCGTCCACAACAATGCCAAGGACCGGCGTAACAAAATGGTTGGTGTGCCACACCATCAAGGGAGCGCCAACTTAAATCAGTTTGGTCTGAACTGGGTATGTGGTTAGCTTCATGATTCATGCAATTCATTCTTGATTCTAGCTTGAGCCCTTTACTAATACTTTGTTCCTCTCTCTCTCTCTTTTACGCGCATCACAATAAAACGGAGGTGCCACAGATGTACGACCTCTATGCGATGGCCCATACTGCCTCGTACAAGAAGGTCAAGGCATTCTCTGAGTCTGACCTCGATGATCCCTTGAAGTTCAGCAACATCTCCTCCCACAACAAGCTCGTGAGGTACAGAGATGAGGGGAAGGCGAGGAAAGGGGAGGACTTTAACCCGAGCCAGGAGCCTATTGATCCAGAGCTGGTGATGATAGCTGGCGGCGGGAGGCCCCATGGCTTGATTGCCATTGGAGATGGCCTTATTCGTTGTCCTAGCAACCTCCGGGAGATCAAGGCACGCCAAACGAGCTCCTGTCCTGAGATAAGGCCTCGTCCACGACCAGTCGAGCTCGCCATCGAGGTTAGTTATACGGACTCAGATATCTTTCCTCATTACGTTGTGTGTGTGAACAAAGATGATTACAATGCTAACGAGGAGTTGTGTTGCGGGCTGCTATTCTGAAAGAGAGAGAGGCAACACAGGCGCTTATGGCGGCGAAGGAGAAGGAGATGGAGGAGAGGATGGCAATGTTGTTGGAGGAGGAGAGGGCACGGTCCGATGCGTCTTACCAGGCCATCTACGAGCTCTTCGTGGTAATATTCTTCTTCATATTTGTCAAATCTTGCATATAATGTTCCTTTCATTAATAATGAATATCGTTGACTTGTGAAAACCAAATGTGCAGACTATGTGCGAGAAGACCGGCCAGGCCGCTCCGTCGATGCCAGTCATTACCACGGCTGTAACGGTGAGTTTCATTTTAATGCAATGATCTTTTCAGTGTCATCATGCTAACGAGACATTGCAAATCATCTTTGGTGCAGCTTAACTCCGGAGTCGCATCGCACGACCCTTCTCCAGGGCAGCCTTCTCCAGGTGAAACCGGTCCGAGCAACCGCGGTGCCTCTCCTCTGTGATGAAGAGGACGGTAAGCCCAAAACTTAGCTCGTTTTTCATCTTCTTAGCACTTAGACAAACTTAGCACTTACACAAACTTAGCACTTAGACAAACTTAGCACTTAGACAAACTTAGCACTTAGACAAACTTAGCTCCTTCCGAAATATTAGTGTTCTTCATCTTCTTCTTCTTATTCTAGTCTTCTTCATCTAACTTTCGCCCGAATGACACAAATAAGCAATAAGAAGAAGAAAACAAGAGGAGAAAGATAGAGAGAAGAAAACCGCTTCTTCATCTTCTTCTTCTTATTCTAGTCTTCTTCATCTAACTTTCGTATTTCCCATTTTGCAGATTAGAGTCACTTCACGGAAGCTTGCATTGATGGAGTGCTTGTGATTTTGTATCGATGAACAATGTTAAACTTGCTACATATGTGAAACTTGTTACTATTGTAATATGGTGAACAATGTGACATTTGTTTCGATATGTTTGTTGGATACTTGTGCTTGTTGTTGGATGATCATCACTAGGGTTATTGTGAAATATATACATATATAGCATATTTTGCCTGTGAAAATTGGATATTAGAAAAAACAGAAAAATTGGGGCAATATTGCCACTTTGCCGACGGCCACCGTCGGCATACTTTCTTTGCCGTCCGGCACCGATGGCAAAGGCGACACGTGGCACCCACCTGTGCATCCTGGGAGTGCGCCTGATGCCATTTGGTACATTTGCCGTCCGGGGGCGGACGGCAAAGAAGCTATGCCGACGGCCACCGTCGGCATAGAAGTGGCACTGTAGCAAAGGAGTGTGGCGGGGGGGGGGGGGGGCGTACGGCAAAGAAGATAGCAGTGACCGTTGGCAAAGGAGGGTGGTGGGGGGGCGGACGGCAAAGAAGGTATGCCGACGGTGGCCGTCGGCAAAGGAGGGAAGGCAGACGGCATAGGGTGCGGACGGCAAAGGGGGAGTGGCAGACGGCAAAGGCTTCGTTAGCCACTAACGGGGCTAACTCAAGTTTAGGCCGTCCAGTCGCTTTGCCGTCTGCTGCCTGACGGCAAAAACACTTTGCCATCCGCTGTATAAAGGCAGACGACAAAGCACTCCTTTACCGGGGTTCTCAGCGCCGGAAATTTTGCCGTCTGCTGCCCGACGGCAAAGGCTTTGCCGTCGGTGGTCCTACCCTTTGCCGTCCGCTATGGCAGACGGCAAATAACTGAATTCGAGTAGTGAAAGGAGATGTCACAACTATCAACAACATCATTATAGAAGCCCTTCGCATTCATAAACTTGAACATTGTCATGATCACAATCCTAACGAATCTCTTGTTCTTTATGACGAGGATTTCCCACTTGATGATGACAATGTGGAACATGGCTACTATGATAAAGATGAGCTGTTCGACATCGAGTATGAGAAGATCATGAAGAATCTAAGTCTCATGGCAAACTTCAAGGATTACATGTCCGGAGGAAAAGAGTGGATTCTCGATAGCGGAAGTACCGATCATATGAATGGACATAGAGAAATGTTTGAAGAGATCACACCAAACCATGGACCACGAAGGTACGTAACGTTTGGAGACAACTCCAAGGGTAAGGTACTTGGTCTTGGTAAGGTGGCCATATCCCATGATAGCTCTATTCAAAATGTTATGCTTGTTGAATCTCTTGGCTACAATCTTCTTTCTGTATCTAGACTTGCTGACTTTGGTTTTAATGTGCTATTCATGAAAGTAGATTGCCAAGTGTTTCGTCAAGATAATCATAAAATGGTCTTTACTGGTTTCTGTAGAGGTGATCTATACATTGTCGATTTCACTAAGAGATCCAAACCTCGTACTTGTCTTATTGCAAAATCTTCTAGAGGTTGGCTTTGGCATAGAAGACTAGGACATGTTGGCATGCGCAATCTATACAAGCTTATCAAAGGTGATCATATACTTGGTGTTAAAGATGTTATCTTTGACAAAGATAGACTTTGTAGTGCTTGTCAAGCTGGAAAGCAAGTAGGTGGAAGTCATCCCGTTAAGAATATCATGACTACTAGGAGACCACTTGAGTTACTTCATATGGATCTTTTTGGTCCCATTGCTTACAAGAGTCTCGGTGGAAATTCCTATGGTCTAGTTATAGTTGATGATTTTTCCAGATTTATGTGGGTATTCTTTCTTGATGATAAGTCGCAGGTTCAAAAGATCTTCAAGAACTTCGCTCGCAAAGCGCAAAATCAGTTTGAAGTGAAGATCAAGAAGGTTTGGAGCGATAACGGATCGGAGTTCAAGAACACCCATGTGGATACCTTTCTTGACGAAGAAGGTGTCTCACATGAGTTCTCGGCTACGTACACGCCTCAACAAAATGGAGTTGTTGAGAGGAAGAACCGGACGCTTATTGAGATGTCAAGAACGATGCTTGATGAATACAAGATGCCAAGACACTTTTGGGCAGAAGCCGTGGAAACAGCATGTCATGCCACAAACCGACTTTACTTGCACAAGCCTCTCGGTAAAACGGCATATGAGCTAATCACCGGTAACAAACCCCAAGTTGGATACTTTCGGGTATTCGGCTCAAAGTGCTACATGCTTGATAAGCATCGTCGTACTAAATTTGCTCCTAAATCTCATGAAGGAGTCCTACTCGGTTACGGATCGAACTCTGACACTTACCGTGTCTACAACAACTTCACTCGAAATGTTGAAGAGACGGTAGATGTGAAGTTTGATGAATCTAATGGTTCGCAAGTCGAACAATTGCCAAATGATGTAGGAGATAAGGACACTTCGGAAGCTATCCAAGACTTCTCCATCGGCAAGATTCGTCCCATGGAGGTGAAGGAAAGTACTTTATCAACTCAAGTGGAAGCCCCTACTTCACGTCAAGGTGAACCACAACATGACATGGAGGCATCCACAAGCGGTACACGACAAGATGATGAAGAGGAGGAAGTGCATCATGAAGATCCACCACAACCTCCTTCACCACCACCTCAAGGAAACGACACCTTCAACAACAACTAAGATGAAGGAGATGATGAAGAAGAAGAAGCTCCACCGTCCAACAATCGGAAGCTGACCCGTGTTCGAGCACAAGTGACCAAGAATCATCCCCTAAACCAAATCTTTGGTGACATACAAACAGGGAGAATCACTCGCTCTAAAACTCGTCTAGCTAACTTTTGTGAACATTATTCTTTCATCTCTAGCATTGAGCCCTTGAAGGTAGAACAAGCTCTAGAAGACGCGGATTGGGTGAACGCGATGCATGAAGAGCTTCACAACTTCCAGAGGAACGAAGTGTGGACACTCGTTGAAAAGCCCAAGGATGAGCAAAACATCATCGGAACAAAATAGGTGTTTGGGAACAAGCAAGACGAAGACGGTCAAGTCGTATGGAACAAGGCTCGTCTCGTAGCCCAAGGATATACGCAAGTCGAAGGTATGGACTACGGTGAGACCTATGCCCCCGTCACTAGACTTGAAGCTATTCGCATTCTTCTTGCTAATGATAATCACCATGATATCACGCTTTATCAAATGGACATTAAAAGTGCCTTTTTAAATGGTGAGATTGAAGAAGAAGTCTATGTTAAGCAACCACCTGGTTTTGTGAATCCTAAGAAACCTAATCATGTTTACAAGCTTCGTAAAGCCCTTTATGGTCTTAAGCAAGCCCGTCGCGCTTGGTACAAATGCTTAACGAAGTTTCTCATTGAAAAAGGATTTGAAATTGGTAAAATTGACGCAACCTTATTCACTAAGAGAGTCAATGGTGAATTATTTGTGTGCCAAATCTATGCGGATGATATTATCTTTGGATGTACTAACCCACAATTTAGTGAAAGATTTGGAAGGTTGATGTCCGAGAAGTATGAGATGTCCATGATGTGTGAGCTGAAATTCTTTCTTGGTTTGCAAATCAAGCAAATGAAAGAAGGAACTTTCATCTCTCAAACTAAGTATACCAAGGACTTGATCAAGAAGTTCAACATGCAGGAGTGCAAAGGTATGAAAACACCCATGCCTACTAGTGGACATGTTGATCTTACCAAGGAGGATGAACCGGTTGATCAAAAGGTTTATCAATCTATGATTGGTTCATTGCTATATATATGTGCCTCTCGTCCCGATATTATGCTTAGTGTTTGCATGTGTGTTAGATATCAAGCTGCACCTAAAGAGTGTCATCTTTTGGCTGTGAAACGTATTGTGAGATATTTGATACAAACACCAAACTTTGGCATTTGGTATCCCAAGGGATCTTCTTTTAACCTTGTCGGCTATTCCGATTCGGACTATGCCGGTGACAAGGTTGATAGAAAATCCACCTCGGGTACTTGTCAATTTTTGGGTAGATCTCTTGTGTCTTGGTCCTCCAAGAAACAAAACTCGGTATCTCTATCTACTGCCGAAGCTGAGTATATTGCTGCTGGATCTTGTTGTGCGCAATTACTATGGATGACACAAACGCTTAAGGATTATGGAATCCATGTTAGAAATGTTCCATTACTTTGTGACAATGAAAGTGCGATTAAGATTGGTCATAATCCTGTGCAACATTCTCGAACTAAACATATTCAAGTTAGACATCATTTCATTCGTGATCATGTTGCCAAAGGAGATATCAATCTTAACCATGTCCGTACTAACAAGCAATTGGCTGATATCTTTACTAAGCCACTTGATGAGAAAACATTTTGCTATTTGAGGAGTGAGTTGAACATCATTGATGCTTCAAACTTGAGCTAGACTCACTCGGTTGCATGCAAGTGCATGAGCTTTCTTGATATTTCCATGAAACTCCTAGCACGTTATCTTATGCCATGGAATTCTATGCTCCCTTGTATTGCATCTAACCTGTTGTAGGTACTTGGAAGAATTTCATTCCACAAGATTGCCATCAACTCCAATCATAAGCAATCTTGTCTTGACCAAGTATCCACAACCCCTCTTGATGATGGAAGGAAGAAGTCAACTCAACCATATCCTTGACATATACTTGATGTGATCATATTTGCTAAATCTCAATTGGTATCATGTCAAATGGATATATCTATTGTTCTCCCTTGCATGACTAATCTTTGTAGGTGACAAGTGAACTAAAGCGAGAAGGATTGCTCCCAACTCAAGATGATCTTCATCAACCTCGAGCATCCTCAACAAGTTCACCTACAAGCATCGTCATTAACATCACTCAAAGGTATGTACTCATATCCTTGAAAAGGCTTTACTCCAAGTCATGAGCTAAAGCAACTCAAGTGATATGAAGACATTAAAATGCTTAATCGAAAAATGGTAACCCCATTTTGAGCTTAACGTTGAGTATGACCTATGATCAAGTATTCTTGCTTGGCTCCTAAGTAAATATACTCTAATATAGGTGACCTAGTCACCGCCCATCATCTAGTCAAGTATTTTGGATGATTCATTCACTACTGGAATTCAGTTATTTGCCGTCTGCCATAGCGGACGGCAAAGGGCAGGACCACCGACGGCAAAGCCTTTGCCGTCGGGCAGGAGACGGCAAAATTTCCGGCAATGAGAACCCCGGTAAAGGAGTGCTTTGCCGTCTGCCTTTATACAACGGACGGCAAAGTGTTTTTGCCGTCAGGCAGCAGACGGCAAAGCGACTGGACGGCCTAAACTTGAGTTAGCCCCGTTAGTGGCTAACGGAGCCTTTGCCGTCTGCCACTCCCCCTTTGCCGTCCGCACCCTATGCCGTTTGCCTCCCCTCCTTTGCCGACGGCCACTCCTTTGTCGACGGCCACCGTCGGCATAGCTTCTTTGCCGTTCGCCCCACTGCCACCCTCCTTTGCCGACGGTCACTGCTATCTTCTTTGCCGTACACCCCCCCGCCACACTCCTTTGCTACAGTGCCACTGCTATGCCGACGGTGGCCGTCGGCATAGCTTCTTTGCCGTCCGCCCCCGGATGGCAAATGTACCAAATGGCATCAGGCGCACTCCCAGGATGCACAGGTGGGTGCCACGTGTCACCTTTGCCGTCGGTGCCGGACGACAAAGAAACTATGCCGACGGTGGCCGTCGGCAAAGTGGCAATATTGCCCCAGTTTTTTCTGTTTTTTCTAATATCCAATTTTCACAGGCAAAATATGTTATATATGTATATATTTCACAATAACCCTAGTGATGATCATCCAACAACAAGCACAAGTATCCAACAAACATACCAAAACAAATGTCACATTGTTCTCCATATTACAATAGTAACAAGTTTCACATATGTAGCAAGTTTAACATTGTTCATCGATACAAAATCACAAGCACTCCATCAATGCAAGCTTCCGTGAAGTGACTCTAATTTGCAAAATGGGAAATACGAAAGTTAGATGAAGAAGACTAGAATAAGAAGAAGAAGATGAAGAAGCGGTTTTCTTCTCTCTATCTTTCTCCTCTTGTTTTCTTCTTCTTATTGCTTATTTGTGTCATTCGGGCGAAAGTTAGATGAAGAAGACTAGAATAAGAAGAAGAAGATGAAGAACACTAATATTTCGGATGGAGCTAAGTTTGTCTAAGTGCTAAGTTTTTCTAAGTGCTAAGTTTGTCTAAGTGCTAAGTTTGTCTAAGTGCTAAGTTTGTCTAAGTGCTAAGAAGATGAAAAACGAGCTAAGTTTGGGGCTTACCGTCCTCGTCATCACGGAGGAGAGGAACCGCGGTTGCTCGGACCGGTTTCACCTAGAGAAGGGTCGTGCGATGCGACTCCGGAGTTAAGCTGCAAGAAAGATGATTTGCAATGTCTCGTTAGCATGATGACACTGAAAAGATCATTGCATTGAAATGAAACTCACCGTTGCAGCCGTGGTAATGACTGGCATCGACGGAGCGGCCTGGCCGGTCTTCTCGCACATAGTCTGCACATTTGGTTTTCACAAGTCAATGATATTCATTATTAATGAAAGGAACATTATATGCAAGATTTGACAAATATGAAGAAGAATATTACCACGAAGAACTCGTAGATGGCCCGGTAAGACGCATCGGACCGTGCCCTCTCCTCCTCCAACAACCTTGCCGTCCTCTCCTCCATCTCCATCTCCTTCGCCGCCATAAGCGCCTGTGTTGCCTCTCTCTCTCTTTTAGAATAGCAGCCTGCAACACAACTCCTCGTTAGCATTGTAATCATCTTTGTTCACACACACAACGTAATGAGGAAAGATATCTGAGTCTGTATAACTAACCTCGATGGCGAGCTCGATTGGCCGTGGACGAGGCCTTATCTCAGGACAGGAGCTCGTTTGGCGTGCCTTGATCTCCCGGAGATTGCTAGGACAACGGATAAGGCCATCTCCAATGGCAATCGAGCCATGGGGCCTCCCGCCGCCAGCTATCATCACCAGCTCTGGATCAATAGGCTCCTGGCATGGGTTAAATTCCTCCCCTTTTCTCGCCTTCCCCTCATATCTGTACCTCACGAGCTTGTTGTGGGAGGAGATGTTGCTGAACTTCAAGGGATCATCGAGGTCAGACTTAGAGAATGCCTTGACCTTCTTGTACGAGGCAGGATGGGCCATCGCATAGAGGTCATACATCTGTGGCACCTCCGTTTTATTGTGATGCGCCTAAAAGAGAGAGAGAGGAACAAAGTATTAGTAAAGGGCTCAAGCTAGAATCAAGAATGAATTGCATGAATCATGAAGCTAACCACATACCCACTTCAGACCAAACTGATTTAAGTTGGCGCTCCCTTGATGGTGTGGCACACCAACCATTTTGTTACGTCGGTCCTTGGCATTGTTGCGGACGGATAGCCATTGTTCTGAGCACCACTCATCCACCAACGCCTCCCAACAATCCATCATATCCGCACACCATCTTGGGGACACCTAAGTTAATAAAGAGATATTTGAGCGCTACGCGTAGGAATCAAATGACGGAAACTAAGTACAAGGCCTTAAGAATATGTAATTACCTTCATGTAATGCTCCTTCTCCATCTTCTTTCCGCGGCACGTCGACTTCTCCTTCCTAATACGCCGCGAGGCGTAGTAGTCTCGAACAGCCTGCAACCGAGCCTCGTGCCGAAAGTTTTGCAGTAGGCGCCTGCATTGCTGATCGATAACCTTTGCCGCGGCCTCCTCGTATCCCTCCTGACACCTATAGAAGGTCTGCAATCTAACGACACAACACTTATTAGTACAATAACTAGCTATTGTTGATTTTTAATTGTGTAAAGTAGAAATTACCCAAAAATGCTTGATCACCATCTCCGCCCTGGTGTGGCACTAAACACCGTCGATCCTCTCCTCAGGCAGGGCCGGTGCAGCCAAGTAGTGCTCCCAGGTCAATCCTAACTCTCGAACCTGACCCTCACCGGGCAACGTGACAAACCCTGAGAAGTTTTGCCTGACAAGGACAACAAGGATGCTGTTGGGCCTGTGGGCATCCTTGGGATGATGCCAACCCCTGCAGTATGACAAAGTCAACACATTAGATATTTGAAAAAACGTGAAGGCAAAAGGTTAAAAAAGAGTACATGCACTTACCTCTCCCCATCAGGCCTAATCAACCACCTCAGCTCGCGGGTCGCCGGCACGGGCGGGAGCCATCTCATACCACGCTGGTAGATGGTGGCGCCCTCAAGCAGCTCCACGTCACTATCAGAAAAACGATCCCCACCACCATCAGCATGGCCACTAGGCTCCTCCGGCTAGGTATCCCATGGGGTCTGTCGGGACGTGCCCTCATCCATACTCTGCTCTGGAGTCTCGTGGGACGAAGCCTCTGCGACAGGAGTTGTGTAGGTCGAAGGCTCGTCGACCCGAGGCTCATGGACCGGAGTCCTCGTAGCCTCGTCCTTAGACAGGTCCACCCTAGCAGTCCTGTGCTCGGGTGAATCAGCTGGGGGTGGCGGCGAGGAAGGCGTAGCAACCACCCTACCTTTGCCGCGGCCTCCTCTCCCTCCTCTCCCACCTCTACTACCTCTCTTCTTCCCCCGACCTCCTCTCACGGGGGTCGACGAAGAATTCTCCTTCATATGTGTCTTGGTTAATGTGAAGTAGAGCGGTTCTTGAAACATTTTTTGGAAATACGTGTTTCTTGGAAGAATTCTCCTTCATATGTGTCTCGGTTAATGTGAGGTTCATAATCCTCTTCATTGAGGGGAGGTGGTCTAAAATGTGGCGGCACTTCATAAACGACATGCCAACCTTTCAGATTTGGATCAGTTTGGCAGGCCCACGGTAGATAGAAAACTTGGGTCGCCTGTTGAGCCGTAATATAGACATCGGGCACATCTAAATGTGTGCTTTGTTTGATTTTGACTAGCCCTATATGTTCATGAGTCCTTCTAGTCTCCTTCGGCTGGAAACAATGACATTTGAAGACTACGACGTTCGGTGGGTTTTCACCATAGAATAGAAGTTCATAAATTGCTTCAACTCTTCCATAGTACTCTGTACCTCGTTCGCCGATAGCAGAGACACAACAATTTGTAGTCTTCAGGTCGGGCATAGATAGCTCTTTGCCAAAGGTACGAAAGCAATACCCGTTGATGCCGTATCTATCAAATGAACAGACCTTATAGTCAAAACCATTAGCGACTTGTCTCAGCTCGGCGTCCATAGACTCTGAATTAGCCTACAAGTTTAATACGAAAGGATTGTTGCATTAGCCGCAAATAAGACGAAGAAATGAAATGGTCCATTAATGGTAATTAATTACCGTTTGTTTGAACCAAGAGATGAAATCGGGATAGCCGCCTCCATGCTTCGCCAGGAGCTCATACTCTTCGACGGAATCCTTTTGGATGACCACTCCATCCGAGAATTTGGTGACGTATCGACTATATCAAATATCCAGGAATAAGAGCAGTTCTAAGGAATTACAAGTTGCGAAACAATAATGTACCGACAACTTACTCGATGTACGGCCGCACTTCTGTTAGGTTGTTGAAGATATACAACGAAATGGTCCGCCATTCATCGACATCCAACGCTTTTGCTTTAGAAGAACCGGCTGGTGCGAGCTTCCCTTTGAATAGGCTGAGGTTGGATCGACTTTTTTTTGGGTCGCCATCATTGTACCGAGGCGTCGGATTAAGCAAATGACGATTTTTGGCTTCGTAGTGTGCTGTCACGAAGTTTGCCGCCTCCTCGGTAATGAATGCCTCGGCCATAGATGCTTCAATTCTACGTTTATTTTTACATTTTGCTCGAAGCGTCTTCTGCATCCTCTCAGTTGCGAAGCACCAACGGTTTTGCACGGGCCCCCCCCCCAATCTTGCCTTGGTCGCGAGATGCAAAATCAAATGCTGCATTGGATTAAAGAAGCCCGGTGGAAAGATCTTCTCTAACTTGCATATCAACTCCGACGCCAACTCTTCCATTTCATCTAGCACGCCAGGCGATAGGTCTTTCGCACAAAGAGAACGGAAGAAATAGCTCAGCTCTGCCAATATTAGCCATTCATCCTCAGGGATAAAGCCACGCAGCATCACCGGCATTACCCGTTCAAGCCATATGTGCCAATCATGACTCTTGAGACCAAATATCTTCAGTTTCTCAAGACTCGCTCCCCTCTTTTGATTCGCTGCATAACCATCGGGGAACATCAACTGCATTTTCACCCACAAGATCATTTCTCTCATAGCCGGCCTTCCAAGATTGAACCATGCCTTTGGCTTTGTCCAGTTCTGCTTTCCTTTCGCTTGTCGCATGTTTTGTAACCGTATGTCACATAGAGCCTCCTGATCGATTCTAGCCTTAGGATTATCCTTTGACTTCCCCTCTATGCCGAACAATGTACCAAAAATGGCCTCGGCGATATTCTTTTCAGTGTGCATCACGTCGATGTTGTGTGGGCAAAGGAGGTCTTTGAAGTAAGGCAGATCCCATAAGCATGACTTGTGAGTCCATGCGTGTTCCGTATTATACCCTTTGAAATACCCGGGACGATTTGGATCCGGCTCGAGAGTGTTTAACTGATCCAACATCTGTTGGCCTGTCAACGCGGGTGATGCAGAGTTTTTGACAACTCTGCCTTTGATGAAATTCTTCTTGTCTTTTCTGAACTTATGGCGTGGATCCAGGAACTGTCTATGCATGTTGAAGCAAGAATACTTGCGACCCGCCTGCAGCCAACGGAACTCAAGAGCTGCCTTGCATGTGGGGCACGGGAACCTTCCATGCACACACCAGCCAACGAATAGGGCATACGCCGGCAAGTCATGCGTCGAGTACATGTACCATACATGCATTTTGAAGGGTTTTTTGGTAGTGGCGTCCTATGTCTTGATCCCATTATCCCAAGCTTGTTGCAATTCATCCTTAAGTGGCTGCATGTACACATTCATATTCTTCCCCGGATAGTTGGGCCCTGGAATTATCAACGTCAGGGAAATGTTCTTTCTTTTCATAATCTCTCTGGGGGGGAGATTGAGTGGAATGACAAATACAGGCCAACAACTGTATTGGGTTGCCGTCATACCAAACACATTGAATCCATCCGTGCTGATGGCGACTCGAGGATGCTTTGGATCTGCCGCTTTATCGTTATGTAATGCATCGAAGTGCTTCCACGCAAAAGCGTCTGAAGTGTGTACCAACATCTATTTCCCATCTGCATCTAGTTCGGTTCTTTTTCCCAATTTATGCCATGTCATCTGTCTGGCCGTCTCTTCAACCATGAAAAGTTGTTGAAGTCTTGGTATGATTGGCATATAGCGAAGAACGTTAACAGGAATTTTTGTCTGCATCTTCTCACCCATACCGTTGTCTACGACAACTTACCTGGAAGACTTGCAAATGGGACAATAGTTAAAGTCCGCATACTCAAGCCTAAATAAGGCACATCCACTCTCACAGGCATCTATCTTCTCATAGGGCATCTTAAGTACATGGAGAATTTTGTCCGACTGGTACAAGTTTGGAGGCAGTACAGGGCCTTTGGGTAGAAAGCGTCCAAATATTGTCATCATCGCGTCGTAGCATTCTCTGCCCAGGTTGAATGGAGCCTTCAGAGCCATTACTTGCGCGATGGCATCCAGCTGACAAAGCTCAGTGTGCTCGTGGAGAGGACGTTTTGAAGACTCCAACATTTCATAGAATGCCTTTGCAGATTCCTCCATCTCATTGTCCGAATCCCGAGCATCATCAAAGTCTTGCTCCATGTCTTCGATCCCGGTACCATGCTCGTCGGTGCGATGACGAACCACCTCATCTCTAGCACGTTGGGCAGACTCACCATGAAAAGTCCACACCTTATAATTAGGCCTGAAACCCCACTTCTGCAGGTGTTTAACCATTTCACCCTCTGTCTGAAAGTTGTCGCACCGGGGACAGGGACACCATGTTTTTTCCTGGCCATTTGCAAATGCGGCTCGCACAAACCCCTTGGTATTTGTAAACCATTCTTTGGTCATGTCATTCTGACTGGTGTGACCGGTGTACATCCATGCACGATCAGTCATCTTGCCTAGCTACTGGACACATAAGAAATATATATATATAATTCAGCATATATATTCATCAGTTAATCAAGTTTGTCAGTTTTATTACGTCCATGCAACTAACACGCTAATAGGTTAAGATAGGTCCTAATCCCACCCGAGTATGTGTAGATTGGGTTCGTTTTCCCATGCACTGCTCCGGATCCGACACAGAATTTTGACAGCACCTCCCCGCTGTTCTCCAGATACAAGTCTCGGCAATAAGCAGAGAGGATGTGTACCCGGAGAACAACAGGGAGGCACTGACGAAATTCTGCATAGGATCTGGAGCAGAGCATACGGGAAAATGAACCCAATCTACACATACTCGGGCTGTCCATGGATAACGTTGGACAATTCGAAAGGACGGCGGTTATAAATATGCAAAGACATGCATATTTATAGATGTCGTCCTTTCGAACGGGAGACGCATACTGGTCACGCATAATGATGATTGAAGACACCTATAGCTAGCACGTTTAATCGGCACGAAGACCGGAACAGAGCAAATTAAGGGCGGAGGAGGAGAAGTCATTTGTGCTCACCCACGAACGCAGGGGCAGAGCTCGTCTAACGCACGGGGAGGTCGTCGAACAACTGCACATTGAAATCCACCCGATCATCACAAATACTTATTCTTCTTGTCAAACACTAGCACTAACCTAAACTAAACAAGCACTAGCACTAACCTAAACTAAACAATTAAAAACAGAAAAAAAACAGTAAACTAAACTAAACTAGCACTAGTAACCTAAACTAAACAGTAAAAACAGAAAAAAAGAAAATATCTCACCTCGCAGGGCCGGTGGAGGAGGGCCGGCGCGGTGGTGGAGGAGGGCCGGCACGGGGGAGGAAGGCTGCGGAGAGTGGGGCGGCGCCGCGTCCTTCTCCGGCGGTGGGGCGTCGCGGGGAGGCGCGGGTGGAGGAGGGTCCGCGCGGGGGAGTGGGGCGGAGAGGGGGGGGACGGGGATCGATGCGGGTGGTGGGGGCTCGCCGTGGTGGTGGGGGCGGCGCGGGGGAGGGGGCGGCGAGGGGCTTAGGGGCTCGCAGCAGGGAGCTGCGGTGGTGGGGGCGGCGCGGCGGAGTGGGGAGCTGCGGTGGTGGGGGCGGCGCGGGGGAGGGGGCTCGCCGCGGGGAGCTGGCCGCGCGCGGTGTGTGTGTGTGGAGAGAGAGAGGGGAGCCGGGGCGGGAGGAGTGAGTGCGGGAATAATTGGGCCGGGGGGAAAACGGCCGTTAAGGTGCATCCCCTTTGCCATCCGCTTGCGGATGGCAAAGCCGAGCACGGCAGACGGCAAAGACCAGGAGGACGGCATACCTCTTTGCCAGTGGGACCAAGGTCCAGTGGGACCTATCTAGCCTCTTTGCCGTCTGCCTTTAGGGTCTTTGCCGTCTGCTGGCAGACGGCAAAGGAATAGCAGATGGCAAACAGAACCGTTGCCGTCAGCCAGCTCTTTGCCGTCTACTTTATGGCAGCAGACGGCAAAGACCTTCTTTGCCATCTGCCAGCAGACGGCAAAGACCTGGCAGACGGCAATTAACTGAATTCCAGTAGTGTTTAGCACGCATGAGGTCTCTAAGCTCAAATAGACAATCATCAAACTTGGGATCACTAGGCGTCATTTTGTGGAAGGCAATAGTTTTATGAAGAATTTCATGAAGATTACTTAATGAATAACTTGGATATCGTTTCTCCATGTCATTCCACAAAGTGTAAGCACTTTCAAAATTCTTCATTTGATTAAGCACATTTCTAGGTAATGCTCTAACAATGAGATTAACAGTTCTAAGATTGCATAGCATATCAATTTCCTCTTCGTTTGTGGGATGTAAAGGATCAATGGGAGGTACATAGGGCCTCTTAACGAACTTGCTCAATTGAAATTCATTAAACAGCTCAAGCATCAAAGTTTTCCATTGACTATAGTACTCTCCATCAAGAATAGGCACTCTACAACTCAAACTCCCTATACTAGACACATCCATCTTCCTCCTCGGTGATTAAACAGAAGCAATGGAGACCAAAGCTCTGATACCAATTGAGGGATCACTAGAAGAGTGTCTAGAGGGGGGGGGGTGAATAGACGACTAGCAGGAATTTAAAACCTAACCTTTTCCCAAGTTAATTGGTTGGTAGATTTTAACAGTTTTAGCAAGCTAGCAAGTCTAACAGCCCTACACATGCATGCCAACAAATATGGCAGCGGAAAGTAAAGACATTGCACATGAAGTCAAGACTTGAGATAGGTAGATCAAACACAATTGGAGACGCAAAGATTTTTCCCGTGGTTCCGATAGGTGGCGCTATCGTACGTCCACGTTTATGGAGTCTTCAACCCACGGAGCGTAACGATCGCGAGAGTCCACGGAGGGCTCCACCCATAAGGGTCCACGAAGTAGCAACCTTGACTATTCCATAACGGCTTCCGTCCACGAAGGAATAGCCTCACTATGGGTAGATCTTCACGAAGTAGGCGATCTCCTTGCCCTTACAAACTCCTTGGTTCAACTCCACAACACGAAGTAGGAGGCTCCCAAGCGACACCTAACCAATCTAGGAGGCACCACCCTCCAAAAGGTAATAGGCTTGGTAATGTCGATGAACTCCTTGCTCTTGTGCTTCAAGATGATAGACTCCTCAGCACACAATCACTCTCTCACAGATTTGGCTATGGTGGAAGAGATTGATTTTGTGGAAAGCAACTTGGGGAGGCTAGAGATCAAGATTCATATGGATAGAGTGGAATGGCTTGATCTCAACACATGAGTAGGTGGCTCTCTCTCAGAAAATTGGATGGGGCAAGTATGGAATAGTTCTGGGTGCTTCACTTTCGAGTAGGTGGTGGTGAAGGGGTATATATAGGCATCCCCAAAAATCCAGCCGTTACACACAAAATGACCCACTCGGTGACACCGATGTGTTAATCTCGGTGGTACCGAAGTGACCAACAGGTGGCAACTTTTGAATCTCGATGAGACCGATATAGGAAACTCGGTTGCACCGATAAGGTGACCAACGGTCAGATTGCGCATTCTCGGTGACGCCGATCCAACAATCTCGGTGGGACCGATATTGTCAATTTGCGTAATAGAAAGTTGGCAACCCAAACTCGGTGGCACCGAAGCAGAATCGGTTTCACCGAAAGGCTAGGGTTTGGCTTAGGTCTGTCTGAGTTTGGGAATCAGTGGCACCTAGTGGAAAGTGTTGGTTGCATCGATTTTGGATATTTGACTTTGGACAGACTTTTGTGGAAGAGCTTGTGGTTGTTTTTGGTGACTATCACTTGTGCACGTATGAGCATTTTGTTCACGAACAGTACCTTACCCCCTTTTAATAGTATTGGCTTTCCTATGGACTCAAAGTGATTTCTCACAAAGTAAAATGTAGAGCCCTCTTGCTTGAAGCTTTGCCAATCCATTTCCTTGCATCTTGGGGTATCTCCACAATCTCCACAAACCTTTTGCCAGCCCTCTCTGTGGACTTTATCTGAAATACACTAGGTAAAAGTATTAGTCCAAGAGGCAATGTATGTTGTCATGAATTATCAAAACCACCAAGGGAGCATGTTGTGCTTTCAACTGTCTTCATCTTGCTTGTTCCGAAACACCCATTTGGTTCCGATGATGTTGTGCTCGTCCTTGGGCTTCTCCACGAGTCTCCACACTTCGTTCCTATCGAAGTTGTGAAGCTCTTCATGCATGGCGTTCACCCAATCCGGGTCTTCAAGAGCTTGTTCTACCTTCAAGGGTTCAATGCTAGAGATGAAAGAATAATGCTCACAAAATTTAGCTAAGCGAGTTTTAGAGCGAGTGATTCTCCCGGATTGTATGTCACCAAAGATTTGGTTTAGAGGATGGTTCTCGGTCACTCTTGCTCGAACTCGGGGTAGCTTCGGCTTGTTGGATGGTGGAGCTTCATCATCATCATCATCATCTCCTTCATCTTCGTTGTTGTTGAAGGTGTTGTTTCCTTGAGGTGGTGGTGAAGGAGGTTGTGGTGGATCTTCATGATGTACTTCCTCCTCTTCATCTTGTCGTGTGCCGCTTGTGGATGCCTCCATGTCGTGTTGAGGATCACCTTGATGTGAAGTAGGGGCTTCCACTTGAGTTGACGAAGTACTTTCCTTCACCTCCATGGGACGAATCTTGTCGATGGACAAGTCTTGGATAGCTTCCGAAGGATCCTTATCTCCTATATCATTTGGCAATTGTTCGACTTGCGAACCATTAGATTCATCAAACTTCACATCTACCGTCTCTTCAACTTTTCGAGTGAAGTTGTTGTAGACACGATAAGTGTGAGAGTTCGATCCGTAACCGAGTAGGAAACCTTCATGAGATTTAGGAGCAAATTTAGTACGTGTGATTGTGTGAGAGAGTCATTGTGTGTTGATACTTCGCTATAGCTAACTTAGGAAACGTTCACAGAATCTGAAATGAGGTGACTCCTCTTAAACTTGGACTGAGATGCATCACAACTGAAAGCACAATATGCTCCCTTGGTGGTTTTGATAATTCATGACAACATACATTGTCTCTTGGACTAATATTTCTACCTAGTGTATTTCAGGTGAAAGTCCATAGAGAGAGATGGGTTGGCAAAAAGGATTGTGACGAGAGACCCCTAGATGCAAGGAAATGGATTGACAAAGCTTCAAGCAAGAGGACTCTACATTTTACTTTGTGAGAAATCACCTTGAGTCCATAGGAAAGCCAATACTATTAAAAGGGGGTAAGGTACTATTGGTGAACAAGATGCTCCACGTGCACAAGTGATAGTCACCAAAAACACCCACAAACTCTTCCACAAAAGTCTGTCCAAGCCTATCATGAAAATCGGTGTAACCAACTTTTTCCACTCGGTCCCACCGATTCCTACCTCAGACAGACCCATGCCAAACCCTAGATTTTCGGTGCAACTGATTCTGCTTCGGTGCCACCGAGTTCAGCTTGCCAACTTTCTGTTACCTCGATTCTTAAAATCGGAATTTCCGAGATTTTGGATCGGCGTCACCGAGTTTTGGAAACTGACCGTTGGTCACCTAATCGGTAGTGCCGAGATCTCTTTATCGGTCTCACCGAGATTCAAAAGTTACTACCTTTGGAGCAACTCGGTACCACCGAGTTTTATACTTCGGTGTCACCGAGTTGCTCACTTTAGGTGTAACGGTTGGATTTTTGGGGATGCCTATATCATTCCATAGAGATTTTTGGTGTGATGCATGTCAGTCCAACTTTAAGAGGAGTCACCTCATTTCAGATTTGTTGTGGTCGATCGGCTCTGTTCTGGCAAGACTGTTGGAACCAAACTATCTTCTGTGAAGATTACCCATGTGTGTTCTCGTACACAACCAAAGAAGATATCTATGTGAAGGACTTCCTAATGACCACAGAGTTGGATTTGGTTTTTCACCTGCCACTCTTTGTCCAAGCTCATGAGGAGGTGCGACCGATGCAATCAGCAACCAAGGAAATTGACATCTCTGGACAAACTCACGGTTCATGGGTCTATGTGTGGGGAGCTATTGATTTCAAGACCAGGGCCTACTATGCCTTATACTTCGGAAATATTCTAGCCCATGATGCATTTAGTTATTTGTGGAAATCCAGTAGCACACCCAAACTCAATGTGTTTGGCTAATTCCTCCTCTCGGATAGACTCAAACTAGAAACATGTTGAAAATAAGACACTATAACATTGGAAACAACCTGAACTGCCTACTATGTGAAACCAATGCGGAAGAGATAGTGGAACACCTGTTCTTTCACTATAGTTTCAGAAAAAAAATGTTGGGATATTCTCAGCTTTGATTGGACTCCACATGGTGATAGGTTACACATTGTTCAGCTGGCCAAAAACAACCATGTTGGACCGATGTTCATGAATAAATTCCTGGTGGCAGCTTGGAGTCTATGGAAAGAGAGAAACAATAATTTATTTGCGGGCACCCCCTCAGTGGCAGCCTGGAAAAGAAGATTCAAGACTAACTTCGCCAATATGTGCTTTAGATTCCCTGAATAAAAAAAGCAGTTTGTTGTTGCTTTTGTAACTTCCATAACATATTGTGTTCTCCTAGCTTGTAGGCCCCCTCCTCCACTCACCCAAAGTGGTGAATGGACCCCCCAGCATGTATTTATGTAACATTCCTTATATTTTAATATATGTGTAGTAGGAGCTTTCCTACTCTTTCAATAGCAAAAAAAAAACACGGAGAGAAATGACCAATGTGCCACAGACTGACGGGTCAGGGGGCAAGCGCGGGTGTCGCGCACGTCCGCTCCACGTCCATGCCGACACAACTCGGTCCAAATGTGGCCCTGAAATGGGTCAATGGTGGACAAAAAGCGGACACTCTTCCGTTTGGGTCGGCGCGTTGGGCTGCGATTTGTGTCCTTTGACGCAAAATGACATGCGCGTATAGTTTGGCTCGGCCTGTTGGAGTTAGGCCAACTCCTACGGATGACCCAAAATTGTCCGCTCGCGTCTGCTTGGGGCCAAAAGGAAAGAAATCGCAGCCCAACGCGCGGGAGAAAACAGTCAAATGTCCATTTTTTGTCCGTCGCTGAACCATTCTTGGCCCAAATTTGGACCGCGTTTGCGTCGAGACAGACATCGCACAGATGAGACATACACTACTAGGGAAAAGCTTATAGGTAGAATGTTACTAATAGCGCCGGTTTTGGACCACGCGCTCCTACTAAGTACTAGTAGCGCGCACGAAATAGGGTGCTACTGGTAGAATTTAGCAGTAGCGCTGTGTTAGTTAACAAACGCTACTGCTAAGTGGACAAGCGTTACGGCTAAGACAATATTTGTAGCTCGTTTACTCCAGGGAGCTCTACAGTTAAGTTTCTACGGGTAAACCTGTGGGACCCTTATATCAGCAGCGCGTGTCTGCCAAAAGCGCTACCGCTAGTTGACATAGCAGTAGCGCCCTTTGTGACGCTAATTTCCAGCAGTTATGCTGGTGGGTCCCAGTTAACAGCAGCGCGCTGGAAGAAATGGCGCTACTGCTAGTTTAGCTACTAGTAGCACGCTTATCCCACCAGCGCTATTGCTATGGTCGGTAGCCACTAAGTATCTGCCACCTTTTCCTCACCTCCTCTTCTTCTCCCCCCTCTTCTTCCCCCTCCTCCCTCTCTTTCTTCTTTGCCCCTCCATCACCTCCATTAATGCCCTCCCTCCCCCTCTCTCATTCTTTGCCCTCCACCACCACCTCCATTAATGCCCTCCAACCCTCTCTCTTTCTTTGCCCTCCACCATCACCTCCCTTAATTAATTACCTAACCACTCTCTTTAATATTTTAGCCCTCCACTAGCTAGCTTGTTCTCTCTCTTCCTAGTTACCTCACTTACTAGATCTACTAGCTAATTAAGAAAGAGACTTGAATATATATCTTCGTGAAGGCGGGCTTGATCTCTATCGACATAGGTGAGGAAAAAAAAGAGATAACATGCAATAATGGAAATATGTGTATGTGTTTGTGCGCGCGCGCGCGATAGGACCGAGCTATGTGATTGTGTGTGTGGCATGTGTGAGTTGCCTATATTATGTATTTGTTGAAATGTGCGTGACATGAGTTGCCTATGTTTTGCCGCAATGTCGATTCATTTCCGTTTCAGCGAATATCGGGAAAACTCGACATGTCCTATGTTTAGGGAAGGTCGTGTCAAATTTTTGTATGAATTTCTTGCATACATGTAAGTGGTTATAATTATTTGGCATCGCGCAGGCAATCATGAAGGTCCATGGAAGGAAGGTGGAAATATACTGGCAATCCGCGGTGGACGACATGTATGGAAAAAAACGGAAGGAGGTTTTATGTCTGTGTCGTAAATGCAAAGGAAGAGTCTGGCTCGACCCCTTTAAGGCTGGCAATTTCAAGGCGCACCTGCTCATGTATGGTTTCATGGATGGCCATAGACGATGGATAATTGAATACGATGATGATGAGGACGTCGACGGGGCAGACAATAACGACACGGGCCAAGACGAAGAGATGATCGAAAATGTGCCCGAAGAAGAGGGCGTGGGAAATGGCGCCATACATGGCGCAGAAGAGGCCAGGCCTAGCGGAGAAGACACGGACACACCGCAGTCTTCATCCCTACTAACTTCAGCCATGGGGGACCCACATGTTCGAGAACTGCTTCGCAAGAGGATGACTAGCGACAGTGCTGCTTCTAGAGAGGAGGCCAAGTTGGCACAAGTGGAGCTAGACTCGAAGACTCCATTGTATGATGGTTGCGATCCCGAGCTGACCCGCTTGCGTTTCACACTAGAACTGCTCAAGACGAATGCAAAAAAACAAATGGACGGACGCAAGCCTGGAGGACCTTTTGAAGTATCTAAAGAAAGTTCTTCCCGAGGGAAGCCTGTGTCCCACTAGTGTCGAGGAGGCCACAAAAATCGTGTGCCCTCTTGATCTGCCGCACATTAGATACCACGCATGCATCAACGATTGCATCATATATCGGAACGAGCATGGGGAAAAAACCATCTGCCCAAAGTGAAATGCTTCACGATATAAGAAGGCCAGAAAGAAAAATCCACAGAAAGTCGTGTGGTACTTTCCCATCACTCCCCGTCTGCAGCAGTATTTCATATATCTTGAGGAAGCAAAGCTCATGCGATGGCACTCAGATAGGGTGAAGCCAGACGATGGAGATAATCCGAACTTGAGACACATCGCAGATGCTAGTCAGTGGAGAGCATTAAACGCTGAATATAAATATTTCGCAGATGATCCAAGGAACATCGTGCTTGGTGCTAGTACTGATGGGATGCATCCGTTTGGCAAGCAGAACACCAACCATAGCACATGGCCCGTGTTTGTATGGATGTACAACCGCCCCCCGTGGAAGTGCATGAAGGCAAAATACATACACATGACTATGCTTATTCAAGGGCCAAGAAAACCGGGAAATGATATTAATCTGTATCTCGGGTTACTGAAAGAGGAGCTAGACACGTTATGGAAAACGCCGGCCAAGACATGGGATGACAACACATGAAAGTATTTCAACATGAGAGTCGTGTTGATCACGACGGTGCACGACTATCTCGGTTACGGATATCTCGCAGGACAGGTGTGCCATGGATATTGCGGATGCACCAGGTGCATGGATGATACAACATCTCAGCAGCTATCGAAAGATGGCGGTTCTTCAAAAATCGTGTACATGGGGCATCGAAGATGGCTCGAGAAGGATGACCCGTGGAGAAAGCATGGAGATCTATTCAATGGTAAGGTCGAGCATCGAGGACCTCCACGTAAGCGGGGCGGCATCGAAATTGATGAGTTCTTGAAGAACTGGGAACAGTGCCCCTCGCCGGGAAAGACGAATAAGAAGGCGTCGGAGCCGCTACTGAAGGTATGGAAAATGAGGTCTATTTTGTGGGACTTGGAGTACTGACCCAAACTAGACACGGCTCATAGCCTTGATCAAATGCATATCATGAAGAATATCCTCGATAGTTTTCTTGGAACATTAGTGAACATGCCGGAGAAGACCAAAGATGGGCCGAAGGCAGGAAAAGACTTGGAAGTTTTGGATATCTGGAAAGATCTCCACATGCCCGGTAAAAAGTCATCGGAAGAGACAGAGACGGAGACTGAGACGGAAGATAGGGGTAAAAAAGCAAAAAATAAGGGAGAAGAATATTGCCCCCCCACCTCTTGCTTCACCTTAGATCTGAAGGGGGTCGATCAATTCTTCAAGTGCCTTGCTGGAATCAAAGTTAGTTCCAGATACTGTGGGAAGATAAGCAGATATCTGGACACCAAGAAAAAAAGTTTCAGCCGGATGAAGTCTCACGACTGTCACGTGATGATGACGTAGTTACTCCCGGTTGCACTTAGAGGGATTTTGGACACACACGTCCGTGATAGACTTATTGATCTATGCCACTTTTTCGACACTATCTCTCGAAAGTCGATCGGTGTGAAGCAACTATAAAGGCTACACGAAGAGATCATTGTCATACTAAATGAGCTAGAGATGTACTTTCCGCCCGCGTTCTTCGACGTCATGGTGCATCTGTGTGTCCACATCGTGGACGACATCATAGATCTAGGGCCGACATTCCTACACAGCATGATGCCGTTCGAGAGGATGAATGGGGTCATCAAAGGATTCGTTCGTAACATGTTCCATCCAGATGGAAGCATCGCGTAGGGCTATCTGACCCAAGGGTGCATCTCCTTCTGTGAGAATTATCTAGGCGTCGGAGAACCTGATGTTGGTTTGCCCGTCAACAAGCACCGTGGAAGGCTGAAAGGAGAAGGTCACATCAACGGCGGAGGGACTTGAATGTGTACCGCTCGGGCCGACATGACGAATTTGACATAGCTAACTTAGTAGTGCTACAACACCTAAACGTGGTAGATCCTTTCGTGGCACTGCACAAAGAGGCCATCGCAAAGAAGTACCGTGACTGTGGATTGCACAGGACGGACGATGAAGTTATTAGAGAGCACGACTCCACTTTCTTGCGTTGTTTCAAAGATCGAGTTGTGGCTAATCCCCCGGAAGAGGGTTGTCCAGATGGAAAGTTGATATATGCCTTAGCACATGGCCCGCTGGTCAACCTCGTGACCTATCATGCATACGATATCAATGGATACACATTCTACACAGAGGCCAAAGATATGAATAGTGAATACCAGAACTCAGGGTTGACGATGGAAGCCATGACCGGCGATGTAACTGAAAGATACTACGGAAGGGTTGAAGAGATCTGGGAGTTTGAATACTCTGGATTGCATAGCGCGACGATGTTCCGTGTCAGATGGGCTAAAAACGTACAAAGAGAAAGCCGACATTTCACTACCATGTGTATACCCGATGCCAATACCATGAGCGCCACCGCCAAAAATGAGCCATGGGTACACGCTAAGCACATGACACAATGCTTATTCATAGAAGACCCTCTCAATTCCAACCGTGTTGTCATGAGGAGAGGCAAAAGGAGCTTCGTCGGAATGGATGGAGTCGCCAACGAGGAAGACTACGCCCAGTACGGTGACCCGATGAGGGCAGATGATGATGACGATGAACCATACATCAAAAGAAGAAGCAGGACAACATTACCTAAGAACATCGTACTCCCTGGAAAAGGAAAAGACCCAACGAGGGGATCAATTATTCGACAACGAACAAAAGAGGAAAGAAGCAGATCAGTCTCAAGCGTCGTCGCCCTCATGCTATTTAATAAACGACCATAATTTGTGTGTACCTATTTTGTATGAGTACTTAACACCATTATCGTTCAAATGATGTAATATATATATATATATATATATATATATATATTATGCACTAATTATATCGGTCAAATTATTATTAGCAATTAGGAAAAATAAAGTGAAAAAGGAAAAAGAAAAAGAACAAGGGAAAACAGTAACATATCTACAGAATTTACAAAATAAACAAAATAGTTAGCAGTAGCGCGTTTCTAAGAAACGCGCTATAGCTAACTTAGCTATAGCTATAGTCTGTGATGATTTAGGAAACCGAAGTAGGGTGCTACATACTTGATAAGCCAAATATGTGAGAGAGTGATTGTGTGCTGAGGAGTCTATCATCTTGAAGCACAAGAGCAAGGAATTCATCGACATAACCGAGCCTATTACCTTTTGGAGGGTGGTGCCTCATAGATTGGTTAGGTGTCGCTTGGGAGCCTCCTACTTTGTGTTGTGGAGTTCAACCAAGAAGTTTGTATGGGCAAGAAGATCGCCTACTTCGTGAAGATCTACCCATAGTGAGGCTAGTCCTTCGTGGACGGAAGCCGTTATGGAATAGTCAAGGATGCTACGTCGTGGACCCTTATGGGTGGAGCCCTCCGTGGACTCTCACGACCGTTACCCTTAGTGGGTTGAAGACTCCATAAACGTGGATGTACGATAGCGCCACCTATCGGAACCACAGGAAAAATCCTTGCGTCTCCAAATTGCGTTTGATCTTCCTATCTCTACTCTTTCTTACATGTGCTTGTCTTACTTTCCGCTGCCATACTTGTTGACTAGCATGTGTAGAGTGCATTAGACTTGTTAGTATTGCTTAAATCTGCCAACCAATTAACTTGGGAAAAGGTTAGGTTTTAATTTCTTCAAGTAGTCTATTCACCCCCCCCCCCGCTCTAGACACACTTCTAGTGATCCTACAAGTGGTATCAGAGCATTGGTCTCCATTGCATCGGTTTCATCACCATGGAGGAAGATGGATGTGTCTAGTGTGGAGAGTTTGAGTTGTAGAGTGCCTATTCTTGATGGGGAGTACTATAGTCAATGGAAATATAAGATGCTTGAGCTAATCAATGAATTTCATTTGAGCAAGTATGTTAAGAACCCCTATGTACCTCCCATTGATCCTTTACATCCCACACACGAAGAGGAAATTGATATGCTATGCAATCTTAGAACTGTTAATCTTATAATTAGAGGATTGCCTAGGATTGTGCTTAATCAAATGAAGAATTTTGAATGTGCTTATACTTTGTGGAATGACTTGGAGAAACGATATCCAAGTTATTCATTGAGTAATCTTGATGAAATTCTTCATAAAACTATTGTCTTTCACAAAATGATGCCCAGTGATCCCAAGTTTGATGACTATCTATTTGAGCTTAGAGACCTCATGCGTGCTAAAGGAGATGTCATAACTATCAACAACATCATTGTAGAAGCCATTCGCATTCACAATCTTGAGCATTGTCATGATCACAACCCTAACGAATTTCTCGCTTCTCATGACGAGGAATTCCCACTTGATGATGACAATGTGGAACATGGCTACTATGATGAAGATGAGTTGTTCGACATTGAGCACGAGAAGATCATGAAGAATCTAAGTCTTATGGCAAACTTCAAGGATTACATGTCCGGAGGAAAAGAGTGGATTCTCGATAGTGGATGCACCGATGATATGACCGGACATAGAGAGATGTTTGAAGAGATCACACCAAACCATGGACCGCGAAGGTATGTAACTTTTGGAGACAACTCCAAGGGTAAGGTACTTGGTCTTGGTAAGGTGGCCATATCCCATGATAGCTCTATTCAAAACATCATGCTTGTTGAATACCTTGGCTACAATCTTCTTTCCGTATCTAGACTTGCCGACTTCGGTTTTAATGTGTTATTCACGAAAGTAGATTGCCAAGTGTTTCGTCAAGATAATCATAACATGGTCTTTACCGGTTTTCCGTAGAGGTGATCTATATATTGCTGATTTCACTAAGAGATCCAAACCTCATACTTGTCTTATTGCAAAATCTTCTAGAGGTTGGCTTTGGCATAGAAGACTAGGACATGTTGGCATGCGTAATCTAGACAACCTTATCAAAGGTGATCATATACTTGGTGTTAAAGATGTTATCTTTGACAAAGATAGACTTTGTAGTGCTTGTCAAGCTGGAAAGAAAGTAGGTGGAAGTCATACCGTAAAGAATATCATGACTACTAGGAGACCAGTCGAGTTACTTCACATGGATCTTTTTAGTCCCAATGCTTACAAGAGCCTCGGTGGAAATTCCTATGGTCTAGTTATAGTTGATGATTTTTCCAGATTTACGTGGGTATTCTTTCTTGATTATAAGTCATAGGTACAAAAGATCTTCAAGAACTTCGCTCGCAAAGCGCAAAATCAGTTTGAAGTGAAGATCAAGAAGGTTCGGAGCGATAACGGATCGGAGTTCAAGAACACCCATGTAGATACCTTCCTTGACGAAGAAGGTGTTTCACATGAGTTCTCGACTACGTACACGCCTCAACAAAATGGAGTTGTTGAAAGGAAGAATCGAACTCTTATTGAGATGGCAAGAACGATGCTTGACGAATACAAGACACCAATACACTTTTGGGCAGAAGCCGTGGAAACAGCATGTCATGCCACAAACCAACTCTACTTGCACAAACTTAGCGGTAAAACGGCATATGAGCTACTCATCGGTAACAAACCCCAAGCTGGATACTTTCGGGTATTCGGCTCCAAGTGCTACATACTTGATAAACACTAAGAAACACGCTATAGTTAACTTAGCTATAGCCCGGTCGTTCGAACCCTATCTCATCCCCACCCCCACTCGATCTCTCCCTCTCACTCTGTTGCCCTGGCCGGCGACCCCGCGCGACCTCTGCTGCCTGGGCAACTCTGCTACCCCGCGCACGGTGACCTCGACCCTGATGCCTCCTCTGCCCTCACTGCGACCTCGACCTCGCTGCGCCTCTGTTGCCCCGCACGCGGCGACCTCGACCTCGACCTTGCTGCGCCTCTCCTTCTCCTCCGGCCGCCGTGCTCGCATCCCCACGCCTCCTCCGCCCATCTCCGTCTCAGGTGAGCACGCTCTCGATCCCTTCCCTGGCTTGCTTATTTGGTAGGGTTGAAATTATTTGGTAGGGCTGATTAGGGTTCTTGTAAAACAAATAAAAATTAGGGTTGATATGTGTTCTTGTAGGGCTGATTATTTGGTAGGCCTAATTCTTTGGTAGGGTTTATTAGATAGTAAAATAGAAAAAGTTAGGATTAAGAAAAAAAAATCAGTTAATTAGATTGTAAAACAAAAAATTAGGGTTCTTGTAGTGTAGAAAATATTTTATATATGTTTCTGAAAATGGAATTCTTGCTGTGCATTTGAAGTTGTTTTCCAAATTGGACCAGATACAATGTGTTGTGGGCCTGAGGCTGTTCTTGTTTGCAGGGAAACTTATTCTGAGTGCCTATGTTTTGCCGGAATGTTGATTCATTTCCGTTCCGACAAATTTCAGGCACTCGATATGTGCCATTTTTAGCATAGGTCATGCCGAAATTTACCGTGAATTTCGACATTACGTGTGCTTCAAAGTAGACATATCGAGTGCCCGAGATTTGCTGGGACGGGAATGAAATGACAGCCAGGCAAAACATAGGCCATTTTTCCAAGAGTCATTATTTATTTTATTATATAAAACTCGAGAAATTAAACGACTAGATTGAACCCTAGGAAACATGGCCGACAGGAGATGGGGACGACCACTGACGCCAACGCCGATGGCGCAAATGGCACCGACACTGATGCCACCCACACCGGCACTGAGGCGGAGACGGCCACCGATGGTACCTCGCAAGCCAGTGATGGAAAGAAGGGAAAGAGGACACGACGCCCAAATCAGGTTGGCATCGGAAGACTCGTGATCATGAAGGTGTTAGAAGGCGATTTCGAGCCAATCAAGCCGCGGGACGTGGCAGCGACGTACGGCAACCAACTAGCATGCATCCTACGGGATACTGCTAACATCAACGACGCAAAATTATGGCAGAATGAACCTTTGCGACACCTGCTCCTAAATAGGTTGCATGCAAGATTCTTGTTCCCCGGTCGGGATGAAAAGAATATCAATGACCCGTGGGATGATCCTGCCATGAAGAAAATAAACAACAAAGCCCTAGGAAAGTTTAGCAACGCATTGAGCGCCTGGAAAACAAGGGTGAAAAGGGTGATTGAAGTAGAGTATCAAACCTACGCCCAGATAAAAGAACACAATCCGACAATTTCGGAAGAGGACTTTGAAAAGTTCAAGGCGACTTGCGCTGAAGAAGTTGCCAAGGCCATATCGGAGAAAGGCAAGGAGCTTCAGGCAAGGAACATGGGGAACCACCACCTCGGAAGTCGTGGTTACACGGGCAAGAGGCCCGTGTGGGCTAAGGAGGACGCGGAACGTGAACGTCTGGGGCTCCCAGACCCCTTCGTTGAGTTCACCGACCAGCAGGAGCATGACTTCATCAGGGCCCGGTTCAAGTGGGACCCAGTAAAAGAGAAATTTTACATGGACAGGCCTACGAGGGAATTCATGCGATTATTGGTAATTATCATTTTACCACCTTATATTAGCTTCTGATCAAGTCGACGATGTTCTAGTCAACATTGGTAATTGATTCACGCTCATTTCGCAGAGAGAGCAACACAAGTTTGCAGCCAAAAGCGACTCGTTGACTCAATCGTCGGCGCCGAACTACAAGTGGGACACCCCTTTCAACCGGGCACTCAACATAATGTACGGAAAACCGCTGGATAAGCCGCCTTCGTATGGGCGTGTGCACGCCGTCGGAGATGGCGCCACGTCGAAGTAATACTATAGGGAGGATCCCGAGGCCAAAAAGTAGAGAAAGAAGTTTAGTCAAGTGACTATCGACGCGAAGGTGGCACTGGCGTTGGAGAAAAACAAAGCAGAAATAGTAGCTGAGGCAAGATGAGCAGCGGTAGATGCCTGCAGAAATGATGTGCCAGCTGCATTGACAAGCTTGATTCCATCTATGGTCAGTTGGGTGCAACATAATCCACACCGCCCCGCAAATGAATTTCCCAAGCCCAGCTTCACCGGGAGCAACTCGTTGAACTTCGCACCCGCACTCTTACCTGCTATGGCGACCACACCCGCACCTATTCGAGTAGCACCAGCTCCCGCACCTCCTCCCGCACGTGCACCCTCTGACAGCAGCCCATGCTCCGTCTCTTGCTTAAATGTCGGGCCGTCGACATTGGTCGAGCTCGATGCCCTCACGGTAAATACGCATCGCACGCTCATCAACATAAGTAACTAATCTTTAGTTCCCGTTGCCTTTTGGATCTCTGACGCTGTACACATGTCTTTGCTGGCCGACTCCATTCCATGCACCCTCCTCTACCACATGAACGGCGGGTTGGTGGTTGTGGGGAAGGCTACTATAATGAAGCCCAAGGATCGCTCGTTCCATGGCCGTCAGATGCCCGATAACGCCTTAAGGGTCTCCATGGCGAGTGTGGAACATGGCTATGAGGGTTTATGTCTTCCCGTACAAATAGGTGGAGAGGATGACGAGACACCGACGCAACTTGGCGAATCGAAAAATTGGCCTATCCTGTGGCCAAAGAATCTTATTCATTTGGAGGTGGTTGGGAGCAATCCAAAGGGACCTGAGCAAGGTATGACCACAACCCCTCCTACGCAATTACGACTACCGTCTGCGCTGCTGGGTGAGGGCGAGCGACACGAGGAAGGGGGTCCAACCGTTCTGGCCCCGGCTGATGATGTCGTCCACATGGATGAAGATATGGATCATGACATTGAAGACGAGGACCCTCTCCAGTGGCTCAATACCGGCGCCGACACCTCCTATGAGGACGTAGTGATGAGTCAGCCATATGAGGAACAACCGGAGCAGCCAGCCGCCTCCGTATACCCGGGTTGCAGACAGTGTACCGATCAAAGGTGCGCCGTCTATCCATATCGCGGGAAAGCCAATGTTACCGGAGGATGCGCTAGCCGCCATAACAGGGGATCTCAGGAGACTGCATGACCATGTGCTGTCGACGGACAGAAGCCTTCTCTCCTCGAATGATCCAGGATACCCGCTTTATACGGTCCATGTGCCCTGTATTGACAAGGAGTACGTACACGCCTGCCCTGCGGACCTGTTCTTCCTGCGATTTGACTACATCTTTGAGATGTTCCTAATGAGGCAGCTAGATTTGTCATTCGTCCATCTTTATGCGCTTCATATGAACTACATCGTCAGGAAAGAGCAAATCAGTGGTCTTGCGGTCGCGGACCCGTACTACATGCGTGAGGGCTACTTGTTAGTCGACGAAGCCAACCGCAAATATGCAACGGAGTACATGGAAGAGTTCATGGTCAACCATAAGGACAAGGAAGCGATTCTCGTACCTTATCATCCCAGGTAAGTCATCCCCGGATAGGCACTATAGCACATACATCCTTTCGTGCATTTCAATCGTTACTTTTGCACGCATGAACACTAAGTTGATCGTGTATTTATTTTGCGCAGCCACGAGAGCGCCCTTCTCATCGTTCTTTTCCTGCGTTACTCCCGCACACTGTATTTGGACCCGTCCATGAACATACAGAAGAAAGATTACACAGACATCAAATATGTTCTGGACAAAGCTCTCCTGGGCTTCAGCATGCGGGGTGGCTACATCCAATTGAAGAAGACATTTAGGGGCACAGTGTGTTTCGCCCACAAGACTAACTTCTATTGCGTCCAGCGACCGGCAACAAGTAATAAGGTTGGATTCTACGTCATCCATCTAATGCTGGAGTAGAGAAGGGATCAACAGGCACTTCACATGACATCTACATCTGATACACATATCCAGAGATGGGCCGAAGCCTTACAAACCGTACCGGATCATCTACTACGAAATGAATTCTACCGCATCCAGCAGGAAATTGCGTCGATCATCATCAAAGACGTCATTGAAGAGAATGGGATGTTCTACGGCGGTCCAATATCGCGGCGTGACGTCCACACCCGCATAGCCCTACTATGTCAGGACACCACGCCTTTCACCAAGCCTGGGTGCATCCTCCCGGATATGGACGAATGACACGAGTGCAATGCTTAAAATAATGATGACATTGTGCATGTTTAGTTGTTACTTTCTCTACAACCGAAACATGGAATTTATCTGTACGACGTAACTATTAGATGTAAACGCTATTACACTCTATTTAGTTATCTATGTTTATGTTGCTTCTATTTGCTAACTATTTCTCTCCGCAGGCCGACGTCGTATATTATTTTGCATATTAATGTTGAATTCACTGGATAATATATGCATCTCTGACAGGTATATAGATCATCCATACCGAGGTGGTATGCCGTGTACATTGGGAGGGTTCCGGGAGTGTACGAGGATTGGCCAGAGTGTCAGGCCCAAGTGTATCGCTTCCCGGGCAGCAGCCAGAAAGGGTTTGATAGCAGAAACGAGGCGGAAGCTAGTTACTTGAGGTGGACGCTAGCGCGGAGAGAAATCAGAACCGACGCCTTAAGAAGTACTACATAATCACGCTTGTGCTCATCATGATCGTCCTTCTCTTGTATGCGATCAGATCATAGCTAGGTTACATAGATGATAAAACATGAGTGTGATCATGGGTAGTTGCATGTATTCGAGACTTCTAATAACTTGTATCGCTATATCTTCGATACATGAACGTGATCGACTATTAGTGATGATGATGATATGAGATGAAAGAACTTCTTTTATTCATATCTGTTTCAATGAATATGCATGTTGTTATCGTATAGAAGCTGTATCTGTATAAATAGAGCAAAAAACGCAAAAAAAAACATAAAAATATTAGTAGTAGCGCTGGAAAAATATTACCTGCAGCGCGCTTGTAAGAGTAGCACTCCACTGCAAAACGCGCTGCAGATAGTTAGCAGTAGCGCTAGGAGGAGGAGCGCTACTGCTATAGGATATTACCAGTAGCGTTGGGTACAACACGCGCTACTGCTAAAATTTAGCTATCGCGCCGTAGAAGTAGCGCGGGTACCTGCGCTACTGCTAGTACAAAAACCGGCGCTACTGGTTGTGTGGGGTAGTATTGCGGGTTGTGGATCGATGAATGTACGGATTGCAGGCTTTGGTGAGCATCCTCCTCGTCGGGTCCTAATCTCTTATTTTCTGTTTTTGGCGGCTTGCAGGTAGTTATCTACATCCTCTTATCGATCCTACGCTGTGAAGATTGGACCTCCCCTTGTACACCCTCTGCTCCGTAGATGGTGTTATATCATGTGGTAATCAGAGCAAGGTTTACAGGGTAGGATCTGTATCCTTTGTTGCTAAATCGATCCTTTTTCGTTTGATTTTCCCCGTCCTAAAGTCCAAAGCCTAAAAGCCACACAAAAAAATCCAAGCCTTTGTTTGCTGAGATCTAGTTGTTTGCTTTCTCCTTTGTGTTTGCACCAAGTTCTATCCGAAGTTACTGCTATTTTTTTCTGAGTCTTGTTGTTGGATCTATTGTGTTGCAAAAAAAAGAAAGAGAGAGAAAAAAAGCAAAAAAAAAGAGAAAAAAAGAGAAAAGAGAAAAAAAGAGTTGCACATGATGGTGATGACATCATCCATGAAGATTTCTCCGAGCATGGTGACGAGGAGGAGGGCATGGGGGACTATGAACCCTACTCTCCACCCCACCGTGGTGCTGCTTTTGGTTGCAATGGTTATCATTATGACCGTCGTGATCAAGGTGACCGTGACAACCAAGCAAGAGTGAAGCTACATGTGCCATCATTCACGGGAAAAGAGGATCCAGATGCATATATTGAGTGGGAGGAGAAGTGCGACCAGATCTTTCGCATCCATGGATTTTCCGAAGCCAAGAGAGTTGATCTTGCTGTTATAGAGTTTTCTGGTTATGCTCTTACATGGTGGAATCAGCTAAAAGATGACCGATTCATGGAAGGCAATAACTATATCCGCAGCTGGAGTTTGATGAATCAAGTCATGAGGCGCCGTTTTGTTCCATCATACTATGGGAGGCAATTATATAAGTGGTTGCTGGAGCTCACCCAAGGTTCCGGCACTGTTGATGAGTACTATAAAAAGATGGAGGTGCTGTTGATTCGAACAAGAACCCGTGAGAGTGATGAGGCGAAGATGGCGAGATTGTTACATGGGTTGAATGATGAGATCTCAGATTTTGTGGAGATGTTTCCTTATGATACACTGCAAGATGTGGTACATCAAGCTATAGGAGTTGAGAAGAAGAATATGTGTAATGGTCGTGCTCGTGGCCGCGCCACCACATCCTCATGGCAGAGAACACAACAACCATATGGTTGTCGGTTTGGGGGTGCTCCATCGAGGCTCCCACATGCTTTGACGGCTTCCTCACCTGCTATTGGCAATCAAGAAAAAAGGCCATCACCCACAGTAGGAGCATCCTCCGCTCCACCTACAGAAAAGAGTTCTACACGCAACAGCAACATTTAATGCCACAAGTGCAAAGGACGAGGTCACATTTCTTCAGAATGTCCATGGAAAAGAACTATGATCATCAATGAACGAGGTGAATGGGAGTCTGACAGTGACCCCGAAGGTGGCAATGATGAAGTGGAAGAGGAGGATAGGAAGTAGGAGGCACTATATTATATCATGAAGAACATAATGGTGAAGCTTTGGTTGTATGTCGTTCACTTAATGCCCAGGTTGTGGAGGAGGAAAAGGTGCAGCGGCATAATATTTTCCACACCCGTTGCCTTGTCAACTCAAAGCCGTGTCGAGTGATTGTGGATAGTGGTAGTTGTAACAATATTGCAAGCACGGAGATGGTTGAGAAACTTCAATTGCCAACAAAACGTCACCCACATCCATACCACATGCAATGGCTGAATGATTGTGGCACAATAAAGGTAGCGAGTAGCGTGAGAATACCAATATCAGTGGGAACATCTCAGGATGAAGTTGAGTGTGATGTGGTGCCGTGATAACCCACAAGTATAGGGGATCGCAACAATTTTCGAGGGTAGAGTATTCAGCCCAAATTTATTGATTCGACACAAGGGGAGCCAAAGAATATTCTCAAGTATGAGCAGCTGAGTTGTCAATTCAACCACACCTAAAAGACTTAATATCAGCAGCAAAATATTTAGTAGCAAAGTAGTATGGAAGTAACGGTAACGATGGCAAAAGTGACAGTAGCAGTTTTGTAGTGATTGTAACAGTAGCAACGGAAAAATAACTTAGCAAAGATCAATATGTGAAAAGCTCGTAGGCAATGGATCAGTGATGGATAATTATGTCAGATGGCATTCATCATTCAACAGTTATAACCTAGGGTGACACAGAACTAGCTCCAATTCATCAATGTAATGTAGGCATGTATTCCGTATATAGTCATACGTGCTTATGGAAAAGAACTTGCATGACATCTTTTGTCCTACCCTCCCGTGGCAGCAGGGTCCTAATGGAAACTAAGGGATATTAAGGCCGCCTTTTAATAGAGAACCGGACCAAAGCATTAGCACTTAGTGAATACATGAACTCCTCAAACTATGGTAATCACCGGAAAGAATCCCAATTATTGTCACCTTGGGGTATGCGGATCACAACACATAATAGGTGTCTACAATTTGCAAGATAGGATCAAGAACACACATATATTCATGGAAACATAATAGGTTCAGATCTGAAATCATGGCACTCGGGCCCTAGTGACAAGCATTAAGCATAGCAAAGTCATAGCAACATCAATCTCAGAACATAGTGGATACTAGGGATCAAACCCTAACAAAAACTAACTCGATTACATGGTAAATCTTATCCAACCCATCAGTGTCCAGCAAGCCTACGATGGAATTACTCACGCACGGTAGTGAGCATCATGAAATTGGTGATGGAGGATGGTTGGTGATGACGACGACGTCGATTTCCCCTCTCCGGAGCCCAAAACGGACTCCAGATCTGCCCTCCCGAGGAAGAACAGGAGGTGGCGGCGGCTCCGTATCGTGAAACGCGATGAACTCTTCTCCTCTATTTTTTTCTCCACGGATGTGAATATATAGAGCTGGAATTAGGGTCAGAGGAGGTCTGTGGGACCCACAAGCCGACAGGGCGCGCCCTAGGGGGGGCGCCCCCTGGCTTGTGGACAATGGGTGGAACCCCTCTGGTTGATTCTTTCGCCAATATTTTTTATTAATTCCAAAAATATTCTCCGTAAATTTTCAGGTCAATCCGAGAACTTTTATTTCTGCACAAAAATAACACCAAGGCAATTCTGCTGAAAACAGCGTCAGTTCGGGTTAGTTCCATTCAAATCATGCAAATTAGAGTCCAAAACAAGGGCAAAAGAGTTTGGAAAAGTAGATACGATGGAGACGTATCAACTCCCCCAAGCTTAACCCATTGCTTGTCCTCAAGCAATTCAGTTGACAAATTGAAAGTGACAAAGAAAAACTTTTACAAACTCTGTTTGATCTTGTTATTGCAAATATGTATAGCCAGCATTCAGGCTTTCAGCAAAGATTATGAACTAACCATATTCACAATAACATTTAGGTCTCACATTTACTCATATCAATGGCATAATCAACTAGCGAGCAATAATAATAAGTCTTGGATGACAACACTTTTTCAAAACAATCATGATATGATATAACAAAATGGTATCTCGCTAGCCCTTTCTGAGACCGCAAAACATAAATGCAGAGCGCCCCTGAAGATCAAGGACTGACTAAACATTGTAATTCAAGGTAAAAGAGTTCCAGTCACAGTCATACTCAATATCAATTAATAACAATGCATACAAATGACAGTGGTGCTCTCTAACTGGTGCTTTGTATAAGAGGATGATGACTCAGCAATAAAGTAAATAGATAGGCCCTTCGCAGAGGGAAACATGGATTTGCAGAGGTGCCAGAGCTCGAGCTTTTAAAACAGAGATGAATAAAATTTTGAGCGGTATGCTTTCATTGTCAACATAACAACCAAGAGATCTCGGTATCTTCCATGCTAGATACATTATAGGTAGTTCCCAAACAGAATGATAAAGTTTTTACTCCCCCTCCACCAATCAAACACACTCCACGGCTAGCCGAATCCACGGGTACCGTCCATACAAACGACAATCTTGGGGGAGTTTTGTTTCATTATATTTTGATTTGATTTTTGAGCATGGAACAGGGCATCCCGAATACCAGCCACTTTCTCGTGAATATCAAGTGAATAAACACTCATCATGAGAATAACCCACCTAGCATGGAAGATATTGATAGCCTCTAGTCACTATATGAGCGATTCGGGCATACAAAACAGAATATTATTTGAAGGTTTAGAGTTTGGCACATGCAAATTTACTTGGAACGGCAGGTAAATACCGCATATAGGTAGGTATGGTGTTCTCATATGAAACAACTTTGGGTTTAAGGAAGTGGATGCACAAGCAGTATTCCCGCTTAGTACAAGTGAAGGCTAGCAAGAGACTGGGAAGCGACCAACTAGAGAGCGACAACAGTCATAAACATGCATTGAGATTAACCAACATTGAAGGCAAGCATGAGTTGGATATAAATCACCATGAACATAAATATCGTGGAGGCTATGTTGATTTTGTTTGAACTACATGCGTGAACATGTGCCAAGTCAAGCCACTTGAATCATTCAAAGGAGGATAACATCCTATCATACTACATCAAAACCATTTAAAATGCATGTTGGAACTCAAGACAAACCATTATACACTCTTAGCTAATTAAGCATGGCATGAGTAACTATAATCTCTAATTGTCATTGCAAACATGTTTCATCCATAATGAGCTGAATCCAGAACGATGAGCTAATCTTATTTACAAAAAAAAAAATAGGTCGAGTTCGTACCAGCTTTTCTCCATCTCAATCACTTCATCATATATCGTCATTATTGCCTTTCACTTGCACGACCGAATGGTGTGAATAATAATAAGAGTGCACGTGTATTGGACTAAGCTGGAATCTGCAAACAATTATTTAAAGAAGAAGACAAGGTAATATGGGCTCTGTGTAAGATAAACAACAATGCATATGAGAGCCACTCAACATTTTCATCGTGGCCTTCTCCTCTCGACCCAAAGAAAAGAATTTCAAACCAAGAAGGAGAAAAACTATTTACACGGGAAAGCTCCCAACAAGCAAAAGAAGAACGAGAAATCTTTTTGGGTTTTCTTTTAATACTACAACTAAACATACTAGAAAGTAAAACTAGAGCTAATTTTTTGGTCTTAAGGTTTTTCTGACACACAAGAAGAAAGCAAGAAAAAGAAATAAACTAACATGGATAATACAATGAAAAAGTATGAACAGCGACAACTGGAATGAGTGTGTGAAAATGAATGTAATGTCGGTGAGAAATACGTACTCCCCCAAGCTTAGGCTTCTGGCCTAAGTTGGTCTATGCCCATGGATCAAAGTAGCCCTCTCCTGGGTACTGAGGAGGATCCTGAGGGTTCCACTGGTTAGCGAGCTCTTGTGGCTCCCACTGCTTATCGTGGAGGAAGTCGGTGATGCCTGCATTCTTCGCCAAATAGTAAAAATGATTATAAATTCTGGCCGCCTTCAAGAATGCATCACTTGTCCATTCACATGGCCGAACCTCCGCGGTGCGGGGAAGATTGTATTTGGGCTTCTCTTTCTTCTCATTTTCATTTTCTTTAGAACCCCGGCATGAAGAGCCTCTTAACAATCTCCTCATCATTTTCTTCCTCTGAAAAATTTCTGAAATTTTAGTAACTCATAATAAAAGTGAACAAAACTCAACAAAATTCAAAGCAACCTCTCCAGTAAGCGCCTAGAGGCTAAATCATGCATCAAAACTACTTGGGACCATATAAATTTGACATGCAAGCTCAAGAACAGGGTCACCACAGCAGCAAAAATTTGCAATATATAAAGCACTAGAACGAAAACTAATTGGACCATTGGAGGAGTCACATACCGAAGAACAATCCCCCAAAACAGTTTTGCAAATGGAGCTTTGCACAAGGAGATCGAAAATGGCAGCAAGATGAGCTAGGACACGGGTTTGAGCAATGGTGGGATTTTTTTATGGAGGAGGACGGAGTTGATGGGTGCTGGAATAAGTGAGGGGGGCCACGTGGGACCCACAAGCCTCCAGGGCGCGCCCTGGGGGTGGGCGCGCCCCCTGGGCTTGTGGCCCACTGGTGCAGCCCCCTGGTGTGTTCTCAGTGCCAAATATTCTTAAATACTCTATAAAAATCATACTAAATTTCCAGGTCATTTTTTTGTTGTACGGATAATTCAGAAAACAGAAGTATAATAGTATTTTTGCTTTATTTATTCTAAACAACAAAAAGTAAAAGTTGGGTACAGAAGGTTGTGCTTTCTAAATTCATCCATCTCATGCCCGTCCAAAGGAATTCATTAACAAGGTTGATCAAGTCTTATTAACAAACTTCTTTCGAGTAACATGAAACCGGAGAATTTTCGAATAACACTAAGTTACCTCAACGGGGACAGGCATGTCCCTTACCATGATTATTTCATATTTCTTCTTGACAGTAGGGAGAGGGAATTTAAAACCTCCAATAGCAATTGTTGGAATTTCTCCAATAGAGTTGATACTATGAACTTGAGGTTGTTTCTTCGGAAAGTGCACCGTATGCTCATTACCATTAACATGAAAAGTGACATTGCCTTTGTTGCAATCAATAACAGCCCCTGCAGTGTTCAAAAAAGGTCTACCAAGGATGATCGACATGCTGTCGTCCTCGGGAATATCAAGAATAACAAAGTCTGTTAAGATAGTAACGTTTGCAACCACAACAGGCACATCCTCGCAAATACCGATGGGTAAAGCGGTTGATTTATCAGCCATTTGCAAAGAGATTTCGGTAGGTGTCAACTTATTCAAATCAAGTCTACGATATAAATAGAAAGGCATAACACTAACACCAGCTCCCAAATCACATAAAGCAGTTTTAACATAGTTTCTTTTAATGGAGCATGGTATAGTTGGTATTCCAGGATCTCCTAATTTCTTTGGTACTCCACCCTTAAAAGTATAATTAGCAAGCATGGTGGAAATTTCAGCTTCCGGTATCTTTCTTTTATTAGTCACAATATCCTTCATATACTTAGCATAAGGAGACATTTTCAGAATATCAGTCAAGCGCATACGCAAAAAGACAGGTCTAAGCATTTCAACAAAGCGCTCAAAATCCTCATCATCCTTTTTCTTGGATGGCTTAGGAGGAAAGGGCATGGGTTTCTGAACCCAAGGTTCTCTTTCTTTACCATGCTTCCTAGCAACGAAGACTCTTTTATCATATCTTTTATTCTTAGATTATGGGTTATCAAGATCAACAGCAGGTTCAATCTCCACATCATTATCATTACTAGGTTGAGCATCAACATGAACATCATCATTAACATTATCACCCAGTTCATGTTCATCACTAGGTTGTGTTTTAGCATCAGAAATAGAAATATCATTTGGGTTTTCATGTGTATCTATAACAGGTTCACTAGCAGCATGCAAAGTCCTATCATCATTCTTTTTCCTTTTATTACTGGGACGACTAGGTGCATCAGTATTAATTCTCTGAGAATCTTGCTCAATTCTCTTAGGATGGCCCTCGGGATACAAAGGTTCCTGAGTCATTTTACCACCTCTAGTCACAACTCTAATAGAATGATCATTGTTCTTACCATTCATCTCATTAAGCAAGTCATTTTGTGCCTTAAGTACTTGTTCTACCTGAGTAGTTACCATGGAACCAAGTTTACTAATAAGCTTAAGAGCATTAACATTTCTACTCATATAATCACCTAAGCGATCAAGCATGTAAGCATTATGTTTCAATTGTCTACTAACATAAGCATTGAAATTTTCTTATTTAACAATAAAGTTATCAAATTCATCGAAGAATTGACTAGCAGACTTATTATAAGGAATATCACCTTCGTCAAATCTATAGAGAGAATTTACCTCCACTACCTGTGTCGAGTTATCAAGACCATGTATTTCTTCAATAGGTGGTAAATTCATAACATCTTCAGCTTTAATACCTTTTTCTTTGATAGATTTCTTTGCCTCTTGCATATCTTCAGGACTGAGAAATAGAATACCTCTTTTCTTCGGAGTTGGCTTTGGAGGTGGTTCGGGGATGGTCCAATCATTATCATTTCTCAATATATTATTCAATAGTAGTTCAGCTTGTTCAACCGTTTGTTCCCTGAAAACACAACCAGCACAACTATCTACGTGGTCCCTAGAAGCATCGGTTAGTCCATTATAAAAGATATCAAGTATTTCGTTTTTCTTGAGAGGATGATTAGGCAAAGCATTAAGTAATTGGAGAAGCCTCCCCCAAGCTTGTGGGAGACTCTCTTCTTCAATTTGCACAAAGTTAAATATTTCCTGTAAGGCAACTTGTTTCTTATGAGCAGGAAAATATTTTTCAGAGAAGTAATATATCATATCCTGGGGACTACGCACACAACCAGGAGCAAGAGATTTAAACCATAGCTTAGCATCACCCTTTAATGAGAAAGGAAACAACTTAAGAATATAGTAGTAGCGAATTTTTTCCTCGTGAGCGAATAGGGTGGCTATGTCATTCAATTTAGTAAGATGTGCCACAACAGTTTCAGATTCATAACCATGGAAAGGATCAGATTCAACCAAAGTAATTAACTCAGGATCGACAGAGAATTCATAATCCTCATGAGTAACAAAGATAGGTGAAGTAGCAAACTTAGGATCATATTGCATTCTAGCATTCAAATATTTTTATTTCCACTTGCATAGTAATTTCTTAAGATCATCTCTATCTTTACAAGCAAGAAAGTCCCTAGATACCTCTCCATCCATAACATAACCCTCAAGTATAATAGGCAATTCATATCTAGGAGAGCTTGGTCTAACAGGTGTTTGAAAGTGTTCAGTTTCAATAATTTCATCAGTTTCAGAAATATCATCAGTTTCAGTGATCTCATTCTCTCTAACCCTAGCAAGTTGTTCATCAAGAAATTCACCCAAAGGCACAGTATTATCAAGCATATCAGAAGTGGCATCATCAATTACTTGCGACATATCAGAATTACTAGCAGGTGGTGGTGTCGCAAATTTACTCATAACAGAAGGTGAATCAAGTGCAGAGCTAGACGGCAATTCCTTACCTGTCCTCGTAGTAGAGGGGAAGATCTTGGTTTTAGCATCTTTCAAATTCTTTATAGTGATCAATAGATATAAATCCCAAGTGACTCAGAGAATAAAGCTATGCTCCCCGGCAACGGCGCCAGAAAAAGGTCTTGATAACCCACAAGTATAGGGGATCGCAACAGTTTTCGAGGGTAGAGTATTCAGCCCAAATTTATTGATTCGACACAAGGGGAGGCAAAGAATATTCTCAAGTATTAGCAGAAGAGTTGTCAATTCAACCACACCTGGAAGACTTAATATCTGCAGCAAAATATTTAGTAGCAAAGTAGTATGGAAGTAACGGTAACGATGGCAAAAGTGACAGTAGCAGTTTTGTAGTGATTGTAACAGTAGCAACGGAAAAATAACTTAGCAAAGATCAATATGTGAAAAGCTCGTAGGCAATGGATCAGTGATGGATAATTATGTCGGATGGCATTCATCATGCAACAGTTATAACCTAGGGTGACACAGAACTAGCTCCAATTCATCAATGTAATGTAGGCATGTATTCCGTATATAGTCATACATGCTTATGGAAAAGAACTTGCATGACATCTTTTGTCCTGCCCTCCCATGGCAGCGGGGTCCTAATGGAAACTAAGGGATTTTAAGGCCTCCTTTTAATAGAGAACCTGACCAAAGCATTAGCACTTAGTGAATACATGAACTCCTCAAACTATGGTAATCACCGGAAAGAATCCCAATTATTGTCACCTTGGGGTATGCGGATCATAACACATAATAGGTGTCTACAACTTGCAAGATAGGATCAAGAACACATATATATTCAGGGAAACATAATAGGTTCAGATCTGAAATCATGCTACTTGGGCCCTAGTGACAAGCATTAAGCATAGCAAAGTCATAGCAACATCAATCTCAGAACATAGTGGATACTAGGGATCAAACCCTAACAAAAACTAACTCGATTACATGGTAAATCTCATCCAACCCATCACCGTCCAGCAAGCCTACGATGGAATTACTCACACACGGCGGTGACCATCATGAAATTGGTGATGGAGGATGGTTGGTGATGACGACGGCGTCGATTTCCCCTCTCCGGAGCCCAAAACGGACTCCAGATCTGCCCTACCGAGGAAGAACAGGAGGTGGCGGCGGCTCCGTATCGAGAAACGCGATGAACTCTTCTCCTCTATTTTTTTCTCCATGGATGTAAATATATAGAGTTGGAATTAGGGTCGGAGGAGGTCTGTGGGACCCACAAGCCGCCAGGGCGCGCCCTAGGGGGGGGGGGGCTGGCTTGTGGCCAATGGGTGGAGCCCCTCTGGTTGATTCTTTCGCCAATATTTTTTATTAATTCCAAAAATATTCTCCGTAAATTTTCAGGTCAATCTGAGAACTTTATTTCTGCACAAAAATAACACCAAGGCAATTCTGCTGAAAACAGCGTCAGTCCGGGTTAGTTCCATTCAAATCATGCAAATTAGAGTCCAAAACAAGGGCAAAAGAGTTTGGAAAAGTAGATACAATGGAGACGTATCATGCCGATGCATGCTTGTCAGTTGCTTCTAGGATGACCATTGTTGCATAACCGTGACGTGCAAATCAGCAGGCGTGCGAATCGCTTGTATTTTGCCCATAGAGGAGAAAAGTTCACTTGGCTGCCCATCACACCCGAAGAAGTATATCTTGATGAGATGAACAGAAAAGGAAAGAAAAAGGGAGAGTGTGATCATACACATAGAGTGAGCCACCAACATAGTGAGGGAGTGTTTCCAAAGCCAAAAGCTCCACACCCAAATATGAACAAGTCCCGGGAGAAACAGGGATTAGTTATGATGGCTAGGAAAAGGGATATGCGGGAATTGAGAGAACCTAATACTCCATTCTTTGTACTCATGTACAAGGAAACTTTATTGGCTGCTAACGAATTACCTTCAACTCTTCCTAGTGTTATATTTGAGCTTTTGCAGGAATATAAGGATGTGTTTCCCAAGGAGGTGCCACCCGGGCTACCACCGAAGCGAGGCATTGAACACCAAATCGAGTTGGTTCCGGGCGCCCCACTACCAAATCGACCACCGTACCAAGCAAACCCAGAGGAGACTAAAGAAATTCAGAGGCAAGTAGAAGATCTTCTTCACAAAGGGTATGTAAGGGAAAGTCTTTCTCCTTGTGTTGTTCCAATTCTTTTAGTTCCAAAGAAAGACGGTACTATGAGAATCAACACTAATTGTAGATCCATTAACAACATAACTGTAAGATATCGACACCCTATACCTAGACTCGATGACATGCTTGATGAACTTTGTGGTTCCACCATATTTTCTAAAATTGACTTGCGAAGTGGATACCACCAAATAAGAATGAAAGATGGTGATGAATGGAAAAACTTCCTTTAAGAAAAAAATTGGCTTGTATGAATGGTTGGTGATGCTTTTCGGATTAACGAATGCACCAAGTACTTTCATGCGATTGATGAATCATGTGCTTAGGTCCTTCATTGGCAAGTTTGTAGTGGTTTACTTTGATGACATATTGATTTATAGCAAAACTTTGGAGGATCATTTTGGACATGTAAATGTGTGCTTGCTGTCCTACGGGAGGAAAGGTTGTATGCTAACATGGAAAAGTGCACATTTTGCACAAACAAGGTTGTGTTTCTTGGCTTTGTAGTTTCAGGAAAAGGCGTGGAGGTCGATGAAGAAAAGATCAAGGCTATCCGTGAGTGGCTGCCTCCACAAAATGTGAGCCAAGTACATAGCTTCCTTGGACTTGCAGGTTTCTACCGCCGGTTCGTAAAGGATTTCAGCACCATCGCTGCACCCATGAGTGAATTAACAAAGAAAGCCACTCCATTCAAATGGGGTGATGCTCAAGACAAGTCCTTCCAGGAACTGAAGATGAGATTGACATCAGCCCCGTTGCTTTCACTTCCTGATTTTGGTAAGCCTTTTGAGATTGAATGTGATGCAAGTGGCATTGGCATTGGCGGTGTCCTAATGCAAGAAGGTAAACATATCGCCTATTTTAGTGAGAAACTTAATGGCCCAACTCTTAATTATTCCGTCTATGATAAAGAGTTGTACGCACTTGTTCGATCTTTAGAAACATGGCAACATTACTTGTGGCCTAAAGAGTTTGTAATACATTCTGACCATGAATCTTTGAAACATCTAAAGGGCCAACTCAAATTGAACCGTAGACATGCAAAATGGAGTGAGTTCATAGATTCTTTTCCTTATATTGTCAAGTACAAAAAAGGAAAGGATAACGTTGTTACTGATGCATTGTCTAGGCACCATATTTTACTTTCCCAACTTGATGTCAAAATCCTTGGTTTAGAAAGCATCAAAGCAGTGTATGCTAATGACTCATACTTTGGTGAACCATTTTCAAAGTGCAACAAGGGAAAGGGATGGGAGAAGTTTCACTTGCATGATGGATTCTTATTTCAAGCTAACAAATTGTGCATCCCAGATTGTTCTGTTCTGTTGTTGCTTTTACAGGAGGCTCACGCTGGTGGTCTCATGGGATACTTTGGCACCAAGAAGACTGAGTGTGTGTTGGGTGACCACTTCTTTTGGCCAAGAATGAGACGTGACGTGGAGCGCTACGTGATGAGATGCGAGATTTGTCACAAAGCTAACTCTCGTTTGAACCCCTATGCTCTTTATACGCCTCTATCCATTTTGAACGCTCTGTGGGAGGATATTTCTATGGATTTTGTTCTTGGTTTACCACGAAATAAGAGGGGGAGTGACTCAGTGTTTGTGGTAGTTGATCGTTTTAGCAAAATGGCACATTTTATCCCATGTCATAAGACCGATGATGCTTCACACATTGCTGATTTATTTTTCAAGGAGGTTGTGCGGCTACATGGAGTACCACGCACCATTGTTTCAGACCGTGACACCAAATTTTTGAGCTACTTTTGGAAGACCTTGTGGGGAAAACTTGGCAGCAAGCTCCTATTTTCCATGACATGCCACACACAAACTGATGGACAAACCGAAGTTGTCAACCGAACATTGTCCATGATGCTAAGAGCAGTCCTAAAAATAATTTGAAGCTGTGGGAGGAGTGCCTACCTCATGTGGAGTTTGCGTATAACAAGGCAGTACATTCGACCACTAAATTTTGCCCATTTGAACTTGTTTATGGCTTCAAACCTATTGCTCCCATCGATCTCTTGCCTTTGCCACTGTAGGAGCGAACCAGACTTGATGCAAGTAAGCGTGGAGATTTTGTCAAAAAACTTCATGCCCAGGCCAAGGCAAACTTTGAGAAGATGACTGAACAATATACGAAGAGTGCAAACAAGACAAGGAAGAAGATGGTGTTCGAACAAGGCGACTTAGTATGGGTACATTTTCGGAAGGACCGTTTTCCAGAGCAACGCAAGTGCAAGTTGCAGCCACGCGGCGATGGACCATTTGAGGTGCTTGAGAGGATCAACAATAATGCTTACAAGATTGACCTTCCAGCAGAATATGGTATTAGCCCAACCTTCAATGTCTCCGATCTATCTCCATACCTTGGACCTTTAGAGTCGAGGACGACTCCTTCTCAAGAGGGGGAGGATGATGAGAACATCCCAAACATGAACATCACACCAATAGCCATCAAAGGTCCAATCACAAGAAGTCGCGCAAAGCATATCCATGATCAGGTGAACGCTAACTTAAGTTTATCATTTGACCTTGAAAACATGGTTGTGCCTTCACCTCCTTCGTTATTGGTTGAACTCAGGTGCAACATCGAAGAAGGCCAACAACACTTCCAGTCTGTGGCGAAACAATGTTTTATGACGAAGAAACAGAGTCATGAAGAAATATGTGGTCTGCTGAAGAAACGATGTTTTGGCGCTGGTGAAACAATGTTATGCAAGAGTTTGGATAAACCAACTTGCAAAAGGTATCCAGAACTCGAGTGTGCTACTGAAGGAAATATTGTTCGACTCGAGTATACAATGTTTGGTCAGGAGCCGCCAACCACGTCCAAATAGAGATCTCTAGAACCTACCTCATTAAGTCTCCAGTCACATAGTCAAACCAAAGCCGGTTCTCTTTCACACGTAAGCCGGTTCCCAAAGCTAGTTTGTTTTCACACCTATCCAGGGGGGTTGTCCCTATTATAAATAGGCTAGCTCTTCCCTTCATTGGGGACTTTTGCCATTTCTATCAAAGACGAAGACATAGACTCCTCCTAAGATTGGAGAGACTCTTGTTGCACTTATTCTCGTGATTCCTTGAGAAATTGCTCCTAATTCGTGCTCCACGACTAGATCGTGTTGTGTGGGTTAGAGTTCGTGGTCTCCTTGCGGATTGCACCTATCCCGTGCTCCACGACTTGAGCGTAGTTGTGTGGGGTAGTATTGCGGGTTGTGGATCGGCGAATGTTTCGATTGCAGGCTTCAGTGAGCATCTTCCTCGTCGGGTCATAATCTCTTATTTTCCGTTTTTGGCTGCTTGCAGCTAGTTATCTCCATCCTCTTATCGATCCTACGACGTGAAGATTGGACCTCACCTTGTACACCCTCTGTTCCGGAGACGGTGTTATATCAGGTCCTAGGAAGTTGGCCCTGATCCGGCCACTCCGGGGTGAGTCTCCTCGTAAGGGGCATGTCTCACCACGACCCTTGCCACCAGTTCAAGCTTTGCCAAAGCTACCAGGCGCCAGGCCGCCTCGCGAGGCCCCTCCCGCTGGGTGTGCTCACGAGGCTTGGCTCGCAGTGCCAGCCACGAGGCCCCATGCCCATCACGTCTGTGACGTACCCGCTCGGAGGAAGATGAAAGAGGTCATGCTGGTCGGCACGGACACAGAGGATTTCCTTTCTGGTGATTAGGGGGCAAAGCAAGTTCCGCAAGGTTGCCACTCCAGTGAAAGAGGATCAGGACGGATCCGTGAGCCAGGACGAAGGTCATCATCGAGCCCATGACCGCGTCATGAAGACTGCTTTATCAGGCGAAAACCACCTTTAGTCAGGACAGGTCTGGCTCATGTCCCTCTTCGAATTGCCGCCCTATGGCCACCCTTTCCCGCTAATATTTTCAGGGAAGACAACCAAGGCACTACAAAGGGTGCACAACCACATACATGTAAGGGGATCAACCCATTCTCTCCCCCAACACCCCGTGTACTGGAGCCTCAAGCTCCTCCTTTTCCAAGGCAACCAAATCACAAGCAGGAGTAGGGTTTTACAAAACACGGTGGCCCGAACCTGGGTAGCTCGTGTGTCCCCGTCGTTTCCGGTCAGGAGGAGTCAGCTCGCCGTCGATCTTGCTGTGTTGGAAGTGGTGTTGTAGGTCGCAAACTAAGCCCCCCAGTGTTCGAAACTAGTTCTTGGAGAAGTTCTTGGGCGCAGATCCTAGGCTCCGACATTTGGCGCGCCAGGTAGGGGGAGTTGACGTCATCGCCCCTTCAACCTCGAGATCAGCATCGAGATGGACGAAGCCGCTACCCGCTGGGAACGTTTCGCACGCCGAGCTGCCTCCAGGTCCCCCGCGGTGCCTGATACGTCTATGTCGTATCTAGAATTTTTGATTGCTTCATGCCAATATTCTACAACTTTCATATACTTTTGGCAACATTTTATATTATTTTTGGGACTAACATACTTATCCAGTGCCCAGTGCTAGTTCCTGTTTTTTGTGTGTTTTTTTCCACAGAAATTCCATATCAAACGAAGTCCAAACGCGACAAAAATTTACGAAGATTTTTTGGAATATATGTGAATTTTGGGAGTCGGAATCAACGCAAGACGATGCCCGAGGGCCGCACAAGCCAACATGGCGTGGTATGGGGGGCGCCCTGATGGCTTGTATCTCCCCTTTAAGGTGGTTGAGGCTCTCCTTCCGCCGCAAGAAATATATTTTCGCGAGAAAAATCTCCTCAAAATTTCAGCCCGATCGGAGTCACGGATCTCCGGATATTTAAGAAACGGTGAAGGGGTCAGAAATCAGTCGCAAAAATAGAAGAGGAACAGAGAGAGAGATCCAATCTCGGAGAGGCTCCTGCCCTCTGGGAGCCATTGCGGCCATGGACCAGAATGGAAACCCTCCTCCCACCTAGCAAGGAGGCGAAGGAACAAGAAGAAGGAGGGGGGCTATCTCCCCCTCTCTCCGAGTGGTGCCAGAACGCCGCCGGGGCCTCCATCGTGGCGACGATCTACACCAACAACTTCGCCGCCGTCACCTCCAACTCTCTCCCCCTCTATGCAGTGGTGTAAAACCTCTCTTACCCCCTATAATATCTACTTAAACATGGTGCTTAATGCTATATATTATTATCCAATGATGTGTGCCTATCCTATGGTGTTTGAGTAGATTTCTTTTGTCCTACGGGTTAATTGTGGTATGATGTTATTGACATGAGTTGTATGTTGATATGGTGCTTTCCAAAAGGTGCCATCCGTGAGGCGCACACGTGAGGGAATCACGCTGTAGGGTTTGCAATATGTTCTTGATTCGCTTATAGTGGGTTGATGAGTGACTGAAACACAGACCCGAGTAAGGGAGTTGTTTGCGTATGGGAGTAAAGAGGACTTGAGGTTTAATGCTTTGGTTGGGTTTACCTTGATGATTTCTAGTAGTTGTGGATGCTTGATAGAGGTCCAATCATAAGTGTATATGATCCAAGTATGGAAAGTGTGTTAGTGTATGCCTCTCCCTCATTGCATACGACAAGTATTTATCATATTATATTCAATTGCCTATGGATAATCTTTCTCTTGCGTTACACAAAAAGCTTTCTACTAAACAATTTACTTTATTGTTCTTTATCTAAACAGCCCCTAAATTTTATTTACTTGCTCTTTATTATATTGCAAAACTATCTATCACACCTACTAAGTACTTCTAGTTTCATTCCCGCAAAGTAGTTTCATACTTGTTCTAGGTAAAGTAAACGTTAGCATGCTAGAGTTGTATCGGTGGTCCATAGAACTTGAGAGAATATTAATTCTACCTTTAGCTCCTCGTTGGGTTCATCACTCTTACTTATCGAAAAAGGCCACAAACGATCCCCTACACTTGTGGGTTATCAAGACCTTTTTTTGGCGCCGTTGCCGGGGAGCAATAGCGTAGTGGTTGATATTCTCGTGTGTGCTTGTTTGCTTTATCTCTAAGTAATTTTTATTTTCTGTTATTACTTGTTTTATTTTCTGTTATTAGTTGTTTTATATCTTTAGTTATGCATATGGAACATGAAACACCAAAAAAAAAGTTGTACTTGCTACTCATGGAGTTGGGGAACCTCCTAAAACCCTCGATGCTGGTTATGTGAAAAATATTAAATACTACTTTGATAATCCTGAGAATCCCCATTCAACTTGATAATGGGAGACACGTTGGATCAATGTGAGTAATTTAGGGATTATCACTTGTCTCAAAAAGGCAAACACTTATGGGATCAAATTAAAATGCTGCGTTGGTATACTTGGGATTTCTGCTTGAGGTGTGATTATACATGTTGCTCTAAGATGGAGGCTCCACACCTTCCCTTTCAATGTGAATTTCATGATAATAAAACCATGGCTTCTTATGCTAATGGTATATATGATTACTATGATGTGGAACAAATAGAAGAATTTGTTGCTTTTAAGGGTGCTTATGAAATTGAATCTTTCTTTGAAAAGTATGATAACTATGATGATGCTACTTACAGAGCTGAAAATTTTGCCATACTTAAATATTTCTATGAGAATTATGAATACAATGCTGATATTATTGAATTTGTTGAAAGAATGACCGCTGCCTGGGAAGAGACTAATATTTTGCAGGAATCTATGGAAGAAGAAATTGCTGAAACTGGGAGCTCATTAGATGAAAATGATGAGGAGGAGAGCAAAGAACAAAAGGAGGAAGACTGGATTGATCACCCATGCCCACCTTCTAATGAGAGTAACTCTACAACTCATACATTTTTTAATTTCCCTTCGCACATACCGAAGGATGAATGCTATGATCCCTTGGATTCGTTTGAAATATCCCTTTTTGCTGAACTTGATGCTTGCTATGCTTGTGGCCATGATGCCAATTTGAATTATGCTTATGAAGATGAACTTGCTATAGTTCCATATGTTAAGCATGAAATTGTTTCTATTGCACCCACACACAATAGTCCTATTATCTCTTTGAATTCTCCCAACTACACTATATCGGAGAAGTTTGCGCTTATTAAGGATTATATTGATGGGTTGCGTTTTACCACTACACATGATGATTTTGATGAATATAATATGCATGTAATTTCTGCTCCTACTTGCAATTATTATGAGAGAGGAACCAAATCTTCACCTCTCTATGTTTCCAATATGATAAAATTGCAAGAAACTACTTATGCTATGAATTGGCCTTTACGTTGTGTGAATGAATTGTTCTTGTATGACATGCCAATGCATAGGAAGAGAGTTAGACTTTGTTTTTACATGATATATATTACTTTGTGCTCACTACTAATTTATAAATCATTGTTAACTAAATTGGCTTTGATATACCTTGGGATCCGGGTGGATCAATTACTTGAGCAGTATATGCCTAGCTTAATGGCTTTAAAGAAAGCACTGCCAGGGAGACAACCCGGAAGTTTTAGAGAGTCATTTATTTCTGTTGTGTGTTTTTAAAATAATTAAAAACAAAAAAATAAAGTGGGGAACTTAAAACCTTTTTCAAAAAGAAAAGTGAAAGTGAGAAAGACGAGCATCGTTGAAGTGGGCGACGTCCTTGAACTTTTGTTCATGCCCATGGAAACTTTGTGAATCTTGATTACAACAACTTTTCAACAAAAATAATTATCCCTTTGTACAAATCCATTGTATTATAGAAATAATGTGCCAAGACTTACCTTTAGGATGTTTGAATTGTTTGTTTGATATGTGCTGTGTAAAACCAGAAACTTTTGCTTTAGTGTTTGAATTTTCATATTTTACTGGAGCGTGAAAAACTTCTGAAATTTTCACACAGTACTACTACACAAATTGTTTATTACTTCCTATTTTTCAGATTTGTTTGAGTTATATAAGTATAGTTTCTCTATAGATCATTATAGACTGTCCTGTTTTTCAAAGATTGCTGCTATAGTTGCTTTGCGTGCTTATGTTTGAATTCTTGTTGAGCCCCCAATGACTTGGGAGCCATAGAATTGTGATAGCATACAGTGGGTAATGTTAGATTATAATTATACAATAATGTTATGGCAGGACATGATGTGATTAGATGATTATGTACTAACGTTTCTAATGAAAGTTCTGTCAAGTTTTGTGTGGATGAAGTGTTCGAAGATCGAGGAGGTATCGATATGAGAAGAATAAGGAGAGACAAGAGTTCAAGCTTGGGGATGCCCAAGACACCCTAAGTAAATATTTAAGGAGACTCAAGTGTCTAAGCTTGGGTATGCCCCAGAAGGCATCCCATCTTTCTTCTTCAACAACTATCGGTATTTTTCGGTTTTTGTTTTGTTCACATGATATGCGTAAATTCTTGGAGCATCGTGTGCCTCTTATTTACCTTTTAGCAATGCACCATGCTGGTTTGGGAAAGTCCATGGTTGATTTATAGAATGCTCTTTGCACTTCACTTATATATTTTGAGTATGGATTTATAGAATGCTTCATGTGCTTCACTTATATCATTTGAAGTTGGATGCCTGTTTCTCTACATATAGAAAACCGTTATTTGTAGAATGCTCTTTTGCTTCACTTATATTTATTAGAGCATGCCCAGGTCTTTTGTATAAAGAATTAAACTCTCAAGCTTCACTTATAACTATTTAGAGAGTCAATGGGAATCGGTCATTTGCACAGTTAGTCTTAATATCCTACATAAAACTTGTAGATCACTGAATATGATATGTTTGATTCCTTGCAATAGTTTTGCGACATTAAGATAGTAATATGTGGGTGCACTAGTTGATGATTGTAGAATAGTAAGAATATTGATGTTAAGGTTTGTGATTCCCGAAGCATGCACGTATAGTCTCTAGTTATGCGATGAAGATTGGAGCATAATTTATCCTTGATTGAAATCCTTTGTGCTGTTATAATCGGGGGCGAGCGATGGCTAACTCCAACCAACCTCCTCCCTAGGAGCATGCGTGTAATACTTTGCTTCGAGACAACTAATAAAACCTTGCAATAAGTATGTGAGTTCTTTATGACTAATGTGAATCCATGGATATATGAACTCTCACCTCCACATATTTGCTAGCCTCTTCGGTACCGTGCATTGCCCTTTCTCACCTCGAGGATTGGTGCAACTTTCACCAGTGCATCCAAACCCCGTGACATGATACGCTCTGTTGCACATACGCCATGCTTTATCATTGCACATCCTTGTACACTACCAGAGGCATTCATATAGAGTCATATCATCCTATCAGTTTTTCATATCGAGTTGTAAATAAATAAAAGTGTGATGATCATCATTATTAGAGAATTGTCCTAGTGAGGAAAGGATGATGGAGTCTATGATTCCCCCACAAGTTGGAATGAGACTCCGGACGAAAAATGAAAAATGGGGGAGGCCAAATGAGCCCACCACAAAAAAAAATGGGGGAGGAGAAAAAAAAGAAAAAGAAAAAAAGAAGCCCACCATGAAAATAATAATAATAAATGTGAGAAAAAGAGAGAAGGGACTTTGCTACTATCCTTTACCACACTTGTGCCGCAAAGTGGCACCATGTTCTTCATATAGAGAGTCTCTTGTTTTGTCACTTCCATATGCTAGTGGGAATTTTTCATTATAGAACTTGGCTTGTATATTCCGATGACGGGCGTCCTCAAATGCCCGAGGTCTTCATGAGCAAGCAAGTTGGATGCACACCCACTTAGCTTCAGTCAAGCTTTCATACACTTATAGCTCTAGTGCATCCATTGCATGGCAATCCCTACTCCTTGCATTGATATCTATTGATGGGCATCTCCATAGCCCGTTGATATGCCGAGTTGATGCGAGACTTTCTTCTCCACTTTTACTCCTTTGAAACCTACCACCATATTCTATTCCACCTTTATGCTATATCCATGGTTCACGATCATATATTGCATGAGTAATAAAAAGCTGGAGCGTGTTAAAAAGTATGATCCAATTGCTTGGTTTGACACCGGGGTGCTCATGATTTATACTTTATGCTAGGAAGACCAAGCATGACAGATTATATGATTTTGTAGGGATAGCATTCTCTGGCATTTTTATTTTGAAAGGACATGATTGTTTGCTAGTAAACCTGAGTATGGATGTCTTTTTGTCAAATGATAGAATATTGCCTAGAATCACTTCTATCTTAATATTCATGCCATGATTAGACATTTGTTCAAGATTATGTTAGGTAGCATTCCACATCAAAACTTATCTTTTTATCATTTACCTACTCGAGGACAAGCAGGAATTAAGCTTGGGGATGCTGATACGTCTCCATTGTATCTATAATTTTTGATTGCTTCATGCAAATATTCTACAACTTTCATATACTTTTGGCAACATTTTATATTATTTTTGGGACTAACTTACTTATCCAGTGCCCAGTGCGAGTTCCTGTTTGTTGTGTGTTTTTTGTTCCGCATAAATTCCATATCAAACAAAGTCCAAAAGCGATAAAAATTTACGGAGAGTTTTTTTGGAATATATGTGAATTTTGGGAGTCGGAATCAACGCAAGACGATGCCTGAGGGCCGCACAAGCCAACAGGGCGCGGCCTGGGGGGCGCCCTGATGGCTTGTGCCTCCCCCTTAAGGCAGTTGAGGCTCTCCTTCCGCTACAAGAAACATATTTTCCCGATAAAAATCCCCTCAAAATTTCAGCCCGATCGGAGTTATGCATCTCTAGATATTTAAGAAATGGTGAAGGGGTCAGAAACCAGTCGCGAAAACAGAAGAGAAATAGAGAGAGAGAGATCCAATCTCGGAGGGGCTCTTACCCTCCGGGAGCCATGGCGGCCATGGACCAGAGGGGAAACCCCCCTCCCACCTAGGGAGGAGGCCAAGGTAGAAGAAGAAGGAGGGGGGCCCTCTCCCCCTCTCTCCCGGTGGCGCCGGAGCACCGCCAAGGCATCCATCGTGACGACGATCTACACCAACAACTTCGCCACCGTCACCACCAACTCTCCCCCTCTATGCAGCGGTGTAAAACCTCTCTTCCCCTCTATAATATCTACTTAAACATGGTAATTAATGCTATATATTATTATCCAATGATGTGTGGCTATCCTATGATGTTTGAGTAGATTTCTTTTGTCCTACGGGTTAATTATGGTATCATGTTATTGATATGAGTTGTATGTTGATATGGTGCTGTCCTAAGGTGCCCTCCGTGAGACGTGGACATGAGGGAATCACACTGGAGGGTTTGCAATATTTTCATGATTTGCTTATAGTGGGTTGGTGAGTGACTGAAACACAAACCCGAGTAAGGGAGTTGTTTGCGTATGGGAGTAAAGAGGACCTGATGTTTAATGCTATTGTTGGGTTTACCTTAATTATTTCTAGTAGTTGTGGATGCTTGCTAGAGGTCCAATCATAAGTGCATATGAAACAAGTACGGAACGTGTGTTAGCGTATGCCTCTCCCTCATTGCATATGACAAGTATCTATCATATTATATTCAATTGCCTATGGACAATCTTTCTCTTATGTTACACAAAAAGCATTCTACTAAACAATTTACTTTATTGTTTTTATATAAACAGCCCCTAACTTTTATTTACTTGATCTTTATTATCTTGCAAAACTATCTATTACACCTACTAAGTACTTCTAGTTTCATTCCCGCAAAGTAGTTTCATTCTTGTTCTAGGTAAAGTAAGAGTTAGCGTGCGTAGAGTTGTATCGGTGGTCGATAGAACTTGAGAGAATATGAATTCTACCTTTAGCTCCTTCTTGGGTTCGACACTCTTACTTATCGAAAAAGGCTACAAACGATCCCCTGCACTTGTGGGTTATTAGCGCCCGCCACCCGTGGTGCCCCGGAGCAGCGCCCCCGGGCCGCCACCGAGCCCGTTGAGGAGCATGTGGCCTCGTCGATCCACCCGTCGGTGAACGAGCAGGCACGTGGCCGCTCCACCACCGTCTCCTCGCTCGCGCGCCATGAACCTTCTGCTTCGCGCGCCGCGCTGCTCATGGCTCATGAGCTTCTACACTACTGCCCCACCAACGACAGCTATGGCGCCTGGCTCATGCGCATCACCAAGCTCGTCGACACCGTGCGCAACGCTCCAAGTCACAACGGTCAGGCACCATCCCGCTCCATGCTCCCTACGCAGTCGCGTGCCGACCAAGCCGAGCACGCTACTCCTCCTCCACCACCGTCTCCTCGCTCGCGCGCCATGAACCTTCTGCTTCGTGCGCCGCGCTGCTCATGGCTCATGAGCTTCTACACTACCGCCCCGCCAACGACGGCTATGGCGCCTGGCTCATGCGCATCACCAAGCTCGTCGACACCGTGCGCAACGCTCCAAGTCACAACGGTCAGGCACCATCCCGCTCCTTACTCCCTCCGCAGTCGCGTGCCGACCAAGCCGAGCACGCTACTCCTCCTCCACCACCGTCTCCTCGCTCGCGCGCCATGAACCTTCTGCTTCGCGCGCCGCGCTGCTCATGGCTCATGAGCTTCTACACTACCGCCCCACCAACGACGGCTATGGCGCCTGGCTCATGCGCATCACCAAGCTCGTCGACACCGTGCGCAACGCTCCAAGTCACAACGGTCAGGCACCCTCCCACTCCCTGCTCCCTCCGCAGTCGCGTGCCGACCAAGCCGAGCACGCTACTCCTCCTCCTCCTCCGTCCCGCGACGTGCCCGAGCGGCACCACATGGCACGCGCGACGGAGCTATTCCACGGGTTTTCAGCGCCAGCAGGTGACGGCAACAGTTGCCAGATCGTCCACCATGCACCCCAGGACGCGCGCATGATCGGAGAGAAGGCACGCGACCGCCAGGATCGAGTTCTCCAGGACATCGCCGTGGCTGGGCGCCAGAACCGTGCGGCCCTCAATGGAGGCATCGCCACCACCGGGGGCTACCTGGCCCTCGCTCCCGAGCTTCGTTGCGTGGTGTGGTGTCACGCCCAAGATGCGGTCCTATCCCTATTAAGGCGCGAGGACCTCGACGGGGATAGAAGCGCATCTAGTCGTTTCGCAAGTACAGAAATCATTGCATACATGTAATGAAGAGATGAGAATATGAGTTGGCTTACACTCGCCACAAGCTAACTTACAATTCCACACAATTATTCATACATTCATCCAGAAGACAGGGTCCGACTACAGACGAAATCCAACGATAAAAGAAAGCAAAGAAACTGCCTTGCTAGCCTAGGAACACAACCACGAAGCTCCCCTACTCATCCGGATACGTCACGTACATACGCCTAAGCTCTTCATCGTACTCCCACTGGAGCTGAGACACATCATCTGGCACAAACTCGTCAACACATGTACCTATATTGTTGTAATCTGTGAGCCACAGGGACTCAGCAATCTCATAACCCGGGTACCGAAACTATGTAAGCCAATAGGTGAGGAATGGTTAAGTGGTGAGGCTGCAGCAAGCACTAAGCATGTATTTCGTGGCTAACTTACGAGAACAGGAATTAAATATGGTGGCCTACGCATGACGGACGTGAACTAGATTGATCACTAAGTGATCCTGAACACCTACTTACGTCAACCATAACCTCACCGTGTTCTCTCTCGGTTCATGTTCACAAGCAGAGACAGTCACGGTTACGCACACAGTTGGTGTATTTTGTTTGAGTTTACTTCAAGTTTGCTATAACCGGGTGTTAATTTTTTTTTCCAAGTTGCCACATAACCGCGGGCACGGCTTCTCGAAAAGATTTAACCCTGCAAGGGTGCTCCAACTCATCCATCACAAACTAACCACACGCTGCGGGAATAACCTCGACCACGAATCCCGTGATCTCCTTGGAAATTCCATTGGCAAATCTCAACCTCGACATAGCCCAAAGTACCCTCGGAATTCCTCGCGCAAGACATTCGAGAAAGGTAAAAAAAGTCCAGCAAGATCGCCCGACGTGTCGACGAACCCGATAGGATCCGCGTATCTCGTTCTCAGGACATGACCGGATGGGACTAGCTACGGGAAAAAACCAATCCCGAGTTTCCTCGAGGCGGCCCCGCAGGCAGCCCGGGTTGGACCAACACTCATGAGGAGCACTGGCCCAGGTTGTTGATTAATTATCCATGGGGTAGCTAAGCCCTATGCATTTTAATTAGGTTGTTTAGCAAATGTAGTACCAATTTGGGTCTTGCCAGACAAGTTTTAATCTAAAACGAATTGTCAAGGGGGTCCCCATAACAACCCCGAGCATGTTAGGTGCGCAAAATATGGAACATAACACCGGTACTCGGAACTAGTGCGGCAAAAGTGGAACAAAACACCGGGCAAAAGGCCAAGCCTTCCATCGTTGCCAAGTATATATATGTGCATTGAATTAAATAACAGTAAATAAGGTGATATTCCAGAAATCCATGTTGCCACATGGAAACAGCTTGCACCTGCAACTAGCAACGCTATAAGATAAGGGCTGAGCAGCGGTAACGTAGCCAATCAATGTTTTGCTAGGAAGTGGAGGGGTTAGAGGCTTTCATGGCAATTTAGGAGGCTGACAGTTTAAGTGGTAGGCAACGAAACATAACGTAGAAGCGAGACATCTAGCATAGCAAAAATAGTGTCGGGATCCGGGTACGACTATCTTGCCTGTTGGGTCTTCAGAGGGACAAAGAGTTGGGTCCTTGTAGTAGTTCTCTCCGGGATCCTCGTACTCAGGCTCGACGCTCGGGTCTACCCAAAGAGAAACAACACCATATAAACATACAAACAAGGTGCAATGCGCAAACAAGATAATGCATGACCAAATTTTAGTATTTAACATGGCAAGCCTATGCTAGTCATGTTTCTCATGCAGTTATTAAGTTCCTTAGTATTCTGGACAGAACCTCAAGATTAGTTATTTGAACATACATGAACATGGCAAAACTGAATTCTCCTCGTAAAAATACAAAGACGAGGGAGGCCATGGGCTATTCCTTGGTATTCCAACGATGCCACTAGATTGGGAATGAAAATCTAGCAAGAATAGAGCTAAAGATCATGTAAAACCGTTGGGGTATAACTTCCACAAGTCACAAAACATTCAATCACACAATCTGTCCACAAATAGCAACATGTCATCTTGTAACACACACAACCCGAGCTACAGCAAGTTTCAAATCACAACCAAGGCATGGACATGAAGTATACAGCATGCTCAACAATTTATCTATCTACAGGAACATGAAAGGAAGCATGGTTCAATGGCAAATGAGCTCACAAGATGGCATGTTGAAAGAGTTTTTAGGGACTTAGTGAAAATTACCAGTTTTGCATGTTCTGAGTTAACAGGATGGCATATTGACAGCAACAATTACATATGCTACAGGGACTTTCATGGCATGAAAATTAGCAGTGTGATAGAGGGCAACATGTACTTCAATTAACTACATTATGGCAACATCAAAATATGCACATATCTATGGCTATCATCTCCACAACATGACATATTGAGAATAGCAGATTTCCAGACTTGGAGAAAATACCACAAGTGTCAAACAGGGCATATTATTAACAGAATGGCATGTTGACAACAAGTTTTAAATAAGATGCAATAGCTTTATCTACAAGATCTTGGCACAAGATAACAGAGGACAACATGCTCATAAAAACATTCCACTGGGCCAACCCCAAAGGAGCTACCTTTTCATGGGAATCATCAAGACAACATGGCAACAAAATAACAGATTCTAACATTTAGAAATATTTTAGCATGTGAAAACAGAATTTTGGTGGCATGATGACATCAAGAATCCCATCCATATCATGACCTAACATGGCAAGCAAAATTACCAGGGGCTAGCACACCCTCCAAAGAACCGGTGTGCAATAAAATGGTGCTGGCTTATATAAACAGGAAAGAATCCAAGCTTTCTTCTCCAGCGGCAGACGGAGGTGCCCGAAGGTGATTTCGGTGAGCGAACACAGTGGCGACTGCGGCTAGAAGACAACGGCGCGCATACGGGATCGAGTTGGGGGAGCGGAGGCAGATCTATGAGTGCATGGGCTCGCTAGATGGGGCACGCGTGAGCTCAATGCTCTCGTTCAAGGGGAGTCGATTTGATGCAGGCGAGTAGGTGCTGCTGGTGCGGGGCGCTTGTAGAGGAGCTGTCGATGCATGCGGGTCTGCGGCGCGTTCGCGAGAACGAGGCCGTTTGCAAGCACGACAGGAAGGACGTCCAGGTGAGCAAGAACATAAGCGCCAAAAAATAGTAGGTATACACTGTAACTATGCCGGAGCATGGAGGACATGATCTTGGCTTGGTCAAATCGGCGTATAGACGGAGCTAAACGATCATCTGAAAGGTCTGGGAGTTGCGTAGGGTCACCTAGTGTCCCAAGGACATGAAGGTGTGGCCGGGGCGACGAACGAGCCCACGCAAGGAAGCTCTGAACTTGACGGTCTTTGGGTCCGGGAAGCAGAGAAGAAAACGCGGCCGAGGAGGCCGGTCCAGGGTATGTGGTGTCACGTGCGTCATCAGGGAAGAGGAGGTGCAACGGGGACGCCCTTCCCGTGGCACCAGAGCACCAGATGCGCGGCGTGGAGGTTACCCCAAGGTCGAGCTCGTGTTGAGCCGCAGCATGGCGGACACGGCTATGGCGTGGAGCGTGGCCTACTTACCTGGCGGTAGCGAGGGGAGGAGAGGGACATAATGGAGAGGCTAGGTCTAGGGCATCGCGGGGGACAAGCTCTTATAGGCCATGGAGAGCTACCACGCCATCAAATCAACGAAGACGTGGACGTGGCCTTCTGGATGGGGTGCCGTACAGGCAGAAGGCGATCGTCAGAGTTACGTCGCTGGCTGGGCTACGCTAGGGAGGAGGAGCTGGGCCAGGGAGGAGATGGAGGCCCAGGAGGAGCTGCTCTCCCTCCTTGCAGAAAAGTTCTTTTTATTTTTAAAATAGTTACTTGCAAAAAACCACAGAGAAAAGAGAGGGAGGTCTTTGGATGGAACAAAAATATATTTGAAATCACAAAATCATGCAATAATTAACAAAATTGGTTTGGGCATTTTAATAGTAAATAAATAAATCACCTTTTATTACTATTGGAGTCTGTTTTGCAAAACTATCAAATGGTGTAGATCAGCACATGACCAAGGATTATTTTTAAAATAACACACAATATTTTATGCAACTAAGCAACATTTCTAGGGAGGACTAGGGCCTTGCAAAAAACACACCACATTTCATGCTTTGAATAAGAGAGATATGGTGATATAGTTGAAAAGAAATAGAAGGGAGGTTTTCCACACAAGAAGTGACACTTCTAGCAAGCATACAATCACCACAGCACACACTCAGACGACATAGCATATGATGCAAACTAATAATTATGGAATGATGACATGATGACATGATGCAAATGAATGACATGAAGCAATTTTATTAAACCCAACACACCTGAGGGCAACATGGAGGTCATACATGGAATATTATAACGGAATGCTTACAATTTTATTAAACCATCAAATGGGCTGTTACAACGGAATATTACAACGAATATTACAATTTTATTAAACTATCAAATGGGCTGTTACAACTCTCCCCCACTACAAGAGGATCTCATCCCGAGATCTATGAACGGAAGAATTCGGGATATTCGGAATGGAGAAGGTCCTCACATTCGCAAATGGCTTCTTTGTCGGAGTGATGTGACCACTTCACCTTAAGAAACTTGATTGACTTGTTGCGAGTCTTACGCTCAGTCTCTTCAAAGATAGCAACTAGATGCTCATGATAGGATAGGTCTTCTTGGAGATCAATGTTTTGGAGATCAATGGTGCGCTCGGGGGTCTTGAAACACTTCCGGAGCTGAGAGACGTGAAACACATCATGCACATTTGAGAAATTGGGAGGAAGCTCGAGTTGGATGGCAAGGTCTCCCCTCTTGCCCACAATCTTGAAGGGACCCACAAAGCATGGAACAAGCTTTCCTTTGATGCCAAAGTGTTGAGTGCCCTTCATGGGAGACACTCTGAGATAGACAAAATCATCGATCTGGAAGGTCAGGTCACGATGCTTACTATCATAATAGCTCTTCTGACGGGATTGAGCTGCTTTGAGATTTTCATGAATGACACGGCATATTTCTTCTGCTTCAGTGATCATGTCATTACCAAGGATTTGACGCTCACCGGTTTCAGACCAATTGAGCAGGGTGCGGCACTTTCTGCCATAGAGAATCTCGAAAGGAGCCTTGCCGGAACTTGCTTGGAAGCTGTTGTTGTATGAGAACTCAGCAAACGGGAGGCAACCTTCCCACTTCATGCCAAAAGAAATCAGACAAGCTCTGAGCATATCTTCAAGGATTTGATTGACTCTATCAACTTGACCACTAGTCTGAGGATGGAAAGCTGTACTGAAACGGATCTTTGTACCCATTGCAGTTTGGAAGGAATCCCAGAACTTGGAAGTGAAGATGCTTCCACGATCTGAAGACATGAGCTGAGGAATACCGTGCAAAGAAACTATCCTTGACGTGTACAACTCTGCCAGCTGAGCTGTCGAGATAGATTCTTTGACCGGAAGGAAGTGGGCAACTTTGGTGAGCTATTGGAGTCTGTTTTGCAAAACTATCAAATGGTGTAGATCAGCACGTGACCAAGGATTATTTTTAAAATAACACACAGTATTTTATGCAACTAAGCAACATTTCTAGGGAGGACTAGGGCCTTGCAAAAAAACACCACATTTCATACTTTGAATAAGAGAGATATGGTGATATAGTTGAAAAGAAATAGAAGGGAGGTTTTCCACACAAGAAGTGACACTTCTAGCAAGCATACAATCACCACAACACACACTCACACAACATAGCATATGATGCAAACTAATAATTTTGGAATGATGACATGATGCCAAGATGCAAATGAATGACATGAAGCAATTTTATTAAACCCAACACACATGAGGGAAACATGGAGGTCATACATGGAATATTACAATGGAACGCACTTGGGCTGTTACATGTGGCCTGACAAGTTCAAGCCAGAGCTTCCTCCTCGCTATAACGGCAGCGCCAACCCCACGGAGTTCCTTCGGCTGTACACCATCAGCATCCAGGCCACAAGGGTGGACAACTGGGTCATGGCAAACTGGTTCCCCATGGCCCTCAAGGACACTGCGTGCGCATGGCTCCTAAATCTCCCTGAGGCATCCATCCCTTTGTGGGAGGACCTGTGCAAGCACTTCGTCGCGAGGGACGGACCAACCGCTGTGGCAGCCGCAAGGAGCGTGGCGGTAGGGGCTGGCGATAACAACCACGACAACGGCGATGGCGATAACAACCGTTAGGGCTGGCAGCAACAGTGCGGAAGGCCGACCCTCAGGCCAAAGCCGCATCTTCGCACACCAATGACCTCCCTCACGCTGAGAACGCTGGGGTCTACCAGGAGCCCCGCAGGGTCGCCTGCATCCTCGGTGGGACCCAGGCCCCTGCATCCAACCGCCACTTCAAGCAATTCTCTCTTGAGGTAAACGCAGCCCTCCCGGCGCTCGAGTCCGCCAGTCGCCTCAAGTGGTCCGAGCTCCCCATCGCCTTTAATGCCAACGACCATCACGAGTCCACAAAGGCCGTGGGCGCCGTACCGTTGTTGTGCACTGCCTCTATCAACAACGTGGCTGTCACCAAGACGCTCATCGACGGCGGGGCAGGGTTCAACATGCTCTCTGTGGATACCTCCGAGACGCTTCAAGTGCCCTACGAGCACGTGATGCCCACTAGGCATTTCTCAGGTGTCACCGACGGCTCCACCATTCCCCTGGGGATAGTGCGCCTTCCCGTCACCTTCGGCACCCGCAAGAACTACCACACGGAGTTCATCGACTTTGACGTGGAGCACATCGGCCTGCCCTACAACGCCATCTTGGGCTACCCGGCGCTCTCCAAGTTCATGGTCGTGACCCATCACGCCTATGGCCTCGTCAAGATGCCCGGCTGTGGCGGCACCATCATCATCCGTTGCGATGAGAAGGACGTGGTGCACACCCTCGAGCATGCCTACAAGATCGCCAGCATCGCATACCCCACCGACATGGACACCCTTGGGCCTGCCAAGGAATCAATCGCGAAGAAGAAGCCCCTGCTCCCTCAGGAGCGGGCCGGGTCCAAGAGGGTGTCGCCGGATGGGGCAGCGTAGGGTATCAGCTTTGAAAGTATCTGGCTAAATCCTTCAAAGAACATTTTCGTCACTGGGGTGGACACGTAGTCCTCCACTTGACCGCCCCGCGCGTCGCCACTCGGTTGTGCACGTCTTCACCACTCGACCGCCTCGCGCGTCGCCAGTCGGTTGTGCACGTCTTCACCACTCGACGGCCCCGCGCGTCGCCACTCGGTTGTGCACGTCTTCAACACTCGACCGCCCCACGCGTCGCCATTCGGTTGTGCACGTCTTCGCCACTCGACCGCCCCGCGCGTCCCCTCTCGGTTGTGCACGTCTTCCCCACTCGGCCGCCCCGCGCGTCGCCACTCGGTTGTGTACGTCGTCACCACTCGGCCGCCCCGCGCGTCGCCATTCGGTTGTACACATCCTCGCCCCTCGGCCGCCCCGCGCGTCGCCATCAGTTGGACATGTCTTCACCACTACTCCCCCAACACGGGAACGACTAAGTCACTCATATGATCAAGACCTCATATCACACGTTGTAGCAAGCTTACCTCTTTCGAGCATCACTCGGGGATTACACCTAGTTTCAAGGCCGAATTCATTCATCGTGCCGAGTGCACGAAGATTCACTTGATTGATCCAGTTCCAGGTTGAATTTATTTACCGTGCTAAGTGCACGAAGATCAGTCTGACTGATTCAGCTCCAGGCTGAGCTTATTTACCATGCCAAGCGCCTGAAGATCCATCCGATTGACTCAATTTCAGACTAAAAGATATTCACCATGCCGACTGCATGGAGGTTTACCAGGAGACTTAAACCCTCTGCCAGACTCATCTAGTCCGGCAGAGGCTCGGGGACTACACCCAGTGGGTGCACTCAGCGTGCCCCCACTGGAAGAGAACTCAGAAAAGAAGATTTTGCTCGGTCAAGACCAGCTCTAGATCACTCAAGTATTACTCGACTTCCGAGTCGAGGAGAAACAAGCTAGACCAATACCAGATCCTCAAGTACTTCTCGACCTCCGAGTCGGAGAGGAACAAGTTCGATCAGTACCAGCTAAGAAGATTTTTAGTTCTCTCAGACCCCCGCCGACTGCCGGTAGTCGACGGCTGTCTCGGGGACTACACCCAGTGGGTGCACTCAGCGTGCTCCCACTGGAGTAATCTCCACTCGGTATGGCCTGACCAGTCCGAGTGACGAACAACAAACAAACAAGTTATAAGGCTCTCGTCGGCTACCAAAAAAAAATTGCTATAAGGTGAGTTTAACGCTCCTCCGTGGACCTGTTTTGAGCCTTCTTCTAGGACTCAAAGCGTGAAACTCATAAGTTCAGATCTAGAACCGACTCGTTTTGACGTTCCTCTGGGATAAGAATGGCATCTCTCCGAGAAAACAGTCCATGCGTCAATCTTGTTGCCCGGATTTAATGACACACCCATACTCTGATCACGAGTTAACCTCTTCCGAGAGATGAACGAATGTCACCAAGTTGCTCCTCGCGGGCACTTATCCCAGATCACTCGGGAAGCGCAGTGCCAGAATCCATTGAGATTTTGTTCAAACCTTGGTTGTCTGAAAGCACGATGACGGGTACCGAGTATTTCCGTAATCACTCGGGCCAAATTGTGTCTTTCAGAAACTCATTCTGCAAAATCTCAATCGATTCCGGGGCTAATGTTGGGGATACACATAACAGGTAGGCCCACGAAGGGTCGAAGTATTGTAAAGCATGGGGTCCACACATAATGTGGGTCCAGATAAATCTCATACAGACGTACTATCCACTCGGACATATCATAGTTCCGTCCACTCAAAAGACAATCAATCACTCGGTCGTGTGGCTCACTAGGATATGCGAAGACCGACAGTCGACAAGGTAGTCGAAGCACCATCTGGCGTTACGGCATCAATGCCCCACTTTGTAACATAGGAGGTGAAGGGGTGGCGCACTCTATATAAGCCACCCCCACCACTAGACTATGGGGGGGCTGATTCTACTCTCATTTCTTCTCCTCGCTCTCATCTCTCTCTCTACTAGTTTCCGGACTTAGCTCAGGTAGGGGGTCCATTCTCCGTTCTCTCCTACACACATTGTAATCTCCGGATATATACTCAGATAAAACAAAGCCTCTCCGGAGCACGAGACGTAGGGTTGTTATCTCCACCGTGAGAGGCCCGAACTCGCTAAAATACCATGTCACCCATATGCATCTCGGTAGATCATGCTCCTTTACCCTACCCCCTACGTACTGTCGATATCGTTCCCACGACAGTTGGCGCCCACCGTGGGGCATGGCGTCTTTCGAACCATGGTGGAAATGGTTTTTTCTTCAATCTTCAACAGCGGATCAACTACCATCGCCAGAGAAATTGGCCGCTACAGCTCTGGTTATCGTGCCATTCATACAAACAAAAGGATCAGGGAAGTATCCATTCGATCTAGTCTTTTTACAATACATTGTCCAACAACGAGTTTGTCTTTTCCTCTTGTAGGATCAGACACATCCATGCATGATCGGTCATGAAGCAGAGCGGAAGAGAAAAGGGCAAGTCATTCCTCATCTTTCTTGCCTTCTCACAGGATCATCATCAATGGCCACCACCATAAACAGCCATTGGCGCGGGCCGTCCCGTCATCTCCGGCGTCGTGCATGACACCGTCGGCGAGCTCCTACACACGATCACCGGTGCAGTCCGTCCCGTCGCCTTCGACCTCGTCCGCTAAGGCCGTTTCTACTACTACATGCACAACCGCCGCGCATGCGGTCGAGGAGGCGATGGGATTGGACCCGTCTGACTCCCTGAGCGGTGAAGTTTTGTGCCGTGCTCGCCGGCCCTGAGCCGTGCTCGCCGGCCTCAAGCCACGCTCGCCTGCCCAGAGACATGCTCGTCTGCCGATCGCCGCGCTCGCCCGCTCTGCGGCACGCTTGATGGTGCTGCCCTGCGGCATGCTTGCTCGGTGCCGCCTCAAGACGAGCTTGCCGGCCTTTGCTTTCATCGCCGGCAGCACGCGCTACTCGGTTGCCTGGGTCTCCTTCATCTGCGTTGAATACAATGGACGGTACGTACCCTGCTACCCCACACACATAAAACCCCTCGTAATCCTTCATAAAGTGGGCTGGCAGTTTCCCCAAATTAATCACCTCTTTAAACACTCACTAAATGAGGGTTTCCAGCACCAATTACCCAGCCGAAACTGACACTTTCATTTGACTCGTGCACGAGTTTATTGTGCATGCATGCATAACTGACCTCCCTGCAAAATAGCATCCATACGTGGACACTTTAGTCCAGCAAAAAATATTCGTGGATGTACGTGTACTTGCTAACTTGCAGGCTTACTGAGACGAATAAAGCCGCCCGACCGACTCATCATTTATTCCACTCGGCAGATGGCGTGGCGACCGGATCGCAGCCCAGCTGTGGTTCACTCGGCCGATTCCCCTTTTTACTTGGTCGGCTAACGAACAGGTTCACTCGGCCGGCTAGCCCGGAGATGATTTTTGCGCTCTGAACAATTAACATGCAGGTTACTTGGTTGGTTAGCTTCAGCATGCAGCCACCGGCGCCATCCACCTCGTCATCGTGTCCGGCTTCGTCTGCGAGGCCGTCGTCAAACCTCCATGCACGGCCACCGGCGCCGTCCGGCTTGTCGTAGTCTCCAGCCTCATCTGCAACGTCATCGATGAACTCCCACATACGGCTCCTCCCCCCGGTCATCAACTGCTCGGTAGCAGCTCCCACGACAGGGGGAGCAGGCCCGACGCAGCTGGAATCCGGAGGCCGGCCATGCCCCAAGCGTGCGGTAGCCCCTCCCTCCGGGGGCTGGCGATACTCCGCTTTGATAATGACGAACCCGGCGGAACAAGTCCCCAGTCACTCGAAAGAGGATTAAGGACCTCATCCTCTCCGATCATTTTACAGTTTAGTTCTCAAATTACTATACAATTGCTTAACAGTCCCTTTTCTGTTCGAACCCAGGTTCACTCGAACGGGACTAAAGCTCACTTGAATGACCGTCCACTCGAACGATTCGCACGCATGCTCGGACGAATTTACTCAGATGGTTAACAAACCACTGCGACAGTCGGACAGGGACGTTTTGCTCCAGCAATCACTCGGTCACCCCGTGCTTCATGGTCATTCAGCTGGATACGTACCACTTGGACGCCCCGCACATCGCCACCCGGTTGGGCTAGGCCTTACCCGGAATTTCCGTGGCAAATCGATCCGATCGATTGCCCATAGTTCCTTTCCGAAAGGATGTCTGTCAGTCCGACTGACCACCCTCCGTGGGGACCCGTGCACTCGGACACGTAAAACACCCGACTGAAGTCACCTTCAGGATCGCTATGAGATGAGCTTGACGCCCCTCCGCAGGTTAACTTGGCCCTTCCACTAGGGTCCAAGGCGCATGCCTCATAAACTTGGACTCGTAGATGGCCTGCGCCGGCGTTCCCCCGGGATGAGGAGTGCCATCTCCTCGGAGAATCAGACCACGCACTAGCGTCGTCACTGGAGTTTTTATGGCATGTCCACACTCGGACCTCAAGTCTGTCTCTTCCGAGAGACATATGAATGCCACCAAGTTTTGCTCGGCGATCAACAACATCCGATCATTCAGAGAACCTTTCAGTCCGGAATCTGTTGTGTTTTCATCCAAGGCGCAACTAGCCATGATTCGAAAACATATTTCGAGTGCTCCATCACCAATCGTCCGCCCCGCGCATCGCCACTCGGTGAGATATGCCTCCACCACTCGGCCGCCCCGTGCGTCGCCACTCGGTGAGACACTCCTTCACCACTCGGCCGCCCCGCGTGTCGCCACTCGGTGAGATATGCCGCCCCGTGCGTCGCCACTCCGTGAGACACTCCTTCACCAATCGGCCGCCCCGTGCGTCGCCACTCGGTGAGATATGCCTCCACCACTCGGCCACCACGTGCGTCGCCACTCGGTGAGACACTCCTTCACCACTCGGACGCCTCGCGCGTCGCCACTCGGTGAGACACTCCTTCACCACTCGGCTGCCCCGCGCGTCGCCACTCAGTGAGACACTTCTTCACCACTCGGCCGCCCCGTGCGTCGCCACTCGGTGAGACACTCCTTCACCAATCGGCCGCCCCGCGCGTCGCCACTCGGTGAGATACGCCGCCACCACTCGGCCGTCCCGTGCGTCGCCACTCGGTGAGACACTCCTTCATCACTCGGCTGCCTCGTGCGTCGCCACTCGGTGAGACACTTCTTCACCACTCGGCCGCCCTGCGCGTCGACATTCGGTGAGACACATGTACATCACTTGGCCATCCCGCGCGCCGCCACTCGGTTGGGCACGTCTTCATCAACACGCCCACTCGGCCACTCGCACGCCGTCAGACAGCTAAGTCATTTTACATGCACTACATTCTGTTATTTCCACGTTCCCGAGTGACCCATAATTCACACACTACATTCACTCGGAGGCCACGCCACCGAGTGTACCTCTACATTCGGTTGTTTGTTTTCACATACTGGCTTAGTACTGGTTATTTGACTCCCGGGTCCAACTTCCATTTTAACGCGTATGTCATTCACGAACACCATGTGTTCTTCATTTCGAGTTCGCATCGGTCCTCGGGGGCTGCAAGTCAGTCGGAACACTACACTTCTGCTTCATTTGGGTATAGTACCCCAACGACTTCAGTCGGACCCTTCACTTCGACACGTTTGATCGGATCATTCGCTCTTTTAGACTCTTGCTGGTTCTCAATCGGCAAGCCCCTTGCACTCCCAGCGGGTGTCTATGGGTGTTATTTCCACAAATCATTTTAGCACACATCAAATTATCTCGACAAATTATTACGTTGGCTTGTGCTATTTTTCATACACAAGTTGCGCGATCACTCGACGGCCCTATGCGCCAACTTCATCGCTTCTCGGTCTCGGTCACCGTGTCGATCCTAGCACACCGCAACATCGACCTTGTCGCTCTGTTGACTTTGAACACATCGGTCAAGCTCACCATGGTATCCTCTTCATCGTGTCAACGATATTGACCTCGTCGTCTCGTTGGGCATGAGACAGATAAGTCCCTTTTATAATTAAACTGCATATTTCACTGCTTTGCAAGTTTGCCTCTTTCGAGCATCACTCGAAAGCTGCTCCTCACCTTTACCCGAGTCCTACTCGATGAATTGCAATGTATCCATTCAAAACTATATTTCTCGTATTCCGACAGGTCCTCCATCGAGCCGGTAGTACGCTCGGGAGCTACAGCTCATTCGGAATCACACTCTCCTGAGCGGTTGAATCCTTCATCACTAGTCAAATGCTCCACTTCAACGAGTACATTCATATCCGCCGCTTTGACAAGTTACATAATCACTCAAACACTCTGCGTCCCATCTTCGTTCCTACTCAGACTGAGTTGTCGCGCCGGTCTTGTCGCGTCGCAACCACATTACACCGACCTCGTCACTACATCAGCTTCGAAAGTATCTGGCTAACTCCATCAAAGACCATTTTCGTCACTAGGCTGGACACGTAGTCCTCCACTCGACCGCCACGCGCATCGCCACTCGGTTGTGCACGTCTTCACCACTCGACCGCCCCGCGCGTCGCCACTCGGTTGTGCACGTCTTCACCACTCGACCGCCCCGCGCGTCGCCACTCGGTTGTGCACGTCTTCACCACTCGACCGCCCCGCGCGTCGCCACTCCGTTGTGCACGTCTTCACCACTCGACCGCCCCGCGCGTCGCCCCTCGGTTGTGCACGTCTTCACCACTCGACCGCCCCGCGCGTCGCCATTCGGTTGTGCACGTCTTCACCACTCGACCGCCCCGCGCGTCCCCACTCGGTTGTGCACGTCTTCACCACTCGGCCGCCCCGCGCGTCGCCACTCGGTTGTGCACGTCTTCACCACTCGGCCGCCCCGCGCGTCACCATTCGGTTGTACACCTCATCGCTCCTCGGCCGCCCCGCGCGTCGCCATCAGTTGGACATGTCTTCGCCACTACTCCCCCAACACGGGAACGACTAAGTCACTCATATGATCAAAACCTCATATCACACGTTGTAGCAAGCTTACCTCTTTCGAGCATCACTCGGGGATTACACATAGTTTCAAGGCCGAATTCATTCATCGTGCCGAGTGCACGAAGATTCGCTTGATTGATCCAGTTCCAGGTTGAATTTATTTACCGTGCTAAGTGCACGAAGATCAGTCCGACTGATTCAGCTCCAGGCTGAGCTTATTTACCATGCCAAACGCCTGAAGATCCATCCGATTGACTCAATTTCAGACTAAAAGATATTCACCGTGCTGATTGCATGGAGGTTTACCAGAATACTTAAACCCTCTGCCAGACTCATCTAGTCCGGCAGAGGCTCGGCGACTACACCCAGTGGGTGCACTCAGCGTGCCCCCACTGGAAGAGAACTCAGAAAAGAACATTTTGCTCGCTCAAGACCAGCTCTAGATCACTCAAGTATTACTCGACTTCTGAGTCGAGGAGAAACAAGCTAGACCAATACCAGATCCTCAAGTACTACTCGACCTCCGAGTCGGAGAGGAACAAGTTCGATCAGTACCAACTAAGAAGATTTTTAGTTCTCTCAGACCCCCGCCGACTGCCCGCAGTCGACGGCGGTCTCGGGGACTACACCAAGTGGGTGCACTCAGCGTGCTCCCACTGGAGTAATCTCCACTCGGTATGGCCTGACCAGTCCGAGTGACGAACAACAAACAAACAAGTTATAAGGCTCTCGTCGGCTACCAAAAAAAATTGCTATAAGGTGAGTTTAACGCTCCTCCATGGACCTGTTTTGAGCCTTCTTCTAGGACTCAAAGCGTGAAACTCATAAGTTCAGATCTAGAACCGACTCGTTTTGACGTTCCTCTGGGATAAGAATGGCATCTCTCCGAGAGAACAGTCCATGCGTCAATCTTGTTGCCCGGATTTAATGACACACCCATACTCTGATCACGAGTTAACCTCTTCCGAGAGATGAACGAATGTCACCAAGTTGCTCCTCGTGGGCACTTATCCCAGATCAGTCGGGAAGCGCAGTGCCAGAATCCATTGAGATTTTGTTCAAACCTTGGTTGTCTGAAAGCACGATGACGGGTACCGAGTATTTCCATAATCACTCGGGCCAAATTGTGTCTTTCACAAACTCACTCTGCAAAATCTCAATCGATTCGGGGGCTAATGTTGGGGATACACATAACAGGTAGGCCCACGAAGGGTCGAAGTATCGTAAAGCATGGGGTCCACACATCATGTGGGTCCAGATAAATCTCATACAGACATACTATCCACTCGGACATATCATAGTACCGTCCACTCGGAAGACAATCAATCACTTGGTCGTGTGGCTCACTCGGATATGCGAAGACCAACAGTCGACAAGGCAGTCGAAGCACCATCTGGCGTTACGGCATCAATGCCCCACTTTGTAACATAGGAGGTGAAGGGGTGGCGCACTCTATATAAGCCACCCCCACCACTAGACTATGGGGGGCTGATTCTTCTCTCATTTCTTCTCCTCGCTCTCATGTCTCTCATCTCTCTCTCGACTAGTTTCCGGACTTAGCTCAGGCAGGGGGTCCATTCTCCATTCTCTCCTACACACATTGTAATCTCCAGATATATACTCAGATAAAACAAAGCCTCTCCGGAGCACGAGACGTAGGGTTGTTATCTCCACCGTGAGAGGCCCGAACTCGCTAAAATACCATGTCACCCATTTGCATCTCGGTAGATCATGCTCCTTTACCCTACCCCCTACGTACTGTCGGAATCGTTCCCACAACACTCGAGTCCGCCAGTCGCCTGAAGTGGTCCGAGCTCCCCATCGCCTTTAATGCCAACGACCATCACGAGTCCACGAAGGCCGTGGGCGCCATACCGCTGTTGTGCACTCCCTCTATCAACAACGTGGCTGTCACCAAGACGCTCATCGACGGCGGGGCAGGGTTCAACATGCTCTCTGTGGAGACCTCCGAGACGCTTCAAGTGCCCTATGAGCACGTGATGCCCACTAGGCCTTTCTCAGGTGTCACCGACGGCTCCACCATTCACTGGGCCAAGTGCACCTTCCCGTCACCTTCGACACCCGCAAGAACTACCACACGGAGTTCATCGACTTCGACGTGGCGCACATCGGCCTGCCCTACAACGCCATCTTGGGCTACCCGGCGCTCTCCAAGTTCATGGCCGTGACCCATCACGCCTATGGCCTCGTCAAGATGCCCGGCTGCGGCGGCACCATCATCATCCGTTGCGATGAGAAGGACGTGGTGCACACCCTCGAGCATGCCTACAAGGCCGCCAACATCGCATACCCCGCCGAGAAGGACACCCTTGGGCCTGCCGAGGAATCACTTGCGAAGAAGAAGCCCCTGCTCCCTCAGGAGCGGGCCGGGTCCAAGAGGGTGTCGCCGGATGGGGCAGCGTAGGCCCCTCCGGTACCGTTAGCGGCACCCCCTCCCCCAAATAGGAGGGCACACTCATCACCTTCCTCCGAGCAAGCTCTGGTGCATCGTCATGGATAGCATCAGGCATGCCCGGCATGCCGAGGGAGGTGATCAAGCACCACTCAGCCGCGCGCCAGAGCGCACAGCCCATCAGCAAGCCCCAAGATGCAGGAATAACCCGCGAAGCACCCACCCCAGGTGGATTACCGGCCCCACCTCCATCTCCAAGCCGCGTGGCGGCAGGTGCATGTGCATCTACTTCGTCTCCCTCAACCAGGCTCGCCTCGCGAGGCCCTTCCCTCCTCCATCTCTGCTCATGCGCATGCCTTCCGGCCCGGAGAACGCCGCAGCCATATTCGCGAGGCTGGCGTGCATGAGCTTGGAGTCTCACATTGCGTGCGTGGTTCACAACCAGTAACCGGCCCACCGCGGCCCCGCCAATGACAGCGGAGGGTGTTTCGGTACAAAACACATGGCACATCCTCCATCACCGTAAGTCCTATCCGTGCTCCATGGATACAAACGAGACGGAGCTGTACATGCTCCGGGGCTCTCTCTACCCCTGCTGCCCTCGGCACATGAGAGTCCTTTCCCAATCTCATGGAAGCCCCATGCTCAGCGCTGGCGGACGCCCCATGCTCGGTCATGGCGGACTTTTTGACAATGATGGCGCTTTTCAGCTGCACCAACCTCAGGATGATCCGTGTTCGTCACAGCAACGTTTTTGTCCTCCTTTGAGGACGCTTTTTAGCTGCACCAACCTCAGGCCGACCCGTTTCGGACACGGCGGCATGCATCTTTCTGATATGTAACGAACCTGCTTCCTGCATCAACAAAGCTCATTTCCTTCGAAATTCCTGTGTGCTTGCAGCTGAGTATGCCTCAGGAGGAGCGCGTGCTTGTGATCTTCCCTGTGTTTGTCACACGAGCGGGGACTAGGCACGGTGTTTGTGCTCGGGTCAGTCCCTGCAGCATTGCAAAACCCAAGCGACTGAGCTCTGGCTCGCGAGCCTGCTCCCGTGTACGTCACCTCACCAGGTCCTCCGTGCCTTTGTCTTTTCGCGTAACACCCACAGACGACCTCACGAGCGCGCCCTGCTAAGCTCCTTGCAAAACTCTGCAATTTCCCAGGTGCGGGACATCGAAGGCTTCAGGAGCCCCCCTCGGGAGACCTCGCGAGTGGCGTCCCGTAGACGAAGGACTTCGCGAGGGACCGCGCCTCACGAGCCGCTCCCTATGAAGGGCTCTCTCCGACGCCACGCACCTTGAAGGAGCTAAGTCTAAAAACCCCTAGGGTTCCCTCACCCTCGTTTTCCTCTCAAGGCGTCCTAATTTCCTTGGCACGAGCCACCTGCGCGTCAAGGAGGGACCCTGAGCATCGCGTCGCAGGATCTCCTATTAGCCCTAAGAGCCCTGCACACTCTAGCCTTGCTGATCCCTTGCTCCAAGCATACCAGCGACGGTGCAGCCTGCCTCGGGGGCTAGGACCCAGCGGCACAAAGCACACAGGCAACGTAAAAGGAGGAGAGGGGCCTCGGGAGGAAAGCAGAAATGGATAAACATCGAGTAATTAATACAGCAGTAACATAAGAATGTCTTCATGCCCCCACGGGGCCGCGCCTACTCCATTACTGGAAGGAGAGCAAAGGGGGCTTAGGCGAGGGAGTCACTGTCGGTGCCAGCAGCGGGGGCGTCTCCGTCTTCGCCGGACCCCTCTCCGTCGGGGAAGAACCGCTCCAGCAGGCTCACCACGTGTTCCTCTACCGCCCTCGCGAGTGTGTCTCGGAGCTCCTCAGGGCCCGGGAGTAGCACCTGCTAGAATTCGAAGTCTCCGCTGATGCGCAGCAGGTTGCTGAAGACACGGGTCGATGCCTCATGAGGTTGCGGCTCTCGGCGTCGCGGAACTCGGTCCACCGGGCGGAGTCTGCCTCCAGGTGCTCCAAGAGCCTTGTGAAGAAGGCTAGGTAGATGGCGTCGTCGGTTTCCCAAGGATCCTCCACCCTCTCGATGGAAAAGGCGGCCACAGTGTGGCAGGCGCATGCCACGAGCTCTCGGAACATCTTGGAGCACGTGTGCTACTCCCCGAGCCTCTACGCAACCTCTTCGCGGGTCCGCTGAGCCTCATTGCTGATAGCCCCCACTTGCGCCAAGAGCCCCTCTAGCACGCGGCGAGTCATGACCTGAAGCTCCTTAATGCTCTGATTTTCAGCCTCTGACGCCGCGAGCAGCTTCTTGAGCCTGGCGATTTCGGCATCAAGCTCGCCGCGCCTCTTCGTGAAGCGGTCCTCCTGCGCCCGCAATTTCTTGGAATGTTTGTCAGCAAGGGCCTTGGTCTTCCACACGATCTCGTCTTGGGCCTGCTCGTCGATCTCCGCCTTGCACTTTGCGGCCCTCTCCTCGAGCGTGGCATTGGCCTTCGCTAAGTGCTCCTCGTAGGATGCCTCACCAGCCGCCACAACATGGTCCAGGTTCTCCAGGCGTTCCGGCTCCCTCTCTTGCTCAATGCTGGTTTGCTGGAGTTTGCGCCCCTGGGCCTCCATGTCTAGCTCCAGAACTGTCGGTCTGCCCTCCCGTCGGGCCACCGCCTCCTCGCGGGAAGCGAGCGGGGCCTCGCGGTCCGCGGTGCGCTTCAAGAAGGCCTCCTGCTTTGACGCCGCTTCTTGGAGGCGTCGGGCGGCCTCTCCGGCATCCCGAATCACCCCGTCGAGGAGCTCCTGGGTGTTCTGGACGGCATCCTCGCTTTCCCTCCAAGCGGCGTTGGCATGCCGGCGGCCTAACTTGACGGCCACCTCCAGCTATCGCCAGACTCCCGCGAGGCGCACCCGATCCAGGCGGAGGTCCTCCACCTCGGCCGCGAGGTGGGCCTCCAGGGAGACGAGGGCTGATCGACCGCGGCATAGGGTCCCGTTCCGTAGCAAGGCATTGTGTCTCACCAGAGACAGTGCCCCGAGCGCGCTCGGCCCCACCAGCTCCGGCCCCGGTGGCTCTGAAGGACCGGGGGCTGCCGCGTCATCGGGCCGGCCAAGATCCACCTCGGCCTCCCCCTCGACACCCGCTCCCGCCGATGGCTCGGCGGCGGCGGGGGAGCAAGGCATGGCCGTCTCCGGCTCGTGGTGCCAAGGCGATCGCACGGGACTTGTGCTGGCCACCACGGCGGCGCCCGTCTCCCTCCCGGGGCAGGTCTCTTCCGGGGGCCCTCCTCCTCCGGCGAGAGGGGGGACCTCCTCAGGGGGTTGGACGAAGGCCGCTGCCCCGTCCTCGGCGGCCCCGCCACGCTGCTTGGGGCTCGGTGGGGGTGCTAGCGTGGCGTTCATTCCCGGCTTCCGTTGGGTCCTGGCTGGTCCGGCAGCATCCCCATGCAGGGAGCCCTTCTTCTTTGGCGGGTGGCTCCTTCTGCATGGATGGGGGTCAGATAAGGCCGAACGAGATGAGGAGGTGAGCGCAGGAGATGTGCCGGGTGAGGAGGCTTACTCATCTTACAGAACCCAACGCCTCTTCTTTAGCTTCCTGCCTGGGCAGGTGTTGTCGTTACTCCCCCGAGGCTCCATGGGGTCCCCTCCAGGGGCCCCCTCTTGAAGCCCTCCTGGACCACCTTCCGGAACCCCAACAGGAGGGGTCGCCTTGCCGGGCAGGTGGCTGTTGCGCCAAGGGTATCCTCCTCCAGGGGCGCAGCTCGCCGGGCCCCGGCTCGGGATCCCCTGACGCCGCGGCCGCCGCTGCACTGGGCCACTGCCGCTGGTTGACGCGGTGCCGGCGACGGCGCTGTCATCCCGCTCCTGGCGTAGGCGGCATCCTCCAGCTCAACGTCAGCATCGCTTCCCGGGATTGGCAGCACTTGGACCATATTGTCGCGGGGCCCCGCCTGACCCGCAGGCACCAACCCCACTAGTCGAACTGCGGCATGCTGGCTCACACGTACTCCCGATTTCGGAAGCAGTAGATTGGGGCTGCCACGAGCGACGGGTATAACGCCCCCGTGACAAGAAGAACGCTCGCTAGCCCCTCCACCACCTCTGGGGCAAGGCGATCGGTAGCACGACGATCGCACGGGACTTGTGCTGGCCACAACGGCTTCGCCCGTCTCCCTCCGGGGCAGGTCTCTTCTGGGGACCCTCCTCCACCGGCGAGAGGGGGAACCTCCTCAGGGGGTTGGACGAAGGCCACTGCCCCGTCCTCGGCGAGCCTGTCATGCTGCTTGGGCTCGGTGGGGGTGCTGGCATGGCATTCGTTCCCGGCTTCCGGTGGGTCCTGGCTGGTTCGGCAGCAACCCCATGCCGGGAGCCCTTCTTCTCCTTCTTCCTTTGCGGGTGGCTCCTTCTGCATGGATGGGGGTCAGATAAGGACGAACGAGATGAGGAGGTGAGCGCAGGAGATGCGCGGGGTGAGGAGGCTTACTCGTCTTGCGGAACCCAACGCCTCTTCTTCACCCTCCCGCCTGGGCAGCTGCTGTCGTTGCTCCCCCGAGGCTCCCTGGGGCCCCCTCCAGGGGCCCCCTCCTGAAGCCCTCCTGGACCACTTTCTGGAACCCCGACAGGAGGGGTCGACTTGCCGGGCGGGTGGCTGATGCGCCTGCGCCAAGGGTTCCCTCCTCCAGGGGCGCAGATCGTCGGGCCCCGGCTCGGGATCCCCTGGCGCTGCGGCCGGCGCTGCAGCGAGCCACTGCCGCTGGTTGACGCAGGGCCGGCGAGGGCGCTATCGTCCCACTCCTGGCATAGGCGGCGCCCGCCAGCTCAACGTTAGCATCGCTTCCCGGGATCAGCAGCACTTGGACCAGATTCCCGGCGGGTATAACGCCCCCGCGACAAGAAGAACGCTCGCCAGCCCCTCCACTACCTCCGGGGCAAGGCGATCGGCGCCCAGCCTCATGGGGTCCTCCAGACCCGAGTGAGTCCACACCGGATGTGCACACCTCTGGAGGGGAGCAATTCACTTGCGCATGAACTCCTTGACAACCATGTGTGTTGTGAGCCTGCCGGCTTGCAGTTCCCGAATCCTCGCTAAGACCAGCTCCAGCGCGGCGTCGACCAGCTCCGTGTGCCCCCACCCGGAGGTCGGCACCGCCGGCACCTTCGGGGCTTCGAGGAGGGAGATGTACTAGCATGCGTCCAGGTATACCCAGCGCTCCCGGAAGCCGTCCACCTCCTCGGGGAGCCGCATGTCGATGATGCACATTCACGCACCCGCGGCCATATGGAGGGACACAAACCTAAACCCTGGTCTGCCGCGGTTAGCTGTAAGTGGAAGAACTTTCGGAGAAAATCCACGGAGGGCATCACCCCTAGGAACCCCTCGTAGAGGTAGGCGAAGATGACAAGAAGGAGGACCGAGCTTGGGTGAAGGTGCAGTGCATGAACCTCATAGTGGCTGAGCATAACTTTGAAGAAATGAGAAAAGGGGGGCACCAGCCCCGCATAGACAGAGTGGAGGAAGAACGGGAGCGTCGTGGCCCCTCGCTGAGCCGTGGGGCGCGACGCCAACTAGATCTTCGTCGCCTCGTTCTCGTTGTGGGCACCGGCCGTCATCGGCCGCACCTTGTCCAGACCGTCTTCATTCAGGATCAAAGGCCTCCACAGTGCAGGTCATGTCGAGGGCGGGGCCGATGGCCCCGGCGCAGCGGTTGCTTTCTTCTTCCCTTTCATCCTAGGGGCAATGGCAACGAAGAGATTGGAGGTGGAAAGGATGAGCAAAGGAGATGTTTCTGCGTGAGGCGAGGGGCGAGATGGAGGGCTAAGCAATGAGGTCACCACGCCCCTGCGTGAAGGCTTTATCTTTCGGATGAAGATTCCAAGGCGTCGCGGGGAGTGGGGGCTTTCCGCTCCGTCAAATCCGCCACGCGTCGCCTCAAGGCTCGACAGTTCGATGGGCCCCGCGACGTTTCGTCCATAACGGGCGGAACGTGCACGCCCTGGGCCCGGGGGCTACTGTCAGCCAAGTGGGAACTAAGGTACCATGGATCATCTACCACTAGCCCCGAGGGCGACACTTGGGCCGGTCCCAGGAAGCTGGCCCTGACCCGGCCGCTCCGGGGGGAGTCGCCTCGTGAGGGGCATGTCTCAGCAGGACCCTTACCACCAGTTCAAGCTTTGTCGAAGCTACCAGGCGCAAGGCCACCTCGCGAGGCCCCTCCCGTAGGGCGGCCTCACGAGGTTTGGCGTGCGGCGCCAGCCGCGGGGCCCTGTGCCCATCACGTGGGTGACGCACCAGCTCGGAGGAAGATGACAGAGGCCGTGCCGGTCGGCACGGACAGAGAGGATTTCCTTTCTAGTGATTAGGGGGCAGCGTCCGCTGCCCCTTCAAAAGAAAGTTCTCTAAACGTTGCCACTCCGGTGAAATAGGATCAGGATAGATTGGCACGCCAGGACGAAGGTCATCATCGAGCCCATGACCGCGTCTCAAAGACTGCTTTATCAGGCAAAGACCACCTTTAGTTAGGATAGGCCTGGCTCCTGTCCCCCTTCGAATTGCCGCCCTGTGGCCACCATTTCCCGCCGATATTTTCGGGGAAGAGGACCAAGGCACTACAAAGGGGGTAGGGCCACAACCATTTAAGGGGATCGAGCCATTCTCTCCCCAACACCCTGTGTACTGGAGCCTCAAGCTCCTCCTTTTCCAAGGCAACCAAATCACAAACAGGAGTAGGGCTTTACACCGCACGGTGGCCCGAACCTGTGTAGCTCGTGTGTCCCCGTCGTTTCCGGTGAGGATTAGTGAGCTCGCCGTCGATCTTGCTGTCTTGGCCGTCGTGTTGCATGTCGCAAGTCAAGGCCCCCATTGCTCGAACCTTGTTCTCGGAAAAGTTCTAGGGCGTAGATCCTAGACTCCGACAGAACCTGGCGCGAAATTCCATCAATACGTGCCATGAGTGGAAGGAGCATTTCATCAAGAACTTCCAGGGGACTTGTAAACGCCCAACCAACATAGTCGGTCTTGAGTGGTGCATTCAGAAGGAGGGTGAATCAGCTCACCATTAGCCAGGCCGTATCGTGGAAATCATACACTCGTTAGAAAACATTATACCTAAGACTGCAGTACTAGTCTTGGATAAAAACGACAGGTTTTAGCCTGAAACGTCTCCAACGTATCGATAATTTATGAAGTATTCATGCCATATTCACCTATGTTTACAATACTTTTATATGGTTTTGATGCACTTTATATGATTTATTTAGAACTAACCCGGACTGACGTTGTTTTTAGTAGAACTAATGTGGTGTTGTTTTTGTGCAGAAAATGGAAGTTCTCGGAATCGCCCGAAACTTTTTGACGATTTTTTTTGGAACAAAATAGGTACTAGACGCATCGTGGGAGGGCCAGAAGAGCCACGAGGTGGGCACAACCCACCAAGGCGCGCCAGGCCCCCCCAGCGCGCCCTGGGGTATCGTGCCCACCTTGGCCCACCTTCACGTGAAACCAATGCCAAAAAATCCTATAAATATAGAAACCATTGGAAATAACCCTAGACTCTCCGTTCTGCCGCCGCAACTCTCTTTATCGACGAAAACCCAATCTAGAGACGTTCCAGTACCCTGACGGAGAGGGGAATCCATCTCCGGTGGCCATCTTCATCATCCCGGCGGAGCCCATGACGAGGAGGGAGTAGTCCACCTCGGGGCTGAGGGTATGTACCAGTAGCTATGTGTTCAATATATCTCTCTCTCTTGTGTTCTTGAGATGTCACGATCTTGATGTATCACGGGCTTTGTTAATATAGTCGGATCATATGATGTTATTCCCTTGATGGACACCCGTGGTGACAATGGGGTGTTCTATTGATTCACTTGATGTATGTCTTGGTACTCAACTTGCGGATTCCTGAGGTGACATTGGGGTAGTCTATGCATAGGGGTTGATGCACGTTCTTGTCCTATGTTCTCCGATAGAAATCTTGGGGCACTCTTTGAGGTTCTTTGTGTTGGATTAAGTATTATGAATCTGAAATTGTTTGATGCGTATCGTATAATTAACTCATGGATACTTGTGGTGACATTGGAGTATCCAGGTGACATTAGAGTTGATTGATGCGTATCATATGGTGTTATTTCAGTACGAACTCTAGATAGATTGATCGGAAAGGATAACTTGGTGTTATTTTAGTACGAACTCTTGGATAGATCGATCGGAAAGGATAACTTTAAGGTGGTTTCGTACCCTACAAACATTTTCTTCTTATGTTCTCCGCTAGATAAGAACTTTGGAGTGATTCTTCGTTGCACGTTGAGGGATGGTTATGTGATCCAATTATATTAGCATTGTTGAGAGATTGCACTATTGAAAGTACGGACCCTAGGCCTTGTATCCAAGCATTAATATAACTTTTTGCTCACTGTTTACTATTTGTTACCTTGCTGTTTTTATATTTCCAGATTACAAAAACCTATATCTACCATCCATATTGCACTTGTATCACCATCTCTTCGTCGAACTAGTGCACCTATACAATTTGCCATTGTATTGGGTGTGTTGGGGACACAAGAGATTTCTTGTATTTTATTGCAGGGTTGCTTGAGAGAGACCATCTTCATGTTACACCTCCCACGGATTGATAAACCTTAGGTCATCCACTTGAGGGAAAAAATTGCTACTGTCCTACAAAACTCTGCGCTTGGAGGCCCAACAAAGTCTACAAGAATAAAGTTTAGTAGTAGACATCAAGATATTGTCTAGCGCCATTGTCGGGGAGGTGAGTGCTTGAAGGTATATATTTAGATCTTGCAATTAAATCTTTTAGTTTCTTGTTTTTCACTAGTTTGGTTTTATCAAAGAAAACTACAAAAAAATGGAGTTTAGGTCGCATCAATTGTCTCGTCTTTATAAAGTATTTCGTGAAAGTGATGGTTCAAAAAATTGTGCTCAATTGGTAGAGGAAGAATTTATGAAAATACTTAATGAGAATTCCTTGAATGATGAGCATGATAGAAGTATTGCTAGTATGAATTCTCTGAATATCCATGATGCTAATGATATGCAAAGCCACAAGCTTGGGGATGCTATGTTTAATGAAGATGATATTTTTAGTCCCCCAAGTTTTGATGAGCAAATTTATTATGATGATGGCATGCCTCCTATCTATGATGATTATGGTGATTACATGCATGATATAAAAAGTGATAGATACTTTGAAACTTGTCATCATGATTTTAATATTGAATGTGGTTATGTCAATCAAGTGTCTTATGATAGTTATTTTGTTGAGTTTGCTCCCACTACTATGAATGAGAAGAAAATTGCTTATGTGGAGAGTAATGAAACTTTTATGCTTGTAGATCATGAAAAGAATGCTTTATGTGATAGTTATATTGTTGAATTCCTTCACGATGCTACTGAAATTTATAATGAGGGAGGAACATATGCTTGTAGGAATTTCAATAATATCAAGTTTCCTCTGTATGTGTTGAAAGATTCAAAGTTATGCTCATTTTACCTTCCTATGCTAGTTGATTCTTGTTCCCATAAATCGTTTGTTCACAAAATCCCTATGGATAGGAAGTGGGTTAGACTTAAATGTTCTTGTCATGAGATTCATGATGCTCTCTTACATGTTTCACATGATATTTCTATGTGAGCATCATTGAAATCATCATGCCTAGCTAAAAGGCTTTAAAGAAAAGCGCTTGTTGGGAGACAACCCAACCCTTTTACCCTCTGTTTTTATATGTTCACATGATTAAGATACTTTATTAATCATGTTTTTTGTCTTTTATTTCAATAAAGTGCCAAGTTAAGCCTTTGGGATGACTCACAAGATGAGTAGAATTGATGCTAAACCAAAACAGAAACTTTTGACTCCGGTACAGGAATTTTGATTTTTTACTGGAGCGTGATAATCATCTGAAATTTTTACATGGTGTTTATATACAAATTATTCAGGTTTTCCTAATTGTTCAGAATTTTTAGAGACAGGTAAGTATGGCTATACTACAGATCTTCACAGACTGTTTTGTTTTTGACAGATTCTGTTTGCATGCATAGTTTGCTTGTTTTAGTGTTCCCATAGCTAATATTCAGTGATATAAATTATGGGAATGGTAGAATACAGTAGGTATTATGTGAGAACAACTATGAATCGTGTCTTGACATTACCTAAGTGAATGATTTATCTTTATTACACTAACCCTTCTCACGAAGTAACGTTAAGTTTTGTGTGATTGAAGTTTTCAAGTTTTGGGTGAGACACCGATATGAGGAGAATAAGGAGTGACAAGAACCTAAGCTTGGGAATGCCCAAGGCACCCCCAAGGTAATATTCAAGGAATATTCAAGCGCCTAAGCTTGGGGATGCCCCGGAAGGCATCCCCTCTTTCGTCTTCAACATTATCGGTATATCTTACTTAGAGCTATCTTTTTATTCGTCACATAATATGTGCTTTTCTTGGATCGTCATTATATTTTGTTATTTTCTGTTAGGTGTTATCTATAATCTTGTTTTTCAATAAAAAGTTCCAAGAATTGCCTTAGGATGCTTGCATTGCATGTTTGATGTGTGCTGTGTAAAAACAGAAACTTTCTCTGCAGTGTTTGAATTTTCATATTTTACTGGAACATGGAAAGTTTCTGAAATTGTTACACAGTGTTTTCATATAAAGTCTTTATCACGTCCTCAATTTTCATAATTTTTCGAGTTACAGAATTACACTGGTTTAATAGATTGCTACAGACTGTTCTGTTTGGACAGATTGCTGTCATAGTTTTGTTATCTACTTATCCTATAGTTTCCATAGCCTATATTGGTAGATATAAATTGTGCAAATGTTAGTATACAGTAGATGATGTTTAAAAATAATTATGCAACTTGTCTTGGCAGTACATAAAGAGTTGATTTATTATTATGTGCACTAACCTATCTCACGAGTTCTTTTCGAGTTTTGTGTGGATGATGTTTTTGAGAATAGGTGAAACCATGATATGAGAGGATTGAACACGATACAAAAGCTCAAGCTTGGGGATGCCCAAGGCACCCCAAGTAAATATTTCAAGAAGTCTCAAGTATCTAAGCTTGGGATGCTACGCATCCCATCTCTCTTCGACAACTATCGGTTAGCCTATGTTGAGCCTAAATTTTTATTTGTCCACACGATTTGTGCTATTCTTGGAGTGCTATTTTTTTTAGTTTGCCGTTTGAATAAAATACTCAGATCTGAAAACCTTTATCGAGAGAGAGTCTCCTCACATAGCTAATTAATTGTTTGACTATTCATGGATCTTCACTTATATCTTTTGAGAGTAGTTTGATGTTTACTCTTGTGCTTCACTTATATCCTGAGAGTAAATTGTGAATGAATGAAGTATCATAAATCTGAAATTATCAATGTGCTACATTCTTAGTATCAAGTTCACATTTGGTTTATAATGTAAAATCTATTGAAGTTTGACAATCACAATATTGGTCATACAAGCAATTCGTGAATGATTAGTATAAGGAAGAGAACTTTCACATACAAATATATTATCTTGGACATCTTCTATGATTGTGAATACCCATTAATTATTTTAAAACTTGAGCAAATTATTTGAAGTTGGACAAGGAAGACAACGTAATGACTTATGGTTGTGTATATTTGCATAGAAGTTATATTGTTATGGATCCTCCAAGATGTGTTGCTTGTGTAGAACCTTTTGCTAGCCAACACTTCGTATTAAGTAGAGATACTACTTGTGCATCCAAATCCTTGAGGGAATTTTCTTCCATAAGAGTCCACCATACCTACCTATATATGGTATTTCACTGCCATTCCAAGTAAATTTGCATGTGCCACCTCTAAAAATTCAAATGAACGCCAGTTTTGTGTGCCTGGACCGCTCATGGAGCGACAGGGGCGGTCAGTATCTTCCATGTTAAGCGGGTTATTCTCATGATGAGTGTTTATTCACTCGTCCTTGCATGAGAGGGGCGGTAATAGGGATTCCCAATCCCGAAAAAAATGCAAATAATTAAACAAAACTCCCCCAAGAATGTTGTTGGTATGGACGGTACCCGTGGATTCGTCTAGCAGTGGAGTGTGTTTGTTGGTGAAGGGGGAGTCAACCTTTACTTTTACCACTTGGGAACCTCCGCTAATGTGTTTAACATGGAAGATATTGATAACTCTTGGTCGTAACATTGACAGGAAGGGTGCACCTCCCAAAATTATATTTATCTCTGATTTAAGCTTTGAGATCTAGCACCTTTGCAAATCCCTGCTTCCCTCTGCGAAGGGACAATCTATTTACTTTCATGTTATTTACTATTCATGTTGAGTCAAATTCTTATTCCAACCTCAGTCTATTATTCGTCAAGCATCATGTGGTGGGGAAAGATCCGAACATATATATCCAATCAAATATATTTGATCATGATTTATTATTGTTGACAATTATCTCTATGATAAATGAGTTGGGAGGCGAAACATTAAGCCCCTATCTTTCTCTGTGTTTGATGGATGCCATTTGTTCCAAAAATATGCTTTGAGTACTAGCAATCATAGAAGACTATATGATGATTGAGTATGTGGAGCCCTTACTTAGACTTTGTTGAGAATAAGTTGAATTGCAATTGTTTGGTGACTAAGAACATAGGTTGTTAAGTTTCAAGAGAATTCACTGTTTGAACCATAACATGTGAATTGGTTGTTAATTTATGAGAAAAACTCGCTGGTTATGATGCTAGAAAATTGACTGAAATTATCAATGATCAAACTTATATATTATGCTAGCACTCATACTTCATAAATTAGTTCTTTTATCATTTACCTACTCGAGGACGAGTAGGAATTAAGCTTGGGAATGCTGATACGTCTCCAACGTATCGATAATTTATTAAGTATTCATGCCATATTCACCTAAGTTTACAATACTTTTATATGGTTTTGATGCACTTTATAAGATTTATTTAGAACTAACCCGGACTGACGCTGTTTTCAGCAGAACTACCGTGGTGTTGCTTTGTGCAGAAAATGAAAGTTCTCGGAATCGCCCGAAACTTTTTGACAATTTTTTTGGAACAAAAGAGGTACTAGACGCTTCGTGGGAGGGCCAGAAGAGCCACGAGGTGGACACAACCCACCAGGGTGCGCCACGCCTCCCGGTGCGCCCTGGTGTATCGTGCCCACCTCGTGGCCCACCTTCGCGTGAAACCAATGCCAAAAAAATCCTATAAAAATAGAAACCATCAGAAATAACCCTAGACTCTCCGCTCCGCCGCCGCAAATCTCTGTATCGACGAAAAACCAACCTGGAGACGTTCCAGTACCCTGCCGGAGAGGGGAATCCATCTTCGGTGACCATCTTCATCAACCCGGCGGAGGCCATGACGAGGAGGGAGTAGTCCACCTCGGGGCTGAGGGTATGTACCAGTAGCTATGTGTTCAATCTCTCTCTCGTGTTCTTGAGATGTCACGATCTTGATGTATCACGGGCTTTGTTAATATAGTCGGATCATATGATGTTATTCCCTTGCTATCATGTTGTGATGAAATGAATCTTTCCCTTTGAGATATCGTTATGTTGGATTGAATATTGGATTTGAGAACACTTGATATATGTGTTGCATATAGATACCCGTGGTCACAATGGGGTGTTCTATTGATTCACTTGATGTATGTCTTGGTAGTCAACTTGCGGATTCCCGAGGTGACATTGGGGTAATCTATGCATAGGGGTTGATGCACGTTCTTGTCCTACGTTCTCCGATAGAAATCTTGGGGCAGTCTTTGAGGTTCTTTGTGTTGGATTGAGTATTATGAATCTAGAATTGTTTGATGCGTATCGTATAATTAACTCATGGATACTTGTGGTGACATTGGAGTATCTAGGTGACATTAGAGTTGGTTGATGCGTATCATATGGTGTTATTTTAGTACGAACTCTAGATAGATTGACCGGAAAGGATAACTTGGTGTTATTTTAGTACGAACTCTTGGATAGATCGATCGAAAAGGATAACTTTAAGGTGGTTTCGTACCCTACAAACAATTTCTTCTTATGTTCTCCGCTAGATAAGAACTTTGGAGTGATTCTTCGTTGCACGTTGAGGGATGGTTATGTGATCCAATAATATTAGCATTGTTGAGAGATTGCACTAGCGAAAGTACGAACCCTAGGCCTTGTTTCCAAGCATTAATATACCGTTTTGCTCACTGTTTACTATTTGTTACCTTGCTGTTTTTATATTTTCAGATTACAAAAACCTATATCTACCATCCATATTGCACTTGTATCACCATCTCTTCACCGAACTAGTGCACCTATACAATTTGCCATTGTATTGGGTGTGTTGGGGACACAAGAGATTTCTTGTATTTTATTGCAGGGTTGCATGAGAGAGACCATCTTCATCCTACACCTCCCACGGATTGACAAACCTTAGGTCATCCACTTGAGGGAAAATTGCTACTGTCCTACAAAACTCTGCGCTTGGAGGCCCAACAAAGTCTACAAGAATAATGTTGTGTAGTAGACATCAGAGCCCTTGATCCATAAGATGGGATGCATGAAGCGCACTGTTATGGACATGAGTGAGCTCATGAATGCGATGACCAAGTACGCCGAGTCTGACCGAATCAAAGATCCAGATTCACATGATGACAAGTCTGGCAAGGGCAAGAAGAATGGCGGTAAGGGTCACCAAAACAAGAATGGGAACCACAACAATGTTAACAAGCGCAAAAATTGTGATGGAAACTCTGACTCGGTCGCTAATCCCAACACGGGTTACAAGAACCAGTGTCAGAATAACAACTCCAGTTTTTAGAAACAGTCTGAAAGGTACCGCCCGACGAACTATTAGCAGGCTTTGAAGGCATCGTGTCCTAAGCACAGTAGGCCTAGCTGTCTGTCTACCCACTCATGGGAAGATTGTTATGTCATGCATGAGTTCAAGAATGCAGTTTTTGGTGGTAATAACAACGATGTCCCCCTGGTGGTCACCCAGGTAACCCCGGTGGCAACATGGGGGTTGGGAATCAGGGACATGTAAACCACGGAGCTGGTCAAGGACAGTAGAACAACAATGGACATGTTAGATTCCAGAGTAGTCCTAAGCAGTTAAACAGCAGGCAGCACCACGTCTTCACCATGTCAACGTATAAATGTGACTGCAAACTGCAGCGTCGCGCAGTTAACACAGTTGTTCCCTCTGTCCCTCAATGGTTGCATTGGTCTGAGCAACCTATAACTTGCAGCAGGGCCAATCATCCTCCGTACATGGAGAATCTAGGCGCTTTAGTTTTGGTCATAGCTCCACAAGTGGGAGGTTATACATTGACCAAAGTACTGATGGATGGCGGCAACAACACTAACATACTGTATTACAACACTTTCAAGCGGATGAATCTCCTGGACTCTCATCTACAACCTTCATCTATAGTCTTTCATGGAATTGTTCCCGGCAAGTCTGTGCTGCCGGTCGGTAAGATCTATCTGGAGGTGGCCTTTGGCATTGAGAAAAATTTCAGGTCTGATATCCTGGCGTTTGAGGTTGTCAAGTCCAAGAGCCCGTACCATGCTCTATTTGACAGGCTAACTTATGCTCGGTTCATGGCTCACCCTAGTTACATTTACCTTGAACTCAAGATGCCTGGCCCAAGGGGAACTATTACTATTGACGGTAACCATGCCATCACACAAGAGTGTGAACAAGGTGATGCACTGTATGCCGAAACAGCTTGTGCTGGAGAAGAATTGAAGCTTTATACTTCTCAGGTTGACCCAGAGGATATCACTTCCTAGAAGAAGCCTGCCATAGAGTCTAAACTGAATCGAGTCTTCTCAAGATACCAAGCAAGTTGACTTCACCCCTGGTGATTCCTTCAAGAAATTCACTATTGAGGTGCATCTCACTGACAAATAGGAAAGCACGCTCATCTAGTTCATCCGTGAGAACTGGGACATCTTCGCATGGAAAGCCTCTGACATGCCAGGTGTACCGAGAGTACTCGATGAGCACAACTTAAATGTTGACCCCAAGATGAAACCTATCTGGCAATTCCTCTGTCGCTTCATTGATGAGAGACGCAAGGTCATTGAAGAAGAAGTAGCCCCAAAGTTGGCCGTTGGCTTTATTGTTGAAGTCTTCCACCCAGAGTGGTTAGCCAACCCAGTTCTTGTACTGAAGAAGAATGGAACTTGGAGAATGTTTGTGGATTACACAAACCTGAATAAGGCCTGTCCTAAGGATCCGTTCGCCCTGCCAGGTATTGACCAGATCATTGACTCCACAGCTAGTTGTGAGTCTCTATGTTTTCTGGATGCTTATTCCGGCTATCATCAGATCAAGATGAAGCAAGAGGATCAAGACAAGACGGTGTTCATCAGCCCCTTAGAAGCATTCTGTTACACATGAATGCCCTTTGGTCTAAAGAGCGCCAACGCAACTTATCAATGTTGCGTCCAGAATTGCCTCAAGCCACAGATTGGCTGCAATGTGCAAGCTTATGTCGACGACATTGTGGTCAAATATCAGAAGAGCGATGCTACGATCGCTGACCTGAAGGAAACATTCACCAATATCTGGGTGTATCGGATGAAGCTGAATCTGGCAAAGTGCGTTTTTGAGGTCCATGTAGGTAAACTACTTGGTTTCATTATTTCCGAGTGTGGTATTGAGGCCAACTCGGACAAGATTCAAGCCATCTGTAACCTGCGTAAGCTGGCCAGTCTCAAGGAAGTCCAGAAGCTGACAGGGTGTGTTGCCACTTTAAGCCGTTTCATAAGTCGGATCAGTGAGAAGGCCATACCCCTCTACCGGCTTTTGAAGAAGACTGATACGTTCGACTGGATCGACGAGGCTACCGAAGCTTTCGAGGCTCTCAAGAGACAACTCTCACAAGCACCCATCTTCGCGGCTCCTGCATTAAAGGAACCCATGATGTTGTACATCACTGCGAACAATAAAGCAGTCAGTGCAGCAGTGGTGGTAGAGCGCAAGGAGGAAGGCAAGGAGTATCGTGTCCAACGTCTTGTCTATTACATGAGTGAAGTCCTTACGGAGTCCAAGCAGCGTTACCCCCATTGGCAGAAGCTGGTGTTTGGTGTATTCATTGCTAGTTGGAAGCTTGGGCACAATTTTCAAGACCATCCTTTTACAGTCGTCAGTTCTGCACCTTTGGCAGATATTATTCACAACAGGGATGCAACTGGTCATACTGCTAAGTGGGCTAATGAGCTGGGTGACTACCATATCAAGTATGTACCCTGGACAGTTTTTAAGTCATAGACTTTGGTGGACTTCGTCAATGATTGGACTGAGTTGCAAGCACCTCCAGATAAGCCAGATACTAAGTATTGGACCCTGTATTTCGATGGGTCTCGGCTATTGGAAGGCTCGGGGGCTTGAGTCGTTTTAACTCACCCCCCCATGGATATAAGTTCTGTTATGTTCTATTGTTATTATTTCCATGCACTGACAATGCTGTAGAGTATGAAGCTTTGCTTCATGGCTTACGCGTCGCCGAACAGATGAGTATCAACCCATCAGATGTTTGGGAGATTCCGACCTTGTTTCTCAGCAAGTGTCGGGAACTTAGGATTCCAAAGACCCAGTCATGGTAGCATATCGCTGAGCAGTCACTGCCATTGCAGGCCACTTCAATGGTTACCAGGTTAACCATATCGATCAAGGGCTCAATGAGGCGGCAGATGCTTTGGCACGTCTTGGCTCTCAGAAGAAGCCGGTGCCTCCCAATGTTTTCCTAGATGAGCTTCCAAGTCCATCTATCAAGTTACCTACAAAACAAGACCTCGCTAATCCAGATCCTGGGTCCGAGCTGGTGGCTGTTATTCATGACACTCCAGCATGGACCGAACCTTATTTAGTGTATAAATTATGGGGTGAGTTACCTGATGATGGTCTTGTCCAAGCAAATCCAACGGCATTCCAAGGCATACACAATTAACAATGGTGAGTTACACAAAGTCAGCACCACAGGCGTTTTTCAACGATGTGTTTCTCCAAAAGAAGACCAACAGATACTCCACGGATTCACTGACGCAATTGTGGTCATCATGCAAGCTCTCGCTCCTTGGTAGAGAAGGCTTTTCGTCATGGATTTTTCTAGTTGACCGCACACGCTGACGCAGAACATATTGTTTGTACGTGCGATGGATGCCATAGATATGCTAGGCAAGATCATATGCCAGCACAAGCCCTTTGGATGGTTCCTATCACTTGGCCATTTCCAATTTGGGGACTGGACATGGTTGGTCCTGTCAAGATGTCCAAGTGCAAGAAGACCCACATCTTTGTCGCAGTTGGCAAATTCACCAAGTGGGTGGAGGCAGAGCATGTTAGGAGTTGTGACGTAGAGAATGCAGTCAAGTTCTTGAAAAAGTTCTTGAAAAAGATCATCTTGAAAAAAATTGTGGCAAGGAACACATCCGTCTGGTTCTCGCTTCCGTAGCTCATCCCCAGTCGAATGGACAAGCTGAGTGCGCAAATCGGGAATTGCTTAGAGGTATCAAGCCTAGACTCAAGGTGCCTTTGGAACGCACACCGGGATGTTGGGTTGAAGAACTCCTAGGTGTTTTATGGGGTATACGGACCAATCCTAACCGGCCCACTGGTTTTACACCTTTCTTCATGATCTATGGTGCAGAAGTCTTATTAACAAGTGATGTCTATCATGACTCACCAAGGGTAGCCTCTTACGTCAAGACTGATAATGAAACAGCTCGACATGACTCTCTTCACTAGTGCAGAAAAGCCTAGCTATGGCGTGGCAAAAATGGCCTTGCTGGCATGGACACCCGACGGCACCAATATGGCGCCACTGTTACGCCAGAAGTAATATATGTGAGTAGTGGAATTGCATGTGATGGAAATATGCCCTAGAGGCAATAATACAGTGGTTATTATTATATTTCCTTCTTCATGTTAATCTTTTATTATCCATGCTATAATTGTATTTATTGGAAACTAAAATACATGTGTGGGTACATAGACAAACAACATGTCCTTAGTGATCCTTTATCGGACTAGCTCGTTGATCAAAGATGGCCATGGTTTACTGGTCACAGACATGAGTTGTCATTTGATAATGGGATCACATCATTGGGAGAATGATGTGATGGACAAGACCCAGATTATGAACGTAGCATATGATCGTGTCAAGTTTATTGCTATCATTTTCTGCATGTCAAGTATTTGTTCCTATGACCATGACATCATGCAACTCACTGACACCGGAGGAGTACCTTGTGTGTATCAAATGTCGCAACGTAACTGGTGTTCGGTTCTACCGTAGGTGCATCGCATGCGAATTAAAATTTTCCTACACACAGAACATCCAAGAACATGCTACGGAGATGGATCACAGTTCGTTACCACTAGACGCGCAATGCCGTGCAGCGGAAGTAGAGTTGGGGCAGCGTGTTCGCGTGGTCCGTCTCCTCCTCGTCCGATCTCCCTCGAACGACCGATCCGTTCTCCCTCACGGAGCTGGTCGCCGGATCCCACGTACAGGTTCGCCGGAGCGGCGCAAGTGCACCGCCTCTAACGGTATCCGCGTGTGCTGGTGGAACACCGTGCGGCGGACTGCTAGGTCCGATCACACAGTCGGCGGCGGCAAGTGGAGGTGGCTAGTTGCAACACATGCAAAGCCCTAATGACGGCGCCAAAGCGATCCACCAGATGGGTGTGCCGCACCTCCACTATATATAGGCATCCGGCGTGGGCTCAACTCTTGGGCCTCGCACGGATCCTAAAGCCCACGTGTAGTTCCTTCCCTTAAGCGCGCGACCCCTTAGGTTCTCGTTCACTTGGTCGCGAGTCAGATCACATCCGACTCTACTAATCGGTAGCGGTCTCTAGCAAAGCGTGCCGACTCCAAGTGTCCGATGAAGCTGGTTAGGCGAACCTGTACTCCACACTTCCGTTCCCTTTGCCACACGATATATGTTGTCGTGCTCAAGGCGACATGGTCATCCTTGTTGCCGCACGACCTCTTTCTCGTTCCGGTGAATCCGACCAACACTTCGGATTATCTCATAATCCTCATCGCATGGCCATGCTTATCCTGGTCGGATCACCCGAGGGGCCCAGAGTATAGCTCTCCTCATCGGAGGGGCAAATCCCATCTTGCTCGACCACATCTCGCAGCATGGCTCTATACAAGCCCGAAACCTACCTTTTATAACTACCCTGTCACGGAGTAGCGTTTGGTCGGCCCAAAGCAAGTCTGTCACCATCCCGAGTACATGCGCCAGCTCAGGTCTTAGGACATAGAACGTATGTTGTACTAGAGACTCACAGATGACCTATCACTGCGTCTCATAGTTGGGTCTGTCCAACTCAGACCTTATCTCGACTCAGATCCGACTACGTCGAATACGACCAGATCTTTCTGAGTCCATATTATCCGGCTAGCATCCAATGCTACATGGTCAGTGAGACCGAACCATCCACCGTGTCATATCACTACTAGGGAAAACCTTATACACAGAACCTTAGTAGTAGCGCTGGATAAAAAGACGCGCTACTGCTAAATAGCCGTAGCGGTCGTCCAGAAAAGGCGCTACTGCTAAGTTCTTAGCAGTAGCGCGGCGTTAGAAAAAGCGCAACTACTAATATTGCCCCACCGTTGCCGCCAGGCTAGGTTTAGCAGTAGCGCTGGTTCCTGAAACGCGCTATAGATACATCAGTTAGCAGTAGCGTTGTTTCCTAAAACGCGCTACTGCTATCTTGACATAACCCCGGCCCGCGCCGGCTCCTCCTCCACTTCTTTCCTCCATATCCCCATTCCCCCCCATTCGAACCATCTCCTCTGACGCGCCGTCGCCGTCCGTCGCCGCCCGCGCGCCCTCCGTCGCCTCCCGCTCCTCCACCCACACCCGTCCGTCGCCGCCCGCGCGCCCTCCGTCTCCCCCGAGCTCCACCTCGCCGCTGGCATCTCCCCCGAGCTCCACCTCGCCACCGGCATCTCCCCCGATCTCCACCTCGCCACCGACGTCTCCCCTAGCCCCTTGTAAGTCCTCTGCCCCTCCTTCTCTCTCTCTGTCTCTCTAGGACAGATTAGGACATATTAGGTATGTAGTATGAATTAGTATGAACCCTAGGACAGATTAGGTAGTATGAACCTAGTTAGTTAGTATGAAATTAACTAGGTTTTCAAATTAGGACAGAAATTTAGCTAGGCTGAATTTAGTTTCAAATATTGTGAAGAAAAACCTTATTGCATTTTCTTCAAGTTCTATATTTTTCTTACTGTTATATGCAAATGATCCGAGTGGCCTATGTTTCGCCGGAATGTTGTTTCATTTCCGTTCCGGTGAATTTCAGGCGCTCGATATGTCCACTTTTTAGCAAGGGTAATGTCGAAATTTTGGCATGACTTGTGCTAGAAAGTAGGCATATCGAGTGCCGGGAATTGCTGGGAAACGGGATTCCGGAAAACCGAGTCAAAATGAGTTTAACATGAGTTTAAGAAATTAAGCATTTCTGAAATAGCAAAACATTAAACGATAAGAAAATGTTCTCATTGGAATTTGTCTCGACGTCGACGATGCCTGGTCCGCATCCTCGTCGTCGTCGAGTCGGCGCCGACATCCTTGAGAGGCGCAATGTCCGGGACTGGGCTCCGCCGAGTTGGCACTGGGAGGTGCTACCTTCCCGGGCTCGGAGCTTGGTGAGGAATCCGGGTCTCGTCGTCGAGCCGAAGCTTCTTTGGTGGCGGTCGCGTGGGCCACTTTCGGTGCAGAGGGAGCGGGCCCCCGCAGAGGTGGTACGTCACCGTGTCAGGGAGGAGGACGAGCACGTCCGTCGCTACATGGCGGCGTTGGACGCCAGGTTCTCCAATACCTGGCAGGTTCTTCAGGGATCTCACCCGAGTTATGATCCAGTGATGGTTCCTTATCTTTGGGTGTCCACCGCCAGCGACTCAGAAACCGCTAGTGAACCGAGTTCACCGTCCTCCACTTTGGATTCTAGGATATTCGATCTGTATTAGTGATCTTATATGATAATATTCGAGATGTATATTAGTTAATATTTGATGATGCATTAACTGGATTATTCGAGATGATGTATTAGTGATATTATATTCGAGTTCATTATGAATGTATTACTGATATTATATCGGTATAATGCGTGTGTGACTTTCGGTCTGTCGGTGCTCCTTTTGTGACTTTCATGTGTGTTCTTGATGGAGGAATCCCGACTGTTGTCGTGGGGGGCGCCTCCTCCTCTTCTCTTCTTTGCGATATATACCTCGGTGTAATGCGCAAGGAGAGGAGAGGGGGGTGTCCATCACCAACGGTCGAACTATTACTGTGAGAGAGTGTCCAGCAACATATATACACCACCATATCAGTGTGAGAGAGTGCGCACCAACACACCATGAGATATGAGAGTTATTTAAGGAAAGCCTAGATAGATTGAAAGAAAACCGAGATTGAATTAGGTCTATTTGGACATGAGAGTTATTTAAGGAAATCCTAGACAGATCGAAAGTCGGAATGTTGATTCATTTCCGTTCCGGCAAATTTTAGGCGCTCAATATATCTTACATTAGCAATGGTGATGCCGTAATTTTTGAATCATGAACACAGGAAATGTCGTCGTCTGATGACGACGATAGGATCCAAGTGTGTGAACTTTGCGGCGAAGATAAGGGTCTTTCCGACCAGCCTGGGCTGCGAGACGACAGGCTCTTCACCATCAAGCTTGACGACCTTCATTGTTTCTACGGTACACAACGATGACAAGTGTTTTTTCGTAATTAAGCATGACTTATGTTTCTTTGCTTCAACATGTAATTTCTGTTTTATACAATTCGACTAGTTCATCCCCTGCCATGCAAGATGGTATGTCTTGGAGAGGCTCGGTTTCGAGGACCACGAGAGTATGGAGACGAGGAGAGCTAACCTGAGGACTAAACATGGTCACACATTTCTGGTCAAAGTAATGAATGCAGTTAATAACACAGCATTAGGGTGCTCAAATTGGGAAGCTCTTTTTAAGGCATATGGATTTCAGGAGGATATGGAAATAACCTTCGATCTTCGTCCTGAAGATCATATTGAAGGTAACATCGACATTTGGGTGGATGTCGATATGCTTCCTGTTTTACTTCCATGTGAGTTTATCAACCATGCATATTTGTCAAGTAATTTGCATTCTATATTTAAAAATAGTTGGTGTTCATCCATACTAAATTTGTTAATTTATAATTTATAGCTTATTTCGTTTCTTCGAGTGAAACACAGAAAATAATTGACACGACACACTACACTTATGGATCACATCTAACTTGGGAGGAGAAGGATGATCTTATCAACTTTGTTATTGGTGTCCTAGTTGGTAGGGAGATCTTCCCGTATAATTTGGGAACTGGCCCAAAGTATACATTGTACACGACACTAGTGCATAGGTTGAGGGTGGATGACATTCGCCGAAATATTTTGGTAAGAGTTGCCAATTAAGTACACTACTATTGCGTAAATGGTATTGATTACATTGCTAACTAGGCTACTATTATGTTCTTCAATAGAAACTGCCAAATGAAGTTGTGCCTCCGTTGATGCATGGCGAAGGTAATATGACAATTAAAAGCCCTATTGTAAGAGCACATTTCTCCATGTGTGGGTTTTGGGTAATTGTTGCCTTAAGTCATATTCGAAGGATTTGTCCATAGGCACTTCTTGAAGTCCATCTGTTGGTTTCAAGGAGTTTATAAGGTGACCAAGGTGATATTCAAGGTTTTATCCAAAGATTGGTCATAGAGAAGATAAGATACAAGGTTGATCAAGACTAAGTCAAAGAGTGAATCAAGTTGATCAACACACAAAGCGTACAAGATGTACCGAGAGGGACCAAGTGATCCCATGGTATGGTAAGCATTGTCCATTACGCTTTGTGTACTAACCCATGTTCCCTATGAGTGTTCTTTGTGGGGTTAGGTATGTTTCCATGGGCGAGCATCAATAAGAAGATCCCATACAATCCATGGAGGATGACATCAAGTGGTGATCGTCATCAAGGTTGCGGTGTGCAAGTTCAAGTGAAGCATCACGGAGAGATCATGCTTGAAGCTTGCCGTCCATTGTGGTGACAATGGACTTGTGAAGATGTGCCGAAGAGTGGCTCACCCATAGTGGAGTATGGGGGAGCAATCAACTAGTCTTCATCGAGCCAATGCAATCAAGAAAGGTGGTCCATCTTGAGGAAGTCAAGATCGTCATCATCTAGCTCAAGTGGACTATGCGCAAGGCTAAGGTTTGCCCTTGATAGGGTTTTCTATTTTACCGGTCTCAAAGTGGTAGTTGGGAGACTGGGTTATAGGATATATAGCCGTACTATCAAGGGGGCTCTCAAGTGAGTAGCTTGATCGTATCGTTCGTTGAGAGCTCAAACCATTGCATTCTTGGCATCATCATCTTTCTTGGTTCTTGGTTGGTTTTTCTCTTTGAGGTTCCTTGAGCTTATGGTCAGCTTCATGACAAGCTCAAGTTCATCGAAAACGGAGACCATATGCATCTTCGATGATGTTTTCGATGTTGGAGTTTTTGCCGGTTCTTCATTGATAGAGGTTTCACATCTCTATACCATTTTTATACTATCGCTGTTGGATAGCTCTTGTCATGCTGAATCCAACAATCTTGAGTTTGCTCAATTCAGAGCTCATTTGCAGAAGTTTTGGCAGTTCTGGTTTTTCTGTATCCATCTGGTTGCTTGGGTTCTTTATTTCTCCTAAGCGGAAGTACCGCTCTTCCGAGCGGTAGTACCGCTCCAGCGGTACTACCGCCCTTATGTGCCACTTAACCTTTTTAAGCGGTAGTACCGAGCGGTACTACCGCCCTGCAGTGCCGCTTATTCTTTTTAAGTGGAAGTACCTGGTGGTACTGCCGCCCTGAGGGTCCGCGGCCTCTTTCGCATCCTTTTCTCTGCCGGTCTTCTGGGATTTCTGAGTGGAAGTACCGCTCCCTCCATAGCAGTACTACCGCCCCAAGCGGAAGTACTGCCCATGCCAGCGGTACTACCGCTCTGTTGTTCCAGGACGGGTTTAAGCGGAACTACCGCTCCCCTGAGCGGTACTACCGCTTGTGTGCGGGCTGTGGGGATAACGGTTGGATTTTCCCCCACCTATAAAAGGGGGTCTTCTTCCCCAATGCATCTTATCCTTTGAGCTCGAGTTTGCCCCCCATTGTTGACCTTCTTCGAGCTTGCTAACTCTCAATCCCTCCAATGATTCTTGCTAGTTCTTGAGGGAAAAGGGAGAGGAGATCTAGATCCACATTTCCACCAATCACTTTCTCCTCTATGTGAGGGGAACCCCTTGGATCTAGATCTTGGAGTTCTTCGTGTTTTTCTTTGTTCTTCCTCTCATTTTCCTCCCTAGCATTAGTTGCTTTGGTGGGATTTGGGAGAGAAGGACTTGGGCACTTCGTGTGCCCTTGCTATTGTATTTGGTGCATAGGTTTGAGTTCTCCACGGTGATACGTGGATGTTTGAGCACCCTAGAGCTTGTTCCTCTTGGGTGCTTTGGCGCCCTAGACGGTTGGTGGTGCCTCGGAGCTCAATCATTGTGGTGCAAAGCTCCGGGCAAGCTTCGGGGTCTCCAATTAGGTTGTGGAGATTGCCCCGAGCATTTGAGGTCACCTCGGAGCCACAATCCATTGTGGTGAAGCTTCGTGGTGTTGTTGGGAGCCTCCAATTAAGTTGTCGAGTTTGCCCCAACCTTGTTTGTACGGGTTCGGTGACCGCCCTCAAGGGTCCCTTAGTGGAATCACGGCATCTTGCATTGTGCGAGGGCGTGAGGAGATTACGGTGGCCCTAGTGGCTTCTTGGGGAGAATTGTGCCTCCACACCGCTCCGAACGGAGATTAGCACCCGCAAGGGTGTGAACTTCGGGATACATCGTCGTCTCCGCGTGCCTCGGTTATCTCTTACCCGAGCCCTTTACTTATGCACTTTACTTTGTGATAGCCATATTGTTTCTTGTTATATATCTTGCTATCACTTAGTTGTCTATCTTGCTTAGCATAAGTTGTTGGTGCACATAGGTGAGCCTAGTTGTTTTAGGTTTTGTGCTTGCCCAATTAAATGATAGTTTTATTCCGCATTTGTTCAAGCCTAAACCGTAATTATTTTAAAGCGCCTATTCACCCCCCCTCTAGGCGATATCCACGTCCTTTCACCTATGAGGCCCCAGTTCTCTTTTGCATACTCGACTGAGCGCAAACCACCAAGACGGCTCCAAATTGAAGCATGGGGAGAAATAAAGAAGGATTGCAAGCCACAAGTTGGAGACCATTGGATCTCTTTGCTTCATCATGGAGACATAGGTGTTATTCTGTTTTATGTCATTTTACCTAGGAGGGAGGACTAGGTCCTATGAGAGAGAAGTTTTTCTGGTTTATATTAACTTGCATGATCGATTAGGATGATTACTATTATCAAGTTTTTCTGTTTTATGAGATTTTAACTTGGTATGATTAAGATGATGATGAGTTGTTATATGAGTAAGATGATGATGAGTTATATGACATATATTTGATTAAGGTGGATGGATGCAAGTGATCATCTTGAATTAGAAGAAAATATGATGTTGCCAAACGCAACATCATATTTTCTTCTAATTCAACATGATCACTTGTATCCATCCACTTTAATCTAAATGTAGTTGTTGGCACAATAATTATTGATGTTGTATATTAATACGTGTAACTGTGTGTAAATACAACATAAATATAAAAAAAGGAATATGTGCGTTTAACAGTGGCGCGGGTTAGAGAAGCGCGCTACTGATAACTCGGTTAGCAGTAGTGCTGGTTAAGAGGCGCTACTGCTAAACTTTAGCTGTAGCGCTGGGTAACCAGCACTACTGATACAACTTAGTTGTAGCGTCTTATCAGCAGCGCGGGTGCCCGCGCAACTGATACACCTAAAAACCGCGCTACTTCTAGGCTTTTCCCTAGTAGTGTATGCTAGTCTAACTGGTTGTGCGTCCACACAGCCCTTTCGACTAGGGACCATTTAGGACAGTTATCATACAATGCATAGTCTCACAAACAAGTCACGTACTTGTTAATACACATCACTGATAATGTCCAAGGACTATCTTTATTCATAAACACATAGGAAATATCATCATACATGATTGCCTCTAGGGCATATCACCAACAGTCTCCCACTTGCACTAGAGTCAATCAAATAAACATCGAATGCTCATAGCTCTAACTTGCCCCTCATGCTTGGGTTGTGGAAGTGGCTTAGTCAACGGATCTGCATCATTTTCATCCGTATGAATCTTGCATAAATTAGTATCACCATTCTTTACGAGCTTTCGTATCAGGTGATACTTTCGGTCTATCTGCCTGGTCTTGTGGTGTTGTCTCGGCTCCTTAGCCTGTGCGATGGCACTTGAATTGTCACAATACAGGTCCAACGGTTTTGCCCAGCCCGGGAACACACCAAGATCCTCTAGGAACTTCCGAATCCAAACACCTTCCTTTGCGGGTTTAGAAGCCGCAATGTATTCGGCCTCTGTTGTGGAGTCGGCCACCGTATCTTGCTTGGAACTCGTCCAGCTCACTGCTCCTCCATTGATGACATACACGAATCCAGTTTGCGATCGACAATCATCCCTATCGGTTTGGAAACTAGCATCAGCGTAACCCTTTATGCAAAGCACCTCCTCAGCTCCATAAACTTCGAACATCTCTTTAGTCCTTTTCATGTACTTTAGCATAGTTTTCACCGCTGCCCAGTGACTCTCACCTGGGTCGGCCTGGTATCTGCTTGTTAATCTTATTGCATAGGCAACATTAGGCTGAGTACATAGCATGGCATACATGATCGATCCTATTGCCGAAGCATACGGAATCCTACTCATCCGGTTTCGCTCATCAGAAGTCATAGGACTCTGAGTCTTGCTGAGCCTTATACCATGTGAGATGGGCAAGAACCCTTTCTTAGCCTCACTCATGTTGAACCACTTCAACACTTTGTCTATGTATGTGCTCTGGCTTAAGCCGAGCAGCCTTCTCGATCTATCTCTATAGATCTTGATGCCTAAAATGTACATTGCTTCTCCAAGGTCTTTCATCGAAAACTTGCCATTCAATGATTCCTTGACTGAGTTCAGCATCGAAACATCATTTCCGATCAGCAGTATGTCATCCACATACAGGATCAAAAATACTACCAAGCTCCCACTAGACTTCTTGTATAAACAATAGTCCTCTTCGTTCTTGATGAAACCAAAGTCAACGATGACTTCATCAAAATGAATGTTCCAACTCCGAGCTGCTTGCTTCAATCCATAAATGGATCTCTTGAGCTTGCATATTTTACTAGCATTATTTGGATCGACAAAACCTCCAGGCTATATCATGTATACATCCTCCTTTAAATTTCCATGAAGGAAAGCCATTTTGACATCCATCTGCCATATCTCATAATCGAAATATGAAGCTATAGCTAGTATGATCCTCACCGACTTTAGCATCGCTACCGGCGAGTAGGTCTCGTCGTAGTCAATTCCTTGAACTTATCCATAACCTTTAGCGACAAGCCGAGCTCTCTGGATCTGAACATTTCCATCCACATCGGTTTTCTTCTTAAAGACCCATTTGCAACCAATGGCAATTACGCCAGGTGGCGGATCAACCAAGTCCCAGACTTGATTATCATCCATGGACTTTAAATCGTATCTCATGGCCTCCAGCCATGCCTCAGAATCTGGGCTCACCATCGCTTCTGCATACGTGGCCGGCTCGTCGCTTTCTAGCAAGAACACATCGCGCACTCTACGCAATCTTTCCGACCTCCATGGCTCTGGTGCCGATTCCACTACGAGTTCCCTCACCAACTCCGGTATGATCTCACACCAGCCGAGCTGTCCCCGAGTGGCTCTCGAACTTCTTCGAGTCATACCATTCTCCCACTTTCTTCCCGACTGAGAAACTCTTTCTCTAGGAAAACCCCGTTCCGAGCAACAAACACTTTGTTCTCTTCTCGGTTGTAGAAGCTGTATCCCAAGGTTTCCCTCGGATATCCCACGAATATGCATTTATCCGACTTGGGTGTAAGCTTGTCCGATATGAGTCGTTTGACAAATGCTTCACAACCTCAAATCTTTAGAAAAGACAAACTAGGACTCTTCCGAGTCCACATTTCATGTGGTGTCTTATCTACGGACTTTGATGGTACCCTAATAAGTGTGAAAGCTGCAGTTTCTAGAGTGTATCCCTAGAATGACAAGGGTAAATCCAATTTGCTCATCATTGATCGGACCATGTCCAACAAGGTTCGATTTCTCCGTTCTGACACACCGTTTCTCTGCGTCGTACCCGGAGGTGTGAGCTCAGGTACTATACCTCGGCTTTTCAGATGATCATCAAACTCCTGGCTCATGTACTCACCTCCACGATCTGATCGTAGAAGCTTTATTGTCTTGCCGAGCTGATTTTCAACCTCGTTCTGAAACTCTTTGAACTTTTCAAAAGTTTCCGACTTCTGCCTCATCAAATAGATATATCCATATCTACTCAAGTCATCGGTAAAATTCACGAAGTACTGATAGCCACCTCTGGCCGTTGTGCTCATTGGACCACACACATCACTGTGTATAAGCTCCAACAGCTCGGACGCCCTTTCACAACTCTTTGTAAAAGGAGACCTAGTCATCTTGCCGAGCAAGCATGATTCACATGTCCTTTCACAACCTCGTTCTGAAACTCTTTGAACTTTTCAAAAGTTTCCGACTTCTGCCTCATCAAATAGATATATCCATATCTACTCAAGTCATCGGTAAAATTCACGAAGTACTGATAGCCACCTCTGGCCGTTGTGCTCATTGGACCACACACATCACTGTGTATAAGCTCCAACAGCTCGGACGCCCTTTCACAACTCTTTGTAAAAGGAGACTTAGTCATCTTGCCGAGCAAGCATGATTCACATGTCTCGAACGACCCGAAGTCGGACGAAGTTAGGAGCCCATCATCATGGAGCTTCTTCATGCGTTTCAGACTAATATGTCCAAGCCGGCAGTGCCAAAAGTAAGTCGGATTTATCTCATTAGGCTTATGCCTCTTGACATTCTTGTTATAGACTGGTTCCGTTTCTAGATTTAAAATACATAGCCCATCCACAATGGGTGCATAGCCGTGGAACATTCCATTCAAATAAAATGAACAACCATTGTCCTTTAAACTGAATTCATAATCCTGACTCATCAAGCATGAGGCAGAAATAATGTTCCGACTAAATGCGGGAATATAATAACAATTATTCAATTCCAAAATAAATCCAAAAGGAAGCTTGAGCTGCATCGTGCCGACCTCCAACGCAGCAACTCTTGCTTTGTTACCGACCCTGATGTCAATCTCCCCTTGTGCCACACGCCTAGTTCTTATCAGCCCCTGCATCGAGTTGCAAATATGAACAACCGATCCGGTATCCAATACCCAAGAGCTGCTAGGTATGTCAGCAAGGTAAATGTCTATAGCATATGTAACAAGTGTACCTTTGCCTGAAGAAGCATGTCCGGCCTTCTTGCCATGCTCAGCAAGCCACTTGCTACAGTTCCTCTTCCAGTGACCAGTTTCCTTGCAATGAAAGCAAATGGTCTTTGAGTCTGGTCCGGGCTTCGGCGCAGCGGCAGAGACAACCTTCTCAGTGCCCTTTGCCTTACCCTTTTTCTTGGACCTACTCTTCTTGAACTTAGCCGAGTTCTGCACCATCAACACTTGATGTGTGCCTTTCTTAATATCTTGCTCTGCCACCTTAAGCATCCCACGCAATTCAGTGAGCTTCTTATCCATGATGTGCATATGATAGTTCGAGACAAACGTCCCATAGCTAGGTGGAAGAGAACCCAGAATTGCATCCGTGGACAGCTCGTCCCCAAGTGGGAAGCCTAACCGATCCAAAGCTTGCACATACCCGATCATCTTGATCACATGCGGGATCGGTGGATCACCCTCTTTGAGCTTACAATCCGTCAAGGATTGCCAGACGTTGAACCTTTCGATCCTAGCCTGCACCTGAAACATGCTCTTGAGACTCTCGATCATATCGAAAGAGTCAACGTTTTTGAAATGCTGTTGCAAATCGGGCTCCATACAAGCCAGCATGAGGCAGCTGATCTCGTTTGATTCATCAACGAGTTTCTGATGGGCATTCTTGGTTTGGGCACTAGCATTCTCGGCAGGTTCCTCTGGAAGTGGATCCTCTAGAACATGTTCCTTTTAATCATGCTTGATAACAATTCTCAAATTTCTATACCAGGTGGTAAAGTTTGTTCCATTCAGTTTATCCTTTTCCAGAATTGATTTCAATGCAAAGTTGGGTTGAGCAGGTGGTGCCATTGATCTACAACAGAAAATATGCAATCACTAAGCAATGTGTTTATGTAGAGTAATTCAAGCCTTAAACAGAACTACTCCCACTGAAGTTGGCATCCCTCTGCAAACTCTCAGTGATTCAGGACCCGTCTAGCGCGAGCGACTAGTGAGCTTTAGCATCACTGCTAGCCAACTTGCCTATTCGGTAAGCAACTCCTTGGTAATTGTATCTCTATACGACTCCTGTCGGTCAGGTAGGTATCTTATACCCCGGCTCCCAACCTTCTTTGCCACAAGGCCCAAAACCGTTTTGATAGCCTTGTCAAGTTAACCTGATGCAGTGCATGTTCTTGTCCGACACGAACCCTCCAGTTCAAGGACACCTAGTGGCACCTCAATTTTATGAGCCCACCACTAGACATACTTGACTTGCGAAGGTGCAACATCCGGAATGGCAATGTGCTTGATATTAACGGGGGATCTTTCTACCATTTTAACATGCATAGAAACAAGAAGCAATATCAATCACATATAAACATAAATATGTGAAATAGTATGGCTCCTCCATGGACATCCTTCCAGGCTGGCTCCAACTCCGATGACCAAGGCGGAAGTCCATCTTGTTCGTCACACCAGGATGCCAAAGCCTCGAACTTGATTTCTGTTCTCCAACTACTACAACTAGTAATGAATTTACAGAGAATAAAAAGTCGACACGCAGGTCGTTATACAAAATAATGACAGCACTTTGGCTCCTGCCAGCTGACAATCATGACACGCATCTCATGTTAAGTTACACACATGCATCACATACACATGAGCCATACTATTCACATCAAACCTGCAAAACAGAGTTATGCATAGAATCGCATTCTACCGGTTTGTGTATCATGTACGAAATACAAGACACTACGCACATGACGGTCCCATACAAGACACTACGAAATACAAGACGCTATGAAATACAAGACGCTGTTTTCGAAAATCACAGAACGAATCTGTATTCCGATCACGGTGGATTTTCTGATCTGACCGATCTCATCGATCATCACGAACCCGATTCGGATTTATGTTTCACTGTTAACCCCGATGGCGGATACCGACTGGTAGGTGTAGGTTGTGTCAAGACCTCATCGATTCCGATGGACAGAAAACATAGCCATATCGATCCCCATGTGCAGTTGATCTCATCAACCGTGCACATAGCCTATCTCATAAACGACAACAGATCTCATCTACCGCCTCCACATATCATATATGGATCTGATCTGAATCACAATCCAATAGCAGAGGCTCTGATACCACTATTGGGTTCTACCGTAGGTGCATCGCATGCGAATTAAAATTTTCCTACGCGCAGAACATCCAAGAACATGCTACGGATATGGATCACAGTTCGTTACCACTAGACAAGCAGTGCCGTGCAGCAGAAGTAGAGTTGGGGCAGCGCGTTCGCGTGGTCCGTCTCCTCCTCGTCCGATCTCCCTCGAACGACCGATCCGATCTCCCTCACACAGCCAGTCACCGGATCCCACGTACAGGTTCACCGGAGCGGCCCAAGTGCACCGCCTCTAACGGTATCCGCGCGTGCAGGAGGAACACAGTGCGGCGGACTGCTAGGTCCGATCACACAGTCAGCGGCGGCAAGTGGAGGTGGCTAGTTGCAACACATGCAAATCCATAATGATGGCGCCGAAGCGATCCACCAGATGGGTGTGCTGCACCTCCACTATATATAGGCATCCAGCGTGGGCTCAACTCTTGGGCCTCACATGGATCCTAAAGCCCACGTGTAGTTACTTCCCTTAAGCGCGCGACCCCTTAGCTTCTTGTTTACTTGGTCGCGAATCAGATCAAATCCGACTCTACTAGTCGGTAGCGGCCTCTAGCAAAGCGTGCCGACTCCAAGTGTCCGATGAAGCTGGTTAGGCAAACTTGTACTTCACACTTTCCGTTCCCTTTGCCACACGATGTATGTTGTCGTGTTCAAGGCGACATGGTCATCCTTGTTGCCACACGACCTCTTTCTCGTTCCGGTGGATCCGACGAACACTTCGGATTATCTCATAATCCTCATCGCATGGCCATGCTTATCCAGGTCGGATCACCCGAGGGGCCCAAAGTATACCTCTCCTCGTCGGAGGGGAAAATCCCATCTTGCTCGACCACGTCTCGCAGCATGGATCTAGACAAGCCCGAAACCTACCTTTATAACTACCCTGTCACGGAGTAGCGTTTGGTCGGCCCAAAGCAAGTATGTCACCATCCCAAGTACATGCGCCAGCTCAGGTCTTAGGACATAGAACGTATGTTGTACTAGAGACTCACAGATGACCTATCGCGGCGTCTCATAGTTGGGTCTATCCAACTCAGACCTTATCTCGACTCGGATCCGACTACGTCGAATTCGACCAGATCTTTGAGTCCATATTATCCGACTAGCATCCAATGCTACATGGTCAGTGAGATCGGACCATCCACCGTGTCATATGCTAGTCTAACTGGTTGTGCGTCCACATAGCCCTTTCGACTAGGGATCATTTAGGACAGTGATCATACAATGCATAGTCTCACAAACAAGTCACGTACTTGTTAATACACATCACTGATAATGTCCAAGGACTATCTTTATTCATAAACACGTAGGAAATATCATCATACATGATTGCCTCTAGGGCATATCTCCAACAACTGGGTGACTATAAAGATGCTCTACAGGCATCTTCGAGGGTGTCTGTTGAGTTGGCATGGATCAAGACTGAGATTTGTCACTCTGTATGACGGAGAGGTATCTCAAGGCCCACTCGGCAATAAAACATCATAATGAGCTTGCAAGCAATGTGACTAAGAAGTTAGCCATGGGATCTTGTTTTACGGAACGAGCAAAGAGACTTGCCGGTAACGAGATTGAACTAGGTATGGAGATATCGACGATCGAATCTCGGGCAAGTAACATACCGTTAAAGAAAGGGAACTGCATACGGGATTGACTGACTCCTTTACATCGAGGTTCAACCGATAAAGATCTTCGTAGAATATGTGGGAACCAATATGGACATCCAGATCCCGCTATTGTTTATTTACCATCGAGATGTCTTGGTCATGTATGCATACTTCTCGAACCCGTAGGGTCTACACACTTAACGTTTGGTGATGATCTAAGTATAGTCGAGTTATTATATTGGTGACTGAAGGTTGTCTGGAGTCCCAGATGAGATCCTGGACGCGACGAGGAACTCCAGAATGGTCCGGAGGTGAAGATTGATATATAGAACTAATGTTATTGGAGTCCGGAAGTGTTCCGGGGTGTACCGGGGATTCAGCGGAGTAACGAAAGGGTTTCGGGGGGCCCCGGCAAGTGTTGGAGGGCCTCATGGGCCAAGAAGAGGGGGCGCACCAGCCCACTAGGGGGCTGGGCGCCGCCCAAACCCTAGCCCAATTCGGCTAGGAGGGCAGTCGCACCCCTAGGGCCGCCGGCCCCCTTTAATTGGGAGGCAAGGCGCCTTGGGGGGGGCACCCCAAACCCTAGCCGCACCCCTTAGACGCCGGCCCCTAGGGAAAACCCTAGGGCGCACCCTCCCCCTCCCTTCCTCCTATATATAGAGAGGGAGAGAGAGGGCAGCCGCACCCAACGTGCTACGGCGCTGCCCCTCCTTTCCCTCGTAGCTCTCCTATCCACTAGATTTGTTCGGCAGTGCTTGGCAAAGCCTTGCCGGGTCAGCTCCACCACCACCGCCACCATGCCGTGCTACCGGAGGACTCTAGCTACTACTTCACCATTGCTCGCTGGATCGAGGAGGTGAAGGCGTCATCAAGCCATACGTGTGTTGAACGCGGAGGTGTCATCCGTTCGGCACTTGATCGGGGGTTCGCGGGACCGATCGTGATTGGATCGCGAAGACGTTCGACTACATCGACCGCGTTTCTTAACGCTTTCGCTTAGCGATCTAGAAGGGTATGTAGATGCAATCTCTCCTCTCGTAGATGTTCATCTCCTAGATCGATCTTGGTGAGCGTAGGAATTTTTTTGTTTCCCATGCAACGTTCCCCAACAGTGGCATCATGAGCTAGGTCTTTGCGTAGGTGACATCACGAGTAGAACACAAAGGAGTTTGTGGGCGTTGATATTCAGATCGCTTCCCTCCTTGGTCTTTTCTTGATTCAGCGGTATTGTGGGATGAAGCGGCCCGGACCAACTTTACATGTCCACGTACATGACACCGGTTCCATCGACTGACATGTAACTTTGTTGCTTAAGATGGCTGGCGGGTGTCTGTCTCTCCCACCTTAGTTGAATCGGATTCGACGAAGGCGGTCCTTGTAGAAGGTTAAATAGCAACTTGTATATCACCGTTGTGGTTTTGCGTAGGTAAGAATCATTCTCGCTAGATACCCATAGCAGCCACGTAAAACATGCAACAACAAATTAGAGGACGTCTAACTTGTTTTTGCAGGGTATGTTGTGATATGATATGGCCAAAGACATGATGAAATATATTTGATGTATGAGATGAGCATGTTTTGTAATATTTTATATCGACTTGCATGTTGATGCATACGGCAACCGGCAGGAGCCATAGGGTTGTCTTTAATTATTTAATGACCTGCGTGTCAATCTTTAAGCGCTATGCAATGCTTTACTTTATCACTAGACGGTAGCAATAGTAGTAGAAGCATGGTTGGCGCGACAACCCCGATGGCAACACGATGATGGAAATCATGATGATGGAGATCATGGTGTCATGCCGGTGACGATGGAGATCATGTCGGTGCTTTGGAGATGGAGATCAAAAGCACAAGTTGATGGCCATATCATGTCACTTATGATTTGCATGTGATGTTAATCCTTTTATGCATCTTATTTTGCTTAGGACGACGGTAGCATTATAAGGTGATCCCTCACTAAAATTTCAAGATAAAATTGTGTTCTCCCTGAGTGTGCACCGTTGCGAAAGTTCGTCGTTTCGAAGCACCACGTGATGATCGGGTGTGATAGACTCTACGTTCACATACAACAGGTGCAAGCCAGTTTTGCACATGCGGAACACTCGGGTTAAACTTGACGAGCCTAGCATGTACAGACATGGCCTCGGAACACAAGAGACCGAAAGGTCAAACATGAGTGATATAATAGATATGATCAACATGGAGATGTTCACCATTGAAACCACCTCATCTCACGTGATGATTGGACTTGGGTTGGTGAATTTGGAACATGTAGCACTCGGATGACCGGAGGGATGTCCATTTGAGTGGGAGTTTTAAGTAATATGATTAACTAAACTCATTATCTTGAACAATAGTCTAAGTTATCTTTGCAAATTTATGTTGTATATCAATGGCTCGTGCAGTAGCTCCCCTGAATTTCAATGCGTTCCTAGAGAAAGCCAAGCTGAAAGATATGGAAGTAACTTTGTAGACGGGGCCCGTAATCTAAGGATTATCCTCACGGCTGCCCAAAAGGCTTATGTCCTTGATGCACCGATCGGTGACCAACCCGCTCCATCGTCTGTTGACATTATGAACGCCTGGCAGACGCGTGTTGATGACTACTCAATAGTTCAGTGTGCTATGTTGTATGGCTTAGAACCGGGACTTCAAAGACGTTTTGAACGTCATGGATCATATGAGATGTTCCAGGAGTTGAAGTTTATCTTTGAGAAGATGCCCGGATCGAGAGGTATGAGACCTCCGATAAGTTCTATGCTTGCAAGATGGAGGAGAACGGGTTTGTCAGTGAGCACATACTCAGAATGTCTGGGTATTACAACCGTCTGGCTGAGTTGGGAGTTGTGCTCCCGCCAAAGGCGATCACTGACAGAGTTCTTCAATCACTACCACCTAGCTACAAAAGCTTTATGCTCAACTATAACATGCAAGGGATGAACAAATCAGTCGCCAAGCTATTTGTTATGCTGAAAGACGCTGAGTCAGACATCCAGAAGGAGTATCAAGTGTTGATGGTCCATAAAACCACTAGTTTAAAAAAAATAGCAAGGGCAAGAAGGGTAACTCCAAGAAGAGTGGCAAAGCAGTTGCCCCTCCCGTGAAGAAACCCAAGGCTGGACCCAAGCTAGACACCGAGTGCTTCTATTGCAAGGGAACTGGTCACTGGAAGCGGAATTGCCCCAAGTATATGGTTGACAAGAAGGCGGCCAATGCCAAACAAGGTATATATGATATACATGTTATTGATGTGTACCTAACCAACTCTCGTTGTAGTGCCTGGGTATTTGATACCAGTTCGGTTGCTCACATTTGCAACTCAAAGCAGGAACTACAGAATAGACGGAGGCTGGCAAAGGACGAACTGACGATGCGCGTGCGAAATGGTTCCAAGGTTGATGTGATGGCCGTCGGCACGCTCGCTCTTCGATTACCATCGGGCTTATTGATGAACCTGAATAATTGTTATTTAGTGCTTGCGTTGAGCATGAACATTATATCTGGATCTTGTTTAATGCGAGACGATTACTCATTTAAATCAGAGAATAATGGTTGTTCTATTTATATGGGTAATGTCTTTTATGGTCATGCACCCATTGTGAGGGGTTTATTCTTATTGAATCTCGATAGTGATGATACACATGTTCATAACATTGATGCCAAAAGATGTGGAGTTGATAATGATAGTACCACTTTCTTGTGGCACTGCCGCTTACGTCATAATTGTGTAAAACGCATGAAGAAACTCCATGCTGATGGAATTTTGGAGTCACTTGATTTTAAATCACTTGACACATGTGAACCATGCCTGATGGGCAAGATGACCAAGACCCCGTTCTTCGAAACAATGGAACGGGCAAGTGACTTGTTGGAAATCATAGATACTGATGTGTGCAGTCCGATGAGCATTGAGGCACGCGGTGGATATCGTTACTTTCTCACATTCACCGATGACTTAAGTAGATATGGGTATATTTACTTAATGAAACACAAGTCTGAAACTTTTGAAAAGTTCAAGCAATTTCACAGTGATGGTGAGATCATTGCAACAAGAAGATTAAATTCCTACGATCTGATCGAGGGGTAGAATATCTGAGTTATGAGTTTGGCAATCACTTAAGACAATGTGGAATTGTTTCACAGTTGACGCCGCCTGGAACACCACAGCGTATTGGTGTGTCCGAACGTCGTAATCGAACCTTATTGGATATGGTGTGTTCTATGATGTCTCTTGCCGATCTGCCACTATCGTTTTGGGGTTATGCGTTAGAGACAGCTGCATTCACTTTAAATAGGGCACCATCTAAATCCGTTGAAACGTCACCGTATGAACTGTGGTTTGGCAAGAAACCAAAGTTGTCATTTCCGAAAGTTTGGGGATGCGATGCTTATGTCAAAAGGCTTCAGCCAGAAAAGCTCGAACCCGAAGTGGACAAATGCGTCTTCATAGGATACCCAAAAGATACGGTTGGCTATACCTTCTATCTCAGATCCGAAGGCAAAGTGTTTGTCCCTAAGAACGGGTGTCGGTGTCAAAACCGGAGGATCTCGAGTAAGGGGGTCCCGAACTATGGATCTAGGATCGGTGGTAACAGAGGACGAAGGAGACAGTGTTTACCCAGGTTCGGGCCCTCGTGAGGATGTAAAACCCTACGTCCTGCTTGATTGTATTGATGAGTATGATGGTTACAGAGTTGATCTACCTCGAGATCAAAAGAGCTAAACCCTAGATTAGTTGACTTGTTCCTCTATGAACTAAGCCCCCTGGTGTATATAGACACCAGGGGTACCTAGGGTTACACATGGTTGGTTTCCATCCGGGCATAGATACGCCCGTTCTTACTTGGAGGACACACCAAGTCTTCGGAACATTCCCCCCTAAGCCTGGGGTCATTCTATAGTCCGGCCTTCCCGAAGATGCCACAAGGTGGCCCACCGAGCTGGTCCATAGGCGGTAAGTCAACCGCCCAAGGACCCCTTTCCTAGACTCCCTCAGTAGCCCCCGAACTAGCCTCCAACCCAGGTCTTCAGGACATCCAGCTGCTCCGCATGTCTAGAGTGTTCGGCTTGCGGGGCGAGTTCCTTTCTTCCCTTCATGCTTCTGTTACCCTTAGATCGGCCACCGATGACACCCTACTTTCGAACATACCTTGCTTAGACTCGAAGGCCAAACGCCTGAGTGTGAATAGTGCCCTTCCTGACAACTTTCCCGGCGAAAGGATCACACAGGTCGCGGCCACTTAGCCAGTTACAAAATCTCGATTCACGGTTCGAGGCCGCCTCTTCATTGGCATGTCCAATCGATATGAAGATCGTGCTCCATTTTTTACGAGATATGATCAATGATTTGGGCTATCCAATGCGTGCATAACGGAACGGTCGCTTCGGGAACTGGCGCAGCTCGCGGCGCAGTAAGGGGACGCTTGGTATTACGGCCTTCTATAAAAGGGACGAAAACATCTTCATAGCCGTTCCACGCTCCCCAGATTCGCTCTCTCAGGCCTTCCTTGCTCCGAGCGCACAGATCTAGCCTTCCTCCAGCCCCTCACAAGACACACATCCCTCCTCCCCGAGCACGGCCATGGATGGCTCCGACAAGGCAAGTGGGAGGCGTCGTGCGTCACCGAGGATGACATCCAGGAACTGAAGTGCATCGGTGTCACACCCAGTGTTTGTATCAGTTTGCTATGCTATGGATTTACAAAATTTGGAACCATTTAAAACTTTTGGAGTGCATGTGCTTGTTTGAATTGTTGATGCTTGCTTGTTTGGTTGATTGTGTTATGGCACTCATAGATTCTTCTTCTCTCCACCTTCACCTTACTTGATCCAAACATCTTGCCCAATGAGCATGCCATGTGTATAGTACCCAAAACTATTTTTATCAAATATTATTTTGGCGAAAAAGCATTTCTTCAAATTAGGTTTTCAAAAACCCCTGAATTGAGGTTTGTACTACAAGTCTTCAAATTGGGTGGATTGTTTTGCACCAAAGGCTTTATTTGGAACCTACTATATATAAGACTTCCCAAAACCAGCAAATATTAATTTTAAAGGTTATTTTACTATTTTATTTAAAGGCTTTTTATTAAGGCCAGAAATAGTTTTCCATAGGGAAAAAATATTTAAATGCTTTGAAAATATTTGAGAAAATTTAGGGAAACTCAGTGGACATATATTTTCCATATATATGAGTTTCAACACATGGTCATGTTCAACATAATGGGCAAAACCCTTCAAAACCATTTCTGCTTAAATTAAGCATTTGAAATATTTCTACAGGAAATATTCTCAATAAAATCCAGGAAAATTCTAGCAAGTCACACATGCTATATGTGATGATCTTCCAAAGTTTCATCTCAATCCCAATTGATTTGATCCACCAAAATATTCCAAAACCATTCCTGTCGAAAGTCAAGTTTGAACAACTTTACATTGTGAAGTTTGTCTTATTGACCCCAAACTTTGTGGGCATGTTCTAACCCCCAAATAATGATACCACACCAAGTGGTGGATTTGGGAGAATAGGATTGCATGCCTGGATCTACAGAAATCTGATTCTGTTGAATTCTAGGGTTTTTCAAGTTTGTACTGTCAACTTTCTTCAAATCTCCTCAAACTTGGTGGTCCACTCCATACTTACCTACACTTTGACCCTGTTAAATCTCAAGTCAAGAAAACTCCATTTGCTTGCCCAAATCTTCATCAAACACATTCTGAAAGAATTGTGAAAACCATGTTTGACCCTCTTTCACTATTCTCCTGCACTTCAAACTTTTACCACAGTCCCATATTGCTATATTTTACCTCCAGTAAGAAACCCATGGCTCAGCTCAACGGTTAAGTGGGGTAAAACCCCAATTTACCCTTCTGGACAGCAATAATCTCCTTCTCTCTCCCCTCCCCTCTTATTCTATCGACCTCCCAGAGCATCCAATGCTATATTCCAATTGTTTAGACCCTCCTAGACCCCCTGGACAAGGTTGGCCGCGCCCAGGATGCCGTTGGCATGCTATGGCATGCCAAACGGGCGCTCTAGAGTGCTCTACAGTGCCCGACCACACTGTAGCCGCCACCCTATGCATGGCCCCGACAGCCTCGGGCCGCCCCGTCTCGCCACTTTGCGGCCTCGACGTCCGTGGCACGCAACGCGGTCGGCCCCCTCCTCTCTCCTCCTCCTTCTCCCTCCTCCCGCGCGTGCCGAGCGCCGCCCGGCTCGGCCAGTGAGCAAGCTCACACGCGCGCGCTGCCCCCTCTCTCTTGCCTCCCTCGCCCGTAGACCAACCCCAGGAGCACCCCCGGGAAGGCCCCGTGTGCTCTCTCCTCCTCCAGAGACCAGCTCGACCTCACCGACGCACGGGTCTGCGGTAGACTCGAGCCCCGGCTATAAAAAGCCTCCCCGAGCTTCCCTCTCTCCTCCTCTAGCCCTCTCCCGCTCCCAATCGACCGCCAAGAGCACCATTCGAGCTCCACGATCAACAGTGCTCGAGATCGACCGAGGCGCCGCCGCGTCGGTGCTCCGTCGATCTCAGGTTACCGGCCTGCTCCGGTCCTCCTCTCTTCCTCTCTGGAACCCTGGGGTCCCCCTGACCCTTTTCCCCCTACTCTCTGCTCGATTTGCAGCAAGAAACAGCCCCGACGATCACCTCCCGAGCCCCTCCGCCGCGGCCACCTCGTCGCCGGCGAACCAATGAACCTCGGCGACCAACTCCACCTCCAGAGGAACGGCGGCTCGACGCTGAGTCCATCCTCACCTTCCGCTCTCCTTTCCGCGCCCTACTTCGCCACCGGTGAGCTCCGCATCCTCCTTGTCGAGAGGAAGGAGATGACAGGTGGTCCCCACCTGTCATCCTCTACTCCCTCCCTCCTCCTCTCTGTGTGGCTGCCCGTCGGGCCCCGCCCGTCAGGTTTGAACCTGGCGAGCGCGGGAGCACCGGTTCGCCTGAGCTGGGAAGCTGCTAGGCCGGCCCAGCTGCTGGCTGGCTCTGGCCTAGGGGTACAATGGCCTTTTCTTTTCTTTTTCTTTCTGATATTCCAAATATTACACAGGACAAAATAATTGTCCTATTGACATAATTTTTCCACCACAAATCCTATAATATTGTGTAGTATTTATTGACGCCAATTGTGAAATTTTTGAAAACATTTTATGTACTGTTTTATTTTAGGCAAATATTTTTCACAACAAAACCTTAGGCAAATATTTTTAGTTTATATTGTAATGTTTTACAGAGTAGGGTAACATTTTAGAAGTGGAGTGTGTGCTCTGTTTTTGTTGTGATTCTTATTATTGTTGTTATTATCGCGACGATAGATTGCACTGTTGACGAAGGAGTTGGACCCGAAGACTTCAAAGACCCCGAAGACTTTGTTGAGCCAGGCAAGCAGCCCTTTGACCATGTTAAGAAACCATTTTCATGCATGTCATATACCACTTTATTTCGTTGTATTGATCATGATGATGTGGTGACCACTTCGGTGGGATGCCTCCGATACTTTCTTGTTGATACTTGCATCGTGCATGACCCTACCTCCTTATGAGGGTTGTGCGGGTGGGAGTAGATAGGATGCTAAGAAGATGCTACGCAAACGGCATGGGGATATGCATGGTGATGGAAACAAAAAGTGTTTTCAAAAACTTTTCGAAAACCCCGTCGGGTGCCACTAATGCCCGAGGTAGATGTTGAGGTAGGTAACCACTTGATAAAGAAGTGGTGTACCGGAGCAAGTGAGTGTGTGGGTTTTCGAAAATGGATTAGATTTAAGATTTGTCGACCATCCCAACCTTACTTGCGCAACCACGATACCCCTTATGGTACGGGGCTTTGTTGATTACTTTAGTCGATACTAGTAGGGAGCCGGCATTACTAGTGGTGGGAGAGTATGAGTTACTCTCTCGATACGGGGTCGTGCCTGGTAGGGCGACCATGCACTGTCTTCACAGGCACCGGGCACACCGTTGTTTTCCTTCATGGATGGTACTATGTGGAGCGATGCTCGTATTTGTACATCATGAAGACACGAACCAACGAGTGGAATCTTTGTTTAGTATCGTCAAGGGAAAGGCATTGTTCGGGTGCTTACCTCAGGTATGTAATATACCGCGATTCATGGATGACACGGAAGTTCCCCGAGTCTTGTGGGTAAAGTGTGTAAGGTTATACCTTGTTCCAAAACATGGGTTGCTTGCGAGTACATTCAAAGTACTCATTGGCTTGCCACTGGTTATTTAATTGGCTAGGCATGGAAGAGCATGAATACTGTGAAGAGTTCGTTGGTGACGAACATGCGAACTAGGATGCTTCCTAGTCAAAATGCTTGTAGGGTTAAGGCAGATGGCATGGGTCTAAGCTTTAGATCAAGATTTCCGCTGCTAGTTTATGTTATTGTTCGGCCTTCATGGCCCTATCTAAGTAAGACTTGACCTTCATGGTCTTTATTTGTGTAAGACACTAAGTATGGATGTAAGACTCTTGTTATTCATCTTCTGCGTGTTCAGTGAGCATTGATATCTGGGATCACTGTACATGTGCATTCGGTGACCACGACTTATGAGTCGGGGTCCCCACAGAGCTGGTATCAGAGCCATCCTGACTGTAGGAAGCCTTAGTCAGCATCGACGTTAGTTAGGATAAAACTCTTTCCAAAAACTGTGCCTAGTTGCTAGGTGCGAAAACTTCTATACTTCTCTTCTCTTCTATTTCAAACCCTTACTGACTCTCCTCCCTTCAAACCTTGTAGATGGTCGTCGTACTCGATGCCCTCCTAGCGTCCTGCTTTCCCCTACTCCTTGAGGATAGCTTGGAGAAGTGCCGGTATCGCCGACCACCCGTTTTCCTCTACCACGAGCACTGTGTCGATACCGTCACAAAGGAGTATCACGTTGATGTGTTCGTGAAGGCAAACGACTCCCCGACAAGTTGGTTCTTTGAAGGACCACAGATGGAGACCCTGGAGATTGCAGTCGAGACGGCAGCACGCAAGGCACTTGTCCACCTTTGAGACATCATTCCAGAGATGTCCGACAAGCCCGCTGCTCATTACCTACCCTTTAGAAAGGACGACATTGGCGAAAGTTAGACGTTGGTTCCATCCAAGGAAGATGGCACCCCGCTCAGGATCCACGCCTACTTCAGCCTCTCCACCGACAGTCTGGCTCACAAGCTAATTAGGGAATCCATGAAGCTCCGCCAGGAACTTCACCGCACCCGAGAGCTACTTCGCCAAACCACAGACATCTTAGCGCAAGGACGAGTAGCAACCTCTGGATTCCCGTCACCCATTTCGGGTATAGCAATCATGGGCACCATGCCAGCAAGCAACCGAGTCTCCTTCCCCCCTGGACAGGAGGCAGAGCACTCTACCACCTGAGTCCGAGAACCCCTAGGGTAGGATCAGTCATGTATCCCCTATGCGAAGTCGAGTCCGTGTAATGGCTCAAATGAAACCATGTGTGCTTGTTGCCTGTTTTGTTTTTTGTGTTCCGATGCAAGTCGCGTTTTTGCCTTAGGCAACATGTAGGCGACTCCATCATCTATCTTATCTTAATATATGTGTTGGTCTTTCGACCTTTGTTATCACACTTGCACTATACCAACCCCCTCTCCCTATTGCTGCTCCCCCCCTTTGTCCAGTTGTTTCACTTGGCTGCTCCAAACAGGATGGTGACTGCAACCCGCAATAGCTCCTTCACCAACCCTGAAGCCGGCAACTTCAGCCAGCAGCAGGGAGATGGTGGGGCTGCTCACGCTGGAAATCACCCGGAGCAGCCACAAGGCGACATTCCCACGCCACCACCTCCACCAGAGAACATGACCATAGCTCAGTTTCTCCAAGTTCTCCGGGAGGAACGCCATGCCAACTCTGCTGCTATCCAGCAGATGGCCCAAGTCGTTGTGAACAACTAACATCAAGGCAGGAATGGCAATGGCTGCTCCACTATGTCTGAGTTCATGAGGAATTCGCCCCCAACCTTCACCGAGACTGCTGAACCCCTAGATGCCGATGACTGGATCCGCACCATCGAGGACCTCCTTGCATTGGTCAGTTGCAATGAGGATCGTGAGAAGGTGTTGTATGCCTCTCACTGCCTTGGAGGTACCGCAAGAGCTTGGTGGGATGGATTCAAGGTCATGCAGGGCGACCGTGTGATTACCTGGGCAGACTTCAAGGAAGGATTCTCCACCGCCCACATTCCTTCTAGGATCATGGCTATCAAGAAGAGAGAATTCCGAGAGTTGAAGCAAGGAAGTGGCTCTGTCAAGGAGTATATGCAGAAGTCCAACCTGCTGTCAAGGTATGCACCTGAAGATGTCAGCACGGAGGCTGCTAAGATGGAACGCTTCATGGAAGGACTCCAGCAAACCCTGCAGTACCAACTCACCGTCTACGACTGTCGGACCTTCTTCGACCTAGTGAACAAGGCCATCATGCTTGAGGACAAGTGTCGTGCCATAGACGACACCCGCAAGTGCAAGATGATCAGCAAGGGTACTTCCAACAACCAGAAGCCTCGCCCCTGGCAGCCAGCCCCAGCCACGCCAACCTATCAACCCCAGCAGGCTAGACCTCCTGCACATTGTCCGAGCTACCAGCCTCAGCAGTATGCCAATCCCAGGCCAGCCTACAACAACCCCAATAACAACAACGGTGGTAGAAACAACAACAACAACGACAACTATGGTCAGGTCACTTGCTTTGGATGTGGTCAGCCAGGACACTACTCTAAGCAGTGCCCCAACAAGAAGCCAGATGCACCGCGCCCCAATGCGCCCAACCAAAGTCAAGGCCGTGGAGCGCCACCAAGGAACCCAGCTCCCCGCAACATCCCCAACAATGGCATGGGTCGTGTGAATCACGGCACCGCTGAGGAAGCCCAGGAAGACCCGGATGTCATACTGGGTACGTTCCTCGTCAACTCAACCCTAGCAAACGTACTGTTTGATTGTGGAGCTTCGCATTCTTTTGTCACTCAAAAGTTTGCACTAGAGAGTTGTATGAAGCCTACACCCCTGGGTAGTCATATGTTCATACAAACCCCGGGTTCAGTTTTGAAGTCCAGGATAGGATGTAAAGGAGTTGAGATTAACATCAACGGGGTAGACTTCCTAGCAGACCTTATCATCCTGAAGTCAAAAGGCTTGGATGTGATCCTAGGCATGGACTGGTTAACCGAGAACCAAGGCTTGTTAGACTGTGCCAAGAGAACTGTCAGCATGACCAATAGCCAAGGAGTGGAAGTTAAGTATGTCCCCAATCCTACCTTCGCTCAAGCCCCTCAGGCTAACTGTCTGTCAGGAGTTGAGTTGGATTGGGTGCCAGTGGTATGTGAATACTCGGACATATTTCCTGATGAGCTTCCCGGAATGCCTCCTAGCCGCGACATTGAGTTCATCATTGAGCTAATGCCCGGAGCAGGACCCATCTATAAGAAGCCCAATAGAATGGGATCCGAAGAGTTGGCTGAATTGAAGAAGCAACTGGCAGAGCAGCTCAGAAAGGGATTCATTCGCCCTAGTACCTCTCCTTGGGGATCACCTGTTCTATTTGTGTCAAAGAGGAACGGAACTATCAGACTCTGTCTCGATTACCATTCTCTCAATGAGGTCACAATAAAGAACAAGTACCCACTTCCCAAGATTGAAGACCTGTTCGATCAGCTGAATGGAGCTAAGGTGTTTTCCAAGATCGACCTCAGGTCTGGGTACTACCAGCTAAAGATCAGACCCCAAGACATTCTGAAGACGGCATTTGTAACCCGGTATGGCCTGTATGAATATACGGTCATGTCCTTTGGGTTAACCAATGCCCCTGCCTACATCATGTACCTGATGAACAAAGTTTTCATGGAGTACTTGGACAAGTTTGTTAATCTCTTCATTGATGACATACTCGTCTTTTCCAAGTCTGAAAAAGAGCATGAGCAACACTTGAGATTGGTCCTAGACAAGCTTCGAGAGCACCAGCTTTATGCCAAGTTCAGCAAGTGTGAATTCTGGCTGCATGAAGTTGGATTCTTGGGTCATGTGTTGACTGCAGAAGGATTGTTAGTGGATCCTGCCAAGATTGAAGCCATGACTGAATGGCAATCCCCAAGCAATGTGAAGGAATTCAGAAGCTTCCTCGGACTCGCGGGTTATTTCCGCAAGTTCGTCGAAGGATTCTCAAGCATTGCCCGACCCATGACTCAGCTTTTGAAGAAAGACAAGAAGTTCGAATGGACGCCGAAGTGCGAAGAAAGCTTCCAAAAGCTCAAGAAGAGATTGACCACAGCCCCAGTTTTGGCCACCCCCGATATTCACAAGGAGTTTGTGATATATTGTGATGCATCAAGAACCGGGCTCGGAGGTGTTCTGATATAGGAAGGCAGAGTCGTAGCCTATCTATTCAGACAGCTACGTCCTCACGAGGAGAACTACGCTACCCACGATCTTGAGTTGGCAGCCGTAGTTCATGCCTTGAAGACATGGCGACATTACCTTCCGGGAAAGCGATGTGAGATATACACAGACCACAAGAGTTTGAAGTATATTTTCACTCAAAAGGAATTGAACATGAGTCAGCGAAGATGGTTCGAGGTTATCAAGGATTATGAACTCAGTGTTAAATACCACCCCGGAAAGGCTAACATGGTAGCAGACGCCTTAAGCAGAAAGGCTTGTTCCTTGAATGCTATGATTAAGGAAAGGCTACCCGCCCTGTTGTAATGCCCAAGATGCGATCCTATCCTTATTTTGGCACGAGGGACTCGACAGGGATAGAAGCGCATCTCGTCATTTCGCAAGAATGGATATTATTACAACTACATGTAAAGAAGAAATGAGTATATGGAATTCGCTTACACTCGCCACAAGCTACATCAATATCACATCAATACAACAACATATTCAAACATCATACAGAAGAGCAGGGTCCGACTACGGATGAAAACAAACGATAAAATGACATCCATCCTTGCTATCCCAGGCTGCCGCCTAGAACCCATCCTATGATCGATGAAGAACAAGAAGAAGAAGGAACTCCAAATCAAACAAGCATCGCGCTCACGTCAAAGCATCGCATTACCTGTACCTGCAACTGTTGTTGTGGTAATCTGTGAGCCACAGGGACTCAGCAATCTCATTTCCATGGGTATCAGGACTATTAAAGCTTAATGGGTGAGGTAAGGTTAAGTGGTGAGGCCGCAGCAAGCACTAAGCATTTATTTGAGTGGCTAACTTACGAGTACAAGAATAAAGGGGGGTGATCGTCGCATAAACGGACATGAACTAGTAATGATCTCTAAGAGATCCTTAACACCTACTTACGATCAAACATAACCCCACCATGTTTTCTCTCGGTTCAGAAATTCTGAGAACAGACAGTCACGGTTACTCACATGGTTGGTGTATTTTATTAGAGTTTACTTCAAGTTTGCTATGACCGGGTGTTAAACAAAGTTTCCAAGTTGCCACATAACCGCGGGCACGGCTTTCCGAAAGATTTAACCCTGCAGGGGTGCTCCTACTCATTCATCACAAACTAACCACAAGCTGCATTGGAATTCCTCAACCGCGGAATCACCCGTAGTATTCGTGGATTCCCGATGGAAAATCTCAACTTCGAGATAGCCCGAAGTGTCCTCGAAATCCCGCGCACAAGACGTTCGAGAAAGGTAAAACAAATCCAGCAAGGCTGCCCAACGTGCCGACAATCCCGACAGGAGCCGCGTATCTCGTTCTCAGGTCACGGCGGATAAGCTACGCATACGGTGGCCTGATAGAAATCCCCCGAGTTGCCCCGGGTTGGCCCCGCATAGTGCTCTATTTTGGACCAGCACCAGCAGCACTGCCCCCCAGTATTATGTTGGATAACGAACCTCGGGTAGCGCTAACTCCCTATGCGTCAAGTTAATTATCAGTATTATTATGTTGGCAAATGTAGTACCAATGTTGGGCCTTGCCAGACAAGTTTTATCCTAAAACGAAAATCAAGGGGGTCCCCATAACAACCCCGATCATGTTAGGAGCGCTCAATATGGAACATAACACCGGTTCACAAGTAACTAGTGCGGTAAGAGTGGAACAAAACACCGAGCAAAAGGCCAAGCCTTCCACCCTTTACCAAGTATATATGTGCATAAAATTAAATAGCACTAATATTGTGATATATCAAAAATATCTATGTTGGCACATGGAAACGATTTGCACCTGCAACTAGCAACGCTATAAGAAGGGCTGAGCAAGCGGTAACATAGCCAAACAATGTTTTGCTAGGATGTGGAGGGGTTAGAGGCTTTTCGTGGCAATTTGGGAGGCTACAGAACAAGTGGTAGGTAGCGAGACAGCGATAGAAACAAGACAACTAGCATGGCAATGATAGTAATGGTATCCAGGGAAATGGTCATCTTGCCTGAGATCCCGCTTGGAAGAAGAACGAGTCCAGGAAGCAGACGAACGGGACGTAGTCGAACGAATCCTCACCTCCGAACGCTTTCGGAACTCTATCGAGAAGAAGCAATCCAAAAACAAACAATCAACACACGATAAACGCCACAACATATGCTTCATATGATGCATGTCCGGTTTAATTATGCATGGCATGGCAAGCACAACAATCAAACATTACAAATTAAGTGAAGTTCAATATGCAACGAGTTGCATATTGACAAAGATCCACATTCAAATTATTTAGTCCACTCTCATTTAGGTACTCATCAATATTAAATGTTGTTTAACATGGGTGGTCATGGCATAAGGTGAAGAAGGAATTAAGCAATTTTAAATGGAGAAGGAGAACATAACAAGATAATAACTCTCCATTTTTACGGGAAATGCAGTTAATGTTGTTTAACTAAATAATCATATTAAATGTTGTTTATCATGGCAAGAGGTGAAGCATGAACAACTACATCAACTAGGCATTTTATATGAGGCCGGAAGCAACATATAGCATTCCCGAAATGACCCCATGTGCACAATAAGGATTTGGTCCAGATATGTCCTAAGCATATATCATATTTGTTAAACAGCAAAATAAAGTGTGTCATGAGATTCCACACCTTTTTCTAGTTAAGTTCCATATGTGGAACATTTTTATCGGAGCTACGCTTTTGTAGTTATGAAATAAATCATTTTAACATGGCATTTATGCAAATTACATGAAAACAGCAAGTTAAACATTTTTACCATGGATAAAAGTGGGATATTATGAATCGTAGGGTTCTATGTTTATGGGTTTAAACCCTTCGGGGAACTGGTGCTGCATGAGCTCGTCTGTGAAACACAGTGGGTGCGCGGCACCTCTGATCTAGGCTACGTAACGCCGAAGGTCGGCTGTTGTCTGGGCCCGGTATTGTTCCCAGCTTATGTGATTGCGGTCGAGCCACGATTGGTGGCCATCCCGTCTAAGGGGGAGCGTCCCCTAGATCCGTAGATGGATCTAGTGTGACCTGTCCTATAGTCCAGGTCCTGTAAAAGATTGTATCGATCATCAGGCTGTGATGGCCCCTTTCCCCTCCTGCAAGGTGACGTGGGCCAGTATTCGGCATCTCCAGCCATCCTGTCTCGTCCTCGAGGGGGGCGATCAGGCTGGTTGTACTAGGCACGCCTGGGAGATTCGGGCTCAAAGGCATGGTCGTTGAATTGTGGCAGCAGGCTCCGGCACGAGTAACTCTTGTTTTGGTCTGGCCGCTCGATGCCGAACCCTTCTTCGGTTGCCCGGACTTTTGTCCATCTGTTGTTGATGGTGTCTTGTTCGGCTTTGAGCTGCTGCTGCTTTGCCTTTAAGCTCCGAGCGGTGGCTATGAGTTGTAGCCTGAATCGTTCTTGGTCCTCAGGGTTTTCGGGGATGGTGAAGTCTTCGGCTTCGAGGTTTTCCTCCTCCTCAACGGGTGGGAGGTAGTTATCATCCTCGGAATCATCAAGGTCCTCGGCGTCTTGTTGATCCGTTAGCCTTTCCGAGTCCTCTAGCGGCTCCACGAGGGCTTGAAGGTAGCCGAGGTCCTCCGGGGTGTCAATTTCCCCGGTGCCTGCGATGGCTTCCCTTCCCTTGTTGGTCTTGGATCGTTTACGTTGTTTCCGGCGCTTTGACGCTTCGCCCGATTTTTCCTCGTTCTTCCTGGGGATGTGGTTGTCCCTATCGTTAGGAGTGTCCACCATCATCATAGATCGAGGTGGCTGTCCACCGCCCGGTGGTCACGGGGGTGGGGTCGCCGATCTCTTCATCCATGGACTCTGCCTCCTCAGAGGCGTAGTCCAACATGTCTGTTAGGTCTTCGACAGTGGCTACTAAATGGGCGGCGGGTGGGCCGTAAAATTCCCCTAACCGGCCTCTAGGTCGACCGGAACATGGGTCGAGGTAAGATCATCCTCGATTGCCATTGACGGGATCCGGTGTAGAGCCTCATTCAACAACGAGAGGACGACCAGATCGGTTTCCTAGGGGCCTTTGAAGTTAAGCACCAAGGCGTTTTCGAGATGGGCATGTTCGACAAGGGCCAAACTCTGGCACTCAGGTACTATCAATGAGTCCGAGCTCAAGGCCGATCCTCCGGTGGAGATAGATCTGAGGGTCGAGCCGGATAGAGGGCCCGAAGTTAAAGCTCCAGGACTTTCGGGTCCGTCGGATGAAACCGAGGGCTCCGCAAGGAACAGATCGCCATGGGAGTCGGCAGTGAACTCTGATCTCCTGACCATGGGCGAAATTTTCAATCTGGCCTTGGTAGCCGGTTGAGTCGGCATGCAGCACGACGCTGCTGAATGCGAAGACCTGTCCGGGGACGAAGATGTCCTTGTTACGGGCCTATTCGCTGATGATTAGGCGAGCCATCGATCCACAGGTGATCTCACAGCGGGACTCTCAATGAAATCACCAATGTCGGTGTCAAAACCGGCGGATCTCGAGTAGGGGTCCCGAACTATGGATCTAGGATCGATGGTAACAGGGGACGAAGGAGACAGTGTTTACCCAGGTTCGGGCCCTCGTGAGGAGGTAAAACCCTACGTCCTGCTTGATTGTATTGATGAGTATGATGGTTACAGATTTGATCTACCTCGAGATCAAAAGAGCTAAACCCTAGATTAGTTGACTTGTTCCTCTATGAACTAAGCCCCCTGGTTTATATAGACACCAGGGGTACCTAGGGTTACACATGGTCGGTTTCCATCAGGGCATAGATACGCCCATTCTTACTTGCAGGACACACCAAGTCTTCGGAACATTCCCCCCTAAGCCTGGGGTCAATCTGTAGTCCTGCCTTCCCGAAGATGCCACAAGGCGTCCCACCGGGCTGGTCCATAGGAGGTAAGTTAACAAACCGAGGACCCCTTAATCCCGGACTCCCTCAATGGGTCATTTCTCGAGAAAGAGTTTCTCTCGATAGAATTGAGTGGGAGGAAGACAGAACTTGATGAGGTTGTTGAACCTTTACTTCAACCAAAGAGTAGCGCAACGCAGAAAGATGTTTTTGTAGAGCCTACATCAGTTGAAGAGGAAGCTAATGATGGTGATCATGAAGCTTCGGACCAAGTTACTATCAAACCTCGTAGGTCGACAAGGACACGTACTGCTCTTGAATAGTACGGTAACCCTGTCTTAGAGGTCATGTTCTTAGACAATGATGAACCTACGAGCTATGGAGAAGCGATGCTGGGCCCGGATTCCAACAAATGGTTAGAGGCCATGAAATCTGAGATGGGATCCATGTATGAAAACAAAGTATGGACTTTGGAAGTATTACCTGAAGGGCGAAAAGCCATTCAGAATAAATGGATCTTTAAGAAGAAGACGGACGCGGACGGTTATATCACCCTCTATAAAGCTTGACTTGTGGCAAATGGTTTTTCACAAGTTCAAGGAGTTGACTACGATAAGACTTTCTCACCCGTAGTGATGCTTAAGTCCGTCAGAATCATGTTAGCAATAGCTGCATTTTTCGATTATGAAATTTGGCAGATGGATGTCAAAACAACGTTCCTTAATGGTTTCCTTAAGGAAGAGTTGTATATGATGCAACCAGAAGGTTTTGTCGATCCAGAGAATGCTGACAAAGTTTCCAAACTCCAGTGATCCATTTATGGATCAGTTGTATAAGTATGGTTGGAAGGTTTCAAAGTGATCCAGGAGTGGAACACGGGACGGCGGTCAAGAATATCCTTAAGTACCTAAAAAGGACTAAGGAAATGTTTCTCGTTTATCGTGGTGATCAAGAGCTCGTCATAAAGGGTTACGTCGATGCAAGCTTTGACACTGATCCGGATGACTCTAAGTCTCAAACTGGATACGTATATATTCTCAATGGGGGAGTGCTAAGCTGGTGTAGTTCCAAGCAAAGTGTCGTGGTCTTGTCACTGCAGATGTCCTTGATACGACTCCAACGTATCTACTTTTCCTCACTCTTTTGCCCTTGTTTTGGACTCTAATTTGCATGATTTGAATGGAACTAACCCGGACTGACGCTGTTTTCACCAGAACTACCATGGTGTTGTTTTTGTGCAGAAATAAAAGTTCTCGGAATGGAACGAAACTTTTTGGAGATTTATTTTGGAAAATATAAAAAATACTAGAGCCAGAAACCACCGGAGAGGGGGCCCAGGTTGGGCACGATACACCAGGGCGCGCCAGCCCCCTCCCGGCGTGCCCTGGTGGGTTGTGCTCACCTCGGGGAGCTACTTGCCCTATCTCGGCCACTATAAATTCCTAAATTTGGAGGAAAAAAATCAGAGAGAAAGAATTATCGCGTTTCACGAGATGAGCCACCGCCACCTCCTGTTCTTCATCGGGAGGCCAGATCTGGAGCCCGTTTGGGGCTCCGGAGAGGGGAATCTTCGGTCTTCGTCATCACCAACCTTTCTCCATCGCCAATTCCATGATGCTCACCACCGGGAGTGAGTAATTCCTTCGTAGGCTTGCTGGTCGGTGAGGAGTTGGATGAGATTTATCATGTAATCGAGTTAGTTTTGTTAGGGCTTGATCCCTAGTATCCATTATGTTCTCAAATTGATGTTGCTATGACTTTGCTATGCCTAATGCTTGTCACTAGGGCCCGAGTGCCATGATTTCAGATCTGAGCCATTTATGTTATCATCTCTATATCTATGTTCTTGATCCGATCTTGCCTTGTCATATGCACCTATTACGTGTTATGATCCGTCAACCCCATAGTGAGAATATTTGGGATACTTTGTGGTGATGACCGTAGTTTGAGGAGTTCGTGTATTCACCATGTGTTAATGCTTTGTTCCGGTTCTCTATTAAAAGGAGGCCTTAATATCCCTTAGTTTCCTTATGGACCCCGCTGCCACGAGAGGTTAGGACAAAAGATGTCATGCAAGTTCTTTTCCATAAGCACGAATGACTATTTACGGAATACATGCCTACATTATATTTTTGACTGTTATATGATGAATATCATCCAACGAGTTATCGATCCAGTGCCTACGACCTTTCCACTTATTTTTCTTGCTAAGTTACTACTATTGTTGCTGCTGTTCCAACTGCTACAAAACTATTTCTACTACTGTTACCGCTACTGTTACTATTGCTACTGCTATCAAAACTATCATATTACTGTGCTACTGATCACTCTGCTGCAGATATTTAATCTCCAGGTGTGGTTGAATTGACAACTCAACTGCTAATACTCTCAAGTATTCTTTGGCAACCCTTCTGTCGAATCTATAAATTTGGGTTGAATACTCTACCCTCGAAAACTGTTGCGATCCCCTATACTTCTGGGTTATCAAGACCTTTTTCTGGCGCCGTTGCCGTGGAGCATAGCAATATTTGTTGAGTCACTTGGGATTTATATCAATTTATAACTATGAAGAATTTAAAGGATCCAAGGACCAAGATTTTTCCCTCTACTACGAGGGGAGGTAAGGAACTGCCATCACACTCTGCACTTGATTCACCTTCTGTGATGAGTAAGCTTGCAACACCACCACATGCTAGTAATCCTGATATGTCGCAAGTTATTGATGATGCTGTTATGAATGATGCTTATGATGATGCTAGTACCATGCTTGATGATAATGTGCCACTAGGAGAATTTCTTGATGAACAAATTGCTAGAGCTAAAGAGAATGAAACTGCTGAAACTGATGAAGCTTAAGATACTGATGATGACTATGAAACACCTACTAGTCCTAGCTTTCCTAAGTTTGAAATGCCTAAGATACCTGAAGGTTATGTTATGGACGAAGAGATAAGTAGAGAAATTCTTTCTTGCAAGGATAGAGATGATCTTAAGAAATTACTATGCAAGTATAAGGAAAAGACTTTGAATGCTAGGATGAAATGTGATCCTAAGTTTGCTACTTCACCTATCTGTGTTATTGATAAGGATTATGAATTCTCTGTCGACCCAGAGTTAATTACTTTGGTTGAATCTGATCCTTTCCAAGGCTATGAAACTGAAACTGTAATGGCACACCTTACTAACCTGAATGATATAGCCACCCTTTTTGCTCATGATGAGAAGATTCGCTACTACTATATCCTTAAGTTATTTCCGTTCTCATTAAAGGGTCACTACTAGAAAAAAGGCTGTTAGTGGCGCACCTATTTCTGCCATTAATGGCGCACTATAGGTGCGCCACTATTACCACGCCATTAGTAACAAATACTAATGGCGCACCTCTGGTGCGCCATTAGTATTGCAGGTAACAGTGGCGCACCTCTGGTGCGCCATTACTATTGCTACAGGTGCGCCACTGGTAACTTTTTTTTTTGAATTTTGTAGGCGGGAAAATAGTAGTGGCGCACCGTCTAACCCCCACCGTGCGCCATTGCTATTTTTGAATTTTGAATTTGGATCTGGATCTAGATCTGGCTCATTATTTTGGCTCGTTTTTTTTGGTTGAATTTTTTTCAAATTTCGTTCTCGACCTGGATCTTTTACGTTCTTTGTGCCGAGGGAGCTCCACATGTGGCCGGAAGTGGAGGAGGAGGGAGGAGAGAACGTGAAGAGGAGAGGAGGGAGGAGGAGGTCGCCGGAGAGGAGGAGGACCGTGAGCAGGAGAGGAAGGAGGAGCACCGTGAGGAGGAGAGGTGGGAGGAGGAGGTCGCCGGAGGAGGAGTACCGTGAGGAGGAGAGGTGGGAGGAGGAGGTCGCCGGAGGAGGAGAACCGTGAGGAAGAGGTCACCGGAGGAGGAGCACCGTGAGGAGGAGCACCGTGAGGAGGAGGAGGTCGCCCGAGAGGAGGAGATGGAGATGGAGTGGAGGAGAGGAGGAGAGGAGGAGAAGAATGAAGGGGAAGGGAGGAAGAAGGGGAAGGGGAAGGGAAGGCGCGACGGGCGGCGGCGCTCCTGTGGCTCGGTCATCGGAGCAGGGAGGAGAAGGGAGGAGGAACGGGAAGGGGAAGGGGAAACAGAAACGGGGAAGGAGAAGGGAGGAGGAAGGGGATAAGCAGAGAGGAAGGAGAGGGGTGGGTGGGTGCGTACGTGGTGTGCCATGTGTTACATAGTAATGGCGCACCACACCGAGGTGCGCCATTACTATGTACCTTAGTAATGACGCATCTAGGTGTGGTGCGCCATTACTATGTACCTTAGTAATGGCGCACCTGGGTGTGGTGCGCCATTACTATTTTTAAATTTTTTTGAATTTTGAAGGCGGGAAAATAGTAGTGGCGCAGTATGCACTGGTGCGCCATTGCTAATTTTTTTAAATTTTTGTATTATTCTGCCTCCAGATCTAACAATGGCTGTAACATTTTTTCTGTTAGGTTTTTGAGGATTCTAAAAAATCGATAACGGGCGGAGCCGATCAAATTCAAATGTAACTTTTCGAGTAGTATCTTTTTCATATAAAAAACTTTTTCATCGGAGGTCGTATGCAAAAGTTACGGCCATTTTACCGAAACACGGCGGTTTTTTTTTTGCAAAAAAATTCAAAATTCATGTTTGTTAATTTTCGTAACAACTAGAACACATAACACATGGGCATCTATTTTTTTGAATTTTTTTGAATCTTTTATCATTTTCTTTTATTTTTTTTAAACCGAAAAGACGATCCACAGGGGGGGGGTGTGGGTGTGTGTGTGTGTGTGGTGGGGTGTGTTTGTGTGTGTGAGAGACATTAGGAATGGCGCACCCCCCCTGGTGCGCCATTGCTAAATGGCGCACCAGGGGGGTGCGCCATTACTAATGTCTCTCACACACGCAGGCCCACACCCTCACCAGACATAACAATGGCGCACCACACCAAGGTGCGCCATTACTATGTAGCATAGTAGTGGCGCACCTAGGTGTGGTGCGCCATTGCTATGTCTGGTGGGGGTGGGGGGTGGAAACAAAAAATAGCAATGGCGCACTACTCAGGTGGTGCGCCACTACTAAAAAAATAACAATGGCGCACCTGTTTCTGGTGCGCCATTGCTATATAGCAGTGGCGCACCACACCCATGGTGCGCCATTACTAGGGATATTGGCTATAGCCATTTTTCTAGTAGTGGGTGATGCTAAGACATGGTACAATACTCTTGCTCCTTGTTGTGTGCGTAGTCCCCAGGATATGATCTACTACTTCTCTGAAAAATATTTTCCTGCTCACAAGAAACAAGCTGCCTTACAGGAAATATTTCACTTTGTGCAAATTGAAGAAGAGAGTCTCCCACAAGCTGCCTTACAGGAAATATTTCACTTTGTGGAAATCCAGATGTAACTTTTCGAGTAGTATCTTTTTCATATAAAAAACTTTTTCATCGGAGGTCGTATGCAAAAGTTACGGCCATTTTACCGAAACACGGCGCTTTTTTTTTTGCAAAAAAAATCAAAATTCATGTTTGTTAATTTTCGTAACAACTAGAACACATAACACATGGGCATCTATTTTTTTGAATTTTTTTGAATCTTTTATCATTTTCTTTTATCTTTTTTTAAACCGAAAAGGCGATCCACAAGGGGGGGGGGTGTGGGTGGGTGTGTGTGTGTGGTGGGGTGTGTTTGTGTGTGTGAGAGACATTAGTAATGGCGCACCCTCCCTGGTGCGCCATTGCTAACCTTAGCAATGGCGCACCAGGGGGGTGCGCCATTACTAATGTCTCTCACACACGCAGGCCCACACCCTCACCAGACATAACAATGGCGCACCACACCAAGGTGCGCCATTACTATGTAGCATAGTAGTGGCGCACCTAGGTGTGGTGCGCCATTGCTATGTCTGGTGGGGGTGGGGGGTGGAAACAAAAAATAGCAATGGCGCACTGCTCAGGTGGTGCGCCACTACTAAAAAAGTAACAATGGCCCACCTGTTTCTGGTGCGCCATTGCTATATAGCAGTGGCGCACCACACCCATGGTGCGCCATTACTAGGGATATGGGCTATAGCCATTTTTCTAGTAGTGGGTGATGCTAAGACATGGTACAATACTCTTGCTCCTTGTTGTGTGCGTAGTCCCCAGGATATGATCTACTACTTCTCTGAAAAATATTTTCCTGCTCACAAGAAACAAGCTGCCTTACAGGAAATATTTCACTATGTGCAAATTGAAGAAGAGAGTCTCCCACAAGCTGCCTTACAGGAAATATTTTACTTTGTGGAAATTCAGAAGTAACTTTTCGAGTAGTATCTTTTTCATATAAAAAACTTTTTCATCGGAGGTCGTATGCAAAAGTTACGGCCATTTTACCGAAACACGGCGGTTTTTTTTGCAAAAAATTCAAAATTCATGTTTGTTAATTTTCGTAACAACTAGAACACATAACACATGGGCATCTAGTTTTTTGAATTTTTTTGAATCTTTTATCATTTTCTTTTATTTATTTTTAAACCGAAAAGGCGATCCACGAGGGGGGGGGGGTGTGGGTGTGTGTGTGTGTGTGGTGGGGTGTGTTTGTGTGTGTGAGAGACATTAGTAATGGCGCACCCTCCCTGGTGCGCCATTGCTAACCTTAGCAATGGCGCACCAGGGGGGGTGCGCATTACTAATGTCTCTCACACACGCAGGCCCACACCCTCACCGGACATAACAATGGCGCACCACACCAAGGTGCACCATTACTATGTAGCATAGTAGTGGCGCACCTAGGTGTGGTGCGCCATTGCTATGTCTGGTGGGGGTGGGGGGTGGAAACAAAAAATAGCAATGGCGCACTGCTCAGGTGGTGCGCCACTACTAAAAAAATAACAATGGCGCACCTGTTTCTGGTGCGCCATTGCTATATAGCAGTGGCGCACCACACCCATGGTGCGCCATTACTAGGGATATTGGCTATAGCCAGTTTTCTAGTAGTGGGTGATGCTAAGACATGGTACAATACTCTTGCTCCTTGTTGTGTGCGTAGTCCCCAGGATATGATCTTCTACTTCTCTGAAAAATATTTTCCTGCTCACAAGAAACAAGCTGCCTTACAGGAAATATTTCACTTTGTCCAAATTGAAGAAGAGAGTCTCCCACAAGCTGCCTTACAGGAAATATTTCACTTTGTGGAAATTCAGATGTAACTTTTCGAGTAGTATCTTTTTCATATAAAAAACTTTTTCATCGGAGGTCGTATGCAAAAGTTACGGCCATTTTACCGAAACACGGCGGTTTTTTTTTTGCAAAAAAATTCAAAATTCATGTTTGTTAATTTTCGTAACAACTAGAACAAATAACACATGGGCATCTATTTTTTTGAATTTTTTTGAATCTTTTATCATTTTCTTTTATTTTTTTTTAAACCGAAAAGACGATCCACTGGGGGGGGGGGGGGGGGTGTGGGTGTGTGTGTGTGTGTGTGGTGGGGTGTGTTTGTGTGTGTGAGAGACATTAGTAATGGCGCACCCCCCCTGGTGTGCCATTGCTAAATGGCGCACCAGGGGGGGTGCGCCATTACTAATGTCTCTCACACACGCAGGCCCACACCCTCACCAGACATAACAATGGCTCACCACACCAAGGTGCGCCATTACTATGTAGCATAGTAGTGGCGCACCTAGGTGTGGTGCGCCATTGCTATGTCTGGTGGGGGTGGGGGGTGGAAACAAAAAATAGCAATGGCGCACTGCTCAGGTGGTGCGCCACTACTAAAAAAATAACAATGGCGCACCTGTTTCTGGTGCGCCATTGCTATATAGCAGTGGCGCACCACACCCATGGTGCGCCATTACTAGGGATATTGGCTATAGCCATTTTTCTAGTAGTGGGTGATGCTAAGACATGGTACAATACTCTTGCTCCTTGTTGTGTGCGTAGTCCCCAGGATATGATCTACTACTTCTCTGAAAAATATTTTCCTACTCACAAGAAACAAGCTGCCTTACAGGAAATATTTCACTTTGTGCAAATTGAAGAAGAGAGTCTCCCACAAGCTGCCTTACTGGAAATATTTCACTTTGTGGAAATTCAGATGAAACTTTTTGAGTATTATCTTTTTCATATAAAAACTTTTTCATCGGAGGTCGTATGCAAAAGTTACGGCCATTTTACCGAAACACGGCGCTTTTTTTTTGCAAAAAAAATCAAAATTCATGTTTGTTAATTTTTGTAACAACTAGAACACATAACACATGGGCATCTATTTTTTTGAATTTTTTTGAATCTTTTATCATTTTCTTTTATTTTTTTTAAACCGAAAAGGCGATCCACGAGGGGGGGGGTGGGTGGGTGTGTGTGTGTGGTGGGGTGTGTTTGTATGTATGAGAGACATTAATAATAGCGCACCCTCCCTGGTGCGCCATTGCTAACCTTAGCAATGGCGCACCAGGGGGGTGCGCCATTACTAATGTCTCTCACACACGCAAGCCCACACCCTCACCAGACATAACAATGGCGCACCACACCAAGGTGCGCCATTACTATGTAGCATAGTAGTGGCGCACCTAGGTGTGGTGCGCCATTGCTATGTCTGGTGGGGGTGGGGGGTGGAAACAAAAAATAGCAATGGCGCACTGCTCAGGTGGTGCGCCACTACTAAAAAAATAACAATGGCGCACCTGTTTCTGGTGCGCCATTGCTATATAGCAGTGGCGCACCACACCCATGGTGCGCCATTACTAGGGATATTGGCTATAGCCATTTTTCTAGTAGTGGGTGATGCTAAGACATGGTACAATACTCTTGCTCCTTGTTGTGTGCGTAGTCCCCAGGATATGATCTACTACTTCTCTGAAAAATATTTTCCTGCTCACAAGAAACAAGCTGCCTTACAGGAAATATTTCACTTTGTGGAAATTCAGATGTAACTTTTCGAGTAGTATCTTTTTCATATAAAAAACTTTTTCATAGGAGGTCGTATGCAAAAGTTACGGCCATTTTACCGAAACACGGCTGTTTTTTTTTTGCAAAAAAATTCAAAATTCGTGTTTGTTAATTTTCGTAACAACTAGAACACATAACACATGGGCATCTATTTTTTTGAATTTTTTTGAATCTTTTATCATTTTCTTTTATTTATTTTTAAACCGAAAAGGCGATCCACAAGGGGGGGGGGTGTGGGTGGGTGTGTGTGTGTGGTGGGGTGTGTTTGTGTGTGTGAGAGACATTAGTAATGGCGCACCCTCCCTGGTGCGCCATTGCTAACCTTAGCAATGGCGCACCAGGGGGGGTGCGCCATTACTAATGTCTCTCACACACGCAGGCCCACACCCTCACCAGACATAACAATGGCGCACCACACCAAGGTGCGCCATTACTATGTAGCATAGTAGTGGCGCACCTAGGTGTGGTGCGCCATTGCTATGTCTGGTGGGGGTGGGGGGTGGAAACAAAAAATAGCAATGGCGCACTGCTCAGGTGGTGCGCCACTACTAAAAAAATAACAATGGCGCACCTGTTTCTGGTGCGCCATTGCTATATAGCAGTGGCGCACCACACCCATGGTGCGCCATTACTAGGGTATTGGCTATAGCCATTTTTCTAGTAGTGGGTGATGCTAAGACATGGTACAATACTCTTGCTCCTTGTTGTGTGCGTAGTCCCCAGGATATGATCTACTACTTCTCTGAAAAATATTTTCCTGCTCACAAGAAACAAGCTGCCTTACAGGAAATATTTCACTTTGTGCAAATTGAAGAAGAGAGTCTCCCACAAGCTGCCTTACAGGAAATATTTCACTTTGTGGAAATTCAGATGTAACTTTTCGAGTAGTACCTTTTTCATATAAAAAACTTTTTCATCGGAGGTCGTATGCAAAAGTTACGGCCATTTTACCGAAACACGGCGCTTTTTTTTTGCAAAAAAAATCAAAATTCATGTTTGTTAATTTTTGTAACAACTAGGACACATAACACATGGGCATCTATTTTTTTGAATTTTTTTGAATCTTTTATCATTTTCTTTTATTTTTTTTAAACCGAAAAGGCGATCCACGAGGGGGGGGTGTGGGTGGGTGTGTGTGTGTGGTGGGGTGTGTTTGTATGTATGAGAGACATTAATAATAGCGCACCCTCCCTGGTGCGCCATTGCTAACCTTAGCAATGGCGCACCAGGGGGGTGCGCCATTACTAATGTCTCTCACACACGCAGGCCCACACCCTCACCAGACATAACAATGGCGCACCACACCAAGGTGCGCCATTACTATGTAGCATAGTAGTGGCGCACCTAGGTGTGGTGCGCCATTGCTATGTCTGGTGGGGGTGGGGGGTGGAAACAAAAAATAGCAATGGCGCACTGCTCAGGTGGTGCGCCACTACTAAAAAAATAACAATGGCGCACCTGTTTCTGGTGCGCCATTGCTATATAGCAGTGGCGCACCACACCCATGGTGCGCCATTACTAGGGATATTGGCTATAGCCATTTTTCTAGTAGTGGGTGATGCGAAGACATGGTACAATACTCTTGCTCCTTGTTGTGTGCGTAGTCCCCAGGATATGATCTACTACTTCTCTGAAAAATATTTTCCTGCTCACAAGAAACAAGCTGCCTTACAGGAAATATTTCACTTTGTGGAAATTCAGATGTAACTTTTCGAGTAGTATCTTTTTCATATAAAAAACTTTTTCATAGGAGGTCGTATGCAAAAGTTACGGCCATTTTACCGAAACACGGCTGTTTTTTTTTTGCAAAAAAATTCAAAATTCGTGTTTGTTAATTTTCGTAACAACTAGAACACATAACACATGGGCATCTATTTTTTTGAATTTTTTTGAATCTTTTATCATTTTCTTTTATTTATTTTTAAACTGAAAAGGCGATCCACAAGGGGGGGGGGTGTGGGTGGGTGTGTGTGTGTGGTGGGGTGTGTTTGTGTGTGTGAGAGACATTAGTAATGGCGCACCCTCCCTGGTGCGCCATTGCTAACCTTAGCAATGGCGCACCAGGGGGGGTGCGCCATTACTAATGTCTCTCACACACGCAGGCCCACACCCTCACCAGACATAACAATGGCGCACCACACCAAGGTGCGCCATTACTATGTAGCATAGTAGTGGCGCACCTAGGTGTGGTGCGCCATTGCTATGTCTGTGGGGGTGGGGGGTGGAAACAAAAAATAGCAATGGCGCACTGCTCAGGTGGTGCGCCACTACTAAAAAAATAACAATGGCGCACCTGTTTCTGGTGCGCCATTGCTATATAGCAGTGGCGCACCACACCCATGGTGCGCCATTACTAGGGTATTGGCTATAGCCATTTTTCTAGTAGTGGGTGATGCTAAGACATGGTACAATACTCTTGCTCCTTGTTGTGTGCGTAGTCCCCAGGATATGATCTACTACTTCTCTGAAAAATATTTTCCTGCTCACAAGAAACAAGCTGCCTTACAGGAAATATTTCACTTTGTGCAAATTGAAGAAGAGAGTCTCCCACAAGCTGCCTTAGAGGAAATATTTCACTTTGTGGAAATTCAGATGTAACTTTTCGAGTAGTATCTTTTTCATATAAAAAACTTTTTCATCGGAGGTCGTATGCAAAAGTTACGGCCATTTTACCGAAACACGGCAGTTTTTTTTTTACAAAAAAATTCAAAATTCATGTTTGTTAATTTTCGTAACAACTAGAACACATAACACATGGGCATCTATTTTTTTGAATTTTTTTGAATCTTTTATCATTTTCTTTTATTTTTTTTAAACCGAAAAGGCGATCCACGAGGGGGGGGGGGTGTGGGTGGGTGTGTGTGTGTGGTGGGGTGTGTTTGTGTGTGTGAGAGACATTAGTAATGGCGCACCCTCCCTGGTGCGCCATTGCTAACCTTAGCAATGGCGCACCAGGGGGGGTGCGCCATTACTAATGTCTCTCACACACGCAGGCCCACACCCTCACCAGACATAACAATGGCGCACCTTGGTGTGGTGCGCCATTACTATGTAGCATAGTAGTGGCGCACCTAGGTGTGGTGCGCCATTGCTATGTCTGGTGGGGGTGGGGGCTGGAAACAAAAAATAGCAATGGCGCACTGCTCAGGTGGTGCGCCACTACTAAAAAAATAACAATGGCGCACCTGTTTCTGGTGCGCCATTGCTATATAGCAGTGGCGCACCACACCCTTGGTGCGCCATTACTAGGGATATTGGCTATATCCATTTTTCTAGTAGTGGGTGATGCTAAGACATGGTACAATACTCTTGCTCCTTGTTGTGTGCGTAGTCCCCAGGATATGATCTACTACTTCTCTGAAAAATATTTTCCTGCTCACAAGAAACAAGCTGCCTTACAGGAAATATTTCACTTTGTGGAAATTCAGATGTAACTTTTCGAGTAGTATCTTTTTCATATAAAAAACTTTTTCATAGGAGGTCGTATGCAAAAGTTACGGCCATTTTACCGAAACACGGCTGTTTTTTTTTTTGCAAAAAAATTCAAAATTCATGTTTGTTAATTTTCGTAACAACTAGAACACATAACACATGGGCATCTATTTTTTTGAAATTTTTTGAATCTTTTATCATTTTCTTTTATTTATTTTTAAACCGAAAAGGCGATCCACGAGGGGGGGGGTGTGGGTGGGTGTGTGTGTGTGGTGGGGTGTTTTTTGTGTGTGTGAGAGACATTAGTAATGGCGCACCCTCCCTGGTGCGCCATTGCTAACCTTAGCAATGGCGCACCAGGGGGGGTGCGCCATTACTAATGTCTCTGACACACGCAGGCCCACACCCTCACCAGACATAACAATGGCGCACCTTGGTGTGGTGCGCCATTACTATGTAGCATAGTAGTGGCGCACCTAGGTGTGGTGCGCCATTGCTATGTCTGGTGGTGGTGGGGGGTGGAAACAAAAAATAGCAATGGCGCACTGCTCAGGTGGTGCGCCACTACTAAAAAAATAACAATGGCGCACCTGTTTCTGGTGCGCCATTGCTATATAGCAGTGGCGCACCATACCCATGGTGCGCCATTACTAGGGATATTGGCTATAGCCATTTTTCTAGTAGTGGGTGATGCTAAGACATGGTACAATACTCTTGCTCCTTGTTGTGTGCGTAGTCCCCAGGATATGATCTACTACTTCTCTGAAAAATATTTTCCCGCTCACAAGAAACAAGCTGCCTTACAGGAAATATTTCACTTTGTGCAAATTGAAGAAGAGAGTCTCCCACAAGCTGCCTTACAGGAAATATTTCACTTTGTGGAAATTCAGATGTAACTTTTCGAGTAGTATCTTTTTCATATAAAAAACTTTTTCATCGGAGGTCGTATGCAAAAGTTACGGCCATTTTACCGAAACACGGCGGTTTTTTTTTTGCAAAAAAATTCAAAATTCATGTTTGTTAATTTTCGTAACAACTAGAACACATAACACATGGGCATCTATTTTTTTGAATTTTTTTGAATCTTTTATCATTTTCTTTTATTTTTTTTAAACCGAAAAGGCGATCCACGAGGGGGGGGGTGTGGGTGGGTGTGTGTGTGTGGTGGGGTGTGTTTGTGTGTGTGAGAGACATTAGTAATGGCGCACCCTCCCTGGTGCGCCATTGCTAACCTTAGCAATGGCGCACCAGGGGGGGTGCAACATTACTAATGTCTCTCACACACGCAGGCCCACACCCTCACCAGACATAACAATGGCGCACCTTGGTGTGGTGCGCCATTACTATGTAGCATAGTAGTGGCGCACCTAGGTGTGGTGCGCCATTGCTATGTCTGGTGGGGGTGGGGGCTGGAAACAAAAAATAGCAATGGCGCACTGCTCAGGTGGTGCGCCACTACTAAAAAAATAACAATGGCACACCTGTTTCTGGTGCGCCATTGCTATATAGCAGTGGCGCACCACACCCTTGGTGCGCCATTACTAGGGATATTGGCTATATCCATTTTTCTAGTAGTGGGTGATGCTAAGACATGGTACAATACTCTTGCTCCTTGTTGTGTGCGTAGTCCCCAGGATATGATCTACTACTTCTCTGAAAAATATTTTCCTGCTCACAAGAAACAAGCTGCCTTACAGGAAATATTTCACTTTGTGGAAATTCAGATGTAACTTTTCGAGTAGTATCTTTTTCATATAAAAAACTTTTTCATAGGAGGTCGTATGCAAAAGTTACGGCCATTTTACCGAAACACGGCTATTTTTTTTTTGCAAAAAAATTCAAAATTCGTGTTTGTTAATTTTCGTAACAACTAGAACACATAACACATGGGCATCTATTTTTTTGAAATTTTTTGAATCTTTATCATTTTCTTTTATTTATTTTTAAACCGAAAAGGCGATCCACGACGGGGGGGGGGGGGGGGGGGGTGTGGGTGTGTGTGTGTGTGTGGTGGGGTGTGTTTGTGTGTGTGAGAGACATTAGTAATGGCGCACCCTCCCTGGTGCGCCATTGCTAACCTTAGCAATGGCGCACCAGGGGGGGTGCGCCATTACTAATGTCTCTCACACACGCAGGCCCACACCCTCACCAGACATAACAATGGCGCACCTTGGTGTGGTGCGCCATTACTGTGTAGCATAGTAGTGGCGCACCTAGGTGTGGTGCGCCATTGCTATGTCTGGTGGGGGTGGGGGGTGGAAACAAAAAATAGCAATGGCGCACTGCTCAGGTGGTGCGCCACTACTAAAAAAATAACAATGGCGCACCTGTTTCTGGTGCGCCATTGCTATATAGCAGTGGCGCACCACACCCATGGTGCGCCATTACTAGGGATATTGGCTATAGCCATTTTTCTAGTAGTGGGTGATGCTAAGACATGGTACAATACTCTTGCTCCTTGTTGTGTGCGTAGTCCCCAGGATATGATCTACTACTTCTCTGAAAAATATTTTCCTGCTCACAAGAAACAAGCTGCCTTACAGGAAATATTTCACTTTGTGCAAATTGAAGAAGAGAGTCTCCCACAAGCTGCCTTACAGGAAATATTTCACTTTGTGGAAATTCAGATGTAACTTTTCGAGTAGTATCTTTTTCATATAAAAAACTTTTTCATCAGAGGTCGTATGCAAAAGTTACGGCCATTTTACCGAAACACGGCGGTTTTTTTTTTGCAAAAAAATTCAAAATTCATGTTTGTTAATTTTCGTAACAACTAGAACACATAACACATGGGCATCTATTTTTTTGAAATTTTTTGAATCTTTTATCATTTTCTTTTATTATTTTTTAAACCGAAAAGGCGATCCACGAGGGGGGGGTGTGTGGGTCGGTGGGTGTGTGTGGTGGGGTGTGTTTGTGTGTGTGAGAGACATTAGGAATGGCGCACCCTCCCTGGTGCGCCATTGCTAACCTTAGCAATGGCGCACCAGGGGGGTGCGCCATTACTAATGTCTCTCACACACGCAGGCCCACACCCTCACCAGACATAACAATGGCGCACCTTGGTGTGGTGCGCCATTACTATGTAGCATAGTAGTGGCGCACCTAGGTGTGGTGCGCCATTGCTATGTCTGGTGGGGGTGGGGGGTGGAAACAAAAAATAGCAATGGCGCACTGCTCAGGTGGTGCGCCACTACTAAAAAAATAACAATGGCGCACCTGTTTCTGGTCCGCCATTGCTATATAGTAGTGGCGCACCACACCCATGGTGCGTCATTACTAGGGATATTGGCTATAGCCATTTTTCTAGTAGTGGGTGATGCTAAGACATGGTACAATACTCTTGCTCCTTGTTGTGTGCGTAGTCCCCAGGATATGATCTACTACTTCTCTGAAAAATATTTTCCTGCTCACAAGAAACAAGCTGCCTTACAGGAAATATTTCACTTTGTGCAAATTGAAGAAGAGAGTCTCCCACAAGCTGCCTTACAGGAAATATTTCATTTTGTGGAAATTCAGATGTAACTTTTCGAGTAGTATCGTTTTCATATAAAAAACTTTTTCATCGGAGGTCGTATGCAAAAGTTACGGCCATTTTACCGAAACACGGCGCGTTTTTTTTTTGCAAAAAAATTCAAAATTCATGTTTGTTAATTTTCGTAACAACTAGAACACATAACACATGGGCATCTAGTTTTTTGAATTTTTTTGAATCTTTTATCTTTTTCTTTTATTTTTTTTTAAACCGAAAAGGCGATCCACGAGGGGGGGGGGGGTGTGGGTGGGTGTGTGTGTGTGGTGGGGTGTGTTTGTGTGTGTGAGAGACATTAGTAATGGCGCACCCTCCCTGGTGCGCCATTGCTAACCTTAGCAATGGCGCACCAGGGGGGTGCGCCATTACTAATGTCTCTCACACACGCAGGCCCACACCCTCACCAGACATAACAATGGCGCACCACACCAAGGTGCGCCATTACTATGTAGCATAGTAGTGGCGCACCTAGGTGTGGTGCGCCATTGCTATGTCTGGTGGGGGTGGGGGTGGAAACAAAAAATAGCAATGGCGCACTGCTCAGGTGGTGCGCCACTACTAAAAAAATAACAATGGCGCACCTGTTTCTAGTGCGCCATTGCTATATAGCAGTGGCGCACCACACCCATGGTGCGCCATTACTAGGGATATTGGCTATAGCCAGTTTTCTAGTAGTGGGTGATGCTAAGACATGGTACAATACTCTTGCTCCTTGTTGTGTGCGTAGTCCCCAGGATATGATCTACTACTTCTCTGAAAAATATTTTCCTGCTCACAAGAAACAAGCTGCCTTACAGGAAATATTTCACTTTGTGCAAATTGAAGAAGAGAGTCTCCCACAAGCTGCCTTACAGGAAATATTTCACTTTGTGGAAATTCAGATGTAACCTTTCGAGTAGTATCTTTTTCATATAAAAAACTTTTTCATCGGAGGTCGTATGCAAAAGTTACGGCCATTTTACCGAAACACGGCGGGTTTTTTTTTGCAAAAAAATTCAAAATTCATGTTTGTTAATTTTCGTAACAACTAGAACACATAACACATGGGCATCTATTTTTTTGAATTTTTTTGAATCTTTTATCATTTTCTTTTATTTTTTTTAAACCGAAAAGGCGATCGACGAGGGGGGGGGGTGTGGGTGGGTGTGTGTGTGTGGTGGGGTGTGTTTGTGTGTGTGAGAGACATTAGTAATGGCGCACCCCCCTGGTGCGCCATTGCTAACCTTAGCAATGGCGCACCAGGGGGGTGCGCCATTACTAATGTCTCTCACACACGCAGGCCCACACCCTTACCAGACATACCAATGGCGCACCACACCAATGTGTGCCATTACTATGTAGCATAGTAGTGGCGCACCTAGGTGTGGTGCGCCATTGCTATGTCTGGTGGGGGTGGGGGGTGGAAACAAAAAATAGCAATGGCGCACTGCTCAGGTGGTGCGCCACTACTAAAAAAATAACAATGGCGCACCTGTTTCTGGTGCGCCATTGCTATATAGCAGTGGCGCACCACACCCATGGTGCGCCATTACTAGGGATATTGGCTATAGCCATTTTTCTAGTAGTTGGTGATGCTAAGACATGGTACAATACTCTTGCTCCTTGTTGTGTGCGTAGTCCCCAGGATATGATCTACTACTTCTCTGAAAAATATTTTCCTGCTCACAAGAAACAAGCTGCCTTACAGGAAATATTTCACTTTGTGCAAATTGAAGAAGAGAGTCTCCCACAAGCTATCTTACAGGAAATATTTCACTTTGTGGAAATTCAGATGAAACTTTTTGAGTATTATCTTTTTCATATAAAAACTTTTTCATCGGAGGTCGTATGCAAAAGTTACGGCCATTTTACCGAAACACGGCGGGTTTTTTTTTGCAAAAAAAATCAAAATTCATGTTTGTTAATTTTCGTAACAACTAGAACACATAACACATGGGCATCTATTTTTTTGAATTTTTTTGAATCTTTTATCATTTTCTTTTATTTATTTTTAAACCGAAAAGGCGATCCACAAGGGGGGGGTGTGGGTGGGTGTGTGTGTGTGGTGGGGTGTGTTTGTGTGTGTGAGAGACATTAGTAATGGCGCACCCTCCCTGGTGCGCCATTGCTAACCTTAGCAATGGCGCACCAGGGGGGGTGCGCCATTACTAATGTCTCTCACACACGCAGGCCCACACCCTCACCAGACATAACAATGGCGCACCACACCAAGGTGCGCCATTACTATGTAGCATAGTAGTGGCGCACCTAGGTGTGGTGCGCCATTGCTATGTCTGGTGGGGGTGGGGGTGGAAACAAAAAATAGCAATGGCACACTGCTCAGGTGGTGTGCCACTACTAAAAAAATAACAATGGCGCACCTGTTTCTGGTGCGCCATTGCTATATAGCAGTGGCGCACCACACACATGGTGCGCCATTACTAGGGATATTGGCTATAGCCATTTTTCTAGTAGTGGGTGATGCTAAGACATGGTACAATACGCTTGCTCCTTGTTGTGTGCGTAGTCCCCAGGATATGATGTACTACTTCTCTGAAAAATATTTTCCTGCTCACAAGAAACAAGCTGCCTTACAGGAAATATTTCACTTTGTGCAAATTGAAGAAGAGAGTCTCCCACAAGCTGCCTTACAGGAAATATTTAACTTTGTCGAAATTCAGATGTAACTTTTCGAGTAGTATCTTTTTCATATAAAAAACTTTTTCATCGGAGGTCGTATGCAAAAGTTACGGCCATTTTACCGAAACACGGCGGGTTTTTTTTTGCAAAAAAATTCAAAATTCATATTTGTTAATTTTCGTAACAACTAGAACACATAACACATGGGCATCTATTTTTTTGAATTTTTTTGTATCTTTTATCATTTTCTTTTATTTATTTTTAAACCGAAAAGGCGATCCACGAGAGGGGGGGGGTGGGTGGGTGTGTGTGTCTGGTGGGGTGTGTTTGTGTGTGTGAGAGACATTAGTAATGGCGCACCCTCCCTGGTGCGCCATTGCTAACCTTAGCAATGGCGCACCAGGGGGTGTGCGCCATTACTAATGTCTCTCACACACGCAGGCCCACACCCTCACCAGACATAACAATGGCGCACCTTGGTGTGGTGCGCCATTACTACGTAGCAAAGTAGTGGCGCACCTAGGTGTGGTGCGCCATTGCTATGTCTGGTGGGGGTGGGGGCTGGAAACAAAAAATAGCAATGGCGCACTGCTCAGGTGGTGCGCCACTACTAAAAAAATAACAATGGCGCACCTGTTTCTGGTGCGCCATTGCTATATAGCAGTGGCGCACCACACCCTTGGTGCGCCATTACTAGGGATATTGGCTATATCCATTTTTCTAGTAGTGGGTGATGCTAAGACATGGTACAATACTCTTGCTCCTTGTTGTGTGCGTAGTCCCCAGGATATGATCTACTACTTCTCTGAAAAATATTTTCCTGCTCACAAGAAACAAGCTGCCTTACAGGAAATATTTCACTTTGTGGAAATTCAGATGTAACTTTTCGAGTAGTATCTTTTTCATATAAAAAACTTTTTCATAGGAGGTCGTATGCAAAAGTTACGGCCATTTTACCGAAACACGGCGGTTTTTTTTTTGCAAAAAAATTCAAAATTCATGTTTGTTAATTTTCGTAACAACTAGAACACATAACACATGGGCATCTATTTTTTTGAATTTTTTTGAATCTTTTATCATTTTCTTTTTTTTATTTTTAAACCGAAAAGGCGATCCACGAGGGGGGGGGTGGGTGGGTGTGTGTGTGTGGTGGGGTGTGTTTGTGTGTGTGAGAGACATTAGTAATGGCGCACCCTCCCTGGTGCGCCATTGCTAACCTTAGCAATGGCGCACCAGGGGGGGTGCGCCATTACTAATGTCTCTCACACACGCAGGCCCACACCCTCACCAGACATAACAATGGCGCACCTTGGTGTGGTGCGCCATTACTATGTAGCATAGTAGTGGCGCACCTAGGTGTGGTGCGCCATTGCTATGTCTGGTGGGGGTGGGGGGTGGAAACAAAAAATAGCAATGGCGCACTGCTCAGGTGGTGCGCCACTACTAAAAAAATAACAATGGCGCACCTGTTTCTGGTGCGCCATTGCTATATAGCAGTGGCGCACCACACCCATGGTGCGCCATTACTAGGGATATTGGCTATAGCCATTTTTCTAGTAGTGGGTGATGCTAAGACATGGTACAATACTCTTGCCCCTTGTTGTGTGCGTAGTCCCCAGGATATGATCTACTACTTCTCTGAAAAATATTTTCCTGCTCACAAGAAACAAGCTGCCTTACAGGAAATATTTCACTTTGTGCAAATTGAAGAAGAGAGTCTCCCACAAGCTGCCTTACAGGAAATATTTAACTTTGTCGAAATTCAGATGTAACTTTTCGAGTAGTATCTTTTTCATATAAAAAACTTTTTCATCGGAGGTCGTATGCAAAAGTTACGGCCATTTTACCGAAACACGGCGGTTTTTTTTTTGCAAAAAAATTCAAAATTCATGTTTGTTAATTTTCGTAACAACTAGAACACATAACACATGGGCATCTATTTTTTTGAATTTTTTTGAATCTTTTATCATTTTCTTTTATTTATTTTTAAACCGAAAAGGCGATCCACGAGGGGGGGGGTGGGTGGGTGTGTGTGTCTGGTGGGGTGTGTTTGTGTGTGTGAGAGACATTAGTAATGGCGCACCCTCCCTGGTGCGCCATTGCTAACCTTAGCAATGGCGCACCAGGGGGGGTGCGCCATTACTAATGTCTCTCACACACGCAGGCCCACACCCTCACCAGACATAACAATGGCGCACCTTGGTGTGGTGCGCCATTACTATGTAGCATAGTAGTGGCGCACCTAGGTGTGGTGCGCCATTGCTATGTCTGGTGGGGGTGGGGGCTGGAAACAAAAAATAGCAATGGCGCACTGCTCAGGTGGTGCGCCACTACTAAAAAAATAACAATGGCGCACCTGTTTCTGGTGCGCCATTGCTATATAGCAGTGGCGCACCACACCCATGGTGCGCCATTACTAGGGATATTGGCTATAGCCATTTTTCTAGTAGTGGGTGATGCTAAGACATGGTACAATACTCTTGATCCTTGTTGTGTGCGTAGTCCCCAGGATATGATCTACTACTTCTCTGAAAAATATTTTCCTGCTCACAAGAAACAAGCTGCCTTACAGGAAATATTTCACTTTGTGCAAATTGAAGAAGAGAGTCTCCCACAAGCTGCCTTACAGGAAATATTTCACTTTGTGGAAATTCGGATGTAACTTTTCGAGTAGTATCTTTTTCATATAAAAAACTTTTTCATCGGAGGTCGTATGCAAAAGTTACGGCCATTTTACCGAAACACGGCGGTTTTTTTTTTGCAAAAAAATTCAAAATTCATGTTTGTTAATTTTCGTAACAACTAGAACACATAACACATGGGCATCTATTTTTTTGAATTTTTTTGAATCTTTTATCATTTTCTTTTATTTATTTTTAAACCGAAAAGGCGATCCACGAGGGGGGGGGTGGGTGTGTGTGTGTGTGTGGTGGGGTGTGTTTGTGTGTGTGAGAGACATTAGTAATGGCGCACCCTCCCTGGTGCGCCATTGCTAACCTTAGCAATGGCGCACCAAGGGGGGTGCGCCATTACTAATGTCTCTCACACACGCAGGCCCACACCCTCACCAGACATAACAATGGCGCACCTTGGTGTGGTGCGCCATTACTATGTAGCATAGTAGTGGCGCACCTAGGTGTGGTGTGCCATTGCTATGTCTCGTGGGGGTGGGGGGTGGAAACAAAAAATAGCAATGGCGCACTGCTCAGGTGGTGCGCCACTACTAAAAAAATAACAATGGCGCACCTGTTTCTGGTGCGCCATTGCTATATAGCAGTGGCGCACCACACCCATGGTGCGCCATTACTAGGGATATTGGCTATAGCCATTTTTCTAGTAGTGGGTGATGCTAAGACATGGTACAATACTCTTGCTCCTTGTTGTGTGCGTAGTCCCCAGGATATGATCTACTACTTCTCTGAAAAATATTTTCCTGCTCACAAGAAACAAGCTGCCTTACAGGAAATATTTCACTTTGTGCAAATTGAAGAAGAGAGTCTCCCACAAGCTGCCTTACAGGAAATATTTCACTTTGTGGCAATTCAGATGTAACTTTTCGAGTAGTATCTTTTTCATATAAAAAGCTTTTTCATCGGAGGTCGTATGCAAAAGTTACGGCCATTTTACCGAAACACGGCGGTTTTTTTTTGCAAAAAAATTCAAAATTCATGTTTGTTAATTTTCGTAACAACTAGAACACATAACACATGGGCATCTATTTTTTTGAATTTTTTTGAATCTTTTATCATTTTATTTTATTTTTTTTAAAACCGAAAAGGCGATCCACGAGGGGGGGGGGGTGTGGGTGGGTGTGTGTGTGTGGTGGGGTGTGTTTGTGTGTGTGAGAGACATTAGTAATGGCGCACCCTCCCTGGTGCGCCATTGCTAACCTTAGCAATGGCGCACCAGGGGGGGTGCGCCATTACTAATGTCTCTCACACACGCAGGCCCACACCCTCACCAGACATAACAATCGCGCACCTTGGTGTGGTGCGCCATTACTATGTAGCATAGTAGTGGCGCACCTAGGTGTGGTGCGCCATTGCTATGTCTGGTGGGGGTGGGGGGTGGAAACAAAAAATAGCAATGGCGCACTGCTCAGGTGGTGCGCCACTACTAAAAAAATAACAATGGCGCACCTGTTTCTGGTGCGCCATTGCTATATAGCAGTGGCGCACCACACCCATGGTGCGCCATTACTAGGGATATTGGCTATAGCCATTTTTCTAGTAGTGGGTGATGCTAAGACATGGTACAATACTCTTGCTCCTTGTTGTGTGCGTAGTCCCCAGGATATGATCTACTACTTCTCTGAAAAATATTTTCCTGCTCACAAGAAACAAGCTGCCTTACAGGAAATATTTCACTTTGTGGAAATTCAGATGTAACTTTTCGAGTAGTATCTTTTTCATATAAAAAACGTTTTCATAGGAGGTCGTATGCAAAAGTTACGGCCATTTTACCGAAACACGGCTGTTTTTTTTTTGCAAAAAAATTCAAAATTCATGTTTGTTAATTTTCGTAACAACTAGAACACATAACACATGGGCATCTATTTTTTTGAATTTTTTTGAATCTTTTATCATTTTCTTTTATTTATTTTTAAACCGAAAAGGCGATCCACGAGGGGGGGGTGTGGGTGTGTGTGTGTGTGTGGTGGGGTGTGTTTGTGTGTGTGAGAGACATTAGTAATGGCGCACCCTCCCTGGTGCGCCATTGCTAACCTTAGCAATGGCGCACCAGGGGGGGTGCGCCATTACTAATGTCTCTCACACACGCAGGCCCACACCCTCACCAGACATAACAATGGCGCACCACACCAAGGTGCGCCATTACTATGTAGCATAGTAGTGGCGCACCTAGGTGTGGTTCGCCATTGCTATGTCTGGTGGGGGTGGGGGGTGGAAACAAAAAATAGCAATGGCGCACTGCTCAGGTGGTGCGCCACTACTAAAAAAATAACAATGGCGCACCTGTTTCTGGTGCGCCATTGCTATATAGCAGTGGCGCACCACACCCATGGTGCGCCATTACTAGGGATATTGGCTATAGCCATTTTTCTAGTAGTGGGTGATGCTAAGACATGGTACAATACTCTTGCTCCTTGTTGTGTGCGTAGTCCCCAGGATATGATCTACTACTTCTCTGAAAAATATTTTCCTGCTCACAAGAAACAAGCTGCCTTACAGGAAATATTTCACTTTGTGCAAATTGAAGAAGAGAGTCTCCCACAAGCTGCCTTATAGGAAATATTTCACTTTGTGGAAATTCAGATGTAACTTTTCGAGTAGTATCTTTTTCATATAAAAAACTTTTTCATCGGAGGTCGTATGCAAAAGTTACGGCGATTTTACCGAAACACGGCGGTTTTTTTTTGCAAAAAAATTCAAAATTCATGTTTGTTAATTTCCGTAACAACTAGAACACATAACACATGGGCATCTATTTTTTTGAATTTTTTTGAATCTTTTATCATTTTCTTTTATTATTTTTTAAACCGAAAAGGCGATCCACGAGGGGGGGGGGGGGTGTGTGTGTGGGTGGGTATGTGTGGTGGGGTGTGTTTGTGTGTGTGAGAGACATTAGTAATGGCGCACCCTCCCTGGTGCGCCATTGCTAACCTTAGCAATGGCGCACCAGGGGGGTGCGCCATTACTAATGTCTCTCACACACGCAGGCCCACACCCTCACCAGACATAACAATGGCGCACCTTGGTGTGGTGCGCCATTACTATGTAGCATAGTAGTGGCGCACCTAGGTGTGGTGCGCCATTGCTATGTCTGGTGGGGGTGGGGGGTGGAAACAAAAAATAGCAATGGCGCACTGCTCAGGTGGTGCGCCACTACTAAAAAAATAACAATGGCACACCTGTTTCTGGTGCGCCATTGCTATATAGCAGTGGCGCACCACACCCATGGTGCGCCATTACTAGGGATATTGGCTATAGCCATTTTTCTAGTAGTGTGGATTGCTAAGACATGGTACAATACTCTTGCTCCTTGTTGTGTGCGTAGTCCCCAGGATATGATCTACTACTTCTCTGAAAAATATTTTCCTGCTCACAAGAAACAAGCTGCCTTACAGGAAATATTTCACTTTCTGCAAATTGAAGAAGAGAGTCTCCCACAAGCTGCCTTACAGGAAATATTTCACTTTGTGGAAATTCAGATGTAACTTTTCGAGTAGTATCTTTTTCATATAAAAAACGTTTTCATAGGAGGTCGTATGCAAAAGTTACGGCCATTTTACCGAAACACGGCTGTTTTTTTTTTGCAAAAAAATTCAAAATTCATGTTTGTTAATTTTCGTAACAACTAGAACACATAACACATGGGCATCTATTTTTTTGAATTTTTTTGAATCTTTTATCATTTTCTTTTATTTATTTTTAAACCGAAAAGGCGATCCACGAGGGGGGGGGTGTGGGTGGGTGTGTGTGTGTGGTGGGGTGTGTTTGTGTGTGTGAGAGACATTAGTAATGGCGCACCCTCCCTGGTGCGCCATTGCTAACCTTAGCAATGGCGCACCAGGGGGGGTGCGCCATTACTAATGTCTCTCACACACGCAGGCCCACACCCTCACCAGACATAACAATGGCGCACCACACCAAGGTGCGCCATTACTATGTAGCATAGTAGTGGCGCACCTAGGTGTGGTTCGCCATTGCTATGTCTGGTGGGGGTGGGGGGTGGAAACAAAAAATAGCAATGGCGCACTGCTCAGGTGGTGCGCCACTACTAAAAAAATAACAATGGCGCACCTGTTTCTGGTGCGCCATTGCTATATAGCAGTGGCGCACCACACCCATGGTGCGCCATTACTAGGGATATTGGCTATAGCCATTTTTCTAGTAGTGGGTGATGCTAAGACATGGTACAATACTCTTGCTCCTTGTTGTGTGCGTAGTCCCCAGGATATGATCTACTACTTCTCTGAAAAATATTTTCCTGCTCACAAGAAACAAGCTGCCTTACAGGAAATATTTCACTTTGTGCAAATTGAAGAAGAGAGTCTCCCACAAGCTGCCTTACAGGAAATATTTCACTTTGTGGAAATTCAGATGTAACTTTTCGAGTAGTATCTTTTTCATATAAAAAACTTTTTCATCGGAGGTCGTATGCAAAAGTTACGGCCATTTTACCGAAACACGGCGGTTTTTTTTTTTTGCAAAAAAATTCAAAATTCATGTTTGTTAATTTTCGTAACAACTAGAACACATAACACATGGGCATCTATTTTTTTGAATTTTTTTGAATCTTTTATCATTTTCTTTTATTATTTTTTAAACCGAAAAGGCGATCCACGAGGGGGGGGTGTGTGGGTGGGTGGGTATGTGTGGTGGGGTGTGTTTGTGTGTGTGAGAGACATTAGTAATGGCGCACCCTCCCTGGTGCGCCATTGCTAACCTTAGCAATGGCGCACCAGGGGGGGTGCGCCATTACTAATGTCTCTCACACACGCAGGCCCACACCCTCACCAGACATAACAATGGCGCACCTTGGTGTGGTGCGCCATTACTATGTAGCATAGTAGTGGCGCACCTAGGTGTGGTGCGCCATTGCTATGTCTGGTGGGGGTGGGGTGGAAACAAAAAATAGCAATGGCGCACTGCTCAGGTGGTGCGCCACTACTAAAAAAATAACAATGGCACACCTGTTTCTGGTGCGCCATTGCTATATAGCAGTGGCGCACCACACCCATGGTGCGCCATTACTAGGGATATTGGCTATAGCCATTTTTCTAGTAGTGTGGATTGCTAAGACATGGTACAATACTCTTGCTCCTTGTTGTGTGCGTAGTCCCCAGGATATGATCTACTACTTCTCTGAAAATTATTTTCCTGCTCACAAGAAACAAGCTGCCTTACAGGAAATATTTCACTTTGTGCAAATTGAAGAAGAGAGTCTCCCACAAGCTGCCTTACAGGAAATATTTCACTTTGTGGAAATTCAGATGTAACTTTTCGAGTAGTATCTTTTTCATATAAAAAACTTTTTCATCGGAGGTCGTATGCAAAAGTTACGGCCATTTTACCGAAACACGGCGGTTTTTTTTTTGCAAAAAAAATCAAAATTCATGTTTGTTAATTTTCGTAACAACTAGAACACATAACACATGGGCATCTATTTTTTTGAATTTTTTTGAATCTTTTATCATTTTCTTTTATTTTTTTTAAACCGAAAAGGCGATCCACGAGGGGGGGGGTGTGGGTGGGTGTGTGTGTGTGGTGGGGTGTGTTTGTGTGTGTGAGAGACATTAGTAATGGCGCACCCTCCCTGGTGCGCCATTGCTAACATTAGCAATGGCGCACCAGGGGGGGTGCGCCATTCCTAATGTCTCTCACACACGCAGGCCCACACCCTCACCAGACAAAACAATGGCGCACCACACCAAGGTGCGCCATTACTATGTAGCATAGTAGTGGCGCACCTAGGTGTGGTGCGCCATTGCTATGTCTGGTGGGGGTGGGGGGTGGAAACAAAAAATAGCCATGGCGCACTGCTCAGGTGGTGCGCCACTACTAAAAAAATAACAATGGCGCACCTGTTTCTGGTGCGCCATTGCTATATAGCAGTGGCGCACCACACCCATGGTGCGCCATTACTAGGGATATTGGCTATAGCCATTTTTCTAGTAGTGGGTGATGCTAAGACATGGTACAATACTCTTGCTCCTTGTTGTGTGCGTAGTCCCCAGGATATGATCTACTACTTCTCTGAAAAATATTTTCCTGCTCACAAGAAACAAGCTGCCTTACAGGAAATATTTCACTTTGTGCAAATTGAAGAAGAGAGTCTCCCACAAGCTGCCTTACAGGAAATATTTCACTTTGTGGAAATTCAGATGTAACTTTTCGAGAAGTATCTTTTTCATATAAAAAACTTTTTCATCGGAGGTCGTATGCAAAAGTTACGGCCATTTTACCGAAACACGGCGGTTTTTTTTTTGCAAAAAAATTCAAAATTCATGTTTGTTAACTTTCGTAACAACTAGAACACATAACACATGGGCATCTATTTTTTTGAATTTTTTTGAAACTTTTATCACTTTCTTTTATTTTATTTTAAACCGAAAAGGCGATCCACAAGGGGGGGGGGTGTGGGTGGGTGTGTGTGTGTGGTGGGGTGTGTTTGTGTGTGTGAGAGACATTAGTAATGGCGCACCCTCCCTGGTGCGCCATTGCTAACCTTAGCAATGGCGCACCAGGGGGGGTGCACCATTACTAATGTCTCTCACACACGCAGGCCCACACCCTCACCAGACATAACAATGGCGCACCACACCAAGGTGCGCCATTACTATGTAGCATAGGAGTGGCGCACCTAGGTGTGGTGCGCCATTGCTATGTCTGGTGGGGGTGGGGGGTGGAAACAAAAAATAGCAATGGCGCACTGCTCAGGTGGTGCGCCACTACTAAAAAAATAACAATGGCGCACCTGTTTCTGGTCCGCCATTGCTATATAGCAGTGGCGCACCACACCCATGGTGCGCCATTACTAGGGATATTGGCTATAGCCATTTTTCTAGTAGTGGGTGATGCTAAGACATGGTACAATACTGTTGCCCCTTGTTGTGTGCGTAGTCCCCAGGATATGATATACTACTTCTATGAAAAATATTTTCCTGCTCACAAGAAACAAGCTGCCTTACAGGAAATATTTCACTTTGTGCAAATTGAAGAAGAGAGTCTCCCACAAGCTGCCTTACAGGAAATATTTCACTTTGTGGAAATTCAGATGTAACTTTTCGAGTAGTATCTTTTTCATATAAAAAACTTTTTCATCGGAGGTCGTATGCAAAAGTTACAGCCATTTTACCGAAACACGGCGGTTTTTTTTTTGCAAAAAAATTCAAAATTCATGTTTGTTAATTTTCGTAACAACTAGAACACATAACACATGGGCATCTATTTTTTTGAATTTTTTTGAATCTTTTATCATTTTCTTTTATTTTTTTTAAACCGAAAAGGCGATCCACGAGGGGGGGGGTGTGGGTGGGTGTGTTTGTGTGGTGGGGTGTGTTTGTGTGTGTGAGAGACATTAGTAATGGCGCACCCTCCACCAGGGGGGGTGCACCATTACTAATGTCTCTCACACACGCAGGCCCACGCCCTCACCAGACATAACAATGGCGCACCACACCAAGGTGCGCCATTACTATGTAGCATAGGAGTGGCGCACCTAGGTGTGGTGCGCCATTGCTATGTCTGGTGGGGGTGGCGGGTGGAAACAAAAAATAGCAATGGCGCACTGCTCAGGTGGTGCGCCACTACTAAAAAAATAACAATGGCGCACCTGTTTCTGGTGCGCCATTGCTATATAGCAGTGGCGCACCACACCCATGGTGCGCCATTACTAGGGATATTGGCTATAGCCATTTTTCTAGTAGTGGGTGATGCTAAGACATGGTACAATACTCTTGCTCCTTGTTGTGTGCGTAGTCCCCAGGATATGATCTACTACTTCTCTGAAAAATATTTTCCTGCTCACAAGAAACAAGCTGCCTTACAGGAAATATTTCAGTTTGTGCAAATTGAAGAAGAGAGTCTCCCACAAGCTGCCTTACAGGAAATATCTCACTTTGTGGAAATTCAGATGTAACTTTTCGAGTAGTATCTTTTTCATATAAAAAACTTTTTCATCGGAGGTCGTATGCAAAAGTTACGGCCATTTTACCAAAACACGGCGGTTTTTTTTTTGCAAAAAAATTGAAAATTCATGTTTGTTAATTTTCGTAACAACTAGAACACATAACACATGGGCATCTATTTTTTTGAATTTTTTTGAATCTTTTATCATTTTCTTTTATTTTTTTTAAACCGAAAAGGCGATCCACGAGGGGGGGGTGTGGGTGGGTGTGTTTGTGTGGTGGGGTGTGTTTGTGTGTGTGAGAGACATTAGGAATGGCGCACCCTCCCTGGTGCGCCATTGCTAACCTTAGCAATGGCGCACGAGGGGGGGTGCGCCATTCCTAATGTCTCTCACACACGCAGGCCCACACCCTCACCAGACATAACAATGGCGCACCACACCAAGGTGCGCCATTACTATGTAGCATAGTAGTGGCGCACCTAGGTGTGGTGCGCCATTGCTATGTCTGGTGGGGGTGGGGTGTGGAAACAAAAAATAGCCATGGCGCACTGCTCAGGTGGTGCGCCACTACTAAAAAAATAACAATGGCGCACCTGTTTCTGGTGTGCCATTGCTATATAGCAGTGGCGCACCACACCCATGGTGCGCCATTACTAGGGATATTGGCTATAGCCATTTTTCTAGTAGTGGGTGATGCTAAGACATGGTACAATACTCTTGCTCCTTGTTGTGTGCGTAGTCCCCAGGATATGATCTACTACTTCTCTGAAAAATATTTTGCTGCTCACAAGGAACAAGCTGCCTTACAGGAAATATTTCACTTTGTGCAAATTGAAGAAGAGAGTCTCCCACAAGCTGCCTTACAGGAAATATTTCACTTTGTGGAAATTCAGATGTAACTTTTCGAGTAGTATCTTTTTCATATAAAAAACTTTTTCATCGGAGGTCGTATGCAAAAGTTACGGCCATTTTACCGAAACACGGCGGGTTTTTTTTTGCAAAAAAATTCAAAATTCATGTTTGTTAATTTTCGTAACAACTAGAACACATAACACATGGGCATCTATTTTTTTGAATTTTTTTGAAACTTTTATCACTTACTTTTATTTTATTTTAAACCGAAAAGGCGATCCACGAGGGGGGGGGGGGTGTGGGTGGGTGTGTGTGTGTGGTGGGGTGTGTTTGTGTGTGTGAGAGACATTAGTAATGGCGCACCCTCCCTGGTGCGCCATTGCTAACCTTAGCAATGGCGCACCAGGGGGGGTGCACCATTACTAATGTCTCTCACACACGCAGGCCCACACCCTCACCAGACATAACAATGGCGCACCACACCAAGGTGCGCCATTACTATGTAGCATAGGAGTGGCGCACCTAGGTGTGGTGCGCCATTGCTATGTCTGGTGGGGGTGGGGGGGTGGAAACAAAAAATAGCAATGGCGCACTGCTCAGGTGGTGCGCCACTACTAAAAAAATAACAATGGCGCACCTGTTTCTGGTGCGCCATTGCTATATAGCAGTGGCGCACCACACCCATGGTGCGCCATTACTAGGGATATGGGCTATAGCCATTTTTCTAGTAGTGGGTGATGCTAAGACATGGTAAAATACTCTTGCTCCTTGTTGTGTGCGTAGTCCCCAGGATATGATCTACTACTTCTCTGAAAAATATTTTCCTGCTCACAAGCAACAAGCTGCCTTACAGGAAATATTTCACTTTGTGCAAATTGAAGAAGAGAGTCTCCCACAAGCTGCCTTACAGGAAATATTTCACTTTGTGGAAACTCAGATGTAACTTTTCGAGTAGTATCTTTTTCATATAAAAAACTTTTTCATCGGAGGTCGTATGCAAAAGTTACGGCCATTTTACCGAAACACGGCGGTTTTTTTTTTTTTGCAGAAAAATTCAAAATTCATGTTTGTTAATTTTCGTAACAACTAGAACACATAACACATGGGCATCTATTTTTTTGAATTTTTTTGAATCTTTTATCATTTTCTTTTATTTTTTTTTAAACCGAAAAGGCGATCCACAGGGGGGGGGGTGTGGGTGTGTGTGTGTGTGTGTGTGGTGGGGTGTGTTTGTGTGTGTGAGAGACATTAGTAATGGCGCACCCTCCCTGGTGCGCCATTGCTAACCTTAGCAATGGCGCACCAGGGGGGGTGCGCCATTACTAATGTCTCTCACACACGCAGGCCCACACCCTCACCAGACATAACAATGGCGCACCACACCAAGGTGCGCCATTACTATGTAGCATAGTAGTGGCGCACCTAGGTGTGGTGCGCCATTGCTATGTCTGGTGGGGGTGGGGGGTGGAAACAAAAAATAGCAATGGCGCACTGCTCAGGTGGTGCGCCACTACTAAAAAAATAACAATGGCGCACCTGTTTCTGGTGCGCCATTGCTATATAGCAGTGGCGCACCACACCGATGGTGCGCCATTACTAGGGATATTGGCTATAGCCATTTTTCTAGTAGTGGGTGATGCTAAGACATGGTACAATACTCTTGCTCCTTGTTGTGTGCGTAGTCCCCAGGATATGATCTACTACTTCTCTGAAAAATATTTTCCTGCTCACAAGAAACAAGCTGCCTTACAGGAAATATTTCACTTTGTGCAAATTGAAGAAGAGAGTCTCCCACAAGCTGCCTTACAGGAAATATTTCACTTTGTGGAAATTCAGATGTGAGTAGTATCTTTTTCATATAAAAAACGTTTTCATCGGAGGTCGTATGCCAAAGTTACGGCCATTTTACCAAAACACGACGGTTTTTTTTTTTGCAAAAAAATTCAAAATTCATGTTTGTTAATTTTCGTAACAACTAAAACACATAACACATGGGCATCTATTTTTTTGAATTTTTTCGAATCTTTTATCATTTTGTTTTATTTTTTTTTAAACCGAAAAGGCGATCCACAAGGGGGGGGGTGTGGGTGTGTGTGTGTGTGTGGTGGGGTGTGTTTGTTTGTGTGAGAGACATTAGTAATGGCGCACCCTCCCTGGTGCGCCATTGCTAACCTTAGCAATGGCGCTCCAGGGGGGTGCGCCATTACTAATGTCTCTCACACACGCAGGCCCACACCCTCACCAGACATAACAATGGCGCACCACACCAAGGTGCGCCATTACTATGTAGCATAGTAGTGGCGCACCTAGGTGTGGTGCGCCATTGCTATGTCTGGTGGGGGTGGGGGGTGGAAACAAAAAATAGCAATGGCGCACTGCTCAGGTGGTGCGCCACTACTAAAAAAATAACAATGGCGCACCTGTTTCTGGTGCGCCATTGCTATATGGCAGTGGCGCACCACACCCATGGTGCGCCATTACTAGGGATATTGGCTATAGCCATTTTTCTAGTAGTGGGTGATGCTAAGACATGGTACAATACTCTTGCTCCTTGTTGTGTGCGTAGACCCCAGGATATGATCTACTACTTCTCTGAAAAATATTTTCCTGCTCACAAGAAACAAGCTGCCTTACAGGAAATATTTCACTTTGTGCAAATTGAAGAAGAGAGTCTCCCACAAGCTGCCTTACAGGAAATATTTCACTTTGTGGAAATTCAGATGTAACTTTTCGAGTAGTATCTTTTTCATATAAAAAACTTTTTCATCGGAGGTCGTATGCAAAAGTTACGGCCATTTTACCGAAACACGGCGGTTTTTTTTTTTGCAAAAAAATTCAAAATTCATGTTTGTTAATTTTCGTAACAACTAGAACACATAACACATGGGCATCTATTTTTTTGAATTTTTTTGAATCTTTTATCATTTTCTTTTTTTTTTTTAAACCGAAAAGGCGATCCACGGGGGGGGGGGGGGGGGTGTGGGTGTGTGTGTGTGTGTGGTGGGGTGTGTTTGTGTGTGTGAGAGACATTAGGAATGGCGCACCCTCCCTGGTGCGCCATTGCTAACCTTAGCAATGGCGCACCAGGGGGGTGCGCCATTACTAATGTCTCTCACACACGCAGGCCCACACCCTCACCAGACATAACAATGGCGCACCACACCAAGGTGCGCCATTACTATGTAGCATAGTAGTGGCGCACCTAGGTGTGGTGCGCCATTGCTATGTCTGGTGGGGGTGGGGGGTGGAAACAAAAAATAGCAATGGCGCACTGCTCAGGTGGTGCGCCACTACTAAAAAAATAACAATGGCGCACCTGTTTCTGGTGCGCCATTGCTATATAGCAGTGGCGCACCACACCCATGGTGCGCCATTACTAGGGATATTGGCTATAGCCATTTTTCTAGTAGTGGGTGATGCTAAGACATGGTACAATACTCTTGCTCCTTGTTGTGTGCGTAGACCCCAGGATATGATCTACTACTTCTCTGAAAAATATTTTCCTGCTCACAAGAAACAAGCTGCCTTACAGGAAATATTTCACTTTGTGCAAATTGAAGAAGAGAGTCTCCCACAAGCTGCCTTACAGGAAATATTTCACTTTGTGGAAATTCAGATGTAACTTTTCGAGTAGTATCTTTTTCATATAAAAAACTTTTTCATCGGAGGTCGTATGCAAAAGTTACGGCCATTTTACCGAAACACGGCGGTTTTTTTTTTTGCAAAAAAATTCAAAATTCATGTTTGTTAATTTTCGTAACAACTAGAACACATAACACATGGGCATCTATTTTTTTGAATTTTTTTGAATCTTTTATCATTTTCTTTTATTTTTTTTTAAACCGAAAAGGCGATCCACGGGGGGGGGGGGGGGGGGTGTGGGTGTGTGTGTGTGTGTGGTGGGGTGTGTTTGTGTGTGTGAGAGACATTAGGAATGGCGCACCCTCCCTGGTGCGCCATTGCTAACCTTAGCAATGGCGCACCAGGGGGGTGCGCCATTACTAATGTCTCTCACACACGCAGGCCCACACCCTCACCAGACATAACAATGGCGCACCACACCAAGGTGCGCCATTACTATGTAGCATAGTAGTGGCGCACCTAGGTGTGGTGCGCCATTGCTATGTCTGGTGGGGGTGGGGGGTGGAAACAAAAAATAGCAATGGCGCACTGCTCAGGTGGTGCGCCACTACTAAAAAAATAACAATGGCGCACCTGTTTCTGGTGCGCCATTGCTATATAGCAGTGGCGCACCACACCCATGGTGCGCCATTACTAGGGATATTGGCTATAGCCATTTTTCTAGTAGTGGGTGATGCTAAGACATGGTACAATACTCTTGCTCCTTGTTGTGTGCGTAGTCCCCAGGATATGATCTACTACTTCTCTGAAAAATATTTTCCTGCTCACAAGAAACAAGCTGCCTTATAGGAAATATTTCACTTTGTGCAAATTGAAGAAGAGAGTCTCCCACAAGCTGCCTTACAGGTAATATATTTCACTTTGTGGAAATTCAGATGTAACTTTTCGAGTAGTATCTTTTTCATATAAAAAACTTTTTCATCGGAGGTCGTATGCAAAAGTTACGGCCATTTTACCGAAACACGGTGGTTTTTTTTTGCAAAAAAATTCAAAATTCATGTTTGTTAATTTTCGTAACAAGTAGAACACATAACACATGGGCATCTATTTTTTTGAATTTTTTTGAATCTTTTATCACTTTCTTTTATTTTTTTTTAAACCGAAAAGGCGATCCACGAGGGGGGGGTGTGGGTGGGTGTGTGTGTGTGGTGGGGTGTGTTTGTGTGTGTGAGAGACATTAGTAATGGCGCACCCTCCCTGGTGCGCCATTGCTAACCTTAGCAATGGCGCACCAGGGGGGGTGCGCCATTACTAATATCTCTCACACACGCAGGCCCACACCCTCACCAGACATAACAATGGCGCACCACACCAAGGTGCGCCATTACTATGTAGCATAGTAGTGGCGCACCTAGGTGTGGTGCGCCATTGCTATGTCTGGTGGGGGTGGGGGTGGAAACAAAAAATAGCAATGGGGCACTGCTCAGGTGGTGCGCCACTACTAAAAAAATAACAATTTCGCACCTGTTTCTGGTGCGCCATTGCTATATAGCAGTGGCGCACCACACCCATGGTGCGCCATTACTAGGGATATTGGCTATAGCCATTTTTCTAGTAGTGGGTGATGCTAAGACATGGTACAATACTCTTGCTCCTTGTTGTGTGCGTAGTCCCCAGGATATGATCTACTACTTCTCTGATAAATATTTTCCTGCTCACAAGAAACAAGCTGCCTTACAGGAAATATTTCACTTTGTGCAAATTGAAGAAGAGAGTCTCCCACAAGCTGCCTTACAGGAAATATTTCACTTTGTGGAAATACAGATGTAACTTTTTGAGTAGTATCTTTTTCATATAAAAAACTTTTTCATCGGAGGTCGTATGCAAAAGTTACGGCCATTTTACCGAAACACGGCGGGTTTTTTTTTGCATAAAAATTCAAAATTCATGTTTGTTAATTTTCGTAACAACTAGAACACATAACACATGGGCATCTATTTTTTTGAATTTTTTTGAATCTTTTATCATTTTCTTTTGTTTTTTTAAACCGAAAAGGCGATCCACGGGGGGGGGGGTGTGGGTGTGTGTGTGTGTGTGTGGTGGGGTGTGTTTGTGTGTGTGAGAGACATTAGGAATGGCGCACCCTCCCTGGTGCGCCATTGCTAACCTTAGCAATGGCACACCAGGGGGGTGCGCCATTACTAATGTCTCTCACACACGCTGGCCCACACCCTCACCAGACATAACAATGGCGCACCACACCAAGGTGCGCCATTACTATGTAGCATAGTAGTGGCGCACCTAGGTGTGGTGCGCCATTGCTATGTCTGGTGAGGGTGGGGGGTGGAAACAAAAAATAGCAATGGGGCACTGCTCAGGTGGTGCGCCACTACTAAAAAAATAACAATTTCGCACCTGTTTCTGGTGCGCCATTGCTATATAGCAGTGGCGCACCACACCCATGGTGCGCCATTACTAGGGATATTGGCTATAGCCATTTTTCTAGTAGTGGGTGATGCTAAGACATGGTACAATACTCTTGCTCCTTGTTGTGTGCGTAGTCCCCAGGATATGATCTACTACTTCTCTGAAAAATATTTTCCTGCTCACAAGAAACAAGCTGCCTTACAGGAAATATTTCACTTTGTGCAAATTGAAGAAGAGAGTCTCCCACAAGCTGCCTTACAGGAAATATTTCACTTTGTGGAAATTCAGATGTAACTCTTCGAGTAGTATCTTTTTCATATAAAAACTTTTTCATCGGAGGTCGTATGCAAAAGTTACGGCCATTTTACCGAAACACGGTGGTTTTTTTTTTGCAAAAAAATTCAAAATTCATATTTGTTAATTTTCGTAACAACTAGAACACATAACACATGGGCATCTATTTTTTTGAATTTTTTTGAATCTTTTATCACTTTCTTTTATTTTTTTTAAACCGAAAAGGCGATCCACTAGGGGGGGTGTGGGTGGGTGTGTGTGTGTGGTGGGGTGTGTTTGTGTGTGTGAGAGACATTAGTAATGGCGCACCCTCCCTGGTGCGCCATTGCTAACCTTAGCAATGGCGCACCAGGGGGGGTGCGCCATTACTAATGTCTCTCACACACGCAGGCCCATACCCTCACCAGACATACCAATGGCGCACCACTCCAAGGTGCGCCACTACTATGTAGCATAGTAGTGGCGCACCTAGGTGTGGTGCGCCATTGCTATGTCTGGTGGGGGTGGGGGGTGGAAGCAAAAAATAGCAATGGCGCACTGCTCAGGTGGTGCGCCACTACTAAAAAAATAACAATGGCGCACCTGTTTCTGGTGCGCCATTGCTATATAGCAGTGGCGCACCACACCCATGGTGCGCCATTACTAGGGATATTGGCTATAGCCATTTTTCTAGTAGTGGGTGATGCTAAGACATGGTACAATACTCTTGCTCCTTGTTGTGTGCGTAGTCCCCAGGATATGATCTACTACTTCTCTGAAAAATATTTTCCTGCTCACAAGAAACAAGCTGCCTTACAGGAAATATTTCACTTTGTGCAAATTGAAGAAGAGAGTCTCCCACAAGCTGCCTTACAGGAAATATTTCACTTTGTGGAAATACAGATGTAACTTTTCGAGTAGTATCTTTTTCATATAAAAAACTTTTTCATCGGAGGTCGTATGCAAAAGTTACGGCCATTTTACCGAAACATGGCGGGTTTTTTTTTGCAAAAAAATTCAAAATTCATGTTTGTTAATTTTCGTAACAACTAGAACACATAACACATGGGTATCTATTTTTTTGAATTTTTTTGAATCTTTTATCATTTTCTTTTATTTTTTTTAAACCGAAAAGGTGATCCACGGGGGGGGGGGGGGGGGGTGGGTGGGTGTGTGTGTGTGTGTGGTGGGGTGTGTTTGTGTGTGTGAGAGACATTAGTAATGGCGCACCCTCCCTGGTGCGCCATTGCTAACCTTAGCAATGGCGCACCAGGGGGGGTGCGCCATTACTAATGTCTCTCACACACGCAGGCCCACACCCTCACCAGACATAACAATGGCGCACCACACCAAGGTGCGCCATTACTATGTAGCATAGTAGTGGCGCACCTAGGTGTGGTGCGCCATTGCTATGTCTGGTGGGGGTGGGGGGTGGAAACAAAAAATAGTAATGGCGCACTGCTCAGGTGGTGCGCCACTACTAAAAAAATAACAATGGCGCACCTGTTTCTGGTGCGCCATTGCTATATAGCAGTGGCGCACCACACCCATGGTGCGCCATTACTAGGGATATTGGCTATAGCCATTTTTCTATTAGTGGGTGATGCTAAGACATGATACAATACTCTTGCTCCTTGTTGTGTGCGTAGTCCCCAGGATATGATCTACTACTTCTCTGAAAAATATTTTCCTGCTCACAAGAAACAAGCTGCCTTACAGGAAATATTTCACTTTGTGCAAATTGAAGAAGAGAGTCTCCCACAAGCTGCCTTACTGGAAATATTTCACTTTGTGGAAATTCAGATGTGAGTAGTATCTTTTTCATATAAAAAACGTTTTCATCGGAGGTCGTATGCAAAAGTTACGGCCATTTTACCGAAACACGGCGGTTTTTTTTTTGCAAAAAAATTCAAAATTCATGTTTGTTAATTTTCGTAACAACTAGAACACATAACACATGGGCATCTATTTTTTTGATTTTTTTTAATCTTTTATCATTTTCTTTTATTTTTTTTAAACCGAAAAGGCGATCCACGGGGGGGGGTGTGGGTGGGTGTGTGTGTGTGGTGGGGTGTGTTTGTGTGTGTGAGAGACATTAGTAATGGCGCACCCTCCCTGGTGCGCCATTGCTAACCTTAGCAATGGCGCACGAGGGGGGGTGCGCCATTTCTAATGTGTCTCACACACGCAGGCCCACACCCTCACCAGACATAACAATGGCGCACCACACCAAGGTGCGCCATTACTATGTAGCATAGTAGTGGCGCACCTAGGTGTGGTGCGCCATTGCTATGTCTGGTGGGGGTGAGGGGTGGAAACAAAAAATAGCAATGGCGCACTGCTCAGGTGGTGCGCCACTACTAAAAAAATAACAATGGCGCACCTGTTTCTGGTGCGCCATTGCTATATAGCAGTGGCGCACCACACCCATGGTGCGCCATTACTAGGGATATTGCCTATAGCCATTTTTCTAGTAGTGGGTGATGCTAAGACATGGTACAATACTCTTGCTCCTTGTTGTGTGCGTAGTCCCCAGGATATGATCTACTACTTCTCTGAAAAATATTTTCCTGCTCACAAGAAACAAGCTGCCTTACAGGAAATATTTCACTTTGTGCAAATTGAAGAAGAGAGTCTCCCACAAGCTGCCTTACAGGAAATATTTCACTTTGTGGAAATTCAGATGTAACTTTTTGAGTAGTATCTTTTTCATATAAAAAACTTTTTCATCGGAGGTCGTATGCAAAAGTTACGGCCATTTTACCGAAACACGGCGGTTTTTTTTTTGCAAAAAAATTCAAAATTCATGTTTGTTAATTTTCTTAACAACTAGAACACATAACACATGGGCATCTATTTTTTTGAATTTTTTTGAATCTTTTATCATTTTCTTTTATTTTTTTTAAACCGAAAAGGCGATCCACAGGGGGTGTGTGTGTGTGTGTGTGTGTGTGTGTGTGTGGTGGGTGTGTTTGTGTGTGTGAGAGACATTAGTAATGGCGCACCCTCCCTGGTGCGCCATTGCTAACCTTAGCAATGGCGCACCAGGGGGGGCGAGCCATTACTAATGTCTCTCACACACGCAGGCCCACACCCTCACTAGACATAACAATGGCGCACCACACCAAGGTGCGCCATTACTATGTAGCATAGTAGTGGCGCACCTAGGTGTGGTGCGCCATTGCTATGTCTGGTGGGGGTGGGGGTGGAAACAAAAAATTGCAATGGCGCACTGCTCAGGTGGTGCGCCACTACTAAAAAAATAACAATGGCGCACCTGTTTCTGGTGCGCCATTGCTATATAGCAGTGGCGCACCACACCCATGGTGCGCCATTACTAGGGATATTGGCTATAGCCATTTTTCTAGTAGTGGGTGATGCTAAGACATGGTACAATACTCTTGCTCCTTGTTGTGTGCGTAGTCCCCAGGATATGATCTACTACTTCTCTGAAAAATATTTTCCTGCTCACAAGAAACAAGCTACCTTACAGGAAATATTTCACTTTGTGCAAATTGAAGAAGAGAGTCTCCCACAAGCTGCCTTACAGGAAATATTTCACTTTGTGGAAATTCAGATGTAACTTTTTGAGTAGTATCTTTTTCATATAAAAAACTTTTTCATCGGAGGTCGTATGCAAAAGTTACGGCCATTTTACCGAAACACGGCGGTTTTTTTTTTGCAAAAAAATTCAAAATTCATGTTTGTTAATTTTCTTAACAACTAGAACACATAACACATGGGCATCTATTTTTTTGAATTTTTTTGAATCTCTTATCATTTTCTTTTATTTTTTTAAACCGAAAAGGCGATCCACAGGGGTGTGTGTGTGTGTGTGTGTGGTGGGTGTGTTTGTGTGTGTGAGAGACATTAGTAATGGCGCACCCCCCTGGTGCGCCATTGCTAAGGTTAGCAATGGCGCACCAGGGAGGGTGCGCCATTACTAATGTCTCTCACACACGCAGGCCCACACCCTCACCAGACATAACAATGGCGCACCACACCAAGGTGCGCCATTACTATGTAGCATAGTAGTGGCGCACCTAGGTGTGGTGCGCCATTGCTATGTCTGGCGGGGGTGGGGGGTGGAAACAAAAAATAGCAATGGCGCACTGCTCAGGTGGTGCGCCACTACTAAAAAAATAACAATGGTGCACCTGTTTCTGGTGCGCCATTGGTATATAGCAGTGGCGCACCACACCCATGGTGCGCCATTACTAGGGATATTGGCTATAGCCATTTTTCTAGTAGTGGGTGATGCTAAGACATGGTACAATACTCTTGCTCCTTGTTGTGTGCGTAGACCCCAGGATATGATCTACTACTTCTCTGAAAAATATTTTCCTGCTCACAAGAAACAAGCTGCCTTACAGGAAATATTTCACTTTGTGCAAATTGAAGAAGAGAGTCTCCCACAAGCTGCCTTACAGGAAATATTTCACTTTGTGGAAATTCAGATGTAACTTTTCGAGTAGTATCTTTTTCATATAAAAAACTTTTTCATCGGAGGTCGTATGCAAAAGTTACGGCCATTTTACCGAAACACGGCGGTTTTTTTTTTGCAAAAAAATTCAAAATTCATGTTTGTTAATTTTCGTAACAACTAGAACACATAACACATGGGCATCTATTTTTTTGAATTTTTTTGAATCTTTTATCATTTTCTTTTATTTTTTTTAAACCGAAAGGGCGATCCACGAGGGGGGGGTGTGGGTGGGTGTGTGTGTGTGGTGGGGTGTGTTTGTGTGTGTGAGAGACATTAGTAATGGCGCACCCTCCCTGGTGCGCCATTGCTAACCTTAGCAATGGCGCACCAGGGGGGGTGCGCCATTACTAATGTCTCTCACACACGCAGGCCCACACCCTCACCAGACATAACAATGGCGCACCACACCAAGGTGCGCCATTACTATGTAGCATAGGAGTGGCGCACCTAGGTGTGGTGCGCCATTGCTATGTCTGGTGGGGGTGGGGGGTGGAAACAAAAAATAGCAATGGCGCACTGCTCAGGTGGTGCGCCACTACTAAAAAAATAACAATGGCGCACCTGTTTCTGGTGCGCCATTGCTATATAGCAGTGGCGCACCACACCCATGGTGCGCCATTACTAGGGATATTGGCTATAGCCATTTTTCTAGTAGTGGGTGATGCTAAGACATGGTACAATACTCTTGCTCCTTGTTGTGTGCGTAGTCCCCAGGATATGATCTACTACTTCTCTGAAAAATATTTTCCTGCTCACAAGAAACAAGCTGCCTTACAGGAAATATTTCACTTTGTGCAAATTGAAGAAGAGAGTCTCCCACAAGCTGCCTTACAGGAAATATTTCACTTTGTGGAAATTCGGATGTAACTTTTTGAGTAGTATCTTTTTCATATAAAAAACTTTTTCATCGGAGGTCGTATGCAAAAGTTACGGCCATTTTACCAAAACACGGCGGTTTTTTTTTTGCAAAAAAATTCAAAATTCATGTTTGTTAATTTTCTTAACAACTAGAACACATAACACATGGGCATCTATTTTTTTGAATTTTTTTGAATCTTTTATCATTTTCTTTTATTTTTTTTAAACCGAAAAGGCGATCCACAGGGGTGTGTGTGTGTGTGTGTGTGTGTGTGGTGGGTGTGTTTGTGTGTGTGAGAGACATTAGTAATGGCGCGCCCCCCCTGGTGCGCCATTGCTAACCTTAGCAATGGCGCACCAGGGGGGGCGCGCTATTACTAATGTCTCTCACACACGCAGGCCCACACCCTCACCAGACATAACAATGGCGCACCACACCAAGGTGCGCCATTACTATGTAGCATAGTAGTGGCGCACCTAGGTGTGGTGCGCCATTGCTATGTCTGGTGGGGGTGGGGGGTGGAAACAAAAAATTGCAATGGCGCACTGCTCAGGTGGTGCGCCACTACTAAAAAAATAACAATGGCGCACCTGTTTCTGGTGCGCCATTGCTATATAGCAGTGGCGCATCACACCCATGGTGCGCCATTACTAGGGATATTGGCTATAGCCATTTTTCTAGTAGTGGGTGATGCTAAGACATGGTACAATACTCTTGCTCCTTGTTGTGTGCGTAGTCCCCAGGATATGATCTACTACTTCTCTGAAAAATATTTTCCTGCTCACAAGAAACAAGCTACCTTACAGGAAATATTTCACTTTGTGCAAATTGAAGAAGAGAGTCTCCCACAAGCTGCCTTACAGGAAATATTTCACTTTGTGGAAATTCAAATGTAACTTTTCGAGTAGTATCTTTTTCATATAAAAAACTTTTTCATCGGAGGTCGTAGGCAAAAGTTACGGCCATTTTACCGAAACACGGCGGGATTTTTTTTGCAAAAAAATTCAAAATTCATGTTTGTTAATTTTCGTAACAATTAGAACACATAACACATGGGCATCTATTTTTTTGAATTTTTTTGAATCTTTTATCATTTTCTTTTATTTTTTTTAAACCGAAAAGGCGATCCACGTGGGGGGGGGGGGGGTGTGGGTGTGTGTGTGTGTGTGGTGGGGTGTGTTTGTGTGTGTGAGAGACATTAGTAATGTCGCACCCTCCCTGGTGCGCCATTGCTAACCTTAGCAATGGCGCACCAGGGGGGTACGCCATTACTAATGTCTCTCATACACGCAGGCCCACAACCTCACCAGACATAACAATGGCGCACCACACCAAGGTGCGCCATTACTATGTAGCATAGTAGTGGCGCACCTAGGTGTGGTGCGCCATTGCTATGTCTGGTGGGGGTGGGGGGTGGAAACCAAAAATAGCAATGGCGCACTGCTCAGTTGGTGCGCCACTACTAAAAAAATAACAATGGCGCACCTGTTTCTGGTGCGCCATTGCTATATAGCAGTGGCGCACCACACCCATGGTGCGCCATTACTAGGGATATTGGCTATAGCCATTTTTCTAGTAGTGGGTGATGCTAAGACATGGTACAATACTCTTGCTCCTTGTTGTGTGCATAGTCCCCAGGATATGATCTACTACTTCTCTGAAAAATATTTTCCTGCTCACAAGAAACAAGCTGCCTTACAGGAAATATTTCAGTTTGTGCAAATTGAAGAAGAGAGTCTCCCACAAGCTGCCTTACAGGAAATATTTCACTTTGTGGAAATTCAGATGTAACTTTTCGAGTAGTATCTTTTTCATATAAAAAACTTTTTCATCGGAGGTCGTATGCAAAAGTTAGGGCCATTTTACCGAAACACGGCGGTTTTTTTTTGCAAAAAAATTCAAAATTCATGTTTGTTAATTTTCGTAACAACTAGAACACATAACACATGGTCATCTATTTTTTTGAATTTTTTTGAATCTTTTATCATTTTCTTTTATTTTTTTTAAACCGAAAAGGCGATCCACAGGGGGGGTGTGGGTGTGTGTGTGTGTGTGTGGTGGGGTGTGTTTGTGTGTGTGAGAGACATTAGTAATGGCGCACCCTCCCTGGTGCGCCATTGGTAACCTTAGCAATGGCGCACCAGGGGGGGTGCGCCATTACTAATGTCTCTCACACACGCAGGCCCACACCCTCACCAGACATAACAATGGCGCACCACACCAAGGTGCGCCATTACTATGTAGCATAGTAGTGGCGCACCTAGGTGTGGTGCGCCATTGCTATGTCTAGTGGGGGTGGGGGGTGGAAACAAAAAATAGCAATGGCGCACTGCTCAGGTGGTGCGCCACTACTAAAAAAATAACAATGGCGCACCTATTTCTGGTGCGCCATTGCTATATAGCAGTGGCGCACCACACCCATGGTGCGCCATTACTAGGGATATTGGCTATAGCCATTTTTCTAGTAGTGGGTGATGCTAAGACATGGTACAATACTCTTGCTCCTTGTTGTGTGCGTAGTCCCCAGGATATGATCTACTACTTCTCTGAAAAATATTTTCCTGCTCACAAGAAACAAGCTGCCTTACAGGAAATATTTCACTTTGTGCAAATTGAAGAAGAGAGTCTCCCACAACCTGCCTTACAGGAAATATTTCACTTTGTGGAAATTCAGATGTAACTTTTTGAGTAGTATCTTTTTCATATAAAAAACTTTTTCATCGGAGGTCGTATGCAAAAGTTACGGCCATTTTACCGAAACACGGCGGGTTTTTTTTGCAAAAAAATTCAAAATTCAAGTTTGTTAATTTTCGTAACAACTAGAACACATAACACATGGGCATCTATTTTTTTGAATTTTTTTGAATCTTTTATCATTTTCTTTTATTTATTTTTAAACCGAAAAGGCGATCAACCAGGGGGGGGGTGGGTGTGTGTGTGTGTGTGTGGTGGGGTGTGTTTGTGTGTGTGAGAGACATTAGTAATGGCGCACCCTCCCTGGTGCGCCATTACTAACCTTAGCAATGGCGCACCAGGGGGGGTGCGCCATTACTAATGTCTCTCACACACGCAGGCCCACACCCTCACCAGACATAACAATGGCGCACCACACCAAGGTGCGCCATTCCTATGTAGCATAGTAGTGGCGCACCTAGGTGTGGTGCGCCATTGCTATGTCTGGTGGGGGTGGGGGTGGAAACAAAAAATAGCAATGGCGCACTGCTCAGGTGGTGCGCCACTACTAAAAAAATAACAATGGCTCACCTGTTTCTGGTGCGCCATTGCTATATAGCAGTGGCGCACCACACCCATGGTGCGCCATTACTAGGGATATTGGCTATAGCCATTTTTCTAGTAGTGGGTGATGCTAAGACATGGTACAATACTCTTGCTCCTTGTTGTGTGCGTAGTACCCAGGATATGATCTACAACTTCTCTGAAAAATATTTTCCTGCTCACAAGAAACAAGCTGCCTTACAGGAAATATTTCACTTTGTGCAAATTGAAGAAGAGAGTCTCCCACAACCTGCCTTACAGGAAATATTTCACTTTGTGGAAATTCAGATGTAACTTTTTGAGTAGTATCTTTTTCATATAAAAAACTTTTTCATCGGAGGTCGTATGCAAAAGTTACGGCCATTTTACCGAAACACGGCGGTTTTTTTTTTGCAAAAAAATTCAAAATTCAAGTTTGTTAATTTTCGTAACAACTAGAACACATAACACATGGGCATCTATTTTTTTGAATTTTTTTGAATCTTTTATCATTTTCTTTTATTTATTTTTAAACCGAAAAGGCGATCAACCCGGGGGGTGGGTGGGTGTGTGTGTGTGTGTGTGGTGGGGTGTGTTTGTGTGTGTGAGAGACATTAGTAATGGCGCACCCTCCCTGGTGCGCCATTGCTAACCTTAGCAATGGCGCACCAGGGGGGGTGCGCCATTACTAATGTCTCTCACACACGCAGGCCCACACCCTCACCAGACATAACAATGGCGCACCACACCAAGGTGCGCCATTACTATGTAGCATAGTAGTGGCGCACCTAGGTGTGGTGCGCCATTGCTATGTCTGGTGGGAGTGGGGGGTGGAAACAAAAAATAGCAATGGCGCACTGCTCAGGTGGTGCGCCACTACTAAAAAAATAACAATGGCGCACCTGTTTCTGGTGCGCCATTGCTATATAGCAGTGGCGCACCACACCCATGGTGCGCCTTTACTAGGGATATTGGCTATAGCCATTTTTCTTGTCGTGGGTGATGCTAAGACATGGTACAATACTCTTGCTCCTTGTTGTGTGCGTAGTCCCCAGGATATGATCTACTACTTCTCTGAAAAATATTTTCCTGCTCACAAGAAACAAGCTGCCTTACAGGAAATATTTCACCTTGCGCAAATTGAAGAAGAGAGTCTCCCACAAGCAGCCTTACAGGAAATATTTCACTTTGTGGAAATTCAGATGTAACTTTTCGAGTAGTATCATTTTCATATAAAAAACTTTTTCATCGGAGGTCGTATGCAAAAGTTACGGCCATTTTACCGAAACACGGCGGGTTTTTTTTTGCAAAAAAATTCAAAATTCATGTTTGTTAATTTTCGTAACAACTAGAACACATAACACATGGGCATCTATTTTTTGAATTTTTTTGAATCTTTTATCATTTTCTTTTATTTTTTTTAAACCGAAAAGGCGATCCACAGGGGGGGGGTGTGGGTGTGTGTGTGTGTGTGGTGGGGTGTGTTTGTGTGTGTGAGAGACATTAGTAATGGCGAACCCTCCCTGGTGCTCCATTGCTAACCTTAGCAATGGCGCACCAGGGGGGGTGCGCCATTACTAATGTCTCTCACACACGCAGGCCCACACCCTCACCAGACATAGCAATGGCGCACCACACCTAGGTGCGCCACTACTATGTAGCATAGTAGTGGCGCACCTAGGTGTGGTGCGCCATTGCTATGTCTGGTGGGGGTGGGGGGTGGAAACAAAAAATAGCAATGGCGCACTGCTCAGGTGGTGCGCCACTACTAAAAAAATAACAATGGCGCACCACACCGATGGTGCGCCATTACTAGGGATATTGGCTATAGCCATTTTTCTAGTAGTGGGTGATGCTAAGACATGGTACAATACTCTTGCTCCTTGTTCTGTGCGTAGTCCCCAGGATATGATCTACTACTTCTCTGAAAAATATTTTCCTGCTCACAAGAAACAAGCTGCCTTACAGGAAATATTTCACTTTGTGCAAATTGAAGAAGAGAGTCTCCCACAAGCTGCCTTACAGGAAATATTTCACTTTGTGGAAATTCAGATGTAACTTTTCGAGTAGTATCTTTTTCATATAAAAAACTTTTTCATCGGAGGTCGTATGCAAAAGTTAGGGCCATTTTACCGAAACACGGCGGTTTTTTTTTGCCAAAAAATTCAAAATTCATGTTTGTTAATTTTCGTAACAACTAGAACACATAACACATGGGCATCTATTTTTTTGAATTTTTTTGAATCTTTTATCATTTTCTTTTATTTTTTTTAAACCGAAAAGGCGATCCACAGGGGGGGTGTGGGTGTGTGTGTGTGTGTGGTGGGGTGTGTTTGTGTGTGTGAGAGACATTAGTAATGGCGCACCCTCCCTGGTGCGCCATTGCTAACCTTAGCAATGGCGCACCAGGGGCGGTGCGCCATTACTAATGTCTCTCACACACGCAGGCCCACACCCTCACCAGACATAACAATGGCGCACCACACCAAGGTGCGCTATTACTATGTAGCATAGTAGTGGCGCACCTAGGTGTGGTGCGCCATTGCTATGTCTGGTGGGGGTGGGGGGTGGAAACAAAAAATAGCAATGGCGCACTGCTCAGGTGGTGCGCCACTACTAAAAAAATAACAATGGCGCACCTATTTCTGGTGCGCCATTGCTATATAGCAGTGGCGCACCACACCCATGGTGCGCCATTACTAGGGATATTGGCTATAGCCATTTTTCTAGTAGTGGGTGATGCTAAGACATGGTACAATACTCTTGCTCCTTGTTGTGTGCGTAGTCCCCAGGATATGATCTACTACTTCTCTGAAAAATATTTTCCTGCTCACAAGAAACAAGCTGCCTTACAGGAAATATTTCACTTTGTGCAAATTGAAGAAGAGAGTCTCCCACAAGCTGCCTTACAGGAAATATTTCACTTTGTGGAAATTCAGATGTAACTTTTCGAGTAGTATCATTTTCATATAAAAAACTTTTTCATCGGAGGTCGTATGCAAAAGTTACGGCCATTTTACCGAAACACGGCGGGTTTTTTTTTGCAAAAAAATTCAAAATTCATGTTTGTTAATTTTCGTAACAACTAGAACACATAACACATGGGCATCTATTTTTTGAATTTTTTTGAATCTTTTATCATTTTCTTTTATTTTTTTTAAACCGAAAAGGCGATCCACAGGGGGGGGGTGTGGGTGTGTGTGTGTGTGTGGTGGGGTGTGTTTGTGTGTGTGAGAGACATTAGTAATGGCGAACCCTCCCTGGTGCTCCATTGCTAACCTTAGCAATGGCGCACCAGGGGGGGTGCGCCATTACTAATGTCTCTCACACACGCAGGCCCACACCCTCACCAGACATAGCAATGGCGCACCACACCTAGGTGCGCCACTACTATGTAGCATAGTAGTGGCGCACCTAGGTGTGGTGCGCCATTGCTATGTCTGGTGGGGGTGGGGGGTGGAAACAAAAAATAGCAATGGCGCACTGCTCAGGTGGTGCGCCACTACTAAAAAAATAACAATGGCGCACCACACCGATGGTGCGCCATTACTAGGGATATTGGCTATAGCCATTTTTCTAGTAGTGGGTGATGCTAAGACATGGTACAATACTCTTGCTCCTTGTTCTGTGCGTAGTCCCCAGGATATGATCTACTACTTCTCTGAAAAATATTTTCCTGCTCACAAGAAACAAGCTGCCTTACAGGAAATATTTCACTTTGTGCAAATTGAAGAAGAGAGTCTCCCACAAGCTGCCTTACAGGAAATATTTCACTTTGTGGAAATTCAGATGTAACTTTTCGAGTAGTATCTTTTTCATATAAAAAACTTTTTCATCGGAGGTCGTATGCAAAAGTTAGGGCCATTTTACCGAAACACGGCGGTTTTTTTTTGCCAAAAAATTCAAAATTCATGTTTGTTAATTTTCGTAACAACTAGAACACATAACACATGGGCATCTATTTTTTTGAATTTTTTTGAATCTTTTATCATTTTCTTTTATTTTTTTTAAACCGAAAAGGCGATCCACAGGGGGGGTGTGGGTGTGTGTGTGTGTGTGGTGGGGTGTGTTTGTGTGTGTGAGAGACATTAGTAATGGCGCACCCTCCCTGGTGCGCCATTGCTAACCTTAGCAATGGCGCACCAGGGGGGGTGCGCCATTACTAATGTCTCTCACACACGCAGGCCCACACCCTCACCAGACATAACAATGGCGCACCACACCAAGGTGCGCTATTACTATGTAGCATAGTAGTGGCGCACCTAGGTGTGGTGCGCCATTGCTATGTCTGGTGGGGGTGGGGGGTGGAAACAAAAAATAGCAATGGCGCACTGCTCAGGTGGTGCGCCACTACTAAAAAAATAACAATGGCGCACCTATTTCTGGTGCGCCATTGCTATATAGCAGTGGCGCACCACACCCATGGTGCGCCATTACTAGGGATATTGGCTATAGCCATTTTTCTAGTAGTGGGTGATGCTAAGACATGGTACAATACTCTTGCTCCTTGTTGTGTGCGTAGTCCCCAGGATATGATCTACTACTTCTCTGAAAAATATTTTCCTGCTCACAAGAAACAAGCTGCCTTACAGGAAATATTTCACTTTGTGCAAATTGAAGAAGAGAGTCTCCCACAACCTGCCTTACAGGAAATATTTCACTTTGTGGAAATTAAGATGTAACTTTTTGAGTAGTATCTTTTTCATATAAAAAACTTTTTCATCGGAGGTCGTATGCAAAAGTTACGGCCATTTTACCGAAACACGGCGGGTTTTTTTTTGCAAAAAAATTCAAAATTCAAGTTTGTTAATTTTCGTAACAACTAGAACACATAACAAATGGGCATCTATTTTTTTGAATTTTTTTGAATCTTTTATCATTTTCTTTTATTTATTTTTAAACCGAAAAGGCGATCAACCGGGGGGGTGGGGTGGGTGTGTGTGTGTGTGTGTGGTGGGGTGTGTTTGTGTGTGTGAGAGACATTAGTAATGGCGCACCCTCCCTGGTGCGCCATTGCTAACCTTAGCAATGGCGCACCAGGGGGGTGCGCCATTACTAATGTCTCTCACACACGCAGGCCCACACCCTCACCAGACATAACAATGGCGCTCCACACCAAGGTGCGCCATTACTATGTAGCATAGTAGTGGCGCACCTAGGTGTGGTGCGCCATTGCTATGTCTGGTGGGGGTGGGGGGTGGAAACAAAAAATAGCAATGGCGCACTGCTCAGGTGGTGCGCCACTACTAAAAAAATAACAATGGCGCACCTGTTTCTGGTGCGCCATTGCTATATAGCAGTGGCGCACCACACCCATGGTGCGCCATTACTAGGGATATTGGCTATAGCCATTTTTCTAGTAGTGGGTGATGCTAAGACATGGTACAATACTCTTGCTCCTTGTTGTGTGCGTAGTCCCCAGGATATGATCTACTACTTCTCTGAAAAATATTTTCCTGCTCACAAGAAACAAGCTGCCTTACAGGAAATATTTCACTTTGTGCAAATTGAAGAAGAGAGTCTCCCACAACCTGCCTTACAGGAAATATTTCACTTTGTGGAAATTCAGATGTAACTTTTTGAGTAGTATCTTTTTCATATAAAAAACTTTTTCATCGGAGGTCGTATGCAAAAGTTACGGCCATTTTACCGAAACACGGCGGGTTTTTTTTTGCAAAAAAATTCAAAATTCAAGTTTGTTAATTTTCGTAACAACTAGAACACATAACACATGGGCATCTATTTTTTTGAATTTTTTTGAATCTTTTATCATTTTCTTTTATTTATTTTTAAACCGAAAAGGCGATCAACCGGGGGGGGGGGGTGGGTGTGTGTGTGTGTGTGTGTGTGGTGGGGTGTGTTTGTGTGTGTGAGAGACATTAGTAATGGCGCACCCTCCCTGGTGCGCCATTGCTAACCTTAGCAATGGCGCACCAGGGGGGGTGCGCCATTACTAATGTCTCTCACACACGCAGGCCCACACCCTCACCAGACATAACAATGGCGCACCACACCAAGGTGCGCCATTACTATGTAGCATAGTAGTGGCGCACCTAGGTGTGGTGCGCCATTGCTATGTCTGGTGGGAGTGGGGGGTGGAAACAAAAAATAGCAATGGCGCACTGCTCAGGTGGTGCGCCACTACTAAAAAAATAACAATGGCGCACCTGTTTCTGGTGCGCCATTGCTATATAGCAGTGGCGCACCACACCCATGGTGCGCCATTACTAGGGATATTGGCTATAGCCATTTTTCTTGTCGTGGGTGATGCTAAGACATGGTACAATACTCTTGCTCCTTGTTGTGTGCGTAGTCCCCAGGATATGATCTACTACTTCTCTGAAAAATATTTTCCTACTCACAAGAAACAAGCTGCCTTACAGGAAATATTTCACTTTGCGCAAATTGAAGAAGAGAGTCTCCCACAAGCAGCCTTACAGGAAATATTTCACTTTGTGGAAATTCAGATGTAACTTTTCGAGTAGTATCATTTTCATATAAAAAACTTTTTCATCGGAGGTCGTATGCAAAAGTTACGGCCATTTTACCGAAACACGGCGGGTTTTTTTTTGCAAAAAAATTCAAAATTCATGTTTGTTAATTTTCGTAACAACTAGAACACATAACACATGGGCATCTATTTTTTTGAATTTTTTTGAATCTTTTATCATTTTCTTTTATTTTTTTTAAACCGAAAAGGCGATCCACAGGGGGGGGGTGTGGGTGTGTGTGTGTGTGGTGGGGTGTGTTTGTGTGTGTGAGAGACATTAGTAATGGCGAACCCTCCCTGGTGCGCCATTGCTAACCTTAGCAATGGCGCACCAGGGGGGGTGCGCCATTACTAATGTCTCTCACACACGCAGGCCCACACCCTCACCAGACATAGCAATGGCGCACCACACCTAGGTGCGCCACTACTATGTAGCATAGTAGTGGCGCACCTAGGTGTGGTGCGCCATTGCTATGTCTGGTGGGGGTGGGGGGTGGAAACAAAAAATAGCAATGGCGCACTGCTCAGGTGGTGCGCCACTACTAAAAAAATAACAATGGCGCACCTGTTTCTGGTGCGCCATTGCTATATAGCAGTGGCGCACCACACCCATGGTGCGCCATTACTAGGGATATTGGCTATAGCCATTTTTCTAGTAGTGGGTGATGCTAAGACATGGTACAATACTCTTGCTCCTTGTTGTGTGCGTAGTCCCCAGGATATGATCTACTACTTCTCTGAAAAATATTTTCCTGCTCACAAGAAACAAGCTGCCTTACAGGAAATATTTCACTTTGTGCAAATTGAAGAAGAGAGTCTCCCACAAGCTGCCTTACAGGAAATATTTCACTTTGTGGAAATTCAGATGTAACTTTTCGAGTAGTATCTTTTTCATATAAAAAACTTTTTCATCGGAGGTCGTATGCAAAAGTTAGGGCCATTTTACCGAAACACGGCGGTTTTTTTTTGCCAAAAAATTCAAAATTCATGTTTGTTAATTTTCGTAACAACTAGAACACATAACACATGGGCATCTATTTTTTTGAATTTTTTTGAATCTTTTATCATTTTCTTTTATTTTTTTTAAACCGAAAAGGCGATCCACAGGGGGGGTGTGGGTGTGTGTGTGTGTGTGGTGGGGTGTGTTTGTGTGTGTGAGAGACATTAGTAATGGCGCACCCTCCCTGGTGCGCCATTGCTAACCTTAGCAATGGCGCACCAGGGGGGGTGCGCCATTACTAATGTCTCTCACACACGCAGGCCCACACCCTTACCAGACATAACAATGGCGCACCACACCAAGGTGCGCCATTACTATGTAGCATAGTAGTGGCGCACCTAGGTGTGGTGCGCCATTGCTATGTCTGGTGGGGGTGGGGGGTGGAAACAAAAAATAGCAATGGCGCACTGCTCAGGTGGTGCGCCACTACTAAAAAAATAACAATGGCGCACCTATTTCTGGTGCGCCATTGCTATATAGCAGTGGCGCACCACACCCATGGTGCGCCATTACTAGGGATATTGGCTATAGCCATTTTTCTAGTAGTGGGTGATGCTAAGACATGGTACAATACTCTTGCTCCTTGTTGTGTGCGTAGTCCCCAGGATATGATCTACTACTTCTCTGAAAAATATTTTCCTGCTCACAAGAAACAAGCTGCCTTACAGGAAATATTTCACTTTGTGCAAATTGAAGAAGAGAGTCTCCCACAACCTGCCTTACAGAAAATATTTCACTTTGTGGACATTAAGATGTAACTTTTCGAGTAGTATCTTTTTCATATAAAAAACTTTTTCATCGGAGGTCGTATGCAAAAGTTACGGCCATTTTACCGAAACACGGCGGTTTTTTTTTTGCAAAAAAATTCAAAATTCAAGTTTGTTAATTTTCGTAACAACTAGAACACATAACACATGGGCATCTATTTTTTTGAATTTTTTTGAATCTTTTATCATTTTCTTTTATTTATTTTTAAACCGAAAAGGCGATCAACCCGGGGGGTGGGTGGGTGTGTGTGTGTGTGTGTGGTGGGGTGTGTTTGTGTGTGTGAGAGACATTAGTAATGGCGCACCCTCCCTGGTTCGCCATTGCTAACCTTAGCAATGGCGCACCAGGGGGGGTGCGCCATTACTAATGTCTCTCACACACGCAGGCCCACACCCTCACCAGACATAACAATGGCGCACCACACCAAGGTGCGGCATTACTATGTAGCATAGGAGTGGCGCACCTAGGTGTGGTGCGCCATTGCTATGTCTGGTGGGGGTGGGGGGTGGAAACAAAAAATAGCAATGGCGCACTGCTCAGGTGGTGCGCCACTACTAAAAAAATAACAATGGCGCACCTGTTTCTGGTGCGCCATTGCTATATAGCAGTGGCGCACCACACCCATGGTGCGCCATTACTAGGGATATTGGCTATAGCCATTTTTCTAGTAGTGGGTGATGCTAAGACATGGTACAATACTCTTGCTCCTTGTTGTGTGCGTAGTCCCCAGGATATGATCTACTACTTCTCTGGAAAAAAAATTCCTGCTCACAAGAAACAAGCTGCCTTACAGGAAATATTTCACTTTGTGGAAATTCAGATGTAACTTTGCGAGTAGTATCTTTTTCATATAAAAAACTTTTTCATCGGAGGTCGTATGCAAAAGTTACGGCCATTTTACCGAAACACGGGGGGTTTTTTTTGCAAAAAAATTCAAAATTCATGTTTGTTAATTTTCGTAACAACTAGAACACATAACACATGGGCATCTATTTTTTTGAATTTTTTTGAATCATTTATCATTTTCTTTTTTTTTTAAACCGAAAAGGCGATCCACCGGGGGGGGGTGTGGGTGTGTGTGTGTGTGTGTGGTGGGGTGTGTTTGTGTGTGTGAGAGACATTAGTAATGGCGCACCCTCGCTGGTGCGCCATTGCTAACCTTAGCAATGGCGCACGAGGGGGGGTGCGCCATTACGAATGTCTCTCACACACGCAGGCCCACACCTTCACCAGACATAACAATGGCGCACCACACCAAGGTGCGCCATTACTATGTAGCATAGTAGTGGCGCACCTAGGTGTGGTGCGCCATTGCTATGTCTGGTGGGGGTGGGGGGTGGAAACAAAAAATAGCAATGGCGCACTACTCAGGTGGTGCGCCACTACTAAAAAAATAACAATGGCGCACCTGTTTCTGGTGCGCCATTGCTATATAGCAGTGGCGCACCACACCCATGGTGCGCCATTACTAGGGATATTGGCTATAGCCATTTTTCTAGTAGTGGGTGATGCTAAGACATGGTACAATACTCTTGCTCCTTGTTGTGTGCGTAGTCCCCAGGATATGATCTACTACTTCTCTGAAAAATATTTTCCTGCTCACAAGAAACAAGCTGCCTTACAGGAAATATTTCACTTTGTGCAAATTGAAGAAGAGAGTCTCCCACAACCTGCCTTACAGGAAATATTTCACTTTGTGGAAATTCAGATGTAACTTTTCGAGTAGTATCTTTTTCATATAAAAAACTATTTCATCGGAGGTCGTATGCAAAAGTTACGGCCATTTTACCGAAACACGGCGGTTTTTTTTTGCAAAAAAATTCAAAATTCATGTTTGTTAATTTTCGTAACAACTAGAACACATAACACATGGGCATCTATTTTTTTGATTTTTTTGGAATCTTTTATCATTTTCTTTTATTTTTTTTAAACCGAAAAGGCGATCCACGAGGGGGGGGGGTGTGGGTGGGTGTGTGTGTGTGGTGGGGTGTGTTTGTGTGTGTGAGAGACATTAGTAATGGCGCACCAGGGGGGTGCGCCTTTACTAATGTCTCTCACACACGCAGGCCCACACCCTCACTAGACATAGCAATGGCGCACCACACCAAGGTGCGCCATTACTATGTAGCATAGTAGTGGCGCACCTAGGTGTGGTGCGCCATTGCTATGTCTGGTGGGGGTGGGGGGTGGAAACAAAAAATAGCAATGGCGCACTGCTCAGGTGGTGCGCCACTACTAAAAAAATAACTATGGCGCACCTGTTTCTGGTGCGCCATTGCTATATAGCAGTGGCGCACCACACCCATGGTGCGCCATTACTAGGGATATTGGCTATAGCCATTTTTCTAGTAGTGGGTGATGCTAAGACATGGTACAATACTCTTGCTCCTTGTTGTGCGCGTAGTCCCTAGGATATGATCTACTACTTCTCTGAAAAATATTTTCCTGCTCACAAGAAACAAGCTGCCTTACAGGAAATATTTCACTTTGTGCAAATTGAAGAAGAGAGTCTCCCACAAGCTGCCTTACAGGAAATATTTCACTTTGTGGAAATTCAGATGTAACATTTCGAGTAGTATCTTTTTCATATAAAAAACTTTTTCATCGGAGGTCGTATGCAAAAGTTACGGCCATTTTACCGAAACACGGCGGTTTTTTTTTTGCAAAAAAATTCAAAATTCATGTTCGTTAATTTTCGTAACAACTAGAACACATAACACATGGGCATCTATTTTTTTGAATTTTTTGGAATCTTTTATCATTTTCTATTATTTTTTTTAACCCGAAAAGGCGATCCACGAGGGGGGGGGTGTGGGTGGGTGTGTGTGTGGTGGGGTGTGTTTGTGTGTGTGAGAGACATTAGTAATGGCGCACCCTCCCTGGTGCGCCATTGCTAACCTTAGCAATGGCGCACCAGGGGGGGTGCGCCATTACTAATGTCTCTCACACACGCAGGCCCACACCCTCACCAGACATAACAATGGCGCACCACACCAAGGTGCGCCATTACTATGTAGCATAGTAGTGGCGCACCTAGGTGTGGTGCGCCATTGCTATGTCTGGTGGGGGTGGGGGGTGGAAACAGAAAATAGCAATGGCGCACTGCTCAGGTGGTGCGCCACTACTAAAAAAATAACAATGGCGCACCTGTTTCTGGTGCGCCATTGCTATATAGCAGTGGCGCACCACACCCATGGTGCGCCATTACTAGGGATATTGGCTATATCCATTTTTCTAGTAGTGGGTGATGCTAAGACATGGTACAATACTCTTGCTCCTTGTTGTGTGCGTAGTCCCCAGGATATGATCTACTACTTCTCTGAAAAACATTTTCCTGCTCACAAGAAACAAGCTGCCTTACAGGAAATATTTCACTTTGTGCAAATTGAAGAAGAGAGTCTCCCACAACCTGCCTTACAGGAAATATTTCACTTTGTGGAAATTCAGATGTAACTTTTCGAGTAGTATCTTTTTCATATAAAAAACTTTTTCATCGGAGGTCGTATGCAAAAGTTACGGCCATTTTACCGAAACACGGCGGTTTTTTTTTTGCAAAAAAATTCAAAATTCATGTTTGTTAATTTTCGTAACAAGTAGAACACATAACACATGGGCATCTAATTTTTTGATTTTTTTTGAATCTTTTATCATTTTCTTTTATTTATTTTTAAACCGAAAAGGCGATCCACCGGGGGGGGGGGGGGTGTGTGTGTGTGTGGTGGGGTGTGTTTGTGTGTGTGAGAGACATTAGTAATGGCGCACCCTCCCTGGTGCGCCATTGCTAACCTTAGCAATGGCGCACCAGGGGGGGTGCGCCATTACTAATGTCTCTCACACACGCAGGCCCACAACCTCACCAGACATAACAATGGCGCACCACACCAAGGTGCGCCATTACTATGTAGCATAGTAGTGGCGCACCTAGGTGTGGTGCGCCATTGCTATGTCTGGTGGGGGTGGGGGGTGGAAACAAAAAATAGCAATGGCGCACTGCTCAGGTGGTGCGCCACTACTAAAAAAATAACAATGGCGCACCTGTTTCTGGTGCGCCATTGCTATATAGCAGTGGCGCACCATACCCATGGTGCGCCATTACTAGGGATATTGGCTATAGCCATTTTTCTAGTAGTGGGTGATGCTAAGACATGGTACAATACTCTTGCTCCTTGTTGTGTGCGTAGTCCCCAGGATATGATCTACTACTTCTCTGAAAAATATTTTCCTGCTCACAACAAACAAGCTGCCTTACAGGAAATATTTCACTTTGTGCAAATTAAAGAAGAGAGTCTCCCACAAGCTGCCTTACAGGAAATATTTCACTTTGTGGAAATTCAGATGTAACATTTCGAGTAGTATCTTTTTCATATAAAAAACTTTTTCATCGGAGGTCGTATGCAAAAGTTACGGCCATTTTACCGAAACACGGCGGTTTTTTTTTTGCAAAAAAATTCAAAATTCATGTTCGTTAATTTTCGTAACAACTAGAACACATAACACATGGGCATCTATTTTTTTGAATTTTTTGGAATCTTTTATCATTTTCTATTATTTTTTTTAACCCGAAAAGGCGATCCACGAGGGGGGGGGTGTGGGTGGGTGTGTGTGTGGTGGGGTGTGTTTGTGTGTGTGAGAGACATTAGTAATGGCGCACCCTCCCTGGTGCGCCATTGCTAACCTTAGCAATGGCGCACCAGGGGGGGTGCGCCATTACTAATGTCTCTCACACACGCAGGCCCACACCCTCACCAGACATAACAATGGCGCACCACACCAAGGTGCGCCATTACTATGTAGCATAGTAGTGGCGCACCTAGGTGTGGTGCGCCATTGCTATGTCTGGTGGGGGTGGGGGGTGGAAACAGAAAATAGCAATGGCGCACTGCTCAGGTGGTGCGCCACTACTAAAAAAATAACAATGGCGCACCTGTTTCTGGTGCGCCATTGCTATATAGCAGTGGCGCACCACACCCATGGTGCGCCATTACTAGGGATATTGGCTATATCCATTTTTCTAGTAGTGGGTGATGCTAAGACATGGTACAATACTCTTGCTCCTTGTTGTGTGCGTAGTCCCCAGGATATGATCTACTACTTCTCTGAAAAACATTTTCCTGCTCACAAGAAACAAGCTGCCTTACAGGAAATATTTCACTTTGTGCAAATTGAAGAAGAGAGTCTCCCACAACCTGCCTTACAGGAAATATTTCACTTTGTGGAAATTCAGATGTAACTTTTCGAGTAGTATCTTTTTCATATAAAAAACTTTTTCATCGGAGGTCGTATGCAAAAGTTACGGCCATTTTACCGAAACACGGCGGTTTTTTTTTTGCAAAAAAATTCAAAATTCATGTTTGTTAATTTTCGTAACAAGTAGAACACATAACACATGGGCATCTAATTTTTTGATTTTTTTTGAATCTTTTATCATTTTCTTTTATTTATTTTTAAACCGAAAAGGCGATCCACCGGGGGGGGGGGGGTGTGTGTGTGTGTGTGGTGGGGTGTGTTTGTGTGTGTGAGAGACATTAGTAATGGCGCACCCTCCCTGGTGCGCCATTGCTAACCTTAGCAATGGCGCACCAGGGGGGGTGCGCCATTACTAATGTCTCTCACACACGCAGGCCCACAACCTCACCAGACATAACAATGGCGCACCACACCAAGGTGCGCCATTACTATGTAGCATAGTAGTGGCGCACCTAGGTGTGGTGCGCCATTGCTATGTCTGGTGGGGGTGGGGGGTGGAAACAAAAAATAGCAATGGCGCACTGCTCAGGTGGTGCGCCACTACTAAAAAAATAACAATGGCGCACCTGTTTCTGGTGCGCCATTGCTATATAGCAGTGGCGCACCATACCCATGGTGCGCCATTACTAGGGATATTGGCTATAGCCATTTTTCTAGTAGTGGGTGATGCTAAGACATGGTACAATACTCTTGCTCCTTGTTGTGTGCGTAGTCCCCAGGATATGATCTACTACTTCTCTGAAAAATATTTTCCTGCTCACAACAAACAAGCTGCCTTACAGGAAATATTTCACTTTGTGCAAATTAAAGAAGAGAGTCTCCCACAAGCTGCCTTACAGGAAATATTTCACTTTGTGGAAATTCAGATGTAACTTTTCGAGTAGTATCTTTTTCATATAAAAAACTTTTTCATCGGAGGTCGTATGCAAAAGTTACGGCCATTTTACCGAAACACGGCGGTTTTTTTTTTTGCAAAAAAATTCAAAATTCATGTTTGTTAATGTTCGTAACAACTAGACCACATAACACATGGGCATCTATTTTTTTGAATTTTTTTGAATCTTTTATCATTTTCTTTTATTTATTTTTAAACCGAAAAGGCGATCCACCGGGGGGTGGGTGTGTGTGTGTGTGTGGTGGGGTGTGTTTGTGTGTGTGAGAGACATTACTAATGGCGCACCCTCCCTGGTGCGCCATTGCTAACCTTAGCAATGGCGCACCAGGGGGGGTGCGCCATTACTAATGTCTCTCACACACGCAGGCCCACACCCTCACCAGACATAACAATGGCGCACCACACCAAGGTGCGCCATTACTATGTAGCATAGTAGTGGCGCACCTAGGTGTGGTGCGCCATTGCTATGTCTGGTGGGGGTGGGGGGTGGAAACAAAAAATAGCAATGGCGCACTGCTCAGGTGGTGCGCCACTACTAAAAAAATAACAATGGCGCACCTGTTTCTGGTGCGCCATTGCTATATAGCAGTGACGCACCACACCCATGGTGCGCCATTACTAGGGATATTGGCTATAGCCATTTTTCTAGTAGTGGGTGATGCTAAGACATGGTACAATACTCTTGCTCCTTGTTGTGTGCGTAGTCCCCAGGATATGATCTACTACTTCTCTGAAAAATATTTTCCTGCTCACAAGAAACAAGCTGCCTTACAGGAAATATTTCACTTTGCGCAAATTGAAGAAGAGCGTCTCCCACAAGCAGCCTTACAGGAAATATTTCACTTTGTGGAAATTCAGATGTAACTTTTCGAGTAGTATCTTTTTCATATAAAAAACTTTTTCATCGGAGGTCGTATGCAAAAGTTACGGCCATTTTACCGAAACACGGCGGGTTTTTTTTTGCAAAAAAATTCAAAATTCATGTTTGTTAATTTTCGTAACAACTAGAACACATAACACATGGGCATCTATTTTTTTGAATTTTTTTGAATCTTTTATCATTTTCTTTTATTTTTTTTAAACCGAAAAGGCAATCCACAGGGGGGGGGGTGTGGGTGTGTGTGTGTGTGTGGTGGGGTGTGTTTGTGTGTGTGAGAGACATTAGTAATGGCGCATCCTCCCTGGTGCGCCATTGCTAACCTTAGCAATGGCGCACCAGGGGGGTGCGCCATTACTAATGTCTCTCACACACGCAGGCCCACACCCTCACCAGACATAGCAATGGCGCACCACACCTAGGTGCGCCACTACTATGTAGCATAGTAGTGGCGCACCTAGGTGTGGTGCGCCATTGCTATGTCTGGTGGGGGTGGGGGGTGGAAACAAAAAATAGCAATGGCGCACTGCTCAGGTGGTGCGCCACTACTAAAAAAATAACAATGGCGCACCTGTTTCTGGTGCGCCATTGCTATATAGCTGTGGCGCACCACACCCATGGTGCGCCATTACTAGGGATATTGGCTATAGCCATTTTTCTAGTAGTGGGTGATGCTAAGACATGGTACAATACTCTTACTCCTTGTTGTGTGCGTAGTCCCTAGGATATGATCTACTACTTCTCTGAAAAATATTTTCCTGCTGACAAGAAACAAGCTGCCTTACAGGAAATATTTCACTTTGTGCAAATTGAAGAAGAGAGTCTCCCACAAGCTGCCTTACAGGAAATATTTCACTTTGTGGAAATTCAGATGTAACTTTTCGAGTAGTATCTTTTTCATATAAAAAACTTTTTCATCGGAGGTCGTATGCAAAAGTTACGGCCATTTTACCGAAACACGGCGGGTTTTTTTTTGCAAAAAAATTCAAAATTCATGTTTGTTAATTTTCGTAAAAACTAGAACACATAACACATGGGCATCTATTTTTTTGAATTTTTTTGAATCTTTTATCAGTTTCTTTTATTTTTTTTAAACCGAAAAGGCGATCCACCGGGGGGGGGGGTGTGGGTGTGTGTGTGTGTGTGGTGGGGTGTGTTTGTGTGTGTGAGAGACATTAGTAATGGCGCACCCTCCCTGGTGTGCCATTGCTAACCTTAGCAATGGCGCACCAGGGGGGGTGCGCCATTACTAATGTCTCTCACACACGCAGGCCCACACCCTCACCAGACATAACAATGGCGCACCACACCAAGGTGCGCCATTACTATGTAGCATAGTAGTGGCGCACCTAGGTGTGGTGCGCCATTGCTATGTCTGGTGGGGGTGGGGGGTGGAAACAAAAAATAGCAATGGCGCACTGCTCAGGTGGTGCGCCACTACTAAAAAAATAACAATGGCGCACCTGTTTCTGGTGCGCCATTGCTATATAGCAGTGGCGCACCACACCCATGGTGCGCCATTACTAGGGATATTGGCTATAGCCATTTTTCTAGTAGTGGGTGATGCTAAGACATGGTACAATACTCTTGCTCCTTGTTGTGTGCGTAGTCCCTAGGATATGATCTACTACTTCTCTGAAAAATATTTTCCTGCTCACAAGAAACAAGCTGCCTTACAGGAAATATTTCACTTTGTGCAAATTAAAGAAGAGAGTCTCCCACAAGCTGCCTTACAGGAAATATTTCACTTTGTGGAAATTCAGATGTAACTTTTCGAGTAGTATCTTTTTCATATAAAAAACTTTTTCATCGGAGGTCGTATGCAAAAGTTACGGCCATTTTACCGAAACACGGCGGTTTTTTTTTTGCAAAAAAATTCAAAATTCATGTTTGTTAATTTTCGTAACAACTAGAACACATAACACATGGGCATCTATTTTTTTGAATTTTTTGGAATCTTTTATCATTTTCTTTTATTTTTTTTAAACCGAAAAGGCGATCCACGAGGGGGGGTGTGGGTGGGTGTGTGTGTGTGGTGGGGTGTGTTTGTGTGTGTGAGAGACATTAGTAATGGCGCACCCTCCCTGGTGCGCCATTGCTAACCTTAGCAATGGCGCACCAGGGGGGGTGCGCCATTACTAATGTCTCTCACACACGTAGGCCCACACCCTCACCAGACATAACAATGGCGCACCACACCAAGGTGCGCCATTACTATGTAGCATAGTAGTGGCGCACCTAGGTATGGTGCGCCATTGCTATGTCTGGTGGGGGTGAGGGGTGGAAATAAAAAATAGCAATGGCGCACTGCTCAGGTGGTGCGCCACTACTAAAAAAATAACAATGGCGCACCTGTTTCTGGTGCGCCATTGCTATATAGCAATGGCGCACCACACCCATGGTGCGCCATTACTAGGGATATTGGCTATAGCCATTTTTCTAGTAGTGGGTGATGCTAAGACATGGTACAATACTCTTGCTCCTTGTTGTGTGCGTAGTCCCCAGGATATGATCTACTACTTCTCTGAAAAATATTTTCCTGCTCACAAGAAACAAGCTGCCTTACAGGAAATATTTCACTTTGTGCAAATTGAAGAAGAGAGTCTCCCACAAGCTGCCTTACAGGAAATATTTCACTTTGTGGAAATTCAGATGTAACTTTTCGAGTAGTATCTTTTTCATATAAAAAACTTTTTCATCGGAGGTCGTATGCAAAAGTTACGGCCATTTTACCGAAACACGGCGGTTTTTTTTTGCAAAAAAATTCAAAATTCATGTTTGTTAATTTTCTTAACAACTAGAACACATAACACATGGGCATCTATTTTTTTGAATTTTTTTGAATCTTTTATCATTTTCTTTTATTTTTTTTAAACCGAAAAGGCGATCCACAGGGGTGTGTGTGTGTGTGTGTGTGGTGGGTGTGTTTCTGTGTGTGAGAGACATTAGTAATGGCGCACCCTCCCTGGTGCGCCATTGCTAACCTTAGCAATGGCGCACCAGGGGGGGTGCGCCATTACTAATGTCTCTCACACACGCAGGCCCACACCCTCACCAGACATAACAATGGCGCACCAAACCAAGGTGCGCCATTACTATGTAGCATAGGAGTGGCGCACCTAGGTGTGGTGCGCCATTGCTATGTCTGGTGGGGGTGGGGGGTGGAAACAAAAAATTGCAATGGCGCACTGCTCAGGTGGTGCGCCACTACTAAAAAAATAACAATGGCGCACCTGTTTCTGGTGCGCCATTGCTATATAGCAGTGGCGCACCACACCCATGGTGCGCCATTACTAGGGATATTGGCTATAGCCAGTTTTCTAGTAGTGGGTGATGCTAAGACATGGTACAATACTCTTGCTCCTTGTTGTGTGCGTAGTCCCCAGGATATGATCTACTACTTCTCTGAAAAATAATTTCCTGCTCACAAGAAACAAGCTACCTTACAGGAAATATTTCACTTTGTGCAAATTGAAAAAGAGAGTCTCCCACAAGCTGCCTTACAGGAAATATTTCACTTTGTGGAAATTCAGATGTAACTTTTCGAGTAGTATCTTTTTCATATAAAAAACTTTTTCATCGGAGGTCGCATGCAAAAGTTACGGCCATTTTACCGAAACCCGGCTGGTTTTTTTTTGCAAAAAAATTCAAAATTCATGTTTGTTAATTTTCGTAACAACTAGAACACATAACACATGGGCATCTATTTTTTTGAATTTTTTTGAATCTTTTATCATTTTCTTTTATTTTATTTTAAACCGAAAAGGCGATCCACCGGGGGGTGTGGGTGTGTGTGTGTGTGTGTGGTGGGGTGTGTTTGTGTGTGTGAGAGACATTAGTAATGGCGCACCCTCCCTGGTGCGCCATTGCTAACCTTAGCAATGGCGCACCAGGGGGGTACGCCATTACTAATGTCTCTCACACACGCAGGCCCACAACCTCACCAGACATAACAATGGCGCACCACACCAAGGTGCGCCATTACTATGTAGCATAGTAGTGGCGCACCTAGGTGTGGTGCGCCATTGCTATGTCTGGTGGGGGTGGGGGTGGAAACAAAAAATAGCAATGGCGCACTGCTCAGTTGGTGCACCACTACTAAAAAAATAACAATGGCGCACCTGTTTCTGGTGCGCCATTGCTATATAGCAGTGGCGCAGCACACCCATGGTGCGCCATTACTAGGGATATTGGCTATAGCCATTTTTCTAGTAGTGGGTGATGCTAAGACATGGTACAATACTCTTGCTCCTTGTTGTGTGCTTAGTCCCCAGGATATGATCTACTACTTCTTTGAAAAATATTTTCCTGCTCACAAGAAACAAGCTGCCTTACAGGAAATATTTTAGTTTGTGCAAATTGAAGAAGAGAGTCTCCCACAAGCTGCCTTACAGGAAATATTTCACTTTGTGGAAATTCAGATGTAACTTTACGAGTAGTATCTTTTTCATATAAAAAACTTTTTCATCGGAGGTCGTATGCAAAAGTTAGGGCCATTTTAACGAAACACGGCGGTTTTTTTTTGCAAAAAAATTCAAAATTCATGTTTGTTAATTTTCGTAACAACTAGAACACATAACACATGGGCATCTATTTTTTTGAATTTTTTTGAATCTTTTATCATTTTCTTTTATTTTTTTTAAACCGAAAAGGCGATCCACAGGGGGGGGTGTGAGTGTGTGTGTGTGTGTGGTGGGGTGTGTTTGTGTGTGTGAGAGACATTAGTAATGGCGCACCCTCCCTGGTGCGCCATTGCTAACCTTAGCAATGGCGCACCAGGGGGGGTGCGCCATTACTAATGTCTCTCACACACGCAGGCCCACACCCTCACCAGACATAACAATGGCGCACCACACCAAGGTGCGCCATTACTATGAAGCATAGTAGTGGCGCACCTAGGTGTGGTGCGCCATTGCTATGTCTAGTGGGGGTGGGGGTGGAAACAAAAAATAGCAATGGCGCACTGCTCAGGTGGTGCGCCACTACTAAAAAAATAACAATGGCGCACCTGTTTCTGGTGCGCCATTGCTATATAGCAGTGGCGCACCACACCCATGGTGCGCCATTACTAGGGATATTGGCTATAGCCATTTTTCTAGTAGTGGGTGATGCTAAGACATGGTACAATACTCTTGCTCCTTGTTGTGTGCGTAGTCCCCAGGATATGATCTACTACTTCTCTGAAAAATATTTTCCTGCTCACAAGAAACAAGCTGCCTTACAGGAAATATTTCACTTTGTGCAAATTGAAGAAGAGAGTGTCCCACAACCTGCCTTACAGGAAATATTTCACTTTGGGGAAATTCAGATGTAACTTTTCGAGTAGTATCTTTTTCATATAAAAAACTTTTTCATCGGAGGTCGTATGCAAAAGTTACGGCCATTTTACCGAAACACGGCGGGTTTTTTTTTGCAAAAAAATTCAAAATTCATGTTTGTTAATTTTCGTAACAACTAGAACACATAACACATGGGCATCTATTTTTTTGAATTTTTTTGAATCTTTTATCATTTTCTTTTATTTATTTTTAAACCGAAAAGGCGATCCACCAGGGGGGGTGTGTGTGTGTGTGTGTGTGTGTGTGGTGGGGTGTGTTTGTGTGTGTGAGAGACATTAGGAATGGCGCACCCTCCCTGGTGCGCCATTGCTAACCTTAGCAATGGCGCACCAGGGGGGGTGCGCCATTACTAATGTCTCTCACACACGCAGGCCCACACCCTCACCAGACATAACAATGGCGCACCACACCTAGGTGCGCCACTACTATGTAGCATAGTAGTGGCGCACCTAGGTGTGGTGCGCCATTGCTATGTCTGGTGGGGGTGGGGGGTGGAAACAAAAAATAGCAATGGCGCACTGCTCAGGTGGTGCGCCACTACTAAAAAAATAACATTGGCGCACCTGTTTCTGGTGCGCCATTGCTATATAGCAGTGGCGCACCACACCCATGGTGCGCCATTACTAGGGATATTGGCTATAGCCATTTTTCTAGTAGTGGGTGATGCTAAGACATGGTACAATACTCTTGCTCCTTGTTGTGTGCGTAGTCCCCAGGATATGATCTACTACTTCTCTGAAAAATATTTTCCTGCTCACAAGAAACAAGCTGCCTTACAGGAAATATTTCACTTTGCGCAAATTGAAGAAGAGAGTCTCCCACAAGCAGCCTTACAGGAAATATTTCACTTTGTGGAAATTCAGATGTAACTTTTCGAGTAGTATCTTTTTCATATAAAAAACTTTTTCATCGGAGGTCGTATGCAAAAGTTACGGCCATTTTACCGAAACACGGCGGGTTTTTTTTTGCAAAAAAATTCAAAATTCATGTTTGTTAATTTTCGTAACAACTAGAACACATAACACATGGGCATCTATTTTTTTGAATTTTTTTGAATCTTTTATCATTTTCTTTTATTTTATTTTTAACCGAAAAGGCGATCCACGGGGGTGTGTGTGTGTGTGTGTGTGTGTGTGGTGGGGTGTGTTTGTGTGTGTGAGAGACATTAGTAATGGCGCACCCTCCCTAGTGCGCCATTGCTAACCTTAGCAATGGCGCACCAGGGGGGTGCGCCATTACTAATGTCTCTCACACACGCAGGCCCACACCCTCACCAGACATAACAATGGCACACCACACCTAGGTGCGCCACTACTATGTAGCATAGTAGTGGCGCACCTAGGTGTGGTGCGCCATTGCTATGTCTGGTGGGGGTGGGGGGTGGAAACAAAAAATAGCAATGGCGCACTGCTCAGGTGGTGCGCCACTACTAAAAAAATAACAATGGCGCACCTGTTTCTGGTGCGCCATTGCTATATAGCAGTGGCGCACCACACCCATGGTGCGCCATTACTAGGGATATTGGCTATAGCCATTTTTCTAGTAGTGGGTGATGCTAAGACATGGTACAATACTCTTGCTCCTTGTTGTGTGCGTAGTCCCCAGGATATGATCTACTACTTCTCTGAAAAATATTTTCCTGCTCACAAGAAACAAGCTGCCTTACAGGAAATATTTCACTTTGTGCAAATTGAAGAAGAGAGTCTCCCACAAGCTGCCTTACAGGAAATATTTCACTTTGTGGAAATTCAGATGTAACTTTTCGAGTAGTATCTTTTTCATATAAAAAACTTTTTCATCGGAGGTCATATGCAATAGTTACGGCCATTTTACCGAAACACGGCGGGTTTTTTTTTGCAAAAAAATTCAAAATTCATGTTTGTTAATTTTCGTAACAACTAGAACACATAACACATGGGCATCTATTTTTTTGATTTTTTTTGAATCTTTTATCATTTTCTTTTATTTTTTTTTAAACCGAAAAGGCGATCCACCGGGGGGGGGTGTGTGTGTGTGTGTGTGTGTGTGTGGTGGGGTGTGTTTGTGTGTGTGAGGGACATTAGTAATGGCGCACCCTCCCTGGTGCGCCATTGCTAACCTTAGCAATGGCGCACCAGGGGGGGTGCGCCATTACTAATGTCTCTCACACACGCAGGCCCACACCCTCACCAGACATAACAATGGCGCACCACACCAAGGTGCGCCATTACTATGTAGCATAGTAGTGGCGCACCTAGGTGTGGTGCGCCATTGCTATGTCTGGTGGGGGTGGGGGGCGGAAACAAAAAATAGCAATGGCGCACTGCTCAGGTGGTGCGCCACTACTAAAAAAATAACAATGGCGCACCTGTTTCTGGTGCGCCATTGCTATATAGCAGTGGCGCACCACACCCATGGTGCGCCATTACTAGGGATATTGGCTATAGCCATTTTTCTAGTAGTGGGTGATGCTAAGACATGGTACAATACTCTTGATCCTTGTTGTGTGCGTAGTCCCCAGGATATGATCTACTACTTCTCTGAAAAATATTTTCCTGCTCACAAGAAACAAGCTGCCTTACAGGAAATATTTCACTTTGTGCAAATTGAAGAAGAGAGTCTCCCACAAGCTGCCTTATAGGAAATATTTCACTTTGTGGAAATTCAGATGTAACTTTTCGAGTAGTATCTTTTTCATATAAAAAACTTTTTCATCGGAGGTCGTATGCAAAAGTTACGGCCATTTTACCGAAACACGGCGGGTTTTTTTTTGCAAAAAAATTCAAAATTCATGTTTGTTAATTTTCGTAACAACTAGAACACATAACACATGGGCATCTATTTTTTTGAATTTTTTTGAATCTTTTATCATTTTCTTTTATTTTTTTTAAACCGAAAAGGCGATCCACAGGGGGGGGGGTGTGGGTGTGTGTGTGTGTGTGGTGGGGTGTGTTTGTGTGTGTGAGAGACATTAGTAATGGCGCACCCTCCCTGGTGCGCCATTGCTAACCTTAGCAATGGCGCACCAGGGGGGGTGCGCCATTACTAATGTCTCTCACACACGCAGGTCCACACCCTCACCAGACATAGCAATGGCGCACCACACCTAGGTGCGCCACTACTATGTAGCATAGGAGTGGCGCACCTAGGTGTGGTGCACCATTGCTATGTCTGGTGGGGGTGGGGGGTGGAAACAAAAAATAGCAATGGCGCACTGCTCAGGTGGTGCGCCACTACTAAAAAAATAACATTGGCGCACCTGTTTCTGGTGCGCCATTGCTATATAGCAGTGGCGCACCACACCCATGGTGCGCCATTACTAGGGATATTGGCTATAGCCATTTTTCTAGTAGTGGGTGATGCTAAGACATGGTACAATACTCTTGCTCCTTGTTGTGTGCGTAGTCCCCAGGATATGATCTACTACTTCTCTGAAAAATATTTTCCTGCTCACAAGAAACAAGCTGCCTTACAGGAAATATTTCACTTTGTGCAAATTGAAGAAGAGAGTCTCCCACAAGCTGCCTTACAGGAAATATTTCACTTTGTGGAAATTCAGATGTAACTTTTCGAGTAGTATCTTTTTCATATAAAAAACTTTTTCATCAGAGGTCGTATGCAATAGTTACGGCCATTTTACCGAAACACGACGGGTTTTTTTTTGCAAAAAAATTCAAAATTCATGTTTGTTAATTTTCGTAACAACTAGAACACATAACACATGGGCATCTATTTTTTTGAATTTTTTTGAATCTTTTATCATTTTCTTTTATTTTTTTTTAAACCGAAAAGGCGATCCACAGGGGTGTGTGTGTGTGTGTGTGTGTGTGTGTGGTGGGGTGTGTTTGTGTGTGTGAGAGACATTAGTAATGGCGCACCCTCCCTGGTGCGCCATTGCTAACCTTAGCAATGGCGCACCAGGGGGGTGCGCCATTACTAATGTCTCTCACACAAGCAGGCCCACACCCTCACCAGACATAACAATGGCACACCACACCTAGGTGCGCCACTACTATGTAGCATAGTAGTGGCGCACCTAGGTGTGGTGCGCCATTGCTATGTCTGGTGGGGGTGGGGGGTGGAAACAAAAAATAGCAATGGCGCACTGCTCAGGTGGTGCGCCACTACTAAAAAAATAACAATGGCGCACCTGTTTCTGGTGCGCCATTGCTATATAGCAGTGGCGCACCACACCCATGGTGCGCCATTACTAGGGATATTGGCTATAGCCATTTTTCTAGTAGTGGGTGATGCTAAGACATGGTACAATACTCTTGCTCCTTGTTGTGTGCGTAGTCCCCAGGATATGATCTACTACTTCTCTGAAAAATATTTTCCTGCTCACAAGAAACAAGCTGCCTTACAGGAAATATTTCACTTTGTGCAAATTGAAGAAGAGAGTCTCCCACAAGCTGCCTTACAGGAAATATTTCACTTTGTGGAAATACAGATGTAACTTTTCGAGTAGTATCTTTTTCATATAAAAAACTTTTTCATCGGAGGTCGTATGCAATAGTTACGGCCATTTTACCGAAACACGGCGGGTTTTTTTTTGCAAAAAAATTCAAAATTCATGTTTGTTAATTTTCGTAACAACTAGAACACATAACACATGGGCATCTATTTTTTTGATTTTTTTTGAATCTTTTATCATTTTCTTTTATTATTTTTAAACCGAAAAGGCGATCCACCAGGGGGTGTGGGTGTGTGTGTGTGTGTGGTGGGGTGTGTTTGTGTGTGTGAGAGACATTAGTAATGGCGCACCCTCCCTGGTGCGCCATTGCTAACCTTAGAAATGGCGCACCAGGGGGGGTGCGCCATTACTAATGTCTCTCACACACGCAGGCCCACACCCTCACCAGACATAACAATGGCGCACCACACCTAGGTGCGCCACTACTATGTAGCATAGTAGTGGCGCACCTAGGTGTGGTGCGCCATTGCTATGTCTGGTGGGGGTGGGGGGTGGAAACAAAAAATAGCAATGGCGCACTGCTCAGGTGGTGCGCCACTACTAAAAAAATAACAATGGCGCACCTGTTTCTGGTGCGCCATTGCTATATAGCAGTGGCGCACCACACCCATGGTGCGCCATTACTAGGGATATTGGCTATAGCCATTTTTCTAGTAGTGGGTGATGCTAAGACATGGTACAATACTCTTGCTCCTTGTTGTGTGCGTAGTCCCCAGGATATGATCTACTACTTCTCTGAAAAATATTTTCCTGCTCACAAGAAACAAGCTGCCTTACAGGAAATATTTCACTTTGTGCAAATTGAAGAAGAGAGTCTCCCACAAGCTGCCTTACAGGAAATATTTCACTTTGTGGAAATTCAGATGTAACTTTTCGAGTAGTATCTTTTTCATATAAAAAACTTTTTCATCGGAGGTCGTATGCAATAGTTACGGCCATTTTACCGAAACACGGCGGGTTTTTTTTTGCAAAAAAATTCAAAATTCATGTTTGTTAATTTTCGTAACAACTAGAACACATAACACATGGGCATCTATTTTTTTGAATTTTTTTTGAATCTTTTATCATTTTCTTTTATTTTTTTTAAACCGAAAAGGCGATCCACAGGGGGGGGGGGGGTGTGGGTGTGTGTGTGTGTGTGGAGGGGTGTGTTTGTGTGTGTGAGAGACATTAGTAATGGCGCACCCTCCCTGGTGCGCCATTGCTAACCTTAGCAATGGCGCACCAGGGGGGGTGCGCCATTACTACTGTCTCTCACACACGCAGGCCCACACCCTCACCAGACATAGCAATGGCGCACCACACCTAGGTGCGCCACTACTATGTAGCATAGTAGTGGCGCACCTAGGTGTGGTGCGCCATTGCTATGTCTGGTGGGGGTGGGGGGTGGAAACAAAAAATAGCAATGGCGCACTGCTCAGGTGGTGCGCCACTACTAAAAAAATAACAATGGCGCACCTGTTTCTGGTGCGCCATTGCTATATAGCAGTGGCGCACCACACCCATGGTGCGCCATTACTAGGGATATTGGCTATAGCCATTTTTCTAGTAGTGGGTGATGCTAAGACATGGTACAATACTCTTGCTCCTTGTTGTGTGCGTAGTCCCCAGGATATGATCTACTACTTCTCTGAAAAATATTTTCCTGCTCACAAGAAACAAGCTGCCTTACAGGAAATATTTCACTTTGTGCAAATTGAAGAAGAGAGTGTCCCACAACCTGCCTTACAGGAAATATTTCACTTTGTGGAAATTCAGATGTAACTTTTTGAGTAGTATCTTTTTCATATAAAAAACTTTTTCATCGGAGGTCGTATGCAAAAGTTACGGCCATTTTACCGAAACACGGCGGTTTTTTTTTTTGCAAAAAAATTCAAAATTCATGTTTGTTAATTTTCGTAACAACTAGAACACATAACACATGGGCATCTATTTTTTTGAATCTTTTATCATTTTCTTTTATTTATTTTTAAACCGAAAAGGCAATCCAACGGGGGGGTGGGTGGGTGTGTGTGTGTGTGTGGTGGGGTGTGTTTGTGTGTGTGAGAGACATTAGTAATGGCGCACCCTCCCTGGTGCGCCATTGCTAATCTTAGCAATGGCGCACCAGGGGGGGTGCGCCATTACTAATGTCTCTCACACACGCAGGCCCACACCCTCACCAGACATAACAATGGCGCACCACACCAAGGTGCGCCATTACTATGTAGCATAGTAGTGGCGCACCTAGGTGTGGTGCGCCATTGCTATGTCTGGTGGGGGTGGGGGGTGGAAACAAAAAATAGCAATGGCGCACTGCTCAGGTGGTGCGCCACTACTAAAAAAATAACAATGGCGCACCTGTTTCTGGTGCGCCATTGCTATATAGCAGTGGTGCACCACACCCATGGTGCACCATTACTAGGGATATTGGCTATAGCCATTTTTCTAGTAGTGGGTGATGCTAAGACATGGTACAATACTCTTGCTCCTTGTTGTGTGCGTAGTCCCCAGGATATGATCTACTACTTCTCTGAAAAATATTTTCCTGCTCACAAGAAACAAGCTGCCTTACAGGAAATATTTCACTTTGCGCAAATTGAAGAAGAGAGTCTCCCACAAGTAGCCTTACAGGAAATATTTCACTTTGTGGAAATTCAGATGTAACTTTTCGAGTAGTATCTTTTTCATATAAAAAACTTTTTCATCGGAGGTCGTATGCAAAAGTTACGGCCATTTTACCGAAACACGGCGGGTTTTTTTTTGCAAAAAAATTCAAAATTCATGTTTGTTAATTTTCGTAACAACTAGAACACATAACACATGGGCATCTATTTTTTTGAATTTTTTTGAATCTTTTATCATTTTCTTTTATTTTTTTTTAAACCGAAAAGGCGATCCACAGGGGTGTGTGTGTGTGTGTGTGTGTGTGTGGTGGGGTGTGTTTGTGTGTGTGAGAGACATTAGTAATGGCGCACCCTCCCTGGTGCGCCATTGCTAACCTTAGCAATGGCGCACCAGGGGGGTGCGCCATTACTAATGTCTCTCACACACGCAGGCCCACACCCTCACCAGACATAACAATGGCACACCACACCTAGGTGCGCCACTACTATGTAGCATAGTAGTGGCGCACCTAGGTGTGGTGCGCCATTGCTATGTCTGGTGGGGGTGGGGGGTGGAAACAAAAAATAGCAATGGCGCACTGCTCAGGTGGTGCGCCACTACTAAAAAAATAACAATGGCGCACCTGTTTCTGGTGCGCCATTGCTATATAGCAGTGGCGCACCACACCCATGGTCCGCCATTACTAGGGATATTGGCTATAGCCATTTTTCTAGTAGTGGGTGATGCTAAGACATGGTACAATACTCTTGCTCCTTGTTGTGTGCGTAGTCCCCAGGATATGATCTACTACTTCTCTGAAAAATATTTTCCTGCTCACAAGAAACAAGCTGCCTTACAGGAAATATTTCACTTTGTGCAAATTGAAGAAGAGAGTCTCCCACAAGCTGCCTTACAGGAAATATTTCACTTTGTGGAAATTCAGATGTAACTTTTCGAGTAGTATCTTTTTCATATAAAAAACTTTTTCATCGGAGGTCGTATGCAATAGTTACGGCCATTTTACCGAAACACGGCGGGTTTTTTTTTGCAAAAAAATTCAAAATTCATGTTTGTTAATTTTCGTAACAACTAGAACACATAACACATGGGCATCTATTTTTTTGAATTTTTTTTGAATCTTTTATCATTTTCTTTTATTTTTTTTAAACCGAAAAGGCGATCCACAGGGGGGGGGTGTGGGTGTGTGTGTGTGTGTGGTGGGGTGTGTTTGTGTGTGTGAGAGACATTAGTAATGGCGCACCCTCCCTGGTGCGCCATTGCTAACCTTAGCAATGGCGCACCAGGGGGGGTGCGCCATTACTACTGTCTCTCACACACGCAGGCCCACACCCTCACCAGACATAGCAATGGCGCACCACACCTAGGTGCGCCACTACTATGTAGCATAGTAGTGGCGCACCTAGGTGTGGTGCGCCATTGCTATGTCTGGTGGGGGTGGGGGGTGGAAACAAAAAATAGCAATGGCGCACTGCTCAGGTGGTGCGCCACTACTAAAAAAATAACAATGGCGCACCTGTTTCTGGTGCGCCATTGCTATATAGCAGTGGCGCACCACACCCATGGTGCGCCATTACTAGGGATATTGGCTATAGCCATTTTTCTAGTAGTGGGTGATGCTAAGACATGGTACAATACTCTTGCTCCTTGTTGTGTGCGTAGTCCCCAGGATATGATCTACTACTTCTCTGAAAAATATTTTCCTGCTCACAAGAAACAAGCTGCCTTACAGGAAATATTTCACTTTGTGCAAATTGAAGAAGAGAGTGTCCCACAACCTGCCTTACAGGAAATATTTCACTTTGTGGAAATTCAGATGTAACTTTTCGAGTAGTATCTTTTTCATATAAAAAACTTTTTCATCGGAGGTCGTATGCAAAAGTTACGGCCATTTTACCGAAACACGGCGGTTTTTTTTTTTTGCAAAAAAATTCAAAATTCATGTTTGTTAATTTTCGTAACAACTAGAACACATAACACATGGGCATCTATTTTTTTGAATTTTTTTGAATCTTTTATCATTTTCTTTTATTTATTTTTAAACCGAAAAGGCAATCCACCGGGGGGGTGGGTGGGTGTGTGTGTGTGTGTGGTGGGGTGTGTTTGTGTGTGTGAGAGACATTAGTAATGGCGCACCCTCCCTGGTGCGCCATTGCTAACCTTAGCAATGGCGCACCAGGGGGGGTGCGCCATTACTAATGTCTCTCACACACGCAGGCCCACACCCTCACCAGACATAACAATGGCGCACCACACCAAGGTGCGCCATTACTATGTAGCATAGTAGTGGCGCACCTAGGTGTGGTGCGCCATTGCTATGTCTGGTGGGGGTGGGGGGTGGAAACAAAAAATAGCAATGGCGCACTGCTCAGGTGGTGCGCCACTACTAAAAAAATAACAATGGCGCACCTGTTTCTGGTGCGCCATTGCTATATAGCAGTGGTGCACCACACCCATGGTGCGCCATTACTAGGGATATTGGCTATAGCCATTTTTCTAGTAGTGGGTGATGCTAAGACATGGTACAATACTCTTGCTCCTTGTTGTGTGCGTAGTCCCCAGGATATGATCTACTACTTCTCTGAAAAATATTTTCCTGCTCACAAGAAACAAGCTGCCTTACAGGAAATATTTCACTTTGCGCAAATTGAAGAAGAGAGTCTCCCACAAGTAGCCTTACAGGAAATATTTCACTCTGTGGAAATTCAGATGTAACTTTTCGAGTAGTATCTTTTTCATATAAAAAACTTTTTCATCGGAGGTCGTATGCAAAAGTTACGGCCATTTTACCGAAACACGGCGGGTTTTTTTTTGCAAAAAAATTCAAAATTCATGTTTGTTAATTTTCGTAACAACTAGAACACATAACACATGGGCATCTATTTTTTTGAATTTTTTTGAATCTTTTATCATTTTCTTTTATTTTTTTTTAAACCGAAAAGGCGATCCACAGGGGTGTGTGTGTGTGTGTGTGTGTGTGTGGTGGGGTGTGTTTGTGTGTGTGAGAGACATTAGTAATGGCGCACCCTCCCTGGTGCGCCATTGCTAACCTTAGCAATGGCGCACCAGGGAGGGTGCGCCATTACTAATGTCTCTCACACACGCAGGCCCACACCCTCACCAGACATAACAATGGCACACCACACCTAGGTGCGCCACTACTATGTAACATAGTAGTGGCGCACCTAGGTGTGGTGCGCCATTGCTATGTCTGGTGGGGGTGGGGGGTGGAAACAAAAAATAGCAATGGCGCACTGCTCAGGTGGTGCGCCACTACTAAAAAAATAACAATGGCGCACCTGTTTCTGGTGCCCCATTGCTATATAGCAGTGGCGCACGACACCCATGGTGCGCCATTACTAGGGATATTGGCTATAGCCATTTTTCTAGTAGTGGGTGATGCTAAGACATGGTACAATACTCTTGCTCCTTGTTGTGTGCGTAGTCCCCAGGATATGATCTACTACTTCTCTGAAAAATATTTTCCTGCTCACAAGAAACAAGCTGCCTTACAGGAAATATTTCACTTTGTGCAAATTGAAGAAGAGAGTCTCCCACAAGCTGCCTTACAGGAAATATTTCACTTTGTGGAAATTCAGATGTAACTTTTCGAGTAGTATCTTTTTCATATAAAAAACTTTTTCATCGGAGGTCGTATGCAATAGTTACGGCCATTTTACCGAAACACGGCGGGTTTTTTTTTGCAAAAAAATTCAAAATTCATGTTTGTTAATTTTCGTAACAACTAGAACACATAACACATGGGCATCTATTTTTTTGATTTTTTTTGAATCTTTTATCATTTTCTTTTATTTTTTTTAAACCGAAAAGGCGATCCACCGGGGGGTGTGGGTGTGTGTGTGTGTGTGGTGGGGTGTGTTTGTGTGTGTGAGAGACATTAGTAATGGCGCACCCTCCCTGGTGCGCCATTGCTAGTAGTGGCGCACCACCTGAGCAGTGCGCCATTGCTATTTTTTGTTTCCACCCCCCACCCCCACCAGACATAGCAATGGCGCACCTGTTTCTGGTGCGCCATTGCTATATAGCAGTGGCGCACCACACCCATGGTGCGCCATTACTAGGGATATTGGCTATAGCCATTTTTCTAGTAGTGGGTGATGCTAAGACATGGTACAATACTCTTGATCCTTGTTGTGTGCGTAGTCCCCAGGATATGATCTACTACTTCTCTGAAAAATATTTTCCTGCTCACAAGAAACAAGCTGCCTTACAGGAAATATTTCACTTTGTGCAAATTGAAGAAGAGAGTCTCCCACAAGCTGCCTTATAGGAAATATTTCACTTTGTGGAAATTCAGATGTAACTTTTCGAGTAGTATCTTTTTCATATAAAAAACTTTTTCATCGGAGGTCGTATGCAAAAGTTACGGCCATTTTACCGAAACACGGCGGGTTTTTTTTTCAAAAAAATTCAAAATTCATGTTTGTTAATTTTCGTAACAACTAGAACACATAACACATGGGCATCTATTTTTTTGAATTTTTTTGAATCTTTTATCATTTTCTTTTATTTTTTTTTAAATCGAAAAGGCGATCCACAGGGGGGCGGTGTGGGTGTGTGTGTGTGTGTGGTGGGGTGTGTTTGTGTGTGTGAGAGACATTAGTAATGACGCACCCTCCCTGGTGCGCCATTGCTAACCTTAGCAATGGCGCACCAGGGGGGGTGCGCCATTACTAATGTCTCTCACACACGCAGGCCCACACCCTCACCAGACATAACAATGGCGCACCACACCTAGGTGCGCCACTACTATGTAGCATAGTAGTGGCGCACCTAGGTGTGGTGCGCCATTGCTATGTCTGGTGGGGGTGGGGGGTGGAAACAAAAAATAGCAATGGCGCACTGCTCAGGTGGTGCGCCACTACTAAAAAAATAACAATGGCGCACCTGTTTCTGGTGCGCCATTGCTATATAGCAGTGGCGCACCACACCCATGGTGCGCCATTACTAGGGATATTGGCTATAGCCATTTTTCTAGTAGTGGGTGATGCTAAGACATGGTACAATACTCTTGATCCTTGTTGTGTGCGTAGTCCCCAGGATATGATCTACTACTTCTCTGAAAAATATTTTCCTGCTCACAAGAAACAAGCTGCCTTACAGGAAATATTTCACTTTGTGCAAATTGAAGAAGAGAGTCTCCCACAAGCTGCCTTATAGGAAATATTTCACTTTGTGGAAATTCAGATGTAACTTTTCGAGTAGTATCTTTTTCATATAAAAAACTTTTTCATCGGAGGTCGTATGCAAAAGTTACGGCCATTTTACCGAAACACGGCGGGTTTTTTTTTGCAAAAAAATTCAAAATTCATGTTTGTTAATTTTCGTAACAACTAGAACACATAACACATGGGCATCTATTTTTTTGAATTTTTTTGAATCTTTTATCATTTTCTTTTATTTTTTTTTAAATCGAAAAGGCGATCCACAGGGGGGCGGTGTGGGTGTGTGTGTGTGTGTGGTGGGGTGTGTTTGTGTGTGTGAGAGACATTAGTAATGACGCACCCTCCCTGGTGCGCCATTGCTAACCTTAGCAATGGCGCACCAGGGGGGGTGCGCCATTACTAATGTCTCTCACACACGCAGGCCCACACCCTCACCAGACATAACAATGGCGCACCACACCTAGGTGCGCCACTACTATGTAGCATAGTAGTGGCGCACCTAGGTGTGGTGCGCCATTGCTATGTCTGGTGGGGGTGGGGGTGGAAACAAAAAATAGCAATGGCGCACTGCTCAGGTGGTGCGCCACTACTAAAAAAATAACAATGGCGCACCTGTTTCTGGTGCGCCATTGCTATATAGCAGTGGCGCACCACACCCATGGTGCGCCATTACTAGGGATATTGGCTATAGCCATTTTTCTAGTAGTGGGTGATGCTAAGACATGGTACAATACTCTTGATCCTTGTTGTGTGCGTAGTCCCCAGGATATGATCTACTACTTCTCTGAAAAATATTTTCCTGCTCACAAGAAACAAGCTGCCTTACAGGAAATATTTCACTTTGTGCAAATTTAAGAAGAGAGTCTCCCACAAGCTGCCTTACAGGAAATATTTCACTTTGTGGAAATTCAGATGTAACTTTTTGAGTAGTATCTTTTTCATATAAAAAACTTTTTCATCGGAGGTCGTATGCAAAAGTTACGGCCATTTTACCGAAATACGGCGGGTTTTTTTTTGCAAAAAAATTCAAAATTCATGTTTGTTAATTTTCGTAACAACTAGAACACATAACACATGGGCATCTATTTTTTTGAATTTTTTTGAATCTTTTATCATTTTCTTTTATTTTTTTTAAACCGAAAAGGCGATCCACAGGGGGGGGGGGTGTGGGTGTGTGTGTGTGTGTGGTGGGGTGTGTTTGTGTGTGTGAGAGACATTAGTAATGGCGCACCCTCCCTGGTGCGCCATTGCTAACCTTAGCAATGGCGCACCAGGGGGGGTGCGCCATTACTAATGTCTCTCACACACGCAGGCCCACACCCTCACCAGACATAGCAATGGCGCACCACACCTAGGTGCGCCACTACTATGTAGCATAGTAGTGGCGCACCTAGGTGTGGTGCGCCATTTCTATGTCTGGTGGGGGTGGGGGGTGGAAACAAAAAATAGCAATGGCGCACTGCTCAGGTGGTGCGCCACTCCTAAAAAAATAACAATGGCGCACCTGTTTCTGGTGCGCCATTGCTATATAGCAGTGGCGCACCACACCCATGGTGTGCCATTACTAGGGATATTGGCTATAGCCATTTTTCTAGTAGTGGGTGATGCTAAGACATGGTACAATACTCTTGCTCCTTGTTGTGTGCATAGTCCCCAGGATATGATCTACTACTTCTGTGAAAAATATTTTCCTGCTCACAAGAAACAAGCTGCCTTACAGGAAATATTTCACTTTGTGCAAATTGAAGAAGAGAGTCTCCCACAAGCTGCCTTACAGGAAATATTTCACTTTGTGTAAATTCAGATGTAACTTTTCGAGTAGTATCTTTTTCATATAAAAAACTTTTTCATCGGAGGTCGTATGCAAAAGTTACGGCCATTTTACCGAAACACGGCGGTTTTTTTTTTGCAAAAAAATTCAAAATTCATGTTTGTTAATTTTCGTAACAACTAGAACACATAACACATGGGCATCTATTTTTTTGAATTTTTTTGAATCTTTTATGATTTTCTTTTATTTTTTTTTAAACTGAAAAGGCGATCCACAGGGGGGGGGTGTGGGTGTGTGTGTGTGTGTGGTGGGGTGTGTTTGTGTGTGTGAGAGACATTAGTAATGGCGCACCCTCCCTGGTGCACCATTGCTAACCTTAGCAATGGCGCACCAGGGGGGGTGCGCCATTACTAATGTCTCTCACACACGCAGGCCCACACCCTCACCAGACATAGCAATGGCGCACCACACCTAGGTGCGCCACTCCTATGTAGCATAGTAGTGGCGCACCTAGGTGTGGTGCGCCATTGCTATGTCTGGTGGGGGTGGGGGGTGGAAACAAAAAATAGCAATGGCGCACTGCTCAGGTGGTGCGCCACTCCTAAAAAAATAACAATGGCGCACCTGTTTCTGGTGCGCCATTGCTATATAGCAGTGGCGCACCACACCCATGGTGCGCCATTACTAGGGATATTGGCTATAGCCATTTTTCTAGTAGTGGGTGATGCTAAGACATGGTACAATACTCTTGCTGCTTGTTGTGTGCGTAGTCCCCAGGATATGATCTACTACTGCTCTGAAAAATATTTTCCTGCTCACAAGAAACAAGCTGCCTTACAGGAAATATTTCATTTTGTGCAAATTGAAGAAGAGAGTCTCCCACAAGCTGCCTTACAGGAAATATTTCACTTTGTGGAAATTCAGATGTAACTTTTCGAGTAGTATCTTTTTCATATAAAAAACTTTTTCATCGGAGGTCGTATGCAAAAGTTACGGCCATTTTACCGAAACACGGCGGTTTTTTTTTTGCAAAAAAATTCAAAATTCATGTTTGTTAATTTTCGTAACAACTAGAACACATAATACATGGGCATCTATTTTTTTGAATTTTTTTGAATCTTTTATCATTTTCTTTTATTTTTTTTAAACCGAAAAGGCGATCCACGGGGGGGGGGGGGGGGGGGGGGGGGTGGTGTGGTTGTGTGTGTGTGTGTGGTGGGGTGTGTTTGTGTGTGTGAAAGACATTAGGAATGGCGCACCCTCCCTGGTGCGCCATTGCTAACCTTAGCAATGGCGCACCAGGGGGGTGCGCCATTACTAATGTCTCTCACACACGCAGGCCCACACCCTCACCAGACATAACAATGGCGCACCACACCAAGGTGCGCCATTACTATGTAGCATAGTAGTGGCGCACCTAGGTGTGGTGCGCCATTGCTATGTCTGGTGGGGGTGGGGGGTGGAAACAAAAAATAGCAATGGCGCACTGCTCAGGTGGTGCGCCACTACTAAAAAAATAACAATGGCGCACCTGTTTCTGGTGCGCCATTGCTATATAGCAGTGGCGCACCACACCCATGGTGCGCCATTACTAGGGATATTGGCTATAGCCATTTTTCTAGTAGTGGGTGATGCTAAGACATGGTACAATACTCTTGCTCCTTGTTGTGTGCGTAGTCCCCAGGATATGATCTACTACTTCTCTGAAAAATATTTTCCTGCTCACAAGAAACAAGCTGCCTTACAGGAAATATTTCACTTTGTGCAAATTGAAGAAGAGAGTCTCCCACAAGCTGCCTTAGAGGAAATATTTCACTTTGTGGAAATTCAGATGTAACTTTTCGAGTAGTATCTTTTTCATATAAAAAACTTTTTCATAGGAGGTTGTATGCAAAAGTTACGGCCATTTTACCGAAACACGGCTGTTTTTTTTTTGCAAAAAAATTCAAAATTCATGTTTGTTAATTTTCGTAACAACTAGAACACATAACACATGGGCATCTAGTTTTTTGAATTTTTTTGAATCTTTTATCATTTTCTTTTATTTATTTTTAAACCGAAAAGGCGATCCACGGGGGGGGGGGGGGGGGGTGGGTGTGTGTGTGTGTGTGGTGGGGTGTGTTTGTGTGTGTGAGAGACATTAGTAATGGCGCACCCTCCCTGGTGCGCCATTGCTAACCTTAGCAATGGCGCACCAGGGGGGGTGCGCCATTGCTAACCTTAGCAATGGCGCACCAGGGGGGGTGCGCCATTACTAATGTCTCTCACACACGCAGGCCCACACCCTCACCAGACATAACAATGGCGCACCACACCAAGGTGCGCCATTACTATGTAGCATAGTAGTGGCGCACCTAGGTGTGGTGCGCCATTGCTATGTCTGGTGGGGGTGGGGGGTAGAAACAAAAAATAGCAATGGCGCACTGCTCAGGTGGTGCGCCACTACTAAAAAAATAACAATGGCCCACCTGTTTCTGGTGCGCCATTGCTATATAGCAGTGGCGCACCACACCCATGGTGCGCCATTACTAGGGATATTGGCTATAGCCATTTTTCTAGTAGTGGGTGATGCTAAGACATGGTACAATACTCTTGCTCCTTGTTGTGTGCGTAGTCCCCAGGATATGATCTACTACTTCTGTGAAAAATATTTTCCTGCTCACAAGAAACAAGCTGCCTTACAGGAAATATTTCACTTTGTGCAAATTGAAGAAGAGAGCCTCCCACAAGCTGCCTTACAGGAAATATTTCACTTTGTGTAAATTCAGATGTAACTTTTCGAGTAGTATCTTTTTCATTAAAAAAACTTTTTCATCGGAGGTCGTATGCAAAAGTTACGGCCATTTTACCGAAACACGGCGGTTTTTTTTTTGCAAAAAAATTCAAAATTCATGTTTGTTAATTTTCGTAACAACTAGAACACATAACACATGGGCATCTATTTTTTTGAATTTTTTTGAATCTTTTATCATTTTCTTTTATTTTTTTTTAAACCGAAAAGGCGATCCACGGGGGGGTGTGTGTGTGTGTGTGTGTGTGTGTGTGTGTGTGGTGGGGTGTGTTTGTGTGTGTGAGAGACATTAGTAATGGCGCACCCTCCCTGGTGCGCCATTGCTAACCTTAGCAATGGCGCACCAGGGGGGGTGCGCCATTACTAATGTCTCTCACACACGCAGGCCCACACCCCGCACCACACCAAGGTGCGCCATTACTATGTAGCATAGGAGTGGCGCACCTAGGTGTGGTACGCCATTGCTATGTCTGGAGGGGGTGGGGGGTGGAAACAAAAAATAGCAATGGCGCACTGCTCAGGTGGTGCGCCACTACTAAAAAAATAACAATGGCGCACCTGTTTCTGGTGCGCCATTGCTATATAGCAGTGGCGCACCACACCCATGGTGCGCCATTACTAGGGATATTGGCTATAGCCATTTTTCTAGTAGTGGGTGAGGCTAAGACATGGTACAATACTCTTGCTCCTTGTTGTGTGCGTAGTCCCCAGGATATGATCTACTACTTCTCTGAAAAATATTTTCCTGCTCACAAGAAACAAGCTGCCTTACAGGAAATATTTCACTTTGTGCAAATTGAAGAAGAGAGTCTCCCACAAGCTGCCTTACAGGAAATATTTCACTTTGTGGAAATTCAGATGTAACTTTTCGAGTAGTATCTTTTTCATATAAAAAAGTTTTTCATCGGAGGTCGTATGCAAAAGTTACGGCCATTTTATCGAAACACGGTTGTTTTTTTTTTGCAAAAAAATTCAAAATTCATGTTTGTTAATTTTCGTAACAACTAGAACACATAACACATGGGCATCTATTTTTTTGAATTTTTTTGAATCTTTTATCATTTTCTTTTATTTTTTTTAAACCGAAAAGGCGATCCACGGGGGGGGGGGGGGGGGGGGGTGTGGATGTGTGTGTGTGTGTGGTGGGGTGTGTTTGTGTGTGTGAGAGACATTAGTAATGGCGCACCGTCCCTGGTGCGCCATGGCTAACCTTAGCAATGGCGCACCAGGGGGGGTGCGCCATTACTAATGTCTCTCACACACGTAGGCCCACACCCTCACCAGACATAACAATGGCGCACCACACCAAGGTGCGCCATTACTATGTAGCATAGTAGTGGCGCACCTAGGTGTGGTGCGCCATTGCTATGTCTGGTGGGGGTGGGGGGTGGAAACAAAAAATAGCAATGGCGCACTGCTCAGGTGGTGCGCCACTACCAAAAAAATAACAATGGCGCACCTGTTTCTGGTGCGCCATTGCTATATAGCAGTGGCGCACCACACCCATGGTGCGCCATTACTAGGGATATTGGCTATAGCCATTTTTCTAGTAGTGGGGGATGCTAAGACATGGTACAATACTCTTGCTCCTTGTTGTGTGCGTAGTCCCCAGGATATGATCTACTACTTCTCTGAAAAATATTTTATTGCTCACAAGAAACAAGCTGCCTTACAGGAAATATTTCACTTTGTGCAAATTGACGAAGAGAGTCTCCCACAAGCTGCCTTACAGGAAATATTTCACTTTGTGGAAATTCAGATGTAACTTTTCGAGTAGTATCTTTTTCATATAAAATTTTTTTTCATCGGAGGCCGTATGCAAAAGTTACGGCCATTTTACTGAAACACGGCGGGTTTTTTTTTTTGCAAAAAAATTCAAAATTCATGTTTGTTAATTTTCGTAACAACTAGAACACATAACACATGGGCATCTATTTTTTTGAATCATTTATCATTTTCTTTTATTTTTTTTAAACCGAAAAGGCGATCCACGGGGGGGGGGGGGGGGGGGGTGTGGGTGTGTGTGTGTGTGGTGGGGTGTGTTTGTGTTTGTGAGAGACATTAGTAATGGCGCACCCTCCCTGGTGCGCCATTGCTAACCTTAGCAATGGCGCACCAGGGGGGGTGCGCCATTACTAATGTCTCTCACACACGCAGGCCCACACCCTCACCAGACATAACAATGGCGCACCACACCAAGGTGCGCCATTACTATGTAGCATGGGAGTGGCGCACCTAGGTGTGGTGCGCCATTGCTATGTCTGGTGGGGGTGGGGGGTGGAAACAAAAAATAGCAATGGCGCACTGCTCAGGTGGTGCGCCACTACTAAAGAAATAACAATGGCGCACCTGTTTCTGGTGCGCCATTGCTATATAGCAGTGGCGCACCACACCCATGGTGCGCCATTACTAGGGATATTGGCTATAGCCATTTTTCTAGTAGTGGGTGATGCTAAGACATGGTACAATACTCTTGCTCCTTGTTGTGTGCGTAGTCCCCAGGATATGATCTACTACTTCTCTGAAAAATATTTTCCTGCTCACAAGAAACAAGCTGCCTTACAGGAAATATTTCACTTTGCGCAAATTGAAGAAGAGAGTCTCCCACAAGCAGCCTTACAATAAATATTTCACTTTGTGGAAATTCAGATGTAACTTTTCGAGTAGTATCTTTTTCATATAAAAAACTTTTTCATCGGAGGTCGTATGCAAAAGTTACGGCCATTTTACCGAAACACGGCGGGTTTTTTTTTGCAAAAATATTCAACATTCATGTTTGTTAATTTTCGTAACAACTAGAACACATAACACATGGGCATCTATTTTTTTGAATTTTTTTGAATCTTTTATCATTTTCTTTTATTTCTTGTAAACCGAAAAGGCGATCCACGGGGAGGGGGTGTGTGGGTGTGTGTGTGTGTGTGGTGGGGTGTGTTTGTGTGTGTGAGAGACATTAGTAATGGCGCACCCTCCCTGGTGCGCCATTGCTAACCTTAGCAATGGCGCACCAGGGGGGTGCGCCATTCCTAATGTCTCTCACACACGCAGGCCCACACCCTCACCAGACATAGCAATGGCGCACCACACCTAGGTGCGCCACTACTATGTAGCATAGTAGTGGCGCACCTAGGTGTGGTGCGCCATTGCTATGTCTGGTGGGGGTGGGGGGTGGAAACAAAAAATAGCAATGGCGCACTGCTCAGGTGGTGCGCCACTACTAAAAAAATAACAATGGCGCACCTGTTTCTGGTGCGCCATTGCTATATAGCAGTGCCGCACCACACCCATGGTGCGCCATTACTAGGGATATTGGCTATAGCCATTTTTCTAGTAGTGGGGGATGCTAAGACATGGTACAATACTCTTGCTCCTTGTTGTGTGCGTAGTCCCCAGGATATGATCTACTACTTCTCTGAAAAATATTTTATTGCTCACAAGAAACAAGCTGCCTTACAGGAAATATTTCACTTTGTGCAAATTGAAGAAGAGAGTCTCCCACAAGCTGCCTTACAGGAAATATTTCACTTTGTGGAAATTCAGATGTAACTTTTTGAGTAGTATCTTTTTCATATAAAAAACTTTTTCATCGGAGGCCGTATGCAAAAGTTACGGCCATTTTACCGAAACACGGCGGGTTTTTTTTTTTGCAAAAAAATTCAAAATTCATGTTTGTTAATTTTCGTAACAACTAGAACACATAACACATGGGCATCTATTTTTTTGAATTTTTTTGAATCTTTTATCATTTTCTTTTATTTTTTTTAAACCGAAAAGGCGATCCACGGGGGGGGGGGGGGGTGTGGATGTGTGTGTGTGTGTGGTGGGGTGTGTTTGTGTGTGTGAGAGACATTAGTAATGGCGCACCGTCCCTGGTGCGCCATTGCTAACCTTAGCAATGGCGCACCAGCGGGGCTGCGCCATTACTAATGTCTCTCACACACGTAGGCCCACACCCTCACCAGACATAACAATGGCGCACCACACCAAGGTGCGCCATTACTATGTAGCATAGTAGTGGCGCACCTAGGTGTGGTGCGCCATTGCTATGTCTGGTGGGGGTGGGGGGTGGAAACAAAAAATAGCAATGGCGCACTGCTCAGGTGGTGCGCCACTACTAAAAAAATAACAATGGCGCACCTGTTTCTGGTGCGCCATTGCTATATAGCACTGGCGCACCACACCCATGGTGCGCCATTACTAGGGATATTGGCTATAGCCATTTTTCTAGTAGTGGGGGATGCTAAGACATGGTACAATACTCTTGCTCCTTGTTGTGTGCGTAGTCCCCAGGATATGATCTACTACTTCTCTGAAAAATATTTTATTGCTCACAAGAAACAAGCTGCCTTACATGAAATATTTCACTTTGTGCAAATTGACGAAGAGAGTCTCCCACAAGCTGCCTTACAGGAAATATTTCACTTTGTGGAAATTCAGATGTAACTTTTCGAGTAGTATCTTTTTCATATAAAAAACTTTTTCATCGGAGGCCGTATGCAAAAGTTACGGCCATTTTACCGAAACACGGCGGGTTTTTTTTTTTGCAAAAAAATTCAAAATTCATGTTTGTTAATTTTCGTAACAACTAGAACACATAACACATGGGCATCTATTTTTTTTGAATCTTTTATCATTTTCTTTTATTTTTTTAAACCGAAAAGGCGATCCACAGGGGGGGGGGTGTGGGTGTGTGTGTGTGTGTGGTGGGGTGTGTTTGTGTTTGTGAGAGACATTAGTAATGGCGCACCAGGGGGGGTGCGCCATTACTAATGTCTCTCACACACGCAGGCCCACACCTTCACCAGACATAACAATGGCGCACCACACCAAGGTGCGCCATTACTATGTAGCATAGGAGTGGCGCACCTAGGTGTGGTGCGCCATTGCTATGTCTGGTGGGGGTGGGGGGTGGAAACAAAAAATAGCAATGGCGCACTGCTCAGGTGGTGCGCCACTACTAAAAAAATAACAATGGCGCACCTGTTTCTGGTGCGCCATCGCTATATAGCAGTGGCGCACCACACCCATGGTGCGCCATTACTAGGGATATTGGCTATAGCCATTTTTCTAGTAGTGGGGGATGCTAAGACATGGTACAATACTCTTGCTCCTTGTTGTGTGCATAGTCCCCAGGATATGATCTACTACTTCTCTGAAAAATATTTTATTGCTCACAAGAAACAAGCTGCCTTACAGGAAATATTTCACTTTGTGCAAATTGACGAAGAGAGTCTCCCACAAGCTGCCTTACGGGAAATATTTCACTTTGTGGAAATTCAGATGTAACTTTTCGAGTAGTATCTTTTTCATATAAAAAACTTTTTCATCGGAGGCCGTATGCAAAAGTTACGACCATTTTACCGAAACACGGCGGGTTTTTTTTTTTGCAAAAAAATTCAAAATTCATGTTTGTTAATTTTCGTAACAACTAGAACACATAACACATGGGCATCTATATTTTTGAATCTTTTATCATTTTCTTTTATTTTTTTTAAACCGAAAAGGCGATCCACGGGGGGGGGGGGGGGGTGGGTGTGTGTGTGTGTGTGGTGGGGTGTGTTTGTGTTTGTGAGAGACATTAGTAATGGCGCACCCTCCCTGGTGCGCCATTGCTAACCTTAGCAATGGCGCACCAGGGGGGGTGCGCCATTACTAATGTCTCTCACACACGCAGGCCCACACCCTCACCAGACATAACAATGGCGCACCACACCAAGGTGCGCCATTACTATGTAGCATAGGAGTGGCGCACCTAGGTGTGGTGCGCCATTGCTATGTCTGGTGGTGGTGGGGGGTGGAAACAAAAAATAGCAATGGCGCACTGCTCAGGTGGTGCGCCACTACTAAAGAAATAACAATGGCGCACCTGTTTCTGGTGCGCCATTGCTATATAGCAGTGGCGCACCACACCCATGGTGCACCATTACTAGGGATATTGGCTATAGCCATTTTTCTAGTAGTGGGTGATGCTAAGACATGGTACAATACTCTTGCTCCTTGTTGTGTGCGTAGTCCCCAGGATATGATCTACTACTTCTCTGAAAAATATTTTCCTGCTCACAAGAAACAAGCTGCCTTACAGGAAATATTTCACTTTGCGCAAATTGAAGAAGAGAGTCTCCCACAAGCAGCCTTACAGGAAATATTTCACTTTGTGGAAATTCAGATGTAACTTTTCGAGTAGTATCTTTTTCATATAAAAAACTTTTTCATCGGAGGTCGTATGCAAAAGTTACGGCCATTTTACCGAAACATGGCGGGTTTTTTTTTGCAAAAAAATTCAACATTCATGTTTGTTAATTTTCGTAACAACTAGAACACATAACACATGGGCATCTATTTTTTTGAATTTTTTTGAATCTTTTATCATTTTCTTTTATTTTTTTTAAACCGAAAAGGCGATCCACGGGGAGGGGGGGGTGTGGGTGTGTGTGTGTGTGTGGTGGGGTGTGTTTGTGTGTGTGAGAGACATTAGTAATGGCGCACCCTCCCTGGTGCGCCATTGCTAACCTTAGCAATGGCGCACCAGGGGGGTGCGCCATTACTAATGTCTCTCACACACGCAGGCCCACACCCTCACCAGACATAGCAATGGCGCACCACACCTAGGTGCGCCACTACTATGTAGCATAGGAGTGGTGCACCTAGGTGTGGTGCGCCATTGCTATGTCTGGTGGGGGTGGGGGGTGGAAACAAAAAATAGCAATGGCGCACTGCTCAGGTGGTGCGCCACTACTAAAAAAATAACAATGGCGCACCTGTTTCTGGTGCGCCATTGCTATATAGCAGTGGCGCACCACACCCATGGTGCGCCATTACTAGGGATATTGGCTATAGCCATTTTTCTAGTAGTGGGTGATGCTAAGACATGGTACAATACTCTTGCTCCTTGTTGTGTGCGTAGTCCCCAGGATATGATCTACTACTTCTCTGAAAAATATTTTCCTGCTCACAAGAAACAAGCTGCCTTACAGGAAATATTTCACTTTGTGCAAATTGAAGAAGAGAGTCTCCCACAAGCTGCCTTAGAGGAAATATTTCACTTTGTGGAAATTCAGATGTAACTTTTCGAGTAGTATCTTTTTCATATAAAAAACTTTTTCATCGGAGGTCGTATGCAAAAGTTACGGCCATTTTACCGAAACACGGCGGGTTTTTTTTTGCAAAAAAATTCAAAATTCATGTTTGTTAATTTTCGTAACAACTAGAACATATAACACATGGGCATCTATTTTTTTGAATTTTTTTGAATCTTTTATCATTTTCTTTTATTTTTTTTAAACCGAAAAGGCGATCCACGGGGGGGGGGGGGGGTGTGTGGATGTGTGTGTGTGTGTGGTGGGGTGTGTTTGTGTGTGTGAGAGACATTAGTAATGGCGCACCCTCCCTGGTGCGCCATTGCTAACCTTAGCAATGGCGCACCAGGGGGGGTGCGCCATTACTAATGTCTCTCACACACGCAGGCCCACACCCCGCACCACACCAAGGTGCGCCATTACTATGTAGCATAGTAGTGGCGCACCTAGGTGTGGTGCGCCATTGCTATGTCTGGAGGGGGTGGGGGTGAAACAAAAAATAGCAATGGCGCACTGCTCAGGTGGTGCGCCACTACTAAAAAAATAACAATGGCGCACCTGTTTCTGGTGCGCCATTGCTATATAGCAGTGGCGCACCACACCCATGGTGCGCCATTACTAGGGATATTGGCTATAGCCATTTTTCTAGTAGTGGGTGATGCTAAGACATGGTACAATACTCTTGCTCCTTGTTGTGTGCGTAGTCCCCAGGATATGATCTACTACTTCTCTGAAAAATATTTTCCTGCTCACAAGAAACAAGCTGCCTTACAGGAAATATTTCACTTTGTGCAAATTGAAGAAGAGAGTCTACCACAAGCTGCCTTACAGGAAATATTTCACTTTGTGGAAATTTAGATGTAACTTTTCGAGTAGTATCTTTTTCATATAAAAAAGTTTTTCATCGGAGGTCGTATGCAAAAGTTACGGCCATTTTACCGAAACACGGTTGTTGTTTTTTTTGCAAAAAAATTCAAAATTCATGTTTGTTAATTTTCGTAACAACTAGAACACATAACACATGGGCATCTATTTTTTTGAATTTTTTTGAATCTTTTATCATTTTCTTTTATTTTTTTTAAACTGAAAAGGCGATCCACGGGGGGGGGGGGGGGGGGTGTGGATGTGTGTGTGTGTGTGGTGGGGTGTGTTTGTGTGTGTGAGAGACATTAGTAATGGCGCACCATCCCTGGTGCGCCATTGCTAACCTTAGCAATGGCGCACCAGGGGGGGTGCCCCATTACTAATGTCTCTCACACACGTAGGCCCACACCCTCACCAGACATAACAATGGCGCACCACACCAAGGTGCGCCATTACTATGTAGCATAGTAGTGGCGCACCTAGGTGTGGTGCGCCATTGCTATGTCTGGTGGGGGTGGGGGGTGGAAACAAAAAATAGCAATGGCGCACTGCTCAGGTGGTGCGCCACTACTAAAAAAATAACAATGGCGCACCTGTTTCTGGTGCGCCATTGCTATATAGCAGTGGCGCACCACACCCATGGTGCGCCATTACTAGGGATATTGGCTATAGCCATTTTTCTAGTAGTGGGGGATGCTAAGACATGGTACAATACTCTTGCTCCTTGTTGTGTGCGTAGTCCCCAGGATATGATCTACTACTTCTCTGAAAAATATTTTATTGCCCACAAGAAACAAGCTGCCTTACAGGAAATATTTCACTTTGTGCAAATTGACGAAGAGAGTCTCCCACAAGCTGCCTTACAGGAAATATTTCACTTTGTGGAAATTCAGATGTAACTTTTCGAGTAGTATCTTTTTCATATAAAAAACTTTTTCATCGGAGGCCGTATGCAAAAGTTACGGCCATTTTACCGAAACACGGCGGGTTTTTTTTTTTGCAAAAAAATTCAAAATTCATGTTTGTTAATTTTCGTAACAACTAGAACACATAACACATGGGCATCTATTTTTTTGAATCTTTTATCATTTTCTTTTATTTTTTTTAAACCGAAAAGGCGATCCACGGGGGGGGGGGGGGGGGGTGTGTGTGTGTGTGTGTGTGTGTGTGGTGGGGTGTGTTTGTGTGTGTGAGAGACATTAGTAATGGCGCACCCTCCCTGGTGCGCCGTTGCTAACCTTAGCAATGGCGCACCAGGGGGGTGCGCCATTACTAATGTCTCTCACACACGCAGGCCCACACCCTCACCAGACATAGCAATGGCGCACCACACCTAGGTGCGCCACTACTATGTAGCATAGTAGTGGCGCACCTAGGTGTGGTGCGCCATTGCTATGTCTGGCGGGGGTGGGGGGTGGAAACAAAAAATAGCAATGGCGCACTGCTCAGGTGGTGCGCCACTACTAAAAAAATAACAATGGCGCACCTGTTTCTGGTGCGCCATTGCTATATAGCAGTGGCGCACCACACCCATGGTGCGCCATTACTAGGGATATTGGGTATAGCCATTTTTCTAGTAGTGGGTGATGCTAAGACATGGTACAATACTCTTGCTCCTTGTTGTGTGCGTAGTCCCGAGGATATGATCTACTACTTCTCTGAAAAATATTTTCCTGCTCACAAGAAACAAGCTGCCTTACAGGAAATATTTCACTTTGTGCAAATTGAAGAAGAGAGTCTCCCACAAGCTGCCTTAGAGGAAATATTTCACTTTGTGGAAATTCAGATGTAACTTTTCGAGTAGTATCTTTTTCATATAAAAAACTTTTTCATCGGAGGTCGTATGCAAAAGTTACGGCCATTTTACCGAAACACGGCGGTTTTTTTTTTGCAAAAAAATTCAAAATTCATGTTTGTTAATTTTCGTAACAACTAGAACACATAACACATGGGCATCTATTTTTTTGAATTTTTTTGAATCTTTTATCATTTTCTTTTATTTTTTTTTAAACCGAAAAGGCAATCCACAAGGGGGGGGGGGGGGTGTGGGTGTGTGTGTGTGTGGTGGGGTGTGTTTGTGTGTGTGAGAGACATTAGTAATGGCGCACCCTCCCTGGTGCGCCATTGCTAACCTTAGCAATGGCGCACCAGGGGGGTGCGCCATTACTAATGTCTCTAACACACGCAGGCCCACACCCTCACCAGACATAGCAATGGCGCACCACACCTAGGTGCGCCACTACTATGTAGCATAGTAGTGGCGCACCTAGGTGTGGTGCGCCATTGCTATGTCTGGTGGGGGTGGGGGGTGGAAACAAAAAATAGCAATGGCGCATTGCTCAGGTGGTGCGCCACTACTAAAAAAATAACAATGGCGCACCTGTTTCTGGTGCGCCATTGCTATATAGCAGTGGCGCACCACACCCATGGTGCGCCATTACTAGGGATATTGGCTATAGCCATTTTTCTAGTAGTGGGTGATGCTAAGACATGGTACAATACTCTTGCTCCTTGTTGTGTGCGTAGACCCCAGGATATGATCTACTACTTCTCTGAAAAATATTTTCCTGCTCACAAGAAACAAGCTGCCTTACAGGAAATATTTCACTTTGTGCAAATTGAAGAAGAGAGTCTCGCACAAGCTGCCTTACAGGAAATATTTCACTTTGTGGAAATTCAGATGTAACTTTTCGAGTAGTATCTTTTTCATATAAAAAACTTTTTCATCGGAGGTCGTATGCAAAAGTTACGGCCATTTTACAGAAACACGGCGGGTTTTTTTTTGCAAAAAAATTCAAAATTCATGTTTGTTAATTTTCGTAACAACTAGAACACATAACACATCGGCATCTATTTTTTTGAATTTTTTTGAATCTTTTATCATTTTCTTTTATTTTTTTTTAAACCGAAAAGGCGATCCACCACGGGGGGTGTGGATGTGTGTGTGTGTGTGGTGGGGTGTGTTTGTGTGTGTGAGAGACATTAGTAATGGCGCACCCTCCCTGGTGCACCATTGCTAACCTTAGCAATGGTGCACCAGGGAGGGTGCGCCATTACTAATGTCTCTCACACACGCAGGCCCACACCCTCACCAGACATAACAATGGCGCACCACACCAAGGTGCGCCATTACTATGTAGCATAGTAGTGGCGCACCTAGGTGTGGTGCGCCATTGCTATGTCTGGTGGGGGTGGGGGGTGGAAACAAAAAATAGCAATGGCGCACTGCTCAGGTGGTGTGCCACTACTAAAAAAATAACAATGGCGCACCTGTATCTGGTGCGCCATTGCTATATAGCAGTGGCGCACCACACCCATGGTGCGCCATTACTAGGGATATTGGCTATAGCCATTTTTCTAGTAGTGGGTGATGCTAAGACATGGTACAATACTCTTGCTCCTTGTTGTGTGCGTAGTCCCCAGGATATGATCTACTACTTCTCTGAAAAATATTTTCCTGCTCACAAGAAACAAGCTGCCTTACAGGAAATATTTCACTTTGTGCAAATTGAAGAAGAGAGTCTCCCACAAGCTGCCTTACAGGAAATATTTCACTTTGTGGAAATTCAGATGTAACTTTTCGAGTAGTATCTTTTTCATATAAAAAACTTTTTCATCGGAGGTCGTATGCAAAAGTTACGGCCATTTTACCAAAACACGGCGGGTTTTTTTTTGCAAAAAAATTCAAAATTCATGTTTGTTAATTTTCGTAACAACTAGAACACATAACACATGGGCATCTATTTTTTTGAATTTTTTTGAATCTTTTATCATTTTCTTTTATTTTTTTTAAACCGAAATGGCGATCCACCGCGGGGGGTGTGGGTGTGTGTGTGTGTGTGGTGGGGTGTGTTTGTGTGTGTGAGAGACATTAGTAATCGCGCACCCTCCCTGGTGCACCATTGCCAACCTTAGCAATGGCGCACCAGGGGGGGTGCGCCATTACTAATGTCTCTCACACACGCAGGCCCACACCCTCACCAGACATAACAATGGCGCACCACACCAAGGTGCGCCATTACTATGTAGCATAGTAGTGGCGCACCTAGGTGTGGTGCGCCATTGCTATGTCTGGTGGGGGTGGGGGGTGGAAACAAAAAATAGCAATGGCGCACTGCTCAGGTGTGTGCCACTACTAAAAAAATAACAATGGCGCACCTGTTTCTGGTGCGCCATTGCTATATAGCAGTGGCGCACCACACCCATGGTGCGCCATTACTAGGGATATTGGCTATAGCCATTTTTCTAGTAGTGGGTGATGCTAAGACATGGTACAATACTCTTGCTCCTTGTTGCGTGCGTAGTCCCCAGGATATGATCTACTACTTCTCTGAAAAATATTTTCCTGCTCACAAGAAACAAGCTGCCTTACAGGAAATATTTCACTTTGTGCAAATTGAAGAAGAGAGTCTCCCACAAGCTGCCTTACAGGAAATATTTCACTTTGTGGAAATTCAGATGTAACTTTTCGAGTAGTATCTTTTTCATATAAAAAACTTTTTCATCGGAGGTCGTATGCAAAAGTTACGGCCATTTTACCGAAACACGGCGGGTTTTTTTTGCAAAAAAATTCAAAATTCATGTTTGTTAATTTTCGTAACAACTAGAACACATAACACATGGGCATCTATTTTTTTGAATTTTTTTGAATCTTTTATCATTTTCTTTTATTTTTTTTAAACCGAAAAGGCGATCCACAAGGGGGGGGGGGGTGTGGGGGTGTGCGTGTGTGTGGTGGGGTGTGTTTGTGTGTGTGAGAGACATTAGGAATGGCGCACCCTCCCTGGTGCGCCATTGCTAACCTTAGCAATGGCGCACCAGGGGGGTGCGCCATTACTAATGTCTCTCACACACGTAGGCCCACACCCTCACCAGACATAACAATGGCGCACCACACCAAGGTGCGCCATTACTATGTAGCATAGGAGTGGCGCACCTAGGTGTGGTGCGCCATTGCTATGTCTGGTGGGGGTGGGGGGTGGAAACAAAAAATAGCAATGGCGCACTGCTCAGGTGGTGCGCCACTACTAAAAAAATAACAATGGCGCACCTGTTTCTGGTGCGCCATTGCTATATAGCAGTGGCGCACCACACCCATGGTGCGCCATTACTAGGGATATTGGCTATAGCCATTTTTCTAGTAGTGGGTGATGCTAAGACATGGTACAATACTCTTGCTCCTTGTTGTGTGCGTAGTCCCCAAGATATGATCTACTACTTCTCTGAAAAATATTTTCCTGCTCACAAGAAACAAGCTGCCTTACAGGAAATATTTCACTTTGTGCAAATTGAAGAAGAGAGTCTCCCACAAGCTGCCTTACAGGAAATATTTCACTTTGTGGAAATTCAGATGTAACTTTTCGAGTAGTATCTTTTTCATATAAAAAAGTTTTTCATCGGAGGTCGTATGCAAAAGTTAAACCATTTTACCGAAACACGGCGGGTTTTTTTTGCAAAAAAATTCAAAATTCATGTTTGTTAATTTTCGTAACAACTAGAACACATAACACATGGGCATCTATTTTTTTGAATTTTTTTGAATCTTTTATCATTTTCTTTTATTTTTTTTTAAACCGAAAAGGCGATCCACAAGGGGGGAGGTGTGGGGGTGTGCGTGTGTGTGGTGGGGTGTGTTTGTGTGTGTGAGAGACATTAGGAATGGCGCACCCTCCCTGGTGCGCCATTGCTAACCTTAGCAATGGCGCACCAGGGGGGGTGCGCCATTACTAATGTCTCTCACACACGTAGGCCCACACCCTCACCAGACATAACAATGGCGCACCACACCAAGGTGCGCCATTACTATGTAGCATAGGAGTGGCGCACCTAGGTGTGGTGCGCCATTGCTATGTCTGGTGGGGGTGGGGGGTGGAAACAAAAAATAGCAATGGCGCACTGCTCAGGTGGTGCGCCACTACTAAAAAAATACCAATGGCGCACCTGTTTCTGGTGCGCCATTGCTATATAGCAGTGGCGCACCACACCCATGGTGCGCCATTACTAGGGATATTGGCTATAGCCATTTTTCTAGTAGTGGGTGACGCTAAGACATGGTACAATACTCTTGCTCCTTGTTGTGTGCGTAGTCCCCAGGATATGATCTACTACTTCTCTGAAAAATATTTTCCTGCTCACAAGAAACAAGCTGCCTTACAGGAAATATTTCACTTTCTGCAAATTGAAGAAGAGAGTCTCCCACAAGCTGCCTTACAGGAAATATTTCACTTTGTGGAAATTCAGATGTAACTTTTCGAGTAGTATCTTTTTCATATAAAAAACTTTTTCATCGGAGGCCGTATGCAAAAGTTACGGCCATTTTACCGAAACACGGCGGGTTTTTTTTTTGCAAAAAAATTCAAAATTCATGTTTGTTAATTTTCGTAACAACTAGAACACATAACACATGGGCATCTATTTTTTTAAATTTTTTTGAATCTTTTATCATTTTCTTTTATTTTTTTTAAACCGAAAAGGCGATCCACGGGGGGGGGGGGGGGGGGGGGGGGTGTGTGTGTGTGTGTGGTGGGGTGTGTTTGTGTGTGTGAGAGACATTAGTAATGGCGCACCCTCCCTGGTGCGCCATTGCTAGCCTTAGCAATGGCGCACCAGGGAGGGTACGCCATTACTAATGTCTCTCACACACGCAGGCCCACACCCTCACCAGACATAACAATGGCGCAACACACCAAGGTGCGCCATTACTATGTAGCATAGGAGTGGCGCACCTAGGTGTGGTGCGCCATTGCTATGTCTGGTCGGGGTGGGGGGTGGAAACAAAAAATAGCAATGGCGCACTGCTCAGGTGGTGCGCCACTACTAAAAAAATAACAATGGCGCACCTGTTTCTGGTGCGCCATTGCTATATAGCAGTGGCGCACCACACCCATGGTGCGCCATTACTACGGATATTGGCTATAGCCATTTTTCTAGTAGTGGGTGATGCTAAGACATGGTACAATACTCTTGCTCCTTGTTGTGTGCGTAGTCCCCAGGATATGATCTACTACTTCTCTGAAAAATATTTTCCTGCTCACAAGAAACAAGCTGCCTTACAGGAAATATTTCACTTTGTGCAAATTGAAGAAGAGAGTCTCCCACAAGCTGCCTTACAGGAAATATTTCACTTTGTGGAAATTCATATGTAACTTTTCGAGTAGTATCTTTTTCATATAAAAAAGTTTTTCATCGGAGGTCGTATGCAAAAGTTACGGCCATTTTTCCGAAACAGGGTTGTTTTTTTTTTGCAAAAAAATTCAAAATTCATGTTTGTTAATTTTCGTAACAACTAGAACACATAACACATGGGCATCTAGTTTTTTGAATTTTTTTGAATCTTTTATCATTTTCTTTTATTTTTTTTAAACCTAAAAGCCGATCCACCGGGGGGGGGGGGTGTGTGGGTGTGTGTGTGTGTGGTGGGGTGTGTTTGTGTGTGTGAGAGACATTAGTAATGGCGCACCCCCCCTGGTGCGCCATTGCTAACCTTAGCAATGGCGCACCAGGGGGGGTGCGCCATTACTAATGTCTCTCACACACGTAGGCCCACACCCTCACCAGACATAACAATGGCGCACCACACCAAGGTGCGCCATTACTATGTAGCATAGTAGTGGCGCACCTAGGTGTGGTGCGCCATTGCTATGTCTGGTGGGGGTGGGGGGTGGAAACAAAAAATAGCAATGGCGCACTGCTCAGGTGGTGCGCCACTACTAAAAAAATAACAATGGCGCACCTGTTTCTGGTGCGCCATTGCTATATAGCAGTGGCGCACCACACCCATGGTGCGCCATTACTAGGGATATTGGCTATAGCCATTTTTCTAGTAGTGGGTGACGCTAAGACATGGTACAATACTCTTGCTCCTTGTTGTGTGCGTAGTCCCCAGGATATGATCTACTACTTCTCTGAAAAATATTTTCCTGCTCACAAGAAACAAGCTGCCTTACAGGAAATATTTCACTTTGTGCAAATTGAAGAAGAGAGTCTCCCACAAGCTGCCTTACAGGAAATATTTCACTTTGTGGAAATTCAGATGTAACTTTTCGAGTAGTATCTTTTTCATATAAAAAACTTTTTCATCGGAGGCCGTATGCAAAAGTTACGGCCATTTTACCAAAACACGGCGTGTTTTTTTTTTGCAAAAAAATTCAAAATTCATGTTTGTTAATTTTCGTAACAACTAGAACACATAACACATGGGCATCTATTTTTTAGAATTTTTTTGAATCTTTTATCATTTTCTTTTATTATTTTTTAAACCGAAAAGGCGATCCACGAGGGGGGGGTGTGGGTGGGTGTGTGTGTGTGGTGGGGTGTGTTTGTGTGTGTGAGAGACATTAGTAATGGCGCACCCTCCCTGGTGCGCCATTGCTAACCTTAGCAATGGCGCACCAGGGGGGGTGCGCCATTACTAATGTCTCTCACACACGCAGGCCCACACCCTCACCAGACATAACAATGGCGCACCACACCAAGGTGCGCCATTACTATGTAGCATAGTAGTGGCGCACCTAGGTGTGGTGCGCCATTGCTATGTCTGGTGGGGGTGGGGGTGGAAACAAAAAATAGCAATGGCGCACTGCTCAGGTGGTGCGCCACTACTAAAAAAATAACAATGGCGCACCTGTTTCTGGTGCGCCATTGCTATATAGCAGTGGCGCACCACACCCATGGTGCGCCATTACTAGGGATATTGGCTATAGCCATTTTTCTAGTAGTGGGTGATGCTAAGACATGGTACAATACTCTTGCTCCTTGTTGTGTGCGTAGTCCCCAGGATATGATCTACTACTTCTCTGAAAAATATTTTCCTGCTCACAAGAAACAAGCTACCTTACAGGAAATATTTCACTTTGTGCAAATGGAAGAAGAGAGTCTCCCACAAGCTGCCTTACAGGAAATATTTCACTTTGTGGAAATTCAGATGTAACTTTTCGAGTAGTATCTTTTTCATATAAAAAACTTTTTCATCGGAGGTCGTATGCAAAAGTTACGGCCATTTTACCGAAACACGGCTGTTTTTTTTTTGCAAAAAAATTCAAAATTCATGTTTGTTAATTTTCGTAACAACTAGAACACATAACACATGGGCATCTATTTTTTTGAATTTTTTTGAATCTTTTATCATTTTCTTTTATTTTTTTTTAAACCGAAAAGGCGATCCACAGGGGGGGGTGTGGGTGGGTGTGTGTGTGTGTGGTGGGGTGTGTTTGTGTGTGTGAGAGACATTAGGAATGGCGCACCCTCCCTGGTGCGCCATTGCTAACCTTAGCAATGGCGCACCAGGGGGGTGCGCCATTACTAATGTCTCTCACACACGCAGGCCCACACCCTCACCAGACATAACAATGGCGCACCACACCAAGGTGCGCCATTACTAAGTAGCATAGGAGTGGCGCACCTAGGTGTGGTGCGCCATTGCTATGTCTGGTGGGGGTGGGGGGTGGAAACAAAAAATAGCAATGGCGCACTGCTCAGGTGGTGCGCCACTACTAAAAAAATAACAATGGCGCACCTGTTTCTGGTGCGCCATTGCTATATAGCAGTGGCGCACCACACCCATGGTGCGCCATTACTAGGGATATTGGGTATAGCCATTTTTCTAGTAGTGGGTGATGCTAAGACATGGTACAATACTCTTGCTCCGTGTTGTGTGCGTAGTCCCCAGGATATGATCTACTACTTCTCTGAAAAATATTTTCCTGCTCACAAGAAACAAGCTGCCTTACAGGAAATATTTCACTTTGTGCAAATTGAAGAAGAGAGTCTCCCACAAGCTGCCTTACAGGAAATATTTCACTTTGTGGAAATTCAGATGTAACTTTTCGAGTAGTATCTTTTTCATATAAAAAACTTTTTCATCGGTGGTCGTATGCAAAAGTTACGGCCATTTTACCGAAACACGGCGGTTTTTTTTTTGCAAAAAAATTCAAAATTCATGTTTGTTAATTTTCGTAACAACTAGAACACATAACAAATGGGCATCTATTTTTTTGATTTTTTTGAATCTTTTATCACTTTCTTTTTTTTTTTTATACCGAAAAGGCGATCCACGAGGGGGGGGTGTGGGTGGGTGTGTGTGTGTGGTGGGGTGTGATTGTGTGTGTGAGAGACATTAGTAATGGCGCACCCTCCCTGGTGCGCCATTGCTAACCTTAGCAATGGCGCACCAGGGGGGGTGCGCCATTACTAATGTCTCTCACACACGCAGGCCCACACCCTCACCAGACATAACAATGGCGCACCACACCAAGGTGCGCCATTACTATGTAGCATAGTAGTGGCGCACCTAGGTGTGGTGCGCCATTGCTATGTCTGGTGGGGGTGGGGGGTGGAAACAAAAAATAGCAATGGCGCACTGCTCAGGTGGTGCGCCACTACTAAAAAAAATAACAATGGCGCACCTGTTTCTGGTGTGCCATTGCTATATAGCAGTGGCGCACCACACCCATGGTGCGCCATTACTAGGGATATTGGCTATAGCCATTTTTCTAGTAGTGGGTGATGCTAAGACATGGTACAATACTCTTGCTCCTTGTTGTGTGCGTAGTCCCCAGGATATGATCTACTACTTCTCTGAAAAATATTTTCCTGCTCACAAGAAACAAGCTGCCTTACAGGAAATATTTCACTTTGTGCAAATTGAAGAAGAGAGTCTCCCACAAGCTGCCTTACAGGAAATATTTCACTTTGTGGAAATTCAGATGTAACTTTTCGAGTAGTATCTTTTTCATATAAAAAACTTTTTCATCGGAGGTCGTATGCAAAAGTTACGGCCATTTTACCGAAACACGGCGGGTTTTTTTTTGCAAAAAAATTCAAAATTCATGTTTGTTAATTTTCGTAACAACTAGAACACATAACACATGGGCATCTATTTTTTTCAATTTTTTTGAATCTTTTATCATTTTGTTTTATTTATTTTTAAACCGAAAAGGCGATCCACCGGGGGGTGTGTGTGTGTGTGTGTGTGTGTGTGTGTGTGTGTGTGTGGTGGGGTGTGTTTGTGTGTGTGAGAGACATTAGTAATGGCGCACCCTCCCTGGTGCGCCATTGCTAACCTTAGCAATGGCGCACCAGGGGGGGTGCGCCATTACTAATGTATCTCACACACGCAGGCCCACACCCTCACCAGACATAACAATGGCGCACCACACCAAGGTGCGCCATTACTATGTAGCATAGTATTGGCGCACCTAGGTGTGGTGCGCCATTGCTATGTCTGGTGGGGGTGGGGGGTGGAAACAAAAAATAGCAATGGCGCACTGCTCAGGTGGTGCGCCACTACTAAAAAAATAACAATGGCGCACCTGTTTCTGGTGCGCCATTGCTATATAGCAGTGGCGCACCACACCCATGGTGCGCCATTACTAGGGATATTGGGTATAGCCATTTTTCTAGTAGTGGGTGATGCTAAGACATGGTACAATACTCTTGCTCCGTGTTGTGTGCGTAGTCCCCAGGATATGATCTACTACTTCTCTGAAAAATATTTTCCTGCTCACAAGAAACAAGCTGCCTTACAGGAAATATTTCACTTTGTGCAAATTGAAGAAGAGAGTCTCCCACAAGCTGCCTTACAGGAAATATTTCACTTTGTGGAAATTCAGATGTAACTTTTCGAGTAGTATCTTTTTCATATAAAAAACTTTTTCATCGGTGGTCGTATGCAAAAGTTACGGCCATTTTACCGAAACACGGCGGTTTTTTTTTTGCAAAAAAATTCAAAATTCATGTTTGTTAATTTTCGTAACAACTAGAACACATAACAAATGGGCATCTATTTTTTTGATTTTTTTGAATCTTTTATCACTTTCTTTTTTTTTTTATACCGAAAAGGCGATCCACGAGGGGGGGGGTGTGGGTGGGTGTGTGTGTGTGGTGGGGTGTGATTGTGTGTGTGAGAGACATTAGTAATGGCGCACCCTCCCTGGTGCGCCATTGCTAACCTTAGCAATGGCGCACCAGGGGGGGTGCGCCATTACTAATGTCTCTCACACACGCAGGCCCACACCCTCACCAGATATAACAATGGCGCACCACACCAAGGTGCGCCATTACTATGTAGCATAGTAGTGGCGCACCTAGGTGTGGTGCGCCATTGCTATGTCTGGTGGGGGTGGGGGGTGGAAACAAAAAATAGCAATGGCGCACTGCTCAGGTGGTGCGCCACTACTAAAAAAAATAACAATGGCGCACCTGTTTCTGGTGTGCCATTGCTATATAGCAGTGGCGCACCACACCCATGGTGCGCCATTACTAGGGATATTGGCTATAGCCATTTTTCTAGTAGTGGGTGATGCTAAGACATGGTACAATACTCTTGCTCCTTGTTGTGTGCGTAGTCCCCAGGATATGATCTACTACTTCTCTGAAAAATATTTTCCTGCTCACAAGAAACAAGCTGCCTTACAGGAAATATTTCACTTTGTGCAAATTGAAGAAGAGAGTCTCCCACAAGCTGCCTTACAGGAAATATTTCACTTTGTGGAAATTCAGATGTAACTTTTCGAGTAGTATCTTTTTCATATAAAAAACTTTTTCATCGGAGGTCGTATGCAAAAGTTACGGCCATTTTACCGAAACACGGCGGGTTTTTTTTTGCAAAAAAATTCAAAATTCATGTTTGTTAATTTTCGTAACAACTAGAACACATAACACATGGGCATCTATTTTTTTCAATTTTTTTGAATCTTTTATCATTTTCTTTTATTTTTTTTAAACCGAAAAGGCGATCCACAGGGGGGGGTGTGGGTGTGTGTGTGTGTGTGTGTGGTGGGGTGTGTTTGTGTGTGAGAGAGACATTAGGAATGGCGCACCCTCCCTGGTGCGCCATTGCTAACCTTAGCAATGGCGCACCAGGGGGGTGCGCCATTACTAATGTCTCTCACACACGCAGGCCCACACCCTCACCAGACATAACAATGGCGCACCACACCAAGGTGCGCCATTACTAAGTAGCATAGGAGTGGCGCACCTAGGTGTGGTGCGCCATTGCTATGTCTGGTGGGGGTGGGGGGTGGAAACAAAAAATAGCAATGGCGCACTGCTCAGGTGGTGCGCCACTACTAAAAAAATAACAATGGCGCACCTGTTTCTGGTGCGCCATTGCTATATAGCAGTGGCGCACCACACCCATGGTGCGCCATTACTAGGGATATTGGCTATAGCCATTTTTCTAGTAGTGGGTGATGCTAAGACATGGTACAATACTCTTGCTCCTTGTTGTGTGCGTAGACCCCAGGATATGATCTACTACTTCTCTGAAAAATATTTTCCTGCTCACAAGAAACAAGCTGCCTTACAGGAAATATTTCACTTTGTGCAAATTGAAGAAGAGAGTCTCCCACAAGCTGCCTTACAGGAAATATTTCACTTTGTGGAAATTCAGATGTAACTTTTCGAGTAGTATCTTTTTCATATAAAAAACTTTTTCATCGGAGGTCGTATGCAAAAGTTACGGCCATTTTACCGAAACACGGCGGTTTTTTTTTTGCAAAAAAATTCAAAATTCATGTTTGTTAATTTTCGTAACAACTAGAACACATAACACATGGGCATCTATTTTTTTGATTTTTTTGAATCTTTTATCACTTTCTTTTATTTTTTTTTAAACCGAAAAGGCGATCCACGAGGGGGGGGTGTGGGTGGGTGTGTGTGTGTGGTGGGGTGTGATTGTGTGTGTGAGAGACATTAGTAATGGCGCACCCTCCCTGGTGCGCCATTGCTAACCTTAGCAATGGCGCACCAGGGGGGTGCGCCATTACTAATGTCTCTCACACACGCAGGCCCACACCCTCACCAGACATAACAATGGCGCACCTTGGTTTGGTGCGCCATTACTATGTAGCATAGTAGTGGCGCACCTAGGTGTGGTGCGCCATTGCTATGTCTGGTGGGGGTGGGGGGTGGAAACAAAAAATAGCAATGGCGCACTGCTCAGGTGGTGCGCCACTACTTAAAAAATAACAATGGCGCACCTGTTTCTGGTGCGCCATTGCTATATAGCAGTGGCGCACCACACCCATGGTGCGCCATTACTAGGGATATTGGCTATAGCCATTTTTCTAGTAGTGGGTGATGCTAAGACATGGTACAATACTCTTGCTCCTTGTTGTGTGCGTAGTCCCCAGGATATGATCTACTACTTCTCTGAAAAATATTTTCCTGCTCACAAGAAACAAGCTGCCTTACAGGAAATATTTCACTTTGTGCAAATTGAAGAAGAGAGTCTCCCACAAGCTGCCTTACAGGAAATATTTCACTTTGTGGAAATTTAGATGTAACTTTTCGAGTACTATCTTTTTCATATAAAAAACTTTTTCATCGGAGGTCGTATGCAAAAGTTACGGCCATTTTACCGAAACACGGCGGTTTTTTTTTTTTGCAAAAAAATTCAAAATTCATGTTTGTTAATTTTCGTAACAACTAGAACACATAACACATGGGCATCTATTTTTTAGAATTTTTTTGAATCTTTTATCATTTTCTTTTATTTTTTTTTAAACCGAAAAGGCGATCCACTAGGGGGGGGTGTGGGTGGGTGTGTGTGTGTGGTGGGGTGTGTTTGTGTGTGTGAGAGACATTAGTAATGGCGCACCCCCCCTGGTGCGCCATTGCTAACAGCAATGGCGCACCAGGGGGGGTGCGCCATTACTAATGTCTCTCACACACGTAGGCCCACACCCTCACCAGACATAACAATGGCGCACCACACCAAGGTGCGCCATTCCTATGTAGCATAGGAGTGGCGCACCTAGGTGTGGTGCGCCATTGCTATGTCTGGTGGGGGTGGGGGGTGGAAACAAAAAATAGCAATGGCGCACTGCTCAGGTGGTGCGCCACTACTAAAAAAATAACAATGGCGCACCTGTTTCTGGTGCGCCATTGCTATATAGCAGTGGCGCACCACACCCATGGTGCGCCATTACTAGGGATATTGGCTATAGCCATTTTTCTAGTAGTGGGTGATGCTAAGACATGGTACAATACTCTTGCTCCTTGTTGTGTGCGTAGTCCCCAGGATATGATCTACTACTTCTCTGAAAAATATTTTCCTGCTCACAAGAAACAAGCTGCCTTACAGGAAATATTTCACTTTGTGCAAATTGAAGAAGAGAGTCTCCCACAAGCTGCCTTACAGGAAATATTTCACTTTGTGGAAATTCACATGTAACTTTTCGAGTAGTATCTTTTTCATATAAAAAACTTTTTCATCGGAGGTCGTATGCAAAAGTTACGGCCATTTTACCGAAACACGGCGGTTTTTTTTTTGCAAAAAAATTCAAAATTCATGTTTGTTAATTTTCGTAACAACTAGAACACATAACACATGGGCATCTATTTTTTTGAATTTTTTTGAATCTTTTATCATTTTCTTTTATTTTTTTTAAACCGAAAAGGCGATCCACGAGGGGGGGGGGGGTGTGTGGGTCGGTGTGTGTGTGTGGTGGGGTGTGTTTGTGTGTGTGAGAGACATTAGTAATGGCGCACCCTCCCTGGTGCGCCATTGCTAACCTTAGCAATGGCGCACCAGGGGGGGTGCGCCATTACTAATGTCTCTCACACACGCAGGCCCACACCCTCACCAGACATAACAATGGCGCACCTTGGTGTGGTGCGCCATTACTATGTAGCATAGTAGTGGCGCACCTAGGTGTGGTGCGCCATTGCTATGTCTGGTGGGGGTGGGGGGTGGAAACAAAAAATAGCAATGGCGCACTGCTCAGGTGGTGCGCCACTACTTAAAAAATAACAATGGCGCACCTGTTTCTGGTGCGCCATTGCTATATAGCAGTGGCGCACCACACCCATGGTGCGCCATTACTAGGGATATTGGCTATAGCCATTTTACTAGTAGTGGGTGATGCTAAGACATGGTACAATACTCTTGCTCCTTGTTGTGTGCGTAGTCCCCAGGATATGATCTACTACTTCTCTGAAAAATATTTTCCTGCTCACAAGAAACAAGCTACCTTACAGGAAATATTTCACTTTGTGCAAATTGAAGAAGAGTGTCTCCCACAAGCTGCCTTACAGGAAATATTTCACTTTGTGGAAATTCAGATGTAACTTTTCGAGTAGTATCTTTTTCATATAAAAAACTTTTTCATCGGAGGTCGTATGCAAAAGTTACGGCCATTTTACCGAAACACGGCTGTTTTTTTTTTGCAAAAAAATTCAAAATTCATGTTTGTTAATTTTCGTAACAACTAGAACACATAACACATGGGCATCTATTTTTTTCAATTTTTTTGAATCTTTTATCATTTTCTTTTATTTTTTTTTAAACCGAAAAGGCGATCCACAGGGGGGGGGGGGGTGGGTGTGTGTGTGTGTGTGTGGTGGGGTGTGTTTGTGTGTGTGAGAGACATTAGGAATGGCGCACCCTCCCTGGTGCGCCATTGCTAACCTTAGCAATGGCGCACCAGGGGGGTGCGCCATTACTAATGTCTCTCACACACGCAGGCCCACACCCTCACCAGACATAACAATGGCGCACCACACCAAGGTGCGCCATTACTAAGTAGCATAGGAGTGGCGCACCTAGGTGTGGTGCGCCATTGCTATGTCTGGTGGGGGTGGGGGGTGGAAACAAAAAATAGCAATGGCGCACTGCTCAGGTGGTGCGCCACTACTAAAAAAATAACAATGGCGCACCTGTTTCTGGTGCGCCATTGCTATATAGCAGTGGCGCACCACACCCATGGTGCGCCATTACTAGGGATATTGGGTATAGCCATTTTTCTAGTAGTGGGTGATGCTAAGACATGGTACAATACTCTTGCTCCGTGTTGTGTGCGTAGTCCCCAGGATATGATCTACTACTTCTCTGAAAAATATTTTCCTGCTCACAAGAAACAAGCTGCCTTACAGGAAATATTTCACTTTGTGCAAATTGAAGAAGAGAGTCTCCCACAAGCTGCCTTACAGGAAATATTTCACTTTGTGGAAATTCAGATGTAACTTTTCGAGTAGTATCTTTTTCATATAAAAAACTTTTTCATCGGTGGTCGTATGCAAAAGTTACGGCCATTTTACCGAAACACGGCGGTTTTTTTTTTGCAAAAAAATTCAAAATTCATGTTTGTTAATTTTCGTAACAACTAGAACACATAACAAATGGGCATCTATTTTTTTGATTTTTTTGAATCTTTTATCACTTTCTTTTTTTTTTATACCGAAAAGGCGATCCACGAGGGGGGGGGGGTGTGGGTGGGTGTGTGTGTGTGGTGGGGTGTGATTGTGTGTGTGAGAGACATTAGTAATGGCGCACCCTCCCTGGTGCGCCATTGCTAACCTTAGCAATGGCGCACCAGGGGGGGTGCGCCATTACTAATGTCTCTCACACACGCAGGCCCACACCCTCACCAGACATAACAATGGCGCACCACACCAAGGTGCGCCATTACTATGTAGCATAGTAGTGGCGCACCTAGGTGTGGTGCGCCATTGCTATGTCTGGTGGGGGTGGGGGGTGGAAACAAAAAATAGCAATGGCGCACTGCTCAGGTGGTGCGCCACTACTAAAAAAAATAACAATGGCGCACCTGTTTCTGGTGTGCCATTGCTATATAGCAGTGGCGCACCACACCCATGGTGCGCCATTACTAGGGATATTGGCTATAGCCATTTTTCTAGTAGTGGGTGATGCTAAGACATGGTACAATACTCTTGCTCCTTGTTGTGTGCGTAGTCCCCAGGATATGATCTACTACTTCTCTGAAAAATATTTTCCTGCTCACAAGAAACAAGCTGCCTTACAGGAAATATTTCACTTTGTGCAAATTGAAGAAGAGAGTCTCCCACAAGCTGCCTTACAGGAAATATTTCACTTTGTGGAAATTCAGATGTAACTTTTCGAGTAGTATCTTTTTCATATAAAAAACTTTTTCATCGGAGGTCGTATGCAAAAGTTACGGCCATTTTACCGAAACACGGCGGGTTTTTTTTTGCAAAAAAATTCAAAATTCATGTTTGTTAATTTTCGTAACAACTAGAACACATAACACATGGGCATCTATTTTTTTCAATTTTTTTGAATCTTTTATCATTTTGTTTTATTTATTTTTAAACCGAAAAGGCGATCCACCGGGGTGTGTGTGTGTGTGTGTGTGTGTGTGTGTGTGTGTGTGTGTGTGGTGGGGTGTGTTTGTGTGTGTGAGAGACATTAGTAATGGCGCACCCTCCCTGGTGCGCCATTGCTAACCTTAGCAATGGCGCACCAGGGGGGGTGCGCCATTACTAATGTATCTCACACACGCAGGCCCACACCCTCACCAGACATAACAATGGCGCACCACACCAAGGTGCGCCATTACTATGTAGCATAGTAGTGGCGCACCTAGGTGTGGTGCGCCATTGCTATGTCTGGTGGGGGTGGGGGGTGGAAACAAAAAATAGCAATGGCGCACTGCTCAGGTGGTGCGCCACTACTAAAAAATAACAATGGCGCACCTGTTTCTGGTGCGCCATTGCTATATAGCAGTGGCGCACCACACCCATGGTGCGCCATTACTAGGGATATTGGCTATAGCCATTTTTCTAGTAGTGGGTGATGCTAAGACATGGTACAATACTCTTGCTCCTTGTTGTGTGCGTAGACCCCAGGATATGATCTACTACTTCTCTGAAAAATATTTTCCTGCTCACAAGAAACAAGCTGCCTTACAGGAAATATTTCACTTTGTGCAAATTGAAGAAGAGAGTCTCCCACAAGCTGCCTTACAGGAAATATTTCACTTTGTGGAAATTCAGATGTAACTTTTCGAGTAGTATCTTTTTCATATAAAAAACTTTTTCATCGGAGGTCGTATGCAAAAGTTACGGCCATTTTACCGAAACACGGCGGTTTTTTTTTTGCAAAAAAAATCAAAATTCATGTTTGTTAATTTTCGTAACAACTAGAACACATAACACATGGGCATCTATTTTTTTGAATCTTTTATCACTTTCTTTTATTTTTTTTTAAACCGAAAAGGCGATCCACGAGGGGGGGGTGTGGGTGGGTGTGTGTGTGTGGTGGGGTGTGATTGTGTGTGTGAGAGACATTAGTAATGGCGCACCCTCCCTGGTGCGCCATTGCTAACCTTAGCAATGGCGCACCAGGGGGGGTGCGCCATTACTAATGTCTCTCACACACGCAGGCCCACACCCTCACCAGACATAACAATGGCGCACCACACCAAGGTGCGCCATTACTATGTAGCATAGCAGTGGCGCACCTAGGTGTGGTGCGCCATTGCTATGTCTGGTGGGGGTGGGGGGTGGAAACAAAAAATAGCAATGGCGCACTGCTCAGGTGGTGCGCCACTACTAAAAAAATAACAATGGCGCACCTGTTTCTGGTGCGCCATTGCTATTTAGCAGTGGCGCACCACACCCATGGTGCGCCATTACTAGGGATATTGGCTATAGCCATTTTTCTAGTAGTGGGTGATGCTAAGACATGGTACAATACTCTTGCTCCTTGTTGTGTGCGTAGTCCCCAGGATATGATCTACTACTTCTCTGAAAAATATTTTCCTGCTCACAAGAAACAAGCTGCCTTACAGGAAATATTTCACTTTGTGCAAATTGAAGAAGAGAGTCTCCCACAAGCTGCCTTACAGGAAATATTTCACTTTGTGGAAATTCAGATGTAACTTTTCGAGTAGTATCTTTTTCATATAAAAAACTTTTTCATCGGAGGTCGTATGCAAAAGTTACGGCCATTTTACCGAAACACGGCGGTTTTTTTTTTGCAAAAAAATTCAAAATTCATGTTTGTTAATTTTCGTAACAACTAGAACACATAACACATGGGCATCTATTTTTTTCAATTTTTTTGAATCTTTTATCATTTTGTTTTATTTTTTTTTAAACCGAAAAGGCGATCCACCGGGGGTGTGTGTGTGTGTGTGTGTGTGTGTGTGTGTGTGTGTGGTGGGGTGTGTTTGTGTGTGTGAGAGACATTAGTAATGGCGCACCCTCCCTGGTGCGCCATTGCTAACCTTAGCAATGGCGCACCAGGGGGGGTGCGCCATTACTAATGTATCTCACACACGCAGGCCCACACCCTCACCAGACATAACAATGGCGCACCACACCAAGGTGCGCCATTACTATGTAGCATAGTAGTGGCGCACCTAGGTGTGGTGCGCCATTGCTATGTCTGGTGGGGGTGGGGGGTGGAAACAAAAAATAGCAATGGCGCACTGCTCAGGTGGTGCGCCACAACTAAAAAAATAACAATGGCGCACCTGTTTCTGGTGCGCCATTGCTATATAGCAGTGGCGCACCACACCCATGGTGCGCCATTACTAGGGATATTGGCTATAGCCATTTTTCTAGTAGTGGGTGATGCTAAGACATGGTACAATACTCTTGCTCCTTGTTGTGTGCGTAGACCCCAGGATATGATCTACTACTTCTCTGAAAAATATTTTCCTGCTCACAAGAAACAAGCTGCCTTACAGGAAATATTTCACTTTGTGCAAATTGAAGAAGAGAGTCTCCCACAAGCTGCCTTACAGGAAATATTTCACTTTGTGGAAATTCAGATGTAACTTTTCGAGTAGTATCTTTTTCATATAAAAAACTTTTTCATCGGAGGTCGTATGCAAAAGTTACGGCCATTTTACCGAAACACGGCGGTTTTTTTTTTGCAAAAAAATTCAAAATTCATGTTTGTTAATTTTCGTAACAACTAGAACACATAACACATGGGCATCTATTTTTTTCAATTTTTTTGAATCTTTTATCATTTTGTTTTATTTTTTTTTAAACCGAAAAGGCGATCCACCGGGGGGTGGGGGTGTGTGTGTGTGTGTGTGTGTGTGTGTGTGTGTGTGTGGTGGGGTGTGTTTGTGTGTGTGAGAGACATTAGTAATGGCGCACCCTCCCTGGTGCGCCATTGCTAACCTTAGCAATGGCGCACCAGGGGGGGTGCGCCATTACTAATGTATCTCACACACGCAGGCCCACACCCTCACCAGACATAACAATGGCGCACCACACCAAGGTGCGCCATTACTATGTAGCATAGTAGTGGCGCACCTAGGTGTGGTGCGCCATTGCTATGTCTGGTGGGGGTGGGGGGTGGAAACAAAAAATAGCAATGGCGCACTGCTCAGGTGGTGCACCACTACTAAAAAAATAACAATGGCGCACCTGTTTCTGGTGCGCCATTGCTATATAGCAGTGGCGCACCACACCCATGGTGCGCCATTACTAGGGATATTGGCTATAGCCATTTTTCTAGTAGTGGGTGATGCTAAGACATGGTACAATACTCTTGCTCCTTGTTGTGTGCGTAGTCCCCAGGATATGATCTACTACTTCTCTGAAAAATATTTTCCTGCTCACAAGAAACAAGCTGCCTTACAGGAAATATTTCACTTTGTGCAAATTGAAGAAGAGAGTCTCCCACAAGCTGCCTTACAGGAAATATTTCACTTTGTGGAAATTCAGATGTAACTTTTCGAGTAGTATCTTTTTCATATAAAAATCTTTTTCATCGGAGGTCGTATGCAAAAGTTACGGCCATTATACCGAAACACGGCGGTTTTTTTTTGCAAAAAAATTCAAAATTCATGTTTGTTAATTTTCGTAACAACTAGAACACATAACACATGGGCATCTATTTTTTTGAATTTTTTTGAATCTTTTATCATTTTCTTTTATTTTTTTTTAAACCGAAAAGGCGATCCACGAGGGGGGGGGGTGTGGGTGGGTGTGTGTGTGTGGTGGGGTGTGTTTGTGTGTGTGAGAGACATTAGTAATGGCGCACCCTCCCTGGTGCGCCATTGCTAACCTTAGCAATGGCGCACCAGGGGGGGTGGGCCATTACTAATGTCTCTCACACACGCAGGCCCACACCCTCACCAGACATAACAATGGCGCACCACACCAAGGTGCGCCATTACTATGTAGCATAGGAGTGGCGCACCTAGGTGTGGTGCTCCATTGCTATGTCTGGTGGGGGTGGGGGGTGGAAACAAAAAATAGCAATGGCGCACTGCTCAGGTGGTGCGCCTCTACTAAAAAAATAACAATGGTGCACCTGTTCTGGTGCGCCATTGCTATATAGCAGTGGCGCACCACACCCATGGTGCACCATTACTAGGGATATTGGCTATAGCCATTTTTCTAGTAGTGGGTGATGCTAAGACATGGTACAATACTCTTGCTCCTTGTTGTGTGCGTAGTCCCCAGGATATGATCTACTACTTCTCTGAAAAATATTTTCCTGCTCACAAGAAACAAGCTGCCTTACAGGAAATATTTCACTTTGTGCAAATTGAAGAAGAGAGTCTCCCACAAGCTGCCTTACAGGAAATATTTCACTTTGTGGAAATTCAGATGTAACTTTTCGAGTAGTATCTTTTTCATATAAAAATCTTTTTCATCGGAGGTCGTATGCAAAAGTTACGTCCATTATACCGAAACACGGCGGTTTTTTTTTTGCAAAAAAATTCAAAATTCATGTTTGTTAATTTTCGTAATAACTAGAACACATAACACATGGGCATCTATTTTTTTGAATTTTTTTGAATCTTTTATCATTTTCTTTTATTTTTTTTTAAACCAAAAAGGCGATCCACGAGGGGGGGGTGTGGGTGGGTGTGTGTGTGTGGTGGGGTGTGTTTGTGTGTGTGAGAGACATTAGTAATGGCGCACCCTCCCTGGTGCGCCATTGCTAACCTTAGCAATGGCGCACCAGGGGGGGTGGGCCATTACTAATGTCTCTCACACACGCAGGCCCACACCCTCACCAGACATAACAATGGCGCACCACACCAAGGTGCGCCATTACTATGTAGCATAGGAGTGGCGCACCTAGGTGTGGTGCGCCATTGCTATGTCTGGTGGGGGTGGGGGGTGGAAACAAAAAATAGCAATGGCGCACTGCTCAGTTGGTGCGCCACTACTAAAAAAATAACAATGGCGCACCTGTTCTGGTGCGCCATTGCTATATAGCAGTGGCGCACCACACCCATGGTGCGCCATTACTAGGGATATTGGCTATAGCCATTTTTCTAGTAGTGGGTGATGCTAAGACATGGTACAATACTCTTGCTCCTTGTTGTGTGCGTAGTCCCCAGGATATGATCTACTACTTCTCTGAAAAATATTTTCCTGCTCACAAGAAACAAGCTGCCTTACAGGAAATATTTCACTTTGTGCAAATTGAAGAAGAGAGTCTCCCACAAGCTGCCTTACAGGAAATATTTCACTTTGTGGAAATTCAGATGTAACTTTTCGAGTAGTATCCTTTTCATATAAAAAACTTTTTCATCGGAGGTCGTATGCAAAAGTTACGGCCATTTTACCGAAACACGGCGGTTTTTTTTTTGCAAAAAAAATCAAAATTCATGTTTGTTAATTTTCGTAACAACTAGAACACATAACACATGGGCATCTATTTTTTTGATTTTTTTGAATCTTTTATCACTTTCTTTTATTTTTTTTTAAACCGAAAAGGCGATCCACGAGGGGGGGGTGTGGGTGGGTATGTGTGTGTGGTGGGGTGTGTTTGTGTGTGTGAGAGACATTAGTAATGGCGCACCCTCCCTGGTGCGCCATTGCTAACCTTAGCAATGGCGCACCAGGGGGGGTGCGCCATTACTAATGTCTCTCACACACGTAGGCCCACACCCTCACCAGACATAACAATGGCGCACCACACCAAGGTGCGCCATTACTATGTAGCATAGTAGTGGCGCACCTAGGTGTGGTGCGCCATTGCTATGTCTGGTGGGGGTGGTGGGTGGAAACAAAAAATAGCAATGGCGCACTGCTCAGGTGGTGCGCCACTACTAAAAAAATAACAATGGCGCACCTGTTTCTGGTGCGCCATTGCTATATAGCAGTGGCGCACCACACCCATGGTGCGCCATTACTAGGGATATTGGCTATAGCCATTTTTCTAGTAGTGGGTGATGCTAAGACATGGTACAATACTCTTGCTCCTTGTTGTGTGCGTAGTCCCCAGGATATGATCTACTACTTCTCTGAAAAATATTTTCCTGCTCACAAGAAACAAGCTGCCTTGCAGGAAATATTTCACTTTGTGCAAATTGAAGAAGAGAGTCTCCCACAAGCTGCCTTACAGGAAATATTTGACTTTGTGGAAATGCAGATGTGAGTAGTATCTTTTTCATATAAAAAACGTTTTCATCGGAGGTCGTATGCAAAAGTTACGGCCATTTTACCGAAACACGGCGGGTTTTTTTTTGCAAAAAAATTCAAAATTCATGTTTGTTAATTTTCGTAACAACTAGAACACATAACACATGGGCATCTATTTTTTTGAATTTTTTTGAATCTTTTATCATTTTCTTTTATTTTTTTTAAACCGAAAAGGCGATCCACGAGGGGGGGGGTGTGGGTGGGTGTGTGTGTGTGGTGGGGTGTGTTTGTGTGTGTGAGAGACATTAGTAATGGCGCACCCTCCCTGGTGCGCCATTGCTAACCTTAGCAATGGCGCACCAGGGGGGTGCGCCATTACTAATGTCTCTCACACACGCAGGCCCACACCCTCACCAGACATAACAATGGCGCACCACACCAAGGTGCGCCATTACTATGTAGCATAGTAGTGGCGCACCTAGGTGTGGTGCGCCATTGCTATGTCTGGTGGGGGTGGGGGGTGGAAACAAAAAATAGCAATGGCGCACTGCTCAGGTGGTGCGCCACTACTAAAAAAATAACAATGGCGCACCTGTTTCTGGTGCGCCATTGCTATATAGCAGTGGCGCACACAACCCATGGTGCGCCATTACTAGGGATATTGGCTATAGCCATTTTTCTAGTAGTGGGTGATGCTAAGACATGGTACAATACTCTTGCTCCTTGTTGTGTGCGTAGTCCCCAGGATATGATCTACTACTTCTCTGAAAAATATTTTCCTGCTCACAAGAAACAAGCTGCCTTACAGGAAATATTTCACTTTGTGCAAATTGAAGAAGAGAGTCTCCCACAAGCTGCCTTACAGGAAATATTTCACTTTGTGGAAATTCAGATGTGAGTAGTATCTTTTTCATATAAAAAACGTTTTCATCGGAGGTCGTATGCAAAAGTTACGGCCATTTTACCGAAACACGGCGGTTTTTTTTTTGCAAAAAAATTCAAAATTCATGTTTGTTAATTTTCGTAACAACTAGAACACATAACACATGGGCATCTATTTTTTTGAATTTTTTTGAATCTTTTATCATTTTCTTTTATTTTTTTTAAACCGAAAAGGCGATCCACGAGGGGGGGGGGGGGTGTGGGTGGGTGTGTGTGTGTGGTGGGGTGTGTTTGTGTGTGTGAGAGACATTAGTAATGGCGCACCCTCCCTGGTGCGCCATTGCTAACCTTAGCAATGGCGCACCAGGGGGGGTGCGCCATTACTAATGTCTCTCACACACGCAGGCCCACACCCTCACCAGACATAACAATGGCGCACCACACCAAGGTGCGCCATTACTATGTAGCATAGTAGTTTCGCACCTAGGTGTGGTGCGCCATTGCTATGTCTGGTGGGGGTGGGGGGTGGAAACAAAAAATAGCAATGGCGCACTGCTCAGGTGGTGCGCCACTACTAAAAAAATAACAATGGCGCACCTGTTTCTGGTGCGCCATTGCTATATAGCAGTGGCGCACCACACCCATGGTGCGCCATTACTAGGGATATTGGCTATAGCCATTTTTCTAGTAGTGGGTGATGCTAAGACATGGTACAATACTCTTGCTCCTTGTTGTGTGCGTAGTCCCCAGGATATGATCTACTACTTCTCTGAAAAATATTTTCCTGCTCACAAGAAACAAGCTGCCTTACAGGAAATATTTCACTTTGTGCAAATTTAAGAAGAGAGTCTCCCACAAGCTGCCTTACAGGAAATATTTCACTTTGTGGAAATTCAGATGTGAGTAGTATCTTTTTCATATAAAAAACGTTTTCATCGGAGGTCGTATGCAAAAGTTACGGCCATTTTACCGAAACACGGCGGTTTTTTTTTTGCAAAAAAATTCAAAATTCATGTTTGTTAATTTTCGTAACAACTAGAACACATAACACATGGGCATCTATTTTTTTGAATTTTTTTGAATCTTTTATCATTTTCTTTTATTTTTTTTAAACCGAAAAGGCGATCCACGAGGGGGGGGGGGGGTGTGGGTGGGTGTGTGTGTGTGGTGGGGTGTGTTTGTGTGTGTGAGAGACATTAGTAATGGCGCACCCTCCCTGGTGCGCCATTGCTGACCTTAGCAATGGCGCACCAGGGGGGTGCGCCATTACTAATGTCTCTCACACACGCAGGCCCACACCCTCACCAGACATAACAATGGCGCACCACACCAAGGTGCGCCATTACTATGTAGCATAGTAGTGGCGCACCTAGGTGTGGTGCGCCATTGCTATGTCTGGTGGGGGTGGGGGGTGGAAACAAAAAATAGCAATGGCGCACTGCTCAGGTGGTGCGCCACTACTAAAAAAATAACAATGGCGCACCTGTTTCTGGTGCGCCATTGCTATATAGCAGTGGCGCACCACACCCATGGTGCGCCATTACTAGGGATATTGGCTATAGCCATTTTTCTAGTAGTGGGTGATGCTAAGACATGGTACAATACTCTTGCTCCTTGTTGTGTGCGTAGTCCCCAGGATATGATCTACTACTTCTCTGAAAAATATTTTCCTGCTCACAAGAAACAAGCTGCCTTACAGGAAATATTTCACTTTGTGCAAATTGAAGAAGAGAGTCTCCCACAAGCTGCCTTACAGGAAATATTTCACTTTGTGGAAATTCAGATGTGAGTAGTATCTTTTTCATATAAAAAACGTTTTCATCGGAGGTCGTATGCAAAAGTTACGGCCATTTTACCGAAACACGGCGGTTTTTTTTTTGCAAAAAAATTCAAAATTCATGTTTGTTAATTTTCGTAACAACTAGAACACATAACACATGGGCATCTATTTTTTTGAATTTTTTTGAATCTTTTATCATTTTCTTTTATTTTTTTTAAACCGAAAAGGCGATCCACGAGGGGGGGGGTGTGGGTGGGTGTGTGTGTGTGGTGGGGTGTGTTTGTGTGTGTGAGAGACATTAGTAATGGCGCACCCTCCCTGGTGCGCCATTGCTAACCTTAGCAATGGCGCACCAGGGGGGGTGCGCCATTACTAATGTCTCTCACACACGCAGGCCCACACCCTCTCCAGACATAACAATGGCGCACCACACCAAGGTGCGCCATTACTATGTAGCATAGTAGTTTCGCACCTAGGTGTGGTGCGCCATTGCTATGTCTGGTGGGGGTGGGGGGTGGAAACAAAAAATAGCAATGGCGCACTGCTCAGGTGGTGCGCCACTACTAAAAAAAATAACAATGGCGCACCTGTTTCTGGTGTGCCATTGCTATATAGCAGTGGCGCACCACACCCATGGTGCGCCATTACTAGGGATATTGGCTATAGCCATTTTTCTAGTAGTGGGTGATGCTAAGACATGGTACAATACTCTTGCTCCTTGTTGTGTGCGTAGTCCCCAGGATATGATCTACTACTTCTCTGAAAAATATTTTCCTGCTCACAAGAAACAAGCTGCCTTACAGGAAATATTTCACTTTGTGCAAATTGAAGAAGAGAGTCTCCCACAAGCTGCCTTACAGGAAATATTTCACTTTGTGGAAATTCAGATGTGAGTAGTATCTTTTTCATATAAAAAACGTTTTCATCGGAGGTCGTATGCAAAAGTTACGGCCATTTTACCGAAACACGGCGGTTTTTTTTTTGCAAAAAAATTCAAAATTCATGTTTGTTAATTTTCGTAACAACTAGAACACATAACACATGGGCATCTATTTTTTTGAATTTTTTTGAATCTTTTATCATTTTCTTTTATTTTTTTTAAACCGAAAAGGCGATCCACGAGGGGGGGGGGTGTGGGTGGGTGTGTGTGTGTGGTGGGGTGTGTTTGTGTGTGTGAGAGACATTAGTAATGGCGCACCCTCCCTGGTGCGCCATTGCTAACCTTAGCAATGGCGCACCAGGGGGGGTGCGCCATTACTAATGTCTCTCACACACGCAGGCCCACACCCTCTCCAGACATAACAATGGCGCACCACACCAAGGTGCGCCATTACTATGTAGCATAGTAGTTTCGCACCTAGGTGTGGTGCGCCATTGCTATGTCTGGTGGGGGTGGGGGGTGGAAACAAAAAATAGCAATGGCGCACTGCTCAGGTGGTGCGCCACTACTAAAAAAATAACAATGGCGCACCTGTTTCTGGTGCGCCATTGCTATATAGCAGTGGCGCACCACACCCATGGTGCGCCATTACTAGCGATATTGGCTATAGCCATTTTTCTAGTAGTGGGTGATGCTAAGACATGGTACAATACTCTTGCTCCTTGTTGTGTGCGTAGTCCCCAGGATATGATCTACTACTTCTCTGAAAAATATTTTCCTGCTCACAAGAAACAAGCTGCCTTACAGGAAATATTTCACTTTGTGCAAATTGAAGAAGAGAGTCTCCCACAAGCTGCCTTACAGGAAATATTTCACTTTGTGGAAATTCAGATGTAACTTTTCGAGTAGTATCTTTTTCATATAAAAAACTTTTTCATCGGAGGTCGTATGCAAAAGTTACGGCCATTTTACCGAAACACGGCGGTTTTTTTTTTGCAAAAAAATTCAAAATTCATGTTTGTTAATTTTCGTAACAACTAGAACACATAACACATGGGCATCTATTTTTTTGAATTTTTTTGAATCTTTTATCATTTTCTTTTATTTTTTTTTAAACCGAAAAGGCGATCCACGAGGGGGGGGGGTGTGGGTGGGTGTGTGTGTGTGGTGGGGTGTGTTTGTGTGTGTGAGAGACATTAGTAATGGCGCACCCTCCCTGGTGCGCCATTGCTGACCTTAGCAATGGCGCACCAGGGGGGTGCGCCATTACTAATGTCTCTCACACACGCAGGCCCACACCCTCACCAGACATAACAATGGCGCACCACACCAAGGTGCGCCATTACTATGTAGCATAGTAGTGGCGCACCTAGGTGTGGTGCGCCATTGCTATGTCTGGTGGGGGTGGGGGGTGGAAACAAAAAATAGCAATGGCGCACTGCTCAGGTGGTGCGCCACTACTAAAAAAATAACAATGGCGCACCTGTTTCTGGTGCGCCATTGCTATATAGCAGTGGCGCACCACACCCATGGTGCGCCATTACTAGGGATATTGGCTATAGCCATTTTTCTAGTAGTGGGTGATGCTAAGACATGGTACAATACTCTTGCTCCTTGTTGTGTGCGTAGTCCCCAGGATATGATCTACTACTTCTCTGAAAAATATTTTCCTGCTCACAAGAAACAAGCTGCCTTATAGGAAATATTTCACTTTGTGCAAATTGAAGAAGAGAGTCTCCCACAAGCTGCCTTACAGGAAATATTTCACTTTGTGGAAATTCAGATGTGAGTAGTATCTTTTTCATATAAAAAACGTTTTCATCGGAGGTCGTATGCAAAAGTTACGGCCATTTTACCGAAACACGGCGGTTTTTTTTTTGCAAAAAAATTCAAAATTCATGTTTGTTAATTTTCGTAACAACTAGAACACATAACACATGGGCATCTATTTTTTTGAATTTTTTTGAATCTTTTATCATTTTCTTTTATTTTTTTTAAACCGAAAAGGCGATCCACGAGGGGGGGGGGGGTGTGGGTGGGTGTGTGTGTGTGGTGGGGTGTGTTTGTGTGTGTGAGAGACATTAGTAATGGCGCACCCTCCCTGGTGCGCCATTGCTAACCTTAGCAATGGCGCACCAGGGGGGGTGCGCCATTACTAATGTCTCTCACACACGCAGGCCCACACCCTCACCAGACATAACAATGGCGCACCACACCAAGGTGCGCCATTACTATGTAGCATAGTAGTTTCGCACCTAGGTGTGGTACGCCATTGCTATGTCTGGTGGGGGTGGGGGGTGGAAACAAAAAATAGCAATGGCGCACTGCTCAGGTGGTGCGCCACTACTAAAAAAATAACAATGGCGCACCTGTTTCTGGTGCGCCATTGCTATATAGCAGTGGCGCACCACACCCATGGTGCGCCATTACTAGCGATATTGGCTATAGCCATTTTTCTAGTAGTGGGTGATGCTAAGACATGGTACAATACTCTTGCTCCTTGTTGTGTGCGTAGTCCCCAGGATATGATCTACTACTTCTCTGAAAAATATTTTCCTGCTCACAAGAAACAAGCTGCCTTACAGGAAATATTTCACTTTGTGCAAATTGAAGAAGAGAGTCTCCCACAAGCTGCCTTACAGGAAATATTTCACTTTGTGGAAATTCAGATGTGAGTAGTATCTTTTTCATATAAAAAACGTTTTCATCGGAGGTCGTATGCAAAAGTTACGGCCATTTTACCGAAACACGGCGGTTTTTTTTTTGCAAAAAAATTCAAAATTCATGTTTGTTAATTTTCGTAACAACTAGAACACATAACACATGGGCATCTATTTTTTTGAATTTTTTTGAATCTTTTATCATTTTCTTTTATTTTTTTTAAACCGAAAAGGCGATCCACGAGGGGGGGGGGGGTGTGGGTGGGTGTGTGTGTGTGGTGGGGTGTGTTTGTGTGTGTGAGAGACATTAGTAATGGCGCACCCTCCCTGGTGCGCCATTGCTAACCTTAGCAATGGCGCACCAGGGGGGGTGCGCCATTACTAATGTCTCTCACACACGCAGGCCCACACCCTCTCCAGACATAACAATGGCGCACCACACCAAGGTGCGCCATTACTATGTAGCATAGTAGTTTCGCACCTAGGTGTGGTGCGCCATTGCTATGTCTGGTGGGGGTGGGGGGTGGAAACAAAAAATAGCAATGGCGCACTGCTCAGGTGGTGCGCCACTACTAAAAAAATAACAATGGCGCACCTGTTTCTGGTGCGCCATTGCTATATAGCAGTGGCGCACCACACCCATGGTGCGCCATTACTAGCGATATTGGCTATAGCCATTTTTCTAGTAGTGGGTGATGCTAAGACATGGTACAATACTCTTGCTCCTTGTTGTGTGCGTAGTCCCCAGGATATGATCTACTACTTCTCTGAAAAATATTTTCCTGCTCACAAGAAACAAGCTGCCTTACAGGAAATATTTCACTTTGTGCAAATTGAAGAAGAGAGTCTCCCACAAGCTGCCTTACAGGAAATATTTCACTTTGTGGAAATTCAGATGTAACTTTTCGAGTAGTATCTTTTTCATATAAAAAACTTTTTCATCAGAGGTCGTATGCAAAAGTTACGGCCATTTTACCGAAACACGGCGGTTTTTTTTTTGCAAAAAAAATTCAAAATTCATGTTTGTTAATTTTCGTAACAACTAGAACACATAACACATGGGCATCTATTTTTTTGAATTTTTTTGAATCTTTTATCATTTTCTTTTATTTTTTTTTAAACTGAAAAGGCGATCCACGAGGGGGGGGGGGGGTGTGGGTGGGTGTGTGTGTGTGGTGGGGTGTGTTTGTGTGTGTGAGAGACATTAGTAATGGCGCACCCTCCCTGGTGCGCCATTGCTGACCTTAGCAATGGCGCACCAGGGGGGTGCGCCATTACTAATGTCTCTCACACACGCAGGCCCACACCCTCACCAGACATAACAATGGCGCACCACACCAAGGTGCGCCATTACTATGTAGCATAGTAGTGGCGCACCTAGGTGTGGTGCGCCATTGCTATGTCTGGTGGGGGTGGGGGGTGGAAACAAAAAATAGCAATGGCGCACTGCTCAGGTGGTGCGCCACTACTAAAAAAATAACAATGGCGCACCTGTTTCTGGTGCGCCATTGCTATATAGCAGTGGCGCACCACACCCATGGTGCGCCATTACTAGGGATATTGGCTATAGCCATTTTTCTAGTAGTGGGTGATGCTAAGACATGGTACAATACTCTTGCTCCTTGTTGTGTGCGTAGTCCCCAGGATATGATCTACTACTTCTCTGAAAAATATTTTCCTGCTCACAAGAAACAAGCTGCCTTACAGGAAATATTTCACTTTGTGCAAATTGAAGAAGAGAGTCTCCCACAAGCTGCCTTACAGGAAATATTTCACTTTGTGGAAATTCAGATGTGAGTAGTATCTTTTTCATATAAAAAACGTTTTCATCGGAGGTCGTATGCAAAAGTTACGGCCATTTTACCGAAACACGGAGGTTTTTTTTTTGCAAAAAAATTCAAAATTCATGTTTGTTAATTTTCGTAACAACTAGAACACATAACACATGGGCATCTATTTTTTTGAATTTTTTTGAATCTTTTATCATTTTCTTTTATTTTTTTTAAACCGAAAAGGCGATCCACGAGGGGGGGGGGGTGTGGGTGGGTGTGTGTGTGTGGTGGGGTGTGTTTGTGTGTGTGAGAGACATTAGTAATGGCGCACCCTCCCTGGTGCGCCATTGCTAACCTTAGCAATGGCGCACCAGGGGGGGTGCGCCATTACTAATGTCTCTCACACACGCAGGCCCACACCCTCACCAGACATAACAATGGCGCACCACACCAAGGTGCGCCATTACTATGTAGCATAGTAGTTTCGCACCTAGGTGTGGTACGCCATTGCTATGTCTGGTGGGGGTGGGGGGTGGAAACAAAAAATAGCAATGGCGCACTGCTCAGGTGGTGCGCCACTACTAAAAAAATAACAATGGCGCACCTGTTTCTAGTGCGCCATTGCTATATAGCAGTGGCGCACCACACCCATGGTGCGCCATTACTAGCGATATTGGCTATAGCCATTTTTCTAGTAGTGGGTGATGCTAAGACATGGTACAATACTCTTGCTCCTTGTTGTGTGCGTAGTCCCCAGGATATGATCTACTACTTCTCTGAAAAATATTTTCCTGCTCACAAGAAACAAGCTGCCTTACAGGAAATATTTCACTTTGTGCAAATTGAAGAAGAGAGTCTCCCACAAGCTGTCTTACAGGAAATATTTCACTTTGTGGAAATTCAGATGTAACTTTTCGAGTAGTATCTTTTTCATATAAATTTTTTTTTCATCGGAGGTCGTATGCAAAAGTTACGGCCATTTTACCGAAACACGGCGGTTTTTTTTTTGCAAAAAAATTCAAAATTCATGTTTGTTAATTTTCGTAACAACTAGAACACATAACATATGGGCATCTATTTTTTTGAATTTTTGTGAATCTTTTATCATTTTCTTTTATTTTTTTTTAAACCGAAAAGCCGATCCACGAGGGGGGGTGTGGGTGGGTGTGTGTGTGTGGTGGGGTGTGTTTGTGTGTGTGAGAGACATTAGTAATGGCGCACCCTCCCTGGTGCGCCATTGCTAACCTTAGCAATGGCGCACCAGGGGGGGTGCGCCATTACAAATGTCTCTCACACACGCAGGCCCACACCCTCACCAGACATAACAATGGCGCACCACACCAAGGTGCGCCATTACTATGTAGCATAGTAGTTTCGCACCTAGGTGTGGTGCGCCATTGCTATGTCTGGTGGGGGTGGGGGTGGAAACAAAAAATAGCAATGGCGCACTGCTCAGGTGGTGCGCCACTACTAAAAAAATAACAATGGCGCACCTGTTTCTGGTGCGCCATTGCTATATAGCAGTGGCGCACCACACCCATGGTGCGCCATTACTAGGGATATTGGCTATAGCCATTTTTCTAGTAGTGGGTGATGCTAAGACATGGTACAATACTCTTGCTCCTTGTTGTGTGCGTAGTCCCCAGGATATGATCTACTACTTCTCTGAAAAATATTTTCCTGCTCACAAGAAACAAGCTGCCTTACAGGAAATATTTCACTTTGTGCAAATTGAATAAGAGAGTCTCCCACAAGCTGCCTTACAGGAAATATTTCACTTTGTGGAAATTCAGATGTAACTTTTCGAGTAGTATCTTTTTCATATAAAAAACTTTTTCATCGGAGGTCGTATGCAAAAGTTACGGCCATTTTACCGAAACACGGCGGGTTTTTTTTTGCAAAAAAATTCAAAATTCATGTTTGTTAATTTTCGTAACAACTAGAACACATAACACATGGGCATCTATTTTTTTGAATTTTTTTGAATCATTTATCATTTTCTTTTATTTTATTTTAAACCGAAAAGGCGATCCACGTGGGGGGGGGGGGTGTGGGTGTGTGTGTGTGTGTGGTGGGGTGTGTTTGTGTGTGTGAGAGACATTAGTAATGGCGCACCCTCCCTGGTGCGCCATTGCTAACCTTAGCAATGGCGCACCAGGGAGGGTGCGCCATTACTAATGTCTCTCACACACGCAGGCCCACACCCTCACCAGACATAACAATGGCGCACCACACCAAGGTGCGCCATTACTATGTAGCATAGTAGTGGCGCACCTAGGTGTGGTGCGCCATTGCTATGTCTGGTGGGGGTGGGGGGTGGAAACAAAAAATAGCAATGGCGCACTGCTCAGGTGGTGCGCCACTACTAAAAAAATAACAATGGCGCACCTGTTTCTGGTGCGCCATTGCTATATAGCAGTGGCGCACCACACCCATGGTGCGCCATTACTAGGGATATTGGCTATAGCCATTTTTCTAGTAGTGGGTGATGCTAAGACATGGTACAATACTCTTGCTCCTTGTTGTGTGCGTAGTCCCCAGGATATGATCTACTACTTCTCTGAAAAATATTTTCCTGCTCACAAGAAACAAGCTGCCTTACAGGAAATATTTCACTTTGTGCAAATTGAAGAAGAGAGTCTCCCACAAGCTGCCTTACAGGAAATATTTCACTTTGTGGAAATTCAGATGTGAGTAGTATCTTTTTCATATAAAAAACGTTTTCATCGGAGGTCGTATGCAAAAGTTACGGCCATTTTACCGAAACACGGAGGTTTTTTTTTTGCAAAAAAATTCAAAATTCATGTTTGTTAATTTTCGTAACAACTAGAACACATAACACATGGGCATCTATTTTTTTGAATTTTTTTGAATCTTTTATCATTTTCTTTTATTTTTTTTAAACCGAAAAGGCGATCCACGAGGGGGGGGGGGTGTGGGTGGGTGTGTGTGTGTGGTGGGGTGTGTTTGTGTGTGTGAGAGACATTAGTAATGGCGCACCCTCCCTGGTGCGCCATTGCTAACCTTAGCAATGGCGCACCAGGGGGGGTGCGCCATTACTAATGTCTCTCACACACGCAGGCCCACACCCTCACCAGACATAACAATGGCGCACCACACCAAGGTGCGCCATTACTATGTAGCATAGTAGTTTCGCACCTAGGTGTGGTACGCCATTGCTATGTCTGGTGGGGGTGGGGGGTGGAAACAAAAAATAGCAATGGCGCACTGCTCAGGTGGTGCGCCACTACTAAAAAAATAACAATGGCGCACCTGTTTCTGGTGCGCCATTGCTATATAGCAGTGGCGCACCACACCCATGGTGCGCCATTACTAGCGATATTGGCTATAGCCATTTTTCTAGTAGTGGGTGATGCTAAGACATGGTACAATACTCTTGCTCCTTGTTGTGTGCGTAGTCCCCAGGATATGATCTACTACTTCTCTGAAAAATATTTTCCTGCTCACAAGAAACAAGCTGCCTTACAGGAAATATTTCACTTTGTGCAAATTGAAGAAGAGAGTCTCCCACAAGCTGTCTTACAGGAAATATTTCACTTTGTGGAAATTCAGATGTAACTTTTCGAGTAGTATCTTTTTCATATAAATTTTTTTTTCATCGGAGGTCGTATGCAAAAGTTACGGCCATTTTACCGAAACACGGCGGGTTTTTTTTTGCAAAAAAATTCAAAATTCATGTTTGTTAATTTTCGTAACAACTAGAACACATAACATATGGGCATCTATTTTTTTGAATTTTTGTGAATCTTTTATCATTTTCTTTTATTTTTTTTAAACCGAAAAGCCGATCCACGAGGGGGGGTGTGGGTGGGTGTGTGTGTGTGGTGGGGTGTGTTTGTGTGTGTGAGAGACATTAGTAATGGCGCACCCTCCCTGGTGCGCCATTGCTAACCTTAGCAATGGCGCACCAGGGGGGGTGCGCCATTACAAATGTCTCTCACACACGCAGGCCCACACCCTCACCAGACATAACAATGGCGCACCACACCAAGGTGCGCCATTACTATGTAGCATAGTAGTTTCGCACCTAGGTGTGGTGCGCCATTGCTATGTCTGGTGGGGGTGGGGGTGGAAACAAAAAATAGCAATGGCGCACTGCTCAGGTGGTGCGCCACTACTAAAAAAATAACAATGGCGCACCTGTTTCTGGTGCGCCATTGCTATATAGCAGTGGCGCACCACACCCATGGTGCGCCATTACTAGGGATATTGGCTATAGCCATTTTTCTAGTAGTGGGTGATGCTAAGACATGGTACAATACTCTTGCTCCTTGTTGTGTGCGTAGCCCCAGGATATGATCTACTACTTCTCTGAAAAATATTTTCCTGCTCACAAGAAACAAGCTGCCTTACAGGAAATATTTCACTTTGTGCAAATTGAATAAGAGAGTCTCCCACAAGCTGCCTTACAGGAAATATTTCACTTTGTGGAAATTCAGATGTAACTTTTCGAGTAGTATCTTTTTCATATAAAAAACTTTTTCATCGGAGGTCGTATGCAAAAGTTACGGCCATTTTACCGAAACACGGCGGGTTTTTTTTTGCAAAAAAATTCAAAATTCATGTTTGTTAATTTTCGTAACAACTAGAACACATAACACATGGGCATCTATTTTTTTGAATTTTTTTGAATCATTTATCATTTTCTTTTATTTTATTTTAAACCGAAAAGGCGATCCACGTGGGGGGGGTGTGGGTGTGTGTGTGTGTGTGGTGGGGTGTGTTTGTGTGTGTGAGAGACATTAGTAATGGCGCACCCTCCCTGGTGCGCCATTGCTAACCTTAGCAATGGCGCACCAGGGAGGGTGCGCCATTACTAATGTCTCTCACACACGCAGGCCCACACCCTCACCAGACATAACAATGGCGCACCACACCAAGGTGCGCCATTACTATGTAGCATAGTAGTGGCGCACCTAGGTGTGGTGCGCCATTGCTATGTCTGGTGGGGGTGGGGGGTGGAAACAAAAAATAGCAATGGCGCACTGCTCAGGTGGTGCGCCACTACTAAAAAAATAACAATGGCGCACCTGTTTCTGGTGCGCCATTGCTATATAGCAGTGGCGCACCACACCCATGGTGCGCCATTACTAGGGATATTGGCTATAGCCATTTTTCTAGTAGTGGGTGATGCTAAGACATGGTACAATACTCTTGCTCCTTGTTGTGTGCGTAGTCCCCAGGATATGATCTACTACTTCTCTGAAAAATATTTTCCTGCTCACAAAAACAAGCTGCCTTATAGGAAATATTTCACTTTGTGCAAATTGAAGAAGAGAGTCTCCCACAAGCTGCCTTACAGGAAATATTTCACTTTGTGGAAATTCATATGTAACTTTTCGAGTAGTATCTTTTTCATATAAAAAACTTTTTCATCGGAGGTCGTATGCAAAAGTTACGGCCATTTTACCGAAACACGGCGGTTTTTTTTTTTGCAAAAAAATTCAAAATTCATGTTTGTTAATTTTCTTAACAACTAGAACACATAACACATGGGCATCTATTTTTTTGATTTTTTTGAATCTTTTATCATTTTCTTTTATTTTTTTTAAACCGAAAAGGCGATCCACAGGGGTGTGTGTGTGTGTGTGTGTGTGTGGTGGGTGTGTTTGTGTGTGTGAGAGACATTAGTAATGGCGCACCCTCCCTGGTGCGCCATTGCTAACCTTAGCAATGGCGCACCAGGGGGGGTGCGCCATTACTAATGTCTCTCACACACGCAGGCCCACACCCTCACCAGACATAACAATGGCGCACCACACCAAGGTGCGCCATTACTATGTAGCATAGTAGTGGCGCACCTAGGTGTGGTGCGCCATTGCTATGTCTGGTGGGGGTGGGGGGTGGAAACAAAAAATTGCAATGGCGCACTGCTCAGGTGGTGCGCCACTACTAAAAAAATAACAATGGCGCACCTGTTTCTGGTGCGCCATTGCTATATAGCAGTGGCGCACCACACCCATGGTGCGCCATTACTAGGGATATTGGCTATAGCCATTTTTCTAGTAGTGGGTGATGCTAAGACATGGTACAATACTCTTGCTCCTTGTTGTGTGCGTAGTCCCCAGGATATGATCTACTACTTCTCTGAAAAATATTTTCCTGCTCACAAGAAACAAGCTACCTTACAGGAAATATTTCACTTTGTCCAAATTGAAGAAGAGAGTCTCCCACAAGCTGCCTTACAGGAAATATTTCACTTTGTGGAAATTCATATGTAACTTTTCGAGTAGTATCTTTTTCATATAAAAAACTTTTTCATCGGAGGTCGTATGCAAAAGTTACGGCCATTTTACCGAAACACGGCGGTTTTTTTTTTTGCAAAAAAATTCAAAATTCATGTTTGTTAATTTTCTTAACAACTAGAACACATAACACATGGGCATCTATTTTTTTGATTTTTTTGAATCTTTTATCATTTTCTTTTATTTTTTTTAAACCGAAAAGGCGATCCACAGGGGTGTGTGTGTGTGTGTGTGTGTGTGGTGGGTGTGTTTGTGTGTGTGAGAGACATTAGTAATGGCGCACCCTCCCTGGTGCGCCATTGCTAACCTTAGCAATGGCGCACCAGGGGGGGTGCGCCATTACTAATGTCTCTCACACACGCAGGCCCACACCCTCACCAGACATAACAATGGCGCACCACACCAAGGTGCGCCATTACTATGTAGCATAGTAGTGGCGCACCTAGGTGTGGTGCGCCATTGCTATGTCTGGTGGGGGTGGGGGGTGGAAACAAAAAATTGCAATGGCGCACTGCTCAGGTGGTGCGCCACTACTAAAAAAATAACAATGGCGCACCTGTTTCTGGTGCGCCATTGCTATATAGCAGTGGCGCACCACACCCATGGTGCGCCATTACTAGGGATATTGGCTATAGCCATTTTTCTAGTAGTGGGTGATGCTAAGACATGGTACAATACTCTTGCTCCTTGTTGTGTGCGTAGTCCCCAGGATATGATCTACTACTTCTCTGAAAAATATTTTCCTGCTCACAAGAAACAAGCTACCTTACAGGAAATATTTCACTTTGTCCAAATTGAAGAAGAGAGTCTCCCACAAGCTGCCTTACAGGAAATATTTCACTTTGTGGAAATTCAGATGTAACTTTTCGAGTAGTATCTTTTTCATATAAAAAACTTTTTCATCGGAGGTCGTATGCAAAAGTTACGGCCATTTTACCGAAACACGGCGGTTTTTTTTTTGCAAAAAAATTCAAAATTCATGTTTGTTAATTTTCGTAACAACTAGAACACATAACACATGGGCATCTATTTTTTTGAATTTTTTTGCATCTTTTATCATTTTCTTTTATTTATTTTTAAACCGAAAAGGCGATCCACGAGGGGGGGTGTGGGTGGGTGTGTGTGTGTGGTGGGGTGTGTTTGTGTGTGTGAGAGACATTAGTAATGGCGCACCCTCCCTGGTGCGCCATTGCTAACCTTAGCAATGGCGCACCAGGGGGGGTGCGCCATTACTAATGTCTGTCACACACGCAGGCCCACACCCTCACCAGACATAACAATGGCGCACCACACCAAGGTGCGCCATTACTATGTAGCATAGTAGTGGCGCACCTAGGTGTGGTGCGCCATTGCTATGTCTGGTGGGGGTGCGGGTGGAAACAAAAAATAGCAATGGCGCACTGCTCAGGTGGTGCGCCACTACTAAAAAAATAACAATGGCGCACCTGTTTCTGGTGCGCCATTGCTATATAGCAGTGGCGCACCACACCCATGGTGCGCCATTACTAGGGATATTGGCTATAGCCATTTTTCTAGTAGTGGGTGATGCTAAGACATGGTACAATACTCTTGCTCCTTGTTGTGTGCGTAGCCCCAGGATATGATCTACTACTTCTGTGAAAAATATTTTCCTGCTCACAAGAAACAAGCTGCCTTACAGGAAATATTTCACTTTGTGCAAATTGAATAAGAGAGTCTCCCACAAGCTGCCTTACAGGAAATATTTCACTTTGTGGAAATTCAGATGTAACTTTTCGAGTAGTATCTTTTTCATATAAAAAACTTTTTCATCGGAGGTCGTATGCAAAAGTTACGGCCATTTTACCGAAACACGGCGGGTTTTTTTTTGCAAAAAAATTCAAAATTCATGTTTGTTAATTTTCGTAACAACTAGAACACATAACACATGGGCATCTATTTTTTTGAATTTTTTTGAATCATTTATCATTTTCTTTTATTTTATTTTAAACCGAAAAGGCGATCCACGTGGGGGGGGTGTGGGTGTGTGTGTGTGTGTGGTGGGGTGTGTTTGTGTGTGTGAGAAACATTAGTAATGGCGCACCCTCCCTGGTGCGCCATTGCTAACCTTAGCAATGGCGCACCAGGGAGGGTGCGCCATTACTAACGTCTCTCACACACGCAGGCCCACACCCTCACCAGACATAACAATGGCGCACCACACCAAGGTGCGCCATTACTATGTAGCATAGTAGTGGCGCACCTAGGTGTGGTGCGCCATTGCTATGTCTGGTGGGGGTGGGGGTGGAAACAAAAAATAGCAATGGCGCACTGCTCAGGTGGTGCGCCACTACTAAAAAAATAACAATGGCGCACCTGTTTCTGGTGCGCCATTGCTATATAGCAGTGGCGCACCACACCCATGGTGCGCCATTACTAGGGATATTGGCTATAGCCATTTTTCTAGTAGTGGGTGACGCTAAGACATGGTACAATACTCTTGCTCCTTGTTGTGTGCGTAGTCCCCAGGATATGATCTACTACTTCTCTGAAAAATATTTTCCTGCTCACAAGAAACAAGCTGCCTTACAGGAAATATTTCACTTTGTGCAAATTGAAGAAGAGAGTCTCCCACAAGCTGCCTTACAGGAAATATTTCACTTTGTGGAAATTCAGATGTAACTTTTCGAGTAGTATCTTTTTCATATAAAAAACTTTTTCATCGGAGGCCGTATGCAAAAGTTACGGCCATTTTACCGAAACACGGCGGGTTTTTTTTGCAAAAAAATTCAAAATTCATGTTTGTTAATTTACGTAACAACTAGAACACATAACACATGGGCATCTATTTTTTTGAATTTTTTTGAATCTTTTATCATTTTCTTTTATTTTTTTCAAACCGAAAAGGCGATCCACGGGGGGGGGGGGGGGGGTGGTGGGTGTGTGTGTGTGTGGTGGGGTGTGTTTGTTTGTGTGAGAGACATTAGTAATGGCGCACCCTCCCTGGGGCGCCATTGCTAACCTTAGCAATGGCGCACCAGGGGGGGTGCGCCATTACTAATGTCTCTCACACACGCAGGCCCACACCCTCACCAGACATAACAATGGCGCCCCACACCAAGGTGCACCATTACTATGTAGCATAGGAGTGGCGCACCTAGGTGTGGTGCGCCATTGCTATGTCTGGTCGGGGTGGGGGGTGGAAACAAAATATAGCAATGGCGCACTGCTCAGGTGGTGCGCCACTACTAAAAAAATAACAATGGCGCACCTGTTTCTGGTGCGCCATTGCTATATAGCAGTGGCGCACCACACCCATGGTGCGCCATTACTAGGGATATTGGCTATAGCCATTTTTCTAGTAGTGGGTGATGCTAAGACATGGTACAATACTCTTGCTCCTTGTTGTGTGCGTAGTCCCCAGGATATGATCTACTACTTCTCTGAAAAATATTTTCCTGCTCACAAGAAACAAGCTGCCTTACAGGAAATATTTCACTTTGTGCAAATTGAAGAAGAGAGTCTCGCACAAGCTGCCTTACAGGAAATATTTCACTTTGTGGAAATTCAGATGTAACTTTTCGAGTAGTATCTTTTTCATATAAAAAAGTTTTTCATCGGAGGTCGTATGCAAAAGTTACGGCCATTTTACCGAAACACGGTTGTTTTTTTTTTGCAAAAAAATTCAAAATTCATGTTTGCTAATTTTCGTAACAACTAGAACACATAACACATGGGCATCTATTTTTTTGAATTTCTTTGAATCTTTTATCATTTTCTTTTATTTTTTTTAAACCGAAAAGGCGATCCACGGGGGTGTGTGTGTGTGTGTGTGTGTGTGTGTGTGTGGTGGGGTGTGTTTGTGTGTGTGAGAGACATTAGTAATGGCGCACCCCCCTGGTGCGCCATTGCTAAGGTTAGCAATGGCGCACCAGGGAGGGTGCGCCATTACTAATGTCTCTCACACACGCAGGCCCACACCCTCACCAAACATAACAATGGCGCACCACACCAAGGTGCGCCATTACTATGTAGCATAGTAGTGGCGCACCTAGGTGTGGTGCGCCATTGCTATGTCTGGTGGGGGTGGGGGGTGGAAACAAAAAATAGCAATGGCGCACTGCTCAGGTGGTGCGCCACTACTAAAAAAATAACAATGGCGCACCTGTTTCTGGTGCGCCATTGCTATATAGCAGTGGCGCACCACACCCATGGTGCGCCATTACTAGGGATATTGGCTATAGCTATTTTTCTAGTAGTGGGTGATGCTAAGACATGGTACAATACTCTTGCTCCTTGTTGTGTGCGTAGTCCCCAGGATATGATCTACTACTTCTCTGAAAAATATTTTCCTGCTCACAAGAAACAAGCTGCCTTACAGGAAATATTTCACTTTGTGCAAATTGAAGAAGAGAGTCTCCCACAAGCAGCCTTACAGGAAATATTTCACTTTGTGGAAATTCAGATGTAACTTTTCGAGTAGTATCTTTTTCATATAAAAAACTTTTTCATCGGAGGTCGTATGCAAAAGTTACGGCCATTTTACCGAAACACGGCGGTTTTTTTTTTGCAAAAAAATTCAAAATTCATGTTTGTTAATTTTCGTAACAACTAGAACACATAACACATGGGCATCTATTTTTTTGAATTTTTTTGAATCTTTTATCATTTTCTTTTATTTTTTTTAAACCGAAAAGGCGATCCACAGGGGGGGGTGGGTGTGTGTGTGTGTGTGGTGGGGTGTGTTTGTGTGTGTGAGAGACATTAGTAATGGTGCACCCCCCCTGGTGCGCCATTGCTAAGGTTAGCAATGGCGCACCAGGGAGGGTGCGCCATTACTAATGTCTCTCACACACGCAGGCCCACACCCTCACCAGACATAACAATGGCGCACCACACCAAGGTGCCCCATTACTATGTAGCATAGTAGTGGCGCACCTAGGTGTGGTGCGTCATTGCTATTTCTGGTGGGGGTGGGGGGTGGAAACAAAAAATAGCAATGGCGCACTGCTCAGGTGGTGCGCCACTACTAAAAAAATAACAATGGCGCACCTGTTTCTGGTGCGCCATTGCTATATAGCAGTGGCGCACCACACCCATGGTGCGCCATTACTAGGGATATTGGCTATAGCCATTTTTCTAGTAGTGGGTGATGCTAAGACATGGTACAATACTCTTGCTCCTTGTTGTGTGCGTAGTCCCCAGGATATGATCTACTACTTCTCTGAAAAATATTTTCCAGCTCACAAGAAACAAGCTGCCATACAGGAAATATTTCACTTTGTGCAAATTGAAGAAGAGAGTCTCCCACAAGCTGCCTTACAGGAAATATTTCACTTTGTGGAAATTCAGATGTAACTTTTCGAGTAGTATCTTTTTCATATAAAAAACTTTTTCATCGGAGGTCGTATGCAAAAGTTACGGCCATTTTACCGAAACACGGCGATTTTTTTTTTGCAAAAAAATTCAAAATTCATGTTTGTTAATTTTCGTAACAACTAGAACACATAACACATGGGCATCTATTTTTTTGAATTTTTTTTGAATCTTTTATCATTTTCTTTTATTTTTTTTAAACCAAAAAGGCGATCCACAGGGGGGGGGTGTGTGGGTGTGTGTGTGTGTGTGTGGTGGGGTATGTTTGTGTGTGTGAGAGACATTAGTAATGGCGCACCCTCCCTGGTGCGCCATTGCTAACCTTAGCAATGGCGCACCAGGGGGGTGCGCCATTACTAATGTCTCTCACACACGCAGGCCCACACCCTCACCAGACATAACAATGGCGCACCACACCAAGGTGCGCCATTACTATGTAGCATAGGAGTGGCGCACCTAGGTGTGGTGCACCATTGCTATGTCTGGTGGGGGTGGGGGTGGAAACAAAAAATAGCAATGGCGCACTGCTCAGGTGGTGCGCCACTACTAAAAAAATAATAATGGCGCACCTGTTTCTGGTGCGCCATTGCTATATAGCAGTGGCGCACCACACCCATGGTGCGCCATTACTAGGGATATTGGCAATAGCCATTTTTCTAGTAGTGGGTGATGCTAAGACATGGTACAATACTCTTGCTCCTTGTTGTGTGCGTAGTCCCCAGGATATGATCTACTACTTCTCTGAAAAATATTTTCCTGCTCACAAGAAACAAGCTGCCTTACAGGAAATATTTCACTCTGTGCAAATTGAAGAAGAGAGTCTCCCACAAGCTGCCTTACAGGAAATATTTCACTTTGTGGAAATTCAGATGTAACTTTTCGAGTAGTATCTTTTTCATATAAAAAACTTTTTCATCGGAGGTCGTATGCAAAAGTTACGGCCATTTTACCGAAACACGGCGGTTTTTTTTTTGCAAAAAAATTCAAAATTCATGTTTGTTAATTTTCGTAACAACTAGAACACATAACACATGGGCATCTATTTTTTTGAATTTTTTTGAATCTTTTATCATTTTCTTTTATTTTTTTTAAACCGAAAAGGCGATCCACGGGGGGGGGGGGGGGGTGTGGGTGTGTGTGTGTGTGTGGTGGGGTGTGTTTGTGTGTGTGAGAGACATTAGTAATGGCGCACCCCCCCTGGTGCGCCATTGCTAAGGTTAGCAATGGCGCACCAGGGAGGGTGCGCCATTACTAATGTCTCTCACACACGCAGGCCCACACCCTCACCAGACATAACAATGGCGCACCACACCAAGGTGCGCCATTACTATGTAGCATAGTAGTGGCGCACCTAGGTGTGGTGCGCCATTGCTATGTCTGGTGGGGGTGGGGGGTGGAAACAAAAAATAGCAATGGCGCACTGCTCAGGTGGTGCGCCACTACTAAAAAAATAACAATGGCGCACCTGTTTCTGGTGCGCCATTGCTATATAGCAGTGGCGCCCCACACCCATGGTGCGCCATTACTAGGGATTTTGGCTATAGCCATTTTTCTAGTAGTGGGTGATGCTAAGACATGGTACAATACTCTTGCTCCTTGTTGTGTGCGTAGTCCCCAGGATATGATCTACTACTTCTCTGAAAAATATTTTCCTGCTCACAAGAAACAAGCTGCCTTACAGGAAATATTTCACTTTGTGCAAATTGAAGAAGAGAGTCTCCCACAAGCTGCCTTACAGGAAATATTTCACTTTGTGGAAATTCAGATGTAACTTTTCGAGTAGTATCTTTTTCATATAAAAAACTTTTTCATCGGAGGTCGTATGCAAAAGTTACGGCCATTTTACCAAAACACGGCGGTTTTTTTTTTGCAAAAAAATTCAAAATTCATGTTTGTTAATTTTCGTAACAACTAGAACACATAACACATGGGCATCTATTTTTTCGAATCTTTTATCATTTACTTTAATTTTTTTTAAACCGAAAAGGCGATCCACGGGGGGGGGGGGGGGGTGTGGGTGTGTGTGTGTGTGTGTGGTGGGGTGTGTTTGTGTGTGTGAGAGACATTAGTAATGGCGCACCCTCCCTGGTGCGCCATTGCTAACCTTAGCAATGGCGCACCAGGGGGGGTGCGCCATTACTAATGTCTCTCACACACGCAGGCCCACACCCTCACCAGACATAACAATGGCGCACCACACCAAGGTGCGCCATTACTATGTAGCATAGGAGTGGCGCACCTAGGTGTGGTGCGCCATTGCTATGTCTGGTGGGGGTGGGGGGTGGAAACAAAAAATAGCAATGGCGCACTGCTCAGGTGGTGCGCCACTACTAAAAAAATAACAATGGCGCACCAGTATCTGGTGCGCCATTGCTATATAGCAGTGGCGCACCACACCCATGGTGCGCCATTACTAGGGATATTGGCTATAGCCATTTTTCTAGTAGTGGGTGATGCTAAGACATGGTACAATACTCTTGCTCCTTGTTGTGTGCGTAGTCCCCAGGATATGATCTACTACTTCTCTGAAAAATATTTTCGTGCTCACAAGAAACAAGCTGCCTTACAGGAAATATTTCACTTTGTGCAAATTGAAGAAGAGAGTCTCCCACAAGCTGCCTTACAGGAAATATTTCACTTTGTGGAAATTCAGATGTAACTTTTCGAGTAGTATCTTTTTCATATAAAAAACTTTTTCATCGGAGGTCGTATGCAAAAGTTACGGCCATTTTACCGAAACACGGCGGTTTTTTCTTGCAAAAAAATTCAAAATTCATGTTTGTTAATTTTCGTAACAACTAGAACACATAACACATGGGCATCTATTTTTTTGAATTTTTTTGAATCTTTTATCATTTTCTTTTATTTTTTTTAAACCGAAAAGGCGATCCACGAGGGGGGGGGGTGTGGGTGTGTGTGTGTGTGTGGTGGGGTGTGTTTGTGTGTGTGAGAGACATTAGTAATGGCGCACCAGGGGGGGTGCGCCATTACTAATGTCTCTCACACACGCAGGCCCACACCCTCACCAGACATAACAATGGCGCACCACACCAAGGTGCGCCATTACTATGTAGCATAGTAGTGGCGCACCTAGGTGTGGTGCGCCATTGCTATGTCTGGTGGGGGTGGGGGGTGGAAACAAAAAATAGCAATGGCGCACTGCTCAGGTGGTGCGCCACTACTAAAAAAATAACAATGGCGCACCTGTTTCTGGTGCGCCATTGCTATATAGCAGTGGCGCACCACACCCATGGTGCGCCATTACTAGGGATATTGGCTATAGCTATTTTTCTAGTAGTGGGTGATGCTAAGACATGGTACAATACTCTTGCTCCTTGTTGTGTGCGTAGTCCCCAGGATATGATCTACTACTTCTCTGAAAAATATTTTCCTGCTCACAAGAAACAAGCTGCCTTACAGGAAATATTTCACTTTGTGCAAATTGAAGAAGAGAGTCTCCCACAAGCTGCCTTACAGGAAATATTTCACTTTGTGGAAATTCAGATGTAACTTTTCGAGTAGTATATTTTTCATATAAAAAACTTTTTCATCGGAGGTCGTATGCAAAAGTTACGGCCATTTTACCGAAACACGGCTGTTTTTTTTTTGCAAAAAAATTCAAAATTCATGTTTGATAATTTTCGTAACAACTAGAACACATAACACATGGGCATCTATTTTTTTGAATTTTTTTGAATCTTTTATCATTTTCTTTTATTTTTTTTTAAACCGAAAAGGCGATCCACGGGGGGGGGGGGGTGTGTGTGTGTGTGTGTGTGTGTGTGTGTGTGTGGTGGGGTGTGTTTGTGTGTGTGAGAGACATTAGTAATGGCGCGCCCTCCCTGGTGCGCCATTGCTAACCTTAGCAATGGCGCACCAGGGGGGGTGCGCCATTACTAATGTCTCTCACACACGCAGGCCCACACCCTCACCAGACATAACAATGGCGCACCACACCAAGGTGCGCCATTACTATGTAGCATAGGAGTGGCGCACCTAGGTGTGGTGCTCCATTGCTATGTCTGGTGGGGGTGGGGGCTGGAAACAAAAAATAGCAATGGCGCACTGCTCAGGTGGTGCGCCACTACTAAAAAAATAACAATGGCGCACCTGTTTCTGGTGCGCCATTGCTATATAGCAGTGGCGCACCACACCCATGGTGCGCCATTACTAGGGATATTGCCTATAGCCATTTTTCTATTAGTGGGTGATGCTAAGACATGGTACAATACTCTTGCTCCTTGTTGTGTGCGTAGTCCCCAGGATATGATCTACTACTTCTCTGAAAAATATTTTCCCGCTCACAAGAAACAAGCTGCCTTACAGGAAATATTTCACTTTGTGCAAATTGAAGAAGAGAGTCTCCCACAAGCTGCCTTACAGGAAATATTTCACTTTGTGGAAATTCAGATGTAACTTTTCGAGTAGTATCTTTTTCATATAAAAAACTTTTTCATCGGAGGTCGTATGCAAAAGTTACGGCCATTTTACCGAAACACGGCGGTTTTTTTTTTGCAAAAAAATTCAAAATTCATGTTTGTTAATTTTCGTAACAACTAGAACACATAACACATGGGCATCTATTTTTTTGAATTTTTTTGAATCATTTATCATTTTCTTTTATTTTTTTTAAACCGAAAAGGCGATCCACAGGGGGGGGGGTGTGTGTGTGTGTGTGTGGTGGGGTGTGTTTGTGTGTGTGAGAGACATTAGTAATGGCGCACCCTCCCTGGTGCGCCATTGCTAACCTTAGCAATGGCGCACCAGGGGGGGTGCGCCATTACTAATGTGTCTCACACACGCAGGCCCACACCCTCACCAGACATAACAATGGCGCACCACACCAAGGTGCGCCATTACTATGTAGCATAGGAGTGGCGCACCTAGGTGTGGTGCGCCATTTGCTATGTCTGGTGGGGGTGGGGGGTGGAAACAAAAAATAGCAATGGCGCACTGCTCAGGTGGTGCGCCACTACTAAAAAAATAACAATGGCGCACCAGTTTCTGGTGCGCCATTGCTATATAGAAGTGGCGCACCACACCCATGGTGCGCCATTACTAGGGATATTGGCTATAGCGATTTTTCTAGTAGTGGGTGATGCTAAGACATGGTACAATACTCTTGCTCCTTGTTGTGTGCGTAGTCCCCAGGATATGATCTACTACTTCTCTGAAAAATATTTTCGTGCTCACAAGAAACAAGCTGCCTTACAGGAAATATTTCACTTTGTGCAAATTGAAGAAGAGAGTCTCCCACAAGCTGCCTTACAGGAAATATTTCACTGTGTGGAAATTCAGATGTAACTTTTCGAGTAGTATCTTTTTCATATAAAAAACTTTTTCATCAGAGGTCGTATGCAAAAGTTACGGCCATTTTACCGAAACACGGCGGTTTTTTTTTTGCAAAAAAATTCAAAATTCATGTTTGTTAATTTTCGTAACAACTAGAACACATAACACATGGGCATCTATTTTTTTGAATTTTTTTGAATCTTTTATCATTTTCTTTTATTTTTTTTAAACCGAAAAGGCGATCCACGGGGGGGGGGGGGGGTGGGGGGGTGTGGGTGTGTGTGTGTGTGTGTGGTGGGGTGTGTTTGTGTGTGTGAGAGACATTAGTAATGGCGCACCAGGGGGGGTGCGCCATTACTAATGTCTCTCACACACGCAGGCCCACACCCTCACCAGACATAACAATGGCGCACCACACCAAGGTGCGCCATTACTATGTAGCATAGGAGTGGCGCACCTAGGTGTGGTGCGCCATTGCTATGTCTGGTGGGGGTGGGGGTGGAAACAAAAAATAGCAATGGCGCACTGCTCAGGTGGTGCGCCACTACTAAAAAAATAACAATGGCGCACCTGTTTCTGGTGTGCCATTGCTATATAGCAGTGGCGCACCACACCCATGGTGCGCCATTACTAGGATATTGGCTATAGCCATTTTTCTAGTAGTGGGTGATGCTAAGACATGGTACAATACTCTTGCTCCTTGTTGTGTGCGTAGTCCCCAGGATATGATCTACTACTTCTCTGAAAAATATTTTCCTGCTCACAACAAACAAGCTGCCTTACAGGAAATATTTCACTTTGTGCAAATTGAAGAAGAGAGTCTCCCACAAGCTGCCTTACAGGAAATATTTCACTTTGTGGAAATTCAGATGTAACTTTTCGAGTAGTATCTTTTTCATATAAAAAACTTTTTCATCGGAGGTCGTATGCAAAAGTTACGGCCATTTTACCGAGACACGGCTGTTTATTTTTTGCAAAAAAATTCAAAATTCATGTTTGTTAATTTTCGTAACAACTAGAACACATAACACATGGGCATCTATTTTTTTGAATTTTTTTGAATCTTTTATCATTTTCTTTTATTTTTTTTAAACCGAAAAGGCGATCCACGGGGGGGGGGGGGTGTGGGTGTGTGTGTGTGTGTGGTGGGGTGTGTTTGTGTGTGTGAGAGACATTAGTAATGGCGCACCCTCCCTGGTGCGCCATTGCTAACCTTAGCAATGGCGCACCAGGGGGGGTGCGCCATTACTAATGTCTCTCACACACGCAGGCCCACACCCTCACCAGACATAACAATGGCGCACCACACCAAGGTGCGCCATTACTATGTAGCATAGTAGTGGCGCACCTAGGTGTGGTGCGCCATTGCTATGTCTGGTGGGGGTGGGGGGTGGAAACAAAAAATAGCAATGGCGCACTGCTCAGGTGGTGCGCCACTACTAAAAAAATAACAATGGCGCACCTGTTTCTGGTGCGCCATTGCTATATAGCAGTGGCGCACCACACCCATGGTGCGCCATTACTAGGGATATTGGCTATAGCCATTTTTCTAGTAGTGGGTGATGCTAAGACATGGTACAATACTCTTGCTCCTTGTTGTGTGCGTAGTCCCCAGGATATGATCTACTACTTCTCTGAAAAATATTTTCCTGCTCACAACAAACAAGCTGCCTTACAGGAAATATTTCACTTTGTGCAAATTGAAGAAGAGAGTCTCCCACAAGCTGCCTTACAGGAAATATTTCACTTTGTGGAAATTCAGATGTAACTTTTCGAGTAGTATCTTTTTCATATAAAAAACTTTTTCATCGGAGGTCGTATGCAAAAGTTACGGCCATTTTACCGAGACACGGCTGTTTATTTTTTGCAAAAAAATTCAAAATTCATGTTTGTTAATTTTCGTAACAACTAGAACACATAACACATGGGCATCTATTTTTTTGAATTTTTTTGAATCTTTTATCATTTTCTTTTATTTTTTTTAAACCGAAAAGGCGATCCACGGGGGGGGGGGGGGGGGGGGGTGTGGGTGTGTGTGTGTGTGTGGTGGGGTGTGTTTGTGTGTGTGAGAGACATTAGTAATGGCGCACCCTCCCTGGTGCGCCATTGCTAACCTTAGCAATGGCGCACCAGGGGGGGTGCGCCATTACTAATGTCTCTCACACACGCAGGCCCACACCCTCACCAGACATAACAATGGCGCACCACACCAAGGTGCGCCATTACTATGTAGCATAGGAGTGGCGCACCTAGGTGTGGTGCTCCATTGCTATGTCTGGTGGGGGTGGGGGCTGGAAACAAAAAATAGCAATGGCGCACTGCTCAGGTGGTGCGCCACTACTAAAAAAATAACAATGGCGCACCTGTTTCTGGTGCGCCATTGCTATATAGCAGTGGCGCACCACACCCATGGTGCGCCATTACTAGGGATATTGCCTATAGCCATTTTTCTATTAGTGGGTGATGCTAAGACATGGTACAATACTCTTGCTCCTTGTTGTGTGCGTAGTCCCCAGGATATGATCTACTACTTCTCTGAAAAATATTTTCCCGCTCACAAGAAACAAGCTGCCTTACAGGAAATATTTCACTTTGTGCAAATTGAAGAAGAGAGTCTCCCACAAGCTGCCTTACAGGAAATATTTCACTTTGTGGAAATTCAGATGTAACTTTTCGAGTAGTATCTTTTTCATATAAAAAACTTTTTCATCGGAGGTCGTATGCAAAAGTTACGGCCATTTTACCGAAACACGGCGGTTTTTTTTTTGCAAAAAAATTCAAAATTCATGTTTGTTAATTTTCGTAACAACTAGAACACATAACACATGGGCATCTATTTTTTTGAATTTTTTTGAATCATTTATCATTTTCTTTTATTTTTTTTAAACCGAAAAGGCGATCCACAGGGGGGGGGGTGTGGGTGTGTGTGTGTGTGTGTGGTGGGGTGTGTTTGTGTGTGTGAGAGACATTAGTAATGGCGCACCCTCCCTGGTGCGCCATTGCTAACCTTAGCAATGGCGCACCAGGGGGGGTGCGCCATTACTAATGTGTCTCACACACGCAGGCCCACACCCTCACCAGACATAACAATGGCGCACCACACCAAGGTGCGCCATTACTATGTAGCATAGGAGTGGCGCACCTAGGTGTGGTGCGCCATTTGCTATGTCTGGTGGGGGTGGGGGGTGGAAACAAAAAATAGCAATGGCGCACTGCTCAGGTGGTGCGCCACTACTAAAAAAATAACAATGGCGCACCAGTTTCTGGTGCGCCATTGCTATATAGAAGTGGCGCACCACACCCATGGTGCGCCATTACTAGGGATATTGGCTATAGCGATTTTTCTAGTAGTGGGTGATGCTAAGACATGGTACAATACTCTTGCTCCTTGTTGTGTGCGTAGTCCCCAGGATATGATCTACTACTTCTCTGAAAAATATTTTCGTGCTCACAAGAAACAAGCTGCCTTACAGGAAATATTTCACTTTGTGCAAATTGAAGAAGAGAGTCTCCCACAAGCTGCCTTACAGGAAATATTTCACTGTGTGGAAATTCAGATGTAACTTTTCGAGTAGTATCTTTTTCATATAAAAAACTTTTTCATCAGAGGTCGTATGCAAAAGTTACGGCCATTTTACCGAAACACGGCGGTTTTTTTTTGCAAAAAAATTCAAAATTCATGTTTGTTAATTTTCGTAACAACTAGAACACATAACACATGGGCATCTATTTTTTTGAATTTTTTTGAATCTTTTATCATTTTCTTTTATTTTTTTTAAACCGAAAAGGCGATCCACGGGGGGGGGGGGGGGGGGTGGGGGGGTGTGGGTGTGTGTGTGTGTGTGGTGGGGTGTGTTTGTGTGTGTGAGAGACATTAGTAATGGCGCACCAGGGGGGGTGCGCCATTACTAATGTCTCTCACACACGCAGGCCCACACCCTCACCAGACATAACAATGGCGCACCACACCAAGGTGCGCCATTACTATGTAGCATAGGAGTGGCGCACCTAGGTGTGGTGCGCCATTGCTATGTCTGGTGGGGGTGGGGGTGGAAACAAAAAATAGCAATGGCGCACTGCTCAGGTGGTGCGCCACTACTAAAAAAATAACAATGGCGCACCTGTTTCTGGTGTGCCATTGCTATATAGCAGTGGCGCACCACACCCATGGTGCGCCATTACTAGGATATTGGCTATAGCCATTTTTCTAGTAGTGGGTGATGCTAAGACATGGTACAATACTCTTGCTCCTTGTTGTGTGCGTAGTCCCCAGGATATGATCTACTACTTCTCTGAAAAATATTTTCCTGCTCACAACAAACAAGCTGCCTTACAGGAAATATTTCACTTTGTGCAAATTGAAGAAGAGAGTCTCCCACAAGCTGCCTTACAGGAAATATTTCACTTTGTGGAAATTCAGATGTAACTTTTCGAGTAGTATCTTTTTCATATAAAAAACTTTTTCATCGGAGGTCGTATGCAAAAGTTACGGCCATTTTACCGAGACACGGCTGTTTATTTTTTGCAAAAAAATTCAAAATTCATGTTTGTTAATTTTCGTAACAACTAGAACACATAACACATGGGCATCTATTTTTTTGAATTTTTTTGAATCTTTTATCATTTTCTTTTATTTTTTTTAAACCGAAAAGGCGATCCACGGGGGGGGGGGGGGTGTGGGTGTGTGTGTGTGTGGTGGGGTGTGTTTGTGTGTGTGAGAGACATTAGTAATGGCGCACCCTCCCTGGTGCGCCATTGCTAACCTTAGCAATGGCGCACCAGGGGGGGTGCGCCATTACTAATGTCTCTCACACACGCAGGCCCACACCCTCACCAGACATAACAATGGCGCACCACACCAAGGTGCGCCATTACTATGTAGCATAGTAGTGGCGCACCTAGGTGTGGTGCGCCATTGCTATGTCTGGTGGGGGTGGGGGGTGGAAACAAAAAATAGCAATGGCGCACTGCTCAGGTGGTGCGCCACTACTAAAAAAATAACAATGGCGCACCTGTTTCTGGTGCGCCATTGCTATATAGCAGTGGCGCACCACACCCATGGTGCGCCATTACTAGGGATATTGGCTATAGCCATTTTTCTAGTAGTGGGTGATGCTAAGACATGGTACAATACTCTTGCTCCTTGTTGTGTGCGTAGTCCCCAGGATATGATCTACTACTTCTCTGAAAAATATTTTCCTGCTCACAACAAACAAGCTGCCTTACAGGAAATATTTCACTTTGTGCAAATTGAAGAAGAGAGTCTCCCACAAGCTGCCTTACAGGAAATATTTCACTTTGTGGAAATTCAGATGTAACTTTTCGAGTAGTATCTTTTTCATATAAAAAACTTTTTCATCGGAGGTCGTATGCAAAAGTTACGGCCATTTTACCGAGACACGGCTGTTTATTTTTTGCAAAAAAATTCAAAATTCATGTTTGTTAATTTTCGTAACAACTAGAACACATAACACATGGGCATCTATTTGTTTGAATTTTTTTGAATCTTTTATCATTTTCTTTTATTTTTTTTAAACCGAAAAGGCGATCCACGGGGGGGGGGGGGGGGGTGTGGGTGTGTGTGTGTGTGTGGTGGGGTGTGTTTGTGTGTGTGAGAGACATTAGTAATGGCGCACCCTCCCTGGTGCGCCATTGCTAACCTTAGCAATGGCGCACCAGGGGGGGTGCGCCATTACTAATGTCTCTCACAGACGCAGGCCCACACCCTCACCAGACATAACAATGGCGCACCACACCAAGGTGCGCCATTACTATGTAGCATAGTAGTGGCGCACCTAGGTGTGGTGCGCCATTGCTATGTCTGGTGGGGGTGGGGGGTGGAAACAAAAAATAGCAATGGCGCACTGCTCAGGTGGTGCGCCACTACTAAAAAAATAACAATGGCGCACCTGTTTCTGGTGCGCCATTGCTATATAGCAGTGGCGCACCACACCCATGGTGCGCCATTACTAGGGATATTGGCTATAGCCATTTTTCTAGTAGTGGGTGATGCTAAGACATGGTACAATACTCTTGCTCCTTGTTGTGTGCGTAGTCCCCAGGATATGATCTACTACTTCTCTGAAAAATATTTTCGTGCTCACAAGAAACAAGCTGCCTTACAGGAAATATTTCACTTTGTGCAAATTGAAGAAGAGAGTCTCCCACAAGCTGCCTTACAGGAAATATTTCACTTTGTGGAAATTCAGATGTAACTTTTCGAGTAGTATCTTTTTCATATAAAAAACTTTTTCATCGGAGGTCGTATGCAAAAGTTACGGCCATTTTACCGAAACACGGCGGGTTTTTTTTGCAAAAAAATTCAAAATTCATGTTTGTTAATTTTCGTAACAACTAGAACACATAACACATGGGCATCTATTTTTTTGAATTTTTTTGAATTTTTTATCATTTTCTTTTATTTATTTTTAAACCGAAAAGGCGATCCACAGGGGGGGGGGTGTGTGTGTGTGTGTGTGTGTGTGTGTGTGTGTGTGTGTGTGTGTGTGTGTGTGTGTGTGTGTGTGTGTTAGGTGGGGTGTGTTTGTGTGTGTGAGAGACATTAGTAATGGCGCACCCTCCCTGGTGCGCCATTGCTAACCTTAGCAATGGCGCACCAGGGGGGGGGTGCGCCATTACTAATGTCTCTCACACACGCAGGCCCACACCCTTAGCAGACATAACAATGGCGCACCACACCAAGGTGCGCCATTACTATGTAGCATAGGAGTGGCGCACCTAGGTGTGGTGCTCCATTGCTATGTCTGGTGGGGGTCGGGGCTGGAAACAAAAAATAGCAATGGCGCACTGCTCAGGTGGTGCGCCACTATTAAAAAAATAACAATGGCGCACCTGTTTCTGGTGCGCCATTGCTATATAGCAGTGGCGCACCACACCCATGGTGCGCCATTACTAGGGATATTGGCTATAGCCATTTTTCTAGTAGTGGGTGATGCTAAGACATGGTACAATACTCTTGCTCCTTGTTGTGTGCGTAGTCCCCAGGATATGATCTACTACTTCTCTGAAAAATATTTTCCTGCTCACAAGAAACAAGCTGCCTTACAGGAAATATTTCACTTTGTGCAAATTGAAGAAGAGAGTCTCCCACAAGCTGCCTTACAGGAAATATTTCACTTTGTGGAAATTCAGATGTAACTTTTCGAGTAGTATCTTTTTCATATATAAAACTTTTTCATCGGAGGTCGTATGCAAAAGTTACAGCCATTTTACCGAATCACGGCGGTTTTTTTTTTGCAAAAAAATTCAAAATTCATGTTTGTTAATTTTCGTAACAACTAGAACACATAACACATGGGCATCTATTTTTTTGAATTTTTTTGAATCTTTTATCATTTTCTTTTATTTTTTTTAAACCGAAAAGGCGATCCACAGGGGGGGGGTGTGGGTGTGTGTGTGTGTGTGTGGTGGGGTGTGTTTGTGTGTGTGAGAGACATTAGTAATGGCGCACCCTCCCTGGTGCGCCATTGCTAACCTTAGCAATGGCGCACCAGGGGGGGTGCGCCATTACTAATGTCTCTCACACACGCAGGCCCACACCCTCACCAGACATAACAATGGCGCACCACACCAAGGTGCGCCATTACTATGTAGCATAGGAGTGGCGCACCTAGGTGTGGTGCGCCATTGCTATGTCTGGTGGGGGTGGGGGGTGGAAACAAAAAATAGAAATGGCGCACTGCTCAGGTGGTGCGCCACTACTAAAAAAATAACAATGGCGCACCTGTTTCTGGTGCGCCATTGCTATATAGCAGTGGCGCACCAGACCCATGGTGCGCCATTACTAGGGATATTGGCTATAGCCATTTTTCTAGTAGTGGGTGATGCTAAGACATGGTACAATACTCTTGCTCCTTGTTGTGTGCGTAGTCCCCAGGATATGATCTACTACTTCTCTGAAAAATATTTTCGTGCTCACAAGAAACAAGCTGCCTTACAGGAAATATTTCACTTTGTGCAAATTGAAGAAGAGAGTCTCCCACAAGCTGCCTTACAGGAAATATTTCACTTTGTGGAAATTCAGATGTAACTTTTCGAGTAGTATCTTTTTCATATAAAAAACTTTTTCATCGGAGGTCGTATGCAAAAGTTACGGCCATTTTACCGAAACACGGCGGTTTTTTTTTGCAAAAAAATTCAAAATTCATGTTTGTTAATTTTCGTAACAACTAGAACACATAACACATGGGCATCTATTTTTTTGAATTTTTTTGAATCTTTTATCATTTTCTTTTATTTTTTTTTACACCGAAAAGGCGATCCACAGGGGGGGGGTGGGGTGTGGGTGTGTGTGTGTGTGGTGGGGTGTGTTTGTGTGTGTGAGAGACATTAGGAATGGCGCACCCTCCCTGGTGCGCCATTGCTAACCTTAGCAATGGCGCACCAGGGGGGTGCGCCATTACTAATGTCTCTCACACACGCAGGCCCACACCCTCACCAGACATAACAATGGCGCACCACACCAAGGTGCGCCATCACTATGTAGCATAGGAGTGGCGCACCTAGGTGTGGTGCGCCATTGCTATGTCTGGTGGGGGTGGGGGTGGAAACAAAAAATAGAAATGGCGCACTGCTCAGGTGGTGCGCCACTACTAAAAAAATAACAATGGCGCACCTGTTTCTGGTGCGCCATTGCTATATAGCAGTGGCGCACCACACCCATGGTGCGCCATTACTAGGGATATTGGCTATAGCCATTTTTCTAGTAGTGGGTGATGCTAAGACATGGTACAATACTCTTGCTCCTTGTTGTGTGCGTAGTCCCCAGGATATGATCTACTACTTCTCTGAAAAATATTTTCGTGCTCACAAGAAACAAGCTGCCTTACAGGAAATATTTCACTTTGTGCAAATTGAAGAAGAGAGTCTCCCACAAGCTGCCTTATAGGAAATATTTCACTTTGTGGAAATTCAGATGTAACTTTTCGAGTAGTATCTTTTTCATATAAAAAACTTTTTCATCGGAGGTCGTATGCAAAAGTTACGGCCATTTTACCGAAACACGGCGGTTTTTTTTTTGCAAAAAAATTCAAAATTCATGTTTGTTAATTTTCGTAACAACTAGAACACATAACACATGGGCATCTATTTTTTTGAATTTTTTTGAATCTTTTATCATTTTATTTTATTTTTTTTAAACCGAAAAGGCGATCCACGGGGGGGGGGGGGGGGTGTGGGTGTGTGTGTGTGTGTGGTGGGGTGTGTTTGTGTGTGTGAGAGACATTAGTAATGGCGCACCAGGGGGGGTGCGCCATTACTAATGTCTCTCACACACGCAGGCCCACACCCTCACCAGACATAACAATGGCGCACCACACCAAGCTGCGCCATTACTATGTAGCATAGGAGTGGCGCACCTAGGTGTGGTGCACCATTGCTATGTCTGGTGGGGGTGGGGGTGGAAACAAAAAATAGCAATGGCGCACTGCTCAGGTGGTGCGCCACTACTAAAAAAATAACAATGGCGCACCTGTTTCTGGTGTGCCATTGCTATATAGCAGTGGCGCACCACACCCATGGTGCGCCATTACTAGGATATTGGCTATAGCCATTTTTCTAGTAGTGGGTGATGCTAAGACATGGTACAATACTCTTGCTCCTTGTTGTGTGTGTAGTCCCCAGGATATGATCTACTACTTCTCTGAAAAATATTTTCCTGCTCACAAGAAACAAGCTGCCTTACAGGAAATATTTCACTTTGTGCAAATTGAAGAAGAGAGTCTCCCACAAGCTGCCTTACAGGAAATATTTCACTTTGTGGAAATTCAGATGTAACTTTTCGAGTAGTATCTTTTTCATATAAAAAAACTTTTTCATCGGAGGTCGTATGCAAAAGTTACGGCCATTTTACCGAAACACGGCTGTTTTTTTTTTGCAAAAAAATTCAAAATTCATGTTTGTTAATTTTCGTAACAACTAGAACACATAACACATGGGCATCTATTTTTTTGAATCTTTTATCATTTTCTTTTATTTTTTTTAAACCGAAAAGGCGATCCACGGGGGGGGGGGGGGGGTGTGGGTGTGTGTGTGTGTGTGGTGGGGTGTGTTTGTGTGTGTGAGAGACATTAGTAATGGCGCACCCTCCCTGGTGCGCCATTGCTAACCTTAGCAATGGCGCAGCAGGGGGGGTGCGCCATTACTAATGTCTCTCACAGACGCAGGCCCACACCCTCACCAGACATAACAATGGCGCACCACACCAAGGTGCGCCATTACTATGTAGCATAGTAGTGGCGCACCTAGGTGTGGTGCGCCATTGCTATGTCTGGTGGGGGTGGGGGGTGGAAACAAAAAATAGCAATGGCGCACTGCTCAGGTGGTGCGCCACTACTAAAAAAATAACAATGGCGCACCTGTTTCTGGTGTGCCATTGCTATATAGCAGTGGCGCACCACACCCATGGTGCGCCATTACTAGGATATTGGCTATAGCCATTTTTCTAGTAGTGGGTGATGCTAAGACATGGTACAATACTCTTGCTCCTTGTTGTGTGCGTAGTCCCCAGGATATGATCTACTACTTCTCTGAAAAATATTTTCCTGCTCACAACAAACAAGCTGCCTTACAGGAAATATTTCACTTTGTGCAAATTGAAGAAGAGAGTCTCCCACAAGCTGCCTTACAGGAAATATTTCACTTTGTGGAAATTCAGATGTAACTTTTCGAGTAGTATCTTTTTCATATAAAAAACTTTTTCATCGGAGGTCGTATGCAAAAGTTACGGCCATTTTAGCGAAACACGGCGGTTTTTTTTTTGCAAAAAAATTCAAAATTCATGTTTGTTAATTTTGGTAACAACTAGAACACATAACACATGGGCATCTATTTTTTTGAATTTTTTTGAATCTTTTATCATTTTCTTTTATTTTTTTTAAACCGAAAAGGCGATCCACGGGGGGGGGGGGGGGGGGGGGGTGTGTGTGTGTGTGTGGTGGGGTGTGTTTGTGTGTGTCAGAGACATTAGGAATGGCGCACCCTCCCTGGTGCGCCATTGCTAACCTTAGCAATGGCGCACCAGGGGGGGTGCGCCATTACTAATGTCTCTCCCACACGCAGGCCCACACCCTCACCAGACATAACAATGGCGCACCACACCAAGGTGCGCCATTACTATGTAGCATAGTAGTGGCGCACCTAGGTGTGGTGCGCCATTGCTATGTCTGGTGGGGGTGGGGGGTGGAAACAAAAAATAGCAATGGCGCACTGCTCAGGTGGTGCGCCACTACTAAAAAAATAACAATGGCGCACCTGTTTCTGGTGCGCCATTGCTATATAGAAGTGGCGCACCACACCCATGGTGCGCCATTACTAGGGATATTGGCTATAGCCATTTTTCTAGTAGTGGGTGATGCTAAGACATGGTACAATACTCGTGCTCCTTGTTGTGTGCGTAGTCCCCAGGATATGATCTACTACTTCTCTGAAAAATATTTTCCTGCTCACAAGAAACAAGCTGCCTTACAGGAAATATTTCACTTTGTGCAAATTCAAGAAAAGAGTCTCCCACAAGCTGCCTTACAGGAAATATTTCACTTTGTGGAAATTCAGATGTAACTTTTCGAGTAGTATCTTTTTCATATAAAAAACTTTTTCATCGGAGGTCGTATGCAAAAGTTACGGCCATTTTACCGAAACACGGCGGTTTTTTTTTGCAAAAAAATTCAAAATTCATGTTTGTTAATTTTCGTAACAACTAGAACACATAACACATGGGCATCTATTTTTTTGAATTTTTTTTGAATCTTTTATCATTTTATTTTATTTTATTTTAAACCGAAAAGGCGATCCACGGGGGGGGGGGGGGGGGTGTGGGCGTGTGTGTGTGTGTGGTGGGGTCACCCTCCCTGGTGCCCCATTGCTAACCTTAGCAATGGCGCACCAGGGGGGTGCGCCATTACTAATGTCTCTCACACACGCAGGCCCACACCCTCACCAGACATAACAATGGCGCACCACACCAAGGTGCGCCATTACTATGTAGCATAGGAGTGGCGCACCTAGGTGTGGTGCGCCATTGCTATGTCTGGTGGGGGTGGGGGGTGGAAACAAAAAATAGCAATGGCGCACTGCTCAGGTGGTGCGCCACTACTAAAAAAATAACAATGGCGCACCTGTTTCTGGTGCGCCATTGCTATATAGCAGTGGCGCACCACACCCATGGTGCGCCATTACTAGGGATATTGGCTATAGCCATTTTTCTAGTAGTGGGTGATGCTAAGACATGGTACAATACTCTTGCTCCTTGTTGTGTGCGTAGTCCCCAGGATATGATCTACTACTTCTCTGAAAAATATTTTCCTGCTCACAAGAAACAAGCTGCCTTACAGGAAATATTTCACTTTGTGCAAATTGAAGAAGAGAGTCTCTCACAGGCTGCCTTACAGGAAATATTTCACTTTGTGGAAATTCAGATGTAACTTTTCGAGTAGTATCTTTTTCATATAAAAAACTTTTTCATCGGAGGTCGTATGCAAAAGTTACGGCCATTTTAGCGAAACACGGCGGTTTTTTTTTGCAAAAAAATTCAAAATTCATGTTTGTTAATTTTGGTAACAACTAGAACACATAACACATGGGCATCTATTTTTTTGAATTTTTTTGAATCTTTTATCATTTTCTTTTATTTTTTTTAAACCGAAAAGGCGATCCACGGGGGGGGGGGGGGGGTGTGGGTGTGTGTGTGTGTGTGGTGGGGTGTGTTTGTGTGTGTCAGAGACATTAGGAATGGCGCTCCCTCCCTGGTGCGCCATTGCTAACCTTAGCAATGGCGCACCAGGGGGGTGCGCCATTACTAATGTCTCTCCCACACGCAGGCCCACACCCTCACCAGACATAACAATGGCGCACCACACCAAGGTGCGCCATTACTATGTAGCATAGTAGTGGCGCACCTAGGTGTGGTGCGCCATTGCTATGTCTGGTGGGGGTGGGGGGTGGAAACAAAAAATAGCAATGGCGCACTGCTCAGGTGGTGCGCCACTACTAAAAAAATAACAATGGCGCACCTGTTTCTGGTGCGCCATTGCTATATTGAAGTGGCGCACCACACCCATGGTGCGCCATTACTAGGGATATTGGCTATAGCCATTTTTCTAGTAGTGGGTGATGCTAAGACATGGTACAATACTCGTGCTCCTTGTTGTGTGCGTAGTCCCCAGGATATGATCTACTACTTCTCTGAAAAATATTTTCCTGCTCACAAGAAACAAGCTGCCTTACAGGAAATATTTCAATTTGTGCAAATTCAAGAAGAGAGTCTCCCACAAGCTGCCTTACAGGAAATATTTCACTTTGTGGAAATTCAGATGTAACTTTTCGAGTAGTATCTTTTTCATATAAAAAACTTTTTCATCGGAGGTCGTATGCAAAAGTTACGGCCATTTTACCGAAACACGGCGGTTTTTTTTTGCAAAAAAATTCAAAATTCATGTTTGTTAATTTTGGTAACAACTAGAACACATAACACATGGGCATCTATTTTTTTGAATTTTTTTTGAATCTTTTATCATTTTCTTTTATTTTTTTTAAACCGAAAAGGCGATCCACGGGGGGGGGGGGGGGTGTGGGCGTGTGTGTGTGTGTGGTGGGGTCACCCTCCCTGGTGCACCATTGCTAACCTTAGCAATGGCGCACCAGGGGGGTGCGCCATTACTAATGTCTCTCACACACGCAGGCCCACACCCTCACCAGACATAACAATGGCGCACCACACCAAGGTGCGCCATTACTATGTAGCATAGGAGTGGCGCACCTAGGTGTGGTGCTCCATTGCTATGTCTGGTGGGGGTGGGGGGTGGAAACAAAAAATAGCAATGGCGCACTGCTCAGGTGGTGCGCCACTACTAAAAAAATAACAATGGCGCACCTGTTTCTGGTGCGCCATTGCTATATAGCAGTGGCGCACCACACCCATGGTGCGCCATTACTAGGGATATTGGCTATAGCCATTTTTCTAGTAGTGGGTGATGCTAAGACATGGTACAATACTCTTGCTCCTTGTTGTGTGCGTAGTCCCCAGGATATGATCTACTACTTCTCTGAAAAATATTTTCCTGCTCACAAGAAACAAGCTGCCTTACAGGAAATATTTCACTTTGTGCAAATTGAAGAAGAGAGTCTCCCACAAGCTGCCTTACAGGAAATATTTCACTTTGGGGAAATTCAGATGTAACTTTTCGAGTAGTATCTTTTTCATATAAAAAACTTTTTCATCGGAGGTCGTATGCAAAAGTTACGGCCATTTTACCGAAACACGACGGTTTTTTTTTTGCAAAAAAATTCAAAATTCATGTTTGTTAATTTTCGTAACAACTAGAACACATAACACATGGGCATCTATTTTTTTGAATTTTTTTTGAATCTTTTATCATTTTCTTTTATTTTTTTTAAACCGAAAAGGCGATCCACGGGGGGGGGGGGGTGTGGGCGTGTGTGTGTGTGTGGTTCGGTCACCCTCCCTGGTGCACCATTGCTAACCTTAGCAATGGCGCACCAGGGGGGTGCGCCATTACTAATGTCTCTCACACACGCAGGCCCACACCCTCACCAGACATAACAATGGCGCACCACACCAAGGTGCGCCATTACTATGTAGCATAGGAGTGGCGCACCTAGGTGTGGTGCTCCATTGCTATGTCTGGTGGGGGTGGGGGGTGGAAACAAAAAATAGCAATGGCGCACTGCTCAGGTGGTGCGCCACTACTAAAAAAATAACAATGGCGCACCTGTTTCTGGTGCGCCATTGCTATATAGCAGTGGCGCACCACACCCATGGTGCGCCATTACTAGGGATATTGGCTATAGCCATTTTTCTAGTAGTGGGTGATGCTAAGACATGGTACAATACTCTTGCTCCTTGTTGTGTGCGTAGTCCCCAGGATATGATCTACTACTTCTCTGAAAAATATTTTCCTGCTCACAAGAAACAAGCTGCCTTACAGGAAATATTTCACTTTGTGCAAATTGAAGAAGAGAGTCTCCCACAAGCTGCCTTACAGGAAATATTTCACTTTGGGGAAATTCAGATGTAACTTTTCGAGTAGTATCTTTTTCATATAAAAAACTTTTTCATCGGAGGTCGTATGCAAAAGTTACGGCCATTTTACCGAAACACGACGGTTTTTTTTTTGCAAAAAAATTCAAAATTCATGTTTGTTAATTTTCGTAACAACTAGAACACATAACACATGGGCATCTATTTTTTTGAATTTTTTTGAATCTTTTATCATTTTCTTTTATTTTTTTTAAACCGAAAAGGCGATCCACGGGGGGGGGGGGGGGTGTGGGTGTGTGTGTGTGTGTGGTGGGGTGTGTTTGTGTGTGTGAGAGACATTAGTAATGGCGCACCCCCCTGGTGCGCCATTGCTAAGGTTAGCACTGGCGCACCAGGGAGGGTGCGCCATTACTAATGTCTCTCACACACGCAGGCCCACACCCTCACCAGACATAACAATGGCGCACCACACCAAGGTGCGCCATTACTATGTAGCATAGTAGTGGCGCACCTAGGTGTGGTGCGCCATTGCTATGTCTGGTGGGGGTGGGGGGTGGAAACAAAAAATAGCAATGGCGCACTGCTCAGGTGGTGCGCCACTACTAAAAAAATAACAATGGCGCACCTGTTTCTGGTGCGCCATTGCTATATAGCAGTGGCGCACCACACCCATGGTGCGCCATTACTAGGGATATTGGCTATAGCCATTTTTCTAGTAGTGGGTGATGCTAAGACATGGTACAATATTCTTGCTCCTTGTTGTGTGCATAGTCCCCAGGATATGATCTACTACTTCTCTGAAAAATATTTTCCTGCTCACAAGAAACAAGCTGCCTTACAGGAAATATTTCACTTTGTGCAAATTGAAGAAGAGAGTCTCCCACAAGCTGCCTTACAGGAAATATTTCACTTTGTGGAAATTCAGATGTAACTTTTCGAGTAGTATGTTTTTCATATAAAAAACTTTTTCATCGGAGGTCGTATGCAAAAGTTACGGCCATTTTACCGAAACACGGCGGGTTTTTTTTTGCAAAAAAATTCAAAATTCATGTTTGTTAATTTTCGTAACAACTAGAACACATAACACATGGGCATCTATTTTTTTGAATTTTTTTTGAATCTTTTATCATTTTCTTTTATTTTTTTTAAACCAAAAAGGCGATCCACGGGGGGGGGGGGGTGTGGGTGTGTGTGTGTGTGTGGTGGGGTGTGTTTGTGTGTGTGAGAGACATTAGTAATGGCGCACCCTCCCTGGTGCGCCATTGCTAACCTTAGCAATGGCGCACCAGGGGGGTGCGCCATTACTAATGTCTCTCACACACGTAGGCCCACACCCTCACCAGACATAACAATGGCGCACCACAACAAGGTGCGCCATTACTATGTAGCATAGGAGTGGCGCACCTAGGTGTGGTGCGCCATTGCTATGTCTGGTGGGGGTGGGGGGTGGAAACAAAGAATAGCAATGGCGCACTGCTCTGGTGGTGCGCCACTACTAAAAAAATAACAATGGCGCACCTGTTTCTGGTGCGCCATTGCTATATAGCAGTGGCGCACCACACCCATGGTGCGCCATTACTAGGGATATTGGCTATAGCCATTTTTCTAGTAGTGGGTGATGCTAAGACATGGTACAATACTCTTGCTCCTTGTTGTGTGCGTAGTCCCCAAGATATGATCTACTACTTCTCTGAAAAATATTTTCCTGCTCACAAGAAACAAGCTGCCTTACAGGAAATATTTCACTTTGTGCAAATTGAAGAAGATAGTCTCCCACAAGCTGCCTTACAGGAAATATTTCACTCTGTGGAAATTCAGATGTAACTTTTCGAGTAGTATCTTTTTCATATAAAAAACTTTTTCATCGGAGGTCGTATGCTAAAGTTACGGCCATTTTACCGAAACACGGCGGGTTTTTTTTGCAAAAAAATTCAAAATTCATGTTTGTTAATTTTCGTAACAACTAGAACACATAACACATGGGCATCTATTTTTTTGAATTTTTTTGAATCTTTTATCATTTTCTTTTATTTTTTTTAAACCGAAAAGGCGATCCACGGGGGGGGGGGGTGTGGGTGTGTGTGTGTGTGTGGTGGGGTGTGTTTGTGTGTGTGAGAGACATTAGTAATGGCGCACCCCCCTGGTGCGCCATTGCTAAGGTTAGCACTGGCGCACCAGGGAGGGTGCGCCATTACTAATGTCTCTCACACACGCAGGCCCACACCCTCACCAGACATAACAATGGCGCACCACACCAAGGTGCGCCATTACTATGTAGCATAGTAGTGGCGCACCTAGGTGTGGTGCGCCATTGCTATGTCTGGTGGGGGTGGGGGGTGGAAACAAAAAATAGCAATGGCGCACTGCTCAGGTGGTGCGCCACTACTAAAAAAATAACAATGGCGCACCTGTTTCTGGTGCGCCATTGCTATATAGCAGTGGCGCACCACACCCATGGTGCGCCATTACTAGGGATATTGGCTATAGCCATTTTTCTAGTAGTGGGTGATGCTAAGACATGGTACAATACTCTTGCTCCTTGTTGTGTGCATAGTCCCCAGGATATGATCTACTACTTCTCTGAAAAATATTTTCCTGCTCACAAGAAACAAGCTGCCTTACAGGAAATATTTCACTTTGTGCAAATTGAAGAAGAGAGTCTCCCACAAGCTGCCTTACAGGAAATATTTCACTTTGTGGAAATTCAGATGTAACTTTTCGAGTAGTATGTTTTTCATATAAAAAACTTTTTCATCGGAGGTCGTATGCAAAAGTTACGGCCATTTTACCGAAACACGGCGGGTTTTTTTTTGCAAAAAAATTCAAAATTCATGTTTGTTAATTTTCGTAACAACTAGAACACATAACACATGGGCATCTATTTTTTTGAATTTTTTTTGAATCTTTTATCATTTTCTTTTATTTTTTTTAAACCAAAAAGGCGATCCACGGGGGGGGGGGGGGGGTGTGGGTGTGTGTGTGTGTGTGGTGGGGTGTGTTTGTGTGTGTGAGAGACATTAGTAATGGCGCACCCTCCCTGGTGCGCCATTGCTAACCTTAGCAATGGCGCACCAGGGGGGTGCGCCATTACTAATGTCTCTCACACACGTAGGCCCACACCCTCACCAGACATAACAATGGCGCACCACAACAAGGTGCGCCATTACTATGTAGCATAGGAGTGGCGCACCTAGGTGTGGTGCGCCATTGCTATGTCTGGTGGGGGTGGGGGGTGGAAACAAAGAATAGCAATGGCGCACTGCTCTGGTGGTGCGCCACTACTAAAAAAATAACAATGGCGCACCTGTTTCTGGTGCGCCATTGCTATATAGCAGTGGCGCACCACACCCATGGTGCGCCATTACTAGGGATATTGGCTATAGCCATTTTTCTAGTAGTGGGTGATGCTAAGACATGGTACAATACTCTTGCTCCTTGTTGTGTGCGTAGTCCCCAAGATATGATCTACTACTTCTCTGAAAAATATTTTCCTGCTCACAAGAAACAAGCTGCCTTACAGGAAATATTTCACTTTGTGCAAATTGAAGAAGATAGTCTCCCACAAGCTGCCTTACAGGAAATATTTCACTCTGTGGAAATTCAGATGTAACTTTTCGAGTAGTATCTTTTTCATATAAAAAACTTTTTCATCGGAGGTCGTATGCAAAAGTTACGGCCATTTTACCGAAACACGGCGGGTTTTTTTTGCAAAAAAATTCAAAATTCATGTTTGTTAATTTTCGTAACAACTAGAACACATAACACATGGGCATCTATTTTTTTGAATTTTTTTGAATCTTTTATCATTTTCTTTTATTTTTTTTAAACCGAAAAGGCGATCCACGGGGGGGGGGGGGGGGTGTGGGTGTGTGTGTGTGTGTGGTGGGGTGTGTTTGTGTGTGTGAGAGACATTAGTAATGGCGCACCCCCCTGGTGCGCCATTGCTAAGGTTAGCACTGGCGCACCAGGGAGGGTGCGCCATTACTAATGTCTCTCACACACGCAGGCCCACACCCTCACCAGACATAACAATGGCGCACCACACCAAGGTGCGCCATTACTATGTAGCATAGTAGTGGCGCACCTAGGTGTGGTGCGCCATTGCTATGTCTGGTGGGGGTGGGGGGTGGAAACAAAAAATAGCAATGGCGCACTGCTCAGGTGGTGCGCCACTACTAAAAAAATAACAATGGCGCACCTGTTTCTGGTGCGCCATTGCTATATAGCAGTGGCGCACCACACCCATGGTGCGCCATTACTAGGGATATTGGCTATAGCCATTTTTCTAGTAGTGGGTGATGCTAAGACATGGTACAATACTCTTGCTCCTTGTTGTGTGCATAGTCCCCAGGATATGATCTACTACTTCTCTGAAAAATATTTTCCTGCTCACAAGAAACAAGCTGCCTTACAGGAAATATTTCATTTTGTGCAAATTGAAGAAGAGAGTCTCCCACAAGCTGCCTTACAGGAAATATTTCACTTTGTGGAAATTCAGATGTAACTTTTCGAGTAGTATGTTTTTCATATAAAAAACTTTTTCATCGGAGGTCGTATGCAAAAGTTACGGCCATTTTACCGAAACACGGCGGGTTTTTTTTTGCAAAAAAATTCAAAATTCATGTTTGTTAATTTTCGTAACAACTAGAACACATAACACATGGGCATCTATTTTTTTGAATTTTTTTTGAATCTTTTATCATTTTCTTTTATTTTTTTTAAACCAAAAAGGCGATCCACGGGGGGGGGGGGGTGTGGGTGTGTGTGTGTGTGTGGTGGGGTGTGTTTGTGTGTGTGAGAGACATTAGTAATGGCGCACCCTCCCTGGTGCGCCATTGCTAACCTTAGCAATGGCGCACCAGGGGGGTGCGCCATTACTAATGTCTCTCACACACGTAGGCCCACACCCTCACCAGACATAACAATGGCGCACCACAACAAGGTGCGCCATTACTATGTAGCATAGGAGTGGCGCACCTAGGTGTGGTGCGCCATTGCTATGTCTGGTGGGGGTGGGGGGTGGAAACAAAGAATAGCAATGGCGCACTGCTCTGGTGGTGCGCCACTACTAAAAAAATAACAATGGCGCACCTGTTTCTGGTGCGCCATTGCTATATAGCAGTGGCGCACCACACCCATGGTGCGCCATTACTAGGGATATTGGCTATAGCCATTTTTCTAGTAGTGGGTGATGCTAAGACATGGTACAATACTCTTGCTCCTTGTTGTGTGCGTAGTCCCCAAGATATGATCTACTACTTCTCTGAAAAATATTTTCCTGCTCACAAGAAACAAGCTGCCTTACAGGAAATATTTCACTTTGTGCAAATTGAAGAAGATAGTCTCCCACAAGCTGCCTTACAGGAAATATTTCACTCTGTGGAAATTCAGATGTAACTTTTCGAGTAGTATCTTTTTCATATAAAAAACTTTTTCATCGGAGGTCGTATGCAAAAGTTACGGCCATTTTACCGAAACACGGCGGGTTTTTTTTGCAAAAAAATTCAAAATTCATGTTTGTTAATTTTCGTAACAACTAGAACACATAACACATGGGCATCTATTTTTTTGAATTTTTTTGAATCTTTTATCATTTTCTTTTATTTTTTTTAAACCGAAAAGGCGATCCACGGGGGGGGGGGGGGGGTGTGGGTGTGTGTGTGTGTGTGGTGGGGTGTGTTTGTGTGTGTGAGAGACATTAGTAATGGCGCACCCCCCTGGTGCGCCATTGCTAAGGTTAGCACTGGCGCACCAGGGAGGGTGCGCCATTACTAATGTCTCTCACACACGCAGGCCCACACCCTCACCAGACATAACAATGGCGCACCACACCAAGGTGCGCCATTACTATGTAGCATAGTAGTGGCGCACCTAGGTGTGGTGCGCCATTGCTATGTCTGGTGGGGGTGGGGGGTGGAAACAAAAAATAGCAATGGCGCACTGCTCAGGTGGTGCGCCACTACTAAAAAAATAACAATGGCGCACCTGTTTCTGGTGCGCCATTGCTATATAGCAGTGGCGCACCACACCCATGGTGCGCCATTACTAGGGATATTGGCTATAGCCATTTTTCTAGTAGTGGGTGATGCTAAGACATGGTACAATACTCTTGCTCCTTGTTGTGTGCATAGTCCCCAGGATATGATCTACTACTTCTCTGAAAAATATTTTCCTGCTCACAAGAAACAAGCTGCCTTACAGGAAATATTTCACTTTGTGCAAATTGAAGAAGAGAGTCTCCCACAAGCTGCCTTACAGGAAATATTTCACTTTGTGGAAATTCAGATGTAACTTTTCGAGTAGTATGTTTTTCATATAAAAAACTTTTTCATCGGAGGTCGTATGCAAAAGTTACGGCCATTTTACCGAAACACGGCGGGTTTTTTTTTGCAAAAAAATTCAAAATTCATGTTTGTTAATTTTCGTAACAACTAGAACACATAACACATGGGCATCTATTTTTTTGAATTTTTTTTGAATCTTTTATCATTTTCTTTTATTTTTTTTAAACCAAAAAGGCGATCCACGGGGGGGGGGGGGGGGGTGTGGGTGTGTGTGTGTGTGTGGTGGGGTGTGTTTGTGTGTGTGAGAGACATTAGTAATGGCGCACCCTCCCTGGTGCGCCATTGCTAACCTTAGCAATGGCGCACCAGGGGGGTGCGCCATTACTAATGTCTCTCACACACGTAGGCCCACACCCTCACCAGACATAACAATGGCGCACCACAACAAGGTGCGCCATTACTATGTAGCATAGGAGTGGCGCACCTAGGTGTGGTGCGCCATTGCTATGTCTGGTGGGGGTGGGGGGTGGAAACAAAGAATAGCAATGGCGCACTGCTCTGGTGGTGCGCCACTACTAAAAAAATAACAATGGCGCACCTGTTTCTGGTGCGCCATTGCTATATAGCAGTGGCGCACCACACCCATGGTGCGCCATTACTAGGGATATTGGCTATAGCCATTTTTCTAGTAGTGGGTGATGCTAAGACATGGTACAATACTCTTGCTCCTTGTTGTGTGCGCAGTCCCCAAGATATGATCTACTACTTCTCTGAAAAATATTTTCCTGCTCACAAGAAACAAGCTGCCTTACAGGAAATATTTCACTTTGTGCAAATTGAAGAAGATAGTCTCCCACAAGCTGCCTTACAGGAAATATTTCACTCTGTGGAAATTCAGATGTAACTTTTCGAGTAGTATCTTTTTCATATAAAAAACTTTTTCATCGGAGGTCGTATGCAAAAGTTACGGCCATTTTACCGAAACACGGCGGGTTTTTTTTGCAAAAAAATTCAAAATTCATGTTTGTTAATTTTTCGTAACAACTAGAACACATAACACATGGGCATCTATTTTTTTGAATTTTTTTGAATATTTTATCATTTTCTTTTTTTTAAACCGAAAAGGCGATCCATGGGGGGGGGGGGGGTGTGGGTGTGTGTGTGTGTGTGGTGGGGTGTGTTTGTGTGTGTGAGAGACATTAGTAATGGCGCACCCCCCTGGTGCGCCATTGCTAAGGTTAGCAATGGCGCACCAGGGAGGGTGCGCCATTCCTAATGTCTCTCACACACGCAGGCCCACACCCTCACCAGACATAACAATGGCGCACCACACCAAGGTGCGCCATTACTATGTAGCATAGTAGTGGCGCACCTAGGTGTGGTGCGCCATTGCTATGTCTGGTGGGGGTGGGGGGTGGAAACAAAAAATAGCAATGGCGCACTGCTCAGGTGGTGCGCCACTACTAAAAAAATAACAATGGCGCACCTGTTTCTGGTGCGCCATTGCTATATAGCAGTGGCGCACCACACCCATGGTGCGCCATTACTAGGGATATTGGCTATAGCCATTTTTCTAGTAGTGGGTGATGCTAAGACATGGTACAATACTCTTGCTCCTTGTTGTGTGCGTAGTCCCCAGGATATGATCTACTACTTCTCTGAAAAATATTTTCCTGCTCACAAGAAACAAGCTGCCTTACAGGAAATATTTCACTTTGTGCAAATTGAAGAAGAGAGTCTCCCACAAGCTGCCTTACAGGAAATATTTCACTTTGTGGAAATTCAGATGTAACTTTTCGAGTAGTATCTTTTTGATATAAAAACCTTTTTCATCGGAGGTCGTATGCAAAAGTTAAGGCCATTTTACCGAAACACGGCGGTTTTTTTTTTGCAAAAAAATTCAAAATTCATGTTTGTTAATTTTCGTAACAACTAGAACACATAACACATGGGCATCTATTTTTTTGATTTTTTTTGAATCTTTTATCATTTTCTTTTATTTTTTTTAAACCGAAAAGGCGATCCACAGGGGGGGGTGTGGGTGTGTGTGTGTGTGTGGTGGGGTGTGTTTGTGTGTGTGAGAGACATTAGTAATGGCGCACCCTCCCTGGTGCGCCATTGCTAAGGTAGCAATGGCGCACCAGGGAGGGTGCGCCATTACTAATGTCTCTCACACACGCAGGCCCACACCCTCACCAGACATAACAATGGCGCACCACACCAAGGTGCGCCATTACTATGTAGGATAGTAGTGGCGCACCTAGGTGTGGTGCGCCATTGCTATGTCTGGTGGGGGTGGGGGGTGGAAACAAAAAATAGCAATGGCGCACTGCTCAGGTGGTGCGCCACTACTAAAAAAATAACAATGGCGCACCTGTTTCTGGTGCGCCATTGCTATATAGCAGTGGCGCACCACACCCATGGTGCGCCATTACTAGGGATATTGGCTATAGCCATTTTTCTAGTAGTGGGTGATGCTAAGACATGGTACAATACTCTTGCTCCTTGTTGTGTGCGTAGTCCCCAGGATATGATCTACTACTTCTCTGAAAAATATTTTCCTTCTCACAAGAAACAAGCTGCCTTACAGGAAATATTTCACTTTGTGCAAATTGAAGAAGAGAGTCTCCCACAAGCTGCCTTACAGGAAATATTTCACTTTGTGGAAATTCAGATGTAAGTTTTCGAGTAGTATCTTTTTCATATAAAAAACTTTTTCATCGGAGGTCGTATGCAAAAGTTACGGCCATTTTACCGAATCACGGGGGTTTTTTTTTGCAAAAAAATTCAAAATTCATGTTTGTTAATTTTCGTAACAACTAGAACACATAACACATGGGCATCTATTTTTTTGAATTTTTTTGAATCTTTTATCATTTTCTTTTATTTATTTTTACACCGAAAAGGCGATCCACAGGGGGGGGGGTGTGGGTGTGTGTGTGTGTGTGGTGGGGTGTGTTTGTGTGTGTGAGAGACATTAGGAATGGCGCACCTCCCCTGGTGCGCCATTGCGAACACACACGCAGGCCCACACCCTCACTAGACATAACAATGGAGCACCACACCAAGGTGCGCCATTACTATGTAGCATAGGAGTGGCGCACCTAGGTGTGGTGCGCCATTGCTATGTCTGGTGGGGGTGGGGGTGGAAACAAAAAATAGCAATGGCGCACTGCTCAGGTGGTGCGCCACTACTAAAAAAATAACAATGGCGCACCTGTTTCTGGTGCGCCATTGCTATATAGCAGTGGCGCACCACACCCATGATGCGCCATTACTAGGGATATTGGCTATAGCCATTTTTCTAGTAGTGGGTGATGCTAAGACATGGTACAATACTCTTGCTCCTTGTTGTGTGCGTAGTCCCCAGGATATGATCTACTACTTTTCTGAAAAATATTTTCCTGCTCACAAGAAACAAGCTGCCTTACAGGAAATATTTCACTTTGTGCAAATTGAAGAAGAGAGTCTCCCACAAGCTGCCTTACAGGAAATATTTCACTTTCTGGAAATTCAGATGTAACTTTTCGAGTAGTATCTTTTTCATATAAAAAACTTTTTCATCGGAGGTCGTATGCAAAAGTTACGGCCATTTTACCGAAACACGGCGGTTTTTTTTTGCAAAAAAATTCAAAATTCATGTTTGTTAATTTTCGTAACAACTAGAACACATAACACATGGGCATCTATTTTTTTGAATTTTTTTGAATCTTTTATCATTTTCTTTTATTTATTTTTACATCGACAAGGCGATCCACCGGGGGGGGTGTGGGTGTGTGTGTGTGTGTGGTGGGGTGTGTTTGTGTGTGTGAGAGACATTAGTAATGGCGCACCTCCCCTGGTGCGCCATTGCTAACACACACGCAGGCCCACACCCTCACCAGACATAACAATGGCGCACCACACCAAGGTGCGCCATTACTATGTAGCATAGTAGTGGCGCACCTAGGTGTGGTGCGCCATTGCTATGTCTGGTGGGGGTGGGGGGTGGAAACAAAGAATAGCAATGGCGCACTGCTCTGGTGGTGCGCCACTACTAAAAAAATAACAATGGCGCACCTGTTTCTGGTGCGCCATTGCTATATAGCAGTGGCGCACCACACCCATGATGCGCCATTACTAGGGATATTGGCTATAGCCATTTTTCTAGTAGTGGGTGATGCTAAGACAAGGTACAATACTCTTGCTCCTTGTTGTGTTCGTAGTCCCCAGGATATGATCTACTACTTCTCTGAAAAATATTTTTCTGCTCACAAGAAACAAGCTGCCTTACAGGAAATATTTCACTTTGTGCAAATTGAAGAAGAGAGTCTCCCACAAGCTGCCTTACAGGAAATATTTCACTTTGTGGAAATTCAGATGTAACTTTTCGAGTACTATCTTTTTCATATAAAAAACTTTTTCATCGGAGGTCGTATGCAAAAGTTACGGCCATTTTACCGAAACACGGCGGTTTTTTTTTGCAAAAAAATTCAAAATTCATGTTTGTTAATTTTCGTAACAACTAGAACACATAACACATGGGCATCTATTTTTTTGAATTTTTTTGAATCTTTTATCATTTTCTTTTATTTTTTTTTACACCGAAAAGGCGATCCACAGGGGGGGGGGTGGGTGTGTGTGTGTGTGGTGGGGTGTGTTTGTGTGTGTGAGAGACATTAGTAATGGCGCACCTCCCCTGGTGCGCCATTGCTAACACACACGCAGGCCCACACCCTCACCAGACATAACAATGGCGCACCACACCAAGGTGCGCCATTACTATGTAGCATAGTAGTGGCGCACCTAGGTGTGGTGCGCCATTGCTATGTCTGGCGGGGGTGGGGGGTGGAAACAAAAAATAGCAATGGCGCACTGCTCAGGTGGTGCGCCACTACTAAAAAAATAACAATGGCGCAACTGTTTCTGGTGCGCCATTGCTATATAGCAGTGGCGCACCACACCCATGATGCGCCATTACTAGGGATATTGGCTATAGCCATTTTTCTAGTAGTGGGTGATGCTAAGACAAGGTACAATGCTCTTGCTCCTTGTTGTGTGCGTTGTCCCCAGGATATGATCTACTACTTCTCTGAAAAATATTTTCCTGCTCACAAGAAACAAGCTGCCTTACAGGAAATATTTCACTTTGTGCAAATTGAAGAAGAGAGTCTCCCACAAGCTGCCTTACAGGAAATATTTCACTTTGTGGAAATTCAGATGTAACTTTTCGAGTAGTATCTTTTTCTTATAAAAAACTTTTTCATCGGAGGTCGTATGCAAAAGTTACGGCCATTTTACCGAAACACGGCGGTTTTTTTTTTGCAAAAAAATTCAAAATTCATGTTTGTTAATTTTCGTAACAACTAGAACACATAACACATGGGCATCTATTTTTTTGAATTTTTTTGAATCTTTTATCATTTTCTTTTATTTTTTTTACACCGAAAAGGCGATCCACGGGGGGGGGGGTGGGGTGTGGGTGTGTGTGTGTGTGTGGTGGGGTGTGTTTGTGTGTGTGAGAGACATTAGGAATGGCGCACCTCCCCTGGTGCGCCATTGCTAACACACACGCAGGCCCACACCCTCACCAGACATAACAATGGCGCACCACACCAAGGTGCGCCATTACTATGTAGCATAGTAGTGGCGCACCTAGGTGTGGTGCGCCATTGCTATGTCTGGTGGGGGTGGGGGGTGGAAACAAAAAATAGCAATGGCGCACTGCTCAGGTGGTGCGCCACTACTAAAAAAATAACAATGGCGCACCTGTTTCTGGTGCGCCATTGCTATATAGCAGTGGCGCACCACACCCATGATGCGCCATTACTAGGGATATTGGCTATAGCCATTTTTCTAGTAGTGGGTGATGCTAAGACATGGTACAATACTCTTGCTCCTTGTTGTGTGCGTAGTCCCCAGGATATGATCTACTACTTCTCTGAAAAATATTTTCCTGCTCACAAGAAACAAGCTGCCTTACAGGAAATATTTCACTTTGTGCAAATTGAAGAAGAGAGTCTCCCACAAGCTGCCTTACAGGAAATATTTCACTTTGTGGAAATTCAGATGTAACTTTTCGAGTAGTATCTTTTTCATATAAAAAACTATTTCATCGGAGGTCGTATGCAAAAGTTACGGCCATTTTACCGAAACACGGCGGTTTTTTTTTTGCAAAAAAATTCAAAATTCATGTTTGTTAATTTTCGTAACAACTAGAACACATAACACATGGGCATCTATTTTTTTGAATTTTTTTGAATATTTTATCATTTTCTTTTTTTTTTAAACCGAAAAGGCGATCCATGGGGGGGGTGTGGGTGTGTGTGTGTGTGTGTGGTGGGGTGTGTTTGTGTGTGTGAGAGACATTAGTAATGGCGCACCCCCCTGGTGCGCCATTGCTAAGGTAGCAATGGCGCACCAGGGGGGTGCGCCATTACTAATGTCTCTCACACACGCAGGCCCACACCCTCACCAGACATAACAATGGCGCACCACACCAAGGTGCGCCATTACTATGTAGCATAGTAGTGGCGCACCTAGGTGTGGTGCGCCATTGCTATGTCTGGCGGGGGTGGGGGGTGGAAACAAAAAATAGCAATGGCGCACTGCTCAGGTGGTGCGCCACTACTAAAAAAATAACAATGGCGCACCTGTTTCTGGTGCGCCATTGCTATATAGCAGTGGCGCACCACACCCATGATGCGCCATTACTAGGGATATTGGCTATAGCCATTTTTCTAGTAGTGGGTGATGCTAAGACATGGTACAATACTCTTGCTCCTTGTTGTGTGCGTAGTCCCCAGGATATGATCTACTACTTCTCTGAAAAATATTTTCCTGCTCACAAGAAACAAGCTGCCTTACAGGAAATATTTCACTTTGTGCAAATTGAAGAAGAGAGTCTCCCACAAGCTGCCTTACAGGAAATATTTCACTTTGTGGAAATTCAGATGTAACTTTTCGAGTAGTATCTTTTTCATATAAAAAACTATTTCATCGGAGGTCGTCTGCAAAAGTTACGGCCATTTTACCGAAACACGGCGGTTTTTTTTTTGCAAAAAAATTCAAAATTCATGTTTGTTAATTTTCGTAACAACTAGAACACATAACACATGGGCATCTATTTTTTTGAATTTTTTTGAATATTTTATCATTTTCTTTTTTTTTTAAACCGAAAAGGCGATCCATGGGGGGGGGGGTGTGTGGGTGTGTGTGTGTGTGTGGTGGGGTGTGTTTGTGTGTGTGAGAGACATTAGTAATGGCGCACACCCCTGGTGCGCCATTGCTAAGGTTAGCAATGGCGCACCAGGGAGGGTGCGCCATTACTAATGTCTCTCACACACGCAGGCCCACACCCTCACCAGACATAACAATGGCGCACCACACCAAGGTGCGCCATTACTATGTAGCATAGTAGTGGCGCACCTAGGTGTGGTGCGCCATTGCTATGTCTGGCGGGGGTGGGGGGTGGAAACAAAAAATAGCAATGGCGCACTGCTCAGGTGGTGCGCCACTACTAAAAAAATAACAATGGCGCACCTGTTTCTGGTGCGCCATTGCTATATAGCAGTGGCGCACCACACCCATGATGCGCCATTACTAGGGATATTGGCTATAGCCATTTTTCTAGTAGTGGGTGATGCTAAGACAAGGTACAATACTCTTGCTCCTTGTTGTGTGCGTAGTTCCCAGGATATGAAATACTACTTCTCTGAAAAATATTTTCCTGCTCACAAGAAACAAGCTGCCTTACAGGAAATATTTCACTTTGTGCAAATTGAAGAAGAGAGTCTCCCACAAGCTGCCTTACAGGAAATATTTCACTTTGTGGAAATTCAGATGTAACTTTTCGAGTAGTATCTTTTTCATATAAAAAACTTTTTCATCGGAGGTCGTATGCAAAAGTTACGGCCATTTTACCGAAACACGGCGGTTTTTTTTTTGCAAAAAAATTCAAAATTCATGTTTGTTAATTTTCGTAACAACTAGAACACATAACACATGGGCATCTATTTTTTTGAATTTTTTTGAATCTTTTATCATTTTCTTTTATTTTTTTTAAACCGAAAAGGCGATCCACGAGGGGGGGGGGGTGTGTGTGGGTGTGTGTGTGTGTGTGGTGGGGTGTGTTTGTGTGTGTGTGAGACATTAGTAATGGCGCACCCTCCCCTGGTGCGCCATTGCTAACACACACGCAGGCCCACACCCTCACCAGACATAACAATGGCGCACCACACCAAGGTGCGCCATTACTATGTAGCATAGTAGTGGCACACCTAGGTGTGGTGCGCCATTGCTATGTCGGGTGGGGGTGGGGGGTGGAAACAAAAAATAGCAATGGCGCACTGCTCAGGTGGTGCGCCACTACTAAAAAAATAACAATGGCGCACCTGTTTCTGGTGCGCCATTGCTATATAGCAGTGGCGCACCACACCCATGATGCGCCATTACTAGGGATATTGGCTATAGCCATTTTTCTAGTAGTGGGTGATGCTAAGACATGGTACAATACTCTTGCTCCTTGTTGTGTGCGTAGTCCCCAGGATATGATCTACTACTTCTCTGAAAAATATTTTCCTGCTCACAAGAAACAAGCTGCCTTACAGGAAATATTTCACTTTGTGCAAATTGAAGAAGAGAGTCTCCCACAAGCTGCCTTACAGGAAATATTTCACTTTGTGGAAATTCAGATGTAACTTTTCGAGTAGTATCTTTTTCATATAAAAAACTATTTCATCGGAGGTCGTATGCAAAAGTTACGGCCATTTTACCGAAACACGGCGGTTTTTTTTTTGCAAAAAAATTCAAAATTCATGTTTGTTAATTTTCGTAACAACTAGAACACATAACACATGGGCATCTATTTTTTTGAATTTTTTTGAATATTTTATCATTTTCTTTTTTTTTTTTAAACCGAAAAGGCGATCCATGGGGGGGGGGGTGTGGGTGTGTGAGTGTGTGTGGTGGGGTGTGTTTGTGTGTGTGAGAGACATTAGTAATGGCGCACCCCCCCTGGTGCGCCATTGCTAAGGTTAGCAATGGCGCACCAGGGAGGGTGCGCCATTACTAATGTCTCTCACACACGCAGGCCCACACCCTCACCAGACATAACAATGGCGCACCACACCAAGGTGCGACATTACTATGTAGCATAGTAGTGGCGCACCTAGGTGTGGTGCGCCATTGCTATGTCTGGCGGGGGTGGGGGGTGGAAACAAAAAATAGCAATGGCGCACTGCTCAGGTGGTGCGCCACTACTAAAAAAATAACAATGGCGCACCTGTTTCTGGTGCGCCATTGCTATATAGCAGTGGCGCACCACACCCATGATGCGCCATTACTAGGGATATTGGCTATAGCCATTTTTCTAGTAGTGGGTGATGCTAAGACATGGTACAATACTCTTGCTCCTTGTTGTGTGCGTAGTCCCCAGGATATGATCTACTACTTCTCTGAAAAATATTTTCCTGCTCACAAGAAACAAGCTGCCTTACAGGAAATATTTCACTTTGTGCAAATTGAAGAAGAGAGTCTCCCACAAGCTGCCTTACAGGAAATATTTCACTTTGTGGAAATTCAGATGTAACTTTTCGAGTAGTATCTTTTTCATATAAAAAACTATTTCATCGGAGGTCGTATGCAAAAGTTACGGCCATTTTACCGAAACACGGCGGTTTTTTTTTTGCAAAAAACTTCAAAATTCATGTTTGTTAATTTTCGTAACAACTAGAACACATAACACATGGGCATCTATTTTTTTGAATTTTTTTGAATATTTTATCATTTTCTTTTTTTTTTAAACCGAAAAGGCGATCCATGGGGGGGGGGGGTGTGGGTGTGTGTGTGTGTGTGGTGGGGTGTGTTTATGTGTGTGAGAGACATTAGTAATGGCGCACCCCCCTGGTGCGCCATTGCTAAGGTTAGCAATGGCGCACCAGGGAGGGTGCGCCATTACTAATGTCTCTCACACACGCAGGCCCACACCCTCACCAGACATAACAATGGCGCACCACACCAAGGTGCGCCATTACTATGTAGCATAGTAGTGGCGCACCTAGGTGTGGTGCGCCATTGCTATGTCTGGCGGGGGTGGGGGTGGAAACAAAAAATAGCAATGGCGCACTGCTCAGGTGGTGCGCCACTACTAAAAAAATAACAATGGCGCACCTGTTTCTGGTGCGCCATTGCTATATAGCAGTGGCGCACCACACCCATGATGCGCCATTACTAGGGATATTGGCTATAGCCATTTTTCTAGTAGTGGGTGATGCTAAGACAAGGTACAATACTCTTGCTCCTTGTTGTGTGCGTAGTCCCCAGGATATGAAATACTACTTCTCTGAAAAATATTTTCCTGCTCACAAGAAACAAGCTGCCTTACAGGAAATATTTCACTTGGTGCAAATTGAAGAAGAGAGTCTCCCACAAGCTGCCTTACAGGAAATATTTCACTTTGTGGAAATTCAGATGTAACTTTTCGAGTAGTATCTTTTTCATATAAAAAACTATTTCATCGGAGGTCGTATGCAAAAGTTACGGCCATTTTACCGAAACACGGCGGGTTTTTTTTTGCAAAAAAATTCAAAATTCATGTTTGTTAATTTTCGTAACAACTAGAACACATAACACATGGGCATCTATTTTTTTGAATTTTTTTGAATATTTTATCATTTTCTTTTTTTTTTAAACCGAAAAGGCGATCCATGGGGGGGGGGGGGGCGTGTGGGTGTGTGTGTGTGTGTGGTGGGGTGTGTTTGTGTGTGTGAGAGACATTAGTAATGGCGCACCCCCCTGGTGCGCCATTGCTAAGGTTAGCAATGGCGCACCAGGGAGGGTGCGCCATTACTAATGTCTCTCACACACGCAGGCCCACACCCTCACCAGACATAACAATGGCGCACCACACCAAGGTGCGCCATTACTATGTAGCATAGTAGTGGCGCACCTAGGTGTGGTGCGCCATTGCTATGTCTGGCGGGGGTGGGGGGTGGAAACAAAAAATAGCAATGGCGCACTGCTCAGGTGGTGCGCCACTACTAAAAAAATAACAATGGCGCACCTGTTTCTGGTGCGCCATTGCTATATAGCAGTGGCGCACCACACCCATGATGCGCCATTACTAGGGATATTGGCTATAGCCATTTTTCTAGTAGTGGGTGATGCTAAGACAAGGTACAATACTCTTGCTCCTTGTTGTGTGCGTAGTCCCCAGGATATGAAATACTACTTCTCTGAAAAATATTTTCCTGCTCACAAGAAACAAGCTGCCTTACAGGAAATATTTCACTTTGTGCAAATTGAAGAAGAGAGTCTCCCACAAGCTGCCTTACAGGAAATATTTCACTTTGTGGAAATTTAGATGTAACTTTTCGAGTAGTATCTTTTTCATATAAAAAACTATTTCATCGGAGGTCGTATGCAAAAGTTACGGCCATTTTACCGAAACACGGCGGTTTTTTTTTTGCAAAAAAATTCAAAATTCATGTTTGTTAATTTTCGTAACAACTAGAACACATAACACATGGGCATCTATTTTTTTGAATTTTTTTGAATATTTTATCATTTTCTTTTTTTTTTAAACCGAAAAGGCGATCCATGGGGGGGGGGGGTGTGTGGGTGTGTGTGTGTGTGTGTGGTGGGGTGTGTTTGTGTGTGTGAGAGACATTAGTAATGGCGCACCCCCCTGGTGCGCCATTGCTAAGGTTAGCAATGGCGCACCAGGGAGGGTGCGCCATTACTAATGTCTCTCACACACGCAGGCCCACACCCTCACCAGACATAACAATGGCGCACCACACCAAGGTGCGCCATTACTATGTAGCATAGTAGTGGCGCACCTAGGTGTGGTGCGCCATTGCTATGTCTGGCGGGGGTGGGGGGTGGAAACAAAAAATAGCAATGGCGCACTGCTCAGGTGGTGCGCCACTACTAAAAAAATAACAATGGCGCACCTGTTTCTGGTGCGCCATTGCTATATAGCAGTGGCGCACCACACCCATGATGCGCCATTACTAGGGATATTGGCTATAGCCATTTTTCTAGTAGTGGGTGATGCTAAGACAAGGTACAATACTCTTGCTCCTTGTTGTGTGCGTAGTCCCCAGGATATGAAATACTACTTCTCTGAAAAATATTTTCCTGCTCACAAGAAACAAGCTGCCTTACAGGAAATATTTCACTTTGTGCAAATTGAAGAAGAGAGTCTCCCACAAGCTGCCTTACAGGAAATATTTCACTTTGTGGAAATTTAGATGTAACTTTTCGAGTAGTATCTTTTTCATATAAAAAACTATTTCATCGGAGGTCGTATGCAAAAGTTACGGCCATTTTACCGAAACACGGCGGTTTTTTTTTTGCAAAAAAATTCAAAATTCATGTTTGTTAATTTTCGTAACAACTAGAACACATAACACATGGGCATCTATTTTTTTGAATTTTTTTGAATATTTTATCATTTTCTTTTTTTTTAAACCGAAAAGGCGATCCATGGGGGGGGGGGGTGTGTGGGTGTGTGTGTGTGTGTGTGGTGGGGTGTGTTTGTGTGTGTGAGAGACATTAGTAATGGCGCACCCCCCTGGTGCGCCATTGCTAAGGTTAGCAATGGCGCACCAGGGAGGGTGCGCCATTACTAATGTCTCTCACACACGCAGGCCCACACCCTCACCAGACATAACAATGGCGCACCACACCAAGGTGCGCCATTACTATGTAGCATAGTAGTGGCGCACCTAGGTGTGGTGCGCCATTGCTATGTCTGGCGGGGGTGGGGGGTGGAAACAAAAAATAGCAATGGCGCACTGCTCAGGTGGTGCGCCACTACTAAAAAAATAACAATGGCGCACCTGTTTCTGGTGCGCCATTGCTATATAGCAGTGGCGCACCACACCCATGATGCGCCATTACTAGGGATATTGGCTATAGCCATTTTTCTAGTAGTGGGTGATGCTAAGACAAGGTACAATACTCTTGCTCCTTGTTGTGTGCGTAGTCCCCAGGATATGAAATACTACTTCTCTGAAAAATATTTTCCTGCTCACAAGAAACAAGCTGCCTTACAGGAAATATTTCACTTTGTGCAAATTGAAGAAGAGAGTCTCCCACAAGCTACCTTACAGGAAATATTTCACTTTGTGGAAATTCAGATGTAACTTTCCGAGTAGTATCTTTTTCATATAAAAAACTATTTCATCGGAGGTCGTATGCAAAAGTTACGGCCATTTTACCGAAACACGGCGGTTTTTTTTTTGCAAAAAAATTCAAAATTCATGTTTGTTAATTTTCGTAACAACTAGAACACATAACACATGGGCATCTATTTTTTTGAATTTTTTTGAATATTTTATCATTTTCTTTTTTTTTTAAACCGAAAAGGCGATCCATGGGGGGGTGTGTGTGGGTGTGTGTGTGTGTGTGGTGGGGTGTGTTTGTGTGTGTGAGAGACATTAGTAATGGCGCACCCCCCTGGTGCGCCATTGCTAAGGTTAGCAATGGCGCACCAGGGAGGGTGCGCCATTACTAATGTCTCTCACACACGCAGGCCCACACCCTCACCAGACATAACAATGGCGCACCACACCAAGGTGCGCCATTACTATGTAGCATAGTAGTGGCGCACCTAGGTGTGGTGCGCCATTGCTATGTCTGGCGGGGGTGGGGGTGGAAACAAAAAATAGCAATGGCGCACTGCTCAGGTGGTGCGCCACTACTAAAAAAATAACAATGGCGCACCTGTTTCTGGTGCGCCATTGCTATATAGCAGTGGCGCACCACACCCATGATGCGCCATTACTAGGGATATTGGCTATAGCCATTTTTCTAGTAGTGGGTGATGCTAAGACAAGGTACAATACTCTTGCTCCTTGTTGTGTGCGTAGTCCCCAGGATATGAAATACTACTTCTCTGAAAAATATTTTCCTGCTCACAAGAAACAAGCTGCCTTACAGGAAATATTTCACTTTGTGCAAATTGAAGAAGAGAGTCTCCCACAAGCTGCCTTACAGGAAATATTTCACTTTGTGGAAATTCAGATGTAACTTTTCGAGTAGTATCTTTTTCATATAAAAAACTTTTTCATCGGAGGTCGTATGCAAAAGTTACGGCCATTTTACCGAAACACGGCGGTTTTTTTTTTGCAAAAAAATTCAAAATTCATGTTTGTTAATTTTCGTAACAACTAGAATACATAACACATGGGCATCTATTTTTTTGAATTTTTTTGAATCTTTTATCATTTTCTTTTATTTTTTTTAAACCGAAAAGGCGATCCACGAGGGGGGGGGGTGTGTGGGTGTGTGTGTGTGTGTGGTGGGGTGTGTTTGTGTGTGTGAGAGACATTAGTAATGGCGCACCCTCCCCTGGTGCGCCATTGCTAACACACACGCAGGCCCACACCCTCACCAGACATAACAATGGCGCACCACAACAAGGTGCGCCATTACTATGTAGCATAGTAGTGGCGCACCTAGGTGTGGTGCGCCATTGCTATGTCGGGTGGGGGTGGGGGGTGGAAACAAAAAATAGCAATGGCGCACTGCTCAGGTGGTGCGCCACTACTAAAAAAATAACAATGGCGCACCTGTTTCTGGTGCGCCATTGCTATATAGCAGTGGCGCACCACACCCATGATGCGCCATTACTAGGGATATTGGCTATAGCCATTTTTCTAGTAGTGGGTGATGCTAAGACATGGTACAATACTCTTGCTCCTTGTTGTGTGCGTAGTCCCCAGGATATGATCTACTACTTCTCTGAAAAATATTTTCCTGCTCACAAGAAACAAGCTGCCTTACAGGAAATATTTCACTTTGTGCAAATTGAAGAAGAGAGTCTCCCACAAGCTGCCTTACAGGAAATATTTCACTTTGTGGAAATTCAGATGTAACTTTTCGAGTAGTATCTTTTTCATATCAAAAACTATTTCATCGGAGGTCGTATGCAAAAGTTACGGCCATTTTACCGAAACACGGCGGTTTTTTTTTTTGCAAAAAAATTCAAAATTCATGTTTGCTAATTTTCGTAACAACTAGAACACATAACACATGGGCATCTATTTTTTTGAATTTTTTTGAATATTTTATCATTTTCTTTTTTTTTTTAACCGAAAAGGCGATCCATGGGGGGGGTGTGGGTGTGTGTGTGTGTGTGGTGGGGTGTGTTTGTGTGTGTGAGAGACATTAGTAATGGCGCACCCCCCTGGTGCGCCATTGCTAAGGTTAGCAATGGCGCACCAGGGAGGGTGCGCCATTACTAATGTCTCTCACACACGCAGGCCCACACCCTCACCAGACATAACAATGGCGCACCACACCAAGGTGCGCCATTACTATGTAGCATAGTAGTGGCGCACCTAGGTGTGGTGCGCCATTGCTATGTCTGGCGGGGGTGGGGGGTGGAAACAAAAAATAGCAATGGCGCACTGCTCAGGTGGTGCGCCACTACTAAAAAAATAACAATGGCGCACCTGTTTCTGGTGCGCCATTGCTATATAGCAGTGGCGCACCACACCCATGATGCGCCATTACTAGGGATATTGGCTATAGCCATTTTTCTAGTAGTGGGTGATGCTAAGACATGGTACAATACTCTTGCTCCTTGTTGTGTGCGTAGTCCCCAGGATATGATCTACTACTTCTCTAAAAAATATTTTCCTGCTCACAAGAAACAAGCTGCCTTACAGGAAATATTTCACTTTGTGCAAATTGAAGAAGAGAGTCTCCCACAAGCTGCCTTACAGGAAATATTTCACTTTGTGGAAATTCAGATGTAACTTTTCGAGTAGTATCTTTTTCATATAAAAAACTATTTCATCGGAGATCGTATGCAAAAGTTACGGCCATTTTACCGAAACACGGCGGGTTTTTTTTTTGCAAAAAAATTCAAAATTCATGTTTGTTAATTTTCGTAACAACTAGAACACATAACACATGGGCATCTATTTTTTTGAATTTTTTTGAATATTTTATCATTTTCTTTTTTTTTTTAAACCGAAATGGCGATCCATGGGGGGGGGTCTGTGGGTGTGTGTGTGTGTGTGGTGGGGTGTGTTTGTGTGTGTGAGAGACATTAGTAATGGCGCACCCCCCTGGTGCGCCATTGCTAAGGTAGCAATGGCGCACCAGGGGGGTGCGCCATTACTAATGTCTCTCACACACGCAGGCCCACACCCTCACCAGACATAACAATGGCGCACCACACCAAGGTGCGCCATTACTATGTAGCATAGTAGTGGCGCACCTAGGTGTGGTGCGCCATTGCTATGTCTGGCGGGGGTGGGGGGTGGAAACAAAAAATAGCAATGGCGCACTGCTCAGGTGGTGCGCCACTACTAAAAAAATAACAATGGCGCACCTGTTTCTGGTGCGCCATTGCTATATAGCAGTGGCGCACCACACCCATGATGCGCCATTACTAGGGATATTGGCTATAGCCATTTTTCTAGTAGTGGGTGATGCTAAGACATGGTACAATACTCTTGCTCCTTGTTGTGTGCGTAGTCCCCAGGATATGATCTACTACTTCTCTGAAAAATATTTTCCTGCTCACAAGAAACAAGCTGCCTTACAGGAAATATTTCACTTTGTGCAAATTGAAGAAGAGAGTCTCCCACAAGCTGCCTTACAGGAAATATTTCACTTTGTGGAAATTCAGATGTAACTTTTCGAGTAGTATCTTTTTCATATAAAAAACTATTTCATCGGAGGTCGTATGCAAAAGTTACGGCCATTTTACCGAAACACGGCAGTTTTTTTTTTGCAAAAAAATTCAAAATTCATGTTTGTTAATTTTCCTAACAACTAGAACACATAACACATGGGCATCTATTTTTTTGAATTTTTTTGAATCTTTTATCATTTTCTTTTATTTTTTTTAAACCGAAAAGGCGATCCACGAGGGGGGGGGTGTGTGTGGGTGTGTGTGTGTGTGTGGTGGGGTGTGTTTGTGTGTGTGAGAGACATTAGTAATGGCGCACCCTCCCCTGGTGCGCCATTGCTAACACACACGCAGGCCCACACCCTCACCAGACATAACAATGGCGCACCACACCAAGGTGCGCCATTACTATGTAGCATAGTAGTGGCGCACCTAGGTGTGGTGCGCCATTGCTATGTCGGGTGGGGGTGGGGGGTGGAAACAAAAAATAGCAATGGCGCACTGCTCAGGTGGTGCGCCACTACTAAAAAAATAACAATGGCGCACCTGTTTCTGGTGCGCCATTGCTATATAGCAGTGGCGCACCACACCCATGATGCGCCATTACTAGGGATATTGGCTATAGCCATTTTTCTAGTAGTGGGTGATGCTAAGACATGGTACAATACTCTTGCTCCTTGTTGTGTGCGTAGTCCCCAGGATATGATCTACTACTTCTCTGAAAAATATTTTCCTGCTCACAAGAAACAAGCTGCCTTACAGGAAATATTTCACTTTGTGCAAATTGAAGAAGAGAGTCTCCCACAAGCTGCCTTACAGGAAATATTTCACTTTGTGGAAATTCATATGTAACTTTTCGAGTAGTATCTTTTTCATATAAAAAACTATTTCATCGGAGGTCGTATGCAAAAGTTACGGCCATTTTACCGAAACACGGCGGTTTTTTTTTTGCAAAAAAATTCAAAATTCATGTTTGTTAATTTTCGTAACAACTAGAACACATAACACATGGGCATCTATTTTTTTGAATTTTTTTGAATCTTTTATCATTTTCTTTTATTTATTTTTACACCGAAAAGGCGATCCACGGGGGGGGGGGGGGGCTGTGGGTGTGTGTGTGTGTGTGGTGGGGTGTGTTTGTGTGTGTGAGAGACATTAGGAATGGCGCACCTCCCCTGGTGCGCCATTGCTAACACACACGCAGTCCCACACCCTCACCAGACATAACAATGGCGCACCACACCAAGGTGCGCCATTACTATGTAGCATAGTAGTGGCGCACCTAGGTGTGGTGCGCCATTGCTATGTCGGGTGGGGGTGGGGGGTGGAAACAAAAAATAGCAATGGCGCACTGCTCAGGTGGTGCGCCACTACTAAAAAAATAACAATGGCGCACCTGTTTCTGGTGCGCCATTGCTATATAGCAGTGGCGCACCACACCCATGATGCGCCATTACTAGGGATATTGGCTATAGCCATTTTTCTAGTAGTGGGTGATGCTAAGACATGGTACAATACTCTTGCTCCTTGTTGTGTGCGTAGTCCCTAGGATATGATCTACTACTTCTCTGAAAAATATTTTCCTGCTCACAAGAAACAAGCTGCCTTACAGGAAATATTTCACTTTGTGCAAATTGAAGAAGAGAGTCTCCCACAAGCTGCCTTACAGGAAATATTTCACTTTGTGGAAATTCAGATGTAACTTTTCGAGTAGTATCTTTTTCATATAAAAAACTATTTCATCGGAGGTCGTATGCAAAAGTTACGGCCATTTTACCGAAACACGGCGGTTTTTTTTTTTGCAAAAAAATTCAAAATTCATGTCTGTTAATTTTCGTAACAACTAGAACACATAACACATGGGCATCTATTTTTTTGAATTTTTTTGAATATTTTATCATTTTCTTTTTTTTTTTAACCGAAAAGGCGATCCATGGGGGGGGGTGTGGGTGTGTGTGTGTGTGGTGGGGTGTGTTTGTGTGTGTGAGAGACATTAGTAATGGCGCACCCCCCTGGTGCGCCATTGCTAAGGTTAGCAATGGCGCACCAGGGAGGGTGCGCCATTACTAATGTCTCTCACACACGCAGGCCCACACCCTCACCAGACATAACAATGGCGCACCACACCAAGGTGCGCCATTACTATGTAGCATAGTAGTGGCGCACCTAGGTGTGGTGCGCCATTGCTATGTCTGGCGGGGGTGGGGGGTGGAAACAAAAAATAGCAATGGCGCACTGCTCAGGTGGTGCGCCACTACTAAAAAAATAACAATGGCGCACCTGTTTCTGGTGCGCCATTGCTATATAGCAGTGGCGCACCACACCCATGATGCGCCATTACTAGGGATATTGGCTATAGCCATTTTTCTAGTAGTGGGTGATGCTAAGACAAGGTACAATACTCTTGCTCCTTGTTGTGTGCGTAGTCCCCAGGATATGAAACACTACTTCTCTGAAAAATATTTTCCTGCTCACAAGAAACAAGCTGCCTTACAGGAAATATTTCACTTTGTGCAAATTGAAGAAGAGAGTCTCCCACAAGCTGCCTTACAGGAAATATTTCACTTTGTGGAAATTCAGATGTAACTTTTCGAGTAGTATCTTTTTCATATAAAAAACTTTTTCATCGGAGGTCGTATGCAAAAGTTACGGCCATTTTACCGAAACACGGCGGTTTTTTTTTTGCAAAAAAATTCAAAATTCATGTTTGTTAATTTTCCTAACAACTAGAACACATAACACATGGGCATCTATTTTTTTGAATTTTTTTGAATCTTTTATCATTTTCTTTTATTTTTTTTAAACCGAAAAGGCGATCCACGAGGGGGGGGGGGGGTGTGGGTGTGTGTGTGTGTGTGGTGGGGTGTGTTTGTGTGTGTGAGAGACATTAGTAATGGCGCACCCTCCCCTGGTGCGCCATTGCTAACACACACGCAGGCCCACACCCTCACCAGACATAACAATGGCGCACCACACCAAGGTGCGCCATTACTATGTAGCATAGTAGTGGCGCACCTAGGTGTGGTGCGCCATTGCTATGTCGGGTGGGGGTGGGGGGTGGAAACAAAAAATAGCAATGGCGCACTGCTCAGGTGGTGCGCCACTACTAAAAAAATAACAATGGCGCACCTGTTTCTGGTGCGCCATTGCTATATTGCAGTGGCGCACCACACCCATGATGCGCCATTACTAGGGATATTGGCTATAGCCATTTTTCTAGTAGTGGGTGATGCTAAGACATGGTACAATACTCTTGCTCCTTGTTGTGTGCGTAGTCCCCAGGATATGATCTACTACTTCTCTGAAAAATATTTTCCTGCTCACAAGAAACAAGCTGCCATACAGGAAATATTTCACTTTGTGCAAATTGAAGAAGAGAGTCTCCCACAAGCTGCCTTACAGGAAATATTTCACTTTGTGGAAATTCATATGTAACTTTTCGAGTAGTATCTTTATCATATAAAAAACTATTTCATCGGAGGTCGTATGCAAAAGTTACGGCCATTTTACCGAAACACGGCGGGTTTTTTTTTGCAAAAAAATTCAAAATTCATGTTTGTTAATTTTCGTAACAACTAGAACACATAACACATGGGCATCTATTTTTTTGAATTTTTTTGAATCTTTTATCATTTTCTTTTATTTATTTTTACACCGAAAAGGCGATCCACGGGGGGGGGGGGGGGGGGGCTGTGGGTGTGTGTGTGTGTGTGGTGGGGTGTGTTTGTGTGTGTGAGAGACATTAGGAATGGCGCACCTCCCCTGGTGCGCCATTGCTAACACACACGCAGGCCCACACCCTCACCAGACATAACAATGGCACACCACACCAAGGTGCGCCATTACTATGTAGCATAGGAGTGGCGCACCTAGGTGTGGTGCGCCATTGCTATGTCTGGTGGGGGTGGGGGGTGGAAACAAAAAATAGCAATGGCGCACTGCTCAGGTGGTGCGCCACTACTAAAAAAATAACAATGGCGCACCTGTTTCTGGTGCGCCATTGCTATATAGCAGTGGCGCACCACACCCATGATGCGCCATTACTAGGGATATTGGCTATAGCCATTTTTCTAGTAGTGGGTGATGCTAAGACATGGTACAATACTCTTGCTCCTTGTTGTGTGCGTAGTCCCCAGGATATGATCTACTACTTCTCTGAAAAATATTTTCCTGCTCACAAGAAACAAGCTGCCTTACAGGAAATATTTCACTTTGTGCAAATTGAAGAAGAGAGTCTCCCACAAGCTGCCTTACAGGAAATATTTCACTTTGTGGAAATTCAGATGTAACTTTTCGAGTAGTATCTTTTTCATATAAAAAACTTTTTCATCGAAGGTCGTATGCAAAAGTTACGGCCATTTTACCGAAACACGGCGGTTTTTTTTTTGCAAAAAAATTCAAAATTCATGTTTGTTAATTTTCGTAACAACTAGAACACATAACACATGGGCATCAATTTTTTTGAATTTTTTTGAATCTTTTATCATTTTCTTTTATTTTTTTTAAACCGAAAAGGCGATCCACGAGGGGGGGGGGGGTGTGGGTGTGTGTGTGTGTGTGGTGGGGTGTGTTTGTGTGTGTGAGAGACATTAGTAATGGCACACCTCCCCTGGTGCACCATTGCTAACACACACGCAGGCCCACACCCTCACCAGACATAACAATGGCGCACCACACCAAGGTGCGCCATTACTATGTAGCATAGTAGTGGCGCACCTAGGTGTGGTGCGCCATTACTATGTCTGGTGGGCGTGGGGGGTGGAAACAAAAAATAGCAATGGCGCACTGCTCAGGTGGTGCGCCACTACTAAAAAAATAACAATGGCGCACCTGTTTCTGGTGCGCCATTGCTATATAGCAGTGGCGCACCACACCCATGATGCGCCATTACTAGGGATATTGGCTATAGCCATTTTTCTAGTAGTGGGTGATGCTAAGACATGGTACAATACTCTTGCTCCTTGTTTTGTGCGTAGTCCCCAGGATATGATCTACTACTTCTCTGAAAAATATTTTCCTGCTCACAAGAAACAAGCTGCCTTACAGGAAATATTTCACTTTGTGCAAATTGAAGAAGAGAGTCTCCCACAAGCTGCCTTACAGGAAATATTTCAGTTTGTGGAAATTCAGATGTAACTTTTCGAGTAGTATCTTTTTCACATAAAAAACTTTTTCATCGGAGGTCGTATGCAAAAGTTACGGCCATTTTACCGAAACACGGCGGTTTTTTTTTGCAAAAAAATTCAAAATTCATGTTTGTTAATTTTCGTAACAACTAGAACACATAACACATGGGCATCTATTTTTTTGAATTTTTTTGAATCTTTTATCATTTTCTTTTATTTTTTTTACACCGAAAAGGCGATCCACGGGGCGGGGGGGGGGGGGGGGTGTGGGTGTGTGTGTTTGTGTGGTGGGGTGTGTTTGTGTGTGTGAGAGACATTAGGAATGGCGCACCCTCCCTGGTGCGCCATTGCTAACCTTAGCAATGGCGCACCAGGGGGGTGCGCCATTACTAATGTCTCTCACACACGCAGGCCCACACCCTCACCAGACATAACAATGGCGCACCACACCAAGGTGCGCCATTACTATGTAGCATAGTAGTGGCGCACCTAGGTGTGGTGCGCCATTGCTATGTCTGGTGGGGGTGGGTGGTGGAAACAAAAAATAGCAATGGCGCACTGCTCAGGTGGTGCGCCACTACTAAAAAAATAACAATGGCGCACCTGTTTCTGGTGCGCCATTGCTATATAGCAGTGGCGCACCACACCCATGGTGCGCCATTACTAGGGATATTGGCTATAGCCATTTTTCTAGTAGTGGGTGATGCTAAGACATGGTACAATACTCTTGCTCCTTGTTGTGTGCGTAGTCCCCAGGATATGATCTACTACTTCTCTGAAAAATATTTTCCTGCTCACAAGAAACAAGCTGCCTTACAGGAAATATTTCACTTTGTGCAAATTGAAGAAGAGAGTCTCCCACAAGCTGCCTTACAGGAAATATTTCACTTTGTGGAAATTCAGATGTAACTTTTCGAGTAGTATCTTTTTCACATAAAAAACTTTTTCATCGGAGGTCGTATGCAAAAGTTACGGCCATTTTACCGAAACACGGCGGTTTTTTTTTGCAAAAAAATTCAAAATTCATGTTTGTTAATTTTCGTAACAACTAGAACACATAACACATGGGCATCTATTTTTTTGAATTTTTTTGAATCTTTTATCATTTTCTTTTATTTTTTTTACACCGAAAAGGCGATCCACGGGGCGGGGGGGGGGGGGGGGGTGGGGTGTGGGTGTGTGTGTTTGTGTGGTGGGGTGTGTTTGTGTGTGTGAGAGACATTAGTAATGGCGCACCCTCCCTGGTGCGCCATTGCTAACCTTAGCAATGGCGCACCAGGGGGGTGCGCCATTACTAATGTCTCTCACACACGCAGGCCCACACCCTCACCAGACATAACAATGGCGCACCACACCAAGGTGCGCCATTACTATGTAGCATAGTAGTGGCGCACCTAGGTGTGGTGCGCCATTGCTATGTCTGGTGGGGGTGGGTGGTGGAAACAAAAAATAGCAATGGCGCACTGCTCAGGTGGTGCGCCACTACTAAAAAAATAACAATGGCGCACCTGTTTCCGGTGCGCCATTGCTATATAGCAGTGGCGCACCACACCCATGGTGCGCCATTACTAGGGATATTGGCTATAGCCATTTTTCTAGTAGTGGGTGATGCTAAGACATGGTACAATACTCTTGCTCCTTGTTGTGTGCGTAGTCCCCAGGATATGATCTACTACTTCTCTGAAAAATATTTTCCTGCTCACAAGAAACAAGCTGCCTTACAGGAAATATTTGACTTTGTGCAAATTGAAGAAGAGAGTCTCCCACAAGCTGCCTTACAGGAAATATTTCACTTTGTGGAAATTCAGATGTAACTTTTCGAGTAGTATCTTTTTCATATAAAAAACTTTTTCATCGGAGGTCGTATGCAAAAGTTACGGCCATTTTACCGAAACACGGCGGTTTTTTTTTTTGCAAAAAAAATTCAAAATTCATGTTTGTTAATTTTCGTAACAACTAGAACACATAACACATGGGCATCTATTTTTTTGAATCTTTTATCATTTTCTTTTATTTTTTTTAAACCGAAAAGGCGATCCACGGGGGGGGGGGGGGTGTGGGTGTGTGTGTGTGTGTGGTGGGGTGTGTTTGTGTGTGTGAGAGACATTAGTAATGGCGCACCCTCCCTGGTGCGCCATTGCTAACCTTAGCAATGGTGCACCAGGGGGGGTGCGCCATTACTAATGTCTCTCACACACGCAGGCCCACACCCTCACCAGACATAACAATGGCGCACCACACCAAGGTGCGCCATTACTATGTAGCATAGTAGTGGCACACCTAGGTGTGGTGCGCCATTGCTATGTCTGGTGGGGGTGGGTGGTGGAAACAAAAAATAGCAATGGCGCACTGCTCAGGTGGTGCGCCACTACTAAAAAAATAACAATGGCGCACCTGTTTCTGGTGCGCCATTGCTATATAGCAGTGGCGCACCACACCCATGGTGCGCCATTACTAGAGAAATTGGCTATAGCCATTTTTCTAGTAGTGGGTGATGCTAAGACATGGTACAATACTCTTGCTCCTTGTTGTGTGCGTAGTCCCGAGGATATGATCTACTACTTCTCTGAAAAATATTTTCGTGCTCACAAGAAACAAGCTGCCTTACAGGAAATATTTCACTTTGTGCAAATTGAAGAAGAGAGTCTCCCACAAGCTGCCTTACAGGAAATATTTCACTTTGTGGAAATTCAGATTTAACTTTTCGAGTAGTATCTTTTTATAAAAAACTTTTTCATCGGAGGTCATATGCAAAAGTTACGGCCATTTTACCGAAACACGGATGTTTTTTTTTGCAAAAAAATTCAAAATTCATGTTTGTTAATTTTCGTAACAACTAGAACACATAACACATGGGCATCTATTTTTTTGAATTTTTTTGAATCTTTTATCATTTTCTTTTATTTTTTTTAAACCGAAAAGGCGATCCACGGGGGGGGGGGGTGTGGGTGTGTGTGTGTGGTGGGGTGTGTTTGTGTGTGTGAGAGACATTAGTAATGGCGCACCAGGGGGGGTGCGCCATTACTAATGTCTCTCACACGCAGGCCCACACCCTCACCAGACATAACAATGGCGCACCACACCAAGGTGCGCCATTACTATGTAGCATAGTAGTGGCGCACCTAGGTGTGGTGCGCCATTGCTATGTCTGGTGGGGGTGGGGGTGGAAACAAAAAATAGCAATGGCGCACTGCTCAAGTGGTGCGCCACTACTAAAAAAATAACAATGGCGCACCTATTTCTGGTGTGCCATTGCTATATAGCAGTGGCGCACCACACCCATGGTGCGCCATTACTAGGATATTGGCTATAGCCATTTTTCTAGTAGTGGGTGATGCTAAGACATGGTACAATACTCTTGCTCCTTGTTGTGTGCGTAGTCCTCAGGATATGATCTACTACTTCTCTGAAAAATATTTTCCTGCTCACAAGAAACAAGCTGCCTTACAGGAAATATTTCACTTTGTGCAAATTGAAGAAGAGAGTCTCCCACAAGCTGCCTTACAGGAAATATTTCACTTTGTGGAAATTCAGATGTAACTTTTCGAGTAGTATCTTTTTATAAAAAACTTTTTCATCGGAGGTCGTATGCAAAAGTTACGGCCATTTTACCGAAACACGGCTGTTTTTTTTTTTGCAAAAAAATTCAAAATTCATGTTTGTTAATTTTCGTAACAACTAGAACACATAACACATGGGCATCTATTTTTTTGAATTTTTTTGAATCTTTTATCATTTTCTTTTATTTTTTTTAAACCGAAAAGGCGATCCATGGGGGGGGGTGTGGGTGGGTGTGTGTGGTGGGGTGTGTTTGTGTGTGTGAGAGACATTAGTAATGGCGCACCCTCCCTGGTGCGCCATTGCTAACCTTAGCAATGGCGCACCAGGGGGGGTGCGCCATTACTAATGTCTCTCACACACGCAGGCCCACACCCTCACCAGACATAACAATGGCGCACCACACCAAGGTGCGCCATTACTATGTAGCATAGTAGTGGCACAGCTAGGTGTGGTGCGCCATTGCTATGTCTGGTGGGGGTGGGTGGTGGAAACAAAAAATAGAAATGGCGCACTGCTCAGGTGGTGCGCCACTACTAAAAAAATAACAATGGCGCACCTGTTTCCGGTGCGCCATTGCTATATAGCAGTGGCGCACCACACCCATGGTGCGCCATTACTAGGGAAATTGGCTATAGCCATTTTTCTAGTAGTGGGTCATGCTAAGACATGGTACAATACTCTTGCTCCTTGTTGTGTGCGTAGTCCCCAGGATATGATCTACTACTTCTCTGAAAAATATTTTCGTGCTCACAAGAAACAAGCTGCCTTACAGGAAATATTTCACTTTGTGCAAATTGAAGAAGAGAGTCTCCCACAAGCTGCCTTACAGGAAATATTTCACTTTGTGGAAATTCAGATGTAACTTTTCGAGTAGTATCTTTTTCATATAAAAAACTTTTTCATCGGAGGTCGTATGCAAAAGTTACGGCCATTTTATCGAAACACGGCGGGTTTTTTTTTTGCAAAAAAATTCAAAATTCATGTTTGTTAATTTTCGTAACAACTAGAACACATAACACATGGGCATCTATTTTTTTGAATTTTTTTGAACCTTTTATCATTTTCTTTTATTTTTTTTAAACCGAAAAGGCAATCCACGGGGGGGGGGGGGGGGTGTGGGTGTGTGTGTGTGTGGTGGGGTGTGTTTGTGTGTGTGAGAGACATTAGTAATGGCGCACCCTCCCTGGTGCGCCATTACTAATGTCTCTCACACACGAAGGCCCACACCCTCACCAGACATAACAATGGCGCACCACACCAAGGTGCGCCATTACTATGTAGCATAGGAGTGGCGCACCTAGGTGTGGTGCGCCATTGCTATGTCTGGTGGGGGTGGGGGGTGGAAACAAAAAATAGCAATGGCGCACTGCTCAGGTGGTGCGCCACTACTAAAAAAATAACAATGGCGCACCTGTTTCTGGTGCGCCATTGCTATATAGCAGTGGCGCACCACACCCATGGTGCGCCATTACTAGGGATATTGGCTATAGCCATTTTTCTAGTAGTGGGTGATGCTAAGACATGGTACAATACTCTTGCTCCTTGTTGTGTGCGTAGTCCCCAGGATATGATCTACTACTTCTCTGAAAAATATTTTCTTGCTCACAAGAAACAAGCTGCCTTACAGGAAATATTTCACTTTGTGCAAATTGAAGAAGAGAGTCTCCCACAAGCTGCCTTACAGGAAATATTTCACTTTGTGGAAATTCAGATGTAACTTTTCGAGTACTATCTTTTTCATATAAAAAACTTTTTCATCGGAGGTCGTATGCAAAAGTTACGGCCATTTTAGCGAAACACGGCGGTTTTTTTTTTGCAAAAAAATTCAAAATTCATGTTTGTTAATTTTGGTAACAACTAGAACACATAACACATGGGCATCTATTCTTTTGAATTTTTTTGAATCTTTTATCATTTTCTTTTATTTTTTTTAAACCGAAAAGGCGATCCACGGGGGGGGGGGGGGGGGGGGGGGGTGTGGGCATGTGTGTGTGTGTGGTGGGGTGTTTTTGTGTGTGTGAGAGACATTAGTAATGGCGCACCCTCCCTGGTGCGCCATTGCTAACCTTAGCAATGGCGCACCAGGGGGGGTGCGCCATTACTAATGTCTCTCACACACGCAGGCCCACACCCTCACCAGACATAACAATGGCGCACCACACCAAGGTGCGCCATTACTATGTAGCATAGCAGTGGCGCACCTAGGTGTGGTGCGCCATTGCTATGTCTGGTGGGGGTGGGGGGTGGAAACAAAAAATAGCAATGGCGCACTGCTCAGGTGGTGCGCCACTACTAAAAAAATAACAATGGCGCACCTGTTTCTTGTGCGCCATTGCTATATAGAAGTGGCGCACCACAGCCATGGTGCGCCATTACTAGGGATATTGGCTATAGCCATTTTTCTAGTAGTGGGTGATGCTAAGACATGGTACAATACTCGTGCTCCTTGTTGTGTGCGTAGTCCCCAGGATATGATCTACTACTTCTCTGAAAAATATTTTCCTGCTCACAAGAAACAAGCTGCCTTACAGGAAATATTTCACTTTGTGCAAATTGAAGAAGAGAGTCTCCCACAAGCTGCCTTACAGGAAATATTTCACTTTGTGGAAATTCAGATTTAACTTTTCGAGTAGTATCTTTTTCATATAAAAAACTTTTTCATCGGAGGTCGTATGCAAAAGTTACGGCCATTTTACCGAAACACGGCGGGTTTTTTTGCAAAAAAATTCAAAATTCATGTTTGTTAATTTTCGTAACAACTAGAACACATAACACATGGGCATCCATTTTTTTGAATTTTTTTTGAATATTTATCATTTTGTTTTATTTTTATTTTAAACCGAAAAGGCGATCCACGAGGCGGGGGGGGGGGGGGTGTGGGCGTGTGTGTGTGTGTGGTGGGGTCACCCTCCCTGGTGCCCCATTGCTAACCTTAGCAATGGCGCACCAGGGGGGTGCGCCATTACTAATGTCTCTAACACACGCAGGCCCACACCCTCACCAGACATAACAATGGCGCACCACACCAAGGTGCGCCATTACTATGTAGCATAGTAGTGGCACACCTAGGTGTGGTGCGCCATTGCTATGTCTGGTGGGGGTGGGGGGTGGAAACAAAAAATAGCAATGGCGCACTGCTCTGGTGGTGTGCCACTACTAAAAAAATAACAATGGCGCACCTGTTTCTGGTGCGCCATTGCTATATAGCAGTGGCGCACCACACCCATGGTGCGCCATTACTAGGGATATTGGCTATAGCCATTTTTCTAGTAGTGGGTGATGCTAAGACATGGTACAATACTCTTGCTCCTTGTTGTGTGCGTAGTCCCCAGGATATGATCTACTACTTCTCTGAAAAATATTTTCCTGCTCACAAGAAACAAGCAGCCTTACAGGAAATATTTCACTTTGTGCAAATTGAAGAAGAGAGTCTCTCACAAGCTGCCTTACAGGAAATATTTCACTTTGTGGAAATTCAAATGTAACTTTTCGAGTAGTATCTTTTTCATATAAAAAACTTTTTCATCGGAGGTCGTATGCAAAAGTTACGGCCATTTTACCGAAACACGGCGGTTTTGTTTTGCAAAAAAATTCAAAATTCATGTTTGTTAATTTTGGTAACAACTAGAACACATAACACATGGGCATCTATTTTTTTGAATTTTTTTGAATCTTTTATCATTTTCTTTTATTTTTTTTAAACCGAAAAGGCGATCCATGGGGGGGGCGGGGTGTGGGTGTGTGTGTGTGTGGTGGGGTGTGTTTGTGTGTGTGAGAGACATTAGTAATGGCGCACCCTCCCTGGTGCGCCATTGCTAACCTTAGCAATGGCGCACCAGGGGGGGTGCGCCATTACTAATGTCTCTCACACACGCAGGCCCACACTCTCACCAGACATAACAATGGCGCACCACACCAAGGTGCGCCATTACTATGTAGCATAGTAGTGGCGCACCTAGGTGTGGTGCGCCATTGCTATGTCTGGTGGGGGTGGGGGGTGGAAACAAAAAATAGCAATGGCGCACTGCTCAGGTGGTGCGCCACTACTAAAAAAATAACAATGACGCACCTGTTTCTTGTGCGCCATTGCTATATAGCAGTGGCGCACCACACCCATGGTGCGCCATTACTAGGGATATTGGCTATAGCCATTTTTCTAGTAGTGGGTGATGCTAAGACATGGTACAATACTCTTGCTCCTTGTTGTGTGCGTAGTCCCCAGGATATGATCTACTACTTCTCGGAAAAATATTTTCCTGCTCACAAGAAACAAGCTTCCTTACAGGAAATATTTCACTTTGGGCAAATTGAAGAAGAGAGTCTCCCACAAGCTGCCTTACAGGAAATATTTCACTTTGTGGAAATTCAGATGTAACTTTTCGAGTAGTATCTTTTTCATATAAAAAACTTTTTCATCGGAGGTCGTATGCAAAAGTTACGGCCATTTTACCGAAACACGGCGGGTTTTTTTTTGCAAAAAAATTCAAAATTCATGTTTGTTCATTTTCGTAACAACTAGAACACATAACACATGGGCATCTATTTTTTTGAATTTCTTTTGAATCTTTTATCATTTTCTTTTATTTTTTTTAAACCAAAAAGGCGATCCACGGGGGGGGGGGTGGTGTGTGGGTGTGGGTGTGTGTGTGGTGGGGTCACCCTCCCTGGTGCGCCATTGCTAACCTTAGGAATGGCGCACCAGGGGGGGTGCGCCATTACTAATGTCTCTCACACACGCAGGCCCACACCCTCACCAGACATAACAATGGCGCACCACACCAAGGTGCGCCATTACTATGTAGCATAGTAGTGGCGCACCTAGGTGTGGTGCGCCATTGCTATGTCTGGTGGGGGTGGGGGGTGGAAACAAAAAATAGCAATGGCGCACTGCTCAGGTGGTGCGCCACTACTAAAAAAATAACAATGGCGCACCTGTTTCTGGTACGCCATTGCTATATAGCAGTGGCGCACCACACCCATGGTGCGCCATTACTAGGGATATTGGCTATAGCCATTTTTCTAGTAGTGGGTGATGCTAAGACATGGTACAATACTCTTGCTCCTTGTTGTGTGCGTAGTCCCCAGGATATGATCTACTACTTCTCTGAAAAATATTTTCGTGCTCACAAGAAACAAGCTGCCTTACAGGAAATATTTCACTTTGTGCAAATTGAAGAAGAGAGTCTCCCACAAGCTGCCTTACAGTAAATATTTCACTTTGTGGAAATTCAGATGTAACTTTTCGAGTAGTATCTTTTTCATATAAAAAACTTTTTCATCGGAGGTCGTATGCAAAAGTTACGGCCATTTTACCGAAACACGGCGGGTTTTTTTTTGCAAAAAAATTCAAAATTCATGTTTGTTAATTTTCGTAACAACTAGAACACATAACACATGGGCATCTATTTTTTTGAATTTTTTTGAATCTTTTATCATTTTCTTTTATTTTTTTTAAACCGAAAAGGCGATCCACGGGGGGGGGGGGGGGTGTGGGTGTGTGTGTGTGTGGTGGGGTGTGTTTGTGTGTGTGAGAGACATTAGTAATGGCGCACCAGGGGGGTGCGCCATTACTAATGTCTCTCACACACGCAGGCCCACACCCTCACCAGACATAACAATGGCGCACCACACCAAGGTGCGCCATTACTATGTAGCATAGTAGTGGCGCACCTAGGTGTGGTGCGCCATTGCTATGTCTGGTGGGGGTGGGGGTGGAAACAAAACATAGCAAGGGCGCACTGCTCAGGTGGTGCGCCACTACTAAAAAAATAACAATGGCGCACCTGTTTCTGGTGCGCCATTGCAAGATAGCAGTGGCGCACCACACCCATGGTGCGCCATTACTAGGGATATTGGCTATAGCCATTTTTCTAGTAGTGGGTGATGCTAAGACATGGTACAATACTCTTGCTCCTTGTTGTGTGCGTAGTCCCCAGGATATGATCTACTACTTCTCTGAAAAATATTTTCCTGCTCACAAGAAACAAGCTGCCTTACCGGAAATATTTCACTTTGTGCAAATTGAAGAAGAGAGTCTCCCACAAGCCGCCTTACAGGAAATATTTCACTTTGTGGAAATTCAAATGTAACTTTTCGAGTAGTATCTTTTTCATATAAAAAACTTTTTCATCGGAGGTCGTATGCAAAAGTTACGGCCATTTTACCGAAACACGGCGGTTTTGTTTTGCAAAAAAATTCAAAATTCATGTTTGTTAATTTTGGTAACAACTAGAACACATAACACATGGGCATCTATTTTTTTGAATTTTTTTGAATCTTTTATCATTTTCTTTTATTTTTTTTAAACCGAAAAGGCGATCCATGGGGGGGGCGGGGTGTGGGTGTGTGTGTGTGTGGTGGGGTGTGTTTGTGTGTGTGAGAGACATTAGTAATGGCGCACCCTCCCTGGTGCGCCATTGCTAACCTTAGCAATGGCGCACCAGGGGGGGTGCGCCATTACTAATGTCTCTCACACACGCAGGCCCACACTCTCACCAGACATAACAATGGCGCACCACACCAAGGTGCGCCATTACTATGTAGCATAGTAGTGGCGCACCTAGGTGTGGTGCGCCATTGCTATGTCTGGTGGGGGTGGGGGGTGGAAACAAAAAATAGCAATGGCGCACTGCTCAGGTGGTGCGCCACTACTAAAAAAATAACAATGACGCACCTGTTTCTTGTGCGCCATTGCTATATAGCAGTGGCGCACCACACCCATGGTGCGCCATTACTAGGGATATTGGCTATAGCCATTTTTCTAGTAGTGGGTGATGCTAAGACATGGTACAATACTCTTGCTCCTTGTTGTGTGCGTAGTCCCCAGGATATGATCTACTACTTCTCGGAAAAATATTTTCCTGCTCACAAGAAACAAGCTTCCTTACAGGAAATATTTCACTTTGGGCAAATTGAAGAAGAGAGTCTCCCACAAGCTGCCTTACAGGAAATATTTCACTTTGTGGAAATTCAGATGTAACTTTTCGAGTAGTATCTTTTTCATATAAAAAACTTTTTCATCGGAGGTCGTATGCAAAAGTTACGGCCATTTTACCGAAACACGGCGGGTTTTTTTTTGCAAAAAAATTCAAAATTCATGTTTGTTCATTTTCGTAACAACTAGAACACATAACACATGGGCATCTATTTTTTTGAATTTCTTTTGAATCTTTTATCATTTTCTTTTATTTTTTTTAAACCAAAAAGGCGATCCACGGGGGGGGGGGGGGTGGTGTGTGGGTGTGGGTGTGTGTGTGGTGGGGTCACCCTCCCTGGTGCGCCATTGCTAACCTTAGGAATGGCGCACCAGGGGGGGTGCGCCATTACTAATGTCTCTCACACACGCAGGCCCACACCCTCACCAGACATAACAATGGCGCACCACACCAAGGTGCGCCATTACTATGTAGCATAGTAGTGGCGCACCTAGGTGTGGTGCGCCATTGCTATGTCTGGTGGGGGTGGGGGGTGGAAACAAAAAATAGCAATGGCGCACTGCTCAGGTGGTGCGCCACTACTAAAAAAATAACAATGGCGCACCTGTTTCTGGTACGCCATTGCTATATAGCAGTGGCGCACCACACCCATGGTGCGCCATTACTAGGGATATTGGCTATAGCCATTTTTCTAGTAGTGGGTGATGCTAAGACATGGTACAATACTCTTGCTCCTTGTTGTGTGCGTAGTCCCCAGGATATGATCTACTACTTCTCTGAAAAATATTTTCGTGCTCACAAGAAACAAGCTGCCTTACAGGAAATATTTCACTTTGTGCAAATTGAAGAAGAGAGTCTCCCACAAGCTGCCTTACAGTAAATATTTCACTTTGTGGAAATTCAGATGTAACTTTTCGAGTAGTATCTTTTTCATATAAAAAACTTTTTCATCGGAGGTCGTATGCAAAAGTTACGGCCATTTTACCGAAACACGGCGGGTTTTTTTTTGCAAAAAAATTCAAAATTCATGTTTGTTAATTTTCGTAACAACTAGAACACATAACACATGGGCATCTATTTTTTTGAATTTTTTTGAATCTTTTATCATTTTCTTTTATTTTTTTTAAACCGAAAAGGCGATCCACGGGGGGGGGGGGGGGGGGGTGTGGGTGTGTGTGTGTGTGGTGGGGTGTGTTTGTGTGTGTGAGAGACATTAGTAATGGCGCACCAGGGGGGTGCGCCATTACTAATGTCTCTCACACACGCAGGCCCACACCCTCACCAGACATAACAATGGCGCACCACACCAAGGTGCGCCATTACTATGTAGCATAGTAGTGGCGCACCTAGGTGTGGTGCGCCATTGCTATGTCTGGTGGGGGTGGGGGTGGAAACAAAACATAGCAAGGGCGCACTGCTCAGGTGGTGCGCCACTACTAAAAAAATAACAATGGCGCACCTGTTTCTGGTGCGCCATTGCAAGATAGCAGTGGCGCACCACACCCATGGTGCGCCATTACTAGGGATATTGGCTATAGCCATTTTTCTAGTAGTGGGTGATGCTAAGACATGGTACAATACTCTTGCTCCTTGTTGTGTGCGTAGTCCCCAGGATATGATCTACTACTTCTCTGAAAAATATTTTCCTGCTCACAAGAAACAAGCTGCCTTACCGGAAATATTTCACTTTGTGCAAATTGAAGAAGAGAGTCTCCCACAAGCCGCCTTACAGGAAATATTTCACTTTGTGGAAATTCAAATGTAACTTTTCGAGTAGTATCTTTTTCATATAAAAAACTTTTTCATCGGAGGTCGTATGCAAAAGTTACGGCCATTTTACCGAAACACGGCGGTTTTGTTTTGCAAAAAAATTCAAAATTCATGTTTGTTAATTTTGGTAACAACTAGAACACATAACACATGGGCATCTATTTTTTTGAATTTTTTTGAATCTTTTATCATTTTCTTTTATTTTTTTTAAACCGAAAAGGCGATCCATGGGGGGGGCGGGGTGTGGGTGTGTGTGTGTGTGGTGGGGTGTGTTTGTGTGTGTGAGAGACATTAGTAATGGCGCACCCTCCCTGGTGCGCCATTGCTAACCTTAGCAATGGCGCACCAGGGGGGGTGCGCCATTACTAATGTCTCTCACACACGCAGGCCCACACTCTCACCAGACATAACAATGGCGCACCACACCAAGGTGCGCCATTACTATGTAGCATAGTAGTGGCGCACCTAGGTGTGGTGCGCCATTGCTATGTCTGGTGGGGGTGGGGGGTGGAAACAAAAAATAGCAATGGCGCACTGCTCAGGTGGTGCGCCACTACTAAAAAAATAACAATGACGCACCTGTTTCTTGTGCGCCATTGCTATATAGCAGTGGCGCACCACACCCATGGTGCGCCATTACTAGGGATATTGGCTATAGCCATTTTTCTAGTAGTGGGTGATGCTAAGACATGGTACAATACTCTTGCTCCTTGTTGTGTGCGTAGTCCCCAGGATATGATCTACTACTTCTCGGAAAAATATTTTCCTGCTCACAAGAAACAAGCTTCCTTACAGGAAATATTTCACTTTGGGCAAATTGAAGAAGAGAGTCTCCCACAAGCTGCCTTACAGGAAATATTTCACTTTGTGGAAATTCAGATGTAACTTTTCGAGTAGTATCTTTTTCATATAAAAAACTTTTTCATCGGAGGTCGTATGCAAAAGTTACGGCCATTTTACCGAAACACGGCGGGTTTTTTTTTGCAAAAAAATTCAAAATTCATGTTTGTTCATTTTCGTAACAACTAGAACACATAACACATGGGCATCTATTTTTTTGAATTTCTTTTGAATCTTTTATCATTTTCTTTTATTTTTTTTAAACCAAAAAGGCGATCCACGGGGGGGGGGGGGGGGGGGGTGGTGTGTGGGTGTGTGTGTGTGTGTGGTGGGGTCACCCTCCCTGGTGCGCCATTGCTAACCTTAGGAATGGCGCACCAGGGGGGGTGCGCCATTACTAATGTCTCTCACACACGCAGGCCCACACCCTCACCAGACATAACAATGGCGCACCACACCAAGGTGCGCCATTACTATGTAGCATAGTAGTGGCGCACCTAGGTGTGGTGCGCCATTGCTATGTCTGGTGGGGGTGGGGGGTGGAAACAAAAAATAGCAATGGCGCACTGCTCAGGTGGTGCGCCACTACTAAAAAAATAACAATGGCGCACCTGTTTCTGGTACGCCATTGCTATATAGCAGTGGCGCACCACACCCATGGTGCGCCATTACTAGGGATATTGGCTATAGCCATTTTTCTAGTAGTGGGTGATGCTAAGACATGGTACAATACTCTTGCTCCTTGTTGTGTGCGTAGTCCCCAGGATATGATCTACTACTTCTCTGAAAAATATTTTCGTGCTCACAAGAAACAAGCTGCCTTACAGGAAATATTTCACTTTGTGCAAATTGAAGAAGAGAGTCTCCCACAAGCTGCCTTACAGTAAATATTTCACTTTGTGGAAATTCAGATGTAACTTTTCGAGTAGTATCTTTTTCATATAAAAAACTTTTTCATCGGAGGTCGTATGCAAAAGTTACGGCCATTTTACCGAAACACGGCGGGTTTTTTTTTGCAAAAAAATTCAAAATTCATGTTTGTTAATTTTCGTAACAACTAGAACACATAACACATGGGCATCTATTTTTTTGAATTTTTTTGAATCTTTTATCATTTTCTTTTATTTTTTTTAAACCGAAAAGGCGATCCACGGGGGGGGGGGGGGGGGGTGTGGGTGTGTGTGTGTGTGGTGGGGTGTGTTTGTGTGTGTGAGAGACATTAGTAATGGCGCACCAGGGGGGTGCGCCATTACTAATGTCTCTCACACACGCAGGCCCACACCCTCACCAGACATAACAATGGCGCACCACACCAAGGTGCGCCATTACTATGTAGCATAGTAGTGGCGCACCTAGGTGTGGTGCGCCATTGCTATGTCTGGTGGGGGTGGGGGTGGAAACAAAACATAGCAAGGGCGCACTGCTCAGGTGGTGCGCCACTACTAAAAAAATAACAATGGCGCACCTGTTTCTGGTGCGCCATTGCAAGATAGCAGTGGCGCACCACACCCATGGTGCGCCATTACTAGGGATATTGGCTATAGCCATTTTTCTAGTAGTGGGTGATGCTAAGACATGGTACAATACTCTTGCTCCTTGTTGTGTGCGTAGTCCCCAGGATATGATCTACTACTTCTCTGAAAAATATTTTCCTGCTCACAAGAAACAAGCTGCCTTACAGGAAATATTTCACTTTGTGCAAATTGAAGAAGAGAGTCTCCCACAAGCTGCCTTACAGGAAATATTTCACTTTGTGGAAATTCAGATGTAACTTTTCGAGTAGTATCTTTTTCATATAAAAAACTTTTTCATCGGAGGTCGTATGCAAAAGTTACGGCCATTTTACCGAAACACGGCGGTTTTTTTTTTTGCAAAAAAATTCAAAATTCATGTTTGTTAATTTTCGTAACAACTAGAACACATAACACATGGGCATCTATTTTTTTGAATATTTTTGAATCTTTTATCATTTTCTTTTATTGTTTTTAAACCGAAAAGGCGATCCATGGGGGGGGGGGGTGTGGGTGTGTGTGTGTGTGTGTTGGGGTCACCCTCCCTGGTGCGCCATTGCTAACCTTAGCAATGGCGCACCAGGGGGGTGCGCCATTACTAATGTCTCTCACACACGCAGGCCCACACCCTCACCAGATATAACAATGGCGCACCACACCAAGGTGCGCCATTACTATGTAGCATAGGAGTGGCGCCCCTAGGTGTGGTGCGCCATTGCTATGTCTGGTGGGGGTGGGGGTGGAAACAAAAAATAGCAATGGCGCACTGCTCAGGTGGTGCGCCACTACTAAAAAAATAACAATGGCGCACCTGTTTCTGGTGCGCCATTGCTATATAGCAGTGGCGCACCACACCCATGGTGCGCCATTACTAGGGATATTGGCTATAGCCATTTTTCTAGTAGTGGGTGATGCTAAGACATGGTACAATACTCTTGCTCCTTGTTGTGTGCGTAGTCCCCAGGATATGATCCACTACTTCTCTGAAAAATATTTTCCTGCTCACAAGAAACAAGCTGCCTTACAGGTAATATTTCACTTTGTGCAAATTGAAGAAGAGAGTCTCTCACAAGCTGCCTTACAGGAAATATTTCACTTTGTGGAAATTCAAATGTAACTTTTCGAGTAGTATCTTTTTCATATAAAAAACTTTTTCATCGGAGGTCGTATGCAAAAGTTACGGCCATTTTACCGAAACACGGCGGTTTTTTTTTTGCAAAAAAAATCAAAATTCATGTTTGTTAATTTTCGTAACAACTAGAACACATAACACATGGGCATCTATTTTTTTGGATTTTTTTTAATCTTTTATCATTTTCTTTTATTTTTTTAAACCGAAAAGGCGATCCACGAGGGGGGGTGTGTGTGTGTATGTGTGTGTGTGTGTGTGTGTGTGTGTGTGGTGGGGTGTGTTTGTGTGTGTGAGAGACATTAGTAATGGCACACCCTCCCTGGTGCGCCATTGCTAACCTTAGCAATGGCGCACCAGGGGGGGTGCGCCATTACTAATGTCTCTCACACACGCAGGCCCACACCCTCACCAGACATAACAATGGCGCACCACACCAAGGTGCGCCATTACTATGTAGCATAGTAGTGGCGCACCTAGGTGTGGTGCGCCATTGCTATGTCTGGTGGGGGTGGGGGGTGGAAACAAAAAATAGCAATGGCGCACAGCTCAGGTGGTGTGCCACTACTAAAAAAATAACAATGGCGCACCGGTTTCTGGTGCGCCATTGCTATATAGCAGTGGCGCACCACACCCATGGTGCGCCATTACTAGGGATATTGGCTATAGCCATTTTTCTAGTAGTGGGTGATGCTAAGACATGGTACAATACTCTTGCTCCTTGTTGTGTGCGTAGTCCCCAGGATATGATCTACTACTTCTCTGAAAAATATTTTCCTGCTCACAAGAAACAAGCTGCCTTACCGGAAATATTTCACTTTGTGCAAATTGAAGAAGAGAGTCTCCCACAAGCCGCCTTACAGGAAATATTTCACTTTGTGGAAATTCAAATGTAACTTTTCGAGTAGTATCTTTTTCATATAAAAAACTTTTTCATCGGAGGTCGTATGCAAAAGTTACGGCCATTTTACCGAAACACGGCGGTTTTTTTTTTGCAAAAAAATTCAAAATTCATGTTTGTTAATTTTCGTAACAACTAGAACACATAACACATGGGCATCTATTTTTTTGAATTTTTTTTGAATCTTTTATCATTTTCTTTTATTTTTTTTTAAACCGAAAAGGCGATCCACAGGGGGGGGGTGTGGGTGTGTGTGTGTGTGTGGTGGGGTCACCCTCCCTGGTGCGCCATTGCTAACCTTAGCAATGGCGCACCAGGGGGGGTGCGCCATTACTAATGTCTCTCACACACGCAGGCCCACACCGTCACCAGACATAACAATGGCGCACCACACCAAGGTGCGCCATTACTATGTAGCATAGTAGTGGCGCACCTAGGTGTGGTGCGCCATTGCTATGTCTGGTGGGGGTGGGGGGTGGAAACAAAAAATAGCAATGGCGCACTGCTCAGGTGGTGCGCCACTACTAAAAAAATAACGATGGCGCACCTGTTTCTGGTGCGCCATTGCTATATAGAAGTGGCGCACCACACCCATGGTGCGCCATTACTAGGGATATTGGCTATAGCCATTTTTCTAGTAGTGGGTGATGCTAAGACATGGTACAATACTCTTGCTCCTTGTTGTGTGCGTAGTCCCCAGGATATGATCTACTACTTCTCTGAAAAATATTTTCCTGCTCACAAGAAACAAGCTGCCTTACAGGAAATATTTCACTTTGTGCAAATTGAAGAAGAGAGTCTCCCACAAGCTGCCTTACAGGAAATATTTCACTTGGTGGAAATTCAGATGTAACTTGTCGAGTAGTATCTTTTTCATATAAAAAACTTTTTCATCGGAGGTCGTATGCAAAAGTTACGGCCATTTTACCGAAACACGGCGGGTTTTTTTTTGCAAAAAAATTCAAAATTCATGTTTGTTAATTTTCGTCACAACTAGAACACATACCACATGGGCATCTATTTTTTTGAATTTTTTTTGAATCTTTTATCATTTTCTTTTATTTTTTTTAAACCGAAAAGGCGATCCACGGGGGGGGGGGGGGGGGGTGGGTGGGTGGGTGTGTGTGTGTGTGTGTGGTGGGGTCACCCTCCCTGGTGCGACATTGCTAACCTTAGCAATGGCGCACCAGGGGGGTGCGCCATTACTAATGTCTCTCACACACGCAGGCCCACACCCTCACCAGACATAACAATGGCGCACCACACCAAGGTGCGCCATTCCTATGTAGCATAGGAGTGGCGCACCTAGGTGTGGTGCGCCATTGCTATGTCTGGTGGGGGTGGGGGTGGAAACAAAAAATAGCAATGGCGCACTGCTCAGGTGGTGCGCCACTACTAAAAAAATAACAATGGCGCACCTGTTTCTGGTGTGCCATTGCTATATAGCAGTGGCGCACCACACCCATGGTGCGCCATTACTAGGGATATTGGCTATAGCCATTTTTCTAGTAGTGGGTGATGCTAAGACATGGTACAATACTCTTGCTCCTTGTTGTGTGCGTAGTCCCCAGGATATGATCTACTACTTCTCTGAAAAATATTTTCCTGCTCACAAGAAACAAGCTGCCTTACAGGAAATATTTCACTTTGTGCAAATTGAAGAAGAGAGTCTACCACAAGCCGCCTTACAGGAAATATTTCACTTTGTGGAAATTTAGATGTAACTTTTCGAGTAGTATCTTTTTCATATAAAAAACTTTTTCATCGGAGGTCGTATGCAAAAGTTACGGCCATTTTACCGAAACACGGCGGGTTTTTTTTTGCAAAAAAATTCAAAATTCATGTTTGTTAATTTTCGTAACAACTAGAACACATAACACATGGGCATCTATTTTTTTGAATTTTTTTTGAATCTTTTATCATTTTCTTTTATTTTTTTTTAAACCGAAAAGGCGATCCACGGGGGGGGGGGGGGGTGTGGGTGTGTGTGTGTGTGGTGGGGTCACCCTCCCTGGTGCGCCATTGCTAACCTTAGCAATGGCGCACCAGGGGGGGGTGCGCCATTACTAATGTCTCTCACACACGCAGGCCGACACCCTCACCAGACATAACAATGGCGCACCACACCAAGGTGCGCCATTACTATGTAGCATAGGAGTGGCGCACCTAGGTGTGGTGCGCCATTGCTATGTCTGGTGGGGGTGGGGGGTGGAAACAAAAAATAGCAATGGCGCACTGCTCAGGTGGTGCGCCACTACTAAAAAAATAACAATGGCGCACCTGTTTCTGGTGCACCATTGCTATATAGCAGTGGCGCACCACACCCATGGTGCGCCATTACTAGGGATATTGGCTATAGCCATTTTTCTAGTAGTGGGTGATGCTAAGACATGGTACAATACTCTTGCTCCTTGTTGTGTGCGTAGTCCCCAGGATATGATCTACTACTTCTCTGAAAAATATTTTCCTGCTCACAAGAAACAAGCTGCCTTACAGGAAATATTTCACTTTGTGCAAATTGAAGAAGAGAGACTCCCACAAGCCGCCTTACAGGAAATATTTCACTTTGTGGAAATTCAGATGTAACTTTTCGAGTAGTATCTTTTTCATATAAAAAACTTTTTCATCGGAGGTCGTATGCAAAAGTTACGGCCATTTTACCAAAACATGGCGGGTTTTTTTTTTTGCAAAAAAATTCAAAATTCATGTTTGTTAATTTTCGTAACAACTAGAACACATAACACATGGGCATCTATTTTTTTGAATTTTTTTGAATCTTTTATCATTTTCTTTTATTTTTTTTAAAACCGAAAAGGCGATGCATTGGGGGGGTGTGGGTGTGTGTGTGTGTGGTGGGGTGTGTTTGTGTGTGTGAGAGACATTAGTCATGGCACACCCTCCCTGGTGCGCCATTGGTAACCTTAGCAATTGAGCACCCGGGGGGTGCGCCATTCCTAATGTCTCTCACACACGCAGGCCCACACCCTCACCAGACATAACAATGGCGCACCACACCAAGGTGCGCCATTACTATGTAGCATAGTAGTGGCGCACCTAGGTGTGGTGCGCCATTGCTATGTCTGGTGGGGGTGGGGGGTGGAAACCAAAAATAGCAATGGCGCACTGCTCAGGTGGTGCGCCACTACTAAAAAAATAACAATGGCGCACCTGTTTCTGGTGCGCCATTGCTATATAGCAGTGGCGCACCACACCCATGGTGCGCCATTACTAGGGATATTGGCTATAGCCATTTTTCTAGTAGTGGGTGATGCTAAGACATGGTACAATACTCTTGCTCCTTGTTGTGTGCGTAGTCCCCAGGATATGATCTACTACTTCTCTGAAAAATATTTTCCTGCTCACAAGAAACAAGCTGCCTTACAGGAAATATTTCACTTGGTGCAAATTGAAGAAGAGAGTCTCCCACAAGCTGCCTTACAGGAAATATTTCACTTTGTGGAAATTCAGATGTAACTTTTCGAGTAGTATCTTTTTCATATAAAAAACTTTTTCATCGGAGGTCGTATGCAAAAGTTACGGCCATTTTACCGAAACACGGCGGTTTTTTTTTTGCAAAAAAATTCAAAATTCATGTTTGTTAATTTTCGTAACAACTAGAACACATAACACATGGGCATCTATTTTTTTGAATTTTTTTGAATCTTTTGTCATTTTCTTTTATTTTTTTTAAAACCGAAAAGGCGATGCATTGGGGGTGTGTGTGTGTGTGTGTGTGTGGTGGGGTGTGTTTGTGTGTGTGAGAGACATTAGTAATGGCGCACCCTCCCTGGTGCGCCATTGCTAACCTTAGCAATGGCGCACCAGGGGGGGTGCGCCATTACTAATGTCTCTCACACACGCAGGCCCACACCCTCACCAGACATAACAATGGCGCACCACACCAAGGTGCGCCATTACTATGTAGCATAGTAGTGGCGCACCTAGGTGTGGTGCGCCATTGCTATGTCTGGTGGGGGTGGGGGGTGGAAACAAAAAATAGCAATGGCGCACTGCTCAGGTGGTGCGCCACTACTAAAAAAATAACAATGGCGCACCTATTTCTGGTGCGCCATTGCTATATAGCAGTGGCGGACCACACCCATGGTGCGCCATTACTAGGGATATTGGCTATAGCCATTTTTCTAGTAGTGGGTGATGCTAAGACATGGTACAATACTCTTGCTCCTTGTTGTGTGCGTATTCCCCAGGATATGATCTACTACTTCTCTGAAAAATATTTTCCTGCTCACAAGAAACAAGCTGCCTTACAGGAAATATTTCACTTTGTGCAAATTGAAGAAGAGAGCCTCCCACAAGCTGCCTTACAGGAAATATTTCACTTTGTGGAAATTCAGATGTAACTTTTCGAGTAGTATCTTTTTCATATAAAAAACTTTTTCATCGGAGGTCGTATGCAAAAGTTACGGCCATTTTACTGAAACACGGCGGTTTTTTTTTTGCAAAAAAATTCAAAATTCATGTTTGTTAATTTTCGTAACAACTAGAACACATAACACATGGGCATCTATTTTTTTGAATTTTTTTTGAATCTTTTATCATTTTCATTTATTTTTTTAAACCGAAAAGGCGATCCACAGGGGGGGGGTGTGTGTGGTGGGGTCACCCTCCCTGGTGCGCCATTGCTAACCTTAGCAATGGCGCACTAGGGGGGGTGCGCCATTACTAATGTCTCTCACACGCGCAGGCCCACACCCACACCAGACATAACAATGGCGCACCACACCAAGGTGCGCCATTACTATGTAGCATAGTAGTGGCGCACCTAGGTGTGGTGCGCCATTGCTATGTCTGGTGGGGGTGGGGGGTGGAAACAAAAAATAGCAATGGCGCACTGCTCAGGTGGTGCGCCACTACAAAAAAAAATAACAAAGGCGCACCTGTTTCTGGTGCGCCATTGCTATCTAGCAGTGGCGCACCACACCCATGGTGCGCCATTACTAGGGATATTGGCTATAGCCATTTTTCTAGTAGTGGGTGATGCTAAGACATGGTACAATACTCTTGCTCCTTGTTGTGTGCGTAGTCCCCAGGATATGATCTACTACTTCTCTGAAAAATATTTTCCTGCTCACAAGAAACAAGCTGCCTTACAGGAAATATTTCACTTTGTGCAAATTGAAGAAGAGAGTCTCCCACAACCTGCCTTACAGGAAATATTTCACTTTGTGGAAATTCAGATGTAACTTTTCGAGTAGTATCTTTTTCATATAAAAAACTTTTTCATCGGAGGTCGTATGCAAAAGTTACGGCCATTTTACCGAAACACGGCGGTTTTTTTTTTTGCAAAAAAATTCAAAATTCATGTTTGTTAATTTTCGTAACAACTAGAACACATAACACATGGGCATCTATTTTTTTGAATTTTTTTGAATATTTTATCATTTTCTTTTATTTTTTTTAAAACCGAAAAGGCGATCCAAGGGGGGGGGTGGGGGTGTGTGTGTGGGTGGTGGAGTGTGTTTGTGTGTGTGAGAGACATTAGTAATGGCGCACCCTCCCTGGTGCGCCATTGCTAACCTTAGCAATGGCGCACCAGGGGGGTGCGCCATTCCTAATGTCTCTCACACACGCAGGCCCACACCCTCACCAGACATAACAATGGCGCACCACACCAAGGTGCGCCATTATTATGTAGCATAGTAGTAGCGCACCTAGGTGTGGTGCGCCATTGCTATGTCTGGTGGGGGTGGGGGGTGGAAACAAAAAATAGCAATGGCGCACTGCTCAGGTGGTGCGCCACTACTAAAAAAATAACAATGGCGCACCTGTTTCTGGTGCGCCATTGCTATATAGCAGTAGCGCACCACACCCATGGTGCGCCATTACTAGGGATATTGGCTATAGCCATTTTTCTAGTAGTGGGTGATGCTAAGACATGGTACAATACTCTTGCTCCTTGTTGTGTGCGTAGTCCCCAGGATATGATCTACTACTTCTCTGAAAAATATTTTCCTGCTCACAAGAAAGAAGCTGCCTTAGAGGAAATATTTCACTTTGTGCAAATTGAAGAAGAGAGTCTCCCACAAGCTGCCTTACAGGAAATATTTCACTTTGTGGAAATTCAGATGTAACTTTTCGAGTAGTATCTTTTTCATATAAAAAACTTTTTCATCGGAGGTCGTATGCAAAAGTTACGGCCATTTTACCGAAACACGGCGGTTTTTTTTTTGCAAAAAAATTCAAAATTCATGTTTGTTAATTTTCGTAACAACTAGAACACATAACACATGGGCATCTATTTTTTTGAATTTTTTTGAATATTTTATCATTTTCTTTTATTTTTTTTTAAACCGAAAAGGCGATCCACGGGGGGGGTGGGGTGGGGGGGTGTGTGTGGGTGGTGGGGTGTGTTTGTGTGTGTGAGAGACATTAGGAATGGCGCACCCTCCCTGGTGCACCATTGCTAACCTTAGCAATGGCGCACCAGGGGGGGTGCGCCATTCCTAATGTCTCTCACACACGCAGGCCCACACCCTCACCAGACATAACAATGGCGCACCACACCAAGGTGCGCCATTATTATGTAGCATAGTAGTGCCGCACCTAGGTGTGGTGCGCCATTGCTATGTCTGGTGGGGGTGGGGGGTGGAAACAAAAAATAGCAATGGCGCACTGCTCAGGTGGTGCGCCACTACTAAAAAAATAACAATGGCGCACCTGTTTCTGGTGCGCCATTGCTATATAGCAGTGGCGCACCACACCCATGGTGCGCCATTACTAGGGATATTGGCTATAGCCATTTTTCTAGTAGTGGGTGATGCTAAGACATGGTACAATACTCTTGCTCCTTGTTGTGTGCGTAGTCCCCAGGATATGATCTACTACTTCTCTGAAAAATATTTTCCTGCTCACAAGAAACAAGCTGCCTTACAGGAAATATTTCACTTTGTGGAAATTCAGATGTAACTTTTCGAGTAGTATCTTTTTCATATAAAAAACTTTTTCATCGGAGGTCGTATGCAAAAGTTACGGCCATTTTACCGAAACATGGCGGGTTTTTTTTTGCAAAAAAATTCAAAATTCATGTTTGTTAATTTTCGTAAGAACTAGAACACATAACACATGGGCATCTATTTTTTTGAATTTTTTTTGAATCTTTTATCATTTTCTTATATTTTTTTTAAACCGAAAAGGCGATCCACAGGGGGGGGGTGTGTGGTGGGGTCACCCTCCCTGGTGCGCCATTGCTAACCTTAGCAATGGCGCACCAGGGGGGGTGCGCCATTACTAATGTCTCTCACACACGCAGGCCCACACCCTCACCAGACATAACAATGGCGCACCACACCAAGGTGCGCCATTACTATGTAGCATAGTAGTGGCGCACCTAGGTGTGGTGCGCCATTGCTATGTCTGGTGGGGGTGGGGGGTGGAAACAAAAAATAGCAATGGCGCACTGCTCAGGTGGTGCGCCACTACTAAAAAAATAACAATGGCGCACCTGTTTCTGGTGCGCCATTGCTATATAGCAGTAGCGCACCACACCCATGGTGCGCCATTACTAGGGATATTGGCTATAGCCATTTTTCTAGTAGTGGGTGATGCTAAGACATGGTACAATACTCTTGCTCCTTGTTGTGTGCGTAGTCCCCAGGATATGATCTACTACTTCTCTGAAAAATATTTTCCTGCTCACAAGAAACAAGCTGCCTTACAGGAAATATTTCACTTTGTGCAAATTGAAGAAGAGAGTCTCCCACAAGCAGCCTTACAGGAAATATTTCACTTTGTGGAAATTCAGATGTAACTTTTCGAGTAGTATCTTTTTCATATAAAAAACTTTTTCATCGGAGGTCGTATGCAAAAGTTACGGCCATTTTACCGAAACACGGCGGTTTTTTTTTTGCAAAAAAATTCAAAATTCATGTTTGTTAATTTTCGTAACAACTAGAACACATAACACATGGGCATCTATTTTTTTGAATTTTTTTGAATATTTTATCATTTTCTTTTATTTTTTTTAAAACCGAAAAGGCGATCCAAGGGGGGGGTGGGGGGGGTGGGGGTGTGTGTGTGGGTGGTGGGGTGTGTTTGTGTGTGTGAGAGACATTAGTAATGGCGCACCCTCCCTGGTGCGCCATTGCTAACCTTAGCAATGGCGCACCAGGGGGGGTGCGCCATTCCTAATGTCTCTCACACACGCAGGCCCACACCCTCACCAGACATAACAATGGCGCACCACACCAAGGTGCGCCATTATTATGTAGCATAGTAGTGGCGCACCTAGGTGTGGTGCGCCATTGCTATGTCTGGTGGGGGTGGGGGGTGGAAACAAAAAATAGCAATGGCGCACTGCTCAGGTGGTGCGCCACTACTAAAAAAATAACAATGGCGCACCTGTTTCTGGTGCGCCATTGCTATATAGCAGTGGCGCACCACACCCATGGTGCGCCATTACTAGGGATATTGGCTATAGCCATTTTTCTAGTAGTGGGTGATGCTAAGACATGGTACAATACTCTTGCTCCTTGTTGTGTGCGTAGTCCCTAGGATATGATCTACTACTTCTCTGAAAAATATTTTCCTGCTCACAAGAAACAAGCTGCCTTACAGGAAATATTTCACTTTGTGCAAATTGAAGAAGAGAGTCTCCCACAAGCTGCCTTACAGGAAATATTTCACTTTGTGGAAATTCAGATGTAACTTTTCGAGTAGTATCTTTTTCATATAAAAAACTTTTTCATCGGAGGTCGTATGCAAAAGTTACGGCCATTTTACCGAAACACGGCGGTTTTTTTTTTTGCAAAAAAATTCAAAATTCATGTTTGTTAATTTTCGTAACAACTAGAACACATAACACATGGGCATCTATTTTTTTGAATTTTTTTGAATATTTTATCATTTTCTTTTATTTTTTTTAAAACCGAAAAGGCGATCCACAGGGGAGGGGGTGGGGGGGTGTGTGTGGGTGGTGGGGTGTGTTTGTGTGTGTGAGAGACATTAGGAATGGCGCACCCTCCCTGGTGCGCCATTGCTAACCTTAGCAATGGCGCACCAGGGGGGGTGCGCCATTACTAATGTCTCTCACACACGCAGGCCCACACCCTCACCAGACATAACAATGGCGCACCACACCAAGGTGCGCCATTATTATGTAGCATAGTAGTGGCGCAACTAGGTGTGGTGCGCCATTGCTATGTCTGGTGGGGGTGGGGGGTGGAAACAAAAAATAGCAATGGCGCACTGCTCAGGTGGTGCGCCACTACTAAAAAAATAACAATGGCGCACCTGTTTCTGGTGCGCCATTGCTATATAGCAGTGGCGCACCACACCCATGGTGCGCCATTACTAGGGATATTGGCTATAGCCATTTTTCTAGTAGTGGGTGATGGTAAGACATGGTACAATACTCTTGCTCCTTGTTGTGTGCGTAGTCCCCAGGATATGATCTACTACTTCTCTGAAAAATATTTTCCTGCTCACAAGAAACAAGCTGCCTTACAGGAAATATTTGACTTTGTGCAAATTGAAGAAGAGAGTCTCCCACAAGCTGCCTTACAGGAAATATTTCACTTTGTGGAAATTCAGATGTAACTTTTCGAGTAGTATCTTTTTCATATAAAAAACTTTTTCATCGGAGGTCGTATGCAAAAGTTACGGCCATTTTACCGAAACACGGCGGTTTTTTTTTTGCAAAAAAATTCAAAATTCATGTTTGTTAATTTTCGTAACAACTAGAACACATAACACATGGGCATCTATTTTTTTGAATTTTTTTGAATCTTTAATCATTTTATTTTATTTTTTTTTAAACCGAAAAGTCGATCCATGGGGGGGGGTGTGGGTGTGTGTGTGTGTGTGGTGGGGTGTGTTTGTGTGTGTGAGAGACATTAGTAATGGCGCACCCTCCCTGGTGCGCCATTGCTAACCTTAGCAATGGCGCACCAGGGGCGGTGCGCCATTACTAATGTCTCTCACACACGCAGGACCACACCCTCACCAGACATAAGAATGGCGCACCACACCAAGGTGCGCCATTACTATGTAGCATAGTAGTGGCGCACCTAGGTGTGGTGCGCCATTGCTATGTCTGGTGGGGGTGGGGGGTGGAAACAAAAAATAGCAATGGCGCACTGCTCAGGTGGTGCGCCACTACTAAAAAAAAACAATGGCGCACCTGTTTCTGGTGCGCCATTGCTATATAGCAGTGGCGCACCACACCCATGGTGCGCCATTACTAGGGATATTGGCTATAGCCATTTTTCTAGTAGTGGGTGATGCTAAGACATGGTACAATACTCTTGCTCCTTGTTGTGTGCGTAGTCCCCAGGATATGATCTACTACTTCTCTGAAAAATATTTTCCTGCTCACAAGAAACAAGCTGCCTTACAGGAAATATTTCACTTTGTGCAAATTGAAGAAGAGAGTCTCCCACAAGCTGCCTTACAGGAAATATTTCACTTTGTGGAAATTCAGATGTAACTTTTCGAGTAGTATCTTTTTCATATAAAAAACTTTTTCATCGGAGGTCGTATGCAAAAGTTACGGCCATTTTACCGAAACACGGCGGGTTTTTTTTTTGCAAAAAAATTCAAAATTCATGTTTGTTAATTTTCGTAACAACTAGAACACATAACACATGGGCATCTATTTTTTTGAATTTTTTTGAATCTTTTATCATTTTCTTTTATGTTTTTTTAAACCGAAAAGTCGATCCACGGGGGGGGGGGGGGGGGGGGTGGATGGGTGTGTGTGTGTGTGTGGTGGGGTGTGTTTGTGTGTGTGAGAGACATTAGTAATGGCGCACCCTCCCTGGTGCGCCATTGCTAACCTTAGCAATGGCGCACCAGGGGGGGGTGCGCCATTACTAATGTCTCTCACACACGCAGGCCCACACCCTCACCAGACATAACAATGGCGCACCACACCAAGGTGCGCCATTACTATGTAGCATAGTAGTGGCGCACCTAGGTGTGGTGCGCCATTGCGATGTCTGGTGGGGGTGGGGGGTGGAAACAAAAAATAGCAATGGCGCACTGCTCAGGTGGTGCGCCACTACTAAAAAAATAACAATGGCGCACCTGTTTCTGGTGCGCCATTGCTATATAGGAGTGGAGCACCACACCCATGGTGCGCCATTACTAGGGATATTGGCTATAGCCATTTTCTAGTAGTGGGTGATGCTAAGACATGGTACAATACTCTTGCTCCTTGTTGTGTGCGTAGTCCCCAGGATATGATCTACTACTTCTCTGAAAAATATTTTCCTGCTCACAAGAAACAAGCTGCCTTACAGGAAATATTTCACTTTGTGCAAATTGAAGAAGAGAGTCTCCCACAAGCTGCCTTACAGGAAATATTTCACTTTTTGGAAATTCAGATGTAACTTTTCGAGTAGTATCTTTTTCATATAAAAAACTTTTTCATCGGAGGTCGTATGCAAAAGTTACGGCCATTTTACCGAAACACGGCGGTTTTTTTTTTGCAAAAAAATTCAAAATTCATGTTTGTTAATTTTCGTAACAACTAGAACACATAACACATGGGCATCTATTTTTTTGAATTTTTTTGAATCTTTTATCATTTTCTTTTATTTTTTTTAAAACCGAAAAGGCGATCCACGGGGGTGGTGGGGGTGGGTGTGTGTGTGTGTGTGGTGGGGTGTGTTTGTGTGTGTGAGAGACATTAGTCATGGCGCACCCTTCCTGGTGCGCCATTGCTAACCTTAGCAATGGCGCACCAGGGGGGGTGCGCCATTCCTAATGTCTCTCACACACGCAGGCCCACACCCTCACCAGACATAACAATGCCGCACCACACCAAGGTGCGCCATTACTATGTAGCATAGTAGTGGCGCACCTAGGTGTGGTGCGCCATTGCTATGTCTGGTGGGGGTGGGGGTGGAAACAAAAAATAGCAATGGCGCACTGCTCAGGTGGTGCGCCACTACTAAAAAAATAACAATGGCGCACCTGTTTCTGGTGCGCCATTGCTATATAGCAGTGGCGCACCACACCCATGGTGCGCCATTACAAGGGATATTGGCTATAGCCATTTTTCTAGTAGTGGGTGATGCTAAGACATGGTACAATACTCTTGCTCCTTGTTGTGTGCGTAGTCCCCAGGATATGATCTACTACTTCTCTGAAAAATATTTTCCTGCTCACAAGAAACAAGCTGCCTTACAGGAAATATTTCACTTTGTGCAAATTGAAGAAGAGAGTCTCCCACAAGCTGCCATACAAGAAATATTTCACTTTGTGGAAATTCAGATGTAACTTTTCGAGTAGTATCTTTTTCATATAAAAAACTTTTTCATCGGAGGTCGTATGCAAAAGTTACGGCCATTTTACCGAAACACGGCGGTTTTTTTTTTGCAAAAAAATTCAAAATTCATGTTTGTTAATTTTCGTAACAACTAGAACACATAACACATGGGCATCTATTTTTTTGAATTTTTTTGAATCTTTTATCATTTTCTTTTATTTTTTTTAAAACCGAAAAGGCTATCCACGGGGTGGGGGGGGGGGGGTGGGGGTGTGTGTGTGTGGTGGGGTGTGTTTGTATGTGTGAGAGACATTAGTCATGGCGCACCCTCCCTGGTGCGCCATTGGTAACCTTAGCAATGGCGCACCAGGGGGGGTGCGCCATTCCTAATGTCTCTCACACACGCAGGCCCACACCCTCACCAGACATAACAATGGCGCACCACAACAAGGTGCGCCATTACTATGTAGCATAGTAGTGGCGCACCTAGGTGTGGTGCGCCATTGCTATGTCTGGTGGGGGTGGGGGTGGAAACAAAAAATAGCAATGGCGCACTGCTCAGGTGGTGCGCCACTACTAAAAAAATAACAATGGCGCACCTGTTTCTGGTGCGCCATTGCTATATAGCAATGGCGCACCACACCCATGGTGCGCCATTACAAGGGATATTGGCTATAGCCATTTTTCTAGTAGTGGGTGATGCTAAGACATGGTACAATACTCTTGCTCCTTGTTGTGTGCGTAGTCCCCAGGATATGATCTACTACTTCTCTGAAAAATATTTTCCTGCTCACAAGAAACAAGCTGCCTTACAGGAAATATTTCACTTTGTGCAAATTGAAGAAGAGAGTCTCCCACAAGCTGCCATACAAGAAATATTTCACTTTGTGGAAATTCAGATGTAACTTTTCGAGTACTATCTTTTTCATATAAAAACTATTTCATCGGAGGTCGTATGCAAAAGTTACGGCCATTTTACCGAAACACGGCGGTTTTTTTTTTGCAAAAAAATTCAAAATTCATGTTTGTTAATTTTCGTAACAACTAGAACACGTAACACATGGGCATCTATTTTTTTGAATTTTTTTTGAATCTTTTATCATTTTCTTTTATTTTTTTTAAAACCGAAAAGGCGATCCACAGGGGGGGGGGTGGGGGTGTGTGTGTGTGTTGGTGGGGTGTGTTTGTGTGTGTGAGAGACATTAGTCATGGCGCACCCTCCCTGGTGCGCCATTGGTAACCTTAGCAATGGCGCACCAGGGGGGGTGCGCCATTACTAATGTCTCTCACACACGCAGGCCCACACCCTCACCAGACATAACAATGGCGCACCACAACAAGGTGCGCCATTTTACCGAAACATGGCGGGTTTTTTTTTTTGCAAAAAAATTCAAAATTCATGTTTGTTAATTTTCGTAACAACTAGAACACATAACACATGGGCATCTCTTTTTTTGAATTTTTTTGAATCTTTTATCATTTTCTTTTATTTTTTTTAAACCGAAAAGGCGATGCATTGGGGGGGGTGTGGGTGTGTGTGTGTGTGTGTGGTGGGGTGTGTTTGTGTGTGTGAGAGACATTAGTAATGGCGCACCCTCCCTGGTGCGCCATTGCTAACCTTAGCAATGGCGCACCAGGGGGGGTGCGCCATTACTAATGTCTCTCACACACGCAGGCCCACACCCTCACCAGACATAACAATGGCGCACCACACCAAGGTGCGCCATTACTATGTAGCATAGTAGTGGCGCACCTAGGTGTGGTGCGCCATTGCTATGTCTGGTGGGGGTGGGGGTGGAAACAAAAAATAGCAATGGCGCACTGCTCAGGTGGTGCGCCACTACTAAAAAAATAACAATGGCGCACCTGTTTCTGGTGCGCCATTGCTATATAGCAGTGGCGCACCACACCCATGGTGCGCCATTACTAGGGATATTGGCTATAGCCATTTTTCTAGTAGTGGGTGATGCTAAGACATGGTACAATACTCTTGCTCCTTGTTGTGTGCGCAGTCCCCAGGATATGATCTACTACTTCTCTGAAAAATATTTTCCTGCTCACAAGAAACAAGCTGCCTTACAGGAAATATTTCACTTTGTGCAAATTAAAGAAGAGAGTCTCCCACAAGCTGCCTTACAAGAAATATTTCACTTTGTGGAAATTCAGATGTAACTTTTCGAGTAGTATCTTTTTCATATAAAAAACTTTTTCATCGGAGGTCGTATGCAAAAGTTACGGCCATTTTACCGAAACACGGCGGTTTTTTTTTTGCAAAAAAATTCAAAATTCATGTTTGTTAATTTTCGTAACAACTAGAACACATAACACATGGGCATCTATTTTTTTGAATTTTTTTGAATCTTTTATCATTTTCTTTTATTTTTTTTAAAACCGAAAAGGCGATCCACAGGGGGGGGGGGGGGTGGGGGTGTGTGTGTGTGTGGTGGGGTGTGTTTGTGTGTGTGAGAGACATTAGGAATGGCGCACCCTCCTGGTGCGCCATTGCTAAGGTTAGCAATGGCGCACCAGGGGGGTGCGCCATTCCTAATGTCTCTCACACACGCAGGCCCACACCCTCACCAGACATAACAATGGCGCACCACACCAAGGTGCGCCATTACTATGTAGCATATTAGTGGCGCACCTAGGTGTGGTGCGCCATTGCTATGTCTGGTGGGGGTGGGGGGTGGAAACAAAAAATAGCAATGGCGCACTGCTCAGGTGGTGCGCCACTACTAAAAAAATAACAATGGCACACCTGTTTCTGGTGCGCCATTGCTATATAGCAGTGGCGCACCACACCCATGGTGCGCCATTACTAGGGATATTGGCTATAGCCATTTTTCTAGTAGTGGGTGATGCTAAGACATGGTACAATACTCTTGCTCCTTGTTGTGTGCGTAGTCCCCAGGATATGATCTACTACTTCTCTGAAAAATATTTTCCTGCTCACAAGAAACAAGCTGCCTTACAGGAAATATTTCACTTTGTGCAAATTGAAGAAGAGAGTCTCCCACAAGCTGCCATACAAGAAATATTTCACTTTGGAGAAATTCAGATGTAACTTTTCGAGTATTATCTTTTTCATATAAAAAACTTTTTCATCGGAGGTCGTATGCAAAAGTTACGGCCATTTTACCGAAACACGGCGGTTTTTTTTTTGCAAAAAAATTCAAAATTCATGTTTGTTAATTTTCGTAACAACTAGAACACATAACACATGGGCATCTATTTTTTTGAATTTTTTTGAATCTTTTATCATTTTCTTTTATTTTTTTTAAAACCGAAAAGGCGATCCACAGGGGGGGGGGTGTGTGTGTGTGTGTGTGTGGTGGGGTGTGTTTGTGTGTGTCAGAGACATTAGGAATGGCGCACCCCCCTGGTGCGCCATTGCTAACCTTAGCAATGGCGCACCAGGGGGGTGCGCCATTCCTAATGTCTCTCACACACGCAGGCCCACACCCTCACCAGACATAACAATGGCGCACCACACCAAGGTGCGCCATTACTATGTAGCATAGTAGTGGCGCACCTAGGTGTGGTGCGCCATTGCTATGTCTGGTGGGGGTGGGGGGTGGAAACAAAAAATAGCAATGGCGCACTGCTCAGGTGGTGCGCCACTACTAAAAAAATAACAATGGCGCACCTGTTTCTGGTGCGCCATTGCTATATAGCAGTGGCGCACCACACCCATGGTGCGCCATTACTAGGGATATTGGCTATAGCCATTTTTCTAGTAGTGGGTGATGCTAAGACATGGTACAATACTCTTGCTCCTTGTTGTGTGCGTAGTCCCCAGGATATGATCTACTACTTCTCTGAAAAATATTTTCCTGCTCACAAGAAACAAGCTGCCTTACAGGAAATATTTCACTTTGTGCAAATTGAAGAAGAGTGTCTCCCACAAGCTGCCTTACAGTAAATATTTCACTTTGTGGAAATTCAGATGTAACTTTTCGAGTAGTATCTTTTTCATATAAAAAACTTTTTCATCGGAGGTCGTATGCAAAAGTTACGGCCATTTTACCGAAACATGGCGGTTTTTTTTTTGCAAAAAAATTCAAAATTCATGTTTGTTAATTTTCGTAACAACTAGAACACATAACACATGGGCATCTATTTTTTTGAATTTTTTTGAATCTTTTATCATTTTCTTTTATTTTTTTTTAAACCGAAAAGGCGATGCATTGGGGGGGGTGTGGGTGTGTGTGTGTGTGTGGTGGGGTGTGTTTGTGTGTGTGAGAGACATTAGTAATGGCGCACCCTCCCTGGTGCGCCATTGCTAACCTTAGCAATGGCGCACCAGGGGGGGTGCGCCATTACTAATGTCTCTCACACACGCAGGCCCACACCCTCACCAGACATAACAATGGCGCACCACACCAAGGTGCGCCATTACTATGTAGCATAGTAGTGGCGCACCTTGGTGTGGTGCGCCATTGCTATGTCTGGTGGGGGTGGGGGGTGGAAACAAAAAATAGCAATGGCGCACTGCTCAGGTGGTGCGCCACTACTAAAAAAATAACAATGGCGCACCTGTTTCTGGTGCGCCATTGCTATATAGCAGTGGCGCACCACACCCATGGTGCGCCATTACTAGGGATATTGGCTATAGCCATTTTTCTAGTAGTGGGTGATGCTAAGACATGGTACAATACTCTTGCTCCTTGTTGTGTGCGCAGTCCCCAGGATATGATCTACTACTTCTCTGAAAAATATTTTCCTGCTCACAAGAAACAAGCTGCCTTACAGGAAATATTTCACTTTGTGCAAATTGAAGAAGAGAGTCTCCCACAAGCTGCCTTACAGGAAATATTTCACTTTGTGGAAATTCAGATGTAACTTTTTGAGTAGTATCTTTTTCATATAAAAAACTTTTTCATCGGAGGTCGTATGCAAAAGTTACGGCCATTTTACCGAAACACGGCGGTTTTTTTTTTGCAAAAAAATTCAAAATTCATGTTTGTTAATTTTCATAACAAATAGAACACATAACACATGGGCATCTATTTTTTTGAATTTTTTTTCAATCTTTTATCATTTTCTTTTATTTTTTTTAAACCGAAAATGCGTTCCACAGGGGGGGGGTGTGGTGGGGTCACCCTCCCTGGTGCGCCATTGCTAACCTTAGCAATGGCGCACCAGGGGGGGTGCGCCATTCCTAATGTCTCTCACACACGCAGGCCCACACCCTCACCAGACATAACAATGGCGCACCACACCAAGGTGCGCCATTACTATGTAGCATAGTAGTGGCGCACCTAGGTGTGGTGCGCCATTGCTATGTCTGGTGGGGGTGGGGGGTGGAAACAAAAAATAGCAAGCCGCACTGCTCAGGTGGTGCGCCACTACTAAAAAAATAACAATGGCGCACCTGTTTCTGGTGCGCCATTGCTATATAGCAGTGGCGCACCACACCCATGGTGCGCCATTACAAGGGATATTGGCTATAGCCATTTTTCTAGTAGTGGGTGATGCTAAGACATGGTACAATACTCTTGCTCCTTGTTGTGTGCGTAGTCCCCAGGATATGATCTACTACTTCTCTGAAAAATATTTTCCTGCTCACAAGAAACAAGCTGCCTTACAGGAAATATTTCACTTTGTGCAAATTGAAGAAGAGAGTCTCCCACAAGCTGCCTTACAAGAAATATTTCACTTTGTGGAAATTCAGATGTAACTTTTCGAGTAGTATCTTTTTCATATAAAAAACTTTTTCATCGGAGGTCGTATGCAAAAGTTACGGCCATTTTACCGAAACACGGCGGTTTTTTTTTTGCAAAAAAATTCAAAATTCATGTTTGTTAATTTTCGTAACAACTAGAACACATAACACATGGGCATCTATTTTTTTGAATTTTTTTGAATCTTTTATCATTTTCTTTTATTTTTTTTAAAACCGAAAAGGCGATCCACAGGGGGGGGGGGGTGGGGGTGTGTGTGTGTGTGGTGGGGTGTGTTTGTGTGTGTGAGAGACATTAGGAACGGCGCACCCTCCTGGTGCGCCATTGCTAAGGTTAGCAATGGCGCACCAGGGGGGTGCGCCATTCCTAATGTCTCTCACACACGCAGGCCCACACCCTCACCAGACATAACAATGGCGCACCACACCAAGGTGCGCCATTACTATGTAGCATAGTAGTGGCGCACCTAGGTGTGGTGCGCCATTGCTATGTCTGGTGGGGGTGGGGGGTGGAAACAAAAAATAGCAAGCCGCACTGCTCAGGTGGTGCGCCACTACTAAAAAAATAACAATGGCGCACCTGTTTCTGGTGCGCCATTGCTATATAGCAGTGGCGCACCACACCCATGGTGCGCCATTACAAGGGATATTGGCTATAGCCATTTTTCTAGTAGTGGGTGATGCTAAGACATGGTACAATACTCTTGCTCCTTGTTGTGTGCGTAGTCCCCAGGATATGATCTACTACTTCTCTGAAAAATATTTTCCTGCTCACAAGAAACAAGCTGCCTTACAGGAAATATTTCACTTTGTGCAAATTGAAGAAGAAAGTCTCCCACAAGCTGCCTTACAAGAAATATTTCACTTTGTGGAAATTCAGATGTAACTTTTCGAGTAGTATCTTTTTCATATAAAAAACATTTTCATCGGAGGTCGTATGCAAAAGTTACGGCCATTTTACCGAAACACGGCGGTTTTTTTTTTGCAAAAAAATTCAAAATTCATGTTTGTTAATTTTCGTAACAACTAGAACACATAACACATGGGCATCTATTTTTTTTGAATTTTTTTGAATCTTTTATCATTTTCTTTTATTTTTTTTAAAACCGAAAAGGCGATCCACGGGGGGGGGGGGGTGTGTGTGTGGTGGGGTGTGTTTGTGTGTGTGAGAGACATTAGGAATGGCGCACCCCCCTGGTGCGCCATTGCTAACCTTAGCTATGGCGCACCAGGGGGGGTGCGCCATTCCTAATGTCTCACACACACGCAGGCCCACACCCTCACCAGACATAACAATGGCGCACCACACCAAGGTGCGCCATTACTATGTAGCATAGTAGTGGCGCACCTAGGTGTGGTGCGCCATTGCTATGTCTGGTGGGGGTGGGAGGTGGAAACAAAAAATAGCAATGGCGCACTGCTCAGGTGGTGCGCCACTACTAAAAAAATAACAATGGCGCACCTGTTTCTGGTGCGCCATTGCTATATAGCAGTGGCGCACCACACCCATGGTGCGTCATTACTAGGGATATTGGCTATAGCCATTTTTCTAGTAGTGGGTGATGCTAAGACATGGTACAATACTCTTGCTCCTTGTTGTGTGCGTAGTCCCCAGGATATGATCTACTACTTCTCTGAAAAATATTTTCCTGCTCACAAGAAACAAGCTGCCTTACAGGAAATATTTCACTTTGTGCAAATTGAAGAAGAGTGTCTCCCACAAGCTGCCTTACAGGAAATATTTCACTTTGTGGAAATTCAGATGTAACTTTTCGAGTAGTATCTTTTTCATATAAAAAACTTTTTCATCGGAGGTCGTATGCAAAAGTTACGGCCATTTTACCGAAACATGGCGGTTTTTTTTTGCAAAAAAATTCAAAATTCATGTTTGTTAATTTTCGTAACAACTAGAACACATAACACATGGGCATCTACTTTTTTGAATTTTTTTGAATCTTTTATCATTTTCTTTTTTTTTTTTTTAAACCGAAAAGGCGATGCATTGGGGGGGGGGGGGGTGTGGGTGTGTGTGTGTGTGTGGTGGGGTGTGTTTGTGTGTGTGAGAGACATTAGGAATGGCGCACCCTCCCTGGTGCGCCATTGCTAACCTTAGCAATGGCGCACCAGGGGGGGTGCGCCATTACTAATGTCTCTCACACACGCAGGCCCACACCCTCACCAGACATAACAATGGCGCACCACACCAAGGTGCGCCATTACTATGTAGCATAGTAGTGGCGCACCTAGGTGTGGTGCGCCATTGCTATGTCTGGTGGGGGTGGGGGGTGGAAACAAAAAATAGCAATGGCGCACTGCTCAGGTGGTGCGCCACTACTAAAAAAATAACAATGGCGCACCTGTTTCTGGTGCGCCATTGCTATATAGCAGTGGCGCACCACACCCATGGTGCGCCATTACTAGGGATATTGGCTATAGCCATTTTTCTAGTAGTGGGTGATGCTAAGACATGGTACAATACTCTTGCTCCTTGTTGTGTGCGCAGTCCCCAAGATATGATCTACTACTTCTCTGAAAAATATTTTCCTGCTCACAAGAAACAAGCTGCCTTACAGGAAATATTTCACTTTGTGCAAATTGAAGAAGAGAGTCTCCCACAAGCTGCCTTACAGGAAATATTTCACTTTGTGGAAATTCCGATGTAACTTTTCGAGTAGTATCTTTTTCATATAAAAAACTTTTTCATCGGAGGTCGTATGCAAAAGTTACGGCCATTTTACCGAAACACGGCGGTTTTTTTTTTGCAAAAAAATTCAAAATTCATGTTTGTTAATTCTCGTAACAACTAGAACACATAACACACGGGCATCTATTTTTTTGAATTTTTTTTGAATCTTTTATCATTTTCTTTTATTTTTTTTAAACCGAAAATGCGATCCACAGGGGGGGGGTGTGTGGTGGGGTCACCCTCCCTGGTGCGCCATTGCTAACCTTAGCAATGGCGCACCAGGGGGGGTGCGCCATTCCTAATGTCTCTCACACCCGCAGGCCCACACCCTCACCAGACATAACAATGGCGCACCACACCAAGGTGCGCCATTACTATGTAGCATAGTAGTGCCGCACCTAGGTGTGGTGCGCCATTGCTATGTCTGGTGGGGGTGGGGGGTGGAAACAAAAAATAGCAATGGCGCACTGCTCAGGTGGTGCGCCACTACTAAAAAAATAACAATGGCGCACCTGTTTCTGGTGCGCCATTGCTATATAGCAGTGGCGCACCACACCCATGGTGCGCCATTACAAGGGATATTGGCTATAGCCATTTTTCTAGTAGTGGGTGATGCTAAGACATGGTACAATACTCTTGCTCCTTGTTGTGTGCGTAGTCCCCAGGATATGATCTACTACTTCTCTGAAAAATATTTTCCTGCTCACAAGAAACAAGCTGCCTTACAGGAAATATTTCACTTTGTGCAAATTGAAGAAGAGAGTCTCCCACAAGCTGCCTTACAAGAAATATTTCACTTTGTTGAAATTCAGATGTAACTTTTCGAGTAGTATCTTTTTCATATAAAAAACTTTTTCATCGGAGGTCGTATGCAAAAGTTACGGCCATTTTACCGAAACACGGCGGTTTTTTTTTTGCAAAAAAATTCAAAATTCATGTTTGTTAATTTTCGTAACAACTAGAACACATAACACATGGGCATCTATTTTTTTGAACTTTTTTGAATCTTTTATCATTTTCTTTTATTTTTTTTAAAACCGAAAAGGCGATCCACAGGGGGGGTGTGGGGGGGGGGTGGGGGTGTGTGTGTGTGGTGGGGTGTGTTTGTGTGTGTGAGAGACATTAGGAATGGCGCACCCCCCTGGTGCGCCATTGCTAACCTTAGCAATGGCGCACCAGGGGGGTGTGCCATTCCTAATGTCTCTCACACACGCAGGCCCACACCCTCACCAGACATAACAATGGCGCACCACACCAAGGTGCGCCATTACTATGTAGCATAGTAGTGGCGCACCTAGGTGTGGTGCGCCATTGCTATGTCTGGTGGGGGTGGGGGGTGGAAACAAAAAATAGCAATGGCGCACTGCTCAGGTGGTGCGCCACTACTAAAAAAATAACAATGGCGCACCTGTTTCTGGTGCGCCATTGCTATATAGCAGTGGCGCACCACACCCATGGTGCGCCATTACTAGGGATATTGGCTATAGCCATTTTTCTAGTAGTGGGTGATGCTAAGACATGGTACAATACTCTTGCTCCTTGTTGTGTGCGTAGTCCCCAGGATATGATCTACTACTTCTCTGAAAAATATTTTCCTGCTCACAAGAAACAAGCTGCCTTACAGGATATATTTTTAACTTTGTGCAAATTGAAGAAGAGAGTCTCCCTCAAGCTGCCTTACAGGAAATATTTCACTTTGTGGAAATTCAGATGTAACTTTTCGAGTTGTATCTTTTTCATATAAAAATTTTTTTCATCGGAGGTCGTATGCAAAAGTTACGGCCATTTTACCGAAACATGGCGGTTTTTTTTTTGCAAAAAAATTCAAAATTCATGTTTGTTAATTTTCGTAACAACTAGAACACATAACACATGGGCATCTATTTTTTTGAATTTTTTTGAATCTTTTATCATTTTCTTTTATTTTTTTTTAAACCGAAAAGGCGATGCATGGGGGGGGGTGTGGGTGTGTGTGTGTGTGTGGTGGGGTGTGTTTGTGTGTGTGAGAGACATTAGTAATGGCGCACCCTCCATGGTGCGCCATTGCTAACCTTAGCAATGGCGCACCAGGGGGGGTGCGCCATTACTAATGTCTCTCACACACGCAGGCCCACACCATCACCAGACATAACATTGGCGCAGCACACCAAGCTGCGCCATTACTATGTAGCATAGTAGTGGCGCACCTAGGTGTGGTGCGCCATTGCTATGTCTGGTGGGGGTGGGGGGTGGAAACAAAAAATAGCAATGGCGCACTGCTCAGGTGGTGCGCCACTACTAAAAAAATAACAATGGCGCACCTGTTTCTGGTGCGCCATTGCTATATAGCAGTGGCGCACCACACCCATGGTGCGCCATTACTAGGGATATTGGCTATAGCCATTTTTCTAGTAGTGGGTGATGCTAAGACATGGTACAATACTCTTGCTCCTTGTTGTGTGCGCAGTCCCCAAGATATGATCTACTACTTCTCTGAAAAATATTTTCCTGCTCACAAGAAACAAGCTGCCTTACAGGAAATATTTCACTTTGTGCAAATTGAAGAAGAGAGTCTCCCACAAGCTGCCTTACAGGAAATATTTCACTTTGTGGAAATTCCGATGTAACTTTTCGAGTAGTATCTTTTTCATATAAAAAACTTTTTCATCGGAGGTCGTATGCAAAAGTTACGGCCATTTTACCGAAACACGGCGGTTTTTTTTTTGCAAAAAAATTCAAAATTCATGTTTGTTAATTCTCGTAACAACTAGAACACATAACACACGGGCATCTATTTTTTTGAATTTTTTTTGAATCTTTTATCATTTTCTTTTATTTTTTTTAAACCGAAAATGCGATCCACAGGGGGGGGTGTGTGGTGGGGTCACCCTCCCTGGTGCGCCATTGCTAACCTTAGCAATGGCGCACCAGGGGGGGTGCGCCATTCCTAATGTCTCTCACACCCGCAGGCCCACACCCTCACCAGACATAACAATGGCGCACCACACCAAGGTGCGCCATTACTATGTAGCATAGTAGTGCCGCACCTAGGTGTGGTGCGCCATTGCTATGTCTGGTGGGGGTGGGGGGTGGAAACAAAAAATAGCAATGGCGCACTGCTCAGGTGGTGCGCCACTACTAAAAAAATAACAATGGCGCACCTGTTTCTGGTGCGCCATTGCTATATAGCAGTGGCGCACCACACCCATGGTGCGCCATTACAAGGGATATTGGCTATAGCCATTTTTCTAGTAGTGGGTGATGCTAAGACATGGTACAATACTCTTGCTCCTTGTTGTGTGCGTAGTCCCCAGGATATGATCTACTACTTCTCTGAAAAATATTTTCCTGCTCACAAGAAACAAGCTGCCTTACAGGAAATATTTCACTTTGTGCAAATTGAAGAAGAGAGTCTCCCACAAGCTGCCTTACAAGAAATATTTCACTTTGTTGAAATTCAGATGTAACTTTTCGAGTAGTATCTTTTTCATATAAAAAACTTTTTCATCGGAGGTCGTATGCAAAAGTTACGGCCATTTTACCGAAACACGGCGGTTTTTTTTTTGCAAAAAAATTCAAAATTCATGTTTGTTAATTTTCGTAACAACTAGAACACATAACACATGGGCATCTATTTTTTTGAACTTTTTTGAATCTTTTATCATTTTCTTTTATTTTTTTTAAAACCGAAAAGGCGATCCACAGGGGGGGTGTGGGGGGGGGGGTGGGGGTGTGTGTGTGTGGTGGGGTGTGTTTGTGTGTGTGAGAGACATTAGGAATGGCGCACCCCCCTGGTGCGCCATTGCTAACCTTAGCAATGGCGCACCAGGGGGGTGTGCCATTCCTAATGTCTCTCACACACGCAGGCCCACACCCTCACCAGACATAACAATGGCGCACCACACCAAGGTGCGCCATTACTATGTAGCATAGTAGTGGCGCACCTAGGTGTGGTGCGCCATTGCTATGTCTGGTGGGGGTGGGGGGTGGAAACAAAAAATAGCAATGGCGCACTGCTCAGGTGGTGCGCCACTACTAAAAAAATAACAATGGCGCACCTGTTTCTGGTGCGCCATTGCTATATAGCAGTGGCGCACCACACCCATGGTGCGCCATTACTAGGGATATTGGCTATAGCCATTTTTCTAGTAGTGGGTGATGCTAAGACATGGTACAATACTCTTGCTCCTTGTTGTGTGCGTAGTCCCCAGGATATGATCTACTACTTCTCTGAAAAATATTTTCCTGCTCACAAGAAACAAGCTGCCTTACAGGATATATTTTTAACTTTGTGCAAATTGAAGAAGAGAGTCTCCCTCAAGCTGCCTTACAGGAAATATTTCACTTTGTGGAAATTCAGATGTAACTTTTCGAGTTGTATCTTTTTCATATAAAATTTTTTTTCATCGGAGGTCGTATGCAAAAGTTACGGCCATTTTACCGAAACATGGCGGGTTTTTTTTTGCAAAAAAATTCAAAATTCATGTTTGTTAATTTTCGTAACAACTAGAACACATAACACATGGGCATCTATTTTTTTGAATTTTTTTGAATCTTTTATCATTTTCTTTTATTTTTTTTTAAACCGAAAAGGCGATGCATGGGGGGGGGTGTGGGTGTGTGTGTGTGTGTGGTGGGGTGTGTTTGTGTGTGTGAGAGACATTAGTAATGGCGCACCCTCCATGGTGCGCCATTGCTAACCTTAGCAATGGCGCACCAGGGGGGGTGCGCCATTACTAATGTCTCTCACACACGCAGGCCCACACCATCACCAGACATAACATTGGCGCAGCACACCAAGCTGCGCCATTACTATGTAGCATAGTAGTGGCGCACCTAGGTGTGGTGCGCCATTGCTATGTCTGGTGGGGGTGGGGGGTGGAAACAAAAAATAGCAATGGCGCACTGCTCAGGTGGTGCGCCACTACTAAAAAAATAACAATGGCGCACCTGTTTCTGGTGCACCATTGCTATATAGCAGTGGCGCACCACACCAATGGTGCGCCATTACTAGGGATATTGGCTATAGCCATTTTTCTAGTAGTGGGTGATGCTAAGACATGGTACAATACTCTTGCTCCTTGTTGTGTGCGTAGTCCCCAGGATATGATCTACTACTTCTCTGAAAAATATTTTCCTGCTCACAAGAAACAAGCTGCCTTACAGGAAATATTTCACTTTGTGCAAATTGAAGAAGAGAGTCTCCCACAAGCTGCCTTACAGGAAATATTTCACTTTGTGGAAATTCAGATGTAACTTTTCGAGTAGTATCTTTTTCATATAAAAAACTTTTTCATCGGAGGTCGTATGCAAAAGTTACGGCCATTTTACCGAAACACTGCGGTTTTTTTTTTGCAAAAAAATTCAAAATTCATGTTTGTTAATTTTCGTAACAACTAGAACACATAACACATGGGCATCTATTTTTTTGAATTTTTTTTGAATCTTTTATCATTTTCTTTTATTTTTTTTAAACCGAAAAGGCGATCCACAGGGGGGGGGGGGGTAGGTGGTGGGGTCACCCTCCCTGGTGCGCCATTGCTAACCTTAGCAATGGCGCACCAGGGGGGTGCGCCATTACTAATGTCTCTCACACACGCAGGCCCACACCCTCACCAGACATAACAATGGCGCACCACACCAAGGTGCGCCATTACTATGTAGCATAGTAGTGGTGCACCTAGGTGTGGTGCGCCATTGCTATGTCTGGTGGGGGTGGGGGGTGGAAACAAAAAATAGCAATGGCGCACTGCTCAGGTGGTGCGCCACTACTAAAAAAATAACAATGGCGCACCTGTTTCTGGTGCGCCATTGCTATATAGCAGTGGCGCACCACACCCATGGTGCGCCATTACTAGGGATATTGGCTATAGCCATTTTTCTAGTAGTGGGTGATGCTAAGACATGGTACAATACTCTTGCTCCTTGTTGTGTGCGTAGTCCCCAGGATATGATCTACTACTTCTCTGAAAAATATTTTCCTGCTCACAAGAAACAAGCTGCCTTACAGGAAATATTTCACTTTGTGCAAATTGAAGAAGAGAGTCTCCCACAAGCCGCCATACAAGAAATATTTCACTTTGGGGAAATTCAGATGTAACTTTTCGAGTAGTATCTTTTTCATATAAAAAACTTTTTCATCGGAGGTCGTATACAAAAGTTACGGCCATTTTACCGAAACACGGCGGTTTTTTTTTTGCAAAAAAATTCAAAATTCATGTTTGTTAATTTTCGTAACAACTAGAACACATAACACATGGGCATCTATTTTTTTGAATTTTTTTGAATCTTTTATCATTTTCTTTTATTTTTTTAAACCGAAAAGGCGATCCACGGGGGGGGGGGGGGGTGTGGGTGTGTGTGTGTGTGTGGTGGGGTGTGTTTGTGTGTGTGAGAGACATTAGTAATGGCGCACCCTCCCTGGTGCGCCATTGCTAACCTTAGCAATGGCGCACCAGGGGGGTGCGCCATTACTAATGTCTCTCACACACGCAGGCCCACACCCTCACCAGACATAACAATGGCCCACCACACCAAGGTGCGCCATTACTATGTAGCATAGGAGTGGCGCACCTAGGTGTGGTGCGCCATTGCTATGTCTGGTGGGGGTGGGGGGTGGAAACAAAAAATAGCAATGGCGCACTGCTTAGGTAGTGCGCCACTACTAAAAAAATAACAATGGCGCACCTGTTTCTGGTGCGCCATTGCTATTGCTATATAGCAGTGGCGCACTACACCCATGGTGCGCCATTACTAGGGATATTGGCTATAGCCATTTTTCTAGTAGTGGGTGATGCTAAGACATGGTACAATACTCTTGCTCCTTGTTGTGTGCGTAGTCCCCAGGATATGATCTACTACTTCTCTGAAAAATATTTTCCTGCTCACAAGAAACAAGCTGCCTTACAGGAAATATTTCACTTTGTGCAAATTGAAGAAGAGAGTCTCCTACAAGCTGCCTTACAGGAAATATTTCACTTTGTGGAAATTCAGATGTAACTTTTCGAGTAGTATCTTTTTCATATAAAAAACTTTTTCATCGGAGCTTGTATGCAAAAGTTACGGCCATTTTACCGAAACACGGCGGGTTTTTTTTTGCAAAAAAATTCAAAATTCATGTTTGTTAATTTTCGTAACAACTAGAACACATAACACATGGGCATCTATTTTTTTGAATTTTTTTGAATCTTTTATCATTTTCTTTTATTTTTTTTAAACCGAAGAGTCGATCCACGGGGGGGGGGGGGGTGTGGGTGTGTGTGTCTGTGTGGTGGGGTGTGTTTGTGTGTGTGAGAGACATTAGTAATGGCGCACCCTCCCTGGTGCGGCATTGCTAACCTTAGCAATGGCGCACCAGGGGGGGTGCGCCATTCCTAATGTCTCTCACACACGCAGGCCCACACCCTCACCAGACATAACAATGGCGCACCACACCAAGGTGCGCCATTACTATGTAGCATAGTAGTGGCGCACCTAGGTGTGGTGCGCCATTGCTATGTCTGGTAGGGGTGGGGGTGGAAACAAAAAATAGCAATGGCGCACTGCTCAGGTGGTGCGCCACTACTAAAAAAATAACAATGGCGCACCTGTTTTTGGTGCGCCATTGCTATATAGCAGTGGCGCACCACACCCATGGTGCGCCATTACTAGGGATATTGGCTATAGGCATTTTTCTAGTAGTGGGTGATGCTAAGACATGGTACAATACTCTTGCTCCTTGTTGTGTGCGTAGTCCCCAGGATATGATCTACTACTTCTCTGAAAAATATTTTCCTGCTCACAAGAAACAAGCTGCCTTACAGGAAATATTTCACTTTGTGCAAATTGAAGAAGAGAGTCTCCCACAAGCTGCCTTACAGGAAATATTTCACTTTGTGGAAATTCAGATGTAACTTTTCGAGTAGTATCTTTTTCATATAAAAAACTTTTTCATCGGAGGTCGTTTGCAAAAGTTACGGCCATTTTACCGAAACACAGCGGTTTTTTTTTTTGCAAAAAAATTCAAAATTCATGTTTGTTAATTTTCGTAACAACTAGAACACATAACACATGGGCATCTATTTTTTTGAATTTTTTTGAATCTTTTATCATTTTCTTTTATTTTTTTTAAACCGAAAAGGCGATCCACGGGGGGGGGGGGGGTGTGGTGGGGTGTGTTTGTGTGTGTGAGAGACATTAGTAATGGCGCACCCTCCCTGGTGCGCTATTGCTAACCTTAGCAATGGCGCACCAGGGAGGGTGCGCCATTACTAATGTCTCTCACACACGCAGGCCAACACCCTCACCAGACATAACAATGGCGCACCACACCAAGGTGCGCCATTACTATGTAGCATAGTAGTGGCGCACCTAGGTGTGGTGCGCCATTGCTATGTCTGGTGGGGGTGGGGGGTGGAAACAAAAAATAGCAATGGCGCACTGCTCAGGTGGTGCGCCACTACTAAAAAAATAACAATGGCGCACCTGTTTCTGTTGCGCCATTGCTATATAGCAGTGGCGCACCACACCCATGGTGCGCCATTACTAGGGATATTGGCTATAGCCATTTTTCTAGTAGTGGGTGATGCTAAGACATGGTACAATACTCTTGCTCCTTGTTGTGTGCGTAGTCCCCAGGATATGATCTACTACTTCTTTGAAAAATATTTTCCTGCTCACAAGAAACAAGCTGCCTTACAGGAAATATTTCACTTTGTGCAAATTGAAGAAGAGAGTCTCCCACAAGCTGCCTTACAGGAAATATTTCACTTTGTGGAAATTCAGATGTAACTTTTCGAGTAGTATCTTTTTCATATAAAAAAGTTTTTCATCGGAGGTCGTATGCAAAAGTTACGGCCATTTTACCGAAACACGGTTGTTTTTTTTTGCAAAAAAATTCAAAATTCATGTTTGTTAATTTTCGTAACAACTAGAACACATAACACATGGGCATCTATTTTTTGAATCTTTTATCATTTTCTTTTATTTTTTTTAAACCAAAAAAGGCGATCCACGGGAGGGGTGTGTGTGTGTGTGTGTGTGGTGGGGTGTGTTTGTGTGTGTGAGAGACATTAGTAATGGCGCACCCTCCCTGGTGCGCCATTGCTAACCTTAGCAATGGCGCACCAGGGGGGGTGCGCCATTACTAATGTCTCTCACACACGCAGGCCCACACCCTCACCAGACATAACAATGGCGCACCACACCAAGGTGCGCCATTACTATGTAGCATAGTAGTGGCGCACCTAGGTGTGGTGCGCCATTGCTATGTCTGGTGGGGGTGGGGGGTGGAAACAAAAAATAGCAATGGCGCACTGCTCAGATGGTGCGCCACTACTAAAAAAATAACAATGGCGCACCTGTTTCTGGTGCGCCATTGCTATATAGCAGTGGCGCACCACACCCATAGTGCGCCATTACTAGGGATATTGGCTATAGCCATTTTTCTAGTAGTGGGTGACGCTAAGACATGGTACAATACTCTTGCTCCTTGTTGTGTGCGTAGTCCCCAGGATATGATCTACTACTTCTCTGAAAAATATTTTCCTGCTCACAAGAAACAAGCTGCCTTACAGGAAATATTTCACTTTGTGCAAATTGAAGAAGAGAGTCTCCCACAAGCTGCCTTACAGGAAATATTTCACTTTGTGGAAATTCAGATGTAACTTTTCGAGTAGTATCTTTTTCATATAAAAAAGTTTTTCATCGGAGGTCGTATGCAAAAGTTACGGCCATTTTACCGAAACACGGTTGTTTTTTTTTGCAAAAAAATTCAAAATTCATGTTTGTTAATTTTCGTAACAACTAGAACACATAACACATGGGCATCTATTTTTTGAATCTTTTATCATTTTCTTTTATTTTTTTTAAACCAAAAAGGCGATCCACGGGAGGGGGGGGGGTGTGTGTGTGTGTGTGTGGTGGGGTGTGTTTGTGTGTGTGAGAGACATTAGTAATGGCGCACCCTCCCTGGTGCGCCATTGCTAACCTTAGCAATGGCGCACCAGGGGGGGTGCGCCATTACTAATGTCTCTCACACACGCAGGCCCACACCCTCACCAGACATAACAATGGCGCACCACACCAAGGTGCGCCATTACTATGTAGCATAGTAGTGGCGCACCTAGGTGTGGTGCGCCATTGCTATGTCTGGTGGGGGTGGGGGTGGAAACAAAAAATTGCAATGGCGCACTGCTCAGGTGGTGCGCCACTACTAAAAAAATAACAATGGCGCACCTGTTTCTGGTGCGCCATTGCTATATAGCAGTGGCGCACCACACCCATGGTGCGCCATTACTAGGGATATTGGCTATAGCCATTTTTCTAGTAGTGGGTGACGCTAAGACATGGTACAATACTCTTGCTCCTTGTTGTGTGCGTAGTCCCCAGGATATGATCTACTACTTCTCTGAAAAATATTTTCCTGCTCACAAGAAACAAGCTGCCTTACAGGAAATATTTCACTTTGTGCAAATTGAAGAAGAGAGTCTCCCACAAGCTGCCTTACAGGAAATATTTCACTTTGTGGAAATTCAGATGTAACTTTTCGAGTAGTATCTTTTTCATATAAAAAACTTTTTCATCGGAGGTCGTTTGCAAAAGTTACGGCCATTTTACCGAAACACAGCGGTTTTTTTTTTGCAAAAAAATTCAAAATTCATGTTTGTTAATTTTCGTAACAACTAGAACACATAACACATGGGCATCTATTTTTTTGAATTTTTTTGAATCTTTTATCATTTTCTTTTATTTTTTTTAAACCGAAAAGGCGATCCACGGGGGGGGGGGGGGGGGGGGGTGTGGTGGGGTGTGTTTGTGTGTGTGAGAGACATTAGTAATGGCGCACCCTCCCTGGTGCGCTATTGCTAACCTTAGCAATGGCGCACCAGGGAGGGTGCGCCATTACTAATGTCTCTCACACACGCAGGCCAACACCCTCACCAGACATAACAATGGCGCACCACACCAAGGTGCGCCATTACTATGTAGCATAGTAGTGGCGCACCTAGGTGTGGTGCGCCATTGCTATGTCTGGTGGGGGTGGGGGGTGGAAACAAAAAATAGCAATGGCGCACTGCTCAGGTGGTGCGCCACTACTAAAAAAATAACAATGGCGCACCTGTTTCTGTTGCGCCATTGCTATATAGCAGTGGCGCACCACACCCATGGTGCGCCATTACTAGGGATATTGGCTATAGCCATTTTTCTAGTAGTGGGTGATGCTAAGACATGGTACAATACTCTTGCTCCTTGTTGTGTGCGTAGTCCCCAGGATATGATCTACTACTTCTTTGAAAAATATTTTCCTGCTCACAAGAAACAAGCTGCCTTACAGGAAATATTTCACTTTGTGCAAATTGAAGAAGAGAGTCTCCCACAAGCTGCCTTACAGGAAATATTACACTTTGTGGAAATTCAGATGTAACTTTTCGAGTAGTATCTTTTTCATATAAAAAAGTTTTTCATCGGAGGTCGTATGCAAAAGTTATGGCCATTTTACCGAAACACGGTTGTTTTTTTTTGCAAAAAAATTCAAAATTCATGTTTGTTAATTTTCGTAACAACTAGAACACATAACACATGGGCATCTATTTTTTGAATCTTTTATCATTTTCTTTTATTTTTTTTAAACCAAAAAGGCGATCCACGGGAGGGGTGTGTGTGTGTGTGTGTGTGGTGGGGTGTGTTTGTGTGTGTGAGAGACATTAGTAATGGCGCACCCTCCCTGGTGCGCCATTGCTAACCTTAGCAATGGCGCACCAGGGGGGGTGCGCCATTACTAATGTCTCTCACACACGCAGGCCCACACCCTCACCAGACATAACAATGGCGCACCACACCAAGGTGCGCCATTACTATGTAGCATAGTAGTGGCGCACCTAGGTGTGGTGCGCCATTGCTATGTCTGGTGGGGGTGGGGGGTGGAAACAAAAAATAGCAATGGCGCACTGCTCAGGTGGTGCGCCACTACTAAAAAAATAACAATGGCGCACCTGTTTCTGGTGCGCCATTGCTATATAGCAGTGGCGCACCACACCCATGGTGCGCCATTACTAGGGATATTGGCTATAGCCATTTTTCTAGTAGTGGGTGACGCTAAGACATCGTACAATACTCTTGCTCCTTGTTGTGTGCGTAGTGCCCAGGATATGATCTACTACTTCTCTGAAAAATATTTTCCTGCTCACAAGAAACAAGCTGCCTTACAGGAAATATTTCACTTTGTGCAAATTGAAGAAGAGAGTCTCCCACAAGCTGCCTTACAGGAAATATTTCACTTTGTGGAAATTCAGATGTAACTTTTCGAGTAGTATCTTTTTCATATAAAAAAGTTTTTCATCGGAGGTCGTATGCAAAAGTTACGGCCATTTTACCGAAACACGGTTGTTTTTTTTTGCAAAAAAATTCAAAATTCATGTTTGTTAATTTTCGTAACAACTAGAACACATAACACATGGGCATCTATTTTTTGAATCTTTTATCATTTTCTTTTATTTTTTTTAAACCAAAAAGGCGATCCACGGGAGGGGGGGGTGTGTGTGTGTGTGTGTGGTGGGGTGTGTTTGTGTGTGTGAGAGACATTAGTAATGGCGCACCCTCCCTGGTGCGCCATTGCTAACCTTAGCAATGGCGCACCAGGGGGGGTGCGCCATTACTAATGTCTCTCACACACGCAGGCCCACACCCTCACCAGACATAACAATGGCGCACCACACCAAGGTGCGCCATTACTATGTAGCATAGTAGTGGCGCACCTAGGTGTGGTGCGCCATTGCTATGTCTGGTGGGGGTGGGGGGTGGAAACAAAAAATTGCAATGGCGCACTGCTCAGGTGGTGCGCCACTACTAAAAAAATAACAATGGCGCACCTGTTTCTGGTGCGCCATTGCTATATAGCAGTGGCGCACCACACCCATGGTGCGCCATTACTAGGGATATTGGCTATAGCCATTTTTCTAGTAGTGGGTGACGCTAAGACATGGTACAATACTCTTGCTCCTTGTTGTGTGCGTAGTCCCCAGGATATGATCTACTACTTCTCTGAAAAATATTTTCCTGCTCACAAGAAACAAGCTGCCTTACAGGAAATATTTCACTTTGTGCAAATTGAAGAAGAGAGTCTCCCACAAGCTGCCTTACAGGAAATATTTCACTTTGTGGAAATTCAGATATAACTTTTCGAGTAGTATCTTTTTCATATAAAAAACTTTTTCATCGGAGGTCGTATGCAAAAGTTACGGCCATTTTACCGAAACACGGCGGTCTTTTTTTTGCAAAAAAATTCAAAATTCATGTTTGTTAATTTTCGTAACAACTAGAACACATAACACATGGGCATCTATTTTTTTGAATTTTTTTTGAATCTTTTATCAGTTTCTTTTATTTTTTTTAAACCGAAAAGGCGATCCACAGGGGGGGGTGTGTGGTGGGGTCACCCTCCCTAGTGCGCCATTGCTAACCTTAGCAATGGCGCACCAGGGGGGGTGCGCCATTACTAATGTCTCTCACACACGCAGGCCCACACCCTCACCAGACATAACAATGGCGCACCACACCAAGGTGCGCCATTACTATGTAGCATAGTAGTGGCGCACCTAGGTGTGGTGCGCCATTGCTATGTCTGGTGGGGGTGGGGGGTGGAAACAAAAAATAGCAATGGCGCACTGCTCAGGTGGTGCGCCACTACTAAAAAAATAACAATGGCGCACCTGTTTCTGGTGCGCCATTGCTATATAGCAGTGGCGCACCACACCCATGGTGCGCCATTACTAGGGATATTGGCTATAGCCATTTTTCTAGTAGTGGGTGATGCTAAGACATGGTACAATACTCTTGCTCCTTGTTGTGTGCGTAGTCCCCAGGATATGATCTACTACTTCTCTGAAAAATATTTTCCTGCTCACAAGAAACAAGCTGCCTTACAGGAAATATTTCACTTTGTGCAAATTGAAGAAGAGAGTCTCCCACAAGCTGCCTTACAGGAAATATTTCACTTTGTGGAAATTCAGATGTAACTTTTCGAGTAGTATCTTTTTCATATAAAAAAGTTTTTCATCGGAGGTCGTATGCAAAAGTTACGGCCATTTTACCGAAACACGGTTGTTTTTTTTTGCAAAAAAATTCAAAATTCATGTTTGTTAATTTTCGTAACAACTAGAACACATAACACATGGGCATCTATTTTTTGAATCTTTTATCATTTTCTTTTATTTTTTTTAAACCAAAAAGGCGATCCACGGGAGGGGGGTGTGTGTGTGTGTGTGTGTGGTGGGGTGTGTTTGTGTGTGTGAGAGACATTAGTAATGGCGCACCCTCCCTGGTGCGCCATTGCTAACCTTAGCAATGGCGCACCAGGGGGGGTGCGCCATTACTAATGTCTCTCACACACGCAGGCCCACACCCTCACCAGACATAACAATGGCGCACCACACCAAGGTGCGCCATTACTATGTAGCATAGTAGTGGCGCACCTAGGTGTGGTGCGCCATTGCTATGTCTGGTGGGGGTGGGGGGTGGAAACAAAAAATTGCAATGGCGCACTGCTCAGGTGGTGCGCCACTACTAAAAAAATAACAATGGCGCACCTGTTTCTGGTGCGCCATTGCTATATAGCAGTGGCGCACCACACCCATGGTGCGCCATTACTAGGGATATTGGCTATAGCCATTTTTCTAGTAGTGGGTGACGCTAAGACATGGTACAATACTCTTGCTCCTTGTTGTGTGCGTAGTCCCCAGGATATGATCTACTACTTCTCTGAAAAATATTTTCCTGCTCACAAGAAACAAGCTGCCTTACAGGAAATATTTCACTTTGTGCAAATTGAAGAAGAGAGTCTCCCACAAGCTGCCTTACAGGAAATATTTCACTTTGTGGAAATTCAGATATAACTTTTCGAGTAGTATCTTTTTCATATAAAAAACTTTTTCATCGGAGGTCGTATGCAAAAGTTACGGCCATTTTACCGAAACACGGCGGTCTTTTTTTTGCAAAAAAATTCAAAATTCATGTTTGTTAATTTTCGTAACAACTAGAACACATAACACATGGGCATCTATTTTTTTGAATTTTTTTTGAATCTTTTATCAGTTTCTTTTATTTTTTTTAAACCGAAAAGGCGATCCACAGGGGGGGGGGTGTCGTGGGGTCACCCTCCCTGGTGCGCCATTGCTAACCTTAGCAATGGCGCACCAGGGGGGGTGCGCCATTACTAATGTCTCTCACACACGCAGGCCCACACCCTCACCAGACATAACAATGGCGCACCACACCAAGGTGCGCCATTACTATGTAGCATAGTAGTGGCGCACCTAGGTGTGGTGCGCCATTGCTATGTCTGGTGGGGGTGGGGGGTGGAAACAAAAAATAGCAATGGCGCACTGCTCAGGTGGTGCGCCACTACTAAAAAAATAACAATGGCGCACCTGTTTCTGGTGCGCCATTGCTATATAGCAGTGGCGCACCACACCCATGGTGCGCCATTACTAGGGATATTGGCTATAGCCATTTTTCTAGTAGTGGGTGATGCTAAGACATGGTACAATACTCTTGCTCCTTGTTGTGTGCGTAGTCCCCAGGATATGATCTACTACTTCTCTGAAAAATATTTTCCTGCTCACAAGAAACAAGCTGCCTTACAGGAAATATTTCACTCTGTGCAAATTGAAGAAGAGAGTCTCCCACAAGCTGCCTTACAGGAAATATTTCACTTTGTGGAAATTCAGATGTAACTTTTCGAGTAGTATCTTTTTCATATAAAAAACTTTTTCATCGGAGGTCGTATGCAAAAGTTACGGCCATTTTACCGAAACACGGCGGGTTTTTTTTTGCAAAAAAATTCAAAATTCATGTTTGTTAATTTTCGTAACAACTAGAACACATAACACATGGGCATCTATTCTTTTGAATTTTTTTGAATCTTTTATCATTTTCTTTTATTTTTTTTTAAACCGAAAAGTCGATCCACGGGGGGGGGGGGGGGGGGGGCGGTGTGGGTGTGTGTGTGTGTGGTGGGGTGTGTTTGTGTGTGTGAGAGACATTAGTAATGGCGCACCCTCCCTGGTGCGCCATTGCTAACCTTAGCAATGGCGCACCAGGGGGGGTGCGCCATTCCTAATGTCTCTCACACACGCAGGCCCACACCCTCACCAGACATAACAATGGCGCACCACACCAAGGTGCGCCATTACTATGTAGCATAGTAGTGGCGCACCTAGGTGTGGTGCGCCATTGCTATGTCTGGTGGGGGTGGGGGGTGGAAACAAAAAATAGCAATGGCGCACTGCTCAGGTGGTGCGCCACTACTAAAAAAATAACAATGGCGCACCTTTTTCTGGGGCGCCATTGCTATATAGCAGTGGCGCACCACACCCATGGTGCGCCATTACTAGGGATATTGGCTATAGCCATTTTTCTAGTAGTGGGTGATGCTAAGACATGGTACAATACTCTTGCTCCTTGTTGTGTGCGTAGTCCCCAGGATATGATCTACTACTTCTCTGAAAAATATTTTCCTGCTCACAAGAAACAAGCTGCCTTACAGGAAATATTCCACTTTGTGCAAATTGAAGAAGAGAGTCTCCCACAAGCTGCCTTACAGGAAATATTTCACTTTGTGGAAATTCAGATGTAGCTTTTCGAGTAGTATCTTTTTCATATAAAAAACTTTTTCATCGGAGGTCGTTTGCAAAAGTTACGGCCATTTTACCGAAACACGGCGGGTTTTTTTTTGCAAAAAAATTCAAAATTCATGTTTGTTAATTTTCGTAACAACTAGAACACATAACACATGGGCATCTATTTTTTTGAATTGTTTTGAATCTTTTATCATTTTCTTTTATTTTTTTTAAACCGAAAAGGCGATCCATGGGGGGGGGGGTGTGGTGGAGTGTGTTTGTGTGTGTGAGAGACATTAGTAATGGCGCACCCTCCCTGGTGCGCCATTGCTAACCTTAGCAATGGCGCACCAGGGGGGGTGCGCCATTACTAATGTCTCTCACACACGCAGGCCCACACCCTCACCAGACATAACAATGGCGCACCACACCAAGCTGCGCCATTACTATGTAGCATAGTAGTGGCGCACCTAGGTGTGGTGCGCCATTGCTATGTCTGGTGGGGGTGGGGGGTGGAAACAAAAAATAGCAATGGCGCACTGCTCAGGTGGTGCGCCACTACTAAAAAAATAACAATGGCGCACCTGTTTCTGGTGCGCCATTGCTATATAGCTATGGCGCACCACACCCATGGTGCGCCATTACTAGGGATATTGGCTATAGCCATTTTTCTAGTAGTGGGTGATGCTAAGACATGGTACAATACTCTTGCTCCTTGTTGTGTGCGTAGTCCCCAGGATATGATCTACTACTTCTCTGAAAAATATTTTCCTGCTCACAAGAAACAAGCTGCCTTACAGGAAATATTTCACTTTGTGCAAATTGAAGAAGAGAGTCTCCCACAAGCTGCCTTACAGGAAATATTTCACTTTGTGGAAATTCAGATGTAACTTTTCGAGTAGTATCTTTTTCATATAAAAAAGTTTTTCATCGGAGGTCGTATGCAAAAGTTACGGCCATTTTACCGAAACACGGTTGTTTTTTTTTTGCAAAAAAATTCAAAATTCATGTTTGTTAATTTTCGTAACAACTAGAACACATAACACATGGGCATCTATTTTTTGAATCTTTTATCATTTTCTTTTATTTTTTTTAAACCGAAAAGGTGATCCACGGGAGGGGGGGGGTGTGGGTGTGTGTGTGTGTGTGGTGGGGTGTGTTTGTGTGTATGAGAGACATTAGTAATGGCGCACCCTCCCTGGTGCGCCATTGCTAACCTTAGCAATGGCGCACCAGGGGGGGTGCGCCATTACTAATGTCTCTCACACACGCAGGCCCACACCCTCACCAGACATAACAATGGCGCACCACACCAAGGTGCGCCATTACTATGTAGCATAGGAGTGGCGCACCTAGGTGTGGTGCGCCATTGCTATGTCTGGTGGGGGTGGGGGGTGGAAACAAAAAATAGCAATGGCGCACTGCTCGGGTGGTGCGCCACTACTAAAAAAATAACAATGGCGCACCTGTTTCTGGTGCGCCATTGCTATATAGTAGTGGCGCACCACACCCATGGTGCGCCATTACTAGGGATATTGGCTATAGCCATTTTTCTAGTAGTGGGTGATGCTAAGACATGGTACAATACTCTTGCTCCTTGTTGTGTGCGTAGTCCCCAGGATATGATCTACTACTTCTCTGAAAAATATTTTCCTGCTCACAAGAAACAAGCTGCCTTACAGGAAATATTTCACTTTGTGCAAATTGAAGAAGAGAGTCTCCCACAAGCTGCCTTACAGGAAATATTTCACTTTGTGGAAATTCAGATGTAACTTTTTGAGTAGTATCTTTTTCATATAAAAAACTTTTTCATCGGAGGTCGTATGCAAAAGTTACGGCCATTTTATCGAAACACGGCGGGTTTTTTTTTTGCAAAAAAATTCAAAATTCATGTTTGTTAATTTTCGTAACAACTAGAACACATAACACATGGGCATCTATTTTTTTGAATTTTTTTGAATCTTTTATCATTTTCTTTTATTTTTTTTAAACCGAAAAGGCGATCCACGGGGGGGGGGGGGGGGGGGGGTGTGGGTGTGTGTGTGTGTGGTGGGGTGTGTTTGTGTGTGTGAGAGACATTAGTAATGGCGCACCCTCCCTGGTGCGCCATTGCTAACCTTAGCAATGGCGCACCAGGTGGGGTGCGCCATTACTAATGTCTCTCACACACGAAGGCCCACACCCTCACCAGACATAACAATGGCGCACCACACCAAGGTGCGCCATTACTATGTAGCATAGGAGTGGCGCACCTAGGTGTGGTGCGCCATTGCTATGTCTGGTGGGGGTGGGGGGTGGAAACAAAAAATAGCAATGGCGCACTGCTCAGGTGGTGCGCCACTACTAAAAAAATAACAATGGCGCACCTGTTTCTGGTGCGCCATTGCTATATAGCAGTGGCGCACCACACCCATGGTGCGCCATTACTAGGGATATTGGCTATAGCCATTTTTCTAGTAGTGGGTGATGCTAAGACATGGTACAATACTCTTGCTCCTTGTTGTGTGCGTAGTCCCCAGGATATGATCTACTACTTCTCTGAAAAATATTTTCCTGCTCACAAGAAACAAGCTGCCTTACAGGAAATATTTCACTTTGTGCAAATTGAAGAAGAGAGTCTCCCACAAGCTGCCTTACAGGAAATATTTCACTTTGTGGAAATTCAGATGTAACTTTTCGAGTAGTATCTTTTTCATATAAAAAACTTTTTCATCGGAGGTCGTATGCAAAAGTTACGGCCATTTTATCGAAACACGGCGGGTTTTTTTTTTGCAAAAAAATTCAAAATTCATGTTTGTTAATTTTCGTAACAACTAGAACACATAACACATGGGCATCTATTTTTTTGAATTTTTTTGAATCTTTTATCATTTTCTTTTATTTTTTTTAAACCGAAAAGGCGATCCACCGGGGGGGGGGGTGGGTGTGTGTGTGTGTGGTGGGGTGTGTTTGTGTGTGTGAGAGACATTAGTAATGGCGCACCCTCCCTGGTGCGCGATTGCTAACCTTAGCAATGGCGCACCAGGTGGGGTGTGCCATTACTAATGTCTCTCACACACGAAGGCCCACACCCTCACCAGACATAACAATGGCGCACCACACCAAGGTGCGCCATTACTATGTAGCATAGGAGTGGCGCACCTAGGTGTGGTGCGCCATTGCTATGTCTGGTGGGGGTGGGGGGTGGAAACAAAAAATAGCAATGGCGCACTGCTCAGGTGGTGCGCCACTACTAAAAAAATAACAATGGCGCACCTGTTTCTGGTGCGCCATTGCTATATAGCAGTGGCGCACCACACCCATGGTGCGCCATTACTAGGAATATTGGCTATAGCCATTTTTCTAGTAGTGGGTGATGCTAAGACATGGTACAATACTCTTGCTCCTTGTTGTGTGCGTAGTCCCCAGGATATGATCTACTACTTCTCTGAAAAATATTTTCCTGCTCACAAGAAACAAGCTGCCTTACAGGAAATATTTCACTTTGTGCAAATTGAAGAAGAGAGTCTCCCACAAGCTGCCTTACAGGAAATATTTCACTTTGTGGAAATTCAGATGTAACTTTTCGAGTAGTATCTTTTTCATATAAAAAACTTTTTCATCGGAGGTCGTATGCAAAAGTTACGGCCATTTTATCGAAACACGGCGGGTTTTTTTTTTTGCAAAAAAATTCAAAATTCATGTTTGTTAATTTTCGTAACAATTAGAACACATAACACATGGGCATCTATTTTTTTGAATTTTTTTGAATCTTTTATCATTTTCTTTTATTTTTTTTAAACCGAAAAGGCGATCCACCGGGGGGGCGGTGTGGGTGTGTGTGTGTGTGGTGGGGTGTGTTTGTGTGTGTGAGAGACATTAGTAATGGCGCACCCTCCCTGGTGCGCCATTGCTAACCTTAGCAATGGCGCACCAGGTGGGGTGTGCCATTACTAATGTCTCTCACACACGAAGGCCCACACCCTCACCAGACATAACAATGGCGCACCACACCAAGGTGCGCCATTACTATGTAGCATAGGAGTGGCGCACCTAGGTGTGGTGCGCCATTGCTATGTCTGGTGGGGGTGGGGGGTGGAAACAAAAAATAGCAATGGCGCACTGCTCAGGTGGTGCGCCACTACTAAAAAAATAACAATGGCGCACCTGTTTCTGGTGCGCCATTGCTATATAGCAGTGGCGCACCACACCCATGGTGCGCCATTACTAGGAATATTGGCTATAGCCATTTTTCTAGTAGTGGGTGATGCTAAGACATGGTACAATACTCTTGCTCCTTGTTGTGTGCGTAGTCCCCAGGATATGATCTACTACTTCTCTGAAAAATATTTTCCTGCTCACAAGAAACAAGCTGCCTTACAGGAAATATTTCACTTTGTGCAAATTGAAGAAGAGAGTCTCCCACAAGCTGCCTTACAGGAAATATTTCACTTTGTGGAAATTCAGATGTAACTTTTCGAGTAGTATCTTTTTCATATAAAAAACTTTTTCATCGGAGGTCGTATGCAAAAGTTACGGCCATTTTATCGAAACACGGCGGGTTTTTTTTTTGCAAAAAAATTCAAAATTCATGTTTGTTAATTTTCGTAACAACTAGAACACATAACACATGGGCATCTATTTTTTTGAATTTTTTTGAACCTTTTATCATTTTCTTTTATTTTTTTTAAACCGAAAAGGCAATCCACGGGGGGGGGGGGGGGGTGTGGGTGTGTGTGTGTGTGGTGGGGTGTGTTTGTGTGTGTGAGAGACATTAGTAATGGCGCACCCTCCCTGGTGCGCCATTACTAATGTCTCTCACACACGAAGGCCCACACCCTCACCAGACATAACAATGGCGCACCACACCAAGGTGCGCCATTACTATGTAGCATAGGAGTGGCGCACCTAGGTGTGGTGCGCCATTGCTATGTCTGGTGGGGGTGGGGGGTGGAAACAAAAAATAGCAATGGCGCACTGCTCAGGTGGTGCGCCACTACTAAAAAAATAACAATGGCGCACCTGTTTCTGGTGCGCCATTGCTATATAGCAGTGGCGCACCACACCCATGGTGCGCCATTACTAGGGATATTGGCTATAGCCATTTTTCTAGTAGTGGGTGATGCTAAGACATGGTACAATACTCTTGCTCCTTGTTGTGTGCGTAGTCCCCAGGATATGATCTACTACTTCTCTGAAAAATATTTTCCTGCTCACAAGAAACAAGCTGCCTTACAGGAAATATTTCACTTTGTGCAAATTGAAGAAGAGAGTCTCCCACAAGCTGCCTTACAGGAAATATTTCACTTTGTGGAAATTCAGATGTAACTTTTCGAGTAGTATCTTTTTCATATAAAAAACTTTTTCATCGGAGGTCGTATGCAAAAGTTACGGCCATTTTATCGAAACACGGCAGGTTTTTTTTTTGCAAAAAAAATTCAAAATTCATGTTTGTTAATTTTCGTAACAACTAGAACACATAACACATGGGCATCTATTTTTTTGAATTTTTTTGAATCTTTTATCATTTTCTTTTATTTTTTTTAAACCGAAAAGGCGATCCACCGGGGGGGGGGGTGTGGGTGTGTGTGTGTGTGGTGGGGTGTGTTTGTGTGTGTGAGAGACATTAGTAATGGCGCACCCTCCCTGGTGCGCCATTGCTAACCTTAGCAATGGCGCACCAGGTGGGGTGTGCCATTACTAATGTCTCCCACACACGAAGGCCCACACCCTCACCAGACATAACAATGGCGCACCACACCAAGGTGCGCCATTACTATGTAGCATAGGAGTGGCGCACCTAGGTGTGGTGCGCCATTGCTATGTCTGGTGGGGGTGGGGGGTGGAAACAAAAAATAGCAATGGCGCACTGCTCAGGTGGTGCGCCACTACTAAAAAAATAACAATGGCGCACCTGTTTCTGGTGCGCCATTGCTATATAGCAGTGGCGCACCACACCCATGGTGCGCCATTACTAGGAATATTGGCTATAGCCATTTTTCTAGTAGTGGGTGATGCTAAGACATGGTACAATACTCTTGCTCCTTGTTGTGTGCGTAGTCCCCAGGATATGATCTACTACTTCTCTGAAAAATATTTTCCTGCTCACAAGAAACAAGCTGCCTTACAGGAAATATTTCACTTTGTGCAAATTGAAGAAGAGAGTCTCCCACAAGCTGCCTTACAGGAAATATTTCACTTTGTGGAAATTCAGATGTAACTTTTCGAGTAGTATCTTTTTCATATAAAAAACTTTTTCATCGGAGGTCGTATGCAAAAGTTACGGCCATTTTACCGAAACACGGCGGTTTTTTTTTGCAAAAAAATTCAAAATTCATGTTTGTTAATTTTCGTAACAACTAGAACACATAACACATGGGCATCTATTTTTTTGAATTTTTTTGAATCTTTTATCATTTTCTTTTATTTTTTTTAAACCGAAAAGGCGATCCGCGGGGGGTGGGGGGTGTGGGTGTGTGTGTGTGTGTGGTGGGGTGTGTTTGTGTGTGTGAGAGACATTAGTAATGGCGCACCCTCCCTGGTGCGCCATTGCTAACCTTAGCAATGGCGCACCAGGGGGGGTGCGCCATTACTAATATCTCTCACACACGCAGGCCCACACCCTCACCAGACATAACAATGGCGCACCACACCAAGGTGCGCCATTACTATGTAGCATAGGAGTGGCGCACCTAGGTGTGGTGCGCCATTGCTATGTCTGGTGGGGGTGGGGGGTGGAAACAAAAAATAGCAATGGCGCACTGCTCAGGTGGTGCGCCACTACTAAAAAAATAACAATGGCGCACCTGTTTCTGGTGCGCCATTGCTATATAGCAGTGGCGCACCACACCCATGGTGCGCCATTACTAGGGATATTGGCTATAGCCATTTTTCTAGTAGTGGGTGATGCTAAGACATGGTACAATACTCTTGCTCCTTGTTGTGTGCGTAGTCCCCAGGATATGATCTACTACTTCTCTGAAAAATATTTTCCTGCTCACAAGAAACAAGCTGCCTTACAGGAAATATTTCACTTTGTGCAAATTGAAGAAGAGAGTCTCCCACAAGCTGCCTTACAGGAAATATTTCACTTTGTGGAAATTCAGATGTAACTTTTCGAGTAGTATCTTTTTCATATAAAAAACTTTTTCATCGGAGGTCGTATGCAAAAGTTACGGCCATTTTACCGAAACACGGCGGGTTTTTTTTTTGCAAAAAAATTCAAAATTCATGTTTGTTAATTTTCGTAACAACTAGAACACATAACACATGGGCATCTATTTTTTTGAATTTTTTTGAATCTTTTATCATTTTCTTTTATTTTTTTTAAACCGAAAAGGCGATCCACGGGGGGGGGGGGGGTGTGGGTGTGTGTGTGTGTGGTGGGGTGTGTTTGTGTGTGTGAGAGACATTAGTAATGGCGCACCCTCCCTGGTGCGCCATTGCTAACCTTAGCAATGGCGCACCAGGTGGGGTGCGCCATTACTAATGTCTCTCACACACGAAGGCCCACACCCTCACCAGACATAACAATGGCGCACCACACCAAGGTGCGCCATTACTATGTAGCATAGGAGTGGCGCACCTAGGTGTGGTGCGCCATTGCTATGTCTGGTGGGGGTGGGGGGTGGAAACAAAAAATAGCAATGGCGCACTGCTCAGGTGGTGCGCCACTACTAAAAAAATAACAATGGCGCACCTGTTTCTGGTGCGCCATTGCTATATAGCAGTGGCGCACCACACCCATGGTGCGCCATTACTAGGGATATTGGCTATAGCCATTTTTCTAGTAGTGGGTGATGCTAGGACATGGTACAATACTCTTGCTCCTTGTTGTGTGCGTAGTCCCCAGGATATGATCTACTACTTCTCTGAAAAATATTTTCCTGCTCACAAGAAACAAGCTGCCTTACAGGAAATATTTCACTTTGTGCAAATTGAAGAAGAGAGTCTCCCACAAGCTGCCTTACAGGAAATATTTCACTTTGTGGAAATTCAGATGTAACTTTTCGAGTAGTATCTTTTTCATATAAAAAACTTTTTCATCGGAGGTCGTATGCAAAACTTACGGCCATTTTACCGAAACACGGCGGGTTTTTTTTTTGCAAAAAAATTCAAAATTCATGTTTATTAATTTTCGTAACAACTAGAACACATAACACATGGGCATCTATTTTTTTGAATTTTTTTGAATCTTTTATCATTTTCTTTTATTTTTTTTAAACCGAAAAGGCGATCCACGGGGGGGGGGGGGGGGGGGGGTGTGGGTGTGTGTGTGTGTGGTGGGGTGTGTTTGTGTGTGTGAGAGACATTAGTAATGGCGCACCCTCCCTGGTGCGCCATTGCTAACCTTAGCAATGGCGCACCAGGTGGGGTGCGCCATTACTAATGTCTCTCACACACGAAGGCCCACACCCTCACCAGACATAACAATGGCGCACCACACCAAGGTGCGCCATTACTATGTAGCATAGGAGTGGCGCACCTAGGCGTGGTGCGCCATTGCTATGTCTGGTGGGGGTGGGGGGTGGAAACAAAAAATAGCAATGGCGCACTGCTCAGGTGGTGCGCCACTACTAAAAAAATAACAATGGCGCACCTGTTTCTGGTGTGCCATTGCTATATAGCAGTGGCGCACCACACCCATGGTGCGCCATTACTAGGGATATTGGCTATAGCCATTTTTCTAGTAGTGGGTGATGCTAAGACATGGTACCATACTCTTGCTCCTTGTTGTGTGCGTAGTCCCCAGGATATGATCTACTACTTCTCTGAAAAATATTTTCCTGCTCACAAGAAACAAGCTGCCTTACAGGAAATATTTCACTTTGTGCAAATTGAAGAAGAGAGTCTCCCACAAGCTGCCTTACAGGAAATATTTCACATTGTGGAAATTCAGATGTAACTTTTCGAGTAGTATCTTTTTCATATAAAAAACTTTTTCATCGGAGGTCGTATGCAAAAGTTACGGCCATTTTACCGAAACACGGCGGTTTTTTTTTTGCAAAAAAATTCAAAATTCATGTTTGTTAATTTTCGTAACAACTAGAACACATAACACATGGGCATCTATTTTTTTGAATTTTTTTGAATCTTTTATCATTTTCTTTTATTTTTTTTAAACCGAAAAGGCGATCCACGGGGGGTGGGGGGTGTGGGTGTGTGTGTGTGTGTGGTGGGGTGTGTTTGTGTGTGTGAGAGACATTAGTAATGGCGCACCAGGGGGGTGCGCCATTACTAATGTCTCTCACACACGCAGGCCCACACCCTCACCAGACATAACAATGGCGCACCACACCAAGGTGCGCCATTACTATGTAGCATAGGAGTGGCGCACCTAGGTGTGGTGCGCCATTGCTATGTCTGGTGGGGGTGGGGGTGGAAACAAAAAATAGCAATGGCGCACTGCTCAGGTGGTGCGCCACTACTAAAAAAATAACAATGGCGCACCTGTTTCTGGTGCGCCATTGCTATATAGCAGTGGCGCACCACACCCATGGTGCGCCATTACTAGGGATATTGGCTATAGCCATTTTTCTAGTAGTGGGTGATGCTAAGACATGGTACAATACTCTTGCTCCTTGTTGTGTGCGTAGTCCCCAGGATATGATCTACTACTTCTCTGAAAAATATTTTCCTGCTCACAAGAAACAAGCTGCCTTACAGGAAATATTTAACTTTGTGCAAATTGAAGAAGGGAGTCTCCCACAAGCTGCCTTACAGGAAATATTTCACTTTGTGGAAATTCAGATGTAACTTTTCGAGTAGTATCTTTTTCATATAAAAAACTTTTTCATCGGAGGTCGTATGCAAAAGTTACGGCCATTTTAACGAAACACGGCGGTTTTTTTTTGCAAAAAAATTCAAAATTCATGTTTGTTAATTTTCGTAACAACTAGAACACATAACGCATGGGCATCTATTTTTTTGAATTTTTTTGAATCTTTTATCATTTTCTTTTATTTTTTTTAAACCGAAAAGGCGACCCACGGGGGGTGGGGGGGTGTGGGTGTGTGTGTGTGTGTGGTGGGGTGTGTTTGTGTGTGTGAGAGACATTAGTAATGGCGCACCCTCCCTGGTGCGCCATTGCTAACCTTAGCAATTGCGCACCAGGGGGGGTGCGCCATTACTAATGTCTCTCACACACGCAGGCCCACACCCTCACCAGACATAACAATGGCGCACCACACCAAGGTGCGCCATTACTATGTAGCATAGTAGTGGCGCACCTAGGTGTGGTGCGCCATTGCTATGTCTGGTGGGGGTGGGGGGTGGAAACAAAAAATAGCAATGGCGCACTGCTCAGGTGGTGCGCCACTACTAAAAAAATAACAATGGCGCACCTGTTTCTGGTGCGCCATTGCTATATAGCAGTGGCGCACCACACCCATGGTGCGCCATTACTAGGGATATTGGCTATAGCCATTTTTCTAGTAGTGGGTGACGCTAAGACATGGTACAATACTCTTGCTCCTTGTTGTGTGCGTAGTCCCCAGGATATGATCTACTACTTCTCTGAAAAATATTTTCCTGCTCACAAGAAACAAGCTGCCTTACAGGAAATATTTCACTTTGTGCAAATTGAAGAAGAGAGTCTCCCACAAGCTGCCTTACAGGAAATATTTCACTTTGTGGAAATTCAGATGTAACTTTTCGAGTAGTATCTTTTTCATATAAAAAACTTTTTCATCGGAGGTCGTATGCAAAAGTTACGGCCATTTTACCGAAACACGGCGGGTTTTTTTTTTGCAAAAAAATTCAAAATTCATGTTTGTTAATTTTCGTAACAACTAGAACACATAACACATGGGCATCTATTTTTTTGAATTTTTTTGAATCTTTTATCATTTTCTTTTATTTTTTTTAAACCGAAAAGGCGATCCACGGGGGGGGGGGGGGTGTGGGTGTGTGTGTGTGTGGTGGGGTATGTTTGTGTGTGTGAGAGACATTAGTAATGGCGCACCCTCCCTGGTGCGCCATTGCTAACCTTAGCAATGGCGCACCAGGTGGGGTGCGCCATTACTAATGTCTCTCACACACGAAGGCCCACACCCTCACCAGACATAACAATGGCGCACCACACCAAGGTGCGCCATTACTATGTAGCATAGGAGTGGCGCACCTAGGTGTGGTGCGCCATTGCTATGTCTGGTGGGGGTGGGGGGTGGAAACAAAAAATAGCAATGGCGCACTGCTCAGGTGGTGCGCCACTACTAAAAAAATAACAATGGCGCACCTGTTTCTGGTGCGCCATTGCTATATAGCAGTGGCGCACCACACCCATGGTGCGCCATTACTAGGGATATTGGCTATAGCCATTTTTCTAGTAGTGGGTGACGCTAAGACATGGTACAATACTCTTGCTCCTTGTTGTGTGCGTAGTCCCCAGGATATGATCTACTACTTCTCTGAAAAATATTTTCCTGCTCACAAGAAACAAGCTGCCTTACAGGAAATATTTCACTTTGTGCAAATTGAAGAAGAGAGTCTCCCACAAGCTGCCTTACAGGAAATATTTCACTTTGTGAAAATTCAGATGTAACTTGTCGAGTAGTATCTTTTTCATATAAAAAACTTTTTCATCGGAGGTCGTATGCAAAAGTTACGGCCATTTTACCGAAACACGGCGGTTTTTTTTTTGCAAAATAATTCAAAATTCATGTTTGTTAATTTTCGTAACAACTAGAACACATAACACATGGGCATCTATTTTTTTGAATTTTTTTGAATCTTTTATCATTTTATTTTATTTTTTTTAAACCGAAAAGTCGATCCACGGGGGGGGGGGGGGGGGGGGGGGGGCGGTGTGGGTGTGTGTGTGTGTGGTGGGGTGTGTTTGTGTGTGTGAGAGACATTAGTAATGGCGCACCCTCCCTGGTGCGCCATTGCTAACCTTAGCAATGGCGCACCAGGGGGGGTGCGCCATTACTAATGTCTCTCACACACGCAGGCCCACACCCTCACCAGACATAACAATGGCGCACCACACCAAGGTGCGCCATTACTATGTAGCATAGTAGTGGCGCACCTAGGTGTGGTGCGCCATTGCAATGTCTGGTGGGGGTGGGGGGTGGAAACAAAAAATAGCAATGGCGCACTGCTCAGGTGGTGCGCCACTACTAAAAAAATAACAATGGCGCACCTGTTTCTGGTGCGCCATTGCTATATAGCAGTGGCGCACCACACCCATGGTGCGCCATTACTAGGGATATTGGCTATAGCCATTTTTCTAGTAGTGGGTGATGCTAAGACATGGTACAATACTCTTGCTCCTTGTTGTGTGCGTAGTCCCCAGGATATGATCTACTACTTCTCTGAAAAATATTTTCCTGCTCACAAGAAACAAGCTGCCTTACAGGAAATATTTCACTTTGTGCAAATTGAAGAAGAGAGTCTCCCACAAGCTGCCTTACAGGAAATATTTCACTTTGTGGAAATTCAGATGTAACTTTTCGAGTAGTATCTTTTTCATATAAAAAACTTTTTCATCGGAGGTCGTATGCAAAAGTTACGGCCATTTTACCGAAACACGGCGGTTTTTTTTTTGCAAAAAAATTCAAAATTCATGTTTGTTAATTTTCGTAACAACTAGAACACATAACACATGGGCATCTATTTTTTTGAATTTTTTTGAATCTTTTATCATTTTATTTTATTTTTTTTAAACCGAAAAGGCGATCCACGGGGGGGGGGAGGGGGGGGTGTGGGTGTGTGTGTGTGTGTGGTGGGGTGTGTTTGTGTGTGTGAGAGACATTAGGAATGGCGCACCCTCCCTGGTGCGCCATTGCTAACCTTAGCAATGGCGCACCAGGGGGGGTGCGCCATTACTAATGTCTCTCACACACGCAGGCCCACACCCTCACCAGACATAACAATGGCGCACCACACCAAGGTGCGCCATTACTATGTAGCATAGTAGTGGCGCACCTAGGTGTGGTGCGCCATTGCTATGTCTGGTGGGGGTGGGGGGTGGAAACAAAAAATAGCAATGGCGCACTGCTCAGGTGGTGCGCCACTACTAAAAAAATAACAATGGCGCACCTGTTTCTGGTGCGCCATTGCTATATAGCAGTGGCGCACCACACCCATGGTGCGCCATTACTAGGGATATTGGCTATAGCCATTTTTCTAGTAGTGGGTGATGCTAAGACATGGTACAATACTCTTGCTCCTTGTTGTGTGCGTAGTCCCCAGGATATGATCTACTACTTCTCTGAAAAATATTTTCCTGCTCACAAGAAACAAGCTGCCTTACAGGAAATATTTCACTTTGTGCAAATTGAATAAGAGAGTCTCCCACAAGCTGCCTTACAGGAAATATTTCACTTTGTGGAAATTCAGATGTAACTTTTCGAGTAGTATCTTTTTCATATAAAAAACTTTTTCATCGGAGGTCGTATGCAAAAGTTACGGCCATTTTACCGAAACACGGCGGTTTTTTTTTTGCAAAAAAATTCAAAATTCATGTTTGTTAATTTTCGTAACAACTAGAACACATAACACATGGGCATCTATTTTTTTGAATTTTTTTGAATCTTTTATCATTTTCTTTTATTTTTTTTAAACCGAAAAGGCGACCCACGGGGGGTGGGGGGGTGTGGGTGTGTGTGTGTGTGTGGTGGGGTGTGTTTGTGTGTGTGAGAGACATTAGTAATGGCGCACCCTCCCTGGTGCGCCATTGCTAACCTTAGCAATGGCGCACCAGGGGGGGTGCGCCATTACTAATGTCTCTCACACACGCAGGCCCACACCCTCACCAGACATAACAATGGCGCACCACACCAAGGTGCGCCATTACTATGTAGCATAGTAGTGGCGCACCTAGGTGTGGTGCGCCATTGCTATGTCTGGTGGGGGTGGGGGGTGGAAACAAAAAATAGCAATGGCGCACTGCTCAGGTGGTGCGCCACTACAAAAAAAATAACAATGGCGCACCTGTTTCTGGTGCGCCATTGCTATATAGCAGTGGCGCACCACACCCATGGTGCGCCATTACTAGGGATATTGGCTATAGCCATTTTTCTAGTAGTGGGTGATGCTAAGACATGGTACAATACTCTTGCTCCTTGTTGTGTGCGTAGTCCCCAGGATATGATCTACTACTTCTCTGAAAAATATTTTCCTGCTCACAAGAAACAAGCTGCCTTACAGGAAATATTTCACTTTGTGCAAATTGAAGAAGAGAGTCTCCCACAAGCTGCCTTACAGGAAATATTTCACTTTGTGGAAATTCAGATGTAACTTTTCGAGTAGTATCTTTTTCATATAAAAAACTTTTTCATCGGAGGTCGTATGCAAAAGTTACGGCCATTTTACCGAAACACGGCGGGTTTTTTTTTTGCAAAAAAATTCAAAATTCATGTTTGTTAATTTTCGTAACAACTAGAACACATAACACATGGGCATCTATTTTTTTGAATTTTTTTGAATCTTTTATCATTTTATTTTATTTTTTTTAAACCTAAAAGGCGATCCACGGGGGGGGGGGGGGGGGGGGTGTGGGTGTGTGTGTGTGTGGTGGGGTATGTTTGTGTGTGTGAGAGACATTAGTAATGGCGCACCCTCCCTGGTGCGCCATTGCTAACCTTAGCAATGGCGCACCAGGTGGGGTGCGCCATTCCTAATGTCTCTCACACACGAAGGCCCACACCCTCACCAGACATAACAATGGCGCACCACACCAAGGTGCGCCATTACTATGTAGCATAGGAGTGGCGCACCTAGGTGTGGTGCGCCATTGCTATGTCTGGTGGGGGTGGGGGGTGGAAACAAAAAATAGCAATGGCGCACTGCTCAGGTGGTGCGCCACTACTAAAAAAATAACAATGGCGCACCTGTTTCTGGTGCGCCATTGCTATATAGCAGTGGCGCACCACACCCATGGTGCGCCATTACTAGGGATATTGGCTATAGCCATTTTTCTAGTAGTGGGTGATGCTAAGACATGGTACAATACTCTTGCTCCTTGTTGTGTGCGTAGTCCCCAGGATATGATCTACTACTTCTCTGAAAAATATTTTCCTGCTCACAAGAAACAAGCTGCCTTACAGGAAATATTTCACTTTGTGCAAATTGAATAAGAGAGTCTCCCACAAGCTGCCTTACAGGAAATATTTCCCTTTGTGGAAATTCAGATGTAACTTTTCGAGTAGTATCTTTTTCATATAAAAAACTTTTTCATCGGAGGTCGTATGCAAAAGTTACGGCCATTTTACCGAAACACGGCGGTTTTTTTTTGCAAAAAAATTCAAAATTCATGTTTGTTAATTTTCGTAACAACTAGAACACATAACACATGGGCATCTATTTTTTTGAATTTTTTTGAATCTTTTATCATTTTCTTTTATTTTTTTTAAACCGAAAAGGCGACCCACGGGGGGTGGGGGGGTGTGGGTGTGTGTGTGTGTGTGGTGGGGTGTGTTTGTGTGTGTGAGAGACATTAGTAATGGCGCACCCTCCCTGGTGCGCCATTGCTAACCTTAGCAATGGCGCACCAGGGGGGGTGCGCCATTACTAATGTCTCTCACACACGCAGGCCCACACCCTCACCAGACATAACAATGGCGCACCACACCAAGGTGCGCCATTACTATGTAGCATAGTAGTGGCGCACCTAGGTGTGGTGCGCCATTGCTATGTCTGGTGGGGGTGGGGGGTGGAAACAAAAAATAGCAATGGCGCACTGCTCAGGTGGTGCGCCACTACTAAAAAAATAACAATGGCGCACCTGTTTCTGGTGCGCCATTGCTATATAGCAGTGGCGCACCACACCCATGGTGCGCCATTACTAGGGATATTGGCTATAGCCATTTTTCTAGTAGTGGGTGACGCTAAGACATGGTACAATACTCTTGCTCCTTGTTGTGTGCGTAGTCCCCAGGATATGATCTACTACTTCTCTGAAAAATATTTTCCTGCTCACAAGAAACAAGCTGCCTTACAGGAAATATTTCACTTTGTGCAAATTGAAGAAGAGAGTCTCCCACAAGCTGCCTTACAGGAAATATTTCACTTTGTGGAAATTCAGATGTAACTTTTCGAGTAGTATCTTTTTCATATAAAAAACTTTTTCATCGGAGGTCGTATGCAAAAGTTACGGCCATTTTACCGAAACACGGCGGGTTTTTTTTTTGCAAAAAAATTCAAAATTCATGTTTGTTAATTTTCGTAACAACTAGAACACATAACACATGGGCATCTATTTTTTTGAATTTTTTTGAATCTTTTATCATTTTCTTTTATTTTTTTTAAACCGAAAAGGCGATCCATGGGGGGGGGGGGGGTGTGGGTGTGGGTGTGTGTGGTGGGGTATGTTTGTGTGTGTGAGAGACATTAGTAATGGCGCACCCTCCCTGGTGCGCCATTGCTAACCTTAGCAATGGCGCACCAGGTGGGGTGCGCCATTACTAATGTCTCTCACACACGAAGGCCCACACCCTCACCAGACATAACAATGGCGCACCACACCAAGGTGCGCCATTACTATGTAGCATAGGAGTGGCGCACCTAGGTGTGGTGCGCCATTGCTATGTCTGGTGGGGGTGGGGGGTGGAAACAAAAAATAGCAATGGCGCACTGCTCAGGTGGTGCGCCACTACTAAAAAAATAACAATGGCGCACCTGTTTCTGGTGCGCCATTGCTATATAGCAGTGGCGCACCACACCCATGGTGCGCCATTACTAGGGATATTGGCTATAGCCATTTTTCTAGTAGTGGGTGATGCTAAGACATGGTACAATACTCTTGCTCCTTGTTGTGTGCGTAGTCCCCAGGATATGATCTACTACTTCTCTGAAAAATATTTTCCTGCTCACAAGAAACAAGCTGCCTTACAGGAAATATTTCACTTTGTGCAAATTGAATAAGAGAGTCTCCCACAAGCTGCCTTACAGGAAATATTTCCCTTTGTGGAAATTCAGATGTAACTTTTCGAGTAGTATCTTTTTCATATAAAAAACTTTTTCATCGGAGGTCGTATGCAAAAGTTACGGCCATTTTACCGAAACACGGCGGTTTTTTTTTGCAAAAAAATTCAAAATTCATGTTTGTTAATTTTCGTAACAACTAGAACACATAACACATGGGCATCTATTTTTTTGAATTTTTTTGAATCTTTTATCATTTTCTTTTATTTTTTTTAAACCGAAAAGGCGATCCACGGGGGGTGGGGGGGGTGTGGGTGTGTGTGTGTGTGTGGTGGGGTGTGTTTGTGTGTGTGAGAGACATTAGTAATGGCGCACCCTCCCTGGTGCGCCATTGCTAACCTTAGCAATGGCGCACCAGGTGGGGTGCGCCATTACTAATGTCTCTCACACACGCAGGCCCACACCCTCACCAGACATAACAATGGCGCACCACACCAAGGTGCGCCATTACTATGTAGCATAGGAGTGGCGCACCTAGGTGTGGTGCGCCATTGCTATGTCTGGTGGGGGTGGGGGGTGGAAACAAAAAATAGCAATGGCGCACTGCTCAGGTGGTGCGCCACTACTAAAAAAATAACAATGGCGCACCTGTTTCTGGTGCGCCATTGCTATATAGCAGTGGCGCACCACACCCATGGTGCGCCATTACTAGGGATATTGGCTATAGCCATTTTTCTAGTAGTTGGTGATGCTAAGACATGGTACAATACTCTTGCTCCTTGTTGTGTGCGTAGTCCCCAGGATATGATCTACTACTTCTCTGAAAAATATTTTCCTGCTCACAAGAAACAAGCTGCCTTACAGGAAATATTTCACTTTGTGCAAATTGAAGAAGAGAGTCTCCCACAAGCTGCCTTACAGGAAATATTTCACTTTGTGGAAATTCAGATGTAACTTTTCGAGTAGTATCTTTTTCATATAAAACACTTTTTCATCGGAGGTCGTATGCAAAAGTTACGGCCATCTTACCGAAACACGGCGGTTTTTTTTTGCAAAAAAATTCAAAATTCATGTTTGTTAATTTTCGTAACAACTAGAACACATAACACATGGGCATCTATTTTTTTGAATTTTTTTGAATCTTTTATCATTTTCTTTTATTTTTTTAAACCGAAAAGGCGATCCACGGGCGGTGGGGGGGTGTGGGTGTGTGTGTGTGTGTGGTGGGGTGTGTTTGTGTGTGTGAGAGACATTAGTAATGGCGCACCCTCCCTGGTGCGCCATTGCTAACCTTAGCAATGGCGCACCAGGGGGGGTGCGCCATTACTAATGTCTCTCACACACGCAGGCCCACACCCTCACCAGACATAACAATGGCGCACCACACCAAGGTGCGCCATTACTATGTAGCATAGTAGTGGCGCACCTAGGTGTGGTGCGCCATTGCTATGTCTGGTGGGGGTGGGGGGTGGAAACAAAAAATAGCAATGGCGCACTGCTCAGGTGGTGCGCCACTACTAAAAAAATAACAATGGCGCACCTGTTTCTGGTGCGCCATTGCTATATAGCAGTGGCGCACCACACCCATGGTGCGCCATTACTAGGGATATTGGCTATAGCCATTTTTCTAGTAGTGGGTGACGCTAAGACATGGTACAATACTCTTGCTCCTTGTTGTGTGCGTAGTCCCCAGGATATGATCTACCACTTCTCTGAAAAATATTTTCCTGCTCACAAGAAACAAGCTGCCTTACAGGAAATATTTCACTTTGTGCAAATTGAAGAAGAGAGTCTCCCACAAGCTGCCTTACAGGAAATATTTCACTTTGTGGAAATTCAGATGTAACTTTTCGAGTAGTATCTTTTTCATATAAAAAACTTTTTCATCGAAGGTCGTATGCAAAACTTACGGCCATTTTACCGAAACACGGCGGGTTTTTTTTTTGCAAAAAAATTCAAAATTCATGTTTGTTAATTTTCGTAACAGCTAGAACACATAACACATGGGCATCTATTTTTTTGAATTTTTTTGAATCTTTTATCATTTTCTTTTATTTTTTTTAAACCGAAAAGGCGATCCACGGGGGGGGGGGGGGGGGTGTGTGTGTGTGTGTGTGTGAGGTGGGGTGTGTTTGTGTGTGTGAGAGACATTAGGAGTGGCGCACCTAGGTGTGGTGCGCCATTGCTATGTCTGGTGGGGGTGGGGGGTGGAAACAAAAAATAGCAGTGGCGCACTGCTCAGGTGGTGCGCCACTACTAAAAAAATAACAATGGCGCACCTGTTTCTGGTGCGCCATGGCTATATAGCAGTGGCGCACCACACCCATGGTGCGCCATTACTAGGGATATTGGCTATAGCCATTTTTCTAGTAGTGGGTGATGCTAAGACATGGTACAATACTCTTGCTCCTTGTTGTGTGCGTAGTCCCCAGGATATGATCTACTACTTCTCTGAAAAATATTTTCCTGCTCACAAGAAACAAGCTGCATTACAGGAAATATTTCACTTTGTGCAAATTGAAGAAGAGAGTCTCCCACAAGCTGCCTTACAGGAAATATTTCACTTTGTGGAAATTCAAATGTAACTTTTCGAGTAGTATCTTTTTCATATAAAAAACTTTTTCATCGGAGGTCGTATGCAAAAGTTACGGCCATTTTACCGAAACACGGCGGGTTTTTTTTTGCAAAATAATTCAAAATTCATGTTTGTTAATTTTCGTAACAACTAGAACACATAACACATGGGCATCTATTTTTTTGAATTTTTTTGAATCTTTTATCATTTTATTTTATTTTTTTTAAACCGAAAAGTCGATCCACGGGGGGGGGGGGGGGGGGGGGGGCGGCGGTGTGGGTGTGTGTGTGTGTGGTGGGGTGTGTTTGTGTGTGTGAGAGACATTAGTAATGGCGCACCCTCCCTGGTGCGCCATTGCTAACCTTAGCAATGGCGCACCAGGGGGGGTGCGCCATTACTAATGTCTCTCACACACGCAGGCCCACACCCTCACCAGACATAACAATGGCGCACCACACCAAGGTGCGCCATTACTATGTAGCATAGTAGTGGCGCACCTAGGTGTGGTGCGCCATTGCAATGTCTGGTGGGGGTGGGGGGTGGAAACAAAAAATAGCAATGGCGCACTGCTCAGGTGGTGCGCCACTACTAAAAAAATAACAATGGCGCACCTGTTTCTGGTGCGCCATTGCTATATAGCAGTGGCGCACCACACCCATGGTGCGCCATTACTAGGGATATTGGCTATAGCCATTTTTCTAGTAGTGGGTGATGCTAAGACATGGTACAATACTCTTGCTCCTTGTTGTGTGCGTAGTCCCCAGGATATGATCTACTACTTCTCTGAAAAATATTTTCCTGCTCACAAGAAACAAGCTGCCTTACAGGAAATATTTCACTTTGTGCAAATTGAAGAAGAGAGTCTCCCACAAGCTGCCTTACAGGAAATATTTCACTTTGTGGAAATTCAGATGTAACTTTTCGAGTAGTATCTTTTTCATATAAAAAACTTTTTCATCGGAGCTCGTATGCAAAAGTTACGGCCATTTTACCGAAACACGGCGGTTTTTTTTTTGCAAAAAAATTCAAAATTCATGTTTGTTAATTTTCGTAACAACTAGAACACATAACACATGGGCATCTATTTTTTTGAATTTTTTTGAATCTTTTATCATTTTATTTTATTTTTTTTAAACCGAAAAGGCGATCCACGGGGGGGGGTGTGGGTGTGGGTGTGTGTGTGTGTGTGGTGGGGTGTGTTTGTGTGTGTGAGAGACATTAGGAATGGCGCACCCTCCCTGGTGCGCCATTGCTAACCTTAGCAATGGCGCACCAGGGGGGGTGCGCCATTACTAATGTCTCTCACACACGCAGGCCCACACCCTCACCAGACATAACAATGGCGCACCACACCAAGGTGCGCCATTACTATGTAGCATAGTAGTGGCGCACCTAGGTGTGGTGCGCCATTGCTATGTCTGGTGGGGGTGGGGGTGGAAACAAAAAATAGCAATGGCGCACTGCTCAGGTGGTGCGCCACTACTAAAAAAATAACAATGGCGCACCTGTTTCTGGTGCCCCATTGCTATATAGCAGTGGCGCACCACACCCATGGTGCGCCATTACTAGGGATATTGGCTATAGCCATTTTTCTAGTAGTGGGTGACGCTAAGACATGGTACAATACTCTTGCTCCTTGTTGTGTGCGTAGTCCCCAGGATATTATCTACTACTTCTCTGAAAAATATTTTCCTGCTCACAAGAAACAAGCTGCCTTATAGGAAATATTTCACTTTGTGCAAATTGAAGAAGAGAGTCTCCCACAAGCTGCCTTACAGGAAATATTTCACTTTGTGGAAATTCAGATGTAACTTTTCTAGTAGTATCTTTTTCATATAAAAAACTTTTTCATCGGAGGTCGTATGCAAAAGTTACGGCCATTTTACCGAAACACGGCGGTTTTTTTTTTGCAAAAAAATTCAAAATTCATGTTTGTTAATTTTCGTAACAACTAGAACACATAACACATGGGCATCTATTTTTTTGAATTTTTTTGAATCTTTTATCATTTTCTTTTATTTTTTTTAAACCGAAAAGGCGATCCACGGGGGGGGGGGGGGGTGTGGGTGTGTGTGTGTGTGTGGTGGGGTGTGTTTGTGTGTGTGAGAGACATTAGGAATGGCGCACCCTCCCTGGTGCGCCATTGCTAACCTTAGCAATGGCGCACCAGGGGGGGTGCGCCATTACTAATGTCTCTCACACACGCAGGCCCACACCCTCACCAGACATAACAATGGCGCACCACACCAAGGTGCGCCATTACTATGTAGCATAGTAGTGGCGCACCTAGGTGTGGTGCGCCATTGCTATGTCTGGTGGGGGTGGGGGTGGAAACAAAAAATAGGAATGGCGCACTGCTCAGGTGGTGCGCCACTACGAAAAAAATAACAATGGCGCACCTGTTTCTGGTGCCCCATTGCTATATAGCAGTGGCGCACCACACCCATGGTGCGCCATTACTAGGGATATTGGCTATAGCCATTTTTCTAGTAGTGGGTGACGCTAAGACATGGTACAATACTCTTGCTCCTTGTTGTGTGCGTAGTCCCCAGGATATTATCTACTACTTCTCTGAAAAATATTTTCCTGCTCACAAGAAACAAGCTGCCTTATAGGAAATATTTCACTTTGTGCAAATTGAAGAAGAGAGTCTCCCACAAGCTGCCTTACAGGAAATATTTCACTTTGTGGAAATTCAGATGTAACTTTTCTAGTAGTATCTTTTTCATATAAAAAACTTTTTCATCGGAGGTCGTATGCAAAAGTTACGGCCATTTTACCGAAACACGGCGGTTTTTTTTTTGCAAAAAAATTCAAAATTCATGTTTGTTAATTTTCGTAACAACTAGAACACATAACACATGGGCATCTATTTTTTTGAATGTTTTTGAATCTTTTATCATTTTCTTTTATTTTTTTTAAACCGAAAAGGCGATCCACGGGGGGGGGGGGGGTGTGGGTGTGTGTGTGTGTGTGGTGGGGTGTGTTTGTGTGTGTGAGAGACATTAGTAATGGCGCACCCTCCCTGGTGCGCCATTGCTAACCTTAGCAATGGCGCACCAGGGGGGGTGCGCCATTCCTAATGTCTCTCACACACGCAGGCCCACACCCTCACCAGACATAACAATGGCGCACCACACCAAGGTGCGCCATTACTATGTAGCATAGTAGTGGCGCACCTAGGTGTGGTGCGCCATTGCTATGTCTGGTGGGGGTGGGGGGTGGAAACAAAAAATAGCAATGGCGCACTGCTCAGGTGGTGCGCCACTACTAAAAAAATAACAATGGCGCACCTGTTTCTGGTGCGCCATTGCTATATAGCAGTGGCGCACCACACCCATGGTGCGCCATTACTAGGGATATTGGCTATAGCCATTTTTCTAGTAGTGGGTGATGCTAAGACATGGTACAATACTCTTGCTCCTTGTTGTGTGCGTAGTCCCCAGGATATGATCTACTACTTCTCTGAAAAATATTTTCCTGCTCACAAGAAACAAGCTGCCTTACAGGAAATATTTCACTTTGTGCAAATTGAAGAAGAGAGTCTCCCACAAGCTGCCTTACAGGAAATATTTCACTTTGTGGAAATTCAGATGTAACTTTTCGAGTAGTATCTTTTTCATATAAAAAACTTTTTCATCGGAGGTCGTATGCAAAAGTTACGGCCATTTTACCGAAACACGGCGGTTTTTTTTTTGCAAAAAAATTCAAAATTTATGTTTGTTAATTTTCGTAACAACTAGAACACATAACACATGGGCATCTATTTTTTTGAATTTTGTTCAATCTTTTATCATTTTCTTTTATTTTTTTTAAACCGAAAAGGCGATCCACGGGGGGGGGGGGGGGGGGGGGGGCTGGGGGTGTGGGTGTGTGTGTGTGTGTGGTGGGGTGTGTTTGTGTGTGTGAGAGACATTAGTAATGGCGCACCCTCCCTGGTGCGCCATTCCTAACCTTAGCAATGGCGCACCAGGGAGGGTGCGCCATTACTAATGTCTCTCACACACGCAGGCCCACACCCTCACCAGACATAACAATGGCGCACCACACCAAGGTGCGCCATTACTATGTAGCATAGTAGTGGCGCACCTAGGTGTGGTGCGCCATTGCTATGTCTGGTGGGGGTGGGGGGTGGAAACAAAAAATAGCAATGGCGCACTGCTCAGGTGGTGCGCCACTACTAAAAAAATAACAATGGCGCACCTGTTTCTGGTGCGCCATTACTAGGGATATTGGCTATAGCCATTTTTCTAGTAGTGGGTGATGCTAAGACATGGTACAATACTCTTGCTCCTTGTTGTGTGCGTAGTCCCCAGGATATGATCTACTACTTCTCTGAAAAATATTTTCCTGCTCACAAGAAACAAGCTGCCTTACAGGAAATATTTCACTTTGTGCAAATTGAAGAAGAGAGTCTCCCACAAGCTGCCTTACAGGAAATATTTCACTTTGTGGAAATTCAGATGTAACTTTTCGAGTAGTATCTTTTTCATATAAAAAAGTTTTTCATCGGAGGTCGTATGCAAAAGTTACGGCCATTTTACCGAAACATGGCGGTTTTTTTTTTTGCAAAAAAATCCAAAATTCATGTTTGTTAATTTTCGTAACAACTAGAACACATAACACATGGGCATCTATTTTTTTGAATTTTTTTGAATCTTTTATCATTTTCTTTTATTTATTTTTAAACCGAAAAGGCGATCCACGGGGGGGGGGGGGGGGGGGGTGTATGTGTGGTGGGGTGTGTTTGTGTGTGTGAGAGACATTAGTAATGGCGCACCCTCCCTGGTGCGCCATTGCTAACCTTAGCAATGGCGCACCAGGGGGGTGCGCCATTACTAATGTCTCTCACACACGCAGGCCCACACCCTCACCAGACATAACAATGGCGCACCACACCAAGGTGCGCCATTACTATGTAGCATAGGAGTGGCGCACCTAGGTGTGGTGCGCCATTGCTATGTCTGGTGGGGGTGGGGGGTGGAAACAAAAAATAGCAATGGCGCACTACTCAGGTGGTGCGCCACTACTAAAAAAATAACAATGGCGCACCTGTTTCTGGTGCCCCATTGCTATATAGCAGTGGCGCACCACACCCATGGTGCGCCATTACTAGGGATATTGGCTATAGCCATTTTTCTAGTAGTGGGTGACGCTAAGACATGGTACAATACTCTTGCTCCTTGTTGTGTGCGTAGTCCCCAGGATATGATCTACTACTTCTCTGAAAAATATTTTCCTGCTCACAAGAAACAAGCTGCCTTATAGGAAATATTTCACTTTGTGCAAATTGAAGAAGAGAGTCTCCCACAAGCTGCCTTACAGGAAATATTTCACTTTGTGGAAATTCAGATGTAACTTTTCGAGTAGTATCTTTTTCATATAAAAAACTTTTTCATCGGAGGTCGTATGCAAAAGTTACGGCCATTTTACCGAAACACGGCGGTTTTTTTTTGCAAAAAAATTCAAAATTCATGTTTGTTAATTTTCGTAACAACTAGAACACATAACACATGGGCATCTATTTTTTTGAATGTTTTTGAATCTTTTATCATTTTCTTTTATTTTTTTTAAACCGAAAAGGTGATCCACGGGGGGGGGGGGGGGGTGGTGGGTGTGTGTGTGTGTGGTGGGGTGTGTTTGTGTGTGTGAGAGACATTAGTAATGGCGCACCCTCCCTGGTGCGCCATTGCTAACCTTAGCAATGGCGCACCAGGGGGGGTGCGCCATTCCTAATGTCTCTCACACACGCAGGCCCACACCCTCACCAGACATAACAATGGCGCACCACACCAAGGTGCGCCATTACTATGTAGCATAGGAGTGGCGCACCTAGGTGTGGTGCGCCATTGCTATGTCTGGTGGGGGTGGGGGTGGAAACAAAAAATAGCAATGGCGCACTGCTCAGGTGGTGCGCCACTACTAAAAAAATAACAATGGCGCACCTGTTTCTGGTGCGCCATTGCTATATAGCAGTGGCGCACCACACCCATGGTGCGCCATTACTAGGGATATTGGCTATAGCCATTTTTCTAGTAGTGGGTGATGCTAAGACATGGTACAATACTCTTGCTCCTTGTTGTGTGCGTAGTCCCCAGGATATGATCTACTACTTCTCTGAAAAATATTTTCCTGCTCACAAGAAACAAGCTGCCTTACAGGAAATATTTCACTTTGTGCAAATTGAAGAAGAGAGTCTCCCACAAGCTGCCTTACAAGAAATATTTCACTTTGTGGAAATTCAGATGTAACTTTTCGAGTAGTATCTTTTTCATATAAAAAACTTTTTCATCGGAGGTCGTATGCAAAAGTTACGGCCATTTTACCGAAACATGGCGTTTTTTTTTTTGCAAAAAAATTCAAAATTCATGTTTGTTAATTTTCGTAACAACTAGAACACATAACACATGGGCATTTATTTTTTTGAATTTTTTTGAATCTTTTATCATTTTCTTTTATTTATTTTTAAACCGAAAAGGCGATCCACGGGGGGGGGGGGGGTGTATGTGTGGTGGGGTGTGTTTGTGTGTGTGAGAGACATTAGTAATGGCGCACCCTCCCTGGTGCGCCATTGCTAACCTTAGCAATGGCGCACCAGGGGGGTGCGCCATTACTAATGTCTCTCACACACGCAGGCCCACACCCTCACCAGACATAACAATGGCGCACCACACCAAGGTGCGCCATTACTATGTAGCATAGGAGTGGCGCACCTAGGTGTGGTGCGCCATTGCTATGTCTGGTGGGGGTGGGGGGTGGAAACAAAAAATAGCAATGGCGCACTACTCAGGTGGTGCGCCACTACTAAAAAAATAACAATGGCGCACCTGTTTCTGGTGCGCCATTGCTATATAGCAGTGGCGCACCACACCCATGGTGCGCCATTACTAGGGATATTGGCTATAGCCATTTTTCTAGTAGTGGGTGATGCGAAGACATGGTACAATACTCTTGCTCCTTGTTGTGTGCGTAGTCCCCAGGATATGATCTACTACTTCTCTGAAAAATATTTTCCTGCTCACAAGAAACAAGCTGCCTTACAGGAAATATTTCACTTTGTGCAAATTGAAGAAGAGAGTCTCCCACAAGCTGCCTTACAGGAAATATTTCACTTTGTGGAAATTCAGATGTAACTTTTCGAGTAGTATCTTTTTCATATAAAAAACTTTTTCATCGGAGGTCGTATGCAAAAGTTACGGCCATTTTACCGAAACATGGCGGTTTTTTTTTTTGCAAAAAAATTCAAAATTCATGTTTGTTAATTTTCGTGACAACTAGAACACATAACACATGGGCATCTATTTTTTTGAATTTTTTTGAATCTTTTATCATTTTCTTTTATTTATTTTTAAACCGAAAAGGCGATCCACAGGGGGGGGGGTGTATGTGTGGTGGGGTGTGTTTGTGTGTGTGAGAGACATTAGTAATGGCGCACCCTCCCTGGTGCGCCATTGCTAACCTTAGCAATGGCGCACCAGGGGGTGCGCCATTACTAATGTCTCTCACACACGCAGGCCCACACCCTCACCAGACATAACAATGGCGCACCACACCAAGGTGCGCCATTACTATGTAGCATAGGAGTGGCGCACCTAGGTGTGGTGCGCCATTGCTATGTCTGGTGGGGGTGGGGGGTGGAAACAAAAAATAGCAATGGCGCACTACTCAGGTGGTGCGCCACTACTAAAAAAATAACAATGGCGCACCTATTTCTGGTGCGCCATTGCTATATAGCAGTGGCGCACCACACCCATGGTGCGCCATTACTAGGGATATTGGCTATAGCCATTTTTCTAGTTGTGGGTGATGCGAAGACATGGTACAATACTCTTGCTCCTTGTTGTGTGCGTAGTCCCCAGGATATGATCTACTACTTCTCTGAAAAATATTTTCCTGCTCACAAGAAACAAGCTGCCTTACAGGAAAGATTTCACTTTGTGCAAATTGAAGAAGAGAGTCTCCCACAAGCTGCCTTACCGGAAATATTTCACTTTGTGGAAATTCAGAAGTAACTTTTCGAGTAGTATCTTTTTCATATAAAAAACTTTTTCATCGGAGGTCGTATGCAAAAGTTACGGCCATTTTACCGAAACATGGCGGGTTTTTTTTGCAAAAAAATTCAAAATTCATGTTTGTTAATTTTCGTAACAACTAGAACACATAACACATGGGCATCTATTTTTTTGAATCTTTTATCATTTTCTTTTATTTATTTTTAAACCGAAAAGGCGATCCACCGGGGGGGGGGGGTGTGTATGTGTGGTGGGGTGTGTTTGTGTGTGTGAGAGACATTAGTAATGGCGCACCCTCCCTGGTGCGCCATTGCTAACCTTAGCAATGGCGCACCAGGGGGGTGCGCCATTACTAATGTCTCTCACACACGCAGGCCCACACCCTCACCAGACATAACAATGGCGCACCACACCAAGGTGCGCCATTACTATGTAGCATAGTAGTGGCGCACCTAGGTGTGGTGCGCCATTGCTATGTCTGGTGGGGGTGGGGGGTGGAAACAAAAAATAGCATTGGCGCACTACTCAGGTGGTGCGCCACTACTAAAAAAATAACAATGGCGCACCTGTTTCTGGTGCGCCATTGCTACATAGCAGTGGCGCACCACACCCATGGTGCGCCATTACTAGGGATATTGGCTATAGCCATTTTTCTAGTAGTGGGTGATGCTAAGACATGGTACAATACTCTTGCTCCTTGTTGTGTGCGTAGTCCCCAGGATATGATCTACTACTTCTCTGAAAAATATTTTCCTGCTCACAAGAAACAAGCTGCCTTACAGGAAATATTTCACTTTGTGCAAATTGAAGAAGAGAGTCTCCCACAAGCTGCCTTACAGGAAATATTTCACTTTGTGGAAATTCAGATGTAACTTTTCGAGTAGTATCTTTTTCATATAAAAAACTTTTTCATCGGAGGTCGTATGCAAAAGTTACGGCCATTTTACCGAAACATGGCGGGTTTTTTTTTTGCAAAAAAATTCAAAATTCATGTTTGTTAATTTTCGTGACAACTAGAACACATAACACATGGGCATCTATTTTTTTGAATTTTTTTGAATCTTTTATCATTTTCTTTTATTTATTTTTAAACCGAAAAGGCGATCCACATGGGGGGGGGGGTGTATGTGTGGTGGGGTGTGTTTGTGTGTGTGAGAGACATTAGTAATGGCGCACCCTCCCTGGTGCGCCATTGCTAACCTTAGCAATGGCGCACCAGGGGGTGCGCCATTACTAATGTCTCTCACACACGCAGGCCCACACCCTCACCAGACATAACAATGGCGCACCACACCAAGGTGCGCCATTACTATGTAGCATAGGAGTGGCGCACCTAGGTGTGGTGCGCCATTGCTATGTCTGGTGGGGGTGGGGGGTGGAAACAAAAAATAGCAATGGCGCACTACTCAGGTGGTGCGCCACTACTAAAAAAATAACAATGGCGCACCTATTTCTGGTGCGCCATTGCTATATAGCAGTGGCGCACCACACCCATGGTGCGCCATTACTAGGGATATTGGCTATAGCCATTTTTCTAGTTGTGGGTGATGCGAAGACATGGTACAATACTCTTGCTCCTTGTTGTGTGCGTAGTCCCCAGGATATGATCTACTACTTCTCTGAAAAATATTTTCCTGCTCACAAGAAACAAGCTGCCTTACAGGAAAGATTTCACTTTGTGCAAATTGAAGAAGAGAGTCTCCCACAAGCTGCCTTACCGGAAATATTTCACTTTGTGGAAATTCAGAAGTAACTTTTCGAGTAGTATCTTTTTCATATAAAAAACTTTTTCATCGGAGGTCGTATGCAAAAGTTACGGCCATTTTACCGAAACATGGCGGTTTTTTTTTTGCAAAAAAATTCAAAATTCATGTTTGTTAATTTTCGTAACAACTAGAACACATAACACATGGGCATCTATTTTTTTGAATCTTTTATCATTTTCTTTTATTTATTTTTAAACCGAAAAGGCGATCCACCGGGGGGGGGGGGTGTGTATGTGTGGTGGGGTGTGTTTGTGTGTGTGAGAGACATTAGTAATGGCGCACCCTCCCTGGTGTGCCATTGCTAACCTTAGCAATGGCGCACCAGGGGGGTGCGCCATTACTAATGTCTCTCACACACGCAGGCCCACACCCTCACCAGACATAACAATGGCGCACCACACCAAGGTGCGCCATTACTATGTAGCATAGTAGTGGCGCACCTAGGTGTGGTGCGCCATTGCTATGTCTGGTGGGGGTGGGGGGTGGAAACAAAAAATAGCATTGGCGCACTACTCAGGTGGTGCGCCACTACTAAAAAAATAACAATGGCGCACCTGTTTCTGGTGCGCCATTGCTACATAGCAGTGGCGCACCACACCCATGGTGCGCCATTACTAGGGATATTGGCTATAGCCATTTTTCTAGTAGTGGGTGATGCTAAGACATGGTACAATACTCTTGCTCCTTGTTGTGTGCGTAGTCCCCAGGATATGATCTACTACTTCTCTGAAAAATATTTTCCTGCTCACAAGAAACAAGCTGCCTTACAGGAAATATTTCACTTTGTGCAAATTGAAGAAGAGAGTCTCCCACAAGCTGCCTTACAGGAAATATTTCACTTTGTGGAAATTCAGATGTAACTTTTCGAGTAGTATCTTTTTCATATAAAAAACTTTTTCATCGGAGGTCGTATGCAAAAGTTACGGCCATTTTACCGAAACATGGCGGTTTTTTTTTTTGCAAAAAAATTCAAAATTCATGTTTGTTAATTTTCGTAACAACTAGAACACATAACACATGGGCATCTATTTTTTTGAATTTTTTTGAATCTTTTATCATTTTCTTTTATTTATTTTTAAACCGAAAAGGCGATCCACAAGGGGGGGGGTGTGTGTGTGTATGTGTGGTGGGGTGTGTTTGTGTGTATGAGAGACATTAGTAATGGCGCACCCTCCCTGGTGCGCCATTGCTAACCTTAGCAATGGTGCACCAGGGGGGGTGCGCCATTACTAATGTCTCTCACACACGCAGGCCCACACCCTCACCAGACATAACAATGGCGCACCACACCAAGGTGCGCCATTACTATGTAGCATAGTAGTGGCGCACCTAGGTGTGGTGCGCCATTGCTATGTCTGGTGGGGGTGGGGGGTGGAAACAAAAAATAGCAAAGGCGCACTGCTCAGGTGGTGCGCCACTACTAAAAAAATAACAATGGCACACCTGTTTCTGGTGCGCCATTGCTATATAGCAGTGGCGCACCACACCCATGGTGCGCCATTACTAGGGATATTGGCTATAGCCATTTTTCTAGTAGTGGGTGATGCTAAGACATGGTACAATACTCTTGCTCCTTGTTGTGTGCGTAGTCCCCAGGATATGATCTACTACTTCTCTGAAAAATATTTTCCTGCTCACAAGAAACAAGCTGCCTTACAGGAAATATTTCACTTTGTGCAAATTGAAGAAGAGAGTCTCCCACAAGCTGCCTTACAGGAAATATTTCACTTTGTGGAAATTCAGATGTAACTTTTCGAGTAGTATCTTTTTCATATAAAAAACTTTTTCATCGGAGGTCGTATGCAAAAGTTACGGCCATTTTACCGAAACATGGCGGTTTTTTTTTTTGCAAAAAAATTCAAAATTCATGTTTGTTAATTTTCGTAACAACTAGAACACATAACACATGGGCATCTATTTTTTTGAATTTTTTTGAATCTTTTATCATTTTCTTTTATTTATTTTTAAACCGAAAAGGCGATCCACAAGGGGGGGGGTGTGTGTGTGTATGTGTGGTGGGGTGTGTTTGTGTGTATGAGAGACATTAGTAATGGCGCACCCTCCCTGGTGCGCCATTGCTAACCTTAGCAATGGTGCACCAGGGGGGGTGCGCCATTACTAATGTCTCTCACACACGCAGGCCCACACCCTCACCAGACATAACAATGGCGCACCACACCAAGGTGCGCCATTACTATGTAGCATAGTAGTGGCGCACCTAGGTGTGGTGCGCCATTGCTATGTCTGGTGGGGGTGGGGGGTGGAAACAAAAAATAGCAAAGGCGCACTGCTCAGGTGGTGCGCCACTACTAAAAAAATAACAATGGCACACCTGTTTCTGGTGCGCCATTGCTATATAGCAGTGGCGCACCACACCCATGGTGCGCCATTACTAGGGATATTGGCTATAGCCATTTTTCTAGTAGTGGGTGATGCTAAGACATGGTACAATACTCTTGCTCCTTGTTGTGTGCGTAGTCCCCAGGATATGATCTACTACTTCTCTGAAAAATATTTTCCTGCTCACAAGAAACAAGCTGCCTTACAGGCAATATTTCACTTTGTGCAAATTGAAGAAGAGAGTCTCCCACAAGCTGCCTTACAGGAAATATTTCACTTTGTGGAAATTCAGATGTAACTTTTCGAGTAGTATCTTTTTCATATAAAAAACTTTTTCATCGGAGGTCGTATGCAAAAGTTACGGCCATTTTACCGAAACATGGCGGTTTTTTTTTTTGCAAAAAAATTCAAAATTCATGTTTGTTAATTTTCGTAACAACTAGAACACATAACACATGGGCATCTATTTTTTTGAATTTTTTTGAATCTTTTATCATTTTCTTTTATTTATTTTTAAACCGAAAAGGCGATCCACAAGGGGGGGGGTGTGTGTGTGTATGTGTGGTGGGGTGTGTTTGTGTGTATGAGAGACATTAGTAATGGCGCACCCTCCCTGGTGCGCCATTGCTAACCTTAGCAATGGTGCACCAGGGGGGGTGCGCCATTACTAATGTCTCTCACACACGCAGGCCCACACCCTCACCAGACATAACAATGGCGCACCACACCAAGGTGCGCCATTACTATGTAGCATAGTAGTGGCGCACCTAGGTGTGGTGCGCCATTGCTATGTCTGGTGGGGGTGGGGGGTGGAAACAAAAAATAGCAAAGGCGCACTGCTCAGGTGGTGCGCCACTACTAAAAAAATAACAATGGCACACCTGTTTCTGGTGCGCCATTGCTATATAGCAGTGGCGCACCACACCCATGGTGCGCCATTACTAGGGATATTGGCTATAGCCATTTTTCTAGTAGTGGGTGATGCTAAGACATGGTACAATACTCTTGCTCCTTGTTGTGTGCGTAGTCCCCAGGATATGATCTACTACTTCTCTGAAAAATATTTTCCTGCTCACAAGAAACAAGCTGCCTTACAGGAAATATTTCACTTTGTGCAAATTGAAGAAGAGAGTCTCCCACAAGCTGCCTTACAGGAAATATTTCACTTTGTGGAAATTCAGATGTAACTTTTCGAGTAGTATCTTTTTCATATAAAAAACTTTTTCATCGGAGGTCGTATGCAAAAGTTACGGCCATTTTACCGAAACATGGCGGTTTTTTTTTTTGCAAAAAAATTCAAAATTCATGTTTGTTAATTTTCGTAACAACTAGAACACATAACACATGGGCATCTATTTTTTTGAATTTTTTTGAATCTTTTATCATTTTCTTTTATTTATTTTTAAACCGAAAAGGCGATCCACAAGGGGGGGGGTGTGTGTGTGTATGTGTGGTGGGGTGTGTTTGTGTGTATGAGAGACATTAGTAATGGCGCACCCTCCCTGGTGCGCCATTGCTAACCTTAGCAATGGTGCACCAGGGGGGGTGCGCCATTACTAATGTCTCTCACACACGCAGGCCCACACCCTCACCAGACATAACAATGGCGCACCACACCAAGGTGCGCCATTACTATGTAGCATAGTAGTGGCGCACCTAGGTGTGGTGCGCCATTGCTATGTCTGGTGGGGGTGGGGGGTGGAAACAAAAAATAGCAAAGGCGCACTGCTCAGGTGGTGCGCCACTACTAAAAAAATAACAATGGCACACCTGTTTCTGGTGCGCCATTGCTATATAGCAGTGGCGCACCACACCCATGGTGCGCCATTACTAGGGATATTGGCTATAGCCATTTTTCTAGTAGTGGGTGATGCTAAGACATGGTACAATACTCTTGCTCCTTGTTGTGTGCGTAGTCCCCAGGATATGATCTACTACTTCTCTGAAAAATATTTTCCTGCTCACAAGAAACAAGCTGCCTTACAGGCAATATTTCACTTTGTGCAAATTGAAGAAGAGAGTCTCCCACAAGCTGCCTTACAGGAAATATTTCACTTTGTGGAAATTCAGATGTAACTTTTCGAGTAGTATCTTTTTCATATAAAAAACTTTTTCATCGGAGGTCGTATGCAAAAGTTACGGCCATTTTACCGAAACATGGCGGTTTTTTTTTTTGCAAAAAAATTCAAAATTCATGTTTGTTAATTTTCGTAACAACTAGAACACATAACACATGGGCATCTATTTTTTTGAATTTTTTTGAATCTTTTATCATTTTCTATTATTTATTTTTAAACCGAAAAGGCGATCCACCGGGGGGGGTGTGTATGTGTGGTGGGGTGTGTTTGTGTGTGTGAGAGACATTAGTAATGGCGCACCCTCCCTGGTGCGCCATTGCTAACCTTAGCAATGGCGCACCAGGGGGGTGCGCCATTACTAATGTCTCTCACACACGCAGGCCCACACCCTCACCAGACATAACAATGGCGCACCACACCAAGGTGCGCCATTACTATGTAGCATAGGAGTGGCGCACCTAGGTGTGGTGCGCCATTGCTATGTCTGGTGGGGGTGGGGGGTGGAAACAAAAAATAGCAATGGCGCACTACTCAGGTGGTTCGCCACTACTAAAAAAATAACAATGGCGCACCTGTTTCTGGTGCGCCATTGCTATATAGCAGTGGCGCACCACACCCATGGTGCGCCATTACTAGGGATATTGGCTATAGCCATTTTTCTAGTAGTGGGTGATGCGAAGACATGGTACAATACTCTTGCTCCTTGTTGTGTGCGTAGTCCCCAGGATATGATCTACTACTTCTCTGAAAAATATTTTCCTGCTCACAAGAAACAAGCTGCCTTACAGGAAATATTTCACTTTGTGCAAATTGAAGAAGAGAGTCTCCCACAAGCTGCCTTACAGGAAATATTTCACTTTGTGGAAATTCAGATGTAACTTTTCGAGTAGTATCTTTTTCATATAAAAAACTTTTTCATCGGAGGTCGTATGCAAAAGTTACGGCCATTTTACCGAAACATGGCGGGTTTTTTTTTGCAAAAAAATTCAAAATTCATGTTTGTTAATTTTCGTAACAACTAGAACACATAACACATGGGCATCTATTTTTTTGAATTTTTTTGAATCTTTTATCATTTTCTATTATTTATTTTTAAACCGAAAAGGCGATCCACCGGGGGGGGTGTGTATGTGTGGTGGGGTGTGTTTGTGTGTGTGAGAGACATTAGTAATGGCGCACCCTCCCTGGTGCGCCATTGCTAACCTTAGCAATGGCGCACCAGGGGGGTGCGCCATTACTAATGTCTCTCACACACGCAGGCCCACACCCTCACCAGACATAACAATGGCGCACCACACCAAGGTGCGCCATTACTATGTAGCATAGGAGTGGCGCACCTAGGTGTGGTGCGCCATTGCTATGTCTGGTGGGGGTGGGGGGTGGAAACAAAAAATAGCAATGGCGCACTACTCAGGTGGTTCGCCACTACTAAAAAAATAACAATGGCGCACCTGTTTCTGGTGCGCCATTGCTATATAGCAGTGGCGCACCACACCCATGGTGCGCCATTACTAGGGATATTGGCTATAGCCATTTTTCTAGTAGTGGGTGATGCGAAGACATGGTACAATACTCTTGCTCCTTGTTGTGTGCGTAGTCCCCAGGATATGATCTACTACTTCTCTGAAAAATATTTTCCTGCTCACAAGAAACAAGCTGCCTTACAGGAAATATTTCACTTTGTGCAAATTGAAGAAGAGAGTCTCCCACAAGCTGCCTTACAGGAAATATTTCACTTTGTGGAAATTCAGATGTAACTTTTCGAGTAGTATCTTTTTCATATAAAAAACTTTTTCATCGGAGGTCGTATGCAAAAGTTACGGCCATTTTACCGAAACATGGCGGTTTTTTTTTTTGCAAAAAAATTCAAAATTCATGTTTGTTAATTTTCGTAACAACTAGAACACATAACACATGGGCATCTATTTTTTTGAATTTTTTTGAATCTTTTATCATTTTCTTTTATTTATTTTTAAACCGAAAAGGCGATCCACGGGGGGGGGGGGGAGCGGTGTGTGTATGTGTGGTGGGGTGTGTTTGTGTGTGTGAGAGACATTAGTAATGGCGCACCCTCCCTGGTGCGCCATTGCTAACCTTAGCAATGGTGCACCAGGGGGGGTGCGCCATTACTAATGTCTCTCACACACGCAGGCCCACACCCTCACCAGACATAACAATGGCGCACCACACCAAGGTGCGCCATTACTATGTAGCATAGTAGTGGCGCACCTAGGTGTGGTGCGCCATTGCTATGTCTGGTGGGGGTGGGGGTGGAAACAAAAAATAGCAAAGGCGCACTGCTCAGGTGGTGCGCCACTACTAAAAAAATAACAATGGCACACCTGTTTCTGGTGCGCCATTGCTATATAGCAGTGGCGCACCACACCCATGGTGCGCCATTACTAGGGATATTGGCTATAGCCATTTTTCTAGTAGTGGGTGATGCTAAGACATGGTACAATACTCTTGCTCCTTGTTGTGTGCGTAGTCCCCAGGATATGATCTACTACTTCTCTGAAAAATATTTTCCTGCTCACAAGAAACAAGCTGCCTTACAGGAAATATTTCACTTTGTGCAAATTGAAGAAGAGAGTCTCCCACAAGCTGCCTTACAGGAAATATTTCACTTTGTGGAAATTCAGATGTAACTTTTCGAGTAGTATCTTTTTCATATAAAAAACTTTTTCATCGGAGGTCGTATGCAAAAGTTACGGCCATTTTACCGAAACATGGCGGTTTTTTTTTTTGCAAAAAAATTCAAAATTCATGTTTGTTAATTTTCGTAACAACTAGAACACATAACACATGGGCATCTATTTTTTTGAATTTTTTTGAATCTTTTATCATTTTCTTTTATTTATTTTTAAACCGAAAAGGCGATCCACAGGGGGGGGGGGGGGCGGTGTGTGTATGTGTGGTGGGGTGTGTTTGTGTGTGTGAGAGACATTAGTAATGGCGCACCCTCCCTGGTGCGCCATTGCTAACCTTAGCAATGGTGCACCAGGGGGGGTGCGCCATTACTAATGTCTCTCACACACGCAGGCCCACACCCTCACCAGACATAACAATGGCGCACCACACCAAGGTGCGCCATTACTATGTAGCATAGTAGTGGCGCACCTAGGTGTGGTGCGCCATTGCTATGTCTGGTGGGGGTGGGGGTGGAAACAAAAAATAGCAAAGGCGCACTGCTCAGGTGGTGCGCCACTACTAAAAAAATAACAATGGCACACCTGTTTCTGGTGCGCCATTGCTATATAGCAGTGGCGCACCACACCCATGGTGCGCCATTACTAGGGATATTGGCTATAGCCATTTTTCTAGTAGTGGGTGATGCTAAGACATGGTACAATACTCTTGCTCCTTGTTGTGTGCGTAGTCCCCAGGATATGATCTACTACTTCTCTGAAAAATATTTTCCTGCTCACAAGAAACAAGCTGCCTTACAGGAAATATTTCACTTTGTGCAAATTGAAGAAGAGAGTCTCCCACAAGCTGCCTTACAGGAAATATTTCACTTTGTGGAAATTCAGATGTAACTTTTCGAGTAGTATCTTTTTCATATAAAAAACTTTTTCATCGGAGGTCGTATGCAAAAGTTACGGCCATTTTACCGAAACATGGCGGGTTTTTTTTTTGCAAAAAAATTCAAAATTCATGTTTGTTAATTTTCGTAACAACTAGAACACATAACACATGGGCATCTATTTTTTTGAATTTTTTTGAATCTTTTATCATTTTCTTTTATTTATTTTTAAACCGAAAAGGCGATCCACGGGGGGGGCGGTGTGTGTATGTGTGGTGGGGTGTGTTTGTGTGTGTGAGAGACATTAGTAATGGCGCACCCTCCCTGGTGCGCCATTCCTAACCTTAGCAATGGTGCACCAGGGGGGGTGCGCCATTACTAATGTCTCTCACACACGCAGGCCCACACCCTCACCAGACATAACAATGGCGCACCACACCAAGGTGCGCCATTACTATGTAGCATAGTAGTGGCGCACCTAGGTGTGGTGCGCCATTGCTATGTCTGGTGGGGGTGGGGGTGGAAACAAAAAATAGCAAAGGCGCACTGCTCAGGTGGTGCGCCACTACTAAAAAAATAACAATGGCACACCTGTTTCTGGTGCGCCATTGCTATATAGCAGTGGCGCACCACACCCATGGTGCGCCATTACTAGGGATATTGGCTATAGCCATTTTTCTAGTAGTGGGTGATGCTAAGACATGGTACAATACTCTTGCTCCTTGTTGTGTGCGTAGTCCCCAGGATATGATCTACTACTTCTCTGAAAAATATTTTCCTGCTCACAAGAAACAAGCTGCCTTACAGGCAATATTTCACTTTGTGCAAATTGAAGAAGAGAGTCTCCCACAAGCTGCCTTACAGGAAATATTTCACTTTGTGGAAATTCAGATGTAACTTTTCGAGTAGTATCTTTTTCATATAAAAAACTTTTTCATCGGAGGTCGTATGCAAAAGTTACGGCCATTTTACCGAAACATGGCGGTTTTTTTTTTGCAAAAAAATTCAAAATTCATGTTTGTTAATTTTCGTAACAACTAGAACACATAACACATGGGCATCTATTTTTTTGAATTTTTTTGAATCTTTTATCATTTTCTTTTATTTATTTTTAAACCGAAAAGGCGATCCACCGAGGGGGGTGTGTATGTGTGGTGGGGTGTGTTTGTGTGTGTGAGAGACATTAGTAATGGCGCACCCTCCCTGGTGCGCCCTTGCTAACCTTAGCAATGGCGCACCAGGGGGGTGCGCCATTACTAATGTCTTTCACACACGCAGGCCCACACCCTCACCAGACATAACATTGGCGCACCACACCAAGGTGCGCCATTACTATGTAGCATAGGAGTGGCGCACCTAGGTGTGGTGCGCCATTGCTATGTCTGGTGGGGGTGGGGGGTGGAAACAAAAAATAGCAATGGCGCACTACTCAGGTGGTTCGCCACTACTAAAAAAATAACAATGGCGCACCTGTTTCTGGTGCGCCATTGCTATATAGCAGTGGCGCACCACACCCATGGTGCGCCATTACTAGGGATATTGGCTATAGCCATTTTTCTAGTAGTGGGTGATGCGAAGACATGGTACAATACTCTTGCTCCTTGTTGTGTGCGTAGTCCCCAGGATATGATCTACTACTTCTCTGAAAAATATTTTCCTGCTCACAAGAAACAAGCTGCCTTACAGGAAATATTTCACTTTGTGCAAATTGAAGAAGAGAGTCTCCCACAAGCTGCCTTACAGGAAATATTTCACTTTGTGGAAATTCAGATGTAACTTTTCGAGTAGTATCTTTTTCATATAAAAAACTTTTTCATCGGAGGTCGTATGCAAAAGTTACGGCCATTTTACCGAAACATGGCGGTTTTTTTTTTTGCAAAAAAATTCAAAATTCATGTTTGTTAATTTTCGTAACAACTAGAACACATAACACATGGGCATCTATTTTTTTGATTTTTTTTGAATCTTTTATCATTTTCTTTTATTTATTTTTAAACCGAAAAGGCGATCCACGGGGGGGGGGGGGGGGGGGTGTATGTGTGGTGGGGTGTGTTTGTGTGTGTGAGAGACATTAGTAATGGCGCACCCTCCCTGGTGCGCCATTGCTAACCTTAGCAATGGCACACCAGGGGGGTGCGCCATTACTAATGTCTCTCACACACGCAGGCCCACACCCTCACCAGACATAACAATGGCGCACCACACCAAGGTGCGCCATTACTATGTAGCATAGTAGTGGCGCACCTAGGTGTGGTGCGCCATTGCTATGTCTGGTGGGGGTGGGGGGTGGAAACAAAAAATAGCAATGGCGCACTACTCAGGTGGTGCGCCATTACTAAAAAAATAACAATGGCGCACCTGTTTCTGGTGCGCCATTGCTATATAGCAGTGGCGCACCACACCCATGGTGCGCCATTACTAGGGATATTGGCTATAGCCATTTTTCTAGTAGTGGGTGATGCTAAGACATGGTACAATACTCTTGCTCCTTGTTGTGTGCGTAGTCCCCAGGATATGATCTACTACTTCTCTGAAAAATATTTTCCTGCTCACAAGAAACAAGCTGCCTTACAGGAAATATTTCACTTTGTGCAAATTGAAGAACAGAGTCTCCCACAAGCTGCCTTACAGGAAATATTTCACTTTGTGGAAATTCAGATGTAACTTTTCGAGTAGTATCTTTTTCATATAAAAAACTTTTTCATCGGAGGTCGTATGCAAAAGTTACGGCCATTTTACCGAAACATGGCGGGTTTTTTTTTGCAAAAAAATTCAAAATTCATGTTTGTTAATTTTCATAACAACTAGAACACATAACACATGGGCATCTATTTTTTTGAATTTTTTTGAATCTTTTATCATTTTCTTTTATTTATTTTTGAACCGATAAGGCGATCCACGTAGGGGGGGCGGTGTGTGTGTGTATGTGTGGTGGGGTGTGTTTGTGTGTGTGAGAGACATTAGTAATGGCACACCCTCCCTGGTGCGCCATTGCTAACCTTAGCAATGGCGCACCAGGGGGGTGCGCCATTACTAATGTCTCTCACACACGCAGGCCCACACCCTCACCAGACATAACAATGGCGCACCACACCAAGGTGCGCCATTACTATGTAGCATAGGAGTGGCGCACCTAGGTGTGGTGCGCCATTGCTATGTCTGGTGGGGGTGGGGGGTGGAAACAAAAAATAGCAAAGGCGCACTGCTCAGGTGGTGCGCCACTACTAAAAAAATAACAATGGCACACCTGTTTCTGGTGCGCCATTGCTATATAGCAGTGGCGCACCACACCCATGGTGCGCCATTACTAGGGATATTGGCTATAGCCATTTTTCTAGTAGTGGGTGATGCTAAGAAATGGTACAATACTCTTGCTCCTTGTTGTGTGCGTAGTCCCCAGGATATGATCTACTACTTCTCTGAAAAATATTTTCCTGCTCACAAGAAACAAGCTGCCTTACAGGCAATATTTCACTTTGTGCAAATTGAAGAAGAGAGTCTCCCACAAGCTGCCTTACAGGAAATATTTCACTTTGTGGAAATTCAGATGTAACTTTTCGAGTAGTATCTTTTTCATATAAAAAACTTTTTCATCGGAGGTCGTATGCAAAAGTTACGGCCATTTTACCGAAACATGGCGGGTTTTTTTTTGCAAAAAAATTCAAAATTCATGTTTGTTAATTTTCGTAACAACTAGAACACATAACACATGGGCATCTATTTTTTTGAATTTTTTTGAATCTTTTATCATTTTCTTTTATTTATTTTTAAACCGAAAAGGCGATCCACGGGGGGGGTGGGGGTGTGTGTGTATGTGTGGTGGGGTGTGTTTGTGTGTGTGAGAGACATTAGTAATGGCGCACCCTCCCTGGTGCGCCATTGCTAACCTTAGCAATGGTGCACCATGGGGGGGTGCGCCATTACTAATGTCTCTCACACACGCAGGCCCACACCCTCACCAGACATAACAATGGCGCACCACACCAAGGTGCGCCATTACTATGTAGCATAGTAGTGGCGCACCTAGGTGTGGTGCGCCATTGCTATGTCTGGTGGGGGTGGGGGGTGGAAACAAAAAATAGCAAAGGCGCACTGCTCAGGTGGTGCGCCACTACTAAAAAAATAACAATGGCACACCTGTTTCTGGTGCGCCATTGCTATATAGCAGTGGCGCACCACACCCATGGTGCGCCATTACTAGGGATATTGGCTATAGCCATTTTTCTAGTAGTGGGTGATGCTAAGACATGGTACAATACTCTTGCTCCTTGTTGTGTGCGTAGTCCCCAGGATATGATCTACTACTTCTCTGAAAAATATTTTCCTGCTCACAAGAAACAAGCTGCCTTACAGGCAATATTTCACTTTGTGCAAATTGAAGAAGAGAGTCTCCCACAAGCTGCCTTACAGGAAATATTTCACTTTGTGGAAATTCAGATGTAACTTTTCGAGTAGTATCTTTTTCATATAAAAAACTTTTTCATCGGAGGTCGTATGCAAAAGTTACGGCCATTTTACCGAAACATGGCGGGTTTTTTTTTTGCCAAAAAATTCAAAATTCATGTTTGTTAATTTTCGTAACAACTAGAACACATAACACATGGGCATCTATTTTTTTGAATTTTTTTGAATCTTTTATCATTTTCTTTTATTTATTTTTAAACCGAAAAGGCGATCCACCTGGGGGGGTGTGTATGTGTGGTGGGGTGTGTTTGTGTGTGTGAGAGACATTAGTAATGGCGCACCCCCCTGGTGCGCCATTGCTAACCTTAGCAATGGCGCACCAGGGGGGTGCGCCATTACTAATGTCTCTCACACACGCAGGCCCACACCCTCACCAGACATAACAATGGCGCACCACACCAAGGTGCGCCATTACTATGTAGCATAGGAGTGGCGCACCTAGGTGTGGTGCGCCATTGCTATGTCTGGTGGGGGTGGGGGGTGGAAACAAAAAATAGCAATGGCGCACTACTCAGGTGGTTCGCCACTACTAAAAAAATAACAATGGCGCACCTGTTTCTGGTGCGCCATTGCTATATAGCAGTGGCGCACCACACCCATGGTGCGCCATTACTAGGGATATTGGCTATAGCCATTTTTCTAGTAGTGGGTGATGCTAAGACATGGTACAATACTCTTGCTCCTTGTTGTGTGCGTAGTCCCCAGGATATGATCTACTACTTCTCTGAAAAATATTTTCCTGCTCACAAGAAACAAGCTGCCTTACAGGAAATATTTCACTTTGTGCAAATTGAAGAAGAGAGTCTCCCACAAGCTGCCTTACAGGAAATATTTCACTTTGTGGAAATTCAGATGTAACTTTTCGAGTAGTATCTTTTTCATATAAAAAACTTTTTCATCGGAGGTCGTATGCAAAAGTTACGGCCATTTTACCGAAACATGGCGGGTTTTTTTTTGCAAAAAAATTCAAAATTCATGTTTGTTAATTTTCATAACAACTAGAACACATAAAACATGGGCATCTATTTTTTTGAATTTTTTTGAATCTTTTATCATTTTCTTTTATTTATTTTTAAACCGATAAGGCGATCCACGTAGGGGGGGCGGTGTGTGTGTGTATGTGTGGTGGGGTGTGTTTGTGTGTGTGAGAGACATTAGTACTGGCGCACCCCCCTGGTGCGCCATTGCTAAGGTAGCAATGGCGCACCAGGGGGGTGCGCCATTACTAATGTCTCTCACACACGCAGGCCCACACCCTCACCAGACATAACAATGGCGCACCACACCAAGGTGCGCCATTACTATGTAGCATAGTAGTGGCGCACCTAGGTGTGGTGCGCCATTGCTATGTCTGGTGGGGGTGGGGGGTGGAAACAAAAAATAGCATTGGCGCACTACTCAGGTGGTGCGCCACTACTAAAAAAATAACAATGGCGCACCTGTTTCTGGTGCGCCATTGCTATATAGCAGTGGCGCACCACACCCATGGTGCGCCATTACTAGGGATATTGGCTATAGCCATTTTTCTAGTAGTGGGTGATGCTAAGACATGGTACAATACTCTTGCTCCTTGTTGTGTGCGTAGTCCCCAGGATATGATCTACTACTTCTCTGAAAAATATTTTCCTGCTCACAAGAAACAAGCTGCCTTACCGGAAATATTTCACTTTGTGCAAATTGAAGAAGAGAGTCTCCCACAAGCTGCCTTACAGGAAATATTTCACTTTGTGGAAATTCAGATGTAACTTTTCGAGTAGTATCTTTTTCATATAAAAAACTTTTTCATCGGAGGTCGTATGCAAAAGTTACGGCCATTTTACCGAAACATGGCGGGTTTTTTTTTTGCAAAAAAATTCAAAATTCATGTTTGTTAATTTTCGTAACAACTAGAACACATAACACATGGGCATCTATTTTTTTGAATTTTTTTGAATCTTTTATCATTTTCTTTTATTTATTTTTAAACCGAAAAGGCGATCCACGGGGGGGGGGGGGGGGGGGTGTATGTGTGGTGGGGTGTGTTTGTGTGTGTGAGAGACATTAGTAATGGCGCACCCTCCCTGGTGCGCCATTGCTAACCTTAGCAATGGGGCACCAGGGGGGGTGCGCCATTACTAATGTCTCTCACACACGCAGGCCCACACCCTCACCAGACATAACAATGGCGCACCACACCAAGGTGCGCCATTACTATGTAGCATAGTAGTGGCGCACCTAGGTGTGGTGCGCCATTGCTATGTCTGGTGGGGGTGGGGGTGGAAACAAAAAATAGCAATGGCGCACTGCTCAGGTGGTGCGCCACTACTAAAAAAATAACAATGGCACACCTGTTTCTGGTGCGCCATTGCTATATAGCAGTGGCGCACCACACCCATGGTGCGCCATTACTAGGGATATTGGCTATAGCCATTTTTCTAGTAGTGGGTGATGCTAAGACATGGTACAATACTCTTGCTCCTTGTTGTGTGCGTAGTCCCCAGGATATGATCTACTACTTCTCTGAAAAATATTTTCCTGCTCACAAGAAACAAGCTGCCTTACAGGCAATATTTCACTTTGTGCAAATTGAAGAAGAGAGTCTCCCACAAGCTGCCTTACAGGAAATATTTCACTTTGTGGAAATTCAGATGTAACTTTTCGAGTAGTATCTTTTTCATATAAAAAACTTTTTCATCGGAGGTCGTATGCAAAAGTTACGGCCATTTTACCGAAACATGGCGGTTTTTTTTTTGCAAAAAAATTCAAAATTCATGTTTGTTAATTTTCGTAACAACTAGAACACATAACACATGGGCATCTATTTTTTTGAATTTTTTTGAATCTTTTATCATTTTCTTTTATTTATTTTTAAACCGAAAAGGCGATCCACCGGGGGGGGTGTGTATGTGTGGTGGGGTGTGTTTGTGTGTGTGAGAGACATTAGTAATGGCGCACCCTCCCTGGTGCGCCATTGCTAACCTTAGCAATGGCGCACCAGGGGGGTGCGCCATTACTAATGTCTCTCACACACGCAGGCCCACACCCTCACCAGACATAACAATGGCGCACCACACCAAGGTGCGCCATTACTATGTAGCATAGGAGTGGCGCACCTAGGTGTGGTGCGCCATTGCTATGTCTGGTGGGGGTGGGGGGTGGAAACAAAAAATAGCAATGGCGCACTACTCAGGTGGTTCGCCACTACTAAAAAAATAACAATGGCGCACCTGTTTCTGGTGCGCCATTGCTATATAGCAGTGGCGCACCACACCCATGGTGCGCCATTACTAGGGATATTGGCTATAGCCATTTTTCTAGTAGTGGGTGATGCGAAGACATGGTACAATACTCTTGCTCCTTGTTGTGTGCGTAGTCCCCAGGATATGATCTACTACTTCTCTGAAAAATATTTTCCTGCTCACAAGAAACAAGCTGCCTTACAGGAAATATTTCACTTTGTGCAAATTGAAGAAGAGAGTCTCCCACAAGCTGCCTTACAGGAAATATTTCACTTTGTGGAAATTCAGATGTAACTTTTCGAGTAGTATCTTTTTCATATAAAAAACTTTTTCATCGGAGGTCGTATGCAAAAGTTACGGCCATTTTACCGAAACATGGCGGGTTTTTTTTTGCAAAAAAATTCAAAATTCATGTTTGTTAATTTTCATAACAACTAGAACACATAACACATGGGCATCTATTTTTTTGAATTTTTTTGAATCTTTTATCATTTTCTTTTATTTATTTTTAAACCGATAAGGCGATCCACGTAGGGGGGGCGGTGTGTGTGTGTATGTGTGGTGGGGTGTGTTTGTGTGTGTGAGAGACATTAGTAATGGCGCACCCTCCCTGGTGCGCCATTGCTAACCTTAGCAATGGCGCACCAGGGGGGTGCGCCATTACTAATGTCTCTCACACACGCAGGCCCACACCCTCACCAGACATAACAATGGCGCACCACACCAAGGTGCGCCATTACTATGTAGCATAGTAGTGGCGCACCTAGGTGTGGTGCGCCATTGCTATGTCTGGTGGGGGTGGGGGGTGGAAACAAAAAATAGCATTGGCGCACTACTCAGGTGGTGCGCCACTACTAAAAAAATAACAATGGCGCACCTGTTTCTGGTGCGCCATTGCTATATAGCAGTGGCGCACCACACCCATGGTGCGCCATTACTAGGGATATTGGCTATAGCCATTTTTCTAGTAGTGGGTGATGCTAAGACATGGTACAATACTCTTGCTCCTTGTTGTGTGCGTAGTCCCCAGGATATGATCTACTACTTCTCTGAAAAATATTTTCCTGCTCACAAGAAACAAGCTGCCTTACCGGAAATATTTCACTTTGTGCAAATTGAAGAAGAGAGTCTCCCACAAGCTGCCTTACAGGAAATATTTCACTTTGTGGAAATTCAGATGTAACTTTTCGAGTAGTATCTTTTTCATATAAAAAACTTTTTCATCGGAGGTCGTATGCAAAAGTTACGGCCATTTTACCGAAACATGGCGGTTTTTTTTTTTGCAAAAAAATTCAAAATTCATGTTTGTTAATTTTCGTAACAACTAGAACACATAACACATGGGCATCTATTTTTTTGAATTTTTTTGAATCTTTTATCATTTTCTTTTATTTATTTTTAAACCGAAAAGGCGATCCACCAGGGGGGGGGGTGTATGTGTGGTGGGGTGTGTTTGTGTGTGTGAGAGACATTAGTAATGGCGCACCCTCCCTGGTGCGCCATTGCTAAACCTTAGCAATGGCGCACCAGGGGGGTGCGCCATTACTAATGTCTCTCACACACGCAGGCCCACACCCTCACCAGACATAACAATGGCGCACCACACCAAGGTGCGCCATTACTATGTAGCATAGTAGTGGCGCACCTAGGTGTGGTGCGCCATTGCTATGTCTGGTGGGGGTGGGGGGTGGAAACAAAAAATAGCAATGGCGCACTACTCAGGTGGTGCGCCACTACTAAAAAAATAACAATGGCGCACCTGTTTCTGGTGCGCCATTGCTATATAGCAGTGGCGCACCACACCCATGGTGCGCCATTACTAGGGATATTGGCTATAGCCATTTTTCTAGTAGTGGGTGATGCTAAGACATGGTACAATACTCTTGCTCCTTGTTGTGTGCGTAGTCCCCAGGATATGATCTACTACTTCTCTGAAAAATATTTTCCTGCTCACAAGAAACAAGCTGCCTTACAGGAAATATTTCACTTTGTGCAAATTGAAGAAGAGAGTCTCCCACAAGCTGCCTTACAGGAAATATTTCACTTTGTGGAAATTCAGATGTAACTTTTCGAGTAGTATCTTTTTCATATAAAAAACTTTTTCATCGGAGGTCGTATGCAAAAGTTACGGCCATTTTACCAAAACATGGCGGTTTTTTTTTTTGCAAAAAAATTAAAAATTCATGTTTGTTAATTTTCGTAACAACTAGAACACATAACACATGGGCATCTAGTTTTTTGAATTTTTTTGAATCTTTTATCATTTTCTTTTATTTATTTTTAAACCGAAAAGGCGATCCACAGGGGGGGGGGGTGTATGTGTGGTGGGGTGTGTTTGTGTGTGTGAGAGACATTAGTAATGGCGCACCCTCCCTGGTGCGCCATTGCTAACCTTAGCAATGGTGCACCAGGGGGGGTGCGCCATTACTAATGTCTCTCACACACGTAGGCCCACACCCTCACCAGACATAACAATGGCGCACCACACCAAGGTGCGCCATTACTATGTAGCATAGTAGTGGCGCACCTAGGTGTGGTGCGCCATTGCTATGTCTGGTGGGGGTGGGGGTGGAAACAAAAAATAGCAATGGCGCACTGCTCAGGTGGTGCGCCACTACTAAAAAAATAACAATGGCACACCTGTTTCTGGTGCGCCATTGCTATATAGCAGTGGCGCACCACACCCATGGTGCGCCATTACTAGGGATATTGGCTATAGCCATTTTTCTAGTAGTGGGTGATGCTAAGACATGGTACAATACTCTTGCTCCTTGTTGTGTGCGTAGTCCCCAGGATATGATCTACTACTTCTCTGAAAAATATTTTCCTGCTCACAAGAAACAAGCTGCCTTACAGGCAATATTTCACTTTGTGCAAATTGAAGAAGAGAGTCTCCCACAAGCTGCCTTACAGGAAATATTTCACTTTGTGGAAATTCAGATGTAACTTTTCGAGTAGTATCTTTTTCATATAAAAAACTTTTTCATCGGAGGTCGTATGCAAAAGTTACGGCCATTTTACCGAAACATGGCGGTTTTTTTTTTGCAAAAAAATTCAAAATTCATGTTTGTTAATTTTCGTAACAACTAGAACACATAACACATGGGCATCTATTTTTTTGAATTTTTTTGAATCTTTTATCATTTTCTTTTATTTATTTTTAAACCGAAAAGGCGATCCACCGGGGGGTGTGTATGTGTGGTGGGGTGTGTTTGTGTGTGTGAGAGACATTAGTAATGGCGCACCCTCCCTGGTGCGCCATTGCTAAACCTTAGCAATGGCGCACCAGGGGGGTGCGCCATTACTAATGTCTCTCACACACGCAGGCCCACACCCTCACCAGACATAACAATGGCGCACCACACCAAGGTGCGCCATTACTATGTAGCATAGGAGTGGCGCACCTAGGTGTGGTGCGCCATTGCTATGTCTGGTGGGGGTGGGGGGTGGAAACAAAAAATAGCAATGGCGCACTACTCAGGTGGTGCGCCACTACTAAAAAAATAACAATGGCGCACCTGTTTCTGGTGCGCCATTGCTATATAGCAGTGGCGCACCACACCCATGGTGCGCCATTACTAGGGATATTGGCTATAGCCATTTTTCTAGTAGTGGGTGATGCTAAGACATGGTACAATACTCTTGCTCCTTGTTGTGTGCGTAGTCCCCAGGATATGATCTACTACTTCTCTGAAAAATATTTTCCTGCTCACAAGAAACAAGCTGCCTTACCGGAAATATTTCACTTTGTGCAAATTGAAGAAGAGAGTCTCCCACAAGTTGCCTTACAGGAAATATTTCACTTTGTGGAAATTCAGATGTAACTTTTCGAGTAGTATCTTTTTCATATAAAAAACTTTTTCATCGGAGGTCGTATGCAAAAGTTACGGCCATTTTACCAAAACATGGCGGTTTTTTTTTTTGCAAAAAAATTAAAAATTCATGTTTGTTAATTTTCGTAACAACTAGAACACATAACACATGGGCATCTAGTTTTTTGAATTTTTTTGAATCTTTTATCATTTTCTTTTATTTATTTTTAAACCGAAAAGGCGATCCACAGGGGGGGGGGGGTGTATGTGTGGTGGGGTGTGTTTGTGTGTGTGAGAGACATTAGTAATGACGCACCCTCCCTGGTGCGCCATTGCTAACCTTAGCAATGGTGCACCAGGGGGGGGTGCGCCATTACTAATGTCTCTCACACACGTAGGCCCACACCCTCACCAGACATAACAATGGCGCACCACACCAAGGTGCGCCATTACTATGTAGCATAGTAGTGGCGCACCTAGGTGTGGTGCGCCATTGCTATGTCTGGTGGGGGTGGGGGTGGAAACAAAAAATAGCAATGGCGCACTGCTCAGGTGGTGCGCCACTACTAAAAAAATAACAATGGCACACCTGTTTCTGGTGCGCCATTGCTATATAGCAGTGGCGCACCACACCCATGGTGCGCCATTACTAGGGATATTGGCTATAGCCATTTTTCTAGTAGTGGGTGATGCTAAGACATGGTACAATACTCTTGCTCCTTGTTGTGTGCGTAGTCCCCAGGATATGATCTACTACTTCTCTGAAAAATATTTTCCTGCTCACAAGAAACAAGCTGCCTTACATGCAATATTTCACTTTGTGCAAATTGAAGAAGAGATTCTCCCACAAGCTGCCTTACAGGAAATATTTCACTTTGTGGAAATTCAGATGTAACTTTTCGAGTAGTATCTTTTTCATATAAAAAACTTTTTCATCGGAGGTCGTATGCAAAAGTTACGGCCATTTTACCGAAACATGGCGGTTTTTTTTTTGCAAAAAAATTCAAAATTCATGTTTGTTAATTTTCGTAACAACTAGAACACATAACACATGGGCATCTATTTTTTTGAATTTTTTTGAATCTTTTATCATTTTCTTTTATTTATTTTTAAACCGAAAAGGCGATCCACCGGGGGGTGTGTATGTGTGGTGGGGTGTGTTTGTGTGTGTGAGAGACATTAGTAATGGCGCACCCTCCCTGGTGCGCCATTGCTAAACCTTAGCAATGGCGCACCAGGGGGGTGCGCCATTACTAATGTCTCTCACACACGCAGGCCCACACCCTCACCAGACATAACAATGGCGCACCACACCAAGGTGCGCCATTACTATGTAGCATAGGAGTGGCGCACCTAGGTGTGGTGCGCCATTGCTATGTCTGGTGGGGGTGGGGGGTGGAAACAAAAAATAGCAATGGCGCACTACTCAGGTGGTGCGCCACTACTAAAAAAATAACAATGGCGCACCTGTTTCTGGTGCGCCATTGCTATATAGCAGTGGCGCACCACACCCATGGTGCGCCATTACTAGGGATATTGGCTATAGCCATTTTTCTAGTAGTGGGTGATGCTAAGACATGGTACAATACTCTTGCTCCTTGTTGTGTGCGTAGTCCCCAGGATATGATCTACTACTTCTCTGAAAAATATTTTCCTGCTCACAAGAAACAAGCTGCCTTACCGGAAATATTTCACTTTGTGCAAATTGAAGAAGAGAGTCTCCCACAAGTTGCCTTACAGGAAATATTTCACTTTGTGGAAATTCAGATGTAACTTTTCGAGTAGTATCTTTTTCATATAAAAAACTTTTTCATCGGAGGTCGTATGCAAAAGTTACGGCCATTTTACCAAAACATGGCGGGTTTTTTTTTTGCAAAAAAATTAAAAATTCATGTTTGTTAATTTTCGTAACAACTAGAACACATAACACATGGGCATCTAGTTTTTTGAATTTTTTTGAATCTTTTATCATTTTCTTTTATTTATTTTTAAACCGAAAAGGCGATCCACAGGGGGGGGGGTGTATGTGTGGTGGGGTGTGTTTGTGTGTGTGAGAGACATTAGTAATGACGCACCCTCCCTGGTGCGCCATTGCTAACCTTAGCAATGGTGCACCAGGGGGGGGTGCGCCATTACTAATGTCTCTCACACACGTAGGCCCACACCCTCACCAGACATAACAATGGCGCACCACACCAAGGTGCGCCATTACTATGTAGCATAGTAGTGGCGCACCTAGGTGTGGTGCGCCATTGCTATGTCTGGTGGGGGTGGGGGTGGAAACAAAAAATAGCAATGGCGCACTGCTCAGGTGGTGCGCCACTACTAAAAAAATAACAATGGCACACCTGTTTCTGGTGCGCCATTGCTATATAGCAGTGGCGCACCACACCCATGGTGCGCCATTACTAGGGATATTGGCTATAGCCATTTTTCTAGTAGTGGGTGATGCTAAGACATGGTACAATACTCTTGCTCCTTGTTGTGTGCGTAGTCCCCAGGATATGATCTACTACTTCTCTGAAAAATATTTTCCTGCTCACAAGAAACAAGCTGCCTTACATGCAATATTTCACTTTGTGCAAATTGAAGAAGAGATTCTCCCACAAGCTGCCTTACAGGAAATATTTCACTTTGTGGAAATTCAGATGTAACTTTTCGAGTAGTATCTTTTTCATATAAAAAACTTTTTCATCGGAGGTCGTATGCAAAAGTTACGGCCATTTTACCGAAACATGGCGGTTTTTTTTTTGCAAAAAAATTCAAAATTCATGTTTGTTAATTTTCGTAACAACTAGAACACATAACACATGGGCATCTATTTTTTTGAATTTTTTTGAATCTTTTATCATTTTCTTTTATTTATTTTTAAACCGAAAAGGCGATCCACCGGGGGGTGTGTATGTGTGGTGGGGTGTGTTTGTGTGTGTGAGAGACATTAGTAATGGCGCACCCTCCCTGGTGCGCCATTGCTAAACCTTAGCAATGGCGCACCAGGGGGGTGCGCCATTACTAATGTCTCTCACACACGCAGGCCCACACCCTCACCAGACATAACAATGGCGCACCACACCAAGGTGCGCCATTACTATGTAGCATAGGAGTGGCGCACCTAGGTGTGGTGCGCCATTGCTATGTCTGGTGGGGGTGGGGGGTGGAAACAAAAAATAGCAATGGCGCACTACTCAGGTGGTGCGCCACTACTAAAAAAATAACAATGGCGCACCTGTTTCTGGTGCGCCATTGCTATATAGCAGTGGCGCACCACACCCATGGTGCGCCATTACTAGGGATATTGGCTATAGCCATTTTTCTAGTAGTGGGTGATGCTAAGACATGGTACAATACTCTTGCTCCTTGTTGTGTGCGTAGTCCCCAGGATATGATCTACTACTTCTCTGAAAAATATTTTCCTGCTCACAAGAAACAAGCTGCCTTACCGGAAATATTTCACTTTGTGCAAATTGAAGAAGAGAGTCTCCCACAAGTTGCCTTACAGGAAATATTTCACTTTGTGGAAATTCAGATGTAACTTTTCGAGTAGTATCTTTTTCATATAAAAAACTTTTTCATCGGAGGTCGTATGCAAAAGTTACGGCCATTTTACCAAAACATGGCGGGTTTTTTTTTTGCAAAAAAATTAAAAATTCATGTTTGTTAATTTTCGTAACAACTAGAACACATAACACATGGGCATCTAGTTTTTTGAATTTTTTTGAATCTTTTATCATTTTCTTTTATTTATTTTTAAACCGAAAAGGCGATCCACAGGGGGGGGGGTGTATGTGTGGTGGGGTGTGTTTGTGTGTGTGAGAGACATTAGTAATGACGCACCCTCCCTGGTGCGCCATTGCTAACCTTAGCAATGGTGCACCAGGGGGGGTGCGCCATTACTAATGTCTCTCACACACGTAGGCCCACACCCTCACCAGACATAACAATGGCGCACCACACCAAGGTGCGCCATTACTATGTAGCATAGTAGTGGCGCACCTAGGTGTGGTGCGCCATTGCTATGTCTCGTGGGGGTGGGGGTGGAAACAAAAAATAGCAATGGCGCACTGCTCAGGTGGTGCGCCACTACTAAAAAAATAACAATGGCACACCTGTTTCTGGTGCGCCATTGCTATATAGCAGTGGCGCACCACACCCATGGTGCGCCATTACTAGGGATATTGGCTATAGCCATTTTTCTAGTAGTGGGTGATGCTAAGACATGGTACAATACTCTTGCTCCTTGTTGTGTGCGTAGTCCCCAGGATATGATCTACTACTTCTCTGAAAAATATTTTCCTGCTCACAAGAAACAAGCTGCCTTACAGGCAATATTTCACTTTGTGCAAATTGAAGAAGAGAGTCTCCCACAAGCTGCCTTACAGGAAATATTTCACTTTGTGGAAATTCAGATGTAACTTTTCGAGTAGTATCTTTTTCATATAAAAAACTTTTTCATCGGAGGTCGTATGCAAAAGTTACGGCCATTTTACCGAAACATGGCGGTTTTTTTTTTGCAAAAAAATTCAAAATTCATGTTTGTTAATTTTCGTAACAACTAGAACACATAACACATGGGCATCTATTTTTTTGAATTTTTTTGAATCTTTTATCATTTTCTTTTATTTATTTTTAAACCGAAAAGGCGATCCACCGGGGGGTGTGTATGTGTGGTGGGGTGTGTTTGTGTGTGTGAGAGACATTAGTAATGGCGCACCCTCCCTGGTGCGCCATTGCTAAACCTTAGCAATGGCGCACCAGGGGGGTGCGCCATTACTAATGTCTCTCACACACGCAGGCCCACACCCTCACCAGACATAACAATGGCGCACCACACCAAGGTGCGCCATTACTATGTAGCATAGGAGTGGCGCACCTAGGTGTGGTGCGCCATTGCTATGTCTGGTGGGGGTGGGGGGTGGAAACAAAAAATAGCAATGGCGCACTACTCAGGTGGTGCGCCACTACTAAAAAAATAACAATGGCGCACCTGTTTCTGGTGCGCCATTGCTATATAGCAGTGGCGCACCACACCCATGGTGCGCCATTACTAGGGATATTGGCTATAGCCATTTTTCTAGTAGTGGGTGATGCTAAGACATGGTACAATACTCTTGCTCCTTGTTGTGTGCGTAGTCCCCAGGATATGATCTACTACTTCTCTGAAAAATATTTTCCTGCTCACAAGAAACAAGCTGCCTTACCGGAAATATTTCACTTTGTGCAAATTGAAGAAGAGAGTCTCCCACAAGTTGCCTTACAGGAAATATTTCACTTTGTGGAAATTCAGATGTAACTTTTCGAGTAGTATCTTTTTCATATAAAAAACTTTTTCATCGGAGGTCGTATGCAAAAGTTACGGCCATTTTACCAAAACATGGCGGGTTTTTTTTTTGCAAAAAAATTAAAAATTCATGTTTGTTAATTTTCGTAACAACTAGAACACATAACACATGGGCATCTAGTTTTTTGAATTTTTTTGAATCTTTTATCATTTTCTTTTATTTATTTTTAAACCGAAAAGGCGATCCACAGGGGGGGGGGTGTATGTGTGGTGGGGTGTGTTTGTGTGTGTGAGAGACATTAGTAATGACGCACCCTCCCTGGTGCGCCATTGCTAACCTTAGCAATGGTGCACCAGGGGGGGTGCGCCATTACTAATGTCTCTCACACACGTAGGCCCACACCCTCACCAGACATAACAATGGCGCACCACACCAAGGTGCGCCATTACTATGTAGCATAGTAGTGGCGCACCTAGGTGTGGTGCGCGATTGCTATGTCTGGTGGGGGTGGGGGTGGAAACAAAAAATAGCAATGGCGCACTGCTCAGGTGGTGCGCCACTACTAAAAAAATAACAATGGCACACCTGTTTCTGGTGCGCCATTGCTATATAGCAGTGGCGCACCACACCCATGGTGCGCCATTACTAGGGATATTGGCTATAGCCATTTTTCTAGTAGTGGGTGATGCTAAGACATGGTACAATACTCTTGCTCCTTGTTGTGTGCGTAGTCCCCAGGATATGATCTACTACTTCTCTGAAAAATATTTTCCTGCTCACAAGAAACAAGCTGCCTTACAGGCAATATTTCACTTTGTGCAAATTGAAGAAGAGAGTCTCCCACAAGCTGCCTTACAGGAAATATTTCACTTTGTGGAAATTCAGATGTAACTTTTCGAGTAGTATCTTTTTCATATAAAAAACTTTTTCATCGGAGGTCGTATGCAAAAGTTACGGCCATTTTACCGAAACATGGCGGTTTTTTTTTTGCAAAAAAATTCAAAATTCATGTTTGTTAATTTTCGTAACAACTAGAACACATAACACATGGGCATCTATTTTTTTGAATTTTTTTGAATCTTTTATCATTTTCTTTTATTTATTTTTAAACCGAAAAGGCGATCCACCGGGGGGTGTGTATGTGTGGTGGGGTGTGTTTGTGTGTGTGAGAGACATTAGTAATGGCGCACCCTCCCTGGTGCGCCATTGCTAAACCTTAGCAATGGCGCACCAGGGGGGTGCGCCATTACTAATGTCTCTCACACACGCAGGCCCACACCCTCACCAGACATAACAATGGCGCACCACACCAAGGTGCGCCATTACTATGTAGCATAGGAGTGGCGCACCTAGGTGTGGTGCGCCATTGCTATGTCTGGTGGGGGTGGGGGGTGGAAACAAAAAATAGCAATGGCGCACTACTCAGGTGATGCGCCACTACTAAAAAAATAACAATGGCGCACCTGTTTCTGGTGCGCCATTGCTATATAGCAGTGGCGCACCACACCCATGGTGCGCCATTACTAGGGATATTGGCTATAGCCATTTTTCTAGTAGTGGGTGATGCTAAGACATGGTACAATACTCTTGCTCCTTGTTGTGTGCGTAGTCCCCAGGATATGATCTACTACTTCTCTGAAAAATATTTTCCTGCTCACAAGAAACAAGCTGCCTTACAGGAAATATTTCACTTTGTGCAAATTGAAGAAGAGAGTCTCCCACAAGCTGCCTTACAGGAAATATTTCACTTTGTGGAAATTCAGATGTAACTTTTCGAGTAGTACCTTTTTCATATAAAAAACTTTTTCATCGGAGGTCGTATGCAAAAGTTACGGCCATTTTACCGAAACATGGCGGGTTTTTTTTTGCAAAAAAATTCAAAATTCATGTTTGTTAATTTTCATAACAACTAGAACACATAACACATGGGCATCTATTTTTTTGAATTTTTTATCATTTTCTTTTATTTATTTTTAAACCGATAAGGCGATCCACGTAGGGGGGGCGGTGTGTGTGTGTATGTGTGGTGGGGTGTGTTTGTGTGTGTGAGAGACATTAGTAATGGCGCACCCTCCCTGGTGCGCCATTGCTAACCTTAGCAATGGCGCACCAGGGGGGTGCGCCATTACTAATGTCTCTCACACACGCAGGCCCACACCCTCACCAGACATAACAATGGCGCACCACACCAAGGTGCGCCATTACTATGTAGCATAGTAGTGGCGCACCTAGGTGTGGTGCGCCATTGCTATGTCTGGTGGGGGTGGGGGGTGGAAACAAAAAATAGCATTGGCGCACTACTCAGGTGGTGCGCCACTACTAAAAAAATAACAATGGCGCACCTGTTTCTGGTGCGCCATTGCTATATAGCAGTGGCGCACCACACCCATGGTGCGCCATTACTAGGGATATTGGCTATAGCCATTTTTCTAGTAGTGGGTGATGCTAAGACATGGTACAATACTCTTGCTCCTTGTTGTGTGCGTAGTCCCCAGGATATGATCTACTACTTCTCTGAAAAATATTTTCCTGCTCACAAGAAACAAGCTGCCTTACCGGAAATATTTCACTTTGTGCAAATTGAAGAAGAGAGTCTCCCACAAGCTGCCTTACAGGAAATATTTCACTTTGTGGAAATTCAGATGTAACTTTTCGAGTAGTATCTTTTTCATATAAAAAACTTTTTCATCGGAGGTCGTATGCAAAAGTTACGGCCATTTTACCAAAACATGGCGGTTTTTTTTTTTGCAAAAAAATTAAAAATTCATGTTTGTTAATTTTCGTAACAACTAGAACACATAACACATGGGCATCTAGTTTTTTGAATTTTTTTGAATCTTTTATCATTTTCTTTTATTTATTTTTAAACCGAAAAGGCGATCCACAGGGGGGGGGGTGTATGTGTGGTGGGGTGTGTTTGTGTGTGTGAGAGACATTAGTAATGGCGCACCCTCCCTGGTGCGCCATTGCTAACCTTAGCAATGGTGCACCAGGGGGGGTGCGCCATTACTAATGTCTCTCACACACGTAGGCCCACACCCTCACCAGACATAACAATGGCGCACCACACCAAGGTGCGCCATTACTATGTAGCATAGTAGTGGCGCACCTAGGTGTGGTGCGCCATTGCTATGTCTGGTGGGGGTGGGTGTGGAAACAAAAAATAGCAATGGCGCACTGCTCAGGTGGTGCGCCACTACTAAAAAAATAACAATGGCACACCTGTTTCTGGTGCGCCATTGCTATATAGCAGTGGCGCACCACACCCATGGTGCGCCATTACTAGGGATATTGGCTATAGCCATTTTTCTAGTAGTGGGTGATGCTAAGACATGGTACAATACTCTTGCTCCTTGTTGTGTGCGTAGTCCCCAGGATATGATCTACTACTTCTCTGAAAAATATTTTCCTGCTCACAAGAAACAAGCTGCCTTACAGGCAATATTTCACTTTGTGCAAATTGAAGAAGAGAGTCTCCCACAAGCTGCCTTACAGGAAATATTTCACTTTGTGGAAATTCAGATGTAACTTTTCGAGTAGTATCTTTTTCATATAAAAAACTTTTTCATCGGAGGTCGTATGCAAAAGTTACGGCCATTTTACCGAAACATGGCGTTTTTTTTTTTGCAAAAAAATTCAAAATTCATGTTTGTTAATTTTCGTAACAACTAGAACACATAACACATGGGCATCTATTTTTTTGAATTTTTTTGAATCTTTTATCATTTTCTTTTATTTATTTTTAAACCGAAAAGGCGATCCACCGGGGGGGTGTGTATGTGTGGTGGGGTGTGTTTGTGTGTGTGAGAGACATTAGTAATGGCGCACCCTCCCTGGTGCGCCATTGCTAAACCTTAGCAATGGCGCACCAGGGGGGTGCGCCATTACTAATGTCTCTCACACACGCAGGCCCACACCCTCACCAGACATAACAATGGCGCACCACACCAAGGTGCGCCATTACTATGTAGCATAGGAGTGGCGCACCTAGGTGTGGTGCGCCATTGCTATGTCTGGTGGGGGTGGGGGGTGGAAACAAAAAATAGCAATGGCGCACTACTCAGGTGGTGCGCCACTACTAAAAAAATAACAATGGCGCACCTGTTTCTGGTGCGCCATTGCTATATAGCAGTGGCGCACCACACCCATGGTGCAACATTACTAGGGATATTGGCTATAGCCATTTTTCTAGTAGTGGGTGATGCTAAGACATGGTACAATACTCTTGCTCCTTGTTGTGTGCGTAGTCCCCAGGATATGATCTACTACTTCTCTGAAAAATATTTTCCTGCTCACAAGAAACAAGCTGCCTTACCGGCAATATTTCACTTTGTGCAAATTGAAGAAGAGAGTCTCCCACAAGTTGCCTTACAGGAAATATTTCACTTTGTGGAAATTCAGATGTAACTTTTCGAGTAGTATCTTTTTCATATAAAAAACTTTTTCATCGGAGGTCGTATGCAAAAGTTACGGCCATTTTACCAAAACATGGCGGTTTTTTTTTTTTGCAAAAAAATCCAAAATTCATGTTTGTTAATTTTCGTAACAACTAGAACACATAACACATGGGCACCTAGTTTTTTGAATTTTTTTGAATCTTTTATCATTTTCTTTTATTTATTTTTAAACCGAAAAGGCGATCCACAGGGGGGGGGGGTGTATGTGTGGTGGGGTGTGTTTGTGTGTGTGAGAGACATTAGTAATGGCGCACCCTCCCTGGTGCGCCATTGCTAACCTTAGCAATGGTGCACCAGGGGGGGTGCGCCATTACTAATGTCTCTCACACACGTAGGCCCACACCCTCACCAGACATAACAATGGCGCACCACACCAAGGTGCGCCATTACTATGTAGCATAGTAGTGGCGCACCTAGGTGTGGTGCGCCATTGCTATGTCTGGTGGGGGTGGGGGTGGAAACAAAAAATAGCAATGGCGCACTGCTCAGGTGGTGCGCCACTACTAAAAAAATAACAATGGCACACCTGTTTCTGGTGCGCCATTGCTATATAGCAGTGGCGCACCACACCCATGGTGCGCCATTACTAGGGATATTGGCTATAGCCATTTTTTTAGTAGTGGGTGATGCGAAGACATGGTACAATACTCTTGCTCCTTGTTGTGTGCGTAGTCCCCAGGATATGATCTACTACTTCTCTGAAAAATATTTTCCTGCTCACAAGAAACAAGCTGCCTTACAGGCAATATTTCACTTTGTGCAAATTGAAGAATAGAGTCTCCCACAAGCTGCCTTACAGGAAATATTTCACTTTGTGGAAATTCAGATGTAACTTTTCGAGTAGTATCTTTTTCATATAAAAAACTTTTTCATCGGAGGTCGTATGCAAAAGTTACGGCCATTTTACCGAAACATGGCGGTTTTTTTTTTGCAAAAAAATTCAAAATTCATGTTTGTTAATTTTCATAACAACTAGAACACATAACACATGGGCATCTATTTTTTTGAATTTTTTTGAATCTTTTATCATTTTCTTTTATTTATTTTTAAACCGATAAGGCGATCCACGTAGGGGGGGCGGTGTGTGTGTGTATGTGTGGTGGGGTGTGTTTGTGTGTGTGAGAGACATTAGTAATGGCGCACCCTCCCTGGTGCGCCATTGCTAACCTTAGCAATGGCGCACCAGGGGGGTGCGCCATTACTAATGTCTCTCACACACGCAGGCCCACACCCTCACCAGACATAACAATGGCGCACCACACCAAGGTGCGCCATTACTATGTAGCATAGGAGTGGCGCACCTAGGTGTGGTGCGCCATTGCTATGTCTGGTGGGGGTGGGGGTGGAAACAAAAAATAGCAATGGCGCACTACTCAGGTGGTGCGCCACTACTAAAAAAATAACAATGGCGCACCTGTTTCTGGTGCGCCATTGCTATATAGCAGTGGCGCACCACACCCATGGTGCACCATTACTAGGGATATTGGCTATAGCCATTTTTCTAGTAGTGGGTGATGCGAAGACATGGTACAATACTCTTGCTCCTTGTTGTGTGCGTAGTCCCCAGGATATGATCTACTACTTCTCTGAAAAACATTTTCCAGCTCACAAGAAACAAGCTGCCTTACAGGCAATATTTCACTTTGTGCAAATTGAAGAAGAGAGTCTCCCACAAGTTGCCTTACAGGAAATATTTCACTTTGTGGAAATTCAGATGTAACTTTTCGAGTAGTATCTTTTTCATATAAAAAACTTTTTCATCGGAGGTCGTATGCAAAAGTTACGGCCATTTTACCGAAACATGGCGGGTTTTTTTTTTGCAAAAAAATCCAAAATTCATGTTTGTTAATTTTCGTAACAACTAGAACACATAACACATGGGCATCTATTTTTTTGAATTTTTTTGAATCTTTTATCATTTTCTTTTATTTATTTTTAAACCAAAAAGGCGATCCACCGGGGGGGGGGGTGTATGTGTCGTGGGGTGTGTTTGTGTGTCTGAGAGACATTAGTAATGGCGCACCCTCCCTAGTGCGCCATTGCTAACCTTAGCAATGGCGCACCAGGGGGGTGCGCCATTACTAATGTCTCTCACACACGCAGGCCCACACCCTCACCAGACATAACAATGGCGCACCACACCAAGGTGCGCCATTACTATGTAGCATAGGAGTGGCGCACCTAGGTGTGGTGCGCCATTGCTATGTCTGGTGGGGGTGGGGGGTGGAAACAAAAAATAGCAATGGCGCACTACTCAGGTGGTGCGCCACTACTAAAAAAATAACAATGGCGCACCTGTTTCTGGTGCGCCATTGCTATATAGCAGTGGCGCACCACACCCATGGTGCACCATTACTAGGGATATTGGCTATAGCCATTTTTCTAGTAGTGGGTGATGCGAAGACATGGTACAATACTCTTGCTCCTTGTTGTGTGCGTAGTCCCCAGGATATGATCTACTACTTCTCTGAAAAATATTTTCCTGCTCACAAGAAACAAGCTGCCTTACAGGCAATATTTCACTTTGTGCAAATTGAAGAATAGAGTCTCCCACAAGCTGCCTTACAGGAAATATTTCACTTTGTGGAAATTCAGATGTAACTTTTCGAGTAGTATCTTTTTCATATAAAAAACTTTTTCATCGGAGGTCGTATGCAAAAGTTACGGCCATTTTACCGAAACATGGCGGTTTTTTTTTTGCAAAAAAATTCAAAATTCATGTTTGTTAATTTTCATAACAACTAGAACACATAACACATGGGCATCTATTTTTTTGAATTTTTTTGAATCTTTTATCATTTTCTTTTATTTATTTTTAAACCGATAAGGCGATCCACGTAGGGGGGGCGGTGTGTGTGTGTATGTGTGGTGGGGTGTGTTTGTGTGTGTGAGAGACATTAGTAATGGCGCACCCTCCCTGGTGCGCCATTGCTAACCTTAGCAATGGCGCACCAGGGGGGTGCGCCATTACTAATGTCTCTCACACACGCAGGCCCACACCCTCACCAGACATAACAATGGCGCACCACACCAAGGTTCGCCATTACTATGTAGCATAGTAATGGCGAACCTTGGTGTGGTGCGCCATTGCTATGTCTGGTGGGGGTGGGGGGTGGAAACAAAAAATAGCAATGGCGCACTGCTCAGGTGGTGCGCCACTACTAAAAAAATAACAATGGCGCACCTGTTTCTGGTGCGCCATTGCTATATAGCAGTGGCGCACCACACCCATGGTGCGCCATTACTAGGGATATTGGCTATAGCCATTTTTCTAGTAGTGGGTGATGCTAAGACATGGTACAATACTCTTGCTCCTTGTTGTGTGCGTAGTCCCTAGGATATGATCTACTACTTCTCTGAAAAATATTTTCCTGCTCACAAGAAACAAGCTGCCTTACAGGAAATATTTCACTTTGTGCAAATTGAAGAAGAGAGTCTCCCACAAGCTGCCTTACAGGAAATATTTCACTTTGTGGAAATTCAGATGTAACTTTTCGAGTAGTATCTTTTTCATATAAAAAACTTTTTCATCGGAGGTCGTATGCAAAAGTTACGGCCATTTTACCGAAACATGGCGGTTTTTTTTTTGCAAAAAAATTCAAAATTCATGTTTGTTAATTTTCGTAACAACTAGAACACATAACACATGGGCATCTATTTTTTTGAATTTTTTTTAATCTTTTATCATTTTCTTTTATTTATTTTTAAACCGAAAAGGCGATCCACCGGGGGGGTGTGTATGTGTGGTGGGGTGTGTTTGTGTGTGTGAGAGACATTAGTAATGGCGCACCCTCCCTGGTCCGCCATTGCTAAACCTTAGCAATGGCGCACCAGGGGGGTGCGCCATTACTAATGTCTCTCACACACGCAGGCCCACACCCTCACCAGACATAACAATGGCGCACCACACCAAGGTGCGCCATTACTATGTAGCATAGGAGTGGCGCACCTAGGTGTGGTGCGCCATTGCTATGTCTGGTGGGGGTGGGGGGTGGAAACAAAAAATAGCAATGGCGCACTACTCAGTTGGTGCGCCACTACTAAAAAAATAACAATGGCGCACCTGTTTCTGGTGCGCCATTGCTATATAGCAGTGGCGCACCACACCCATGGTGCACCATTACTAGGGATATTGGCTATAGCCATTTTTCTAGTAGTGGGTGATGCGAAGACATGGTACAATACTCTTGCTCCTTGTTGTGTGCGTAGTCCCCAGGATATGATCTACTACTTCTCTGAAAAACATTTTCCTGCTCACAAGAAACAAGCTGCCTTACAGGAAATATTTCACTTTGTGCAAATTGAAGAAGAGAGTCTCCCACAAGCTGCCTTACAGGAAATATTTCACTTTGTGGAAATTCAGATGTAACTTTTCGAGTAGTATCTTTTTCATATAAAAAACTTTTTCATCGGAGGTCGTATGCAAAAGTTACGGCCATTTTACCGAAACATGGCGGTTTTTTTTTTGCAAAAAAATTCAAAATTCATGTTTGTTAATTTTCGTAACAACTAGAACACATAACACATGGGCATCTATTTTTTTGAATTTTTTTGAATCTTTTATCATTTTCTTTTATTTATTTTTAAACCGAAAAGGCGATCCACCGGGGGGGGTGTGTATGTGTGGTGGGGTGTGTTTGTGTGTGTGAGAGACATTAGTAATGGCGCACCCTCCCTGGTGCGCCATTGCTAAACCTTAGCAATGGCGCACCAGGGGGGTGCGCCATTACTAATGTCTCTCACACACGCAGGCCCACACCCTCACCAGACATAACAATGGCGCACCACAACAAGGTGCGCCATTACTATGTAGCATAGGAGTGGCGCACCTAGGTGTGGTGCGCCATTGCTATGTCTGGTGGGGGTGGGGGGTGGAAACAAAAAATAGCAATGGCGCACTACTCAGGTGGTGCGCCACTACTAAAAAAATAACAATGGCGCACCTGTTTCTGGTGCGCCATTGCTATATAGCAGTGGCGCACCACACCCATGGTGCACCATTACTAGGGATATTGGCTATAGCCTTTTTTCTAGTAGTGGGTGATGCGAAGACATGGTACAATACTCTTGCTCCTTGTTGTGTGCGTAGTCCCCAGGATATGATCTACTACTTCTCTGAAAAACATTTTCCTGCTCACAAGAAACAAGCTGCCTTACAGGCAATATTTCACTTTGTGCAAATTGAAGAAGAGAGTCTCCCACAAGCTGCCTTACAGGAAATATTTCACTTTGTGGAAATTCAGATGTAACTTTTCGAGTAGTATCTTTTTCATATAAAAAACTTTTTCATCGGAGGTCGTATGCAAAAGTTACGGCCATTTTACCGAAACATGGCGGGTTTTTTTTTTGCAAAAAAATCCAAAATTCATGTTTGTTAATTTTCGTAACAACTAGAACACATAACACATGGGCATCTATTTTTTTGAATTTTTTTGAATCTTTTATCATTTTCTTTTATTTATTTTTAAACCGAAAAGGCGATCCACGGGGGGGGGGGGGGGTATATGTGTGGTGGGGTGTGTTTGTGTGTGTGAGAGACATTAGTAATGGCGCACCCTCCCTAGTGCGCCATTGCTAACCTTAGCAATGGCGCACCAGGGGGGTGCGCCATTACTAATGTCTCTCACACACGCAGGCCCACACCCTCACCAGACATAACAATGGCGCACCACACCAAGGTGCGCCATTACTATGTAGCATAGTAGTGGCGCACCAAGGTGTGGTGCGCCATTGCTATGTCTGGTGGGGGTGGGGGGTGGAAACAAAAAATAGCAATGGCGCACTACTCAGGTGGTGCGCCACTACTAAAAAAATAACAATGGCGCACCTGTTTCTGGTGCGCCATTGCTATATAGCAGTGGCGCACCACACCCATGGTGCACCATTACTAGGGATATTGGCTATAGCCTTTTTTCTAGTAGTGGGTGATGCGAAGACATGGTACAATACTCTTGCTCCTTGTTGTGTGCGTAGTCCCCAGGATATGATCTACTACTTCTCTGAAAAACATTTTCCTGCTCACAAGAAACAAGCTGCCTTACAGGCAATATTTCACTTTGTGCAAATTGAAGAAGAGAGTCTCCCACAAGCTGCCTTACAGGAAATATTTCACTTTGTGGAAATTCAGATGTAACTTTTCGAGTAGTATCTTTTTCATATAAAAAACTTTTTCATCGGAGGTCGTATGCAAAAGTTACGGCCATTTTACCGAAACATGGCGGTTTTTTTTTTGCAAAAAAATTCAAAATTCATGTTTGTTAATTTTCGTAACAACTAGAACACATAACACATGGGCATCTATTTTTTTGAATTTTTTTGAATCTTTTATCATTTTCTTTTATTTATTTTTAAACCGAAAAGGCGATCCACCGGGGGGGGTGTGTATGTGTGGTGGGGTGTGTTTGTGTGTGTGAGAGACATTAGTAATGGCGCACCCTCCCTGGTGCGCCATTGCTAAACCTTAGCAATGGCGCACCAGGGGGGTGCGCCATTACTAATGTCTCTCACACACGCAGGCCCACACCCTCACCAGACATAACAATGGCGCACCACACCAAGGTGCGCCATTACTATGTAGCATAGGAGTGGCGCACCTAGGTGTGGTGCGCCATTGCTATGTCTGGTGGGGGTGGGGGGTGGAAACAAAAAATAGCAATGGCGCACTACTCAGTTGGTGCGCCACTACTAAAAAAATAACAATGGCGCACCTGTTTCTGGTGCGCCATTGCTATATAGCAGTGGCGCACCACACCCATGGTGCACCATTACTAGGGATATTGGCTATAGCCATTTTTCTAGTAGTGGGTGATGCGAAGACATGGTACAATACTCTTGCTCCTTGTTGTGTGCGTAGTCCCCAGGATATGATCTACTACTTCTCTGAAAAACATTTTCCTGCTCACAAGAAACAAGCTGCCTTACAGGAAATATTTCACTTTGTGCAAATTGAAGAAGAGAGTCTCCCACAAGCTGCCTTACAGGAAATATTTCACTTTGTGGAAATTCAGATGTAACTTTTCGAGTAGTATCTTTTTCATATAAAAAACTTTTTCATCGGAGGTCGTATGCAAAAGTTACGGCCATTTTACCGAAACATGGCGGTTTTTTTTTTGCAAAAAAATTCAAAATTCATGTTTGTTAATTTTCGTAACAACTAGAACACATAACACATGGGCATCTATTTTTTTGAATTTTTTTGAATCTTTTATCATTTTCTTTTATTTATTTTTAAACCGAAAAGGCGATCCACCGGGGGGGGTGTGTATGTGTGGTGGGGTGTGTTTGTGTGTGTGAGAGACATTAGTAATGGCGCATCCTCCCTGGTGCGCCATTGCTAAACCTTAGCAATGGCGCACCAGGGGGGTGCGCCATTACTAATGTCTCTCACACACGCAGGCCCACACCCTCACCAGACATAACAATGGCGCACCACAACAAGGTGCGCCATTACTATGTAGCATAGGAGTGGCGCACCTAGGTGTGGTGCGCCATTGCTATGTCTGGTGGGGGTGGGGGGTGGAAACAAAAAATAGCAATGGCGCACTACTCAGGTGGTGCGCCACTACTAAAAAAATAACAATGGCGCACCTGTTTCTGGTGCGCCATTGCTATATAGCAGTGGCGCACCACACCCATGGTGCACCATTACTAGGGATATTGGCTATAGCCTTTTTTCTAGTAGTGGGTGATGCGAAGACATGGTACAATACTCTTGCTCCTTGTTGTGTGCGTAGTCCCCAGGATATGATCTACTACTTCTCTGAAAAACATTTTCCTGCTCACAAGAAACAAGCTGCCTTACAGGCAATATTTCACTTTGTGCAAATTGAAGAAGAGAGTCTCCCACAAGCTGCCTTACAGGAAATATTTCACTTTGTGGAAATTCAGATGTAACTTTTCGAGTAGTATCTTTTTCATATAAAAAACTTTTTCATCGGAGGTCGTATGCAAAAGTTACGGCCATTTTACCGAAACATGGCGGGTTTTTTTTTTGCAAAAAAATCCAAAATTCATGTTTGTTAATTTTCGTAACAACTAGAACACATAACACATGGGCATCTATTTTTTTGAATTTTTTTGAATCTTTTATCATTTTCTTTTATTTATTTTTAAACCGAAAAGGCGATCCACGGGGGGGGGGGGGGGTATATGTGTGGTGGGGTGTGTTTGTGTGTGTGAGAGACATTAGTAATGGCGCACCCTCCCTAGTGCGCCATTGCTAACCTTAGCAATGGCGCACCAGGGGGGTGCGCCATTACTAATGTCTCTCACACACGCAGGCCCACACCCTCACCAGACATAACAATGGCGCACCACACCAAGGTGCGCCATTACTATGTAGCATAGGAGTGGCGCACCTAGGTGTGGTGCGCCATTGCTATGTCTGGTGGGGGTGGGGGGTGGAAACAAAAAATAGCAATGGCGCACTACTCAGGTGGTGCGCCACTACTAAAAAAATAACAATGGCGCACCTGTTTCTGGTGCGCCATTGCTATATAGCAGTGGCGCACCACACCCATGGTGCACCATTACTAGGGATATTGGCTATAGCCATTTTTCTAGTAGTGGGTGATGCGAAGACATGGTACAATACTCTTGCTCCTTGTTGTGTGCGTAGTCCCCAGGATATGATCTACTACTTCTCTGAAAAATATTTTCCTGCTCACAAGAAACAAGCTGCCTTACAGGCAATATTTCACTTTGTGCAAATTGAAGAATAGAGTCTCCCACAAGCTGCCTTACAGGAAATATTTCACTTTGTGGAAATTCAGATGTAACTTTTCGAGTAGTATCTTTTTCATATAAAATTTTTTTTCATCGGAGGTCGTATGCAAAAGTTACGGCCATTTTACCGAAACATGGCGGTTTTTTTTTTTGCAAAAAAATCCAAAATTCATGTTTGTTAATTTTCGTAACAACTAGAACACATAACACATGGGCATCTATTTTTTTGAATTTTTTTGAATCTTTTATCATTTTCTTTTATTTATTTTTAAACCGAAAAGGCGATCCACGGGGGGGGGGGGGGTGTATGTGTGGTGGGGTGTGTTTGTGTGTGTGAGAGACATTAGTAATGGCGCACCCTCCCTGGTGCGCCATTGCTAACCTTAGCAATGGCGCACCAGGGGGGTGCGCCATTACTAATGTCTCTCACACACGCAGGCCCACACCCTCACCAGACATAACAATGGCGCACCACACCAAGGTGCGCCATTACTATGTAGCATAGGAGTGGCGCACCTAGGTGTGGTGCGCCATTGCTATGTCTGGTGGGGGTGGGGGGTGGAAACAAAAAATAGCAATGGCGCACTACTCAGGTGGTGCGCCACTACTAAAAAAATAACAATGGCGCACCTGTTTCTGGTGCGCCATTGCTATATAGCAGTGGCGCACCACACCCATGGTGCGCCATTACTAGGGATATTGGCTATAGCCATTTTTCTAGTAGTGGGTGATGCGAAGACATGGTACAATACTCTTGCTCCTTGTTGTGTGCGTAGTCCCCAGGATATGATCTACTACTTCTCTGAAAAATATTTTCCTGCTCACAAGAAACAAGCTGCCTTACAGGCAATATTTCACTTTGTGCAAATTGAAGAAGAGAGTCTCCCACAAGCTGCCTTACAGGAAATATTTCACTTTGTGGAAATTCAGATGTAACTTTTCGAGTAGTATCTTTTTCATATAAAAAACTTTTTCATCGGAGGTCGTATGCAAAAGTTACGGCCATTTTACCGAAACATGGCGGGTTTTTTTTTTGCAAAAAAATCCAAAATTCATGTTTGTTAATTTTCGTAACAACTAGAACACATAACACATGGGCATCTATTTTTTTGAATTTTTTTGAATCTTTTATCATTTTCTTTTATTTATTTTTAAACCGAAAAGGCGATCCACGGGGGGGGGGGGGGGGGGGTATATGTGTGGTGGGGTGTGTTTGTGTGTGTGAGAGACATTAGTAATGGCGCACCCTCCCTAGTGCGCCATTGCTAACCTTAGCAATGGCGCACCAGGGGGGTGCGCCATTACTAATGTCTCTCACACACGCAGGCCCACACCCTCACCAGACATAACAATGGCGCACCACACCAAGGTGCGCCATTACTATGTAGCATAGGAGTGGCGCACCTAGGTGTGGTGCGCCATTGCTATGTCTGGTGGGGGTGGGGGGTGGAAACAAAAAATAGCAATGGCGCACTACTCAGGTGGTGCGCCACTACTAAAAAAATAACAATGGCGCACCTGTTTCTGGTGCGCCATTGCTATATAGCAGTGGCGCACCACACCCATGGTGCACCATTACTAGGGATATTGGCTATAGCCATTTTTCTAGTAGTGGGTGATGCGAAGACATGGTACAATACTCTTGCTCCTTGTTGTGTGCGTAGTCCCCAGGATATGATCTACTACTTCTCTGAAAAATATTTTCCTGCTCACAAGAAACAAGCTGCCTTACAGGCAATATTTCACTTTGTGCAAATTGAAGAATAGAGTCTCCCACAAGCTGCCTTACAGGAAATATTTCACTTTGTGGAAATTCAGATGTAACTTTTCGAGTAGTATCTTTTTCATATAAATTTTTTTTTCATCGGAGGTCGTATGCAAAAGTTACGGCCATTTTACCGAAACATGGCGGTTTTTTTTTTTGCAAAAAAATCCAAAATTCATGTTTGTTAATTTTCGTAACAACTAGAACACATAACACATGGGCATCTATTTTTTTGAATTTTTTTGAATCTTTTATCATTTTCTTTTATTTATTTTTAAACCGAAAAGGCGATCCACGGGGGGGGGTGTATGTGTGGTGGGGTGTGTTTGTGTGTGTGAGAGACATTAGTAATGGCGCACCCTCCCTGGTGCGCCATTGCTAACCTTAGCAATGGCGCACCAGGGGGGTGCGCCATTACTAATGTCTCTCACACACGCAGGCCCACACCCTCACCAGACATAACAATGGCGCACCACACCAAGGTGCGCCATTACTATGTAGCATAGGAGTGGCGCACCTAGGTGTGGTGCGCCATTGCTATGTCTGGTGGGGGTGGGGGGTGGAAACAAAAAATAGCAATGGCGCACTACTCAGGTGGTGCGCCACTACTAAAAAAATAACAATGGCGCACCTGTTTCTGGTGCGCCATTGCTATATAGCAGTGGCGCACCACACCCATGGTGCGCCATTACTAGGGATATTGGCTATAGCCATTTTTCTAGTAGTGGGTGATGCGAAGACATGGTACAATACTCTTGCTCCTTGTTGTGTGCGTAGTCCCCAGGATATGATCTACTACTTCTCTGAAAAATATTTTCCTGCTCACAAGAAACAAGCTGCCTTACAGGCAATATTTCACTTTGTGCAAATTGAAGAAGAGAGTCTCCCACAAGCTGCCTTACAGGAAATATTTCACTTTGTGGAAATTCAGATGTAACTTTTCGAGTAGTATCTTTTTCATATAAAAAACTTTTTCATCGGAGGTCGTATGCAAAAGTTACGGCCATTTTACCGAAACATGGCGGGTTTTTTTTTTGCAAAAAAATCCAAAATTCATGTTTGTTAATTTTCGTAACAACTAGAACACATAACACATGGGCATCTATTTTTTTGAATTTTTTTGAATCTTTTATCATTTTCTTTTATTTATTTTTAAACCGAAAAGGCGATCCACGGGGGGGGGGGGGGGTATATGTGTGGTGGGGTGTGTTTGTGTGTGTGAGAGACATTAGTAATGGCGCACCCTCCCTAGTGCGCCATTGCTAACCTTAGCAATGGCGCACCAGGGGGGTGCGCCATTACTAATGTCTCTCACACACGCAGGCCCACACCCTCACCAGACATAACAATGGCGCACCACACCAAGGTGCGCCATTACTATGTTGCATAGGAGTGGCGCACCTAGGTGTGGTGCGCCATTGCTATGTCTGGTGGGGGTGGGGGGTGGAAACAAAAAATAGCAATGGCGCACTACTCAGGTGGTGCGCCACTACTAAAAAAATAACAATGGCGCACCTGTTTCTGGTGCGCCATTGCTATATAGCAGTGGCGCACCACACCCATGGTGCACCATTACTAGGGATATTGGCTATAGCCATTTTTCTAGTAGTGGGTGATGCGAAGACATGGTACAATACTCTTGCTCCTTGTTGTGTGCGTAGTCCCCAGGATATGATCTACTACTTCTCTGAAAAATATTTTCCTGCTCACAAGAAACAAGCTGCCTTACAGGCAATATTTCACTTTGTGCAAATTGAAGAATAGAGTCTCCCACAAGCTGCCTTACAGGAAATATTTCACTTTGTGGAAATTCAGATGTAACTTTTCGAGTAGTATCTTTTTCATATAAAAAACTTTTTCATCGGAGGTCGTATGCAAAAGTTACGGCCATTTTACCGAAACATGGCGGTTTTTTTTTTTGCAAAAAAATCCAAAATTCATGTTTGTTAATTTTCGTAACAACTAGAACACATAACACATGGGCATCTATTTTTTTGAATTTTTTTGAATCTTTTATCATTTTCTTTTATTTATTTTTAAACCGAAAAGGCGATCCACGGGGGGGGGGGGGGGGGTGTATGTGTGGTGGGGTGTGTTTGTGTGTGTGAGAGACATTAGTAATGGCGCACCCTCCCTGGTGCGCCATTGCTAACCTTAGCAATGGCGCACCAGGGGGGTGCGCCATTACTAATGTCTCTCACACACGCAGGCCCACACCCTCACCAGACATAACAATGGCGCACCACACCAAGGTGCGCCATTACTATGTAGCATAGGAGTGGCGCACCTAGGTGTGGTGCGCCATTGCTATGTCTGGTGGGGGTGGGGGGTGGAAACAAAAAATAGCAATGGCGCACTACTCAGGTGGTGCGCCACTACTAAAAAAATAACAATGGCGCACCTGTTTCTGGTGCGCCATTGCTATATAGCAGTGGCGCACCACACCCATGGTGCGCCATTACTAGGGATATTGGCTATAGCCATTTTTCTAGTAGTGGGTGATGCGAAGACATGGTACAATACTCTTGCTCCTTGTTGTGTGCGTAGTCCCCAGGATATGATCTACTACTTCTCTGAAAAAAAATTTCCTGCTCACAAGAAACAAGCTGCCTTACAGGAAATATTTCACTTTGTGCAAATTGAAGAAGAGAGTCTCCCACAAGCTGCCTTACAGGAAATATTTCACTTTGTGGAAATTCAGATGTAACTTTCCGAGTAGTATCTTTTTCATATAAAAAACTTTTTCATCGGAGGTCGTATGCAAAAGTTACGGCCATTTTACCGAATCATGGCGGTTTTTTTTTTGCAAAAAAATTCAAAATTCATGTTTGTTAATTTTCGTAACAACTAGAACACATAACACATGGGCATCTATTTTTTTGAATTTTTTTGAATCTTTTATCATTTTCTTTTATTTATTTTTAAACCGAAAAGGCGATCCACGGGGGGGGGGGGGGGGGTGTATGTGTGGTGGGGTGTGTTTGTGTGTGTGAGAGACATTAGTAATGGCGCACCCTCCCTGGTGCGCCATTGCTAACCTTAGCAATGGCGCACCAGGGGGGTGCGCCATTACTAATGTCTCTCACACACGCAGGCCCACACCCTCACCAGACATAACAATGGCGCACCACACCAAGGTGCGCCATTACTATGTAGCATAGTAGTGGCGCACCTAGGTGTGGTGCGCCATTGCTATGTCTGGTGGGGGTGGGGGGTGGAAACAAAAAATAGCAATGGCGCACTACTCAGGTGGTGCGCCACTACTAAAAAAATAACAATGGCGCACCTGTTTCTGGTGCGCCATTGCTATATAGCAGTGGCGCACCACACCCATGGTGCGCCATTACTAGGGATATTGGCTATAGCCATTTTTCTAGTAGTGGGTGATGCTAAGACATGGTACAATACTCTTGCTCCTTGTTGTGTGCGTAGTCCCCAGGATATGATCTACTACTTCTCTGAAAAATATTTTCCTGCTCACAAGAAACAAGCTGCCTTACAGGAAATATTTCACTTTGTGCAAATTGAAGAAGAGAGTCTCCCACAAGCTGCCTTACAGGAAATATTTCACTTTGTGGAAATTCAGATGTAACTTTTCGAGTAGTATCTTTTTCATATAAAAAACTTTTTCATCGGAGGTCGTATGCAAAAGTTACGGCCATTTTACCGAAACATGGCGGGTTTTTTTTTGCAAAAAAATTCAAAATTCATGTTTGTTAATTTTCATAACAACTAGAACACATAACACATGGGCATCTATTTTTTTGAATTTTTTTGAATCTTTTATCATTTTCTTTTATTTATTTTTAAACCGATAAGGCGATCCACGTAGGGGGGGCGGTGTGTGTGTGTATGTGTGGTGGGGTGTGTTTGTGTGTGTGAGAGACATTAGTAATGGCGCACCCTCCCTGGTGCGCCATTGCTAACCTTAGCAATGGCGCACCAGGGGGGTGCGCCATTACTAATGTCTCTCACACACGCAGGCCCACACCCTCACCAGACATAACAATGGCGCACCACACCAAGGTTCGCCATTACTATGTAGCATAGTAGTGGCGCACCTAGGTGTGGTGCGCCATTGCTATGTCTGGTGGGGGTGGGGGGTGGAAACAAAAAATAGCAATGGCGCACTACTCAGGTGGTGCGCCACTACTAAAAAAATAACAATGGCGCACCTGTTTCTGGTGCGCCATTGCTATATAGCAGTGGCGCACCACACCCATGGTGCGCCATTACTAGGGATATTGGCTATAGCCATTTTTCTAGTAGTGGGTGATGCTAAGACATGGTACAATACTCTTGCTCCTTGTTGTGTGCGTAGTCCCCAGGATATGATCTACTACTTCTCTGAAAAATATTTTCCTGCTCACAAGAAACAAGCTGCCTTACAGGAAATATTTCACTTTGTGCAAATTGAAGAAGAGAGTCTCCCACAAGCTGCCTTACAGGAAATATTTCACTTTGTGGAAATTCAGATGTAACTTTTTGAGTAGTATCTTTTTCATATAAAAAACTTTTTCATCGGAGGTCGTATGCAAAAGTTACGGCCATTTTACCGAAACATGGCGGGTTTTTTTTTGCAAAAAAATTCAAAATTCATGTTTGTTAATTTTCGTAACAACTAGAACACATAACACATGGGCATCTATTTTTTTGAGTTTTTTTGAATCTTTTATCATTTTCTTTTATTTATTTTTAAACGGAAAAGGCGATCCACGGGGGGGGGTGTGTGTGTATGTGTGGTGGGGTGTGTTTGTGTGTGTGAGAGACATTAGTAATGGCGCACCCTCCCTGGTGCGCCATTGCTAACCTTAGCAATGGCGCACCAGGGGGGTGCGCCATTACTAATGTCTCTCACACACGCAGGCCCACACCCTCACCAGACATAACAATGGCGCACCACACCAAGGTGCGCCATTACTATGTAGCATAGTAGTGGCGCACCTAGGTGTGGTGCGCCATTGCTATGTCTGGTGGGGGTGGGGGGTGGAAACAAAAAATAGCAATGGCGCACTACTCAGGTGGTGCGCCACTACTAAAAAAATAACAATGGCGCACCTGTTTCTGGTGCGCCATTGCTATATAGCAGTGGCGCACCACACCCATGGTGCGCCATTACTAGGGATATTGGCTATAGCCATTTTTCTAGTAGTGGGTGATGCTAAGATATGGTACAATACTATTGCTCCTTGTTGTGTGCGTAGTCCCCAGGATATGATCTACTACTTCTCTGAAAAATATTTTCCTGCTCACAAGAAACAAGCTGCCTTACAGGAAATATTTCACTTTGTGCAAATTGAAGAAGAGAGTCTCCCACAAGCTGCCTTACAGGAAATATTTCACTTTGTGGAAATTCAGATGTAACTTTTCGAGTAGTATCTTTTTCATATAAAAAACTTTTTCATCGGAGGTCGTATGCAAAAGTTACGGCCATTTTACCGAAACATGGCGGTTTTTTTTTTGCAAAAAAATTCAAAATTCATGTTTGTTAATTTTCATAACAACTAGAACACATAACACATGGGCATCTATTTTTTTGGATTTTTTTGAATCTTTTATCATTTTCTTTTATTTATTTTTAAACCGATAAGGCGATCCACGTAGGGGGGGCGGTGTGTGTGTGTATGTGTGGTGGGGTGTGTTTGTGTGTGTGAGAGACATTAGTAATGGCGCACCCTCCCTGGTGCGCCATTGCTAACCTTAGCAATGGCGCACCAGGGGGGTGCGCCATTACTAATGTCTCTCACACACGCAGGCCCACACCCTCACCAGACATAACAATGGCGCACCACACCAAGGTTCGCCATTACTAGGGATATTGGCTATAGCCATTTTTCTAGTAGTGGGTGATGCTAAGACATGGTACAATACTCTTGCTCCTTGTTGTGTGCGTAGTCCCCAGGATATGATCTACTACTTCTCTGAAAAATATTTTCCTGCTCACAAGAAACAAGCTGCCTTACAGGAAATATTTCACTTTGTGCAAATTGAAGAAGAGAGTCTCCCACAAGCTGCCTTACAGGAAATATTTCACTTTGTGGAAATTCAGATGTAACTTTTTGAGTAGTATCTTTTTCATATAAAAAACTTTTTCATCGGAGGTCGTATGCAAAAGTTACGGCCATTTTACCGAATCATGGCGGGTTTTTTTTTGCAAAAAAATTCAAAATTCATGTTTGTTAATTTTCGTAACAACTAGAACACATAACACATGGGCATCTATTTTTTTGAATTTTTTTGAATCTTTTATCATTTTCTTTTATTTATTTTTAAACCGAAAAGGCGATCCACGGGGGGGGGGGGGGGGGGGTGTATGTGTGGTGGGGTGTGTTTGTGTGTGTGAGAGACATTAGTAATGGCGCACCCTCCCTGGTGCGCCATTGCTAACCTTAGCAATGGCGCACCAGGGGGGTGCGCCATTACTAATGTCTCTCACACACGCAGGCCCACACCCTCACCAGACATAACAATGGCGCACCACACCAAGGTGCGCCATTACTATGTAGCATAGTAGTGGCGCACCTAGGTGTGGTGCGCCATTGCTATGTCTGGTGGGGGTGGGGGGTGGAAACAAAAAATAGCAATGGCGCACTACTCAGGTGGTGCGCCACTACTAAAAAAATAACAATGGCGCACCTGTTTCTGGTGCGCCATTGCTATATAGCAGTGGCGCACCACACCCATGGTGCGCCATTACTAGGGATATTGGCTATAGCCATTTTTCTAGTAGTGGGTGATGCTAAGACATGGTACAATACTCTTGCTCCTTGTTGTGTGCGTAGTCCCCAGGATATGATCTACTACTTCTCTGAAAAATATTTTCCTGCTCACAAGAAACAAGCTGCCTTACAGGAAATATTTCACTTTGTGCAAATTGAAGAAGAGAGTCTCCCACAAGCTGCCTTACAGGAAATATTTCACTTTGTGGAAATTCAGATGTAACTTTTCGAGTAGTATCTTTTTCATATAAAAAACTTTTTCATCGGAGGTCGTATGCAAAAGTTACGGCCATTTTACCGAAACATGGCGGTTTTTTTTTGCAAAAAAATTCAAAATTCATGTTTGTTAATTTTCATAACAACTAGAACACATAACACATGGGCATCTATTTTTTTGAATTTTTTTGAATCTTTTATCATTTTCTTTTATTTATTTTTAAACCGATAAGGCGATCCACGTAGGGGGGGCGGTGTGTGTGTGTATGTGTGGTGGGGTGTGTTTGTGTGTGTGAGAGACATTAGTAATGGCGCACCCTCCCTGGTGCGCCATTGCTAACCTTAGCAATGGCGCACCAGGGGGGTGCGCCATTACTAATGTCTCTCACACACGCAGGCCCACACCCTCACCAGACATAACAATGGCGCACCACACCAAGGTTCGCCATTACTATGTAGCATAGTAGTGGCGCACCTAGGTGTGGTGCGCCATTGCTATGTCTGGTGGGGGTGGGGGGTGGAAACAAAAAATAGCAATGGCGCACTGCTCAGGTGGTGCGCCACTACTAAAAAAATAACAATGGCGCACCTGTTTCTGGTGCGCCATTGCTATATAGCAGTGGCGCACCACACCCATGGTGCGCCATTACTAGGGATATTGGCTATAGCCATTTTTCTAGTAGTGGGTGATGCTAAGACATGGTACAATACTCTTGCTCCTTGTTGTGTGCGTAGTCCCCAGGATATGATCTACTACTTCTCTGAAAAATATTTTCCTGCTCACAAGAAACAAGCTGCCTTACAGGAAATATTTCACTTTGTGCAAATTGAAGAAGAGAGTCTCCCACAAGCTGCCTTACAGGAAATATTTCACTTTGTGGAAATTCAGATGTAACTTTTTGAGTAGTATCTTTTTCATATAAAAAACTTTTTCATCGGAGGTCGTATGCAAAAGTTACGGCCATTTTACCGAAACATGGCGGGTTTTTTTTTGCAAAAAAATTCAAAATTCATGTTTGTTAATTTTCGTAACAACTAGAACACATAACACATGGGCATCTATTTTTTTGAGTTTTTTTGAATCTTTTATCATTTTCTTTTATTTATTTTTAAACGGAAAAGGCGATCCACGGGGGGGGGGGGGTGTGTATGTGTGGTGGGGTGTGTTTGTGTGTGTGAGAGACATTAGTAATGGCGCACCCTCCCTGGTGCGCCATTGCTAACCTTAGCAATGGCGCACCAGGGGGGTGCGCCATTACTAATGTCTCTCACACACGCAGGCCCACACCCTCACCAGACATAACAATGGCGCACCACACCAAGGTGCGCCATTACTATGTAACATAGTAGTGGCACACCTAGGTGTGGTGCGCCATTGCTATGTCTGGTGGGGGTGGGGGGTGGAAACAAAAAATAGCAATGGCGCACTACTCAGGTGGTGCGCCACTACTAAAAAAATAACAATGGCGCACCTGTTTCTGGTGCGCCATTGCTATATAGCAGTGGCGCACCACACCCATGGTGCGCCATTACTAGGGATATTGGCTATAGCCATTTTTCTAGTAGTGGGTGATGCTAAGACATGGTACAATACTATTGCTCCTTGTTGTGTGCGTAGTCCCCAGGATATGATCTACTACTTCTCTGAAAAATATTTTCCTGCTCACAAGAAACAAGCTGCCTTACAGGAAATATTTCACTTTGTGCAAATTGAAGAAGAGAGTCTCCCACAAGCTGCCTTACAGGAAATATTTCACTTTGTGGAAATTCAGATGTAACTTTTCGAGTAGTATCTTTTTCATATAAAAAACTTTTTCATCGGAGGTCGTATGCAAAAGTTACGGCCATTTTACCGAAACATGGCGGGTTTTTTTTTGCAAAAAAATTCAAAATTCATGTTTGTTAATTTTCATAACAACTAGAACACATAACACATGGGCATCTATTTTTTTGAATTTTTTTGAATCTTTTATCATTTTCTTTTATTTATTTTTAAACCGATAAGGCGATACACGTAGGGGGGGCGGTGTGTGTGTGTATGTGTGGTGGGGTGTGTTTGTGTGTGTGAGAGACATTAGTAATGGCGCACCCTCCCTGGTGCGCCATTGCTAACCTTAGCAATGGCGCACCAGGGAGGGTGCGCCATTACTAATGTCTCTCACACACGCAGGCCCACACCCTCACCAGACATAACAATGGCGCACCACACCAAGGTTCGCCATTACTATGTAGCATAGTAGTGGCGCACCTAGGTGTGGTGCGCCATTGCTATGTATGGTGGGGGTGGGGGGTGGAAACAAAAAATAGCAATGGCGCACTGCTCAGGTGGTGCGCCACTACTAAAAAAATAACAATGGAGCACCTGTTTCTGGTGCGCCATTGCTATATAGCAGTGGCGCACCACACCCATGGTGCGCCATTACTAGGGATATTGGCTATAGCCATTTTTCTAGTAGTGGGTGATGCTAAGACATGGTACAATACTCTTGCTCCTTGTTGTGTGCGTAGTCCCCAGGATATGATCTACTACTTCTCTGAAAAATATTTTCCTGCTCACAAGAAACAAGCTGCCTTACAGGAAATATTTCACTTTGTGCAAATTGAAGAAGAGAGTCTCCCACAAGCTGCCTTACAGGAAATATTTCACTTTGTGGAAATTCAGATGTAACTTTTCGAGTAGTATCTTTTTCATATAAAAAACTTTTTCATCGGAGGTCGTATGCAAAAGTTACGGCCATTTTACCGAAACATGGCGGGTTTTTTTTGCAAAAAAATTCAAAATTCATGTTTGTTAATTTTCGTAACAACTAGAACACATAACACATGGGCATCTATTTTTTTGAATTTTTTTGAATCTTTTATCATTTTCTTTTATTTATTTTTAAACCGAAAAGGCGATCCACCGGGGGGGGGGGGGGGTGTATGTGTGGTGGGGTGTGTTTGTGTGTGTGAGAGACATTAGTAATGGCGCACCCTCCCTGGTGCGCCATTGCTAACCTTAGCAATGGCGCACCAGGGGGGTGCGCCATTACTAATGTCTCTCACACACGCAGGCCCACACCCTCACCAGACATAACAATGGCGCACCACACCAAGGTGCGCCATTACTATGTAGCATAGGAGTGGCGCACCTAGGTGTGGTGCGCCATTGCTATGTCTGGTGGGGGTGGGGGGTGGAAACAAAAAATAGCAATGGCGCACTACTCAGGTGGTGCGCCACTACTAAAAAAATAACAATGGCGCACCTGTTTCTAGTGCGCCATTGCTATATAGCAGTGGCGCACCACACCCATGGTGCGCCATTACTAGGGATATTGGCTATAGCCATTTTTCTAGTAGTGGGTGATGCGAAGACATGGTACAATACTCTTGCTCCTTGTTGTGTGCGTAGTCGCCAGGATATGATCTACTATTTCTCTGAAAAATATTTTCCTGCTCACAAGAAACAAGCTGCCTTACAGGAAATATTTCACTTTGTGCAAATTGAAGAAGAGAGTCTCCCACAAGCTGCCTTACAGGAAATATTTCACTTTGTGGAAATTCAGATGTAACTTTTCGAGTAGTATCTTTTTCATATAAAAAACTTTTTCATCGGAGGTCGTATGCAAAAGTTACGGCCATTTTACCGAAACATGGCGGTTTTTATTTTTTGCAAAAAAATTCAAAATTCATGTTTGTTAATTTTCGTAACAACTAGAACACATAACACATGGGCATCTATTTTTTTGAATTTTTTTGAATCTTTTATCATTTTCTTTTATTTATTTTTAAACGGAAAAGGCGATCCACGGGGGGGGGGGGGGGGGGGGGGGGCGGTGTGTGTGTGTATGTGTGGTGGGGTGTGTTTGTGTGTGTGAGAGACATTAGTAATGGCGCACCCTCCCTGGTGCGCCATTGCTAACCTTAGCAATGGCGCACCAGGGGGGTGCGCCATTACTAATGTCTCTCACACACGCAGGCCCACACCCTCACCAGACATAACAATGGCGCACCACACCAAGGTTCGCCATTACTATGTAGCATAGTAGTGGCGCACCTAGGTGTGGTGCGCCATTGCTATGTCTGGTGGGGGTGGGGGGTGGAAACAAAAAATAGCAATGGCGCACTGCTCAGGTGGTGCGCCACTACTAAAAAAATAACAATGGCGCACCTGTTTCTGGTGCGCCATTGCTATATAGCAGTGGCGCACCACACCCATGGTGCGCCATTACTAGGGATATTGGCTATAGCCATTTTTCTAGTAGTGGGTGATGCTAAGACATGGTACAATACTCTTGCTCCTTGTTGTGTGCGTAGTCCCCAGGATATGATCTACTACTTCTCTGAAAAATATTTTCCTGCTCACAAGAAACAAGCTGCCTTACAGGAAATATTTCACTTTGTGCAAATTGAAGAAGAGAGTCTCCCACAAGCTGCCTTACAGGAAATATTTCACTTTGTGGAAATTCAGATGTAACTTTTTGAGTAGTATCTTTTTCATATAAAAAACTTTTTCATCGGAGGTCGTATGCAAAAGTTACGGCCATTTTACCGAAACATGGCGGGTTTTTTTTTGCAAAAAAATTCAAAATTCATGTTTGTTAATTTTCGTAACAACTAGAACACATAACACATGGGCATCTATTTTTTTGAGTTTTTTTGAATCTTTTATCATTTTCTTTTATTTATTTTTAAACGGAAAAGGCGATCCACGGGGGGGGGGGGTGTGTGTATGTGTGGTGGGGTGTGTTTGTGTGTGTGAGAGACATTAGTAATGGCGCACCCTCCCTGGTGCGCCATTGCTAACCTTAGCAATGGCGCACCAGGGGGGTGCGCCATTACTAATGTCTCTCACACACGCAGGCCCACACCCTCACCAGACATAACAATGGCGCACCACACCAAGGTGCGCCATTACTATGTAGCATAGTAGTGGCACACCTAGGTGTGGTGCGCCATTGCTATGTCTGGTGGGGGTGGGGGGTGGAAACAAAAAATAGCAATGGCGCACTACTCAGGTGGTGCGCCACTACTAAAAAAATAACAATGGCGCACCTGTTTCTGGTGCGCCATTGCTATATAGCAGTGGCGCACCACACCCATGGTGCGCCATTACTAGGGATATTGGCTATAGCCATTTTTCTAGTAGTGGGTGATGCTAAGACATGGTACAATACTATTGCTCCTTGTTGTGTGCGTAGTCCCCAGGATATGATCTACTACTTCTCTGAAAAATATTTTCCTGCTCACAAGAAACAAGCTGCCTTACAGGAAATATTTCACTTTGTGCAAATTGAAGAAGAGAGTCTCCCACAAGCTGCCTTACAGGAAATATTTCACTTTGTGGAAATTCTGATGTAACTTTTCGAGTAGTATCTTTTTCATATAAAAAACTTTTTCATCGGAGGTCGTATGCAAAAGTTACGGCCATTTTACCGAAACATGGCGGTTTTTTTTTTGCAAAAAAATTCAAAATTCATGTTTGTTAATTTTCATAACAACTAGAACACATAACACATGGGCATCTATTTTTTTGAATTTTTTTGAATCTTTTATCATTTTCTTTTATTTATTTTTAAACCGATAAGGCGATCCACGTAGGGGGGGCGGTGTGTGTGTATGTGTGGTGGGGTGTGTTTGTGTGTGTGAGAGACATTAGTAATGGCGCACCCTCCCTGGTGCGCCATTGCTAACCTTAGCAATGGCGCACCAGGGAGGGTGCGCCATTACTAATGTCTCTCACACACGCAGGCCCACACCCTCACCAGACATAACAATGGCGCACCACACCAAGGTTCGCCATTACTATGTAGCATAGTAGTGGCGCACCTAGGTGTGGTGCGCCATTGCTATGTATGGTGGGGGTGGGGGGTGGAAACAAAAAATAGCAATGGCGCACTGCTCAGGTGGTGCGCCACTACTAAAAAAATAACAATGGAGCACCTGTTTCTGGTGCGCCATTGCTATATAGCAGTGGCGCACCACACCCATGGTGCGCCATTACTAGGGATATTGGCTATAGCCATTTTTCTAGTAGTGGGTGATGCTAAGACATGGTACAATACTCTTGCTCCTTGTTGTGTGCGTAGTCCCCAGGATATGATCTACTACTTCTCTGAAAAATATTTTCCTGCTCACAAGAAACAAGCTGCCTTACAGGAAATATTTCACTTTGTGCAAATTGAAGAAGAGAGTCTCCCACAAGCTGCCTTACAGGAAATATTTCACTTTGTGGAAATTCAGATGTAACTTTTTGAGTAGTATCTTTTTCATATAAAAAACTTTTTCATCGGAGGTCGTATGCAAAAGTTACGGCCATTTTACCGAAACATGGCGGGTTTTTTTTTGCAAAAAAATTCAAAATTCATGTTTGTTAATTTTCGTAACAACTAGAACACATAACACATGGGCATCTATTTTTTTGAGTTTTTTTGAATCTTTTATCATTTTCTTTTATTTATTTTTAAACGGAAAAGGCGATCCACGGGGGGGGGGGGGGGGGGGGGTGTGTGTATGTGTGGTGGGGTGTGTTTGTGTGTGTGAGAGACATTAGTAATGGCGCACCCTCCCTGGTGCGCCATTGCTAACCTTAGCAATGGCGCACCAGGGGGGTGCGCCATTACTAATGTCTCTCACACACGCAGGCCCACACCCTCACCAGACATAACAATGGCGCACCACACCAAGGTGCGCCATTACTATGTAGCATAGTAGTGGCACACCTAGGTGTGGTGCGCCATTGCTATGTCTGGTGGGGGTGGGGGGTGGAAACAAAAAATAGCAATGGCGCACTACTCAGGTGGTGCGCCACTACTAAAAAAATAACAATGGCGCACCTGTTTCTGGTGCGCCATTGCTATATAGCAGTGGCGCACCACACCCATGGTGCGCCATTACTAGGGATATTGGCTATAGCCATTTTTCTAGTAGTGGGTGATGCTAAGACATGGTACAATACTATTGCTCCTTGTTGTGTGCGTAGTCCCCAGGATATGATCTACTACTTCTCTGAAAAATATTTTCCTGCTCACAAGAAACAAGCTGCCTTACAGGAAATATTTCACTTTGTGCAAATTGAAGAAGAGAGTCTCCCACAAGCTGCCTTACAGGAAATATTTCACTTTGTGGAAATTCAGATGTAACTTTTCGAGTAGTATCTTTTTCATATAAAAAACTTTTTCATCGGAGGTCGTATGCAAAAGTTACGGCCATTTTACCGAAACATGGCGGTTTTTTTTTTGCAAAAAAATTCAAAATTCATGTTTGTTAATTTTCATAACAACTAGAACACATAACACATGGGCATCTATTTTTTTGAATTTTTTTGAATCTTTTATCATTTTCTTTTATTTATTTTTAAACCGATAAGGCGATCCACGTAGGGGGGGCGGTGTGTGTGTGTATGTGTGGTGGGGTGTGTTTGTGTGTGTGAGAGACATTAGTAATGGCGCACCCTCCCTGGTGCGCCATTGCTAACCTTAGCAATGGCGCACCAGGGAGGGTGCGCCATTACTAATGTCTCTCACACACGCAGGCCCACACCCTCACCAGACATAACAATGGCGCACCACACCAAGGTTCGCCATTACTATGTAGCATAGGAGTGGCGCACCTAGGTGTGGTGCGCCATTGCTATGTATGGTGGGGGTGGGGGGTGGAAACAAAAAATAGCAATGGCGCACTGCTCAGGTGGTGCGCCACTACTAAAAAAATAACAATGGAGCACCTGTTTCTGGTGCGCCATTGCTATATAGCAGTGGCGCACCACACCCATGGTGCGCCATTACTAGGGATATTGGCTATAGCCATTTTTCTAGTAGTGGGTGATGCTAAGACATGGTACAATACTCTTGCTCCTTGTTGTGTGCGTAGTCCCCAGGATATGATCTACTACTTCTCTGAAAAATATTTTCCTGCTCACAAGAAACAAGCTGCCTTACAGGAAATATTTCACTTTGTGCAAATTGAAGAAGAGAGTCTCCCACAAGCTGCCTTACAGGAAATATTTCACTTTGTGGAAATTCAGATGTAACTTTTCGAGTAGTATCTTTTTCATATAAAAAACTTTTTCATCGGAGGTCGTATGCAAAAGTTACGGCCATTTTACCGAAACATGGCGGTTTTTTTTTGCAAAAAAATTCAAAATTCATGTTTGTTAATTTTCGTAACAACTAGAACACATAACACATGGGCATCTATTTTTTTGAATTTTTTTGAATCTTTTATCATTTTCTTTTATTTATTTTTAAACCGAAAAGGCGATCCACCGGGGGGGGGGGGTGTGTATGTGTGGTGGGGTGTGTTTGTGTGTGTGAGAGACATTAGTAATGGCGCACCCTCCCTGGTGCGCCATTGCTAACCTTAGCAATGGCGCACCAGGGGGGTGCGCCATTACTAATGTCTCTCACACACGCAGGCCCACACCCTCACCAGACATAACAATGGCGCACCACACCAAGGTGCGCCATTACTATGTAGCATAGGAGTGGCGCACCTAGGTGTGGTGCGCCATTGCTATGTCTGGTGGGGGTGGGGGGTGGAAACAAAAAATAGCAATGGCGCACTACTCAGGTGGTGCGCCACTACTAAAAAAATAACAATGGCGCACCTGTTTCTGGTGCGCCATTGCTATATAGCAGTGGCGCACCACACCCATGGTGCGCCATTACTAGGGATATTGGCTATAGCCATTTTTCTAGTAGTGGGTGATGCGAAGACATGGTACAATACTCTTGCTCCTTGTTGTGTGCGTAGTCGCCAGGATATGATCTACTACTTCTCTGAAAAATATTTTCCTGCTCACAAGAAACAAGCTGCCTTACAGGAAATATTTCACTTTGTGCAAATTGCAGAAGAGAGTCTCCCACAAGCTGCCTTACAGGAAATATTTCACTTTGTGGAAATTCAGATGTAACTTTTCGAGTAGTATCTTTTTCATATAAAAAACTTTTTCATCGGAGGTCGTATGCAAAAGTTACGGCCATTTTACCGAAACATGGCGGTTTTTATTTTTTGCAAAAAAATTCAAAATTCATGTTTGTTAATTTTCGTAACAACTAGAACACATAACACATGGGCATCTATTTTTTTGAATTTTTTTGAATCTTTTATCATTTTCTTTTATTTATTTTTAAACCGAAAAGGCGATCCACCGGGGGGGGGGGTGTATGTGTGGTGGGGTGTGTTTGTGTGTGTGAGAGACATTAGTAATGGCGCACCCTCCCTGGTGCGCCATTGCTAACCTTAGCAATGGCGCACCAGGGGGGTGCGCCATTACTAATGTCTCTCACACACGCAGGCCCACACCCTCACCAGACATAACAATGGCGCACCACACCAAGGTGCGCCATTACTATGTAGCATAGTAGTGGCGCACCTAGGTGTGGTGCGCCATTGCTATGTCTGGTGGGGGTGGGGGGTGGAAACAAAAAATAGCAATGGCGCACTACTCAGGTGGTGCGCCACTACTAAAAAAATAACAATGGCGCACCTGTTTCTGGTGCGCCATTGCTATATAGCAGTGGCGCACCACACCCATGGTGCGCCATTACTAGGGATATTGGCTATAGCCATTTTTCTAGTAGTGGGTGATGCTAAGACATGGTACAATACTCTTGCTCCTTGTTGTGTGCGTAGTCCCCAGGATATGATCTACTACTTCTTTGAAAAATATTTTCCTGCTCACAAGAAACAAGCTGCCTTACAGGAAATATTTCACTTTGTGCAAATTGAAGAAGAGAGTCTCCCACAAGCAGCCTTACAGGAAATATTTCACTTTGTGGAAATTCAGATGTAACTTTTCGAGTAGTATCTTTTTCATATAAAAAACTTTTTCATCGGAGGTCGTATGCAAAAGTTACGGCCATTTTACCGAAACATGGCGGTTTTTATTTTTTGCAAAAAAATTCAAAATTCATGTTTGTTAATTTTCGTAACAACTAGAACACATAACACATGGGCATCTATTTTTTTGAATTTTTTTGAATCTTTTATCATTTTCTTTTATTTATTTTTAAACCGAAAAGGCGATCCACAGGGGGGGGGGTGTATGTGTGGTGGGGTGTGTTTGTGTGTGTGAGAGACATTAGTAATGGCGCACCCTCCCTGGTGCGCCATTGCTAACCTTAGCAATGGCGCACCAGGGGGGTGCGCCATTACTAATGTCTCTCACACACGCAAGCCCACACCCTCACCAGACATAACAATGGCGCACCACACCAAGGTGCGCCATTACTATGTAGCATAGTAGTGGCGCACCTAGGTGTGGTGCGCCATTGCTATGTCTGGTGGGGGTGGGGGGTGGAAACAAAAAATAGCAATGGCGCACTACTCAGGTGGTGCGCCACTACTAAAAAAATAACAATGGCGCACCTGTTTCTGGTGCGCCATTGCTATATAGCAGTGGCGCACCACACCCATGGTGCGCCATTACTAGGGATATTGGCTATAGCCATTTTTCTAGTAGTGGGTGATGCTAAGACATGGTACAATACTCTTGCTCCTTGTTGTGTGCGTAGTCCCCAGGATATGATCTACTACTTCTCTGAAAAATATTTTCCTGCTCACAAGAAACAAGCTGCCTTACAGGAAATATTTCACTTTGTGCAAATTGAAGAAGAGAGTCTCCCACAAGCTGCCTTACAGGAAATATTTCACTCTGTGGAAATTCAGATGTAACTTTTCGAGTAGTATCTTTTTCATATAAAAAACTTTTTCATCGGAGGTCGTATGCAAAAGTTACGGCCATTTTACCGAAACATGGCGGTTTTTTTTTTGCAAAAAAATTCAAAATTCATGTTTGTTAATTTTCATAACAACTAGAACACATAACACATGGGCATCTATTTTTTTGAATTTTTTTGAATCTTTTATCATTTTCTTTTATTTATTTTTAAACCGATAAGGCGATCCACGTAGGAGGGGCGGTGTGTGTGTGTATGTGTGGTGGGGTGTGTTTGTGTGTGTGAGAGACATTAGTAATGGCGCACCCTCCCTGGTGCGCCATTGCTAACCTTAGCAATGGCGCACCAGGGGGGTGCGCCATTACTAATGTCTCTCACACACGCAGGCCCACACCCTCACCAGACATAACAATGGCGCACCACACCAAGGTTCGCCATTACTATGTAGCATAGTAGTGGCGCACCTAGGTGTGGTGCGCCATTGCTATGTCTGGTGGGGGTGGGGGGTGGAAACAAAAAATAGCAATGGCGCACTGCTCAGGTGGTGCGCCACTACTAAAAAAATAACAATGGTGCACCTGTTTCTGGTGCGCCATTGTTATATAGCAGTGGCGCACCACACCCATGGTGCGCCATTACTAGGGATATTGGCTATAGCCATTTTTCTAGTAGTGGGTGATGCTAAGACATGGTACAATACTCTTGCTCCTTGTTGTGTGCGTAGTCCCCAGGATATGATCTACTACTTCTCTGAAAAATATTTTCCTGCTCACAAGAAACAAGCTGCCTTACAGGAAATATTTCACTTTGTGCAAATTGAAGAAGAGAGTCTCCCACAAGCAGCCTTACAGGAAATATTTCACTTTGTGGAAATTCAGATGTAACTTTTAGAGTAGTATCTTTTTCATATAAAAAACTTTTTCATCGGAGGTCGTATGCAAAAGTTACGGCCATTTTACCGAAACATGGCGGGTTTTTTTTTGCAAAAAAATTCAAAATTCATGTTTGTTAATTTTCGTAACAACTAGAACACATAACACATGGGCATCTATTTTTTTGAATTTTTTTGAATCTTTTATCATTTTCTTTTATTTATTTTTAAACCGAAACGGCGATCCACAGGGGGGGGGGGTGTGTGTGTATGTGTGGTGGGGTGTGTTTGTGTGTGTGAGAGACATTAGTAATGGCGCACCCTCCCTGGTGCGCCATTGCTAACCTTAGCAATGGCGCACCAGGGGGGTGCGCCATTACTAATGTCTCTCACACACGCAGGCCCACACCCTCACCAGACATAACAATGGCGCACCACACCAAGGTGCGCCATTACTATGTAGCATAGTAGTGGCGCACCTAGGTGTGGTGCGCCATTGCTATGTCTGGTGGGGGTGGGGGGTGGAAACAAAAAATAGCAATGGCGCACTACTCAGGTGGTGCGCCACTACTAAAAAAATAACAATGGCGCACCTGTTTCTGGTGCGCCATTGCTATATAGCAGTGGCGCACCACACCCATGGTGCGCCATTACTAGGGATATTGGCTATAGCCATTTTTCTAGTAGTGGGTGATGCTAAGACATGGTACAATACTCTTGCTCCTTGTTGTGTGCGTAGTCCGCAGGATATGATCTACTACTTCTCTGAAAAATATTTTCCTGCTCACAAGAAACAAGCTGCCTTACAGGAAATATTTCACTTTGTGCAAATTGAAGAAGAGAGTCTCCCACAAGCAGCCTTACAGGAAATATTTCACTTTGTGGAAATTCAGATGTAACTTTTCGAGTAGTATCTTTTTCATATAAAAAACTTTTTCATCGGAGGTCGTATGCAAAAGTTACGGCCATTTTACCGAAACATGGCGGTTTTTTTTTTGCAAAAAAATTCAAAATTCATGTTTGTTAATTTTCGTAACAACTAGAACACATAACACATGGGCATCTATTTTTTTGAATTTTTTTGAATCTTTTATCATTTTCTTTTATTTATTTTTAAACCGAAACGGCGATCCACAGGGGGGGGGGTGTGTGTATGTGTGGTGGGGTGTGTTTGTGTGTGTGAGAGACATTAGTAATGGCGCACCCTCCCTGGTGCGCCATTGCTAACCTTAGCAATGGCGCACCAGGGGGGTGCGCCATTACTAATGTCTCTCACACACGCAGGCCCACACCCTCACCAGACATAACAATGGCGCACCACACCAAGGTGCGCCATTACTATGTAGCATAGTAGTGGCGCACCTAGGTGTGGTGCGCCATTGCTATGTCTGGTGGGGGTGGGGGGTGGAAACAAAAAATAGCAATGGCGCACTACTCAGGTGGTGCGCCACTACTAAAAAAATAACAATGGCGCACCTGTTTCTGGTGCGCCATTGCTATATAGCAGTGGCGCACCACACCCATGGTGCGCCATTACTAGGGATATTGGCTACAGCCATTTTTCTAGTAGTGGGTGATGCTAAGACATGGTACAATACTCTTGCTCCTTGTTGTGTGCGTAGTCCCCAGGATATGATCTACTACTTCTCTGAAAAATATTTTCCTGCTCACAAGAAACAAGCTGCCTTACAGGAAATATTTCACTTTGTGCAAATTGAAGAAGAGAGTCTCCCACAAGCTGCCTTACAGGTAATATTTCACTTTGTGGAAATTCAGAAGTAACTTTTCGAGTAGTATCTTTTTCATGTAAAAAACTTTTTCATCGGAGGTCGTATGCAAAAGTTACGGCCATTTTACCGAAACACGGTTGTTTTTGTTTTGCAAAAAAATTCAAAATTCATGTTTGTTAATTTTCGTAACTACTAGAACACATAACACATGGGCATCTATTTTTTTGAATTTTTTTGAATCTTTTATCATTTTCTTTTATTTTTTTTAAACCGAAAAGGCGATCCACGTGGGGGGGTGTGGGTGTGTGTGTGTGTGTGGTGGGGTGTGTTTGTGTGTGTGAGAGACATTAGTAATGGCGCACCCTCCCTGGTGCGCCATTGCTAACCTTAGCAATGGCGCACCAGGGGGGTGCGCCATTACTAATGTCTCTCACACACGGAGGCCCACACCCTCACCAGACATAACAATGGCGCACCACACCAAGGTGCGCCATTACTATGTAGCATAGTAGTGGCGCACCTAGGTGTGGTGCGCCATTGCTATGTCTGGTGGGGGTGGGGGGTGGAAACAAAAAATAGCAATGGCGCACTGCTCAGGTGGTGCGCCACTACTAAAAAAATAACAATGGCGCACCTGTTTCTGGTACGCCATTGGTATATAGCAGTGGCGCACCACACCCATGGTGCGCCATTACTAGGGATATTGGCTATAGCCATTTTTCTAGTAGTGGGTGACGCTAAGACATGGTAAAATACTCTTGCTCCTTGTTGTGTGCGTAGTCCCCAGGATATGATCTACTACTTCTCTGAAAAATATTTTCCTGCTCACAAGAAACAAGCTGCCTTACAGGAAATATTTCACTTTGTGCAAATTGAAGAAGAGAGTCTCCCACAAGCTGCCTTACAGGAAATATTTCACTTTGTGGAAATTCAGATGTAACTTTTCGAGTAGTATCTTTTTCATATAAAAAACTTTTTCATCGGAGGTCGTATGCAAAAGTTACGGCCATTTTACCGAAACACGGCGGGTTTTTTTTTTGCAAAAAAAATCAAAATTCATGTTTGTTAATTTTCGTAACAACTAGAACACATAACACATGGGCATCTATTTTTTTGAATCTTTTATCATTTTCTTTTATTTTTTTTAAACCGAAAAGGCGATCCACGGGGGGGGGGGGGGGGGTGTGGGTGTGTGTGTGTGTGGTGGGGTGTGTTTGTGTGTGTGAGAGACATTAGTAATGGCGCACCCTCCCTGGTGCGCCATTGCTAACCTTAGCAATGGCGCACCAGGTGGGGTGCGCCATTCCTAATGTCTCTCACACATGCAGGCCCACACCCTCACCAGACATAACAATGGCGCACCACACCAAGGTGCGCCATTACTATGTAGCATAGTAGTGGCGCACCTAGGTGTGGTGCGCCATTGCTATGTCTGGTGGGGGTGGGGGGTGGAAACAAAAAATAGCAATGGCGCACTGCTCAGGTGGTGCGCCACTACTAAAAAAATAACAATGGCGCACCTGTTTCTGGTGCGCCATTGCTATATAGCAGTGGCGCACCACACCCATGGTGCGCCATTACTAGGGATATTGGCTATAGCCATTTTTCTAGTAGTGGGTGATGCTAAGACATGGTACAATACTCTTGCTCCTTGTTGTGTGCGTAGTCCCCAGGATATGATCTACTACTTCTCTGAAAAATATTTTCCTGCTCACAAGAAACAAGCTGCCTTACAGGAAATATTTCACTTTGTGCAAATTGAAGAAGAGAGTCTCCCACAAGCTGCCTTACAGGAAATATTTCACTTTGTGGAAATTCAGATGTAACTTTTCGAGTAGTATCTTTTTCATGTAAAAAACTTTTTCATCGGAGGTCGTATGCAAAAGTTACGGCCATTTTACCGAAACACGGTTGTTTTTTTTTTGCAAAAAAATTCAAAATTCATGTTTGTTAATTTTCGTAACAACTAGAACACATAACACATGGGCATCTATTTTTTTGAATTTTTTTGAATCTTTTATCATTTTCTTTTATTTTTTTTAAACCGAAAAGGCGATCCACGTGGGGGGGTGTGGATGTGTGTGTGTGTGGTGGGGTGTGTTTGTGTGTGTGAGAGACATTAGTAATGGCGCACCCTCCCTGGTGCGCCATTGCTAACCTTAGCAATGGCGCACCAGGGGGGTGCGCCATTACTAATGTCTCTCACACACGGAGGCCCACACCCTCACCAGACATAACAATGGCGCACCACACCAAGGTGCGCCATTACTATGTAGCATAGTAGTGGCGCACCTAGGTGTGGTGCGCCATTGCTATGTCTGGTGGGGGTGGGGGGTGGAAACAAAAAATAGCAATGGCGCACTGCTCAGGTGGTGCGCCACTACTAAAAAAATAACAATGGCGCACCTGTTTCTGGTGCGCCATTGCTATATAGCAGTGGCGCACCACACCCATGGTGCGCCATTACTAGGGATATTGGCTATAGCCATTTTTCTAGTAGTGGGTGACGCTAAGACATGGTAAAATACTCTTGCTCCTTGTTGTGTGCGTAGTCCCCAGGATATGATCTACTACTTCTCTGAAAAATATTTTCCTGCTCACAAGAAACAAGCTGCCTTACAGGAAATATTTCACTTTGTGCAAATTGAAGAAGAGAGTCTCCCACAAGCTGCCTTACAGGAAATATTTCACTTTGTGGAAATTCAGATGTAACTTTTCGAGTAGTATCTTTTTCATATAAAAAACTTTTTCATCGGAGGTCGTATGCAAAAGTTATGGCCATTTTACCGAAACACGGCGGGTTTTTTTTTTGCAAAAAAAATCAAAATTCATGTTTGTTAATTTTCGTAACAACTAGAACACATAACACATGGGCATCTATTTTTTTGAATCTTTTATCATTTTCTTTTATTTTTTTTAAACCGAAAAGGCGATCCACGGGGGGGGGGGGGGGGGTGTGGGTGTGTGTGTGTGTGGTGGGGTGTGTTTGTGTGTGTGAGAGACATTAGTAATGGCGCACCCTCCCTGGTGCGCCATTGCTAACCTTAGCAATGGCGCACCAGGTGGGGTGCGCCATTACTAATGTCTCTCACACATGCAGGCCCACACCCTCACCAGACATAACAATGGCGCACCACACCAAGGTGCGCCATTACTATGTAGCATAGGAGTGGCGCACCTAGGTGTGGTGCGCCATTGCTATGTCTGGTGGGGGTGGGGGGTGGAAACAAAAAATAGCAATGGCGCACTGCTCAGGTGGTGCGCCACTACTAAAAAAATAACAATGGCGCACCTGTTTTTGGTGCGCCATTGCTATATAGCAGTGGCGCACCACACCCATGGTGCGCCATTACTAGGGATATTGGCTATAGCCATTTTTCTAGTAGTGGGTGATGCTAAGACATGGTACAATACTCTTGCTCCTTGTTGTGTGCGTAGTCCCCAGGATATGATATACTACTTCTCTGAAAAATATTTTCCTGCTCACAAGAAACAAGCTGCATTACTGGAAATATTTCAGTTTGTGCAAATTGAAGAAGAGAGTCTCCCACAAGCTGCCTTACAAGTAATATTTCACTTTGTGGAAATTCAGATGTAACTTTTCGAGTAGTATCTTTTTCATGTAAAAAACTTTTTCATCGGACGTCGTATGCAAAAGTTACGGCCATTTTACCGAAACACGGTTGTTTTTTTTTTGCAAAAAAATTCAAAATTCATGTTTGTTAATTTTCGTAACAACTAGAACACATAACACATGGGCATCTATTTTTTTGAATTTTTATGAATCTTTTATCATTTTCTTTTATTTTTTTTAAACCGAAAAGGCGATCCACGTGGGGGGGGGGGTGTGGGTGTGTGTGTGTGTGTGTGGTGGGGTGTGTTTGTGTGTGTGAGAGACATTAGTAATGGCGCACCCCCCTGGTGCGCCATTGCTACCTTAGCAATGGCGCACCAGGGGGGTGCGCCATTACTAATGTCTCTCACACACGGAGGCCCACACCCTCACCAGACATAACAATGGCGCACCACACCAAGGTGCGCCATTACTATGTAGCATAGTAGTGGCGCACCTAGGTGTGGTGCGCCATTGCTATGTCTGGTGGGGGTGGGGGGTGGAAACAAAAAATAGCAATGGTGCACTGCTCAGCTGGTGCGCCACTACTAAAAAAATAACAATGGCGCACCTGTTTCTGGTACGCCATTGCTATATAGCAGTGGCGCACCACACCCATGGTGCGCCATTACTAGGGATATTGGCTATAGCCATTTTTCTAGTAGTGGGTGACGCTAAGACATGATAAAATACTCTTGCTCCTTGTTGTGTGCGTAGTCCCCAGGATATGATCTACTACTTCTCTGAAAAATATTTTCCTGCTCACAAGAAACAAGCTGCCTTACAGGAAATATTTCACTTTGTGCAAATTGAAGAAGAGAGTCTCCCACAAGCTGCCTTACAGGAAATAATTCACTTTGTGGAAATTCAGATGTAACTTTTCGAGTAGTATCTTTTTCATATAAAAAACTTTTTCATCGGAGGTCGTATGCAAAAGTTACGGCATTTTACCGAAACACGGCGGGTTTTTTTTTGCAAAAAAAATCAAAATTCATGTTTGTTAATTTTCGTAACAACTAGAACACATAACACATGGGCATCTATTTTTTTGAATCTTTTATCATTTTCTTTTATTTTTTGAAACCGAAAAGGCGATCCATGGGGGGGGGGTGTGGGTGTGTGTGTGTGGTGGGGTGTGTTTGTGTGTGTGAGAGACATTAGTAATGGCGCACCCTCCCTGGTGCGCCATTGCTAACCTTAGCAATGGCGCACCAGGTGGGGTGCGCCATTACTAATGTCTCTCACACATGCAGGCCCACACCCTCACCAGACATAACAATGGCGCACCACACCAAGGTGCGCCATTACTATGTAGCATAGGAGTGGCGCACCTAGGTGTGGTGCGCCATTGCTATGTCTGGTGGGGGTGGGGGGTGGAAACAAAAAATAGCAATGGCGCACTGCTCAGGTGGTGCGCCACTACTAAAAAAATAACAATGGCGCACCTGTTTCTGGTGCGCCATTGCTATATAGCAGTGGCGCACCACACCCATGGTGCGCCATTACTAGGGATATTGGCTATAGCCATTTTTCTAGTAGTGGGTGATGCTAAGACATGGTACAATACTCTTGCTCCTTGTTGTGTGTGTAGTCCCCAGGATATGATCTACTACTTCTTTGTAAAATATTTTCCTGCTCACAAGAAACAAGCTGCCTTATAGGAAATATTTCACTTTGTGCAAATTGAAGAAGAGAGTCTCCCACAAGCTGCCTTACAGGAAATATTTCACTTTGTGGAAATTCAGATGTAACTTTTCGAGTAGTATCTTTTTCATATAAAAAACTTTTTCATCGGAGGTCGTATGCAAAAGTTACGGCCATTTTACCGAAACACGGCGGTTTTTTTTTTGCAAAAAAATTCAAAATTCATGTTTGTTAATTTTCGTAACAACTAGAACACATAACACATGGGCATCTATTTTTTTGAATTTTTTTGAATCTTTTATCATTTTCTTTTATTTATTTTTAAACCGAAAAGGCGATCCACGGGGGGGGGGGGGGGGGTGTGTGTGTGGTGGGGTGCATTTGTGTGTGTGAGAGACATTAGTAATGGCGCACCCTCCCTGGTGCGCCATTGCTAACCTTAGCAATGGCGCACCAGGGGGGGTGCGCCATTACTAATGTCTCTCACACACGCAGGCCCACACCCTCACCAGACATAACAATGGCGCACCACACCAAGGTGCGCCATTACTATGTAGCATAGGAGTGGCGCACCTAGGTGTGGTGCGCCATTGCTATGTCTGGTGGGGGTGGGGGGTGGAAACAAAAAATAGCAATGGCGCACTGCTCAGGTGGTGCGCCACTACTAAAAAAATAACAATGGAGCACCTGTTTCTGGTGCGCCATTGCTATATAGCAGTGGCGCACCACACCCATGGTGCGCCATTACTAGGGATATTGGCTATAGCCATTTTTCTAGTAGTGGGTGATGCTAAGACATGGTACAATACTCTTGCTCCTTGTTGTGTGCGTAGTCCCCAGGATATGATCTACTACTTCTCTGTAAAATATTTTCCTGCTCACAAGAAACAAGCTGCCTTACAGGAAATATTTCACTTTGTGCAAATTGAAGAAGAGAGTCTCCCACAAGCTGTCTTACAGGAAATATTTCACTTTGTGGAAATTCAGATGTAACTTTTCGAGTAGTATCTTTTTCATATAAAAAACTTTTTCATCGGAGGTCGTATGCAAAAGTTACGGCCATTTTACCGAAACACGGCGGTTTTTTTTTTGCAAAAAAATTCAAAATTCATGTTTGTTAATTTTCGTAACAACTAGAACACATAACACATGGGCATCTATTTTTTTGAATTTTTTTGAATCTTTTATCATTTTCTTTTATTTATTTTTAAACCGAAAAGGCGATCCACAGGGGGGGGGGTGTGGGTGTGTGTGTGTGTGGTGGGGTGTGTTTGTGTGTGTGAGAGACATTAGTAATGGCGCACCCTCCCTGGTGCGCCATTGCTAACCTTAGCAATGGCGCACCAGGGGGGGTGCGCCATTACTAATGTCTCTCACACACGCAGGCCCACACCCTCACCAGACATAACAATGGCGCACCACACCAAGGTGCGCCATTAGTATGTAGCATAGTAGTGGCGCACCTAGGTGTGGTGCGCCATTGCTATGTCTGGTGGGGGTGGGGGTTGGAAACAAAAAATAGCAATGGCGCACTGCTCAGGTGGTGCGCCACTACTAAAAAAATAACAATGGCGCACCTGTTTCTGGTGCGCCATTGCTATATAGCAGTGGGGCACCAAACCCATGGTGCGCCATTACTAGGGATATTGGCTATAGCCATTTTTCTAGTAGTGGGTGATGCTAAGACATGGTACAATACTCTTGCTCCTTGTTGTGTGCGTAGTCCCCAGGATATGATCTACTACTTCTCTGAAAAATATTTTCCTGCTCACAAGAAACAAGCTGCCTTACAGGAAATATTTCACTTTGTGCAAATTGAAGAAGAGAGTCTCCCACAAGCTGCCTTACAGGAAATATTTCACTTTGTGGAAATTCAGATGTAACTTTTCGAGTAGTATCTTTTTCATATAAAAAACTTTTTCATAGGAGGTCGTATGCAAAAGTTACGGCCATTTTACCGAAACACGGTTGTTGTTTTTTGCAAAAAAATTCAAAATTCATGTTTGTTAATTTTCGTAACAACTAGAACACATAACACATGGGCATCTATTTTTTTGAATTTTTTTGAATCTTTTATCATTTTCTTTTATTTTTTCTAAACCGAAAAGGCGATCCACGGGGGGAGGGGGGGTGTGGGTGTGTGTGTGTGTGTGGTGGGGTGTGTTTGTGTGTGTGAGAGACATTAGTAATGGCGCACCCTCCCTGGTGCGCCATTGCTAACCTTAGCAATGGCGCACCAGGGGGGTGCGCCATTACTAATGTCTCTCACACACGCAGGCCCACACCCTCACCAGACATAGCAATGGCGCACCACACCAAGGTGCGCCATTACTATGTAGCATAGTAGTGGCGCACCAAGGTGTGGTGCGCCATTGCTATGTCTGGTGGGGGTGGGGGGTGGAAACGAAAAATAGCAATGGCGCACTGCTCAGGTGGTGCGCCACTACTAAAAAAATAACAATGGCGCACCTGTTTCTGGTGCGCCATTGCTATATAGCAGTGGCGCACCACACCCATGGTGCGCCATTACTAGGGATATTGGCTATAGCCATTTTTCTAGTAGTGGGTGACGCTAAGACATGGTACAAAACTCTTGCTCCTTGTTGTGTGCGTAGTCCCCAGGATATGATCTACTACTTCTCTGAAAAATATTTTCCTGCTCACAAGAAACAAGCTCCCTTACAGGAAATATTTCACTTTGTGCAAATTGAAGAAGAGAGTCTCCCACAAGCTGCCCTACAGGAAATATTTCACTTTGTGGAAATTCAGATGTAACTTTTCGAGTAGTATCTTTTTCAGATAAAAAACTTTTTCATCGGAGGTCGTATGCAAAATTTACGGCCATTTTACCGAAACACGGTGGGTTTTTTTTTTGCAAAAAAATTCAAAATTCATGTTTGTTAATTTTCGTAACAACTAGAACACATAACACATGGGCATCTATTTTTTTGAATTTTTTTGAATCTTTTATCATTTTCTTTTATTTTTTTTAAACCGAAAAGGCGATCCACGGGGGGGGGGGGGTGTGTGTGTGTGTGTGTGTGTGTGAGAGACATTAGTAATGGCACACCCTCCCTGGTGCGCCATTCCTAACCTTAGCAATGGCGCACCAGGTGGGGTGCGCGATTACTAATGTCTCTCACAAATGCAGGCCCACACCCTCACCAGACATAACAATGGCGCACCACACCAAGGTGCGCCATTAGTATGTAGCATAGTACTGGCGCACCTAGGTGTGGTGCGCCATTGCTATGTCTGGTGGGGGTGGGGGGTGGAAACAAAAATAGCAATGGCGCACTGCTCAGGTGGTGCGCCACTACTAAAAAAATAACAATGGCGCACTTGTTTCTGGTGCGCCATTGCTATATAGCAGTGGCGCACCACACCCATGGTGCGCCATTACTAGGGATATTGGCTATAGCCATTTTTCTAGTAGTGGGTGATGCTAAGACATGGTACAATACTCTTGCTCCTTGTTGTGTGCGTAGTCCCCAGGATATGATCTACTACTTCTCTGAAAAATATTTTCCTGCTCACAAGAAACAAGCTGCCTTACAGGAAATATTTCACTTTGTGCAAATTGAAGAAGAGAGTCTCCCACAAGCTGCCTTATAGGAAATATTTCACTTTGTGGAAATTCAGATGTAACTTTTCGAGTAGTATCTTTTTCATATAAAAAACTTTTTCATCGGAGGTCGTATGCAAAAGTTACGGCCATTTTACCGAAACACGGCGGGTTTTTTTTTGCAAAAAAATTCAAAATTCATGTTTGTTAATTTTCGTAACAACTAGAACACATAACACATGGGCATCTATTTTTTTGAATTTTTTGAATCTTTTATCATTTTCTTTTATTTTTTTTAAACCGAAAAGGCGATCCACGGGGGGGGGGGGGGGGTGTGGGTGTGTTTCTGTGTGTGGTGGGGTGTGTTTGTGTGTGTGAGAGACATTAGTAATGGCGCACCCCCCCTGGTGCGCCATTGCTAAGACACGCAGGCCCACACCCTCACCAGACATAACAATGGCGCACCACACCAAGGTGCGCCATTACTATGTAGCATAGTAGTGGCGCACCTAGGTGTGGTGCGCCATTGCTATGTCTGGTGGGGGTGGGGGTGGAAACAAAAAATAGCAATGGCGCACTGCTCAGGTGGTGCGCCACTACTAAAAAAATAAGAATGGCGCACCTGTTTCTGGTGCGCCATTGCTATATAGCAGTGGCGCACCACACCCATGGTGCGCCATTACTAGGGATATTGGCTATAGCCATTTTTCTAGTAGTGGGTGATGCTAAGACATGGTACAATACTCTTGCTCCTTGTTGTGTGCGTAGTCCCCAGGATATGATCTACTACTTCTCTGAAAAATATTTTCCTGCTCACAAGAAACAAGCTGCCTTACAGGAAATATTTCACTTTGTGCAAATTGAAGAAGGGAGTCTCCCACAAGCTGCCTTACAGGAAATATTTCACTTTGTGGAAATTCAGATGTAACTTTTCGAGTAGTATCTTTTTCATATAAAAAAGTTTTTCATCGGAGGTCGTATGCAAAAGTTACGGCCATTTTACCGAAACACGGTTGTTGTTTTTTTTTTGCAAAAAAATTCAAAATTCATGTTTGTTAATTTTCGTAACAACTAGAACACATAACACATGGGCATCTATTTTTTTGAATTTTTTTGAATCTTTTATCATTTTCTTTTATTTTTTTTAAACCGAAAAGGCGATCCACGGGGGGAGGGGGGGTGTGGGTGTGTGTGTGTGTGTGGTGGGGTGTGTTTGTGTGTGTGAGAGACATTAGTAATGGCGCACCCTCCCTGGTGCGCCGTTGCTAACCTTAGCAATGGCGCACCAGGGGGGTGCGCCATTACTAATGTCTCTCACACACGCAGGCCCACACCCTCACCAGGCATAACAATGGCGCACCACACCAAGGTGCGCCATTACTATGTAGCATAGTAGTGGCGCACCTAGGTGTGGTGCGCCATTGCTATGTCTGGTGGGGGTGGGGGGTGGAAACAAAAAATAGCAATGGCGCACTGCTCAGGTGGTGCGCCACTACTAAAAAAATAACAATGGCGCACCTGTTTCTGGTGCGCCATTGCTATATAGCAGTGGCGCACCACACCCATGGTGCGCCATTACTAGGGATATTGGCTATAGCCATTTTTCTAGTAGTGGGTGACGCTAAGACATGGTACAATACTCTTGCTCCTTGTTGTGTGCGTAGTCCCCAGGATATGATCTACTACTTCTCTGAAAAATATTTTCCTGCTCACAAGAAACAAGCTGCCTTACAGGAAATATTTCACTTTGTGCAAATTGAAGAAGAGAGTCTCCCACAAGCTGCCTTACAGGAAATATTTCACTTTGTGGAAATTCAGATGTAACTTTTCGAGTAGTATCTTTTTCATATAAAAAACTTTTTCATCGGAGGTCGTATGCAAAAGTTACGGCCATTTTACCGAAACACGGCGGGTTTTTTTTTTGCAAAAAAATTCAAAATTCATATTTGTTAATTTTCGTAACAACTAGAACACATAACACATTGGCATCTATTTTTTTGAATTTTTTTGAATCTTTTATCATTTTCTTTTATTTTTTTTAAACCGAAAAGGCGATCCACGGGGGGGGGGGGGGTGTGGCTGTGTGTGTGTTTGGTGGGGTGTGTTTGTGTGTGTGAGAGACATTAGTAATGGCGCACCCTCCATGGTGCGCCATTTCTAACCTTAGCAATGGCGCACCAGGTGGGGTGCGCCATTACTAATGTCTCTCACACATGCAGGCCCACACCCTCAACAGACATAATAATGGCGCACCACACCAAGGTGCGCCATTACTATGTAGCATAGTAGTGGCGCACCACACCAAGGTGCGCCATTACTATGTAGCATAGGAGTGGAGCACCTAGGTGTGGTGCTCCATTGCTATGTCTGGTGGGGGTGGGGGCTGGAAACAAAAAATAGCAATGGCGCACTGCTCAGGTGGTGCGCCACTACTAAAAAAATAACAATGGCGCACCTGTTTCTGGTGCGCCATTGCTATATAGCAGTGGCGCACCACACCCATGGTGCGCCATTACTAGGGATATTGGCTATAGCCATTTTTCTAGTAGTGGGTGATGCTAAGACATGGTACAATACTCTTGCTCCTTGTTGTGTGCGTAGTCCCCAGGATATGATCTACTACTTCTCTGAAAAATATTTTCCTGCTCACAAGAAACAAGCTGCCTTACAGGAAATATTTCACTTTGTGCAAATTGAAGAAGAGAGTCTCCCACAAGCTGCCTTACAGGAAATATTTCACATTGTGGAAATTCAGATGTAACTTTTCGAGTAGTATCTTTTTCATATAAAAAACTTTTTCATCGGAGGTCGTATGGAAAAGTTACGGCCATTTTACCAAAACACGGCGGGTTTTTTTTTGCAAAAAAATTCAAAATTCATGTTTGTTAATTTTCGTAACAACTAGAACACATAACACATGGGCATCTATTTTTTTGAATTTTTTTGAATCTTTTATCATTTTCTTTTATTTTTTTTAAACCGAAAAGGCGATCCACGGGGGGGGGGGGGGGGGTGTGGGTGTGTTTGTGTGTGTGGTGGGGTGTGTTTGTGTGTGTGAGAGACATTAGTAATGGCGCACCCTCCCTGGTGCGCCATTGCTAGCCTTAGCAATGGCGCACCAGGGGGGGTGCGCCATTACTAATGTCTCTCACACACGCAGGCCCACACCCTCACCAGACATAACAATGGCGCACCACACCAAGGTGCGCCATTACTATGTAGCAAAGTAGTGGCGCACCTAGGTGTGGTGCGCCATTGCTATGTCTGGTGGGGGTGGGGGGTGGAAACAAAAAATAGCAATGGCGCACTGCTCAGGTGGTGCGCCACTACTAAAAAAATAACAATGGCGCACCTGTTTCTGGTGCGCCATTGCTATATAGCAGTGGCGCACCACACCCATGGTGCGCCATTACTAGGGATATTGGCTATAGCCATTTTTCTAGTAGTGGGTGACGCTAAGACATGGTACAATACTCTTGCTCCTTGTTGTGTGCGTAGTCCCCAGGTTATGATCTACTACTTCTCTGAAAAATATTTTCCTGCTCACAAGAAACAAGCTGCCTTACAGGAAATATTTCACTTTGTGCAAATTGAAGAAGAGAGTCTCCCACAAGCTGCCTTACAGGAAATATTTCACTTTGTGGAAATTCAGATGTAACTTTTCGAGTAGTATCTTTTCATATAAAAAACTTTTTCATCGGAGGTCGTATGCAAAAGTTACGACCATATTACCGAAACAAGGCGGTTTTTTTTTTTGCAAAAAAATTCAAAATTCATGTTTGTTAATTTTCGTAACAACTAGAACACATAACACATTGGGCATCTATTTTTTTTAATTTTTTTGAATCTTTTATCATTTTCTTTTTTTTTAAACCGAAAAGGCGATCCACGGGGGGGGGGGGGGGGGGGGGTGTGGTGGGGTGTGTTTGTGTGTGTGAGAGACATTAGTAATGGTGCACCCTCCCTGGTGCGTTAGCAATGGCGCACCAGGGAGGGTGCGCCATTACTAATGTCTCTCACACACGCAGGCCCACACCCTCACCAGACATAACAATGGCGCACCACACCAAGGTGCGCCATTACTATGTAGCGTAGTAGGGGCGCACCTAGGTGTGGTGCGCCATTGCTATGTCTGGTGGGGGTGGGGGGTGGAAACAAAAAATAGCAATGGCGCAGTGCTCAGGTGGTGCGCCACTACTAAAAAAATAACAATGGCGCACTTGTTTCTGGTGCGCCATTGCTATATAGCAGTGGCGCACCACACCCATGGTGCGCCATTACTAGGGATATTGGCTATAGCCATTTTTCTAGTAGTGGGTGATGCTAAGACATGGTACAATACTCTTGCTCCTTGTTGTGTGCGTAGTCCCCAGGATATGATCTACTACTTCTCTGAAAAATATTTTCCTGCTCACAAGAAACAAGCTGCCTTACAGGAAATATTTCACTTTGTGCAAATTGAAGAAGAGAGTCTCCCACAAGCTGCCTTACAGGAAATATTTCACTTTGTGGAAATTCAGATGTAACTTTTCGAGTAGTATCTTTTTCATATAAAAAACTTTTTCATCGGAGGTCGTATGCAAAAGTTACGACCATTTTACCGAAACATGGCTGTTTTTTTTTTTGCAAAAAAATTCAAAATTCATGTTTGTTAATTTTCGTAACAACTAGAACACATAACACATGGGCATCTATTTTTTTGAATTTTTTTGAATCTTTTATCATTTTCTTTTATTTATTTTTAAACCGAAAAGGCGATCCACGTGGGGGGGGGGGGGGGTGGGGGGTGTATGTGTGCTGGGGTGTGTTTGTGTGTGTGAGAGACATTAGTAAGGGCGCACCCTCCCTGGTGCGCCCTTGCTAACCTTAGCAATGGCGCACCAGGGGGGGTGCACCATTACTAATGTCTCTCACACACGCAGGCCCACACCCCTCACCAGACATAACAATGGCGCACCACACCAAGGTGCGCCATTACTATGTAGCATAGTAGTGGCGCAGCTAGGTGTGGTGCGCCATTGCTATGTCTGGTGGGGGTGGGGGGTGGAAACAAAAAAGAGCAATGGCACACTACTCAGGTGGTGCGCCACTACTAAAAAAATAACAATGGCGCACCTGTTTCTGGTGCGCTATTGCTATATAGCAGTGGCGCACCACACCCATGGTGCGCCATTACTAGGGATATTGGCTATAGCCATTTTTCTAGTAGTGGGTGATGCTAAGACATGGTACAATACTCTTGCTCCTTGTTGTGTGCGTAGTCCCCAGGATATGATCTACTACTTCTCTGAAAAATATTTTCCTGCTCACAAGAAACAAGCTGCCTTACAGGAAATATTTCACTTTGTGCAAATTGAAGAAGAGAGTCTCCCACAAGCTGCCTTACAGGAAATATTTCACTTTGTGGAAATTCAGATGTAACTTTTCGAGTAGTATCTTTTTCATATAAAAAACTTTTTCATCGGAGGTCGTATGCAAAAGTTACGGCCATATTACCGAAACAAGGCGGGTTTTTTTTTTGCAAAAAAATTCAAAATTCATGTTTGTTAATTTTCGTAACAACTAGAACACATAACACATGGGCATCTATTTTTTTTAATTTTTTTGAATCTTTTATCATTTTCTTTTTTTTTAAACCGAAAAGGCGATCCACGGGGGGGGGGGGGGGGGGGGTGTGGTGGGGTGTGTTTGTGTGTGTGAGAGACATTAGTAATGGCGCACCCTCCCTGGTGCGCCATTGCTAACCTTAGCAATGGAGCAACAGGGGGGGTACGCCATTACTAATGTCTCTCACACACGCAGGCCCACACCCTCACCAGACATAACAATGGCGCACCACACCAAGGTGCGCCATTACTATGTAGTGTAGTAGTGGTGCACCTAGGTGTGGTGCGCCATTGCTATGTCTGGTGGGGGTGGGGGGTGGAAACAAAAAATAGCAATGTCGCAGTGCTCAGGTGGTGCGCCACTACTAAAAAAATAACAATGGTGCACCTGTTTCTGGTGCGCCATTGCTATATAGCAGTGGCGCACCACACCCATGGTGCGCCATTACTAGGGATATTGGCTATAGCCATTTTTCTAGTAGTGGGTGATGCTAAGATATGGTACAATACTCTTGCTCCTTGTTGTGTGCGTCGTCCCCAGGATATGATCTACTACTTCTCTGAAAAATATTTTCCTGCTCACAAGAAACAAGCTGCCTTACAGGAAATATTTCACTTTGTGCAAATTGAAGAAGAGAGTCTCCCACAAGCTGCCTTACAGGAAATATTTCACTTTGTGGAAATTCAGATGTAACTTTTCGAGTAGTATCTTTTTCATATAAAAAACTTTTTCATCGGAGGTCGTATGCAAAAGTTACGGCCATATTACCGAAACAAGGCGGTTTTTTTTTTTGCAAAAAAATTCAAAATTCATGTTTGTTAATTTTCGTAACAACTAGAACAGATAACACATGGGCATCTATTTTTTTTAATTTTTTTGAATCTTTTATCATTTTCGTTTTTTTTTAAACCGAAAAGGCGGTCCACGGGGGGGGGGGGGGGGGTGTGGTGGGGTGTGTTTGTGTGTGTGAGAGACATTAGTAATGGCGCACCCTCCCTGGTGCGCCATTGCTAACCTTAGCAATGGCGCAACAGGGGGGGTGCGCCATTACTAATGTCTCTCACACACGCAGGCCCACACCCTCACCAGACATAACAATGGCGCACCACACCAAGGTGCGCCATTACTATGTAGCATAGTAGTGGCGCACCTAGGTGTGGTGCGCCATTGCTATGTCTGGTGGGGGTGGGGGGTGGAAACAAAAAATAGCAATGGCGCACTGCTCAGGTGGTGCGCCACTACTAAAAAAATAACAATGGCGCACCTGTTTCTGGTGCGCCATTGCTATATAGCAGTGGCGCACCACACCCATGGTGCGCCATTACTAGGGATATTGGCTATAGCCATTTTTCTAGTAGTGGGTGATGCTAAGACATGGTACAATACTCTGGCTCCTTGTTGTGTGCGTAGTCCCCAGGATATGATCTACTACTTCTCTGAAAAATATTTTCCTGCTCACAAGAAACAAGCTGCCTTACAGGAAATATTTCACTTTGGGCAAATTGAAGAAGAGAGTCTCCCACAAGCTGCCTTACAGGAAATATTTCACTTTGTGGAAATTCAGATGTAACTTTTCGAGTAGTATCTTTTTCATATAAAAAACTTTTTCATCGGAGGTCGTATGCAAAAGTTACGGCCTTTTTACCGAAACATGGCGGGTTTTTTTTTGCAACAAAATTCAAAATTCATGTTTGTTAATTTTCGTAACAACTAGAACACATAACACATGGGCATCAATTTTTTTGAATTTTTTTGAATCTTTTATCATTTTCTTTTATTTATTTTTACACCGAAAAGGCGATCCACGGGGGGGGGGGGGTGTGTGGTGGGGTGTGTTTGTGTGTGTGAGAGACATTAGTAATGGCGCACCCTCCCTGGTGCGCCATTGCTAACCTTAGCAATGGCGCACCAGGGGGGGTGCGCCATTACTAATGTCTCTCACACACGCAGGCCCACACCCTCACCAGACATAACAATGGCGCACCACACCAAGGTGCGCCATTACTATGTAGCATAGGAGTGGCGCACCTAGGTGTGGTGCGCCATTGCTATGTCTGGTGGGGGTGGGGGGTGGAAACAAAAAATAGCAATGGCGCACTACTCAGGTGGTTCGCCACTACTAAAAAAATAACAATGGCGCACCTGTTTCTGGTGCGCCATTGCTATATAGCAGTGGCGCACCACACCCATGGTGCGCCATTACTAGGGATATTGGCTATAGCCATTTTTCTAGTAGTGGGTGATGCGAAGACATGGTACAATACTCTTGCTCCTTGTTGTGTGCGTAGTCCCCAGGATATGATCTACTACTTCTCTGAAAAATATTTTCCTGCTCACAAGAAACAAGCTGCCTTACAGGAAATATTTCACTTTGTGCAAATTGAAGAAGAGAGTCTCCCACAAGCTGCCTTACATGAAATATTTCACTTTGTGGAAATTCAGATGTAACTTTTCGAGTAGTATCTTTTTCATATAAAAAAGTTTTTCATCGGAGGTCGTATGCAAATGTTACGGCCATTTTACCGAAACACGGTTGTTTTTTTTTTTGCAAAAAAATTCAAAATTCATGTTTGTTAATTTTCGTAACAACTAGAACACATAACACATGGGCATCTATTTTTTGAATTTTTTTGAATCTTTTATCATTTTCTTTTATTTTTTTTAAACCGAAAAGTCGATCCACGGGGGGGGGGGGGGGGGGGGTGGGTGGGTGTGTGTGTGTGTGAGGTGGGGTGTGTTTGTGTGTGTGAGAGACATTAGGAATGGCGCACCCTCCCTGGTGCGCCATTGCTAACCTTAGCAATGGCGCACCAGGGGGGGTGCGCCATTACTAATGTCTCTCACACACGCAGGCCCACACCCTCACCAGACATAACAATGGCGCACCACATCAAGGTGCGCCATTACTATGTAGCATAGTATTGGCGCACCTAGGTGTGGTGCGCCATTGCTATGTCTGGTGGGGGTGGGGGGTGGAAACAAAAAATAGCAATGGCGCACTGCTCAGGTGGTGCGCCACTACTAAAAAAATAACAATGGCGCACCTGTTTCTGGTGCGCCATTGCTATATAGCAGTGGCGCACCACACCCATGGTGCGCCATTACTAGGGATATTGGCTATAGCCAATTTTCTAGTAGTGGGTGACGCTAAGACATGGTACAATACTCTTGCTCCTTGTTGTGTGCGTAGTCCCCAGGATATGATCTACTACTTCTCTGAAAAATATTTTCCTGCTCACAAGAAACAAGCTGCCTTACAGGAAATATTTCACTTTTTGCAAATTGAAAAAGAGAGTCTCCCACAAGCTGCCTTACAGGAAATATTTCACGTTGTGGAAATTCAGATGTAACTTTTCGAGTAGTATCTTTTTCATATAAAAAACTTTTTCATCGGAGGTCGTATGCAAAAGTTACGGCCATTTTACCGAAATATGGCGGGTTTTTTTTTTGCAAAAAAATTCAAAATTCATGTTTGTTAATTTTCGTAACAACTAGAACACATAACACATGGGCATCTATTTTTTTGAATTTTTTTGAATCTTTTATCATTTTCTTTTATTTATTTTTAAACCGAAAAGGCGATCCACGGGAGGGGGGTGTGTGTGTGTGTGTGTGGTGGGGTGTGTTTGTGTGTGTGAGAGACATTAGTAATGGCGCACCCTCCCTGGTTCGCCATTGCTAACCTTAGCAATGGCGCACCAGGTGCGCCATTACTAATGTCTCTCACACACGCAGGCCCACACCCTCACCAGACATAACAATGGCGCACCACACCAAGGTGCGCCATTACTATGTAGCATAGTAGTGGCGCACCTAGGTGTGGTGCGCCATTGCTATGTCTGGTGGGGGTGGCGGGTGGAAACAAAAAATAGCAATGGCGCACTGCTCAGGTGGTGCGCCACTACTAAAAAAATAACAATGGCGCACCTGTTTCTGGTGCGCCATTGCTATATAGCAGTGGCGCACCACACCCATGGTGCGCCATTACTAGGGATATTGGCTATAGCCATTTTTCTAGTAGTGGGTGATGCTAAGACATGGTACAATACTCTTGCTCCTTGTTGTGTGCGTAGTCCCCAGGATATGATCTACTACTTCTCTGAAAAATATTTTCCTGCTCACAAGAAACAAGCTGCCTTACAGGCAATATTTCACTTTGTGCAAATTGAAGAATAGAGTCTCCCACAAGCTGCCTTACAGGAAATATTTCACTTTGTGGAAATTCAGATGTAACTTTTCGAGTAGTATCTTTTTCATATAAAACACTTTTTCATCGGAGGTCGTATGCAAAAGTTACGGCCATTTTACCGAAACATGGCGGTTTTTTTTTTGCAAAAAAATTCAAAATTCATGTTTGTTAATTTTCATAACAACTAGAACACATAACACATGGGCATCTATTTTTTTGAATTTTTTTGAATCTTTTATCATTTTCTTTTATTTATTTTTAAACCGATAAGGCGATCCACGTAGGGGGGGCGGTGTGTGTGTGTATGTGTGGTGGGGTGTGTTTGTGTGTGTGAGAGACATTAGTAATGGCGCACCCTCCCTGGTGCGCCATTGCTAACCTTAGCAATGGCGCACCAGGGGGGTGCGCCATTACTAATGTCTCTCACACACGCAGGCCCACACCCTCACCAGACATAACAATGGCGCACCACACCAAGGTGCGCCATTACTATGTAGCATAGTAGTGGCGCACCTAGGTGTGGTGCGCCATTGCTATGTCTGGTGGGGGTGGCGGGTGGAAACAAAAAATAGCAATGGCGCACTGCTCAGGTGGTGCGCCACTACTAAAAAAATAACAATGGCGCACCTGTTTCTGGTGCGCCATTGCTATATAGCAGTGGCGCACCACACCCATGGTGCGCCATTACTAGGGATATTGGCTATAGCCATTTTTCTAGTAGTGGGTGATGCTAAGACATGGTACAATACTCTTGCTCCTTGTTGTGTGCGTAGTCCCCAGGATATGATCTACTACTTCTCTGAAAAATATTTTCCTGCTCACAAGAAACAAGCTGCCTTACAGGAAATATTTCACTTTGTGCAAATTGAAGAAGAGAGTCTCCCACAAGCTGCCTTACAGGAAATATTTCACTTTGTGGAAATTTAGATGTAACTTTTCGAGTAGTATCTTTTTCATATAAAAAACTTTTTCATCGGAGGTCGTTTGCAAAAGTTACGGCCATATTACCGAAACACGGCGGTTTTTTTTTGCAAAAAAATTCAAAATTCATGTTTGTTAATTTTCGTAACAACTAGAACACATAACACATGGGCATCTATTTTTTTGAATCTTTTTGAATCTTTTATCATTTTCTTTTTTTTTTAAACCGAAAAGGCGATTCACGGGGGGGGGGGGGGGGCGTGTGTGTGGTGGGGTGTGTTTGTGTGTGTGAGAGACATTAGTAATGGCGCACCCTCCCTGGTGCGCCATTGCTAACCTTAGCAATGGCGCACCAGGGGGGGTGCGCCATTACTAATGTCTCTCACACACGCAGGCCCACACCCTCACCAGACATAACAATGGCGCACCACACCAAGGTGCGCCATTACTATGTAGCATAGTAGTGGCGCACCTAGGTGTGGTGCGCCATTGCTATGTCTGGTGGGGGTGGGGGTGGAAACAAAAAATAGCAATGGCGCACTGCTCAGGTGGTGCGCCACTACTCAAAAAATAACAATGGTGCACCTGTTTCTGGTGCGCCATTGCTATATAGCAGTGGCGCACCACACCCATGGTGCGCCATTACTAGGGATATTGGCTATAGCCATTTTTCTAGTAGTGGGTGATGCTAAGACATGGTACAATACTCTTGCTCCTTGTTGTGTGCGTAGTCCCCAGGATATGATCTACTACTTCTCTGAAAAATATTTTCCTGCTCACAAGAAACAAGTTGCCTTACAGGAAATATTTCACTTTGTGCAAATTGAAGAAGAGAGTCTCCCACAAGCTGCCTTACAGGAAATATTTCACTTTGTGGAAATTCAGATGTAACTTTTCGAGTATTATCTTTTTCATATAAAAAACTTTTTCATCGGAGGTCGTATGCAAAAGTTACGGCCATTTTACCGAAACACGGCGGTTTTTTTTTTGCAAAAAAATTCAAAATTCATGTTTGTTAATTTTCGTAACAACTAGAACACATAACACATGGGCATCTATTTTTTTGAATTTTTTTGAATCTTTTATCATTTTCTTTTTCTTTTTTTAAACCGAAAAGGCGATGCATGCGGGGGGGTGTGGGTGTGTGTGTGTGTGTGGTGGGGTGTGTTTGTGTGTGTGAGAGACATTAGTAATGGCGCACCCTCCCTGGTGCGCCATTGCTAACCTTAGCAATGGCGCACCAGGGGGGTGCGCCATTACTAATGTCTCTCACACACGCAGGCCCACACCCTCACCAGACATAACAATGGCGCACCACACCAAGGTGCGCCATTACTATGTAGCATAGTAGTGGCGCACCTAGGTGTGGTGCGCCATTGCTATGTCTGGTGGGGGTGGGGGGTGGAAACAAAAAATAGCAATGGCGCACTGCTCAGGTGGTGCGCCACTACTAAAAAAATAACAATGGCGCACCTGTTTCTGGTGCGCCATTGCTATATAGCAGTGGCGCACCACACCCATGGTGCGCCATTACTAGGGATATTGGCTATAGCCATTTTTCTAGTAGTGGTTGATGCTAAGACATGGTACAATACTCTTGCTCCTTGTTGTGTGCGTAGTCCCCAGGATATGATCTACTACTTCTCTGAAAAATATTTTCCTGCTCACAAGAAACAAGCTGCCTTACAGGAAATATTTCACTTTGTGCAAATTGAAGAAGAGAGTCTCCCACAAGCTGCCTTACAGGAAATATTTCACTTTGTGGAAATTCAGATGTAACTTTTCGAGTAGTATCTTTTTCATATAAAAAACTTTTTCATCGGAGGTCGTATGCAAAAGTTACGGCCTTTTTACCGAAACATGGCGGTTTTTTTTTTGCAAAAAAATTCAAAATTCATGTTTGTTAATTTTCGTAACAACTAGAACACATAACACATGGGCATCTATTTTTTGAATTTTTTTGAATCTTTTATCATTTTCTTTTATTTATTTTTAAACCGAAAAGGCGATCCACGGGGGGGGGGGGGGGTGTGGTGGGGTGTGTTTGTGTGTGTGAGAGACATTAGTAATGGCGCACCCTTCCTGGTGCGCCATTGCTAACCTTAGCAATGGCGCACCAGGGGGGGTGCGCCATTACTAATGTCTCTCACACACGCAGGCCCACACCCTCACCAGACATAACAATGGCGCACCACACCAAGGTGCGCCATTACTATGTAGCATAGGAGTGGCGCACCTAGGTGTGGTACGCCATTGCTATGTCTGGTGGGGGTGGGGGGTGGAAACAAAAAATAGCAATGGCGCACTGCTCAGGTGGTGCGCCACTACTAAAAAAATAACAATGGCGCACCTGTTTCTGGTGCGCCATTGCTATATAGAAGTGGCGCACCACACCCATGGTGCGCCATTACTAGGGATATTGGCTATAGCCATTTTTCTAGTAGTGGGTGATGCTAAGACATGATACAATACTCTTGCTCCTTGTTGTGTGCGTAGTCCCCTGGATATGATCTACTACTTCTCTGAAAAATATTTTCCTGCTCACAAGAAACAAGCTGCCTCACAGGAAATATTTCACTTTGTGCAAATTGAAGAAGAGAGTCTCCCACAAGCTTCCTTACAGGAAATATTTCACTTTGTGGAAATTCAGATGTAACTTTTCGAGTAGTATCTTTTTCATATAAAAAACTTTTTCATCGGAGGTCGTTTGCAAAAGTTACGGCCATTTTACCGAAACACGGCGGTTTTTTTTTTTTGCAAAAAAATTCAAAATTCATGTTTGTTAATTTTCGTAACAACTAGAACACATAACACATGGGCATCAATTTTTTTGAATTTTTTTGAATCTTTTATCATTTTCTTTTATTTTTTTTAAACCTAAAAGGCGATCCACGGGGGGGGGGGGGGGGGGTGGTGGGGTGTGTTTGTGTGTGTGAGAGACATTAGGAATGGCGCACCCTCCCTAGTGCGCCATTGCTAACCTTAGCAATGGCGCACCAGGGGGGTGCGCCATTACTAATGTCTCTCACACACGCAGGCCCACACCCTCACCAGACATAACAATGGCGCACCACACCAAGGTGCGCCATTACTATGTAGCATAGTAGTGGCGCACCTAGGTGTGGTGCGCCATTGCTATGTCTGGTGGGGGTGGGGGGTGGAAACAAAAAATAGCAATGGCGCACTGCTCAGGTGGTGCGCCACTACTAAAAAAATAACAATGGCGCACCTGTTTCTGGTGCGCCATTGCTATATAGCAGTGGCGCACCACACCCATGGTGCGCCATTACTAGGGATATTGGCTATAGCCATTTTTCTAGTAGTTGGTGATGCTAAGACATGGTACAATACTCTTGCTCCTTGTTGTGTGCGTAGTCCCCAGGATATGATCTACTACTTCTCTGAAAAATATTTTCCTGCTCACAAGAAACAAGCTGCCTTACAGGAAATATTTCACTTTGTGTAAATTGAAGAAGAGAGTCTCCCACAAGCTGCCTTACAGGAAATATTTCACTTTGTGGAAATTCAGATGTAACTTTTCGAGTAGTATCTTTTTCATATAAAAAACTTTTTCATCGGAGGTCGTATGCAAAAGTTACGGCCATTTTACCGAAATATGGCGGTTTTTTTTTGCAAAAAAATTCAAAATTCTTGTTTGTTAATTTTCGTAACAACTAGAACACATAACACATGGGCATCTATTTTTTTGAATTTTTTTGAATCTTTTATCATTTTCTTTTATTTATTTTTAAACCGAAAAGGCGATCCACGGGAGGGTGTGTGTGTGTGTGTGTGTGGTGGGTGTGTTTGTGTGTGTGAGAGACATTAGTAATGGCGCACCCTCCCTGGTGCGCCATTGCTAACCTTAGCAATGGCGCACCAGGTGCGCCATTACTAATGTCTCTCACACACGCAGGCCCACACCCTCACCAGACATAACAATGGCGCACCACACCAAGGTGCGCCATTACTATGTAGCATAGTAGTGGCGCACCTAGGTGTGGTGCGCTATTGCTATGTCTGGTGGGGGTGGGGGGTGGAAACAAAAAATAGCAATGGCGCACTGCTCAGGTGGTGCGCCACTACTAAAAAAATAACAATGGCGCACCTGTTTCTGGTGCGCCATTGCTATATAGCAGTGGCGCACCACACCCATGGTGCGCCATTACTAGGGATATTGGCTATAGCCATTTTTCTAGTAGTGGGTGATGCTAAGACATGGTACAATACTCTTGCTCCTTGTTGTGTGCGTAGTCCCCAGGATATGATCTACTACTTCTCTGAAAAATATTTTCCTGCTCACAAGAAACAAGCTGCCTTACAGGAAATATTTCACTTTGTGCAAATTGAAGAAGAGAGTCTCCCACAAGCTGCCTTACATGAAATATTTCACTTTGTGGAAATTCAGATGTAACTTTTCGAGTAGTATCTTTTTCATATAAAAAAGTTTTTCATCGGAGGTCGTATGCAAAAGTTACGGCCATTTTACCGAAACACGGTTTTTTTTTTTGCAAAAAAATTCAAAATTCATGTTTGTTAATTTTCGTAACAACTAGAACACATAACACATGGGCATCTATTTTTTTGAATTTTTTTGAATCTTTTATCATTTTCTTTTATTTTTTTAAACCGAAAAGTCGATCCACGGGGGGGAGGGGGGGTGTGGGTGTGTGTGTGTGTGAGGTGGGGTGTGTTTGTGTGTGTGAGAGACATTAGGAATGGCGCACCCTCCCTGGTGCGCCATTGCTAACCTTAGCAATGGCGCACCAGGGGGGTGCGCCATTACTAATGTCTCTCACACACGCAGGCCCACACCCTCACCAGACATAACAATGGCGCACCACACCAAGGTGCGCCATTACTATGTAGCATAGTAGTGGCGCACCTAGGTGTGGTGAGCCATTGCTATGTCTGGTGGGGGTGGGGGTGGAAACAAAAAATAGCAATGGCGCACTGCTCAGGTGGTGCGCCACTACTAAAAAAATAACAATGGCGCACCTGTTTCTGGTGCGCCATTGCTATATAGCAGTGGCGCACCACACCCATGGTGCGCCATTACTAGGGATATTGGCTATAGCCATTTTTCTAGTAGTGGGTGATGCTAAGACATGGTACAATACTCTGGCTCCTTGTTGTGTGCGTAGTCCCCAGGATATGATCTACTACTTCTCTGAAAAATATTTTCCTGCTCACAAGAAACAAGCTGCCTTACAGGAAATATTTCACTTTGGGCAAATTGAAGAAGAGAGTCTCCCACAAGCTGCCTTACAGGAAATATTTCACTTTGTGGAAATTCAGATGTAACTTTTCGAGTAGTATCTTTTTCATATAAAAAACTTTTTCATCGGAGGTCGTATGCAAAAGTTACGGCCTTTTTACCGAAACATGGCGGGTTTTTTTTTGCAACAAAATTCAAAATTCATGTTTGTTAATTTTCGTAACAACTAGAACACATAACACATGGGCATCAATTTTTTTGAATTTTTTTGAATCTTTTATCATTTTCTTTTATTTATTTTTACACCGAAAAGGCGATCCACGGGGGGGGGGGGGGGGGTGTGTGTGGTGGGGTGTGTTTGTGTGTGTGAGAGACATTAGTAATGGCGCACCCTCCCTGGTGCGCCATTGCTAACCTTAGCAATGGCGCACCAGGGGGGGTGCGCCATTACTAATGTCTCTCACACACGCAGGCCCACACCCTCACCAGACATAACAATGGCGCACCACACCAAGGTGCGCCATTACTATGTAGCATAGGAGTGGCGCACCTAGGTGTGGTGCGCCATTGCTATGTCTGGTGGGGGTGGGGGGTGGAAACAAAAAATAGCAATGGCGCACTACTCAGGTGGTTCGCCACTACTAAAAAAATAACAATGGCGCACCTGTTTCTGGTGCGCCATTGCTATATAGCAGTGGCGCACCACACCCATGGTGCGCCATTACTAGGGATATTGGCTATAGCCATTTTTCTAGTAGTGGGTGATGCGAAGACATGGTACAATACTCTTGCTCCTTGTTGTGTGCGTAGTCCCCAGGATATGATCTACTACTTCTCTGAAAAATATTTTCCTGCTCACAAGAAACAAGCTGCCTTACAGGAAATATTTCACTTTGTGCAAATTGAAGAAGAGAGTCTCCCACAAGCTGCCTTACATGAAATATTTCACTTTGTGGAAATTCAGATGTAACTTTTCGAGTAGTATCTTTTTCATATAAAAAAGTTTTTCATCGGAGGTCGTATGCAAATGTTACGGCCATTTTACCGAAACACGGTTGTTTTTTTTTTTGCAAAAAAATTCAAAATTCATGTTTGTTAATTTTCGTAACAACTAGAACACATAACACATGGGCATCTATTTTTTGAATTTTTTTGAATCTTTTATCATTTTCTTTTATTTTTTTTAAACCGAAAAGTCGATCCACGGGGGGGGGGGGGGGTGGGTGGGTGTGTGTGTGTGTGAGGTGGGGTGTGTTTGTGTGTGTGAGAGACATTAGGAATGGCGCACCCTCCCTGGTGCGCCATTGCTAACCTTAGCAATGGCGCACCAGGGGGGGTGCGCCATTACTAATGTCTCTCACACACGCAGGCCCACACCCTCACCAGACATAACAATGGCGCACCACATCAAGGTGCGCCATTACTATGTAGCATAGTATTGGCGCACCTAGGTGTGGTGCGCCATTGCTATGTCTGGTGGGGGTGGGGGGTGGAAACAAAAAATAGCAATGGCGCACTGCTCAGGTGGTGCGCCACTACTAAAAAAATAACAATGGCGCACCTGTTTCTGGTGCGCCATTGCTATATAGCAGTGGCGCACCACACCCATGGTGCGCCATTACTAGGGATATTGGCTATAGCCAATTTTCTAGTAGTGGGTGACGCTAAGACATGGTACAATACTCTTGCTCCTTGTTGTGTGCGTAGTCCCCAGGATATGATCTACTACTTCTCTGAAAAATATTTTCCTGCTCACAAGAAACAAGCTGCCTTACAGGAAATATTTCACTTTTTGCAAATTGAAAAAGAGAGTCTCCCACAAGCTGCCTTACAGGAAATATTTCACGTTGTGGAAATTCAGATGTAACTTTTCGAGTAGTATCTTTTTCATATAAAAAACTTTTTCATCGGAGGTCGTATGCAAAAGTTACGGCCATTTTACCGAAATATGGCGGGTTTTTTTTTTGCAAAAAAATTCAAAATTCATGTTTGTTAATTTTCGTAACAACTAGAACACATAACACATGGGCATCTATTTTTTTGAATTTTTTTGAATCTTTTATCATTTTCTTTTATTTATTTTTAAACCGAAAAGGCGATCCACGGGAGGGGTGTGTGTGTGTGTGTGTGTGGTGGGGTGTGTTTGTGTGTGTGAGAGACATTAGTAATGGCGCACCCTCCCTGGTTCGCCATTGCTAACCTTAGCAATGGCGCACCAGGTGCGCCATTACTAATGTCTCTCACACACGCAGGCCCACACCCTCACCAGACATAACAATGGCGCACCACACCAAGGTGCGCCATTACTATGTAGCATAGTAGTGGCGCACCTAGGTGTGGTGCGCCATTGCTATGTCTGGTGGGGGTGGCGGGTGGAAACAAAAAATAGCAATGGCGCACTGCTCAGGTGGTGCGCCACTACTAAAAAAATAACAATGGCGCACCTGTTTCTGGTGCGCCATTGCTATATAGCAGTGGCGCACCACACCCATGGTGCGCCATTACTAGGGATATTGGCTATAGCCATTTTTCTAGTAGTGGGTGATGCTAAGACATGGTACAATACTCTTGCTCCTTGTTGTGTGCGTAGTCCCCAGGATATGATCTACTACTTCTCTGAAAAATATTTTCCTGCTCACAAGAAACAAGCTGCCTTACAGGCAATATTTCACTTTGTGCAAATTGAAGAATAGAGTCTCCCACAAGCTGCCTTACAGGAAATATTTCACTTTGTGGAAATTCAGATGTAACTTTTCGAGTAGTATCTTTTTCATATAAAACACTTTTTCATCGGAGGTCGTATGCAAAAGTTACGGCCATTTTACCGAAACATGGCGGTTTTTTTTTTGCAAAAAAATTCAAAATTCATGTTTGTTAATTTTCATAACAACTAGAACACATAACACATGGGCATCTATTTTTTTGAATTTTTTTGAATCTTTTATCATATTCTTTTATTTATTTTTAAACCGATAAGGCGATCCACGTAGGGGGGGCGGTGTGTGTGTGTATGTGTGGTGGGGTGTGTTTGTGTGTGTGAGAGACATTAGTAATGGCGCACCCTCCCTGGTGCGCCATTGCTAACCTTAGCAATGGCGCACCAGGGGGGTGCGCCATTACTAATGTCTCTCACACACGCAGGCCCACACCCTCACCAGACATAACAATGGCGCACCACACCAAGGTGCGCCATTACTATGTAGCATAGTAGTGGCGCACCTAGGTGTGGTGCGCCATTGCTATGTCTGGTGGGGGTGGCGGGTGGAAACAAAAAATAGCAATGGCGCACTGCTCAGGTGGTGCGCCACTACTAAAAAAATAACAATGGCGCACCTGTTTCTGGTGCGCCATTGCTATATAGCAGTGGCGCACCACACCCATGGTGCGCCATTACTAGGGATATTGGCTATAGCCATTTTTCTAGTAGTGGGTGATGCTAAGACATGGTACAATACTCTTGCTCCTTGTTGTGTGCGTAGTCCCCAGGATATGATCTACTACTTCTCTGAAAAATATTTTCCTGCTCACAAGAAACAAGCTGCCTTACAGGAAATATTTCACTTTGTGCAAATTGAAGAAGAGAGTCTCCCACAAGCTGCCTTACAGGAAATATTTCACTTTGTGGAAATTTAGATGTAACTTTTCGAGTAGTATCTTTTTCATATAAAAAACTTTTTCATCGGAGGTCGTTTGCAAAAGTTACGGCCATATTACCGAAACACGGCGGTTTTTTTTTGCAAAAAAATTCAAAATTCATGTTTGTTAATTTTCGTAACAACTAGAACACATAACACATGGGCATCTATTTTTTTGAATCTTTTTGAATCTTTTATCATTTTCTTTTTTTTTTAAACCGAAAAGGCGATTCACGGGGGGGGGGGGGGGGGCGTGTGTGTGGTGGGGTGTGTTTGTGTGTGTGAGAGACATTAGTAATGGCGCACCCTCCCTGGTGCGCCATTGCTAACCTTAGCAATGGCGCACCAGGGGGGGTGCGCCATTACTAATGTCTCTCACACACGCAGGCCCACACCCTCACCAGACATAACAATGGCGCACCACACCAAGGTGCGCCATTACTATGTAGCATAGTAGTGGCGCACCTAGGTGTGGTGCGCCATTGCTATGTCTGGTGGGGGTGGGGGTGGAAACAAAAAATAGCAATGGCGCACTGCTCAGGTGGTGCGCCACTACTCAAAAAATAACAATGGTGCACCTGTTTCTGGTGCGCCATTGCTATATAGCAGTGGCGCACCACACCCATGGTGCGCCATTACTAGGGATATTGGCTATAGCCATTTTTCTAGTAGTGGGTGATGCTAAGACATGGTACAATACTCTTGCTCCTTGTTGTGTGCGTAGTCCCCAGGATATGATCTACTACTTCTCTGAAAAATATTTTCCTGCTCACAAGAAACAAGCTGCCTTACAGGAAATATTTCACTTTGTGCAAATTGAAGAAGAGAGTCTCCCACAAGCTGCCTTACAGGAAATATTTCACTTTGTGGAAATTCAGATGTAACTTTTCGAGTATTATCTTTTTCATATAAAAAACTTTTTCATCGGAGGTCGTATGCAAAAGTTACGGCCATTTTACCGAAACACGGCGGTTTTTTTTTTGCAAAAAAATTCAAAATTCATGTTTGTTAATTTTCGTAACAACTAGAACACATAACACATGGGCATCTATTTTTTTGAATTTTTTTGAATCTTTTATCATTTTCTTTTTCTTTTTTTAAACCAAAAAGGCGATGCATGCGGGGGGGTGTGGGTGTGTGTGTGTGTGTGGTGGGGTGTGTTTGTGTGTGTGAGAGACATTAGTAATGGCGCACCCTCCCTGGTGCGCCATTGCTAACCTTAGCAATGGCGCACCAGGGGGGGTGCGCCATTACTAATGTCTCTCACACACGCAGGCCCACACCCTCACCAGACATAACAATGGCGCACCACACCAAGGTGCGCCATTACTATGTAGCATAGGAGTGGCGCACCTAGGTGTGGTGCGCCATTGCTATGTCTGGTGGGGGTGGGGGGTGGAAACAAAAAATAGCAATGGCGCACTGCTCAGGTGGTGCGCCACTACTAAAAAAATAACAATGGCGCACCTGTTTCTGGTGCGCCATTGCTATATAGCAGTGGCGCACCACACCCATGGTGCGCCATTACTAGGGATATTGGCTATAGCCATTTTTCTAGTAGTGGTTGATGCTAAGACATGGTACAATACTCTTGCTCCTTGTTGTGTGCGTAGTCCCCAGGATATGATCTACTACTTCTCTGAAAAATATTTTCCTGCTCACAAGAAACAAGCTGCCTTACAGGAAATATTTCACTTTGTGCAAATTGAAGAAGAGAGTCTCCCACAAGCTGCCTTACAGGAAATATTTCACTTTGTGGAAATTCAGATGTAACTTTTCGAGTAGTATCTTTTTCATATAAAAAACTTTTTCATCGGAGGTCGTATGCAAAAGTTACGGCCTTTTTACCGAAACATGGCGGTTTTTTTTTTGCAAAAAAATTCAAAATTCATGTTTGTTAATTTTCGTAACAACTAGAACACATAACACATGGGCATCTATTTTTTGAATTTTTTTGAATCTTTTATCATTTTCTTTTATTTATTTTTAAACCGAAAAGGCGATCCACGGGGGGGGGGGGTGTGGTGGGGTGTGTTTGTGTGTGTGAGAGACATTAGTAATGGCGCACCCTTCCTGGTGCGCCATTGCTAACCTTAGCAATGGCGCACCAGGGGGGGTGCGCCATTACTAATGTCTCTCACACACGCAGGCCCACACCCTCACCAGACATAACAATGGCGCACCACACCAAGGTGCGCCATTACTATGTAGCATAGGAGTGGCGCACCTAGGTGTGGTACGCCATTGCTATGTCTGGTGGGGGTGGGGGGTGGAAACAAAAAATAGCAATGGCGCACTGCTCAGGTGGTGCGCCACTACTAAAAAAATAACAATGGCGCACCTGTTTCTGGTGCGCCATTGCTATATAGAAGTGGCGCACCACACCCATGGTGCGCCATTACTAGGGATATTGGCTATAGCCATTTTTCTAGTAGTGGGTGATGCTAAGACATGATACAATACTCTTGCTCCTTGTTGTGTGCGTAGTCCCCTGGATATGATCTACTACTTCTCTGAAAAATATTTTCCTGCTCACAAGAAACAAGCTGCCTCACAGGAAATATTTCACTTTGTGCAAATTGAAGAAGAGAGTCTCCCACAAGCTTCCTTACAGGAAATATTTCACTTTGTGGAAATTCAGATGTAACTTTTCGAGTAGTATCTTTTTCATATAAAAAACTTTTTCATCGGAGGTCGTATGCAAAAGTTACGGCCATTTTACCGAAATATGGCGGTTTTTTTTTGCAAAAAAATTCAAAATTCTTGTTTGTTAATTTTCGTAACAACTAGAACACATAACACATGGGCATCTATTTTTTTGAATTTTTTTGAATCTTTTATCATTTTCTTTTATTTATTTTTAAACCGAAAAGGCGATCCACGGGAGGGGGGGTGTGTGTGTGTGTGTGGTGGGTGTGTTTGTGTGTGTGAGAGACATTAGTAATGGCGCACCCTCCCTGGTGCGCCATTGCTAACCTTAGCAATGGCGCACCAGGTGCGCCATTACTAATGTCTCTCACACACGCAGGCCCACACCCTCACCAGACATAACAATGGCGCACCACACCAAGGTGCGCCATTACTATGTAGCATAGTAGTGGCGCACCTAGGTGTGGTGCGCTATTGCTATGTCTGGTGGGGGTGGGGGGTGGAAACAAAAAATAGCAATGGCGCACTGCTCAGGTGGTGCGCCACTACTAAAAAAATAACAATGGCGCACCTGTTTCTGGTGCGCCATTGCTATATAGCAGTGGCGCACCACACCCATGGTGCGCCATTACTAGGGATATTGGCTATAGCCATTTTTCTAGTAGTGGGTGATGCTAAGACATGGTACAATACTCTTGCTCCTTGTTGTGTGCGTAGTCCCCAGGATATGATCTACTACTTCTCTGAAAAATATTTTCCTGCTCACAAGAAACAAGCTGCCTTACAGGAAATATTTCACTTTGTGCAAATTGAAGAAGAGAGTCTCCCACAAGCTGCCTTACATGAAATATTTCACTTTGTGGAAATTCAGATGTAACTTTTCGAGTAGTATCTTTTTCATATAAAAAAGTTTTTCATCGGAGGTCGTATGCAAAAGTTACGGCCATTTTACCGAAACACGGTTTTTTTTTTTTTGCAAAAAAATTCAAAATTCATGTTTGTTAATTTTCGTAACAACTAGAACACATAACACATGGGCATCTATTTTTTTGAATTTTTTTGAATCTTTTATCATTTTCTTTTATTTTTTTAAACCGAAAAGTCGATCCACGGGGGGGAGGGGGGGTGTGGGTGTGTGTGTGTGTGAGGTGGGGTGTGTTTGTGTGTGTGAGAGACATTAGGAATGGCGCACCCTCCCTGGTGCGCCATTGCTAACCTTAGCAATGGCGCACCAGGGGGGTGCGCCATTACTAATGTCTCTCACACACGCAGGCCCACACCCTCACCAGACATAACAATGGCGCACCACACCAAGGTGCGCCATTACTATGTAGCATAGTAGTGGCGCACCTAGGTGTGGTGAGCCATTGCTATGTCTGGTGGGGGTGGGGGTGGAAACAAAAAATAGCAATGGCGCACTGCTCAGGTGGTGCGCCACTACTAAAAAAATAACAATGGCGCACCTGTTTCTGGTGCGCCATTGCTATATAGCAGTGGCGCACCACACCCATGGTGCGCCATTACTAGGGATATTGGCTATAGCCAATTTTCTAGTAGTGGGTGACGCTAAGACATGGTACAATACTCTTTCTCCTTGTTGTGTGCGTAGTCCCCAGGATATGATCTACTACTTCTCTGAAAAATATTTTCCTGCTCACAAGAAACAAGCTGCCTTACAGGAAATATTTCACTTTGTGCAAATTGAAGAAGAGAGTCTCCCACAAGCTGCCTTACAGGAAATATTTCACTTTGTGGAAATTCAGATGTAACTTTTCGAGTAGTATCTTTTTCATATAAAAAACTTTTTCATCGGAGGTCGTATGCAAAAGTTACGGCCATTTTACCGAAACACGGCAGGTTTTTTTTTTGCAAAAAAATTCAAAATTCATGTTTGTTAATTTTCGTAACAACTAGAACACATAACACATGGGCATCTATTTTTTTGAGTTTTTTTGAATCTTTTATCATTTTCTTTTCTTTTTTTTAAACCGAAAAGGCGATCCACGGGGGGGGGGGGGGTGTGGGTGTGTGTGTGTGTGGTGGGGTGTGTTTGTGTGTGTGAGAGACATTAGTAATGGCGCACCCTCCCTGGTGCGCCATTGCTAACCTTAGCAATGGCGCACCAGGTGGGGTGCGCCATTACTAATGGCGCACCAGGTGGGGTGCGCCATTACTAATGTCTCTCACACACGCAGGCCCACACCCTCACCAGACATAACAATGGCGCACCACACCAGGGTGCGCCATTACTATGTAGCATAGGAGTGGCGCACCTAGGTGTGGTGCGCCATTGCTATGTCTGGTGGGGGTGGGGCATGGAAAGAAAAATAGCAATGGCGCACTGCTCAAGTGGTGCGCCACTACTAAAAAAATAACAATGGCGCACCTGTTTCTGGTGCGCCATTGCTATATAGCAGTGGCGCACCACACCCATGGTGCGCCATTACTAGGGATATTGGCTATAGCCATTTTTCTAGTAGTGGGTGATGCTAAGACATGGTACAATACTCTTGCTCCTTGTTGTGTGCGTAGTCCCCAGGATATGATCTACTACTTCTCTGAAAAATATTTTCCTGCTCACAAGAAACAAGCTGCCTTACAGGAAATATTTCACTTTGTGCAAATTGAAGAAGAGAGTCTCCCACAAGCTGCCTTACATGAAATATTTCACTTTGTGGAAATTCAGATGTAACTTTTCGAGTAGTATCTTTTTCATATAAAAAACTTTTTCATCGGAGGTCGTATGCAAAAGTTACGGCCATTTTACCGAAACACGGCAGGTTTTTTTTTTGCAAAAAAATTCAAAATTCATGTTTGTTAATTTTCGTAACAACTAGAACACATAACACATGGGCATCTATTTTTTTGAGTTTTTTTGAATCTTTTATCATTTTCTTTTCTTTTTTTTAAACCGAAAAGGCGATCCACGGGGGGGGGGGGGGGGTGTGGGTGTGTGTGTGTGTGGTGGGGTGTGTTTGTGTGTGTGAGAGACATTAGTAATGGCGCACCCTCCCTGGTGCGCCATTGCTAACCTTAGCAATGGCGCACCAGGTGGGGTGCGCCATTACTAATGGCGCACCAGGTGGGGTGCGCCATTACTAATGTCTCTCACACACGCAGGCCCACACCCTCACCAGACATAACAATGGCGCACCACACCAGGGTGCGCCATTACTATGTAGCATAGGAGTGGCGCACCTAGGTGTGGTGCGCCATTGCTATGTCTGGTGGGGGTGGGGCATGGAAAGAAAAATAGCAATGGCGCACTGCTCAAGTGGTGCGCCACTACTAAAAAAATAACAATGGCGCACCTGTTTCTGGTGCGCCATTGCTATATAGCAGTGGCGCACCACACCCATGGTGCGCCATTACTAGGGATATTGGCTATAGCCATTTTTCTAGTAGTGGGTGATGCTAAGACATGGTACAATACTCTTGCTCCTTGTTGTGTGCGTAGTCCCCAGGATATGATCTACTACTTCTCTGAAAAATATTTTCCTGCTCACAAGAAACAAGCTGCCTTACAGGAAATATTTCACTTTGTGCAAATTGAAGAAGAGAGTCTCCCACAAGCTGCCTTACAGGAAATATTTCACTTTGTGGAAATTCAGATGTAACTTTTCGAGTAGTATCTTTTTCATATAAAAAACTTTTTCATCGGAGGTCGTTTGCAAAAGTTACGGCCATATTACCGAAACACGGCGGGTTTTTTTTGCAAAAAAATTCAAAATTCATGTTTGTTAATTTTCGTAACAACTAGAACACATAACACATGGGCATCTATTTTTTTGAATCTTTTTGAATCTTTTATCATTTTCTTTTTTTTTAAACCGAAAAGGTGATTCACGGGGGGATGGGGGGGTGTGGGTGTGTGTGTGTGTGGTGGGGTGTGTTTGTGTGTGTGAGAGACATTAGGAATGGCGCACCCTCCCTGGTGCGCCATTGCTAACCTTAGCAATGGCGCACCAGGGGGGTGCGCCACTACTAATGTCTCTCACACACGCAGGCCCACACCCTCACCAGACATAACAATCGCGCACCACACCAAGGTGCGCCATTACTATGTAGCATAGTAGTGGCGCACCTAGGTGTGGTGCGCCATTGCTATGTCTGGTGGGGGTGGGGGGTGGAAACAAAAAATAGCAATGGCGCACTGCTCAGGTGGTGCGCCACTACTAAAAAAATAAAAATGGCGCACCTGTTTCTGGTGCGCCATTGCTATATAGCAGTGGCGCACCACACCCATGGTGCGCCATTACTAGGGATATTGGCTATAGCCATTTTTCTAGTAGTGGGTGATGCTAAGACATGGTACAATACTCTTGCTCCTTGTTGTGTGCGTAGTCCCCAGGATATGATCTACTACTTCTCTGAAAAATATTTTCCTGCTCACAAGAAACAAGCTGCCTTACAGGAAATATTTCACTTTGTGCAAATTGAAGAAGAGAGTCTCCCACAAGCTGCCTTACATGAAATATTTCACTTTGTGGAAATTCAGATGTAACTTTTCGAGTAGTATCTTTTTCATATAAAAAAGTTTTTCATCGGAGGTCGTATGCAAAAGTTACGGCCATTTTACCGAAACACGGTTTTTTTTTTTTGCAAAAAAATTCAAAATTCATGTTTGTTAATTTTCGTAACAACTAGAACACATAACACATGGGCATCTATTTTTTTGAATTTTTTTGAATCTTTTATCATTTTCTTTTATTTTTTTAAACCGAAAAGTCGATCCACGGGGGGGAGGGGGGGTGTGGGTGTGTGTGTGTGTGAGGTGGGGTGTGTTTGTGTGTGTGAGAGACATTAGGAATGGCGCACCCTCCCTGGTGCGCCATTGCTAACCTTAGCAATGGCGCACCAGGGGGGTGCGCCATTACTAATGTCTCTCACACACGCAGGCCCACACCCTCACCAGACATAACAATGGCGCACCACACCAAGGTGCGCCATTACTATGTAGCATAGTAGTGGCGCACCTAGGTGTGGTGAGCCATTGCTATGTCTGGTGGGGGTGGGGGTGGAAACAAAAAATAGCAATGGCGCACTGCTCAGGTGGTGCGCCACTACTAAAAAAATAACAATGGCGCACCTGTTTCTGGTGCGCCATTGCTATATAGCAGTGGCGCACCACACCCATGGTGCGCCATTACTAGGGATATTGGCTATAGCCAATTTTCTAGTAGTGGGTGACGCTAAGACATGGTACAATACTCTTTCTCCTTGTTGTGTGCGTAGTCCCCAGGATATGATCTACTACTTCTCTGAAAAATATTTTCCTGCTCACAAGAAACAAGCTGCCTTACAGGAAATATTTCACTTTGTGCAAATTGAAGAAGAGAGTCTCCCACAAGCTGCCTTACAGGAAATATTTCACTTTGTGGAAATTCAGATGTAACTTTTCGAGTAGTATCTTTTTCATATAAAAAACTTTTTCATCGGAGGTCGTATGCAAAAGTTACGGCCATTTTACCGAAACACGGCAGGTTTTTTTTTTGCAAAAAAATTCAAAATTCATGTTTGTTAATTTTCGTAACAACTAGAACACATAACACATGGGCATCTATTTTTTTGAATTTTTTTGAATCTTTTATCATTTTCTTTTCTTTTTTTTAAACCGAAAAGGCGATCCACGGGGGGGGGGGTGTGTGTGTGGTGGGGTGTGTTTGTGTGTGTGAGAGACATTAGTAATGGCGCACCCTCCCTGGTGCGCCATTGCTAACCTTAGCAATGGCGCACCAGGTGGGGTGCGCCATTACTAATGGCGCACCAGGTGGGGTGCGCCATTACTAATGTCTCTCACACACGCAGGCCCACACCCTCACCAGACATAACAATGGCGCACCACACCAGGGTGCGCCATTACTATGTAGCATAGCAGTGGCGCACCTAGGTGTGGTGCGCCATTGCTATGTCTGGTGGGGGTGGGGGGTGGAAACAAAAAATAGCAATGGCGCACTGCTCAGGTGGTGCGCCACTACTAAAAAAATAACAATGGCGCACCTGTTTCTGGTGCGCCACTGCTATATAGCAGTGGCGCACCACACCCATGGTGCGCCATTACTAGGGATATTGGCTATAGCCATTTTTCTAGTAGTGGGTGATGCTAAGACATGGTACAATACTCTTGCTCCTTGTTGTGTGCGTAGTCCCCAGGATATGATCTACTACATCTCTGAAAAATATTTTCCTGCTCACAAGAAACAAGCTGCCTTACAGGAAATATTTCACTTTGTGCAAATTGAAGAAGAGAGTCTCCCACAAGCTGCCTTACAGGAAATATTTCACTTTGTGAAATTCAGATGTAACTTTTCGAGTAGTATCTTTTTCATATAAAAAACTTTTTCATCGGAGGTCGTATGCAAAAGTTACGGCCATTTTACCGAAACACGGCGGTTTTTTTTTGCAAAAAAATTCAAAATTCATGTTTGTTAATTTTCGTAACAACTAGAACACATAACACATGGGCATCTATTTTTTTGAATTTTTTTGAATCTTTTATCATTTTCTTTTATTTTTTTTAAAACCGAAAAGGGGATCCACGGGGGGGGGGGGGGGGGGGGGTGTGTTTGGTGGGGTGTGTTTGTGTGTGTGAGAGACATTAGTAATGGCGCACCCTCCCTGGTGCGCCATTGCTAACCTTAGCAATGGCGCACCAGGGGGGGTGCGCCATTACTAATGTCTCTCACACACGCAGGCCCACACCCTCAGCAGACATAACAATGGCGCACCACACCAAGGTGCGCCATTACTATGTAGCATAGTAGTGGCGCACCTAGGTGTGGTGCGCCATTGCTATGTCTGGTGGGGGTGGGGGGTGGAAACAAAAAATAGCAATGGCGCACTGCTCAGGTGGTGCGCCACTACTAAAAAAATAACAATGGCGCACCTGTTTCTGGTGCGCCATTGCTATATAGCAGTGGCGCACCACACCCATGGTGCGCCATTACTAGGGATATTGGCTATAGCCATTTTTCTAGTAGTGGGTGATGCTAAGACATGGTACAATACTCTTGCTCCTTGTTGTGTGCGTAGTCCCCAGGATATGATCTACTACATCTCTGAAAAATATTTTCCTGCTCACAAGAAACAAGCTGCCTTACAGGAAATATTTCACTTTGTGCAAATTGAAGAAGAGAGTCTCCCACAAGCTGCCTTACAGGAAATATTTCACTTTGTGGAAATTCAGATGTAACTTTTCGAGTAGTATCTTTTTCATATAAAAAACTTTTTCATCGGAGGTCGTATGCAAAAGTTACGGCCATTTTACCGAAACACGGCGGTTTTTTTTTGCAAAAAAATTCAAAATTCATGTTTGTTAATTTTCGTAACAACTAGAACACATAACACATGGGCATCTGTTTTTTTGAATTTTTTTGAATCTTTTATCATTTTCTTTTATTTTTTTTAAAACCGAAAAGGGGATCCACGGGGGGGGTGTGTGTGTGTGTGTGGTGGGGTGTGTTTGTGTGTGTGAGAGACATTAGTAATGGCGCACCCTCCCTGGTGCGCCATTGCTAACCTTAGCAATGGCGCACCAGGGGGGGTGCGCCATTACTAATGTCTCTCACACACGCAGGCCCACACCCTCAGCAGACATAACAATGGCGCACCACACCAAGGTGCGCCATTACTATGTAGCATAGTAGTGGCGCACCTAGGTGTGGTGCGCCATTGCTATGTCTGGTGGGGGTGGGGGGTGGAAACAAAAAATAGCAATGGCGCACTGCTCAGGTGGTGCGCCACTACTAAAAAAATAACAATGGCGCACCTGTTTCTGGTGCGCCATTGCTATATAGCAGTGGCGCACCACACCCATGGTGCGCCATTACTAGGGATATTGGCTATAGCCATTTTTCTAGTAGTGGGTGATGCTAAGACATGGTACAATACTCTTGCTCCTTGTTGTGTGCGTAGTCCCCAGGATATGATCTACTACATCTCTGAAAAATATTTTCCTGCTCACAAGAAACAAGCTGCCTTACAGGAAATATTTCACTTTGTGCAAATTGAAGAAGAGAGTCTCCCACAAGCTGCCTTACAGGAAATATTTCACTTTGTGGAAATTCAGATGTAACTTTTCGAGTAGTATCTTTTTCATATAAAAAACTTTTTCATCGGAGGTCGTATGCAAAAGTTACGGCCATTTTACCGAAACACGGCGGTTTTTTTTTGCAAAAAAATTCAAAATTCATGTTTGTTAATTTTCGTAACAACTAGAACACATAACACATGGGCATCAATTTTTTTGAATTTTTTTGAATCTTTTATCATTTTATTTTATTTTTTTTAAAACCGAAAAGGCGATCCACGGGCGGGGGGGGGGGGGGGTGTGGATGTGTGTGTGTGTGGTGGGGTGTGTTTGTGTGTGTGAGAGACATTAGGAATGGCGCACCCTCCCTGGTGCGCCATTGCTAACCTTAGCAATGGCGCACCAGGGGGGTGCGCCATTACTAATGTCTCTCACACACGGAGGCCCACACCCTCACCAGACATAACAATGGCGCACCACACCAAGGTGCGCCATTACTATGTAGCATAGTAGTGGCGCACCTAGGTGTGGTGCGCCATTGCTATGTCTGGTGGGGGTGGGGGTGGAAACAAAAAATAGCAATGGCGCACTGCTCAGGTGGTGCGCCACTACTAAAAAAATAAAAATGGCGCACCTGTTTCTGGTGCGCCATTGCTATATAGCAGTGGCGCACCACACCCATGGTGCGCCATTACTAGGGATATTGGCTATAGCCATTTTTCTAGTAGTGGGTGATGCTAAGACATGGTACAATACTCTTGCTCCTTGTTGTGTGCGTAGTCCCCAGGATATGATCTACTACATCTCTGAAAAATATTTTCCTGCTCACAAGAAACAAGCTGCCTTACAGGAAATATTTCACTTTGTGCAAATTGAAGAAGAGAGTCTCCCACAAGCTGCCTTACAGGAAATATTTCACTTTGTGGAAATTCAGATGTAACTTTTCGAGTAGTATCTTTTTCATATAAAAAACTTTTTCATCGGAGGTCGTATGCAAAAGTTACGGCCATTTTACCGAAACACGGCGGTTTTTTTTTGCAAAAAAATTCAAAATTCATGTTTGTTAATTTTCGTAACAACTAGAACACATAACACATGGGCATCTATTTTTTTGAATTTTTTTGAATCTTTTATCATTTTCTTTTATTTTTTTTAAAACCGAAAAGGGGATCCACGGGGGGGGTGTGTGTGTGTGTGTGGTGGGGTGTGTTTGTGTGTGTGAGAGACATTAGTAATGGCGCACCCTCCCTGGTGCGCCATTGCTAACCTTAGCAATGGCGCACCAGGGGGGGTGCGCCATTACTAATGTCTCTCACACACGCAGGCCCACACCCTCAGCAGACATAACAATGGCGCACCACACCAAGGTGCGCCATTACTATGTAGCATAGTAGTGGCGCACCTAGGTGTGGTGCGCCATTGCTATGTCTGGTGGGGGTGGGGGGTGGAAACAAAAAATAGCAATGGCGCACTGCTCAGGTGGTGCGCCACTACTAAAAAAATAACAATGGCGCACCTGTTTCTGGTGCGCCATTGCTATATAGCAGTGGCGCACCACACCCATGGTGCGCCATTACTAGGGATATTGGCTATAGCCATTTTTCTAGTAGTGGGTGATGCTAAGACATGGTACAATACTCTTGCTCCTTGTTGTGTGCGTAGTCCCCAGGATATGATCTACTACATCTCTGAAAAATATTTTCCTGCTCACAAGAAACAAGCTGCCTTACAGGAAATATTTCACTTTGTGCAAATTGAAGAAGAGAGTCTCCCACAAGCTGCCTTACAGGAAATATTTCACTTTGTGGAAATTCAGATGTAACTTTTCGAGTAGTATCTTTTTCATATAAAAAACTTTTTCATCGGAGGTCGTATGCAAAAGTTACGGCCATTTTACCGAAACACGGCGGTTTTTTTTTGCAAAAAAATTCAAAATTCATGTTTGTTAATTTTCGTAACAACTAGAACACATAACACATGGGCATCAATTTTTTTGAATTTTTTTGAATCTTTTATCATTTTATTTTATTTTTTTTAAAACCGAAAAGGCGATCCACGGGCGGGGGGGGGGGGGGGGTGTGGATGTGTGTGTGTGTGGTGGGGTGTGTTTGTGTGTGTGAGAGACATTAGGAATGGCGCACCCTCCCTGGTGCGCCATTGCTAACCTTAGCAATGGCGCAGCAGGGGGGTGCGCCATTACTAATGTCTCTCACACACGGAGGCCCACACCCTCACCAGACATAACAATGGCGCACCACACCAAGGTGCGCCATTACTATGTAGCATAGTAGTGGCGCACCTAGGTGTGGTGCGCCATTGCTATGTCTGGTGGGGGTGGGGGGCGGAAACAAAAAATAGCAATGGCGCACTGCACAGGTGGTGCGCCACTACTAAAAAAATAACAATGGCGCACCTGTTTCTGGTGCGCCATTGCTATATAGCAGTGGCGCACCACACCCATGGTGCGCCATTACTAGGGATATTGGCTATAGCCATTTTTCTAGTAGTGGGTGATGCTAAGACATGGTACAATACTCTTGCTTCTTGTTGTGTGCGTAGTCCCCAGGATATGATCTACTACTTCTCTGAAAAATATTTTCCTGCTCACAAGAAACAAGCTGCCTTACAGGAAATATTTCACTTTGTGCAAATTGAAGAAGAGAGTCTCCCACAAGCTGCCTTACAGGAAATATTTCACTTTGTGGAAATTCAGATGTAACTTTTCGAGTAGTATCTTTTTCATATAAAAAACTTTTTCATCGGAGGTCGTATGCAAAAGTTACGGCCATTTTACCGAAACACGGCGGTTTTTTTTTGCAAAAAATTCAAAATTCATGTTTGTTAATTTTCGTAACAACTAGAACACATAACACATGGGCATCAATTTTTTTGAATTTTTTTGAATCTTTTATCATTTTATTTTATTTTTTTTAAAACCGAAAAGGCGATCCACGGGCGGGGGGGGGGGGGGTGTGGATGTGTGTGTGTGTGGTGGGGTGTGTTTGTGTGTGTGAGAGACATTAGGAATGGCGCACCCTCCCTGGTGCGCCATTGCTAACCTTAGCAATGGCGCACCAGGGGGGTGCGCCATTACTAATGTCTCTCACACACGGAGGCCCACACCCTCACCAGACATAACAATGGCGCACCACACCAAGGTGCGCCATTACTATGTAGCATAGTAGTGGCGCACCTAGGTGTGGTGCGCCATTGCTATGTCTGGTGGGGGTGGGGGGCGGAAACAAAAAATAGCAATGGCGCACTGCACAGGTGGTGCGCCACTACTAAAAAAATAACAATGGCGCACCTGTTTCTGGTGCGCCATTGCTATATAGCAGTGGCGCACCACACCCATGGTGCGCCATTACTAGGGATATTGGCTATAGCCATTTTTCTAGTAGTGGGTGATGCTAAGACATGGTACAATACTCTTGCTTCTTGTTGTGTGCGTAGTCCCCAGGATATGATCTACTACTTCTCTGAAAAATATTTTCCTGCTCACAAGAAACAAGCTGCCTTACAGGAAATATTTCACTTTGTGCAAATTGAAGAAGAGAGTCTCCCACAAGCTGCCTTACAGGAAATATTTCACTTTGTGGAAATTCAGATGTAACTTTTCGAGTAGTATCTTTTTCATATAAAAAACTTTTTCATCGGAGGTCGTATGCAAAAGTTACGGCCATTTTACCGAAACACGGCGGGTTTTTTTTTGCAAAAAAATTCAAAATTCATGTTTGTTAATTTTCGTAACAACTAGAACACATAACACATGGGCATCTATTTTTTTGAATTTTTTTGAATCTTTTATCATTTTCTTTTATTTTTTTTAAACCGAAAAGGCGATCCACATGGGGGGGGGGGGGTGTGTGTGTGTGTGGTGGGGTGTGTTTGTGTGTGTGAGAGACAGAGTAATGGCGCACCCTCCCTGGTGCGCCATTGCTAACCTTAGCAATGGCGCACCAGGGGGGTGCGCCATTACTAATGTCTCTCACACACGCAGGCCCACACCCTCACCAGACATAACAATGGCGCACCACACCAAGGTGCGCCATTACTATGTAGCAAAGGAGTGGCGCACCTAGGTGTGGTGCGCCATTGCTATGTCTGGTGGGGGTGGGGGTGGAAACAAAAAATAGCAATGGCGCACTGCTCAGGTGGTGCGCCACTACTAAAAAAATAACAATGGCGCACCTGTTTCTGGTGCGCCATTGCTATATAGCAGTGGCGCACCACACCCATGGTGCGCCATTACTAGGGATATTGGCTATAGCCATTTTTCTAGTAGTGGGTGATGCTAAGACATGGTACAATACTCTTGCTTCTTGTTGTGTGCGTAGTCCCCAGGATATGATCTACTACTTCTCTGAAAAATATTTTCCTGCTCACAAGAAACAAGCTGCCTTACAGGAAATATTTCACTTTGTGCAAATTGAAGAAGAGAGTCTCCCACAAGCTGCCTTACAGGAAATATTTCACTTTGTGGAAATTCAGATGTAACTTTTCGAGTAGTATCTTTTTCATATAAAAAACTTTTTCATCGGAGGTCGTATGCAAAAGTTACGGCCATTTTACCGAAACACGGCGTGTTTTTTTTTGCAAAAAAATTCAAAATTCATGTTTGTTAATTTTCGTAACAACTAGAACACATAACACATGGGCATCTATTTTTTTGAATTTTTTTGAATCTTTTATCATTTTCTTTTATTTTTTTTAAACCGAAAAGGCGATCCACATGGGGGGGGGGGTGGGTGTGTGTGTGTGTGGTGGGGTGTGTTTGTGTGTGTGAGAGACATAGTAATGGCGCACCCTCCCTGGTGCGCCATTGCTAACCTTAGCAATGGCGCACCAGGGGGGTGCGCCATTACTAATGTCTCTCACACACGCAGGCCCACACCCTCACCAGACATAACAATGGCGCACCACACCAAGGTGCGCCATTACTATGTAGCATAGGAGTGGCGCACCTAGGTGTGGTGCGCCATTGCTATGTCTGGTGGGGGTGGGGGGTGGAAACAAAAAATAGCAATGGCGCACTGCTCAGGTGGTGCGCCACTACTAAAAAAATAACAATGGCGCACCTGTTTCTGGTGCGCCATTGCTATATAGCAGTGGCGCACCACACCCATGGTGCGCCATTACTAGGGATATTGGCTATAGCCATTTTTCTAGTAGTGGGTGATGCTAAGACATGGTACAATACTCTTGCTCCTTGTTGTGTGCGTAGTCCCCAGGATATGATCTACTACATCTCTGAAAAATATTTTCCTGCTCACAAGAAACAAGCTGCCTTACAGGAAATATTTCACTTTGTGCAAATTGAAGAAGAGAGTCTCCCACAAGCTGCCTTACAGGAAATATTTCACTTTGTGGAAATTCAGATGTAACTTTTCGAGTAGTATCTTTTTCATATAAAAAACTTTTTCATCGGAGGTCGTATGCAAAAGTTACGGCCATTTTACCGAAACACGGCGGTGTTTTTCTGCAAAAAAATTCAAAATTCATGTTTGTTAATTTTCGTAACAACTAGAACACATAACACATGGGCATCTATTTTTTTGAATTTTTTTGAATCTTTTATCATTTTCTTTTATTTTTTTTAAAACCGAAAAGGCGATCCACAGGGGGGGGGTGTGGATGTGTGTGTGTGTGGTGGGGTGTGTTTGTGTGTGTGAGAGACATTAGTAATGGCGCACCCTCCCTGGTGCGCCATTGCTAACCTTAGCAATGGCGCACCAGGGGGGTGCGCCATTACTAATGTCTCTCACACACGGAGGCCCACACCCTCACCAGACATAACAATGGCGCACCACACCAAGGTGCGCCATTACTATGTAGCATAGTAGTGGCGCACCAAGGTGTGGTGCGCCATTGCTATGTCTGGTGGGGGTGGGGGGCGGAAACAAAAAATAGCAATGGCGCACTGCTCAGGTGGTGCGCCACTACTAAAAAAATAACAATGGCGCACCTGTTTCTGGTGCGCCATTGCTATATAGCAGTGGCGCACCACACCCATGGTGCGCCATTACTAGGGATATTGGCTATAGCCATTTTTCTAGTAGTGGGTGATGCTAAGACATGGTACAATACTCTTGCTCCTTGTTGTGTGCGTAGTCCCCAGGATATGATCTACTACATCTCTGAAAAATATTTTCCTGCTCACAAGAAACAAGCTGCCTTACAGGAAATATTTCACTTTGTGCAAATTGAAGAAGAGAGTCTCCCACAAGCTGCCTTACAGGAAATATTTCACTTTGTGGAAATTCAGATGTAACTTTTCGAGTAGTATCTTTTTCATATAAAAAACTTTTTCATCGGAGGTCGTATGCAAAAGTTACGGCCATTTTACCGAAACACGGCGGTTTTTTTCTGCAAAAAAATTCAAAATTCATGTTTGTTAATTTTCGTAACAACTAGAACACATAACACATGGGCATCTATTTTTTTGAATTTTTTTGAATCTTTATCATTTTCTTTTATTTTTTTAAAAACCGAAAAGGCGATCCACAGGGGGGGGGGTGTGGATGTGTGTGTGTGTGGTGGGGTGTGTTTGTGTGTGTGAGAGACATTAGTAATGGCGCACCCTCCATGGTGCGCCATTGCTAACCTTAGCAATGGCGCACCAGGGGGGTGCGCCATTACTAATGTCTCTCACACACGGAGGCCCACACCCTCACCAGACATAACAATGGCGCACCACACCAAGGTGCGCCATTACTATGTAGCATAGTAGTGGCGCACCAAGGTGTGGTGCGCCATTGCTATGTCTGGTGGGGGTGGGGGGCGGAAACAAAAAATAGCAATGGCGCACTGCTCAGGTGGTGCGCCACTACTAAAAAAATAACAATGGCGCACCTGTTTCTGGTGCGCCATTGCTATATAGCAGTGGCGCACCACACCCATGGTGCGCCATTACTAGGGATATTGGCTATAGCCATTTTTCTAGTAGTGGGTGATGCTAAGACATGGTACAATACTCTTGCTTCTTGTTGTGTGCGTAGTCCCCAGGATATGATCTACTACTTCTCTGAAAAATATTTTCCTGCTCACAAGAAACAAGCTGCCTTACAGGAAATATTTCACTATGTGCAAATTGAAGAAGAGAGTCTCCCACAAGCTGCCTTACAGGAAATATTGCACTTTGTGGAAATTCAGATGTAACTTTTCGAGTAGTATCTTTTTCATATAAAAAACTTTTTCATCGGAGGTCGTATGCAAAAGTTACGGCCATTTTACCGAAACACGGCGGGTTTTTTTTTGCAAAAAAATTCAAAATTCATGATTGTTAATTTTCGTAACAACTAGAACACATAACACATGGGCATCTATTTTTTTGAATTTTTTTGAATCTTTTATCATTTTCTTTTATTTTTTTTAAACCGAAAAGGCGATCCACATGGGGGGGGGGGTGTGTGTGTGGTGGGGTGTGTTTGTGTGTGTGAGAGACAGAGTAATGGCGCACCCTCCCTGGTGCGCCATTGCTAACCTTAGCAATGGCGCACCAGGGGGGGTGCGCCATTACTAATGTCTCTCACACACGCAGGCCCACACCCTCACCAGACATAACAATGGCGCACCACACCAAGGTGCGCCATTACTATGTAGCATAGGAGTGGCGCACCTAGGTGTGGTGCGCCATTGCTATGTCTGGTGGGGGTGGGGGGTGGAAACAAAAAATAGCAATGGCGCACTGCTCAGGTGGTGCGCCACTACTAAAAAAATAACAATGGCGCACCTGTTTCTGGTGCGCCATTGCTATATAGCAGTGGCGAACCACACCCATGGTGCGCCATTACTAGGGATATTGGCTATAGCCATTTTTCTAGTAGTCGGTGATGCTAAGACATGGTACAATACTCTTGCTCCTTGTTGTGTGCGTAGTCCCAGGATATGATCTACTACTTCTCTGAAAAATATTTTCCTGCTCACAAGAAACAAGCTGCCTTACAGGAAATATTTCACTTTGTGCAAATTGAAGAAGAGAGTCTCCCACAAGCTGCCTTACAGGAAATATTTCACTTTGTGGAAATTCAGATGTAACTTTTCGAGTAGTATCTTTTTCATATAAAAAACTTTTTCATCGGAGGTCGTATGCAAAAGTTACGGCCATTTTACCGAAACACGGCGGTTTTTTTTTGCAAAAAAATTCAAAATTCATGTTTGTTAATTTTCGTAACAACTAGAACACATAACACATGGGCATCTATTTTTTTGAATTTTTTTGAATCTTTTATCATTTTCTTTTATTTATTTTTAAACCGAAAAGGCGATCCACGGGGGGGGGGGGGGGGGGGGGGGGTGTGGGTGTGTGTGTGTGTGGTGGGGTGTGTTTGTGTGTGTGAGAGACATTAGTAATGGCGCACCCTCCCTGGTGCGCCATTGCTAACCTTAGCAATGGCGCACCAGGGGGGTGCGCCATTACTAATGTCTCTCACACACGCAGGCCCACACCCTCACCAGACATAACAATGGCGCACCACACCAAGGTGCGCCATTACTATGTAGCATAGTAGTGGCGCACCTAGGTGTGGTGCGCCATTGCTATGTCTGGTGGGGGTGGGGGTGGAAACAAAAAATAGCAATGGCGCACCTGTTTCTGGTGCGCCATTGCTATATAGCAGTGGCGCACCACACCCATGGTGTGCCATTACTAGGGATATTGGCTATAGCCATTTTTCTAGTAGTGGGTGATGCTAAGACATGGTACAATACTCTTGCTCCTTGTTGTGTGCGTAGTCCCCAGGATATGATCTACTACTTCTCTGAAAAATATTTTCCTGCTCACAAGAAACAAGCTCCCTTACAGGAAATATTTCACTATGTGCAAATTGAAGAAGAGAGTCTCCCACAAGCTGCCTTACAGGAAATATTGCACTTTGTGGAAATTCAGATGTAACTTTTCGAGTAGTATCTTTTTCATATAAAAAACTTTTTCATCGGAGGTCGTATGCAAAAGTTACGGCCATTTTACCGAAACACGGCGGGTTTTTTTTTGCAAAAAAATTCAAAATTCATGTTTGTTAATTTTCGTAACAACTACAACACATAACACATGGGCATCTATTTTTTTGAATTTTTTTGAATCTTTTATCATTTTCTTTTATTTTTTTTAAACCGAAAAGGCGATCCACATGGGGGGGGGTGTGTGTGTGTGTGGTGGGGTGTGTTTGTGTGTGTGAGAGACAGAGTAATGGCGCACCCTCCCTGGTGCGCCATTGCTAACCTTAGCAATGGCGCACCAGGGGGGGTGCGCCATTACTAATGTCTCTCACACACGCAGGCCCACACCCTCACCAGACATAACAATGGCGCACCACACCAAGGTGCGCCATTACAATGTAGCATAGGAGTGGCGCACCTAGGTGTGGTGCGCCATTGCTATGTCTGGTGGGGGTGGGGGGTGGAAACAAAAAATAGCAATGGCGCACTGCTCAGGTGGTGCGCCACTACTAAAAAAATAACAATGGCGCACCTGTTTCTGGTGCGCCATTGCTATATAGCAGTGGCGAACCACACCCATGGTGCGCCATTACTAGGGATATTGGCTATAGCCATTTTTCTAGTAGTGGGTGATGCTAAGACATGGTACAATACTCTTGCTCCTTGTTGTGTGCGTAGTCCCAGGATATGATCTACTACTTCTCTGAAAAATATTTTCCTGCTCACAAGAAACAAGCTGCCTTACAGGAAATATTTCACTTTGTGCAAATTGAAGAAGAGAGTCTCCCACAAGCTGCCTTACAGGAAATATTTCACTTTGTGGAAATTCAGATGTAACTTTTCGAGTAGTATCTTTTTCATATAAAAAACTTTTTCATCGGAGGTCGTATGCAAAAGTTACGGCCATTTTACCGAAACACGGCGGTTTTTTTTTGCAAAAAAATTCAAAATTCATGTTTGTTAATTTTCGTAACAACTAGAACACATAACACATGGGCATCTATTTTTTTGAATTTTTTTGAATCTTTTATCATTTTCTTTTATTTATTTTTAAACCGAAAAGGCGATCCACAGGGGGGGGGGGTGGGTGTGTGTGTGTGTGGTGGGGTGTGTTTGTGTGTGTGAGAGACATTAGTAATGGCGCACCCTCCCTGGTGCGCCATTGCTAACCTTAGCAATGGCGCACCAGGGGGGTGCGCCATTACTAATGTCTCTCACACACGCAGGCCCACACCCTCACCAGACATAACAATGGCGCACCACACCAAGGTGCGCCATTACTATGTAGCATAGTAGTGGCGCACCTAGGTGTGGTGCGCCATTGCTATGTCTGGTGGGGGTGGGGGTGGAAACAAAAAATAGCAATGGCGCACCTGTTTCTGGTGCGCCATTGCTATATAGCAGTGGCGCACCACACCCATGGTGCGCCATTACTAGGGATATTGGCTATAGCCATTTTTCTAGTAGTGGGTGATGCTAAGACATGGTACAATACTCTTGCTCCTTGTTGTGTGCGTAGTCCCCAGGATATGATCTACTACTTCTCTGAAAAATATTTTCCTGCTCACAAGAAACAAGCTGCCTTACAGGAAATATTTCACTTTGTGCAAATTGAAGAAGAGAGTCTCCCACAAGCTGCCTTACATGAAATATTTCACTTTGTGGAAATTCAGATGTAACTTTTCGAGTAGTATCTTTTTCATATAAAAAACTTTTTCATCGGAGGTCGTATGCAAAAGTTACGGCCATTTTACCGAAACACGGCGGGTTTTTTTTTGCAAAAAAATTCAAAATTCATGTTTGTTAATTTTCGTAACAACTACAACACATAACACATGGGCATCTATTTTTTTGAATTTTTTTGAATCTTTTATCATTTTCTTTTATTTTTTTTAAACCGAAAAGGCGATCCACATGGGGGGGGGGGGGTGTGTGTGTGTGGTGGGGTGTGTTTGTGTGTGTGAGAGACAGAGTAATGGCGCACCCTCCCTGGTGCGCCATTGCTAACCTTAGCAATGGCGCACCAGGGGGGGTGCGCCATTACTAATGTCTCTCACACACGCAGGCCCACACCCTCACCAGACATAACAATGGCGCACCACACCAAGGTGCGCCATTACTATGTAGCATAGCAGTGGCGCACCTAGGTGTGGTGCGCCATTGCTATGTCTGGTGGGGGTGGGGGGTGGAAACAAAAAATAGCAATGGCGCACTGCTCAGGTGGTGCGCCACTACTAAAAAAATAACAATGGCGCACCTGTTTCTGGTGCGCCATTGCTATATAGCAGTGGCGCACCACACCCATGGTGCGCCCTTACTAGGGATATTGGCTATAGCCATTTTTCTAGTAGTGGGTGATGCTAAGACATGGTACAATACTCTTGCTCCTTGTTGTGTGCGTAGTCCCCAGGATATGATCTACTACTTCTCTGAAAAATATTTTCCTGCTCACAAGAAACAAGCTGCCTTACAGGAAATATTTCACTTTGTGCAAATTGAAGAAGAGAGTCTCCCACAAGCTGCCTTACAGGAAATATTTCACTTTGTGGAAATTCAGATGTAACTTTTCGAGTAGTATCTTTTTTATATAAAAAACTTTTTCATCGGAGGTCGTATGCAAAAGTTACGGCCATTTTACCGAAACACGGCGTTTTTTTTTTGCAAAAAAATTCAAAATTCATGTTTGTTAATTTTCGTAACAACTAGAACACATAACACATGGGCATCTATTTTTTGAATTTTTTTCAATCTTTTATCATTTTCTTTTATTTATTTTTAAACCGAAAAGGCGATCCACAGGGGGGGGGGGGGTTGTGTGTGTGTGTGTGTGTGTGTGTGTGGTGGGGTGTGTTTGTGTGTGTGAGAGACATTAGTAATGGCGCACCCTCCCTGGTGCGCCATTGCTAACCTTAGCAATGGCGCACCAGGGGGGGTGCGCCATTACTAATGTCTCTCACACACGCAGGCCCACACCCTCACCAGACATAACAATGGCGCACCACACCAAGGTGCGCCATTACTATGTAGCATAGTAGTGGCGCACCTAGGTGTGGTGCGCCATTGCTATGTCTGGTGGGGGTGGGGGTGGAAACAAAAAATAGCAATGGCGCACTGCTCAGGTGGTGCGCCACTACTAAAAAAATAACAATGGCGCACCTGTTTCTGTTGCGCCATTGCTATATAGCAGTGGCGCACCACACCCATGGCGCGCCATTACTAGGGATATTGGCTATAGCCATTTTTCTAGTAGTGGGTGATGCTAAGACATGGTACAATACTCTTGCTCCTTGTTGTGTGCGTAGTCCCCAGGATATGATCTACTACTTCTCTAAAAAATATTTTCCTGCTCACAAGAAACAAGCTGCCTTACAGGAAATATTTCACTTTGTGCAAATTGAAGAAAAGAGTCTCCCACAAGCTGCCTTACAGGAAATATTTCACTTTGTGGAAATTCAGATGTAACTTTTCGAGTAGTATCTTTTTCATATAAAAAACTTTTTCATCGGAGGTCGTATGCAAAAGTTACGGCCATTTTAAAGAAACACGGCGGTTTTTTTTTTGCAAAAAAATTCAAAATTCATGTTTGTTAATTTTCGTAACAACTAGAACACATAACACATGGGCATCTATTTTTTTGAATTTTTTTGAATCTTTTATCATTTTCTTTTATTTTTTTTTAAACCGAAAAGGCGATCCACAGGGGGCGGGGGTGTGGGTGTGTGTGTGTGTGTGGTGGGGTGTGTTTGTGTGTGTGAGAGACATTAGTAATGGCGCACCCTCCCTGGTGCGCCATTGCTAACCTTAGCAATGGCGCACCAGGGGGGGTGCGCCATTACTAATGTCTCTCACACACGCAGGCCCACACCCTCACCAGACATAACAATGGCGCACCACACCAAGGTGCGCCATTACTATGTAGCATAGTAGTGGCGCACCTAGGTGTGGTGCGCCATTGCTATGTCTGGTGGGGGTGGGGGGTGGAAACAAAAAATAGCAATGGCGCACTGCTCAGGTGGTGCGCCACTACAAAAAAAATAACAATGGCGCACCTGTTTCTGGTGCGCCATTGCTATATAGCAGTGGCGCACCACACCCATGGTGCGCCATTACTAGGGATATTGGCTATAGCCATTTTTCTAGTAGTGGGTGATGCTAAGACATGGTACAATACTCTTGCTCCTTGTTGTGTGCGTAGTCCCCAGGATATGATCTACTACTTCTCTGAAAAATATTTTCCTGCTCACAAGAAACAAGCTGCCTTACAGGAAATATTTCACTTTGTGCAAATTGAAGAAGAGAGTCTCCCACAAGCTGCCTTACAGGAAATATTTCACTTTGTGGAAATTCAGATGTAACTTTTCGAGTAGTATCTTTTTTATATAAAAAACTTTTTCATCGGAGGTCGTATGCAAAAGTTACGGCCATTTTACCGAAACACGGCGGTTTTTTTTTTGCAAAAAAATTCAAAATTCATGTTTGTTAATTTTCGTAACAACTAGAACACATAACACATGGGCATCTATTTTTTTGAATTTTTTTCAATCTTTTATCATTTTCTTTTATTTTTTTTTAAACCGAAAAGGCGATCCACGGGGGGGGGGGGGGGGGTGTGTGTGTGTGTGTGTGTGTGTGTGTGTGGTGGGGTGTGTTTGTGTGTGTGAGAGACATTAGGAATGGCGCACCCTCCCTGGTGCGCCATTGCTAACCTTAGCAATGGCGCACCAGGGGGGGTGCGCCATTACTAATGTCTCTCACACACGCAGGCCCACACCCTCACCAGACATAACAATGGCGCACCACACCAAGGTGCGCCATTACTATGTAGCATAGTAGTGGCGCACCTAGGTGTGGTGCGCCATTGCTATGTCTGGTGGGGGTGGGGGGTGGAAACAAAAAATAGCAATGGCGCACTGCTCAGGTGGTGCGCCACTACTAAAAAAATAACAATGGCGCACCTGTTTCTGTTGCGCCATTGCTATATAGCAGTGGCGCACCACACCCATGGCGCGCCATTACTAGGGATATTGGCTATAGCCATTTTTCTAGTAGTGGGTGATGCTAAGACATGGTACAATACTCTTGCTCCTTGTTGTGTGCGTAGTCCCCAGGATATGATCTACTACTTCTCTGAAAAATATTTTCCTGCTCACAAGAAACAAGCTGCCTTACAGGAAATATTTCACTTTGTGCAAATTGAAGAAAAGAGTCTCCCACAAGCTGCCTTACAGGAAATATTTCACTTTGTGGAAATTCAAATGTAACTTTTCGAGTAGTATCTTTTTCATATAAAAAACTTTTTCATCGGAGGTCGTATGCAAAAGTTACGGCCATTTTAAAGAAACACGGCGGGTTTTTTTTTGCAAAAAAATTCAAAATTCATGTTTGTTAATTTTCGTAACAACTAGAACACATAACACATGGGCATCTATTTTATTGAATTTTTTTGAATCTTTTATCATTTTCTTTTATTTTTTTTTGGTGGGGTGTGTTTGTGTGTGTGAGAGACATTAGTAATGGCGCACCCTCCCTGGTGCGCCATTGCTAACCTTAGCAATGGCGCACCAGGGGGGGTGCGCCATTACTAATGTCTCTCACACACGCAGGCCCACACCCTCACCAGACATAACAATGGCGCACCACACCAAGGTGCGCCATTACTATGTAGCATAGTAGTGGCGCACCTAGGTGTGGTGCGCCATTGCTATGTCTGGTGGGGGTGGGGGGTGGAAACAAAAAATAGCAATGGCGCACTGCTCAGGTGGTGCGCCACTACAAAAAAAATAACAATGGCGCACCTGTTTCTGGTGCGCCATTGCTATATAGCAGTGGCGCACCACACCCATGGTGCGCCATTACTAGGGATATTGGCTATAGCCATTTTTCTAGTAGTGGGTGATGCTAAGACATGGTACAATACTCTTGCTCCTTGTTGTGTGCGTAGTCCCCAGGATATGATCTACTACTTCTCTGAAAAATATTTTCCTGCTCACAAGAAACAAGCTGCCTTACAGGAAATATTTCACTTTGTGCAAATTGAAGAAGAGAGTCTCCCACAAGCTGCCTTACAGGAAATATTTCACTTTGTGGAAATTCAGATGTAACTTTTCGAGTAGTATCTTTTTTATATAAAAAACTTTTTCATCGGAGGTCGTATGCAAAAGTTACGGCCATTTTACCGAAACACGGCGTTTTTTTTTTGCAAAAAAATTCAAAATTCATGTTTGTTAATTTTCGTAACAACTAGAACACATAACACATGGGCATCTATTTTTTGAATTTTTTTCAATCTTTTATCATTTTCTTTTATTTATTTTTAAACCGAAAAGGCGATCCACAGGGGGGGGGGGGGTTGTGTGTGTGTGTGTGTGTGTGTGTGTGGTGGGGTGTGTTTGTGTGTGTGAGAGACATTAGTAATGGCGCACCCTCCCTGGTGCGCCATTGCTAACCTTAGCAATGGCGCACCAGGGGGGGTGCGCCATTACTAATGTCTCTCACACACGCAGGCCCACACCCTCACCAGACATAACAATGGCGCACCACACCAAGGTGCGCCATTACTATGTAGCATAGTAGTGGCGCACCTAGGTGTGGTGCGCCATTGCTATGTCTGGTGGGGGTGGGGGTGGAAACAAAAAATAGCAATGGCGCACTGCTCAGGTGGTGCGCCACTACTAAAAAAATAACAATGGCGCACCTGTTTCTGTTGCGCCATTGCTATATAGCAGTGGCGCACCACACCCATGGCGCGCCATTACTAGGGATATTGGCTATAGCCATTTTTCTAGTAGTGGGTGATGCTAAGACATGGTACAATACTCTTGCTCCTTGTTGTGTGCGTAGTCCCCAGGATATGATCTACTACTTCTCTGAAAAATATTTTCCTGCTCACAAGAAACAAGCTGCCTTACAGGAAATATTTCACTTTGTGCAAATTGAAGAAAAGAGTCTCCCACAAGCTGCCTTACAGGAAATATTTCACTTTGTGGAAATTCAGATGTAACTTTTCGAGTAGTATCTTTTTCATATAAAAAACTTTTTCATCGGAGGTCGTATGCAAAAGTTACGGCCATTTTAAAGAAACACGGCGGTTTTTTTTTTGCAAAAAAATTCAAAATTCATGTTTGTTAATTTTCGTAACAACTAGAACACATAACACATGGGCATCTATTTTTTTGAATTTTTTTGAATCTTTTATCATTTTCTTTTATTTTTTTTTAAACCGAAAAGGCGATCCACAGGGGGCGGGGGTGTGGGTGTGTGTGTGTGTGTGGTGGGGTGTGTTTGTGTGTGTGAGAGACATTAGTAATGGCGCACCCTCCCTGGTGCGCCATTGCTAACCTTAGCAATGGCGCACCAGGGGGGGTGCGCCATTACTAATGTCTCTCACACACGCAGGCCCACACCCTCACCAGACATAACAATGGCGCACCACACCAAGGTGCGCCATTACTATGTAGCATAGTAGTGGCGCACCTAGGTGTGGTGCGCCATTGCTATGTCTGGTGGGGGTGGGGGGTGGAAACAAAAAATAGCAATGGCGCACTGCTCAGGTGGTGCGCCACTACAAAAAAAATAACAATGGCGCACCTGTTTCTGGTGCGCCATTGCTATATAGCAGTGGCGCACCACACCCATGGTGCGCCATTACTAGGGATATTGGCTATAGCCATTTTTCTAGTAGTGGGTGATGCTAAGACATGGTACAATACTCTTGCTCCTTGTTGTGTGCGTAGTCCCCAGGATATGATCTACTACTTCTCTGAAAAATATTTTCCTGCTCACAAGAAACAAGCTGCCTTACAGGAAATATTTCACTTTGTGCAAATTGAAGAAGAGAGTCTCCCACAAGCTGCCTTACAGGAAATATTTCACTTTGTGGAAATTCAGATGTAACTTTTCGAGTAGTATCTTTTTTATATAAAAAACTTTTTCATCGGAGGTCGTATGCAAAAGTTACGGCCATTTTACCGAAACACGGCGGTTTTTTTTTTGCAAAAAAATTCAAAATTCATGTTTGTTAATTTTCGTAACAACTAGAACACATAACACATGGGCATCTATTTTTTTGAATTTTTTTCAATCTTTTATCATTTTCTTTTATTTTTTTTTAAACCGAAAAGGCGATCCACGGGGGGGGGGTGTGTGTGTGTGTGTGTGTGTGTGTGTGTGTGTGGTGGGGTGTGTTTGTGTGTGTGAGAGACATTAGGAATGGCGCACCCTCCCTGGTGCGCCATTGCTAACCTTAGCAATGGCGCACCAGGGGGGGTGCGCCATTACTAATGTCTCTCACACACGCAGGCCCACACCCTCACCAGACATAACAATGGCGCACCACACCAAGGTGCGCCATTACTATGTAGCATAGTAGTGGCGCACCTAGGTGTGGTGCGCCATTGCTATGTCTGGTGGGGGTGGGGGGTGGAAACAAAAAATAGCAATGGCGCACTGCTCAGGTGGTGCGCCACTACTAAAAAAATAACAATGGCGCACCTGTTTCTGTTGCGCCATTGCTATATAGCAGTGGCGCACCACACCCATGGCGCGCCATTACTAGGGATATTGGCTATAGCCATTTTTCTAGTAGTGGGTGATGCTAAGACATGGTACAATACTCTTGCTCCTTGTTGTGTGCGTAGTCCCCAGGATATGATCTACTACTTCTCTGAAAAATATTTTCCTGCTCACAAGAAACAAGCTGCCTTACAGGAAATATTTCACTTTGTGCAAATTGAAGAAAAGAGTCTCCCACAAGCTGCCTTACAGGAAATATTTCACTTTGTGGAAATTCAAATGTAACTTTTCGAGTAGTATCTTTTTCATATAAAAAACTTTTTCATCGGAGGTCGTATGCAAAAGTTACGGCCATTTTAAAGAAACACGGCGGTTTTTTTTTTGCAAAAAAATTCAAAATTCATGTTTGTTAATTTTCGTAACAACTAGAACACATAACACATGGGCATCTATTTTTTTGAATTTTTTTGAATCTTTTATCATTTTCTTTTATTTTTTTTTGGTGGGGTGTGTTTGTGTGTGTGAGAGACATTAGTAATGGCGCACCCTCCCTGGTGCGCCATTGCTAACCTTAGCAATGGCGCACCAGGGGGGGTGCGCCATTACTAATGTCTCTCACACACGCAGGCCCACACCCTCACCAGACATAACAATGGCGCACCACACCAAGGTGCGCCATTACTATGTAGCATAGTAGTGGCGCACCTAGGTGTGGTGCGCCATTGCTATGTCTGGTGGGGGTGGGGGGTGGAAACAAAAAATAGCAATGGCGCACTGCTCAGGTGGTGCGCCACTACAAAAAAAATAACAATGGCGCACCTGTTTCTGGTGCGCCATTGCTATATAGCAGTGGCGCACCACACCCATGGTGCGCCATTACTAGGGATATTGGCTATAGCCATTTTTCTAGTAGTGGGTGATGCTAAGACATGGTACAATACTCTTGCTCCTTGTTGTGTGCGTAGTCCCCAGGATATGATCTACTACTTCTCTGAAAAATATTTTCCTGCTCACAAGAAATAGCTGCCTTACAGGAAATATTTCACTTTGTGCAAATTGAAGAAGAGAGTCTCCCACAAGCTGCCTTACAGGAAATATTTCACTTTGTGGAAATTCAGATGTAACTTTTCGAGTAGTATCTTTTTCATATAAAAAACTTTTTCATCGGAGGTCGTATGCAAAAGTTACGGCCATTTTACCGAAACACGGCGGGTTTTTTTTTGCAAAAAAATTCAAAATTCATGTTTGTTAATTTTCGTAACAACTAGAACACATAACACATGGGCATCTATTTTTTTGAATTTTTTTGAATCTTTTATCATTTTATTTTATTTTTTTTAAACCGAAAAGGCGATCCACGGGGGTGGGGGGGGTGTGGGTGTGTGTGTGTGTGGTGGGGTGTGTTTGTGTTTGTGAGAGACATTAGGAATGGCGCACCCTCCCTGGTGCGCCATTGCTAACCTTAGCAATGGCGCACCAGGGGGGGTGCGCCATTACTAATGTCTCTCACACACGCAGGCCCACACCCTCACCAGACATAACAATGGCGCACCACACCAAGGTGCGCCATTACTATGTAGCATAGGAGTGGCGCACCTAGGTGTGGTGCGCCATTGCTATGTCTGGTGGGGGTGGGGGGTGGAAACAAAAAATAGCAATGGCGCACTGCTCAGGTGGTGCGCCACTACTAAAAAAATAACAATGGCGCACCTGTTTCTGGTGCGTCATTGCTATATAGCAGTGGCGCACCACACCCATGGTGCGCCATTACTAGGGATATTGGCTATAACCATTTTTCTAGTAGTGGGTGATGCTAAGACATGGTACAATACTCTTGCTCCTTGTTGTGTGCGTAGTCCCCAGGATATCATCTACTACTTCTCCGAAAAATATTTTCCTGCTCACAAGAAACAAGCTGCCTTACAGGATATATTTCACTTTGTGCAAATTGAAGAAGAGAGTCTCCCACAAGCTGCCTTACAGGAAATATTTCACTTTGTGGAAATTCAGATGTAACTTTTCGAGTAGTATCTTTTTTATATAAAAAACTTTTTCATCGGAGGTCGTATGCAAAAGTTACGGCCATTTTACCGAAACACGGCGGTTTTTTTTTTGCAAAAAAATTCAAAATTCATGTTTGTTAATTTTCGTAACAACTAGAACACATAACACATGGGCATCTATTTTTTTGAATTTTTTTCAATCTTTTATCATTTTCTTTTATTTTTTTTTAAACCGAAAAGGCGATCCACGAGGGGGGGGGGTGTGTGTGTGTGTGTGTGTGTGTGTGGTGGGGTGTGTTTGTGTGTGTGAGAGACATTAGGAATGGCGCACCCTCCCTGGTGCGCCATTGCTAACCTTAGCAATGGCGCACCAGGGGGGGTGCGCCATTACTAATGTCTCTCACACACGCAGGCCCACACCCTCACCAGACATAACAATGGCGCACCACACCAAGGTGCGCCATTACTATGTAGCATAGTAGTGGCGCACCTAGGTGTGGTGCGCCATTGCTATGTCTGGTGGGGGTGGGGGGTGGAAACAAAAAATAGCAATGGCGCACTGCTCAGGTGGTGCGCCACTACTAAAAAAATAACAATGGCGCACCTGTTTCTGTTGCGCCATTGCTATATAGCAGTGGCGCACCACACCCATGGCGCGCCATTACTAGGGATATTGGCTATAGCCATTTTTCTAGTAGTGGGTGATGCTAAGACATGGTACAATACTCTTGCTCCTTGTTGTGTGCGTAGTCCCCAGGATATGATCTACTACTTCTCTGAAAAATATTTTCCTGCTCACAAGAAACAAGTTGCCTTACAGGAAATATTTCACTTTGTGCAAATTGAAGAAAAGAGTCTCCCACAAGCTGCCTTACAGGAAATATTTCACTTTGTGGAAATTCAGATGTAACTTTTCGAGTAGTATCTTTTTCATATAAAAAACTTTTTCATCGGAGGTCGTATGCAAAAGTTACGGCCATTTTAAAGAAACACGGCGGTTTTTTTTTTGCAAAAAAATTCAAAATTCATGTTTGTTAATTTTCGTAACAACTAGAACACATAACACATGGGCATCTATTTTTTTGAATTTTTTTGAATCTTTTATCATTTTCTTTTATTTTTTTTAAACCGAAAAGGCGATCCACAGGGGGCGGGGGTGTGGGTGTGTGTGTGTGTGTGTGGTGGGGTGTGTTTGTGTGTGTGAGAGACATTAGTAATGGCGCACCCTCCCTGGTGCGCCATTGCTAACCTTAGCAATGGCGCACCAGGGGGGGTGCGCCATTACTAATGTCTCTCACACACGCAGGCCCACACCCTCACCAGACATAACAATGGCGCACCACACCAAGGTGCGCCATTACTATGTAGCATAGTAGTGGCGCACCTAGGTGTGGTGCGCCATTGCTATGTCTGGTGGGGGTGGGGGGTGGAAACAAAAAATAGCAATGGCGCACTGCTCAGGTGGTGCGCCACTACAAAAAAAATAACAATGGCGCACCTGTTTCTGGTGCGCCATTGCTATATAGCAGTGGCGCACCACACCCATGGTGCGCCATTACTAGGGATATTGGCTATAGCCATTTTTCTAGTAGTGGGTGATGCTAAGACATGGTACAATACTCTTGCTCCTTGTTGTGTGCGTAGTCCCCAGGATATGATCTACTACTTCTCTGAAAAATATTTTCCTGCTCACAAGAAACAGCTGCCTTACAGGAAATATTTCACTTTGTGCAAATTGAAGAAGAGAGTCTCCCACAAGCTGCCTTACAGGAAATATTTCACTTTGTGGAAATTCAGATGTAACTTTTCGAGTAGTATCTTTTTCATATAAAAAACTTTTTCATCGGAGGTCGTATGCAAAAGTTACGGCCATTTTACCGAAACACGGCGGGTTTTTTTTTGCAAAAAAATTCAAAATTCATGTTTGTTAATTTTCGTAACAACTAGAACACATAACACATGGGCATCTATTTTTTTGAATTTTTTTGAATCTTTTATCATTTTCTTTTATTTTTTTTAAACCGAAAAGGCGATCCACGGGGGGGGGGGGGGGTGTGGGTGTGTGTGTGTGTGGTGGGGTGTGTTTGTGTTTGTGAGAGACATTAGGAATGGCGCACCCTCCCTGGTGCGCCATTGCTAACCTTAGCAATGGCGCACCAGGGGGGGTGCGCCATTACTAATGTCTCTCACACACGCAGGCCCACACCCTCACCAGACATAACAATGGCGCACCACACCAAGGTGCGCCATTACTATGTAGCATAGGAGTGGCGCACCTAGGTGTGGTGCGCCATTGCTATGTCTGGTGGGGGTGGGGGGTGGAAACAAAAAATAGCAATGGCGCACTGCTCAGGTGGTGCGCCACTACTAAAAAAATAACAATGGCGCACCTGTTTCTGGTGCGTCATTGCTATATAGCAGTGGCGCACCACACCCATGGTGCGCCATTACTAGGGATATTGGCTATAACCATTTTTCTAGTAGTGGGTGATGCTAAGACATGGTACAATACTCTTGCTCCTTGTTGTGTGCGTAGTCCCCAGGATATCATCTACTACTTCTCCGAAAAATATTTTCCTGCTCACAAGAAACAAGTTGCCTTACAGGAAATATTTCACTTTGTGCAAATTGAAGAAGAGAGTCTCCCACAAGCTGCCTTACAGGAAATATTTCACTTTGTGGAAATTCAGATGTAACTTTTCGAGTAGTATCTTTTTCATATAAAAAACTTTTTCATCGGAGGTCGTATGCAAAAGTTACGGCCATTTTACCGAAACACGGCGGTTTTTTTTTTTGCAAAAAAATTCAAAATTCATGTTTGTTAATTTTCGTAACAACTAGAACACATAACACATGGGCATCTATTTTTTTGAATTTTTTTCAATCTTTTATCATTTTCTTTTATTTTTTTTAAACCGAAAAGGCGATCCACGGGGGGGGGGGGGGGGGGGGGGTGTGGTGTGGTGTGTTTGTGTGTGTGAGAGACATTAGTAATGGCGCACCCTCCCTGGTGCGCCATTGCTAACCTTAGCAATGGCGCACCAGGGAGGGTGCGCCATTACTAATGTCTCTCACACACGCAGGCCCACACCCTCACCAGACATAACAATGGCGCACCACACCAAGGTGCGCCATTACTATGTAGCATAGTAGTGGCGCACCTAGGTGTGTTGCGCCATTGCTATGTCTGGTGGGGGTGGGGGGTGGAAACAAAAAATAGCAATGGCGCACTGCTCAGGTGGTGCGCCACTACTAAAAAAATAACAATGGCGCACCTGTTTCTGGTGCGCCATTGCTATATAGCAGTGGCGCACCACACCCATGGTGCGCCATTACTAGGGATATTGGCTATAGCCATTTTTCTAGTAGTGGGTGATGCTAAGACATGGTACAATACTCTTGCTCCTTGTTGTGTGCGTAGTCCCCAGGATATGATCTACTAGTTCTCTGAAAAATATTTTCCTCCTCACAAGAAACAAGCTGCCTTACAGGAAATATTTCACTTTATGCAAATTGAAGAAGAGAGTCTCCCACAAGCTGCCTTACAGGAAATATTTCACTTGTTGGAAATTCAAATGTAACTTTTCGAGTAGTATCTTTTTCATATAAAAAACTTTTTCATCGGAGGTCGTATGCAAAAGTTACGGCCATTTTACCGAAACACGGCGGTTTTTTTTTTTGCAAAAAAATTCAAAATTCATGTTTGTTAATTTTCATAACAACTAGAACACATAGCACATGGGCATCTATTTTTTTGAATTTTTTTGAATCTTTTATCATTTTCTTTTATTTTTTTTAACCGAAAATGCGATGCATGGGGTGTGTGTGTGTGTGTGTGTGGTGGGGTGTGTTTGTGTGTGTGAGAGACATTAGTAATGGCGCACCCTCCCTGGTGCGCCATTGCTAACCTTAGCAATGGCGCACCAGGGGGGGTGCGCCATTACTAATGTCTCTCACACACGCAGGCCCACACCCTCACCAGACATAACAATGGCGCACCACACCAAGGTGCGCCATTACTATGTAGCATAGGAGTGGCGCACCTAGGTGTGGTGCGCCATTGCTATGTCTGGTGGGGGTGGGGGGTGGAAACAAAAAATAGCAATGGCGCACTGCTCAGGTGGTGCGCCACTACTAAAAAAATAACAATGGCGCACCTGTTTCTGGTGCGCCATTGCTATATAGCAGTGGCGCACCACACCCATGGTGCGCCATTACTAGGGATATTGGCTATAACCATTTTTCTAGTAGTGGGTGATGCTAAGACATGGTACAATACTCTTGCTCCTTGTTGTGTGCGTAGTCCCCAGGATATCATCTACTACTTCTCCGAAAAATATTTTCCTGCTCACAAGAAACAAGCTGCCTTACAGGAAATATTTCACTTTGTGCAAATTGAAGAAGAGAGTCTCCCACAAGCTGCCTTACAGGAAATATTTCACTTTGTGGAAATTCAGATGTAACTTTTCGAGTAGTATCTTTTTCATATAAAAAACTTTTTCATCGGAGGTCGTATGCAAAAGTTACGGCCATTTTACCGAAACACGGCGGTTTTTTTTTTTGCAAAAAAATTCAAAATTCATGTTTGTTAATTTTCGTAACAACTAGAACACATAACACATGGGCATCTATTTTTTTGAATTTTTTTCAATCTTTTATCATTTTCTTTTATTTTTTTTAAACCGAAAAGGCGATCCACGGGGGGGGGGGAGGGGGTGTGTGTGGTGTGGTGTGTTTGTGTGTGTGAGAGACATTAGTAATGGCGCACCCTCCCTGGTGCGCCATTGCTAACCTTAGCAATGGCGCACCAGGGAGGGTGCGCCATTACTAATGTCTCTCACACACGCAGGCCCACACCCTCACCAGACATAACAATGGCGCACCACACCAAGGTGCGCCATTACTATGTAGCATAGTAGTGGCGCACCTAGGTGTGTTGCGCCATTGCTATGTCTGGTGGGGGTGGGGGGTGGAAACAAAAAATAGCAATGGCGCACTGCTCAGGTGGTGCGCCACTACTAAAAAAATAACAATGGCGCACCTGTTTCTGGTGCGCCATTGCTATATAGCAGTGGCGCACCACACCCATGGTGCGCCATTACTAGGGATATTGGCTATAGCCATTTTTCTAGTAGTGGGTGATGCTAAGACATGGTACAATACTCTTGCTCCTTGTTGTGTGCGTAGTCCCCAGGATATGATCTACTAGTTCTCTGAAAAATATTTTCCTCCTCACAAGAAACAAGCTGCCTTACAGGAAATATTTCACTTTATGCAAATTGAAGAAGAGAGTCTCCCACAAGCTGCCTTACAGGAAATATTTCACTTGTTGGAAATTCAAATGTAACTTTTCGAGTAGTATCTTTTTCATATAAAAAACTTTTTCATCGGAGGTCGTATGCAAAAGTTACGGCCATTTTACCGAAACACGGCGGTTTTTTTTTTTGCAAAAAAATTCAAAATTCATGTTTGTTAATTTTCATAACAACTAGAACACATAGCACATGGGCATCTATTTTTTTGAATTTTTTTGAATCTTTATCATTTTCTTTTATTTTTTTAACCGAAAATGCGATGCATGGGGTGTGTGTGTGTGTGTGTGTGGTGGGGTGTGTTTGTGTGTGTGAGAGACATTAGTAATGGCGCACCCTCCCTGGTGCGCCATTGCTAACCTTAGCAATGGCGCACCAGGGGGGGTGCGCCATTACTAATGTCTCTCACACACGCAGGCCCACACCCTCACCAGACATAACAATGGCGCACCACACCAAGGTGCGCCATTACTATGTAGCATAGGAGTGGCGCACCTAGGTGTGGTGCGCCATTGCTATGTCTGGTGGGGGTGGGGGGTGGAAACAAAAAATAGCAATGGCGCACTGCTCAGGTGGTGCGCCACTACTAAAAAAATAACAATGGCGCACCTGTTTCTGGTGCGTCATTGCTATATAGCAGTGGCGCACCACACCCATGGTGCGCCATTACTAGGGATATTGGCTATAACCATTTTTCTAGTAGTGGGTGATGCTAAGACATGGTACAATACTCTTGCTCCTTGTTGTGTGCGTAGTCCCCAGGATATCATCTACTACTTCTCCGAAAAATATTTTCCTGCTCACAAGAAACAAGCTGCCTTACAGGAAATATTTCACTTTGTGCAAATTGAAGAAGAGAGTCTCCCACAAGCTGCCTTACAGGAAATATTTCACTTTGTGGAAATTCAGATGTAACTTTTCGAGTAGTATCTTTTTCATATAAAAAACTTTTTCATCGGAGGTCGTATGCAAAAGTTACGGCCATTTTACCGAAACACGGCGGTTTTTTTTTTGCAAAAAAATTCAAAATTCATGTTTGTTAATTTTCGTAACAACTAGAACACATAACACATGGGCATCTATTTTTTTGAATTTTTTTCAATCTTTTATCATTTTCTTTTATTTTTTTTAAACCGAAAAGGCGATCCACGGGGGGGGGGGGGGTGTGTGGTGTGGTGTGTTTGTGTGTGTGAGAGACATTAGTAATGGCGCACCCTCCCTGGTGCGCCATTGCTAACCTTAGCAATGGCGCACCAGGGAGGGTGCGCCATTACTAATGTCTCTCACACACGCAGGCCCACACCCTCACCAGACATAACAATGGCGCACCACACCAAGGTGCGCCATTACTATGTAGCATAGTAGTGGCGCACCTAGGTGTGTTGCGCCATTGCTATGTCTGGTGGGGGTGGGGGGTGGAAACAAAAAATAGCAATGGCGCACTGCTCAGGTGGTGCGCCACTACTAAAAAAATAACAATGGCGCACCTGTTTCTGGTGCGCCATTGCTATATAGCAGTGGCGCACCACACCCATGGTGCGCCATTACTAGGGATATTGGCTATAGCCATTTTTCTAGTAGTGGGTGATGCTAAGACATGGTACAATACTCTTGCTCCTTGTTGTGTGCGTAGTCCCCAGGATATGATCTACTAGTTCTCTGAAAAATATTTTCCTCCTCACAAGAAACAAGCTGCCTTACAGGAAATATTTCACTTTATGCAAATTGAAGAAGAGAGTCTCCCACAAGCTGCCTTACAGGAAATATTTCACTTTGTGGAAATTCAAATGTAACTTTTCGAGTAGTATCTTTTTCATATAAAAAACTTTTTCATCGGAGGTCGTATGCAAAAGTTACGGCCATTTTACCGAAACACGGCGGTTTTTTTTTTTTGCAAAAAAATTCAAAATTCATGTTTGTTAATTTTCATAACAACTAGAACACATAGCACATGGGCATCTATTTTTTTGAATTTTTTTGAATCTTTTATCATTTTCTTTATTTTTTTTAACCGAAAATGCGATGCATGGGGTGTGTGTGTGTGTGTGTGTGGTGGGGTGTGTTTGTGTGTGTGAGAGACATTAGTAATGGCGCACCCTCCCTGGTGCGCCATTGCTAACCTTAGCAATGGCGCAGCAGCGGGGTGCGCCATTACTAATGTCTCTCACACACGCAGGCCCACACCCTCACCAGACATAACAATGGCGCACCACACCAAGGTGCGCCATTACTATGTAGCATAGTAGTGGCGCACCTAGGTGTGGTGTGCCATTGCTATGTCTGGTGGGGGTGGGGGGTGGAAACAAAAAATAGCAATGGCGCACTACTCAGGTGGTGCGCCACTACTAAAAAAATAACAATGGCGCACCTGTTTTTGGTGCGCCATTGCTATATAGCAGTGGCGCACCACACCCATGGTGCGCCATTACTAGGGATATCGGCTATAGCCATTTTTCTAGTAGTGGGTGATGCTAAGACATGGTACAATACTCTTGCTCCTTGTTGTGTGCGTAGTCCAAAGGATATGATCTACTACTTCTCTGAAAAATATTTTCCTGCTCACAAGAAACAAGCTGCCTTACAGGAAATATTTCACTTTGTGCAAATTGAAGAAGAGAGTCTCCCACAAGCTGCCTTACAGGAAATATTTCACTTTGTGGAAATTCAGATGTAACTTTTCGAGTAGTATCTTTTTCATATAAAAAACTTTTTCATCGGAGGTCGTATGCAAAAGTTACGGCCATTTTACCGAAACACGGCGGTTTTTTTTTTTTTGCAAAAAAATTCAAAATTTATGTTTGTTAATTTTCGTAACAACTAGAACACATAACACATGGGCATCTATTTTTTTGAATTTTTTTGAATCTTTTATCATTTTCTTTTATTTGTTTTAAACCGAAAAGGCGATGCATGGGGGGGTGTGGGTGTGTGTGTGTGTGTATGGTGGGGTGTGTTTGTGTGTGTGAGAGACATTAGTAATGGCGCACCCCCCTGGTGCGCCATTGCTAACCTTAGCAATGGCGCACCAGGGGGTGCGCCATTACTAATGTCTCTCACACACGCAGGCCCACACCCTCACCAGACATAACAATGGCGCACCACACCAAGGTGCGCCATTACTATGTAGCATAGTAGTGGCGCACCTAGGTGTGGTGCGCCATTGCTATGTCTGGTGGGGGTGGGGGTGGAAACAAAAAATAGCAATGGCGCACTGCTCAGGTCGTGTGCCACTACTAAAAAAATAACAATGGCGCACCTGTTTCTGGTGTGCCATTGCTATATAGCAGTGGCGCACCACACCCATGGTGCGCCATTACTAGGGATATTGGCTATAGCCATTTTTCTAGTAGTGGGTGATGCTAAGACATGGTACAATACTCTTGCTCCTTGTTGTGTGCGTAGTCCCCAGGATATGATTTACTACTTCTCTGAAAAATATTTTCCTGCTCACAAGAAACAAGCTGCCTTACAGGAAATATTTCACTTTGTGCAAATTGAAGAAGATAGTCTCCCACAAGCTGCCTTACAGGAAATATTTCACTTTGTGGAAATTCAGATGTAACTTTTCGAGTAGTATCTTTTTCATATAAAAAACTTTTTCATCGGAGGTCGTATGCAAAAGTTACGGCCATTTTACCGAAACATGGCGGGTTTTTTTTTTGCAAAAAAATCCAAAATTCATGTTTGTTAATTTTCGTAACAACTAGAACACATAACACATGGGCATCTATGTTTTTGAGTTTTTTTGAATCTTTTATCATTTTCTTTTTTTTTTTAAACCGAAAAAGCGATCCACGGGGGGGGGGGGGGGGTGTGGTGGGGTGTGTTTGTGTGTGTGAGAGACATTAGTAATGGCGCACCCTCCCTGGTGCGCCATTGCTAACCTTAGCAATGGCGCACCAGGGGGGGTGCGCCATTACTAATGTCTCTCACACACGCAGGCCCACACCCTCACCAGACATAACAATGGCGCACCACACCAAGGTGCGCCATTACTATGTAGCATAGTAGTGGCCCACCTAGGTGTGGTGCGCCATTGCTATGTCTGGTGGGGGTGGGGGGTGGAAACAAAAAATAGCAATGGCGCACTGCTCAGGTGGTGCGCCACTACTAAAAAAATAACAATGGCGCACCTCTTTCTGGTGCGCCATTGCTATATAGCAGTGGCGCACCACACCCATGGTGCGCCATTACTAGGGATATTGGCTATAGCCATTTTTCTAGTAGTGGGTGATGCTAAGACATGGTACAATACTCTTGCTCCTTGCTGTGTGCGTAGTCCCCAGGATATGATCTACTACTTCTCTGAAAAATATTTTCCTGCTCACAAGAAACAAGCTTCCTTACAGGAAATATTTCACTTTGTGCAAATTGAAGAAGAGTCTCCCACAAGCTGCCTTACAGGAAATATTTCACTTTGTGGAAATTCAGACGTAACTCTTCGAGTAGTATCTTTTTCATATAAAAAACTTTTTCATCGGAGGTCGTATGCAAAAGTTACGGCCATTTTACCGAAACATGGCGGGTTTTTTTTTTGCAAAAAAATTCAAAATTCATGTTTGTTAATTTTCGTAACAACTAGAACACATAACACATGGGCATCTATTTTTTTGAATTTTTTTGAATCTTTTATCATTTTCTTTTATATTTTTTTAAACCGAAAAGGCGATCCACCGGGGGGGGGGGTGTGTATGTGTGGTGGGGTGTGTTTGTGTGTGTGAGAGACATTAGTAATGGCGCACCCTCCCTGGTGCGCCATTGCTAACCTTAGCAATGGCGCACCAGGGGGGTGCGCCATTACTAATGTCTCTCACACACGCAGGCCCACACCCTCACCAGACATAACAATGGCGCACCACACCAAGGTGCGCCATTACTATGTAGCATAGTAGTGGCGCACCTAGGTGTGGTGCGCCATTGCTATGTCTGGTGGGGGTGGGGGGTGGAAACAAAAAATAGCAATGGCGCACTGCTCAGGTGGTGCGCCACTACTAAAAAAATAACAATGGCGCACCTGTTTCTGGTGCGCCATTGCTATATAGCAGTGGCGCACCACACCCATGGTGCGCCATTACTAGGGATATTGGCTATAGCCATTTTTCTAGTAGTGGGTGATGCTAAGACATGGTACAATACTCTTGCTCCTTGTTGTGTGCGTAGTCCCCAGGATATGATCTACTACTTCTCTGAAAAATATTTTCCTGCTCACAAGAAACAAGCTGCCTTACAGGAAATATTTCACTTTGTGCAAATTGAAGAAGAGAGTCTCCCACAAGCTGCCTTACAGGAAATATTTCACTTTGTGGAAATTCAGATGTAACTTTTCAAGTAGTATCTTTTTCATATAAAAAACTTTTTCATCGGAGGTCGTATGCAAAAGTTACGACCCTTTTACCGAAACACGGCGGTTTTTTTTTTGCAAAAAAATTCAAAAGTCATGTTTGTTAATTTTCGTAACAACTAGAACACATAACACATGGGCATCTATTTTTTTGAATTTTTTTGAATCTTTTATCATTTTCTTTTATTTTTTTTTAAACCGAAAAGGCGATCCACAGGGAGGGGGGGGGTGTGGGTGTGTGTGTGTGTGTGGTGGGGTGTGTTTGTGTGTGTGAGAGACATTAGTAATGGCGCACCCTCCCTGGTGCGCCATTGATAACCATAGCAATGGCGCACCAGGGGGGGTGCGCCATTACTAATGTCTCTCACACACGCAGGCCCACACCCTCACCAGACATAACAATGGCGCACCACACCAAGGCGCGCCATTACTATGTAGCATAGTAGTGGCGCACCTAGGTGTGGTAAGCCATTGCTATGTCTGGTGGGGGTGGGGGGTGGAAACAAAAAATAGCAATGGCGCACTGCTCAGGTGGTGCGCCACTACTAAAAAAATAACAATGGCGCACCTGTTTCTGGTGCGCCATTGCTATATAGCAGTGGCGCACCACACCCATGGTGCGCCATTACTAGGGATATTGGCTATAGCCATTTTTATAGTAGTGGGTGATGCTAAGACATGGTACAATACTCTTGCTCCTTGTTGTGTGTGTAGTCCCCAGGATATGATCTACTACTTCTCTGAAAAATATTTTCCTGCTCACAAGAAACAAGCTGCCTTACAGGAAATATTTCACTTTGTGCAAATTGAAGAAGAGAGTCTCCCACAAGCTGCCTTACAGGAAATATTTCACTTTGTGGAAATTCAGATGTAACTTTTCGAGTAGTATCTTTTTCATATAAAAAACTTTTTCATCGGAGGTCGTATGCAAAAGTTACGGCCATTTTACCGAAACACGGCGGTTTTTTTTTTTTTGCAAAAAAATTCAAAATTCATGTTTGTTAATTTTCGTAACAACTAGAACACATAACACATGGGCATCTATTTTTTTGAATTTTTTTGAATCTTTTATCATTTTCTTTTATTTTTTTTAAACCGAAAAGGCGATCCACAGGGGGGGTGTGGGTGTGTGTGTGTGTGTGGTGGGGTGTGTTTGTGTGTGTGAGAGACATTAGTAATGGCGCACCCTCCCTGGTGCGCCATTGCTAACCTTAGCAATGGCGCACCAGGGGGGGTGCGCCATTACTAATGTCTCTCACACATGCAGGCCCACACCCTCAACAGACATAACAATGGCGCACCACACCAAGGTGCGCCATTACTATGTAGCATAGTAGTTGCGAACCTAGGTATGCTGCGCCATTGCTATGTCTGGTGGGGGTGGGGGGTGGAAACAAAAAATAGCAATGGCGCACTGCTCAGGTGGTGCGCCACTACTAAAAAAATAACAATGGCGCACCTGTTTCTGGTGCGCCATTGCTATATAGCAGTGGCGCACCATACCCATGGTGCGCCATTACTAGGGATATTGGCTATAGCCATTTTTCTAGTAGTGGGTGATGCTAAGACATGGTACAATACTCTTGCTCCTTGTTGTGTGCGTAGTCCCCAGGATATGATCTACTACTTCTCTGAAAAATATTTTCCTGCTCACAAAAACAAGCTGCCTTACAGGAAATATTTCACTTTGTGCAAATTGAAGAAGATAGTCTCCCACAAGCTGCCTTACAGGAAATATTTCACTTTGTGGAAATTCAGATGTAACTGTTCGAGTAGTATCTTTTTCATATAAAAAACTTTTTCATCGGAGGTCGTATGCAAAAGTTACGGCCATTTTACCGAAACACGGCGGTTTTTTTTTGCAAAAAAATTCAAAATTCATGTTTGTTAATTTTCGTAACAACTAGAACACATAACACATGGGCATCTATTTTTTTGAATTTTTTTGAATCTTTTATCATTTTCTTTTATTTTTTTTTAAACCGAAAAGGCGATCCACAGGGGAGGCGGTGGGTGTGTGTGTGTGTGTGGTGGGGTGTGTTTGTGTGTGTGAGAGACATTAGTAATGGCGCACCCTCCCTGGTGCGCCATTGCTAACCTTAGCAATGGCGCACCAGGGGGGGTGCGCCATTACTAATGTCTCTCACACATGCAGGCCCACACCCTCAACAGACATAACAATGGCGCACCACACCAAGGTGCGCCATTACTATGTAGCATAGTAGTTGCGAACCTAGGTATGCTGCGCCATTGCTATGTCTGGTGGGGGTGGGGGGTGGAAACAAAAAATAGCAATGGCGCACTGCTCAGGTGGTGCGCCACTACTAAAAAAATAACAATGGCGCACCTGTTTCTGGTGCGCCATTGCTATATAGCAGTGGCGCACCACACCCATGGTGCGCCATTACTAGGGATATTGGCTATAGCCATTTTTCTAGTAGTGGGTGATGCTAAGACATGGTACAATACTCTTGCTCCTTGTTGTGTGCGTAGTCCCCAGGATATGATCTACTACTTCTCTGAAAAATATTTTCCTGCTCACAAGAAACAAGCTGCCTTACAGGAAATATTTCACTTTGTGCAAATTGAAGAAGAGAGTCTCCCACAAGCTGCCTTACAGGAAATATTTCACTTTGTGGAAATTCAGATGTAACTTTTCGAGTAGTATCTTTTTCATATAAAAAACTTTTTCATCGGAGGTCGTATGCAAAAGTTACGGCCATTTTACCGAAACATGGCGGGTTTTTTTTTTGCAAAAAAATTCAAAATTCATGTTTGGTAATTTTCGTAACAACTAGAACACATAACACATGGGCATCTATTTTTTTTGAATCTTTTATCATTTTCTTTTATTTATTTTTAAACCGAAAAGGCGATCCACGGGGGGGGGGGGGGGGTCTGTGTGTGTGTGTGTGTGTGTGTGTGTGTGTGTGTGTGTGTGTGTGGTGGGGTGTGTTTGTGTGTGTGAGAGACATTAGTAATGGCGCACCCTCCCTGGTGCGCCATTGCTAACCTTAGCAATGGCGCACCAGGGGGGGTGCGCCATTACTAATGTCTCTCACACACGCAGGCCCAAACCCTCACCAGACATAACAATGGCGCACCACACCAAGGTGCGCCATTACTATGTAGCATAGTAGTGGCGCACCTAGGTGTGCTGCGCCATTGCTATGTCTGGTGGGGGTGGGGGGTGGAAACAAAAAATAGCAATGGCGCACTACTCAGGTCGTGCACCACTACTAAAAAAATAACAATGGCGCACCTGTTTCTGGTGCGCCATTGCTATATAGCAGTGGCGCACCACACCCATGGTGCGCCATTACTAGGGATATTGGCTATAGCCATTTTTCTAGTAGTGGGTGATGCTAAGACATGGTACAATACTCTTGCTCCTTGTTGTGTGCGTAGTCCCCAGGATATGATCTACTACTTCTCTGAAAAATATTTTCCTGCTCACAAGAAACAAGCTGCCTTACAGGAAATATTTCACTTTGTGCAAATTGAAGAAGAGTCTCCCACAAGCTGCCTTACAGGAAATATTTCACTTTGTGGAAATTCAGATGTAACTTTTTGAGTAGTATCTTTTTCATATAAAAAACTTTTTCATCGGAGGTCGTCTTCAAAAGTTACGGCCATTTTACCGAAACATGGCGGTTTTTTTTTTTGCAAAAAAATTTAAAATTCATGTTGGTTAATTTTCGTAACAACTAGAACACATAACACATGGGCATCTATTTTTTTTGAATTTTTTTGAATCTTTTATCATTTTCTTTTATTTATCTTTAAACCGAAAAGGCGATCCACGGGGGTGTGTGTGTGTGTGTGTGTGTGTGTGTGTGTGGTGGGGTGTGTTTGTGTGTGTGAGATATATTAGTAATGGTGCACCCTCCCTGGTGCGCCATTGCTAACCTTAGCAATGGCGCACCAGGCGGGGTGCGCCATTACTAATGTCTCTCACACACGCAGGCCCACACCCTCACCAGACATAACAATGGCGCACCACACCAAGGTGCGCCATTACTATGTAGCATAGTAGTGGCGCACCTAGGTGTGGTAAGCCATTGCTATGTCTGGTGGGGGTGGGGGGTGGAAACAAAAAATAGCAATGGCGCACTGCTCAGGTGGTGCGCCACTACTAAAAAAATAACAATGGCGCACCTGTTTCTGGTGCGCCATTGCTATATAGCAGTGGCGCACCACACCCATGGTGCGCCATTACTAGGGATATTGGCTATAGCCATTTTTATAGTAGTGGGTGATGCTAAGACATGGTACAATACTCTTGCTCCTTGTTGTGTGTGTAGTCCCCAGGATATGATCTACTACTTCTCTGAAAAATATTTTCCTGCTCACAAGAAACAAGCTGCCTTACAGGAAATATTTCACTTTGTGCAAATTGAAGAAGAGAGTCTCCCACAAGCTGCCTTACAGGAAATATTTCACTTTGTGGAAATTCAGATGTAACTTTTCGAGTAGTATCTTTTTCATATAAAAAACTTTTTCATCGGAGGTCGTATGCAAAAGTTACGGCCATTTTACCGAAACATGGCGGTTTTTTTTTTGCAAAAAAATTCAAAATTCATGTTTGTTAATTTTCGTAACAACTAGAACACATAACACATGGGCATCTATTTTTTTTGAATTTTTTTGAATCTTTTATCATTTTCTTTTATTTATCTTTAAACCGAAAAGGCGATCCACGGGGGTGTGTGTGTGTGTGTGTGTGTGTGTGTGGTGGGGTGTGTTTGTGTGTGTGAGATATATTAGTAATGGTGCACCCTCCCTGGTGCGCCATTGCTAACCTTAGCAATGGCGCACCAGGCGGGGTGCGCCATTACTAATGTCTCTCACACACGCAGGCCCACACCCTCACCAGACATAACAATGGCGCACCACACCAAGGTGCGCCATTACTATGTAGCATAGTAGTGGCGCACCTAGGTGTGGTAAGCCATTGCTATGTCTGGTGGGGGTGGGGGGTGGAAACAAAAAATAGCAATGGCGCACTGCTCAGGTGGTGCGCCACTACTAAAAAAATAACAATGGCGCACCTGTTTCTGGTGCGCCATTGCTATATAGCAGTGGCGCACCACACCCATGGTGCGCCATTACTAGGGATATTGGCTATAGCCATTTTTATAGTAGTGGGTGATGCTAAGACATGGTACAATACTCTTTCTCCTTGTTGTGTGTGTAGTCCCCAGGATATGATCTACTACTTCTCTGAAAAATATTTTCCTGCTCACAAGAAACAAGCTGCCTTACAGGAAATATTTCACTTTGTGCAAATTGAAGAAGAGAGTCTCCCACAAGCTGCCTTACAGAAAATATTTCACTTTGTGGAAATTCAGATGTAACTTTTCGAGTAGTATCTTTTTCATATAAAAAACTTTTTCATCGGAGGTCGTATGCAAAAGTTACGGCCATTTTACCGAAACCTGGCGGTTTTTTTTTTGCAAAAAAATTCAAAATTCATTTTTGTTAATTTTCGTAACAACTAGAACACATAACACATGGGCATCTATTTTTTTGAATTTTTTTGAATCTTTTATCATTTTCTTTTATTTATTTATAAACGGAAAAGGCGATCCACAAGGGGGTGTGTGTGTGTGTGTGTGTGTGTGTGTGGTGGGGTGTGTTTGTGTGTGTGAGAGACATTAGTAATGGCGCACCCTCCCTGGTGCGCCATTGCTAACCTTAGCAATGGCGCACCACGGGGGTGCGCCATTACTAATGTCTCTCACACATGCAGGCCCACACCCTCACCAGACATAACAATGGCGCACCACACCAAGGTGCGCCATTACTATGTAGCATAGTAGTGGCGCACCTAGGTGTGCTGCGCCATTGCTATGTCTGGTGGGGGTGGGGGGTGGAAACAAAAAATAGCAATGGCGCACTGCTCAGGTGGTGCGCCACTACTAAAAAAATAACAATGGCGCACCTGTTTCTGGTGCGCCATTGCTATATAGCAGTGGCGCACCACACCCATGGTGCGCCATTACTAGGGATATTGGCTATAGCCATTTTTCTAGTAGTGGGTGATGCTAAGACATGGTACAATACTCTTGCTCCTTGTTGTGTGCGTAGTCCCCAGGATATGATCTACTACTTCTCTGAAAAATATTTTCCTGCTCACAAGAAACAAGCTGCCTTACAGGAAATATTTCACTTTGTGCAAATTGAAGAAGAGAGTCTCCCACAAGCTGCCTTACAGGAAATATTTCACTTTGTGGAAATTCAGATGTAACTTTTCGAGTAGTATCTTTTTCATATAAAAAACTTTTTCATCGGAGGTCGTATGCAAAAGTTACGGCCATTTTACCGAAACATGGCGGGTTTTTTTTTTTGCAAAAAAATTCAAAATTCATGTTTGTTAATTTTCGTAACAACTAGAACACATAACACATGGGCATCTATTTTTTTGAATTTTTTTGAATCTTTTATCATTTTCTTTTATTTATTTTTAAACCGAAAAGGCGATCCACAGGGGGGGGTGTGTGTATGTGTGGTGGGGTGTGTTTGTGTGTGTGAGAGACATTAGGAATGGCGCACCCTCCCTGGTGCGCCATTGCTAACCTTAGCAATGGCGCACCAGGGGGCGTGCGCCATTACTAATGTCTCTCACACACGCAGGCCCACACCCTCACCAGACATAACAATGGCGCACCACACCAAGGTGCGCCATTACTATGTAGCATAGTAGTGGCGCACCTAGGTGTGGTGCGCCATTGCTATGTCTGGTGGGGGTGGGGGGTGGAAACAAAAAATAGCAATGGCGCACTGCTCAGGTGGTGCGCCACTACTAAAAAAATAACAATGGCGCACCTGTTTCTGGTGCGCCATTGCTATATAGCAGTGGCGCACCACACCCATGGTGCGCCATTACTAGGGATATTGGCTATAGCCATTTTTCTAGTAGTGGGTGATGCTAAGACATGGTACAATACTCTTGCTCCTTGTTGTGTGCGTAGTCCCCAGGATATGATCTACTACTTCTCTGAAAAATATTTTCCTGCTCACAAGAAACAAGCTGCCTTACAGGAAATATTTCACTTTGTGCAAATTGAAGAAGAGAGTCTCCCACAAGCTGCCTTACAGGAAATATTTCACTTTGTGGAAATTCAGATGTAACTTTTCGAGTAGTATCTTTTTCATATAAAAAACTTTTTCATCGGAGGTCGTATGCAAAAGTTACGGCCATTTTACCGAAACATGGGGTTTTTTTTTTTTTGCAAAAAAATTCAAAATTCATGTTTGTTAATTTTCGTAACAATTAGAACACATAACACATGGGCATCTATTTTTTTGAATTTTTATGAATCTTTTATCATTTTCTTTTATTTATTTTTAAACCGAAAAGGCGATCCACAGGGGGGGTGTGTATGTGTGGTGGGGTGTGTTTGTGTGTGTGAGAGACATTAGGAATGGCGCACCCTCCCTGGTGCGCCATTGCTAACCTTAGCAATGGCGCACCAGGGGGCGTGCGCCATTACTAATGTCTCTCACACACGCAGGCCCACACCCTCACCAGACATAACAATGGCGCACCACACCAAGGTGCGCCATTGCTATGTAGCATAGGAGTGGCGCACCTAGGTGTGGTGCGCCATTGCTATGTCTGGTGGGGGTGGGGGTGGAAACAAAAAATAGCAATGGCGCACTGCTCAGGTGGTGCGCCACTACTAAAAAAATAACAATGGCGCACCTGTTTCTGGTGCGCCATTGCTATATAGCCGTGGCGCACCACACCCATGGTGCGCCATTACTAGGGATATTGGCTATAGCCATTTTTCTAGTAGTGGGTGATGCTAACACATGGTACAATACTCTTGCTCCTTGTTGTGTGCGTAGTCCCCAGGATATGATCTACTACTTCTCTGAAAAATATTTTCCTGCTCACAAGAAACAAGCTGCCTTACAGGAAATATTTCACTTTGTGCAAATTGAAGAAGAGAGTCTCCCACAAGCTGCCTTACAGGAAATATTTCACTTTGTGGAAATTCAGATGTAACTTTTCGAGTAGTATCTTTTTCATATAAAAAACTTTTTCATCGGAGGTCGTATGCAAAAGTTACGGCCATTTTACCGAAACATGGCGGTTTTTTTTTTTTGCAAAAAAAATTCAAAATTCATGTTTGTTAATTTTCGTAACAACTAGAACACATAACACATGGGCATCTATTTTTTTTGAATTTTTTTGAATCTTTTATCATTTTCTTTTATTTATTTTTAAACCGAAAAGGCGATCCACCGGGGGGGGGTGTGTGTATGTGTGGTGGGGTGTGTTTGTGTGTGTGAGAGACATTAGGAATGGCGCACCCTCCCTGGTGCGCCATTGCTAACCTTAGCAATGGCGCACCAGGGGGCGTGCGCCATTACTAATGTCTCTCACACACGCAGGCCCACACCCTCACCAGACATAACAATGGCGCACCACACCAAGGTGCGCCATTACTATGTAGCATAGTAGTGGCGCACCTAGGTGTGGTGCGCCATTGCTATGTCTGGTGGGGGTGGGGGGTGGAAACAAAAAATAGCAATGGCGCACTGCTCAGGTGGTGCGCCACTACTAAAAAAATAACAATGGCGCACCTGTTTCTGGTGCGCCATTGCTATATAGCAGTGGCGCACCACACCCATGGTGCGCCATTACTAGGGATATTGGCTATAGCCATTTTTCTAGTAGTGGGTGATGCTAAGACATGGTACAATACTCTTGCTCCTTGTTGTGTGCGTAGTCCCCAGGATATGATCTACTACTTCTCTGAAAAATATTTTCCTGCTCACAAGAAACAAGCTGCCTTACAGGAAATATTTCACTTTGTGCAAATTGAAGAAGAGAGTCTCCCACAAGCTGCCATACAGGAAATATTTCACTTTGTGGAAATTCAGATGTAACTTTTTGAGTAGTATCTTTTTCATATAAAAAACTTTTTCTTCGGAGGTCGTATGCAAAAGTTACAGCCATTTTACCGAAACATGGCGGGTTTTTTTTTGCAAAAAAATTCAAAATTCATGTTTGTTAATTTTCGTAACAACTAGAACACATAACACATGGGCATCTATTTTTTGAATTTTTTTGAATCTTTTATCATTTTCTTTTTTTTTTAAACCGAAAAGGCGATCCACGGGGGGGGGGGGGGGGTGTGGTGGGGTGTGTTTGTGTGTGTGAGAGACATTAGTAATGGCGCACCCCCCTGTTGCGCCATTGCTAACCTTAGCAATGGCGCAACAGGGGGGGTGCGCCATTACTAATGTCTCTCACACACGCAGGCCCACACCCTCACCAGACATAACAATGGCGCACCACACCAAGGTGCGCCATTACTATGTAGCATAGTAGTGGCGCACCTAGGTGTGGTGCGCCATTGCTATGTCTGGTGGGGGTGGGGGTGGAAACAAAAAATAGCAATGGCGCACTGCTCAGGTGGTGCGCCACTACTAAAAAAATAACAATGGCGCACCTGTTTCTGGTGCGCCATTGCTATATAGCAGTGGCGCACCACACCCATGGTGCGCCATTACTAGGGATATTGGCTATAGCCATTTTTCTAGTAGTGGGTGATGCTAAGACATGGTACAATACTCTTGCTCCTTGTTGTGTGCGTAGTCCCCAGGATATGATCTACTACTTCCCTGAAAAATATTTTCCTGCTCACAAGAAACAAGCTGCCTTACAGGAAATATTTCACTTTGTGCAAATTGAAGAAGAGAGTCTCCCACAAGCTGCCTTACAGGAAATATTTCACTTTGTGGAAATTCAGATGTAACTTTTCGAGTAGTATCTTTTTCATATAAAAAACTTTTTCATCGGAGGTCGTATGCAAAAGTTACGGCCATTTTACCGAAACATGGCGGTTTTTTTTTTTTGCAAAAAAATTCAAAATTCATGTTTGTTAATTTTCGTAACAACTAGAACACATAACACATGGGCATCTATTTTTTTGAATTTTTTTGAATCTTTTAACATTTTCTTTTTTTTTAAACCGAAAAGGCGATCCACGGGGGGGGGGGGGGGGGGGGAGGGTGTGGTGGGGTGTGTTTGTGTGTGTGAGAGACATTAGTAATGGCGCACCCCCCCTGTTGCGCCATTGCTAACCTTAGCAATGGCGCAACAGGGGGGTGCGCCATTACTAATGTCTCTCACACACGCAGGCCCACACCCTCACCAGACATAACAATGGCGCACCACACCAAGGTGCGCCATTACTATGTAGCATAGTAGTGGCGCACCTAGGTGTGGTGCGCCATTGCTATGTCTGGTGGGGGTGGGGGGTGGAAACAAAAAATAGCAATGGCGCACTGCTCAGGTGGTGCGCCACTACTAAAAAAATAACAATGGCGCACCTGTTTCTGGTGCGCCATTGCTATATAGCAGTGGCGCACCACACCCATGGTGCGCCATTACTAGGGATATTGGCTATAGCCATTTTTCTAGTAGTGGGTGATGCTAAGACATGGTACAATACTCTTGCTCCTTGTTGTGTGCGTAGTCCCCAGGATATGATCTACTACTTCTCTGAAAAATATTTTCCTGCTCACAAGAAACAAGCTGCCTTACAGGAAATATTTCACTTTGTGCAAATTGAAGAAGAGAGTCTCCCACAAGCTGCCTTACAGGAAATATTTCACTTTGTGGAAATTCAGATGTAACTTTTCGAGTAGTATCTTTTTCATATAAAAAACTTTTTCATCGGAGGTCGTATGCAAAAGTTACGGCCATTTTACCGAAACATGGCGGTTTTTTTTTTGCAAAAAAATTCAAAATTCATGTTTGTTAATTTTCGTAACAACTAGAACACATAACACATGGGCATCTATTTTTTTTGAATTTTTTTGAATCTTTTATCATTTTCTTTTATTTATCTTTAAACCGAAAAGGCGATCCACTGGGGTGTGTGTGTGTGTGTGTGTGTGTGTGTGGTGGGGTGTGTTTGTGTGTGTGAGATATATTAGTAATGGTGCACCCTCCCTGGTGCGCCATTGCTAACCTTAGCAATGGCGCACCAGGCGGGGTGCGCCATTACTAATGTCTCTCACACACGCAGGCCCACACCCTCACCAGACATAACAATGGCGCACCACACCAAGGTGCGCCATTACTATGTAGCATAGTAGTGGCGCACCTAGGTGTGGTAAGCCATTGCTATGTCTGGTGGGGGTGGGGGGTGGAAACAAAAAATAGCAATGGCGCACTGCTCAGGTGGTGCGCCACTACTAAAAAAATAACAATGGCGCACCTGTTTCTGGTGCGCCATTGCTATATAGCAGTGGCGCACCACACCCATGGTGCGCCATTACTAGGGATATTGGCTATAGCCATTTTTATAGTAGTGGGTGATGCTAAGACATGGTACAATACTCTTGCTCCTTGTTGTGTGCGTAGTCCCCAGGATATGATCTACTACTTCTCTGAAAAATATTTTCCTGCTCACAAGAAACAAGCTGCCTTACAGGAAATATTTCACTTTGTGCAAATTGAAGAAGAGAGTCTCCCACAAGCTGCCTTACAGGAAATATTTCACTTTGTGGAAATTCAGATGTAACTTTTCGAGTAGTATCTTTTTCATATAAAAAACTTTTTCATCGGAGGTCGTATGCAAAAGTTACGGCCATTTTACCGAAACATGGCGGTTTTTTTTTTGCAAAAAAATTCAAAATTCATGTTTGTTAATTTTCGTAACAACTAGAACACATAACACATGGGCATCTATTTTTTTTGAATTTTTTTGAATCTTTTATCATTTTCTTTTATTTATTTTTAAACCGAAAAGGCGATCCACAGGGGTGTGTGTGTGTGTGTGTGTGTGTGTGGTGGGGTGTGTTTGTGTGTGTGAGAGACATTAGTAATGGCGCACCCTCCCTGGTGCGCCATTGCTAACCTTAGCAATGGCGCACCAGGGGGGGTGCGCCATTACTAATGTCTCTCACACACGCAGGCCCAAACCCTCACCAGACATAACAATGGCGCACCACACCAAGGTGCGCCATTACTATGTAGCATAGTAGTGGCGCACCTAGGTGTGCTGCGCCATTGCTATGTCTGGTGGGGGTGGGGGGTGGAAACAAAAAATAGCAATGGCGCACTACTCAGGTCGTGCACCACTACTAAAAAAATAACAATGGCGCACCTGTTTCTGGTGCGCCATTGCTATATAGCAGTGGCGCACCACACCCATGGTGCGCCATTACTAGGGATATTGGCTATAGCCATTTTTCTAGTAGTGGGTGATGCTAAGACATGGTACAATACTCTTGCTCCTTGTTGTGTGCGTAGTCCCCAGGATATGATCTACTACTTCTCTGAAAAATATTTTCCTGCTCACAAGAAACAAGCTGCCTTACAGGAAATATTTCACTTTGTGCAAATTGAAGAAGAGTCTCCCACAAGCTGCCTTACAGGAAATATTTCACTTTGTGGAAATTCAGATGTAACTTTTTGAGTAGTATCTTTTTCATATAAAAAACTTTTTCATCGGAGGTCGTCTGCAAAAGTTACGGCCATTTTACCGAAACATGGCGGTTTTTTTTTTTGCAAAAAAATTCAAAATTCATGTTGGTTAATTTTCGTAACAACTAGAACACATAACACATGGGCATCTATTTTTTTTGAATTTTTTTGAATCTTTTATCATTTTATTTTATTTATCTTTAAACCGAAAAGGCGATCCACAGGGGTGTGTGTGTGTGTGTGTGTGTGTGTGTGTGTGTGTGTGTGTGGTGGGGTGTGTTTGTGTGTGTGAGAGATATTAGTAATGGCGCACCCTCCCTGGTGCGCCATTGCTAACCTTAGCAATGGCGCACCAGGCGGGGTGCGCCATTACTAATGTCTCTCACACACGAAGGCCCACACCCTCACCAGACATAACAATGGCGCACCACACCAAGGTGCGCCATTACTATGTAGCATAGTAGTGGCGCACCTAGGTGTGGTAAGCCATTGCTATGTCTGGTGGGGGTGGGGGGTGGAAACAAAAAATAGCAATGGCGCACTGCTCAGGTGGTGCGCCACTACTAAAAAAATAACAATGGCGCACCTGTTTCTGGTGCGCCATTGCTATATAGCAGTGGCGCACCACACCCATGGTGCGCCATTACTAGGGATATTGGCTATAGCCATTTTTATAGTAGTGGGTGATGCTAAGACATGGTACAATACTCTTTCTCCTTGTTGTGTGTGTAGTCCCCAGGATATGATCTACTACTTCTCTGAAAAATATTTTCCTGCTCACAAGAAACAAGCTGCCTTACAGGAAATATTTCACTTTGTGCAAATTGAAGAAGAGAGTCTCCCACAAGCTGCCTTACAGGAAATATTTCACTTTGTGGAAATTCAGATGTAACTTTTCGAGTAGTATCTTTTTCATATAAAAAACTTTTTCATCGGAGGTCGTATGCAAAAGTTACGGCTATTTTACCGAAACCTGGCGGTTTTTTTTTTGCAAAAAAATTCAAAATTCATTTTTGTTAATTTTCGTAACAACTAGAACACATAACACATGGGCATCTATTTTTTTGAATTTTTTTGAATCTTTTATCATTTTCTTTTATTTATTTTTAAACGGAAAAGGCGATCCACAAGGGGGTGTGTGTGTGTGTGTGTGTGTGTGTGTGGTGGGGTGTGTTTGTGTGTGTGAGAGACATTAGTAATGGCGCACCCTCCCTGGTGCGCCATTGCTAACCTTAGCAATGGCGCACCAGGGGGGTGCGCCATTACTAATGTCTCTCACACATGCAGGCCCACACCCTCACCAGACATAACAATGGCGCACCACACCAAGGTGCGCCATTACTATGTAGCATAGTAGTGGCGCACCTAGGTGTGCTGCGCCATTGCTATGTCTGGTGGGGGTGGGGGGTGGAAACAAAAAATAGCAATGGCGCACTGCTCAGGTGGTGCGCCACTACTAAAAAAATAACAATGGCGCACCTGTTTCTGGTGCGCCATTGCTATATAGCAGTGGCGCACCACACCCATGGTGCGCCATTACTAGGGATATTGGCTATAGCCATTTTTCTAGTAGTGGGTGATGCTAAGACATGGTACAATACTCTTGCTCCTTGTTGTGTGCGTAGTCCCCAGGATATGATCTACTACTTCTCTGAAAAATATTTTCCTGCTCACAAGAAACAAGCTGCCTTACAGGAAATATTTCACTTTGTGCAAATTGAAGAAGAGAGTCTCCCACAAGCTGCCTTACAGGAAATATTTCACTTTGTGGAAATTCAGATGTAACTTTTCGAGTAGTATCTTTTTCATATAAAAAACTTTTTCATCGGAGGTCGTATGCAAAAGTTACGGCCATTTTACCGAAACATGGCGGTTTTTTTTTTTTGCAAAAAAATTCAAAATTCATGTTTGTTAATTTTCGTAACAACTAGAACACATAACACATGGGCATCTATTTTTTTGAATTTTTTTGAATCTTTTATCATTTTCTTTTATTTATTTTTAAACCGAAAAGGCGATCCACAGGGGGGGGTGTGTGTATGTGTGGTGGGGTGTGTTTGTGTGTGTGAGAGACATTTGGAATGGCGCACCCTCCCTGGTGCGCCATTGCTAACCTTAGCAATGGCGCACCAGGGGGCGTGCGCCATTACTAATGTCTCTCACACACGCAGGCCCACACCCTCACCAGACATAACAATGGCGCACCACACCAAGGTGCGCCATTACTATGTAGCATAGTAGTGGCGCACCTAGGTGTGGTGCGCCATTGCTATGTCTGGTGGGGGTGGGGGGTGGAAACAAAAAATAGCAATGGCGCACTGCTCAGGTGGTGCGCCACTACTAAAAAAATAACAATGGCGCACCTGTTTCTGGTGCGCCATTGCTATATAGCAGTGGCGCACCACACCCATGGTGCGCCATTACTAGGGATATTGGCTATAGCCATTTTTCTAGTAGTGGGTGATGCTAAGACATGGTACAATACTCTTGCTCCTTGTTGTGTGCGTAGTCCCCAGGATATGATCTACTACTTCTCTGAAAAATATTTTCCTGCTCACAAGAAACAAGCTGCCTTACAGGAAATATTTCACTTTGTGCAAATTGAAGAAGAGAGACTCCCACAAGCTGCCATACAGGAAATATTTCACTTTGTGGAAATTCAGATGTAACTTTTTGAGTAGTATCTTTTTCATATAAAAAACTTTTTCATCGGAGGTCGTATGCAAAAGTTACGGCCATTTTACCGAAACATGGCGGTTTTTTTTTTGCAAAAAAATTCAAAATTCATGTTTGTTAATTTTCGTAACAACTAGAACACATAACACATGGGCATCTATTTTTTTGAATTTTTTTGAATCTTTTATCATTTTCTTTTTTTTTTAAACCGAAAAGGCGATCCACAGGGGGGGGGGGTGTGGTGGGGTGTGTTTGTGTGTGTGAGAGACATTAGTAATGGCGCACCCCCCCTGTTGCGCCATTGCTAACCTTAGCAATGGCGCGACAAGGGGGGTGCGCCATTACTAATGTCTCTCACACACGCAGGCCCACACCCTCACCAGACATAACAATGGCGCACCACACCAAGGTGCGCCATTACTATGTAGCATAGTAGTGGCGCACCTAGGTGTGGTGCGCCATTGCTATGTCTGGTGGGGGTGGGGGGTGGAAACAAAAAATAGCAATGGCGCACTGCTCAGGTGGTGCGCCACTACTAAAAAAATAACAATGGCGCACCTGTTTCTGGTGCGCCATTGCTATATAGCAGTGGCGCACCACACCCATGGTGCGCCATTACTAGGGATATTGGCTATAGCCATTTTTCTAGTAGTGGGTGATGCTAAGACATGGTACAATACTCTTGCTCCTTGTTGTGTGCGTAGTCCCCAGGATATGATCTACTACTTCTCTGAAAAATATTTTCCTGCTCACAAGAAACAAGCTGCCTTACAGGAAATATTTCACTTTGTGCAAATTGAAGAAGAGAGTCTCCCACAAGCTGCCTTACAGGAAATATTTCACTTTGTGGAAATTCAGATGTAACTTTTCGAGTAGTATCTTTTTCATATAAAAAACTTTTTCATCGGAGGTCGTATGCAAAAGTTACGGCCATTTTACCGAAACATGGGGTTTTTTTTTTTTTTTTGCAAAAAAATTCAAAATTCATGTTTGTTAATTTTCGTAACAATTAGAACACATAACACATGGGCATCTATTTTTTTGAATTTTTATGAATCTTTTATCATTTTCTTTTATTTATTTTTAAACCGAAAAGGCGATCCACAGGGGGGGTGTGTATGTGTGGTGGGGTGTGTTTGTGTGTGTGAGAGACATTAGGAATGGCGCACCCTCCCTGGTGCGCCATTGCTAACCTTAGCAATGGCGCACCAGGGGGCGTGCGCCATTACTAATGTCTCTCACACACGCAGGCCCACACCCTCACCAGACATAACAATGGCGCACCACACCAAGGTGCGCCATTGCTATGTAGCATAGGAGTGGCGCACCTAGGTGTGGTGCGCCATTGCTATGTCTGGTGGGGGTGGGGGGTGGAAACAAAAAATAGCAATGGCGCACTGCTCAGGTGGTGCGCCACTACTAAAAAAATAACAATGGCGCACCTGTTTCTGGTGCGCCATTGCTATATAGCCGTGGCGCACCACACCCATGGTGCGCCATTACTAGGGATATTGGCTATAGCCATTTTTCTAGTAGTGGGTGATGCTAACACATGGTACAATACTCTTGCTCCTTGTTGTGTGCGTAGTCCCCAGGATATGATCTACTACTTCTCTGAAAAATATTTTCCTGCTCACAAGAAACAAGCTGCCTTACAGGAAATATTTCACTTTGTGCAAATTGAAGAAGAGAGTCTCCCACAAGCTGCCATACAGGAAATATTTCACTTTGTGGAAATTCAGATGTAACTTTTTGAGTAGTATCTTTTTCATATAAAAAACTTTTTCTTCGGAGGTCGTATGCAAAAGTTACAGCCATTTTACCGAAACATGGCGGTTTTTTTTTTGCAAAAAAATTCAAAATTCATGTTTGTTAATTTTCGTAACAACTAGAACACATAACACATGGGCATCTATTTTTTTGAATTTTTTTGAATCTTTTATCATTTTCTTTTTTTTTTAAACCGAAAAGGCGATCCACGGGGGGGGGGGGGTGTGGTGGGGTGTGTTTGTGTGTGTGAGAGACATTAGTAATGGCGCACCCCCCTGTTGCGCCATTGCTAACCTTAGCAATGGCGCAACAGGGGGGGTGCGCCATTACTAATGTCTCTCACACACGCAGGCCCACACCCTCACCAGACATAACAATGGCGCACCACACCAAGGTGCGCCATTACTATGTAGCATAGTAGTGGCGCACCTAGGTGTGGTGCGCCATTGCTATGTCTGGTGGGGGTGGGGGGTGGAAACAAAAAATAGCAATGGCGCACTGCTCAGGTGGTGCGCCACTACTAAAAAAATAACAATGGCGCACCTGTTTCTGGTGCGCCATTGCTATATAGCAGTGGCGCACCACACCCATGGTGCGCCATTACTAGGGATATTGGCTATAGCCATTTTTCTAGTAGTGGGTGATGCTAAGACATGGTACAATACTCTTGCTCCTTGTTGTGTGCGTAGTCCCCAGGATATGATCTACTACTTCCCTGAAAAATATTTTCCTGCTCACAAGAAACAAGCTGCCTTACAGGAAATATTTCACTTTGTGCAAATTGAAGAAGAGAGTCTCCCACAAGCTGCCTTACAGGAAATATTTCACTTTGTGGAAATTCAGATGTAACTTTTCGAGTAGTATCTTTTTCATATAAAAAACTTTTTCATCGGAGGTCGTATGCAAAAGTTACGGCCATTTTACCGAAACATGGCGGTTTTTTTTTTTTGCAAAAAAATTCAAAATTCATGTTTGTTAATTTTCGTAACAACTAGAACACATAACACATGGGCATCTATTTTTTTGAATTTTTTTGAATCTTTTAACATTTTCTTTTTTTTTAAACCGAAAAGGCGATCCACGGGGGGGGGGGGGGGGGGGGAGGGTGTGGTGGGGTGTGTTTGTGTGTGTGAGAGACATTAGTAATGGCGCACCCCCCCTGTTGCGCCATTGCTAACCTTAGCAATGGCGCAACAGGGGGGTGCGCCATTACTAATGTCTCTCACACACGCAGGCCCACACCCTCACCAGACATAACAATGGCGCACCACACCAAGGTGCGCCATTACTATGTAGCATAGTAGTGGCGCACCTAGGTGTGGTGCGCCATTGCTATGTCTGGTGGGGGTGGGGGTGGAAACAAAAAATAGCAATGGCGCACTGCTCAGGTGGTGCGCCACTACTAAAAAAATAACAATGGCGCACCTGTTTCTGGTGCGCCATTGCTATATAGCAGTGGCGCACCACACCCATGGTGCGCCATTACTAGGGATATTGGCTATAGCCATTTTTCTAGTAGTGGGTGATGCTAAGACATGGTACAATACTCTTGCTCCTTGTTGTGTGCGTAGTCCCCAGGATATGATCTACTACTTCTCTGAAAAATATTTTCCTGCTCACAAGAAACAAGCTGCCTTACAGGAAATATTTCACTTTGTGCAAATTGAAGAAGAGAGTCTCCCACAAGCTGCCTTACAGGAAATATTTCACTTTGTGGAAATTCAGATGTAACTTTTCGAGTAGTATCTTTTTCATATAAAAAACTTTTTCATCGGAGGTCGTATGCAAAAGTTACGGCCATTTTACCGAAACATGGCGGTTTTTTTTTTGCAAAAAAATTCAAAATTCATGTTTGTTAATTTTCGTAACAACTAGAACACATAACACATGGGCATCTATTTTTTTTGAATTTTTTTGAATCTTTTATCATTTTCTTTTATTTATTTTTAAACCGAAAAGGCGATCCACAGGGGGGGGGTGTATGTGTGGTGGGGTGTGTTTGTGTGTGTGAGAGACATTAGGAATGGCGCACCCTCCCTGGTGCGCCATTGCTAACCTTAGCAATGGCGCACCAGGGGGCGTGCGCCATTACTAATGTCTCTCACACACGCAGGCCCACACCCTCACCAGACATAACAATGGCGCACCACACCAAGGTGCGCCATTACTAAGTAGCATAGTAGTGGCGCACCTAGGTGTGGTGCGCCATTGCTATGTCTGGTGGGGCTGGGGGGTGGAAACAAAAAATAGCAATGGCGCACTACTCAGGTGGTGCGCCACTACTAAAAAAATAACAATGGCGCACCTGTTTCTGGTGCGCCATTGCTATATAGCCGTGGCGCACCACACCCATGGTGCGCCATTACTAGGGATATTGGCTATAGCCATTTTTCTAGTAGTGGGTGATGCTAAGACATGGTACAATACTCTTGGTCCTTGTTGTGTGCGTAGTCCCCAGGATATGATCTACTACTTCTCTGAAAAATATTTTCCTGCTCACAAGAAACAAGCTGCCTTAGAGGACATATTTCACTTTGTGCAAATTGAAGAAGAGAGTCTCCCACAAGCTGCCTTAGAGGAAATATTTCACTTTGTGGAAATTCAGATGTAACTTTTCGAGTAGTATCTTTTTCATATAAAAAACTTTTTCATCGGAGGTCGTATGCAAAAGTTACGGCCATATTACCGAAACAAGGCGGGTTTTTTTTTTGCAAAAAAATTCAAAATTCATGTTTGTTAATTTTCGTAACAACTAGAACACATAACACATGGGCATCTATTTTTTTGAATTTTTTCGAATCTTTTATCATTTTCTTTTTTTTTAAACCGAAAAGGCGATCCACGGGGGGGGGGGGGGGGGTGTGGTGGGGTGTGTTTGTGTGTGTGAGAGACATTAGTAATGGCGCACCCCCCGTGTTGCGCCATTGCTAACCTTAGCAATGGCGCAACAGGGGGGGTGCGCCATTACTAATGTCTCTCACACACGCAGGCCCACACCCTCACCAGACATAACAATGGCGCACCACACCAAGGTGCGCCATTACTATGTAGCATAGGAGTGGCGCACCTAGGTGTGGTGCGCCATTGCTATGTCTGGTGGGGGTGGGGGGTGGAAACAAAAAATAGCAATGGCGCACTGCTCAGGTGGTGTGCCACTACTAAAAACATAACAATGGCGCACCTGTTTCTGGTGCGCCATTGCTATATAGCAGTGGCGCACCACACCCATGGTGCGCCATTACTAGGGATATTGGCTATAGCCATTTTTCTAGTAGTGGGTGATGCTAAGACATGGTACAATACTCTTGCTCCTTGTTGTGTGCGTAGTCCCCAGGATATGATCTACTACTTCTCTGAAAAATATTTTCCTGCTCACAAGAAACAAGCTGCCTTACAGGAAATATTTCGCTTTGTGCAAATTGAAGAAGAGAGTCTCCCACAAGCTGCCTTACAGGAAATATTTCACTTTGTGGAAATTCAGATGTAACTTTTCGAGTAGTATCTTTTTCATATAAAAAACTTTTTCATCGGAGGTCGTATGCAAAAGTTACGGCCATTTTACCGAAACATGGCGGTTTTTTTTTTGCAAAAAAATTCAAAATTCATGTTTGTTAATTTTCGTAACAACTAGAACACATAACACATGGGCATCTATTTTTTTGAATTTTTTTGAATCTTTTATCATTTTCTTTTATTTATTTTTAAACCGAAAAGGCGATCCACGGGGGGGGGGGGGTGTATGTGTGGTGGGGTGTGTTTGTGTGTGTGAGAGACATTAGTAATGGCGCACCCTCCCTGGTGCGCCATTGCTAACCTTAGCAATGGCGCACCAGGGGGCGTGCGCCATTACTAATGTCTCTCACACACGCAGGCCCACACCCTCACCAGACATAACAATGGCGCACCACACCAAGGTGCGCCATTACTATGTAGCATAGTAGTGGCGCACCTAGGTGTGGTGCGCCATTGCTATGTCTGGTGGGGGTGAGGGGTGGAAACAAAAAATAGCAATGGCGCACTGCTCAGGTGGTGCGCCACTACTAAAAAAATAACAATGGTGCACCTGTTTCTGGTGCGCCATTGCTATATAGCCGTGGCGCACCACACCCATGGTGCGCCATTACTAGGGATATTGGCTATAGCCATTTTTCTAGTAGTGGGTGATGCTAAGACATGGTACAATACTCTTGCTCCTTGTTGTGTGCGTAGTCCCCAGGATATGATCTACTACTTCTCTGAAAAATATTTTCCTGCTCACAAGAAACAAGCTGCCTTACAGGAAATATTTCACTTTGTGCAAATTGAAGAAGAGAGTCTCCCACAAGCTGCCTTACAGGAAATATTTCACTTTGTGGAAATTCAGATGTAACTTTTTGAGTAGTATCTTTTTCATATAAAAAACTTTTTCATCGGAGGTCGTATGCAAAAGTTACGGCTATTTTACCGAAACATGGCGGTTTTTTTTTTGCAAAAAAATTCAAAATTCATGTTTGTTAATTTTCGTAACAACTAGAACACATAACACATGGGCATCTATTTTTTTAAATTTTTTTGAATCTTTTATCATTTTCGTTTATTTATTTTTAAACCGAAAAGGCGATCCACGGGGGGGGGGGGGGGGGGGGTGTATGTGTGGTGGGGTGTGTTTGTGTGTGTGAGAGACATTAGGAATGGCGCACCCTCCCTGGTGCGCCATTGCTAACCTTAGCAATGGCGCACCAGGGGGCGTGCGCCATTACTAATGTCTCTCACACACGCAGGCCCACACCCTCACCAGACATAACAATGGCGCACCACACCAAGGTGCGCCATTACTATGTAGCATAGGAGTGGCGCACCTAGGTATGGTGCGCCATTGCTATGTCTGGTGGGGGTGGGGGGTGGAAACAAAAAATAGCAATGGCGCACTACTCAGGTGGTGCGCCACTACTAAAAAAATAACAATGGCGCACCTGTTTCTGGTGCGCCATTGCTATATAGCCGTGGCGCACCACACCCATGGTGCGCCATTACTAGTGATATTGGCTATAGCCATTTTTCTAGTAGTGGGTGATGCTAAGACATGGTACAATACTCTTGCTCCTTGTTGTGTGCGTAGTCCCCAGGATATGATCTACTACTTCTCTGAAAAATATTTTCCTGCTCACAAGAAACAAGCTGCCTTACAGGAAATATTTCACTTTGTGCAAATTGAAAAAGAGAGTCTCCCACAAGCTGCCTTACAGGAAATATTTCACTTTGTGGAAATTCCAATGTAACTTTTCGAGTAGTATCTTTTTCATATAAAAAACTTTTTCATCGGAGGTCGTATGCAAAAGTTACGGCCATATTACCGAAACAAGGCGGTTTTTTTTTTTGCAAAAAAATTCAAAATTCATGTTTGTTAAATTTCGTAACAACTAGAACACATAACACATGGGCATCTATTTTTTTGAATTTTTTTGAATCTTTTATCATTTTCTTTTTTTTTAAACCGAAAAGGCGATCCACGGGGGGGGGGGGTGTGGTGGGGTGTGTTTGTGTGTGTGAGAGACATTAGTAATGGCGCACCCTCCCTGGTGCGCCATTGCTAACCTTAGCAATGGCGCAACAGGGGGGGTGCGCCATTACTAATGTCTCTCACACACGCAGGCCCACACCCTCACCGGACATAACAATGGCGCACCACACCAAGGTGCGCCATTACTATGTAGCATAGTAGTGGCGCACCTAGGTGTGGTAAGCCATTGCTATGTCTGGTGGGGGTGGGGGGTGGAAACAAAAAATTCTTGTTTGTTAATTTTCGTAACAACTAGAACACATAACACATGGGCATCTATTTTTTTGAATTTTTTTGAATCTTTTATCATTTTCTTTTATTTTTTTTTAAACCGAAAAGGCGATCCACTCGGGGGGGGGGGGGGGGGGGGGTGTGTGTGTGTGTGTGGTGGGGTGTGTTTGTGTGTGTGAGAGACATTAGTAATGGCGCACCCTCCCTGGTGCGCCATTGCTAACCTTAGCAATGGCGCACCAGGGGGGGTGCGCCATTACTAATGTCTCTCACACATGCAGGCCCACACCCTCACCAGACATAACAATGGCGCACCACACCAAGGTGCGCCATTACTATGTAGCATAGTAGTGGCGCACCTAGGTGTGGTGCGCCATTTCTATGTCTGGTGGGGGTGGGGGGTGGAAACAAAAAATAGCAATGGCGCACTGCTCACGTGGTGCGCCACTACTAAAAAAATAACAATGGCGCACCTGTTTCTGGTGCGCCATTGCTATATAGCAGTGGCGCACCACACCCATGGTGCGCCATTACTAGGGATATTGGCTATAGCCATTTTTCTAGTAGTGGGTGATGCTAAGACATGGTACAATACTCTTGCTCCTTGTTGTGTGCGTGGTCCCCAGGATATGATCTACTACTTCTCTGAAAAATATTTTCCTGCTCACAAGAAACAAGCTGCCTTACAGGAAATATTTCACTTTGTGCAAATTGAAGAAGAGAGTCTCCCACAAGCTGCCTTACAGGAAATATTTCACTTTGTGGAAATTCAGATGTAACTTTTCGAGTAGTATCTTTTTCATATAAAAAACTTTTTCATCGGAGGTCGTATGCAAAAGTTACGGCCATTTTACCGAAACATGGCGGTTTTTTTTTTTGCAAAAAAATTCAAAATTCATGTTTGTTAATTTTCGTAACAACTAGAACACATAACACATGGGCATCTATTTTTTTGATTTTTTTTGAATCTTTTATCATTTTCTATTATTTATTTTTAAACCGAAAAGGCGATCCACTGGGGTGGGGGTGTGTATGTGAGGTGGGGTGAGTTTGGGTGTGTGAGAGACATTAGTAATGGAGCACCCTCCCTGGTGCGCCATTGCTAACCTTAGCAATGGCACACCAGGGGGGTGCGCCATTCCTAATGTCTCTCACACACGCAGGCCCACACCCTCACCAGACATAACAATGGCGCACCACACCAAGGTGCGCCATTACTATGTAGCATAGTAGTGGCGCACCTAGGTGTGGTGCGCCATTGCTATGTCTGGTGGGGTGGGGGGTGGAAACAAAAAATAGCAATGGCGCACTACTCAGGTGGTGCGCCACTACTAAAAAAATAACAATGGCGCACCTGTTTCTGGTGCGCCATTGCTATATAGCAGTGGCGCACCACACCCATGGTGCGCCATTACTAGGGATATTGGCTATAGCCATTTTTCTAGTAGTGGGTGATGCTAAGACATGGTACAATACTCTTGCTCCTTGTTGTGTGCGTAATCCCCAGGATATGATCTACTACTTCTCTGAAAAATATTTTCCTGCTCACAAGAAACAAGCTGCCTTACAGGAAAGATTTCACTTTGTGCAAATTGAAGAAGAGAGTCTCCCACAAGCTGCCTTACAGGAAATATTTCACTTTGTGGAAATTCAGATGTAACTTTTCGAGTAGTATCTTTTTCATATAAAAAACTTTTTCATCGGAGGTCGTATGCAAAAGTTACGGCCATTTTACCGAAACATGGCGGGTTTTTTTTTTGCAAAAAAATTCAAAATTCATGTTTGTTAATTTTCGTAACAACTAGAACACATAACACATGGGCATCTATTTTTTTGATTTTTTTTGAATCTTTTATCATTTTCTTTTATTTATTTTTAAACCGAAAAGGCGATCCACTGGGGTGGGGGTGTGTATGTGAGGTGGGGTGAGTTTGGGTGTGTGAGAGACATTAGTAATGGCGCACCCTCCCTGGTGCGCCATTGCTAACCTTAGCAATGGCACACCAGGGGGGTGCGCCATTCCTAATGTCTCTCACACACGCAGGCCCACACCCTCACCAGACATAACAATGGCGCACCACACCAAGGTGCGCCATTACTATGTAGCATAGTAGTGGCGCACCTAGGTGTGGTGCGCCATTGCTATGTCTGGTGGGGTGGGGGGTGGAAACAAAAAATAGCAATGGCGCACTGCTCAGGTGGTGCGCCACTACTAAAAAAATAACAATGGCGCACCTGTTTCTGGTGCGCCATTGCTATATAGCAGTGGCGCACCACACCCATGGTGCGCCATTACTAGGGATATTGGCTATAGCCATTTTTCTAGTAGTGGGTGATGCTAAGACATGGTACAATACTCTTGCTCCTTGTTGTGTGCGTAATCCCCAGGATATGATCTACTACTTCTCTGAAAAATATTTTCCTGCTCACAAGAAACAAGCTGCCTTACAGGAAATATTTCACTTTGTGCAAATTGAAGAAGAGAGTCTCCCACAAGCTGCCTTACAGGAAATATTTCACTTTGTGGAAATTCAGATGTAACTTTTTGAGTAGTATCTTTTTCATATAAAAAACTTTTTCATCGGAGGTCGTATGCAAAAGTTACGGCCATTTTACCGAAACACGGCGGGTTTTTTTTTGCAAAAAAATTCAAAAGTCATGTTTGTTAATTTTCGTAACAACTAGAACACATAACACATGGGCATCTATTTTTTTGAGTTTTTTTGAATCTTTTATCATTTTCTTTTATTTTTTTTAAACCGAAAAGGCGATCCACGGGGGGGGGGGGGGGGGGGGGGTGTATGTGTGGTGGGGTGTGTTTGTGTGTGTGAGAGACATTAGTAATGGCGCACCCTCCCTGGTGCGCCATTGCTAACCTTAGCAATGGCGCACCAGGGGGCGTGCGCCATTCCTAATGTCTCTCACACACGCAGGCCCACACCCTCACCAGACATAACAATGGCGCACCACACCAAGGTGCGCCATTACTATGTAGCATAGTAGTGGCGCACCTAGGTGTGGTGCGCCATTGCTATGTCTGGTGGGGGTGGGGGTGGAAACAAAAAATAGCAATGGCGCACTACTCAGGTGGTGCGCCACTACTAAAAAAATAACAATGGCGCACCTGTTTCTGGTGCGCCATTGCTATATAGCCGTGGCGCACCACACCCATGGTGCGCCATTACTAGGGATATTGGCTATAGCCATTTTTCTAGTAGTGGGTGATGCTAAGACATGGTACAATACTCTTGCTCCTTGTTGTGTGCGTAGTCCCCAGGATATGATCTACTACTTCTCTGAAAAATATTTTCCTGCTCACAAGAAACAAGCTGCCTTACAGGAAATATTTCACTTTGTGCAAATTGAAGAAGAGAGTCTCCCACAAGCTGCCTTACAGGAAATATTTCACTTTGTGAAATTCCAATGTAACTTTTCGAGTAGTATCTTTTTCATATAAAAAACTTTTTCATCGGAGGTCGTATGCAAAAGTTACGGCCATATTACCGAAACAAGGCGGTTTTTTTTTTTGCAAAAAAATTCAAAATTCATGTTTGTTAAATTTCGTAACAACTAGAACACATAACACATGGGCATCTATTTTTTTGAATTTTTTTGAATCTTTTATCATTTTCTTTTTTTTTTAAACCGAAAAGGCGATCCACGGGGGGGGGGGGTGTGGTGGGGTGTGTTTGTGTGTGTGAGAGACATTAGTAATGGCGCACCCTCCCTGGTGCGCCATTGCTAACCTTAGCAATGGCGCAACAGGGGGGGTGCGCCATTACTAATGTCTCTCACACACGCAGGCCCACACCCTCACCGGACATAACAATGGCGCACCACACCAAGGTGCGCCATTACTATGTAGCATAGTAGTGGCGCACCTAGGTGTGGTAAGCCATTGCTATGTCTGGTGGGGGTGGGGGGTGGAAACAAAAAATTCTTGTTTGTTAATTTTCGTAACAACTAGAACACATAACACATGGGCATCTATTTTTTTGAATTTTTTTGAATCTTTTATCATTTTCTTTTATTTTTTTTTAAACCGAAAAGGCGATCCACTCGGGGGGGGGGGGGGGGGGTGGGTGTGTGTGTGTGTGTGGTGGGGTGTGTTTGTGTGTGTGAGAGACATTAGTAATGGCGCACCCTCCCTGGTGCCCCATTGCTAACCTTAGCAATGGCGCACCAGGGGGGGTGCGCCATTACTAATGTCTCTCACACATGCAGGCCCACACCCTCACCAGACATAACAATGGCGCACCACACCAAGGTGCGCCATTACTATGTAGCATAGTAGTGGCGCACCTAGGTGTGGTGCGCCATTTCTATGTCTGGTGGGGGTGGGGGGTGGAAACAAAAAATAGCAATGGCGCACTGCTCACGTGGTGCGCCACTACTAAAAAAATAACAATGGCGCACCTGTTTCTGGTGCGCCATTGCTATATAGCAGTGGCGCACCACACCCATGGTGCGCCATTACTAGGGATATTGGCTATAGCCATTTTTCTAGTAGTGGGTGATGCTAAGACATGGTACAATACTCTTGCTCCTTGTTGTGTGCGTGGTCCCCAGGATATGATCTACTACTTCTCTGAAAAATATTTTCCTGCTCACAAGAAACAAGCTGCCTTACAGGAAATATTTCACTTTGTGCAAATTGAAGAAGAGAGTCTCCCACAAGCTGCCTTACAGGAAATATTTCACTTTGTGGAAATTCAGATGTAACTTTTCGAGTAGTATCTTTTTCATATAAAAAACTTTTTCATCGGAGGTCGTATGCAAAAGTTACGGCCATTTTACCGAAACATGGCGGTTTTTTTTTTTGCAAAAAAATTCAAAATTCATGTTTGTTAATTTTCGTAACAACTAGAACACATAACACATGGGCATCTATTTTTTTGATTTTTTTTGAATCTTTTATCATTTTCTTTTATTTATTTTTAAACCGAAAAGGCGATCCACTGGGGTGGGGGTGTGTATGTGAGGTGGGGTGAGTTTGGGTGTGTGAGAGACATTAGTAATGGCGCACCCTCCCTGGTGCGCCATTGCTAACCTTAGCAATGGCACACCAGGGGGGTGCGCCATTCCTAATGTCTCTCACACACGCAGGCCCACACCCTCACCAGACATAACAATGGCGCACCACACCAAGGTGCGCCATTACTATGTAGCATAGTAGTGGCGCACCTAGGTGTGGTGCGCCATTGCTATGTCTGGTGGGGTGGGGGGTGGAAACAAAAAATAGCAATGGCGCACTACTCAGGTGGTGCGCCACTACTAAAAAAATAACAATGGCGCACCTGTTTCTGGTGCGCCATTGCTATATAGCAGTGGCGCACCACACCCATGGTGCGCCATTACTAGGGATATTGGCTATAGCCATTTTTCTAGTAGTGGGTGATGCTAAGACATGGTACAATACTCTTGCTCCTTGTTGTGTGCGTAATCCCCAGGATATGATCTACTACTTCTCTGAAAAATATTTTCCTGCTCACAAGAAACAAGCTGCCTTACAGGAAATATTTCACTTTGTGCAAATTGAAGAAGAGAGTCTCCCACAAGCTGCCTTACAGGAAATATTTCACTTTGTGGAAATTCAGATGTAACTTTTTGAGTAGTATCTTTTTCATATAAAAAACTTTTTCATCGGAGGTCGTATGCAAAAGTTACGGCCATTTTACCGAAACACGGCGGGTTTTTTTTTGCAAAAAAATTCAAAAGTCATGTTTGTTAATTTTCGTAACAACTAGAACACATAACACATGGGCATCTATTTTTTTGAGTTTTTTTGAATCTTTTATCATTTTCTTTTATTTTTTTTAAACCGAAAAGGCGATCCACGGGGGAGGGGGGGGGTGTATGTGTGGTGGGGTGTGTTTGTGTGTGTGAGAGACATTAGTAATGGCGCACCCTCCCTGGTGCGCCATTGCTAACCTTAGCAATGGCGCACCAGGGGGCGTGCGCCATTCCTAATGTCTCTCACACACGCAGGCCCACACCCTCACCAGACATAACAATGGCGCACCACACCAAGGTGCGCCATTACTATGTAGCATAGTAGTGGCGCACCTAGGTGTGGTGCGCCATTGCTATGTCTGGTGGGGGTGGGGGGTGGAAACAAAAAATAGCAATGGCGCACTACTCAGGTGGTGCGCCACTACTAAAAAAATAACAATGGCGCACCTGTTTCTGGTGCGCCATTGCTATATAGCCGTGGCGCACCACACCCATGGTGCGCCATTACTAGGGATATTGGCTATAGCCATTTTTCTAGTAGTGGGTGATGCTAAGACATGGTACAATACTCTTGCTCCTTGTTGTGTGCGTAGTCCCCAGGATATGATCTACTACTTCTCTGAAAAATATTTTCCTGCTCACAAGAAACAAGCTGCCTTACAGGAAATATTTCACTTTGTGCAAATTGAAAAAGAGAGTCTCCCACAAGCTGCCTTACAGGAAATATTTCACTTTGTGGAAATTCCAATGTACCTTTTCGAGTAGTATCTTTTTCATATAAAAAACTTTTTCATCGGAGGTCGTATGCAAAAGTTACGGCCATATTACCGAAACAAGGCGGGTTTTTTTTTTGCAAAAAAATTCAAAATTCATGTTTGTTAAATTTCGTAACAACTAGAACACATAACACATGGGCATCTATTTTTTTGAATTTTTTTGAATCTTTTATCATTTTCTTTTTTTTAAACCGAAAAGGCGATCCACGGGGGGGGGGGGGGGGGGTGTGGTGGGGTGTGTTTGTGTGTGTGAGACATTAGTAATGGCGCACCCTCCCTGGTGCGCCATTGCTAACCTTAGCAATGGCGCAACAGGGGGGGTGCGCCATTACTAATGTCTCTCACACACGCAGGCCCACACCCTCACCAGACATAACAATGGCGCACCACACCAAGGTGCGCCATTACTATGTAGCATAGTAGTGGCGCACCTAGGTGTGGTAAGCCATTGCTATGTCTGGTGGGGGTGGGGGGTGGAAACAAAAAATAGCAATGGCGCACTGCTCAGGTGGTGCGCCACTACTAAAAAAATAACAATGGCGCACCTGTTTCTGTTGCGCCATTGCTATATAGCAGTGGCGCACCACACCCATGGTGCGCCATTACTAGGGATATTGGCTATAGCCATTTTTCTAGTAGTGGGTGATGCTAAGACATGGTACAATACTCTTGCTCCTTGTTGTGTGCGTAGTCCCCAGGATATGATCTACTACTTCTCTGAAATATATTTTCCTGCTCACAAGAAACAAGCTGCCTTACAGGAAATATTTCACTTTGTGCAAATTGAAGAAGAGAGTCTCCCACAAGCTGCCTTACAGGAAATATTTCACTTTGTGAAATTCCGATGTAACTTTTCGAGTAGTATCTTTTTCATATACAAAACTTTTTCATCGGAGGTCGTATGCAAAAGTTACGGCCATATTACCGAAACAAGGCGGCTTTTTTTTTTGCAAAAAAATTCAAAATTCATGTTTGTTAAATTTCGTAACAACTAGAACACATAACACATGGGCATCTATTTTTTTGATTTTTTTTGAATGTTTATCATTTTCTTTTTTTTAAACCGAAAAGGCGATCCACGGGGGGGGGGGGGGGGGGTGTGGTGGGGTGTGTTTGTGTGTGTGAGAGACATTAGTAATGGCGCACCCTCCCTGGTGCGCCATTGCTAACCTTAGCAATGGCGCAATAGGGGGGGTGCGCCATTACTAATGTCTCTCACACACGCAGGCCCACACCCTCACCAGACATAACAATGGCGCACCACACCAAGGTGCGCCATTACTATGTAGCATAGTAGTGGCGCACCTAGGTGTGGTAAGCCATTGCTATGTCTGGTGGGGGTGGGGGGTGGAAACAAAAAATAGCAATGGCGCACTGCTCAGGTGGTGCGCCACTACTAAAAAAATAACAATGGCGCACCTGTTTCTGGTGCGCCATTGCTATATAGCAGTGGCGCACCACACCCATGGTGCGCCATTTCTAGGGATATTGGCTATAGCCATTTTTCTAGTAGTGGGTGATGCTAAGACATGGTACAATACTCTTGCTCCTTGTTGTGTGCGTAGTCCCCAGGATATGATCTACTACTTCTCTGAAAAATATTTTCCTGCTCACAAGAAACAAGCTGCCTTACAGGAAATATTTCACTTTGTGCAAATTGAAGAAGAGAGTCTCCCACAAGCTGCCTTACAGGAAATATTTCACTTTGTGGAAATTCAGATGTAACTTTTCGAGTAGTATCTTTTTCATATAAAAAACTTTTTCATCGGAGGTCGTATGCAAAAGTTACGGCCATTTTACCGAAACATGGCGGTTTTTTTTTTTGCAAAAAATTTCAAAATTCATGTTTGTTAATTTTCGTAACAACTAGAACACATAACACATGGGCATCTATTTTTTTGAATCTTCTATCATTTTCTTTTATTTATTTTTAAACCGAAAAGGCGATCCACAAGGGGGTGGGGGTGTGTATGTGTGGTGGGGTGTGTTTGTGTGTGTGAGAGACATTAGTAATGGCGCACCCTCCCTGGTGCGCCATTGCTAACCTTATCAATGGCGCACCAGGGGGGTGCGCCATTACTAATGTCTCTCACACACGCAGGCCCACACCCTCACCAGACATAACAATGGCGCACCACACCAAGGTGCGCCATTACTATATAGCATAGTAGTGGCGCACGTAGGTGTGGTGCGCCATTGCTATGTCTGGTGGGGGTTGGGGGTGGAAACAAAAAATAGCAATGGCGCACTACTCAGGTGGTGCGCCACTACTAAAAAAATAACAATGGCGCACCTGTTTCTGGTGGGCCATTGCTATATAGCCGTGGCGCACCACACCCATGGTGCGCCATTACTAGGGATATTGGCTATAGCCATTTTTCTAGTAGTGGGTGATGCTAAGACATGGTACAATACTCTTGCTCCTTGTTGTGTCCGTAGTCCCCAGGATATGATCTACTACTTCTCTGAAAAATATTTTCCTGCTCACAAGAAACAAGCTGCCTTACAGGATATATTTCACTTTGTGCAAATTGAAGAAGAGAGTCTCCCACAAGCTGCCTTACAGGAAATATTTCACTTTGTGGAAATTCCGATGTAACTTTTCGAGTAGTATCTTTTTCATATAAAAAACTTTTTCATCGGAGGTCGTATGCAAAAGTTACGGCCATATTACCGAAACAAGGCGGTTTTTTTTTTTGCAAAAAAATTCAAAATTCATGTTTGTTAAATTTCGTAACAACTAGAACACATAACACATGGGCATCTATTTTTTTGAATCTTTTATCATTTTCTTTTTTTTTTAAACCGAAAAGGCGATCCACGGGGGGGGGGGGGGGGGGGGGGGTGTGGTGGGGTGTGTTTGTGTGTGTGAGAGACATTAGTAATGGCGCACCCTCCCTGGTGCGCCATTGCTAACCTTAGCAATGGCGCAACAGGGGGGGTGCGCCATTACTAATGTCTCTCACACACGCAGGCCCACACCCTCACCAGACATAACAATGGCGCACCACACCAAGGTGCGCCATTACTATGTAGCATAGTAGTGGCGCACCTAGGTGTGGTGCGGCATTGCTATGTCTGGTGGGGGTGGGGGGTGGAAACAAAAAATAGTAATGGCGCACTGCTCAGGTGGTGCGCCACTACTAAAAAAATAACAATGGCGCACCTGTTTCTGGTGCGCCATTGCTATATAGCAGTGGCGCACCACACCCATGGTGCGCCATTACTAGGGATATTGGCTATAGCCATTTTTCTAGTAGTGGGTGATGCTAAGACATGGTACAATACTCTTGCTCCTTGTTGTGTGCGTAGTCCCCAGGATATGATCTACTACTTCTCTGAAAAATATTTTCCTGCTCACAAGAAACAAGCTGCCTTACAGGAAATATTTCACTTTGTGCAAATTGAAGAAGAGAGTCTCCCACAAGCTGCCTTACATGAAATATTTCACTTTGTGGAAATTCAGATGTAACTTTTCGAGTAGTACCTTTTTCATATAAAAAACTTTTTCATCGGAGGTCGTATGCAAAAGTTACGGCCATTTTACCGAAACATGGCGGTTTTTTTTTTGCAAAAAAATTCAAAATTCATGTTTGTTAATTTTCGTAACAACTAGAACACATAACACATGGGCATCTATTTTTTTGAATTTTTTTGAATCTTTTATCATTTTCTTTTATTTATTTTTAAACCGAAAAGGCGATCCACTTGGGGGGGTGTGTTTGTGGTGGGGTGTGTTTGTGTGTGTGAGAGACATTAGTAATGGCGCACCCTCCCTGGTGCGCCATTGCTAACTTTAGCAATGGCGCACCAGGGGGGGTGCGCCATTACTAATGTCTCTCACACACGCAGGCCCACACCCTCACCAGACATAACAATGGCGCACCACACCAAGGTGCGCCATTACTATGCAGCATAGTAGTGGCGCACCTAGGTGTGGTGCGCCATTGCTATGTCTGGTGGGGGTGGGGGGTGGAAACAAAAAATAGCAATGGCGCACTGCTCAGGTGGTGCGCCACTACTAAAAAAATAACAATGGCGCACCTGTTTCTGGTGCGCCATTGCTATATAGCAGTGGCGCACCACACCCATGGTGCGTCATTACTAGGGATATTGGCTATAGCCATTTTTCTAGTAGTGGGTGATGCTAAGACATGGTACAATACTCTTGCTCCTTGTTGTGTGCGTAATCCCCAGGATATGATCTACTACTTCTCTGAAAAATATTTTCCTGCTCACAAGAAACAAGCTGCCTTACAGGAAATATTTCACTTTGTGCAAATTGAAGAAGAGAGTCTCCCACAAGCTGCCTTACAGGAAATATTTCACTTTGTGGAAATTCAGATGTAACTTTTCGAGTAGTATCTTTTTCATATAAAAACCTTTTTCATCGGAGGTCGTATGCAAAAGTTACGGCCATTTTACCGAAACACGGCGGTTTTTTTTTTGCAAAAAAATTCAAAATTCATGTTTGTTAATTTTCGTAACAACTAGAACACATAACACATGGGCATCTATTTTTTTGAATCTTTTATCATTTTCTTTTATTTTTTTTAAACCGAAAAGGCGATCCACGCGGGGGGGGGGGGGGGTGTGGGTGTGTGTGTGTGTGTGGTGGGGTGTGTTTGTGTGTGTGAGAGACACCCTCCCTGGTGCGCCATTGCTAACCTGAGCAATGGCGCACCAGGGGGGGTGTGCCATTACTAATGTCTCTCACACACGCAGGCCCACACCCTCACCAGACATAACAATGGCGCACCACACCAAGGTGCGCCATTACTATGTAGCATAGGAGTGGCGCACCTAGGTGTGGTGCGCCATTGCTATGTCTGGTGGGGGTGGGGGATGGAAACAAAAAATAGCAATGGCGCACTGCTCAGGTGGTGCGCCACTACTAAAAAAATAACAATGGCGCACCTGTTTCTGGTGCGCCATTGCTATATAGCAGTGGCGCACCACACCCATGGTGCGCCATTACTAGGGATATTGGTTGTAGCCATTTTTCTAGTAGTGGGTGATGCCAAGACATGGTACAATACTCTTGCTCCTTGTTGTGTGCGTAGTCCCCAGGATATGATCTACTACTTCTCTGAAAAATATTTTCCTGCTCACAAGAAACAAGCTGCCTTACAGGAAATATTTCACTTTGTGCAAATTGAAGAAGAGAGTCTCCCACAAGCTGCCTTACAGGAAATATTTCACTTTGGGGAGATTCAGATGTAACTTTTCGAGTAGTATCTTTTTCATATAAAAAACTTTTTCATCGGAGGTCGTATGCAAAAGTTACGGCCATTTTACCGAAACACGACGGTTTTTATTTTGCAAAAAAATTCAAAATTCATGTTTGTTAATTTTCGTAACAACTAGAACACATAACACATGGGCATCTATTTTTTTGAATTTTTTTGAATCTTTTATCATTTTCTTTTATTTTTTTTAAACCGAAAAGGCGATCCACGGGGGGGGGGGGGGTGTGGGTGTGTGTGTGTGTGTGGTGGGGTGTGTTTGTGTGTGTGAGAGACATTAGTAATGGCGCACCCTCCCTGGTGCGCCATTGCTAACCTTAGCAATGGCGCACCAGGGGGGTGCGCCATTACTAATGTCTCTCACACACGCAGGCCCACACCCTCACCAGAGATAACAATGGCGCACCACACCAAGGTGCGCCATTACTATGTACCATAGGAGTGGCGCACCTAGGTGTGGTGCGCCATTGCTATGTCTGGTGGGGGTGGGGGTGGAAACAAAAAATAGCAATGGCGCACTGCTCAGGTGGTGCGCCACTACTAAAAAAATAACAATGGCGCACCTGTTTCTGGTGCGCCATTGCTATATAGCAGTGGCGCACCACACCCATGGTGCGCCATTACTAGGGATATTGGCTGTAGCCATTTTTCTAGTAGTGGGTGATGCTAAGACATGGTACAATACTCTTGCTCCTTGTTGTGTGCGTAGTCCCCAGGATATGATCTACTACTTCTCTGAAAAATATTTTCCTGCTCACAAGAAACAAGCTGCCTTACAGGAAATATTTCACTTTGTGCAAATTGAAGAAGAGAGTCTCCCACAAGCTGCCTTACAGGAAATATTTCACTTTGTGGAAATTCAGATGTAACTTTTCGAGTAGTACCTTTTTCATATAAAAAACTTTTTCATCGGAGGTCGTATGCAAAAGTTACGGCCATTTTACCGAAACATGGCGGTTTTTTTTTTGCAAAAAAATTCAAAATTCATGTTTGTTAATTTTCGTAACAACTAGAACACATAACACATGGGCATCTATTTTTTTGAATTTTTTTGAATCTTTTATCATTTTCTTTTATTTATTTTTAAACCGAAAAGGCGATCCACTTGGGGGGGTGTGTTTGTGGTGGGGTGTGTTTGTGTGTGTGAGAGACATTAGTAATGGCGCACCCTCCCTGGTGCGCCATTGCTAACTTTAGCAATGGCGCACCAGGGGGGGTGCGCCATTACTAATGTCTCTCACACACGCAGGCCCACACCCTCACCAGACATAACAATGGCGCACCACACCAAGGTGCGCCATTACTATGCAGCATAGTAGTGGCGCACCTAGGTGTGGTGCGCCATTGCTATGTCTGGTGGGGGTGGGGGGTGGAAACAAAAAATAGCAATGGCGCACTGCTCAGGTGGTGCGCCACTACTAAAAAAATAACAATGGCGCACCTGTTTCTGGTGCGCCATTGCTATATAGCAGTGGCGCACCACACCCATGGTGCGTCATTACTAGGGATATTGGCTATAGCCATTTTTCTAGTAGTGGGTGATGCTAAGACATGGTACAATACTCTTGCTCCTTGTTGTGTGCGTAATCCCCAGGATATGATCTACTACTTCTCTGAAAAATATTTTCCTGCTCACAAGAAACAAGCTGCCTTACAGGAAATATTTCACTTTGTGCAAATTGAAGAAGAGAGTCTCCCACAAGCTGCCTTACAGGAAATATTTCACTTTGTGGAAATTCAGATGTAACTTTTCGAGTAGTATCTTTTTCATATAAAAACCTTTTTCATCGGAGGTCGTATGCAAAAGTTACGGCCATTTTACCGAAACACGGCGGTTTTTTTTTTGCAAAAAAATTCAAAATTCATGTTTGTTAATTTTCGTAACAACTAGAACACATAACACATGGGCATCTATTTTTTTGAATCTTTTATCATTTTCTTTTATTTTTTTTAAACCGAAAAGGCGATCCACGCGGGGGGGGGGGGGGTGTGGGTGTGTGTGTGTGTGTGGTGGGGTGTGTTTGTGTGTGTGAGAGACACCCTCCCTGGTGCGCCATTGCTAACCTGAGCAATGGCGCACCAGGGGGGGTGTGCCATTACTAATGTCTCTCACACACGCAGGCCCACACCCTCACCAGACATAACAATGGCGCACCACACCAAGGTGCGCCATTACTATGTAGCATAGGAGTGGCGCACCTAGGTGTGGTGCGCCATTGCTATGTCTGGTGGGGGTGGGGGATGGAAACAAAAAATAGCAATGGCGCACTGCTCAGGTGGTGCGCCACTACTAAAAAAATAACAATGGCGCACCTGTTTCTGGTGCGCCATTGCTATATAGCAGTGGCGCACCACACCCATGGTGCGCCATTACTAGGGATATTGGTTGTAGCCATTTTTCTAGTAGTGGGTGATGCCAAGACATGGTACAATACTCTTGCTCCTTGTTGTGTGCGTAGTCCCCAGGATATGATCTACTACTTCTCTGAAAAATATTTTCCTGCTCACAAGAAACAAGCTGCCTTACAGGAAATATTTCACTTTGTGCAAATTGAAGAAGAGAGTCTCCCACAAGCTGCCTTACAGGAAATATTTCACTTTGGGGAGATTCAGATGTAACTTTTCGAGTAGTATCTTTTTCATATAAAAAACTTTTTCATCGGAGGTCGTATGCAAAAGTTACGGCCATTTTACCGAAACACGACGGTTTTTATTTTGCAAAAAAATTCAAAATTCATGTTTGTTAATTTTCGTAACAACTAGAACACATAACACATGGGCATCTATTTTTTTGAATTTTTTTGAATCTTTTATCATTTTCTTTTATTTTTTTTAAACCGAAAAGGCGATCCACGGGGGGGGGGGGGGGGTGTGGGTGTGTGTGTGTGTGTGGTGGGGTGTGTTTGTGTGTGTGAGAGACATTAGTAATGGCGCACCCTCCCTGGTGCGCCATTGCTAACCTTAGCAATGGCGCACCAGGGGGGTGCGCCATTACTAATGTCTCTCACACACGCAGGCCCACACCCTCACCAGAGATAACAATGGCGCACCACACCAAGGTGCGCCATTACTATGTACCATAGGAGTGGCGCACCTAGGTGTGGTGCGCCATTGCTATGTCTGGTGGGGGTGGGGGTGGAAACAAAAAATAGCAATGGCGCACTGCTCAGGTGGTGCGCCACTACTAAAAAAATAACAATGGCGCACCTGTTTCTGGTGCGCCATTGCTATATAGCAGTGGCGCACCACACCCATGGTGCGCCATTACTAGGGATATTGGCTGTAGCCATTTTTCTAGTAGTGGGTGATGCTAAGACATGGTACAATACTCTTGCTCCTTGTTGTGTGCGTAGTCCCCAGGATATGATCTACTACTTCTCTGAAAAATATTTTCCTGCTCACAAGAAACAAGCTGCCTTACAGGAAATATTTCACTTTGTGCAAATTGAAGAAGAGAGTCTCCCACAAGCTGCCTTACAGGAAATATTTCACTTTGGGGAAATTCAGATGTAACTTTTCGAGTAGTATCTTTTTCATATAAAAAACTTTTTCATCGGAGGTCGTATGCAAAAGTTACGGCCATTTTACCGAAACACGGCGGGTTTTTTTTTGCAAAAAAATTCAAAATTCATGTTTGTTAATTTTCGTAACAACTAGAACACATAACACATGGGCATCTATTTTTTTGAATTTTTTTGAATCTTTTATCATTTTCTTTTTTTTTAAACCGAAAAGGCGATCCACGGGGGGGGGGGGGGGGGGTGTGGTGGGGTGTGTTTGTGTGTGTGAGAGACATTAGGAATGGCGCACCCTCCCTGGTGCGCCATTGCTAACCTTAGCAATGGCGCACCAGGGGGGTGCGCCATTCCTAATGTCTCTCACACACGCAGGCCCACACCCTCACCAGACATAACAATGGCGCACCACACCAAGGTGCGCCATTACTATGTAGCATAGGAGTGGCGCACCAAGGTGTGGTGCGCCATTGCTATGTCTGGTGGGGGTGGGGGGTGGAAACAAAAATTAGCAATGGCGCACTGCTCAGGTGGTGCGCCACTACTAAAAAAATAACAATGGCGCACCTGTTTCTGGTGCGCCATTGCTATATAGCAGTGGCGCACCACACCCATGGTGCGCCATTACTAGGGATATTGGCTATAGCCATTTTTCTAGTAGTGGGTGATGCTAAGACATGGTACAATACTCTTGCTCCTTGTTGTGTGCGTAATCCCCAGGATATGATCTACTACTTCTCTGAAAAATATTTTCCTGCTCACAAGAAACAAGCTGCCTTACAGGAAATATTTCACTTTGTGCAAATTGAAGAAGAGAGTCTCCCACAAGCTGCCTTACAGGAAATATTTCACTTTGTGGAAATTCAGATGTAACTTTTTGAGTAGTATCTTTTTCATATAAAAAACTTTTTCATCGGAGGTCGTATGCAAAAGTTACGGCCATTTTACCGAAACACGGCGGTTTTTTTTTTGCAAAAAAATTCAAAAGTCATGTTTGTTAATTTTCGTAACAACTAGAACACATAACAAATGGGCATCTATTTTTTTGAGTTTTTTTGAATCTTTTATCATTTTCTTTTATTTTTTTTAACCCGAAAAGGCGATCCACGTGGGGGGGGGGGGGGTGGGTGTGTGTGTGTGTGGTGGGGTGTGTTTGTGTGTGTGAGAGACATTAGTAAGGGCGCACCCTCCCTGGTGCGCCATTGCTAACCTTAGCAATGGCGCACCAGGGGGGTGCGCCATTCCTAATGTCTCTCACACACGCAGGCCCACACCCTCACCAGACATAACAATGGCGCACCACACCAAGGTGCGCCATTACTATGTAGCATAGGAGTGGCGCACCTAGGTGTGGTGCGCCATTGCTATGTCTGGTGGGGGTGGGGGGTGGAAACAAAAAATAGCAATGGCGCACTGCTCAGGTGGTGCGCCACTACTAAAAAAATAACAATGGCGCACCTGTTTTTGGTGCGCCATTGCTATATAGCAGTGGCGCACCACACCCATGGTGCGCCATTACTAGGGATATTGGCTATAGCCATTTTTCTAGTAGTGGGTGATGCTAAGACATGGTACAATACTCTTGCTCCTTGTTGTGTGCGTAGTCCCCAGGATATGATCTACTACTTCTCTGAAAAATATTTTCCTGCTCACAAGAAACAAGCTGCCTTACAGGAAATATTTCACTTTGTGCAAATTGAAGAAGAGAGTCTCCCACAAGCTGCCTTACAGGAAATATTTCACTTTGGGGAAATTCAGATGTAACTTTTCGAGTAGTATCTTTTTCATATAAAAATCTTTTTCATCGGAGGTTGTATGCAAAAGTTACGGCCATTTTACCGAAACACGGCGGGTTTTTTTTGCAAAAAAATTCAAAATTCATGTTTGTTAATTTTCGTAACAACTAGAACACATAACACATGGGCATCTATTTTTTTGAATTTTTTTTGAATCTTTTATCATTTTCTTTTATTTTTTTTTAAACCGAAAAGGCGATCCACCGGGGGGGTGTGGGTGTGTGTGTGTGTGTGTGGGGTCACCCTCCCTGGTGCGCCATTGCTAACCTTAGCAATGGCGCACCAGGGGGGGTGCGCCATTACTAATGTCTCTCACACACGCAGGCCCACACCCTCACCAGACATAACAATGGCGCACCACCCCAAGGTGCGCCATTACTATGTAGCATAGGAGTGGCGCACCTAGGTGTGGTGCGCCATTGCTATGTCTGGTGGGGGTGGGGGTGGAAACAAAAAATAGCAATGGCGCACTGCTCAGGTGGTGCGCCACTACTAAAAAAATAACAATGGCGCACCTGTTTCTGGTGCGCCATTGCTATATAGCAGTGGCGCACCACACCCATGGTGCGCCATTACTAGGGATATTGGCTATAGCCATTTTTCTAGTAGTGGGTGATGCTAAGACATGGTACAATACTCTTGCTCCTTGTTGTGTGCGTAATCCCCAGGATATGATCTACTACTTCTCTGAAAAATATTTTCCTGCTCACAAGAAACAAGCTGCCTTACAGGAAATATTTCACTTTGTGCAAATTGAAGAAGAGAGTCTCCCACAAGCTGCCTTACAGGAAATATTTCACTTTGTGGAAATTCAGATGTAACTTTTTGAGTAGTATCTTTTTCATATAAAAAACTTTTTCATCGGAGGTCGTATGCAAAAGTTACGGCCATTTTACCGAAACACGGCGGTTTTTTTTTTTGCAAAAAAATTCAAAAGTCATGTTTGTTAATTTTCGTAACAACTAGAACACATAACACATGGGCATCTATTTTTTTGAGTTTTTTTGAATCTTTTATCATTTTCTTTTATTTTTTTTAAACCGAAAAGGCGATCCACGGGGGGGGGGGGGTGTGGGTGTGTGTGTGTGTGGTGGGGTGTGTTTGTGTGTGTGAGAGACATTAGTAAGGGCGCACCCTCCCTGGTGCGCCATTGCTAACCTTAGCAATGGCGCACCAGGGGGGTGCGCCATTCCTAATGTCTCTCACACACGCAGGCCCACACCCTCACCAGACATAACAATGGCGCACCACACCAAGGTGTGCCATTACTATGTAGCATAGGAGTGGCGCACCTAGGTGTGGTGCGCCATTGCTATGTCTGGTGGGGGTGGGGGGTGGAAACAAAAAATAGCAATGGCGCACTGCTCAGGTGGTGCGCCACTACTAAAAAAATAACAATGGCGCACCTGTTTCTGGTGCGCCATTGCTATATAGCAGTGGCGCACCACACCCATGGTGCGCCATTACTAGGGATATTGGCTATAGCCATTTTTCTAGTAGTGGGTGATGCTAAGACATGGTACAATACTCTTGCTCCTTGTTGTGTGCGTAGTCCCCAGGATATGATCTACTACTTCTCTGAAAAATATTTTCCTGCTCACAAGAAACAAGCTGCCTTACAGGAAATATTTCACTTTGTGCAAATTGAAGAAGAGAGTCTCCCACAAGCTGCCTTACAGGAAATATTTCACTTTGGGGAAATTCAGATGTAACTTTTCGAGTAGTATCTTTTTCATATAAAAATCTTTTTCATCGGAGGTTGTATGCAAAAGTTACGGCCATTTTACCGAAACACGGCGGTTTTTTTTTGCGAAAAAATTCAAAATTCATGTTTGTTAATTTTCGTAACAACTAGAACACATAACACATGGGCATCTATTTTTTTGATTTTTTTTTGAATCTTTTATCATTTTCTTTTATTTTTTTTTAAACCGAAAAGGCGATCCACAGGGGGGGGGTGTGGGTGTGTGTGTGTGTGTGGTGGGGTCACCCTCCCTGGTGCGCCATTGCTAACCTTAGCAATGGCGCACCAGGGGGGGTGCGCCATTACTAATGTCTCTCACACACGCAGGCCCACACCCTCACCAGACATAACAATGGCGCACCACACCAAGGTGCGCCATTACTATGTAGCATAGGAGTGGCGCACCTAGGTGTGGTGCGCCATTGCTATGTCTGGTGGGGGTGGGGGGTGGAAACAAAAAATAGCAATGGCGCACTGCTCAGGTGGTGCGCCACTACTAAAAAAATAACAATGGCGCACCTGTTTCTGGTGCGCCATTGCTATATAGCAGTGGCGCACCACACCCATGGTGCGCCATTACTAGGGATATTGTCTATAGCCATTTTTCTAGTAGTGGGTGATGCTAAGACATGGTACAATACTCTTGCTCCTTGTTGTGTGCGTAATCCCCAGGATATGATCTACTACTTCTCTGAAAAATATTTTCCTGCTCACAAGAAACAAGCTGCCTTACAGGAAATATTTCACTTTGTGCAAATTGAAGAAGAGAGTCTCCCACAAGCTGCCTTACAGGAAATATTTCACTTTGTGGAAATTCAGATGTAACTTTTTGAGTAGTATCTTTTTCATATAAAAAACTTTTTCATCGGAGGTCGTATGCAAAAGTTACGGCCATTTTACCGAAACACGGCGGTTTTTTTTTTGCAAAAAAATTCAAAAGTCATGTTTGTTAATTTTCGTAACAACTAGAACACATAACACATGGGCATCTATTTTTTTGAGTTTTTTTGAATCTTTTATCATTTTCTTCTATTTTTTTTAAACCGAAAAGGCGATCCACGGGGGGGGGGGGGGGGGTGTGGGTGTGTGTGAGTGTGTGGTGGGGTGTGTTTGTGTGTGTGAGAGACATTAGTAAGGGCGCACCCTCCCTGGTGCGCCGTTGCTAACCTTAGCAATGGCGCACCAGGGGGGTGCGCCATTCCTAATGTCTCTCACACACGCAGGCCCACACCCTCACCAGACATAACAATGGCGCACCACACCAAGGTGCGCCATTACTATGTAGCATAGGAGTGGCGCACCTAGGTGTGGTGCGCCATTGCTATGTCTGGTGGGGGTGGGGGGTGGAAACAAAAAATAGCAATGGCGCACTGCTCAGGTGGTGCGCCACTACTAAAAAAATAACAATGGCGCACCTGTTTCTGGTGCGCCATTGCTATATAGCAGTGGCGCACCACACCCATGGTGCGCCATTACTAGGGATATTGGCTATAGCCATTTTTCTAGTAGTGGGTGATGCTAAGACATGGTACAATACTCTTGCTCCTTGTTGTGTGCGTAGTCCCCAGGATATGATCTACTACTTCTCTGAAAAATATTTTCCTGCTCACAAGAAACAAGCTGCCTTACAGGAAATATTTCACTTTGTGCAAATTGAAGAAGAGAGTCTCCCACAAGCTGCCTTACAGGAAATATTTCACTTTGGGGAAATTCAGATGTAACTTTTCGAGTAGTATCTTTTTCATATAAAAATCTTTTTCATCGGAGGTTGTATGCAAAAGTTACGGCCATTTTACCGAAACACGGCGGTTTTTTTTTGCAAAAAAATTCAAAATTCATGTTTGTTAATTTTCGTAACAACTAGAACACATAACACATGGGCATCTATTTTTTTGAATTTTTTTTGAATCTTTTATCATTTTCTTTTATTTTTTTTAAACCGAAAAGGCGATCCACGGGGGGGGGGGGGGTGGTGTGGGTGTGTGTGTGTGTGTGGTGGGGTCACCCTCCCTGGTGCGCCATTGCTAACCTTAGCAATGGCGCACCAGGGGGGGTGCGCCATTACTAATGTCTCTCACACACGCAGGCCCACACCCTCACCAGACATAACAATGGCGCACCACACCAAGGTGCGCCATTACTATGTAGCATAGGAGTGGCGCACCTAGGTGTGGTGCGCCATTGCTATGTCTGGTGGGGGTGGGGGGTGGAAACAAAAAATAGCAATGGCGCACTGCTCAGGTGGTGCGCCACTACTAAAAAAATAACAATGGCGCACCTGTTTCTGGTGCGCCATTGCTATATAGCAGTGGCGCACCACACCCATGGTGCGCCATTACTAGGGATATTGGCTATAGCCATTTTTCTAGTAGTGGGTGATGCTAAGACATGGTACAATACTCTTGCTCCTTGTTGTGTGCGTAGTCCCCAGGATATGATCTACTACTTCTCTAAAAAATATTTTCCTGCTCACAAGAAACAAGCTGCCTTACAGGAAATATTTCACTTTGTGCAAATTGAAGAAGAGAGTCTCCCACAAGCTGCCTTACAGGAAATATTTCACTTTGGGGAAATTCAGATGTAACTTTTCGAGTAGTATCTTTTTCATATAAAAATCTTTTTCATCGGAGGTTGTATGCAAAAGTTACGGCCATTTTACCGAAACACGGCGGTTTTTTTTTGCAAAAAAATTCAAAATTCATGTTTGTTAATTTTCGTAACAACTAGAACACATAACACATGGGCATCTATTTTTTTGAATTTTTTTTGAATCTTTTATCATTTTCTTTTATTTTTTTTAAACCGAAAAGGCGATCCACAGGGGGGGGGGGGGTGGGTGTGTGTGTGTGTGTGGTGGGGTCACCCTCCCTGGTGCGCCATTGCTAACCTTAGCAATGGCGCACCAGGGGGGGTGCGCCATTACTAATGTCTCTCACACACGCAGGCCCACACCCTCACCAGACATAACAATGGCGCACCACACCAAGGTGCGCCATTACTATGTAGCATAGGAGTGGCGCACCTAGGTGTGGTGCGCCATTGCTATGTCTGGTGGGGGTGGGGGGTGGAAACAAAAAATAGCAATGGCGCACTGCTCAGGTGGTGCGCCACTACTAAAAAAATAACAATGGCGCACCTGTTTCTGGTGCGCCATTGCTATATAGCAGTGGCGCACCACACCCATGGTGCGCCATTACTAGGGATATTGTCTATAGCCATTTTTCTAGTAGTGGGTGATGCTAAGACATGGTACAATACTCTTGCTCCTTGTTGTGTGCGTAATCCCCAGCATATGATCTACTACTTCTCTGAAAAATATTTTCCTGCTCACAAGAAACAAGCTGCCTTACAGGAAATATTTCACTTTGTGCAAATTGAAGAAGAGAGTCTCCCACAAGCTGCCTTACAGGAAATATTTCACTTTGTGGAAATTCAGATGTAACTTTTTGAGTAGTATCTTTTTCATATAAAAAACTTTTTCATCGGAGGTCGTATGCAAAAGTTACGGCCATTTTACCGAAACACGGCGGGTTTTTTTTTGCAAAAAAATTCAAAAGTCATGTTTGTTAATTTTAGTAACAACTAGAACACATAACACATGGGCATCTATTTTTTTGAGTTTTTTTGAATCTTTTATCATTTTCTTTTATTTTTTTTAAACCGAAAAGGCGATCCACGGGGGGGGGGGGGGGGGGTGGGTGTGTGTGAGTGTGTGGTGGGGTGTGTTTGTGTGTGTGAGAGACATTAGTAAGGGCGCACCCTCCCTGGTGCGCCATTGCTAACCTTAGCAATGGCGCACCACGGGGGTGCGCCATTCCTAATGTCTCTCACACACGCAGGCCCACACCCTCACCAGACATAACAATGGCGCACCACACCAAGGTGCGCCATTACTATGTAGCATAGGAGTGGCGCACCTAGGTGTGGTGCGCCATTGCTATGTCTGGTGGGGGTGGGGGGTGGAAACAAAAAATAGCAATGGCGCACTGCTCAGGTGGTGCGCCACTACTAAAAAAATAACAATGGCGCACCTGTTTCTGGTGCGCCATTGCTATATAGCAGTGGCGCACCACACCCATGGTGCGCCATTACTAGGGATATTGGCTATAGCCATTTTTCTAGTAGTGGGTGATGCTAAGACATGGTACAATACTCTTGCTCCTTGTTGTGTGCGTAGTCCCCAGGATATGATCTACTACTTCTCTGAAAAATATTTTCCTGCTCACAAGAAACAAGCTGCCTTACAGGAAATATTTCACTTTGTGCAAATTGAAGAAGAGAGTCTCCCACAAGCTGCCTTACAGGAAATATTTCACTTTGGGGAAATTCAGATGTAACTTTTCGAGTAGTATCTTTTTCATATAAAAATCTTTTTCATCGGAGGTTGTATGCAAAAGTTACGGCCATTTTACCGAAACACGGCGGTTTTTTTTTGCAAAAAAATTCAAAATTCATGTTTGTTAATTTTCGTAACAACTAGAACACATAACACATGGGCATCTATTTTTTTGAATTTTTTTTGAATCTTTTATCATTTTCTTTTATTTTTTTTTAAACCGAAAAGGCGATCCACGGGGGGGGGGGGGCGGGGGTGTGGGTGTGTGTGTGTGTGTGGTGGGGTCACCCTCCCTGGTGCGCCATTGCTAACCTTAGCAATGGCGCACCAGGGGGGGTGCGCCATTACTAATGTCTCTCACACACGCAGGCCCACACCCTCACCAGACATAACAATGGCGCACCACACCAAGGTGCGCCATTACTATGTAGCATAGGAGTGGCGCACCTAGGTGTGGTGCGCCATTGCTATGTCTGGTGGGGGTGGCGGGTGGAAACAAAAAATAGCAATGGCGCACTGCTCAGGTGGTGCGCCACTACTAAAAAAATAACAATGGCGCACCTGTTTCTGGTGCGCCATTGCTCTATAGCGGTGGCGCAGCACACCCATGGTGCGCCATTACTAGGGATATTGGCTATAGCCATTTTTCTAGTAGTGGGTGATGCTAAGACATGGTACAATACTCTTGCTCCTTGTTGTGTGCGTAGTCCCCAGGATATGATCTACTACTTCTCTGAAAAATATTTTCCTGCTCACAAGAAACAACCTGCCTTACAGGAAATATTTCAATTTGTGCAAATTGAAGAAGAGAGTCTCCCACAAGCTGCCTTACAGGAAATATTTCACTTTGGGGAAATTCAGATGTAACTTTTCGAGTAGTATCTTTTTCATATAAAAATCTTTTTCATCGGAGGTTGTATGCAAAAGTTACGGCCATTTTACCGAAACACGGCGGGTTTTTTTTGCAAAAAATTTCAAAATTCATGTTTGTTAATTTTCGTAACAACTAGAACACATAACACATGAGCATCTATTTTTTTGAATTTTTTTTGAATCTTTTATCATTTTCTTTTATTTTTTTTTAAACCGAAAAGGCGATCCACGGGGGGGGGGGGTGTGGGTGTGTGTGTGTGTGTGGTGGGGTCACCCTCCCTGGTGCACCATTGCTAACCTTAGCAATGGCGCACCAGGGGGGGTGCGCCATTACTAATGTCTCTCACACACGCAGGCCCACACCCTCACCAGACATAACAATGGCGCACCACACCAAGGTGCGCCATTACTATGTAGCATAGGAGTGGCGCACCTAGGTGTGGTGCGCCATTGCTATGTCTGGTGGGGGTGGCGGGTGGAAACAAAAAATAGCAATGGCGCACTGCTCAGGTGGTGCGCCACTACTAAAAAAATAACAATGGCGCACCTGTTTCTGGTGCGCCATTGCTCTATAGCAGTGGCGCAGCACACCCATGGTGCGCCATTACTAGGGATATTGGCTATAGCCATTTTTCTAGTAGTGGGTGATGCTAAGACTTGGTACAATACTCTTGCTCCTTGTTGTGTGCGTAGTCCCCAGGATATGATCTACTACTTCTCTGAAAAATATTTTCCTGCTCACAAGAAACAACCTGCCTTACAGGAAATATTTCACTTTGTGCAAATTGAAGAAGAGAGTCTCCCACAAGCTGCCTTACAGGAAATATTTCACTTTGGGGAAATTCAGATGTAACTTTTCGAGTAGTATCTTTTTCATATAAAAAACTTTTTCATCGGAGGTCGTATGCAAAAGTTACGGCCATTTTACCGAAACACGGCGGTTTTTTTTTGCAAAAAAATTCAAAATTCATGTTTGTTAATTTTCGTAACAACTAGAACACATAACACATGGGCATCTATTTTTTTGAATTGTTTTGAATCTTTTATCATTTTCTTTTATTTTTTTTAAACCGGAACGGCGATCCACGGGGGGGGGGGGGGTGTGGGTGTGTGTGTGTGTGTGGTGGGGTGTGTTTGTGTGTGTGAGAGACATTAGTAATGGCGCACCCTCCCTGGTGCGCCATTGCTAACCTTAGCAATGGCGCACCAGGGGGGTGCGCCATTACTAATGTCTCTCACACACGCAGGCCCACACCCTCACCAGACATAACAATGGCGCACCACACCAAGGTGCGCCATTACTATCTAGCATAGGAGTGGCGCACCTAGGTGTGGTGCGCCATTGCTATATCTGGTGGGGGTGGGGGGTGGAAACAAAAAATAGCAATGGCGCACTGCTCAGGTGCTGCGCCACTACTAAAAAAATAACAATGGCGCACCTGTTTCTGGTGCGCCATTGCTATATAGAAGTGGCGCACCACACCCATGGTGCGCCATTACTAGGGATATTGGCTATAGCCATTTTTATAGTAGTGGGTGATACTAAGACACGGTACAATACTCTTGCTCCTTGTTGTGTGCGTAGTCCCCAGGATATGATCTACTACTTCTCTGAAAAATATTTTCCTGCTCACAAGAAACAAGCTACCTTACAGGAAATATTTCACTTTGTGCAAATTGAAGAAGAGAGTCTCCCACAAGCTGCCTTACAGGAAATATTTCACTTTGTGGAAATTCAGATGTAACTTTTCGAGTAGTATCTTTTTCATATAAAAAACTTTTTCATCGGAGGTCTTATGCAAAAGTTACGGCCATTTTACCGAAACACGGCGGTTTTTTTTGCAAAAAAATTCAAAATTCATATTTGTTAATTTTCGTAACAACTAGAAGACATAACACATGGGCATCTATTTTTTTGAATTTTTTTGAATCTTTTATCATTTTCTTTTATTTTTTTTAAACCGAAAAGGCGATCCACAGGGGGGGGGGGGTGTGGGTGTGTGTGTGTGTGTGGTGGGGTGTGTTTGTGTGTGTGAGAGACATTAGTAATGGCGCACCCTCCCTGGTGCGCCATTGCTAACCTTAGCAATGGCGCACCAGGGGGGTGCGCCATTACTAATGTCTCTCACACACGCAGGCCCACACCCTCACCAGACATAACAATGGCGCACCACACCAAGGTGCGCCATTACTATGTAGCATAGGAGTGGCGCACCTAGGTGTGGTGCGCCATTGCTATGTCTGGTGGGGGTGGGGGGTGGAAACAAAAAATAGCAATGGCGCACTGCTCAGGTGGTGCGCCACTACTAAAAAAATAACCATGGCGCACCTGTTTCAGGTGCGCCATTGCTATATAGCAGTGGCGCACCACACCCATGGTGCGCCATTACTAGGGATATTGGCTATAGCCATTTTTATAGTAGTGGGTGATGCTAAGACATGGTACAATACTCTTGCTCTTTGTTGTGTGTGTAGTCCACAGGATATGATCTACTACTTCTCTGAAAAATATTTTCCTGCTCACAAGAAACAAGCTGCCTTACAGGAAATATTTCACTTTGTGCAAATTGAAGAAGAGAGTCTCCCACAAGCTGCCTTACAGGAAATATTTCACTTTGTGGAAATTCAGATGTAACTTTTCGAGTAGTATCTTTTTCATATAAAAAACTTTTTCATCGGAGGTCGTATGCAAAAGTTACGGCCATTTTACCGAAACACGGCGGGTTTTTTTTTTGCAAAAAAATTCAAAATTCATGTTTGTTAATTTTCGTAACAACTAGAACACATAACACATGGGCATCTATTTTTTTGAATTTTTTTGAATCTTTTATCATTTTCTTTTATTTTTTTTAAACCGAAAAGGCGATCCACAGGGGGGGGTGGGTGGGTGTGTGTGTGTGTGTGGTGGGGTGTGAGTAATGGCGCACCCTCCCTGGTGTGCCATTGCTAACCTTAGCAATGGCGCACCAGGGGGCGTGCGCCATTAGTAATGTCTCTCACACACGCAGGCCCACACCCTCACCAGACATAACAATGGCGCACCACACCAAGGTGCGCCATTACTATGTAGCATAGGAGTGGCGCACCTAGGTGTGGTGCGCCATTGCTATGTCTGGTGGGGGTGGGGGGTGGAAACAAAAAATAGCAATGGCGCACTGCTCAGGTGGTGCGCCACTACTAAAAAAATAACAATGGCGCACCTGTTTCTGGTGCGCCATTGCTATATAGCAGTGGCGCACCACACCCATGGTGCGCCATTACTAGGGATATTGGCTATAGCCATTTTTATAGTAGTGGGTGATGCTAAGACATGGTACAATACTCTTGCTCCTTGTTGTGTGCGTAGTCCCCAGGATATGATCTACTACTTCTCTGAAAAATATTTTCCTGCTCACAAGAAACAACCTGCCTTACAGGAAATATTTCACTTTGTGCAAATTGAAGAAGAGAGTCTCCCACAAGCTGCCTTACAGGAAATATTTCACTTTGGGGAAATTCAGATGTAACTTTTCGAGTAGTATCTTTTTCATATAAAAAACTTTTTCATCGGAGGTCGTATGCAAAAGTTACGGCCATTTTACCGAAACACGGCGGTTTTTTTTTGCAAAAAAAATCAAAATTCATGTTTGTTAATTTTCGTAACAACTAGAACACATAACACATGGGCATCTATTTTTTTGAATTGTTTTGAATCTTTTATCATTTTCTTTTATTTTTTTTAAACCGAAACGGCGATCCACGGGGGGGGGGGGGGTGTGGGTGTGTGTGTGTGTGTGGTGGGGTGTGTTTGTGTGTGTGAGAGACATTAGTAATGGCGCACCCTCCCTGGTGCGCCATTGCTAACCTTAGCAATGGCGCACCAGGGGGGTGCGCCCTTACTAATGTCTCTCACACACGCAGGCCCACACCCTCACCAGACATAACAATGGCGCACCACACCAAGGTGCGCCATTACTATGTAGCATAGGAGTGGCGCACCTAGGTGTGGTGCGCCATTGCTATATCTGGTGGGGGTGGGGGGTGGAAACAAAAAATAGCAATGGCGCACTGCTCAGGTGGTGCGCCACTACTAAAAAAATAACAATGGCGCACCTGTTTCTGGTGCGCCATTGCTATATAGCAGTGGCGCACCACACCCATGGTGCGCCATTACTAGGGATATTGGCTATAGCCATTTTTATAGTAGTGGGTGATGCTAAGACATGGTACAATACTCTTGCTCCTTGTTGTGTGCGTAGTCCCCAGGATATGATCTACTACTTCTCTGAAAAATATTTTCCTGCTCACAAGAAACAAGCTACCTTACAGGAAATATTTCACTTTGTGCAAATTGAAGAAGAGAGTCTCCCACAAGCTGCCTTACAGGAAATATTTCACTTTGTGGAAATTCAGATGTAACTTTTCGAGTAGTATCTTTTTCATATAAAAAACTTTTTCATCGGAGGTCGTATGCAAAAGTTACGGCCATTTTACCGAAACACGGCGGTTTTTTTTGCAAAAAAATTCAAAATTCATGTTTGTTAATTTTCGTAACAACTAGAACACATAACACATGGGCATCTATTTTTTTGAGTTTTTTTGAATCTTTTATCATTTTCTTTTATTTTTTTTAAACCGAAAAGGCGATCCACAGGGGGGGGTGTGGGTGTGTGTGTGTGTGTGGTGGGGTGTGTTTGTGTGTGTGAGAGACATTAGTAATGGCGCACCCTCCCTGGTGCGCCATTGCTAACCTTAGCAATGGCGCACCAGGGGGGGTGCACCATTACTAATGTCTCTCACACACGCAGGCCCACACCCTCACCAGACATAACAATGGCGCACCACACCAAGGTGCGCCATTACTATGTAGAATAGGAGTGGCGCACCTAGGTGTGGTGCGCCATTGCTATGTCTGGTGGGGGTGGGGGGTGGAAACAAAAAATAGCAATGGCGCACTGCTCAGGTGGTGCGCCACTACTAAAAAAATAACCATGGCGCATCTGTTTCTGGTGCGCCATTGCTATATAGCAGTGGCGCACCACACCCATGGTGCGCCATTACTAGGGATATTGGCTATAGCCATTTTTATAGTAGTGGGTAATGCTAAGACATGGTACAATACTCTTGCTCCTTGTTGTGTGTGTAGTCCACAGGATATGATCTACTACTTCTCTGAAAAATATTTTCCTGCTCACAAGAAACAAGCTGCCTTACAGGAAATATTTCACTTTGTGCAAATTGAAGAAGAGAGTCTCCCACAAGCTGCCTTACAGGAAATATTTCACTTTGTGGAAATTCAGATGTAACTTTTCGAGTAGTATCTTTTTCATATAAAAAACTTTTTCATCGGAGGTCGTATGCAAAAGTTACGACCATTTTACCGAAACACGGCGGGTTTTTTTTTTGCAAAAAAATTCAAAATTCATGTTTGTTAATTTTCGTAACAACTAGAACACATAACACATGGGCATCTATTTTTTTGAATTTTTTTGAATCTTTTATCATTTTCTTTTATTTTTTTTAAACCGAAAAGGCGATCCACAGGGGGGGGTGGGTGGGTGTGTGTGTGTGTGTGGTGGGGTGTGTTTGTGTGTGTGAGAGACATTAGTAATGGCGCACCCTCCCTGGTGTGCCATTGCTAACCTTAGCAATGGCGCACCAGGGGGGGTGCACCATTAGTAATGTCTCTCACACACGCAGGCCCACACCCTCACCAGACATAACAATGGCGCACCACACCAAGGTGCGCCATTACTATGTAGCATAGGAGTGGCGCACCTAGGTGTGGTGCGCCATTGCTATGTCTGGTGGGGGTGGGGGGTGGAAACAAAAAATAGCAATGGCGCACTGCTCAGGTGGTGCGCCACTACTAAAAAAATAACAATGGCGCACCTGTTTCTGGTGCGCCATTGCTATATAGCAGTGGCGCACCACACCCATGGTGCGCCATTACTAGGGATATTGGCTATAGCCATTTTTATAGTAGTGGGTGATGCTAAGACATGGTACAATACTCTTGCTCCTTGTTGTGTGCGTACTCCCCAGGATATGATCTACTACTTCTCTGAAAAATATTTTCCTGCTCACAAGAAACAAGCTGCCTTACAGGAAATATTTCACTTTGTGCAAATTGAAGAAGAGAGTCTCCCACAAGCTGCCTTACAGGAAATATTTCACTTTGGGGAAATTCAGATGTAACTTTTCGAGTAGTATCTTTTTCATATAAAAAACTTTTTCATCGGAGGTCGTATGCAAAAGTTACGGCCATTTTACCGAAACACGGCGGTTTTGTTTTTGCAAAAAAATTCAAAATTCTTGTTTGTTAATTTTCGTAACAACTAGAACACATAACACATGGGCATCTATTTTTTTGAATTTTTTTGAATCTTTTATCATTTTCTTTTATTTTTTTTTAAACCGAAAAGGCGATCCACTCGGGGGGGGGGGGGGGGGGTGTGTGTGTGTGGTGGGGTGTGTTTGTGTGTGTGAGAGACATTAGTAATGGCGCACCCTCCCTGGTGCGCCATTGCTAACCTTAGCAATGGCGCACCAGGGGGGGTGCGCCATTACTAATGTCTCTCACACATGCAGGCCCACACCCTCACCAGACATAACAATGGCGCACCACACCAAGGTGCGCCATTACTATGTAGCATAGTAGTGGCGCACCTAGGTGTGGTGCGCCATTGCTATGTCTGGTGGGGGTGGGTGGAAACAAAAAATAGCAATGGCGCACTGCTCAGGTGGTGCGCCACTACTAAAAAAATAACAATGGCGCACCTGTTTCTGGTGCGCCATTGCTATATAGTAGTGGCGCACCACACACATGGTGCGCATTTACTAGGGATATTGGCTATAGCCATTTTTCTAGTAGTGGGTGATGCTAAGACATGGTACAATACTCTTGCTCCTTGTTGTGTGCGTAGTCCCCAGGATATGATCTACTACTTCTCTGAAAAATATTTTCCTGCTCACAAGAAACAAGCTGCCTTACAGGAAATATTTCACTTTGTGCAAATTGAAGAAGAGAGTCTCCCACAAGCTGCCTTACAGGAAATATTTCACTTTGTGGTAAATTCAGATGTAACTTTTCGAGTAGTATCTTTGTCATATAAAAAACTTTTTCATCGGAGGTCGTATGCAAAAGTTACGGCCATTTTACCGAAACACGGCGGTTTTTTTTTGCAAAAAAATTCAAAATTCATGTTTGTTAATTTTCGTAACAACTAGAACACATAACACATGGGCATCTATTTTTTTGAATTTTTTCAATCTTTTATCATTTTCTTTTATTTTTTTTAAACCGAAAAGGCGATCCACGGGGGGAGGGGGGGGTGTGGGTGTGTGTGTGTGTGTGTGGTGGGGTGTGTTTGTGTGTGTGAGAGACATTAGTAATGGCGCACCCCCCCTGGTGCGCCATTGCTAAGGTTAGCAATGGCGCACCAGGGGGGGTGCGCCATTACTAATGTCCCTCACACACGCAGGCCCACACCCTCACCAGACATAACAATGGCCCACCACACCAAGGTGCGCCATTACTATGTAGCATAGGAGTGGCGCACCTAGGTGTGGTGCGCCATTGCTATGTCTGGTGGGGGTGGGGGTGGAAACAAAAAATAGCAATGGCGCACTGCTCAGGTGGTGCGCCACTACTAAAAAAATAACAATGGCGCACCTGTTTCTGGTGCGCCATTGCTATATAGCAGTGGCGCACCACACCCATGGTGCGCCATTACTAGGGATATTGGCTATAGCCATTTTTCTAGTAGTGGGTGATGCTAAGACATGGTACAATACTCTTTCTCCTTGTTGTGTGCGTAGTCCCCAGGATATGATCTACTACTTCTCTGAAAAATATTTTCCTGCTCACAAGAAACAAGTTGCCTTACAGGAAATATTTTACTTTGTGCAAATTGAAGAAGAGAGTCTCCCACAAGCTGCCTTACAGGAAATATTTCACTTTGTGGAAATTCAGATGTAACTTTTCGAGTAGTATCTTTTTCATATAAAAAACTATTTCATCGGAGGTCGTATGCAAAAGTTACGGCCATTTTACCGAAACACGGCGGTTTTTTTTTTGCAAAAAAATTCAAAATTCATGTTTGTTAATTTTCGTAACAACTAGAACACATAGCACATGGGCATCTATTTTTTTGAATTTTTTTGAATCTTTTATCATTTTCTTTTATTTTATTTTAAACCGAAAAGGCGATCCACGAGGGGGTGGGGGTGTGTGGGTGTGTGTGTGTGTGTGTGGTGGGGTGTGTTTGTGTGTGTGAGCGACATTAGTAATGGCGCACCCTCCCTGGTGCGCCATTGCTAACCTTAGCAATGGCGCACCAGGGGGGTGCGCCATTACTAATGTCTGTCACACACGCAGGCCCACACCCTCACCAGACATAACAATGGCGCACCACACCAAGGTGCGCCATTACTATGTAGCATAGTAGTGGCGCACCTAGGTGTGGTGCGCCATTGCTATGTCTGGTGCGGGTGGGGGGTGGAAACAAAAAATAGCAATGGCGCACTGCTCAGGTGGTGCGCCACTACTAAAAATATAACAATGGCGCACCTGTTTCTGGTGCGCCATTGCTATATAGCAGTGGCGCACCACACCCATGGTGCGCCATTACTAGGGATATTGGCTATAGCCATTTTTATAGTAGTGGGTGATGCTAAGACATGGTACAATACTCTTGCTCCTTGTTGTGTGCGTAGTCCCCAGGATATGATCTACTACTTCTCTGAAAAATATTTTCCTGCTCACAAGAAACAAGCTACCTTACAGGAAATATTTCACTTTGTGCAAATTGAAGAAGAGAGTCTCCCACAAGCTGCCTTACAGGAAATATTTCACTTTGTGGAAATTCAGATGTAACTTTTCGAGTAGTATCTTTTTCATATAAAAAACTTTTTCATCGGAGGTCGTATGCAAAAGTTACGGCCATTTTACCGAAACACGGCGGTTTTTTTTTTTGCAAAAAAATTCAAAATTCATGTTTGTTAATTTTCGTAACAACTAGAACACATAACACATGGGCATCTTTTTTTTTGAATTTTTTTTGAATCTTTTATCATTTTCTTTTATTTTTTTTTAAACCGAAAAGGCGATCCACAGGGGGGGGGTGTGGGTGTGTGTGTGTGTGTGGTGGGGTCACCCTCCCTGGTGCGCCATTGCTAACCTTAGCAATGGCGCACCAGGGGGGGTGCGCCATTACTAATGTCTCTCACACACGCAGGCCCACACCCTCACCAGACATAACAATGGCGCACCACACCAAGGTGCGCCATTACTATGTAGCATAGTAGTGGCGCACCTAGGTGTGGTGCGCCATTGCTATGTCTGGTGGGGGTGGGGGTGGAAACAAAAAATAGCAATGGCGCACTGCTCAGGTGGTGCGCCACTACTAAAAAAATAACAATGGCGCACCTGTTTCTGGTGCGCCATTGCTATATAGCAGTGGCGCACCACACCCATGGTGCGCCATTACTAGGGATATTGGCTATAGCCATTTTTCTAGTAGTGGGTGATGCTAAGACATGGTACAATACTCTTGCTCCTTGTTGTGTGCGTGGTCCCCAGGATATGATCTACTACTTCTCTGAAAAATATTTTCCTGCTCACAAGAAACAAGCTGCCTTACAGGAAAGATTTCACTTTGTGCAAATTGAAGAAGAGAGTCTCCCACAAGCTGCCTTACAGGAAATATTTCACTTTGTGGAAATTCAGATGTAACTTTTCGAGTAGTATCTTTTTCATATAAAAAACTTTTTCATCGGAGGTCGTATGCAAAAGTTACGGCCATTTTACCGAAACACGGCGGTTTTGTTTTTCAAAAAAATTCAAAATTCTTGTTTGTTAATTTTCGTAACAACTAGAACACATAACACATGGGCATCTATTTTTTTGAATTTTTTTGAATCTTTTATCATTTTCTTTTATTTTTTTTAAACCGAAAAGGCGATCCACTAGGGGGGGGGGGGGGTGGGTGTGTGTGTGTGTGTGGTGGGGTGTGTTTGTGTGTGTGAGAGACATTAGGAATGGCGCACCCTCCCTGATGCGCCATTGCTAACCTTAGCAATGGCGCACCAGGGGGGGTGCGCCATTACTAATGTCTCTCACACACGCAGGCCCACACCCTCACCAGACATAACAATGGCACACCACACCAAGGTGCGCCATTACTATGTAGCATAGTAGTGGCGCACCTAGGTGTGGTGCGCCATTGCTATGTCTGGTGGGGGTGGGGGGTGGAAACAAGAAATAGCAATGGCGCACTGCTCAGGTGGTGCGCCACTACTAAAAAAATAACAATGGCGCACCTGTTTCTGGTGCGCCATTGCTATATAGCAGTGGCGCACCACACCCATGGTGCGCCATTACTAGGGATATTGGCTATAGCCATTTTTCTAGTAGTGGGTGATGCTAAGACATGGTACAATACTCTTGCTCCTTGTTGTGTGCGTAGTCCCCAGCTTATGATCTACTACTTCTCTGAAAAATATTTTCCTGCTCACAAGAAACAAGCTGCCTTACAGGAAAGATTTCACTTTGTGCAAATTGAAGAAGAGAGTCTCCCACAAGCTGCCTTACAGGAAATATTTCACTTTGTTGAAATTCAGATGTAACTTTTCGAGTAGTATCTTTTTCATATAAAAAACGTTTTCATCGGAGGTCGTATGCAAAAGTTACGGCCATTTTACCGAAACACGGCGCTTTTTTTTTTGCAAAAAAATTCAAAATTCATGTTTGTTAATTTTCGTAACAACTAGAACACATAACACATGGGCATCTATTTTTTTGAATTTTTTTGAATCTTTTATCATTTTCTTTTATTTTTTTTAAACCGAAAAGGCAATCCACGGGGGGGGGGGGGGGGGGGGTGTGTGTGTGTGTGGTGGGGTGTGTTTGTGTGTGTGAGAGACATTAGTAATGGCGCACCCTCCCTGATGCGCCATTGCTAACCTTAGCAATGGCGCACCAGGGGGGTGCGCCATTACTAATGTCTCTCACACACGCAGGCCCACACCCTCACCAGACATAACAATGGCGCACCACACCAAGGTGCGCCATTACTATGTAGCATAGTAGTGGCGCACCTAGGTGTGGTGCGCCATTGCTATGTCTGGTGGGGGTGGGGGGTGGAAACAAGAAATAGCAATGGCGCACTGCTCAGGTGCTGCGCCACTACTAAAAAAATAACAATGGCGCACCTGTTTCTGGTGCGCCATTGCTATATAGCAGTGGCGCACCACACCCATGGTGCGCCATTACTAGGGATATTGGCTATAGCCATTTTTCTAGTAGTGGGTGATGCTAAGACATGGTACAATACTCTTGCTCCTTGTTGTGTGCGTAGTCCCCAGGATATGATCTACTACTTCTCTGAAAAATATTTTCCTGCTCACAAGAAACAAGCTGCCTTACAGGAAAGATTTCACTTTGTGCAAATTGAAGAAGAGAGTCTCCCACAAGCTGCCTTACAGGAAATATTTCACTTTGTGGAAATTCAGATGTAACTTTTCGAGTAGTATCTTTTTCATATAAAAAACTTTTTCATTGGAGGTCGTATGCAAAAGTTACGGCCATTTCACCGAAACACGGCGGTTTTTTTTTGCAAAAAAATTCAAAATTCATGTTTGTTAATTTTCGTAACAACTAGAACACATAACACATGGGCATCTATTTTTTTGAATTTTTTTGAATCTTTTATCATTTTCTTTTATTTTTTTTTAAACCGAAAAGGCGATCCACTGGGGGGGTGTGGGTGTGTGTGTGTGTGTGGTGGGGTGTGTTTGTGTGTGTGAGAGACATTAGTAATGGCGCACCCTCCCTGGTGCGCCATTGCTAACCTTAGCAATGGCGCACCAGGGGGTGGGGTGCGCCATTACTAATGTCTCTCACACACGCAGGCCCACACCCTCACCAGACATAACAATGGCGCACCACACCAAGGTGCGCCATTACTATGTAGCATAGTAATGGCGCACCTTGGTGTGGTGCGCCATTGTTATGTCTGGTGGGGGTGGGGGGTGGAAACAAAAAATAGCAATGCCGCACTGCTCAGGTGGTGCGCCACTACTAAAAAAATAACAATGGCGCACCTGTTTCTGGTGCGCCATTGCTATATAGCAGTGGCGCACCACACCCATGGTGCGCCATTACTAGGGATATTGGATATAGCCATTTTTCTAGTAGTGGGTGATGCTAAGACATGGTACAATACTCTTGGTCCTTGTTGTCTGCGTAGTCCCCAGCTTATGATCTACTACTTCTCTGAAAAATATTTTCCTGCTCACAAGAAACAAGCTGCCTTACAAGAAATATTTCACTTTGTGCAAATTGAAGAAGAGAGTCTCCCACAAGCTGCCTTACAGGAAATATTTCACTTTGTGGAAATTCAGATGTAACTTTTCGAGTAGTATCTTTTTCATATAAAAAACTTTTTCATTGGAGGTCGTATGCAAAAGTTACGGCCATTTTACCGAAACACGGCGGGTTTTTTTTTGCAAAAAAATTCACAATTCATGGTTGTTAATTTTCGTAACAACTAGAACACATAACACATGGGCATCTATTTTTTTGAATTTTTTTGAATCTTTTATCATTTTCTTTTATTTTTTTTAAACCGAAAAGGCGATCCACGGGGGGGGGGGGGGGGGGGGGTGTGGGTGTGTGTGTGTGTGTGGTGGGGTGTGTTTGTGTGTGTGAGAGACATTAGTAATGGCGCACCCTCCCTGGTGCGCCATTGCTAACCTTAGCAATGGTGCACCAGGCGGGGTGCGCCATTACTAATGTCTCTCACACACGCAGGCCCACACCCTCACCAGACATAACAATGGCGCACCACACCAAGGTGCGCCATTCCTATGTAGCATAGTAGTGGCGCACCTAGGTGTGGTGCGCCATTGCTATGTCTGGTGGGGGTGGGGGGTGGAAACAAAAAATAGCAATGGCGCACTGCTCAGGTGGTGCGCCACTACTAAAAAAATAACAATGGCGCACCTGTTTCTGGTGCGCCATTGCTATATAGCAGTGGCGCACCACACCCATGGTGCGCCATTACTAGGGATATTGGCTATAGCCATTTTTCTAGTAGTGGGTGATGCTAAGACATGGTACAATACTCTTGCTCCTTGTTGTGTGCGTAGTCCCCAGGATATGATCTACTACATCTCTGAAAAATATTTTCCTGCTCACAAGAAACAAGCTGCCTTACAGGAAATATTTCACTTTGTGCAAATTGAAGAAGAGAGTCTCCCACAAGCTGCCTTACAGGAAATATTTCACTTTGTGGAAATTCAGATGTAACTTTTCGAGTAGTATCTTTTTCATATAAAAAACTTTTTCATCGGAGGTCGTATGCAAAAGTTACGGCCATTTTACCGAAACACGGCGGGTTTTTTTTTTTTGCAAAAAAATTCAAAATTCATGTTTGTTAATTTTCGTAACAACTAGAACACATAACACATGGGCATCTATTTTTTTGAATTTTTTTGAATCTTTTATCATTTTCTTTTATTTTTTTTAAACCGAAAAGGCGATCCACTGGGGGGTGTGGGTGTGTGTGTGTGTGTGGTGGGGTGTGTTTGTGTGTGTGAGAGACATTAGTAATGGCGCACCCTCCCTGGTGCGCCATTGCTAACCTTAGCAATGGCGCACCAGGGGGTGGGGTGCGCCATTACTAATGTCTCTCACACACGCAGGCCCACACCCTCACCAGACATAACAATGGCGCACCACACCAAGGTGCGCCATTACTATGTAGCATAGTAGTGGCGCACCTAGGTGTGGTGCGCCATTGCTATGTCTGGTGGGGGTGGGGGGTGGAAACAAAAAATAGCAATGGCGCACTGCTCAGGTGGTGCGCCACTACTAAAAAAATAACAATGGCGCACCTGTTTCTGGTGCGCCATTGCTATATAGCAGTGGCGCACCACACCCATGGTGCGCCATTACTAGGGATATTGGCTATAGCCATTTTTCTAGTAGTGGGTGATGCTAAGACATGGTACAATACTCTTGCTCCTTGTTGTCTGCGTAGTCCCCAGCTTATGATCTACTACTTCTCTGAAAAATATTTTCCTGCTCACAAGAAACAAGCTGCCTTACAAGAAATATTTCACTTTGTGCAAATTGAAGAAGAGAGTCTCCCACAAGCTGCCTTACAGGAAATATTTCACTTTGTGGAAATTCAGATGTAACTTTTCGAGTAGTATCTTTTTCATATAAAAAACTTTTTCATCGGAGGTCGTATGCAAAAGTTACGGCCATTTTACCGAAACACGGCGGGTTTTTTTTTGCAAAAAAATTCAAAATTCATGTTTGTTAATTTTCGTAACAACTAGAACACATAACACATGGGCATCTATTTTTTTGAATTTTTTTGAATCTTTTATCATTTTCTTTTATTTTTTTTTAAACCGAAAAGGCGATCCACGGCGGGGGGGGGGGGGGGTGTGGGTGTGTGTGTGTGTGTGTGGTGGGGTGTGTTTGTGTGTGTGAGAGACATTAGGAATGGCGCACCCTCCCTGGTGCGCCATTGCTAACCTTAGCAATGGCGCACCAGGGGGGTGCGCCATTACTAATGTCTCTCACACACGCAGGCCCACACCCTCACCAGACATAACAATGGCGCACCACACCAAGGTGCGCCATTACTATGTAGCATAGTAGTGGCGCACCTAGGTGTGGTGCGCCATTGCTATGTCTGGTGGGGGTGGGGGGTGGAAACAAAAAATAGCAATGGCGCACTGCTCAGGTGGTGCGCCACTACTAAAAAAATAACAATGGCGCACCTGTTTCTGGTGCGCCATTGCTATATAGCAGTGGCGCACCACACCCATGGTGCGCCATTACTAGGGATATTGGCTATAGCCATTTTTCTAGTAGTGGGTGATGCTAAGACATGGTACAATACTCTTGCTCCTTGTTGTGTGCGTAGTCCCCAGGATATGATCTACTACATCTCTGAAAAATATTTTCCTGCTCACAAGAAACAAGCTGCCTTACAGGAAATATTTCACTTTGTGCAAATTGAAGAAGAGAGTCTCCCACAAGCTGCCTTACAGGAAATATTTCACTTTGTGGAAATTCAGATGTAACTTTTCGAGTAGTATCTTTTTCATATAAAAAACTTTTTCATCGGAGGTCGTATGCAAAAGTTACGGCCATTTTACCGAAACACGGCGGGTTTTTTTTTTTTGCAAAAAAATTCAAAATTCATGTTTGTTAATTTTCGTAACAACTAGAACACATAACACATGGGCATCTATTTTTTTGAATTTTTTTGAATCTTTTATCATTTTCTTTTATTTTTTTTAAACCGAAAAGGCGATCCACTGGGGGGTGTGGGTGTGTGTGTGTGTGTGGTGGGGTGTGTTTGTGTGTGTGAGAGACATTAGTAATGGCGCACCCTCCCTGGTGCGCCATTGCTAACCTTAGCAATGGCGCACCAGGGGGTGGGGTGCGCCATTACTAATGTCTCTCACACACGCAGGCCCACACCCTCACCAGACATAACAATGGCGCACCACACCAAGGTGCGCCATTACTATGTAGCATAGTAGTGGCGCACCTAGGTGTGGTGCGCCATTGCTATGTCTGGTGGGGGTGGGGGGTGGAAACAAAAAATAGCAATGGCGCACTGCTCAGGTGGTGCGCCACTACTAAAAAAATAACAATGGCGCACCTGTTTCTGGTGCGCCATTGCTATATAGCAGTGGCGCACCACACCCATGGTGCGCCATTACTAGGGATATTGGCTATAGCCATTTTTCTAGTAGTGGGTGATGCTAAGACATGGTACAATACTCTTGCTCCTTGTTGTCTGCGTAGTCCCCAGCTTATGATCTACTACTTCTCTGAAAAATATTTTCCTGCTCACAAGAAACAAGCTGCCTTACAAGAAATATTTCACTTTGTGCAAATTGAAGAAGAGAGTCTCCCACAAGCTGCCTTACAGGAAATATTTCACTTTGTGGAAATTCAGATGTAACTTTTCGAGTAGTATCTTTTTCATATAAAAAACTTTTTCATCGGAGGTCGTATGCAAAAGTTACGGCCATTTTACCGAAACACGGCGGGTTTTTTTTTGCAAAAAAATTCAAAATTCATGTTTGTTAATTTTCGTAACAACTAGAACACATAACACATGGGCATCTATTTTTTTGAATTTTTTTGAATCTTTTATCATTTTCTTTTATTTTTTTTTAAACCGAAAAGGCGATCCACGGCGGGGGGGGGGGGGGGTGTGGGTGTGTGTGTGTGTGTGTGGTGGGGTGTGTTTGTGTGTGTGAGAGACATTAGGAATGGCGCACCCTCCCTGGTGCGCCATTGCTAACCTTAGCAATGGCGCACCAGGGGGGTGCGCCATTACTAATGTCTCTCACACACGCAGGCCCACACCCTCACCAGACATAACAATGGCGCACCACACCAAGGTGCGCCATTACTATGTAGCATAGTAGTGGCGCACCTAGGTGTGGTGCGCCATTGCTATGTCTGGTGGGGGTGGGGGGTGGAAACAAAAAATAGCAATGGCGCACTGCTCAGGTGGTGCGCCACTACTAAAAATATAACAATGGCGCACCTGTTTCTGGTGCGCCATTGCTATATAGCAGTGGCGCACCACACCCATGGTGCGCCATTACTAGGGATATTGGCTATAGCCATTTTTCTAGTAGTGGGTGATGCTAAGACATGGTACAATACTCTTGCTCCTTGTTGTGTGCGTAGTCCCCAGGATATGATCTACTACTTCTCTGAAAAATATTTTCCTGCTCACAAGAAACAAGCTGCCTTACAGGAAAGATTTCACTTTGTGCAAATTGAAGAAGAGAGTCTCCCACAAGCTGCCTTACAGGAAATATTTCACTTTGTGGAAATTCAGATGTAACTTTTCGAGTAGTATCTTTTTCATATAAAAAACTTTTTCATCGGAGGTCGTATGCAAAAGTTACGGCCATTTTACCGAAACACGGCTTGGGGGAGGCTTCTCCAGTTGCTTAATGCTTTGCCTGATCATCCTCTCAAGAAAAATGAAATACTTGATATCTTTTATAATGGACTGACCGATACTTCTAGGGACTTCCTAGATAGTTGTGCTGGTTGTGTTTTCAGGGAACAAACTGTTGAACAAGCTGAGGAATTATTGAATAACATATTGAAGAACTATGATGATTGGACTCTTCCTAAACCACCGCCTAATCCCACTCCGAAGAAGAGAGGTATCTTATTTCTCAGTCCTGAAGATATGCAAGAGGCAAAGAAATCTATGAAGGAAAAAGGTATTAAAGCTGAGGATGTCAAGAATTTGCCACCTATTGAAGAAATACATGGCCTTGACACACCACCACCTACATAGGTGGTAGAGGTAAATTGTTTATTAAAGTTCAATGAAAGTGACATTCCTCACAATAAACATCCTAGTCAGTGCTTATATGAGTTTGACAACTATATTATGAAGCAAGATCATTTCAATGCCCATGTTCTGAAACAATTGAAATACAACTGTGATATGATTGCTCGCTTGAGTGACTTGCTATTTAGATTCAGTAATGATGTTAGAGGTGTAGGAAAGCATGCCTCTATGGTTCAAACTCAGTTAGAACAAGTTGCTAAGTCTCAAAAATAATTGCTTGATGAAATGAATAATAATATGCATGATTTTGCTGCTAGAGTAGTAACTAGAGGAGGTAGGATGACCCAAGAACCACTTTATCCCGAGGGTCATCCTAAAAGAATTGAACAAGATTCTCAGAGAATTAATAGTGATGCACCTAGTCCTTCTAAGAAGAAAAGGAAAAAGAAAAATGATAGGACTTTGCATACCTCTAGTGAACCTGAGACACAAAAACCTCCTGATAATAATGATGTCTCTATTTTGGATGCTGAAACTCAATCTGGTAGTGAACATTCACCTAGTTATGATGAAAATGATAATGATGATGTTCACAATGATGCTCAACCTAGTAATGATGAAGAACCAGATAATGATGTTGAAATAGAGCCTGCTCCTGCTCTTGATAACCCACAACCTAAAAATAAACGGTATGATAAAAGAGACTTTGTGGCTAGGAAACATGGTAAAGAAAGAGAGCCATGGGTTCAGAAACCCATGCCATTCCCACCTAAGCCACCTAAGAAAAAGGATGATGAAGAATTTGAGCGCTTTGCTAAAATGATTAGGCCAGTCTTTTTGCGTACCCGCTTAACTGATATTTTGAAGAAGGCCCCTTATGCTAAGTATATGAAAGACATCATCACTAATGAAAGAAAGATACCGGATGCTGAAATCTCCACCATGCTTGCTAACTATTCCTTTAAGGATGGACTACCTAAAAAACTAGGAGATCCGGGAATACCAACTATACCTTGCCCCATTAAGAGAAACTATGTCAAAACTGCTTTGTGTGATTTGGGAGCCGGTGTTAGTTTTATGCCTTTATCCTTATATAAAAGACTTGATTTGAATAAACTCACACCTACTGAGATATCATTGCAAATGGCTGACAAATCAACAGCCATACCTATTGGTATTTGTGAGGATGTGCCCGTTATTGTTGCAAATGTTACTATCTTAAAGGACTTTGTTATTCTTGAGATGCCTGAGGACGACAACATGTCGATTATCCTTGGTAGACCCTTTTTGAATACTGCAGGGGCTGTTATTGATTGCAATAAAAGCAAAGTCACTTTTCATATCAATGGTAATGAGCACATGGTGCACTTTCCGAAGAAACAATTCCAAGTGAATGGTATAAATGTTATTGAAGAATCTCCGACCATCACTATTGGAAGTTTTCAATTACCTCTACCTACTACCAAAAAGAAATATGATATACTCCCTCCGTTCCTTCATGTAAGGTGTATTATTTCCGGCACGGTGACCAAGGCACATAATTATAGACATGTTAAGACTAAATTACACTTAGCAAATTTGTTTGTTAGTGAAAAGTGAATCAATTAGTCCAGAAAAGTATGAGATACATGCAATCGACAAAAAGATAGTTTCCTTCTTTTACTATAAGGAGAGATACAGACAATCAAAAAGAGATACTTTCCTTTTTTAGAAGGGCTAACAAGAGAATTATGAGGAATTAGAAGATATGCACCTTACATTCTAAAATTTTATCAAAAAACAAATACACCTTATATAAAGGAACGGAGGGAGTACTTATTGTAGGGGATATGCACATCCCCATTGAGGTAACCTAGTGTTTTACGAAAGTTCTTCGGTTTCATGCTAATCGAAAGTAGTTGTTAATAAGACTTGATCAACCTTATTAATGAATCATTTTTTAGAGGTATGACGTCAATGAATCTAGTAAGCACAACTCTCTGCTCCCACCTTTTATTTTCTATTTTAGTTAGGCAAATGAAATAAAATGCCATGTTTATCCTGTTTTCTGTTTTCTCCGTGCAATAAAAAATGACCCAAAAATAAAAATTCTCAGAATGCCCTGAAAATTTAACAAGATTTTTTTTTCCGAATATAAAAGAATTTTTGGTGCAAATAATACCAGAGGGGGGTGCACCTGGTGCCCACAATACACCAGGGCGCGCCAGCACCCCCAGGGCGCGCCCTGGTGGGTTGTGGCCCCCACGTGGGCCCCTCACTTATCTCTTTAGCCCACATCATCACCTACCTCCAGCAAAAAATCACCACATCCACCATTTTCGTGTTCTTGCTCTCAAACCCGCGGATTTCGATCTCTTTGCTCGGACCTCCGTTTCCGAAACTGTTTGGAGGGATTGCTTCTTAGTATGTGACTCCTCCATTGCTCCAATTAGTTTTTGTTTTAGTAGGTTATTTTTAGAGCAATTAGCTACTCTTGGTGCTGCTGTAGATGAGCTTGCATGTTGAATTCTTAGAGTTCTAAGTAGTTTGAATGCTCATTATGGCCCCTATGCATGCTTGGGAGTAGTTGCTAACAATCTTACAAAGTTTTGTTGACAAAAATTTTGTGGACTAAAATTTTCAGAATTTTTATAGGAATAAAAATGCAATTCTTTAGGGGTTCTTCGAGGAGGAGATCCTCGGGGGCCTCATCAAGTGGAAGCTCAGTTCGACAGTCTTATGTTGAACCAAGCGAAAGCTCGATGCGAGATGCCGCCACCAAATCATGTTTGTGGCATGCGATGAGTTCATGGAAGGTGCAGGTATTAAGGAGGAATTTGATCAATTTATTCGCAACACAGAGCTTGTCTCCTTCGTCGCAGATAAGTGCCCCCAACACCTCGAGCTCACGAAAACCTTCACAAAGAAATTCAAATATTTTCCTCGTGAGTCTAGAGTTTTGTTCAACCTGTACGATCATTCCTTTACCATGCCGTTAGAAATGTTTAACGATGCATGCAAACTTCCATATGAGGGCTCCCGCGATGAACCAACAAAATCTGAGTACGAGTCATTTTTAGTTAATCTTTGCTTTGGCGAAGATAGGGTGGTTACACAGGGGAGAATTAACAGCATTCATTTTCCATCACTCCAATATTTTGCGCTCTTTAACGGTAAATGTGTTGTAGGCAAACAAGATTGTAGTACACTGTGCGCTCATGATTTGAGGCTCCTACACACTGCCATAACTGGGAATAAGGATTATAATCTTGGTGGAATTGTTGCGCGGTGGTTGCAGCTTCATGCTGCTAGTGGTAATTTTTATGGAGGAATCTATGCTTCCCGTGTAGCTGAGAGATTAAATGTGTCACCATGGCCTAATGACCCCATCCTACCCACTCAGTATTTAGACTTTGATGCTATGAAGCGTCATAAGTTCCTTACGGGCATGGCCACCAACTATACCTATAACTTGAGATTTTATAAGAAACCTGTTTTGCATGTTGCTTTGCCTGCTCCTGCTCCTTTTGATTTTCACACTAGGGGAAGATATTATGTTCTTGAGAGTGAAGCCTATGAGTACAACGTGGGGGCTGAACCTGCCAGGAGGGCCGCGGAGTCTGTTCCGAGGTTCTCAATGAGCCATCGCCCAGATTATTATTCATACGGATGGTGATTACCAAGCTAGGCCAAAAGCCTAAGCTTGGGGGAGTACGTATTTCCACCGACATTACATTCATGTTCACACATTTCATTCTAGTTGTCGGTGTTCACACTTTTTCATTGTATTATCCATGCTTGATTTGTTTTCTCGCTTTCTTCTCGCGTGTTTGAAAAACTTTGGGAAAAACCCAAAAATATTTCCTACTTCTTTTTAGCTTTTCTTCCTAGCTTAGTTTAATTGTAGCATCAAAAGAAAACCCAAAAATATTTCTCGCTTCTTCTTTTACTTGTTGGGAGCTTTCCCATGTAAATAGTTTTTCTCGTTTTTGTTTTCTTTAAATTGCTTGTTTCATGAAAAATCAAAAACTCCAAAAATATTTCAGTGTGTTTCTCTGAAATTCTTTTCTTTTTACTTGAGTCGTACCGAGGAGAAGGCCACGATGAAATTGTTGAGTGGTTCTCATCTGCATTATTGTTTATCTAACAAAGAACCCATGTTACTTTGTATTCTCCTCTTGAATAAAATGTTTGCAGATTCCAGCTTAGTCCACAGCACTCTTTCACTATTATTATCTTCTTATCGTTCGGCCGTGCAAGTGAAAGGCAATGATGATGACATTTGATGAATTGACTGTGGCAGAGAAAAGCGGGTATGAACTCAACTTGTTTTTGTTTTTGTAAATATGTTTAACCTAGTATCCCTTGATTCAGCTCATTATGATCAAACATGTTTGCAATGACCATTAGAGATTATAGTTGTTCATGCCATGCTTAAGTAGCTAGGAGTGGATAATGATTTATCTTGGGTGTCAACATGCATTAAAATAGTTGTGATGCGGTATGATGATATGGTATCCTCCTCTGAATGTTTCAAGTGGCTTGACTTGGCACATGTTCACGCATGTAGTTGAATCAAAACCAACATAGCCTTCATGATATTTATGTTCATGGTGTCCATATCCTACTCATGCTAGTATTCAATGTTGATTATATGTAATGCATGTTCATGACCATCTTCGCTCTCCAGCTGGCCGCTTCTCAATCTAATTGCTAGCCTTCGCCTATACTATGCGGGAATATTGCTTGTGCATCAAAACCCTTAAACAAAGTTATGCTAGATGAGTCCACCATATCTACCTATATGCGGTATTACCCTGCCGTTCCAAAGTAAATTTGCATGTGCCACCTCTAAAAATTCAAATGAACATTTGTTTTGTGTGCCTAGACAGCTCATGAAGCGACCGGGGGAGGTCAGTATCTTCCATGCTAAGCGGGTTATTCTCATGAAGAATGTTTATTCACTTGTCCTTACACGAGAGGGTCGGTAATAGGGATTCCCAGTCCCGAAATCAAAACTCAAAAATAATTAAACAAAACTCCCCCAGGAATGTTGTTGGTTTGGACAGTACCCGTGGATACAGCTCGCCGTGGAGTGTGATTGTTGGTGGAGGGGGAGTAAACTTTTACTTTTATCGCTTGGGAACCGCCACTAATTTGTTAAGCATGGAAGATATTGATAACTCTTGGTCGTGACGTTGACAGGAAGGGTGTACCTCTCAAAATTATATCTATCTCTTTTTTAATCTTTGAGCTCTGGCACCGCTGCAAATCCATGCTTCCCTCTGCGAAGGGACTATCTATTTGCTTTTATGTTGAGTCATCACCTTCTCAAATAAGCGCCAGACCTGAGAGCACTATTGTCATCCTCATGCATTGTGTATAGTTAATGTTGGGTGCAGCATGACTGGATCTTTTCTACCATGAATTGCAATGTTTAGTCGCTGCTTGAACTTTGGAGGTGCTCTGCATTTATGTTTTGCGGTCTCAGAAAGGGCTAGCAAGATACCACTGTGTCATATTGTATCATGATTGTTTTGACAAAGTGTTGGCGCTTGAGATATATTATTATTGCTCGCTAGTTGCTTATGTTATTGTTATGAGTGAATATAATTCCTAAGAGTTATTGTTGACATGGTTAGTCATAATCTTTGCTGAAAACCTGGGTGCTACTTAAGAATATATATGTAAACAAGAACAAAAGAGTTCATAAAAGTATTTCTTTATCACTTTCAGTTTATCAACTGAATTGCTTGAGGACAAGCAAAGGTTTAAGCTTGGGGGAGTTGATACGTCTCCAATGTATCTACTTTTCCTCACTCTTTTACCATGGTGTTGTTTTTGTGCAGAAATAAAAGTTCTCGGAATGGAACGAAACTTTTTGGAGATTTATCTTGGAAAATATAAAAAATACTTGAGCCAGAAACCACCGGAGAGGGGGCCTAGGTTGGGCATGATACACCAGGGCGCACCAGCCCCCTCCCGGCACGCCCTGGTGGGTTGTGGTCACCTCGGGGCCCCACTTGCCCTATCTCCGCCACTATAAATTCCTAAATTTGGAGGAAAAAAATCAGAGAGAAAGAATTATCACGTTTCACGAGATGGAGCCACCGCCACCTCCTGTTCTTCATCGGGAGGCCAGATCTGGAGCCCGTTTCGGGCTCCGGAGAGGGAAATCTTCGGTCTTCATCATCACCAACCTTTCTCCATCGCCAATTCCATGATGCTCCCCACCGGGAGTGAGTAATTCCTTCATAGGCTTGCTAGTTGGTGAGGAGTTGGATGAGATTCATCATGTAATCGAGTTAGTTTTGTTAGGGCTTGATCCCTAGTATCCATTATGTTCTGAGATTGATGTTGCTATGACTTTGCTATGTCTGATGCTTGTCACTAGGGCCCGAGTGCCATGATTTCAGATCTGAACCATTTATGTTATCATCTCTATATCTATGTTCTTGATCCAATCTTGGCTTGACATATGCACCTATTACGTGTTATGATCCGTCAACCCCATAGTGACAATATTTGGGATACTTCGCGGTGATGATCGTAGTTTGAGGAGTTTATGTATTCACCATGTGTTAATGCTTTGTTCCAGTTCTCTATTAAAAGGAGGCCTTAATATCCCTTAGTTTCCTTATGGACCCCGCTGCCATGGGACGGTAGGAAAAAAGATGTCATGCAAGTTCTTTTCCATAAGCACGTATGACTATTTACGGAATACATGCCTACATTATATTGATGAACTGGAGCTAGTTCTGTATCGCCCTAGGTTATGACTGTTATATGATGAATATCATCCAACGAGTTACCGATCCAGTGCCTACGACCTTTCCACTTATTGTTCTTGCTAAGTTACTACTGTTGTTACTTCTGTTCCAACTGCTACAAAACTATTGCTACTACTATTACCACTACTATTACAATTGCTACTACCATCAAACCTATCATATTACTGTGCTACTGATCACTTTGCAGCAGATATTTATCGCCAGCTATGGTTGAATTGACAACTCAACTTCTAATACTCTCAAGTATTCTTCGGCTCCCCTTGTGTCGAATCTATAAATTTGGGTTGAATACACTACCCTCGAAAACTGTTGCGATCCCCTATACTTGTGGGTTATCAGTCCTCGTGAGAGAACTTAGGTGTGAGGCCATCGCAACTAGGTGACGACTTGAGAGGTGTTGGTCGGATTTGAGAGACGCGAGTTTTACCCAAGTTCGGCCCGTTCGATGGAGGTAAAAGCCTACGTCCTGCTTTGTGTGTATTGATGATGAGGATGATCTCGATTACAAGGGTGCTATTTTGCTACCTCTAGTGTCGAGAGCCTCTAATCTGTCTATCTCTAATGCCTTGAACTTGTCCCTCTTGGGGTGCCTGACCCCTCCTTATATAAGCTGAAGGGGTAGGTTTACGTGTAGAGTCCTACTGGGAGTAGGACTAGGACTAGTCACTCTTGAATCCTAATCCGAGTATTGTTTCTCTCGTGAGGGAATTCTTCCTCTTCTTGGGTCTTCTCTGTGATCCGGTCCTCGAGGCCTCTCCATGAGCCGCCTTCCACGGGGTGCACACTGGGCATTGGGCCTTGACGTTCAGGTTGACCCGGTAAACACGGTGACTTTATAAGCCGCCAAATGATGGGCCGGGTCATACTCCTGTCCGGGTCAAACCGTGGGGAATATCCCCTACATTATCCCCCAGGTTAGCTTGAATTTATTCATGATAAGCTCCTGAAATAAGAATAATAAATATGTTAAGTGACCAGCTTGCTCCACTGGCCGGCTTAATTTAATGAAGTGGCTCTTTGAAAATCCGGGTTTCTTCTTCATATTAACGAGCCGTCTTCACAATCATCTTGCAGTTACGTGTCCTTTGCAATAAAATATTGGGAATAAAACACCCATATGCCGTTGAGTCGGCTTCCAATGCTTTGGCTTGATGAAAATTTTGGGAATAAGAAATCCACATGATGTTGAGCCGGTCTTTCAATGCTTCGGCTAGATAAAAATCTGTTGAGCCGGTCTCGCTCACAATTGACATCTTGAAAGTGCTCTTCTATTTTTTGATATATCCATATTACCCGTAGCCCCAAGCTCCATTTTATAAGTTTCATGATGACTTGGTGATTTGCAATAATATCTTTGACTGTGTAGCTCCCAAGTGTCGGCTCATCAGTATGTCATGGGTCGGGTCTTCAATTTAGACCTTATAATCTGTTTGAATAGATGAATACTGTAGCCCCCAAGTGCCGAGTCGCATGCCTGTAGCGACTTGGGACTTTAGAAAATTTGATCTGAGCAGTGTAGCTCCCAAGTGCCGGGTCGTTTGCCTGCAGTGACTCGGGACTTAGATGTCCTTCTCCTTTTGAAAAGAAAAACATCATATGATGTAGCCCCCAAGTGTCGGGTCATATGCCTGCAGCGACATGGGACTGTATGAGAATAATAATACCAATCATAATGCACTTCAGAAGTTCTTTTGAACTGATATTGATCTGACTTGAATTAATCATTGCCCGTGGTTACAATGTAACCCGGTATTTTAATTTTTGAACGAATATCTTGGAACAATGCCTCTGTCCTTGAAATGAAATCCCTGCTCGTGGTTGCGGTACAACCCGGAAAATAAATGTTTGAGAAATCCATAGGTGTTGTAGTTTACTACAGAGCACAAGTTGGAAGAATCCAAGAGCCGGTCAATTAGATGACCCGGCATTATATGTGATAAGGTGGCCCTTCAAGAATAGTCATTTCTTCCGAGATGGCTTAAAAACCCTAATCATTTAATACTGGTTGTGATGAACCATGATGAAGATCCAGCCATTTTGGCTATCAAAGATCTATTTGTTCCTGCAAAGGTTATGATGTAACCCGGTTTGATGACTGGTTTGATATGTATGTACGATGCATGATGCAATGCATGATGATGTATATATATGATAACATAATATAAAGTCTCAGTTTTCAAGGCATGACATAAAGACCGGGTTTCGAGGCTCGAGTCTTGCTTCAATGAAGCGGGTGTGATAACCCATGGTTTATCCTAGCTCTCTGTAAGCCGGCTCTCACGTGACTAAGGCCGATGTTTTAACCTTGATAAGTCAGGGTCCAGATGTATTGACTTGTCAAGAGTACATGGGGTCACCTGATCGTGGTCGCATCAAGCATACATGCATGTTTAACCATTTTGTGGCGTCTTTGCACGATCAAGAGGGCAAGAAAGCTAAACTCGATGAGTTGGAAGCCCCCAAGTGACCTATGATCATGGAAAAGCTCAGCATAGGATATACAGGAGACAATGCTACTACTGCAAAACATCTGGGGTCCAGATAAGCCGGCTTTGTTCCATTGATCATAATATGATAAGATGATGATCCAATAAAGCAGGATACCTATGTTTGAACAGCACATCATGACAGCTGGTCCTCTTTGGCAACCTTTAATTTTTCGCCCATAAGGCAGGGCACCAATGTTTGAACTGCGCATCGTGGCAGCTAGTCCTCTTGGGCGACTTTTAATTTTTCGCCAATAAGGCAGCAGCCCCCGGGACCGGGTTATCTTCCCTGCAATGACCCGGGGTTCTAGAATTTTTGAGCCCAGTTGAATCTGTCGAGTCATGTCTGTGTAGCCCCCGAGTCTTAAATTGACTCGAAGAGGCGGCTTGAGAGTCTTCATAGTTGACTGTGGCATAAACCGACATATAGTTCATGGCTAAACGATGGAATTTATTGAAACTAGATACGATGTGACGAGTTGATGATCTTCGTGATGCTCGTCGTATACCTTTGGCAAATGTCGTGGCCAAATTGAGTTCATATGCCTCTTGACCCATGCATTGTTATTCTTATGTAGTCTGGCTCTCTTGGCTCATCCAGGGCCATTTTCTTTGCCGCTGACTTTTGAATTGCCGGCTCGATGGTGGACGCCTCAAATTGTAGCTTCTCCAGAGATTTTTCATGCGTGTCTGACTCTCTTTTTCTTTGATGTACTGAAGCAGACCGGACCGCAGGGATAACAGGCCAATGCGCCTATCCATTGGGCAACCATGCGCAGGTGGAGGCTGATAATAGATATATATTTCTTCTTTGCTCTAGCATTGTTGGAGTAGACCAGATCGCGGGGGCGGTGGCTTGCGCGCGTCTGTTGGGCGGCTCGTGCTGGCGAGCGCGGACTTGGCATGTTAATGTAGACACGAGAGCTGGCTGGTAACTTGGCGTGGAAGCGGGAGTCAGCCGCGGTGTTCTAAGCCGACGCGGACATGAGAGTCGGCAGCGGCGTTTTAAGCCAGCGCGGACGCGTGAATCGGACTTGGCGTGTTGGTGTAGACTGGACTGCATGGGGGGCAGCCTGCACGCGTGTCCGTTGAACATTGCGGTGTGGACGGATGCTGGCGCATGATGATATTGGCGCGAGCCCCGTAGTCATAGTATAACGCCCCTTTTATAATAAATAATTGTCCTGATATTTTTGTCGGATGAATGCGGACGACGTGTAGCCTCTTGTAGACTACACTGTAATGACAGTGGCCTGTACGCCTGTCCGTTGAACAGCTCAAGGCGGGCAGACATTTGGCATGGCCTTCAGCGTGTTGATGTAGACGTGGGAGTCAGCCACGACATTTGAAACCGACTTGGTAGCACCGACGCGAGAGTTGGCCGCGGCATTGTAAGCCAGTGCGGACGCACGAGTCGGCCGCGGTGTTAGAACCGACGCGGACGCACGAGTCGGCCGTCGTGTGGCAAGTCGGCGAAGACGCATGAGTCGATCGTGGCATTGTTAGCCGGAGCTGACGCGTGAGTCCATCGAGCAGCACTGCACGGACAAACACTAGTGTAGAGTGATGCCGGCGCGCGTTCCATATCCTTGGTATAATGCCCTCTTTCGTATTGATCACCTGTCCTGTATATAACAAATATTGTAGGCAGGGTAGTTGTCATAGGAGGAATCAACATATGCTTGATCAAATATATAGGATGGATAGCACATGATTTAATTGAATGACAAATGATCTGTACGTAATGTCTGTCGAGATGTCCAATTAATGAGACTCGCCCTGGTAATTGTAGATCGGTCCACATCGGTAGCCAAAACATCCGACGACAGACTGCCTGTATGGCCGTTGGGTAAGCCGGCGTGCGGCCGACGCTGGTACAATCTCCGCGGGGCGACGTTGGTGACGCCGAAGATGTGGCGGCCGCGGCGATTTCAAATTGTACGCGGCAACGTCGAGGTTGACCGAGTAATATATCTGACTTGTTAGATTCCAAGATGTGGTAATATATCTGATGAGGCAAGCCCAACCGTAGGACGGTGGGCAGGACTATTTGATTTCTTCACCATGTGACCTCCTCATTTTTTTTATCTCTCTCCATTTGTTTTGTGCCACTGGAAAAGGATGGACACACATCCGTGACTCTGACCAACTCACCAACACAACGTCAACACATCCCCCTTTTCGTTCTCAGGCCACAAGTCCTATGGAGGACGGCCGATGTGGCCTTCCCATGGCGACTGAGCACGGCCGCATTGACATCACTCCTCCGGACGACGACAGGTACGTATCAGCTTAGCATCCTGGATCCATAGGTCGTGTATCAATTGGGGCTTGGTGATGCTTGCCACAAATGGACTGAGTCAGCTCACCTCTATCGTTTGTACCAGGTACCCATCCATCGTCACCTCTGGTCGTCTGGTTGCCAGAGATGAAAACCTTCCAGACTAGCGCACGCTTCATCCACATATTCTATCCCGCCCGACGGACTCCTTACCATCTTTATGAAGATTTGGGATGAACTTCAATCTGGTTTTGCTCTTTGCATCCCTTTGATGGAAACACTGATTACCCCTCCAAGATAACCATGCCGTCTGAGGTGCAGAGCCACGGGGGCCGGCCGGAGCGGCGGCTTGTATGGGCGAAGCGAGGGCGCGGCGGAGGAGGAGCCGAGGCGGCTCGTGTTGGGATAGACCCTTGCTCTCACTCTCTCTCGTGCGCTGGAACGAATGAAGAAGAAAGAGGAGACACTGGTGGCTTTTTCGGCAACGAACGCCTGCTGCTCAAACATCCTTTTCCAGAGCTCAAACTCTCACCCGAGCACTCACCACAAGCAGCAGTACAAGGTTTTTGAATCCCAGGCGCACACACACGTACTGCCCACTCCTCCTAGTCAAGCGCATGCACGATCTGCATGCCCGGCCGTGCACAACGCAGTCGCTCCTTACGCATCGCTAAATGACCTAGCTAGCTGACCCGGTTGTGGGCTCACGTACCACCATGGCACACACACGCGCACACACGCACGCACACTCGCCACGGACACAATTTGGATGCGCACACACACGCCGGTCTCCACCACGGGACGTGGCTTATTCCAACATTAGCTCGGACGCACGGCAGCGGAGCGAACCCGGCTCGGAGTGAGGCGCGGCGACGGCGGGAGAAGCGAGGCCAGCCGCGGAAGCTGTGGCAGGGCGAGGGCGGTGCGACGCAGTGTGCGCGACAGGGCGGACCCAGCGCGGCGGCGGAGCGAACCCAGCCGGGAGCGAGGCGCGGCGACGGAGAGCAGGCCGCGGGCGGCAAGCAGGCCGAGCCGGTGCGCGGGCGCGTGGCCAGGATCGAGCGGGCGAGCGGGTGATGCTACCGGAGGCGGGAGCCGGTGGAGGCGCACTAGATGTCAGAGGCAGAGGTAGGTGAGCAGGGCGTGGACGTGGGCGAGTGCCAGCAGTAGCAACAGGAACTTGTGGTCGGTCTTGCTGAATTCTTTTATTCTTTTATTAAATCCCCCATGAGCTAGGTCACTCCGTACGGGGTCCTCTTCTGTCTTTGCTTGACTGCTGTATGCAGTCCTTGTATCTACATCTCTCTGGCAGCCGTGAGGAATACGCAACATGATAGATTTTGCTTCCCTTCCCAATCTCTGATCCGACTCGTATTAGTAAAAAGCTCATTGATGGATTTGCATAAGGACTAGTAGCACTTGGTAGCTTCGCCGTGTGCTTTTAGAAACCGGAAACAAAAACTCTTATCTTCTTTATGGCTTCGGGACGGGGTACTAATTGAAGTAGTACTTGCTGATTGCCCTGAATTTCTTGTACGAATAGAAGTATCTTGGGACTTCAAGCGAGCAGCAGCCATAACTTTTGATCATTTATGCCATCCATATTCTCTCTCTCTTCCTTGGTTACTTTCCTATGATTCAGTGATCCATTGTTATGCTAGTTGCATGCATCCTGCTACTAGCTCACGCTCTAGGGAACTTCCGCTACGGCTGCTGGAACTTCCGTTACGGCTCACGCAGACCGCACGAGGACCACCCAGAACGTAGGAGCCGTAACGAAGTCGCCGACAAAGTTGATGAAGATTGGACCCATCGAAATCCAAATCCACACGCACGGCTGCCCCGAGGTTGTCATGACGGGCTATCCTGTGCAGTTGCTCCATGCTACTCCGACCCTTCTTCCTCAAGTCAATCAAGAGCTTCTCGATCCCTTGAGTGCTCCCTGCAAGAACACAATATCACCGTGCTGGCCCCACGGTGGGCGCCAACTATCGTGGTTTTGTCACGGCAGATGTCCTGGTGAGAGAACTTACGTGTGAGGCCATCGCAACTAGGTGACGGCTTGAGAGGGGTTGGTTGGAATCGAGAGACGCGAGTTTTACCCAGGTTCGGCCCCTTCGATGGAGGTAAAAGCCTACGTCCTGCTTTGTGTGTATTGATGATGAGGATGATCTCGATTACAAGGGTGCTGTTTTGCTACCTCTAGTCTTGAGAGCCTCAAATCTGTCTATCTCTAATGCCTTGAACTTGTCCCTCTTGGGATGCCTTACCCCTCCTGATATAAGCTAAAGGGGTAGGTTTACATGTAGAGTCCTACTGGAGTAGGACTAGGACTAGTCTCTCTTGAATCCTAATCCGGGTCTTGTTTCTCTCGTGAGGGAATTCTTCCTCTTCTTGGGCCTTCTCTATGATCCAGTCCTCCAGGCCTCTCCATGAGCCGCCTTCCACGTGGTGCACACTGGGCATTGGGCCTTGACGTCCAGGTTGACCCGGTAAACACGATGACTTTATAAGCTGCCAAATCATGGGCCGAGTCATACTCCTGTCCGGGTCAAACCGTGGGGAATATCCCCGACACAAAGCGTGGTAGATGATTCTACATGCGAAGCGGAGTACATAGCTGCCTCGAAGGCGGCAAAGGAAGGTCCCTGGATGAAGCAGTTCATGACAGATCTTGGAGTTGTGCCCAGTGCACTGGACGCAAGGACTCTGTTCTGTGACAACACTGGTGCCATTGCTCTGGCCAAGGAACCAAGGTTTCACGAGAGGACTAGACACATAATGCGACGCTTCAATTCCATCCGTGATGCGATCAAGGAGGAGGACATAAACATTTGCAAGGTGCACATGGATCTGAATGTTTCAGATCCGTTGACTAAACCTCTTCCACGGGCAAAACATGATCAACACCAGAACTCTATGGGTGTTAGATTTATTACCATGTGATACTAGATTATTGACACTAGTGCAAGTGGGAGACTGTTGGAAATACGCCCTAGAGGTAATAATAAAGTGGTTATTATTATATTTCCTTGTTCAGGATAATCGTTTATTATCCATGCTATAATTGTATTTATTGGAAACTAAAATACATGTGTGGGTACATAGACAAAGAACATGTCCCTAGTGATCCTCTACCTGACTAGCTCGTTGATCAAAGATGGCCATGGTTTCCTAGTCATAGACATGAGTTGTCATTTGATAAGGGGGATCAGATCATAGGGAGAATGATGTGATGGACAAGACCCAAACTATGAACCTAGCATATGATCGTGTCAAGTTTATTGTTATCATTTTTTGCATGTCAAGTATCTGTTCCTATGACCATGAGATCATGCAACTCACTGACACCGGAGGAGTACCTTGTGTGTATCAAACGACGCAACGTAACTAGGTGACTATAAAGATGCTCTATAGGCATCTCCGAGGGTGTCTGTTGAGTTGGCATGGATCAAGACTGGGATTCGTCACTCTGTATGACAGAGAGTTATCTCAGGGGCCACTCGGTAATACAACATCATAATGAGCTTGTGTCACATCCCTAGTCTTCCCTTGCTTGTGCTACCTAAGATGTACATTATGTTTCAATTTTGCATAAACATGAAATGGGGATTAACAGAAACCCTAACACCTCACCTGAATTAAACCAATTCAAATGTTGTGAATTTTCAATGAATCCAAAATGCCCTTAAAAAATGTTCACTATTTCTGATAAATGTTGGCAACAACATATCAGGTGACATTTCATTTTTCACAACAAATTTAGCATTTTAAAATAAACTCACAATGCCACTGAAATCAATAAATAAAGCACTATAAATAATGAAGTCATTCAAAAATACTGAGACTTTTTGTGGAGGTCTGAAATATTCAAACTACTCTCCATAAAATATGTTGATATTTTTGTGCTAGGTTATGTGGCCAATCCAAAAATAACACAAATATCAGAAAAACTGAAAATAGAAACAAATAAAAAGGGAAAGAGAGAGAGAGTTTTACCTGAGGCCCAGCCAGGCCGGCCGACCTGGCCCAGCAACGTCGTCGTCCTCCTGGCGTCCAGGAGGCCGAGCATGTGGTCGCCGCGCGCGCACGGCGGATCTGCCACGCAGCTCCCCGCCTGCCTACCTCCCCCGTCACGCTGGCGACGTGGATAAGCACCAGGGCGCCGCCCCGACTGCTCTCCCTCCCCATTCGCCCCCTCTGCCTCTCCTTGCTCTCCGTCCGCCATGGCACCCGCAAGCTCGCCGCCGTAGAGCCGCACCTCCAGCCGCTCCCCCTCGCCTCCGACTTGCCCTTGAGCTCCGCCTCGAGCTGTTGTTCGTCCTCGCCGAGCCAAGCCTCACCGGAGAGCACGAACCGATGCCATCGACCTCTTCTTCCACCTTCGGCCACCGCAGTCGCCGCCGTCAATTCGCCATCTCCAGAGCCTCCCCGACCCCGCTAGCAACGCCGCTGCAACCGCTATAAGCTTGCGGTTCCATTCCCTCTCTCCTCGCGGTCGTTCGCTAGCTCTAGCCATGGGATTGCTCGAGCCTGAGAGCTCCTCGCCACAGGCGATGAAGCTGCCACAGCCACGGTGGCGCAAGCTCCAGCCTGAGCACGTAGGCGTGCTCAGAAGGGGCCCGAGAACCCGTAGATGCAGTTATCGTAAGCCCTAGCCGTGCGTGGCGTTGATTCGATCGACGCCTGAGCTTCGGCGTCCGCCAAGGTGGTCGCCGGCGACGATCTGGACCACCCCAGCCCCTGGGGTTTGTTTCTTTGGATGCGCACGGTCGAGCCCGTTCGAAAGAGCCTCTCCGCCGTCCGTTTGGTCGATGGAGGGGGATTTCCGATCCCCTCCGCCGTCTCTGTGGCCGCCGGCGGCTCAACACCGGCGAGCCAAGACCCGTTGACCACGGAGATGACCCCTGGGTCACAGGCAAGTGGGGCCCCACCCCTGGTTAGGTTAGTTTTAAACAAAAGTTAATTAAGTTAATTAATTAACCTATTCAGACACTAACTAGTGGGTCCAGCCCAACTAATTAAGCATTAAGTTAATTCTAATTAGTTGTTTAATAGCTGAGTCACTGACATGTGGACCCCACATGTCAGGTTTGACTGAAATTAAACTGAATTGACCTGCTGACGAAATGATGACGACATGCTGACGCAATAAAGCTTTTCTGATTTATAATCATTCCAGAAAAAGCTAAAATATTAGAAAAATCATAGAAATTAATCTGTAGCTCAGATTGAAATAATTTATATATGAAAAAATATCAGAAAAACCCAAAGAATCAATTGGTGCTATTATCATGCATATTAGAGCAACCTAGATAGATGAACATTGACATTTTGCAATACTGCAATATGTGGAATATCATATGGAGAACAATTTGATCCTATATTCAATCCTACTCCATCTAACTCTAATGATAGATGCATTAGCTCATCAACAACATGGTGCCATGTCATAATCATGTATCATATTGCTACACTTGCCCGTATTGATTGTACTATGTTGTATCGCGGTAGGTTATGCTCCCGAGGATACGTGTGAGTATCCAGCTGAAGGGCAGTACCCTACTACCAACCTGCAAGGCAAGCAACCCCATTGATCATACCGATAACATCCCACTCTCTCGCTCCTGCTCTTGTTTATTGCATTAGGACAAACGCTTCTACTGTCTATCTGTTGCGGTAGTTGAACCCATTCCTCTGCATGACCTGTCATTGTCACAGTAAATAGCTAAACCATGCAACCTAGCATACCTGGTAGATGCTTGAGCCTTGATGTGCTTTACCTGCTTTGCTTGCTATGCTTAGAGTTGTGTCAGGTCTGATTCATCTGGGTGATGAATCGGAGTGAAACGGTGTTGTTCTGATGTGATGAGTTAAGGGATGAACCCGATTTGGTAAAGGTAGCGATGAGAGGCTATGTAGGAGTACATAGCGGATTGTCTCATTGGGACCGTTCTTAGGAACTGAGTTCCGTGTTTGTGATCCAAGACTAGATACTACCACACGTTGGGATACTTAATTGACCCTCTCGACTTATCAACCGCCTAGTCCTCTGTCCAGGAGTTGCAAGTAGTTTCTGGTGTTTGTAGCCATGCTGGAGGCCGTGCGTAGCGCTGACCTTAGGGGTGGGCTGTGACGCGGTAGGCAGTGGCACGGTGTACCAAGTGGCACCCGAACGGTGGGCTTGGGAACCCTACGCACATCGTTTGAGGCCGTAGCGGAAACTTCGGCCGGACTTCCGTGCGGGTTTAGTCTCAAATAGGCGATAGCCTGGACTAGGGTCTTGTGTGATTGACGGTCATGGCCGACTCCCTCGCTGGGCTTCCGCTTGAAGGTTGCTGAGGTGCCTGGTTTTATGAGCACACAACGATAAGTGGCGAGAGCGTGTGTGAAGAACTGCACCCCTGCAGGGTAATGAATCTGTTCGAATAGCCGCGTCCTCGGATATGGACTATTTGGAGTCCCTGTAGCTTGCTATGACTCGTCTACACACGCTGAGGCCGACACCTTCATTGCTGGGTTACGTATGTCTGTCCGTGTACGGATGTGCTACTTGGGTTCTATGACTAGTAATGCCGACCCGGGTTCTTTGACATTTGAATGCTAGCGACATATTCACATTCGTGAGCCAAAAGGCGCAAACGGTCCTGGCCGAGGTAAGGTGGCAGCCGTGGGGATAACCGTGCGTGAGGCCGCAAAGTAATGTGAAGTGTTACATGCTAGATTCTTATGGCTTAGGATCGGGGTCCCGACAGCTTGCAAGCAATGTGACTAAGAAGTTAGCCATGGGATCTTGTATGACGGAACGAGTAAAGAGATTTGCCGGTAACGAGATTGAACTAGGTATGGAGATACTGACGATCGAATCTCGGGCAAGTAACATACCGATGAACAAAGGGAACTGCATACGGGATTGACTGAATCCTTGACATCGAGGTTCAACCGATGAAGATCTTCGTTGAATATGTGGGAACCAATATGGACATCCAGGTCCCGCTATTGGTTATTGACCGTGGAGGTGTCTCGGTCATGTCTGCATAGTTCTCGAACCCGTAGGGTCTACACACTTAACGTTTGGTGACGATCTAAGTATAGTCGAGTTATTATGTTGGTGACCGTAGTTTGTTTGGAGTCCCAAATGAGATCCCGAATGTGACGAGGAGCTCTGGAATGGTTCGGAGGTGAAGATTGATATATGGAATGAATGGTATTGGGGTTCGAAAGTGTTCCGGGGTGTACCGGGGATTCGACGGAGTACCGAAAGGGGTATCGGGGGGCCCCGACAAGTGTTGGGGGGCCTCATGGGCCAAGGAGAGGGGGTGCACCAGACTACTAGGGGGATGGGCGCCGCCCAAAACCTAGCCCAATTTCGCTAGGAGGGCAGCCGGCCCCCTTTACATGGGAGGCAAGGCGCCTTGGGGGGGGCACCCCAATCCCTAGCCGCACCCCTTAGCTGCCGGCCCCTAGGGGAAACTCTAGGGCACCACCGCCTCCTCCCTTACCCCTATATATAGAGAGGGAGAGAGAGGGCAGCCGCACCCAACGTGCTACGGTGCTGCCCCTCCTCTCCCTCGTAGCTCTCGCCTCCACTAGATTGGTTCGGCAATGCCTGGCGAAGCCCTATCGGATCAGCTCCACCACCACCGCCACCACACCGTTGTGCTACCGGAGGACTTGAGCTACTACTTCACCATTGCTCGTTGGATCGAGGAGGTGAAGGCTTCATCAAGCCGTACGTGTATTGAACGCGGAGGTGCCGTCTGTTCGACACTTGATCGGGAGTTCGCGGGACGGATCTTGATTGGATCGCGAAGATGTTCGACTACATCGACCACGTTTCTTAACGCTTCCGGTTAGCGATCTACAAGGGTATGTAGATGCAATCTCTCCTCTCGTAGATGTTCATCTCCTAGATCGATCTTGGTGAGCGTAGGAAATTTTTGTTTCCCATGCGACGTTCCCCAACAACATGTTAGTGCAACGCAAGCAATTTCATTTTCTGATTTAAACCAAATCTGTACGGCAGCGCGATCCAACCAAAATGACAGCATAATCAAAGTTTAGAACAGTAATTAAACAGTAGAGTGCAAATACCAGAATCAAAGTTCAACCGTATCTATTTATTCAAAAAATTATCAAAAATAGGCAAATAACACAAGTAGACAAGTTCAACTAAACATGAGGTGGTAACAACATGAGATATGCCATAGATGCATCCTTACTAGCTAGTTAACTCGGCATTTCGGCGGGCGGAGTCAGGACCATAGTCTGGATTAGGTGGACCATCATCATCACTGCCAGCAGGCCTAGAGTAGACCATGATCTCGTCACGATCGTAGTCAAGGTAGAACGTGGCTCTCTCCCCGTCTTCCATCTCGTAAGCACTTGCAACAGCTGTCCAACCAGGGCAACAAAAATAGGTGTGGTTTGACTCGTTGGTGACAAGAAAATTGAAGCGTTCGGTCGTCAGCATCTTCATGAGGGTGCACTGGAATGTGATGGCTGCATCAAGCGGAACTCGAAACTTCTCTAAGAAGTCACGCCTTGCCCCGCAAGGGATGACCTGAGAAAAATTGAAAAAATAACTAGTTAGACAATTTCGGCCACAACCGTACCATATGAAACTCAATCAGAACATGTTGAACTAAAAATATATATATACCGTATTAGTGATGAAGTCTTTCGGAAGATCAATGAAGAACTTCCTATCCTTCTGGCATCTCAAAGCACCACAGTTCTTACACGGGGCATCCATTTACTACTGTCAATATCGTTGAGCAAAGTAAGCATAGATCATTAAACTAAATAACTAACACATAAAAAAACATATACTAGTAATTAAGAAATTCTACAAACGGTGCAAGGTTCAAACATATAATAAAATGCATAAAGTAAAACAGACATTCATATAAGAAATAGCTAGTGTTGTGTCCATCTAGCAAGCTACTGGCTAGAGGGGTCGGCCTCGTGATCGTCCCTAGCGGACCTACAACAAAGATTTAGTGGCTGAACCTCGTCCTCCTCCTCCTCCTCCTCCTCCTCCTCCTGTGCCGCGAGTTTATCTCAATCTACGGGATCCTCCTCTGTGCTCTTCCTTGCTGCATACTGAAGGAGCATCATCTTTTTGGTCTCTAAGAGTTTGGCATCTCTCGCAAGCTCCGTCACTAATGGGTCGAACAACTATTTCTCGGTCTGGAGGTTCTCCTTCTCATCAGCCCTAGTGCATATCCTTATGTTCTCTAGTGCGAGGAACTGTGCGTACTCACGGCAATCAGGAAAGTCCAGAATTGTTTTTTCCTTATGATACTCAACCCCTTTGCATCATAGGCGCGCCCCGCTAGGGTGTCCCGGTGTCCAAGCGGGTGGATGACATAGTCCTTCATGATGGTTGCATAGTACTTACTCCCCTTATGTCGCACACCTCGAAACTTCGAAGCCATCTGACTGTACCTGCAACACCTATATATATACAATCTAGACAATGTGATTAAACGTACGCTAGAATCTTGCATTACAACTACACTACATTCTTACATTAGAACTACACAACAAACTAAACTAATTAAATATTATAGTACAACTACACTACAAATCTCACTAGAAAATATACACTACAACTAGAATAAAAGATTCTACACTAGCTGTAACTACAATTACACTACAAATTATGCACTACAAATCTACCTAAAATCTGAAACTACAATTACCCTAAAAATCTGCAATACACAACTACACTAAAATCTGACACTACAATTACCCTAAAAATTTACACTACGTTCTTACACTACACAATTACACTACAATCTTACATTACAACTACACTAAATTCTACACTTCCACTAGAATAAAATCTTATATATGATAATCTTACTACAAATTTTACACTAAAATTACAGTACAATTTTACACAACATTTACACTAACAAATTCTACACTACAAGTACTCACCGGCGATGGAGACGACGGGGCTGGCGGGTCCTTGACGGCGGCGGTGGAGGCGGAGATCACGACTGTCGGCGCTCTGGGATCGGGGGTACCCAGACCTGCCTGCCTGCGGCCCAGCGCGTGGCCCACCGCGACGGCCCAGTACGGCCTGGCGACAAACCCCCCAGGACAAGACCCTCATGGGGGACCAGGCCTCGCGAGGAGAACGACGCCAACACCTCCAGAGGAACGACCTCCCCAGGTGGCCTCCTGAGGAGCGGAGATTCCGATGCAACGCCCGGCCTCAGGAGGCTGCGATGACGCGAGACATGACGACCAAGGCAGGTGGGCGCCAGCGGGCGCAGCAGAGACATTTTCCTCTTTGGTGCTAAGGAGGCAAGGATGAATGCGGATTCCCAAGGAACCCCCCAAAGGTTTCTTTTCCAGTGCAACAAGACCAAGACCACGAGCTCGGCAGAACGGATGTCATCGCCGAGCCCACCTCTGCGTCATGCCCAGTTGCTTTGCAGGCGAAGACCACCTTTAGTCACGATAAGCTGTACCTCCTGTCCCCCTTCAAATTTTGCCGTTGTGGGATCCCTTCCCGCCTGAGCGATAAGGGAAGAGGACCCATGCCACTATAAATAGGGGCTAGCATCCACTGTAGAGAGGGACCGAACCACTCACACCCGTGAGCCCTCGCGAGGTCACTCACCACTGTACTCGTTCATCCTCAAGCCCCCTCGTGAGTAAATCCACCCAAAGCAGGAGTAGGGTTTTACACCGCAAGGTGGCCCGAACCTGGGTAAATCTCTCGTGTGCATCTTCTTGCCTGCTCATACGCATTCGACGAGGCTTTGCTGTGGGGCAACGAGCTTGTGGCCTGAGCTGGGAAGGATCTTCACACACGGCCCAGAGTTCGAACCTTCTTGGGTCTGCGGAGCTCAATTTCCGACATTTGGCGCGCAAGGTAGGGCGTGTCGGAATCCTTCCTCCAGTTCCGCTTGGTCTCCGCTCCATCGCTCCCATGGCCGACGCCGTCCGAGCCCGCGCTGAGTGCCGAGCTGCCCGCGTCGCCCAGACGGCGCCCGTGGGCCGAGGCGCCCCGTGCCGCTTCGCCTCTCCTGCAGCTAACGCTGCCACAGGCCCGGCTTCTCAAGAGCAGCAGGACTCATCTTAGCACGATGGCCGCACCACTACTCCGTCCCTCGTCCCCGCCTCGGCATCGTCCTCCCACGCCCGATACGGGCCGGCGAACGCGCATGGAACGCTGTGCATGGCGTGAGAGCTACTGCGCTACTGCCCTGCCCCCGATCGCTACGACGACTGGCTTGGTCGCATCGCTGAGCTTGTCAGCGTCGCCGGCGAGGTCCCGGTGCCCACCGAGTTGCTCCGTCCCCTGCCCTCCCAGGCGGGCGACGTGGCTCACGGCGCAACCCCTCCTCCACCTTCTCTGTCTGGCGCCGACCCCGAGCCCAGGCGCGCAGCGTGCCCGCGCAACCCTCCACACCGGGTGCCGGCGCGGGCACGGGATGAATCAAGCTACCAGGTGGTGCCGCGGCCGCGAGGTGACGCGCGGGTGCTCCCCGCACCGCCGCGCCGCCATCAGGACCGTGCACCGCCGGAGGCCGCGGTGCACGGACATCAAGACCCAGCTCCCCTCGTACACGCCGCGCCTGTGAGTGGAGCAGCCTGCCGCGCCTTCACCCTGGAGGTGCGCCGTGTCAACTGGCCCGGCAAGTTCAAGCCGGACCTGCCTCCACGCTACGATGGCACCCCCGACCCCGCGGAGTTCCTTCAGCTCTACGCGCAGAGCATCGAGGCGGGGAGCGGCGACGACAAAGTCATGGCGAACTAGTTCCCCATTGCCCTCAAAGGTGGCGCTCTCTCCTGGCTCCTCAACCTCCCGGAGGGATCGATCTCCTCCTGGGATGAGCTCTGCGAGCGCTTCATAGCCAACTTCCAGGGCACCGCGACCGCGCCCTGGGAGTGAACGAACTGTGGCGCGTAAAGCAGTAGCCGGGCGAGACCCTGCACAAATACATAGAGCGCTTCATGAACGTGCGCCTCAAGATCCCGAAGGCGTCGGACGAGGCCATCATCTCGGCGTTCACCGATGGCATCCGAGACGTCAAGATGAAAGAGGAGCTCGCCATCCATGATGAACTGTGCACGACCCTGGAGATGTTCAACCTGGCGAACAAGTGCGCAAGGGCCGAGGAGGGCCGCCTCTCTCTCCTCGAGCTTCTGGAAGCAGACCCTGAAGAAAAGAAGGCCAAGGCTAAAGAGGCGAAGCGCAAGGGCCCCGCGGTGCTGGCGGCAGAGCCTGAGATGAAGCGTGGTCGCGACCAAGATGAGCCCCCCAAGGGCGGCCGCCCGTTCTCCATCTTCCACAACACCCGCAACCACAACACTGAAGACTGCCACGACCTCAGGACGCTCCACAACGAGCGCCTCGACCGCCGCCCCGAGCGCAGCGACCGCGGCTACGGCCGTGGTGGTGGCCGCGGCGGAGGCCGCTGGGACCACCGCGACCCACGTCGGGACTGGCGCGATCAGCCTCGTGAGGACCATTAGCGCGATGAGCCTCATGATGGACCCCAGTGTGATTAGCCTCGCGAGGCACGCCCTCAGGGCAACGCTGGCCTCCCTCCGCTGCCGCCGCCACCAAGGATGAACGACGATGACCGGCGAGATGATGGGGCTGGGGGCTTCCAGGAGCCCCGTGCGATCGCCTGCATCCTGGGCGGCCCTCAGGCCCCCCGCCTCGAACCACATCTTCAAGTAGTTCTCTCGTGAGGTGAATGCAGCCCTCCCGAAGCTCAAGGCCGCGCGCCCCCTCAAATGGTCACAGGTTGCCATCACAATCGACTCTAAGGATCACCTCAAGTGCGCGACCACCGTAGGCGTGCTCCCCATGCTCTGCACGCCCACCATCAACAACGTCCTCGTTACCAAGACCGTCATCGATGGTGGCGCTGGGCTCAATGTCCTCTCTGTCGAGACGTTCGAGACGCTTTAGGTCCCTATGATCAGCTCATGCCGACCAAGCCCTTCTCAGGAGTGACCGATGGCTCCACGACTCCCCTGGGGCAGGTGCGCCTCCCAGTCACCTTCGGCAAGCGCGATAACTACCACACTGAGCTCATTGACTTCGACGTCGCCCACATCCACCTCCCATACAACGCCATCCTTGGATACCCCGTACTCGCCAAGTTCATGGCAGCAACCCATCATGGCTACAACATCCTCAAGATGCCGTGGAGCGGCAGTGTCATCACGGTCGCCTGCGATGATACTCCCTCGAATGCGCTTACCAGACTGCGGCGACTGAAAACTCTGATGACGAGGGCGGCATCCTGCCTCCTGAGGACACACCCAAGAAGAAGCAGCTCCTCCCCAAGAGCCGTCAGGGGTTGGGGACCCCCAAGAACGGCACCTCAGGCCCTCCGCCCATCGCTGGGGTGCCTCTCCCTCCCGCATAGGAAGGCTCGCCCGGCGCCTCCCTCAGGACGGGCTCGGGGGCTTCCACCTATAGAGTCTCTGACCCGGCCGGTGCGACGAGGGAGGTGCTCGGGCACCACTTGGAGGCGTGCTCCGACGTGCGTCCCCACAAGCAAGGAGCACGGCACGAAGCGCCAGGCTCGCGAGAGTTCATCACCCAAGCGATCGAGGAGCTTCAGGAGGCGCTGGCCATGGCGGCGAGCGTCGCCCCACACCACCCAATGAAGCTGCCAGCTCCGACGGGGGCGGCAGGCTGCGCGTCTGCGTCAACATCCCGGTCCTCAACAGGGCCGCAACCCAGGGCCTCTTCTGGCCATCGCGTGTCGGCCGCAGTGGGGGCTACCCCTGCAACTATGTCTGCATGCCCTTTGGCCTCGTGAACGCGGGTGCCACATACCAGTGCCTCGCGCAGGCCGCGCTCGCGTCTCATGAGGCCCGACGCCACACGGTCCTTCAGGAGGTCCCGGACCCTCACGATCCCCCTGGGCCTCGCGGGCTCCTCGAGCCTCCGGAGCCCTCGGGCTCGTGAGGATCAAGCTTCAACAACTACCTCGACGCTTGACCAACATCTTTACCAGGTGACCTTTTGGTTTGTTCATTTGAGGGCGCCCCTCGGGCTGCATCATCCTCAAGCTGTTAGGGTCCGCCCCCGCAGCTGTATCGTTTTACGCATGTATCAGAACTGTTTCTACATTTTATGAGTATTCCAAGTATTCCAAACTGCCTGCCTGGTGCTTCGTCACCATGAATGTCGCCGCGCCCTAACAACCCCACCCTCGACCGCCTCATGATTAAGCGCTGGCACGGCGTCTGTGCTCGGGTCCATCTCTCCAGCATTGTTAAATACAAGCGACTGAGCTCTGTCTCGCGGGCCGATCCCGTGCACGTCACCTCCCATGGTCCTTGGTGCTTTGTCCTCGCGTGAGCTAATCGAGAGTTGGAGAGTCTGGGCGCGCGGCCCGGTTCGTTTAACTGCAGTTCGGCGCTTCGCCGTCGTGGGAGCCGCGCGCCGGATGTTTTTCCTCAGGTTTGTCGCATGAGAAGACTGGGCACGGCGTCTGTGCTTGGGTCCGTCCCTACAGCGTCGATAAACCCAATGACTGATCTCTGTTTGGCGGGCCGGTCCCGCTCACATCACCTCCTGGGGTCCTTGGTGTTTGGCCTTCTCATGCGATGGCCTTCGGAGATTCATTCGGCGCAGGTTGTCCCCACCAAACAGGTTTTGCAAGCGCGCCGCGCGTCAGAAGACTCAGGTGCAACCCGCCTTGAGGTAGGGCCTCGTGAGACCCACGCTGGCTCACGGGTGCCCAGATACACCTCCTCCAGGTCTGCCGTGCTAGTCACGCGTACGAACGAAGTTGGGCTGTACATGCCCGGAGACTCTAACACAGAGCTCCCTTCCTACGCACAAGTGGAAGCTCCATGCTCTGTGATGGTGGAAGACACGGTCCTCCAATGACTATGCCCATGCACAAATGGAAGCCCCATGCTCTGCGCTGGCGGACGACACGGTCCTCCAATGACTATGCCCACGCCGAGTGGAAGCCCCATGCTCTGTGCTGGTGGATAAACAACTGAGGGCGCCCTAGCGGCTAAACTAACCTTAGGATGGCCTCACGGCCACGTCACGCAGCGTTCCCCTGGGATGCACGTGAGAGGGGGCTGGACGGGGGCTATGCTCAGGCCATGCCTAGCGCGTGCCACCTCACGAGGTTCCTGGCACCTGGTCTTCTCGCGTCCCTCCCAGACGAAAGCTGGCGAGGAAAGGTATGGGAGCTGCTCGTACGTGAATGGGGACTCTTGAGCATCGCGACTTAGGCGCCTCACTAGTCACGTAGCCCCTCACCCCTTGGTCTCGTCCTAGCGATCCGGACGCCCCAACGGCGGTCGAGGTATGCGCGGGATTGGGCCCTGCCGACACAGAGTACTAAGACGCTCCAAATCAACCTTGTCGTCGCCATGTTCGTTCATGAGGGCTGCTCGCACGTCAAGGGGGACTCCTGAGCATCGCGACTCAGGAGCCTCACTAGTCACGTAGCCCCTCACCCCTTGGTCTCATCCTGGTGATCCGGACGCCCCAACGGCAGTCGAGGTATGCGCGGGATTGGACCCTACCAACGCAGAGCATAAAAGCAAGCAGGAAGGAAACAAGGCGCTAAAGGAAATCACAGAATTCAAAGAAGTTATTACAAGCAAAGGATGTTTTGCGATTCAAACAAGTCTTACGCCACCGCGAGGCATGATGAATGTCGCAGGTCGGAATCTAGGAAGAGGAGCCATCATCGCCGAGGCCGCCGCCGCCGATTGTCCCGGCCACGTCGAGCTCGTCGTCAACATCGCCGTCGACGCCTTCATCGCCATTGCTCGCCTCCGTCGCAGGGGGCTCGGTGTCGGGGACGCAGCCGAACTTCTTCATCAGTGCATCCACGGAATCATTCACGGCCGCAGTTGCAGTGGCGCGGGACTCAGGGGCAACCGAGGTCATCACCGCGTTGAAATCAAAGCCGGGCTCTTGGAGGTAGAGGTGGCTGAAGACACGCGTCGCGGCCAGGGAGAAAAGGCTGCGGCAGTCGTCCTCCAGGATGGCGTCCACCCTGGCAACCGCCCCTTCGAGCACCTCAACGAGCTTGGAGGAGAGCCCGGCGTATCCGCCCTCAGGAGTTGCCAGTGGCTTCCCGAATCCCCCCCTGCAGATGAAGCGCAGTGCCCGGCAAAGCCTGAACTCGATGGAGGGGAAGGCGTCGCGCTCCGCGGCCATTTTTTCCTCAACCGCGGCAAGGGTATTCTCCCTAGCATCCATCTGGGCCGTCACGTCGGAGACATGCCGGACGTGAGACGTCTGGGCCTCTGCTACCACATCCTTCAGCTTGGCCAGACGCTCATGCTCCGCAGCTTTGTCGTCGGCCGCCTGGGACAGCACGAAGGCGCGATCGACGAGTTTCGCCTCGCGAGCCTTGAGGTCTTCCTCCCGCTGGTGAAGCCATTCCGCGTGCGCGGCTTGCTCCTCCTGCAGGGCCTTCTGGTTGGCCTCTGCCTCACCACAGCGCTCCGCGGCAGCTGCCGCATTGGCCAGCGCCGCGTCGTGAGCCGCCTCGGCTTCAGCGGCCTCCTTCTTGCTCTCCGCGGCGGTAGCCTCACCCCGACCCCAGGCCATCTTGATGGCTGTGTCAGCCTGGAGCCACTCGGAGATAAGCTCCAGGCGTTTCCCCGCGAAGGAGCGCCTGTCGGCGCTTTGGAGGTCGGCCCGGATCCGGCCAAGCGCGGTATAAGCCTCATCCAAGGCGCCGGGCCCGACCAGAGGGCCACTGTCCGCAAGCGCGAGAGCCTGACCAGGAGGAGGCACCAGCACATCGACATGCGCTGTGTCCAAGGGAGCGGTGGCGTGGCTGGCTTCGGGCGCTGGAGTCTCCGGTCTCTCCTCGAGCACGACAAGAGCGGACGACTCCTCAGCCTGAGGGCCCACGGGGGCTGGCTCCTCCTGAGGCCGCGTCGGTGCGTCCTCATGGACAGACTCCTTTAGAAGGGGGCAGGAGATCGCCCCCTCCACTGGCACTGGAGTCGCCACGACCGCGGCAAAGGGCGCCGCCTCATGAGCCTCCACACTCCCGGTGACCGGCCTCCCGAGCGGCGTCATCACGGTGTCAGGAGAAAGCGTTATGCCCGCGAGCTCGGGTGCGGTGCCGCCAGGGCACTCAAGGGTAGCGCTAAGTTGGCATGACACGCTTCCTCACCCGCCGCATCCGCGGCCAGAGGCTGATGGCGCCCTCCGGACAGGGGGCTCCTTCGGCTCGATGCTCGCCTTCCTCTTCTTTGGCTCAACGACGACCCTGGCCATCAAGGAGAGAAGGGGCCGTGAGTACGCGCACAATTTATAATCAACCGAAGGCAAGGCTAGTTGCTTACTCGTCGGCCGCAACCCACTTCCTTTTCCTCTCCACATCGTCAGGGGTCGGGATGCCCCCGCCCGTCTTTAGCTTGGCGCTATGGCCCGGAGACGTGGCGAGACCGCCCCGAGGGGCCACGGCCGGAGAGGCCACGTCTGCCTCAGCGACGGCCGCCATGTCTTTCGGCTGCGGCTCGGATGGAGACAAGACCGGCGTCTCAAGCGCCCTGCTGGAACACGGGGAGTCCGCCAGAGGAGGCGCGGCCGCGCATTTCTTCGGGGTCGCCCCGGCTAGGTGTCGGCGTGGTCTGGGAGGTAGGCTTTGGCCGCCTAAAGGCCCTGACAAAGCCCAGGGAGTCCGCGGCCGGGGGCTCGTCGGCATCGTCGTCATCTTCGAGATTGCGGAGGAGCACGCTCTGTGACGGGGGAGACACCTCCTCCAGGTCGTCATCCACGGTCTTCTCCGAGTCTCCCTCGCCGCTGCCATCGCTGGAGGACATTGGCACCGGGGAGTTGGGGCGCTCGGGCGGCCTGAGCCCGCGCTCGTCAAAGGAGGGCTTGGCGGCAGCCAGCTCCCCCCTGACGTCGTGGTGGTACAGCGGGGCGTAGGTATGGGAAGGTCCCCGAGATCGCCGTGGAGCAGGGTAACCACGGCCCTATGCAGGTCCTCACCAGTCAGGCTGGTGGACCGAATCCTGATGGTGTCCCTCGCACAATCGTACTCCCACATGGGCTTCGAGAGCGCTTGGAACGGTGCCAGGCGCTGCGTCAAGAACTCCTTCACTATCATCGCCCCGGTCAGTTGCTTGGTCTCCATGTACTGGGAGATCCACTCCAGGACGGGCTTCGCCCGGGGATCGGTGAGCTTCGCGGAGCCCCACGCGAGGGTCTTCTTGGGTAGCCCCGTCGGGAGCTCCAAGCACGGATCGGCGCCCCGGGCATCCAAGAAGACCCAGCGGTGCCTGAAACCTTCCACCTTCTTCCCGCCCTTCAGGAGCACATTTCCGCTCTGGACCGCGACGAAGGAGGCGCACGCCGACCGCTGCGCACAGTTGTGAAGCCGCAGGCTGAAGTAGTGGCGGAAGAGGGCCACTGAGGGCCTTACGCCGACGAAGGCCTCACAGTAGAAGGCGAAGACAGACAGGAGCAGGATGGAGTTGGGCTGAAGACGAAGGGCTTGGATCCCGTAGTACTCGAGGATGGCGGAGAAGAACCCCGAGAAAGGCGGGACGAGCCCGGAGAAGACACTATGAAGGAAGAAGGGATAGACTGTCTTCACCAAGGTGCGCTGCTCCGCAGAGCCGCAACGAATCAAGGTCTGCCCCCACTCATTGGAGTGGCGCACTGTCAACGGGAGCATGGGGGTGAGGTTCCCCTCCTTGACGATTGTGGATTTCGTAAGCGCCGGCGAGGGAGAAGAGGAGGTCGAGGCCTGGGCCTCATGCTTCCACTTCCCGGTGGGCACCATCTGAGGGATTCTAGAGGTTGGAGGAGGAAGAGGAAGGGCGGCGCTGCGCCAAGATCTAGAGGATGTTCTCGCACGGGAAAGGGGATCTGGGCAAGAAAGCAAGGGCGCAAGGAAGGAGGGCAATGATGGCTCGGCAGCGGGCGCCAGGCTTTTTTCGGCCTGGGCAGTTGCCTAGGCGACGTGGGAGCGGAGGCGCTCGTGTCCTGCCACACGTCACACGTCGAGATTGTCCCGCATGCGGTTTGGGCATGCGGCGTTTCGGCCTCCCTTCCTTGGCTTCGCCCTGAAGCAAGCCCGAGCGCGCCTTGGGCCCGGGGGCTACTGTCGGCGTTCTGGGATAGGGGGTACCCAAACCTTCCTGCCTGTGGCCCAGCGCGTGGCCCACCTTGACGGCCCAGTACGGCCTGGCGACAAACCCCCCAAGACAAGACCCTCGTGGGGGACCCGGCCTCGCGAGGAGAACGACGCCAAGACCTCCAGAGGAACGGCCTCCCCAGGTAGCCTCCTAAGGAGCGGAGATTCCGATGCAGCGCCCGGCCTCAGGAGGCTGCGATGACGTGAGCTATGACGACCAAGGCAGGCAGGCGCGAGCAGGCACAGCAGAGACAGTTTCCTCTTTGGTGCTAAGGAGGCAAGGATGGACGCGGGTTCCCAAGGAACCCCCCAAAGCTTTCTTTCCGGTGCAACAAGACCAAGACCACGAGCTCGGCAGGACGGATGCCATCGCCTAGCCCACCTCCGCGTCACGCCCAGTTGCTTTGCAGGCGAATACCACCTTTAGTCAGGATAAGCTGTACCTCCTGTCCCCCTTCAAATTTGGCCGTTGTGGGATCCCTTCCCGCCAGAGTGATAAGGGAAGAAGACCCAGGCCACTATAAATAGGGGCTAGCATCCACCGTATTGAAAGACTGAATCACTCACACCCGCGAGCCCTCGCGAGGTCGCTCACCACTGTACTCGTTCATCCTCAAGCCCCCTCGTGAGGCCAATCCACCCAAAGCAGGAGTAGGGTTTTACACCTCAAGGTGGCCCGAACCTGGGTAAATCTCTCGTGTGCATCTTCTTGCTTGCTTATATGCATTCGACAAGGCTTGGCTATGGGGCGACGAGCTTGAGGCTTGAGCTGGGAAGGATCTTCGCACACGCCCCAGAGTTCAAACCTTCTTGGGTCTACGGAGCCCGATTTCCGACAACGACGAGGGGCCTGTGGTGGACGCGGAGACCACGACGAGGGGACAACGGTTGAGAAGACGGCGAGGGTGATGATGGCGGAGGTGGAGGTGACGAGGCTGGCAGGGCCTTGACGACGGCGATGGATGCGCGGAGACGGCGACGACAACGGCGGAGGGGGAGACGAAAATGACGGCGTTGGAGACAGCGGCGGTGTGGAGTTGGAGATGTCGACGATGGCCAGAGGCTTGGTCGTTCACAGCGGCGTCGGGTTGGGGATTGATTTGGCGGTGTTGGTGGGCGGAGAATAGATCCTGGTGTGTATATGGGTGGTTCGATTTGACGGGCGGTTTGTGTTTGCTAGTGTTGGCCCATGTGGCCAACGATATTTGCTATGTACTTTTTTTAGTTCATTTTTCGGTACACATTATTTTGTATTTCTATATATGTTTAGTTTATTATTTATTACGTTATTTATTTCATTAATTATGATTTTTCATTCATTTTGTGTGAATATATATATATACAGAATTAAAATAACAGTTTAAAAGATAATACATATATATGAGAAACACATAGATTTCATTAATTAATCTGGCCTGCTTACATACAGTACAAAAGGATAATAAACAATACCAAATATAATTTACTACTACTAGATCTAGACTAAGAACATCATCAGTGTGATGATAGCCACGAGAAGAAATGCTGCCATCGATCTAGCTGGGAGAAATATACCAAGCATGCAACCGGCTAAACGTGCATATCGAAGTATCTTGAATGTTTGATTTGGCCTCGCAACACATCAGTCTTGAGTTGCATGTCATCTATCTGTCGTCTTAGTGGTCCAGTGGAGTAGTCGAGCAACTCGCTTACGTACTTCTGGACGGGATCAACCGATATCCATCGGAAGCAATATTTCCCCCCTCTTTCCTGTGGATCACAATATATATATATACACATATTGATGTGAGCAACACTAGAGGAGTTGAATTGTGCAAATTAGCTGAAAATAGATCAAGATGTATTTTTGTCATATAGTTCCTTTCCACGGTTGGCGCAGATGTAGAACTCTCGCTCTGGATTACATTCTGTGTGCGACATATGCTTATCAATAGGGCGTCGACAACCCCAAAGTAGCACAGGGTCAGTATCTTCAACTTTGATGGCGTAGCTGCTGGAAGTCGCGCTGCTGCGGTGGGACGATTCGCCGAATAGGGACGAGTGCATGGCCGTGGCGAGCTCATGGCATAGCCAACAGGGCCAGACGGGAGCTCGGTCAAGGCGGCGGAGTCCAAAACTTTCGACACGCTCCGCCGACGTGGGTCCATAACTAAGATGAGCTAACTAGTTAGGGAAAACAATGGGAAGTGAATGTATTTTGAGAAACAAAGGGGCTACCAACACTAGCTTATATAGGAAAAACTTAGTGTTTGCATTCACGAACAATGAACGTCAGCACTACATGATATAGTGTTTGCACCGATGCCACCAATATATTCTGACGGGTCAGCTTAGCAGGGCCCATATTTTGGTGGTGTTCCAATTTAAATCCACGCCAGCACTACCTGTACAAAGTTGGTGTACCAATTCGTCCAACGCCATCGCTATTTGAAAAATATAGTGTTGGCCGTGCGTCAGATTGGCGTGCCACCAACATAAGTTGTGGCTAGCCATTTCTCTACTAGTGCTTGACGCCCTTGAAGAGACACGTGATCTTGCAGCATTAAGATCATCGATACATCAATCAGACCTATGTCTCTATCATAGCCGTAGAGTTCGTACTCATACTTTCCAGGAGGGTGACTTAGCGCTTTGTCTAATTCACAAGAAGACGGGAATGCACAAGATTTCCCCTCCATGGAAAGGACCCTTTGTTGTCAGCAAGAATCTGGGCAACGGGTCGTATTACCTCATTGACATATGTGACCATGCAAAATGACGTACTTCCCGGAAGAAACACCTCAGCCATGGAACATAGCTCTGCTACGTCCTTATTACACATAGTTTTTTCTATTCATCTTTTCAATAGCCTGTATTTTTTATGTCTTATTATGATGAATGATTAAAGATAGTTTTTCCCATTTTTTGACCTTTGGGTCATCACATATTACCTATGCATTAAGTATTTACTATCTATATGGTTACTTGGGGCTCCTAACTTAGAAAGTTCAGTTTTTACATTTGTAACCCGGCACATCTACACCAACTCATAGTTTTATCTGCCTTCTAAGCTAGAAGCTACTCGCACGAAAATGACCCGACTATGCACCTTTTAGATCAATCACATTTGATTTCTTTTTCAAGGACCTAGTGTGACCCTGCATCTACTTGAGTTTGATCACATCGGTTATGTCATGCGAACGCCGACTTATGAAAAAGTGCAATAGATAAGAATAGCAAGGCATAAGCCGGCCTCTTTGGGAGGCTTTCCAGTTTTCTCCCTAACATATATAAGTGTTCAACAAAGCACAAAATAAAGGACCTGCTCCACAAGTTTTCCTATGACCTATTACAAGCCCTTATGGGCTCAATAAATGTTTTTTGCAAGAAATATACAACTTTCCTGCCTAAGTGCCTTGCACAGTTGGGCCATAAGCCGGCACACCTACTCCGGCTTGTCCTGGATCTCTGCATGGATTCTCTCTTGTTATTCCTTGGAAGGCTTGATGGTTGATGCCGTCTTGGGGGCTGGTTCCGGTGGCTCGTCCGTATCGAAATCCTCGCCACCATTGGCTCCTCTCCTAAAAATCTGATGTAGGACTTGAAGAGGCTCATCTTCATCATCAACACTTGAAGCTCGAGGAGGAGCCGGCATGGCAGGGGTACCTAAGCCGGCAGGAGCTGTAGAGGTTGACGATGTAGCTGGGTCAGAATTCTTGCTTGTTAGATCAAAAGGATCCGGCGTCTTCAGCGTGATTTTCCTCTTATGCTCATCATAGTCCACCTGGAGTGTGCTCAAGTTAATAGTGCGGATGATGGCACATGCATGATGCCGGGGTCTCCTTCAGAACGGATTGATAATCCTCCTTGGAAAACTCAGAGTTGTCCACCTTGAATTGTGGATACCCGCCGACTTACAGTTCTGGTTTTAGCTCCGGATGATATGCTTTGGAAAGCATCAAACCACGAAGGACCCCTTTCGACATGCTGATTCCTTTTGGATCGAGATCCAAGCCGGCACGACCGAAAACTCCCTTATGACTTCTCCATGCCTGTTTGGTGGTTGTGTCCATCCTCTTACAACATTGATGGCTTTGCAGCTTCCAATCAAAAACTGCTTGATCAAATTATATAGCAGGTTGAGTTTTTGAGGAGGAGCCCAAAGCTGTTCACCATCCTGTAGCTCTGCAAATAGGGTGAGGTGGTTACAATATTACGAGTCACCATCTGTCAGAAGTAATGCAAAATAGATGGATCAGAGGATACTTACTGAAGATCTTGGTGCATATTTCATTCGTGAGTCGTTTCATCTGGCCTAAGCCGGCCTTAGCCTCCTTTACCTTTGCTTCCGCAGCCTCACCTCGCTTCGTGAGAATTTCTTCCATCTAGTTAACTTTGTTTTTTAGGTTCTCAATCTCCATGGTCGCTTGTTTGGTAGCAGCATTGACTGTTTGACTCTGCTTTTCAGCTTCTTCACCTTTGTTCTTCTCCTACAACAGCTCTTCTTTGAGCCGACCAATTTCTGCCTCAGCCTTAGCGATGGATTTCTGCAAAAACATATAGTCAGTACAAAGTAGATAGGTGAAGTAACAGGTTGCCATGGACAGCTAACCCGACACTTGGGGGCTACACTATTTTCACTTTACAATCTTGGAGAAGTTTCAGGCTACCGTGGACGCTAACCCGACACTTGGGGGCTACAGTATTGAGTTCTTAAAATTATACTAAAGACCCGGTCCATCATTATATGATGAGCCAGCGTTTCGGGGCTACACAGTTTGAGTCTGAAACATTGGTCATGTATAAAAGTCCCGGCTCACACAAAAGTATAAGTCGACCCTAGGGGGCTACACTACTGACTTGGTCATTTTCTCAAGTTCTCGCTAGAGCGGACAACTTTGAAATTAAGGGCTACAGGTACAGGTAGGGAATACCTCATATTTCTTCTTCGGCAAGGCAACAAGGGCACCCTCTTCATCATGATGGCATGCTAGCTGGGTTATGTACTCTTGGTGGAGAGATTTTAAACCCATGTCTTCAAAAATCGTGAGCTGGGCCTCATGACCCGGCTCGATAACAGGAGTCGGCTTGGTTTCCACTGTGGTTTTCACCAGCACGGTCGAGGTCTTGGGAGGGGCGTGGTGCTCGTTGTGAGTAACCACCAATTCATCCTTCTCTGGTTCAGAATTGTCGGCAGCTGGTGATGTGTTGTCCATCACCATGTCCGTCGTCGGCTCTTGTGGATCCAGAAGACTTTGGTCATCTAAGACCGGATCGTCAGGTACAGGCTCAGCCCATGTCGGCTCAGTCCTTTCTGGCTCACCAGTATTCAAGACAGCAGCATCCAAACTTGTTGACTCTACTGTAGCGCTAGCGGCTGCATGAGTGGTCAGCTTATCCTTCAACACATCCTTGGCCCTGTTTAATAGAATAAGGGAAAACATACAAGGCATAAAAGAAACACCGGTTTACTGAACATTGATGGTAACATAAACATTGGCACTTGAAGCACCAGATGAGGGTGATGATGCTGCAGGAGCCGGGTCTGAAGGGCTATGGGGAGTCCTCACTTGCCCAGACTGAGGGAAGGCCAGAGGGGCTGGATTTCTCTGATCGGCGGTGTGGAGACGGCTCAAGAGAGAGCCCTGCGTGGAGATCTTTTGAGCCAGAACTCTGGGTCTTCACTTTCTTACTCTTGACGTGTTGTAGCATCTTAAAAGACAAGTGGGGATCCAAATGAGCGGATGTATGTGAAAATGGTATCTTTCGAACAACAAGGCTGGTCCTCCTCCTAACCAGAGTCTCGGAATTAGAGATGCTAGACTTTACTTATGGTTCTGCCGGCTCAGCCCCGACAAAAATATCCTGAGAAGAGTCGGCGCTGGCAAGGTTATTAAAGAGCCGGCCTAAGGAGTCAAGCACTACCTCGATCGCCTCGTCATTTTCCTTCTCTTCTACTGTAATGCCGAAGATGCATTCCTATCCTTATTTTGGCTCGAGGGCCTCGACAGGGATAGAAGCGCATCTCGTCGTTTTGTAAGATTGGATATCATTACAAGGGCATGTAAAGAGGAGATGAGTATACGGAATTGGCTTACACTCGCCACAAGATAAATCATGATCACATCATACAATACATTCAATCAACATACAGAAGAGCACGGTCTGACTACGGACGAAATCAAACGATAAAAGCAATATCCATCCTTGCTATCCCAAGCTGCCGGCCTGGAACCCTTCCTATGATCAATGAAGAAGAAGAAGAAGAAGAAGAACTCCAAATCAAACAAGCATCGCTTTCACGTCAAAGCATCAAATTACATGTACCTGCAACTGTGGTTGTAGTAATTTGTGAGCCACGGGGACTCAGCAATCTCATTTCCAAGGGTATTAAGACTAGCAAAGCTTAATGGGTAAGGTATGGTTAAGTTGTGAGGCTGCAGCAAGCACGAAGCATTTATTTGAGTTGCTAACTTACGAGTACAAGAATAAGGGGGGTGATCATCGCATAAACGGACGTGAACTAGTAATGATCACTAAGTGATCCTGAACACCTACTTACGGTCAAACATAACCCCAGCATGTACTCTCTCGTTTCCGAACTCACGAGTAGAGACAGTCACAGTTAAGCACACGGTTAGGGTATTTTAATTGAGTTTACTTTAAGTTTTCTATGACCGGATGTTAAACAAATTTCCAAGTTGCCACATAACCGCGGGCATGGCTTGTCGAAAAGATTTAACCCTGCAAGGGTGCTCCAACTCATCCATCACAAACTAACCACATGCTGCGTGGAAAACCTCAACCGCGGGATTGCCCGTAGTATATTCAGAATTCCGGTGGAAAACCTCAACCTCGAGATAGCCCAAAGTATCCTCAGAATCCCGTGCACAAGACGTTTGAGAAAGGTAAAACAAATCCAGCAAGGCCTCCCGATGTGTCGACGAACCCGATAGGAGTCGCATCTCTCGTTCTCAGGACACGACCAGATGGGACTAGCTACGGGGAAAACCAATCCTCGAGTTTCCTCGTGGTGGCCGCGCAGGCAGCCTGTTTTGGACCAACACTCATGACGAGCACTGGCCCTGGGGTTGATTAATTATCCATGGGGTCTAGAAAGTCCCTATGCAATTTTATTAGTTATTAGGCAAATGTAGTACCAATGTTGGGCCTTGCCAGAAGAGTTTTATCCCAAAACGAAAATCAAGGGGGTCCCCATAACAACCCCAAGCATGTTAGGAGCGCTCAATATGGACACAAGTAACTAGGGCGGCAAAAGTGGAACAAAACACCGAGCAAAAGGCCAAGCCTTCCATCTTTTACCAAGTGTATATGTGCATTAAATTAAATAGCAATAATATTGTGATATCTCAAAATCTCCATGTTGTCACATGGAAAACAACCTGCATCTGCAACTAGCAACACTATAAGAAGGGTTGACCAAGCGGTAACATAGCCAAACAATGGTTTGCTGGGATGTGGAGGGGTTAGAGGCTTATCATGAAGATGAAATGAAGTGTGTGTTATATGCTACTGCCCCATGCTTAGTTTGTGCATTTTAGAATCTTGTAGCTTGTTGTTTTTATGCGTGCAATATGCCATGTTGCTGTTTTGGACAGATTTGCACTAAAGCTTGTGTTGGTTGTTGTGGTTGAACCGTAGCTCCGTTTTGAACATGTTCCACATGAAACTTGCTTAGAATTTCATGTAGTTTCATAATAGCTTCCTGCATCCATGATTTGGTATGTTTGTGGTTGTCATTTTCATGCATTTTGCATTCATGGCATATAATCTTGCGATTGTCATATCTTTTAGACCGTAGCTCCGTTTGAGATGTTCCATATATGTAAATCGACTAGAATGACGTGTAGAATCACATGGTGCATTTTGTTTTGCTGTTTAACAAATATAAAACATGCATAGTTAAGATCTGGACCAATTTCGAAATTAACATATGGGGTCATTTCAGAAATACTATAATTGTTTCCGACCTCATTTAAGATGCCTAGATAGTGTAGTTTGTTTATGCTTCACCGCTTGCCATGTTTAACAACATTTAATATTGTCGTGTACCTAAATGAGAGTGAACTAAATATTCGAATGTGGAGTTTAGTCAATATGCAACTCGTTGCATATTGAGCTTCACTTAATGTGTAGCAGTTGATTGTTGTGCTTGCCATGTCATGTATAACATGCATCATAGTTGAAGTACATCATGTCATGCATATGTTGTGGTGTATCGTGTGTTGATTGTTTGTTCCGGATTGCTTCTTCTCGATAGAGTTCCGAAAGCGTTCGGAGTGTGAGGATTCGTTCGACTACGTTGGCTCGTCTTCTTCATGGATTCGATCTTCTTCCAAGTGGGATCTCAGGCAAGATGACCATTTCCCTGGATACCATTACTATCATTGCCATACTAGATGTCTCATTTCTATCGCTTATCTCGCTACCTACCACTTGTATGTCAAGCCTCCCAAATGCCATGATAAGCCTCTAACCCCTCCACATCCCAGCAAAACATTGTTTGGCTATGTTACCGCTTGCTCAGCCCTTCTTATAACGTAGCTAGTTGCAGGTGCAAGATGTTTCCCATGTGAAACATGGATATTTTTGTTATATCACAATATTATTGCTATTTAATTTAATGCACATATATACTTGGTAAAGGGTGGAAGGCTTGGCCTTTTGCTCGGTGTTTTGTTCCACTCTTGCCGCCCTAGTTACTTGTGAACCGGTGTTATGTTCCATAATTGTGCCCTCCTAACATGCTCGGGGTTGTTATGGGGACCCATTTGATTTTTGTTTTAGGATAAAACTTGTCTGGCAAGGCCCAACTTTGGTACTACATTTGCCCAACATAATAATACTGATAATTAATTTGATGCATAGGGAGTTTGTGCAACCCGAGGTTCGTTATTCAACCTAATACAGGGGGGCCAGTGCTGCTGGTGCAGGTCCAAAACAGAGCACTGTGCGGGGCCACCCCGGGGCAACTCGGGTGATTTCTATCAGGCCACTGTACGCGTCGCTTAACCGCCGTGTCCTGAGAATGAGATACGCGGCTCCTATCGGGATCGTCGACACGTCGGGAGGCCTTGCTGGACTTGTTTTACCTTTCTCGAACGTCTTGTGCGAGGAATTCCGAAACTTTGGGCTATCTCGAGGTTGAGGTTTTCCAATGGAATTGCCTAGGAAGATCACGAGATTCGTGGTCGAGGTTATTCCCGCGGCGTGTGGTTAGTTTGTGATGGATGAGTTGGAGCACCCCTGCAGGGTTAAATCTTTTGGAAAGCCGTGCCCGCGGTTACGTGGCAACTTGGAAACTTTGTTTAACACCCGGTCATAGCAAACTTGAAGTAAACTCAAATAAAATACACCAACCGTGTGTGTAACCGTGACTTTCTCTTCTCATGAGTCCTTATCCGAGAGAGAACACGGTGGGGTTATGTTTGACGTAAGTAGGTGTTCAGGATCTCTTAGAGATCATTGCTAGATCACGTCCGTTTATGCGACGATCATCCCCCTTTATTCTTGTACTCGTAAGTTAGCCACTCAAATAAATGCTTAGTGCTTGCTGCAGCCTCACCACTTAACCATATCTCACCCATTAAGCTTTAATAGTCTTGATACCCTTGGAAATGAGATTGCCGAGTCCCTGTGGCTCACAGATTACTACAACAATAGTTGCAGGTACAGGTAATGCGATGATTTGACGCGAGCGCGATGCTTGTTTGATTTGGAGTTCTTCTTGTTCTTTGATCATAGGATGGCTTCCAGGCGGCAGCCTGGGATAGCAAGGATGGATGTCATTTTATCGTTTGATTTCATTCGTAGTCGGACCCTGCTCTTCTGTATGATGATTGTTATGTTATTGTATTGATGTGATATTGATGTAGCTTGTGGCGAGTGTAAGCCAATTCCATATACTCATCTCTTCTGTACATGTACTTGTAATGATATCCATTCTTGCGAAACAACGAGATGCACTTCTATCCCTGTCGAGGCCCTCGTGCCAAAATAAGGATAGGATCGCATCTTGGGCGTTACAAGACATGAGCAGCAGTTTTTAACAGATTGGCATGTTGGACAACGAAAATACATATGATATAAAACCTATACATGGTAACAAACGGCACAACATGATAGAGCACAGCATGGTTAACAAAACATTCCATTAAAGCAACACCAAAAGAGTCCTAGAACAATAGCAAATCACATGGCAACATGACAACAAAATAACAGTTTTAGACTTGGAATTATTTAGACTCCTCAAAACAGCAACATTGAGTACGCATGCACGCATGATGAAAACTGCAGCTACACAGGGAATCCATGGCATGGCAACATGATAATAGCAATTAGACATTGCATACTACAAATAACACCATTGTCACCAGCTCAAAATAGTCATGGTTTGCTGAATACGATGCTCTCAAAATGGAACTTAACGTTAACAGATTTCAGATTTAACACGATAGCTACTTTAGAGCAACATATAGACATGCTAATAAAGTTTTAACTAGTAACTAGAGGCATGGCATGAAAGTACACATCACATAGAGCAGTTCTCATGAAGAAACCATTTGCAAAAGGTCTACGGTTTATATGCCATCTTCCGCGCAAAATTGAATAAAATAAAAGATTTACCGACTACGACGAAATGCACTTTTGCAACAGAGTTTTGAGCATGTAAATGATTGCTATCATGAGTGCAAATGATACTAACATGTAGAGCACAAATTGTAGGCCAATTTTCATATATTACACAGCAAAATCCGATGCACGGTTCACCAGATACGAGTCACACAAAATGCAATCATGCTGTTAAAATTCTGCAGTTCTAGACTTGGTCGTTTTTTAGCTCTGTTCGTCGGATAGCTAAAGCAACGAACAGTTCGCGGGATAGTCCAAACATGCACGTTCACCGAACTGCTAAAACGATGAACGTGCGGGGATTAGCGGGTGCGCTCACCAACGGGCCGGATTGGGCCAGACGGTGACGCAGGCAGCTGGGCCGTGGCGAGCTGGCAGCCCACGGGGCCCATGCGACTGGTCAACGGGATCTCCTCCCGATCCGATCTCGATCGGGGATGAGCGGGAGCAGGGGCGGCGGCTCCGGCCGATGGGGCCGACGGCACGGCAGTCGCCGGCGAGGTCGAGGACGGGCCGAGGAGGCGTGGGGCAAAGGGGATCCGGGGCAGGCGAGCTCGGATGCCGCCGGAGGCGTGCTGACGGAGGCCGGCCCAAGATATGGTCCTATCTTGGCTCAAGGGCCTCGACAGGGATAGAAGTGCATCTCGTCGTTTCGCAAGATTGGATATCGTTACAACTACATGTAAAGAGGAGATGAGTATATGGAATTGGCTTACACTCGCCACAAGCTAACTCATGATCACATCAAATACAATACATTCAATCAACATACAGAAGAGCAGGGTCCGACTACGGACGAAATCAAACGATAAAATTGACATCCATCATTGCTATACCAGGCTGCCGGCCTGGAACCCTTCCTATGATCGATGATGATGAAGAAGAAGAACTCCAAATCTAACAAGCATCACATTACCTGTATATGCAAATGTGGTTGTAGTAATCTATGAGCCACGGGGACTCAGCAATCTCATTTCCAAGGGTATCAAGACTAGCAAAGCTTAATGGGTAAGGTATGGTTAAGTGGTGAGGCTGCAGCAAGCACTAAGCATTTATTCGAGTGGCTAACTTACGAGTACAAGAATAAGGGGGGTGATCGTCACATAAATGGACGTGAACTAGTAATGTTCAGTAAGTGATCCTGAACACCTACTTACGTTCAAACATAACCCCACCATGTTCTCTCTCGGTTCCGAACTCCCGAGTAGAGACAGTCACGGTTACGCACACAGTTGGTGTATTTTAATTGAGTTTACTTTAACTTTTCTATGACCGGATGTTAAAAAAATTTCCAGGTTGCCACATAACAGCGGGCATGACTTCTCGAAAAGATTTAACCCTGCAGGGGTGCTCCAACTCATCCATCACAAAATAACCACACGCTGCGTGGAAAACCTCCACTGCGGGATTGCCCGTAGTATCCTTAGAATTCTGGCGGAAAACCTCAACCTCGAGATAGCCCAAAGTATGCTCGGAATCCCGTGCACAAGACGTTCGAGAAAGGTAAAACAAATCCAGCAAAGCCGCCCGACGTGTCGACGAACCCGATAGGAGCCGCGTATCTCCTTCTCAAGACACGACCGGATGGGACTAACTACGGGGAAAACCAATCCTCGAGTTTCCTCAAGGCGGCACCGCAGGCAGCCCGTTTTGGACCAACACTCATGAGGAGCACTGGCACGGGGGTTGATTAATTATCCACACGGTCCGGAAATTCCCTATGCAATTTTATTAGTTATTAGGCAAATGTAGTACCAATGTTGGTCCTTGCCAGAAGAGTTTTATCCCAAAAGAAAAATCAAGGGGGTCCACATAAGAACCCCAAGCATGTTAGGAGCGTTCAATATGGAACATAACACCGGTACACAAGTAACTAGGGCGACAAAAGTGGAACAAAACACTGATTAAAAGGCCAAGCCTTCCACCTTTTACCAAGTATATATGTGCATTAAATTAAATAGCAATAATATTGTGATATCTCAAAATCTCCATGTTGTCACATGGAAAACAACCTGCACGTGCAACTAGCAACGCTATAAGAAGGGTTGAGCAAGCGGTAACATAGCCAAACAATGGTTTGTTGGGATGTGGAGGGGTTAGAGGCTTATTATGGAATTTGGGGAGGCTTGTCAAACAAGTGGTAGGAAGCGAGCCATAGCAATAGAAACAAGACAACTAGCATGGCAATGATAGTAGTGGTATCCAGGGAAATGGTCATCTTGCCTGAAATCCCGCTTGGAAGAAGAACGAATCCGTAAAGTAGACGAACGAGACGTAGCTGCACGAATCCTCACACTCTGAACGATTTCGGAACTATAGAAAGGAGAAGCAATCCAGAAACAAACAAATGACACGGTAAACACCACAACATATTCATGATATGATGCACAACAAGGATGATGCATGTTATGCATGACATGGCAAAGCACAACAATCAACTCCTACACATTAAGTGAAGCTCAATATCCAACGAGTTTCATATTGACGAAACTCCACGTTCGAATCATTTAGTTCACTCTCGTTTATTTACGTGGCAAGGTTAAATGTTATTTAACATGGCAAGAGGTGACGCATAAATAAACTACACTATCTATGCATCTTAAATGAGGCCGGAAACAATATATAGTATTTCCAAAGCGACCCCATATGTTAATATGGAAATTGGTACAGATCTAAACTAATCATGTTTTATATTTATTAAACAGGGAAATAAAATGCACAATGCGATTCTACTCGTCATTCTAGTCGATTTACATATATAGAACATTTGCAACGGAGATACGTCCTAAAAGATATGACACACACAAGATGAATATGTCATGAATGCAAAATGCATGCAAACAACAACCATAAACATGTCAAAACATGGATGCAACAAGATATTATGACACTACATGAGATTCTAAGCAAGTTTCATGTGCAACATGTTCAAAACGGAGCTACGGTTCAACAATAACAAGCAACGCAAGTTTTATTTAAAATCTGCCCAAAACAGCAACATAGCATATTGCAACCCACAAATCAACAAGCTACAACCATCTAAAATGCACAACAAGGACATGGTGATGTAGTCTATATGATGCACAACAATTCATCTCATTGCATCAAATTGAATGGAAGCATGGATCAATAGGAAATGAGATCACAAGATGACTATAAAATATAGTAGATTAGGACTTGGTGAAAATAACAGTTTTTAGCATAGCAGTTTTTCATGAAGGCATATTGGCAACAATAAAACTATATACTACAGGGTATATCATGGTATGAAAATCTACAGCATGGTAGAGGACATGATGCACTACAATTCATTCCATAGTGGCAAAGTCTAATTATGTATAGTAACATGGCTAGCATCAACACAACATGGCATTTTGAAGAAAAAAGATTCTCACACAGTGAAAATTAGACTAGATATGAGCAGCAGTTTTTAACAGATTGGCATGTTGGACAATGGAAATACATATGATGAAAAACTATACATGGAAACTAATGACACAACATGATAGCGCCTAACATGGTTAACAAAACATTCCATTGATACAACACAAAAAGAGTCTTAGAACACTAGCAAATCACATGGCAACATGACAACAAAATAACAGTTTCAGACTTAGAATTATTTAGACCCCTCAAAACAACAACATTGAGTACGCACGCACGCGTAATGAAAACTACAGCTACAAAGGGAATCCATGGCATGGCAACATGATAATAGCAACTAGACCTTGCATACTACAAATAACTTCATTGTCACTAGCTCAAAATAGTCATGGTTTGCTTAATACTATGCTCTCAAAATGGAACATAACGTTAACAGACTTCAGATTTAACACGATAGCTACTTTAGAGCAACATATAGACATGCCAATGAAGTTTTACCTAGCAACCAGAGGTATGGCATGAAAGTACACATCACATAAAGAAATTCTCATGAAGAAACCATTTGCAAAAGGTCTACGGTTTAGATACCATCTTCCGCGCAAAATTGAATAAAGTAGCAGATTTACCGACTACGACGAAATGCACTTTTGCAACAGAGTTTTGAGCATGTAAATGATTCCTATCATGTGTGAAAATGATAGTAACATGTAGAGCACAAATTGTAGATCAATTTTCATATATTACACTTTAAAATCCGATGCACGGTTCACGAGATACAAGTCACCCAAAATGCAATGATGCTGTTAAAATTCTGCGGTTCCAGACTTGGTCGTTTTTTAGCTATGTTCGTTGGATAGCTAAAATAGTGAACTGTTCGCGGGATAGTCCAAACATGCACGTTCACCGAATTGCTATAATGATGAATGGGTGGGGATTAGCGGGTGCACTCACCAAGAGGCCGGATTGGGCCGGACGGTGACGCGGGCAGCTAGGCCGTGGCGAGCCGGCAGCCCACGGGGCCCATGCGGCTGGTCCATGAGAGCTCCTCCCGATCCGATCTGGATCGGGTACAAGCGAGAGCAGGGGCGGCGGCTCCGGCCAACCGGGCGTACGGCGCGGCAGTTGCCGGCGAGGTCGGGGACGGGCCAAGGAGGCGCGGGGCGAAGGGGATCCGGGGCCGGCGACCTCGGATGCCGCCAGAGGCGGGCTGACAGAGGCCGGCGGTGAACCTTGGCGGCGCCGGCGAGCTTGTGGCCGCGGGGCAGGTGGCTGCGGCGAGCAGCGGAGCTGCGGCGAGGGTAGATGGCAGCAGGGCACGCTACCGTGGTGGCGCGAGGCTACGGCGTGGCGGACGGCCGGCGTTGCGAGAAGAGCAGCGCTGCGGGGCTGGCTCCGACGGGAGGCGAGCACGAGCACGAAAGCTGCGACGTCGGCGGTTCCGGGCCCGGCGGGCCTCAGATGGGCTCGGGCGGGTCCGTGCGGCTGCGAGGAGGAGGGCTGGCCAAGTGGCGGCTAGGGTTAGGAGGGGCGCGGATTTCGAGGAGGAGAGAGAGAGAGGCCGGGTAACTTCTATTTATAGCCAGGGGTAACTAGGGTTAGGAATTTTAGTCTGTTTTCAGACCGTAGGATCTTGATCGCGGGGTTAGGCTAGGTGGGTGGTGGGCTGTGTTAGAGTGGCTAGGTATGGAAGAGAGGGAATATGGTGGCCCGTGACACGAGTTTTAAAAAACCAAAACATCTGATAATTAAACCAATGACGGTGCGGCTGCAGTTGACCGTTCGGGTATCAAACGACCTCCGAATGCGACGGAATTTGGCAGGCAGTCCACCTGCAATAAAATAAGACCGCACGCCAACTTTCAACCCATTCAGAGATAATTTTATACACACCTTTTAAAAAAAATATTTTACCAATGCCGCGGGCGCGTGCGTGTGTGGTTGGACACGAAACGGTTGTCGACGAGAACGGATACAAGTTTTGAAAAAAATGACGGCAATGGAGTGCCGATGCAATGTGGATGATGCGAATTATGCGATGATGAATGTGACAACCAAACGAATCACATGACGACAACAAAATAAAAAGGAAATCTTCTGGAGCGTCGGTTCCGGGCTGTTACATCTACCTCCTGTACATGAGTGTTGGGGGCTTGGTATTCTGTCATCCACTATTCGTGGTCAGGCTGCAAAATAACATATTGGCATGTTAGAGGTTATAATGAGATAAAAATAACTCTTGAAGGAATAAAAGAGCCGGCTCACCTCAGGTGTCGGGTGGACAGCAGAGAAAGGAGCCGGCCTAACGACTCCAATGTCTTAAATTTTTTAACCAACAAAGCTTTTGATGGTTTTGGTCATTTCCTTATGGGGGAGAGTGTGTCTTGAGAAATGCAGATTGTTATTCATGCTCCCTAAATATGTGCACATAAGCCGACAGTGGAAACTGAGGGGCTGAATTCTCCATTCCATCCATCACCGGGTTGGATCAATATCCATTAGACCATGAGCAATCATCACATTTTTGCGATTGTATAAACCTTTGAATTGAGCCCTCTCTTCATCTGGCGCATAGTCATAAAGGTTGTCTTTATAAATGAGCTGGCTGTCACAGTAAGCCGGCAGAGGAGACTGGTCATCAGGAGAAGTATCCTTGTAGTAAAAGAAGGTCATATGCGAGCCTTTGGGGTGACTCGCCAGCTTGATGTAAGGAAAGATACAATCTTTCCATTTCTGTATGGTCACGACGCCACATTCTATAGGAGGTCCATTGTTGCACTCTGTATATTTGTTGCAATAAAAGAATTCCCGGAACAACCCTACGGTTGGCTCCATTTGCAGATAAAACTCGCAAAAGGTCTGGAAGTTGCTCAAATTAAGAATCGGGTTGGGACCTAGGTCTTGAGGGTGCAAATTGTAATCACGAAGAACGTCCATGAAGAAATTGGAACCGAGCGGTCTGAAACCCCGGGAGAAATGAGCCAAGAAGACCACAACCTCGCCCGGGCCAGGCTGAGGCTGGGTCTCCTCTTTGCCGGCTCTCCACTCGATATACTCCTGAGGTGGCAAATAGCCAGTCTGCACCAATTCTTATAGCTAGAGGGTGGATATTTGGGATTTAGCCCAATTCACTTGTTTCAACAGGCGCATGGATAAACCACTAGCCAACTCACTGGTTTTCTTCACCTTAGAAGCCATGGTTTTCGAGCGCATGAGCCGGGAAAACTACAAAGTAAAAACTAAATGGTAAGTTGGCATGGCCTGGCATAGGTCAAAGCAGAAGGTAATTCCTGGCTACCGTACAAAACTAAGCCGGTCACGACATAAGCCGGCAAGACTACAAGGTGAAGTTAAACAAGATGAGCCGGTATGGACTAACGCGGGTCAAAGTAAAGATGGCTTATGACTATAGTATGTCAAGCGGCTCGTACAATGACTATAGGTCAGCGAAAACGCAAGTCGGCTACGTTCCTACGGGCGACTTACAGGTAAAATATGCTACTACAAGAAGGCCTAAGCTAGCTGCTTTTGAAAGCCAATACCGGGTAATAGGCGACAAACACTATTCGGTGAAACTACGACAAGATTACAGATCTGAAAATTGTACCAAAATCATTTTGAAAATGGAAGTTATGACTTAGCAGTGCAACAACAGTGGGTTTTGCATCTATGACAGAGAGTATCTATGACTAAGAGCTTAAGGGAAACGTGTTTTGATCTAAAGTACAAGCTTGAGAAGATCTAAAACAGGCAATTATAGCTCGTTTTTATTCCTACAAACCGAAGAACTCGAGGTGTTCGAGGAACGATGATGAACAAAACAAACTAATGTGGTGGCTGGAGGTGATGAGGGCATCACTTCAATCTTTACATCCACTATGTCTCCTTCATCAGTTGTTCCACATGGACCTATGACTAGAGCGCGTGCGCGTCAACTGAGTGGCCAGGTACTATTGCTCCTTCGTAAACATGATTTCACTAACAAAAATACGATGCTACACTCATGTTCCAATTTACTTGTACTCAGGAATAAAGGAGATATTAAAGAACAAAAAAAATGCGCATTGAAATTAGATGGCGCAACATCGTATGCATGTAATCCATCCCATCCATCAACCTTGTGACATGCATGTATACACCCACGGATCCATCCATCGCAACCGTCATTTCATTTGACGTGTACAAAGACACATGACACCAAGACCAAAGCATTTGTGACAGAGTTTAGGGGTTGGAGAGTATCAATGGGATCCACACGAGCCTCCAGGGGAAGCGTGGCATATGTATTTATATGGGCGTACATGTATAGATACAAGGAATATTGAGAAACTACAGCTGTAATACAACATAAAGTCTAACACCCTCCCTCAATCTCAATCGTGTCCCGCAGGTTGAGATTGCGCCGGCAAACCTAAAATGAAGGTAACGGCAACGGCTTTGTGAAGATGTCCGCAAGTTGATCTTTAGAAGAGATGAACTTGATTTCCAGTAGTTTCTGTGCAACACGTTCCCTGACGAAATGATAATCAACTTCTATGTGCTTCGTTCGTGCATGAAATACCGGATTGGAAGAAAGATAGGTAGCACCAATGTTGTCACACCAAAGAATTGGCGGTCGTTGTTGAGATATCCCTAACTCACGAAGCAAAGACTGTACCCAAATGAGTTCTGCTGTTGCATTGGCTACAGCTTTATACTCAGCTTCAGTACTACTACGAGACACCGTAGCCTACTTCCTTGCACTCCATGCAATCAGGTTAGGTCCAAAAAACACTCCATATCCCCCCATGGACCGCCTATCATCAGGATTGCCTGCCCAGTCAGCATCAGAGAAGGCGGACAACATGCCAGATGGAGCAGACCGAAGGTGTAGTCCATACGAAATTGTCAAACGGATACAGCGAAGAATACGCTTGACAGCAGACCAGTGAGCATCACGAGGTGAGTGGAGATACTGCCACACATGATTGACTGCAAAAGAAATGTCTGGCCTGGTTATAGTGAGATATTGTAAGCCACCAACAATACTTCGGTACTCAGTGGCGTCATCAGGGGATAATGGATCACCATCAACAACAGTAATTTTGTCCGTAGCAGCCATGGGTGTAGCAGCTGGTTTGCACTTGAGCATGCCAGCACGTCGTAGAAGATCCAACGAACATTTCTTCTTGTTAAGCGATAGTCCTGTAGAAGTGTGAGTACCCTCCAGTCCCAAAAAATAATGAAGCTTGCCAAGATCCTTGATAGCAAATTCAGAACCAAGCGCCAAAATAAGACGATCGGCAGCAGGAACCGAGAAACTGATTAGGATAATGTCATCAACATAAACCAGGAGATACATGGTGACATCTGAGCGCTGAAATAGGAACAGGGACGTGTCAGCCGTAGACGAAACAAACCCAAGAGACTGAAGAGCCGATGCAAGACGAGCATGCCAAGCACGAGGAGCCTGCTTCAGACCATAGAGTGCTTTGTCCAAGCGACACAGGTGATGAGGTCGGTCAGGATCAGTGAACCCTGGTGGTTTCCGCATATACACTTCCTCTTCTAATACACCGTGTAGGAAGGCATTCTGAACATCCAACTGTCGAAGAGACCAACCTCGGGTTACTGCTAAGGAGAGAAGCAACCGAACAGTAGTAGGTTTGACAACTGGACTGAAGGTATCCTCGTTATCAAGACCATGGCGTTGCTTAAATCCTCTGGCAACCAAACGTGCCTTGTACCGTTCAATGGAACCATCAGCAAGCTTCTTAACTTTTAACACCCACTTAGAGTCAATAACGTTAACACCAGGTGTAGGAGGAACGAGACGCCACGTCTTGTTGCGAAGAACAACATGAAATTCTTGTTCCATTGCAGATCGCCAATGTGGAATACTCATAGCAGTCCAAAATTGTCGAGGTTCAGAAGTAGGATTTGAAACAGCATGCGCCATACATGCTGCGAGCCAGGCAATTGTGCCATCAGTGCGCTCCTTAGGTCGGAAGATACCGCTGCGACTGCGAGTATGCGGCCGAAGAGTTGCCGGGACCGGAGTTGTTGACTGTACCGGTGCATGCACGGATGACGTGGCAGGATGGCTTGGCGATGATGGTCCAGTAGTAGTACTAGGCGAAGTGCTCGGGGACAAAGTCCCAGCCTCACTAGTCGAGCACTTGCTCATGTCCACTGTTGGGGACATGGACGACTCAACAACCATAGGCGAGGCACACGTCCTCTCACGTCCAGGCGACGGTGGACCGGGCGAGGGCGCCCTAGGCGAGTTGGGTGCAACTGAGTCACTCGTCGACCCATCATGCATGGGGACTTGACTACGTGCATGCGGAAGCACGTCGTCCGCATGATCGCCAGAAGAAGAGTCTGAAGAATCCGTGTCATCCAGAAGTTGTAGTTGAGCACCACGATCAATACTTGCATCATGGTTAGACAACAAAAGAGGCGAATATGCAACATCTTCAAATTTGTCAGTGGGAAAAACGGAAGAATGCGACGACGGTGACATATTAGAAGTTGTGGGAAGTGTAGAAAATGGAAAAGAATTTTCGTCAAAGATAACATCACAAGAGATGTAGACTCGATTAGTAGGGACATGAAGACACTTGTAACCTTTGTGAACAGAACTATAGCCAAGAAAAACACACTTTTTGGAGCGAAACTCAAGTTTTTGACTATTGTAAGGACGGAGATGGGGCCAACAAGCACACCCAAAAACTTTAAGAAAGGTGTAGTCAGGAACTTCGGAAAGAAGAACTTCGATCGGAGGTTTCATATTAAGCACACGCGTGGGAAGACGGTTAGTAAGAAAACAAGCGGTAAAGAAAGCATCACTCCAAAAACGAAAAGGAACTGGCGCATGAGCCAATAAAGTGAGACCAGTTTCAACGACATGACGATGTTTGCGTTCAGCCATACCATTTAGCTGATGTGTATGTGTGGACAAGACACACGATGAGAAATCCCAAGCTTGTTAAAAAAAGGTGTTGAGGTTGTGATATTCGCCCCCCAATCTGACTGAACATGTATAATTTTATGCTTGAGAAGACGCTCAACATGTGATTGAAACTGAAAAAAATATTAAACACATCAGATTTGCGTTTAAGAAGGTGAAGCCATGTAAAGCGACTATAAGCATCGATGAAACTGACATAGTAATTGTGACCACTAACAGAGGTTTGGGCTGGGCCCCAGACATCAGAAAACACAATTTCGAGAGGACTGTTAACAACTCTGCTAGACGAAGAAAAGGGAAGTTGATGACTTTTACCCTGTTGACAAGCATCACAAACTACTATTCCTTTATTACTAGACACACTTGGAAGCTCATGACGATGGAGAATATGACGCACAATCGGAGACGCCAGATGACCAAGGCAGGAATGCCACTGAGATGACGAAACTCGGACACCACTGAAGACTTTAGATATATGAGGCACATCCAGGTTGTAGAGACCACCACGATAGCGACCTCTAAGAAGAACGTCCTTGGTTACTCGGTCTTTGACAAAAAAATAAAAGGGATAAAACTCAATAGATACATTATTGTCATAAGTGAGTCTAGGGACGGATAGAAGATTATGAGTGACAGAAGGAACACGAAGAACATTGGAAAGTTGAAGTTGACGAGATGTAGATGTTGGGATAGATGCCTGACCAATATGAGAGATGTGCATACCTGACCCATTTGCCGTGTGAACCTTGTCATGACCCTGATAGGGCTCATATGCAAAGAGTTTAGTGAGATCGCTCGTCAGATGGTCCGTAGCACCGGTGTCCATGTACCATCTAGCATCAACAGGATAGGAAGGGGTATACCCTTGTGTTGCCATGGCAGCTTGGCGGTCATTGTTACGACCATCATTGCCAATACCGAGGAAATCGTGCTTGAACCGCTTGTGACAGCGAGATGCTAGATGACCAGGACTACCACACAGCTGACACAGTGGGCGGGTACCATGATTACCACAAAGTGGGCACGCTGAGCGATTGCTCCCCGAGCGACCACCATTGGAGGGGTTGGGGGCTGGAGCGTGCTGTTGTTGAGGAGACGTGGACAAAATCGATGGCTTGGCGTTTGCGCCATTGGTCGACCGATAAGAGGAGCGAGGGCCACCTCGATAGGCAGCATTCACCGAGGGATTGTCAGTATAGACCTCAGCGGCGCAACGTGATTCGACACGTTGTTCAGTTCCAAGTAGATGAGCATAGAGGTCACGCGGAGCGATCGGAGTGTCATGACCATGAACAGCCTCAAGAAGTGAGTCATAATCGCCGTCCAGTCCATTGAGAACATAGGAGGTGAACTCCTCATCACTAAGCGGGCGGCCGATGGAGGTGAGTGTGTCCGCTAGGGATTTGATTTTGTTGAAGAAGAGCCAGGCAGATAGATCACGCTTCTTCGTGTCCTGAAGCTGCTGACGAATTGCCATGGACCGTGCTGTAGACTGGGAGGCAAAACTCCCCTCAAGAACACCCCACGCATCATCGGACATGGCAGCAAAGAGCACCATACCTGCCACGGCCTCGGTGAGAGAGGATCTGATCGCTGAAAGGATCGCCTGATCTTGCGCAACCCATATGTGCTGCGCCGGGTTGAGGACGAAGACCGGAGCTCCACCGCCCACCGTTTGCATCAGAAATTGCGAAGGACATGGCAGGGTTCCATCAATAAATCCTTCGAGGTAGTGACTGCGAAGGAGAGGGAGCAGCTGTGCCCGCCAGTAGAGATAGTTGTCAGGAGAAAGCTTCACGGTGAGAATATGCGCGAAGTGAAAGGGCGCCGGAAGCGGCGCATCAGCCACCACAGCTGCGACGGCGACGGCGGGGAGAACAGTTGCAGTTAGTGCACCCTGCGTGCCCGACGCAGAAGGAGCAACAATCGCCTGATGGTTGAAAAAGCTTCCTGTACCCGACATAGAGGAGAACGTGGCTCCAGCAACAAGCGTCCCAATGGTGGAAGACGAGAACAGGGAAGCAGGGTTGGAGGTTGGTGCAGCAGGGCCAGACAGGAGGTAAGCAAGGGTCGGGGGTAACCCAAACGCATCAGAGGTGTTGGAGGCGGTGCTAGTGAAAGACATGAGGGGCTAGGCCAATACAGTAGCGAGGAGAGAGCAACAGCGGTCCTGTATGGACGGCGACGGAAGTAAAAGAGCAAAGGCGATGGTGGAATTTGGTGGAGAGATCGCCTAATCTGATACCATGACTGAGTTTAGGGATTTTTTTTTCAAAACTATGAGTATATTTATAGCAAATTCGGACAATATATGGCTGAATGCAAAAATGGCAAAAATATTACCCTGTCGGCCTGCGGTGGGCCGACAGGGGGCCTGTTGGCCAGTAGTGGGCCGATAGGTGCCTGTCGGCCTCCGGGCGACCAACAGCTGGCCCGTCGGCCTGCGGGCGGCCGATAGGTACCCGTCGGCCTGCGGGTGGCCGATAGGTGCTTGTCGGCCTTCGGGCGACCGACAACCCCTGGATAGGCCCATACAGCAACCCTCCTAGTGCTCAGCCCGACCGAGCCACTCCTTTCTTCCTCCCCTGTTCGCTAGCTCCTCTACTCTCTCCCGGGCCTCATTTTAAGTGGTTGAGCCAGTTTCAGGTAACCTTCTCAGTGAGCTGAACATATTTTATTTTCCTAGTTGCCCTTACTAGATAGTTTACACAATTGTATGATTTCTATACAGATTGTCCGGTTAGGGTACCCCGGAGTTGTGTTGTCAGAGGCACAGATTGATCGATCCCTAGAGGCATACATTATGTGGTTGTTCGGCAAGACGATGTTCACGGAGAACCACGTGACCCCTGTCGATGCACGAGTCATCGGTATTGCACGAGAGATAGCTGACGCACATTGCCCGGGGGACATTCAGCAGAGGATTTTTGGTTCTGCTGTGTTAGCGGCTACGTACAGAGGACTGTGCAAAGCTTGCGTGTTGAAGTCTAGAAAATCAGCTCTTGTTGGATGTCCACTATTGTTGCAGCTCTGGTCATACGAGAGATTCCCTATTGGTCGACCCTATGTCTGCGTTGATAAACCTTTTGGTTTGGAGGACATGGTTGGGACTTATGTGCCTTCTATCGGCGACTTGCCTACTATGGGATCTGTGTGGACACGGAGAGAGGTATTTTCATATTAAGTAACAATATGAATTACTAATGTTTATTTCTTGCCATTCAATAGAATTACTAATGCTTATTTGTTGTCATGCACAGAGACAGTTCGCGCATAGCCAGGTGAGGGGCTGCTACCCCTCCTTCACGGCGCAGTTTGATAGTTTGCACGAGGATCAAGTTATCTGGGAGCCATACTCCCATCACACTATATTATCCAGGTGTCCAGCTGGGATTTCTGGATTGTGCACTAGAGATCGGCACTATTGGATGACCAAGGCCAAGTTGGTGTTCGACGTGACGGTTGAGGAGATGGCTCTTCATAGGGTGATGAGACAGTTCGGTCTATGCCAAGAGCCTGACATTCCAGTTATTCCACACGTACCAGATCACATGCACAAGTAAGACATGCTATTTTACTTCTCATGTCTGCATTCAGAATATAACATTTCAATCTCAGGTACACTCGCTCAGGAGGAAACAAGTCCCAGGATTCTTGGCTTCGTGACATTAGCCCTTACGTGGACGAATGGACTACTGCGCCGACAGATATCTGGGATGAAGTTCGGCCCTTTCACTGGGACAAGTTCGGGTTGTATCTGCAGCGTTACCGGCATAGGACGAGGATCTACTTGGTTCCATCAGCAGCTCCTGATCAGATCGAAGCCCCTCTCACCAGCGATCTGTTCCCAACTGCCTCTGTTGTCGGGACCAGACGCCACGCGGTACGTGCTATGTTTCTCACATGTTAAGTTTTTTCTTAACCTGAAAATATACAATTGGTTAACTATTCGTGTTGTCTGCCATACAACGATGATCTAATTGGTTAACTCTCCGTGTATAGAGTGACTTGGCATGCGAGGTGCTAGAGGAGGTTTCCTCTTTAATGGAACGCTTTGAGAGAGGAGATAATATCCCACCGCGAGAGCACGTCTCATGGTTGAGGGGTCTTCATGAGAAGGTTCGCGGGATTTACGCAACTGTTACATGTAGACGATCTTTGGATGTTGCTATTCCTCGTGCAGCACATCGTCCGCCACGCCCCTCTCTGCAGCGTTCAGAACCTCGAACCTCTGTGCACCGTTCGGAACCACGACCTTCACAACGAGGGACCTCTTCCTGGCAGCATACACCTCCTTCACAACCAGGGAGCTCTTCCTGGCAGCATACACCTCCTTCACAACCAGGGAGCTCTTCTTGGCATAATCAAATGGACCTAGGTAACACTACTTTGTGCATTCTTTTAAACATTCTAGGTTCGCAAATCAATTTTACATGTTTTACTTTACCGCAGTCGGCAGCCAGTCGCAACCGTTCATGCAGTCTAATGTCCAGTCACCGATGCTTAGTGGTGGTGGTTCGTTCTTTGCCGGCGACGGCGACGACGATGACCGAGCTGCAAACACCTATGAGTTCTCGCAGACAGCTCTTCACACTCCACCACCACCATGGACGCAGGAGACATAGACACTGACAGACGATGTGGTCTATGGTCGTGGTCATCGTGAGACTCGTCCACCGCCTGAGCGCTTATCGCCTTCCGGTCCTCGTCCGAGGAAGACCAAGATTCGTCGCCGTCCCCAGCAGTGATATGGTTATCAGATTCCTCCCAGGGCACCACCTCCTTTCCAGCCCGGTGATACTATTCTCTATGCATGAGACATATTTCTATCTATGTTTGTTTCAGACTTTTATCTATGCATCAGACATCCTTCATGTATGTTTTACTATCTATGTATGAGTCATTATCTATGTAAGAGACTGATTTGTTTTCAAGACACTTGTCTACTTCATATTAGTAGTACATCTGAATTAAACGGTACGACTCAACTAAACGGTACAAGATACATTTCCAAACAGACTACAACAGAAAATTAAGATAGAAGTACATCTAAATTAAACGGTACAAGATACATCTTGCTGCGAATTTTAAGATACGACTTGCTGCAATGCGAACGTTACGATACAATAACATAAATCTACTGAGTCCAACGGGGATATTTTCCTTTTCCATCACCAGCTTCTTCTGCTGCCTTGGCTGCACGAGCCCTTTCTTTCTTTATCTGCCTCTCAGCCTCACGGGCCTCCTGTCGCTGTCGGTAAACCTCCGCCAGTCGAAGTCCCTCTTCTCGGTTTTTCTTCTTCATCTCATCAAGAAAAGCCCTCTGCTTCACACAGTACTCTTGCCACTCTCTCTCCTGCTCTGCTTTCTCCTCTGCTGCCGCCTTCGCGCGGCGCTCTTCCGCGTCCAAACTTGCCCATGCACGACGACCTCTTTCACGAATCTCGGTCACCGCCCAGTCCGGTTTTTTCGTGTCAATCCAACGATAGTACATGCACGGAGGCGGAGGAGACTACAACAAAAATAGAAATAGAAATATCAAATCAACAATAATATCAACAACGTGTTTATTCTTCGTGACTGAAACATACCGGAGGACTGATGTACGGTGAAGTAGCAACGGGTGGATCTTCCTCATAATTGGCGCACATGAAAAACTTCATGCCCAACCAATCTGAAAAATCCGTCACCTCCTTCAACTTGTAGAGATCGCCACACCAACAACGAAGTACTTCCACCCCCCGAGGCAAAGTCGCACTCTTCATTTTCGTAGGCCTAATGCTTTGATCCGAGCAAGGCAAACTCATACTGACTAGCGCGTTGGTGTTAACTGCGGCTGGATGATGGAGAAGAGAGTGAGAAAGAGCAAGCAGTGTGGGCAGAAGCAAAGAGAAGAGCGTGACAGAGCAGGCAACGGCATCTCGTATATAAAGATGAGGAGCACTGTGTTGTCGGTGCAAGAAAATAAAATACGCGCATGCGATTCTGCCAATCACTACAGTCTGCCATGGAAAGCAGCGCATTTTGCTGCAGTGTGGGCATCGGAATTAGCGTCTGCGCATGGGAAAAGCTAATTTGTATCGTAGAATAAATAAATAAATACTGCATCTGAATTGGAATATTTTGCTCCAGTGGGCATCGGAAAAGCTATTTTGTATCGCAGATAATTAAGATACAAGTACATCTGAATTAAACGGTACGACTGACCTTAAATAATACTGCATACAAACTACATAAAGTGATCATCACTATTCTCACTAACATGTTTCTTCGGCTTTGATTTTTTATTGGCTGTCATAAACTCATCGCTGGAAGAGTAACCATCATCACCAGGCTTTCGTGATGCATCGCTGCATTTCTTCTTCTTCGAGCTTGAGCCATCATGAGTTGCTACATATTTCGGCGGCGGTCTTCCGTTAACAGTCGGAACAGACCCAAATAAAAGCTTGAACCATGCCAACATACTGACATCGTGGTTCATTTCTTTAACGTCCACATTGTATCTCTACAATTCACAAAATGAACAAAAAAGAATTAAAACGACAAACGTATTAAATATGTAAATAAAATATGAAATTTAAATTACCTTATGAAACGCAATATATTCATCAACTGGCAAATCTATCACATGATTATCTAAATCATCAGATGATCGTATGAATCGCGCTGATTCATATATTAGTTCACAAAGTCTTTCCCACCTTGCACGCAACCGAAAAAGTTCTAGTCGAATGTCCGATGTGTTTCTACTATGACAAGTTGTTTGTCTCAACCTCTGCAAGTTACTCTCACTGCTAACTAATTCATCGAAAGATACACCTGGAGTTCCATGAAGCCCGGACTTCATTCTAACCGCACCTATCAAGACATCACAAGAGTCCTCTCGTGAAAATGGACGAGGATCACCCATCACTGCGGAATTGTTAATGCTACCATAACAAGCAGTGAGGAGAAGAGGCAGTGAGGAGAAGTGCTGTGAGGCAACGGCATCTCGTATATAAAGATGAGGAGCACTGTGTTGTCGGTGCAAGAAAATAAAACACGCGCGTGCGATTCTGCCAATCACTACAGTCTGCCGTGCAAATCAGCTGCCAATCACTACAGTCTGACGTGGAAAGCAGCGCATTTTGCTGCACTGTGGGCATCGGAATCAACGTCTGCGCATGGGAAAAAGCGAGCGCATTTTGCTCTGCGTCCGGCCGAAGGAGCAGCCGTCGGTGGCGGCAAGCCCCACCGTGCAAATCAGCTGCCAATCACTACAGTCTCCGTATGGTATGTGGTCTATTTGCACTGTGCAGGAATTATAATGCATTTAAGTGGAAAATACTTCAGTACAAAACATAACACCAATACCCGGTTACATGTCACAATGCTGGCCAATCAACAGGATACCTAATTAACACTGTGACCATGCACATGATGTACTTCACAGTCTATAAGTACCATCACTACGACAGATCACTACGGCAGAGGGTTGAAAACAACAGCAAGCTCATGATCACGCTCTTTGAAAGTTATGAGCACCAAATTGTTTACTTCAATAGACGATGCCCGAAGAAAATTACCGAAACCTTCCTTGTTTAACACCATTCTGTTACCCAAGCCAATAAAGTAGGAACAAGGAATGCTCACAGATATATCATCATCTTCAGAATCCAAAGTAATTTCAAGAGTTAAAGAACCAGTCCTAGGAATTGCGCAAAAATCCTTCAAACTCCTCACAACCATGCTCGGAATAACCTGACAAAAAACATCAAGTTATATGATGTTCAGCTCAGAAATTTTGAACAATATACTAGAGCAAAGAACAAATAAATAAACAATAGCCAAAAACAAAGCTCACCATATGTTGACCATTAACATTCATCGAATCAATCCTATGAACAAAAGGAGTACACAATATGTAGTTGTCATCAAAGGGCTGTCGCGACATGACCCACGTTTGGTGATAATTCAGACTGACACCACGACTATAGAAACAACTGTCAACAAGTTCCCTCTGAGTTTCACTCAGATCCTCAAGAGCTACAAAAAAATAATTTCACAAATTGAGCAAAACAGCATAACGTATGAGCCGAAACAAAACTTAAAATCACTCAAAAAAATTACTTACCAACACAGGGTAAAGGGAACAACGTAACACCATCCCGATGAAAATCAACAGCAATCAAAGTTCCATAGTGCTCAAGCCTAACAGTCATCATGTCACGCTGACGGAGACCATAATCATTCACAAGTTCCTCCCAGGAAGGACCATGGAATTTACTGCTCAACCGACCATGTGTAAACAGAACACCATATAAGTTACCCTCACTGTTGTGAAGAGCAAGATCAATATCTGTGTCACTCCTCCGAATAGCTAAAGCTCTGCACTCCTCAATGTACCGAGCAAGATGTGATCTAACACTGCACGGGACATACTACAAAAAGAATGGAAGCAAACATCATAATCATATAAACAAAGGCATTACAATACATTCCAAGGAAAACAACATCAACCATATGCCACAATCAGATAAACAAGATATAGAATCTTACAACACGCCTTGAACAGCGACGATCCAGCACCACGGTGAAGACAGACGCAGAAGAATCAAACGAAGAACAAGGGCCAATTGGAGCTCGGCAAAAGTGGCAAGCCATTACAACCTCGCGGACTCCTTGCACCACCGGAACTCCTCCTCTGCACGCACAGAAAACTACCCCGTAGCAAAAAAAAAATATCGTAGGCCGGCGGAGAATGCTACGATCTATTGTTTCTGCGGGTTGGATAAGAAAATGGGTGGACGAGGGAAGAGATCGGCGCGGGGGTGGAAGCACCAGAGAGCAACGGGAGAGAGAAGAGGAGCTAGCGAACAGGGGAGGAAGAAAGGAGTGGCTCGGTCGGGCTGAGCACTAGGAGTGTCGCTGTATGGGCCTATCCAGGGGCTGTCGGTCGCCCGGAGGCCGACAGGCACCTATCGGCCGCCCGCAGGCCGACGGGTACCTATCAGCCGCCCGCAGGCCGACGGGCCAGCTGTTGGTCGCCCGGAGGCCGACAGGCACCTATCGGCCCACTGCTGGCCGACAGGCCCCCCGTCGGCCCACCGCAGGCTGACAGGGTAATATTTTTGCCATTTTTGCATTCAGCCATATATTGTCCGAATTTGCTATAAATATACTCATAGTTTTGAAAAAAAATCGAGTTTAGGGGTCGGAGAGTATCGATGGGATCCACACGGACATGGGCACTAAAATATTTGGCTGCGACAGGACCTCGAAACGTTGACAGACAGTCCGACCCTAACCCTGCAACACTTTGGCCTCTACACGCAGGCCCTGGACGTACGCGTGAAGCAGTTCGTGTCCGCTTTGGACACAATGAACCGAATGGCCGTCTGTCTTTACGCACATCCGGCTCTCATAAATAGCTACCATAGATTAGATTTTAAACCCGGATTTTATTGTATTGTAGAGGTACTGCTACAAATCGCATCTACAAGACGTGTAGGACTACCACCTTGTCAGATCCACAGTGGAACCCGAACTTTTCATCTAGTTCGTGTGCCTAATTTATAGGCAGCAATTTTAGATTGCAATTCATCATTGTTCTAGTTCGTGTGCTTTATTGTTGTTGCTTGCAGGAACTCGAACCTCCTTGTTCAGGTTGATCGTGCCTACGACAAGGTCAATAACCATCGGAGATTGGTTTAGGGATTGTGTAGGCGTATCGTCTGGTACGGTATAGCCAGATCGTCATGGTCAAAATCCACCAAATCGATAGTTATCCCCACTCTCAACGAAAGATCGGGCATCCGTCACATCAGGTGGTATCAGATATCGGGTTCATCGGTGAGAGATTTGCAGTTTTACGAGATAAGTTATTTTCTTTCCAGTAATCCACGAAACAGACAAAAAAATAGATTAGTTCATCCTTTACACCTATCTTTTTAGCCTTTAGAAATTTTTGCATCTAGTATTTTCTTTGTTGAATTTTTGGTTGCATTCATCCTACCAATAGTGCTGGTTTAGATTAGTTGAGGAGAAAATCATCCACTAGATCAATATGTTTTTTCCATGCTGATAATCTTTGCCACATCCCTAGTCCTCAGTTTGAAGACAATTTCAGAAAGTTGAGCGAGATTGCAATTGGTTGTTTCCCATTTCAGGTGATTCTTAACGCCTTTATTTTTCTCTACAATATTTTTCAGGCGTCGTTTAGATCGCATTACATATTCCGCACGTCGTCCATGCTTTTCGCTTCGCGCGACACTAGACATCGAGGAAAACCGTGTCTGCAGCTCCGCACCGCTCACCATACGCTGACGCAAGACGCCAGACAACTTGCAGCTTGTGTCTGACTCCACGCGATATACATGACACATCCAACATTTTTCATCTAGCATCGTTGTTAGCTTTTGCATGCACCTCTGCTCAATTAGCACAAGTTACAACACATTCCTCTATTTCCTCTTAGCTTCATCTTGTTCGTGATTTTTGCTAGTAACCGGCCTGAAAAAAATAAGAGTGAAAAAAAAGAAAAAGAAAACTGCAAACTCTAGGCCGGCTAGCATCTGATTTTGCCATCCGGGATTTTTTTCGTTGTTGCTACGAGCTTGACATTGCACTACTTATCATCTATTTTCGTGCTTCATTATACAAACTGTACTTCACTTATATTTTGCTATTTAGAGCTATCATATTTCCATCGATTTTCTCTCACTAGTTTCCGTATCTGGGCTTAGATTGTTTGATCTCTTACGAGTCGACTGCCAGCACTAGTTACAAGTTTGAGCAATTGTCTAGCCCCTGGGACTGGGGGTACCCAGGCCCGCCTGCCCGTGGAACGGGCGAGGTGCTGGTTCTAAACGACCAGGTGGCCCACTAATCGTCTTCCCGAGGGGAGCCTTCGCGAAGGCTATTCCCTCGCGAGGCGCACGGCAGTCGCGACATCGCGAGCCTCCTGGGAACACCCTCTCTCGCGATGCCACCTCTGGCACCCTCGCGGGGGCGGGTGGTTCTGCTCCCCTACGTGGTTGACATGTCTCGCACCGAGCGGTCTCCGGGCCGCACCAGCTGGCATGGAGGAGAGAGTTTCCTCTTTGGTGATAGATTGGCCATGCCAGCCCGCGGGTTCCCAACGCATCCCCCAAAGGTTTCCTCTTCCGTGCAAGAAGACCAGGACCAAGGGCTTGGCAGGACGATTGTCACCCCCGAGCCCACGAGCGCGTCATGGCGGGGAAGTTTAGCAGGCGAAGACCACATTTTGTCAGGATAAGCCGCAACCTTGTCCCCTTTCAAAATGGCCGTCGTGGCAACCCTTCCCACCTGATATTTTTGGGGAAGAGGACCGGGGCCAATATAAGGAGGGAACCAGCCCCCCGCAAGAGACACACAGCAATTAGGCAAGAACAAGCCTTGTACTCCTCTTCCTCCCCAAGTAATCCACCAAGCAGGAGTAGGGTCTTACTCTGCGAGGTGTCCTGAACCTGGGTAAACTCCATGTGTTTTTGTTCGTCTTCCCAGCTCAAGCCACCGGAGTGTCGTCGTGAGGTTGCGAGGTAGAGTAGGGACGGAGATGGAGCGCACCCCAGTGTTCGAACCTTCTTCGGTCTGCGGAGCCCCGAATCCGACATTTGGCGCACCAGGTAGGGGTGCGTCGACGCTCTTCAGATCCGACAACTCCGGCTTCACCAACCCAAAGGCCGATGCTCACCGTGTGTGCGCTGAGCGCAACGCGGCCCGGGTCGTTCAGACCGCCCTGGTTGGCCGCGGTGGTCGTCACCACTCCGACGGCGCTGATGGAGCGGCAGCCACTGACCCCGCTGCTCGCGAGCAGCAGGGTTCCTCCGCATACCCCTCTGTGCAGCGGGAGGGCCGCACTACCACAGCTTCCTCCTCCCATGCCCGCCTCGAGCAGGTGAACGCGCAGGTGGTGCTGCTCATGGCATGCGAGTTGCTCCGCTACCGCCCTGCAGACGGGTCCGGCTACGATGCATGGCTGGGCCGCATCACGAAACTCGTCACCGTCACCGGAGAGGCCCCGGCACCCTCTCGGTCGTTTCGCCCCCCGCTATCCGTCGAGGGCGAAGTGGCTCACAGAGCGCCTCCGCCTCCGCCCATGCACGAAGAGCGGGACGAACCCCGGCACGATGCGCGCCCCCGCGACCGGGGCCATGAACCACCCCCGCGGAACCAGGACGAGGCCAGATGCTAGATCGTCAACCGCACGGCCCTTGACACACACGCGGCTCATGACCAGCAGCACCAGCGTCAGGACCGAGTCGCGCAGGATGTGGCCGCGACCGGGCGCCAGAACCGGGCCGCCCTTGCGCGCGGTGGTCCTCTGGGCACCGTGTGCTCTCGGGCCTTCACCCGTGAGATCCGCGGGGTGGTCTGGCCCAGTAAGTTCAGGCTCGAGCTGCCCCCGCACTATGATGGCACCATCGACCCCACGGAATTCCTCCAGCTCTATGCACTGAGCGTGGAGGCAGCGGGTGGCGACGACAAGGCCATGGGGAACTGGCTCCCGATGGCTCTCAAGGATTGTGTGCGGTCCTGGCTCCTGAACCTGACCGAGAACTCGGTCTCGTCATGGAGAGAGCTCTGCGAGCTGTTCATCGCCAACTTCAAGGGCACGCATGACCGTCCCATCTCCGTCAGCGACCTGCGGCGTGTGAAGCAGCGCCCTGGAAAATCCCTGCGCAAGTACATCCAGTGGTTTAGTTAGGTGCGCAACAAGATCCCACGTGCTACGGACGAAGCCATCATCATGGCGTTCATGAACGGTGTCAAGGACCTCAAGATGTGCGAGAAGCTCGCCATCAACAATAACCTAAGCTCAGCCCTGGAGTTGTTCAACATCGCCGACAAGTGCGCCAAGGCAGAGGAAGGACGCCTGTTCACCCACGACGACCTAGACGCTGCGCAAGATGATGGCAAGGTCAAGACCAAGGAGGTCAAGCGCAAGGGTCTTACCTTACTCGCGGCGGAACCTGAGCAGAAGCGCGGCCGTGACCAAACCACGCCCGAGAAAGATCAACGCCCGTTCTGCATCTACCACGACATGTACACTCACAACACCGAAGACTGTTAGGAGCTCTGGATCCTCCAAGACGAGCGCGTTGGCCGGCGCCCGGAAAGAAGCGATCGTGGCGCAGGCCGCGGAGGCGATGGCGGCGGCCGATGGGACGGTCGCGGTGGCAGCCCCCACCAGGGCTGGCAGGAACAGCCTCGCGACAACGGCTGGCACGGCCAACCTCACGAGGTGCGCCCTCGAGACAACGCAGCGCTTCCCCCGCTACCGCCGCCCCCAAGAAGGAGCGACAATGGCCAGCACGATGAGAATGCTGGGGGCTACCAGGAGCCTTGCGCCGTGGCTTGCATCATTGGCGGGGCCCATACCCCTCTGTCCAACCGTCGGTTCAAGTTGTTTTCTTGAGAGGTGAATGCTGCCCTCCCGAGGCTGGAAGCCGTGAGGCCCCTCAAGTGGTCCCAATATGCTATCTCTTTCGACACCAGCGACAACCTCAAGTCCTCAGCTACCGCAGGTGTGCTCCCCATGATGTGCACCCCCACAATTAGCAATGTCGCCCTCACCAACACCCTCATCGACGGAGGCGCGGGCCTCAACGCGCTCTCGGTGGAAACCTTCGACACGCTCCAAGTGCCCTACGGCCAGCTGATGCCAACTAGGCCCTTCTCCGGAGTGACCAGCGGCTCCACCACCCCGCTGGGGCAGATCCGCCTCCCCGTCACGTTCGGCACACGCGACAACTACCATACCGAGCTCATCGACTTCGACGTGGCGCACATCAGCCTCCCGTACAACACCATCTTGGGGTACCCGGCGCTGGCAAAGTTTATGGCAGCAATGCACCACGGTTACAACGTCCTCAAGATGCCAGGATGCAGCGGCGTAATCACTGTCACCGGCAATATGAAGAACGCGATCTGCTCCCTCGAGCGGGCTTACAAACTTGCCGCGGTGGAGCACTCTGGGGACGCGAGGGATGTCGAGCCTCGCGAGGCCCCACCCCCGGGGAAGAAGCAGCTGCTGCCTGTCCCGAGCCTCGTCGAGACCAAGAAGGCGGCCCCTGCCGAGGCGGGTCCCACGCCCGCCGTCGGCGCCGACCGCCTCCCCGCATAGGAAGGCACGCCCAGCGCCCCCCTCAGCATGGGTTCGGGGGCTTCCACATGGGAAGCGTCCGGCTTGGCCGGTATGACGAGGGAGGTGCTCGGGCACCACCTGGGGGCGTGCCTCATGGCGCGTCCCCGTAGGGAAGGGACGCGGCGCAAGGCGCCGGCATCGCAGGACCTCATCAACTAGGAAGACGGCAGGATGCAGGGGGAGTATCCCCCAGAGCGCAGCAGGGCACGCATGTGCGTCGACGTCGCGGGCCTTAACCGGGACGCGTCCCAAGGCCTCTTCTGACCGCACGTCGCTGCCCATCGCGCTCGCATGCCCTTGGCTTGGTAAACTCCGGCGCCGCCTTCTAGAGGCTGGCGCAGTTCGCGATGGCGCCTCACATGACGCTGAGGCTCCGCGAGCCCCCAGGACCGCAAGGACGTCGAGAGCAAGCCGGCCCCTGAAGGGCTAGCCTCCGAGTCGCCCAGCAAGATGGCCGGACACCTGCACAGCAGCGCAACTGCCAGGTGATTTTTTGTTGTTCAATTTGAATTGGGGACACCCTACGGGCTGACACACCCCCAGGATGACTTGGGTCCGCCCCTGCAGCATTCTTGCTTTTTAGAATTTTAGTGAACCTTGTTATTTCTTTTGAAGTTTGTGATTTCGGCTTAAGCCTAGTGCTAGGTGCCTAGCCACCACTTGAAATTGCCGAGCTCCCGCGACCCTCCTTTCGAAAATTCCCTGTTCGGGTTAGGCACGACGTGTTGACACCTGATTTTGGCACGGTGCAAAATGCAGCAAAGATGGACTCAAACAAAAAGGTTTTTTATATGAGAAAGTTCATATTGCCGAGTGAAACAACTTTGATGTTTAGGCCATCATCATTCGGCATCATATCAAGGGCAAAAATTACACTTGGATTGTCATGTTTAGGTGTTCTGAGTGCTTTTTGGTCGATTACGCCTCCAAGCCAACCTCGGATGAAGGAATGCTCTACATGGATTGTCTTCGTCTCGTCGAGCTAATCGATTTTGATATACAAATCATCTCAATCCGAGTTCGTATGGAAAAGTTAGAGGCAAAACACTGCGGACCAACCCTGAGCAAAAGTGTGGCGCGAGGGACCAGACACCCACCTGGATGGTGTCTGATGGGTCGCGCGAGCCATTAGGCCCTCAAGACGGCCTTGAATCGAAAAACCTTCAACACAGAAAAGTTTCGTCTTGTCAAATCGGTCGATTTTATATAAATCGTCCAAATCCGAGGTCGTATGCAACCTGCAGAGGCGAAACAAGTTCAGGCTGTGTTTTCATTCGGGAACTCCGAGTGAAAAGCTTATCATCCGAGTGAAAATATAGCTATTCGAATGAAGGCTTGATGACCGAGTGAGAAGTTTCCGTCCGAGTGAAAGTTCGGTCAATGAGTCGGAGTGACATGAAGACCGACTAGAACACTTGTCTGGCAATCCGAGTGAAATTCTTCCGAGTGAAATCCTTCGGAGTGGAATACTGCCATCCTAGTGAAATTCTTTCGAGTTAAATCCTTCCAAGTGGAATATTGTCGTCCGAGTGAAGTTCTTCCGAGTGAAAGATTGCCGACTGAGTGAAAAAGTTAACGTTCGAGTGACACTTCGGTCAAAGAATCCGAGTGACATAAAGTCCGGCTAAACATTTGTCTTCCGAGTGGAAAATTGCTGTCCGAGTGGAAAATTCCGAGTGGAAAATTGCTGTCCGAGTGAGAAATTTCACTCGACCGACGGGAGGACTCCAAATCCGAGTGATTCAACCAGAAGGTAAAGATTGGCCTATATGGTCATCTAGATAGCCTCGGATGGAAAAGTGTCCAACATGAAAGTTGTTCGTAACGTCGAAACGGTCAACTTTGCTTTTAAGGTCATTGTCATCTGAGATAGTATAAGGCCTGCAGAGACGCTACAACACTCGACGGTCCAGTCCGCTACGTGACTGAGTCCGATTCAAAGTTAAAGATGACCTCGTGGAGTATTCAAGATGGCCTTATTTGGAAAAGTGATCAACATACGGATTGTTGGCCTCGTCGATACGCACAAGAGTGGTATTTGAACTGTCTCCATCGGAGGTCATATGCTGATTCCGCGGCCCACGCAAGGAGCAAGACAGAGGATTGGGCCAGATTCGGGCTGAATCCGAGTGAGACTGGAACTAGGACTCTAGGGCGTGATTCAATGTAATTTTCTTGTAAGGAAAGCCTAGATGAATCCTTTACTTGTACGGGAAGTCCAGCCGCCTCTTATATATGTTGGGGGTGACGGCCGATTGAACAACACACAATCGAACAAATCAATATACTACTTTTCAGTCTACGTTTTATCTCTCCATCGTTTTTCTCTCTCGTTCTTCGCTGTTCCTCGAGTTTGAGAGCTGTGAATCCCGAGGCTCTAGGGGCGAGCGAATCGACCTAGAGCAGCCCATAGCTGCCGCACTCCCTGACGGGGTCCCTCCCGGGCGTGCGGGGTTTCGGGTCTGCAAAAGCGTTCGCCGGCTGTCTTGCGTATCGCGCTGCCGGACGGTCCTCCTTCGACGTGAGCTGCGGTGCATCACCCCCGGCGTCGAGGGTACACGGTGACGTGTTCGTGTGTCAACACGACGTTTGTGCTTGGGTTCGTCCCTGCAGCGTCGGTAAACCCAAGCGGCCAAGCTCTGTCTCGCGGGCTCACCCCCATGCAGGACACCTCCTAAGGCCCTTCGTGCCTTGCCCTCAGGGGATTGCCGAATGTAGGCGAGTGAGGGTGTGGCTTGTTATACTCCATTGCCAGTTGAGGTACTTCGCCACGTCGGGCATCGGGTGTTTTTCCCTTGATCATCTCATGAAGCAACCCGACACGACGTCTGTGCTCGGGTCCGTCCCTGCAGCGTCGCTAAATCCGAGAGACTAAGCTCTGTCTGACGGGTTGCCCCCGAACACGTCACCTCCTGGGGTCCTCGGTGTCAAACCTCTTCATGTGGTGGCCTCGGGACGGCCACCCGGCTCGCGTCGCCCCCCCCCCCCCCCACGTCACAGGGATCGTATGCACGCTGCCGCGTGAAAAGTGAGGCACAACCCGCCTGAAGAACTGAGGAAGGAGCCCTTGAGCCATGTGCCTGGGGTATCCGACACCTCTTTTAAATCGCCACCCGTGACCCTCTCACGTAATAATGAGGTTGGGGCTGTACACGCCTCGGAGCCTCCCGAAGGGCCACCCCTCGGCCCTGGGAGGGCTCCCGCCCATGCCTAGTGGAAGCCCCATGCTCCGCGCTGGGGAGTAAAGGATTGAGGAAGGAGCTCCTGAGCCGCGTGCCTGGGGCGTCCGACACCTCTTTCCGAAATTGACGCCCGTGACCCTCTCACGTAATAATGAGGTTCGGGCTGTACACGCCCCGGAGCCTCCCGAAGGGCCGCCCGTCGGCCCCAGAAGAACTCCTGACAACGCCTCGTGAAAGCCCCATGCTCCGCGCTGGTGGATGATCGACGGAGCTCTGTGTTCACCTATTTCCACTTGTACCTCGTGCGAGCGGGGGCTGGACATGGTGTCTGTGCTCGGGTTCATCCCTGCAGCGCTGATAAACCCAAGCGATCGAGCTCTGTCTCGCGAGTCTTCCCCCATGCACGTCACCTCCTGAGGTCCTTGGTGTCTAGTCTCCTCGCGCGACAACCAAGTGTAAGCTGGCAAGGGCACAATGCTCCAGGCGCAAATTACCATGCACAGGATTCTTCTTCATGAGAGCGGCTTGCGCGACAAGGGGGGTTCTTGAGCATCCTGTCTCAGGAACCTTCACTAGCGCCCGTAGCCCCTTGCCTCCTGAGCCTGCTCAGGCATTGCGACCTGGCGCCCCAGCGGCAGCTGAGGTATGCGCGGGGCTGGGCCCTGCCGACGCAGAGCATAAGGACTTTCGAACGGGCCGCTTGCGCGTCAAGGGGGGTTCTTGAGCATCGCGTCTCAGGAACTTTCACTAGCGCCCGTAGCCCCTCACCTCCTGGTTCAGCTCAGGCATGCACGGTGCTGGGCCCTACCAACGCAGAGCGTGAGGACCCTCAAGCTGGATGCTTGCGTGTCAAGGGGGGTTCTTGAGCATCGCGTCTCTGGAACCTTTACTAGCGCCCGTAGCCTCTCACCTCCTGGTTCAGCTCAGGCATCGTGACCTAGCGTCCCAGCGGGGGCTGAGGTATGCGCGGGGCTGGGCCCTGCCAACGCAGAGCGTTAAGACAAGCAAAAGGGAAACCCAGCCAAGAAAGGGAAGTTGCATATCACAAGAAGTTATTATGAATTCAAAATATCCCCTGTGACTTAAAAATGTCATCTCATGCCTCCTCGAGGCACACTCAGTTTATGGCAGGGTGGTAAAAGGAGGCTCCCCGTTGGGCTCGTTGTCACTGTCGAAGCAGAAGAACTTCTGGAGCAATGCCTTCACGTGGCCCTCCATAGCCACCACCGCATCACCGCGAGACTCTTCGGGGACAGGGCCCGTCACCTCGTCAAAATTGAAAGAGGGGTTGTGAAGCAAGAGATGGCTGAAGAAGCGAGTCGCTTCCACCAAGAGGAGGCCACGGCTTTCCTCTTCCATGATGCCGTCCACCTCCTGGGCCGCACCCTCGAGCGCCTTCACAAGCTTGGAAGAAAGCTCTGCACAGCTGGAGCCCTATGAAATGAGAGGGACATCGAAGCTCGACCTACAAATGGAGGACAGAGCCTCACGGGCCCTGTGTTCGAGGGAGGAGAGTGCGGCGTGATCTGAGGCCGCCCTTGCGTCGGCGGCAGCCATGACCTCTTTCTCCCGAGCGTCCAGCTTGGCATTGGCCTCAGAGATCCGCTTGGCGTGAGCCTCCTGGGCCTCAGCAACCTCGCGACGCAACGCCACCAGGCGTTCGCGCTCTGCGGCCTATTCTGTCGCCAGCTCCATGAGGGCAGCGTCGCGGCCCGCAAGCTCCTTCTTGCGGGCCTCGACGCCCTCTTCTCATAGCTGGAGCGGCTGCGCTTGCGCGGCTTGCTCCCGAAGCGCCTTCAGGTTGGCTTCCGCTTCTTCGAGGCGCTTGGCGAGCGACGTCTTCTCGGCAAGGGCCATCTCATAAGCGACCTTTGCCTTGGCAACCTCCTTCTTGCCTTCCACAAGGGTGGCATCGGCCTTGCTATGGGCCTCCCTAGTGGAGGCGTCTAGCTGACGCCAACCAATGGCGAGCTTCGGGCGCTCTGTGGAGAGACGCGCCTCAGCGTCTCGGAGGTCCGGCCCCAGACAAACGAGCGTCTCCTGGGCATCGGTCAAAGCTCTGGGCCTAAGCAAGGTGTTCTGATCCGTTAGGGTGAGAGTCGGCCCGGGGGCTAGCGTCCCGGCAACCAACACGGCCGGAGCAAGGAGCGTCCCAACGCTCTGCACTTGAAACGCCGGGGGCTCTGAGCTCTCCCCCGCGCTTGGCCCCCGCGGTTCGCTTGAGGAGACCGCCGTGCTAGTTCTAGGGGCCCCAGGAGTGATCGCCGGCGGAATACAGCCTGAACCGCGCCCCGCGTCGTGGCCGGCCCCCAGAGCTAGAGCGGTTGGCGGCGGCTGAGTCGCCTCTCCCTCTTCCGCCGGCTGGGAGGCCGCGACCCCGGCGGGCATCATCGGGGGCTGAGCAGCCATAGCGTTGGCAGGTGATGCCGGGAGCTGAGCCACCGGAACCCCGGGGCGCGCGCAGCCTCGATGCTCCGGGGAGGCGCTGGGCCTGATGGCGGCACCCGCACGGCCAAGCGTGGCACTAGGCTGGCGCAGGCCGCCCCAATGCCCGTCAAGGTTTCGGCCGAGGGATGAGGCCGCCTTCTTGACAGGGGCAACTGCTGCCCCGGCGGTCGCCTTCTTCATCTTTTCCCCGCTGCTGTCAGAGCACCTGCACCAAGGAGAGAATTAGCTGGAGAAACCAGCCAAAAGTGCATGACACGGGAGCGAGTTGAGGAACTTACACATCCCGGGCAGCCCACTTCCTCTTGTTCGAGATGGCTGATGCCATGGTCGCGCCGCTTTCGCGGGCCGTCCCAACGACGCCTGAAGGGAGATCGGCGCGACCCTTGGCGGGACCGGCCGAGCCCTCCGTCTCCATAGGGGCCTGAGGAGCCTCCGGAGGGGGCATGGCAGCCGCCGGAGTGGGCACAGCATCTCCGCCGCCGACCGTCATCGCCGGTACAGGAGGGGTCGTGGGGCCCGACCCCATTCCGACTGCCGGGCCCATGGGCCCGGGGGGAACCGCTTGGTGCTGCTCATCCGAGACAGCATCTGTCGGAATCAGGGCTCCGCAGACCCGAGAAGGTTCGAACTCTGGGGCGTGTGCAAAGATCCCAACCAGCCCAAGTCTCAAGCCTACCTCTCTACAGCCATACTCTGCCGAAGATGCGTCAGAGCGAAAGAAGATGGACACGAGAGATTACCCAGGTTCGGGCCACCATGCGGTGTAATACCCTACTCCTGCTTTGGTGGATTGGCCTCACGAGGAGGTTCGTAAATGAACTAGTACAGTGGTTGAGCGACCTCGCGAGGGCCCTTCGGTGTGGGAAGATCTGATCCCCTTCTACAGTAGTGGCTAGTCCCTATAATAGCGGGCCTTGATCCTCTTCGCTTATCGCTCAGGCGGGAAGGGATCCCACAACGGCCAAATTTAAAGGGGGAAAGAAGGTACAGCTTATCCTGACTAAAGGTGGTCTTCGCCTGCAAAGCTCCTGTCATGACGCAGAGGTGGGCTCGGCAATGACATCGGTCCTGCCGAGCCCGTGGTCTTGGTCTTGTTGCACCGGAAGGGAAACCTTTGGGGGGTCCCTCAGGAACCCGCGTACGTCCTTGCCTCCTTAGAGCCAAAGGGGAAACTGTCCCCCCCCCCTGCGCCCGCTGGCGCCCACCTGCCTTGATCGTCATGGCTCATGTCATTGCAGCTTCCTGAGGCCGGGCACTGCATAGGAATCTCCGCTCCTCGGGAGGCAGCCTGGGGAGGCCACTCCCCTGGAGGTCTTGGCGCCATTCCCCTCGCGAGGGTGGGGCCCTCGCGAGGGTCTTGTCTTGAAGGGTTTGTTGTTAGGCCGTACTGGGCCGTCGATGTGGGCCACGCGCTGGGCCACAGGCAGGCAGGTCTGGATACCCCCGATCCCAGAACGCCGACAATAGCCCCCAGGCCCAAGGCGCTTGGGCTATCTTCGGGGCGAAGACAAGGAAGAGAGGCCGGAACGCCACGGGCCCCAACCGCCTGCGGGCCAATCTGCATGGCGCACGGCACGATACGGGCGCTTCCGCCCCCACGTTGCCTCAGCAACTGCCCAAAACGACAAAAGCCTGGCGCCCGATGCCGAGCCATTATTGCTCTCCTTCCTTGCACCCTTGCTTCCTTGCTCAGGTCCCATTTCCCTTGTGAGAACCTCCTCCAGATCTCAACGCTACGCCACCCTTCCTCTTGCTCTTTTTCCTTAGGGACTTTGCCGATGGCACCCGCCGGGAAGTCAAAGCCCGAGGCCCAAGCCTCGTCCTCTTCTTCCCCTTCGCCGGCGCTCTCGGCCTCCGCCATTGCGAAGGAGGGGGACCTCGACCCTGTGCTCCCATTTACGGCGGGTGACACCAATGAGTGGGGGAGACCCTGGTCTGGTGTGGCTCCGTGGAGCCACGCACCTTGGCGAAGACAGTCTACCCCTTCTTCCTTCACAACGTCATCTCCGGGCTTGTCTCGCCCTTCTCAGGGTTCTTCACCGCCATCCTTGAGCATTATGGGATCCCGGCACTCCACCTTCAGCCCAACTCCATCCTTCTCATGTCTGCCTTTGCCTTCTACTGCGAGGCCTTCGTGGGCGTGAGGCCCTCGTCCCTCTTCCGCCACTTCTTCATCCTGCGGCTTCACGACTATGCGCAGCGATCGGCGTGCACCACCTTCGTTGCGGTCTAGAGCGGGAATTCGCTCCTGAAGGCCGGGAAGAAGGTGGAGGGCTTTAGGCACCACTGGGTCTTCGTGGATACCCGGGGCCTCAATTCGTGCCTGGAGCTCCCGACGGAGCTGCCCGAGAAGGCCCTCGCGTGGGGTTCCGCGAAGCTCACCGATTCCTGGGCGAAGCCCGTCTTGGAGCGGATCTGCCGGGACATGGAAGCCAAGCAACTGACCGGGGCGATGATAGTGAAGGAGTTCCTGACGCAGCGCCTGGTGCCGCTCCAGGCGCACTCGAAGCCTTGTGGGAGTTCGATGGTGCGAGGGACACTATCAGGGTCTGGTCCACGAGCCTGACCGGCAAGGATCTGGGCAGGGTCGTGGTTACCCTGCTCCACGGCGATCCCGGGGACCTCCCCGAGGCCTACGCTCCACTGTACCGCCGCGACGATAGGGGGTAGCTGGTTGCCGCCATGCCCGCCTTTGATGAGCGTGGGCTCACGCCTCCAGAGCACCCCAACTCCCCGGTGCCAAGGCGAGGAAGACTCGGAGGAGACCGTGGATGACAGCTTGGAAGAGGCGTCTCCCCCGTCGCAGAGTGTGCTCCTTAGTAATCTCGAAGATGACGACGATGCCGACGAGCCCCCGGCCACAGACTCCCTGCGCTTCGTCAGGGCCCTCAGGAGGCCGAGGTCTGCCTCCCAGACCATGCCGGCACCTAGCCGGGCAACCCCGAAGAAACACGCAGCCGCGCCTTCTCCGGCGGAGACCCCACGTTCTAGCAGGGCGCTTGAGACGCCGGCCGCGTCCCCATCCAAGTTGCAGCCGAAAGACGGGGCGGCCACCGCCGGGGCAGACGTGGCCCCTCCGGCCGCGGCCCCTCGGGGCGATGCCGCCACCCTTCCGGACGACCGCACCATGCCAAAGAAAGGCGGGAGCATCCCGGCCCTCGATGACGTGGAAAGGAAGAGGAAGTGGGTCACGGCCGACGAGTAAGTAACTTGCCTGGCCTTTGCTTGATTATAAATTGCGCGCATGCTCACGGCGCCTCTTCTCCTTGGTGGCCAGGGTCGTCGTCGAGCCAAAGAAGAGGAAGGCGGGTGCCGAGCCGAAGGAACCCCCTGTCTGGGGGGCGCCATCGACCTCTGGCCGTGGACGCGGCGGGAGAGGAAGCGAGTCACGCCAGCATAGCGTGGCCCTTGAGTGCCCTGGTGGCACCGCGCCCGAGCTCGCGAGCGCAACGCCTTCTCCTGGCACCGTGGCGATGCCGCTCGGGAGGCCGGTCTCCGGGAGGGTGGAGGCTCCCGAGGTGGCACCCTTTGCCGTGGCTGTGGCGACTCTAGTGTCAGTGGAGGGGGCGACCACCTGCCCTCTTCTGAAGGAGTCCGTCCTTGAGGACACAGCGGCACGGTCTCAGGAGGAGCCAGTCCCCATGCGCCATCAAGCTGAGAAGTCATCCGCTCTTGCCATGCTTGAGAGGGGACTGGATCCTCCAGCGCTCCAAGCCAGCCACGCCACCGCTCGCTTGGACTCAGCGCATGTCGAGGTGCCGGTGCTGCCTCCTGGTCAGGCCCTCGTGTTCGTGGGTAGCGGCTCTCCAGCCGGGCCCGGCGCCTTGGCTGAGGCTTACACCATGCTCGGCCGGATCCGGGCTGACCTCCAAGGCGCCGACAAGCGCTCCTTCGCAGTGGAACGCCTGGAGCTTATCTCCGGGTGGCTCCAAGCTAACGCAGCCATCAAGACGGCCTGGGGTCTGATACGTCCATTTTGCATCATGCTTTTATATCGATATTTATTATATTATGGGCTGTTATTACACATTATGGAACAATACTTATGCCTTTTCTCTCTTATTTTACAAGGTTTACATGAAGAGGGAGAATGCCGGCAGCTGGAATTCTGGACTGGAAAAGGAGCAAATCTGAGATACCTATTCTGCACAACTCCAAAAGTCCTGAAAATCTACTGAGAATTATTTTGTAATATATAAAAAATATTGGGCGAAAGAAATACATCAGGGGACCCACCAGGAAGTCACAAGCCAAGGGGGCGCGCCCCTGTGGCTTGTGGGGCCCCCTGGCAGGCCTCCGGTGCCCATCTTCGGCTATATGGAGGGTTTTGACCTGGAAAAAATCAAAAGGGAGCTTTCGGGACGAAGCGCCGCCGTCTCGAGGCGGAACTTGGACAGAACCAATCTAGGGCTCCGGCGAAGCTGTTCTGCCGGGGAAACTTCCCTCCCGGAGGGGGAAATCGAAGCCATCGTCATCACCAACGATCCTCTCATCGAGAGGGGGTCAATCTCCATCAACATCTTCACCAGCACCACCTCCTCTCCAAACCCTAGTTCATCTCTTGTATTCGATCTTTGTCTCAGAACCTCAGATTGGTACCTGTGGGTTGCTAGTAGTGTTGATTACTACTTGTAGTTGATGCTAGTTGGTTTACTTGGTGGAAGATCATATGTTCAGATCCTTAATGATAATTAATACTCCTCTGATTATGAACATGAATATGCTTTGTGAGTAGTTACGTTTGTTCCTGAGGACATGGGATAAGTCTTGTTATAAGTAATCATGTGAATTTGGTATTCGTTCGATATTTTGATGAGATGTATGTTGTCTCTCCTCTAGTGGTGTTATGTGAACGTCGACTACATGACACTTCACCATTATTTGGGCCTAGAGGAAGGCATTGGGAAGTAATAAGTAAATGATGGGTTGCTAGAGTGATAGAAGCTTAAACCCTAGTTTATGCATTGCTTCGTAAGGGGCTGATTTGGATCGACATGTTTCATGCTATGGTTAGATTTATCTTAATTCTTCTTTCATAGTTGCGGATGCTTGCGAGAGGGGTTAATCATAAGTGGGAGGCTTGTCCAAGTAAGGGAAGCACCCAAGCACCGGTCCACTCACATATCAAATTATCAAAGTAACGAACGCGAATCATATGAGCATGATGAAAACTAGCTTGACAGAAATTCCCATGTGTCCTCGGGAGCGCTTTGCTTTATATAAGAGTTTGTCCAGGCTTGTCCTTTGCTACAAAAGGGATTGGGCCACCTTGCTGCACCTTTGTTACAATTGTTACTTGCTATCCATTGGGAATTATCTTATCACAAAACTATCTGTCACCGATAATTTTAGTGCTTGCAGAGAATACCTTACTGAGAACCGCTTGTCATTTCCTTCTGCTCCTCGTTGGGTTAGACACTCTTACTTATCGAAAGGACTACGATAGATCCCCTATACTTGTGGGTCATCAAGACTCTTTTTTGGCGCCGTTGCCGGGGAGTGAAGCGCCTTTGGTGAGTGGAACTTGGTAAGGAAAAATGTATATACTGTGCTGAAATTTACTGTCACTTGTTACTATGGAAAATAATCCTTTGAGGGGTTTGTTCGGGGTATCTTCACCTCGACCGGAAGCACAAAGAGTTACCCTTCAACCTACTGCACCTACTGAAAATATTTATTATGAGATTCCTTCGGGTATGATAGAGAAACTGCTAGCTAATCCTTATGCAGGAGACGGAACACTACATCCTGATTTGCATCTAATGTATGTGGATGAAGTTTGTGGATTATTTAAGCTTGCAGGTTTGCCCGAGGATGATGTCAAGAAGGAGGTCTTTCCCTTATCTTTGAAGGAGAAGGCATTGACATGGTATAGGCTATGTGATGATATTGGATCATGGAACTACAACCGATTGAAATTGGAATGTCATCAGAAGTTCTATCCTATGCATCTGGTTCATCGTGATCGGAATTATATTTATAATTTTTGGCCTCGTGAAGGAGAAAGTATCGCTCAAGCTTGGGGGAGGCTTAAGTCAATGTTATATTCATGCCCCAATCATGAGCTCCCGAGAGAAATTATTATCCAGAATTTTTATGCTCGGCTTTCTAATAATGATCGGTCCATGCTCGATACTTCTTGTGCTGGTTCCTTTATGAAGAAAGATATTGAATTCAAATGGGACTTATTGGAAAGAATTAAACGCAACTCTGAAGATTGGGAACTCGACAAAGGTAAGGAGTCAGGTATAAACCTTAAGTTTGATTGTGTTAAATCCTTTATAGACACCGATGCTTTTCGTGAATTTAGCACTAAATATGGGCTTGACTCTGAGATAGTAGCTTCTTTCTGTGAATCTTTTGCTACTCATGTTGATCTCCCTAAGGAGAAGTGGTTTAAATATCATCCTCCCATTGAAGTTAAAGTAGTTGAACCTATTAAAGTTGAAGAAGAGACTATTGTTTATAATGCTGATCCTGTTATTCCTACTGCTTATATTGAGAAACCACCCTTCCCTGTTAGAATAAAGGAACATGCTAAAGCTTCAACTGTGGTTCGTAAGAGTTGCACTAGAACACCTACGCCTCCTGAACAAATTAAAGTTGAACCTAGTATTGCTATGGTTAAAGATCTCTTGGTTGATAATATTGATGGGCATGTTATTCATTTCTGTGATGAAGCTGCTAGAATTGCCAGACCGGATGCTAAAGATAAACATAGACCTATTGTTGGCATGCCTATTGTTTCTGTTAAATAGGAGATCACTGTTATCATGGCTTAGGAGATAAACATAGACCTATTGTTGGAGTTGCCAGACCGGATGCTAAAGTATCCTACTGATTTTCTTGTTCTTGGTTCCCCACAAGATGATTTTTGTCCCATTATATTTGGTAGACCCTTCTTGAATACTGTTAATGCTAGGATAGATTGTGAGAAAGAAACTGTTACTGTAAGTTTTGGGGATGTGTCTCATGAGTTCAATTTCTCTAAATTTTGTAGACAACCCCATGACAAAGAATTGCCTAGTAAAGATGAAATTATTGGTCTTGCTTCTATTGCTGTGCCTCCTGCTGATCCTTTAGAACAATATTTGCTAGACCATGAAAATGATATGCATATGAATGAAAGGAATGAAATAGATAAAATTTTCTTTGATCAGCCGCCTATCTTGAAACACAACTTGCCTGTTGAAATACTTGGGGATCGTCCTCCACCCAAGGGTGATCCCGTGTTTGAGCTTAAACAATTACCTGATACTTTGAAATATGCTTATCTTGATGAAAAGGAGATATATCATGTTATTATTAGTGCTAACCTTTTAGAGCATGAAGAAAAGAGAATATTGAAAACTCTGAGGAAGCACTGTGCTGCTATTGGATATACTCTTGATGAACTTAAGGGCATTAGTCCCACTCTATGTCAGCATAAAATTAATATGGAGCCTGATGCTAAACCAGTTGTTGATCACCAACGACAGTTAAATCCTAAAATGAAAGAAGTGGTAAGAAATGAAATATTAAAGCTTCTGGAGGCAGGTATAATTTATCCTATTGCTGATAGTAGATGGGTTAGTCCCGTTCATTGTGTCCCTAAAAAGGGAGGTATTACCGTTGTTCCTAAAGATAGAAATGAATTGATCCCACAAAGAATTGTTACAAGATATAGAATGGTAATTGATTTCAGGAAATTAAATCAAGCTACTAGGAAAGATCATTACCCTCTACCTTTTATTGATCAAATGCTAGAAAGACTATCCAAACATACACATTTTTGCTTTCTAGATGGTTACTCTGGTTTCTCCCAAATACATGTGTCGAAAGTGGATCAAGAAAAGACCACTTTTACTTGCCCTTTCGGTACCTTTGCTTATAGACATATGCCTTTTGGTTTATGCAATGCACCTGCTACCTTTCAAACATGTATGATGGCTATATTCTCTGACTTTTGTGAAAAGATTGTTGAGGTTTTCATGGATGATTTCTCCGTTTATGGAACTTCTTTTGATGATTGCTTGAGCAACCTTGATCGAGTTTTGCAGAGATGCGAAGAAACTAATCTTGTATTGAATTGGGAAAAGTGCCACTTTATGGTTAATGAAGGTATTGTCTTGGGGCACAAGATCTCCGAAAGAGGTATTGAGGTTGATAAAGCTAAAGTTGATGCTATTGAAAAAATACCGTGTCCTACGGATATCAGAGGTATAAGAAGTTTCCTTGGTCATGCTGCTTTCTATAGGAGGTTTATTAAAGACTTCTCTAAGATTTCTAGGCCTCTCACCAATCTTTTGCAAAAAGATGTTCCATTCGTTTTTGATGATGATTGTGTAGAAGCATTTGAGATTCTTAAGAATGCCTTGATTACCGCACCTGTCGTTCAACCACCTGATTGGAACCTACCCTTTGAAATTATGTGTGATGCTAGTGATTATGCTGTGGGCGCAGTTCTAGGACAAAGAGTTGATAAGAAATTAAATGTTATCCATTATGCTAGTAAAACTCTAGACAGTGCTCAAAGAAACTATGCTACCACTGAAAAGGAATTTTTAGCAGTTGTGTTTGCTTGTGATAAGTTCAGACCTTATATTGTTGATTCCAAAGTAACTGTTTACACCGATCATGCTACTATTAAGTATCTTATGGAAAAGAAAGATGCTAAACCTAGACTTATTAGATGGGTTCTTCTGCTACAAGAATTTGATTTGCATATTATTGATAGGAAGGGTGCTGATAACCCCGTAGCAGATAGCTTGTCTAGGTTAGAAAATGTTCTTGATGACCCACTACCTATTGATGATAGCTTTCCTGATGAATAATTAGCTGTCATAAATGCTTCGCGTAATGCTCCATGGTATGCTGATTACGCTAATTACATTGTTGCTAAATTTATACCACCTAGCTTCACATACCAACAAAAGAAAAAGTTCTTCTATGATTTAAGACATTACTTTTGGGATGACCCACACCTTTATAAAGAAGGAGTAGATGGTGTTATTAGACGTTGTGTGCCTGAGCATGAACAGGAACAGATCCTTCACAAGTGTCATTCCGAGGCCTACGGGGGACACCACGCTGGAGATAGAACTAGACATAAGGTACTACAATCTGGTTTCTATTGGCCTACTCTCTTCAAGGATGCTCGTAAGTTTGTCTTGTCTTGTGATGAATGTCAAAGAATTGGTAATATTAGTAGACGTCAGGAAATGCCTATGAATTACTCTCTTGTTATTGAACCATTTGATGTTTGCGGTTTTGATTATATGGGACCTTTTCCACAATCTAATGGGTATACTTATATTCTAGTTGCTGTTGATTATGTTACTAAGTGGGTAGAAGCTATTCCAACTAGTAGCGCTGATCATAACACTTCTATTAAAATGCTTAAAGAAGTTATTTTCCCTAGATTTGGAGTCCCTAGATATTTAATGACTGATGGTGGTTCACACTTTATTCATGGTACTTTCCGTAAATTGCTTGCTAAGTATGATGTTAATCATAGAATTGCATCTCCTTATCATCCTCAGTCTAGTGGTCAAGTAGAATTGGGCAATAGAGAAATTAAACTGATCTTGCAGAAGACTGTTAATAGATCCAGAAAGAATTGGTCTAAGTAACTTGATGATGCATTATGGGCTTATAGAACTGCTTATAAAAACCCTATGGGTATGTCTCCGTACAAGATGGTTTATGGTAAAGCATGTCACTTACCTCTAGAGCTAGAACATAAAGCTTATTGGGCAATTAAAGAGCTCAACTATGATTTCAAACTTGCTGGTGAGAAGAGGTTATTTGACATTAGCTCACTTGATGAATGGAGAACCCAGGCCTATGAGAATGCCAAGTTGTTTAAAGAAAAGGTTAAGAGATGGCATGACAGAAGGATACAAAAGCGTCAATTCAATGTAGGTGATCATGTCTTGCTATACAATTCTCGGTTAAGATTTTTTGCAGGAAAACTTCTCTCTAAATGGGAAGGGCCTTACATCATCGAGGAAGTATATCGTTCCGGTGCCATCAAGATCAACAACGCCGAACGCACAAATCCGAAGGTGGTAAACGGGCAAAGAATCAAACATTATATTTCAGGTACTCCCCTAAATGTTGAAACCAATATTATCAATACCTTGACTCCGGAGGAGTACATTAGGGAGATCTACCAGAACGTTCCAGACTCCGAAAAGGAATAGGTCTGTGTTACGGTAAGCAAACATACTCCAAAACTTTTCCAATGGAAATTTTTATCTGATTTGGAATATTTAGAAATTTAGGAAAATTTAAAGCAATCCGAATAGTGCACGAGGAGGCGACAAGCCAGGGGGGCGCGCCCTACCCCCCTGGGGCGCCCTTGTGGCTTGTGGCCACCCCGTGCACCCTCCGGACTCCGTTTTCTTGTGGTATACTCCTTCAGGTCGGTAAAAATTCATTATATAATCTCCTGAAGGTTTTGACCTTCGTAACACGACAATACCTCATGTTTTCGATTTGAGCTGTTTCTGCAGCAGATTTAGATCAACATGACGTCTCCAAGTGCTTCGAAGGACAGGTTCTTTGAGAAGGTCATCAACCCCTACCTTGCGGAGGTGCTGCAACACCCTCAAACCATTGAGATGTATGAGGGGGTGCTGCACATCCGTGATGTTGAGGGGCCAAAGAAGACCGGAAGCGTGGAGACAAGGCTCGAAGCAATGGAACAACAAGTCTTCAAGTGCCAAGGGATGGTGGAACGAGGACTCAATGCCAATCACATGATGATCGCGGAGTTTACCCAAAAGCACAAGCTGGACGCCAAGGACATCGGGGAGCACATCTTCAAGCTTTACGAGAAAATCGAGCATCTCCAAGTCCAGATCTATGATCTGCAAAACCAAAACTGTGAGTATGAATACAGATTCAAGAGAATGAGTTTGGCTGCAGATTTGAGGATTCCGGAGACTCGTTCATCCTTTTACGATGGTGAGCGCATGCCTTGGAAGACGGAGGACAAGCTTCCAACCTCATCAACAACTCCAACACCACCACCTCCGAAGCAAGACAACTAAACACATGGGTATGGGCACTCCCCTTGGCTGGTGCCAAGCTTGGGGGAGGTGCCCCGGTATCGTATCACTATCACATCTTTTACTTTTATCATTTTTCTTAGTCCGATCCTTTTGGTTTTATCTTGATCTAGTAGAATAAAGTCTTCAGTGTGATCTAGTTTTGTGTTTTGCTTTATGTTCCCCCTATGTAAGGAAGTCCGAGAGTTATATAATAAAGAGTAGTTTTGAGTTGAGGGCTTTGCTTGCTTGCTATGATCTTGAGAAAAAGAAATAGAAAGAAGTATAGAATAAAAGCAAAGAGTATGTATATGATAATCTTATGGGGAGTGATTACTTCACATATAAAAAGTATGTCGATTGAAATTTGTTGTGAGTTGACAAACAAAGCTATTGGTCATTGTGGCAATTAAAAGGAAGTAATAAAGGAAGAGAGGTTCACATATAAATATATTATCTTGGACATCTTTTATGATTGTGAGCACTCATTAAAATATTATATGTTAAGAAGTTGAAGTTGGACAAGGAAGACAACATAATGAGTTATGTTTGCTTATTTCCGAATAGAAGTTATATGGTTATAGATCCTTCAACATGTGTCGCTTGCTTCCACCCCATATCAGCCAAAACTTCCGCACCAAGTAGAGATACTACTTGTGCATCCAAACACCCTTAACCCAGTTTTGCCTTGAGAGTCCACCATACCTACCTATGGATTGAGTAAGATCCTTCAAGTAAGTTGTCAATGGTGCAAGCAATAAAAATTGCTCTCTAAATATGTGTGATCTATTAGTGTGAGGAAAATAAACTTTATACGAACTTGTGATATGGAAGAAATAAAAGCGACGGACTGCATAATAAAGTTCTTTATCACAAGGGGCAATATAAAGTGACGTTCTTTTGCATTAAGGGATTGCGCATCCAACCATAAAAAGCGCATGACAACCTCTGCTTCCCTCTGCGAAGGGCCTATCTATTACCTTTACGTTCTAGTACTTACCCTTATGCAAGAGTCGTGGTGATCTTCACCATTTCCTTTATTTCACCTTTATCTCTTGGCAAGCGTCATGTGTTGGGGAATGATCTAGACACATATATCCACTCGGATGTGGGTGAGCATGAGTTATTACTGTTGACATTACCCTTGAGGTAAATAGTTGGGAGGCAAAACTATAAGCCCCTATCTTTCTCTGTGTCCGATTGAAGCTTTGAACCCATAGGTACCGCGTGAGTGTTAGCAATTATGAAAGACTAAAAGATAATTGAGTATGTGGATTTGCTTTCCAAGCTCTTATATTGACTCTTTCCTACATTATGATAAATTGGAATTCCTTCAATGACTAAGATCATAGTTTGTTAGTTCTCAACAGAGTTCTTGATTCATACTTTACCTTGTGAATAAATTATTACTCTAGCATCAGAAATCATATGTCAATATATGTTGCTGTTCTAAAGATGATCATGATGCCCTCATGTCCGTATTTTATTTTTATCGACACCTCTATCTCTAAACATGTGGGCATATTTATCGATTTCGGCTTTCGCTTGAGGACAAGCGAGGTCTAAGCTTGGGGGAGTTGATACGTCCGTTTTGCATCATGCTTTTATATAGATATTTATTGCATTATGGGCTGTTATTACACATTATCGTACAATACTTATGCCTTTTCTCTCTTATTTTACAAGGTTTACATGAAGAGGGAGAATGCCGGCAGCTGGAATTCTGGACTGGAAAAGGAGCAAATCTGAGATACCTATTCTGCACAACTCCAAAAGTCCTGAAAATCTACGGAGAATGATTTTGGAATATATAAAAAATATTGGGCAAAACAAATACATCAGGGGACCTACCAGGTGGTCACAAGCCAGGGGGGCGCGCCCTACCCCCCTGGGCGCGCCCCTATGGCTTGTGGGCCCCCTGGCAGGCCTCCGGTGCCCATCTTCTGCTATATGGAGGGTTTTGACCTGGAAAAAATCAAAACGGAGCTTTTGGGACGAAGCGCCGCCGTCTCGAGGCGGAACTTGGACAGAACGAATCTAGGGCTCCGGCGGAGCTGTTCTGCCGGGGAAACTTCCTTCCCGGAGGGGGAAATCGAAGCCATCGTCATCACCAACGATCCTCTCATCGAGAGGGGGTCAATCTCCATCAACATCTTCACCAGCACCACCTCCTCTCCAAACCCTAGTTCATCTCTTGTATCCAATCTTTGTCTCAGAACCTCAGATTGGTACCTGTGGGTTGCTAGTAGTGTTGATTACTCCTTGTAGTTGATGCTAGTTGGTTTACTTGGTGGAAGATCATATGTTCAGATCCTTAATGATAATTAATAATCCTCTGATTATGAACATGAATATGCTTTGTGACTAGTTACGTTTGTTCCTGAGGACATGGGATAAGTCTTGTTATAAGTAATCATGTGAATTTGGTATTCGTTCGATATTTTGATGAGATGTATGTTGTCTCTCCTCTAGTGGTGTTATATGAACGTCGACTACATGACACTTCACCATTATTTGGGCCTAGAGGAAGGCATTGGGAATTAATAAGTAGATGATGGGTTGCTAGAGTGACAGAAGCTTAAACCCTAGTTTATGTGTTGCTTCGTAAGGGGCTGATTTGGATCGACATGTTTCATGCTATGGTTAGATTTATCTTAATTCATCTTTCGTAGTTGCGGATGCTTGCGAGAGGGGTTAATCATAAGTGGGAGGCTTGTCCAAGTAAGGGCAGCACCCAAGCACCGGTCCACCCACATATCAAATTATCAAAGTACCAAACGCGAATCATATGAGCATGATGAAAACTAGCTTGACAGAAATTCCCATGTGTCCTCGGGAGCGCTTTGCTTTATATAAGAGTTTGTCCAGGCTTTTCCTTTGCTACAAAAGGGATTGGGCCACCTTGCTGCACCTTTGTTACAATTGTTACTTACTATCCGTTGGGATTTATCTTATCACAAAGCTATCTGTCACCGATAATTTCAATGCTTGCAGAGAATACCTTACTGAGAACCGCTTGTCATTTCCTTCTGCTCCTCGTTGGGTTCGACACTCTTACTTATCGAAAGGACTACGATAGATCCCCTATACTTGTGGGTCATCAGGGTCGGGCTGAGGCTCCCGCCGCAGAGAGCAAGAAGGAGGTTGCCAAAGCCGTGGCAGCTCGCGACGTGGCATTGGCCAAGGCAGCGGCTGCCGCGGAGCGCTACAGTGAGGCGGAAGCCAAACTGAAGGCCCTTCAGGAGGAGCTAGCCACGCACGCGCAACGGCAACACCAGCGGGAGGAAGACCTCAAGGCTCGCGAGGCAAAGCTCGCAGATCGCAAGTCCGCGCTATCCCAGGCGGCTGCTGACCAAGCCGCTGAGAGTGAGAGCCTGGCCAAGTTGAATGACGAGGTAGTAGAGGCCCAGACGTCCCACGCCCATCGTGTCTCCGACGTGAAGGCCCAGCTGGATGCTAGAGAGAAGACCCTTGCCGCTGCTGAGGAAAAGGCAGCCGCGGAGCGCGATGCCTTCCCCTCCATCGAGCTCAGGCTTCGCCAGGCTCTGCGCTCCATCTGCAGGGGAGGATTCGGGGAGCCGCTGGCGGCTCCTGACGGCGGTTACGCCGGGCTCTCCTCCAAGCTCGATGAGACGCTTGAAGGTGCGGTCGCCAAGGTGGACGCCATCCTGGAGAACGAGTGCCGCGGCCTTTTCTCCGCGGCCGCGACGCGTTTCTTCAGCCACCTCTACCTACGCGAGACAGACTTTGATTTCATCGCGGTGATGGCCTCGGTTGCCCCTGAGTTCCGCGCCTCCACTGCGGCGGTCGTGAAGGATTCCGTGGGCGCTCTGATGAAGAAGATCGGCGGCGTCCCCGACACCGAGCCCCTTGTGGTGGAGGCGAGTAGTGGCGACGAAGGCATCGACGGCGATGTTGACGAAGAGCTCGATGTGACCGAAGCGATCGGCGGCGACGACCTTGGCGATGATGGACCCTCCTCCTAGACTCCGAGCTGCGACATTTATCATGCCTCATTGAGGCGTAAGACTTGTTTGAATCACAAAACACCCTGTGCTTGTAATAACTTTCTTGAATTCTGTGATTTCCTTTTGCGCCTAGTTTTCTTCCTGCTTGCTTTTGTGCTCTGCGTCGGCGGGGCCCAATCCCGCGCATACCTCGACCGCCGTTGGGGTGTCCGGATCACCAGGACGAGCCCAAGGGGCGAGGGGCTACGTGACTAGTGAGGCCCCTGGGACGCGATGCCCAGGGGTCCCCCTTGACGTGCGAGCAGCCCTCATGAAGGAGACATGGCGACAACAGAGTCGATTTGGAGCACCTTAGTGCTCTGCGTCGGCAGGGCCCAATCCCGCGCATACCTCGACCGCCGTTGGGGCGTCCGGATCACCAGGACGAGACCAAGGGATGAGGGGCTACGTGACTTGTGAGGCCCCTGGGTCATGATGCCCAGGGATCCCCCTTGACGTACGAGCGACTCCCATACCTTTCCTCGCCAGCTTTTTTCTGGGAGGGGCGCGAGAAGACCAGGTACCAGGGACCTGGTGAGGCGGCATGCACCAGGCGTGGCCTGAGCGTAGCCCTCGTCCCGCCCCCTCGCGTGAGCATCCCAGGGAAATGCTGCGTGATGGGGACGAAGGGCCATCCCGAGGTTGGTGCAGCCGCTAGGGCGCCCTCAGTTGTTTATCCACCAGCGCGGAGCATGGGGCTTCCACCTTGCATGGGCATAGTCATTGGAGGACCGTTTCGTCCGCCAGCGCAAAGCATGGGGCTTCCACTTGGGCGTGGGCATAGTCATTGGATGACCATGTCGTCCGCCAGCACGGAGCATGGGGCTTCCACTTGGGCGTGGGAAGGGAGCTCTGTGTTAGAGTCTCCGGGCATGTACATCCCAACTTCGTTCGTACGGATGACTGGAATGGCAGAACCGGGGGAGGTGTTGGGCGCTCGTGAGCCACGCAGGTCTCGCAAAGCCCTACCTATAGGCGGGTTGCGCCTGAGTCTTCTGGCATGGGGCACGCCTACAAAACCTGCGTGGTGGGGACAACCTGCGCCGAATGAATCTCCGGAGGCCATCGCATGAGAAGGACGAACACCAACGATCCCAGGAGGTGTTGTGAACGGGGCCGGCCCGCCAGACAGAGCTCAGTCATTGGGTTTATCGACGCTGCTGGAACGGACCCAAGCACAGACGCCGTGCCCAGTCTTCTTAGGCGACAAACCCAAGGAAAAGCACTCGGCGCGCGGCTGCCGCGACGATGAAACGCCGAACTACGGTTATGCGAACCGGGCTACGCGCCCTGACTCACCCGCTCCCGATTAGCTCACGCGAGGACAAAGCACCAAGGACCCCGGGAGGTGACGTGCACGGGGCTGGCCCGCGAGACAGAGCTCGGTCGCTTGGATTTATCGACGCTGCAGGGACGGACCCGAGCACAGACGCCCTGCCAGCCCTTAATCATGAGGCGGTCGAGGGCGGGGTTGTGAGGGCGCATGAAATTAATGGTGGCGAAGCACCGAACATGCAAGTTGGAATACTTAGGAAATTCATCAAATGCAGAGCCAGTTCTGATACATGCGCAAAACGATACAGCTTTTGGGACGGGCCCTGTCAGCTTGAGGATGATGCAGCTCGAGGGGCGCCCTCAAATGAACAAACCAAAAGGTCACCTGGTACGATGCCGCTGAAGCGTTGGGGTAGTTGTCGAAGCTTGATCCTCATGACCCTGAAGACTCCGGAGGCTCGAGGGGCCCGTGAGGCTCAGGTGGCTCGCGAGGGTCCGGGGCCTCTTGAAGGACCGCGCAGCGTCGGGCCTCGTGCGACGCAAGCGCAGCCTGGGCGAGGCGCTGGTATGTGGCGCCCATGTTCACGAGGCCGAAAGGCATGCGGACGTAGTTGCAAGGGAACACCCCACCACGCCCGATGCGCGACGGCCAGAAGAGGTCCTGGGATGCGGCCCTGTTGAGGCCCGGGATGTTGACGCACACGCGCAGCCTGCCGCCCACGTCTAGGTCGGTAGCTGTACTAGGTGGTGCAGGGCAATGCCCGCCGCACATGGCCAGCGCCTCCTAAAGCTCCTCGATCGCGTTGGTGACGAACTCGCATGAACCTGGAGCCTCGCGCCGTGCCCCTTGCTTGTAGGGGCACGCGTCAGTGCACGCCTCCGACTGGTGCCCGAGCACCTCCCTCGTCACGCCGGCCGGGCCAGAGACTCTCCAGGTGGAAGCCCCCGAGCCCGTCCTGAGGGAGGCGCTGGGCGCGCCTTCCTATGTGGGAGGGCGAGGCGCCCCAGTGATGAGCGCAGAGACTGAGGTGCCGCTCTTGAGGGCCTCCGTCCCCTGATGGCCCTTAGGAAGGAGCTTCTTCTTCTTCTTGGGCGTGTCCTCAGGAGGTAGGATGCTGCCCTCGTCGTCAGAATTCTCAGCTGCCGTAGCCTGGTAAGCACGCTCGAGGGAGCAGCCTGCATCCGTCTCATCACAAGCGACGGTGATGACACCGCCACTCCCTGGCATCTTGAGGACGTTGTAGCCATGGTGGGTTGCCGCCATGAACTTGGTGAGGGCGGGTACCCGAGGATGGCGTTGTACGGGAGGTGGATGTGGGCGACGTCGAAGTCAATGAGCTCGGTGTGGTTGTTATCGTGCTTGCCAAAGGTGACTGGGAGGCGCACCTGCCCCAGGGGAGTGGTGGATCCATCGGTCACTCCTGAGAAGGGCTTGGTCGGCATGAGCTGATCGTAGGGCACCTGAAGCGTCTCGAACGTCTCGACGAAGTGGACATTGAGCCCAGCGCCGCCATTGATGAGGGTCTTGGTGACGAGGTCGTTGCTAATGGTAGGTGTGCAGAGCATGGGGAGCACGCCTGCGGTGGTCGCGCACTTGAGGTGGTCCTTAGAGTCGAAGGTGATCGCGACATGCGACCACTTGAGGGGACGCGCAGCTTCGAGCTTTGGGAGGGCGGCGTTCACCTCACGAGGGAACTGCTTGAAGATGCAGTTGGAGACAGGGGCCTGAGCACCGCCCAGGATGCAGGCGATCGCACGGGGTTCCTGGAAGCCCCCAGCTCCATCATCTCGCCGGTCACCATCGTTCCTCCTTGGTGGCGGCGGCAGCGGAGGGAGGCCAGCATTGCCCTGAGGGCGTGCCTCGTGAGGCTGATCGCTCCGGGGTCCGTCACGAGGCTCGTCGCGCCAGCGGTCCTCGCAAGGCTGATCGCGCCAGTCCTGGCATGGGTCGCGGTTGTCCTAGCAACCTCCGCCATGACCTCCTCCACGGCCGTAGCTACGGTCGCCGCGCTCGGGGCAGCGGCCGAAGCGCTCGTCGCGGAGCGTCCTGAGCTCCTGGCACTGTTCGGTGTTGTGGCTGCGGGTGTAGTGGAAGATGCAGAACGGGCGGCCGCTGATGGTGTCCTGGACTAGGGGGTACTCACCACGTCGTCTCCCGACCGGTGGGTCGGGCTGAGGACCCCCAGGGTGTTTCACTAATGGGCCACTTCGGGCAGCCCATGATGCATACAAGGGAGATTCCACAAGACTTGGCGCACAAGACAAGGACTCCTCTAATCCCTAGGCCTACGGTGCATTATATAAACCGAGGCCAGGCTAGAAAATAGACAACCTCAATCTCATATTCATTACTACAATCTCGTGGTAGATACATGTACTATGTACTATCCCCCATATGAATATAATCAAAAGCAGGATGTAGGGTATTATCTCCTCGAGAGAGCCGAACCTGGGTAAAATCCTGTGTCCATGTTACCATCGTTCCAAGACGCGTAGCTTAGGGCCCCTACTACGAGATATGCCGGATTAAGAACCGACATTGGTGCTTTCATTGAGAGCCTGTAGGGCGATCGTCACGGATCGATGGGATGATCAGGTGATATTTTTTCAATCAAGATCTATTCCTTGCAATTTGTTTTCTTTGGATATTATTGTTGTCGGATTGCGATTTTATTTCGCATGCCCGTCCAAGATCGATTTGAACTTTAGATCGGATCAAAGATTTATTCACCAGGCAGGCAGCCGCTAAAATGTTAAGAGATCGGCAGGCAACCGCTAAAACATCAAGAGATCGGCGCGACTGAGGACATGAGCGTCTTGCCGAATAGGTCGGCTGAGCTCTGGCCTCATTGCCCCACGCGATCCCAGGTGCCATGCGACTACGAGGAGCGTGAACCAGCCCTCCCGAGGCAGCGCATGCACAGGATGATCCGCTACTCTTAAATTTATTTTTTATTATTATCCAAGTAGTGACACCGTCGCTCGTTGTATGCTAATGTACGACCATGTCGAATCACTCCATTGCTGTGGCTACTGCATGACGTGGAGGCCTATATCCCTTGGAAAGAAATTGCAGCGGTGTTGGAGACGTGAAGCACCATAACGCCTTGGACTACTAGTACAAATTCACTAGGAGATTGCATGATGTTCCTTGTGTAGATTTTTGTTCCCTCTGGCCGGTTTACAATTTGGTCCGCCGACCTGCTATCAACGCGGTCTAGTTTAATACTAGATCACCAGGGTTCTACAAGAATTTTCTCTTCGGTCCGCTACTTGCAGAATAATTCCAGGTTTTATTTTTCCTAATTGATCTCTTAGCACATAAAATCATTACGTACAGAATATTTTTTGTTGGTTTTTGCTGCATTACTTTTGCAGAGATATTCTTCCAATGTTCGTGTGTGACGCCGGTCTGGCCAACCTCTTGCGGATTTCTGACCTCTCTCGACATCGACTTCGCGCTGGATAATCGACATCGACTACACGACGTCGCTACCTCGGCGAGCCGACGTCGTCGTCCCACCTTTGCTGACCTTGGCGCTCAGGCCATATTTTTTCTCATTATCTACTTCACTTAAATTAATTAAGTAGAAGAATTCTTTTAATATATTATTATCTTTATCTGTTATTACTTATGCATTGCACTATTATATGTGCGCACGTAATTGACTTTGATTGTGTAAAATGATCACCTCGGCGTGCCGACGTCATCGTCCTGCCTCCGTCGACCAAATGGTGGCGCCACCATACTGGACCGGGGGCTTCGCCATTTCTTCACCAACCTGCTCTAGAGACTTCGGCATCACTAGCCGACCAGCTTCGTCATGTTAGCTGGACCGGGGGCTTCGCCTCGCCACATCAATCGTGTTGCGTCACCACTTCATCAAGCCGAGCTCTTCGCTCGGGCACCTCTGGACCGTCTTGGGGGTTGGGACCTTGATCCGCCGAAAGCTCGGCCCACGTCATTAATGCCAAGCACATTAACCAGCTAAGTCACTTTCATGCTCAAATTTCTTAAGTTTTTTCATTTTTGTTCGGTTCAGCCCAGCGTTATGTTTTTGTCTCAAAACAAAAAAAATTGTTAATAACGTTGTTTATTCAAAAAACAACCTTCTTTTCCCATGTTACCTGGGGGCTTTAAAATTTATACGAACCATTATAATGAATATTTTCTTCTTGGTCGTTGCAAAGTCTTTTTCTACACTCCTTTTTCCGACACGAGTGTGCGGTCAATAGCCGGGTAGCCTAGTTTCTTTCTAACGAGTTTAGTTCACTAAACTGGCCTCGGAGAAACACTCCGCCTTCGGGATATGGAGGTTGAAGCTGAAGGCTGGCCCACTTGAAGTCTGGAGATCGGATGTATCATGTCATAGCACGACCGAAGCACAAATTAAATTTTAAACCAATTTCGGATTGGCACAAATTTCTTTTATCTAAACATAAAGTTTTTTGCATAAGTTTTTTGGTTTTTCCGAGCATAACTCTCGCAGTACAATGTCAGATGCATTTCACGTGTCGGCAATATTAAAGGGGGTCTATGATTAGCACCGAACCCACCAAAAACCGAGGTACTCCATGCAGTCCTCGGCAAAATGTCCTCGGTATTTCGCATTTATATGCATTGATTTCGATTTGTGTCTTTGGTCTATAGCTGGATTGCTCGTCTCCTGTGCTTGCCACTTACGTTTCTACTTTGTTCGGCTAAGGGGTAAAGGGAGAACCACTGCGATTGTCACTTCTGGTTTAGCTGGTTAAGTGCCTCAGTTGGAGAAAGCCAAAAGCTGGCTATCACAACAAGCATAAATCGGTCAGCGAACCGCGGGAGGTGTTCAACCAAATATAGCTGATCGAGGTTATCTGAGTAAAACAAAGGGCCTCTCTTTCTTGAAAAGGCCAAGTTGTGGGTGGTTCGACCTCGAATGATCCGAGGAGTCGACGTATACCGGGGGCTATTAAGTTGCCCCCAAACATATGCTCCTATGACTAAGTGAAAGTTATAAAGCCTGAGTATCTGATTGCCTCGTTTCCACTAACAAAACCGCCTCCGGGCACCGAGACATCGGCTAAGGGTTGTTTTGTTTGTATGGAAACACCTTGCCTAGAATCTACAAAGGGGTGGAAATCGACGATAGGCCACTTTCAGATTATAAACAGTCGTGATGGAGTCAAAATAAACCATACCGAGGGTTCCTTGTGGTACCTCGGCATAGATACATCGGGATTCCTGGAGAGCCCAGCATATCATCAGTGTTTGTATTTAATATACGAAAGTTGCCTTCCGTAAGTGATCGTTATAAAGCCATAAATATGCATCAATTTGACTTAAGATTATGGCCAAGATGGGTTGCCTGGCTCCTGTGCTTACCCCCTACGTTCCCGATTGTTCGGCTAGGGGGTAACTGGAGCACCTCTGTGATTGTTACTTCCGGGTCATCCGGGTTAGTACCTCAGACTGGGTGAAGCCAAAAGCTAGCCGTCTTAAGAATATAATTGGTCGGCAACGACGGAAGTGAAAATTTTGGTTCATAAGACCACAAAGTTCGGGAACATTCGCCGAACTAAATACTCAATATTTTCCTCCCACATTGATCGGAGTTGAGGTTTCACGATCATAGTCAACATGATATCCTGGGAAAAGGAACTTATAAATGAACTATTTTTCCCAGAAGATGTTTCTTACGTTAAGTAGTAATATAACATATCTCTCCGCGTACCTTTGTTTATAAAACCATATGGCCAGATTGCCTTGTTTGCCGTAAATCTTTTCCCTTATAAAGGCTTTATAAAGTAGGACAAATACTCCTCGGCTACTGGCCGAGGAGGTTGAAGCCGATGGCCGGTCAACAAAGTCTTGTACAATGCGGATCCGACCATTAATGATGTAAAGTTCTTGGATACATAGAATCATTATACATAAATTGTGTCGAACGTAACAACGTTTGTGTCAAAAAAATGTCGATCCTTAATTCGACCACCCGGGCCCAAATTAAGACTCGGGGGCTACTGCATTACCTATTCAATACAACAAATTCAAAGTGCAATACAGTTTCCAAGGAGATTCGATCCTCAGGTTGGTCGGCCGCACCCAACCTGAGTCTAGGAAACTATGGCGCACTGCGTTTCTGTTCCTAAGTGTTCTGCTAGGCAAGGACTTGATCCTCAGGCCCATTTCACAAATCGACCTAAGTCTCAGGGGCCACTGGAATCTGTAGTTTTATTATTTCCTTCAGGTGCATCTCTGGTTTTAGACCGACATACACCTTGAGGGCTACTGACTATACATCTCGGTAGTAAATAAATTGTGCCGATCGGAAATAAATCCCGCAAAAAATAGCCCGAGACCGAGGTGGTGCACCACGTTGGAAGCATTCCGGCATAAAGCTTGGATGCAAGTGGCTGGCTCCATAAAGGGCATTTATGGAATTAAGCTCGGATGAACTCCTTCAAATTTTTCAAGACCAAGGTAATCTATGACACCTCGGATGCATACCGGCGTTGGAGCTCGGCTGCAAAAAGATACCTCGGATACAATCCAGCGTTGGAGCTTGAAAAATGGTCCGGCGTTGGAGCTCGGCTGTAAAAAGACACCTCAGACGTAGTCCGGCGTTGGTGCTCGGATGCGAGAGGAGACCGCCACACGGGAAACACTTTGAGCCCGAGGTGTGGCATAAATATTACAAGGCATTGATAAAGGCCGAGAACTTAAAGGGGCTCCTCGGATGCCCGACATGTGAACTCTTCGGATACACCTCAGCGATCCTCAAGATCGGAGATAGGAAGATTTGTTGAACCAGTTTTCAAGACCAGCGTCTGAAGATGGAGAACAGTTCAGAAGAACCGAGGAGCGTCCCCAACTTGAAGACCGGTTCAGGGGGCTACAGATGGTGTCCTGGACTAGGGGGTACTCACCACGTCGTCTCCCGACCAGTGGGTCGGGCCGAGGACCCCCAGGGTGATTCACTAATGGGCCACTTCGGGCAGCCCAAGATGCATACAAGGGAGATTCCACAAGACTTGGCGCACAAGACAAGGACTCCTCTAAACCCTAGGCCTACGGTGCATTATATAAACCGAGGCCAGGCTAGAAAATAGACAACCTCAATCTCATATTCATTACTACAATCTCGTGGTAGATACTTGTACTATGTACTATCCCCCATATGAATATAATATAAGCAGGACGTAGGGTATTATCTCCTCGAGAGAGCTCGAACCTGGGTAAAATCCTGTGTCCATATTACCATCATTCCAAGACACCTAGCTTAGGACCCCTAGTAAGAGATATGCCGGATTAAGAATCGACAGCCGCCCTTGGGGGCATCTTCTTGGTCGCGACCGCGCTTCATCTCGGGATCAGCCGCCAGCACTGCGGGCCCCTTGCGCTTTGCCTCCTTAGCCTTGGCCTTCTTGTCCTCAGGGTCTGCCTCCGGAAGCTCAAGGAGGGAGAGACGACCCTCTTCATCCCTTGCGCACTTGTTCATCAGGTTGAACATCTCCAGGGCCGTGCACAGTTCATCATGGATGGTGAGCTCCTCCTTCATCTTGACGTCCCTGACACCATCGGTAAACGCTGAGATGATGGCCTCATCCGACGCCTTCGGGATCTTGGGGCGCATGTTCGTGAAGCATTGTATGTACTTGTGCAGGCTCTTGCCCGGCTACTGCTTCACGCGCCGCAGGTCGTTCACCCCAAGGGCGTGGTCGTGCGTGCCCTGGAAGTTAGCTATGAAGCGCTCGCGGAGCTCATCCCAGGAAGAGATCGATCCCTCCAGGAGGTTCAGGAGCCAGGAGAGAGCGCCACCCTTGAGGGCCCTGGGGAACCAATTCGCCATGACTTTGTCGTCGCCGCTTGCCGCCTCGATGCTCAGCGCATAGACCTGAAGGAACTCCGCGGGGTCGGGCGTGCCATCGTAGCGTGGAGGCGGGTACGGCTTGAACTTGCTGGGCAAGTTGACACGGCGCAGCTCCGGGAAGAAAGCGCGGCAGGCTGCTCCGCTCACAGGTGCGGCACACACGAGGGGAGCTGGGTCTTGATGCCCGTGCGCCGCGGCCTCCGGCGACGCACAGTCCTGATGACGGCACGGGGGTGCGGGGAGCACACGCGCGTCACCTCACAGCGTTGGCACCACCTGGCAACTTGCTTCATCCCTTGCCTGCACCGGCACCTCGTGCGGCTGGTTGCACGGACGCGCTTCGCGCCTGGGCTTGGGGTCGACGCCGTGCTGAGAAGGAGTGGGAGGTGCACCATGAGCCACGTCGCCCGCCTGGGAGGGCGAAGGACGAAGCGAGTGGGTGGGCGTTGGGACCTCGCCGGCGACGTTGACAAGCTCGGCGATGCGACCAAGCCAGTCATCATAGCGATCATGGGCGGGGCGGTAACGCAGCAGCTCGCGCTCCATGAACAGTGCAGCCTGCGCGTTCGCCGGCCCGTAGCGAGCGTGAGAGTTCGACGCCGAGGTGGGGATGAGGGAAGCAGTAGCAGTGCGGCCATCGCGCCGCGCGGTGGGTGGCTGCGACGAGTCCTGCTGCTCTTGAACGGCTGGACCAGTGGCAGCGTTGGCTGCAGGAGAAGTGGAGCGGCGCGGGGCGCCGCGGCACACGGGCGCCGTCTGGCCGACGCGGGCGGCTCGGCGCTCGGCGCGGACTTGGCCGGCCTCAGCCATGGGAGCGATGAAGCGGAGACGAAGCGGAGACGAAGCGGAACCGGAAGGGAGACCTCGACAAGCCCCTACCTGGAGCGCCAAATGTCAGAATCAGGGCTCCGAAGACCCCAGAAGGTTCAATCCAGCTGCTCTATAGCCAGACACTACCGAAGATGCGTGAGAGCGAAATAATATGGACACGAGAGATTACCTAGGGTGGGGCCACCTTGCGGTGTAAAACCCTACTCCTGCTTTGGTGGATTAGCCTCACGAGGAGGTTCGTAGATGAACTAGTACAGTGGTTGAGCGACCTCGCGAGGGCTCTTCGGTGTGGGAGGATCCGATCCCCTTCTACGGTGGTGGCTAGTCCCTATTTATAGCGGGCCTTGGTCCTCTTCCCTTATCGCTCATGCGGGAAGGGATCCCACAACGGCCAAATTTAAAGGGGGACAGAAGGTACAGCTTATCATGACTAAAGGTGGTCTTCGCCTGCACAGCTTCTGTCAGGACGCAGAGGTGGGCTCGGTGATGACATCCGTCCTGCCGAGCCCGTGTTCTTGGTCTTGTTGCACCGGAAGGGAAACGTTTGGGGGGTCCCTCGGGAACCCGCGTACGTCCTTGCCTCCTTAGAACCAAAGGGGAAACTGTCCCCCCTGCGCCCGCTGGCGCCCACCTCCCTTGATCGTCATGGCTCGCGTCATCGCAGCCTCCTGAGGCCGGGCACTGCATAGGAATCTCGACTCCTTGGGAGGCACCCTGGGGAGGCCGCTCCCCTGGAGGTCTTGGCGCCATTCCCCTCGCGAGGGTCTTGTCTTGAAGGGTTTGTCGTCAGGCCGTACTGGGCCGTCGATGTGGGCCACGCGTTGGGCCACAGGCAGGTAGGTCTGGATACCCCCGATCCTAGAACGCCGACATCACTGTCGTCCCTTGGCTACGCAGGGATGAATGGAGGCTGGCCAATGGCACCCGGCCGACGCTCCCATCTTCCTCGGTTGCCTCCGAGTCCTCGTCGCCACCGCTCCCGCCGGAGGATGTCACCGCAACAGAGGGAATCCTGCATGATCCGACGAGACCCCACTCGTCGAAAACGGGCATCTCCGCAACCAGCTCCTCCATGTCGCCACAAGCGTAAAGCAGCGGCGCCGCCTCCGGAGGACCCTCAGGGGTATAGCCGAGCAATTCCCCGCTCCAGCTCGTCATGCGTCAAGCCATAAACGCACAGCCTCATCGGATCTTCCGAGCCAGAGAGCTTCCACACGGGGAGCAAGCGCGCCTGTAGCGGCACGATGCGCTGCCCCAGGAACTCCTTGATTACCATCGCCCCTGTCAGAGAGGCGTGTCCATGCGCGGCGATGCGCTCCAGGACGGTCTCCACACTTGGGTCGGTGAGCTTCTCATGCGCCCACCTCTGGGACTGCACGGGATGATCCGTGGTGGCCGCCAGGTGGGGGCAAACTCGGCACTCGTCCATGAGTACCCAACGCTGTCGGTAGCCCTCCACCTTCCTCCCAGCCTTGAGGCGGATGCTCGCGCACGTGATGTCTATGAAGGAGATGCGAGCGGAGCGGTGCTCCTGGGCAGTGAACCGCAGGCTGAAAAAGTGGTGAAAGAGCGCCATTGAGGGCCTCACGCCCACGAACGCCTCGCAGTAGAAGGCGAAGATGGGCAGGAGGAGGATGGAGTTGGGCTGAAGGTGCAAGGCGTGGATCTGATAATGGGAGAGGATGGCGTAGAAGAACCTGGAGAATGGTGGGACCAGCCCGTCATAGATGCTATGGAAAAAGAAGAGATAGGCGGATTTCGACAAGCCGCTCGGCGCTGATGAGCCCGGCCAGAGCCCGGTCGCCTGCCCCCCGTTCAGCCCGTCGGCTACCAGCGGGAGCACGGGACCCAAGTCCTCCTCATCGGAGATGAGGGAGGGCAGAAGTGTCGGCCCGGCAGCTACAGGGCCCGTGGCCACGGCCTTCCCCTTCTTGTTGACGGGTGCCATCTAAGCGCTGGGTCGCAGGAAGGGCAGAGGGGGTGCCTCAAGAGAGCTTGGATCTGGAGAGCTTCCGCGTGGAGAAAGGAGATGCAAGAAGATGAGAGCGGCACGAGGAATGGCAACGGTGGCCCCCAGACCGCACACGGGCTTTATGTCGGCCTGCACGGCCTACAACGCCTCGAGGGAAGTGGGGCGCCGCGCACCCCAAGGCACTGGCTTGCCCGGCCCACGGGCAGTTAGGGCCCACGTCACGACACCCCCGCCAACCGGCATGATCCCCACCAACCGGTGGGATTGTGTGCTCCGCGGGCCCGGGGGCTACTGTCGGGCCCCTGGGACTGGGGGTACCTAGGCCCGCCTGCCCGCGGCCCGGGAGAGGTGCTAGTTCTAAGCGACCAGGTGGCCCACCAATCGTCCTCCTGAGGGGAGCCTTCGTGAGGGCTGGTCCCTCGCGAGGCGCACGGCAGCCACGACATCTCGTGCCTCCTGGGGACACCCTCTCTCACGAAGCCACCTCTGGCGCCCTCGTGGGGGCGGGTGGTTCTGCTCCCCCACGTGGTCGACGTGGCTCGCACCGAGCGGTCTCCGGGCCGCACCAGCTGGCATGGAGGAGAGAGTTTCCTCTTTGGTGATAGAAGGGCCGTGCCAGCTTACGGGTTCCTGAAGCATCCCCCAAAGGTTTCCTCTTCCGTGCAAGAAGACCAGGACCAAGGGCTCAGTAGGACGGATGTCACCCCCGAGCCCACGAGCGTGTCACGGCGGGGAACTTTAGCAGGCAAAGACCACCTTTTGTCAGGATAAGCTGCAACCTTGTCCCCTTTCAAAATGGCCGTTGTGGCAACCCTTCCCGCCTGATATTTTCGGGGAAGAGGACCGGGGCCAATATAAGGAGGGAACCAGCCCCCCGCAAGAGACACACAACAATTGGGAAAGAACAAGCCTTGTACTCCTCTTCCTCCCCAAGCAATCCACCAAGAACAAGCAAGCCACCGGAGTGTCGTCGTGAGGTTGCGAGGTAGAGTAGGGCCGGAGAGCGAGCTCACCCCAATATTCAAACCTTCTTGGGTCTGCGGAGCCCCGAATCCGACAGCAATTATTCAACTTGCATTACTTTTTTCTTAATTGTGCCACATACTGTGAGTTGAAGAAGCCTTCACCAAGCTCCACTTTCTATATTGTACCTTGTTCAGCCACTTGGTAATCACTATATCAATCTTTTGATCACTTTTGACATAGCCAATGGCCGATAACCACTGCGGAAGGTAAGAACTGGTAAGAGCTTTGTCATTGCTAGAGAGTTGAGAGACATTTTTTTCACCACATCGCCATAGTTAATATAGGAGCAATATTGTTCTTGTTCCATACTAACCATGACAGGTGACGAAGAAAACATGAAGGCTACCCTGGCACGCCTTCAGGAGGATGTCCGTGCATATACTGAGAGGTTCACGGCGTTCGAGGGCGCACTTGATAAGTGTTTCAAGTCGATCGAGGATAGCAATGAGACATTCACTCAAACACTTGCAGTTATTACGGAACGTCTCAATGCTCAGGATGCCCAACTGGGCGTCGTCCCCACCACCACTCTGCGTGTTCCACCACCAACACCGGTCTACAATGAGCTCGTCGGGTGCTCCTAGGGGACCTGAGCCACCCTCTTTCATACACCGATGATGTCGACCAACCCCGTCCTCGCAACGCCAACTTGGTAGCCGCCCCCCATGAGGACATCCAAGATGACAACTATGATGGTGAATCCGAGGATCCTGATGGAACTAACGATGTTGTCCCATAACTTGTACGAGTCCGCCGGCAGGCATGTAAACCTTTCTACAAAGCCGGGCGAAGACCCTGTGCATAATCAATAAAGCTAAGTGTTCTACAACTTTTTGTCAAAGTACATATTATGTATGTTGTATAAAATTTTGTGATCGAAATGCCTTGTGTGAAATGGTTATTGAACTGGCTAGGAGTGATTGTATGGATACCTACCCGAAAGCGTTCAGGGTTGATCATTTCACGACAAGAAGTACAGCAAAAAAAGCTAATTTGCAGAAACTTTAAATTTCTTTGTTCTAGCTATTTGCCCTTGAACGAATTCAACATTTGTATAAGAAAACCTACACGCGAAGGACCCTTGTTAGAATTGTTTGCGCTCTTGGGTTGTTTCAAGTCTGCTTAGCAACCAAAGTAGCTGCAGCAAGGACGACAAGCGCTCGCGGCAAGAATGTGGGCACCGGCAAGTACTTCCACTAAGCATAGGGATTGAAAACATACAAGTGTGGAATAAAATATAAGGGAAATTAGCCATTCATTCGAGCTAACGAAATATATTACATCCAAATGCAAAGTTGCGGTGCTAATTCAAGACAAATGTTTTTGATACATGCACCACGGTGACGACAAGGAGTTTACTTCATCAAGGTCACAACGCTGACCCTCTCGGAGATGGGAGCGACATGGGCTTCAAGGGCGTTGGTGTCAAAGTCCTTGCGAATCTTGGAGAAGGCCTTGCTCATGTCGATGCCAGGATTGTGGTAGGAGACCTTCACCAAGATCTTGTGGAGAGCGCCACGACAGAGCTCGCGGGACCCCTTGACGAATTTGTCGACTCTCTCTTCCTCGTACTTCGCCAACACTCCAACGAGCTTCTCAAAGAAGATGGACAGCCTGGCGCTTGCTGCTTCTCTACCGTCGTGGGGGAAGGTGCACTCCACAAAGCCCATGGTCGCGAGCTGGGTGGAGAGCTTCGCGGCGGTACAGATGAGTTGCTCCTTCCACAGCTCCAAGTTCTTCTTCAGTTCATTGAAGGAGTGGGCAGCGGAGCCAAGTAGTTCCTTCTCCTTCTGGAGATCTTTAGCCAAAGCTCGCTCCCTGGTCTTGGCAGCCTCGAGGCTGTCATCATAGGTGGACACTTTCACCTTCAGATCGGCAATGGTGTCAGCGGAAGCGGAAAGCTCCTTGGTCTTGTCAGAGATCATCACTTGTAGCTCTGCCAGGTGTGAGCCGACTTTTGGAGGTCCCCCGATAGCTTGGTGACCTCCTTGCTAGAAGCAGCAAGATATGACTCCAATTGTTGCACTCTGCTTTCAAACTCAGCCTTGGCGGACTGTGCGGCCTCAGCAGCTTTGATGTCCTATTGAAGCTTGCCGGCAGGCCCTGTCGCTTGCTTCTCGAGACATCCTTGTGATTTCGCTCCAGCTCTTGGGTCTGCTTCTCCAGCTCGGTCCCAAGCTTGGCAATGAGGGCATCTTCCCGGGCGGCAAGATCGTCCTCGTGGGAATCAAGATGAAGCTTGCGCTTGATGAGTTCGATGTCAGTGGCAGCGATGCTCCTGTCAGCATCTTCCCACGCCATCTCCGCCTCGGCCTTCTGATTAAAAAATTCTGCCATGGCCTTGGTGAGATCAGCTTGTGGGCCGACAAGATCCTTGCGGTTGTTTGTGAACCACGGTTGCGTCTCGGTAAGACGTTCCAGGAACCTTGCCTCTGCCTCGGCAAGAAAAGCCTCCCGGCGGTCCAAGTTTTCCGAGCGGTTGACGTAGTGTGACCGCAGCTGCTTGAAGCTTTTATTGATGGACGACAAAATGGCATGCGTCTTAGCTTCATCGTTGCCGCCAAAGGGGTCAACAGCCACTAGCCCTCCGGCAATAGCAACGACGCCGTCAAGAGCCCCTTCTTCAGAGAATGCCTTGAGGATTGCGTCGCCAGGGAAACTGATAAATTGCAGATCACTAATCTTGAGGTACCGGCTAGGAGGGGCCGCTTCTAATGTCAGCGAGAAAGCAGCAGCCCCACTGGTCACTCCCACTGCGATGAGCATGCCTGTTCTGGGCGCTCCTGAGGAAGAAGTGTCTTCAGTGTACGCCGACACCTCATGAAATAGTTCCTCTACAGCTTTCTTCTCGGCTTCCTTGACATCCCTGCTGGCAGCTTCATCTTTTGCTATAGCTCGGCAGACCTCCTCGGTTGCTTCCTTGGCGATCTCCTCAATAGTGCCATCTATGTCCATATCATTGGACGGGGGCAGATCTAAAGAATCAAAGAAAGAAACAACAAGACTGAACTCAGAAGAAGTTCAAGAAGACAAAAGAGAGAGAGAAAACAAGACATCAATGGTAGGAGCATTGTGGATCTCCTCAATAGACGCTCGTTGCAGTCGCAGCGACTGACCTGGCGGTCATCGCGGAGCATCTTGAGCTCGTGGAAGTCCTCGGTGTAGTGGGAGTGCATGTTGTGGAAGGTGCAAAAGGGGCGACTATCCTTCCTGGGTGCGGGCCCATCGTGATCGCGCTCGTGCTTCTGCTCAGGCTCCACCGCAAGCACGGCGGGGCCCTTGTGCTTGCCATCCTTGCCCTAGGGCTTTGCGGCATCTGGCACCGTGTCAGGGTCGTTGTGGGCGAAGAGGCGGCCCTCTTCAACCTTGGTGAACTTGCTAGTGAGGTCGCACAGCGCAACCATAGTGTCGAGCTCATCATTGATGGAGAGCTTCTCGAGCATCCCGATGTCCATGACGGCCGAGGAGAACGCTGAGATGACAGCAGCATCAGAGGCACGCGGGATCTTGTTGCGGCCTTGGCTGAAGCACTGGATGTACTTGCGGAGGGTCTCGCCAGGGCTCTAGCACACTGCGTGCAAGTCGTTGAGTGTGAGGGGGTGCTCCTACGTTCTCTTGAAGTCGGCAACAAACTGCATGCACACCTCGGACCACGACGAGATGCAGTTCTCGGGAAGGTTCATTAGCCACGAGTGCGTGGCCTCCTTGAGGGCCATGGGGAACCAGGTCGGCATGTACCTGTCATCTCCACTTGCAGCCTAGATGGCTAAGGTGTAGAGCTGCAGAACTCCATGGGGTTGGGGGTGACGTCATAGTGAGGAGGTAGCTCGGGCTTCCACGTGAAGGGCCACGCCATGCGGCACGGATCGGGAGTGAAAGCAAGGCAGCCCCTACTGACGGTAACGACGCCACCGGCGAGAGCGGCCCGGTTCTGCCGCCCGGCCGCCGCAACGTCTTGGATGGTGCCGTTCTTGCGGTCGCGTTGCTACTCGAAGATGACGGGCGCGTTTGGCAGCGGGTGCTGGAGGATCTGATAGCTAGTGCCAGCGTGGTGGGGAGAGGACGCGCCCTGGAGCGGCGCCTGTGCGCATGCGAGGCGGCGAGGCTCAGCATCGTCGCCATCCGGAGGAGGTGGAGGAGGAGCATTGTGTTCTTCCTGGGCACCAAGCAACGACGGAGGCAGAAGAGGGCGAGAAGGCACCGGTGTGTCTCCGGCGGTGTTGACGAGCTCGGTGATGCACGCAAGCCGGGCATCATACCCGGCCGCGATGGGACGGTAGTGCAGCAGCTCACACGCCATGAGAAGCGCGGCCTCCGGAGCCGGTGGCTCGCAGCGACCAAGTGAAGACGCGGTAGCATCGCTCTCGGGTGTTGGCGGCTGAAGCTGCATGGACGGATGTACGAAGGACGCTCGTTGCTCCCTTGCTGCCGGTTCGATGGTGACGCCGGCGCGACCACAACGGTTGTTGTTGACGATGGGCTTCGTGCGGACCTTGTTGGCTCTGCGCAAGGCACGCGCATTTCGTGCATCGACCATGTCGATGTCGAGGTCGAGGACGCTGAAACAGAAAAAAAAATACCTGGCGCACCAAATGTCGAAGAGGCATTTGTGCTAGGGTACGCCCTCCAAAACCCTTGTTCGAACTCTGGGGCCTTTTGTCCAGCGAATTCTCAACCAGACGGTGACCTTGGCAGGGCTATGAACTAGCAGAGCTTCGCGAGAATGCACACACAGGTAGGGTACGACGAGGCCACGAGGAGTTACCCAGGTTTGGGAGACCTAGTGGTGTAAAACCCTACTCCTGCTTGTCTGGATTGCTCTTGGGGAAGCACAAGTGTAACAAGGTACGAGAAGGTGATAATGTCCTACTGGGGGATCGATCCCCTTCTCAGGTAGCAGCATTGCCCCTCTTGTACTTTCCTTGTCCTCTTCCCCGAAAATATCGGTGGGAAAGGGTAGCCACAGGGCGGCATTTTGAAGGGGGACAAGCGTTCAGTCTTAACCTGACAAAAGGTGGTCTTCACCTGCAAAGGCATTGTATATGATGCGCTAGTGGGCTCGGTGAGGACCTCTGTCGGAATCGGGGCTCCGCAGACCCAAGAAGGTTCGAACACTGGGGTGCGCTCGCTCTCGTGCCCTACTCTACCTCACAACCTCACGACGACTCTCCGGCGGTTTCAACTAGGAAGGCGAACAAGGACAGAAAGAATTTACCCGGGTTCGGGCCACCTCGCGGTGTAAAACCCTACTCCTGCTTGGTGGATTGCTTGAGGTAGGACAAGAGTACAAGGCGTGTTCTTGCCCAACCAAAAGTCCTTTTCTCCACGGGGGCTGGTTCCCCCCTTATATCGGCCCCGATCCTCTTCCCCCGAAAAATACCAGCCGGGAAGGGTTGCCACAACTGCCATTTTGAAAGGGGACAAGGTCGCAGCTTATCCTGATAAAAGGTGGTCTTCGCCTGCCAAAGCTCCCTATCATGACGCACTCGTGGGCTCGGGGGTGACATCCGTCCCGCCGCGCCCTTGGTCTTGGTCTCCTTGCAAGGAAGAGGAAACCTTTGGGGGATGCTTTGGGAACCCACGAGCTGGCGCCTCTCCTCTATCACCAAAGAGGGGATCCTCGCCGTCTGCGCCTGCTGGCGCCGCTGCTGGCACCGTTTGGCATGGCATGCATCAGCCATGTGCGGGCACGGAGTTGCGGGGCACGGCCTGGCTAGCTCCAGGAGGACCCGCCTCCTGAGGACCCCGTGGGGAGCCTCGCGGAGGGGGGGACCCTGCGAGGTGCTTGGTGGAGACGTCGCCTCGCGCCTCGCGAGGCGCTGGCTCTTGCGAGGCCCGACTCCTCGAGCGCTGCAGGTGGGACCACCTAGTGTTTGAGGCAAACTTCGCGTCTTGGGCCACAGGAAGACGGTCCTGGACACCCCCAGTCACAGGGGCCCGATAGTAGCCCCCGGGCCCGCGGCGTGGAGGGCCTTGCCTGTTGGAGAGGTCGAAGTGATGCAGGCCCCATCGCCTGCGGTCCAGGCATGACGCATGGCGTTCGGTGGGTCGTGCATCGCCTCCACTCCTCCACGACGCTTTGGGAACTGCGCCTTCGCTAGGCAACTGTCAGGCACGACAGTCATAAAAACCCTCGCCCCTCGGCTTCTCCGGTACGCTTTCTCCGCTTGCCGTTTCTTCCTCCTCACTCCCTCGCCCAATCTTCGCCCCTTTTTCTCCTTCATGGTCATGGCGGCGAAGCAGGGCGCTGCTAACACCGGAACGCGGGGGGGGGGGGGGGGGGGGGGGGCCTTCTGCGCCAACCCCGTCCTCCGGAGGCAACGGGGGTCGGCGCTCGGGACCAGCCCCGATGCGGCGATGCTGGTCTGCCAATGACGAGTAAGTGTGCCACAGTCTTGGTTTTTCTTGCACCTTAACCTTGGTCGGCAAGCCTAACTGTCGCGACTCCCAGAGCACCCACGCCCAAGAGACGGAGGGAGGCCTCATCTGGTACCTCCTACCGTGCGCAGCCTACTGGCGGGGTCTGTGCCCCCGCGCCCGGCCCGGTGGGGGCCGGGGGGGGGCGCCTCACGCCACCACCCATACTGCGCCAAGCGCCGAACGCGAGGCGGAGCTTGCACGCAGGGAGGCTGCCGTCGCGGAGAGGGAGGCCGATGTGGCCCTCCGCGAGCGGGAGGCCGATCGGACCGCCTTCGATCAGGAGGCGGAGCGCGAGCGCCTCGAGACCTTGAAAGGTCGGGTCCTTGCCGACGAGGCCACCCTTGCGGCAGTGCGTGAGGAGGCTCGCGTTAACGCCGACGCGAGGGTGGCTCGGGAGTGGGAGGCCGTCTTGGAGGAGTATCAGGGCGAACTGGCCCAGCAGGAGACCCACCTCCAGCTTCGCTATGACGGGCTTCAGGGAGAGGTGAGTGCGCTCCGGGCCCGGCTCCTGGGCGTCGAGGCCGATCTCCAGGGCGCCCCCGTGAGCAAGGAGGATGCCAAGGCAGAACTGGCGGCGCTGCAGGCCCAGGTCGGAGAAGCCACCGACGCCATGCAGTTGTCCCAGGACGACGCGGCGCGGGCGTGCATGATGGAGCCGCGGCGCGCTCAGCAGTTCCTGGGCGTCGCGGGTCGCGCGGGCGGCGCGCTCCGTTGCTTCCTCAAGGACGTCTCGGATCTACCCCGCATGCATGGTGATGGCGGCTACCTTGACTTCTTCTCGAAGGTGGTGGAGGTGCTAGAGTCAGGCGTCTCGAGGGTGGAGGAGGACATCGAGTCGAGCGCGCGCGACCTCCTGGACCGCGCCCTGACGCGCGTCTTCTCCAGGCTGGACCGCCACGACCCCGCCTTCGACCTCTCCAGAGTGATGGACCCACTGCCTGAGGCACTCCAACGCCCCCTCATGGAGGAGGTGCACGAGCACGTGGAGTCACTGGTTGGGTGGTTTGCCCAGAGTGCGCCTTCCAGGGAGAGCAGAAGCCTTGGTGCCACGACCTCCGGCGACCACGACAAAGACGACGCCTTATCCGCATAAGTTTTTATGCTTCTCCATGTAATGTTATGGACCACCAGGCCCCGTGCGGCGAAAGACATTTGAAAGTTACTTTTGCTTAAATTGGTAACCACTTATTGTAATTTAGTCGCCCTCTCCCCACGGAGTCCTCCGCTTTCTTTTACGTAGCCCCCATGCCCCAGCTGGCTAGGGTCCATCTAGTGGCGATTCTTGCATTGTTGGTGGGGTTCGCGAGCCCCCATGCCAAAGGGCTCTTGCCTCGTGATGTGACCTTCGGCAGCAGCCCCCGAGGCCTGCAATACCTAGTCCGTGCCTCGTCTGGCTGTCGCCCTTCCTCGGGGAGTTCTCCCGCAGGGTGCCCTGCCCGGGAACTCATGCGACCGCTGGCTTGCGCTCGGGCCCCATGTGGGGAAGTGCATTGCCTGAGGTCTTCGCGAGGTGACAAGACGTTCCCGACACGCGCAAGGATGGTCCCTGGGTGTGGGCCCATTTCTTAGGGCCAACCCTTCTTGGCCTAGCGCGGTCTGCCGAGTACGGGCCTCGTGCCCCCTTCTTTTGATGAGTCTGCCTAGGCAAAGTCCCCGGGACATCTTCAGGGTGGCCTCACGTGCGGTACCACAGAGGCCCCTGACGATGGCCGTCGGCGCAAGCCGCGAGGGCAGGACCCTTGCGGGGGTCTGGCCTGCGGGGCTTATTGGCGGGCGGCGCATGCCGTGCCCTGGGCCGCAGACGGTCGGTTCCACGTGCCTCCGCCACCCCCCCCCCCCCCGGGGCTTGGCGATGCGGTCCATGGGCCGGCGACGGTCGCGGCTCCTCCCGTGGGGGAGGTCGGGGGCGCGGTCGACCTTCGTCGGTGGCCCACGTCGGCTCGAGCAACCGCGGACCGAGCCCCGCCTGCGGCCGCGGCCGGCGAGGCGGTCGCGGGCGAGGCCAATGGGACGGTGCAGCCGCCCCGGCCGCGGAACCACTCCGCCGACGCGTTTCTCGAGTTCATCGTGAGGGTGGAGGGTAGGCCTCGCACCTGGCTCCGGCTCCCAGACCCCTTTGCGAGGGAGATGGAGGGACGCGCTCCCCTGGGCCTGTGGCTGCAACCGAACGGCTGCTGCAACGGGTCCTCTTGGGTGGCGATGGAGTTCCGATTAGAGTCAAAGTTGGCACTCTGCAATAAACCCCACAACCCCCTTTTTTAATACTGATTCATATGTAGATAGTTCCGATGTAAGTCTTGCTGAGTACCTTTGTACTCATGGTTTCTTATTTGTATTTTTGCAGAGGAGACCGTAGTCTCACTAGTGGTTTCTACGTGAAGTTCGATGTTACCTGAGTAGCTTGGGAATCCCAGATAGAGGTCTGGTTCCTATGGAGGGTCTTGTAGATAGACAAGCTTTCTATCCTTCTTTCTTTTCAGTTGTGTGTACTGAGATAGGTTTATGCTTATGTTGCTTGTATGTCTTTGTACGTGTAACACCCGAGATGCGGTACTATCCTCATCCGGGCCCAAAGCCTTGATAGGGATAGAAGCGCATCTCGTTTTTTCGCAAGCATAGATATCATTGCACATACATGTAATAGAAGAGGAGAGTATATGAGGTTGCTTACACTCGCCACATGCTAAATTACATAATCCATACAATCGTCCATACAAACATCCAGAAGTGTAGGGTCCGACTATGGACGAAATCAAACGATAAAAGCAAATGACATCTAGCTCGACATGCCCAGGAAGACGACCAAGTAGCTCCCCTACTCGTCCGGGTAAGTGGCGTAGATGCGGCTACGCTCCTCGTCGAACTCCCATTGGAACTGGGAAGCGTCAGCCGGATCAAACTCATTTGTACATGTACATGTGTTGTTGTAGTAATCTGTGAGCTACGCAGACTCAGCAATCTCATTAACACGAGTACCGAGACTATCTAAGCTGGTGGGTAAGGTATGGTTAAGTAGTGAGGTTTGTAGCAGCACTAAGCATTTGTTTGAGTGGCTAACTTATGAGTAAAATATTAAGATGAGAATCTACGCATGTCGGACGAGTACTAGTTATGATAAAGAAGTGATCCTGAATACCTACTAACGAGTCAAACATAACCCCACCGTGTTCTCTTTCCGAGCTCCCCCGAAAAGACACGATCACAGTTACGCACACGATTGGTGTGTTTTAATTGAGTTTACTTCAAGTTTACTATAACCGGGTGTTAAACAATTTCCAAGTTATCACATAACCGTGGGCACGGCTCTCAAAAAGATTTAACCCTACAAAGGTGCTCCAACTCATCCATCACAAACTAGCCACAAGCTGCGGTGGAAAACCTCAACCTCGAGATAGCCCAAGGTTTCCGCGAAGTCCCGGTGCACAAGACATTCTAGAAGGCAAAAACAAATCTAGCAATACCACCCAGTGTGTCGACAAACCCGATAGGAGCTGTGTATATCGTTCTCAGGAAACAACCGTCTTTGCATAGTGGACGATAGCCAGATACTTGAGTTGCCCCGATACGGCACCGCCAACTGCTAGGTAGGTGGACCAACACTCATGAGGAGCACTGGCCTGGGGGGTGATTAATCCACGGGGTAGCTAAGCCCTATGCATTTTATTAGGTTGTTAAGCAAATATAGAACCAATGTTGGGCCTTGCTAGAAGAGTTTTATCCCAAAAGGAATAATCAAGGGGGTCCCCATAACAACTCCAAGAATTTTAGGAGCGCTCAATATGGAACATAACACCGGTAAACGGAAACTAGGGCGGCAAAAGTGGAACAAATCACCGAGCGAAAGGCCAAGCCTTCCACCTTTTACCAAGTATATATGTGCATTAAATTAAATAACAATAATAATGTGATATCCCGAGATTTCCATGTTGTCACAAGGAAACCACCTGCACCTGCAACTAGCAACGCTATAAGAAGGGGCTGAGCAAGCGGTATCTTAGCCAATCAATGGTTTGCTAGGAAGTGCATGGACTAAATCACACAAAATAATATCATGCACTAAAACTTGCTCGAATGTCAAAAATAATGCCACAGATGGTTTTGTTGGATTTGTCTACCCCATTTTCATATATGATAAGTATATGGTGATGTAGAAAAACATGCCACAAGTAAATCAAACAACTTACTGCCTAAAATGAAACCTAGGATATGCCAGATTTGGCATATGCTGAAAATGGCAAAAATAAGACAAAACAAAAGAAAACAAAAAATGGGAGGGGCTGGGATCGAACCCAGGACCTCCTAGCTGACTGGTGGCTGCGCTAGCCACTTTGGCTAGCCTCTCTAATTGATTTGGGAGATGGTCTGAGTATAGGTGAACCAGTCTTCCAGCGGGACATAGGTGTGTGCGCACAAATTAAAAGGGAACAGGAAAACAAAAACAAAAATGGGGCATGCCGGACTTGAACTAGAGACCTCCAGTTTGGATGCGAGTGCACTCACCACTGCACTACTACTGTGTTCATGAAAAACTGGGGCGCTGCACTAGTTGAACAGGATCAAGGCCACGCCTTGTTTGCCATGAACGCACGACGCTGCTCGCCGGCGTCGATGGTGACGAACAAGGTAGTGACCTTGGTGGATGCAGAGATGCGGCGGGGGTGCGAAAATTTTCGAGGAGTGCGAGGGACAATGACACGGCGCGTGGGGAGCAAGAACAGAAGTACAAAAAAATTATACGCATACACTTCAACTATGGTCGGAGCACGGAGGACACTAACTTGCCATGGATACAACAGGGTGCACGGGACGACATCCTCCGGAAGAAAAGGACAAGGAGAAGGCGCAACTCACCTAGTGTCCACTGGACATGAAGATGAAGCTAGAGGGTGGATGAAGATGGCGCGGGGAAGCACCAAAGTGCAGCTCGTCTCGGATCCGGGATGCAGGGAAGAAGACGTGCAGGGAGGCGATGTTCCCGCAGCTTGGCGAAGCGTGCGGAGTGGCAGGAGATGTAGGTGTCGTTGTGGATCCTCTCCACGGCGGTAGTAGCATCGCAGGCACGACGTGGAGCTACACCGGGCTCGAGCTCTTGCTCGTCCGGTAGATGGTAGACAGGGCAACTGCGAGGCGTGTAGAGGCTTACCCGAGCAGCGGCAAGGGAAGGGGAGGGACATAATGGGTCTAGGAACTGTAGGGGTAGGTCTAGGACATGTTTTATAGGGCTCTAGGGCGTTGGACGGCCGTCAAATCAATGAGCTCGTCGACATGGCATCCCGGATGTGCGCCGTACAGGAGGTTGATAATGCCTTGTCGCTAGTGGGGTGCGCTGGTAACTGGTCTTCCCCGCGGGAGGGGTGTTGGGCCAGAGAGGATGTAAGGCCAAGGAGCTGCAGGTAAGGTGGCCTTCTCTTTTATTTCTTTACAGTTTTTCTTTAAATAAACAGCAGAAGAAAGAAAATGGCCAGGGGGGTTTGGAAGGGTTTTACTTGAAACAAAAATATTCCTAAGACACTGGTATTAAGCACTATTTAATAAAATTGGTTTAGGCATTTTTAGAGATATAAAAATAAATCAAGTTTGAATTAAATTCAAACTTGAGGCATTTTGAATCCAACCAAAACAATCTGAAAAAGGCTGAAATTTGGAGGAGGGCTTAAAAGCAATATTTAGGAGTTTTAGAAAAATAGGGAACATTAAAATATGGCAGTAGGAGCACACTTGCAAAAATAAGAAGAAATAGGAAGGAATAAGGGGTTTTTTGGTTGAAAATAATTTGAGGTTGCATCAAGCAAGTTCATACCACAAGATTGCAAGTACATGCCCACAACACACTCACACTCAACATATCATGATGCAAAAAAAATGAAATGGATGGCATGATGCCATGATGCACAAATGAATGTCATGAAGTAAATCTTTATTAAATCAAGTCAAACATGGCATGGCATACAAGTTTAGGTTCATCAAAATGGTTACAAGATTGGAAAGTTGCACTTGTGCTGTTACAGTATGTTGGGTCGTGATATCTTGGTTTGTATTGTCATACTATGTTGGCTCTTTTCAACCTTTATTAAATACTATGATTCATCGAATTATGTCCTAATGCCATGTTGTACCAACACATACTTGCATGTTATGCGTACGTTTGATATGTATTGCTATGTGTGGGGTTTCACACCTAGTTGTATGCCTATGGTAGCCTTTCTTATAGGGAAATGCCTCTTTGTGCTTCCGATGAGGATTGGTAGTCCGCTACTGCTTCGGAAACATTGATTGACAGACATGTATATTTCATAGCTCCTCTGTCTGCCCCTATGAGGAAATGTCATGCAGTGTTTAATAGAGTCCTTGGAGCTTGCCCTGACACAGTTACACACGTTGTTGACCGACCCATGCATTGATGGGTTACCAATGTCTGTCCCTATACGTTTGTGCCACTTTGGTTTATAACTAATCAGGTCTAACTAGGTTCTCTGTCATATGGATGCTAGCGACATAATCATATACGTGAGCCAAAAGACGCAAACGGTCCCGGACAAGGTAATGGCTCCAGCCATGGAAATACCGTGCATGAGGCCTTAAAGTGATATGGGGTGTTACATGCTAGATCTATGTGACTTAGGATCGGGGTCCCGACAGCTTTGGTATGAGAGCTTGAGTACCTATAGGATTACCAATCCAAACTCGTCGATATTGTGTCTAAAAATGCTTTAGTTATATAATGGAATTGATTGTGGAAGGGAACGTAAGGCTCTTTTTACTCGTCTCCTTGTCTCCTTCCGATTTTGAGTCACCCGCTTCTTTTCTACGGGGTTTCAGGACTAGGCCTCTCATCTATCTATCAATATGACGAGTTACTATGTAGTACACTTATAGGAAATGTGTTGTATTTTTGGATTAGTGTTTCCATAAGAATTCAGTTGTTATGTTGTCAGTGGTCTTGCAAGTTGTTTCATATTTCATGCCCGTACAGCCATTATGTTGTCTGAATTATCCAAGGTTTCTACATAATTTGATGCTTTGCAAATCCTGCTTCCTTGTTGCAATGTCTTTTGGCCAGACTAGACACACTAATTGTTGTGTTGAGGTATTCTATTACCTTAACCTATATGTTGAATGTGTTAGGAAACTATGTTATCTTGAACCACCTAGAGATTAAGACCTTGTGTTGTACCCCCAGTGTGATGTTTCTGGCCATCATTCTCGAGAGCATCCCGTGATGCCATTTAGTTTGTAGATATTCTACCTCTGGGTTCTTGAACACAGGATTCATTCCACTTTTCTAGTTTTGATAGTGATTGTTGCTCCTTTAGGATGTTGAGTAACTTGCTACAATCCTTGAGACGGTATATCATTCTTCCAATACCATGAACCATCGTGGCAAAAGTTTCTTCTTGAACCAATATATCACAACAAGAGTGCTCTTGATGAGTTCTCTGCGTATGATTGTGACTCTGCCAATCGTACCTTTCTGCATGGGTTATCCGGAAGGAATATGTTGAACTTGTTCGACCTGTCAATGTATGCATCTACAACTCGATAAATCATGTGCTTCTTTGAGTGGTCCCTCTTCAGTTGCAATCTGACCTTCAGCTAGCAGTGGATAATCAAGAGTAATTGTGCAACTGTGTTCATCGATGCCTATTATTCTTGTGGCCCGTCGGGCCATTCTATTTCAAAATGAATAGGACGAACAAACTCTGGTACCTTATCCATTTTGAGGATTGGGTCAAAGCAGTTGTATTACACATATCAAGATGGCCAATCCAACTTGTGGTTTGTTCTACCTCGGGGTATTACCTCCTTTATGTCAAAATTGTCATGGGAGTTCCACAACCTTTTGTGCATTTTTGATGTACTGATACTTCTTGTCATCATCATTCATTCATCGGTCTACGTGTTGGTTGTAATCGGAATAGTGACAAGTGAACCGTGATGTGTGAAATCAATAAACCTAGTGTGGGGACCCCGACTCATAAGTTGTGATCACCGAATGTACGTGCATAGTGATCCCAGAGATCAATGTTCACTGAACACAAAGAAACAGAATAACAAGAGTCTTTGTTCCGGGTTGTCACTTGTCCCAGAGATCCGTGAGGACAACAACATATTTCTCCAAATATCACATAAACACATTGCTCATGGGATAAGTGAGAGAGGCGGTCGTTTGTTCCGGGTGGTCACTTGTCCACGGGTTTGTGGTCCAACTTAATACAGGTCTTCGTGTCCACCTTCCATATGAACATGACTGGCGGTGGTCGGGGTGGAGTCTCGACCATAGTCTTTTGACTTAGAGCCAAAGCCTATGGTCATATTCCGACCGCGTTCGGGGTTTCAAGGAGCTTAGTATGTGAGTGAACGTCTATCATCTTATCCTTGAGCACAGTTATTAGATGCCAATAGTCTGAGATATTACTCCAAGCAAAATCATCCTATATCATCGAAGGTATCATATCATATAAGTCAACTCCAAAATCACTCATGCTACTCATATCTCCATGGTTTTGAGAAAAGGACTAAACCAAAATCCCATATGTATATTATAGCTAACTCATATATATCCCTATGTAAAAATCCTCGGGAAAGCATACAAGCTACTAAGCTTGATTGTGACACTACAAATCCAGGTGCTCAGCTAATGCATCCTACGTCCAAGGTGTTGTATCTCTATGCTAAGGAAACACGTAATATACCAATCCAAGATCTTGTTTCCTTCCTACGAATCCAATTTAATCGATCCACGAATACCATCCAATATCACATGATCCATTATTGCTACAGATCTAATACCAATGGAGTCCTACATAATCTCCTTGAGTTCCTATAATCCACAATCCATTGAAAGGACTATTATCACAGTATATCCACCAATTCCTACCATGATGATCTAATAGACTCCAATGTTAGGTGCATATGGACCCTCAAATCAAATCGGACAACGATCCAGTGTTTCTAGTTTATCTCCCATCAAGAAACATGGTATCAAGATCGAGATCATCTAACTAAATCCAACTTACTCCGAACCATGTAGTCCCATTTACCATAAACACCCTATTAGGAGCACATATTTAAATCCAAATCTTATGTCCTATGAGAATTCCTACTTGTTCCTCCAAGTCATTATCGTAACATCATGAATCCACTACTATTACTTGACAACGCCAAATTATTATACCACCAAGAATTTCAGCTTGTGAACACAATCGTCCTACTAAATCCAATTTACTCAAGGGCATAGTAAGTTATGCAACTCTATTAATCTGATCCACCAAGTTCTTCTACCAACATGAAAGTCTCGTCATTCACTAAAGGTCTTAGCTATATCCTCAAGATATCTATTAGAACCTCATCAAACCATTAGTCTACTAATCATATATCCTCAAAACGATCTTCCCTATGGCATCGTGAGATCAAGTGCTAGCTTAAGGATGTAATATGTCTGTTCACCATGATCACTCCTATGATGAAACCTAGTGCTAAACCAAGGATATCGAAGCTTAACCGGTGTTATCGCGCAAACCCGTATGTTAAGAACATGGTTAAGGATTTGAGCTAGGGGTATCTAGTGAGTTCTGGGTCTATCTAGGGAAAGGCTTCCAACCTTGAGGGGAAAACATAACCCTTATAGGGTTGCACTTGGTTGAGTAGGTTGTTGTCACGTGTCTTCAGTGTTAGTTGATCATTGAGGTGGATCCTTGGTGCGTCTTCTCTTGCTGGTCTTCAGTTGATGAGAAAGGCGAGAGGGGAAAGTATCATAGAGGGGAGGTGCCTAAAGGGGGTGATATAGTGCAAGTGTAATCAAACAAGTGCCAAAAAGGCCAAACACAAACATTAAGATAAGGCAATTGATATAGTCGCATACCTGTTGCCTAGGCAAAGTGCGACTCATACCAAAACATAAACAAATAAAAAAAGAAACACACAATCATGATTCTATCTGAACCATCACACGGACTCGACTTCGCATGGGGGATATATGACTAATCCTACCCTGGGGGTTCTCGGACTCAGTAGTCGTGCTTTGCTCCGTGTCTCGGAGAGAAGTCCGCTCAGTCTTCTGGTCTTCCTCAGTTGTCACTATGTCTATCGTCGTTGTTCGTCAAAGCGGTCCGGGTTGGGGCCTGGAGAATCTTCGACATCTTCTCATCTGGTATACTGATGGGCGAAAGTGGTTCCTTGTGGCTGTCTTTGACGGGGCCTTCTGTTGTCTTCATATTCGCGCCAATGCCTTCTTGTCTTCTAAGTTTTCAAGAGTTCCAGGTAGGCGATCCTTTATTCACTGACATTGACAAGGCATGGTAGAGTTATAACCTGCCGGTTATGTTGATGATAACATCGACACCAAGAGCGGGGGATGAAGAGAACCGTTTTCCTGCTCACTCTGGTGAGGTGGACCAAATGGCGAGGTTCTCATGCACCGGTGGTTGCCGATACAACAACGGTATTGACATGGTTGCTCTATTAGCGATGTATATCATGATCCTGCATATCTTATGCCTTGTTCATCACAAGCCAAGGCTGCATCATCCTGGTGCTGTGTCGAGGGTGTCACCATCTTCTGAGTCTTGATATCCTCATCCCTTCAGAAGGTATCATCTGTTGGTATCGTCTTGTCGTGGTGTCGCCAATCTTCTGTTCAAGGGATGTGGGCAATGTCTGGCAAGGTGGTTTCCTTCAGGTTATAGACGAGGATTTCAAGGAATCCCGTGGTCAGGGGCATATGAGTGCTAGCGACCGTTTGCAAATTTTCAAAATAGCAGATGAGGAGAGTCAAGGGAAAAATGGTGGAAGTGGTAAGGCAAAAATCTCCTGTTTCTTTGAAACTTAGAAGAGCTAAGAAATATAGGGGTTTCTGCAAGTGGTATGAAGGGTCTGGATAAATAGTTTTGTCCTAACTAACGTCCATGCTAACTAAGGGCTTCCTACAGTCGGGATGGCTCTGATGCCAGCTTTGTGGGGACCCTTACTCATAAGTCGTGATCACCGAATGTACGTGCACAGTGATCCCAGAGATCAATGCTCACTGAACACATAGAAACTGAATAACAAGAGATTACATCCATTACATACCGTCTTTACCCAATATGGCCTTTATGGCCAAGTCTTCACAATCTCACAGCGGAAATCTTCAACAATAGAGTGAACCAATGCCATCTGCCTTCACCCTACAGGCATTCTAACTGGGAAGCGTCCTAGCCCGCATGTTCGTCACCAAGGTAATCTTCATCATAACCTGGTCTTTCATGCTTGTCCAATAAAATAACCAGTGGCAAGCCAATGAGTACTTTGAATGTACTCGCAAGCAACCCATGTTTGGAACAAGGTTTCATAGAAGCATGATATAGCACTAAATATGTAAGTTGCAGAAAGCTAGTTTTGATTGCAATGACATGATGAAATGACTTGTAGTAGAATGCATCATGAGGTTGCAGATATCCATATGAACAGGTTACAGATATCAATATAAACAGGGGTTGAACATCTCATGTTAAATCATCACGCCAAGACATCTGACTTAACTCAGGTATCATCATTCCCACTCACACACACACACACACACCAAGTTTTTGGGAAAACATCTGGACATAGTCTAAGCAGCACCACCCAACTGTCCTTGACCGTGGACACGGCTATTTGAATAGTTTTACACTCTACAGAGGTTGCACACTTTACCCACAAGACTCGGGGAACTCCCGTGTCATCCATGACTCGCGGTATACTACATACCCGAGGTGAGCACCCGAACAATGCCTTTCCCTTGACGATACTAACAAAGAGTCCACTCGTTGGCACACAGCCCGCATGATGTACATCACAAGTATCATCATCACGCCCCGTATCGAGAGTGACCACGTCACTCCCACCACTAGTAATGCGGGCTCTCTGCAAGCATCGACCAAAGTAATCAACAAAGCCCCTTCCCATATACGGGTAGAGTGGTTGTACATGTAAGGTTGGGACGATCGACAAATCTTAAATCTAATCCGTTTTTGAAAAGACACACACTCAGCTTGCGTCGGTACACCACTTCTTTATCAAGTGGTCTCCTAGCTGAACAACATCTCCCTCGAGCATTAATGGCACCCGACGGGGTTTTCGAAAAGTCTTTGAAATCACTTTTGTTTCCATCACCATGCACAATGCCGTCCCATTTGCATAGCACTACCGAGCATCCTATCTTCTTCCCACCCACACAACTCTAAGTATAAGTAAAGTTATGTCATGCAAGTATCAATGAGGAAGGTAATGGAGGCAACCCATAGAGGTGGTCATCATATTCATCATGATCAACACAACCACAATAAGGTGCTATATGCCATGAAATAAAATGGTCTCTTTAATCATGGTCAAGGGGCTGCTTGCCTGGCTGAGCAAAGTCTTCGAGGTCTTCCCGCGCTTCTTGTCCAATTCCGAGCACTTCGTCTACTTCGCCAACTATCGCCGGAAACAACCACAATAAGCAACACAGCAAGCAGAAAATAAAAGTTCTCTATAAATAGGAGTTTTATTTTTCTTGGACATCTCTGGTCATAAGAAAAATGCCTAAAATGGCTCTAATGGAGTTGGATCAATGAGGCTCTCTGAATGGTGGAAATAGGGGAATTTGTGGTCCTATAAGAAGTCTACAGAAAACATTTTTATAAAAATGGGTGGATGCACTCATCAAATAGGGCATGATTTTACAAACATTTACAAATTGGTCTCACTGGATTTGGGGTTGGGATGTTTTTCCTATGATTTTCCTAAGATGAAATAAATGGAAACTGAGGCCTTTTATTTGATCCAGCAGAAACATAGCATACGAAAAATGTTAACCATGGCTAGATAAATAGGGCATGATATTTAAAGTTCCTAGAAACTGGAATCACCCCATTTGGAGTTAATTTGAGTTCTCTATGGATTTTGCAAATTGGCTTTGGTAGTTCAAATTTGAATTTTAATTTGAGCAGGACAAGAACATGTGATGAAAAATTATGGAAGTTGCACCATTAACTAGCTTGGATTCTTAGAATAATATAGGAATTTGAATCAATGCATTTGGATAAATATTTTGTTCTGTGGAATTTTTGGAAGTTGCTGGAAAAAAGAAAAAGAAAAACGACACTATTCCTACGGGCAAAACAGAGAGGGACCCGAGCCATCCCAGGAGAATCAGCCCAAGGGCGAAGGGGAACGCGCGCCGCCCCGATTTGAACCTGACGGGCGGGACCCACCCATTAGTGGAATAGAGGGAAGGGAGTGGATGACAGGTGGGGGCACCTGTCATCTCTAACCTCCGGCCAGAGCAAGGGGGAGCTCCTCGCAGGTATTTTTGGCGACGGTGAGACGGATGGCCGGCGCAGTCATGCTCAGAGGAACGTCGCCAACCGATTGGTGGAGAGCACAGTCACCGGAGATGACCGAACTGATGATGGCGTTGAGTCCGAGCGGCGGCCGAGGAAAACGGGCATGAAGTGCTCGCCCTCTCCTGCGATTCGATAGATGGAGGGCGGGGTTAGGTACAGGGGGTGGAGAGGTAGTCGAGGAAGAAGAAAGGGTGGCCTGAGGGGCTCGGTACCTCCCAGCCGATGATGACACGCAGCGACGGAGTTCCTGCTCGAACCTGAGCGCTCGAGCACTGAAACGAAGGGGGCAAGCTTCTGGCTGAAATGGAGGGTGGAAGAGAGCGGGGGAAGGTTGAAAGAGCTGGTGCAGGGCCTTTTTATAGTGCCCCCAGGGTGCACCGTGGGTGAGATCTACGGGCCATGGCGATCGAGCAATGGAGCAGGTGGGGGAGGTTGGACTGGTGCGAGTAGGAAATGGGGGTGCGAGTGGAACTTTCAGGGGCAGATGGGAGCTAGCCTCGGCGACTGAGCTACGGGCCAAGGGTGCGAGTCTTGTGCGCACTCAAGGTGTTCGACAAAGGGTCTGAGCTCCCTAGAGAAGAAACAGCGAAGGGGGGAGGGATCTAGGAGACTTAGGCGCGAAGGAGGAGGGTTCCCACGTCGTCTCCATGCCAGCTCGACGAATAGGGGAGGACGGGGTATCAAGGGTGGAGACGGTGCTGCGGGAGGCCATTGGCGGCTCGGGTGGTGCTCACAGCACGCGGGAGAGAGAGACAGGAGGGGGCGACCTGTTGTCGTGTTGCGGGTGTTGTGGCGTGCCGACAGGCGTGCTAGGGTGGTCTGGGGTGGTCGGGACGCGGGGATGGGCGCTGCTACAGTGCGAGAGTGCACTGTAGCGCGCTCTGGAGCGTGAACTTTGCCGGCATGGCTTTGTTTAAGGGCAGGGGCTTGTCCTCTTGCTACTGAGTGGTTTCTGAGATGCTATAGGAGAGGTAGGACCAAGGGGACTTGGCTACATATAGAGATGGAGAGGGAGAGAGCTATGGTTGGGTTGTCCAGAGAAGTAAAAATGGGTTTTCACCCCACCAATCATTGAACGAGAGCTGGGGCTTCTTACTGGAGGTAGAAAGCAACAATGCAAAGTTGTGGTAAAAATCTTGGGTCAAGGAGAATAGTATAGGAGGTCAAAACAGTAACTTCTAGATTCTGCCAGAAGGTGTTTGATAGATTTTTGGCCTAGGTAAAAGGTTCTCCTGGCTATTAAACTTAACAGGAGTGGATGATAGATAGAAATGAGGTTCATCACCAATTTTGGGATTAGTTGATTAAAATTTCCAATGTAAACTTTATAAACCCTATAAATCAATAAAAATGGTTTGCTTTAGATCGTCATGCAAACATATTCCTCCTAATGCACCACCTGGTGTGGTGGCATTATTTGGTGCTTAGAGCATGCCCAAAAAGTTTGGGACCAAATTGGGAAACTTGACTATGCAAACATTTCCAATTCTTGAAATCAGCAGAAAGGGGTTTGGGGGGATTTGGACAAGTGGATTTGTTCTCCTTGATGCACCACTTTGTGTGGATGCATTATTATAGGATTAGAACCTGTCCACAAAGTTTCAGAATAATTGGAGACACTTGGCAATGTAAAGTTGCTCAAGTTTGGATCTGGACAGAGAGGGCTTTGAGGGGTTTTGGTGAACCAAAACTATTTGGATTTGGGTGAAACTTGGCAACATGGTCACATATGGCATATGTGACATGCTAGAATTTTCTTGGATTTATTTGAGAATATTTCTCATAGAAATATTTCAAATACTTGAAATTTGCAGAAAGGGTTTTGGAGTATTTTATCCAATATTTTGAACATGACCATGTGTTGAAACTCTTATATATGGAAAATATATGTCCACTGAGTTTCCCTAAATTTTCTCAAATATTTTAAAAACATTAAAATATTTTTCCCTATAAAAGACCATTTCTAGCCTTAAGAAAAATTCATTAAATAAAATAGGAAAATAATCCTTAAAAAATATTTGATGGTTTTGGGAAGTCTTATATATGGCGGGTTCAAAATAAAGTCCTTGGGGGAAAATATCCTCCCTAATTTGAGGACTTGTAGTTCAAATCTCAATTCAGGGGTTTTTGAAAAGCTAATTTGAATAAATGCTTTTTGGTCAAAATAATATTTTATAAAAATAGTTTTATGTCCTATACACATGGCATGATCATTGGGCAAGGATTTGGAGCAAGGAGATGAGTTTGGAGTGTAGGATATATATGATGGTTCATGGCACAATCAAGCAAACAAGAAACACACAAGTCAAGCATCCATATGCAGACAAAAAGTTTTAATTGGTCCTAATTTTTGAGTCATGTTAACTTAGTCATGAGGCAAAACACAGGGCGTGACACCTAGAAACTCGATGCTTGGTAGGTATTGGACAATAATTTCAGTCTTAGCGTGTTGGTTATTCAATCATCATTCTAAGATCGACTGTGCTACCTAGTCCATATTTCTTGGTGAAATTTTCAATCAATGAGTTAGGATTGTGTTAATCCATTCACTCTTTTGATCATATTGTCTTAGCCTGAAAAGCAAGCTTGTTCTCGATCTTAATAACATATCAGTGGTCTATGATTTTCTGAATATCTTCTTGGAAGTATCAATAGGTTGTCCCCGGACTGTTGTGTTGACTTCATGATCAAGTTGGTTTATCTTTATGAACAACCTCTTCTCCAAGAATCATGTCTGATGCCTCTGAACTAGTTGGTTAAGCTAAACAACAACTTGGAGAGTTGGAAGATAATGCTTTGCCTACCTTAGTTCATTCCAAAGGAATATCTTAGTGTATCTGTGTGTGTATTGAAGTTGGATGATATTTTCATCGGTTGACCCGTGTGATCAACTGTTGGTCTATTGCCTTGTCCAAACTTATATTTGAGTGTGGGCTATCGTCAAATCAAAATCAGCACCAAAGATTTTCATAATGTTGTTTTACTCGTGGATGTTTCCTCGAGCATACACCATTATATCATTTGGTCTGACCGATGTTGTCACCTTGTTCACAAAGTTGCGGAATTCAATCTATGTGTAAATCTCGATACATTGTTGTTGAGCCCATCGACAAAATCTTTATCTTCTCCATGATTTTCATGAACGTCAAGCTAGTGTTGGAAACTTTTGTAAGCAACATCTTTGCGTTAGTTCATGAAGCATATGTTTAGGTGAAAGAAGTGACTTCCTCTAATTCACGTGCACTGGGTGAAAGTTGCAGCCGTGAATTCGAGAAAGTTTGTTTTTCTTCCTCTGGAATCATCTCAAGTCAGTCATACATGTGCAAAGTATTCTATGAGTTGATAGACTAATCATCTCCAATCCATATTTATTCCCTCGCGCCAAGCCACTAATTGAATTTTTCAAGGAAAATAAGTTAACTGCTATTCCCAAAGGTACCGGACGGACTTGCACATGGCTTCGTTAAATCCAATGATGGTTTGCAGTAAGAACTCGATAGTGTTTTGTTGTATGACTTTTATGGGGCCATGCTTGTCTTGTATAGTGTGTTCATGTGAGTCTTAAAATCCATCTCAAGTTTTAGAGCTTACTTCCATGGTTCCTTTCCTTAGAATCTGGCAATGTCATCTCATCGATTTGTGTTGCAAACCTTCTTTTTCAGACATGGGGATTCTGGAGTCACCAAGCAGATCTTAATCTAAGGTAGATATGATGGTTGCAATATTTCCCAAAAATTATAATATTGGTCTTTCTAAACTGGTAAAGTGATGTCGCGGCCAACACACTTAGCTGGAAGACCTATTGATATGATCTCTTGCTTCAGCAAAACATAGTCACTCCTCCATGAGGATTTCATAGACTTATTCTAGAAGTTGTTCCTTATGAACCTGTTGTCTTCCCGAAGTTTGACCTTTACTTGATGTTCTAGATACCAAAGATTACCTAAAATTGGGTTACAGTATTTCACCAAGGAGTACATTAGAAGCGGAGTGCTAAATGTCTCTCGGTTGATCATCCAGGTTTTGTTCCCTTGGCACCACTAAGGTAAAATCCAAGAAAGCGTTTGTCTTCCTTTGTAGCTGCATTCCCCATTGTTATCCATCATGGTAGTATATAGTTGTATCAAAATCATTGGCATAGATGTTGGCAAACCCTGGTGAATATGGAAATCCTCAAGTTCTTGGAAGCATGCTCAGACGCTAGGTTATATATGGCGGTATCAATTAGAATGTGCCTTCTATTAGCCAAATTGTTCTATAACCATAGCTTCCTTTCCAATCTGAGTATGCCATTTTTCTGGATTCTTTCAAACAATCATTTGTAAAAAAAATCTGAGTATGGTATAAAGAGTTCCAATGATGCCTGTATCAAAAGTAATTCTTTTTGCCTAACTTAGGAGATAGTTCAACGAGTCACCTCCCCTAAGGTGCCCCGTTTTGGAATCATGCTCCTCGCAACTTTAAACCACGTTCAATATGTTCCTTGAGCCTGGAATTGTCGACTACCAAATTGAATCCCTATCGTATCATTCTTTGTCTTTCCTGATATGTGTTTTGTGTCTCAGCTCAAGAGATTTTTTTATGTCTCACTCCATGAGTTGATCATGAACCGCTCAATGATCGTGAATATTGATTCTTGTAGAGTTTCCCTCTCTTTCCGTCGTTGTGTTGGATGAAGTTCTCGAAAGAAAAGACATCAAGAACAATATGATGCAATGAATCAACATCTTTGAGAAGGGAAATTGGACAATGAAGATTGTGATAGTTTAGTGTCCCCTCTTCCTCTTACCCTATGTTTGAATCTTGGGACGAGATTCTTGTTTAGTCAGGGTGAGTTGTCACAACCCTAAAATATTGTCTGTAAATAATTTTCTTAGATGCATTAGAAGCATTCATGTATCATATTTAAATTTCTGAAAATTTAATTGGGGGAAATTTGAAGCTTCAAAATTTAAATAAAAAGGGCAAAGAACCTTGGAAATCTCCTTCAATGGTTCCAAAATGTTCCTTTAAGTATTTGAGAATTTTGGCAAGGGTTTTGATCCAAACCAGAAATATTGGACTTTTTTGAAGGAATTATTTTGGGTGGGTTTAAATCATATTGTAATTGAGTTTGGACTTATATTCATAATAAATAGAATATGAGTTCAAGTACTTCTGAAATCTTTTATGTGCACTTGGCTTGGTCCAAAGTATTTACATAAAAGTTTATAGAAAGCTTTGCATGGGTTTGAATTCATTTTTAAACTTAAAACATTTGCAATTAAATGAAAAACAAAAACATAAACAAAAATAAAGCACATGTTGGCCCAGTAGAGAGCCGACCGAGCCCACTAGGGGCAAGACTGTCTTAAACCTCACGCCACCTCGAGCAGCTGCGCGGCGAGCGTGTAGCCCTTTCCGATAGCTCTCTCTCTCTCTCTCTCTCTCTCTCTCTCTCTCTCTCTCTTCGCGTGCTCTAGCCCTTGATCATGAGCCGTACAAGAGCTAGCCATCGCCGTCGTAGCTTGGTCGCGTGGCCACCATCAATGTTTCATTGAGCCAGCTTTTCTGGAAGATCCCTCGTCATGCGTTTCATCTTCAGGTCTACGAACATAACTCCCGATACCCAACAACCTAGCCATAGCCATCGTCTTCATTCTCTTCCTTGCCGGCCGCCGGCTCCGATTCGACAGCTACATGATGTCCTCGAGCATGTTGGGCGTGTCTGCGAGTTTGTTGTGAGCCCCATGTAGTTTTTCCTTTCTTCCATGCATGTGCATGCCCTCTAGTCCATCGAGCCGCCATCCCTGAAGCTCACCGCCACACGCATATGGCGCCGCCACGGCAACAACAGCCACAGATCGCATCCGAGCAATGCTACCAGCCCAGCATGTTCCCAGCTACCCAACTGTCACACCCTGTGTTGTATCACCTTGCTATGCTATGAGCTTATAAAATTTGGACCCATTTAAAACTTTTCGAGTGCTAGTGCCTGTTTGAATTGTTTGGTGTTTGCTTGATTGGTTGATTGTGTTTTAGCACTCAAGGATTTTTCTTCTTCCTACTCTCCATACTCACCTCCTTGATCCAAACCCCCCCTGCCCAATGATCATGCCATGTGTATAGTACCTAAAACTATTTTTAACAAATATTATTTTGGCCAAAAAGGATTTATTCAAATTAGGTTTTCAAAACCCCCTAAATTGAGGTTTGTACTACAAGTACTCAAATTGGGTGGATTGTTTTGTCACAAAAACTTTATTTGGAACCTACAATATATAAGACTTCCAAAAACCACCAAATATTAATTTTGAATATTATTTTCCTATTTTATTTAAAGGCTTTTATTTAAGTCCAGAAATGGTCTTTCCTATGGAAAAATTATTTTATGCTTTCAAAATATTTGAGAAAATTTAGGGAAACTCAGTGGACATATATTTTCCCTATATATGAGTTTCAACACATGGCATGTTCAAAATATGGGACAAAACCTTCCAAAACCCTTTCTGTCTATTTCAAGCTTTTGAAATATTTCTATAGGAAATATTCTCAAATAAATCCAGGAAAATTCTGGCAAGTCACATATGCCTATTGTGATGATCTTGCAAAGTCTCATCCCAATCCAAATTATTTTGGTTCACCAAAATATCCCAAAACCCTCTCTGTCCAGAATCAAATTTGAACAACTTTACATTGTGAAGTTTCTCCTATTGACCCCAAACTTTGTGGACATGTTCTAATCCCCAAATAATGCTACTACACCAAGTGGTGCATTAAGGAGAATTGATTAGCATGCCTAGATCTACAGAAATCTGATTCGGTTAATTTCTAGGGTTTACAAAGTTTACATTGCCAACTTTTCTCAAATGAGCTCAAACTTGGTGGACAACCCCATTTTTACCATCCATTTGATCTTGGTAAATAGCATGGCAAGCAAACTCATTTTACTTGCCCAAATCAACATCAAACACCTTTTGGTAGTATGGTAAAAGCCATGTTTGACCCCCTTCCACTGTTCTCCTTGACCCAAGATTTTTACCACAGTCAATCCTATACCTCCCCTACCTCCAGTAATTTTTGCCAAGCCACAACTCAATTATTGATATGGTAAAACCCTTATTTTACCCCCTGGACAGCCCAAGCAGAAGCTTCTTTCCCCCCCTCCTTTTACTTCTACCCCTCTCCTCACCTCCCTGAGCATCCAAAGAGCATCTCCAGTACCCCCAGGGACTAGTAGACAACAGTGGGCACGACCATGGCACATAAACAATGCCATGGCAGGCAATGGCAGCGCTTTGGAGCGTGCTACGGCGCACCAGAGCATTGTAGCGATGCCCATCCCCACCTCCCGACCACCTCGAGCCTCCCTAGCACGCCTGCCGGAGCCACTCGGTGTCCGCAGTACGCCACACCCCTGTCCCCCTCCTGCTTCTCCCTCATGCCGCCCCACCTCGCACGCGCGCCGGCCACCCGAGCCGGCCAGTGGGCGGCCTCACACGCGCGATTCCCAGGGCCTCTTCCGCTCTCTCTCTCTCCTCCGTTCCGGCGGGTCTAGACCCCTCCCGGGAACGCCACTGGCACCCCCTGGCCCGCTCCCATGCCCTCTGGCCTCGGCCTCGTCCTCATCGGCGCACGGGCACACGGTGCGCCATCAAACCCCTATATAAGGCCATCCCCCGACCTCCCTTTCGCCTCTGGACGCCCCTTCTCCCTCTCCTTCAAGCCCCGGAAGCAACCGTGCCCCCTCCGCTACATGTAGTGCTCGGGATCGAGCCGGGCGTCGCCGCCACTGGTCGCCGGCGTCCGAACAGTGAGAGCCCCGTTAGCCACTCCTCTCTGTCGATCTGGAACCACGGCAATGCACTGCCCTTTCCCCTCATCCTCCCGTGCGTTTTGCAGCCGGAGACATCGACTCCGGCCATCTCCCGAGCCCCTCCACCGCGGCCACCTCGTCGCCGAATAATCCCCAAGCCCCGGCGACCAACTCCACCTCCCCCAAGACGGCGGTGGACCCCCGGTTCCATTCCCCTCGCTAGACCCCCTCTGGTCGCAGGGTTAGGGATGACAAGTGGGGGCCACCTGTCATCCCCACCTCTCTCTCTCCTCCTCTCTCTCTCTCTGGCCGATGGGGCCGGCCTGTCGGGTTTAAAACCCCGACCGCCGCGCTTGCCCCCTCGCCTGGGCTGGATCCCTTCAGGGCCGGCTCAGCTGCGGCTGTTTCGGCCCATGCACAGTAGCATTTATCTTTTTCCAATTTCAAGAATCTTGCAAAAATTCCTATGGCTAATATAAATATCCAAATCGAGTGATTCAAACTCTACAAATCTTGTAATAATATTTAGTATTTATTGATGCCACATTTGAATTTTTTTTGAAATTGTTTTGTGTACTGGTTTTATTTAAAACCTTGTTTGAATATTTAAAACCACTGTTAAAAATAGTTTTCAAGACTTTTTTCACTTGAAAACAAGAGACTAATATTTTTAGTTTTTATTGTAATATCTTACAGAGTGGTGTGGCATTTTAGAAGTGTGTTATTTTCTCTGTTTTATGCTATGTTCTTATTTTTGCCCTTTAATATTGCGACGATAGATTGCGTTGTTGACGAGGGAGTTGGACCCGAAGACTTTGAAGACCTGCTACTTCTTGAGCTTGCGTTGGTTTTCCCTTGAAGAGGAAAGGGTGAGGCAGCAAAGTAGATACGTATTTCCCTCAGTTGTTGAGAACCAAGGTATCAATCCAGTAGGAGATACAAGCAAGTCCCCAATCTTCGCACCTACACAAACAATCAAACTCTTGCACCCAACGCTAAAAGGGGTTGTCAATCCCTTCACGGTTATTTGCAAGGATGAGATCTGATAGAGATAGATATAAAAGATTGCTAAAACGAAAAGTAAAACAAAAGTAAAAAGAATGCAGCGAGATATTTTTGGTATTTTTGGTTTATAGATCTGAAAGTATAATATGGAAAATAGACCCGGGGGCCATAGGTTTCACTAGAGGCTTCTCTCATGAAGGAAAATAATACGGTGGGTGAACAAATTACTGTTGAGCAATTGATAGAAAAGCGAATAATTATGAAGATATCCAAGGCAATGATTATGCATATAGGCATCACGTCCGTGTCAAGTAGACCGAAACGATTCTGCATCTACTACTATTACTCCACACATCGACCGACTCCTGCCTGCATCTAGAGTATTAAGTTCATGAAGAACAGAGTAACGAATTAGGTAAGATGACATGATGTAGAGGGATAAACTCAAGCAATATGATGAAAACCCCATCTTTTTATCCTTGATGGCAACAATACAAATACGTGCCTCGCTACCCCTACTTTGTGACTGGGTGAGGACACCGCAAGATTGAACCCAAAACCAAGCACTTCTCCCATTGCAAGAATTACCAATCTAGTTGGCCAAACCAAACCAATAACTCGAAGAGACTTGCAAAGATATGAAATCATGCATATAAGAATTCAGAGAAGATTCAAATAATATTCATAGATTAGCTGATCATAAACCCACAATTCATCGGATCTCGACAAACACACCGCAAAAGAGTATTACATCAGATAGATCTCCATGAAGATCATGAAGAACATGGTATTGAAGAACAAAGAGAGAGAAGAAGCCATCTAGCTACTAGCTATGGACCCGAAGGTCTGTGGTGAACTACTCACGCATCATCGGAGGGGCAATGGAGTTGATGTAGATGCCCTCCGTGATCGAATCCCCCGCCGGCAGATTACCGGAAAAGGCTCCAAGATTGGATCTCACGGGAACAGAGGCTTCCGGCGGCGGAAAAGTATTTTCGTGGCTCTTTTTGGTATCCAGGGATTATTTGGGAATTTATAGGCCGAAGAATAGGGTTAGGAGACCTGCTGGGGGGTCACAAGCCAGGGGGGCGCCCCCCCCTAGGGCGTGCCCTGGTGGCTTGTCGCCTCCCGGCAGGTCTCCTGCCTTCATCTCCAAGTCTGGCAGGTTTCTTCTGGTCCAAGAAAAATCATATCGAAGATTTTATTCCGTTTGGACTCCGTTTAATATTCCTTATCTGCAATACTCAAAAACAAGGAAAAAACAGAAACTGGCACTAGGCTCTAGATTAATAGGTTAGTCCCAAAAATAATATAAAATAGCATATTAATGCATATAAAACATCCAAAACAGATAATATAATAGCAAGGAACAATAAAAAATTATAGATACGTTGGAGACGTATCAAGCATCCCCAAGCTTAATTCCTGCTCGTCCTCGAGTAGGTAAATGATAAAAATAGAATTTTTGATGTGGAATGCTACCTAACATATTTATCCATGTAATATTCTTTATTGTGGCATGAATATTCAGATCCGCAAGATTCAAAACAAAAGTTTAATATTGACATAAAAACAGTAATACTTCAAGCATACTAACAAGGCAATTGTGTCCTTTCGAAATAACATGGCCTCAGAAAGTTATCCCTATAAAATCATATGGTCTGGCTATGCTCCATCTTCCCCACACAAAGTATCTAAATCATGCACAACCCCGATGACAAGTCAAGCAATTGTTTCACACCTTTTATGTTCTCAAACTTTTTCAACTCTCACGCAATACATGAGCGTGAGCCATGGATATAGCACTATAGGTGGAATAGAATATGGTGGAGGTTGTGAGGAAAAGGAGAAGATAGTCTCACATCAACTAGGCGTATCAACGGGCTATGGAGATGCCCATCAATAGATATCAATGTGATTGAGTAGGGATTGCCATGCAACGAATGCACTAGAGCTATAAGTGTATGAAAGCTCAAAAAGAAACTAAGTGGTTGTGCATAATAATGAAAAATTCCACTAGTTATATGAAAGTGACAAAATAGGAGACTCTCTATCATGAAGATCATGGTGCTACTTTGAAGCACAACTGTGGAAAAAGATAGTAGCATTGTCCCTTCTCTCTTTCTCTCATTTTTTTGGTGGGCATCTTTGGCCTCTTTTTTTTTATTTGGGCTTCATTGGCCTCTTTTATTATTTGTAAAGTCCGGAGACAAATCCCAACTTGTGAGTGAAACATAGCTTCCATCATCCTTTTCTCTCACAGGACAATGCTCTAATAATGAAGATCATCACACTTTTATTTACTTACAACTCAAGAATTACAACTCGATACCTAGAACAAAATATGACTCTATATGAATGCTTCCGGTGGTGTACCGGGATGTGCAACGATCTAGCCTAGCAAATGACATCAAAAAACGGACAAGCCATGAAAACATCATGCTAGCTATCTTACGATCATGCAAAGCAATATGAAGATGATGGTGTGTGTCATGAAAAACGGAATGGTGGAAGTTGCATGGCAATATATCTCGGAATGGCTATGGAAATGCCATAATAGGTAGGTATGGTGGCTGTTTTGAGGAAAGTATATGGTGGCTGTTTTGAGGAAGGTGGGTTTAATGCACCGGCGAAAGTTGCGCGGCACTAGAGAGACTAGCAATGGTGGAAGGGTGAGAGTGCATATAATACATGGACTCAACATTAGTCATAAAGAACTCACATACTTATTGTCGTGGGAACGATTCTGACAGTACGAAGGGGGTAGGGTAAAGGAGCATGATCTAACGAGATGCATATGGGTGACACGGTGGTTTTAGCGAGTTCGGGCCTCTCACAGTGGAGATAACAGCCCTATGTCTCGTGCTCCGGAGAGGCTTTGTTTATCTGTCGAGTGGAATATGAGTATCCTTACAGAGGGTGCGAACCCTTGTGCCAGAGGGGAGGGGCGGCTTATATAGAGTGCGCTTCCCCTCATAAGTGTCCGGCGTTTAAGGGTCAGATCGTGGCTATAAAGACGTACGTTACTGGTAACGTACGTAATAAACGCTATTAATGAGACAGACGAACGCCTGCCCGTTGGCCTCCCTGGGGTGGCTTCTGGTCTTCTGCAGTCGACTGTCTTCCGGGTCTTCCGATTGAATGGTACCCGTCGAGTGAAAAGGTAATCTCCGAGTGGATATTGTCGAGTGACTTGTATGTCTTGGTGATTTCAGTCTGAGACTTCCTTGTTGTCCTTAAGCTCTCTGGGGCAGTGTCCTTAGGTGGGGTATGTAGGTTAGGCCTATGACCCTACCCTAGGTACATATCCCCATCATTAGCCCCCGAATGGATCGGGGTTCGAGTGTAGAAAGGAATCGACGCGGGTTCTGATAAGACACAAAAATTCCGAGTGCATTTTAGGGCTTCACTGAAATCTGTGTTGATTGGAACCTTTGTCAATCATCCTGATCGATTCTGTCTTGAAATATATCCGAGTGAACTTCAACGCAAAATCCGGTCCGAGTAAGTGCTATTGTAAGTTCATTTCCGATTGTATTCCTGTCCATCTTGACTTTACACCCACTGGGTGTTTTCTTCAGATGCGTACTTGCTTGTTTTTTCCTCGAGTAGATCGGGTCTTAGTCGAGTGGTTTTTGGTCCAGTGGGGGCACGCCGAGTGCACCCACTAGGTGTAGTCCCCGAGACCGCTGTCGAATGGCGGTGACATCGGCAGGGGTCCTAGATTTGCTTTGATAGTCGCTTGTCATTCGACAGGCCGGACCTGGTCGAGTGATAGTAGGTCCAGTGGGGGCACACTGAGTGCACCCACTGGGTGTAATCCCCGAGATCGCCGTCGAGTGCTTGCATCGGCGGGGGTCTGATAGAGACAATCTTCGCTTGTTTCTTTTCCAATCCTTTGCTTGGCTAAGTTTGTTTGGTTTCTGAATGAGATGGATGCTCATTACTCGGAAGAATTTTGAACTTAGGCGAAAACCGGTTCGCAACTGAGTTTCCGAGTGAAAGTGTTGCCTGTCACTCAGAACAACCTTTAACTTAAGCGAGGTCTAACTCGCGGCTAAGTCCCCGAGTGAGAGGAATGTTCGTCACTTGGGAGAGTTCTTAACTGAGACGAAGACTGGTTCGTAGCTAAGTTTCCGAGTGAATGGGATGCTATTCACTCGGCAGGGTTTTTAACTTAGGCGAAAACTTGTTCGCGGCTAAGCCCCCCCGAGTGAGAGAAGCGCTCGTCACTCGGAAGAGTTTTCAACTTAGGCGATACAGAATCGCAGCTAAGCCCTCGAGTGTGGATGATGTCCTCACTCGGAATGGTTTTTAACTTAGGTGATACGGAATCACAGCTAAGCCCCCGAGTGTGGATGATGTCCTCACTCGGAGTGGTTTTTAACTTAGGCGATACGGAATCGCAGCTAAGCCCTCGAGTGTGGATGATGTCCTCACTCGGAATGGTTTTTAACTTAGGTGATACGGAATCACACCTAAGCCCCCGAGTGTGGATGATGTCCTCACTCGGAGTGGTTTTTAACTTAGGCGATACGGAATCGCAGCTAAGCCCCCGAGTGTGGATGATGTCCTCACTCGGAGTGGTTTTTAACTTAGGCGATACGGAATCGCAGCTAAGCCCCCGAGTGTGGATGATGTCCTCACTCGGAGTGGATTTTAACTTAGGCGATACGGAATCGCAGCTAAGCCTCCGAGTGTGGATGATGTCCTCACTCGGAGTGGATTTTAACTTAGGCGATACGGAATCGCAGCTAAGCCCCCGAGTGTGGATGATGTCCTTACTCGGAGTGGTTTTTAGCTTAGGTGATACGGAATCACAGCTAAGCCCCCGAGTGCGGAGCTATCGAGTGTCGAAGGAGCGTCCGACTGAATGGCGATGCGCGGAGCTGTCGAGTGTCGAAGGAGCATACGACTGAATGGCGATGCGCGGAGCTGCCGAGTGTCGAAGGAGCGTCCGACTGAATGGCGATGCGCGGAGCTGCCGAGTGTCGAAGGAGCATCCGACTGAATGGCGATGCACGGAGCTGTCGAGTGTCGAAGGAGCGTCCGACTGAATGGCGATGCGCGGAGCTGCCGAGTGTCGAAGGAGCGTCCGACTGAATGGCGATGCGCGGAGCTGCCGAGTGTCGAAGGAGCGTCCGACTGAATGGCGATGCGCGGAGCTGCCGAGTGTCGAAGGAGCGTCCGACTGAATGGCGATGCGCGGAGCTGCCGAGTGTCGACGGAGCGTCCGACTGAATGGCGATGCGCGGAGCTACCGAGGGATGACGACGCGTCCAGTTGAGTGACGGCGCGCGGAGCTGCCGAGTGTCGAAGGAGCGTCCGACTGAATGGCGATGCGCGGAGCTGCCGTGCGATGACGACGCGTCCAATAGAGTGACGGCGCGCAGAGCTGCCGAGGGACGATGGAGCGTCCGACTGAATGGCGATGCGCGGAGCTGCCGAGTGTCGAAGGAGCGTCCGACTGAATGGCGATGCGCGGAGCTGCCGAGCGATGACGATGCGTCCAGTAGAGTGACGGCGCACGGAGCTGCCAAGTGACGATGGAGCGTCCAGTAGAGTGACGGCGCGCGGAGCTGCCAAGTGATGACGATGCGTCCAGTAGAGTGACGGCGCGCACAGCTGCCGAGGGACGATGGAGCGTCCGACTGAATGGCGATGCGCGGAGCTGCCGAGTGTCGAAGGAGCGTCCGACTGAATGGCGATGCGCGGAGCTGCCGAGCGATGACGACGCGTCCAGTAGAGTGACGGCACGCGGAGCTGCCGAGTGACGATGGAGCGTCCAGTAGAGTGATGACGCGCGGAGCTGCCAAGTGATGACGACGCGTCCAGTAGAGTGACGGCGCGCGGAGCTGCCGAGTGACGATGGAGCGTCCGACTGAATGGCGATGCGCGGAGCTGCCGAGGGATGACGACGCGTCCAGTAGAGTGACGGCGCGCGGAGCTGCCGAGTGTCGAAGACGTGTCTCGCCGAGTGGCGATGGAGCGTCCGACTGAATGACGATGCGCGGAGCTGTCGAGTGAAGTAGGCGGGCCACACGGAGTGGTGATGCGCGGGGCATCCGAGTGAAGTAGGCACGTCTGGCTGATTGGCGACGCGCGGGGCGGCCAAGTGACGGCGCGCGGGGCGGCCTAGTCGAGAATGTTGTCACGGAGGCGTCCGACCAGGTGACAACGCGTGGGGCGACCGAGTCCAGCGTGTCGTTGAAAATGGCGCATAGAGGCATCCAGGTAACCTATGTATGAAAAATAACACAAGCTAACATAAAAAATTCTCGAAGTAATTTGATGTTTGTTGAAATGATTCGTGTAAATTTCACCCATAGACACCCGCTGGGTGCGCCAGGTGCTTGCTGGTCCGAAACCAGCAAGAGTCTAAAGAGTGAAGGATCCAAGTGAACTTGTGAAAGTGAAGGATCCGACGTGAAGATAAAGAACCGAGTGCCGGGGTGCACTCAGTGGCGTGGCCTCCGAGTGAACGTCATGTGCGACTTACTTGACACTCGGAAATGTATAAATAATTAATTAATTGAATGCAGTCTGTGAAGAATGACTTAGCTGTCTGACGACGCGCAGGGCGGTCGATCGAAGTAGACACGTCGGACTGAGTGGCGATGCACGGAGCTGCCGAGTGACGACGGAGCGTGCAGCAGAGTGACGGCGCGCGGAGCTGTTGAGTGTCGAAGACGTGTCTCGCCGAGTGGCGATGGAGCGTCCGACTGAATGACGATGCGCAGAGCAGTCGAGTGTCGAAGGCGTGTCTCGCCGAGTGGCGATGGAGCATCCGATTGAATGACGATGCACGGAGCAGTCGAGTGTCGAAGGCGTGTCTCGCCGAGTGGCGATGGAGCGTCCGACTGAATGACGATGCGCGGAGCAGTCGAGTGTCGAAGGCGTGTCTCGCCGAGTGGCGATGGAGCGTCCGACTGAATGACGATGCGCGGAGCAGTCGAGTGTCGAAGGCGTGTCTTGCCGAGTGGCGATGGAGCGTCCGACTGAATGACGATGTGCGGAGCAGTCGAGTGTCGAAGACGTGTCTCGCCGAGTGGCGATGCGCGGAGCTGCCGAGTGACGTAGAGGCGTCTTGTGGAGTGGCGATGGAGCGTCTGACTGAATGACGATGCGCGGAGCTGCCGAGTGACGACGGAGCGTCCAGTAGAGTGACGGCGCGCGGAGCTGTCGAACAATGAAGATGCGGTTGACTCCGTGGGTTCGCGATCGTTGTTGTTATCGATGATGTTCTGGATGTTAGCCGGTCGAGTAGAAAAAGGCGAACCGGCCAAGTGAAAACAAGGGCTTCACAGCCGAGTGTGCGCCGTCCGAATGGACTCCTCATCCGAGTGCACCTGCTGGTCCGAGGGCACCACAACTGAGCTGCGATCCAGTCGGTGTGGGCCGGCTAGGCTGGTCGACGCGGAGTGCTGGGCTCGGAGCGTCGGGTGAGGTTCGGCATGGACGTGCCCACGAGCGCACGAGCACTGCCGCGTCCGATGGAAGCAGGCAGCCTTATCACTTGCAGGCAGACATGATCCAAAGTGCATGCGAGGAGTTCCCCTCGTCTAGCGCCGAATTAATCTGCATGCAAGTGGTGTTAACGCTAATTAAGCGAGAGTTAAAGCCATTCATGCATGTAATAGACGTTTTCCCATGGCCATTTAACTCCTGCATGCAGGACATAAATGAAAAGGATTAAGATTGGAAGGAAAGTGGAAGGTGGGGCGCAGAGCTCCCTGGTCGGCCATGGCGGCTGCCGCGGATTTAGCACGAAACCAGTGCGGCGTGTCCATCGTCGGAGGGGGTGATGAAGATGGGCCGCACGGAGTGGTGATACGTGGGGCATCGAGTGAAGTAGATGCGTCTGGCTGAATGACGACGCGCGGGGCGGTCGAGTGATGAAGACGCATCCAGCGGAGTGGCGACGCGCGGAGCTGCCGGGTGATAACGACGTGTCTCGCCGAGTGGCGATGCGCGGAGCTGCCGAGTGACGTAGAGGCGTCCTGCGGAGTGGCAACGCGCGGGGCGTCGGAGTGGAGTAGATGCGTCTGGCTGAATGACGATGCGCGAAGTAGTCGAGTGTCGAAGGCGTGTCTCGCCGAGCGGCGATGGAGCATCCGACTGAATGACGATGCGCGGAGCAGTCGAGTGTCGAAGACGTGTCTCGCCGAGTGGCGATGCGCGGAGCTGCCGAGTGACGTAGAGGCGTCCTGCGGAGTGGCGATGGAGCGTCCGACTGAATGATGATGCGCGGAGCAGTCGAGTGTCGAAGACGTGTCTCGCCGAGTGGCGATGCGCGGAGCTGCCGAGTGACGTAGAGGCGTCCTGCGGAGTGGCGACGCGCGGGGTGTCGGAGTGACGTAGAGGCGTCCTGCGGAGTGACGATGGAGCGTCCGACTGAATGACGATGCGCGGAGCAGTCGAGTGTCGAAGACGTGTCTCGCCGAGTGGCGATGCGCGGAGCTGCCGAGTGACGTAGAGGCATCCTGCGGAGTGGCGACGCGCGGGGCGTCGGAGTGGAGTAGACGCGTCCATGTAACGATGCACGGGATGGTCGAGTCGGGAAAGTTGATGATGACGCGCCTGACCACGTGGCGATGCGCAGGGCGGCTGAGTTATCCAACGCTCGTCCGAGTGCGTAGAGCAGGACCTGTACGTCATGCATGTCCGAGTGGTGTGCCTCAACTCGTCCGAGTGAAAAATACACAGGAGATCTGGTGCAGACGCCGGAGGAGGGCTCCGCCGCTGCGGAAATGGCCGATCTGGCCAGAACCAGAAGGCAGTCGAGAGGTGGCGATGAGGAGGACGAGCAGCTGACCGCGGTCCAGTCGTGGGCCGGCGCTGCCAAGGGCGAGGCCGGCGCGAGCGCTGGTGGTTGCGTTTCACTGCTCGGGGAGCCGGAGCTGTGCACAGGTCGGAGTCGTGCTTCGACGCGTGCGGAGCTGGGTAGAGTGCCGTCGGCCGGGCCTTGTCGCCTGAGGAGCCAGGTCTACTGGATCACCGGTCGACGCGTTCAACCGGCCGGGGAACCGGGCCGAGCGTTAGCGGCTGTGCGTGTGTGTGCGCTTGGCAATGGCGTCGCCGATGAGTATGCGAGATGATGATGCTTCATCGTCTGGGAGCCGAGCCACCAATCGAAAAAAAGGGAGGCGTCCTTTTGTATGAGCTCGTGTGCATACAAAAAAAGAACAAACCATAGTTAGATCATTGCAATGTTTGATTGTAAAGAGGGCAAGTTGAGATGAGCAACTCCCTGATCCTTTTGTATGATGAGGAGTATTTTGTGTGATGGCCGGGACTCCAATAGTCAAAATTGGTAGCGGTGATTGTTTGATCTCGGGAGATCATCCCAAGAAAGCTTGGGTTGCCTGCAGAAATTAGTCCGTTGCCGGCGATTGAAGAAAAAACCATATGCATCATGGCTCGATAGACGCCACGCCCCACGGTGGGCGCCAACTGTCATGGGAACGATTCTGACAGTACGAAGGGGGTAGGGTAAAGGAGCATGATCTAACGAGATGCATATGGGTGACACGGTGATTTTAGCGAGTTCGGGCCTCTCACGGTGGAGATAACAGCCCTACGTCTCGTGCTCCGGAGAGGCTTTGTTTATCTGTCGAGTGGAATATGAGTATCCTTACAGAGGGTGCGAACCCTTGTGCCAGAGGGGAGGGGCGGCTTATATAGAGTGCGCTGCCCCTCATAAGTGTCCGACGTTTAAGGGTCAGATCGTGGCTATAAAGACGTACGTTACTGGTAACATACGTAATAAACGCTATTAATGAGACAGACGAACGCCTGCCCATTGGCCTCCCTGGGGTGGCTTCTGGTCTTCTGCAGTCGACTGTCTTCCGGGTCTTCCGAGTGAATGGTACCCGTCGAGTGAAAAGGTAATCTTCGAGTGGATATTGTCGAGTGACTTGTATGTCTTGGTGATTTCAGTCGGAGACTTCCTTGTTGTCCTTAAGCTCTCTGGGGCAGTGTCCTTAGGTGGGGTATGTAGGTCAGGCCTATGACCCTACCCTAGGTACATATCCCCATCACTTATTGCAAAAGTCTATTAGTTATCAAAGCAAAGTATTAGACGCATGCTCCTAGGGGTGAGGTTGGTAGGAGTTAACCATCGCGTGCTCCCGACCCTCACACAAAGGTTGACAATCATTAAACAAATCATGCTCCGACTTCGTTACATAACGGTTCACCATACGTGCATGCTACGGGAATCACAAACTTTAACACAAGTATTTCTACCAATTCACAATTACTCACTAGCATGACTCTCATATCACCATCTTTATATCTCAAAACTATATGCAAGGAATCAAACTTCTCATAGTATTCAATGCACTTAATATGAAAGTTTTTATTATATCCCTCTTGGATGCCCATTATATTAGGACTAAATTCATAACCTAAACCAATTACCATGCTGTTTAAAGACTCTCAAAATAATATAAGTGGGGTACGAGAGTTCAAGTATTTCTATAAAATAAAACACCACTGTGCTCTAAAAAGATATAAGTGAAGCACTAGAGCAACATTGCCTAGCTCAAAAGATATAAGTGAAGCACATAGAGTATTCTAATAAATTCACGATTAATGCGTGTCCCCCTCAAAAGATGTGTGCAGCAAGGATGATTGTGGCAAACTAAAAAGCAAAGACTCATATCATACAAGACGCTCCAAGCAAAACACATATCATGTGGTGAATAAAAATATAGCCTCAAGTAAATTTACCGATGGATTGAAGACGAAAGAGGGTATGCCTTCCGGGGCATCCCCAAGCTTAGGCTCTTTGGTATCCTTGAATATGCCTTGGGGTGCCTTGGGCATCCCCAAGCTTAGGCTCTTTCCACTCCTTATTCCATAGTCCATCAAATCTTTACCCAAAACTTGAAAACTTCACAACACAAAACTCAACAGAAAACTCGTGAGATCCGTTAGTATAAGAAAAATAAATCACCACTTTAGGTACTGTTGTAAACTCATTCTTTATTTATATTGGTGTAATATCTACTGTATTCCAACTTCTCCATGGTTCATACCCCCCGATACAACCCATAGATACATCAAAACTAGTAGAACGCCCGTGCGTTGCTACAGGCTATAATGCATATAAATAAAACAGACAAATGATTAAGGCTGTCTCAAAGGTCAAAGCTAATTTCTCCCTTGTACGTCCGAACATGCATTCCATTATCGTGGAAATATTCCCCCATGGCACACCCTGAATATGGGGCCAGAAATTGCAGAGGAGCAGGATCCGAAGCGATGGCTGCTACAAGAATGGAATATTCCAAAGCATTCGCTTCTGAAAGAATTTGAACTAATTGTGCCACAGTCGGGCGTTTTTGTCCAATCGCAACATAGACACAATACAATGTCTCACTCTCATTTGTGCCCCTTGAGTTCATTTGCTTTTGGTTTAATATAGTATCGATAGCTATTGCAGTTTTTCTAGTTTGTCTGTCCCCGATTATAAGTTCTCGTTGACCACGGCCTATAGGAACCAGGCTATCCACTGCTTTTAAGCCTGTTTGCATGGGTTCGTGCACAGATTTACGTTCAATAATCCCTGGGTTCAAACATCAAACGGAAACCCAGTGGGCTCCCCAAAATGCAACCATCTCGATACGACAGCCCGAGCTTCTCCAAATCTGCCATGTTTTCTCTAACATGTAGTCCCACAAAAACCCTCTCGTTCCCCTCGGTTTCCCACTGTAACGGGACATTTCTCACTCGAGTCCTCTTCTTTAAAACAGGATGACGCCCACCTCACGTTTGACATGGCGCCCTTTCTCCTTCACACCATACTTTCCCATGAACTGCCAAAGATGAGTCCCCGCCAATTGCCCCCATATCCGCACTGATCCCCTCCAAACGCCTCATTTAGCTAAATGCCCAAGCATTGCTACGGGCGACTAAATTTGTTACCAAAACCAGCTTAGCCTGAAATAGCTGTTTATGTACGATTCTTTGCATAGTTGTGATGTACTAACATCCAATGTTTTTATACAAACTATTTTTTTGTCACGTTTGTATATATCCATTTTATCTAAGTATAGTCTTTCTTGATTGTTTTATGAGCATTAAGATCAAGGTTTTATGCTAGAAAATAGCACACGTGATGCTCTTCAGGACCTGTTAAAATTTATGGTCTTGATGCTAACATAGTTGCACAAAATTCGTGTCCCATCGAGAGTCCATATGTCTCTATTGACTGCACCTGTGAATCAACATTCGCAGGTTGTGTCGCATCGACACATATGGCATGTGATACACAATCATTCATACATAGCAATCAATAGTCACTCAATATGCTAATCCTTCACATTGATTGTCACAAATGTACAGTGAGTAAAGGCGAGCATGGCAAGACTGAACTACAGCATCCACGATTATCTTCGACAAATGCCTGAAAGGCTCAAGAAGACATGGGCAACCTCGGGGTACCTCGATCGGATCTCGTTCTCCATCCCCAAGGCATATAATTCTGTCTTCTGTTCAGTATATGTTGCAGCACAGAAAGTCATGGAACACCGGTGACTCACCTTCTTCATACACGCAGACCTTGAACAATTTCCCCATCTCCTAGTAACCCCTATCAAAATGAGCAAACATTTATTATTTTCAGCAATGCTGCAGTCGTGTTCCCACTTCCCATCCAAAATAAGCTAGTCAGATCAATCTTTCCAATACTACTCCCCAGCCATTTCTCGCCCTAATATTTAAGTGTTTAATGGAAAAGAAATTCCTGTAACTGAGAATTGCACAAGCATTCTTGTAAACCGATCCAACCGGTACGGTTAGTGGAGTCCGATTGTCCTTGTTTGGATAGTCTCTTTTGTCATTGAATGATCTTTCGCAAGACCAAGTTCTAAGCTCTGCAGTTTTACATCCCTCCTTTAAAATAGTTGATGAGTTGTGCCACCCGAGGTAGTAGCATTGTCATAACCGCTTTCCTACAATACAACAAACAGATCTCAGTAACTTGATGAGTCCAGTTCACAACATTGTGTAACATCCATATGTTAAGTTAACCATGCTCTATACAAAAAGAAGTGTGACATAGCTGTTTGGAGACATACTATAGAAACTTTACTTTTCTGAAGATTGAAACCCATTGACAAACCCTAGATCACACATACACAAAACATGCATATATGCAGGGATCTTGGTTTAAAGTTTCAACTTTGCAACTGTACATTGTAAAAAATATGTTCGATCTCCAAATTCTGTTTGTGATATGCATGCAGGAGTGATCAATACTGTTCTATGGACACCATGTCGAACTAACCTTGTGAAGGAATTTGACATGCAGCAGAAGGGCAAGTACTGGCCGAGTTAGATCTAATTGTCAGTTCCACACCAGTGGCGGCCACAGATGGAGAAGTCTGAGATCTCGGAGTGAAACTCATATTTGGCTGTCCCGCCACATTTGCCCGTGTGTTGATCACCTGCTGAGAGTAAGAACATGATGAGAAATATCGAGTAATTTCTAAGTTGTAAAATTATACAAGGCTCAATATATATACTTTGGAACGATTACTTTAGAGTCTGTTGGATAAATTCTACTGAACATCTATGATGAAATATATCATTAATCACACGTACAATTCCCAAGATGAAATATATGAACTATTACTACTGCCAGCCAAAAATTGTAGGAAAGCAATTCAAAATATTAGGGGTAATGAAAGCTTCCATTTTCGAAATAACCTCGCGGGGGGGGGGGGGGGGGGGGGGGAATATCTTGGTAGTTCACGATATGGACCAAGAACTGTGTGTTTAACATGAAATCAAAAACCTATCAACAGTTGCCTGGTGTCGACAGAAAATATGATCATTTCAGGGAGGTTAATTTGTCAAGATTTATACGACATCATGCTTAATTTTCCACAACTTATGGAAACTTATCAACAATTGCCATTGTTCTTTATGCTATCATTTTCATATTAGTGAACTAAAAATAATAGCATATCATTTGCTATTATTATGCTTTTCCATGAAATGTTCACGTTTAAATTGGCAAACCAAACATAAATTAGACAAGCAAAAACATTGCAAAAGCCTGTAACAGGAGAGAATTGATATTCACTATATGAAGCATGTAACTATATTCAGTATATCACATTTTGGACTTATACTGAGCATGTTTTCTTATTCGTTCCCTAACAAAAATTCATGGTAATGAGAGGGGGGGAGCGGGGCTGGAGCACCACACGATACCTAAAAGCACAAAACTCTTGTTAGTGTAAAAGAAAAAGAACATATACACACATTACAATTTCTGAACATAAAAAATGGCATGAGACAGTTGAAGAAAACTAACCTGATGTGTAGCCCACTGATCTGTAACCAATTATGTGTATTCTGTAGCATAATAGTACAGCTTAGCAGGAAAACTGATATTGTTTCTGCATTTTCTATTAAAATCCATGACACAATCATATTTCTGTTCATACCAATGTACTTGTCCATTATCTTCCTTGAATCTCTCTCTGAAGGTCTAAGGCATAGTTATTCCACATTTTGGAAAGAGATTCCCCTTATTGTACATTTACCATAATAATTAAACCAACATATTGATGTAAAATCTCTGTTGCTACCTTACAAGATTTCTTCAGAGCATCTCAAAAATCACAACATGCTACCAATTCTTGCTACAGACCGAATGGTCTTTTCTGAAGTTGCATCGATATGTACTGGGCAAGTTACACCATGTTGTATCCTGCAAACAAATATGAAATAAGAAGAATTCAAAGAAAGGATAGTCGTAAAAAATAAAATAATCATAAGAAGATAGATACCACATCGAACAAGTGTCATGCTACAGCTTAGCAGTGGTGATCTGTAACCAATGTGTAGCCCACTGATGTGTAGCCCACTGATGTGTATTCTGTAGCATAATAGTACACCTTAGCAGGAAAACTGATATTTTTCTGCATTTTCTATTAAAATCAATCACACAATCATATTTCTGTTCATACCAATGTACTTGTCCATTATCTTCCTTGAATCTCTCTCTGAAGGTCTAAGGCCTAGCTATTCCACATTTTGGAAAGAGATTCCCCTTCTTGTACATTTACCATAATAATTAAACCAACATATTGATGTAAAATCCCTGTTGCTACCTTACATGATTTCTTCAGAGCATCTCAAAAATCACAACATGCTACCAATTCTTGCTACAGACCGACTGGTCTTTTCTGAAGTTGCATCGATATGTAGTGGGCAAGATACACCATGTCGTATCCTGCAAACAAATACGAAATAAGAAGAATTCAAAGAAAGGATAGTCGTAAAAAATAAAATAATCATAAGAAGATAGATACCACATCGAACAAGTGTCATGCTACAGCAATGGTGAATCTTTCAAAATATAGTTGCTTAGTTTACATAGCAGACACTTTCTGAATAGAGTGTAAATAACTTAAACGGATAGATAAACCTTTGCCAATTTTTGATTTCCCAGTTGTTGATGAAGGTATGAAATTCAGAGCAGCATAATTCAGACCAGATTGCTTCACGTAACTGTCTCTCAATTCCAAAACGTGTGTGTGCATACAGAGGAGGAACTAATTGACGGCAGAAGCAAAGAGGTAGCAAGATAAGAGGAAGACCTGGGCGAGGTGCTCGCGTTTGACGTCGTAGGGCAGGTTGGCGACGTACACCTTGGCTTCCACCGGCAACTCCACGTACTCCTCGACCCCCTTCACGTCCTCCTCCTCCTTCGTATATCCTTCCTACATGACGCCTTCCCCGTCCCCCTCATCTCCTTCTCCCTAGCTCTCTGTTCCGGCTCCGGCAATGGTTCACCACGACCTCAACGGTTGGTCCGTCCGCTCGCAGGCAATCTCGCCCACGGCTCTGCCGGTTGAACCCACTTCCTTCTATCTGGTGCCGCTTGTTTTGCTCCTCCGGTGGAGGAGGGGTAAAGGCCGGCGGTCGGAGCATAGGTGAGGAGCAGCGCCGCTCGCAGTCATTGCTGCCATTGGCTGAGGGAGGAATATGGGGAGGGGAGGTGGAGACCACAGGCACTGCGCGGCGGGGCGCATCGGCGACCTCGGCCATGGGTCTCGGATCGATCTGCCACATGTGGGAAGGCCTCATACGCCGTTGCGCTGGTGAGGATCGTGGGAAGGCCGCAGCGGCATGTAGCGCCCTGGATCCACCGTCCCTGGCGTCCTCCTTGATGCGTCCGTTCCTGCCGTCCAGCGAGCTCGAGATGCCTGGGAAAAATCCCGCCCAAATCAGGATCGAGCACAGAAAAACAGACTCCCAAACCAGGATCTGGAGGACTTGGACGCGGGCGACGCAAGGCATCGTCGAAGGGGCACGGATGGTACGGCGGCGATCTCCATGACGCGGCGATGGCGGCACCTGTGGAGAGGAACGGCACACAGTAAAGAGGAGAGAGAGAAAGGTGGGAAAATGAGGAGAAGGGAGAGACGGCAAGAGGGAGGCACGACGGCGGGGTTCTGCTGGCTGCTCCCGACGAGTTCAGGGAGGCGCTAGAGCGAGGTCATAGAGGAACACGTAGCGGTGGCGGCGGCTGGGCTGGGAACCCTAGCCGGGTTGGAGGAAGAGAGAAGGGCGAGCGAGGCGTGGGTGGGATCGGTTGTTTGCATGGGCTACCTCCGAGCGGAAACAGGATGAAAAAACCGGTGGACAAAGGTGTGGGCGAGGGGAGACGAAATTAAACCGGTTGAAAAAAAACCTGGAACCTATTCTACCAACTGAGCAATTAGGAATAGAGATAAGCAAACAACACAAAGAAAACAGAATCTGTCTAAAACAGAACAGTCTGTAGCAATCTATAGACTTCGAATACTTATGTAACTCCAAAATTCTGAAAAATTAGGACAATCAGGGAAATTTGTATATAAATCTTGTGTAAAAATTTCAGATCAAAATCACGTTCCAGTGAATTTACAAAATTCCTGGACTGAGAGCAAAAGTTTCTGTTTTTCAGCAAAATCAAATCACAAACACCGTAGACCATCCCAAAGGTCTTACTTGGCTCAATAGATCTAGGTATTGTCATCTTTGGTATGCAATCCATAAGTAGCTCTCATAATAGATTCATAAGGTAATTTGATTTTCTTTCTAGGAAAGTGTTCCATGCCTTTCCTTAATGGAAATTGGAATCTAATATTTCCTTCCTTCATATCAATAATTGCACTGATTGTTCTAAGGAAAGGTCTACCAAGAATAATAGGACATGTAGGATTGCAATCTATATCAAGAACAATGAAATCTACAGGCACATAATTTCTATTTACAACAATAAGAACATCATTAATCCTTCACATAGGTTTCTTAATGGTGGAATCCGCTAGATGCAAATTTAAAGAGCAATCATCAAATTCATGGAAACCTAGCACATCACATAAAGTTTTCGGAATCGTGGAAACGCTAGCACTCAAATCACACAAAGCATGGCAATCATAATCTTTAATTTTAATCTTAATAGTAGGTTCCCACTCATCATAAAGATTCCTAGGTATAGAAACTTCCAACTCAAGTTTTTCTTCAAAAGATTTCATCATAGCATCCACGATATGTTTAGTAAAACCTTTATTTTGATTATAAGCATGCGGAGAATTCAACATGGATTGCAACAAGGAAATACAATCAATCAAAGAACAACTATCATAATTAAAGTCCTTGAAATCCAAAAGTGTGGGTTCATTGCTATTTAAAGTTTTGACCTCTTCAATCCCACTTTTATCAATCTTATCATTAAGATCTATAGACTCCGAATCATTGGGACGCCTTTTAACTAAAGTTGACTTATCTCGAGTCCCATCTTTATCAAGATTTATATTAGAAAACAAAGATTCAATAGGAGTCACATCAATCACTTTAAGATCTTCATCATTTAAAGATTCTGGCTTCGCGGCCATTTTATTGACTAAGGTAGCTTGTTTATCAGAAATTTGGCCAACTAAGTTTTCAAGGTGAGCAAACTGAGATTTCAAACCATAAAATTCCTTAGTCATATCATCAAGCTCTTTATTCATGTATTCCAGCATAAACTTTTGTTTTTTAAGCTCGTTCCTAAAGAAACTATTATGGTCAAATTGGAGCGACATGAAGTCCTTAGCATTATTCTCAATATCTTCCAACTTCCTAAGATAAGGATCAAAGCTTTTAGGTTGAGCCATGAAAATGAGCAAACGATCTAACACACGAGCAGACAAAAAGCAAACGAAAAGACGAACGGAAGAAGGGCGAATAAAAACGCAAATCTTTTTGGTTTTTTCTGAAAATCGTTTTAGAAGTGGGGGAGAGGAAAACGAGAGGCAAATGGCAAATAATGTAAATGCAAGAGATGAGTTTGTGATGGGTACTTGGTAGGCTTGATGTAGATCTCCCCGGCAACGGCGCCAGAAATCCTTCTTGCTACTTCTTGAGCTTGCGTTGGTTTTCCCTTGAAGAGGAAAGGGTGATGCAGCAAAGTAGATAAGTATTTCCCTCAGCTGTTGAGAACCAAGGTATCAATCCAGTAGGAGATACAAGCAAGTCCCCAATCTTCGCACCTACACAAACAATCAAACTCTTGCACCCAACGCTAAAAGGGGTTGTCAATCCCTTCACGGTTATTTGCAAGAATGAGATCTGATAGAGATAGATATAAAAGATTGCTAAACGAAAAGTAAAACAAAAGTAAAAAGAATGCAGTGAGATATTTTTGGTATTTTTGGTTTATAGATCTGAAAGTATAATATGGAAAATAGACCCGGGGGCCATAGGTTTCACTAGAGGCTTCTCTCATGAAGCAAAATAATACGGTGGGTGAACAAATTACTGTTGAGCAATTGATAGAAAAGCGAATAATTATGAAGATATCCAAGGCAATGATTATGCATATAGGCATCACGTCCGTGTCAAGTAGACCGAAACGATTCTGCATCTACTACTATTACTCCACACATCGACCGACTCCTGTCTGCATCTAGAGTATTAAGTTCATGAAGAACAGAGTAACGAATTAGGTAAGATGACATGATGTAGAGGGATAAACTCAAGCAATATGATGAAAACCCCATCTTTTTATCCTTGATGGCAACAATACAAATACGTGCCTCGCTACCCCTACTTTGTCACTGGGTGAGGACACCGCAAGATTGAACCCAAAACCAAGCACTTCTCCCATTGCAAGAATTACCAATCTAGTTGGCCAAACCAAACCAATAACTCGAAGAGACTTGCAAAGATATGAAATCATGCATATAAGAATTCAGAGAAGATTCAAATAATATTCATAGATAAGCTGATCATAAACCCACAATTCATCGAATCTCGACAAACACACCGCAAAAGAGTATTACATCGGATAGATCTCCATGAAGATCATGAAGAACATGGTATTGAAGAACAAAGAGAGAGAAGAAGCCATCTAGCTACTAGCTATGGACCCGAAGGTCTGTGGTGAACTACTCACGCATCATCGGAGGGGCAATGGAGTTGATGTAGATGCCCTCCGTGATCGAATCCCCCGCCGGCAGATTACCGGAAAAGGCTCCAAGATTGGATCTCACGGGAACAGAGGCTTCCGGCGGCAGAAAAGTATTTTCGTGGCTCTTTTTGGTATCCAGGGAATATTTGGGAATTTATAGGCCGAAGAATAGGGTTAGGAGACCTGCTGGGTGGCCACAAGCCAGGGGGGCGCCCCCCCCTAGGGCGCGCCCTGGTGGCTTGTCGCCTCCCGGCAGGTCTCCTGCCTTCATCTCCAAGTCTGGCAGGTTTCTTCTGGTCCAAGAAAAATCATATCGAAGATTTTATTCCATTTGGACTCCGTTTAATATTCCTTATCTGCAATACTCAAAAACAAGGAGAAAACATAAACTGGCACTAGGATCTAGATTAATAGGTTAGTCCCAAAAATAATATAAAATAGCATATTAATACATATAAAACATCCAAAACAGATAATATAATAGCATGGAACAATCAAAAATTATAGATACGTTGGAGACGTATCAAGACCCCGAGGACTTTATTGAGCCAGGCAAGCAGCCCCTTGACCATGTCCAAGAAACTTTTTCACGCGTGTCATATAGCACTTTATTTCGATGTTTTGATCATGATGATGTGGTGACCGCTTTGGTGGATGCCTCTATTACTTTTCCGTTGATACTTGCATCGTGCATGACCCTACCTTCCTATGAGGGTTGTGCGGGTGGGAAGTAGTTAGGATGCTAAGTACTTGCTATGCAAATGGGACGGGAATATGCACGGTGTCGGAAAGGGGTATTATTTGAAAGACTTTTCAAAAAACCCGTCGGGTGCCACTAATGCCCGAGGGAGATGATGTTGATCTAGGTAACCACTTGAGAAAGAAGTGGTGTACCGAGGCAAGTTGTGTGTGTGTTTTCGAAAATGGATTAGATTTAAGATTTGCTGATCATCCAAACCTTACATGTACAACCACGATACCCCTTATGGGACGGGATTTGTTGATTACTTTGGTTGATGCTAGCATAGAGCCCGCATTACTAGTGGCGGGAGTGGCATGGTACTCTCGAGACGGGGTCGTACCGAAATGGACGATCATGGGCTGTTTTCACAGACACCGGGCACACCGCTGCATGCCCTCATCGATGATATGTATGATTTATATCATGAGGGATGTCACCAACGAGTGGACTCTTTGTTTAGTATCGCCATGGAAAGGCATTGTTCGGGTGCTTACGTTGGGTATGTAATATACCGCGAGTCGTGGATGACACGGAAGTTCTCCAAGTCTTGTGGGTAAAGTGTGCAACCTCTGCAGAGTGTAAAACTATTTGACTAGCCGTGTCCACGGTCAAGGATAGTTGGGTGGTGCTACTTAAACTACGTCCGATGTTTTTCGCAAAACTTGGTGTGTGTGTGTGTGTGGGAAAGAAAGGAGTACTTGAGTTAAGTCGGATGACTTGACATGAGGATTGAACATGGGATGTTCAAACCTTGATTCATATTGATATCTGTAACCTGTTCATACGGATACTTGTATCCTCATGATGCATGTCTTTACAATACAATTGATCATGTCATTGCACTCAAAACTAGCTTTCCGCAAATTACCTACTTGGTGCCATTTCATGAATTGTTATACCTTGTACAAAAACATGGGTTGCTTGCGAGTACATTCAAAGTACTCATTGGCTTGCCACTGGTTATTTAATTGTCCAGGAATGGAAGAGCAGGAATATGGTGAAGATTTCGTTGGTGACAAACATGCGAATTAGGACGCTTCTCAGTCAGAATGCATGTAGGGTTAAGCCAAATGGCATGGGTCCACGCTATCTTTCAAGATTTCCGCTGCGAGTTTATGTTTGTTAATTGGCCTTCATGGCCCTATCTATGTAAGACTTGACCTTGATGGTCTTTATTTGTGTAAGACGGTATGTATGGATGTAAGACTCTTGTTATTCAGCTTATGTGTGTTCAGTGAGCATTGATCTCTAGAATCACTGTACACGTGCATTCGGTGATCACGACTTATGAGTCGGGGTCCACACAGAGCTGGTATCAGAGCCATCCTGACTGTAGGAAACCTTAGTTAGCATGGACGTTAGTTAGGATAAAACCCTTTCAAAACTAAGCCTAGTACCTATACTTAGGAGTTTCTGCACTTCTTATCTCTTCTAATCTTCTCTCAACACTCTACTGACTCTCCTCCCTTCAAATCTTTGTAGATGTCCATCATACCCGAAGCCCTCCTAGCATTCGGCTTTCCCCTACTCCTTGAGGATAGCCAGGAGAAGTGACAGTTTCACCGACCTCCCGTTTTCCTCTACCACGAGCACTGGGTCGATGCCGTCACGAGGGAGTACCACGTTGATGCTGTTATGAAGGCAAACGACTCCCCGACAAGTTGGTTCTTTGAAGGACCACAGATGGAGACCCTGGCGCTCACAGTCGAGACAGCTGCACGCAAGGTACTTATCCACCTTCGAGGCATCATTCCAGAGATGGCTGACGAGCCAGCCACTCGCCACCTTCCTTTCAAGAAGGATAAGAATGGCGAGAGTTGGATGCTGATTCCATCCAAGGAGGATGGGATACAATCAGGTTCCAGACCTACTTCAGGCTCTCCGCCGACAGTCTGGCTCACAACCTGATTAAGGAGTCCGTGAAGCTCCGCGAGGAACTTCACCACACCCAGGAGCTACTCCTTCAAGCCAAGATGAGGCCAGACAAGATCAAGAAGGATGGAGCCCCTGAGGGACGATCAGCTATCGCTTACACAGGAGGAGTACCCCCAGCAAGAGCTGCACCCACACGTCGACGTCGCATGAGTGCGAAGGAGTACCGTGAGCTCTTCACCGCACCAGCGGCGAAGCGTCGTCAGAGTGGACCTCCTCGTTCTCCGACTCCCTCGACCAGAGACGACGCCCGTACGGACGACGGCCAGGAGGAAGACCCAGAGGAACGCGAGTACGAGACCGAGCACTCCACCACTTGAGTCAGAGAACCCCTAGGGTAGGATCAGTCATGTACCCCTCATGCGAAGTCGAGTCCGTGTAATGGTTCATATGAAACCATGTGTGCTTGTTGTTTATTTTTGTTGTTTGTGTTCAGATGCAAGTCGCGCTTTTGCCTTAGGCAACATGTAAGCAACTCGATCATCTATCTTATATTTATATAATGTGTTTGGTCTTTCGACCTATGTTTAATCACACTTGCACTATACCAATCCCCTTAGGCGCGCTTTCTCCATTGCTGCTTTCCATCTCGTATATCCCAGTTGTTTGACTTGGCTGCTCCAAACAGGATGGTGACTGCAACCCGCAACAGCTCCTTCACCAACCCTAAAGCCGGCAACTCCAGCCAGCAGCAGGGAGCTGGTGGGTCTGCTCACGCTAGAGCTCACCAGGAGCAGCCACATGGCGACATTCCCTCGCCACCACCTCCACCGGAGAACATGACCATAGCTCAGTTTCTCCAAGTTCTCCGAGAGGAATGCCAAGCCAACACTGCCGCTATCCAGCAGATGGATCAAGTCCTTGTGAACAACCAGCAGCAAGGCAGGAACGGCAATGGCCGCTCCACCCTATCTGAGTTCATGAGGAATTCACCCCCAACCTTCACTGAGACTGCTGAACCTCTGGATCTCGATGACTGGATCCGCACCATCGAGGACCTCCTTGCAATAGTCAACTGCAACGAGGATCGTGAGAAGGTGCTTTTATGCCTCTCACTGCCTCGGAGGTACCACCAGAGCTTGGTGTGATGGATTCAAGGTAATGCAAGGCGACCATGTGATCACCTGGGCTGACTTCAAGGAAGGATTCTGCACCGCTCACATTCCTTATGGGATCATGGCTATCAAGAAGCGAGAATTTCGAGCGCTGAAGCAAGGAAGTGCCTCTGTCAAGGAGTACATGCAAAAGTTCAACCTGCTATCAAGGTATTCCCCTGAAGATGTCAGCACTGAGGCCGCTATGATGGAACGCTTCATGGAAGGGTTCCAGCAAGCCCTGCAGTATCAGCTCATTGTCTACGACTGACGGACCTTCTTCGACCTGGTGAACAAGGCTCTCATGCTCGAAGACAAGCGTCGTGCAATGGAAGACACTCGCAAGCATAAGATGATCAGCAAGGGTAGTTCCAGCAATGAGAAGCCTCGCTCATGGCAGCCAGCCTCAGCAAGCTAGAACCCCTGCACGTCGTCCGAGCTACCAGCCTCAGCAGTATGCCAATCCCACGCCAGCTTATAACAACCCCAATAACAACAATGGCGGCAGGAACAACAACAACAACAACTCAGGTCAGATCACGTGCTTTGGATGTGGTTAGCCTGGTCACATCTCTAAGCAGTGCCCCAACAAGAAGCCAGATGCACCGCGCCCCAATGCACCAAAGCAAGGTCAATGCCGTGGAGCGCCACCAAGGAATCAAGCTCCCCGCAACCAGCCCAACAATGGCAAGTGTCGTGTGAATCACATCACTGCTGAGGATGCCCAGGAAGACTCGGACGTCATACTGGGTACGTTCCTCGTCAACTCAACCCCAGCAATCGTTCTGTTTGATTGTGGAGCTTCGCATTCTTTTGTTACCCAAAAGTTTGCACTAGAGAGTGGTATGAAGCCTACGCCCCTTGGTAGTCATATGCTGATACAAACCCCGGGATCGGTTATGAGAACCAAGATAGGATGTAAAGGAGTTGGGATTGTCATCAATGGAGTAGAATTCCTAGCAAACATTATCATCCTGAAGCCGCAAGGCTTGGATGTGATCCTGGGCATGGACTAGTTAACCAAGCACCAAGGCTTGTTAGACTGTGCCAAGAGGACTGTTAGCATGACCAATATCCAAGGAGTTGAGGTCAAGTATGTCCCCAACCCTACCTCCACTCAAGCCCCTCGGGTTAATTGTCTTTCGGGAATTGAGTTGGATCAAGTGCGTGTGGTATGTGAATACCCAGATGTCTTTCCTGATGAGCTGCCCGGAATGCCTCCTGACAGCGACATTGAGTTCATCATTGAGCTAATGCCCGGGGCAGGACCCATCTATAAGAATCCCTATAGGATGTGATCCGCAGAGTTGGCTGAACTGAAGGAGCAACTAGCTGAGCAACTCAAAAAGGGATTTATTCGCCCTAGTGCCTCTCCTTGGGGATCTCCTGTTCTATTTGTGTCAAAGAGGGATGGAACTATGCAACTCTGTGTCGATTCCCGTTCTCTCAATGAGGTCACAATAAAGAACAAGTACCCAATCCCCAAGATTGAAGACCTGTTTGATCAGCTAAATGGTGCCTGTCGGATTTCGGGCTCCGCAAAACCCGAAGAGGTTCGAACATAGGGGCATGTGCGAAGATCCCCAACAGCTTCACCCTCTAGCTCTCAGCTCGACGGCCTAGCCAAACAAGCTCGCACACTCTCAGGAAGAAGATTAGCACACGAGGATTTACCCAGGTTCGGGCCGCTGCGAAGCGTAAAACCCTACTCCTGCCTTTTAGTGGATTGCCTCATGAGGAGGTTAGTGGATGAACTAGTATAGTGGTCAGTCACCTCGCGAGGATGCTCGGGAGGTGTTTTTCATCTCCCTCTTCTATAGAGCAGCCTAACCTGTATTTATAGTGGCCAGGGTCCTCTTCCCTTATCGCAATGGCGGGAAGGGATCCCACAACGGCCAAATTCGAAGGGGGACAGGAGGTACACCCTTATCCTGACGAAAGGTGGTCTTCGCCTGCAAAGCAGCCAGTGGTGATGCAGAGGTGGCCTCGGCGATGACGTCCGCCCTGCGGAGCTCATGGTCTTGGTCTCGTTGCACCGGAATGGAAACCTTTGGGGGGGTGCTTTGGGATCCCGCGTTCGCCCCTGCCTCCTTTGCACCAAAGAGGAAACCGTCTCCTCTGCGCGAGGAGGTGCCCGCCTGGCCCGTCTTGCATCATCCTTGGCCTCCCGAGGCCGAGCATTGCATAGGGATCTCCGCCGCTAGGGAGGGGGCCTGGGGAGGCCTCTTCTCCCCAAGGGTCTTGGCGTCGTCCTCCTCGCGAGCGCGGGGCTCCCGCGAGGGCCTTGTCTTGAGTGAGGCCGTTCCGGGCCGTGCTTGGCCGTCGAGGTGGGCCACGCCCGGGCCGCAGGCCGGCAGGTCTGGGTACCCCCGTCCCCAGAACCCCGACAGCAGCCCCCGGGCCCATGGCGCGGTTGGGTTGGCTTTGGGGCGAAGCCATAGAAGCCGACCAAAGCGCCGCGGGCCCCAATCGCCTGCGGGCTCATCCTGGTGCCTGGCGCATAACGAGACACAAGCGCCTCCGCTCCCCGAAGACATTGGGAACCGCTCCGAGTCAAGCCGGTACGAGGCCTGCGTGCCACGCTAGCCATCATTGCCCTTCCTTGAATGTGGCCGTCTCATTGCGTCCTCCCCCTTTGGGCCACGCAGATGTGACCCGACGAGGGTAGATGAAGCGACGTGAAGTAGGGCAGCTCGCCGACCATGTCTGGCACGTGGCGCCCGAGGAGCGCACATCGTCTCCACTCCCCACGTCGTCCCGTGGGCAGCGGTTGCGCCTATAAACCCGCCCCGCCCGGGGTATCTTGCCATCCTGACGCGCGCTCTCGCTTCCCAACCTTCCAAACATATCTTTCTCTTTCTCCTTCTTTCTTTATCCTCCATGGCGTCTGGAGGGAGTGCTGCAGGTGAGGGGAAGCGCACGGAGCCCTCGGTTCCACCGTCAGCCCCTGGAGGCAACGACGGGGGGCCTTCGAGGTCGGCCCAAGCTCGCCGGTGCTGGGCCATCATCGACGAGTAAGTGTTCCGTCACCCCCTGCCTTCTCTTCCAATCATGCCCGGCACGCTGGACCTGATCGTTTCCTCCCCCCAGGGCGCCCGCGCCCAAGAGGCGCAGGCTCGACGAGCTCCAATAGGAGGCAGACGCGTTGAGGGCCCAGCTGGCGGACACCGAGGCCACCCTCCAGGCCGCGCTCAGGGGCGAGGCGGAGGCCCAAGCGGAGCTGGTGTCCCTCCAGGCCAAAATCAAGGGGACAGCTGACGCTGTGCAGGCCGCCCAGGATGAGGCGGCGCACGCGAGGATGCTGGAGGCGCAACGCGCCAAGCAGTACATGGACATCGCCCACCGCGCGGTTGGTGCGGTGAGCCGGTTCGTCGGGGAAGCCCCCGCGCTGCCGTGCACGAACGGCGACGGGGGCTACCTCAACTTCTTCGGCAAGGTGGTGGAGGCGCTGGAGACTGGCGTCTCCCAGGTGAACGAGGACAACGCGTCCAGCGCGCGCGACCTTCTGGACATTGCGCTGACGCGCATCTTCTCCAACCTGCGCTGCCACGTCCCGGAGCTTGACCTCCCCCGCGTCATGGAGCCGGTGCCTGAGGGGCTGCAGAGGCCCCTCCAGGACGAGGTGCGCCCGCACATGGTGGCCCTAGTGGAGCGTTTCGTCCAAGAGCCTTCCTCCGACGAGGGCGATGACTCCGGCGCTGGGGCAAGCGGAGGTCTGGACGGCGACAGCGGCTCCTCCGCCTAGGCTTCCCCGTTCTCTTCCTCTAGTCCCTGTCACATCAAGAAGCTCTTGGCCCCTGGGGGCATTAAAACTTTTGTGTTTTATGTTCGTTTTATTCCCTCTCATGTGAGCTATTAGTTGCTTGTTTTGTGTGATGCGCCCTCATCTCCTGCGCGGAGTTCTGTGTCATCGTTGGTGCGGCACCGCACACTCCCTCACACCTTCGCCCGTACTGATGTGCCGCTGCTCCGTGTCCGACGCTCTTCATGAGGTCCGCTGAGGCGTCGCACTACGCCTAGCGATGACGGCCCGTTAGGTCCTCGTGAGGCTGACCCTCCTGAGCTGGAGTGTGCCGTCCCAAGACCGGGGTTTTAGCGACGACGCCACGAGAGGCCGGGTTCCTTCCTTTCGCGCTGCCCTTCCTTGTACCTGGAGCAACAAGTGGCCTGACGGGGTCACATGGTAAACCGTAGCGCGGTCGGGGTACTTAGCTTGATAGGCCGTGGCGAGCTCGTGCGCTGCATGGTGCAGCTATGGCGTTTAGGGAGGTCGAGGATCTCGCCAGGGAGGGCTCCCTTCTTGCGAGGGGAATGGTTTGGGAGCCTTTTCATCACTCTACGTCGGCAGGGCCCAACCCCGCGCATACTTGGACCGCCGTTGGGGTGTCCGGATCACCAGAACGAGTCCAAGGGGCGAGGCCTCGACCGCCGTTGGGGCGTTCGGATCACCAGGACGAGACCAAGGGGCGAGAAGCTACGAGATTAGTGAGGCTCCAGAGGTGCGTTGCTCAGGAGCCCCCCTTTGACGCTCAAGCGGCGACCATTCCTTTCCGCCGGTTCCTACCCCGGGAAGATAATGAGCCTCCCGAGGCTTCGTGTGGCCACGCTGGGCCATAGCCGGAGCCCCCGAGCGAGGGCCGACCGTTAAAAGATGTATGCTTCCAAGCCGACAGGCCCTTGCCGGCCTGCCCAGAGGCGCCACGCGAGGGCCAAGGTGCCTGGGCCTTGGCAAGGTGCCGATTCAGAAAAAGAGACTTCAAGACCAGAAAAAGGAACTGCGAAGAGAGCAAAATTCCCGCACCTTTTAAAATAGAGTTACAAAACCTTCAAGTTTCACTTCAAAATGTGGCAATTCGAATACAAAAAGGTAGCAAGCAACAGCCGCGTCCGGCACCTAGGCTAGTCTTCCTCTTCGTCTTCCCCCAGCGCGGAGCATAGGGCATCCACGTTGCGTGGGCATAGTCATTGGAGGACAGTATTGTCCGCCAGCGCGGAGCATGGGGCTTCCACTTGGGCATGGGATGGAACCCCTCCGTGTCCTCGGGGGGCTCTGAGCGTATACAGCCCACTCATTATTACGTGAGAGTGCCACGGCCGAAGATAGCAGGGCAAGCCCCCAGGCACATGGCCCAGGTGCTCCCAACTCTGTTAAGAGCCATCCCGTGCATTTCTGCGCGGTTGCGCGCCCCTACAGCCCAAACCTGAGTGCATCGTGCCCCACGTAGCCGCGGGATTGCGCTCCTCTGGCCCAAACATTAGCACAATGCACCCAGCGCAGCCATAGGGGTGTTGTGTCGGTGAAGCCGCCTTGTGAGGCGTCAGGGTGCCGGCCAGATCACGACCCGAGGACCTCGCGAGGCCCTGCCTCCTGAGGGCCGCACCGGCACCCCCGTTGCCGCGCGTGGCCCACGCTGCTCATATCCTGCCAGTCCCCCTAGGCGGTTGTCCCTCCGGCCTAGAGGGCCCGGCTCCGTGCTGCTTGCTCGCGAGGGCGGCGTCTGTGCCGCTCCCCCGCGCATCCCGGGACGCCCCCTCACTTGCACCAACCTGGCCTGGTGCGTTCCCAGTGGAAGTCCCCAGGCCCGGCTTGGAGAGGTCGTCCGGGACATCTCCCTACTCCGGGAGGATGCTGGCTCCCGCGGGGGGCGCGTAATCAACCGCGCCATCTGCAGGTATGACATAGCTTGGAACATAGGCCTCTGTGTAAAGGCCTTGGTCTCCTCCTGAACCGTCTCCGCGCGCCCCATGGGCAGCCTCCCTGGATGGCAAGGCGATTCCGCCCTGGGCGTGCGGCCCACAAACCATCCTGCGGCGGGCCTCTGCCCAGAGTTGCTTACCTCTGCCCACGGCGCGGGGTTGATCGCGCGTGTCTTGACGTGGGTTGCCTCCTTGGTTATCCACCGCGCCTCCGTTATGGTTACCTGTCTGCCCGAAAGCTTGAGCCGCCTGATCCCTGCACCGGTTGGCGTGCTCTCGCCGGGACGACCCAGGCTGTTGATGATCCACCGGGGCATGAGTGCGCGCGTTGAGGCGCGCGCGGAGCTCCCCATCACCTTCTTCAAAGGCACCACTGGCGGGGCCGGACGGCGCCCCGAAGCCGGTCACCGGGATCCGGAGGAGAAGGAGCACGGCGTGCGGCGGGCCCTGCCCGGGCTCGCCCAGGCATGGGGCAGGCATACCGTCCGCAGATGAGGTGAGAGGCACGGTGAGGGAGCCCCCGGCGCCCAGCGTCGGTGGTCGAGAAGAGAGGTGCGGAACCCAGGCCCTCCTTGCGACGGTGACCAACTCGGCGATGTGGTCGGCCCAGGCGTCGAAGCCCCCGTGCGTCGGGCAGTGGCGAAGCATCTCACTCGCCATTAGCAGCACGTCATGCGCGTTGAGGTTTCCCACATGGGCAAAGTGTGATGTCGGTCCCGGGGGTGCCGCTCGCCCGCCGCGCGCCTGGCCGGCACGAGCGGCGACGGTGGTGGAGACGACGCTGGTGGCCTGGTAACGACCGCCCAGCACCGAGCTGCCAGGGCATGCGTCTTGGGTGGTAGAGGCGAGGTTGGCGAAGGCGGATCCGCCGGAGCCAAAGGAAACTTGTCGGGCGTCGGCCATCGACACAACGGAGCGAAGGAGAACCGAAGCTTGCAGAAGACTCCGACATGCCCCCTACCTGGCGCGCCAAATGTCGGATTTCGGGCTCCACAAACCCGAAGAGGTTCGAACACAGGGGCGTGTGCGAAGATCCCCAACAGCTTCACCCTCTAGCTCTCAGCTCGATGGCCTAGCCAAACAAGCTCGCACACTCTCAGGAAGAAGATTAGCACACGAGGATTTACCCAGTTTGGGCCGCTGCGAAGCGTAAAACCCTACTCCTGCCTTTTGGTGGATTGCCTCACGAGGAGGTTAGTGGATGAACTAGTACAGTGGTCAGTCGCCTCGCGAGCATGCTCGGGCGGTGTTTTTCGTCTCCCTCTTCTACAGAGCAGCCTAACCTCTATTTATAGTGGCCAGGGTCCTCTTCCCTTATCGCAATGGCGGGAAGGGATCCCACAACGGCCAAATTCGAAGGGGGACAGCAGGTACACCCTTATCCTGACGAAAGGTGGTCTTCGCCTGCAAAGTAGCCAGTGGTGATGCAGAGGTGGCCTCGGCGATGACGTCCGCCCTGCGGAGCTCGTGGTCTTGGTCTCGTTGCATCGGAATGGAAACCTTTGGGGGTGCTTTGGGATCCCGCGTACTCCCCTGCCTCCTTTGCACCAAAGAGGAAACTGTCTCCTCTGCGCGCGCAGGTGCCTGCCTGGCCCGTCTTGCGTCATCCTTGGCCTCCCGAGGCCGAGCATTGCATAGGGATCTCCGCCACTCGGGAGGGGGCCTGGGGAGGCCTCTTCTCCCCAAGGGTCTTGGTGCCGTCCTCCTCGCGAGTGCGGGGCTCCTGCGAGGGCCTTGTCTTGAGTGAGGTCGTTCTGGGCCATGCATGGCCGTCGAGGTGGGCCACGCCCCGGGCCGCAGGCCGGCATGTCTGGGTACCCCCGTCCCTAGAACCGCGACAGCAGCCCCCGGGCCCAAGGCGTGGTTGGGTTGGCTTCGGGGCGAACCCGTAGAAGCCGACCCAAGCGCCGCGGGCCCCAATCGCCTGCGGGCCCATCCGGGTGCGTGGCGCATAAGGAGACGCAGGTGCCTCCGCTCCCCGAAGACGTTGGGAACCGCTCGGAGTCAAGCCAGTGCGAGGCCTGCGCGCCGCGCCAGCCATCAATGCCCTTCCTTGAATCTGACCGTCTCATTGCGTCCTCCCCCCCTCGGGCCACGCGGATGTGACCCGACGAGGGCAGATGAAGCGACGTGAAGCAGGGCAACTCGCCGACCGAGTCTGGCACGTGGTGCCCGAGGAGCGCACGGCGTCTCCACTCCCCACGTCGTCCCGTGGGCAGCGGTTGCGCCTATAAACCCGCCCCGCCCGGGGGGTCTTGTCATCCTGACGCGCGCTCTCGCTTCCCAACCTTCCGAAGATATCTTTCTCTTCCTCCTTTCTTTCTTTATCCTCCATGGCGTCTGGAGGGAGTGCCACAGGTGCTGGGAAGCGCACGGAGCCCTCGGTTCCGCCGCCAGCCCCTGGAGGCAGCGGCGGGGGGCCTTCGAGGTCGGCCCAAGCTCGCCGGCGCTGGGCCATCATCGATGAGTAAGTGTTCCATCACCCCTAACCTTCTCTTGCAATCATGCCCGGCACGCTGGACCTGATCGTTTCCTCCCCCCAGGGCGCCCGCGCCCAAGAGGCACAGGCTCGACGAGCTCCAGGAGGAGGCGGACACGTTGAGGGCCCAACTGGCGGACGCCGAGGCCGCCCTCCAGGCCACACTCAGGGGCGAGGTAGAGGCCCAAGCGGAGCTAGCATCCCTCCAAGCCCAAATCAAGGGGGCAGCTGACGCTGTGCTGGCCGCCCAGGACGAGGCGGCGCACGCGAGGATGCTGGAGGCGCAGCGCGCCAAGCAGTACCTGGACATCGCCCACCGCACGGTTGGTGCGGTGAGCCGGTTCGTCGAGGAAGCCCCAGCGCTGCCGTGCCCGCACGGCGACGGGGGCTACCTCAACTTCTTCGGCAAGGTGGTGGAGGCGCTGGAGACAGGCGTCTCCCAGGTGGACGAGGACAACACGTCCAGCGCGCGCGACCTTCTGGACATTGCGCTGACGCGTGTCTTCTCCAACCTGCGCCGCCACGTCCCGGAGCTTAACCTCCCCCGTGTCATGGAGCCGATGCCTGAGGGTCTCTAGAGGCCCCTCCGGGATGAGGTGCGCCCGCACGTGGAGGCCCTGGTGGAGCGGTTCGTCCAAGAGCCTTCCTCCGACGTGGGCGACGACTCCGGCGCTGGGGCAAGCGGAGGTCTGGACGGCGACAGCGGCTCCTCCACCTAGGCTTCCCCATTCTCTTCCTTTGGTCCCTGTCACATCAAGAAGCTCTTGGCCCCTGGGGGCATTAAAACTTTTGCGTTTTACCTTCGTTTTCTTCACTCTCCTTTGAGCTATTAGTTGCTTGTTTTGTGTGATGCATCCTCGTCTCCTGCGCGGAGTTCTGTGTCATCGTTGGTGCGGCACCGCGCACTCCCTCGCACCTTCGCCCATACTGATGTGCTGCTGCTCTGCGTCCGGCGCTCTTTGTGAGGTCCGCTGAGGCGTCGCACTACGCCTAGCGATGACGGCCCGTTAGGGCATCGTGAGGCTGACCCTCCTGAGGTGGAGTGTGCCGTCCCAAGACCAGGGTTTAGCAACGACACCGCGAGAGGCTGGGTTCCTTCCTTTCGCGTTGCCCTTCCTTGTACCTGGAGCAACAAGTGGCCTGACGGGGTCACATGGTAAACTGTAGCGCGGTCGGGGTACTTAGCTTGATAGGTTGTGGCGAGCTCGTGCGCTGCATGGTGCAGCTGTGGCGTTTAGGGAGCTCGAGGATCTCGCCAGGGAGGACTTCCTTCTTGCGAGCGGAATGGTTTGGGAGCCTTTTCATCACCCTACGTCGGCAGGGCCCAACCCCGCGCATACCTCGACCGCCATTGGGGTGTCCGGATCACGAGGACAAGACTAAGGGGCGAGGCCTCGACCGCCGTTGGGGCGTCCGGATCACCAGGACGAGACCAAGGGGCGAGAAGCTACGAGATTAGTGAGGCTCCTGAGGTGCGTTGGTCAGGAGCCCCCATTTGATGCTCAAGCGGTGACCATTCCTTTTCGCTAGTTCCTGCCCCGAGAAGCTCCTGAGCCTCCCGAGGCTCCTTGTGGCCACGCCGCGCCATAGCCGGAGTCCCCGAGCGAGGGCCGACCGTTAAAAGATGTATGCTTCTGAGGCGACAGGCCCTTGCCGGCCTGCCAGAGGCACCACGCGAGGGCCAAGGTGCCTGGGCCTTGGCAAGGTGTCGATTCAGAAAAAGAGACTTCAAGACCAGAAAAGGGAACTGCGAAGAGAGAAAAATTCACGCCCCTTTTAAAATAGAGTTACGAAACCTTGAAGTTTCACTTCAAAAAGTGGCAATTCGAATACAAAAAGGAAGCAAGCAATAGCCGTGTCCGGCACCTAGGCTAGTCTTCGTCTTCGTCTTCCCCCAGCGCGGAGCATAGGGCATCCACGTTGGGTGGGCATAGTCATTGGAGGACAGTATTGTCCGCCAGCGCGGAGAATGGGGCTTCCACTTGGGCGTGGGATGGAACCCCTCCGCGTCCTCGGGGGGCTCTGGGCGTATATAGCCCACTCATTATTACGTGAGAGTGTCCCGGCCGAAGATAGCTGGGCAAGCCCCCAAGCGCATGGCCCAGGTGCTCCCAACCCTATTAAGAGCCATCTCGCGCATTTCTGCGAGGTTGCGCGCCCCTACAGCCCAAACCTAAGTGCATCATGCCCCGCGTAGCCACGGGATTGTGCTCCTGCGGCCCAAACATGAGCACAATGCACCCAGCACAGCCATAGGGGTGTTGTGTCGGTGCAGCCGCCTTGTGAGGCGTCGGGGCGCCGGCCAGATCATGACTGAGGACCTCGCGAGGCCCTGCCTCCTGAGGGCCGCACCGGTGCCCTCTTTGCCGCGCGTGGCCCGCCCTGCTCATATCCTGCCGGTCCCCCTAGGCAGTTGTTCCTGCGGCCCAGAGGGCCCGGCTGCGTGCTGCTTGCTCGCAAGGGCGGCGGCTGTGCCGCTCCCCCGCGCATCCCGGGACGCCCCCTCGCTTGCAGCAACCTAGCCTGATGCCTTCCCAGTGGAAGCCCCCAGGCCCGGCTTGGAGAGGTCGTCCGGGACATCTCCCTACTCCGGGAGGATGCTGGCTCCCGCGGGGGGCACGTGATCAACCGCGCCATCCGCAGGTATGACATAGCTTGGAACATAGGCCTCTGTGTAAAGGCCTTGGTCTCCTCCTGAACCGTCTCCGTGCGCCCCATGGGCAGCATCCCTGGACGGCAAGGCGATTCCGCCCTGGGCGCGCGGCCCACAAACCATCCTGCGGCGGGCCTCCACCCGGAGTTGCTTACCTCTGCCCACGGCGCGGGGTTGATCGCGTGTGTCTTGACGTGGGTTGCCTCCTTGGTTATCCACCGCGCCTCCATTATGGTTGCCTGTCTGCCCGGAAGCTTGAGCCGCCTGATCCCTACGCCGGTTGGCGCGCTCTCGCCGGGACGACCCAGGTTGTTGATGATCCACTAGGGCATGAGTGCGCGCGTTGAGGCACGCACGGAGCGCCCCATCACCTTCTTCAAAGGCACCACTAGCAGGGCCGAACGGCGCCCCGAAGCCGGTCACCGGGATCCAGAGGAGAAGGAGCACGGCGTGCGGCTGGCCCTGCCCGGGCTCGCCCGGGCATGGGGCGGGCACGCCATCTGCACATGAGGTGAGAGGCACGGCGAGGGAGCCCCGATGCCCAGCGTCGGTGGTCGAGAAGAGAGGTGCGGAACCCAGGCCCTCCTTGCGACGGTGACCAAGTCGGCGATGTGGTCGGCCCAGGCGTCGAAGCCCCCGTGCGTCGGGCGGTGGCGAAGCATCTCACTCGCCATCAGCAGCGCGTCATGCGCGTTGAGGTCTCCCATGTGGGCACAGTGTGATGTCGGTCCCGGGGGCGCCGCTCGCCCGCCGTGCGCCTGGCCGGCATGAGCGGCGGCAGTGGCGGAGACGACGCTGGTGGCCTGCTAACGACCGCCCAACACCGAGCTACCAGGGCGTGCGTCTTGGGTGGTAGCGGCGAGGTTGTCGAAGGCGGATCCGCTGGGGCCGAAGGAAACTTTCCAGGCGTAGGCCATCGACACGACGGAGCGAAGGAGAAGCGAAGCTTGCAGAAGACTCCGATACGCCCCCTACCTGGCGCGCCAAATGTCGGATTTCGGGCTCCGCAAAACCCGAAGAGGTTCAAACACAGGGGTGTGTGTGAAGATCCCCAACAGCTTCACCCTCTAGCTCTCAGCTCAACGGCCTAGCCAAACAAGCTCGCACACCCTCAGGAAGAAGATTAGCACACGAGGATTTACCCAGGTTCGGGCCGTTGCGAAGCGTAAAACCCTACTCCTGCCTTTTGGTGGATTGGCTCACGAAGAGGTTAGTGGATGAACTAGTACAGTGGTCAGTCGCCTCGTGAGGATGCTTGGGCGGTGTTTTTCGTCTCCCTCTTCTACAGAGCAGCCTAACCTCTTTTTATAGTGGCCAGGGTCCTCTTCCCTTATCGCAATGGCGGGAAGGGATCCCACAATGGCCAAATTCGATGGGGGACAGGAGGTACACCCTTATCCTAAAGAAAAGTGGTCTTCGCCTGCAAAGTAGCCAGTGGTGATGCAGAGGTGGCCTCATCAATGACGTCCGCCCTGCGGAGCTCGTGGTCTTGGTCTCGTTGCACCGGAATGGAAACCTTTGGGGGGTGCTTTGGGATCCCGCATATGCCCCTGCCTCCTTTGCACCAAAGAGGAAACTGTCTCCTCTGCACGCGCAGGTGCCCGCTTGGCCCGTTTTGCATCATCCTTGGCCTCCCGAGGCCGAGCATTGCATAGGGATCACCGCCGCTCGGGAGGGGGCCTGGGGAGGCCTCTTCTCCCCGAGGGTCTTGGCGCCGTCCTCTTCGCGAGCGCGGGACTCCCGCGAGGGCCTTGTCTTGAGTGAGGCCGTCCCGGGCCGTGCTTGGCCGTCGAGGTGGGCCACGCCCCGGGCCGCAGGCCGGCAGGTCTGGGTACCCCCGTCCCCAGAACGCCGACAGTGCCAAGGTGTTTTCCATGATCGATCTCAGGTCCGGGTACTACCAGTTGAAGACCAGACCCCAAGACATCCCGAACATGGCGTTTGTGACCCGGTATGGCCTGTACGAGTACACGTTCATGTCATTTGGGTTAACCAATTCCCCAGCTTATTCATGTACCTCATGAACAAAGGCTTCATGGAGTATTTGGACAACTTTGTCGTTGTCTTCAACGACAACATACTCGTCTTCTCCAAGTCTGAAGAAGAGCATGCGCAACACTTGAGATTGGTCCTAGACAAGCTTCGAGAGCACCAGCTTTATGCCAAATTCAGCAAGTGCGAATTCTGGCTGTATGAAGTTGTATTCTTGGTCATGTGTTGACTGTAGGGGGATTGTTAGTGGATCCTGCCAAGATCAAAGCCGTGACTGAATGGCAATCCCCAAGCAATGTGAACGAAGTCAGAAGCTTCCTCGGACTCGCGGGATATTACCGCAAGTTCGTTGAAGGATTCTCGAGCATTGCCCGACCCATGACTCAGCTTCTGAAGAAGGACAAGAAGTTCGAATGGATGCCGAAGTGCGAGGAAAGCTTCCAAGAGCTCAAGAAGAGGTTGACAACAGCCCCAGTTTTGGCCACCCCTGATATTCACAAGGAGTTTGTGATATATTGTGATGCATCAAGAACCGGGCTTGGTGGTGTTCTGAAGCAAGAAGGCGGAGTCGTAGCATATCTATCCAGACAGCTACATCCTCACGAAGAGAACTATGCCACTCATGATCTTGTGTTGGCAGTTGTAGTTGATGCCTTGAAGACATGGCGACATTACCTTCTCGGAAAGCGATGTCAGATATACACAGACCACAAGAGTTTGATGTATATTTTCACTCCACGGGAGTTGAAAATGAGGCAACGAAGATGGTTGGAGTTGATCAAAGACTACGAGCTCAGTGTTCAATACCACCCTGGAAAGGCTAATGTGGTAGTAGACGCCTTGAGCAGAAAGGCTTGTTCCTTGAATGATATGATTAAGGAAAGGCTACCCGCCTTGTATGAAGAGCTTGAAAGCTTTGGCCTGGAACTAGTTCTACCTGGTTTCCTAGCCAACCTCGAAGCAAGGTCTACCTTGATGGATGATATTAAGGAATCTCAGAAGAGCCATGACATCATTGAAGGCATCAAGAGGAAAATTAAGAAAGCAAGGCCCCAGGATTTTCAGTGGATGAGCAAGGAGTTTTATGGTTTGGGACTCGCATCTGCGTGCCCAACAAAGTTGAGCTCAAGATTTGATCTTGCAAGAAGCTCATGACACTCCATATTCTATCCATCCTGGAGGAACCAAGATGTACCAAGACCTCAAGGAAAGATTCTGGTGGCATGGAATGAAAAGAGAGATAGTCACTTTTGTTGCTAAGTGTGACATATGCCAGAGAGTCAAAGCTAATCATCAACGACCCGCTGGACTGTTACAACCTCTCAAAGTGCCTGAATGGAAGTGAGACAAAGTCAGAATGGACTTCATCACTGGTTTGCCCAGGTCAAGCAAAGGACATGATTCCATTTGGGTCATCGTTGACCACCTGACCAAGGTAGCCCACTTCATTCCCGTTAGAACCACCTATGATGGAAACAAGCTAGCCAGCCTTTACATCGAACGCATAGTGAGCCTCCACGGAGTTCCAAAGGAGATTGTGTCAGATCGAGGTACCCAATTTACCTCAAGGTTTTGGAAGTAATTTCAAGAAGCCTTGGGAACCAAGCTTTCCTTCAGCACTGCTTTTCACCCCTAGACAGGCGGACAGACAAAACGAGTAAATCAGATACTCGAGGACATGCTTCGTGCTTGTGTTTTAGCATATGGAGCCAAATGGGAAGATTGCCTACCATTCGACGAATTCTCCTACAACAACAGCTACCAGTCCAGTCTGCTGATGGCACCGTGTGAGGTGCTATATGGATGCAAATATCGCACTCCCCTCAATTGGTCAGAAACCGGAGACGGACTAGTCTTTGGACCAGATATCCTCCGCAAAGCAGAAGAGCAACTTCAACTCGTCAGAGAGCGTCTAGAGACCGCCAAATCAAGACAGAAGAGCTACGCCGATTCCCGGCGCCGTAAAGTGAGCTTCAACAATGGAGACTATGTCTATCTCCGAGTCACGCCCCTCAAGGGAACCAAGCGCTTCCATGTCAAAGGAAAGCTTGCACCAAGATATATTGGCCCCTTCAAGATCACCGCAAGACGAGGAGAAGTTGCCTACTAGCTAGAGCTACCCACCAAGCTATCCGATGTGCACAACGTGTTCCACGTGTCACAACTCTGGAAGTGTCTTCAAGTCCCCAACCGCACCGACCTCTACAAAGACATCGATCATCAAGCCATCGACCTTCAGCCAGACCTCACATATCGTGAGAGGCCAGTTCGCATTTTGGATGAAGCTGAACATTGCACCTGAAGCCGCACCATCAAGTACTTCAAGGTCCAATGGAGCAACCACACTGAAGCAGAAGCAACCTGGGAGCGTGAAGACTACCTTAGATCAGAGTTCCCTTATCTTTTTAGCGCTTAGCCTAGGAATCTCGGGGACGAGATTCTTGTAAGGGGGGTAGGTCTGTCACACCCTGTGTTGTATCACCTTGCCATGCTATGAGCTTATAAAATTTGGACCCATTTAAAACTTTTTGCGTGCTAGTGCATGTTTGAATTGATTGGTGTATGCTTGATTGGTTGATTGTGTTTTAGCACTCAAGGATTTTTCTTCCTCCTACTCTCCATACTCACCTCCTTGATTGAAACCCCCCCTGCCCAATGATCTTGCCACGTGTATAGTACCTAAAACTAATTTTAACAAATATTATTTTGGCCAAAAAGGATTGATTCAAATTAGGTTTTCAAAAACCCCTGAATTGAGGTTTGTACTACAAGTCCTCAAATTGGGTGGATTGTTTTGTCACAAAGACTTTATTTGGAACCTACTATATATAAGACTTCCTAAAACCACCAAATATTAATTTTGAATATTATTTTCCTATTTTATTTAAATGGTCTTTCCTAGGGAAAAATTATTTTTATGATTTCAAAATATTTGAGAAAATTTAGGGAAACTCAGTGGACATATATTTTCCCTATATATGAGTTTCAACACATGGTCATGTTCAAAATATGGGACAAAACCTTCCAAAACTCTTTCTGTCTGTTTCAAGCTTTTGAAATATTTCTATACGAAATATTCTCGAATAAATCCAGGAAAATTCTAGCAAGTCACATATGCCTATTGTGATGATCTTGCAAAGTCTCATCCCAATCCAAATTATTTTGGTTCACCAAAATATCCCAAAACCCTCTCTGTCCAAAATCCAATTTTAACAACTTCACATTGTGAAGTTTCTCCTATTGACCCCAAACTTTGTGGACATGTTCTAATCCCCAAATAATGCTACTACACCAAGTGGTGCATTAAGGAGAATAGATTAGCATGCCTAGATCTACAAAAATCTGTTTATGTTAAATTCTAGGGTTTACAAAGTTTACATTGCCAACTTTTCTCAAATGAGCTCAAACTTGGTGGACAACCCCATTTTTACCACCCATTTGGTCCTGGTAAATATCATGGCAAGCAAACTCATTTTACTTGCCCAAATCAACATCAAACACCTTCTGGTAGTTTGGTAAAAGCCATGTTTGACCCCCTTCCACTGTTCTCCTTGACCCAAGATTTTTACCACAGTCACTCCTATACCTCACCTACCTCGAGTAGTTTTTGTCAGGCCACAACTCAATTATTGATATGGTAATATCCTCATTTTACCCCTTGGACAGCCCAAGCATAAGCTTCTTCCCACCCTCCTTTTACTTTTACCCCTCTCCTCACCTCCCTGAGCATCCAAAGAGCATCTCCAGTACCCCCAGGGACTAGTAGACAAGAGTGGGCACGATCATGGCACATAAACAATCCCATGGTATGCAATGGCAGTGCTCTGGAGCGCGCTATAGTTCACCAGAGCACTGCAGCGGCGCCCATCCCCACCTCCCGACCACCTCGGGCCTCCCCAGCATGCCTGCCGGAGCCCCTCGGTGTCCAAGTACGCCATACCCTTGCCCCCCTCCTCCTCCTCCCTCCTGTCGCCCCACCTCGCACGCGCGCCGGCCGCTCGAACTGGCCAATGGGCGGCCTCACACGCCCGATGCCCAGGGCCTCTCCCGCTCTCTCTCTCCTCCCTTCCCGGGGGTCTAGACCCCTTCCAGGAATTCCCCTGGCACCCCCTAGCCCGCTCCCATGCCCTCTGGCCTCGGCCTCGTCCTCACCGGCGCATGGGCACACGGTGCGCCATCGAACCCCTATATAAGGCTACCCCACGACCTACCTTTCGCCTCTGGACGCCCCTTCTCCCTCTCAATCGAACCCCGGAAGCAACCGCGCCCCCTCCACTGCATCCAATGCTCGGGATCGAGCCGGGAATCGCCGCCACTGGTCGCCGGCGTCCGAACAGTGAGAGCCCCATTAGCCACTCCTCTCTGTCGATCTAGAACCACGGCGATGCACTGACCCTTTCCATTCATCCTCCCGTGCGTTTTGCAGCCGGAGACGTCGACTCCAACCATCTACCGAGCCCCTCCGCCACGGCCACCTCGTTGCCGGCGAATCCCCGAGCCCCGGCGACCAACTCCACCTCTTCCAAGACGGTGGCGGACCCCCGGTTCCATTCTCATCGCTAGACCGCCTCGTTGTGGCCTCTGCCATCGCCGGTGAGCCCCTGACCCCCTCTGGTCATAGGGTTAGGGATGACAGGTGGGGGCCACCTGTTATCCCCACCTCTCTCTCGCTTCCCCTCTCTCTCTCTGGCCGATGGGGCCGGCCTGTCGGGTTTAAAACCCCGACCGCCGCACGCGTGCCCCCTCGCCTGGGTTGGATCCCTTCTGGGTCGGCTCAGCTGCGGCTGTTTCGGCCCGAATGCACAGTAGCATTTATCTTTTTTCAATTTCCAGAATCTTGCAAAAATTCCTAGTTTGAATATTGCAAAAATCCAGTGATTCAAACTTCACAAATCTTGTAATAATATGTAGTATTTATTGATGCCACTAGTGAAATTGTTTGAAAATGTTTTGTGTACTGGTTTTATTTAAAACCTAGTTTGAATATTTAATACCACTTTTAAAAATAGTTTTCAAAACTTTTTTCACTTCAAAACCAGAGACTAATATTTTTAGTTTTTATTGTAATATTTTACAGAGTGGTGTGACATTTTAGAAGTTGGTTATTTTCTCTGTTTTTGCTGTGTTCTTATTTTTGCCCGTTAATATTGCGACGATAGATTGCGTTGTTGACAAGGGAGTTGGACCCGATAGCTTTGAAGACCCCGAGGACTTTATTGCGCCAGGCAAGCAGCCCCTTGACCATGTCCAAGAAACTTTTTCATGCATGTCATATAACACTTTATTTCGATGTTTTGATCATGATGATGTGGTGACCACTTTGGTGGATGCCTGTATTACTTTTCCGTTGATACTTGCATCATGCATGACCCTACCTTCCTATGAGGGTTATGCGGATGGGAAGTTGTTAGGATGCTAAGTAGTTGCTACACAAATGGGACGGGAATATGCATGGTGTTGGAAAGGGGTATGATTTCAAAGACTTTTCGAAAACCCCGTCGGGTGCCACTAATACCCGAGGGAGATGATGTTGATCTAGGTAACCACTTGACAAAGAACTGGTGTACCGAGGCAAGTTGTGTGTGTGTTTTCGAAAAAGGATTACATTTAAGATTTTTTTATCATCCCAACCTTACATGTACAACCCGATACCCCTTATGGGACGGGGCTTTGTTGATTACTTTGGTTGATACTAACACAGAGCCCGCATTACTAGTGGCAGGAGTGGCGTGGTCACTCTCGATACGGGGTCGTACCGGAATGGACGATCATGGGCTGTTTTCACAGACACCGGGCACACCGTTGCGTGACCTCATGGATGATACGTGTGATGTATATCATGAGGGATGTCACCAACGAGTGGACTCTTTGTTTAGTATCGCCATGGGAAAGGCATTGTTCGGGTGCTTACCTCGGGTATGTAATATACCGCGAGTCGTGGACGACACGGAAGTTCCCCGAGTCTTGTGGGTAAAGTGTGCAACCTCTGCAGAGTGTAAAACTATTCGAATAGCTGTGTCCATGGTCAAGGACAGTTGGGTGGTGCTGCTTAAACTACGTCCGATGTTTTTCACAAAACTTGGTGTGTGTGTGTGTGTGTGTGTGTGGGAAAGAAAGGAGTACTTGCGTTAAGTCGGATGACTTGACATGAGGATTGAACATGGGATGTTCAAACCTTGATTCATATTGATATCTGTAACCCGTTCATACGGATACTTGTATCCTCATGACTCATGTCTTTACAATATAATTGATCATGTCATTGCACTCAAAACTAGCTTTCCGCAAATTACCTACTTGGTGCCATTTCCTGCATTGTTATACCTTGTACAAAAACATGGGTTGCTTGCGAGTACATCCAAAGTACTCATTGGCTTGCCACTGGTTATTTAATTGGCCAGGCATGGAAGAGCAGGAATATGGTGAAGATTTCATTGGTGACGAACATGCGAATTAGGACGCTTCCTAGTCAGAATGCCTGTAGGGTTAAGGCAGATGGCATGGGTCTACGCTATCTTTCAAGATTTCCACTGCGAGTTTATGTTTGTTAATTGGCTTTCATGGCCCTATCTATGTAAGACTTGACCTTGATGGTTTTTATTTGTGTAAGACGGTATGTATGGATGTAAGACTCTTGTTATTCAGCTTCTGTGTGTTCAGTGACCATTGATCTCTGGGATCACTGTACACATGCATTCGGTGATCAAGACTTATGAGTTGGGGTCCCCACACCAATGCCACCACCCATGCCCCCTGTCATGCTCTGTGTGCTCGATTTCGTCGAGCCGTAGCTCCGGCCTCCGCGGATGTGTTCACCGTTGTTGACTACGGGCACCACGCAACCTGTTGCTTCCTCCCTTGGATGCGCTGGAGCACGGGCTACCTCTTGGTGTCTTCCTCTGCTGCTCCCATAGCCTCCCGGTGCATCTCTACCATGGCCAGAGGACATTGGTGGCTAACCGACAGCGTAACTGTTGCTTAACTAACGTGGCTAACTAAATAGTTAGGTTTAATTAAACTTTGTTTAACCAACTAGGACAATTCATGATTAGGGCAATTTATGAAATCGCATTTGGAGTTGGAGTTTGATTTTCTTCGAATTCCACTTCAATTAGTATGACTAAGAATTGCACTAGGTCAATTCAGTACCTTAACAAGAAATACCATGCATTTGGATGTGCATCATTGCCATGATTTGAATGTGTTCCTTTTCTTGTTTGTCGGTGTTTTTTCTTTCCTGGTAGACGTTGAGATTGATGTCATTGATGAAGAGCAATTCCTCTTCAGAAGTGTCATGCAAGCAACCCCCGTTGAGCATTCCGATACAACCCCACTCTCTCGCTCTTGCTCTCATTTACTGCATTAGGGCAGTAACGATTCAACTCTTACATGTTTCGGTAGTTGAACCCATTCCTCTAGATGGCCTGTCTTTGTCACAGCAAATAGTTAAAACCTCTTAGCATGACTCTGAACTGCTTGAGCCCTGTTGTGACTACTCGTCCATGCTTGCTTGCAAGCTTGCTAAGCTTAGAGTTGTGTCGGGTCTAATCAATTTGGCAATGAGTTGGAATGGTTGTGTTCATGTCCTACCGTGTGAGAGTTAAGTGTGTGAAACCGATTTGGTAAAGGTAGCGAAGAGACCATGTACGAGTACATGGTGGGTTGTCTCATTGAAAACACTCATAGGAACTGAGTTCTGTGTTTGAATCCAAGACTAGCTACTACCATGCATTGGGCCCGAATCCAATGGACCCTCTCGGCCTATTAATCAACCTTGATCTCAGTCTAGGAGTTGCAAGTAGTGTCTGGTGTTTGTTAGGCAGGAGTTGTGACTTACCAAGCGAATACCATACAATGAGATGGGCTTGTGTCATAGCACGTGGTCGGGCCTGCGAAGTGTGTGAACGGTCCATCAGGGAACCGACTTGGGGCCCTACACACATAGTTTTACGCCATATTGGAAACCACGACCATACTTCATTTATGGGTTCAATTTTCAAACAAGGCGATAAACCTGGACATGAGTCATTTAGGTTTACGTCCGTGCCCGACACCATCGATAGTGCTTCTGCTTGAAGGTTGCCATGATACATGACGTGTATATGCTGGTAAGTGGTTGGAGCGTGTGTGAAGAAGTTTACTCCTGCAAGGTAAATGATCTAGTCGAATAGCCGCGTCCGCGGATAAGGACTACTTGGAGACTTGCATTGTTCATAGACAATTTGAAGAGATACTCTAAAATGCGCAAGATAAGTGTGAGTGCTATGGATGGCCTTCTTGTAGGAAGACGGGAGGGGATACATAGTGGTGTATTATTGTGGTGAATATGTGGACTCGTGTGTGGTCTCTCACCCGAAAGAAAGTACTAGTAGTCGCAGCATAGGTTAGCCAAGTGTCAAAGCTAGCATTCTGCAATAAACCCCACAACCCCATTTGCTGATACTAGTGCATATGTACATAGTTCGGATGTAAGTCTTGTTGAGTACCTTTGTACTCATGGTTGCTTATTTTTGTTTTTGTAGAGGAGACCTTAGTATCACTAGTGGTTTCTACGTGAAGTTAGATGTTGTCCGAGTGTCATGGGTGTGATTCACAACGATCTATGGGACCAGCGAGGCCCCTTTTTGGTTCGGCAGGGGCGTCGAGTGCACAAAGAGCATTAGTCGACCGTGACTACATGCAGGGTTTATACAGGTTCAGGCCGCTTGGGAGCATAAAATCCTACGTCCTGTCTGTGTGTTGTATATCTGGGTCCAAATACAAGGGAACAACCACCCGGCAAGGATGCTCGAGAGGTGCTGCTACGTGTGCAAATGGATAGCGTGTCGACCTTTGTCAAGATAGCCATGGGCCTCCTTTTATAGTTCAAGGGGTTACCACAAGGGCTACGATGGTCTTTTGCTGGGTGTACAGTGTGTTCTTACAGCTACAGGGGCTGTCATTAGAGTGGTAGTGGGATACACCTAACTCTGACGGACTAGGACACGCGCATTGAATGTGTCGTGAGGTGGCACGCTGGTGACGGTACCTGATACGTCTCCAACGTATCTATAATTTCTGATTGTTCCATGCTGTTATATTATCATTCTTGGATGTTTTACAATCATTTTATAGCAACTTTATATCATTTTTTGGGACCAACCTATTGACATAGTGCCAAGTGCCAGTTGCTGTTTTTTGCTTGTTTTTTACTTCACAGAATATCAGTACCAAACAGAGTCCAATCGTGATGAAACTTTTTGGAGATTTTTTTTGGACCAGATGAAAGCCAGTGGGCCAAAGAAGCACCCGGGAGGAGGCTCAGGGGGACCACAAGACACCAGGGCACGCTCAGGATGATTTTGCGCAAATTCACAAAGGTCTCCTCTAGATCTTGGATCATCGTGGCCTTGTCTTTGGTTTTGACTACAATGTCGTCCATGTAGGCCTCCAAATTCCTGTGCAGCTGTGGTCCAAGGCCGATCTGGATGGCCCTCGCGAATCTTGAACCCGCGCTCTTCAGACCAAACGGCATGCGCTTGAAGCAGTATGTGCCACAGGGAGTGATGAACGTTGTTTTCTCCTCGTCTTCCTTGGCCATGAAGATCTGGTGATAGCCGGATTAGGTATCAAGGAATGACAATAGGTCGCAGCCGGCGGTTGACTCCACTATCTGGTGGATGCGTGGCAGGGGAAAGGGATCCTTCGTGCAGGCTTTGTTGACATCTGTGAAGTCGATACAAAGTCTCCATTTTCCACTCGCCTTACGCACCACCACGGGATTTGCCAGCCATGTCGGGTGGAGTACACCCCTGACTAGGCCCGCTGCTTCCAACTTCTTGATCTCTTTAGCAATAAATTCTTGCCACTCCGGTGCTTGTTTTCAGACCTTCTGCTTGACGGGGCGCGCGTGGGGACAGACAGCAAGGTGGTGCTCGATCACCTCACTGGGAACACCGGGGATATGAGACGGTTGCCAGGCAAACACGTCAACATTCGCCCGTAGGAAGGAGACGAGCGCGCTTTCCTATTTGCTGTCGAGGGTGACACTTATTGTGAAGGTGCCGCCCTCTCCGTCCTCCCGCGCAGTCACCTGCTTCGTCTTGGGGATGGTCACTTTGCCATTCTTGTTCCTACCGGCAGAGGTCTCTGGTAAGACCTCGACGGGCGTGCTGCACTCCGCTATGCACTTCCCGGAGTTCTCACGAGCCTTGCTGGAGGTCATGTCCTTGTTCCTTCCCCCGGGAGCTTTGTCGGCAGAAGCAAGTGCCTCGCCAGCAGACGCTGCCACTGCCTTCCAGCAGATCTTGTCGACGTAGAGGACCGCGTCTTTCTTGCCGGCATGGATGGTGATGACGCGCATCGGCCCAGGCATCTTGAGTGTATTGTAGGCATGGTGGGACGCCGCCATGAACTTCGCCAGTGCCGGGCGGCCCAGGATCCCATTGTACGGTAGCGACATCTTGGCGACATCGAAAATGATCCTCTCTGTCCTGAAATTGAGCTCGCTGCCGAATGTGACCGGGAGGATTATCTTCCCCTTTGGCTGAGATCTCCCCCTGTCCACTCCTTGGAAGGAGCCTGTCGGTTTGAGGTCCGAATCGGGGATCTGCAGCCTCTTGATCACATCGGGCGAAATCTGGTTCAGGCCGGCCCCACTATCGACCAACATCTTTGTGACCCTGAGGTTGCGGCTCGTTGGTGAGACCAGCAATGGCACGCACCCGACCGCGGTGACACAGTCAGGATGGTCCTCAGCGTCGAAGATGATGGGAGTGTTGGACCATTCGAGGGGCTTCCTCACCTCTGCCGCGTTGACTTCACAGACCCGTTGCTTGAGCTGCCTGTGGGAGGAGTGCAAAGATGCACCTACGTCAACACACATGGCATCCACGACCTTATGGAACCCTTGCTTGTCATATCCCTCTTCATCTTCGTCATCGTCATCATAATCGTCGGATTTGTCGCCTTGGCCTCTAGCAGGCTTTTCTTTCTATTGTTTGGCCTTGCCGCGGCAGTCGCTTGGACCGTTGCAGTTCTTCTTGTCGGGTCCACCGGCACCATCCCGGCCCTTCTCCTTGTTGCCCCTTTCGTACTCTTGCTTCTGCTTCTCAGCAAGTTGTTCTACTTGGCGGCAATCGTTGATGTCGTGGCCTTTGGTGAGGTGGATCTTGCAGTAAGGCTTGCCGGTCTTCTCGCCTGCCGCGGCCTCGTCATCTCCGGAGCACGCGGGCAACGTCCTTTCCGGGCTCCTCTGACTTGGCCTTTTTATCGGCGCTAGGCTTGCCGGAGCTCTCGACAGCCATTACTGCCTTGCCTTTGCGCTTCTTGTTGCGCTTGCGCCCCTTCCTCGAGGAGGCAGGCGCGTTCTCGTCGTCGTCAGAGTTGACCTCCGTGCCAGTGTCCTCCCCCGGGAGCCTCCTTCCTTTTTCGTCCCACGCGCACTTGTCGGCCAGAGCGTAGAGCTCAGCGACATCCCACACCTTGTTGATGCTCATTTCCTAGCGCATGCGGCGATTGCGTATGTTCGTGTGGAACGCAGCGAATACCGCGGCGGGGTGGATGTCCGGGATGTTGTGCTGCACGCGGCTGAACCTCTAGATGTACTTGCAAAGGGTTTCGCCGTCTCGCTGGGGGAGCACGTGCATATCTCTGGGTTGCCCCGGGAGTTTGTGCCCCCCGTGGTAAGCCCCGGCGAACTGATTGCACAGGCCCGCCCAGGAAGAGATGGACCCGTCCAGCAAGTTCATTAGCGAGCTCCGAACGTCGGCTTGAGCGCTAGCGGGAAGTAGTTGGCTAGCACCTTCTCGTCTCGTCCCCCGAAAGCTTGCACCGCGATGGTGTAGATGCCTATGAACTCCGACGGGCTAATCGCGCCGTCGTATTTATCCGGCAGCTCCGGCTTGAAGGCCCTGCCGGAGGGCCAGCGAACTTGACGCAGTTCCCGGGTAAACGCTGGCATCCGGCCTTGTAAGGTAAGCTCCTCGGCACCCTGGGCGTGGGATCGTCGCCCGTCGGGTCCGCGTGACCATCGAACTGACGACGTGCTTCCCGCCGTCTCTCGATGGCGGTGCACGCGTCCTCCTTGCACCTGTCCCTTAGTACTTGGAGTTGGTCTTGCTTTAGCCGTTGGTCCGTCGACGCTTGAGAAGCTTCGTCTTGTATATCGGTGCAGCGGGAGGTCCGGTGCTGTCGTGGGGGCGACTGGACCATATGTGCCCCGCCGACGTCATGTCTGGTGGTGGGTTCCGTGGGAGCCGCGCGTCGGGCTCGCGAGGAACCCGCCGCATCTGGTTTCGCGTTATTAGCAAACCTCAGCAGGCTTTGTATGGTCGCCCTCCACTCCTCCATCGCCTCCGGCGCGGGTGGAAAGTTTATCAGAAGCTAGGCCTGCACCAGAGCTTCTCCTGCGGTTTTGGGGAATGGACGGGGCGAGGCGTGGGTAGCGCTCTTACTCCTGGTGATGCCAGAAGGAACGCTTCCCCGTGCCATCGCATGTCATTGGTCCTCACCGGGAGGGGACCGTGGAGCTCGGCGATGTGCCTCTGGGGAGCGGCGCACGAGGGCATTGTCTGCGAGAGCCTCCGGCTCGCCGCCTCACGGGTGCGGTTCATGGTCGTTTTGCGAGGGGCGCGGCGGTGATCCGGTCGCAGCCCCCGCCGCAGCTGCGGCCGCGGCAGCTGCGACCGCGGCTGTTGCCCCGGCCGACGCAGCAACGTCATCCTCGGTCACCACTGGCGTGTTCTGCACTATGACAGCGGCGGGGTCTGGGCAGCGGTTTGCGGAACTCAGCGCAGTGTTATGGCTATGCTCACCGATAGGGTGAGCGCGGTGGTCGCCACCATCGGTGGCTTGGGATGGCAGCTTGGATGTGGTCGCGGCGGGTGCCGCCGCGCCCTTGGCCTTCTTGGGCGCCAGGGACGCCTGCGAAGGCGCGCAGAAAACGCTGGTAAAGGTTCACGCACGGGAGGAGCACCCCTACCTGGCGCGCCAAAGATGTCGGGGGTGTGATTCACGACAATCTATGGGACCAGCGAGGCCCCTTTTCGGTTCGACAGGGGCGTCGAGTGCACAAAGAGCATCAGTCGGCCGTGACTACACGCAGGGTTTATACATGTTCGGGCCGCTCGGGAGCGTAAAACCCTACGTCATGTCTGTGTGTTGTATATCTGGGTCCAAATACAAGGGAACAGCCACCCGGCAAGGATGCTCGAGAGGTGCTGCTACGCGTGCAAATGGACAGCGTGTCGACCTTTGTCAAGGTATCCATGGTCCTCCTTTTATAGTTCAAGGGAATACCATAAGGGCTACGATGGTCTTTTGTTGGGTGTACAATGTGTTCTTAGAGCTACAGGGGCTGTCGTCAGAGTGGTAGTGGGATACACCTAACTCTGACGGACTACGACAGGCGCATTGAATGCGTCGTGAGGTGGCGCGCTGGCGATGGTCCCCAGCAAGGATTGCCTCTCCTTCTGTGTCGTTCGCCTAGCTACCTCTTATTCTTCTGCCATGCCACGGGACGGGTGGCGTTAAAGCTGCAATAGGCCCGCTGCTGTAGCCACGTGCCTCGGCCAGCTCTGCCTGCCCGCCTGCCCACTCGACACCTCAGGCGATGTAGACTATCGTCCTTGGTGAGGTGGAGCGGCGGCCTGGCAGGTCGGAATTCTTGCCGGGGGCGCTCGCGAACGGGCTATTCCACTCTGCGAAGGGCCCGAATGCCTTCCTCTGGTCTTGACTCTTGGTTCACCTCAGAGGCTGGTGTGAGCCCAGCAAAAAGCTGCCAGTCTGGGGTGACTGCCCGTGCACAAGTCTGGGGACTAGGGATCCCCAGTCCTTAGTACACCGACATTGAGTAGCTTGGGAATCCCATACATAGGTCTGGTTCCTATGGAGGGTCTTTTAGATTGACAAGCTTTCCAACCTTCTTTCTTTTCAGCTGTCTGTACTCAGACAAGTTTATACTTCCATTGCATGTATGACTTTGTCTGTTGGGCCATGAGACCCCTGTTTGTAATGTCATACTATATTGGCTCTTCTGAGCCGTTATTAAATACTATGAGTCATAGAGTTATGTTGCGATGCCATGTTGTACCAACACATACTTGCATGTTATGCGTACGTGTGATATATATTGCTATGTGTGGGGTTCAACACGTATTTGCATACGTATGGTAGGAAATGCCTCTTTGTGCTTCCGCTGAGCCATGGTAGTTCACTACTGCTCTGGACACATTGATGGACCGACACGTATCCTTCTTTGCTCCTGTGTCTGTCCCTATGGAGAAATGTCACGCGGTGTTTACTAGAGTCGTTGGAGCTTGCTCTGACTCAGTTACACAGGTTGTTGACCGACACGTGCGTTGATGGGTTACCTATGTTTGTCCTTGATGGGGTCACATACTAGTGGTAGGGTCATGGACCTAACAAAGGCCCACCTAGGAGCCAACACCATGACTGAGGTCCCGGACCATAGATGCATTCAGATGCATACATCAGGATCCTCTCAGATCCATTAAGTCACTCGGGCGTCTCTCTGACAGCCGGTTAAGCTCCAGTTCTCGGATACAGACAAGACGTGGGTGACGTCTGAGCTGCCATGGACGAAGGACTTCAACAATACATCAAGTGTAGTCATAGCTTCCGTTAGCAGTAACTACAATGTAGCTAGTCTCTGACCCTTGTTCGTCTCTCTAGTACTCATTGTCAGGATCATTGCCTCGAGAGTTGGTGCCCACTGTGGGGCAGTGCGTCTAGCGATATCCGACGCAAGTGGGATTTTCATATTCATCAGCATGATCATCGGTGGAGAGATCCGATTCAGCTCCCCGAGTTTCGTCGGCGACGATTCGGCATGGCTCCAGGAAGCTCTGCTAGACATGGAGGCATTGCCCATCCACAGAGCAGCGCACTTCAGCCCATCTTTGTTCGGAGTTCTACTATGGCAGCCGTCGGTCCCGTACCATTCGGCAACTCCTCTCTCAGTCGGACGACGTCACAAGCGCTTTGGGCGCTCACGGTTCTAGCACTGGAACAAGCATATTGTGGCTCTCTAGACCACAACCGAGTAGGTGGCGATGCTCAATTAAGACGAGCACACCCTCAATTTTTTCTCCTCGCTGCACGAGTACTCCTCTGACGAGTCCGAGTGCGAGAGCAGCGAGTCTTCTGCAAAAGTCCTGATGGCGGGGACCGAGCAGTGGAACAGACCTCCCGGATATGCTGGGGGCTCCTCTCTCGGGCGAGCAGGCGACGTCCTAGTCGATGGTCTCAATGCCGGTGCCGAACCTGACATCCTGCAGCGCCTTAATAGGGAGCAGCGGGAGGAACTCAGACAGCAGAATGAGCAAACCCTGCTCACCCGGATCAAGGGAACGACCCCCGAGGTACTGAGCCTGGCGGCCACGCGCCTAACCACTTTGGCAGAGCGCGAGCAACTCGAATGGCTGCAGATGTCACTCGATTGCTAGGCGTCTCGGTATCAGCCGAGCTCAAGTTGGACTCACAGGTCGTTGTTTCCGAAGGACCGCCCGCAAAATTACTGAGTGATGAGCAACTCATTGCAAAATTTGGTCGCGGCAATGCGGATAGTTGACTCCGTCTAGCTGTATGATTCCGTGGCAGGAGAAGGCATTCAGCAGATCCAGGCGCTCCTGAAGACCGCCCTGACTCAGAATATGTTTGTGGATCAGTCCTAGAACAACACCCAGAACAAGTCAACCGGGGCGGACGTGGTGCAGTCGGCTCACAGTACGACTGCGACCAAGAGGCATTGACACTCTCCCCCGCTGAGAGATCTATATGGGGATTGGATGTGTGATCAGACCACTCCCCCACGGACGCGTGACAATCTGTGTTGCACGCAGTCGCCCCCTCTAAGGGATGCCACGTACGGAGGCCAGTCCTATGATGGCTACGACGATGAATTCCAGGATCCCTGCAGAACGTAAGGTCCATCCTTGCCAAAAACATGGTCGATAGGCTTGGACCAATAGAGAAAGGCCGAGTGGCTTCATCGCCTCTGGACTCGAGTGCTTCAGCAGATTCATTCGGAAAGCTAACATCCCCTCCAACTACATGTTGGCGATAGGGGTGTCGAAATTCAATGGCGAGTCCAAGCCAGAGACTTGGTTGGAAGATTATCAAGTGGCTATCAAGATCAGCGGCGAAAACAATTATGTTGTGATGAAACATCTGCCTCTGATGTTGGAGGGGTCCGCGAGAGCTTGGCTCAACCTACTCCCTGCTGGCAGCATATACTGATCGGAAGAGCCAACCCGAGTGTTTGTCAAACCATTCAAGGGCACATACAAGCAGCCCAGTGGACAGACCGAGCTTGAGCACTATGTGCAGAAGAGCAACGAGACTCTCCGTGAGTACATTTAACGTTGGACCACTCTGCACAATTCAATGGAGAACGTCACCGAGCATCAGGCGATCTGCGCCTTCCGAGGGGGAGTGAAGTACCGGGAGCTCATCCTCAAGTTTTGCCGAATTGAAACTCCAACGCTGAGTTGGGAGATGGAGTTGGCCAATCGGTATGCCAACGGTGAGGAAGAGGACCGATCGAGGAATGGTAAAGAGCGGACCAGTGAAGCCGACCAGTTGGGTGACAAGTCCAACAAGAAGCAGAAGCGGAAACCTGACCAAGTTGTCATGTCCGAAGCCACGACTCTGGCCGGGCAAGGCAAATGAAAGGGAAGCAAAGGCAGAAAAAAGATTGGACCACCTAGAAGAAGAGCAGCCCTAAGGGCGATGTCCTGGATCAGCCCTGCCAGATTCATACGAAAAAATATGAAGATGGCAACCTGGTTCTCCCGAAGCACACCACTCAGGAGTGTCGACAACTCAAGCAGGAGATGCACGAAGATCCCTCCTGGGAGAAAGATGAGGATGAAGACAATGAGGAGGGAAAGAACACCGATGGCTACCCTCAAGTACAGAAGGTCCTGCTGATTTTCGCGAACGTCGAGAACAAGAGCTGACTGAAGGTTATAAACTGAGAGGTCAACATGGTAGTTGGCCGTCACCAAATATCTGGATTGGGCGAAGACGCCCATCACATTCGATCAGTCAGATCACCTAGCCCACATTCCGACCCCCGGGCGGCAGGCGCTTGTTGTTGATCCGGCTGTCAACGGGGTCCGACTGCGCAAGGTCCTCATGGATGGAGGGAGCTGATACGTCTATTTTGCATCATGATTTCTTACTATTATTATTATTATTATTATTTGGTCATTATTCCACTGTATGATACAATTTTAATGCCTTTTCTCTCTGAATTTACAAGGATTGCATGGAGAGGGACATTACCGGCAGCTGGAATTCTGGACCTGAAAAATCTACATTAGAGATGCCTATCCTGTTGGACTCCAAATGACCTGAAATTTTAGGGAGAATATTTTTGGAATATATAAAAAATACTAGAGCCACGAAATACCAGAGGGGGGCGACCTGCCGCTCACAAGGCACATGGGCATGCCCACCCCCCTAGGCGTGCCCAGGTACGTTGTGGGCCCCACAGGCGGTCTCCAGCCCCCGTCGTCTGCTATATGAATGATTTTGGCCTAGAAAAAATCAAGGAGAGGCTTTCGGCATGAAGCGCTAACATCTTTAGGCGGAACCTGGATAGGAGCACTTTTGATCTCTGGCTGAGCGATTATGCCGGTGAAACTTTCCTCTTGGATGGGAAAACGAAGCCAAAGTCATCACCAACCTTGCCTCCATCATGGGAGGTCCAATCTTCATCAGCATCTTCACCAGCACCATCTCATCTCAAACCCTAGTTCATCTCTTGTACTCAATCTTTGTCTCAAAACCTCATATTGGTACCCGTGGGTTACTAGTAGTGTTGATTACATCTCGTAGTTGATGCTTGTTGGTTTATTTGGTGGAAGATTATATGTTCAGATCCTTAATGATTTTCAATACCCCTCTGATCTTGAAAATGAACATGATTTGTGAGTAGTTACTTTTATTCTCGTGGACATGGGAGAAGTCTTGTTATAAGTAATCATGTGATGCTGGTATTCGTTCGATATTTTAATGATTTGTATGTTGCTCTTCCTTTAGTGGTGTCATGTGAACGTCGACTACATGACACTTCACCATACTTGGGCCTAAGGGAATAGATTGTGGAGTATTAAGTAGATGATGGGTAGCGAGAGTGACAGAAGCTTAAACCCCATATGTTTCCATAAGGGGCTGATTTGGATCCATATGTCTCATGCTATGGTTAGATTTATCTTAATTCTTCTTTCGTAGTTGCGGATGCTTGCGAGAGGGGGTAATAATAAGTGGGTTGTTTTTTCAAATAAGAACAACACCGTAGCACCGGTCCACCCAAATATCAAATTATCAAAGTAGTGAACGCAAATCAACTAAACATGATGAACGTGACTAGATGGAAATTCCCAAGTGTCCTCGAGAGCACTTTGCTTTGTATAAGGGAACTATTAGGCATTTCCTTTGCTATAAAAAGGATTGGGCTACCTTGCTACACACTTGCTACTATTGTCACTTGTTACTTGTTATGAATTATCTTTGTCGGTGTACTAAAGAACGGGGACCTTAGTACCCGGACTTGTGCACAAGACGACTGCGGCCTGTGGACCGGCAAGACCTTGCTGAGCAAACGCCAACCTCCAAGCTACGTCAAGCGAGGACCCAGGCAAACCGGCAAACCTCCTTGCCGGTGGACTCGGCTGCCAACGCACCCGCAAAGCCATCGCTCCACGTCGCCAGGTTGATTGTCTACATCGACGAGGTGTCGAGCGGGCAGGCGGTTAGGTAGAGCTGGTCAGGGCGCGTGGCAACTCGGTCGATTTGCAGCAGCTTTAATGACACTCGTCCCATGGCATGATAAAGGAATAAGTGGTAGTTGCGCGAATGGCATAGAAGGAGAGACGATCCTTGTCGGGAGACGTCGCTAGCGCGACACACCACAACGCATTAAATGCGCCTTTCCTAGTCCGTCAGAGTTAGGTATTTCCTACTGTAGTTCTTGCCAGTGATTTTGGCAGGTGGAATATGCATTGTTTACCCTGTGTAATGACCATTCTAGCCACTGTGGTAGCCCCTTAGCCTATAAAGGAGGCCCATGGCTTCCTTTACAAAGGTCGACACTCCGTTCATTGGCACGCTCTGCTTCGTTTACAAAGGTCGACATTCCTTGCCGAGGCTGTAACGCTCCTATATGGTGAGCTCACATAATCCACTGAAACACTGGATGTAGGGTTTTATGCTCCGATGGCCTGAACCTGTGTAAACCCCTGAGTACGCATAGATCAGTGATGCTCTTTGCGCCCGAGGATCTCCATAACCGAACCACGACAGGGGCATAGCCAGTCCCATAGATTGTCGTACGCCGACATCTTTGGCGTGCCAAGTAGGGGGCTCCCTTGTGTGAACCTTCGCCGATTTCTGCATGTCATCATCAACAACTTCATCGACGCCCATGCCTCCCAAGAAAACCAAGGGCACGGGGACGCCCACTCCATCCACGTCCAGGCTACTCTCACAACTGGTCGCCGGCGACGCTGACGGAGACGACCCCCGCGTTCACCGCACCAGTGAACACAGCCACTACACTGCGTGGAGCTCCGTGAGTCACGATCCGGACCCCGCCGTTGTGGAGACACGTAACGCACCGGCCGCGATCGGGGCTGATGTCGTAGAAACGGCGGCGGCTGCAGTAGCAGTGGCGGCGACGGGATCTCCACCGCGACCAATGCCCTTAGGGTGGCGAACCTAGACGACGCGCGGACAAGACCCCTACGCGTCACTCTCAGGACATGCAGAGCCGAGCTCGACAGCAACCTCCTGGAGATAATGGATAGCATGCGATGGCGCGGGGAAGCGCTCCTCCTGACACTGTTAGAAGTAAGAGCGCCACCCATGCCTCGCACCGCTCCATGCCCAAGACCACAGAGGAAGCTCTAGCGCAGGCCCAACTATTGCTGAACTTCCCGCCTGTGCCAGAGAAGATGGAGGACTCGAGAGCGACTATACAAAGTTTGCTGAGCTTCACAAACCGCGATAAGCCAAATGGGGCAGGTCCGTCACACGGGCTCTAAGCGGCTCCGGAAGGTCCCACCACCGGACGCGACACTGGCGGGGCGCCTATGGTACAGTCACCCCCACAACAACAACAACCTACTCGCTGGACCGACGTACAAAACGAGGTGTCATACGCGTCGACAGATCCGAGGCAGAATAAGGACCAATGTCAAGTCTTGAAGGACAGATGCAAGGAGGACGCCCGCACCACCATCGAGAGGCGGCGATAGGCACGTCACCAGTCCAATGGTTGCGCAGACCCAGCGGTCGACGGGCCTGCTCCAGGGGTGCCCGACAGCCTACCTTACGTGATAGGTTCCCCGGCGTTCACCCACGAGCTACGGCAAGTCTGTTGGCCCTCCAGCAGAGCCTTCAAGCCTGAGCTTCCCGACAATTATGACGGCAAGATCAGTCCGTTCGAGTTCCTAGGCATCTACACCATCGCCGTGCAGGCTGCCGGGGTGCGTGATGAGAAAGTATTCACCAACTACTTTCCATTGGCGCTCAAGCCCAATGTGAGGAGTTGGTTGATGAACTTGCCGGAAGGGTCCATCTCCTATTGGGCCTATCTGTGCAACCAGTTCATTGGCGCATTCCATGGGGGCCACAAGCTTGCAGGGCAGCCAAGCGACTTGCATGTGCTTCCCCAGAGATTGGGCGAGTCGCTCCGCAAGTACATCCAGAGATTCAACCGCGTACAACACAACATCCCCGACATCCACCCTACCGCAGTGATCGTCACGTTCCACACAAACATGTGGAGTCGGCGAATGCGTTAAGACATGAACATTAACAAGGTGCGGGACATCGCCGAGCTATACGCTTTGGCTGACAAGTGTGCGCGTGCTGAAGAGGGGAGGAGGCTCCCTGGAGAGGACGCTAGCGCAGAGGTTGACTCGGACGAAGACGAAGATGCGCCTGTCGGATTCGGGCTCCGCAAAACCCAAAGAGGTTCGAACTAAGGGACATGTGTGAAGATCCCCACCAGCTACAGCCTCAAGCTCACAACTCCACAGCCTAGCCGAATCGAACTCACTCAATCGCGGGGAAGAAGACTAACATGCTGATTTACCCAGGTTCGGGCCGCTGCGAAGCGTAAAACCCTACTCCTACTTTTGGTGGATTGCCTCATGAGGAGGTTTGTGGATGAACTGGTATAGTGGTGAGCAACCTCGCGAGGGCGCTTGGGTGTTTTTTTTATCCGTCCCCTTCTACGGGGCAACCTAGCCTCTATTTATAGTGGCCCGGGTCCTCTCCCCTTATCGCACAGGCGGGAAGGGATCCCACAGCGCCAATTTCGAAGGGGGACAAGGAGTACACCTTATCCTGACGAAAGGTGGTCTTCGCTACAAAGTAGCTGGTAGTGATGCAGAGGTGGGCTCGACGATGACGTCCGTCCTGCGGGGCTCGTGGTCTTGGTCTTGTTGCACCGAAATGGAAACCTTTTGGGGGATGCCTTGGGAACCCGCGTACGTTCGTGCCTCCTTTGCAGCAAAGAGGAAACTGCTTCTTTTGTGACCGCTGGCGCCCGCCTGGCCCGGCTGGCGTCACCTCAGCCTCTCGAGGCCGAGTGCTACATAGAGATCTCCGCCCCTCGGGAGGGAGCCTGGAGAGGCCTCCTCCTTCCGGGGGTATTGGTGTCATCCTCCTCGCGAGGGCGGGACTCTCGCGAGGGCCTTCTTCTGGGTGATCCCGCGCCGGGCCGTACTAGGCTGCCGAGGTGGGCCACGCCATGGGCCGCAGGCAGGCAGGTCTGGGTACCCCCGTTCCCAGAGTGCCAATAGTAGCTCCCGGGCCCAAGGCGCGCCTGGGTTGGCCCCGGGGCAAAGCTTGAGAAGACAGACCATAGCGCCACGGGCCCCAATCGCCTGCGGCCTAGACGGGTGTGTGGCGCACGACGAGCCGCGGACGCCTCGACTCCCCATGTCATTTCAACAACCGCCCTGGCTGACCAGAAATCAGCGCGCGTTGCAGGGCTATCATTGCTCGGGATGTGGAGGGACGCCGGTTGGCCTCCACCCGGCTATAAATGGGGGTAGGGGCCGGAGCCCCCAGCCCCTCTACTTCTTGCTTCCCTGCTCCAGGCCTCCGACTCCTCGACCATGACGCCGGTGAGGAGGTTTTCTGCTGCCGAGAAGGGGAAGGCCCGCCAGGAGCGGCCGGACCGTCCTCGTAAGTACACCCAGGAGGGGTCGAGGCCGTCCTCGTAAGTACACCGTGGCGTAAACGGCGGCGCCCCGGGGGCGCGACTGCACCCCCGCGAGGGCAGGTGCCTCCTCCGGCGCAGGCGGAGGCGACGGGCATGGCGACCGTGGCCAAGGAGGGAGGCCCGCAGCGGGTGCCCGGCCCCCGCGCCCGTGGTGCCACACGACCGATGAGGGCCAGGAGTTCGTGGTGTGGGTGGAGAGGCCGGCGATCACCTGGCTGCAGCTCCCACGCTTCTTCGCGGAGACATTGCGGGCCAGTGAGCCCACGGGCCTGCGACTGCAAGCCGATGGTTGTTGTAGCGGCGCGCTGTGGGTGGAGATCGAGGTTACCCCCGTAGGTTACGCCTTCTTGAGCTGCGGGTGGCAGACCTTCGCCCGCACCCACGGCCTGGAGGGGAGGCTTACGCTCCATTTCAAGCACGATGGCGCGGCGACGCTCTTCGTCAGGATCTTCGAGGAGGATGCCAGGCACTTGGGGTGCTGCCCGAAGGGTGATGGCAGTGGCAGCATTCACCCTCCCGTAACTGACAGCCTTTGCGGCGGCGGCGCCCTTGGAGGTGAGCTTGCCCTTGGCGACGGCCGTCATGCTTCCAGCGGCAGCGACACCTCCTCCCAGGAGAGCCCTAGCGATGACACCTATGACGCGCCACCGCGTCAGCGCGCTCGGACCTCGGGAGGTAGCCGGCCGGGACGGCGCCGTACTTCCTCCCAAGATGCAGCCACGTCGGCGTGCTGCCACGGGTCCGTCAAGGAGGAGGAGGACTCTGACTCAGCGCGGTTGCGCCGGAGCCAGGGCCTCAGGAGTGGAAGCCCTTGAGGGGGCCGCCTTTCGCCTTCTTCCTCTTTTCCCTGCAATCAAGAATCATGGAGGGCCCCGCGGGGCATGTAATGAATTATGGTTCTTGCGCCTTTACTTTAGCATTTTCGTCGCACATCCTGATTCCCGTATTACTGTCAATTGAGACTTCCCGCCCGTCGCGGTTAGGGTACTTAGCTCGATGCGTCCGCGGCGGGCCTCTGCGTCGTGAGGTTCGGCCGTGGCACTTGGGGAGCTTGGGGATCTTGCCAGGAGGGTCTTCTTTCTTGCGAGCGAGGCAGTTTGGGAGCCCTCTTGGCGCTCTACATCGGCAGGGCCCAAACCCGCGCATACCTCGACCGCCGTTGGGGCGTCCGGATCACCAAGACGAGACCAAGGGGCGAGGGGCTACGTGACCACTGAGGATCCTGAGTCGCGTTGCTCAGGAGTCCCCCTTGACGCTCGAGCGGCTCCCATACCTTTCCTTGCCAGTTCCTGCCTCGAGAGGTGCCCGAGCCTCCCAAGGCGCGCCAGGCCGCGGCTGGAGCCCCCGAGCGAGGGTCGGACGCAAGGAGATGGATGCCTCTGAGGCAACATGCGCCTGCCGGCTCACTCGAGAGCGCCGCGCGAGGACCAGGATGCCAAGGTCTTGGCGAGGTGTGTACACCGTGCCCAGCCCCCGCTCGCAGTGTGCGTGAGGGGGAGACCGACAGGTGCCGATTCAGAAAACGAAACTTCAAGACAGAAAAGACTGCAAGGAGAAAAACCCCACCCCTTTTTGAAATAAGGTTGTGAAACTTCGAGTTTCATTCCAGAAAATGGAAAATTCGAATACAAAAAGAAGCAAAGAACTGCCGCGTCCGGCCCCTAGGCTAGTCTTCGTCTTCCCCCAGCGCGGAGCATAGGGCCTCCACTAGGCGTGGGCATAGTCATTGGAGGACAGTGTCGTCCGCCAGCGCGGAGCAATGGGCTTCCACTTGGGCGTGGGTGGGAACCCCTCCGCGTCTTCGGGGGGCTCCGGGCGTATACATCCCACTCATTATTACGTGAGAGTGTCACGGGTAGAACATGTGGAGATGCTAGATGTTCTAGGCATTCTGGATGGGGACCCTGTCGTGAGTCTCCAGGCACACGGCGCCAGGCCTGGAGACGCGGGCGACCCTGAACGGGCCCTCCCACATGGGCGAGAGCTTGTGCAAGCCCTCCCTGGAAAGGACCCACCTCAGGACGAGGTCTCCGACTTTGAGGGTCCTGGCACGGACGCTACGGCTGTGGTAGCGCCGCAACGCCTGCTGGTACCTCGCAGCTCGGAGCGAGGCTTGGCGATGGGCCTCCTCCCTGAGCACGAGATCTATCCCCGCGAGGCATCCTGACACTCCTCGTCGAATGCCAAGACCCGCGGGGATTGATGCTTGACCTCGTGCGGGAGGACGGCTTCAGCTCCATAGACGAGGAAGAACAGGGTCTCGCCGGTGGGCTTAGTCGCAGTGGTGCAGATGGACCACAGCACGGACTGAAGCTCATCGAGCCAACCCCTGCCGCAGGCCTCAAGCTTCTTCTTGAAGCTCCTTGTCTTGAAACCCCGCAAGACCTCCGTGTTGGCGCGCTCGGCCTGGCTGTTGCTTCGCAGGTGCGCCACCGAAGCGTAGCATATCTGCGTTCCAAGGTTAGTACAGTATGTCCTGAAAAGGTTGCTTGTGAACTATGAACCATTGTCAGTGATAATGCGGTTGGCGACGCCGAAGCGGCTCACGAGGCCCCTGATGAATTTGACGGCCGAGCCGGCGGGGATGGTGCGGACGGGCTCCACCTCCGCCCACTTGGTGAACTTGTCGATGGCGACGTAGAGGTAGCGGTATCCGCCAGCCGCTCGGGGAAAGGGCCCCAATATATCTAGCCCCCAGACTGCTAAGGGCCAGGAGAGCGGGATAGTCTGGAAGCCCTGTGCGGGCTCATGAATCTGGTTGGCGTGGAACTGGCAAGCCTCACAGGACCGGACCAGCTCGGTGGTGTCGTTGAGCGCCGTAGGCCAGTAGAATCCACTTCAGAACACCTTCCCCATAAGGGTGCGGGACGAGGAGTGGTGTCCGCAGTCTCCACCGTGGATGTCAGCCAGCAGCTCGCGCCCCTGTTCTTCGGATATGCACCGCAGCGCGACGCCGTTCGGACGCCTGCGGTATAGTTCACCGTCCTGCAAACAATAGGCTATGGCCTGACGAGCCACACACTCTATGTCTACCTCCTTTCGTGGCAGGGTGCCATGGAGCAGGTACACCTTGAACTCCTGTGTCCAGTCGTCGGCCTGAGGCTCTAGTTCCAGGAGCAGTCGGGCTCCTGAGGCCGGGCCACAAGTCGGGGCTCCTGAGGGCGGCGTTGGGGGCAGTTCTTCATGTAGTAGCGCCTGGTCCTCGGCTGGAGGTGCCGCGGACAGCATGAAGAGCCTTTCCTCGAAGACGCCCGGCTCCTGAGGCTCGCGACGCGACGCCCTCTTGGCGATGTCTTCTGCTTCCTTGTTCACGCCGCGCGGGATGTGCTGCAATTCCAAGCACCGGAAACGCTTCTCAATTTTACGTACCTCTTCCAGGTATGCCTCCATGTGCTCGTCCTTCGGCTTGTATTCCTTGTTGGGGAAGTTCACGAGGAGCTGGGAGTCGCCGTTGATGGTTAGGCGCTTAACCTCCAAGGCCACCGCGGCCTTGAGGCCAGCGATCAAGCCCTCGTACTCAGCGACGTTGTTGGAGACCTTCTCGCCATGCTGGAAGCAAAGTTGTACGGCGTAGTAGAGATTGTCCCCGTTCGGGGAGATGAGCACGACTCCAGCCCACGCGCCCCGACGCGCGAAGGACCCGTCGAAGTGCATGACCCAGCCGTCGGGCGCCTCATCGCCAGGGGTGAGGGACTGGCCCTCGTCCAGCCCCCGGTCAGGAGCGTCCGTCCATTCTACCACGAAGTCCGCCAGGGCTGCTCCCTTGATAACCCTGGTTGTACTGAACTCCAACTCGAAGGCCTATAGCTCGATGTTCCACTCTGCGACCCTCCCCGCGGCGTTGGGGTTGCGCAACACCTTCTCCAAGGGATACGCAGAGACGACCTTGATGGGATGGCACTGAAAGTAATGGCGCAACTTCCTTGAGACGGCGAGGAGCGCGAGCAGGAGCTTCTGCTGCATAGGGTAGCGCGAGTGCGCATCCCGCAGTACGGTACTGACGTAGTACACCGGGTGCTCGACGAGGGACAAGCCATCCACGTTGCCCCGCTCTGCAGCGGGCACACGAGATCCTGGTGTTTCATGGGTCGTCGAGGCAGCCGATGCCTCAGGACTGCCGTCTTGAGGGGGCGAGGGCTGCGGAGCATCCTATGAGTCGCCTTGCTTCATGCATGGGGACCCACTGGCTCCTGGTGGTGTTGCGCGTGCGCCGACCTGGGGAGGCCTATCTCCCCGCGGGTCTTGGCGTTGCTTCTCTCGCGAGCTCGGGGGCCTCGCGAGGGCCTTGTGTTGGGTGCGGCCGTGTCGGGCCGTACTCGGACGTCGAAGTGGGACACGCCTTGGGCCGCAGGCAGGCAAGTCTGGGTACCCTGGTATCCAGAACGCTGACAGTTAGAGACAGCTTCTCCCCCATCCCCATGCTAGCCAAGTTGTTACAACTCCCTCCATCGATGATGACGCGAACAGAACGCTCCTTCACAACTCCCTTTGTATGGAACAAGTTGTGCCTCTGATTTTGCTCAGCTTGTGTAACCTGCACACTCAGAACACGTTGAGCAACTAAACTTTCATACCTGTCAGCGTAGTCAACAGCCATGTAGTGTGTCTCTTGTTCCATATCATCTACAACTTGTTCTTAACTTGCAATAAGAGCCAGGGTCTGCTCATCATAATCACTAGCGGAGTCATATCCACCATCCTCAGTAACAATCATCACACGCTTGGAATGGCATTATCTCGCATAGTGACCTCCACCCTTCCAATGACGACATATAACCTCATGTGTTGGCCCTGTGGATGCAATGGAAGAAGAAGAGCTCTGTGCAGGCCCGAAAGGTGTGCTCCTCGCGGAGGGTGGGGCAGGGGCCTGTTTCTTGGTATCTCAATTGGCGTTGATGGCTGAAGTAGGCGGTGCTGCAGCAAGACGTGTGGAAGTAGATGGGGTACGTGGCGTCCATGATGAAGTGCGACCTGCAGAAAAATTAGTTCTTGCCAATACCTGTCGATCCTGCACTTCACGTTCAGCTTTGCAAGCAAGATGGAATAAATGAGTGATAGCGTTATACTCCTTATACTCTAATATAGTCTGAATATCTCTATTTAATCCACCCATAAAACATGCAAGTATAGCTTCATTATCCTCAACAATACCAGTTTGTAATTCCTGATAATATTCTTCTACAGAGTTCTTTCCTTGTCTTAAACGCTGCAATTTTTGAAGTAATCCGCGTTGATAATATGGTGGAACCCAACGAGTAAGCATAGCAGTTTTCAGAGCAGCCCAAGTAGTTGGGATATTAGCATGATGTATTCTACAATGTTCAGACCACCAAACACAAGCAAAACTAGTGAATGCACAAATAGCAGCAGCAACACGTCTATCCTCAGGATATTGTAAGCATGTAAAACATTGTTCTGTTTCTAACTCCCAAGTAAGATATATATCAGGAACATATCTACCATAAAATGTAGGAATATTCAATTTAAGTTTAGGGAGATGGTCATGATCCCGTACCTGAGGGGGTGGTGCAGCCCTACCATTATGATTATATCCATGTTGACGACCTCGTGCTTGTGGTGGTGGTTGCCCCTGATGCTGATTTGGAGCAACCTCTCCCTCATCATCGTAATCAGCAACATAATCTTCATTCTGCTCAACGACAGGAGCAGCAGCAGCCACAGAAGCTTCAGCTATAGTAGCAGTAGCAATGGCGCCAGAATTTTGGCCTTGGTCGATAGGAACACGTCGCGCTCGTCCCGCGAAATTCGGGTGTTGTTGGTGTTGTTGTTGCCCAGGTACGACATGTACAATTGGCGGTGGTAGACGTGCAAGCACCTCATTGAACTTAGCGTCCAGCTTGGTAGCAAATATCTTCTCCAAAGTATCTAGCTTCTCCATGGCCTCTCGAAAACTAGTCACGAAGTTTGGTACCTGGTCAGCCATCATTTGCTAAAATTTATCATGAAGTGCCTTGTTCGTCATACCATCCCAGTTGATCTCGTCAGCTTGTGATCCCGGCATGGTTAGTAGCAATAGGAAACACACAACAATATGAACCTACAAACTACTAGGATAGGTGGTGGTGGTGCGTCACAAATCTGTCAAGCAAACCTCAAATCTTACCAGTTCTTACCCAGGTGCAGGCGGTAATCGACAACCGTTGTAGTCAAAACTCTCAAAGCTTGGATAGAGCGATTACTAGGTGGTGTCAAACACACGACATAGATGTATGTGGAGATGGGAAGTCTTATAATATGGTAGCAAAAAGGGTCAGCAATAATCAGTTCAAAGCTGAAAACTTGAATAAACACTCAACGACGGTACTGTCCTGGTCCTAGGTTAGACCGTACTAGAGACGCGAGCCTAGAACACTAACAAAATCATGATGCTACACGTAAACAAGGGAAGAGCACACTCTGATTTTTTTTTCTCTCTTTTTTTTGGCGCATGTTTTTTTTTGCGCTCTTTTTTTAAGAAAATCACTATAATGGCGTGTGTCTCAAAACTCTTCCCAAGACGTATAAACAGGATAGGCGGATTTTTTTTGACTAAATTACTTTTTCGGGAGCGATTCGGGGCTGCGACGACCAAAAATTGCGACAAAAAAACACTATGATGGCGAGTGTCACAAATCGCTCTAGAAAGCCTAAAAATAGGATAGGGAAAAATATTTTCACCCTCTGAAATTTTGGCCTAAAAACTGTTCGGCGCTCATTTTTTTCGAAACCTACTAAGGCAAGGAAACCCGAAACTGAAAACAAAGGGATCTCGAAATCAAACCTAATATGTGATGGACTCGGATTGGTGGCGGATCTGTGGTGGTATATGTGGACACAAATTGATGGTGATGGTATATGGCAGCGGTGATGATGGTGGTGGGTGATGGTATATGGCAGCGGTGAAGATGGTGCGGTGGCGGCGTGACAACTTGTGAGCAGAACTCGAAACTCTAAAGGACTAGACCCTAAGACCAGCAACTCGACACGACGATGCAACCGCAAATTCAACAAAGCAAAAACACTGAAAAGATTATGCAAAGGCTCAGATTGGTTCGGATATGATGAACTAACCCTAAAAAATTTGTGGCTTTTTCGTGGACTATAGGTATGAAGAACAGATGCGGTCTAACTACGAAAAACTGTAAAATCTCACCGAGCAACCTGGAAATCTGATACCACTTGATAGAGGTGAAGGTGTCCCTTTCTTTCGATGAGATGGTGGCTATCATTTTCGGTGGAGTAGACTTTGACGATCCGACTACGAACGTGCGAAGACGTCGCGCCTTAGCAATCGCTAAACCAACTCCGAAAGGTTATTGACCATGCCGGAGCACGATCAACCTGACCAAGAGGGTCTATTTCCTGCACGCAAACGAAGAACAAGCAAGAAACTGAAATTGTAATTTGGATATTGCGAATGTAAGAGGAAAGCTTTATTGATGAAAGTGGGGTTCTGTGACGTCTTGGTCTGGTCATATAACACAAACGAAGGACGCGAAGTTGTAGCTATGGAGAACTTGGAATCTAAACAAAACCCAAGTCTAAACGGTGCCCTAAGGATTGTATATATGGGGGAATAGAGTGGGAATTTCATGACGCCTTGGAGGAGGGGTCCGAAACCAACCCTAACTCCGTTTCCCCACACATACGGTCTCTAAAATAGCCTAATAAGTGGTATTTCGAAATTACATGGGCCTGGCCCAAAAAGAACGTGACGCATCACCTATATTAGCCTATGGACGAAATTTATGAAGTCGCATCTTATATATTTCGTCCAAGCCTTCATGCTCTCCTTATGGTGGCTTCAAAGTGCGAAAATCACCACTGGAAACTCCATTGTTCTTTCCCGCGTGCGCACCTTCTCCTCCATGCTTGATCCCGCTCCAATGGCCATCCTTCTTGTCCATGTTAGGTCCTTCATTCATAAGTAAAACAAAAGTATCTAATATAGGCAGATCATATGTTCATGAACATTAGAAAGATTTCCAAGAAAAGAAAGTACCTGGTAATTCAATTGACGTGAAGCTCTAGTAATTGGTCCAGTATGTATAGCAGCAGGGGTTGTGGGTGTAACAATGGTATTGATGTCCTCATCACCCCCTGTTTATAAAAGACGGGGCGGGAGATGAGGGGGAGGCCGACTCTTCACAACCCAGGACGGATACACACTGGCGAACACACTACGCCAGCGACCGCCTTTCTCAACCAATACGAGACCCCGCGTGTGACACGCGTCACGCGGGGTACAGTAAAAGGAGGGAGACGGAGTGGAAGGGGCGAAGATGCTCAAGCGACATGGAGTGGTTCAGAGGCTGACAGTTCACTATTCGAGATGACTGTTCGCTGCCAAGCGCACTGCTTGGGCGACCGTCTCGAGACACATGACGCAAGGGGCGCCTCTTCCAGGCCGATGCGACGCGGCCTTTTAGGCACGTACCTTCAAGCGCCGCCTCGCTCCGCTTCCCCATGACCCGCGTTCAATGCGCATCATGGAATGAGCAGTGAAAACCATCGTCATAACTGCAAGGAAACGCGGCCACGTGTGTCTGTGCACTGTTTTGGGCCTAGCCCAACAGCGTCACGGACTCAAGTGGCCCCGGGGGCTCCTATCAGTGTACTAAAGAATGAGGCCCTTAGTACCCGGACTTGCGCACAAGACGACCGCGGCCTCCGGACCGGCAAGACCTTGCCAAGCAAATGCCAACCTCCAAGCTACGTCAAGTGAGGACCCAAGCGAACCGGTAAACCTCCTTGCCGGTGGACTCGGCTGCCAACGCACCCGCCAAGACCTCCGCCAGCCAAGCCTTTGCTCCATGTCGCTAGGCTATTTGTCTACATCGACGAGGTGTCGAGCGGGCAAGCGGTTAGGTCGAGCTGGTTGGGGCGCGTGGCAACTCGGTGGACTTGCAACAGCCTTAATGATACCAGTCCCAACGCATGGCAGAGGAATAAGAGGTAGCTAGGCGAACGGCGCAGAAGGAGAGACGATCCTTGCCGAAAGACGTCGCCAGCGCGACACCTCACGGCGCATTAAATGCGCCTGACCGAGTCCGTTAGAGTTAGGTATTTCCTACTGTAGTTCTTGCCAGTGATTTTGGCAGGTAGAATATGCATTGTTTACCCCGTGTAATGACCATTCTAGCCATTGTAGTAGCCACTTAGCCTATATAAGGAGGCCCGTGGCTACCTTTACAAAGGTCGACAGTCCGTTCATTGGCACGTGCAACAGTACTCCCTGAGCATTCCTTGCCGGGCTGTAGCGCTCCTGTACGATGAACTCACATAATCCACTAAATACAGGACGTAGGGTTTTACGCTCCGGCGGCCCGAACCTGTCTAAACCCTGAGTACGCATAGATCGGTGATGCTCTTTCTGCCCGAGGATCTCCATAGCCGAACCACGAAAAGGGCCTTGTCGGTTCCATAGATTGTCGTACGCCGACAATCTTGCTACAAAACTATCTAACACTGTTACTTACAGCACCTTCAGAGAATACCTTGCTGAAAACCGCTTCTCATTTCCTTCAGCTCCTCGTTGGATTCGACACTCTTACTTATCGAAGGACTATGATTGATCCCCTATACTCTTGGGTCATCAAGACTCTTTTCTGGCGCCGTTGCGGGGAGTAAAGCCCCTTTTTAGGGGAAATTGTTAAGGAAACATTTTTGTTACATGCTGAAATTTACTGTAGCTTGTTACTATGGAGGATAATCCTTTGAGGGGCTTGTTCGGGGTATCTTCACCTCATCGGAAGTGGCAAAAGCCACTCCTCAACATACTGAAAATATTTACTATGAGATTCCCTCGGGTATGATAGAGAAACTGCTTGCTAATCCTTATGCAGGAGATGGATCAAAAATCCTGATATGCACTTGATATATATAGATGAAACTTGTTGATTATTTAAGCTTGGAGGTCTATCCAAGGATGGTGTTAAGAAGAAGGTTTTCCCTTTATCTTTGGAGGGAAAGGCATTGATTTGGTACAGGCTAATGGATGATACTAGTACATGGGATTGGAACCAACTAAAGCTAGAATTCCATCATAAATTTTATCCTATGCATTTGGTTCATCGTGATCGGAATTATATATATAATTTTTGGCCTCGTGAAGGAGAAAGAATCACTCAAGCTTGGGGAGGCTTAAATCTATAATGTACACGTGCCCCAATCATGAGATCTCAAGGGAAATAATCTTACAAAACTTTTATGCTCAGCTTTCTCATGATAATCAATCGATGCTTCATACTTCTTCTGCTATGACGAGAAATATGGAATTCAAATGGGACCTTCTTGAAAGAATTAAACTCAACTCTGAACATTGGGTGTTCGACACAGGTAATGGGTTAGGTATAAATATTGATTTTTATTGTGTTAAATATTTTACGGAAACTGAAGCTTTTCATAAGTTTAGTGCGAAATATAGCCTTGATTTTGAGATAGTAGCTACTTTATGTGAATCATTTGCTACGCATGTTGATCTCCCTAAGGAGAAGTGGTTTAAATTTCATACCCCTATTGAAGAAACTTGTAAGGAACCTAGCATAGCTAAATAAGAAACAATCCTTTATAATAATGTTGATCCAGTTGTGCCTTCTGGTTACATTAAGAAACCACATTTTCATGTTAGGATTAAGGAACATGCTAAAGCTACAACTGTGGTTAATAAAAGTAATGCTAGAACACCAAAACCTTTTGAACGAATAAATGTAGAACCTAATATTGCTATCGTTAAAGATCTCTTGGTTGATAATATTAATGGGCATGTTATTTACCTCTACAGTGAGGCCGCTAGAATTGCAAAACCTGCTTGAAATGAAAAGGATGTGTTAGATAAGAATAAACCAGTGGTTGGGATGCTTGTCGTTTCTGTTAAGATTGGAGATCACTATTGTCATGGTTTATGTGATATAGGTTCTTGTGTGAGTGCCATTCCATTTACTTTATATCAATAAATTATGCATGATATAACACCTGTGGAGTTAGAGGATATAGATGTCACTATTAAACTTGCAAATAGAGATACTATTCCCATTTGGGATTGTTCGAGATGTGGAAGTCTTGTGTGGAAAAGTCAAGTACCCCACTGATTTCTTAGTACTTGGTTCATTACAAGATAATTTTTGTCCCATCATATTTGGTAGACCTTTCTTGAATACCGTTAATGTTGAAATTGATTTTGCTAAAGAAAAGGTTAAGGTTAACTTTGGTGATATATCTCATGAGTTTAATTTCTCTAAGTTTCGTAGACAACCACATGAGAAAGATTTATCTAGTAAATATGAAATAATTGGTCTTGCTTCTATTGGTGTGCCTCCCACTGATCTGTTAGAACAATATTTACTAGAGCACGCAGAGGGACGTGAGAGCAGAGCGCCAGGAGGAACGCGAGGTCGAACCAGACCATTTTGTACTTGTCAACGTCAAGCAACAAGTCCATAACGTTGGTGTTCTCCATCCAGATCGGATTGGTTCGTGTACACCACCGTGAGCCCCGGACATGAACCTTCTGTGCGTGTCCACTATGGCATGCATGGTGAACTGGCACTAGTCATCAGCAGCTGCTGGGAGCGCCATTGGAGCCGCGTAGGATACCCTCGGTCATGGTTGTCATCCTTAAGGTCCAGATATTAATTGTCAACTGCATATTAAGGTCCAGATACTAATCGTCCATTGCATACTACGGAAAAAATAGTACTACCAAAATACGAGTCTCATATGATGCCATTTGAATGACTGTATGACAAATGACAAAAATAGTACAAAAGATTCAAATTCCAGCATTACAAGGCTCAAATTCGAAGATTACAAGGTTCGGAGCGATAATAGAAATGAAATTCAGCTTATGCAAAAACTTTGTCATGCAGCTCTAGACGCCCGCGCTGATCAGCTAAACTTGAACATATGAGGGTTCATGCTGATATTACAACTAGTTTCACAACTTCAATATTTTTGCAAAGGGATCCGTCACTGACATGTCATGTATGGGCTTGACATAAGGACTTTCGAATAGTTTGTCAGCTGAAGTTACAAAATGAAATTGAGCTTCTGCAGAGACTTTTCCATCCTGTCCTAGTCGACGGAGCTGATCAGCAGCCCATTCCTTTTTGCGGAGTAAATGTAGGGAAAATCTCATTATCTTTAGCACATTTGCTCTCACAACAAAGAACCTGGCGAATATAATCTGTGGTAAGGTCCCTCGATAGGAGTTCAAAGTAATTTCTGAGATTATGGAGATCGAGGCATTCGATGGGATTGTTATATTGCACCACATTATCCACTACCTGGCATAATCGTATCTACAAAAGAAGAGAAGGTATTAGTGCTTGGACACACAAGGGACCTATTTCATTTGCAGGGTTTCCAAAAGTGAACTCCCTTGTGGTTAACAGTTAACATGAAAGGATCATCACCTTGATATATAGCTTCTCCAAGCATGAAAAGCATCTGAGGAATCTGACAACTTGGTCCAGGTCGAGGCCGATAGATTCTAGTGCTAAGACCTTAACTGTGCGTAGATATGGGGTCGAGCTTGTTGGAATCATTTTCTGGATGACAAACGAACATACAACTTGAATAGAGAAAAATAAATGTTAATTTCAAGAAGGAGAAGAAGGCGACTGTTGTACCTGGACGGTTATGGATCCAATAACAAGTTCAGAGAAGTTGACGGGCGAGTAACCAAACACTGTCAACTTCGGCGCATAAATGACCCTGATTCTTGCTGGACCTTGTTGATCAACTACAAGTAATCTCTCAAGTAATGGCACGTCCTCAATGACCATTTGGTGATTCACCTTGTGTGATCTCTTGTTGCAGCACCAGCAATACACACAAATTGTCCGGAGACGCATCGAGGCGATGTGGATGCTACTCAACCCATTGATCGCCTGAAGATGAAGGTACTCGAGCGTAGTAAAGCCGCGGAGTAGGCGCTCCATGTCGTCATTGGGGATGCAGACAGTGACAAGCTTGAGGTGCTTTAGTCGAGGTAGCAAAAGAGCAGGATCGGTGTTAATCCGGTGGAAATGGCAGTTCATGAACCTAGCGAGGCACAGCGCTTAGGGTGGTAGCAAGCGCATATGTCCATCATTAAAACTGAGCTCCTTGAGCTGATCTAAGGTGGTCGATAAGAACCACTCGTCATGCTTGGCTCGGTCCTTGCCGTTCGAATGGAACCTGCCCATAGTAAGGCCTTTGATTGGGCCACAGTGTATGCCGAGGATCTGGGACAATGCATCCAAGCATTTGTGATAGCCATTGCAGAGCATGTGCTCGTTGATGAGGCCGAGAGGGGCACAACGCCATAGGGGCCGCCATCGCTGGGAGAGGACGGTTGTGTGGACGCCATCTTCAATTGGGAGGAAGGAGATGATGACTGTCAACATATCATCGGGGAGGCTGTTAATGAAGTCTAGGCATGTCGGAGGTGCTTGTGTTTGTGGCTCGGCCTGCCTCCGCTTGTTGGCAATCTCGTCCTCCACCTCCGAAGAATCGGCGGCGGCGACACTTTCTATCATGAGTAGAGCAGTGGGAGGATAGTGATTATGTAGCTAGATCAGTGCGGAAGAGTAGTGCATTGGTAATTACAAGTTACTAGGTAGGAACAAATTTAACAGATTCAGAAAATGAAATCCCAATTGGTTGCTGAAATACTACACAATGACTTTGATATTGCTACACAAGTCAACATGAAGATACTAGAAAGAACACTTACTTTCAATAAAGTATGGACGTATGATGTCATCAGGGAAGTTAGCATTTATCATATGGCCAGGCTCTTTTAGGTGCAGCGCAATTTTAGTGCCAGCTTTCAGTACATAAAACTTAGAAATTTCTGGCCAAAGTCCTATATCAAAATAGGAGTGACAATCTTCATCAAGTTTTACAGAAACAACGATTGTAAATCCATGGTTTGTGCTCAATATGACACTGCTGGAGTCTTCAGTTATGTAAAGGCCAAGATTTTGCGCTACAGTTGTTGTTGCAAAGCAAGGGATGTAATGCAGGAATTGATAAGATTGTTAAAGAACAGGGTAAATGCTAGTATGTGAGTAGTTAAAAGAACAGCACATCAGTTGATATGAAAGGACAGAAAATTATAAGTAAACAGATAATGTAACCATGATGTCATGCAAATATATATGGGAAACTCTATCTCTCACACGTCTGATGCTTTCCTTTGGTCAGACTAGTTTTGTACCATCTATCGTTTTCAATCACATGGCCAAGAATCACTCCTTCTCTCTGCATTCCATGCACGTATTAATTATGGACGGGGCTGCCGACGAACCCATTAATCACGCACAGGCTAAAAAAGTTCAGATTTGCATGTGCCACCATTATCCTCACACCCGGCGACCTCTTTGGCTGCATGCTCAGTGATCCCTCTGCCCCCACATCTCCACCTCCTACATATTCCAATTGATTCCATGAACTACGATGGTTCACATTGCTAGGTGCCTCCATGGGAGTTGGCTATGGGTTGTGGCGTCTCGCAACCCCTGGCTTGCCCTTCTCGGCAGTAGCTGCATCAAGCGCGACCACGCGAGCAATTCGGCCAAACAACGCCGAAACTCATCAATTTTTTTCTAGGTTTGGATCTATCTCAACATCAGCGTGTATTTTTAGAATTTATTATATTCAAATGGATCAATGATGAACCATATTTTTGCCCGGTTCGTATAACTTTGCAGAGCCACTCGTTTGTTTGGTGGAATTTATTTATTAATTAGAAATTTATGCACCAACATCCAGCATCAAACTACTCACGTCTATGTGCCGTGTAGGCTTCATACTAAATCTACAATGCTTCATTTTCTTACTTATCTATTGTTTGAAATAATTTCATGGATGCTTTCATTTCTTTTTCCTTATTTTATAGTACATAAATTCTGCTTGAACCAACACTTGTTCGTGCTTCAATAAATATTAGTGCATGCTTCAACCACGACCGGTGTTGCTTCTTTGACTAAAGTTATTGTGCATACATTTTTGTTCTTCCACTGCTGCATTTTTGCTTGAACCACTATTGATGTGTGCTTCATTGACTTTCATTGATGTTTCCATGAAACATCACTGTTGATCCATGGTAGTAAACTTTAGCCTCAACCATTGCTTGTGTGTGCTTCTTTTATTGTAAGGACAATTTGATTCAACCAATTGTATTCTGTCCTTGAACCATGGCTAGTGTATGCTTCTTTTATTGATATTGTTTTTAGCAAAATAGTAGGGATTATCCCTACTATTTTTTACAAACATTTTGCTTCTAGTAGTAATTTTTTGTTTCAACCACTACCAATGTTAGCTTCATTATTAGTCCTTGTTGTTTCTGTTATGTAGACACTTTGTTCCGCTCGGTTCAGCCATGCTTCTTCATTTCGAGCACAATGGCCACAATGTTGAGTGAGATGCAGACACTAGGCACCATTGTATGTCGTGGTTGCCTTGTTGCAACGAGCAACTCACATCACGCATGGAGCTCACCCAAGATCGGCTAGTTCAACGCGAAGTGATACTGGCTATGCATAAGTGAATTATTTTAGTTTGGTAAAAATAAAGGTGTATATTGTTCTTATCAAATAAAACAATGTTCGTTTATATTTTTGTTTGACTCTGCACATTTTATTCTACGAAATGTAAATGCTTCCATCAAACTCGAATATTGTTTTTGCTACACCAAAATAAATTTTCAAAGAAAAATGCTTCAATAGCATAGAAATAATGCTTCATTCAATACAGAATATATTTCTATCAATACGATCGAAAAATATGTCCGACCGCACCATAAAAGGATGCTTCTAATGATAAAGAATAATGCTTCCATGCCACCTTAGCATGGTTGGTTGTACGAAAATGTATCTTCATTAATAATTATGTTCTTATATTCTTAGCATGGTTGGTTGCACAAAAAATCACAACTTACCAGAAAAATTGGATAATAAAAGATATGTGGCACGATCTATGGGAAGCAATTTTTAGCCAATGCACAAGTACTGGTATCAGTCTACCACGTTGTTACTCACGTTCATGCTAGGAAGCAATAAATTAGAAAGCAAAGGAATTGTTGCCTAATTAACAGGTACGGGACAGTGGTAGGGGACGTGTTCAGTGGAAGCAGTTATAGGAGCAATCTAGTAGATTGGACGACTACTATTCATCTAATCCTACGGTGCTCTACTAGTCTGATGGACGCAAAGGATCAGTAGTCTAATCACTAGACTTGCCCAATATATATATATATATATATATATATATATATATATATATATATATATATATATATATATGTGTGTGTGTGTGTGTGTGTGTGTGTGTGTGTGTGTGTGTGTGTGTATATATGCGAGTAAATGAAAGCACAATACAACATTAATTTGCCAAATATAGAAGAAGAAGAAGACCTTTGATGTATATGCTGCATGGGGCATCTTTTATCCAAATGTAGCAATATATAGTATAGGTTCGGAAAAAAGTATAGGCCATGTCAACCCAGGTAGTGTGAGATTGAACGTACCGTGCGCTTCATGAAGTCTTCTGGTACGGTGAGATGGAACTCCTTGGTTGTATGGCCAAGGACGCATAACCCTGATCTGTCCTTGCACTATACTCTCTATGAATGAAAACCCTCGAATCAGCTAGAAGAAACATGAATCCACGGCACTGGGTTAAGAGATGAGCGGAAATATTTTAGTAGATTAGTTACCTGGTTCTCCATGGGATAAAAGCAGCGTCGAGAAAGTTAGTGCTGATAGGCCGCGACAAGCGGCACTGGCGAAATGCGGTGGCGTTTGGCAGCAGCTGGCGGTGGCGACAAGTGTCGAGCTAAGTGGCTACCGCGGGGATAGGTGGTGACATAGAGAGTCACAGAAGAGTGTAGGTGCTACTGGGGACAAGGAGGGGAGGGGGAGGGGGAGGGTGGGGTGAGGGTTTTGTGATGTGTGAGTGCTGAGGGTTTTCTATCCTAGAATAATGTGCTTCCGAGGCAATGGATCGTAGACCCAACCGTGTGTGATAAAGTGTAAATATGAGTACTACTATATACTCAAGAATAATGTGCTTCGAAGGCAACGGTTCACTAGATCCAACCGTGTGTGATAAATCGTAAATATCACTCTAAAAAAACTAGCAGCCATGTGTGGTGGAGATACGGGAAGCCATTTGATATGTGTACATCCTGCGGTTCAGACGTGCGATCCATGGGGATGCGTTCTGTCCAATCAGAACACAAGTGACTCGGCACAATGAAAGTCATCGCACATAGTTCCAATCCGGGGAAAAATACCAACTCTAAACATTCACCCTATAATATGCACCGTACGTGTTCAATTTTTTTGGCAAACGATTTCTATTATAAAACTGTGTGGAAAGACTGAAAGTAACACAGACTATTCATGATAATTAGTTGTGTGTGTGTGCTATGGGCAATCATAGGTTGGTCTAATTAAGAGAGGCATAAAATCGAATAAACCAGACTGATTGCAGCTCAAGACTGCAATTACATTGCACTATTAGTTCATTACACATAGTCTCACCAACATGTAGAATCAACCGATAAACATATATACTCAAGCATTGATATAATACACACAAACTAGATAGATTCAATCGAACATCTGATCTTCATGATCTTTAGGATTCTCCAGGAACTCGGCGTATGCAGCGTGCGCCATCCTGCGAGAATACTTATGCTTGAAGGATCCAACGACTTGTCCTCTCGCATGCGCCAGAAAACTAGAATACGCGTTGTTAATCTTATGGTTGTAGAACGGGCATCCATAGCCCCCATTCTTCCAGGCACGCCTGTTATGCTTTCCAGCCTTAAGCTCCCTAAGCGTTTGCCTCTTGAACCTCTCCTGGACGTCTTCATCCTCGCTGTCGACATCGTTAGATAGCACCTATACATGGTAAAAATGACAGTCGTCTATGTAGGACATTCAAATGGATTGTAAGATATGGCTACGGATTATTAGCACAATCACTTAATCTAGTCGGATTATTAGCAAAATCATTTGTACAGAGAGTCTGTAACCAGAGAAACCCTAGCTATGATGTATTTACCAAAAAAGTTTATAGATGACCAACCGGTTCTCCGTCGGAGTCGTTGTCGATGCCGGAGTAGTCGTCGGAGTCATTGTGGACCACAGGCTCTGTCTGGGAAAGCATGATGGCGCCGACGACATCAAGGCCACGCTGCTGTCCGCGCAACACATCATCTGCGGCGACGCAATCTCTGTGCCCAGCTTCACGCTGTGCTCGGGTGCTTTGCCGGCCCCGACATGGTCACTCCCTCCCATGGTGCACTTAGGGGAGGTTGCTGATCACAACTGAGAACGACGACGAGGATCCAGTGGGGGAAGAGGATTGTGTGTGTGTGTGTGTAGCGAGAATGGGGAGTGCGGCCACCTCTAAAAACCAGCAGCTCGGGCGCCGTTAATAGAGCAGTTGGGAGGGAGGCGGGCGACGGTTCAAAGGGGCGGCTCACCTCCCGGTGATCCTGTGTACCATCAATTCACATGCCTGACAGCACGTCTCACTGTGAGACAGCACAACGAACACGTCTCCCATCAATTCACGCACATGTTCGAACGCCTCCCGGTCATCCTGCGCGGCGGCCTGCTAGCATGCATTCCATCAAATCAGATCTGCTTGCACGAATCGCGAGGCGTGTATTGTTTTTCTTTTTTGAGGATTAATTCTACCGCTTCATTATTACTTAACCGAAGCTACGACACGTGCATTGTTGTTGTAACGGCAACGGGTTGAATTAATAAATCGTTTGCGAATTAAGCGTAGATGAAAACTTGTCTCAAACTGTACAATTTATTTACCACGACCTATTTGTTCCATATCATGAAATCAGGTTAATGTTTCATGAGTTCTAGATTAGCTGGTGATTTGCTTGAATTTGAAAACCAAGACTCTCAATGTTTGCGACCGAGCCATGCACGATGCCGAGATGTTTGAATTTATTGCCTTTCCTTGCATGGGGACTAAACATGCACCCAAGACGTAAATTTTGATTTTCTAATCCATTCTGGCGCACAACCTCGTGTGTTTATATTTCAAATTTGAAATTTATAAATTAAATCCCTAAGGAATCAATTTAATGTATAAAATGTATTAATGTTCTCTAAAAAAAGCAAATTTTACCACGACGCTCTTATTGTCACATGTTCACTACAAAAAAAGTTGGACATGCATGCCTCGAAGTGGCGGTGGTGTGGTGGGACGGGTTGGGGGGTCCGGCACACTATGTGTCATGAGCCACCGTGTGGGGTTGTCCAGTTTGTGAGGCACATGCCAAATCAAAAGTCATGCATTGGGTATTTAAAGCATCGTATGCCCTTTTTCATGCATATGTTTGTGTCACATGCATACGGTGGTGGTCCTCGTACACTCCCTCGTGCGGTTACCAACAACACACCCATTCGATGCCCCCCGCGCGGTCTATATCACTTTGAATGGCGTGGCAAGGGGGTTTGATCAAAGGTAGATTCATCTTTTGGTATGTGTTTCGGTGTAGATAGTGGTGAGATTCCACATGAAAGTTTGAGCGCATGTGTACACATGCTCCCACTGGCTACAAGTAAGTGTACACGTCGTGCACCTTCATGGGGGGGTCTGGTTTGCGAAGGTGACACATTAAAGGTGTGCATTGAGTATTCAAAACATCACACATCACCTCCGTACATATGTTAGGGCAGCATGGAGGCGGTGGTTGTTGTCGGACGTTGCCCCCCCCCTCGCGCAGTTATCAGCGTCGCTCCCATCTATGGCCTCGTGTGTGGTCCATCACTTTGACCGCAACAAGATAGGTTTATTACCATGGATTCTTTTTTGGTTTGTGTTTGTGGTAGGTCATGGTGTGAGATTATCACATGGTATAATTGAGCGCATGGGTACGCATGAATGCCTCCCGTCAACTCGAATTGGGAGGGGCATATATATATAATATGTGTCGTGAACCTCGCTCCGCGTGGGGACTTTGTGATTAGCGAGGGTGCCACATCAAATTTTATGTGTTGGGTATTTAAACATCACACAATATTTCCATCCATATGTTTATCCATGCTTAGACATTGGTTGTCTTCGGACACTCCATCATAAGGTTGTCGATGGGAAGACATTCATGGGCACACGTGGATGTCCATATCAGATTGACTAACAACGAGAGAGTGGTTACCACGGTGGATTCTTCCTGGTTTGTTTTATGGTATATATATTAGGTTAATGAGTTTCCTAATTACCAAAAGTCTAAGCGCACAACTACGTACGCGTGAATCATTCCCATCAGTGCTCGACAGACTAGTTATACGCGCCATGAACCCTCGCTCTTTTGTGTGTGTGGGGGGGGGGGGGCTTTCGTTTCCAAAGCATGTGCCATCAAAGTTGCGTATCAGGTATATATATTAATTAATTCAAACGCAACACAACACTTCCGTACATATGTGTGGGCCACATGCATGTGATTGCTATCTTCATACACTCCACCGCGTGGTTATCGACGACACGCCCCATTCGTGGGCCTCGGTGGACGTCCATCACTTCGTCTGACAGCGAGAGAGGTTTGACCAAGGTTATTTATTTGGTCCGTGTTAGAGAAAGTCTTGGTGAGATGTCCTCCAACCGACTCAAAGTCTCTCTCTCTCTCTCTATCTCTGTGTGTGTGGGGGGGGTATATATAATGCATGTACGTGATGAACCTCGATGGGGTTGGGGATGTCTATGTTGCGAAGCGCATGTGCCACCGTCCACCTTCGACCAGAAGCGAGACGGGGGTGGTTTGACCATGCTGGATTCATGTAGGTTTCATTTTCGTGTTACGGCAGGGTGAGACGCGAGACCTAGTTGGGGGCATGTATTCGTAGCTATGATCCCCTCTCGCCGACACGAAGTGACGGCCCATGAGACATGTGCCACATCAATGTTGCACATTGGGTATTTGAACATATCAAACCACCCTTTGCATACATATTTTTGTTCCACATGCATGTGTGATTGTGTTCTGACCCATTTCCTGCATTTTTGGCAAAAAATGCTCATCTATATTATTATTACATGAGTAAATAGTAGACGATTCCAACAAAACGACCGTTTGCGATTGTACACTCAACAGACACCATTCGTCTGAGGCTCCGACTACCTGTGTAACATGGCCGTGCCCTGTCACATCAGCACCGTCACATGATTGGGCTCCACCAGACCTCCCTCACAATCTAAAAAATATCTACCGCCTTGAGCAATTTGAAAAATGGTTGTTCCGCGATTTTTTCCTATTTGATAGCACACACATATTATTTTGGGCAGTGTGCGATGTTTGTTGCTCCCGCGCGGGCTGCACCATTTCAATCCCGTAAACTAAATTTTCAATAGCCCCAGCATCCCGGCATTACACTCCCCTCTAGTAAAATTTTCAGTAGTCGCGGCATTTCCTTAGACACCACCAGCCCCCCCTCCGCGCACCACAAAAACTTTGCTCAGATTACGTCAAAAAAAAAGAGGCAAACCTCTGCTCTCTCTCTCTCACACACACACACACCACTCCTCCCTCGCTCGAACCCTAGCTAGCTCGCCGCCGTCGCTGCCCGGCCCGACCGTCCTCATGTAGATCCATCACAAGGGATTGGACTAGAGTCCTGTGTGCATTCGACAGTAGTGCTCATCCATGTCGAATTCACGCACCACTCGGGACCACCCCCTTCTGCCGGCCTGCGAAACACCCCCTTTCCCACAGATCCCCATCGCCATCCCCACCCCCACCCCCACTCTAGAGTGTTGCAGCCTAAGCCCGACTATGCTTCCTGGGGAGCTCAAGGAGCGAATGGCAAAAAAGAGGTATATCGAGGCTTGTCCGCTGGATGACGGCGAGGTGGCCGCCGAGGCCCCTGGGGAAGCTCACTACGATGACTGGTCGGGGGCTTTAAATAAGTGGGCTCGCGCATGTCTATATGTCGTGGCAGCCGGCTACGACATCGAGCTCGTCGACAGCGATAGCATGACGCGGGCTATGCCACAGGTTAAGTGGTGCACCCCCACCACTCCGGTTCAACCCACGTGGATCTCCTCCATGGCCCCGTCACTAATCTACTCTGCTTTGTTGTCAGGAATTTGCCTTCATTTCTAAAGGTCGCGTTCCATGGCGGTGTCTCGGCATCGTCAGCTGCCAAGTCATGACTCACTGACGATGACAACGACGACAAGGGCGCCCTATCCGTCTCTTCCAAGGGGAAATAGCCCATCCACGACATCGGGGAGGGCACCCTGCAGCCATGCTCTTCCAAAGGGAAGGAGCCAAGCTGCGACAACAGGGAGCGCACGGTGCGCACGTGATACTTGTGATCTGCGTTGGGTTTTCCATGAAGAGGAACGGGTAATTGCATCACAAAGAGGATAAGTATTTCAGTGAGTTATGAAACCAAGGTTTATCGAACCAATAGGAATATCAATCCTCAACCGTCTTAAGCGGCTGCACACAAATGAACAAACGACTTGCACCCAACGCGGGCAAGAGGGTTGTCAATCCCCTTGATCTCGTTATTTGCAAGCAAATGAGTTGTGTAGATAATTGTTGATAAAAGTAAACTAAATAAAAAGTAAATAAAGGAAGCGAGGTAATAATAGCGTTTGCAAATATATAAGTCAATAGACCCGGCGGCCATAGTGTTCTCTAGTGGCATCTCTCATGTAGGCAGCATACGGTGGGTAAACAAATTACTGTTGGGCAATTGATAGAAAATCGGAAATCTATGCGATTTTCACGGCAATGATCATGTATATATAGGCATCACGTCCATAAGCAAATAGGACGACTCCTGCCTGCACCTATTACTATTACTCCACTCATCGACCGATATCCAGCATGCATCTAGAGTATTAAGTAAAACAGAGTAATGCTTGGAGAACGATGACATGATGTAGACAAAGTAAACTCAAACAATATGAGTGAACCCCATCGTTTTATCCTTAGTAGCAACAACACAAAGACCCATCTTCTCCTCTACTTTGACACTGGGATATAGAAACTCGCCAGGTTGAACCTACCACAATGCACCACTCCCACCGATGAAATATCAGTCTACTTGGCCAAAGCATATCAATAGATCGGAGAGCATTACGAAGCTGTAATGATCATGCACTTAAGATATAATATAATTCAGAGGCATCTCTAATACTTTTCATGAATAATCTGAACATAAACCCACAATTCATCGGATCCCAACAAACACACCGCACAATAGGATTACATCGGATAGATCAAGACGAAGATGCGATGACCATTGTATTGAAGATCATAAGAGAGAGAGATTGCCATCTAGGTACTAGCTATGGACCCGTAGGTCTGTGGTGAACTACTAACACATCATCATGAGGGCGGCAAGATTGATGAAGAGGCCCTCCGTGATCGATCCCCAATCCGGCAGGGTGCCGGAATGGAGCTCCAGATGGCCTCGCGACGGAACAGAGACTTGCGGTGGGAGAAAAAGGGTTTGGGACTGCTTCCAGTGTTTTTCAGATTTAGGTAATTTATAGGCCGAAGAGGGACATCGGGGGACGCCTTAGGGGGCCACCACATATAAGAGCGCGGCCCTCCCCCCAGGGCGCACCCTGATGTCTGGTGGGGCCCTTGAAACTTGTGCTCTGCGTTGGGTTTTCAGTGAAGAGGAATGGATAATTGCAGCACAAAGCGGATAAGTATTTCCCTCAGTTATGAAACCAAGGTCTATCGAACTAATAGGAATATCAATCCTCAACCGTCTTCAGCGGCTGCACACAAAAGAACAAACGACTTGCACCCAACGCAGGAAAGAGGGTTGTCAATCCCCTTGATCTCGTTATTTGCAAGCAAATGAGTTGTGTAGATAATTTTTGAGAAATATAAATTGAAAAATAAATAAAAAGTAAATAAAGGTAACAAGGTAATAATAGCGTTTGCTAATATATAAGTTAATAAACCCGGGGCCATAGTGTTCCCTAGCGACATCTCTCATGTAGGCAGCATACGGTGGGTAAACAAATTACTGTTGTGCAATTGACAGAAAAGCGGATAGTTATGCGATGTTCACGGCAATGATCATGTATATATAGGCATCACGTCCATAAGCAAATAGGCCAACTCCTGCCTGCACCTATTACTATTAGTCCACTCATCGACCGCTATCCAGCATGCATCTAGATTATTAAGTAAAACAGAATAATGCTTGGAGAACGATGACATGATGTAGACAAAGTAAACTCAAAAAATATGAATGAACCCCATCATTTTATCCTTAGTACCAACAACACAAGGACGCATATTGTCCCCAACTTTGTCACTGGGATATAGAAATTCGCCAGCTTGAACCAACCACAACGCACCACTCCCACCGATGAAATATCAATCTACTTGGCCAAAGCATATCAATAGATCGAAGAGCATTACGAAGCTATAATGATCATGCACATAAGAGATAATATAATTCAGAGGCATCTCAAATACTTTTCTTGAATAATTTGAACATAAACCCACAATTCATCGGATCTCAACAAACACACCGCACAATAGGATTACATCGGATAGATCAAAGCGAAGATGCAATGACCATTGTATTGAATATCATAAGAGAGAGAGATTGCCATCTAGGTACTAGCTATGGACCCGTAGGTCTGTGGTGAACTACTCACACATCATCATGAGGGCGGCAAGGTTGATGAAGAGGCCCTCTGTGATCGATCCCCTCTCCGGCAGGGTGCCGGAACAGAGCTCCAGATGGCCTCGCGACGAAACAGAGAATTACGGCGGCGGAAAAAGGGTTTCGGGACTGCCTCCAGGGTTTTCAGAATATTAGACAATTTATAGGCCGAAGAGGGACATCGGGAGGTGCCCCAGGGGGCCACCACATATCAGGGCGCCCCCCCAGGTCACGCCCTGATGTGTGGTGGGGCTCTCCTTCACCTCCCGGCTTCCTTCTGAAGCTTCTATGTCTTCATATAGTCCAGAAAAAATCATCAAAAAGTATCGTGGCAATTGGACTTCGTTTGGTACAGTAAACCTGCAAAGGAAAAAACACGCAGAAAACAGCAACTGGCACTGGGCACTGGGTCAATAGGTTAGTGCTCAAAAATATTATAAATTGGTAAATAGTGACCCAAAAGTTATCCTAGAATGATAATATATCAGCATGGAACAATCCAAAATTATAGATACGTTGGAGATGTATCAAGCATCCCCAAGCTTAATTCCTGCTCGTCCTCGAGTAGGTAAATGATTAAAATAGAATTTTTGATGTGACATGCTATCCACTATGTAATCTTATTTAGGTATGCTAGTTGAGAAAAGATGAATCAACAAATATTAACATAGCAATATTCAAAGTGTAAGAAACAGAATTGTTAATTCCTAAAAGTATACGATTCTCAACAAATGTTTACCCCCCCCATTCATCTTGTTGTATTAGCAAGGCATGGCTCCATCTTCACCACATTAATACAAATGTTAAGCACCACGGTGTCCAAGTCAGGCAATTGGTTCGTACTTTTTCAATATGCATCAACTTTTTATTCTTCACGCAATACATGAGCGTGAGCCATTGGACATAGAATTTAAGTGGAATAGAGTACGATGGTAGATATCAAAGGCGTAGGAAGTGGAGAAGAGAGTCTCACAACAACTAGGCGTACCAACGGACTATGAAGATGCCCATCGATAGATGTCAATGAAAGGAGTAGGGATTGCCATGCAAATGATGCACTAGAGCTATAAGTGTATGAAAGTTCAAATGAAGCTAAGTGGGGTGTGCATCCAACTTGCTTGCTCATGAAGACCTCGAGCATTTGAGGAAGCCCTTCATAGGAATATACAAGCCAAGTTTGAAATAATGAATAGGTAATTCCCACTAGCATATGAAAGTGATATATCATGAGATTCTCTACATGAGGAACATGGTGCCACTTTGAGGCACAAGTGTGGTATTGGATAGTAGCAAAGTCCCATCTCTCATTTTCTCTCATTTTTTTTGAATGGAGGGTGGGCTCATTTGGCCTCCCCCATCTTTATTTTCGTCCGGAGTCTCTTCTCGGCTTATGGGAGAATCATCGTCTCCATCCTTCTTTCCTCACTGGGACAATTCTCTAATAATGATGATCATCACACTTTTATTTACTTACAACTCAACATGGAGAACTGAAGATATGACTCTGTATGAATGCCTCTGGCAGTGTACCAGGATGTGCAATGATCTAGTGTGACATGTATCAAAAACATTATGAAGGTGGCTTTGCCACAAATACTATGTCAGCTCTATATGGTCATGCAAAGCAATATGACGATGAACGAACTAGTCATGTAAAGTGACGATGGAGTTTGCATGGCAATATATCTCGAAAAGGCTATGGAAATGCCATGATAGGTAGGTATGGTGGATGTTTTGAGGAAGATATAATAAGGCTTATGTGCAATAGAGCGTACCATGTCACGGGGTTTGGATGGACTGGCGAAAGTGGCACCGATGCACGGTACCGAAGAGGCTAGCAAATTATGAAAAGGTGAGATTGCGTATGTCCATGGTTTCACATTAGTCATAAAGAACTCATATACTTATTGCAAAGTTTTATTAGTTTATCATAAATCAAAGTACTAATCGCATGCCCCGAGGGAAGAGGTTGGTAGGAGTTAACCATCGCGCGCTTCCGACCCAAAACAACACTAGTATTTCAGTGAGGAATAGAAATGCTCACACATCATCACCATGCCTGTTTAATTTTTAGATGAACAAAAAGGTCAACCCCTCTTAATATTAACTCTTCTACAGTTTAACAATTATGAACTCACACCTATTTCACATTACTACATCAATATCATTAACCCACAATTTCTTTATATGTGCTACATGATGGTTTTGATTATCACTCTTTGAATACCTGATATTTTTGGACTAGTCTGTATGACCCATGCAAATCACCGTCAGTATTTATTAACTATCAAACAAATATAAGTGAATAACGAGAGTGAAATCATTTCTTTAAAATCTACACGCCACCGTGCTCAAAAGGATATAAGTGAAGTACTAGAGCAACTGCTAAGCTCAAAAGATATAAGTGAAGCACATAGAGTATTCCAACAAATTATGATGAAGGTGTGTCTCTATTAAATAGGTATGTCCAGCAAACAATGATTGTGGCAAACTTAAAGTAAAATCAAACTAAAACAAACGACGCTCCAAGCAAAACTCATATCAAGTGACGAATAAAAATATAGCTTCAAGTGACATACCGATGGATTTGAGATGAAAAAGGGAATGCCTTCCGGGGCATCCCCAAGATTAGACGCTTGAGTATCCTATAAAATATTACCTTGGGGTGCCTTGGGCATCCCCAAGCTTAGGCTCTTGATACTCCTTATTCCTTTGTCCATCAAGATAACACCCAAAACTTGAAAACTTCAATCACACAAAACTCAACAAAACCTCGTGAGATCCATTATTATAAGAAACATATTGCACACTTTAAGTACTGTTGTAAATTGATTCAAAATTCATAAATGCATAATAGTTACTGTATTCTAACTTCTCCATGGCTTATACCCCCCGATACAATCCATAGTTTAATCAAAATAAGCAACTATGCAAGCAAAAATAGAATCTGTCTAAAACTGAACAATATGTACGAATCTGTAGAGACCCTATACTTCTGTAACTCTAAAAATTCTGAAAACACATGAAAACTTCTAAAATTTGTATAGAAACACTGTGTAAAAATTTCAGATCATTATCACGCTCCAGCAGAAAATTAAAATTCCTGTACTGGAGTCAAAAGTTTCTGTTTTGTTTCAGCATCGATTCTACTCATCTTGTGAGTCATCCCAAAGGCTTTACTTGGCACAAACACTAATTTAAACATAAAAATATTATAATTACAGAGGAAATAATCATGTTATTAAAAATAAACAGAATGTTATAAGCAAAAATTTAAAGATAACTATTTGGTTGCCTCCCAACAAGCGCTATTGTTTTATGCCCCTAGCTAGGCATAATGCATAGTTTTAAGTATTGTCATCTTTGACACTCCGCCCATAAGTGTCTCTCATAATTGATTCATAAGGTGGTTTAATTATCTTTCTAGGGAAGTGTTCCATCCCTTTCTTTAATCGGAATTGAAACCTTATGTTTCCCTCTTTCATGTCAATGATTGCACCTATAGTTCGCAAGAATGGTCTTCCAAGTATTATGGGACAAGAAGGGTTGCAATAAATATCAAGATCAATGAAATCTGCAGGCACATAATTATTATTTTTAATAATAATCACATCATTAATTCTACCTAAAGGTTTCTTGATGGTAGAATCCGCAAGATGCAAGTTGAGGGAACAATCTTCAATATTAGTGAGACCGAGTACATCACAAAGAGTTTTAGGAATAGTTGAAACACTAGCACCAAGGTCACACAAAGCATTGCATTAATATTTATTGATCTTTATTTTTATAGTAGGTTACCACTCATCATGCAATTTTCTAGGAATAGAAACTTAAAGCTCAAGTTTCTCATCATAAGCTCTTATCATAGCTTCTACTATATGTTCGGTAAAAGCTTTGTTTTGTTCATAAGTATTGGGTGAGATAATAACGGATTGCAACAAGGAAATACATTCTACTAAAGAAAAATTATCATAATTAAAGTCCTTGTAATCCAAAATAGTGGGTGCATCACTAGTTAAAGTTTTGACCTCTCCAAACACACATTTTTCAGTTTTAGCATTAAAATCATCACCCTCCAAGCAAACGGGACGCTCCTCTACTAAAGTTGACTCATATCCAGTCCCTTTATAATTTACATTCAAAGACGTAAATAAAGATTCAATAGGAGAAACACCAATCATTTTAAGATCTTCATCATGATTCCGGTAAAAAAAATGGGTGGAAGAGCTTTTTCTAAGAATTCCCGCTTAGCTCTCAACTTAGCGGTCCTATCCTTACTTTCATCAATAGATATTTGGATAGATTTAATGGCATCATTGAAATCATGCTTGGGTGCCAAAGCTTTATTTTTAAGAGTTTCCACATCAAGAGAAATTATATCCATGTTTTTAACCAAAGTGTCAACTACATGCAATTTTTCTTCTACCATAGTGTTGAAAACTTTTTGAGAATTAATAAATTGTATCCTCTTGGTGAAAGAAGTTTTGCATATCTTGTTGCTCCCAAGCAACCAATTGTTTTCGTTTGTGGCCGGTTGTCACCTCATAATTTTGAGTTATTTTCCATAAGCCCATAACAAGCTTTTCTTTTCGTTGTTGATGTTCCAACAACTCCGTTCAAACCTCTTCTTGTAATGATGGTTTCCAAATGCAATTGTGGTAGAAGTTGTCATTCTCTTCTCCGTTCTTTCCTTTCATCGATCTAGTTTCTATTCTCTTGTTACGGAGGCATTGTGATATTGCTCTCTTCAATCTATCATCTTATTTTGTCAAGATCATGTTCCTTCTTTGCTTATTCAATAACCGGAGTGTTGTGCCCTCTTCTCAAGTTCTTTCCATCTCATCATGTTTTGACTCTCTTTTCTACCGGAGTGCTGCCCAAATTTCTTTTGAATTCTTGCTTGTTTCTCATATCGTCCTTCTTCTCTTGATTTCACTCGATTGTCTATGAAGGAACTAAGTTGTACCTCTTCTCTTTCTCTTCCCCTTCTCGTTCCAAGATCTCGGGTCGAGATCTCTTGTAAGTGGAGGAGAGTTGTAACAGCCTGAGACCGACGCTCCAGAAGATTCCTGTTTTATTCTGTTGTCACCTTACGATTCGTTTGGTTGTCGCATTCATCATCGCATCATTCACATCATCCGCATTGCATCGGCACTCTGTTGCCGCCATTTTTTTCAAACTTGCATCCGTTGTAGTTGCCGGTTCTCTCCATTCGTGTCGTCCACCGTTTCGAGACCAACCACACACGCATGCGCCCATGACATAGTGAAAATATTGTTTTTAAAAGCGCGCATTAAACGTTCTTGGAATGGGTTAAAATTGGCGAGCGGACTTATTATGTACCGCCTGTCAAATTTCGTCGCGTTCGGAGGTCGTTTGATACCCCAACGGATAAACCTATAGCGGCACTATAGCCGGTCAAATCGTCGGATGTTTTCGTTTTATAAAACTCTGTTGCCAGGCATCCGTTTTCCCTCTCATCTCTGCCTAGCCCCTCTGCACAATGCACCGACCTACGCGCAACCTAGTCCGAAAACTTCCGCGAACCCGAAACGTACGGAGATGACCATTGGATTTGGATCAACCCCGTAATACCCCAAACCACCATCCGTTTCTCAATTGGGCTTCCTAATCTATGTTATCGACCGCCGGATCTAAATCGAAGGCTCCACTTAGCTCTAACCTGTCCACTTGCTATATATAATAGGCCCAACCCTAAAATCTAGGAGGATTGTCCCATCCCTCCCTCGGCCGCCGCCAGGCCCGACCAGCCTCCTTCTTCCTCGGGATCTCCTCCCTCTCCACCTCGAATTCCCTAGCCAGCCAACCCGAGCCTACGTCTCCGCGCCCGCAAGCCATGGGGAAAGCCGAGCGGCTCGTCCTCCCCTGTTCCGCGCCCTGCATCACCAACCGAAGGAGCTCCACGACCAGGCCTTCTCGCATCCAACCAGCAGACCACTGCGCTCACTCCGAGGAGCCCCCTCGATCCGGCCCCGTGCACCTCCTAGCTCGAGTCCGTGCCCGCCGGCCACCTCCTCGAGCAGAGGTGTTGGACCACCAGGTCCCTGTCTCGCTCCCTTCTTCCCTTCTCTTCCCGCTGCTCTCTTTCTTCCCTGTTTAATTGCTCTCTCTCTCTCTCTTTGTCAGGGACAGGAACCAGTGACCCGAAGCTTCCGCCATGGCCAAGGTCACCCAAGCTTCCTGTTTTTGGACCAAGAGCCGCCGCTCGCCGGAGCACCGGACCAGCAACAGGTTCAGGCTGCCCCATGCCTCCTCTTCCTTCTCTCTCTCCGTCCCCTCTCCTCTGGTTTCTCTCTCTTTCTCACATCTCTCTCTCTCTCTCAGAAACCCCCACGCCATGGATTGGAGCTTGTGTCCCGCCTTCCTCCACCTCGCCCGCGACCTTCTCTGCACCGAATCCGGCCCTGATGCCCCATGCCCGACCTCCTCCTGTGAACCCTCGCCGGATCCGGCAGGTCCCCATCGGCGCCGTGCCACCATCCATTGGTCCCCGACGAACTGAACCTCTGCGTCGCGGCTAACCACGGCATGTTGTGCCTTTTCTTTTCCTGTTCCCGTGTAGATCCGTCTGAAGGCGTACTTCATAGTATTCAGAGCTGCGTTTTTATCACAAAGATTAGTTAGCTCTTCTGGTTAGCTCACCACACTTGCAACCTACAGGTCGAGGGATCAAATCCCCACTGCTAAAGGTTTTGTTTTCTGCACTTTGCCTCTCGAGGATGACCTCCTGCCACTGTTTCACTTATGGTCGAGCCCTTGTTATTTCACAAACCAGTAGTTAGCCCAACTGGTCGATGCGCTCGCCCACCTCCAGTAGGTTCTGGGTTCGAGTATGAGGAGCCTAAAATATTTTGGCTTTTTGTTTCTTTCTATAGCTGACAGGTGGGGCACCTCTGTCATACACACGCATGTCCACTTGGGCTTGTTTCCACTCCTGGGCCGCTGCAAGCTGTTGCAATCTGTTTGCGTTATTTTGCATAAATGCCATGCTAAAATGATTTATTTCATAACTAAATATTTTGGCTTTTTGTTTCTTTCTATAGCTGACAGGTGGGGCACCTCTGTCATACACACGCATGTCCACTTGGGCTTGTTTCCACTCCTGGGCCGCTGCAAGCTGTTGCAATCCGGCCCATGGACGTTTTTCTCTATTTCTGGAGCATGCATATTTATAGGTATTGCCACTGATTTTAAAATATTAATAAATAATTAACCATGCATCGGATGAAAATGATCTATGTATGTTAAATGATTAGAATTTTATGTAGTTTCACATTACGTAACTCTCATCTATGATAAAAATGTTTAAACTTGCTGTTTGCGTTATTTTGCATAAATGCCATGCTAAAATGATTTATTTCATAACTAAATAACCGTAGCTCCGAATTAAATGGTCCACATATCTAACTTGAGTAGAAAAACGTGTAGAATCTCATGGAACACTTTATTTTGCTGTTTAACAAATATAAAATATGCTCAGGACAGATCTGGACCAAATCATAAATCGCATATCAGGTCGTTTCGGAAATGCTATATGTTGCTTCTGGCCTCATTTTAAATGCCTAGATGATGTAGTTGTTTATGATTCACCTCTTGCCATGTTTAACAACATTTAAAATGATTATTTAGTTAAACAACATTAACCGCATTTCTCTTAATGTGAAGAGGTAATATTTTGTTATACGTATGTACTCCTTCTTCATTTGAAATTGCGTAATTCCTTCTTCAACCTATGCCATGACCACCCATGTTAAACAACATTTAATATTGATGAGTACCAAAACAAGAGTGAACTAAATAATTTGAATGTGGAGTATCGTCAATATGCAACTCGTTGCATATTGAACTTCACTTAATTTGTAGTGTTTGATTGTTGTGCTTGCCATGCCATGCATAATTAAACTGGACATGGATCATGCTTGATTGCGCGTCATGTCATGTATATGTTGTGGTGTTTACCGTGTTATTTGTTTGTTTCCGGATTGCTTCTTCTCGATAGAGTTCCGAAAGCGTTCGGAGTGTGAGGATTCATTCGTCTACGCCCGTTCGTCTACTTCACGGATTCATTCTTCTTCCAAGTGGGATCTCAGGCAAGATGATCATTTCCCTGGATACCATTACTATCATTGCCATGCTAGTTGTCTCATTTCTATCGCTGTCTCGCTACCTACCACTTGTTGTCTAGCCTCCCAAATTGCCATGAAAAGCCTCTAACCCTCCACATCCCAACAACCATTGTTTGGCTATGTTACCGCTTGCTCAGCCCTTCTTATAGCGTTGCTAGTTGCAGGTGCAAGCTACTCCATGTGTCAATATGGACATCCTTTTGTTATATCACAATATTTATTGCTATTTAATTTAATGAACATATATACTTGGTAAGGGTGGAAGACTTGGCCTTTTGCTCGGTGTTTTGTTCCACTCTTGCCGCCCTAGTTACTTGTGAACCGGTGTTATGTTCCATATTGAGCGCTCCTAACATGCTCGGGGTTGTTATGGGGACCCCCTTGATTTTTGTTTTGGGATAAAACTCATCTGGCAAGGCCCAACATTGGTACTACATTTTCCCAACATAATAATACTGATAATTAATTTGACACATAGGGAGTTAGCGCTACCCGAGGTTCGTTTCAACATAATACAGGGGGGCCAGTGCCGCTGGTGCTGGTGCAAAACACAGTCGTGTGCGGGGCCAACCCGGGGCAACTCGGGAGATTTCTATCAGGCCACTGTACATTGTGCTCATCTGGTCGTGTCCTGAGAACGAGATACGCTGCTCCTATCGAGTTCGTCGACACGTCGGGCGACCTTGCTGGATTTGTTTTACCTTTCTCGAACGTCTTGTGTGCGGGATTTCGACGACACTTCGGGCTATCTCGAAGTTGAGATTTTCCATCGGGATTCCGCGGATACTACGGGTGATTCCGCGGTTGAGGAATTCCAACGCAGGTTGTGGTTAGTTTGTGATGGATGAGTTGGAGCACCCCTGCAGGGTTAAATCTTTCAGAAAGCCGTGCCCGCGGTTACGTGGCAACTTGGAAATTTTGTTTAACACCCGGTCATAGCAAACTTGAAGTAAACTCAAATAAAATACACCAACTGTGTGCGTAACCGTGACCGTCTCTTCTCGTGAATTTCTGAACCGAGAGAGAACACGGTGGGGTTATGTTTGTTTGTAAGTAGGTGTTCAGGGTCTCTTAGAGATCATTACTAGTTCACGTCCGTTTATGCGACAAACATCCCCCTTATTCTTGTACTCGTAAGTTAGCCACTCAAATAAATGCTTAGTGCTTGCTGCAGCCTCACCACTTAACCATACCTTACCCAATAAGCTTTAATAGTCTTGATACCCTTGGAAATGAGATTGCTGAGTCCTTGTGGCTAACAAATTACTACAACAACAGTTGCAGGTACAGGTAATCCGATGCTTTGACGTGAGCGCGATGCTTGTTTGATTTGGAGTTCTTCTTCTTCTTCTTCGATCAAAGGATGGGTTCTAGGACGGCTGCCTGGGATAGCAAGGATGGATGTCATTTTATCGTTTGATTTCGTCCGTAGTCGGACTCTACTCTTCTGTATGATGATTGTATATGTTGTTGTATTGATGTGACCTTGATTTAGCTTGTGGTGAGTGTAAGCCAATTCCATATACTCATCTCTTCTTTACATGTACTTGTAATGATATCCATTCTTGCGAAACGACAAGATGCACTTCTATCCCTGTCGAGGCCCTCGTGCCAAAGTAAGGATAGGATCGCATCTTGGGCGTTACAGAGGGTCTGAGGTAGATGAATTTCCGAGGCCTCTGGTTATGTGTTGACGGATGTGATACATTGGAGAGTAGTATTACTGCTAGGAGTTGAGTGATGGATTTTACTCCGTGTATCTGTGGAACCGATTGCATAACCAAAGATTTCAGAAGTTCTCAGGTGGGAATTCATATAGTTAGCTAGGATTATCCTTCCAACAAATGCAAATGGGCTATTTATTTGTTTCCGGCTTAATTTGCAAGCCTCGTCCTTTATTTTGTTGGAGCATGGTAATTCGAGTTGCTTCGATGTCAAGTGGTGATTTCATATCCTTTCTAAGCAGTGTTCTCATAATTTTGTGGGAGTGCCAATACTTTTGATCAATCAGATTGTCATGTCAATTTATTTTCACTCAGAGTGCTTCTCTTCAAGATAATTCAACCCTCTCCAATATTTGCAAGATCTATCCTCATCTTTCCTTTTCCCGGAGTTCGTTTCATCCGTCCCAAGTTTTCTTTGTTTTTTCCGCCCTCCCGCCCTTTCCTTCAATGATTAAATTCTTATCCAAGTGCCATTTCTATTGATGTGATGCTTTCGCTATCTTTTCTTCCGAATTGTACTTGGTGATTCTTTCCGAAGATGCTCATGTGCTAAGTTCATCATTCTTCGTTCTTGTTTTCTTCTCCGGTGAAATCAATGCAAGCTCGCGGTGTTCATCGTATCATTTTCATTCGTTAACTGCTACCCATGTGGAAATTCTTGTCCAAGCCTCTCTCTTTGATCCATCTCTCTTTATTCTATCTGGAGTGCTGAAGATATCTCAGAAGATTCGTGTTTTCATGCAAATCCTTTCAAATTATTTTGAGATTCTCACCTCATCAAGTTTTCATTTGTACCGGTGCAATCTCTCTTCCTAAGCAATTATTTCAACGGCGTTCCTTTTAGTGGGCTCATAGCCCACAAGTTTTTCCCAGGATCTTACCTAGTTCTTCTAATCTTTTTCGGAGATGTCCTTAAGTTCTTGTCAATATGACGTAAGAATGAATTTCATCAGTCATATTCCTTCTCGAAGATCGCTGCTAAATCATTTTCATCATTGGCTCAACCTTTCCTTATTCATTGTTCCGGAGTGTCTCAGTAATTCATGATGTTGTTTCTCATCATCATTCTCAGCGTTGAAGATCGAAGGAGTGTTTCTCTTAAATCTTTGTCCATTCTCATGAAGATTCATGGTTAAAGCTTCATGCTATCCACCCGAATTGTTTCCATTCGTGAAAAATCCCTTCTGTATCTATCCGGAGAATTTTAGAGTTGTTTTCATTTCTCAATCCTCCGAAGGCCATCATTTTAGAAGATTTCTTCGTTCTCAGCTTTCAGCTTTCCTTCTCAAACTCTTCTCAATTGTTGTCTCTTCGTCGTATCTCAATTATTCCGGTGCTTCGTTCAAGTTTCTGCTAGGCGGACCGTGATCTCTTTGCTCTCATGTATCTCCATTCGTTTGAAATATTCTCATTCGTTTCAAATTCTTACCGGTGTTCCGTTGAAGACTTCTTCAAGTTTGTGCTCTATCTCTCTCTCTCTTCAATTCTTTTCAAGAAGAATAAGTGGTATTTTAGATCCATTGCTTGTCATCAATTTAACTTGATGAAGGATAGGCATAACATAAATCTTATTCTTGCTTCATCAAGGTGACTTCAATCCTTTTCCGGAGTTGTTCATGAAATCTAATTCTCGATTCTAAGTTGTTCCATCTTTTTCTATTCCGGAGTTCCATGTTTTCTCAAGTATCTCGTCGCAAAGCTTCAACCAAATCTTGCAAGGTCATAATCTTATTCTTTTCAACCTTCAATTCTTTTGTTCATTCTTTTGTATACGGAGGTTCTTCATGGTGGTTCGTCAGGGATTTAATTTATTCTCAAAGTGTTCTTCAAGATTTCTTGTTGGGGGAGTTCAAGTATTCTTTATCTTGCATTTCAAAGTGTAATTCTTTCTCCATTATCTTTGGGGATTTTTACATCTGTGCCCCTAGTTCCTGAGCTGTGCTCATTCATCCCCACGTCCTTAAATTTTGCTCACTTTTCCCCACTCCCTAGCCCGAAACCCTCACCAAAGGTCACAACGGAGGATGCCGTCAGGTCAATGGTTTGATTGTTAACTCTAACGAGTGGGGCCGTGCTGGACTGCGTCGCCCGTTGGACCTGACGAGTGAGTCCGTCCCGCCCCATTTCCGGCCACACGGATGCCGAACGGACGTGCACACGCTTTCTCCTCGTCCGCCTCGGGGACGCGTGGCGGCCTTCCAACTACCCCCACAGCCAAAAGTAAATGCGCACGCGCGGCGGGCCTCGGTCGTCAGCCACCCATGTTCGGGTCGTCGTCCTTCTTTAAATGGAAACCAGCCAGTCCACAGTACCTTCCATCCTTCCAGAGCCGCGCCTGCCCCCTCCACCCCCGGCAGGATACAAACACTAGTCCACCAGCGACAAAACCAAACCCTAGCCAGTAACCACCATGGGCATCTTCTCAGGGGGCCGGCTCGAGCTCCGGCAAGAAGAACGGCAAGGCCCCCGCCGTCCCTTGGCGCACGCTACCCCCGCCGTCCTCTTCCCGTCCGCCTCGGCAGGGGATTAGCGTCCCGGCGCACCAGGCGAGGTGGCACTGGGAGCACACCATCCCTCTCTCCTACCCCGACGTGATCCTGCCACACTACTGGCACTTGGATCCGGAGAGGATCCCAGTGCCGGCGATTCCACGATCGGCGCGGGCGCATGCGGAGGAGGTGAGGCGCCGGCTGCAGCAGCTCACGCCCGAGCAGCGGCTCGATCCAGCCTATGCTACAGACTCTCCCAATTGGGAGCTCTGGTTTGCCTTTGAGCACGAGGAGCAGCGCCGGCGTGGCGTCTGTGACGTGCGGGCTGGCACCCCGCTGCCCCTCGTCGTGCGCGATGAGGACCAGGAGGCGGACGCCGCATACCAAGAGGTGCTGGCGCTGGCAGCTATCCTCCATGGAAGCGAGGAGGACGAGCGGCGCAAGGAGGAGGAGGAGGCGGCGGCTTACCAGGCGCGGATGGCGGAGGCCATTGCGCTCTCCGCTGCTGGCGACTGCGTCGTGCCGCCGCTGGCCCCGCCGTCCCTGCCAGGCTCGAGCATGCGCCGACCGCCCTCATGCCCCACGAGTACATCTGGTAGGGGGTGGTGCGGGAGTGGGTGAGCGCGCCACCCGTATGGATGCTGGCGACGCCGAAGGAGGAGCGGGACTACCTGGAGTTCTGGCGACAGCAGCACTTGCGGGCGGAGCGTCGCGAGGGTCAGCGGCTAGAGGAGTTGGACTAGGACGCCGAGGCAGAGGAGGAGGAGCGTCGTGCTGAAGCGCAGGCAGCGGCGGTGCAGCCACCGGCGGACGACGTCGCCACCTCCTAGGAGACGTCGTTCCCCTGGGCTGGCCCGACGCCGACCCTCCTCGACCTCACCGGCACCGACGACGACGACGACGAGGACGCCTAGGGGGCAGCGCACCTCCTCGTTTTTAGTTTTAGTTTTAATGTTTTTAGTTAATGCCTGGCAGACTTGTGAACTCTCGCCGGCCTTTGTGGCTGGCATTAATGTATAATTAAAGTTAACGCAGGTTGATGTGATTTGATATGATGTTTTGACTGTGATGTGATGTTTGAATTTGAATTTTGACTGACATTTGAATTATAAGCAACATTTGAAATCCATTTGCTCTGTGATGTTGCAATGATCATGTTAGCTTAGGTTGCAATGATCTAACAACAAATAAAACAAAAATACAAACAAATGATCATGTTAGCCAATGTTGGTGATCTCCGAAAAGTTAGGGTAAACAAGCCATTTCCAATATAAATCATTACAAAACAGTTTAAATTTCAATAATAAAAATATAAGTTCAGATTCTTCTTATTCACACTAAAATGAATCTATGGTGATTTTTTTTTTCATAAACCCAAACCCACTATCACTCTCTTCTTGGACTCTATACAATCTCGTACATGATAGCTCATTTGTGTGAAGGAGTTTTCATGGAAATGTCCATAAACCAAGATTATTATTTTTTGTCATAACCATGTCACATACAACAGCATTGTGCGCAGGTCATCCATTTTTTGATTGTTTTTGAATTTGTTCTTCTCATTTGAACTTGGAGATGGTAGCTTACCTCAAAAGAATATTTTCCATAAAAATATCCCTAAACCAAGTTTATATTTTTTTATGGTAACTATGTCTTACGAAACGATGAACCGCGAAGGTTTGCTATTTTTTGAATTAGTTAACATCATTTGAAAGTTGGTCAAGCTGACCGGCTCAAAACCCCGCAGCATCTCTCCAAACCCTAGCATCGAACTGCAGCCGTCCGATCATACCCTAGAGCCAAGCGACAGCCCTCAGATCTGGTCTTCTAGAAGGAATTCACAGGGCAGGCCGCATGCAGGCTGCGTGCCGTTGGATCACATGGACGGCTCCGCACCGTTGGATCGTTGGGCGATCCGCGAGAGGTTGGTTCTGCTCGCCCACTCGTCTGTCCAAAAATGCAAACAAGTCCTTGTTGGGCCTTCGCAAGGCGTTGACCTGTCGAAGGCCCACAAGGATAAATGAGGCCTATAAAATGGTGCACGTGCTGGTTCTGTTTTTTTATTGATTTGATTGCACCGTCACCCTTTTCTTTATGGGCCCTTTCTTTATTGATTTGATTGCACCGTTTGTTTCTTTTTTTTATTTGATTGCACCAAATTAGTTTCATCCTGCAAAAAATAGTTTCTTTTCCTTCTTCTTTTTCAACATCACCATGGTTCATATTAGATTGAAAACATCATTACACAACCGGACATCTCATATTTCGAAAGGAAAAAGATTCATACAAAAGCATGCAGGATGTAAAACCTACATACTACTACATAATAAAACATATCTACTCTTTGTCGGAGATGTCGATGATCTCCGTGCCCTTCGGTGGATAAATGGCTGCGTGTTGCGGCTCCGCCCCCTCCTGCGCATGCGGCTGCTCCGCTGCCGCCTCCTCTGCCTCTATCTCCGCCTCTAGCTCGTCGAATAGGGCGTCGGCCTCCACCTACCTCTGCCGGATGAGCCGGCGGTTGGCCTCCACCTCGGCCTCATCCCGGATGGAATCCAGGATGGCCTGCTGCTCCGCCATCTCCTCCGGCTGGTCGACGGCGACCTCCGCCTCTGCCTCCGGCTCGTCCTCCTCCATGGGTGCCAGCTGCTCCTCCTCCTCCTCCTCCGTCTCCGGCGAATCCGGAGGGAGACCCGCAGCGATGTGGGCGGCGCGGCGAGCCTGCATTTCGGCCTCGATTTGCAGGCGCCGCTCCGGAGTGAGCTGCACGTACATGGTGATGAGGCGCCGGACCATCCTGACGGCGACGGAAGTGCGAGAGGAGGCGTATGGGCTCGGGTGGCGGCGGTGTGGAGGGAGGAGGAGGATGTGCAAGGGCTGGGGGACGACGGCCGGCTTAAATAGCCGGCTAATGGCCTCGGGCGGCGACTCGAAGCGGTGCCGCGGTGTTCACACCGCGCCGACGGTCGAGGCGCCCAACGGACCGTCGGGTTTCCCGACGAGTCCGCGTGGTGCCATGCCGTCAGCCTGACATGGCGGGCGCCTGTGAAAATATGCCTGCAAAACGGCATGGAGGGAGTGGCGCGCTTCGGCCCAACAGTCCACAGAAACCAGGGCCTCACTCGTCAGTAGTTAACGGTCAAACCATTGAACCGACGGCATCCCCCCGTGTGACCATTTATGAGGGTTTCGTACTAAGGAGTGGGGAAAAGTGAGCAAATGTTAAGAGCGTGGGGATGAATGAGTAGAGCTAAGGAACGAGGGGCATAGGAATAGAAAGCCCTTATCTTTGAGATGGTGATAGCATTCTTGATTCGTGAGGAGTATCGAAGAGATTTGTCAAGAATGAGATATTTAAACCCATCATTTCTCTCTCGGAGTTATCTTGGTACGGATTTCACCTAAAGCGTTTCTTAAGGAATGTTGCTATCTTGGTGCTTATCAATGATCCAAGTTTTCAATGTATCGTCTCGGTGAAAGAAGTTTTGTGTATCTTGTTGCTCCCAAGCGATCAATTGTTTTCGTCAGTGGCCGGTTGTCACCTCATAATTTTGTTCTTTCCGTTGTTGATTTTCAACAACTTCGTTCAATCTCTTCTTGTAAGATGCTTTTCAAATTTAGTTGTGCTAGAAGTTGTCTTTTCTTCTCCGTTTATTCATTCCAAATATCTAACTTTTTTTCTCCAGTTCCGGAGGCATTGTGATGTTGCTCTATTCGAACCATCATCTTGATTTATCAAGATCATGTTCTTTCCTTGCTTATTCATTTAACCGGAGTGTTGGGTCCTCTTTCAAGTTCTCTTCATCTTATCAAGTTTCTCTTTTATTTCTACCGAAGTGCTGCCCAAATTTCTTTTGAATTCTTGCTTGTTCCTCATGTCATTCTTATCCTTGCAACCTCCAAGATTCTTTGTTTCACTCGTTTGTCAAAGAAGCAACTAAGTTTTACCTATTCCTTTTCTCATTCTAAGATCTCGGGTCGAGATCTCTTGTAAGTGGAGGAGAGTTGTAACAGCCCGAGACCGACGCTCCAGAAGATTCCCGTTTAATTCCATTGTCGTCGTGTGATTCGTTTGGTTGTCGCATTCATCATCGCATCATCTGCATTGCATCGGCACTCTGTTGCCGTCATTTTTTCAAAACTTGCATCCGTTTGTAGTCGTCGGTTCTCTCCGTTCTTGTCGTTGACCGTTTCGAGACCAACCACACGCACGCGCCCACGACATTGTCCAATATTGTTTAAAAAAAGTGTGTATAAAAAATTCTCGAAATGGGTCGAAAGTTGGCTTGCGGCCTTAGTATAGTGTAGGTAGTCCACCTGCCAAATTTCGTCGCATTCGGAGGTTGTTCGATACCCGAACCGTTAAACCTATAGCGGCACTATAGTCGGTCAAATCGCAGACATTTTAGATATTGCAAAACTGATGTCGGGCTGCCAGTTTTCCCTCTCATCTCCGCCTAGCCTCTCTGCAGAATGCACCGACCTGCGCGCAACCTAGTTCAAAAACTGTCCCAAACCCAAAACATACGGCCGTTACCATTGGATCCGGATCAACCCCGTAGTACCCCAGACCATCATCTTTTTTTAGGGACTCCCTAATCTATTTATCTCGACCGTCCAATTAAAATCGGAGAAACCCAAGCTATTCACTTTCCCTGTATATAACCACCACATTCCAAATCGGATCAAACCCTAGAATCTAGGGATCTGTCCCATCGGTGTCGTCGCCACCACCCATATCTCCTCCCACCTCGGGTTCGTCAACCAGCCTACCAGAGCCCGCGTCCTCAATCCAAAATTCCCTCCGCATCCACCTCGTCTTGCGCATGCGACCATGATTCCAGCGCCACCCCAGCCATCCTCGAGCTCCTGCAGCCATGGCGCCCGAGGAGCCTATGTCCCGAGATCCTCCACCTCTCGGTTCCCGCCGACAGTTGCTGCGTGGCCGCCGGAGAACAGCGTCGCTGTCACGTTGGAGCTACCTAGTTTGCCCTCGCCTTCCTTTCCCCATGCTCCCTTTATTCTATTTTGTTTCTAAACTCTCGCTCTCGCTCTCTCTCTCTCTTTCTTGCCATGGCGACATGCCTCGATTCGCAAGGCCGTCTTCCTGTGCTTCTTCCAGCCGGCCGCCGGAGCGAGCTGCTCCTCCTCGCCACCCCATGTGCTCCGGTGAGCCTTGCCCCGTGCCTTCTCCTTCCTTCTTCCCTTCTTTCTTCTCTCCCTCCTTCTCAGCTCTCTATTGCTCTTTGTCAGGAACAGGAGTTCCAGCCATGGCGCGGAAGCCCTCTGCCCCGCGGCTCGTTCATGATCGGACATGACGCGGGCGACCGGCCCTCGCTTGGATGCGGTGCTTCCATCCCCAAGTCCCATGCCCTGCCTCCCCAAATCGTCGGGCGCTCGAGCGCGTCCTCGCTCACCTGGTCCGCAGCATTGCCAAAGCCAGTCGCCCCAACGCGCCTCTGCCTCCCCGCTGTAAGGAAATTCCTTCCGATCTGGAAGTTTGTTCTATTCCTAGATTCGGTCTGGTGTCTAGAGGTTGATTAGGATTGCCACTATGATTTATCCAGAAGCGCTTTGTAGCCCAACTGGTTAGTGAGTTCATGTGCAACCAGGAGGCCCCGAGATCGAATCCCAGGGAACCTCATTTCTTTTGCGCTGTGTTTTTTCTGGTCAATAGTGCACACGTCAGATCCATTAGAGCGATGAATTATTTCAAGCAGAGTTCCCCTTTGCATCACAAACTGAATCGCAGTGCACTGGCTAGCACCTGTATGTTTTACCCAGGCGACCAATGGTCCAATCCCCATGGCTGCGCCTTTAATTTGGATTTTTCGCCTCTCCTGAGAATCAGCTCTTTCTCTATTTTATATATGGGCAAGCCAATTTGTGTAACAAGCACCAGAACTAGCTCGGTGGCTATCGCCACATCTCTAACGCGAGAGATCCTGGGATCAAATCCCAGTGCATGCAAATTTTTGCCTGTTTATTTTATCATCCCTCAATGACAGTTGGGACCCAGAGCCCTTGTTGACCTTTCCACGTTGACTCTGTTGACCACCTCCCGACCACACTTGTCATTGGCAGTGACTAGCACAGCCGGTGTCCATTTTGGTTGTTCTTTTTTTTCCCAATTTAAAACTGCACAATATTCAAAGAATAATCGAGAGTTTTGAAAAATTCATATAAAATTAACCATGCATCGGATTAAAATGAATTATATATGAAAATGTTCAGCATTTCGTGTAGGTTCACAATATCCCACTTTGATGCATGATAAAAATATTTAAATTTGTAGTTTTCATTAATTTGCATAAATGTCATGTGAAAATGATTTATTTCGTAACTAAATAACCGTAGCTCTATTTAAAATGATCTATATATGCAACTTGACTAGAAAAACGCGTAGAATCACATGGCGCACTTTACTTTCCCGTTTAATCTATATAAAATATGCTTAGTTCAGATCTGGACCAATTTCAAAATTAACATATGGGGTCGTTTCGGAAATACTATATGTTGTTTCCGGCCTCATTTAAATTGCATAGATAGTGTAGTTTCATTATGCTTCACCTCTTGCCATGTAAACAACATTTAATCTTGCCGTGTAAATAAACGAGAGTGAACTAAATGCTTCGAACGTGAAGTCTCGTCAATATGCAACTCGTTGCATATTGAACTTCACTTAATGTGTAGTAGTTGATAGTTGTGCTTGCCATGCCTTGCATAATTGTATAAACATGCATCGTATTTGTTTGCGCATCATGTCATGCATATGTTGTGGTGTTTTTCATGTGTTAATTGTTGCTTCCGGACTGCTTCTTCGCGATATAGTTCCGAAAGCGTTCGGAGTGTGAGGATTCGTTCGACTACGTTGGATCGTCTTCTTCACGGATTCGTTCTTCTTCCAAGCGGGATCTCAGACAAGATGAATATTTCCCTGGATACCACTACTATCATTGCCATGCTAGTTGTCTCGTTTTTATCGCTATGTCTCGCTATCTACCACTTGTTTGTCAAGCCTCCCAAAATGCCATGATAAGCCTCTAACCCTCCACATCCCAGCAAACCATTGTTTGGCTATGTTACCGCTTGCTCAGCCCTTCTTATAGCGTTGCTAGTTGCAGGTGCAAGTTGTTTCCATGTGCCAACATGACTATTTTTAAGAAATCACAATATTATTGCTATTCAATTTAATGCACATATATACTTGGTAAAAGGTGGAAGGCTTGGCCTTTTGCTCGGTGTTTTGTTCCACTTTTGCCTCCCTAGTTACTTGTGTACCGGTGTTATGTTCCATATTGAGCGCTCCTAACATGCTTGGGGTTGTTATGGGGATCCCCTTGATTTTCGTTTTGGTATAAAACTCTTCTGGCAATGCCCAACATTGGTACTACATTTGCCTAATAACTAATAAACTTGCATAGGGACTTTCCAGACCCCGTGGATAATTATTCAAAACCCGGGCCAGTGCTCCTCATGAGTGTTGGTCCAAACTAGAGACACTTGCGGGGCCACCTCGGGGCAACTCGAGGGATTTCTATCGGGCCACCGTACGTATTGCTCTTCCGGTCGTGTCCTAAGAACGAGATACGCGGCTCCTATCGGGTTCGTCGGCATGTCGGGCGGTCTTGCTGGAATTGTTTTTACCTTTCTCGAACGTCTTGTGCACGGGATTCCGAGGATACTTTGGGCTATCTCGAGGTTGAGATTTTCCACCGTAATTCTGAGGATACTACGGGCAATCCCGTGGTTGAGGTTTTCCACGCAGCGTGTGGTTAGTTTGTGATGGATGAGTTGGAGCACCCCTGCAAGGTTAAATCTGTTCGAGAAGCCGTGCCCGCGGTTATGTGGCAACTTGGAAAATTTGTTTAACATCCGGTCATAGAAAACTTAAAGTAAACTCAAATAAAATACAACAACCGTGTGTGTAACCGTGACTGTCTCTACTCGTGAGTTCTGATCTGAGAGAGAACATGGTGTGGTTAGGTTTGACCGTAAGTAGGTGTTCAGTATCACTTACTGATCATTTCTAGTTCACAACCATTTATGCGTAGATCACCCCCTTCTTATTCTTGTACTTGTAAGTTAGCCACTCAAATAAAATGCTTAGTGCTTGCTGCAGCCTCACCACTTAACCATACCTTACCCATTAAGCTTTGCTAGTCTTGATACCCTTGGAAATGAGATTGCAGAGTCCATGTGGCTCACAGATTACTACAACAACAGTTGCAGGTTACAGGTAATGCGATGCTTTGACGTGAGATCGATGCCCTTTGTTTGATTTGGAGTTCTTCTTCTTCATCGATCATAAGATGGGTTCCAGGCCGGCAGCCTGGGATAGCAAGGATGGATGTCGCTTTTATCATTTGATTTCGTCTGTTGTCGGACCCTGCTCTTTTGTATGGTGATTGAATGCATTGATGTATTGATGTGATCATGATTTAGCTTGTGGCGATTGTCAGCTAATTCCATATACTCATCTCCTCTTTACATGTACTTGTAACGATATCCATTCTTGCAAAACGACGAGATGCGCTTCTATCCCTATCGAGGCCCTCGAGCCAAAATAAGGATAGGATCGCATCATGGGCGTTACATTGCTGCAACGGGCCCTCCTGGGTGGCGGTCGACCTCTCCCCCGGGAGCGCCATGTTCTTGACGCGGGGGTGGAAGTCGTTCGCCCGCTTGCGGTGTGGGCCCGAACATCTTCTCCTTTTTAAGTTCTTCGTGGCTTCCGGCGTTCGCCTGGAGTGCTACGCGGAGATCTCAAGCGGCAGCGACTACGACTCCTCCAGCGACAGCGACAACGACGGCAGCACCTTCGGCATCAGGCAGGAGGGCTCCGATTAGGCGCGCGTGGCGCCTTAGCTAGGACTTAGATATGGGGCGATTGATGCGGGGACGAGGCTGCATCTGCGAGACCTCGTTTCCGGATCAATCACCACATAGTAGTGGCAGATCTCCTTCTGCGTTTAAATTATAACCAATGTAGCACTGCGAAAATGTTGGAACACGCGGTACGCTACACTAGCGCCAAATAAATAATTTCTACCGCGCACCCAAGACCATGCTGCTGGAAATAGATCACGGGATCAGGTTTACCACTAGACGCGCAGTCACCGCAGCGGAAGTAGAGTTGGTGATGCGTGTAGTCGATCAGCCGATTCGTCTCCTCCTCCTGTAGCCGATCTCCCACGAGCAGTGATCTCCCACGAACAGCTCCTCGCGGATCCCTCGAACGGTTCGTCACGGATCCCTCGAACGGTTCATCCAAGCACCGCAGATGAGATGCCTCCAAGGTATCCACACGTACGGGGCAGCGTCAGGCGGCGGACTACTAGGTCCGATCGCACGACATGTTGGCGTGGGGAGTGGCGGTGGATGTCGACGGGAGTAAAAAGATTAACCCTGAAAGGTGCGCCCACTCCCCTTTATATAGACCTCCGAGGTGGGCTCAACACTTGAGGTCCACGACAAGTCTAGTCCCATTTTCCATTCGGATCCAATCCGAATGGGCTGCAATCCCTTAAGTGTGTGACCCTATAGGTTCACGTACACATGGACACGACCCGAGTCGATATTCGGTAGCGGCTCCTAGCAGAACGTGCCAACTCCCATTTGAGCGCAAAGTCGTTTGACGAACCTTGACAATGTGTCATATACAACATTCCTTTTGCCTCATGATATATGTTGTAGAGCTCAAGGCGAGTACTTGTCACCCTTGTGGTAGTTCGACATCTCTTCTCGAAACCGTGATGCAAATTCCCGAACTAGGTTAACACTTAACCCATGTCGCATGGCCATGCTTTCTGAATCTTATCACACGAGAGGGCCCAGAGAATATCTCTCACGGAGGGGCAAATCCCATCTTGGTTAACCATGTCTCGCGGCATGTCTAACGACTCACCCGAAAGCTACCTTTATAACTACCCAGTTACGGAGTAGCGTTTGATAGACCCTAAGTAAGTTGATCCTCATCCCGAGAACATGCGATGACCTCAGGTCTAGGACATGGCATATACATTGTACTTGAGAATAACAGATGACATTATCTTGCCGTGTCTCAAAGTGGGTCTGTCTGACTCGATGATCTCAATCCCCGAGTCCATACTATCAGTTTAACATCTCTATGCACATGACTTGTGGAACGTAGTCATCAACTGAATCGTATACTAGTAAAGAATATGTGTCCGCATAACCTTAACAACTAGGGACTATTAGAACAATCATCATACTATATATAGTCTCACAAATAAGTCACATACTTATTGATACATATCACTGATGATGTTCAAGGACAATACAAAATACTCATGAATACATAGGAAATGAAATCATCACATGATTGCCTCTAGGGCATATCTCCAACAGTCTCCCACTTGCCCTAGAGTCAATCATCTAGGCATCGTATGCCCATGGACCTCATGTGCACCTCATGCTTCTACTTGCGGGAGAGGCTTCATTAATGGATCAACAACATTTGCATCTGTGTGTATCTTGCATATGTTTACATCGCCTCTCTTGACAATGTCGCGAATGAGGTTAAAAGACCTGAGTATGTGTTGGGTTTTTATGATGGTTCCGTGGTTCCTTGACTTGTGCAATAGCACCACTATTATCACAATAGAGGTCCAACGGATTGGACGAGTCCTGAACCACTCCAAGATCAGAAATAAAATTCTTCACCCAAACACCTTCTTTTGCAGCTTCAGAAGCTGCAATGTACTCAGCCTCTGTTGTAGAATCAGCTACCGTATCTTGCTTGGCACTCCTCCAGCTCACTGCTCCTCCGTTCAGAATAAACACAAACCCAGATTGCGATCGACTATCATCCCTATAGGTTTGGAAACTAGCATCAGTGTAACTCTTTACAATGAGCTCATCCTCACCTCCATAAACCAGGAACATATCCTTTGTCCTTCTCAAGTATTTAAGGACATTCTTTACCTGGATCAGCCTGGTATCTGCCTACTACGCTTAGCGCAAAACTAACATTGGGATGAGTACATACCATAGCATACATGATGGACCCAACAGCCGAAGCATACAGAATCCCATCCATGCGTCTTCGCTCATCAGGAGTCGAAGGACTCTAAGTCTTGCTAAGACTAATGCCATGTGACATGGGCAAGAAACCTTTCTTGGCATCTTGCATGTTGAACCGCTTCAACACCTTGTCAATATGCGTACTTTGGCTTAATCCAATAAGCCTTCTCAATCTATCTCGATAGATCTTGATTCCTAGAATATAAGCTGCTTCTCCCAAGTCTTTCATCGAAAAACTATTTTTCAATGAGTCCTTGACAGATTCAAGCATTTGAACATCATTTCCAATCAACAATATGCCATCCACATACAGGATCAGAAATGCAACTGAGCTCCCACCGACCTTCTTGAATACACAATGATCATAGTCTTTCTTGATGAAGCCAAACTCTTTGACCGCTTCATTAAAACGAATGTTCCAATTCCGAGATTCTTGCCTCAATCCATAAATGGATCTCTGAAGCTTGCATACCATGCCAATATTCTTTGGATCGACAAAACCCTCGGGCTGTGTCATATACACGTCCTCAGTTAAATTTCCATGAAGGAAAGCCGTTTTGACATCCATCTCCCATATCTCATAGTCGAAACATGCACCTATAGCAAGAATGATCCGAATTGATTTAGGAGTCGCTACCGGTGAATAAGTCTCACCGTAGTCAACTCCTTGAACTTGTCAATAACCTTTAGCGACTAGTCGAGCCTTATGGACTGTAACATTTCCATCCATATCAGTTTTCTTCTTAAAGATCCATTTGCACTCAATGGCTCGAACGCCATCTGGCGGATCAACCAAGTTCCAAACCTGATTGTCATCCATGGACTTTAATTCGGATCTCATGGCCTCAAGCTATAACTGGGAATTAGGGCCCACCATCGCTTCCGCATACGTGGTCGGTTAGTTGTTCTCCAAGAACAACACATTACAGTCGTGCATATTGCGCAATCTTTTCGACCTACGTGGAATCGGCGTCGATTCCACTACGGGTTCCCTGACTAACTCCGGCGTGATTGAATCACCTGTCGGAACGTCCCCGTGTGGCTCTCGAATTTCTTCGAGTCGGACCAACCTCCCACTAGCCTTAAGATTGAGAAACTCTTTCTCAAGGAAAACTCCATGTCGAGCGAGAAACACTTTTCCCTCTTCACGGTTGTAGAAGTAATATCCCAAGGTTTCCCTAGGATATCCCACGAATATGCACTTGTCCGACTTGGGTGTGAGCTTGTTCGACTGGAGTCGCTTGACATATGCTTCACAACCCCAAATCGTTAGAAAAGACAAGCTATGACTCTTTGCAGTCCATATCTCATATGGTGTCTTATCTGCGGACTTTGATGGTACCCTATTTAGTGTGAAATCTGCGGTTTCTAGAGTGTATCCTCAAAATGACAAGGGTAAATCCGACCGACTCATCATCGATCGGACCATGTCTAACAGAGTCCGATTCCTCCGTTCCGGCACATCATTTCTCTGTGGCGTACCTGGAGGAGTATGTTGTGGAACTATTCCACGGTTCTTCAGATGATCATCAAACTCCTGGCTCATATACTCACCGCCACGATCAAATCGTAGAAGCTTGATTGTCTTGCCGAGTTGATTTTCCACTTCATTTTGAAACTCCTTGAACTTTTCAAAAGTTTCTGACTTGTGCCTCATCAAGTAGACATATCCATATCTACTAAAGTCTTCGGTAAAAGTCACGAAGTATTGGAAACCACCTCTAGCTGTCGTGCTCATTGGTCGACATACATCACTATGTATAAGTTCCAATAGCTCAGACGCCCTCTCACAACTCTTTGCAAAAGGAGTCTTAGTCATCTTACCGAGTAGGCAGGACTCATATGTCTCGAATGATTCAAAATCAAATGAAGTCAGAATTCCATCATCATGGAGCTTCTTCATGCGCTTTTGACTAATGTGTCCTAGTCGACAATGCCAGATGTAAGTCAGATTTATCTCGTTAGGCTCATGCCTCTTGACATTTATGTTATAGACCGATTCACCTTCAAGATCTAATATAAATAACCCATTCACAACAGGCGCAAAGCCATAAAACATTTTATTGAAGTAAATAGAACAACCATTGTCCTTAATACTGATTTCATAACCTTGCCAAACATGAGGCTGAAATAATGTTTCGACTTAATGCAGGAAGATAATAACAATTATCAAGTTCCATTACAAATCCTGAAGGTAAATTACGTACCATGGTGCCGACGGCTAATGCAACAAGTCTTGCTTTATTCCCGACGCGTATGTCAACTTCTCCTCTTGCAACATTCCTAGTCCTTCTTAGCCCCTGCATCGAGCTGCATATGTGAACAACCGATCCAGTATCATATACCCAAGAGCCACTAGAAATATCAGCAAGAAAAATGTCTATAACATATACAACAAGTGTACCTGAAGAAGAAGTCACACTTCCAGTCTTCTTGCCTATCTGGGAAAGCCACTTGCTACAGTTCCTCTTCCAGGGACCGGTTTCCTTGCAGTGAAAGCAAACGGTCTCCGTGTTTGGTCCGGACTTGGGAGTGGCGGCAACAGTAGGTGTTGCCTCCTTGCCCTTTGCCTTAGTCTTTTTCTTGGACCAGCTCTTCTTGAACTTTGCCATGTTCTACACCATCAACACTTGATGCGTGCCTTTCTTCATATCCTACTCTGCCACTTTTAGCATCCCATGTAATTCAGTGAGCTTCTTTTCCATGCCGTGCATATGGAAGTTCAAGATGAACGCCCCATAGCTAGTTGGAAGAGAAGCTAGAATTGTATCCGGGGACAATTAGTCCCGAAGTGGGAAGCCTAACCGATCCAATGCTTGCATGTATCCGATCATCTTGATCACATGGGGGCTCAGTGGATCACCCTCTTTTAGCTTACAATCCATTAAGGATCGCCAGACGTTAAACCTTTCGGTCCTTGCCTGCGTCTGAAACATGCTCTTGAGGTTCTCGATCATATCGAAAGCCTTAATGTTTTCGAAATGTTGCTGCAGATCGGGCTCCATAGAAGCCAGCATGAGACAGCTGATCTCGTTTGACTCATCAACGGGTTTCTGGTGGGCATTCATGGCCGTGGCATTAGCATTCTTGGCAGGTTCCTCTGGAAGGGGTTCCACTAGAACATGTTCCTTTTTATCATGCCTGAGAACAATTCTCAGATTTCTATACCAGGTGGTAAAGTTTGTTCCATTCAGTTAACCCCTTTCTAGGATTGATTTCAACGAAAAACTGGGTTGAGCAGGTGGTGCCATTGATCTACAACAGAAATATGCAAAACACTAAGACATGTATTCATAAAGAGTAATTCAAATTAAGCATTTTAATAAGAACATTACTCCCACTAAAATCAACATCGCTCCGTTCATTCTTAGCGATTCAAGATCCAAGCTCCACATTTCAACTAGTTAGCTTTTGCATCACCGCTAGAAGACTAGATCACTCGGTAAGCAACACTTGCTAATCGTATCTCTGTACGACTGTTGTTTGTTGGGGACATCTCATGCCACGCCAACTCTTATGCCTCGAGGTCCAAAACTGTTTTGATAGCCATGACAAGTTAACCAATGCTTCGCTCGTAAGTGTCAGACACAAACACATCACCTTAAGGAGAATTAGCAGCACCCTAATTTTATAGGCCCACCACTAAAAATACTTAACATGTGGTGGTGCAGCAATTGGGGAGGCAATTTTACTTGACATTCTTTGAGGGATCACCCTAATTAAAACATCTATCATGCAAAAGAAGGGCGCATAAAAGGGATAAACTTTCACATGCAGTATATATATGTGTGATATGGTATAGCCCCTTTCATCAATGCATGGTGATCTCCATCTTCACGTGCGCTGCATGCCCATGGCGATCTCCATCTCCACGCATGGTTACCCTTGTGGTAATCTCCATCTCCATGCAAGGTTGCCCTTGTGGTGATCTCCATCTCCACACATGGTGTCAACCGCCAAGTGTTACATAAGATACTATGCTATTACAAACTAATAGCTATTAGAGTAAATTACATTACAAGACATCTCATGTTGACACGCAGGTCATTAATACAATAATGGGACAACCATATGGCTCTAGCCGGTTGCCGCACTCATGACACGCAGGTCATGATTTAATAATTTACAAGGAACATTCATGGGCTATACCAAATCACAAGCATTCCCTGCAAAAACAAGTCAGACGTTCTACCGCTGAAAATAAAACTGTCTGAAACTCTATTTTCCAAGAGGATTTTAACCTCAGAAATATCGCCGAAAACAGCAAAGCGGTTGAAGGTCAAATGCATATTTTCGTGTTGTTCAGTTTGACAGGTCGTGGAGTGAAAACGGAGTTTGTATGCAAAAGTTATGCATGTTTTACTGTGATTGCTCCAACAGATTTCAGCACTCCGGAAATCACATTTCCACGGTGTCGATCTTTGCTCCGGTTCGATCAATGTCATTGATCTTCGCGTGCTGCATCTGGATTTACGTTCCAGTGTCTACCCCGATGGAGGAAACCGACCGGTAAGGGTAATTCGTGTCACGACCTCTGCATCACGATCACGGAAGCAAGATCACGAAACCAACCGTTAACACTGACGTGCATGGCCGATCTCATCGACCCGCACCTGAACCGATCTACATATCTCATATGCAAATCACCGAATCTATCACCACACAGCGGAGGCTCTGATACCACTGTTGGAACACGCGGTACGCTACGCTAGCGTCAAATAAAAAATTTCTACCGCGCACCCAAGAACATGCTGCTGGAAATAGATCACGGGATCGGGTTTACCACTAGACGCGCAGTCCACACGTACGGGGGCAGCGTCGGGCGGTGGAATGCTAGGTCCGATCGCACGGCATGGTGGCGTGGGGAGTGGCGGTGGCTATCGACAGGAGGAAAAAGATTAACCCTAAAAGGTGCGCCCACTCCCCTTTATATAGACCTCCGAGGTGGACTCAACACTTGAGGCCCACGATGAGTCTAGTCCCATTTTCCATTCGGATCCAATCTGAATGGGCTGCAACCCCTTAACTGTGCGACCCTATAGGTTCACGTACACATGGACACGACCCGAGTCGATAGTCGGTAGCGGCTCCTAGCAGAACGTGCCAACTCCCATGTGAGCGCAAAGTCGTTAGACGAACCTTGACAATGTGTCATATACAACATTCCTTTTGCCTCATGATATATGTTGTAGAGCTCAAGGCAAATACTTGTCACCCTTGTGGTAGCTCGACATCTCTTCTCGGAACCGTGATGCAGATTCCCGAACTAGGTTAACACTTAACCCATGTCGCATGGCCATGCTTTCTTAATCTGATCACATGAGAGGGCCAGAGAATATCTCTCCTCACGGAGGGGCAAATCCCATCTAGGTTAACCATGTCTCATGACATGTCTCACGACTCACCGGAAAGCTACCTTTATAACTACCCAGTTATGAAGTAGCGTTTGATAGACCCTAAGTAAGTCGATACTCATCCCGAGAACATGCGATGACCTCAGGTCTAGGACATGGCATATACATTGTACTTGAGACTAACAGATGACATTATCTCGCCGTGTCTCAAAGTGGGTCTGTCCGACTCGGTGATCTCAATCCCCGAGTCCATGCTATCAGTTTAGCATCTCTATGCACATGACTTGTGAAACGTAGTCACCAACTGAATCGTATACTAGTAAAGGATATGTGTCCGCATAACCTTAAGAACTAGGGACTATTTGAACAATCATCATACTATATATAGTCTCACAAATAAGTCACACACTTATTGATACATATCACTGATGATGTTCAAGGACAATACAAAATACTCATGAATACATAGGAAACGAAATCATCACATGATTGCCTCTAGGGCATATCTCCAACAGAAAATGCAAATAAAAACTTGTTGGGTATCTTCCGCCAACTATCCAAGCGCCTATTATGCCTTTAACGAATGGCTATCCCTTCTTGAATGCACTTCTGTATTTGTGTGTTTTTGTTGCCCCTACGCTTGCCGGAAACGCCTGTTGGTGCATGCATCTTTACGCGAGCGTTTCGAAGGAATGGGTCCTTAGCAGCCTGCCGGTGATTCCGCTGCCGACAAGGCGTCCTCGTCATACTTGCCTCGGCTACTTAGGATGTTGAGCGGGCTCGTAACAACCAGTGCGCAAACAGTTTCAACAAGGGTCCTTAGCGTGCAGGTTTTCTCACACAAGCGTCAACTTCGTTCAAGGAGAAAGCTTCAAATTTTCGATAAGTTTTTGCAACTTAGCTTTTCTTGTTGCTTTTCTTGCCACAAGGTGATCGTCCTTGAACGCATTTGTAGGTGTACGTATCGTCTCCCCCCCTGAATACTTGCACGCGGGGGCCCCTTCTCCCTTTTGAGAAAAAGAAAGAAGAGAAAATAGAGTAGGCAAGGAACCTAACTGGTTCAACAGTCACCTTACGCAAGTAAAGAGTGATCACAACATCTCATATAAGGTAAATAAGATAGATATGTACTTTGACAAAGAGTTGTGGAACACTTAGCTTTATTGACTACGCATAGGGTCATTGCCTGGCTCTGTACAAAGGATTTCACGCCTTGCCGGCGAACTTGTACAAGAGGGGTTGCCAGTTGGCCCAGCAACCGCACCTTACAGGTAGAACTTGTGAAGATGCTCGATATTCCACGAGTTTTGCACCGGGGTGCCGTCTTCAGTCTCCAGGTGGACTGCACCAGGCCTGGTGACTTGTACTACCCGGTAAGGGCCTTCCCACTTCGGCATCAACTTGTTTGATCCCTTCGCGGACTAAATCCGCCGAAGAACAAGGTCACCTTCCTCAACGCTCCTGGCGCGCACCCTACGGTTGTGATAGCGACGCAGGGTTTGCTGGTACCGAGCGGCACACTGCGCGACATGGAGACGATCTTCCTCGAGGATCTTGGCATATTTGCTCTTGCCGGTCCTCGTCAAAGGCCTGCACTCTCGGTGACCCGTATGTGAGTTCTGTGGGGAGCACTACTTCTTCACCATAAACTAGGGAGAAGGGTGTCCCGCCGGTTGATAGCCCACAAGTGTAGGGGATCGTTTGTAGCCTTTTTCGATAAATAAGAGTGTCGAACCCAATGAGGAGCTAAAGGTAGAATTAATATTCTCTCAAGTTCTATCGACCACCGATACAACTCTACGCATGCTAACACTTACTTTAGCTAGAACAAGTATGAAACTACTTTGTGGGAAGGAAACTAGAAGTACTTAGTAGATGTGATGGATAGTTTTGCAAGGTAATAAAGAACATAGAAATAAAAGTTAGGTTTTGTTTTAATAAAAGAACAATAAAGTAAATATAGCGAGTGTGGAAAAGTGGTGATAGGATTTGCGAGATTGTCCTAGGCAATTGATAACAAGATCGGTAATCATTATTGCAGTTTTATATGAGGGAGAGGCATACGCTAAAACACTTTCCGTACTTGGATCATATGCTTATGATTGGACCTCTAGCAAGCATCCGCAACTACTAGAAATCATTAAGGTAAACCCAACCATAGCATTAACACATCAAGTCCCCTTTATCCCGTACGTAAACAATCCCCTTACTCGGGTGTAAGCTTCTGTCACTCTATCCACCCACTATAAGCGAATCATAAACATATTGCAATGCCCTCCAGCGTGAATCCTTCACGTGTGTGCCTCACGGAAGGCACCTTAGGACAGCACCAAAATAAACCACACACCTCAAATCAATCAAGATCATCAATCAACCCATAGGACAAAAAGGAACTGCTCAAACATCATAGGAAAGCCACACATCATTGGATAATAATATATAGCTTTAAGCACCATGTTCAAGTAGGGGGTACAGCGGGATGTGGGAGAGTGGATCGTTGTAGATAGATGAGGGAAGGTGATGGTGGTGGTGATGACGGCGGCGAAGTTGTTGGTGTAGATTGCCGTCACGATGGTTGCCCCGGCGGCGCTCCGACGCCACCAAGAGAGAGAGGGGGAGAGAGCCCCCCTCCTTCTTCATCTTCCCAAGCCTCCTCCCTAGGTGGGAGGAGAGTATCCCCTCTGGTCCATGGCTGCCATGGTTCCCGGTGGGCAGGAGCCCCTCCGAGATTGGATCTATCTCTCTGTCTCTCTTCTGTTTTCGCGACTGTTTTTGGACCCCTTCACCGTTTCTTAAATATCCGGAGACCATAACTCCGATTGGGCTGTAATTTTGAGGGGATTTTTATCACAAAAATATCTTTCTTGCGGCGGAAAGAGGGCCCCAATGGATTTAAGGGCTGGCCACAAGCCATCAGGGCGCCCCCAGGCCGTGACCTGTTGGCTTGTGGGGCCCTCGTGCATCGTCTGTTGGATCACGCGGTACGCTATGCTAGCGCCAAATAAAATTTTCTACAGCGCACCCAAGAACATGCTGCTGGAAATAGATCACGGGATCGGGTTTACCACTAGATGCGTAGTCACCACAGCATAAGTAGAGTTGATGATGCGTGTAGTCGACCAGCCGATTCGTCTCCTCCTCGTGTAGCCGATCTCGCACGAGCAGTGATCTCCCACGAACAGCTACTCGCGGATCCCTCGAACGGTTTGTCACGGATCCCTCGAGCGGTTCATCAAAACACCACAGATGCGATGCCTCCAAGGTATCCACATGTATGGGGGCAGCGTCGGGCGGCGGACTGCTAGGTCCGACCGCACGCCATGATGGCGTGGGAGTGGCGGTGGTTGTCGAGGGGAGAAAAGGATCAACCCTGAAAGGTGCGTCCACTCCCCTTTATATAGACCTTCGAGGTGGGCTCAACACTTGACGCCCACGACGAGTCTAGTCCCATTTTCCATTCAGATCCAATCCGAATGGGCTGCAATCCCTTAAGTTTGCGACCCTACAGGTTCACGTACACATGGACACGACCCGAGTCGATAGTCCATAGCGGCTCCTAGCAGAATGTGCTAACTCCCATGTGTGCGCAAAGTCGTTAGACGAATCTCGACAATGTGTCATATACAACATTCCATTTTCCTCATGCTATAGGTTGTAGAGCTCAAGGAAAGTACTTGTCACCCTTGTGGTAGCTCGACATCTCTTCTCGAAATTGTGATGAAGATTCTTGAACTGGGTTAACACTTAACCCATGTCGCATGGCCATGCTTTGTGAATCTGATCACATGAGAGGGCCCAGAGAATATCTCTCCTCACGGAGGGGCAAATCCCATCTTGGTCAACCATGTCTCGTGGTATGTCTCACGACTCACCCGAAAGCTACCTTTATAACTACCCAGTTACAGAGTAGCGTTTGATAGACCCTAAGTATGTCTATCCTTATCCCGAGAACATGCGAGGACCTCAGGTCTAGGATATGGCATATACATTGTACTTGAGACTAACAAATGACATTATCTCGCTGTGTCTCAAAGTGAGTTTGTCGGACTCGATGATCTCAATCACCGAGTCCATACTATCAGTTTAGCATCTCTATGCACATGACTTGTGAAACGTAGTCATCAACTGAATCGTCTACTAGTAAAGAATATGTGTCCACATAACCTTAACAACTAGGGATTATTAGAACAATCATCATACAATATATAGTCTCACAAATAAGTCACATACTTATTTATACATATCAATGATGATGTTCAAGGACAATACAAAATAATCATGAATAAATAGGAAAGGAAATCATCACATGATTGCCTCTAGGGCATATCTCCAACAGTCTCCCACTTGCCCTAGAGTCAATCATCTAGGCATCGTATGCCCATGGACCTCATGTGCACCTCATGCTTCTACTTGCGGGAGAGGCTTCATTAATGGATCAACAACATTTGCATCTGTGTGTATCTTGCATATGTTTACATCGCCTCTCTCGACAATGTTGCGAATGAGGTTAAAAGACCTGAGTATGTGTTGGGTTTTTATGATGGTTCCGTGGTTCCTTGACTTGTGCGATAGCACCACTATTATCACAATAGAGGTTCGACGGATTGGAAGAATCCTCAACCACACCAAGATCAGAAATAAAATTATTCACACAAACACCTTCTTTTGCAGCTTCCGAAGCCGCAATGTACTCAGTCTCCGTTGTAGAATCAGCTACCGTATCTTGCTTGGCACTCCTCCAGCTCACTACTCCTCCATTCAAAATGAAGACTAACCCAGATTGTGATCGACTATCATCCCTATCGGTTTGGAAACTAGCATCAGTGTAACTCTTTACAATGAGCTCATCGTCACCTCCATAAACCAGGAACATATCCTTTGTCCGTCTCAAGTATTTAAGGATATTTTTTACCTCTGTCCAGTGACTCTCACCTGGATCAGCCTGATCTCTGCCTAGTATGCTTAGAGCAAAGCTAACATCCGGACGAGTACATACCATAGCATACATGATGGACCCGAGAGCCAAAGCATACGGAATCCCATCCATACGTCTTCGCTCATCAAGAGTCGAGGGACTCTGAATCTTGCTAACATTCCATGTGACATGGTCAAGAACCCTTTCTTGGCATCTTGCATGTTGAACCGCTTCAACACCTTGTCTATATACGTACTTTGGCTTAATCCAATAAGCCTTCTCGATCTATCTCTATAGATCTTGATTCCCAGAATATAAGCTGCTTCTCCCAAGTCTTCCATCGAAAAACTATTTTTCAATGAGTCCTTGACAGATTCAAGCATTTTAACAACATTTCCAATCAACAATATGTCATCCACATACAGGATCAGAAATGCAACTGAGCTCCCACTGACCTTCTTGAATACACAATGATCATAGTCGTTCTTGATGAAGCCAAACTCTTTGATCGCTTCATTAAAATGAATGTTCCAATTCCGAGATGCTTGCCTCAATCCATAAATGGATCTCTGAAGTTTGCATACCATGCTAGCATTCTTTGGATCGACAAAACCCTCGGGATATGTCATATACACGTCCTCAGTTAAATTTCCATTAAGGAAAGCCGTTTTGACATCCATCTGCCATATCTCATAGTCGTAAATATGCAGCTATAGCAAGAATGATCCGAATTGATTTAGGCATCGCTACAGGTGAATAAGTCTCACCGTAGTCAACTCCTTGAACTTGTCAAAAACCTTTAGTGACAAATCGAGCCTTATGGACTGTAACATTTCCGTCCATATCAATTTTCTTCTTAAAGATCCATTTGAACTCAATGGCTCGAATGCCATCTGGCGGATCAACCAAGTTCCAAACTTTATTGTCATCCATGGACTTTAGGACAAGACCTCTGGCAAAGCTCGTGAGAACTCCAGGAAGCGCACGGCAGAGTATAGCAAGCTCGTTGAGGACTTACTAGAGACCTCCGCCGGCAGGAGCAAGAAGGGCAAAGTGACCGTCCCCAAGACAAAGCAAGTGGCTGCGCGGGAGGACGGCGAGGGCGGCACCTTCACTATAAGTGCCACCCTCGACAACAAATAGGAAAGCGCGCTCGTCTCCTTCCTGCGGGCGAATGTCGACGTGTTTGCTTGGCAACCGTCTGACATCCCCGGTATTCCCAGGGAGGTGATCGAGTACCACCTTGTTGTCTGTACCCACACGCGCCCCGTCAAGAAGAAGGTCCGAAAACAAGCACTGGAGCGGCAATAATTTATTGCCGAAGAGATCAAAAAGTTGGAAGCAACGGGCCTAGTCAGGAGTGTACTCCACCCGACATGGCTAGCAAATCCCGTGGTGGTGCATAAGGCGAGCGGGAAATGGAGACTCTGTATCGACTTCAGAGATGTCGACAAAGCCTGCCTGAAGGATCCCTTTCCCCTGCCACGCATCGACCATATAGTGGACTCAACCGCCGGCTGCGGCCTGTTGTCGTTCCTCGACGCCTACTCCAACTATCATCAGATCTTCATGGCCGAGGAAGATGAGAAGAAAACGGCGTTCATCACTCCCTGCGGCACGTACTGCTTCAAGCGCATGCCGTTTGGTCTAAAGAGCGCGAGTTCAAAATTCGCGAGGGCCGTCCAGATCGACCTCGGACCATAGTTGCACAGGAATGTGGAGGCCTACATGGACGACATTGTAGTCAAGACCAAAGACAAGGCCACGCTGGTCCAGGACCTGGAGGAGACCTTTGTGAATTTGCGCACGATCAACCTGAAGCTCAGTCCTGAGAAGTGCGTGTTCGGGGTCCTTTCGGCATGCTCCTCGGTTTCTTCATATCTCAGCGTGGGATAGAAGCCAACCCCGCCAAGATTGAAGCAATCGAGCAGCTAGAGGCACCTAAGCACGTCAAGGACGTATGACGGCTGGCGGGCTGCGTCGCCGCCCTGAGCAGGTTCATCTCCAAGTCCGCGGAGCGTGCCCTTCCATTCTTCAAGATCCTGAAGAAGGCAGGACCGATGACGTGGACCTCAGAAGGAGAGGCGGCGTTGCAAGACCTCAAGAAGTACCTGTCCTCAGCCCCCGTCCTAGTTGCGCCCAAGCCTGAGGAACCGTTGATGTTGTACTTGGCGGTGACGAACCAGGTGGTCAGCGCCGCACTAGTGGCGGAGAGGGAAGCCGGGGAGGGCGAACCAACGGCCCCCAAGTGGACAGCCAGCGAACAAGAGCCTACCCGGGTGAGCCAAAAAGCCGACGCAAGGACATCACGGGAAGCGGAACAGCGAGTGCCGCAGAAGACAAGGATGGTGCAGCAATGAGTGTACTTTGTCAGCTCCCTCCTGCAGGGGGCTCGGTCGAGGTACTCTGGGATTCAGAAGCTACTCTTTGGCCTCCTCATGGCCTCCCGGAAGCTGTGCCACTACTTCCAAGAGCACCGCATTACAGTCATCACCCGCTTCCCTCTGCAGCGGATCTTGAGGAACCCGGAAGCTTCCGGCAAGATTGTGGAATGGGCCTTGGAGCTAGCCAGCTTTGATCTGAGTTTCAAGAGCACAACAACCATCAAAAGTCGAGCACTGGCTGAGTTCGTTGCCGAATGCACGCCGACCCCAAATGAGGAAACCCCAGAGACAACCCTTCACGGCAAGGAAACACCTCATGTATGGATCATGTACTTTGACGAGGCTTTCTCGCTGCAAGGCGCCGGTGCCGGAGTGCTGCTCATAGCACCCACCGGAGAGCACCTCAAGTATGTGGTCCAGATGCACTTCCCTCGGGAGGTGTCGACCAACAACACAACTGAGTATGAGGGTTTACTTGCCGGGCTGCGGATATCGGTGGATTTGGGATTCAAGAAATTGATAGTCCGGGGAGACTCGCAGCTGGTCGTGCGCCAAGTCAACAAGGATTACCAGAGCCCCCTGATGGAAGCCTATGTTGATGAAGTGAGGAATTTGGAAGCACGATTCGACGGTCTGCAGATGGAACATGTCCCCAGGACAGAGAATGACATTGCTGATGACCTGTCGAAGCGGGCAGCTCAGAAGTCGCGTGTGGAACCAGGCACCTTTGTTCTCCGACTCACTCAGCCATCACTTACACCATCAGGGCGGCAGGCCAAGAAGAGAAAGATTAGCTCCGACGACTACTTCCCGGTAGAGCCGCCAGTGGCCGCCAAGAAGGTTGCCGGAAGCAACGAAATGCTTGACGGTGAGCGTCGAGCCCCGGCGGGACAGGCGGTCCCCGCCGTTCAAGCTAGCGCTCCCAGAGCAGAAGAAATGCCTTTAGTCCTTGTCGTCGAGCCACGGGCTCCGACATGGGCGCAGCAAATTGTCTGGTACCTCCAGACCGGAGACCTCCCCGAAGAGAAAGAAGAGGCCGAAAAAGTAGCTCGGCAGTCGAGTATGTACCAGTTCGTAGACAACGATCTTTACAGAAGGAGACCGAACGGGCTGAAATTGAGGTGCATCGCTCGGGAGGAAGGACAGAAGCTGCTGGCAGAGATACACGAGGGGACCTGTGGCTCCCACGTAGGATCAAGAGCCCTTGTCGGGAAGGCGTTCCGGCAAGGCTTCTACTGGCCCACAACCCTTCAAGACGCCTTGGCAGTGGTAACAACGTGCGAAGCATGCCAATACCACGCCAAGCAAATACACCAACTAGCACAAGCCCTTCAAACTGTGCCGCTCTCCTGGCCATTCTCGGTCTGGGAGCTCGACATCGTCGGCCCCCTCCCCCATGCTATCGACAAGTTCACGAAGTGGACCGAGGTTGAGCCAGTGAGAAAGGTAACGACGCAGGCGGCGGTCAAGCTCCCCAGAGGTATTGTTTGCTGTTTTGGGGTCCCCAACAAGATCATCACCGAGAACGGCACACAATTCACCAGTAGCACTTTTATGCAATACTGTCAAGACAACGGCTCCCAGATCTGCTTCGCCTCGGTTGCTCAACCCAGGAGCAACGGGCAAGTAGAGAGGGCAAATGCTGAAGTGCTGCGGGGTCTCTAGACGAGAACCTTCGACAAGGTGCGCAACATGGAAGGCGCTGGATTGACAAACTGTCGGCGGTTCTTTGGTCCATCAGAACGACGCCAAATCGAGCCACCAACGAAACCCCCTTTGCCCTGGTCTACGGGGCAGAGGCAGTTCTCCCCACGGAACTCACGTATGGGTCACCGAGATTGCAGGCCTTTGACGAGGACCAGCAAGAGCGGCTACGGCATGACGATGCCATGCTCCTCGAGGAAGATCATCTCCACGACGCACTACGCGCCGCTAGGTACCAGCAGGCCTTGCGCTGCTACCATAGCCGCAAAGTGCGCGCCAGGATCGTTGAGGAAGGCGACCTTGTCCTTTGACAGATTTAGTCCACGAAGGGGACGAACAAGTTGATGCGAAAGTAAGGCCCTTACCGGGTGGTACGAGTCACCAGGCCTGGCGTAGTCCGCCTGGAGACCGAAGATGGCACCCCGGTGCAGGACTCATGGAATATCGAGCATCTTTGCAAGTTCTACCCGTAATGCACGGTTGTCGGGCTCCCCGGCAACCACTTTTGTGCAAGTCTCGCAGCAATGCGTGTAATCCGTTGTACAAAGCCAGGTGATGACCCTGTGCGCAGTCAGTAAAGCTAGTTATCCCGCAACCTTTTTTCCTACTTAGATACATATTTTCATTATGTTTCGCTATGCGGGTTATTGCGGTAGCCTATTGCCAGCATAAGGTTGTTATCGAAACCGCTAAAGGCCCATAGCGCACCGTATTTTCTCTTCTTTCTTTTTCTCAAAAGGAAGTAGGGTTATTCCCCCCGCGCGCAAGTCATCCCGGGGGAGGAAGGGGATAGCGAGGGCGGAAGCGTTCGGAGTGACAACCTCTCGGCAAGAAGAAGATAAGTGAAACCCTTATTCTTTCTTTGCTACGAACTGCGGCCCGAGGAAAGACCTATGCGCGGGAGGACCCTTATCAAAATCGTTGCGCGTCGGGGGTTGGAAGCATGCCCAACCCCCCGAAAAGCCGTGACGAGGACGATAAAGGGACCTTGCCGAAAGTGGCGCTACGGGAGAGTGCTCGGGATTTATCCTTAGAAGCGCCCTCGATAAGACGACCCACGTCGGCAAGGGTCCCCGGCAAGCGTAAGGGTCGGAAAGGCATCACAACGCAGTTCTTTACAAAAAAGGGAAGGAAAATAGGGATTGACACACAAACATACAAGACAACTCCTTGATATATCAGTAGTACCCAACGTTTTCTTTGATTCCCTTTCAGGACTTTGTCAGGTACAACTTAAATACAAAAGGAGGGCGCCGGACCTAGCAACAATGGCGCCGGGAACAAGTCAGAGTACGACTTCCTATAACGTCCCCGCCGGCCTTTGGGGAGGAAGGCGCGTTAGCTTGGTGGCGGCGGCAACGGTGTCAAGTTGGAGTACGACTTCACCTACGACCCCGCCGGCCGCCGACAGGATATCTACCACTACGATGTCGCAATTGATCCAGAACGAGCCCCCACAGACGGAGCCTCGTTCTCGGATCCCTAAAACCCCAGCTACGATGTCGTGCATGCCTAGTCAGACTCGTCCCTCTTGATGTTGAAGACGCTGCCCTCGTCGTCGCTGTCGCTGGAGGAATCGAAGTCACTGCCCCTCGAGCCTCCCGCACAGCAGTCCGGGAAGGCCCCCAGGGGCTCGAAGGACTTCACGGAGAGGGTGGCGGAGCCGTCAAACTCGAAGTGAAGGAGATGCCCGGGGTCGAACCCCCAGGAGCGGGCGAATGACCTCCACCCTCGCGCCAAGAACATGGCACCTCCAGGGAAGAGGTTGACCACCACCCACGAAGGCCCATCGAGGCAGCCGTCGACGCGGAGCCACAAGCCCCGAGTGCGGCGAGCCTCCATGGTCCTCGCGAAAAGATCAAGGAGACGCAGCCAGCACCGGCGCTGCCAGGGGACCACCACGAGGAACTATTGCACCTCGACCCCCGCGAGGGCCCCCACGGGGAGCTGACAGGAAGGCGCGCCCCGCGGTCGCCACGATTCTGTGGAACCGCGCTGGATGCTGGCTGACTATGGGAGTTGGATCCGACCTCTGCAACCGTCATCACAATGCGCACCGGGCTCCAGGGCTGCCCCTCCTGGCGCCCCTAGGACCTCGAGCGCGGCCGCGGCCCCTCACCATTGCAGAGGGAGCGTGCTGGAAATGATGGTGAGAGAAAGAGAGAAGAAGCACCAATCAGCTAAGGAAGGACTCAGAGTCGCGGATGAGTGGCACCCTCTCTAAACCCTCCCCATTTTTAAGGGTGAGAGGAAGAAGAGGTGGCGACTCTCCGCAGAATATAACGAGCATGCGCTCGTACACTCGCGAATTCAACGACCGCCCTCCTCAGCCAATGGCGAGCTCCGCGCGTGCCACGCGTCGCCCGAGGCGTAGTCAAGGCGGAAGGAGGAGCGACACCAATTGAATAGCGAGGAGCGGGCGGACGACGCATTATTTCTCCCGTTGCTTACCCCAAGGAAGGTCGGGGGCTGGCTGCCCATGCACAGATGTGACCACTCACTATCAAGCGTGCCGCTTGGGCGACCGCCCTTCTCCACCAATGCCATTACCCGCGATAAATGCACATCGTGGGAAAGGTCAGTAAAAAGTCATCATAACTGCAGGGACGCGCGGCTACGCATGCCCGTGCACTGTTTTGGGCCTAGCCCAACAACAGCGCACGCCTATATGGCCCAGGCCCGGGGGCTACTGTCGGTGTACTAAGAACTGGGGGTCCCTAGTACCCAGACTTGTGCACGAGCAGTCACCCCAGACCGGCAACTTCTTGCCGGGCTTGCACCAGCCTCGAAGGCAAACCAGAGTCAAGACCAGAGGAAGGCAGTCAGGCCATTCGCTGAGTGGAATAGCCCGTCCGCGAGTCGCCCCGGTAAGGATTCCAACCCGCCAGGCCGCCGCTCCACCTCACCAGAGACGATAGTCTACATCGCCTGAGGTGTCGAGCGGGCAGGCAGGTAGATGGAGCTGGCTGGGGCACGTGGCTACAGCGGCGGGCCTGTGGCAGCTTTAAGGCCACCCGTCCTGCAGCGTGGCAGAAGAATAAGAGGTAGTTGGGTAAACGACACAGAAGGAGAGGCGATCCTTGACGGGAACCGTCGCCAGCGCGCCACCTCATGGTGCATTCAATGCACCTGTCCTAGTCCATCAGAGTTAGGTGTTTCCCTCTACTGCTCTAACGACAGCCCCTGTAGCTGTAAGGGCACACTGTAAACCCAACAAAAGACCATCGTAGCCCTTGTGGTAACCCCTTGAACTATAAAAGGAGGTCCATGGCTACCTTGACAAAGGTTGGCACACTGTCCATTTGCACGCGTAGCAGCTCCTCTTGAGCATCCTTGTCGGGTGGCTGCTCCCTTGTATTTGGACCCAGATATACAACACACAGACATGACGTAGGGTCTGACGCTCTCGAGCGGCCCAAACTTGTATAAACCCTGCGCGTAGTCATGGTGGACTGATGCTCTTTGTGCACTTGACGCCCATGCTGAACCGAAAATGGGCCTCGCTGGTCCCATAGATCGTCGTGAACCACACCCTCGACATCTTTATTGTCAGTGTACTAAGAACTGGGGCCCCTAGTACCCAGAATTGTGCACGGGCAGCCACCCTAGACAGGCAACTAAAAGCCGGGCTTGCACCAGCCTCCATGGCAAACCAGAGTCAAGACCAGAGGAAGGCATTCAGGCCCTTCGCTGAGTGAAATAGCCCGTCTGCGAGCGCCCCCGACAAGGATTCCAACCCGCCAGGCCGCCGCTCCACCTCACCAGAGACAATAGTCTACATCGCCTGAGGTGTCGAGCGGGCAGGCGGGCAGACGGAGTTGGCCGGGGCACGTGGCTATAGCGGCGGGCCAGTGGCAGCTTTAATGCCACCCGTCCTGCGGCGTGGCAGAAGAATAAGAGGTAGCTGGGCGAATGACACAGAAGGAGTGGCGATCCTTGTCAGGAACCGCCGCCAGCGCGCCACCTCACAGCGCATTCAATGCACCTGTCCTAGTCCATCAGAGTTAGGTGTTTCCCTCTACCGATCTGACGACAGCCCCTGTAGCTGTAAGAGCGCGCTGTACACCCGGCAAAAGACCATCGTAGCCCTTGTGGTAACCCCTTGAACTATAAAAGGAGGCCCATGGCTACCTTGCAAAGGTCGACACCCTGTCCATTTGCACGCGTAGCAGCACCTCTCGAGCATCCTTGCCGGGTAGCTGCTCCCTTGTATTTGGAGCCAGATATACAACACATACACATGACATAAGGTTTTACACCCCCGAGCGGCCCGAACCTGTATAAACCCTGCGCGTAGTCATGGCCCACTGATGCTCTTTGTGCACTCAACTCCCCTGCCGAACCGAAAAGGGGCCTCACTTGTCCCATCGATCGTCATGAACCACACCCTTGACATCTTTGGCACGCCAAGTAGATCTTGCGCAAATTCATGAAGGTCTCCTCCAGGTCCTGGACCAGCGTTGCCTTGTCTTTGGTCTTGACTACAATGTCGTCCATGTAGGCCTCCACATTCCTGTGCAGCTATGGTCCGAGGCCGATCTGGACGGCCCTCGCAAATGTTCAACCCGCGCTCTTCAGACCAAACGGCATGCACTTGAAGAAGTACGTCCTGCAGGGAGTGATGTATGCCGTTTTCTCCTTGTCTTCCTCGGCCATGAAGATCTGATGATAGCAGGAGTAGGCGTCGAGGAACGACAACAGGTCGCAGCCGGCGGTTGAGTCCACTATCTGGTCGATGAGCGCCAGGGGAAAGGGATCCTTCGGGCAGGCTTTGTTGACATCAGTGAAGTTGATACAGAGTCTCCATTTCTCGCTCGCCTTACGCACCACCACGGGATTTGCTAGCCATGTCGGGTGGAGTACACCCCTGACTAGGTCCACTGCTACCAACTTCTTGATCTCTTCGGCAATAAATTCTTGCCGCTCCAGTGCTTGTTTTCGGACCTTCTGCTTGACGGGCACGCGTGGGGACAGACAGCAAGGTGGTGCTCGATCATCTCCCTGGGAACACCGGGGATGTCAGACGGTTGCCAGGCAAACACGTCGACATTCGCCCGCGGGAAGGAGATGAGCGCACTTTCCTATTTGCTGTCGAGGGTGGCACTTATAGTGAAGGTGACGCCCTCTTCGTCCTCCCGCGCAGCCACTTGCTTCGTCTTGGGGATGGTCACTTTTCCCTTCTTGCTCTTGTCGGCGGAGGTCTCTGGTAAGTCCTCGACCGGTGTGCTGTACTCTGGCGTGCACTTCCCGGAGTTCTGACGAACCTTGCTGGGGGTCCTGTCCTTGTTCTTTCCCCCGGGAGCTTTGTCGGCAGGAGCGAGTGCCTCGCCAGCAGACGTTGTCACTGCCTCCCGGTAGATCTTGTCGACGCAGAGGACCGCGTCTTTCTTGTCGGCATGGACGGTGATGACGCTCATCGGCCCTGGCATCTTGAGCGTGTTGTATGCGTGGTGGTACGCCGCCATGAACTTCGCCAGTGCCGGGCGGCCCAGGATCCCATTATACGATAGCGACATCTTGGCGGCGTCGAAAACGACCCTCTGTGTCCTGAAATTGAGCTCGCTGCGGAATGTGACCGGAGGGTTATCTTTCCCTTAGGTTGAGATCTTCCCCCGTCCACTCCTTGGAAGGAGCCCGTCTGTTTGAGGTCTGAATCGGGGATCTGTAGCCTCTTGATCACATCGGGCGAAAATAGGTTCAGGCCGGCCCCACTATCGACCAACATCTTCGTGACTCTGAGGTTGCGGATCGTTGGTGAGACCAACAATTGCATGCACCTGACCACAGTGACGCGGTCAGGGTGGTCCTCAGCGTCGAAGATGATGGGAGTGTTGGACCCTTCGAGGGCTTCCTCGCCTATGCCGCCGGCTCTGCCGCGTTGACTTCATGGACCCATTGCTTGAGCTGCCTGTGGGAGTAGTGCAAAGATGCGCCTCCGTCAACACACATGGCATCCACGGCCTTCTGGAACCCTTGCTTGTCATTGTCATCATTATCGTCAGATTCGTCGCCTCGGCCTCTAGCGGGTTTTTCTTTCTGCTGTTTGGCCTTGCCGCGGCGGTTGCTTCAACCATTGTGGTTCTTCTTGTCGGGTCCACCGGCACCATCTCGGCCCTTCTCCTTGTCGCGCGTTTCTTACTCTTGCTTCTACTTCTCAGCAAGCTGTTCTACTTGGCGGCACTCGTTGATGTCGTGGCCTTTGGTGAGGTGGATCTTGCAGTACGGCTTGCCGATCCTCTCACCTATCGCGGTGTCATCGTCTCCGGAGCACGCGGCAACGTCCTTGCCGGGATCCTATGACTTGGCCTTCTTGCCGGCATTAGGCTTGCCGGACCTCTCGACAGTCATTACCGCCTTTCCCTTGGGTTTCTTGTTGCGCTTGCGCCCCTTCCTCGAGGAGGCAGGCGTGTTCTCGTCGTCGTCGGAGTCGACTTCTGCACTAGTGACCTCCCCCAGGAGCCTCCTTCCTTCCTCAGCCTGCGCGCACCTGTCGGCCAAAGCGTAGAGCTCGGCGACATCCCACACCTTGTTGATGCTCATCTCCTCGCGCATGCGGCGATTGCGTACGTTCGTGTGAAACGCAGTGATCACCGCGACAGGGTGGATGTCCGGGATGTTGTGCTGCACGCGGTTGAACCTCTGGATGTACTTGCGGAGGGTTTCGCCGTCCCGCTGGTAGAGCACGTGCAGATCGCTAGGTTGCCCCGGGAGCTTGTGGCCCCCGTGGTAAGCCCCGACAAACTGGTTGCACAGGTCTGCCGAGGAAGAGATGGATCCCTCCGGCAAGTTCATTAGCCAGCTCCTCACGTTGGGCTTGAGCGCTAGCAAGAAGTAGTTAGCCAACACCTTCTCGTCCCGTCCCCCGGCAGCTTTCACCGCGATGGTGTAGATGCCTAGGAACTCCGACGGTCTAATCGTGTCGTCGTATTTGTCCGGCAGTTCCGGCTTGAAGGCCCTGCTGGAGGGCCAACGTACTTGCCGTAGTTCACGGGTGAACGTCGGGCATCCGACCTCGTAAGCTAAGATGCCCGATGCCCCGGGCATGGGCTCATCGACGGCCGAATCCACGCGACCATCGGATTGACGATACGCTTCCCGCCGTCTCTGGATGGCGGTGCGCGCGTCCTCCTTGCACCTGTCCCTTAGGACTTGGCGTTGGTCTAGCTTCAGGTGTAGGTCCGTCGATGCTTGGGATACCTCGTCTTGCACGTCGGTGCAGCGGGAGGTCCGCTGCTATCATGGGGGCGGCTGCATTGTATGTGCCCCGCCTGCGGCACGTATGGTGGTGGGTTCCATGGGAGCCGCGCGTCGGGCGCGTGAGGAACCCGCTTCATTTGGTTTGTCATTGTTGCCGAAGCTCAGCAGGCTTTGTATGGTCGCCCTCCACTCCTTCATCACCTCCGGCGCGGGCGGAATGTTTAGCAGAAGCTGGGCCTGCGCCCGAGCTTCTCTTGCGGTTTTGGGGACCGGACGGGGCGAGGCATAGGTAGCGCTCTTACTCCTGGAGATGCCAGAAGGAACGCTTCCCGTGCCATCGCCCGTGTTTGGCCCTCACCGGGAGGGGGTCGTGGAGCTCATCCATGCGCCCCTAGGGAGTGGCGCACGAGGGCCCCATCCGCACAAGGCTCCAGCTCGCCATCTCGTGGGTGCGGGTCACGGTCGTCTTGCGAGGGGCGAGGCGGAGGTCCGGTTGCAGCTCCCGCAGTCACCGCGGCCGCGGCTGTTGCCCCGGCCGCCGCAGCAGCGTCACCCTCGGTCACCGCAAGCGCGTTTCGTGCTATTACGACGGAGGGGTCTGGACCGTGGTTCGCGGAATTTCCCGGAGTGTTGTGGCTGCGCTCACTGACGGGGTGAGCACGGTGGTCGCCGCCATCGGTGGCTTGAGAGGGCAGCTTGGATGTGGTCGCGGCGTGTGCCGCCGGGCCCATGGATTTCTTGGGCGCCATGGACACCTGCCAAGGCGCGCAGAAAACGCCAGTGAAGGTTTGCGCACTGTCGGTGTACTAAGAACTTGGGGTCCCTAGTACCCAGACTTGTGCACGGGCAGTCGCCCCAGACCGGCAACTTCTTGCCGGGCTTGCACCAGCCTCCAAGGAAAACCAGAGTCAAGACCAGAGGAAGGCATTCAGGCCCTTCGCTGAGTGAAATAGCCCATTCGCGAGGGCCCCCGGGAAGGATTCCAACCCGTCTGAGGTGTCGAGTAGTCAGGCGGGCACACGGAGCTGGCCGGGGCACGTGGTTGCAGCGGCGGGCCTGTGGCAGCTTTAAAGCCACCCGTCCCGTGGCATGACAGAAGAATAAGAGGTAGTTGGGCGAACGACACAGAAGAATAGGCGATCCTTGCCTGGAACCGTCGCTAGCGCGCCACCTCATGGCGCATTCAATGCACTTGTCCTAGTCCGTCAGAGTTAGGTGTTTCCAACTACCGCTCTGACGACAGCCCTTGTAGCTGTAAGAGTGCACTGTACACCCAGCAAAAGACCATTGTAGCCATTGCGGTAACCCCTTGAACTATAAAATAAGGCCCATGGCTACCTTGACAAAGGTCGACACCCTGTCCATTTGCAAGCGTAGCAACACCTCTCGAGCATCCTTGTCGGGTGGCTGCTCCCTTGTATTTGGACCTAGATATACAACACACAGACATGACGTAGGGTTTTACGCTCCCGAGCGGCCTGAACCTTTATAAACCGTGCGCGTAGTCATGGCCGACTAATGCTCTTTGTGCACTCGACGCCCTTGCCAAATCGAAAAGGGACCTCCCTGGTCCCATAGATCGTCGTGAACCACACCCCCGACATTTTGGCGCGCCAGGTAGGCAGTTCTCCTATGCGCAAACCTTCACTAGCGTTTTCTGCGCACCTTCGCAGGCATCCATGGCGCCCAAGAAAGCCAAGGGCACGGCGGCACCCACCGCGACCACATCCAAGCTGCCATCCCAAGCCACCGATGGCGGCGACCACCGCGCTCACCCCGTCGGTGAGCGCAGCCACAACATTGCGCAGAGTTTCACGAACCACGGTCCAGACCCCGCCACCGTAATAGCATGAAACGCACCGGCGGTGACCGAGGGTGACACTGCTGCGGCGGCCGGGGCAACAGCCACGGCCGCGGTGGCTGCGGGAGATGCAACCGGACCTTAGCCTCGCACCTCGCAAGACGCTTGCGACCCGCGCCCGCGAGATGGCGAGCCGGAGCATTGCACGAACGGGGCCCTTGTGTGCCACTCCCTAGGGGCGCAGGGCCGAGCTCGACGACCTGCTCCCGGTGAGGGCCAACGACAGGTGATGACAAGGGGAAGCGTTCATTCTGGCATCGCCAGGAGTAAGAGCGCTACCCACGCCTCACCCCGTCCGGTCCCCAAAACCGCAGGAGAAGCTCTGGCGCAGGCCCAGCTTCTCCTAAATTTTCTGCCCGCGCCGGAGGCGATGGAGGAGTGGAGGAAGACCATACAAAGCCTGCTCAGCTTCGCCAACAACGACAAACCAGATGCGGCGGGTTCCTTGCGCGCCCGACGCGCGGATCCCACGGAACCCACCACCAGACGCGACGCCGGCGGAGCACATACACTGCAATTGCCCCCACGACAGCAGCAGACCTCCCGCTGCACCGACGTGCAAGACGAAGTATCCCAAGCATCGACGGACCCGCGGATGAAGCTAGACCAACGCCAAGTCCTAAGGGACATGTGCAAGGAGGACGTGCGCACTGCCATCGAGAGACGGCGGGAAGCACGTCGTCAATCCGATGGTCGCGCGGATCCGGCCGTCGGCAAGCCCACGCCCGGGGCATCAGGCAGCTTACCTTACGAGGCCGGATGCCCGGCGTTCACCCGTGAACTGCGGCAAGTACGCTGGCCCTCTAGCAGGGCCTTCAAGCCGGAGCTGTCGGACAAATACGACGGCGTGATTAGCCCATCGGAGTTCCTAGGCATCTACACCATCGCGGTGCAGGCTGCCGGGGGACAGGACGAGAAGGTGGTGGCCAACTACTTCCTGCTAGCACTCAAGCCCAATGTGAGGAGCAGGCTAATTAACTTGGCAGAGGGATCCATCTCTTTCTGGGCGGACCTGTGCAACCAATTTGTCGAGGCTTACCATGGGGGCCACAAGCTCACGGGGCAACCTAGCGATCTGCACGTGCTCCCAGAGCGGGACGACGAAACCCTCCGCAAGTACATCCAGAGGTTCAGCCGCGTGCAGCACAACATCCCGGACATCCACCCCGCCGCAGGGATCGCTGCGTTCCACACGAACGTATGCAATCGCCTCATGCGCGAGGAGATGAGCATTAACAAGGTGCGGTATGTCGCCGAGCTCTATGCTCTGGCTGACAGGTGCGCGCGGGCTGAGGAATGAAGGAGGCTCCTAGGGGAGGACGCTAGTGCAGAAGTCGACTACAACGACGACGAGAACGCGACTGCCTCCTCGAGGTAGGGGTGTAAGTGCAACAAGCAACACAAGGGCAAGACGGTAATGGCTGTCGAGAGCTCTGGCAAGCCTAACGCCGACAAGAAGGCCAAGTCAGAGGAGCCCGGCAAGGACGTTGCCGCGTGCTCCGGAGACGATGAGGCCGCGGTAGGTGAGAAGACCGGCAAGCCTTACCGTAAGATCCACCTCACCAAAGGCTACGACATCAACGAGTGCCGTCAGGTACAACAGCTTGCTGAGAAGCAGAAGCAAGAGTACGAAAGGCGCAACAAGGAGAAGAGCCGAGATGGTGCCAGTGGACCAAACAAGAAGAGCCGCAATGGTCAAAGCGATCGCCGCGGCAAGGCCAAACAGCAGAAGGAAAAACCTGCTAGAGGCCGAGGCGATGAATCCAACGATGACGATGACAATGATGAAGATGAAGAGGGGTCTGACAAGCAAGGGTTCTAGAAGGCCCTGGATGCCATGTGTGTTGACGCAGGCGCATCTTTGCACACCTCCCACAAGCAGCTCAAGCAATGGGTCCATGAAGTCAACAGGACAGAGCCGGCGGCAGAGGCGAGGAAGCCCCTCAAATGGTCCAACACTCCCATCATCTTCGACGCTGAGGACCACCCTGACCGCGTCACCGCGGTCAGAGTCACGAAGATGTTGGTCGATAGTGTGGCCGGCCTGAACCTGATTTCGTCCGATGTGATCAAGAGGCTGCAGATCCCCGATTCGGACCTCAAACAGGCGGGCTCCTTCCAAGGAGTGGACAGGGGAAGATCTCAGCCAGCGGGAAAGATAACCCTCCCAGTCACATTCGGCAACGAGCTCAATTTTAGGACAGAGAGGGTCGTTTTCGACGTCGCCAAGATGTCGCTGCAGTATAATGGGATACTGGGCTGCCCGGCGCTGGCAAAGTTCATGGTGGCGTCCCACCACGCCTACAACACGCTCAAGATGCTAGGGCTGATGAGCGTCATCACCGTCCATGCCAACAAGAAAGACGCGGTCCTCTGCGTCGACAAGATCTACTGGGAGGCAGTGGCAGCGTCTACTGGCAAGGCACTCGCTCCTGCCGACAAAGCTCCCGGGGGAAAGAACAAGGACAAGACCTCCGACAAGGCTCTTGAGAACTCCGGGAAGCGCACGGCAGAGTGCCGCACGCCCTTCGAAGACTTACCAGAACCTCAGCCGCCGGAGGCAAGAAGAGAAGAGCCGCCAAGCCCTTGCCGGGCGATGCAAGTCACTAGGCCTCGCACGAGCCGCCCGATGACGGCACTCAGGTGCTGAACTCGTGCAGCAACGAGCGCCCTCGCAAGGCACCGCCCACAAGGGCTTCCCCTGGCGACCCCACTTTGTACAAAGTCTCCCTCCAAGGCGTGTAATCCTTAGTACAAGGGTGGGCGACGGGCGCACGCTCTATCTGTAAAGCTAAGTATTCCGCAACCTTTCTTTAAAATTGCACGCTTGGTCTTATACATGCTGCATGAAACATTGTGGTCAGTTTTTTGCTTATGCGAGGAAATCGTAGAAATGTTGGAGTTCCTATCACCCTCCGTATTTCTCTTCTCCTTTTTCTCTTAAAAGGAGTCAGGGGCCCTCGCGTGCAAGTCTTCCCGGGGGAGGAGTGGTGGTACGGACAACTGCGAGAACGAGCGCCTTGCAAAGCTAAGTTGTGAAAATTGTTTAAATTTTTTCAAAACCCTTCCATGGGACAAGATCAACGTTTGTATGGGAAAACCTACATGCTAGGGACCCTTCTCGAAACTGCCTGCGCGCTTGGATGTTTCCAGTCCGCTCAGCATCTCGAGCAGCCGCGGCAGGGACGACAAGAGGGACTCGCCAGCGGTGGCATGCACAGAAGGCTGCTAAGGGACCCATTCCGAAAAAGCACCACGGACCGGATGTGCGCACTGGCAGGCATCTCCTATGAAGCGTAGGGACTGAAGACATACAAATACGAGATCACGTTAAAAAGGAAGGAAGTGCCCACGCGGGCGAATAAGAGTGCATTGCAAATAAAAGAAAGTTCATAATGCCGAGCGAACATGGCACGAATGTCACAGGAGCAGGAGCTCAAAGGTTCAGGGTCACGGAGCCGATCATGTCGAAAATGGGAGCAACGAGCCCATCAAGCTCGCAGGTGTCGAGGCCTTTCGGCAACTTGGACAGAACCTTGGTTAGGTCGAGGCCGGGGTTGTGGTACGCGACCTTCACCAAGACCTTGTGGAGGACTCCGCGGCACAGCTCCCAGAAGCCTTGAAGGATGTCGTCTGCCCGCCCCGCCTCCAAGTTCGCCAAGGCACCGACGAGCCTCCCGAAGAAGATAGACAACCTCGTGCTCGTCGCTTCCGAGCCCTCACTAGAGAAGGCGCACTCTTCCAAGCCCATCTTTGACAGCTATGCGGAGAGCTTCCCGGCAAGGTTGGCAAGGTGCTCCGTCCATAGACGGACGGTCTCCTGGAATTCATTAGAAGACCGCACAGCGGAGGCGAGCAGAGTCTTCTCTTTCCCGAGCTCCTCAAGCAAGATGCGCTCCTTGGCCTGAGCGGTCCTGAGGTTGTCCTCATGGGCGCTTGCCCTTGTGCGCAGATCAGAGTTGGCGGCCACGGCGACCTCTAGGTCCATGGCCTTGCCACCGAGCGCGACCTGTAGTTCCGCCAAGGCCTGGGTGTCCTTCTGGGCGCCCTCCTTCAGCCTCGAGATCTCCTGTCGGGAAGCGGCGAGTTCCAGCTCCAGCTGCTGCACCTTGCTCTCCAGCTCAACCCTGGCGAACTGGGCAACCTCGGCGGCGGTCACGGCCTCCTAGAGCTTACCGGCGTACTCAGTAGCTTGCTGCTCGAGTGCGGCCTTGTGCCCTAGCTCCAGGACCTGGACCTGCTTGCCTAGCTTAGCCCCAAGCTTGTCAGCAAGGTCTTTCTCGTGGGCCGCAAGCTCTTCTTTGTGGCAATCGAGGGAGATCTTGCGCGCTTGCACCTCTGCATCCTGCCTGGCGATGTCTTCATCAGCCTCCCACCATATCTTCTTAGCCTTGGCTCGCCGATTGATGAAATCGGCCTCGGCCTTGTTGAGCTCGACCAGCTGGTTGCCCATCTCCTTGCGGGTCGTGGTGAACCATGTTCGCGTGTCGGCATGGAGCGCCCAAAATCACTCCTCAGCGGCCGCGAGGAGGACTTCCCGGCGGTCCAGCCTCTGCGAACGGCTGGCGTAGTGCGCTCGCAGCTGCCGGAAGCTTTTGGTCAAGGATGCCAAGATGGCGTGCTCCCGAGCCTCGTTACTCCCACCGAACGGGTTGGCCGCCATCTCTCCTCCGGGGGTAGCGACCGCCCCATCCATGGCCGCCTCCTCGGAGAAGGCCCTGAGGATGGCGTCGCCAGGGAAGCTGACAAACTACAAGTCGCTCACCCACAATTATCGGCTCGAAGGAGGCTCCACCAACGATGATGGGCCAGCGACACTCCCGCTGGCGGTGCCCAACGGGAACGACGCGCCCGCCCCGAACATCCCTGCGGCAGGGGTGGCGTCGACGGCCAACTCCGTGTTCGGCTCCTCAAGGACTCGTTTGCCGTTGTCCCTGGGACCCCGGGGAGCGTTGTCCTCATCAGTCGCGATGCGGCCGGCCTCGTCGGCCGCTTCCTTCGCGATCCCCTCGACGTCAACATTGACGTCGGGGGTCTCCAACGGAGGCAGGTCTTCAAAAGACAAGAAGAAAGGACGAAGCTCAGAGGAAGTCCCAGAAGGCGAAAAGGATAAAGAGGACAGGTGCCCCTGGTATGAAAAAAGCTTACCCACGGGTCCCTGTTGGAGGGGTGCCTCGCCCTCTCCGGCCGTGTCCCCGGTGTTGCCTGGCCGCCGGCGCCCTCACCCGCTTGCGCATCCGCAGAACGGGCGGGTTCGGCCGTGGGGTCTTTCGCCGACAGGTTCCCCTGAGGGGTCGAGCCCTCCGCCGCCGCCTCCGGACGATATCCCCTCGTTGATAGGGGACGGAAATGATGGCTTCGGCGGCATCGCCCGCGCCCGCCAACGGGTACTGGGGCAGAGCCTCTCGCCGGGGGCTGGGAAGGAGGTCGAGATCAACGACCTCTCGCTCCGGCGAAACAGGTCGTCGGGACGGCACGCTCACCGCGCCTCCAACATCAGCTGTGGGTCCAGTCCTTTTGGCCACGCGCTGCACCAAGGTCTCCTCATCCCTGCAAAACCGATGAACAAGCAAAATTTAGTAGGGGAGCAAAAAAATGGGAGAAAGGACAAGAGAAACAAAAATCAAGGCAAAACTAGAGGGATGGCACTTACTCCTCGTCCTCCTCCCCCGAGCTGAAGGTGGACAGATCCCACCTCCCTTGCTGATGGTCGGCCGGGACCTGTGCGGGCTCAACCACCTCGGCAGGAACGTCTTCCGCGCGCGCTGCCGCCAACCGGCTCCTCCCTCGTGGCCTGGAGACGTCGACAGCAGGGTCTTCCTCCTCCTCCTCTCCATCGTCCTCGACGACCGGAGAGTCCCTGCCGCGGCGGACCGGTTCTCCAATAACGGCTCCGCGGAGCACTCTCGCCCTCCTCGGAGCGTCGCGAACCGGGGGCTCCTAGAGCTCCGGTTCCCCAGCAACCTCGGCGACAACGTGCTCCTCCGACAAGACCTGCGCTGGCGGTTCCTCGCCGCACTCTTCCTCGAGACCGACCTCTTCATCCTCGCCGTCAGGCGCAGCCGTGCCATAGCCGCTTCCACCTGCAATGAGGCCCGCCTCCGCGACGCGACGCCCGATGAACGCCACCCCCGCCTCGGATGTGGCACGGACCATTGGCCCCTCGTCCCGGATGCGCACCTCCGACAAGGTGTCGAACCACGCCCGCACCACCTCCTTTGCCGGCGCCTCCCATGTGGGGTCCACCTCGTGCTCTTTGCATGCCGGCATCATTGACACGATCGCATCCCTGCGAGAGTTGTTGCAGAGCGGGGAGATAGATGCCGGCAGTATAAATTTGCCCTTCGGGAGAAAGAGCTGGTGGCGGAAGTGGACGAGCTGCAGATACGTCAGGTTGCCGTCGAGACCCGGGCGAATCTACATGATATCAGCGGGGCCGGTGTATAGCAAGGCAAAGCGCTGCCAGTCTTGGAGAGGGGCGATCTGCCTAGCCAAGAAGTCCGAACCCACCATCTCTATGGTGACCCCGACAGCCTTGAGCCGAAGCAGGCGAGCAACTGCTACCTCCAGCTTCCCATCATCAGGGGCCACGGCGCTCCATTCATCGTTGCGGATGGGCTTGGATGTCCGGACCTTGCATAAGGGAGGCACCTCCTTGGCAGATATATAACATCAATCCCCCCGCCACTCTTCCCACTTCTTATGCAAAAGACCGAGGGGATACACTACCTTGTGGAAGGTGCGAGGAATCCACGCAATGCTGCCAGAAATGGCATCCTCACCCTCTATACGGGGGTAGAAGAAATGGCGGAAGAGGGAGACGCTGGGGGCTACTCCTATGAAGTTCTTGCACAAATGTGCGAAGACAGACAGGGTGGTCACCGTGTTTGGTTTGAAATCGAGCAGGAGGAAGCCGTAGGTCAACATCAGATCTACGAAGAAAGCAAAGAAAGGGGGAACCAACCCGCAGTAGAAGTACGCCGCGAAGAACGGGTACTTCTCAGGACCGGGCTAGGCATCCCCTAGGAGCACTACCGGAGCAGGGTGCGCCTTCATCTCCCTCCCCCACATCAGGGAATACCTCGCGACGAGCTTTTGCGCCGGCCGAGAACAGGGCGAGGAAACAGTGGATTTCCTCCTCATCGCCGCCAGGGCATCCTTCGCCTCCGCGTCGGCCACCCTCTTGGTCTTCTTCGCCGCGCCGGCCACGACAGAGGTTGTTGTGCGCTTCGGTGCCATGGCGGAGACGAGGCGTATGGGAACGAGGAGGGAAGGACTCCGAGCTCTACGCTGTGAGGACTTGGAGAAAGGGGGAAGCAGCAGAGTAGGAGAAGCGCGACGATGGGAGCGACGCCCTCGCGGGAACCGCTGTTTATACACAGAAGAAAACGCAAGGGTCGCCTCCCCCGGCCTCACATGGCACGGTTTTCGAAACGTGACCCCTCGAAGCAACCGCCCTTCTCCGCCACTCCCACAACCCGCGATAAATGTGCTTGTCGGAAATTGGGGTTCCGTAGACCCAAGAAGGTTCAAACTCTGGGGCGTGTGCGAAGATCTCAACCAGCTCTAGCCTCGAGCTCGTCGACCCACGGCCAAGCCTCGTCGAATGTGTGCGAGCAAACAAGAAGACGGACACAGAGATTTACCTAGGTTCGGGCCACCTTGCGGTGTAAAACCCTACTCCTGTTTTTAGTGGATTGGCCTCACGAGGAGGTTTGCGGATGAACTAGTACAGTGGTTGAGCGGCCTCGCGAGGGCTCTTGGGTCAGGATCTATCGGTCTCTCTCTACGGTGGGTGCTAGTCCCTATTTATAGCGGCCTTGGTCCTCTTCCCTCATCGCACATGCGGGAAGGCATCCCACAACGGCCAAATTTGAAAGGGGACAAGAGGTACATCTTACCCTGACTAAAGGTGGTCTTCGCCTGCAAAGCTACTGGGCGTGACGCATAGGTGGGCTCGGCGATGACATCCGTCCTACCGAGCTCGTGGTCTTGGTCTTGTTGCACCGGAAAGGAAACCTTTGGGGGATTCCTCGGGAACCCGCGTACGTCCTTGCCTCCTTAGCACAAAATAGGAAACTGTTCCCTTTGCGCCCGCTGGCGCCCGCCTGGCCTTGGCCGTCATGGCTCACGTCATCCTAGCCTCATGAGGCTGGGCGATACATATGAATCTCCGCTCCTCTGGAGGCAGCCTGGGGAGGCCACTCCTCTGGAGGTCTTGGCATTGTTCCCCACGCGAGGCTGGGGCCCTCTTGAGGGTCTTGTCTTGGGGAGTCTGCTTCCAGGCCATACCGGGCCGTCGAGGTGGGCCACACGCTGGGCCGCAGGCAGGCAGGTCTAGGTACCCCCGATCCCAGAACGCCGACAGTAGCCCCCGGGCCCAAGGCGCGCTCGGGCTAGCTTCGGGGCGAAGCCAAGGAAGGAAGGCCGAAACGCCGCGGGACCCAACCGCCTGCGGGCCAGGCTCGACGCGCGGCATGCAGCAGGACTCGGACGCCTTCGTTCCCACGTCGCCTCGGTAACTGCCCAGGCTAACAAAAGCCTGGTGCCCGTTGCTGAGCCATCATTGCTCTTCTTCCTCGCGCCTTTGCTTCCTTGCTCAGATCCCCTTTCCTTTGTGGGAGCCTCCTCCAGATCTTGGCGTAGCGCCGTCCTTCCTCTTTCTTCCTGAATCCCAAGAATTCTTTAGATGGCGCCCGCCGGGAAGTCGAAGCCTGAGGCCCAGGCCTCGGCCTCCTCTTCTCCCTTGCCTGCGCTTACGGAATCCACCATCGCCAAGGAGGGGGACCTTGCCCCCATGCTCCCTTTGACAGCGGGCGACACCAATGAGTGGGGGCAGACCCTGATCTGGTGCGGCTCTGCGGAGCAGCGCACCTTGGCGAAGACAGTCTACCCCTTCTTCCTTCACAGCGTCTTCTCTGGGCTCGTCCCGCCTTTCTCAGGGTTCTTCTCCGCCATTTTTGAGCATTTTGGGATCCAGACCCTCCATCTTCAGCCCAACTCCATCCTGCTCCTGTCTCTCTTCGCCTTCTACTGTAAGGCCTTCGTAGGCGTGAGGCCCTCAATGGCCCTCTTCCGCCACTACTTCAGCCTGCGGCTCCACGACGGTGCGCACTGGTCGGCTTACGCCTCCTTCGTCGCGGTTCAGAGCGGGAATATGCTCCCGAAGGCCGGGAAGAAGGTGGAAGGCTTCAGGCACTGCTGGGTCTTCTTGGATGCCCGGGGCCTTGACCAGTGCCTGGAGCTCCCGACGGAGCTGCCCGAGAAGACCCTCGTGTGGGGCTCCGCGAAGCTCACTGATCCCCGGGAGAAGCCCGTCTTGAAGCCGATCTCTCAGGACATGGAGGCCAAGCTACTGACCGGGGCGATGATAGTGAAGGAGTTCCTGACGCAGCGCCTGGCGCTGCTCCAGTCACACTCGAAGCCCATGTGGGAGTACGAGCGTGCGAGGGACACCATCAGGCTTCGATCCGCCAGCCTGACAGGCGCGGAGCTGGGCAGGGCCGTGGCCACCCTGCTCCACAGCGATCCTGGGGACCTTCCCGAGGCCTACGCCCCACTGTACCGCCGTGACGACAAGGAGGAGCTGGTTGCCGCCATGCCCGCCTTTGACGAGCGGGGGCTCACGCCGCCCGAGCGCCCCAATTCCCCGATGCCGGTGTCCTCCGGCGACGCCAGCGGCGAGGGAGACTCGTAGAAGACTGAGGACGATGTCCTGGAAGAAGTGTCTCCCCCGTCGCAGAGCGAGCTCTTCCGCGATCTCGAAGATGACGATAACACCGACGAGCCCCCGACCGCGGACTCCCTGCGCTTCACCAGGGTCCTCACGAGGCCAAGGCCTACCCTCCAGACCACGCAGGCATCTGGTCGGGCGACTCCGAAGAAACGCGCGGCCGCGCCTCCTCCGGCGGACTACCCACGCTCCAGCAGGGCGATTGAGGCGCCGGTCCTGTCCCCGTCCGAGCCGCGGCCGAAATGCGGCAGCGCCACGCCGAAGAAAGGCGGGAGCATCCCGACCATCGGCGATGTAGAGAGGAAGAGGAAGTGAGTCGCGGCCGAGGAGTAAGTAACCTGCCTTGCCTTTGGTCGATTGTAGATTGCGTGCGTGCTCACGGCCGCTTCTCCTTTTAATGGCCAGGGGCGACGACATGTCAAAGCAGAAGAAGGCGAGCGCCGAGCCGAAGGAGCGCCCTGTCCGGAGGGCGCTGTCCGCCTCTGGCCGCAGACGCTGAGGGGGTGGAAGCGCGTCACGCCAACTCAGCGCAGCCCTTGGGCGCCCCTGCAACACCGCACCTGGGCATACGGGCGTGACGCCTACTATTGGTGCCTTGCCGGCGCCGCTTGGGAGGCCTGGCGCCGGGAGTGCGGAGGTTCACGAGGCGACACTCCTTGCTGCGGCCATGGCGACCCCCGCGCCGGTGGAGGGGGCGATTTCCCGCCCCCTTCTGAGGGAATCCGCTCCTGAGGGCGCAGCGCCGCAGCCTAAGGAGGAGCCAACCCCCGTGGGCCAGCAGTTCGTGAAGTCGTCCGCCCTGGTCGGGCAAGAGGGGGACCTGGAGCCTCTAACGCCACAAGTTAGCCACGCCACTGCGTCCTTGGACGCAGCACCTGTCGACATGCAGATCCCACCTCCTGGTCAGGCCCTTGCGCTCGCGGACCGCGGCCCTCTGATCAGGCCTGGCGCCTTGAATGAGGCCTATACCGCACTTGGCCGGATCTGGGCCAACCTCCAAGACGCCGACAGGAGCTCCCTCGCGAGGGAACACCTGGCGCTTGTTTCTGGGTGGCTCCAGGCTAACGCGGCCACCAAGACGGCCTGGGGTCGGTCTAAGGCTGCAGTCGCAGAGAGCAGGAAGGAGGCCGCTAAAGCCAGGACGGCTCGCGATGCGGAGCTGGCCGAAGCAGCGTCTGCCATGGAGCACTGCGGTTAGGCAGAGGCCAAACTGAAGGCCCATTAGGAGGAGCAAGTCGCGCACGCACAACGGCTCCGCCAGCGGGAGGAGGACCTCAAGACCCGCCAGGCGAAGCTCGCCGACCGCGACTCCGTGCTGTCCTAGGTGGCCGCTGACGAATCCACGGAGCGCGAGCGTCTGGCCAAGCTGAAGGACGAGGTAGCAGAAGCCCAGACGTCCCATGCCCAACATGTCTCCGATGTGACGGCCCAGCTGGATGCCAGGGAGAAGACCCTTGTTGCTGCTGAGAAGAAGGCGGTCGCGGAGCGTGATGCCGTCCCCTCCATCAAGCTCTGGCTTCGCCAGGCGCTGCGCTTCATCTGCAGGGGAGTATTCGAGGAGCCACTAGCGACTCCTGAGGGCGGCTACGCAGGCCTCTCCTTCGAGCTCGCTGAGGTGCTCGAAGGTGCGGTCGCCAGGGTGGACGCCATCCTGGAGAGCGAGTGCCGCGACCTTTTCTCCATGGCCGCGACGTGTGTCTTCAGCCACCTCTACCTCCACGAGCCCGGCTTCGATTTCAAAGTGGTGATAGCCTCGGTTGCCTCTGAGTCTCGCGCCGCTGCGGCGGCGGCCGTGAAGGATTCCATGGACGCGCTGGTGAAGAAGTTCGCTTGCGTCCCCGACACCGAGCCCCCTACGGTGGAGGTGAGTGGTGGCGATGAAGGCATCGGCAGCGCGTTGACGACGTGCTTGCCGTGACTGGGACAGGCGGCGGCGGCGTCCGTGGCGATGACGGCTCCTCCTCCTAGATTTCGACCTGCGACATTTATCATGCCTCGTGGAGGCATAAGACTTGTTTGAATTCGCAAAATATTCAGTGCTTTTAATAAATATTTGAACTCCGTGATTTCCTTTCGTGCCTCGTTTCCTTCCTGCTTGCTTTTGTGCTCTGCGTCGGCGGGGCCCAATCCCGCGCATACCTCGACCGTTGTTGGGGCGTCCGGATCGCCAGGACAAGACCAAGGGGCGAGGGGCTACGTGACTAGTGAGGCTCCTGAGTCGCGATGCTCAGGAGTCCCCCTTGACGTGCGAGCATCCCTCATGAAGGAAACATGATGACGACGAGGTTGATTTGGAGCGTCTTAGTACTCTGCGTCGGCAGGGCCCAATCCCGCGCATACCTCAACCACCGTTGGTGCGTTCGGATCGCCAGGACGAGACCAAGGGGCGAGGGGTGATAACCCACAAGTATAGGGGATCGCAACAGTTTTCGAGGGTAGAGTATTCAACCCAAATTTATTGATTCGACACAAGGGGAGCCAAAGAATATTCTCGAGTATTAGCAGCTGAGTTGTCAATTCAACCACACCTGAAAGACTTAGTATCTGCAGCAAAGTATTCAGTAGCGAAGTAGTATGGAAGTAACAGTAGCAATATCAAAGTGACAGTAGCAGTATTGTAGTGATTGTAACAGTAGCAACGGAGAAGTAACTTAGCAAAGATCAATATGTGAAAAGCTCGTAGGCAATGGATCAGTGATGGATAATTATGTCAGATGGCATTCATCATGCAACGGTTATAACATAGGGTGATACAGAACTAGCTCCAATTCATCAATGTAATGTAGGCATGTATTCCATATATAGTCATACGTGCTTATGGAATAGAACTTGCATGACATCTTTTGTCCTACCCTCCCGTGGCAGCGGGGTCCTAATGGAAACTAAGGGATATTAAGGCCTCCTTTTAATAGAGAACCAGACCAAAGCATTAGCACTCAGTGAATACATGAACTCCTCAAACTACGGTAATCACCAGAAAGAATCCCAGTTATTGTCACCCTGGGGGATGCGGATCATAACTCGTAATAGGTGTCTACAACTTGCAAGATAGGATCAAGAACACACATATATTCATGAAAACATAATAGGTTCAGATCTGAAATCATGGCACTCGGGCCCTAGTAACAAGCATTCAGCATAGCAAAGTCATAGCAACATCAATCTCAGAACATAATGGATACTAGGGATCAAAACCTAACCAAACTAACTGGATTACATGGTAAATCTCATCCAATCCATCACCGTCCAGCAAGCCTACGATGAGATTACTCACGAACGGTGGGGAGCATCATGAAATTGGTGATGAAGGATGGTTGGTGATGACGACGGCGTCGATTTCCCCTCTATGGAGCCCAAATCAGACTCCAGATCTGCCCTCCCGAGGAAGAACAGGAGGTGGCGGCGACTCCGTATCGTAAAACGCGATGAACTCTTCTCCCTAATTTTTTCCTCTGCAAATAGGAATATATAGAGTTGGATTGGAGGCCGGAGGAGCTCCAGGGGCCCCACAAGACAGGGGGGCGCGCCCTAGGGGGGCGCGCCCCCCTGGCTTGTGACCAGGTGGTGGCCCCTCTCCGGTTGATTCTTTCGCCAATATTTTTTATTAATTCCAAAAATATTCTCCATAAATTTTCAGATCAATCCGAGAACTTTTATTTCTGCACAAAAATAACACCAAGGCAATTCTGCTGAAAACAGCGTCAGTCCGGGTTAGTTCCATTCAAATCATGCAAATTAGAGTCCAAAACAAGGGCAAAAGAGTTTGGAAAAGTAGATACGTTGGAGACGTATCAACTCCCCCAAGCTTAAACCTTTGCTTGTCCTCAAGCAATTCAGTTGATAAACTGAAAGTGATAAAGAAATTTTTTTACAAACTCTGTTTGATCTTGCTGTTGTAAATATGTCTAACTGATGTTCAGGTTTTCAACAAAGATTATAGACGAACCATATTCACAATAACATTTAGGTCTCACATTTACTCATATCAATGGCATAATCAACTAGGGAGCAATAATAATAAATCTCGGATGACAACAATTTTATCAAAACAATCATGATACAATATGACATAATGGTATCTCGCTAGCCCTTTCTGAGACTGCAAAACATAAATGCAGAGCACCTCTGAAGAACAAGGACTGACTAGACATTGTAATTCATGGTAAAAGAGATCCAGTCACACTCATACTCAATATCAATTAATAACAAAGCATACAAATGACGGCAGTGCTCTCTAACTGGTGCTTTTTATAAGAAGAGGATGACTCAACAGTAAATAAAATAGATAGGCCCTTCGCAGAGGGAAGCATTGATTTACAGAGGTGCCAGAGCTCGAGCTTTTTAAAACAGGAATGAATCATAATTTTGAGAGGTATGCTTTCAATGTCAACATAACAACTAAGAGATCTCGATATCTTCCATGCTAGATACATTATAGGCGGTTCCCAAACAGAATAGTAAAGTTTTTACTCCCCCTCCACCAGTCGGTCACACTCCACGGCGGGCCGAATCCATGCGTACCGTCCATACAAACAACAATCCAGGGGGAGTTTTGTTCCATTATACTTTGATTTGATTTTTGAGCATGGAACTGGGCATCCCGAATACCAGCCACTTTCTCGTGAATGATAGTGAATCAACACATATCATGAGAATAACCCACCTAGCATGGAAGATACTGACAGCCCCCAGTCCCTACATGAGCGATTCGGGCATACAAAACAGAATATTTATTTGAAGGTTTAGAGTATGGCACATGCAAATTTACTTGGAACGGCAGGTAAATACCGCATATAGGTAGGTATGGTGGACACATATGGAACAACTTTGGGTTTATGGAAATGGATGCACAAGCAGTATTCCCGCTTAGTACAAGTGAAGGCTAGCAAAAGACTGGGAAGCAACCAACTAGAGAGCGACAACAGTCATAAACATGCTTTGAGATTAACCAATATTGAATGCAAGCATGAGTAGGATATAAGTCACCATGAACATAAACATCGTGGAGGCTATGTTGATTTTGTTTCAACTACATGCGTGAACATGTGCCAAGTCAAGCCACTCGAATCATTCAGAGGAGGATACCATTCTATCATACTACATCACAACCATTTTAAAATGCATGTTGGCACTCAAGACAAACCATTATACACTCTTAGCTAATTAAGCATGGCATGAGTAACTATAATCTCTAATTGTCATTGCAAACACGTTCAACCCATAACAAGCTGAATCCAGAACGATGAGCTAATCATATTTACAAAAACAAAATAGGTCGAGTTCATACCAGCTTTTCTCCATCTCAGTCACTTCATCATGTATCGTCATTATTGCCTTTCACTTGCACGACCGAACGGAGTGAATAATAATAAGAGTGCACGTGCATTGGAGTAAGCTGGAATCTGCAAGCAATAACTTAAAGGAGAAGGCAAGGTAATATGGGCTCTCTGATAGATAAACAATAATCCATATGAGAGCCACTCAGCATGTCATCGTGGTCTTTTCCTTACGACCCAAAGAAGAAAAGAAAACTATTTACACGAGAAAGCTCCCAACAAGCAAAACAAGAACGAGAAATCTTTTTGGATTTTCTTTTAATACTATAACTAAACAAACTAGAAGGTAAAGCTAGAACTAATTTTTTTGGATTTTCTCAAGGTTAATTAAACACACAAGAAGAAAGCAAAAAGAAGATATAAACTACCATGGATGGTACAATGAAAAAGTATGAACACCGACAACTGGAATGAATGTGTGAACATGAATGTAATGTCGGTGAGAAATACGTACTCCCCCAAGCTTAGGCTTTTGGCCTAAGTTGGTCTAGGGCCATGGCTGGAAATAACCCTCTCCTGGATACTCCGGAGGATAATGAGGGTCCCACTGGTTGGCGAGCTCCTGTGGCTCCCACTCAAAAACTGGAGCCTGATACGGATCAAGGGCTGGTGCAGGCTCAGGTGCTGGGGGTTGCTACAGACCCCAATATCTGTAAATGTCCTCGGGCATAATAGTGTACCTGCCTGAATGGATATCGAACAAAGAAGAAGCAGGCAAAGCAATAATCTCACAAGTACCCTGACAAAATACTAAATTGTAAAGCAGCCTCTTATCATTATCTTTCCTAATAAAATCATGTGCTACCATACTATCATAATCTAAATATCTTGTAGGAAGCAACATTTCCTCTTCCTCGTCAAGCCTAATAGGTATCTTAAAGTGTTTAGCTAAACGAGATGCATAGATACCTCCGAATACGGGGCCCTTCGAACGGTTTAAGTTCAACCGCTGGGCCACTATTGCGCCTAGACTAAAAGTTCTATCAGCAAGTAAAGCGTGGCGCAGAATGGCGAGGTCGGGAGCACTGAGGCTTCCACTCTCGCCGCGACCAACTAAACATCTCCCCGCAAATAATGAATAATAGCGTAGAACAGGAAAATGTACACTAGCTGCTCTGGCCTTTGACACCCCTCTCTCTTCCCCTACAGTGATTGCGGCAATAAAATCCTCCATGTCTCTAGGACATGGTTCACTGATGCTGCCCTCAAAAGGTATTTTGCAAACATTGCAAAAATTGTAAAGTGACATTTCCTTAGGCACATCATATAAATGAAATTCTACCATGGGAGGATTTTTCCTAGGATAAAAGTGAAAGTTTTGCACGAAAGTATTAGTAAGTAGGAGGTACTGGTCACACTTATCGTTGAGAAAGTCGGTGATGCCTGCATTTTCTGCCAGATAATAGAAATCTTCATGAATTCCGGCCGCCCTCAAGAATGCTTCACTTGGCCATTCACATGGTCGAACCTCCGCGGTGCGAGGAATATTGTACTTAGGCTTCTCATTTTCTTTTTCTTTAAAACCCTGGCTTGAAGAGCCTCTTAACAATCTCCTCATCATCTCTTTCTCTGAAAAACAATTCTGAAATTTTTAGTGACTCCAAACAAAAGTGAACAAAACTCAACGAAACTTATAGCAACTACTCCCACAAGTGCCTGGAGGCTATATCATGCATCAATACTACTTAGGACCATATAAATTTGACATGCAAGCTCAAGAACAAGGTCACCACAGCAGCAAAAATTTGCAATATATAAAGCACTAGAACAAAAACTAATTGGACCATTGGAGGAGTCACATACCGATGAACAATCCCTTGAAATAGTTTTGTAAATGGAGCTTTGAGCAAGGAGATCGAAAATTGCAGCAAAATGAGCTACAACACGGGTTTGAGCAATGGTGGGATTTTTTCTGGAGGACGACGAAGTGGATGGGTGCTGAAATAAGTGAGGGGGCCCCACATGGGACCCACAAGCCAGGGGGGCGCGCCCGGGGGGGGGGGGGGGGGTGGGGGGTGGGCGCGCCCTGCAGGCTTGTGGCCCACTGGTGCAACCCCCTGATGTGTTCTCAGTGCCAAAAATTCTTAAATATTCCAGAAAAAATCATACTACATTTTCAGGGGATTCTGAGAATTTTTATTTTCAGGTCATTTTTCTTTTGCACGGATAAATCAGAAAACAGAGGAATAATAGCATTTCTACTAAATTGAAACTAAAGAACAGAGAATAAAAGTTGGGTACAGAAGGTTATGCTTTCTAAGTTCATCCATCTCATGCTCATCAAAAAGAATCCATCAATAAGGTTGATCAAGTCTTATTGACAAACCTTTTTCGAAGGACATGGAACCGGAGAATTTTCGAATAACACTAGGTTACCTCAATGGGGATATGTATGTCCCCAACAATAAGTATATCATACTTCTTTCTGGCAGTAGGAAGAGGGAATTCAAAGTCTCCAATAATAATCGTTGAAATTTTTTCAATGGAGTTGATACTATGAACTTGAGGTTGTTTCTTCGGAAAGTGTACCGTATGCTCATTACCATTAACATGGAAAGTGACATTGCCCTTGTTGCAATCAATAACAGCCCCTGCAGTATTCAAAAAGGGTCTACCAAGGATGATCGACATACTGTCGTCCTCGGGAATATCAAGAATAACAAAGTCCGTTAGGATAGTAACATTTGCAACTACGACAGGCACATCCTTGCAAATACCAATGGGTAAAGCAGTTGATTTATCAGCCATTTGCAAAGAGATTTCAGTAGGTGTCAACTTATTCAAATCAAGTCTACGATATAAGGATAAAGGCATAACACTAACACCAGCTCCAAGGTCACATAAAGCAGTTTTAACATAATTTCCTTTAATAGAGCATGGTATAGTAGGTACTCCGGGATCTCCTAGTTTCTTTGGTATTCCACCTTTAAAAGTATAATTAGCAAGCATGGTGGAAATCTCAGCTTGCGGTATCTTTCTTTTATTTGTCACAATATCTTTCATATACTTAGCATAAGGAGACATTTTCAGAATATCAGTCAAGCGCATACGCAAAAAGACAGGTCTAAGCATTTCAACAAAGCGCTCAAAATCCTCATCATCCTTCTTCTTGGATGGTTTAGGAGGAAAGGGCATGGGTTTCTGAACCCATGATTCTCTTTCTCTACCATGCTTTCTAGCAACAAAGTCTCTTTTATCATATCTTTTGTTCTTAGGATGTGGGTTATCAAGATCAACAGCAGGTTCAATCTCCACATCATTATCATTACTAGGTTGAGCATCAACATGAACATAATCATTAATATTATCACTAGGTTCATGTTCATCACCAGATTGTGTCTCAGCATCAGAAATAGAAATATCATTTGGGTTTTCATGAGAGTCTATAACAGGTTCACTAGCAGCATGCAAGGTCCTATCGTCATTCCTTTTCCTACTATTACTGGGACGACTAGGTGCATCAGTATTAACTCTCTGAGAATCTTGCTCAATTCTCTTAGGGTGGCCCTCAGGGTACAAGGGTTCCTGAGTCATTCTACCACCTCTAGTCACAACTCTAACAGAATGATCATTGTTCTTACCAATCATCTCATTAAGCAAATCATTTTGTGCCTTAAGTACTTGTTCTACTTGAGTAGTTACCATGGAAGCATATTTACTAATAAGCTTAAGATCATTAACAGTCCTACTCATATAATCACCTAAGCGATCAAGCATGTAAGCATTATGTTTCAGTTGTCTACTAACATAAGCATTGAAATTTTCTTGCTTAACAATAAAATTATCAAACTCATCCAAGCATTGGCTAGCAGACTTATTATAAGGAATATCACCTTCATCAAATCTACGGAGAGAATTTACCTCTACTACCTGTGTTGAGTTATCAAGACCATGTATTTCTTCGATAGGTGGTAGATTCTTAACATCTTCAGCTTTAATACCTTTTTCTTTCATAGATTTCTTTGCCTCTTGCATATCTTCAGGACTGAGAAATAGAATACCTCTTTTCTTCGGAGTTGGCTTTGGAGGTGGTTCGGGAATAGTCCAATCATTATCATTGCTCAATATATTGTTCAATAGTAGTTCAGCATGTTCAACAGTTCGTTCCCTGAAAACACAACCCGCACAACTATCTAGGTGGTCCCTAGAAGCATCGGTTAGTCTATTATAAAAGATATCAAGTATTTCATTTTTCTTGAGAGGGTGATCAGGCAAAGCATTAAGTAATTGGAGAAGCCTCCCCCAAGCTTGTGGGAGACTCTCTTCTTCAATTTGTACAAAGTTAAATATTTCCTGCAAGGCGGCTTGCTTCTTATGGGCAGGAAAATATTTTTCAGAGAAGTAATATATCATATCCTGGGGACTACGCACACAACCAGGAGCAAGAGAATTAAACCATATCTTAGCATCACCCTTTAATGAGAAAGGAAACAACTTAAGAATATAGTAATAACGAATTTTTTCCTCATGAGTGAATAGGGTGGCTATATCATTCAATTTAGTAAGATGTGCCACAACAGTTTTAGATTCATAACCATGGAAAGGATCCGATTCAACCAAAGTAATTAACTCAGGATCGACAGAGAATTCATAATCCTTATCAGTAACAAAGATAGGTGAAGTAGCAAACTTAGGATCATATTGCATTCTAGCATTCAAAGATTTTTCTTTCCACTTGCGTAACAATTTCTTAAGATCATCTCTATCCTTACAAGCAAGAAAGTCCCTAGCTACCTCTCCTTCCATAACATAACCCTCAGGTATATCAGGCAATTCATATCTAGGAGAGCTAGGTCTAGCAGGTGTCTCATAGTGTTCAGTTTCAATAATTTCATCAGATTCAGAGATATCATCAGTTTCAGCGTTCACTCTAGCAATTTCTTCATCAAGAAATTCACCCATTGGCACAGTAGTATCAAGCAAAGTATCATCATAAGCATCATGCATAGCAGAAGTAGCATCATCAATTACTTGCGACATATCAGAATTACTAGCAGGTGGTGGTGTCGCAAATTTATTGATAACAGAAGGTGAATCAAGTGCAGAGCTAGATGGCAGTTCCTTACCGGTCCTCGTAGTTGAGGGGTAGATCTTGGTTTTAGCGTCCTTCAGATTCTGCATAGTGATCAACAGATATAAATCCCAAGTGACTCAGAGAATAGAGCTATGCTCCCCGGCAATGGCGCCGGAAAAAGGTCTTGATAACCCACAAGTATAGGGGATCGCAACAGTTTTCGAGGGTAGAGTATTCAACCCAAATTTATTGATTCAACACAAGGGGAGCCAAAGAATATTCTTGAGTATTAGCAGCTGAGTTATCAATTCAACCACACCTGAAAGACTTAGTATCTGCAGCAAAGTATTCAGTAGCAAAGCAGTATGGAAGTAACAGTAGCAATAGCAAAGTGACAGTAGCAGTATTGTAGTGATTGTAACAGTAGCAAGAGAGAAGTAACTTAGCAAAGATCAATATGTGAAAAGCTCGTAGGCAATGGATCAGTGATGGATAATTATGTCGGATGGCATTCATCATGCAACGGTTATAACATAGGGTGATACAGAACTAGCTCCAATTCATCAATGTAATGTAGGCATGTATTCCATATATAGTCATACGTGCTTATGGAAAAGAACTTGCATGACATCTTTTGTCCTACCCTCCCATGGCAGCGGGGTCCTAATGGAAACTAAGGGATATTAAGGCCTCCTTTTAATAGAGAACCGGACCAAAGCATTAGCACTCAGTGAATACATGAACTCCTCAAACTACGGTAATCACCGGAAAGAATCCCAGTTATTGTCACCCTGGGGGATGCAGATCATAACTCGTAATAGGTGTCTACAACTTGCAAGATAGGATCAAGAACACACATATATTCATGAAAACATAATAGGTTCAGATCTGAAATCATGGCACTCGGGCCCTAGTGACAAGCATTAAGCATAGCAAAGTCATAGCAACATCAATCTCAGAACATAATGGATACTAGGGATCAAACCCTAACCAAACTAACTCGATTACATGGTAAATCTCATCCAACCCATCACCGTCCAGCAAGCCTACGATGAGATTACTCACGAACGGTGTTGAGCATCATGAAATTGGTGATGAAGGATGGTTGGTGGTGACGACGGCGTCGATTTCCCCTCTCTGGAGCCCAAATCAGACTCCAGATTTGCCCTCCCGAGGAAGAACAGGAGGTGGCGGCGGCTCCGTATCGTAAAACGCGATGAACTCTTCTCCCTGATTTTTTCCTCCGCAAATAGGAATATATAGAGTTGGATTGTAGGCCGGAGGAGCTACATGGCCCCACAAGACAGGGGGGCGCTCCCTAGGGGGGGTGTCGTGGGAACGAGCCTGACAGTAGAAGGTAGGGGTACGAAAGGAGAGGGCAGAGTCCTAGCTACGGCGAGGATGTACACACGAATGTAAGAGTTCAGGCCCCTCTCGTGGAGGTAACAGCCCTACGTCTCGGTGCTCAGGAGCTTCTTGTCGTGTGGAATATGAGAGTTACAGGGGGTGCGAACCCTTGTGCCAGAGGGGAGGGGTGGCTTATATAGAGTGCGCTGCCCCTCATCAATACCCAGCAACCAAGGGTTCGATCGTGGCAATAAAGATGGACGTTACTGGTAACATATGTAATAAGTGCTACTAATGGTCCAGACGAACGCCTGCCCGTTGGCCTCCCCGGAGTGGCTTCTGGCCTTCTGCGGTCGACTGTCTTCTGGTTCTTCCGAGTGAAAGGTAACCGTCGAGTGGAGGAAGAGACCTCCGAGTGGATGTTGTCGAGTGACTCATACGCCTTGGTGATTTCAATCGGATTCTTCCTTGTAATCCTTAAGTTCTCTAAGGTAATGTCCTTAGGTAGGGTATGTAGGCCAGGCCTATGACCCTACCCTAGGTACATAACCCCATCATTAGCCCCCGAATGGATCGGGGTTCGAGTGAAAAGGGATCGATGCGGATTCTGATAAGACACAAAAGCTCCGAGTGCATTTTAAGGCTTCACAGGAGTCTGCGTCGATTGGAGTCTTTGTCATTCACCCTGATCGATTCTGTCTTGAAATGTGTCCGAGTGAAGTTGAGTGCGGAATCAGGTCCGAGCGGTCAGCAGGGTCTTCTGATGCGACGGGTCGTTTCGTCAGGCCCGGATTTCACGGGATTCGAAAATTGGGTAAGCGCGCGCCGTGCGACGATGACGCAACGACTAGGGCAAGTGGGGGCATGACGCCTCGATTTTCGCACCGTCATTACCGCCACATACCGCTCTTCCTCTGAAACCGGGATATCCAGAGATCTGGCGGGCCCACAAGTCAGCGACTCACTCGGGCAGATATAAGACACGACGGCACCGGGGTTGGTACAGTGCTCCTCCTCCATTCCCCTCTTTCTCTCTGCCTCCCCTGTTCCAAGCGCGCTGCTCTGCTCCACCTCGACAACCGCCGCCGCGATGACGAAGGGGAAGACGGAGAAGGCGGAGCGCGCCAAGAAGGGAGCCAAGGTGAAGAAGCCGTCGGGTGCCCAGTCTGCGGTGCCGCCGGGGTGGATCCAGGGGGATTTCCTCCGGTCGACCGTCAAGGCGGAGGACGTCCAGAACCTTGTCAACGACGGGCTGATTGCTGAAGGGTCGTGGAGGCTGTCGGAGGGGGAGACCGAGCCGGAGCCGCGCGACGGCGAGCGAGTCCTCCTCCTCACCCATGTTGAGCGAGGTTTCTCCATGCCTCCCCATCCATTCATTCACGGTTTCTTGAATTATTTCGGGGTGCAACTCCACCACTTTCCTTCGAATGCTATTGCGTACCTCGCTGCTTTCATAACTCTGTGCGAATGCTTCTTGGGTTGTTCTCCACACTGGGGCTTGTTCAAACACATATTCACCATTCGGTCTCAGTGTGTCAAAAAAGCCAATCCTAGCGATAGCAAGACCCATGTCATCCAGCTGTGCGGTGGCCTGGGGCTCCAAAAGAGAGGTAGGAGTGCGTTTCCGTCAATGACTTTTCCTGAATCTGTCCGAGGCTGGCAGTCGACATGGTTTTACTGCAAAGATGTAGCATCCCCCAATATGTCGACTGGCCTTCCCCCCTTCACATTGGATCGACCTACCACTCCCAGAACACTGAATGTGATAGAGGGAGAGAAAGTCCAGTTAGGGATTTTAGTGAATGCAGTAGTAGATCTGATCTGTGGCGGAGTGACTGGTATGGATCTCTTAGAGGCGTTTCTCAGTCGACGAATCCAGCCTCTTCAACCCAGGGACCACACTATCTGGCATTATTCGGGCCCTGAGGATACCACTCGGACACATCCAGAGGAAGTTTCCGACGAGACTGTTGCCTAGTGGCTCAGGAGCATCACCGGAGCCTGTGATAACCCTTTGGGAGCCAAGCGAATCTTGCCCTTCTTTGCTTTGAACCCACCGACGAACTTGGTGAGTTATATCTTTGCCGAGTGCTTTCATGTTTCGTCGAGTGACTGGGCCTTCAGTCGACTGACTTTAAAGTTTGTATCGTGCAGGAGTTTACGAACATGTACTCGCTCGTGCCAAATGGAGAGCAACCTGAGGATGGAGAGGAGAGCGCAGGCGGCAGTGCGGACGTCGACTACGCCGACGACAGTGAAGGCAGCGACGACGACCTAGAAGAGATCAAAGAAGAAGTCCAAGCTCGTCCGCGCATCGAGCGCCGTACCAAGCAGCGCGAAGATCCAGAAGCTGCTCCGAGCAAAACCTTGATATCGAGCACCAGGAATCCGAAGCGTGACCGAGTGGCGACACCTGAGTCGACTAAAAAAGTCGCGAAACAGCCCAGGTCTGACGCACCCAAACCTCGGAAGGATCTGCCCCGCATGAAGATCACCGTGCCTGTCGCCTCAACGTGAGTATTCATTTTCCTTTTCTGCTATTGTGAAACTTCATGTCTTTGCTGACCGAGTGAAATTTATTCACCAGAGCTGCTACCTCACTGACGTCGCCTCTGCGGGATGAGGGGGATTACATGGAAGTGGACACTCCTGACGCGGCCACCTCTCAACGAGGTATAGTAAATCTTCACTGTAGTCTGATTTTTTGAAGGTAATCCGTCGAATGAATAAGCCAACGTTGTCGATTGACAGTTGACAACATCATACATGTGGAAGACGACGAGGAGCCACAGCAGGGTGCTGAGGGTGAAGTTGTGGCCTTGGACACTCCACGCGTACGCACTCGGAGAACGTCATCAGGACAGGCACCACGTAGGTCGACTGCTGCGTCCTCTCAAGAGCTTGGTGATTCTTCCCGAGCCAGAACTGACCCTGTGGTTCCACTGTCGAGTGCCCCACCAGCGACTTCAACTCTTGTGGTTTCAGCGCCGATTGGGCAACCTCAAGCACCTCTCGTGACCTCAACTGCAGCACCGACTCATCTGGCGCCTGCATACCCTCTGTACCACGTCCCAGAAGACCAGACTGGAGCTGCCAAAGAAGCCACGATCCAGGCTGGGCAAATGATGCTGCGAACAAAGGAGACGTATGAGGCCAGCAAGTTAGCCTATGATGCCAGCTCAGCGCTTCAAGCCAACGTCTGAGTAAGTGCTATTGTAAGTTCATTTCCGATTGAATTCCTGTCCATCTTGACTGTACACCCACTGGGTGTTTTCTTCAGATGCATACTTGCCTGTTTTTTCCTCGAGTAGATCAGGTCTTAGTCGAGTGATTTTTGGTCCAGTGGGGGCACGCTGAGTGCACCCACTGGGTGTAGTCCCCGAGACCGCTGTCGAATGACGAAGACATCGGCAGGGGTCTTAGATTCATTTTGAAAGTTGCTTGTCACTCGACAGGACGAACCTGGTCGAGTGATAGTAGGTCCAGTGGGGGCACGCTGAGTGCACCCACTGGGTGTAGTCCCCGAGACCGCCGTCGAGTGCTTGCATCGGCGGGGGTCTGATAGAGACAATATTTGCATGTTTGCTTTTTTATACTCGGACAGGTCGGACCTGGTAGAGTGGTCTCTGGTCCAGTGGGGGCACGCTGAGTGCACCCACTGGGTGTAGTCCCCGAGACCGCCATCGAGTGCTTGCATCGGCGGGGGTCTGATAGAGAAAACATTTGCATGTTTGCTTTTTTATACTCGGACAGGTCGGACCTGGTCGAGTGGTCTCTGGTCCAGTGGGGGCACGCTGAGTGCACCCACTGGGTGTAGTCCCCGAGACTACTGTCGATCGTTTACGATGGGCAGTAGTCTTAAGAACCATCCTGCAGGTTTCATGGACATCATTTCCATCAACCATGATATGACGCTGTATAGGGGTGTCGGGTGGGGCGGCGGGCCGCCTTCCAGTCGACTGAACTTGTACCTTTCCACTCGGGAGTAGAGAAATATTCATGTCGACTGAACCACTTCTTTGCTGATTTCAGATAGCCTGTGAGCTCGGGACCAAGTACGTCGACCTGGCGAAGGAGAAGAATCATCTTGAACTGGATCTGGAGGTGTCCAAGAACAATCTGGACCGTGCGCAGACAAAGCTGAAGACCCTGGGAGGTAATTTTTGTCGACCAGTTGTACTATTACTTTCATCTTCCATCCTTTGAACCGAGTGTATCCACTCGAACAGACGTACGTGATGAGAACCGCCGACTCCAAGCGCGACTCAACAATGCTATTTCTTTAGATACCATGAAGAAGGCGCTTGAAGACAAGGAAAAAGCACTCGCTGATGCTCAAAGGGTGGCGAGGGAGAAAACGGAGGCTGCTGAGAAGAAGCTTGCTGCAGCCAACAAGTTGGAGGAAGAAAACGCCAAACTCAAGCAGGAACAGGCTGGCTGGATCCAGAAGTTTGAACAGCTGACCAAGAGAAAGAGCACTCTCAAGAAATACTTGGGAGACTTCGCGAAGAAGATGTTCGGCATGCTTGAAGGTAACTTTCTTCTGTCGAGTGAATTTCTTTTACTTCTTCCGAACGGCAGTGTGATCATCTTTTCATTTTCTCTTCGCACAGAATTCTGTCAAGATTTTGAAAAGGAAAATGAGGAGATTGAGCCAAATCTGGATCCCACCAAGTCACTCGTCGGGGATGCCGTGGCCATGGACATGTTTTGACTTGAAGCTCATCTCAGGAGTGTCCAAGGATATATCACTCGACTGAGGGCTGCGTTGGAGAAGATCGACAAAGAACTGTGGCCCGAAGACTCCCTCCAGACTGACCTCGAGTCGATGATGACCAGCCTCAATGAGATCCCTGGTCGAGTGCAAGCATGGAAAAAGTCTGCTGCTCGCTGCGGAGCTGACGTAGCGCTTTCACTCGTCCGGGTCCATTGCAAGGAGGCAAAGGAGGACAAACTGAAGGCTCTACGGGTGATCAACACGAAGAAACTTCAATTTGAAGACTTCATGGAGACCTTCATCGAAGCAGCCACTCGGATCGCCGATGGAATTAACCTGGACACCTTCGTCGAGCCCTCGCCCCACTGGTGCTTGAAAAATACTTTGCTTGCAGCTGAAACTTTATTTGCCTCGGTATGCCAAGTGATGGTGTAACCGATTAAAACTTCATTCAGGCCTTGGGCCTAAATACTTCCCTTTGCGCGAATAACTTTTAACCGCGCTAGAAACTTTGGATTTATCTGCATTTTACTGTCAATCTGTTGTTTGGCTGAACTTGTTTTGCTCCGGAATGGTATGGATGTTCAGCACTTGGAAGAATGTTGGACTTAGGCGAAGACTGATTTGCAGCTAAGTCTCCGAGTGAATAGAACATTATCCACTCGGAGGGGTTTTTAACTTAGGCGAAAGCTGGTTCGCAGCTAAGCCCCCGAGTGAGAGGATCGCTCGTTACTCGGAGAAGTTTTGAACTTAGGCGAAGACTGGTTCGCAGCTAAGTCTCCGAGTTTATAGAACTTTATCCACTCAGAAGGGTTTTTAACTTAGGCGAAAGCTGGTTCGCAGCTAAGCCCCCGAGTGAGAGGATTGCTCGTCACTCGGAGAAGTTTTGAACTTAGACGAAGACTGGTTCGCAGCTAAGTTTCTGAGTGAATGTAATATTATATACTCGGAAGGGCTTTTAACTTAGGCGAAAGCTGGTTCGCAGCTAAGCCCCCGAGTGAGAGGATTGCTCGTCACTCGGAGTAGTTTTTTAACTTAGGCGAAGACTGGTTCGCAGCTAAGTTTCTGAGTGAATGGAATATTATCCACTCGGAAGTGTTTTTAACTTAGGCGAAAGCTGGTTCGCAGCTAAGCCCCTGAGTGAGATGATCGCTTGTCACTTGGAGTAGTTTTTTAACTTAGGCGAAGACTGGTTCGCAGCTAAGCCCCCGAGTGTGAGAATTGCTCGTCACTCGGAGAAGTTTTTTAACTTAGGCGAAAACTGGTTCGCAGCTAAGCCCCCCCGAGTGAGAGGATCGCTCGTCACTCGGAGTAGTTTTTGAATGCGAAATTGTGCGATCGGAATCGACAATAGACTGCAGGAGTCATAACTTTAACAAATGACATTATCTGGAGTACTCTTATTACATCAAAATAACTCAGTCGTCAAGTATAAAAACGTCGAAGTAAATCCGCGTTCCAGGCGCGCGGCTCGTCGATATTCTTCTTGAGGTTGAAGAGGTGGTAAGCTCCATTGTTCAGTACTTTGGTGATGACGAAAGGGCCTTCCCATGCTAGGGCCAGCTTGTGAGGTCGCTGCTGATCCACTCGGAGCACTAGATCACCTTCGTGGAACGACCGACTCTTGATGTGCCTCGCATGGAAGCGGCGCAGATCTTGTTGATATACAGTCGACCAAATCAGAGCCATTTCGCGTTCTTCTTCCAGGAGATCCACCCCGTCTTGTCGTGCTTGCTCAGCTTCAGCCTCGGAGTAAAGATCTACTCGGGGAGAATTGTGAAGGACGTCGCTTGGCAAAACAGCTTCGGCTCCATACACCATGAAGAAAGGAGTACGCCCAGTCGACCGGTTAGGAGTCGTCCTCAAGCCCCACAGAACAGACGGCAATTCAGTGACCCAAGCTCCAGCTGCATGATCGAGATCTCGCATGAGTCGAGGCTTCAACCCTTGAAGGATAAGGCCGTTTGCTCGCTCAGCTTGACCGTTAGTCTGGGGGTGCGCAACGGATGCGTAATCCACCCGAGTGCCTTGGGAGGAGCAAAAGTGTCTGAACTCTTTCGAGTCAAAATTTGAGCCATTGTCTGTAATGATACTGTGGGGAACTCCATACTGGAATGTTATATCTTTCATGAATTTGATAGCAGTGCGGGCGTTCAGCTTCTTTATGGGTTTAGCTTCAATCCACTTAGTGAACTTGTCGACTGCTACAAGCAAGTGAGTAAATCCACTCTGGCCTGTTCGAAGGCCTATACAGCAAACGGCCAGACGAGTGGAATAGTCTTCAAGACAGACGCAGGCTTGTGCGACAGGTTCTAATAGAACTAGCACCCTTCACAGTGATCAACAATCTCCTTAGCCATCTCGTTGGCACACGGCCAGAAGAAACCAGCTCGGTATGCTTTGGCAACAATCGTCCTAGAGGACGCATGATGACCACAGGTTCCCGAGTGAATCTCCTCCAAAATTAGTCGACCTTCTTCAGGAGAAATACACCGCTAAGTCACGCCAGTTATGCTTTCCCTGTAGAGTTGTCCATCCATAACAGTAAAGGCCTTGGATCTGCGGACTATCTGTTGAGCTTCATCTTCGTCATCTGGGAGTTCTTGCCTCAGAATGTATGCAATATAAGGTACTGTCCAGTCGGGCGTGATCACCAAAATCTCCATGACCAGATCTATGACCGCTGGGACATCAACTTCAGTCAGATCAGAGGCGCTCTTTGTTTGCGGGGGCTCTTCAGTGAAGGGATCTTCCTGCACTGAAGGAGAATGTAGGTGCTCGAGAAACACATTGCTAGGGACAGGCTTCCGAGTGGATCCAATCTTTGCTAGCTCATCAGCTGCCTGATTCTTCACTCGGGGAACATTATGGAGTTCCAAACCTTCAAACCTCTTCTCAAGCTTTCTTACTGCATTGCAATATCCAGTCATAGCAGGGTTCCTGACATCCCACTCTTTCATCACCTGATTGACCACCAAATCAGAGTCACCGTATACCATCAGGCGCCGGACGCCGAGTGAGATGGCCATATGCAACCCGTATAAGAGTGCTTCGTACTCAGCTTCGTTATTGGAAGAATCAAAGTGAATCTGCAGGACATAACTAAGTTTGTCGCCTTTTGGGGATATCAATACTACGCCAGCACCAGACCCATTCAGCATCTTCGAGCCGTCAAAGAACATGGTCCAGTGTGCCGAGTGAATTTGGATTGGCTGCTGCTGTTCTACCCACTCAGCCAAGAAATCAGAAAGTGCTTGAGACTTGATTGCCTTTTTCGCTTCAAACTTAATATCAAAGTAAATGAGCTCAATAGCCCATTTGGCCACTCGACCAGTCGCATCTCGATTGTTGAGGATCTCAGATAATGGAGCATCACTGACGACTGAAATTGAGTGATCTTGAAAGTAGTGTGCCACCTTCTTCGCTGACAGATATATACCATATACGAGCTTCTGGTAATGTGGGTACCTTTGCTTTGAAGGAGTCAACACTTCAGAAATGTAATAAACAGGACACTGGACTTTGTAAGCTTTGCCTTCCTCTTCCCGCTCGAAAGTGAGAACTGTACTGACGACCTGATTAGTGGCCGCAATGTATAGGAGCAAGGGCTATTTGCTGTGCGGAGCAGCAAGCACCGGCTGGGTGGAAAGCAGGGCTTTGAGCTCGACAAACGCTGCTTCAGCTTCGGGAGTCCACTCGAATGTATCAGACTTCTTCATCAGTCGGTATAAAGGCAATGCCTTCTCACCGAGACGAGAAATGAATCGACTCAACGCCGCCAGGCAACCTGTGAGCTTCTGGACATCGTGCATACGCTCAGGGCTCTTCATTCGGGTAATGGCACCAATCTTTTCAGGATTGACGTTGATTCCTCGTTCGGAAACGAGAAAACCGAGTAACTTGCCACCAGGAACACCGAATGTGCACTTAGTCGGGTTTAACTTGATATCATACCTCCTCAAGTTGGCGAATGTCTCAGCCAAGTCAGTCAGCAGGTCGGAACCTTTGCGAGACTTGACAACAATATCATCCATGTATGCTTCAACATTCCGAGGGATCTGATCAAGCAGGCATTTTAGAATCATGCGCATAAAAGTAGCGCCAGCATTCTTCAAACCAAAAGGCATGGTGATATAACAGAAACACCCAAAAGGGTAATGAAGGCTGTCTTTATTTCATCTGGACCAAACAGGCAGATCTGATGGTAACCGGAGTATGCATCAAGAAAAGATAAACGCTCACACCCCGCAGTCGAATCGACAATCTGATCGATGCGGGGGATCGGAAAATGATCTTTCAGACAGACCCGATTGATATGTTTGAAGTCAATACACATGCGTAGTGACTTATCTTTCTTGGGGACCATAACGACGTTCGAGAGCCACTCGGAGTGGTAAATCTCGCGTATGAACTTAGGCGCCAAGAGACGAGCCACCTTCTCGCCGATTGCCTTCCGCTTCTCTGCTACCGACCGACACAAGTGCCCCTTCACAGGCTTGGCCTTCGGGTCGACTCTCAGTCGGTGCTCAGCCAGTTCCCTGGGTACAGCCGGCATGTCAGCAGGCTTCCATGCGAAGATGTCCTAGTTCTCACGGAGGAGCTGGATGAGCTCGGCTTCCTATTTGCTGTCGAGTGTCGTTGAGATGCTGGTCGGGGCAGCATTGGGATCCGTCGGGTGAATGTGCACTTGCTTCACTTCGCCTGCCGACTGGAAAGCTGCCTCGGAGGCATGCTTCTTGGCACGCAGCAGGTTGGCAGGATCAACACTCTTCTTGTACTCTTCCAACTCGACCATGGCCATCTGATGATCGGCAATTTTGGAGCCCTGCTGAAGGCACTCCTCAGCCCTCTGTCGATTGCCAGTGACTGTGATCACACCCTTGGGCCCGGGCATCTTCAGCTTGAGATACACGTAACATGGACGGGCCATGAAACGAGCATTAGCCGGACGGCCAAGGATGGCGTGATACGCGCTCTGGAAGTCCACCACTTCAAACGTCAATTTCTCTTTGCAAAAATTCTTGTCGGTGCCGAACACCACATCCAATGCTATCTGGCCGAGTGACTTGGCCTTCTTCCCAGGGATGACTCCGTGGAACTGCATGTTGCTTTCGCTGAGTTGGGACTTCGGAATGCCCATCCCCTTTAGGGTATCCGCATACAAGATGTTCAGACCGCTCCCACCATCCATCAGGACTTTGCGGAGTCGAGTGCCTCCCACTACCGGGTCCACCACCAGAGCTTGCCGACCGGGGGTAGCGATATGAGCAGGGTGGTTTGACTGGTCGAACATGATAGCAGTCTGAGACCACTTGAGGTATGTGGGGGGTGGCAGGAATAGCCATGTTGACTTCTCTGTTGATAACTTTCAGTCGACTCTTGCTTTCTACATCAGCAAAAATCAACAGAGTGGCATTGACCTCAGGAAACTCTTCTTTGTCTTCATCATCCTCCTTTTCAGGGGCTTTCTCACTCGACTGACCTTCCTTGAACTCATGGATCAACAGACGGCACTATCGAGTGGTATTCTTAAGCAATATCAAATTGCCTTCTTCATCTTTCTTCGTGTGGATTGCACACGGTAAATCCAGAACATCAGTTCCCGACTGATTCTTTCCTTTCTTGGGGGTAAACTGTCCTTTGGACTTCCCCTTATTTTTTCCTTGCGCTGCCAGAGCAGCCGCCTCTGCCTGAACAGGGCCATCAGCTTTGCGCTTCTGTTTACGACTGGAATTGCCGCCGACATCATTGTCGACTGCTTTTCCTTTGCCGCTACGGAGGCGGTCTTCCTCTTCGCCATTGGCGTACCGAGTGGCAATCTCCATCATCTTGCTCAGGGAAATATCACCTGTCCGCCCAAACTTCAAGTAAAGCTCTCTGTACTTCACACCGGCCTTGAAGGCACAAACAGCTTGATGTTCGGAAACATTCTCCACTGTGTGATGCAGGGTGGACCAACGCTGAATGTAATCTCTCAAGGACTCATTGGGCTTCTGGACACAGTGCTGTAAATCAATCAAACCCGCAGGACGCTTGCAAGTGCCCTCGAAGGTACTGATGAACACTCGGGCAAGATCTTCCCAGCAATATATGCTAGAAGGAACCAAGCGATTCAACCACGCCCGGGCCGAACCATCCAACATCAAGGTCAAATGCTTCATGGCTACGTTGTCATTTCCTCCACCAATCTGCACAGCTACTCGGTAATCATCCAACCATGTTTCCGGCTTCGACTCGCCGGAGAACTTGCTTATTCCAGCCGCCAACCTGAAGTTGGGGGGATTCTCTGCAGAGCGAATGGCTCTGCTAAAACATTCGGGACCAGAAACAACGGTACCACTTCCACTCGGATAGTGTCTGTCACAACCATCTCTGTGGACTCTGCCTCTATCGATGCCCCTTTGTGCGAGGACATTCCTTGCATCGAACCCAGGATTCCGCTCATCGCCAAATGGGCGCCTATCGTCATAGTGCCGGGGCACATATGAACCACTCCGCCGAGGAGTAGGCACTCGACGACGGTCATCACGGTGATAACGAGGAGCAAAATGGTCTCGCCCCTGATCTTGGTACTGATCTTCGTGGTAACCTCCGCCCCTGTGACGCAGAGGTGACCCTGGACTGTGCGCCGACTGAACTGTGTCTGCTCTGGGTGAGTTACTATGCAATCTGTTGCGCAACTGAGAAACAGCCGAATTCTGCTATTGCGCTGCATCAAGCAATGCTCGCATCTGCTGCAAACCTCTACCAGCCTCCGAACGGGACGGCTTAATGGAATCTGCTATCTTTGCAGCTGCTGCAACATTCAGAATTGGAGTACGGAATACTTGACATTGTTATGAGATCCACTCGGAAACAGCTGTCACTGACATCGACTGGAAACGGGGGGACGCTGGCGGGCACGCTCATCGAGTGCCTCCTGCATCTCTTTGAGCCGAAGGCGTGTGGCTTCCATGGCCTGAGCCTCAGCAGTCACACCGACGATGGGAGTATGGAGAATCTCCTCATCCCGGTGCTGCTGCTCACCCGACGGTCCTCCAGCTTCGTGTCTGCCGCTGTCGAAGCCAGGCGGCGGACTCTGGTGTGCACCAGCCATAAGAACCTATGCCGCAGGATCGCAGCTCTACTCGGAGGGAACGTCAGACTGATCTGACGCCGAGTCGAACACACCGTGAAGTGATTCGGCGGGCTCGATAGCCGCAATCTGCGGAGACGAAATTTGACGAGCCGCCGCATGCCTCACCCAGCGCTGGAGCCGCGAACGACCAGATCGCTTGCGGCGACGAACAGCAGGGAGGGCCGACAGGTATGGAGTCGATGGCTGTAGTAGAAGAACACCGTAGGAGCTTGCGCAGAAATGCGTCGCCCCGCGAATCGGGAGCGCCTCAACATCTAGAGGCGCTTCCTGGAGCCATGCCGAGTCGTCGGCGATGAAGGTGAGCGCTCCAAGACGGATCTCGTGGCCAAGGAACAAATCACCGCCGGAAGACATGACGAAGGAGAAAAAATGCAACCTCGCCGGAAGTCGCTTAGACGCCTGCCCCACGGTGGGCGCCAACTGTCGTGGGAACGAACCTGACAGTAGAAGGTAGGGGTACGAAAGGAGAGGGCAGAGTCCTAGCTACGGAGAGGATGTACACATGAATGTACGAGTTCAGGCCCCTCTCGTGGAGGTAACAGCCCTACGTCTCGGTGCTCAGGAGCTTCTTGTCGTGTGGAATATGAGAGTTACAGGGGGTGCGAACCCTTGTGCCAGAGGGGAGAGGTGGTTTATATAGAGTGCGCTGCCCCTCATCAATACCCAGCAACCAAGGGTTCGATCGTGGCAATAAAGATGGACGTTACTGGTAACGTATGTAATAAATGCTACTAATGGTCTAACCGAACGCCTGCCCGTTGGCCTCCCCGGAGTGGCTTCTGGCCTTCTGCGGTCGACTGTCTTCTGGTTCTTCCGAGTGAAAGGTAACCATCGAGTGGAGGAAGAGACCTCCGAGTGGATGTTGTCGAGTGACTCATATGTGTTGGTGATTTCAGTCGGAGTCTTCCTTGTAATCCTTAAGTTCTCTAAGGTAATGTCCTTAGGTAGGGTATGTAGGTCAGGCCTATGACCCTACCCTAGGTACATAACCCCATCAGGGGGCGCGCCCCCTGGCTTGTGACCAGGTGGCGGCCCCTCTCCGGTTGATTCTTTCGCCAATATTTTTTATTAATTCCAAAAATATTCTCCGTAAATTTTCAGGTCAATCCGAGAACTTTTATTTCTGCACAAAAATAACACCAAGGCAATTCTGCTGAAAACAGCGTCAGTCCGGGTTAGTTCCATTCAAATCATGCAAATTAGAGTCCAAAACATGGGCAAAAGAGTTTGGAAAAGTAGATACGTTGGAGACGTATCAAGGGGCTACATGACTAGTGAGGCCCCTGAGTCGCCATGCTCAGGGGTCCACCTTGACGTGCGAGCAGCTCCCATACCTTTTCTCGCCAGCTTTTGCCTGGGAGGGACGCGAGAAGGCCAGGTGTTGGGACCTAGTGAGGTGGCACGCGCCAGGCATGGCCTGAGCGTAGCCACCGTCCAGCCCCCTCGCGCGTACATCCCAGGGGAACGCTGCGTGACGGGGCCGTGAGGCCATCCTGAGCTTGCTGCAGCCGCTAGGGCGCCCTCAGTTGTTTATCCACCAGCGTGGCGCATGGGGCTTCCACTCGGCGTGGGCATAGCCACTGAGTGACCGTGTCGTCCGCCAACACAGAGCATGGGGCTTCCACTTGGGCGTGGGCATAGTCACTGAGCGACCGTGTCGTCTGCCAGTGTGGAGCATGGGGCTTCCACTTGGGCGTGGGAAGGGAGCTCTGTGTTAGAGTCTCCGGGCGTGTACATCCCAATTTCGTTCGTACGCATGACTGGCACGGCAGAACTAGAGGAGGCGTATCTGGGCACCCGTGAGCCAGCGCGGGTCTCACGAGGCCCTACCTCAAGGCGGGTTGCGCCTGAGTCTTCTGGCACGGGGCGCTCTTATTAAACCTGTGTGATGGGGACAACCTGCGCCCAATGAACCTCTGGAGGCCATTGCATGAGAAGGCCAAATACCAAGGACCCCAGGAGGTCACGTGAACGGGGCCGGCCCGCCAGACAAAGCTCAGTCGTTGGGTTTATCGACGCAGCAGGGACGGACCCGAGCATAGACGCCGTGCCCAGTCTTCTCATGCGACAAACCCGAGGAAAAACATCTGGTGCGTGGCTCCCACGACGACGAAGCGCCGAACTACGTTTATACGAACCGGGCCGCGCGCCCTAACTCACCCACTCTCGATTACCTCACGCGAGGACAAAGCACCAAGGACCCCGGGAGGTGATGTACACGGGACTGGCCCACGAGACAGAGCTCAGTCGCTTGGATTTATCAACGCTGCAGGGACGGACCAGAGCACAGATGACGTGCCAGCCCTTAATCATGAGGCGGTTGAGGGCGGGGTTGTTAGGGCGCACGACATTCATGGTGATGAAGCACCGGGCATGCAGTTTGGATTACTTAAAAACTCATCAAATGCAGAACCAGTTCTGATACATGCGCAAAATGATACAGCTACATGGGCGGGCCCTAACAGCTTGAGGATGTTGCAGCCCGAGGGGCACCCTCAAATGAACAAACCAAAAGGTCACCTGGTAATGATGATGCTGAAGCGTCGAGGTAGTTGTTGAAGCTTGAACCTCATGAGCCTGAGGGCTCTGGAGGCTCGTGGGGCCCGCGAGGCCCAGGGGGCTCGCGAGGGTCCGGGACCTCTTGAAGGACCGCGCGACGTCGGGCCTCATGAGACGCGAGCACGGCCTGCGCGAGGCGCTGGTATGTGGCGCCCACATTCACGAGGCCAAAGGGCATGCAGACATAGTTTCAGGGGTAGCCCCCACTGCGGCCGATGCGCGATGGCCAAAAGAGGTCCTGGGATGCAGCCCTGTTGAGGCCCGGGATGTTGACGCAGACGCGCAGCCTGCCGCCTGCCTCGGGGGCGGCAGCTGCACTGGGTGGTGTGGGGCCGCGCATGGCATGTGCCTCCTGAAGCTCCTCGATCGCGTTGGTGATGAACTCTCATGAGCCCGGCGCCTCGTGCCGTGCTCCTTGCTTGTGGGGGCGCGCGTCGAAGCACGCCTCCAAGTGGTGCCCGAGCACCTCCCTCGTCGCACCGGTCAGGCCGGAAGCTCTCCAGGTGGAAGCCCCCGAGCCCGCCCTAAGGGAAGCGCTGGGCACGCCTTCCTATGCGGGAGGAAGGGGCGCCGCTGCAATGGACACGGGGCCTGAGGTGCCATTCTTGGGAGTCTCTGACCCCTGACGGCTCTTGGAGAGAAGCTGCTTCTTCTTCTTGGGGGTGTCCTCAGGAGGCAGGATGCCGCCCTCGTCGTTAGAATTTTCAGCCGCTGCAGCCTGGTAAGTGCGCTCGAGGGAGCAGACTGTATCCTTCTCATCACAGGCGACCGTGATGACACCATCTCTCCCTGGCATCTTGAGGATGTTGTAGCCATGGTGGGTTGCCGCCATGAACTTGGCGAGGGCGGGGTACCCGAGGATGGCATTGTATGGGAGGTGGATGTGGGTGACGTCGAAGTCGATGAGCTCGGTGTGGTAGTTATCGCGCTTGCCGAAGGTGACTGGGAGGCGCACCTGGCCCAGGGGAGTGGTGGAGCCATTGGTCACTCCTGAGAAGGGTTTGGTCGGCATGAGCTGATCATAGGGCACCGGAAAGCGTCTCGAACATCTCAACGGAGAGGACATTGAGCCCAGCGCCACCGTCGATGAGGGTCTTGGTGACGAGGACGTTGCTGATGTTGGGCGTGCAAAGCATGGGGAGCGCGCCTGTGGCGGTCGAGCACTTGAGGTGATCCTTGGAGTCGAAGGTGATGGCGACCTACGACCACCTGAGGGGACGCGCAGCCTCGAGCTTCGGGAGGGCTGCGTTCACCTCACGAGAGAACTGCTTGAAGATGCGGTTGGAGGTAGGGGCCTGAGCACTGCACAGGATGCAGGTGATCGCACGGGACTCCTGGAAGCCCCCAGCCCCATCATCCTGCCAGTTATCGTCATTTCTCCTTGGCGGCGGCGGCAGCGGAGGGAGGCCAGCATTGCCCTGAGGACGGGCCTCGCGAGGTTGATTGCACTGGGGTCCGTCGCGAGGCTCATCACACTAGCGGTCCTCGCGAGGCTGGTCGCGCCAGTCCTGACGTGGGTCGTGGCTGTCCCAGCGGCCTCCGCCGCGGCCTCCTCCACGGGCGTAGCCACGGTCGCCGCGCTCGGGGCGGCGGCCAAGGCGCTCTTCGCAAAGCGTCCCGAGCTCCTGGCAGTCTTCAGTGTTGTGGCTGCGGGTGTAGTGGAAGATGCAGAACGAGCGGTTGCCCTTGGGGGGCTCATCTTGGTCATGACCGCGCTTCCTCTCAGGCTCTGCCGCCAGCACGGCGGGGCCCTTACGGTTCACCTCCTTAGCCTTGGCCTTCTTGTCTTCAGGGTCTGCCTCCGGAAGCTCGAGGAGGGAGAGGCGGCCCTCTTCGGACCTTGCGCACTTGTTCGCCAGGTTGAACATCTCCAGGGCCGAGCACAGTTCGTCATGGATGGCGAGCTCCTCTTTCATCTTGACGTCCCTGACGCCATCAGTAAACGCCGAGATGATGGCCTCATCCGACGCCTTCGGGATTTTGAGGCGAGCGCTCGTGAAGCGTTGTATGTACTTGTGCAGGGTCTCGCCCGGCTGCTGTTTCACATGCCGCGGGTCGTTAACCGCAAGGGCGCGGTCGCGGGTGCCTTGGAAGTTGGCGATGAAGCGCTCGCGGAGCTTGTCCCAGGAGGAGATCGATCCCTCCGGGAGGTTGAGGAGCCAGGAGAGCGCGCCACCCTTGAGGGCCATGGGAAACCAGTTCGCCATGACTTTGTCGTCACCGCTCGCCGCCTCGATGCTCAGCGCATAGAGCTGGAGGAACTCCCCGGGTCGGGGGTGACATCGTAGCATGGAGGCAGGTCCAGCTTGAACTTGTCGGGCCAGGTGACATGGCGCAGCTCCGGGGTGAAGGCGCGGTAGCCAGCTCTGCTCAAAGGCGCGGTGCGTACGAGGGGAGCTTGGTCTTGACATCCATGCGCCGTGGCCTCCAGCGGCGCACGGTCCTGATGACGGTACGGCGGTGCGGGGAGCACACACGTGTCACCTCGTGGCCGCGGCACCACCTGGCAGCTTGTTTCATCCCGTGCCTACGCCGGCGCCCCATGCGGCAGGTTGCGCGGGCGCACTTCGCGCCTTGGCTCGGGGTCGGCGCCGTGCAGAGAAGGAGGAGGAGGTGCACTGTGGGAGACGGAGTGAGTGGGTGGTTTCCGGGACCTCGCCGGCGACGCTGACGAGCTCGGCGATGCGACCAAGCCAGTCGTCGTAGCGATCGTGAGTAGAGCGGTAGCGCAGCAGCTCGCGAGCGATGAACAGTGCGGCCTGCGCGTTCACCGGACCGTAGCGAGCGTGGGAGGACGACGCCGAGGCGGGGACAAGGGACGGAGTAGCGGTGCGGCCATCGCGCCGCGTGGTGGGTGGCTGCGACGAGTCCTGCTGCTCGTGAGCGGCCGGGTCGGTGGCAGCGTTAGCTGCAGGAGAGGTGGAGCGGCGTGGGACGCTGCGGCCCACGGGCTCCGTCTGGGCGACGCGGGCAGCCCGGCGCTCGGCGCGAACTTGGCGGGCATCGGCCATGGGAGCGATGAAGCAGAGACGAAGCGGAACTGGGGGGAGGATTCCGACACGCCCCTACCAGGCGTGCCAAATGTCGGAAATCGGGGCTCCGCTGACCCCAGAAGGTTCGAACTCTGGGGCGTGTGCGAAGATCTAAACCAGCTCTAGCGTCGAGCTCGTCGCCCCACGGCCAAGCCTTGTCGAATGCGTGCGAGCAAACAAGAAGACGGACACAGAGATTTACCCAGGTTCGGGCCACCTTGCGGTGTAAAACCATACTCCTGCTTTTTGTGGATTGGCCTCACGAGGAGGTTTGGGAATGAACTAGTACAGTGGTTGAGCAGCCTCGCAAGGTCTCTTGGATCAGGATCTATTGGTCTCTCTCTACGGTGGGTGCTAGTCCCTATTTATAGCGGCCTTGGTGATGGGGATATATACCTAGGGTAGGGTCATAGGCCTGACCTGCATACCCTACCTAAGAACATTACCCTAGAAAATTCAAGGACCACAAAGAGGTCACCGACTGAAATCATCAAGACATACAAGTCACTCGACAACATCCACTCGGAGACTTTCCTCATCCACTCGACGGTTACCTTTCACTCGGAAGACAATCAATCACTCGGTCGTATGGCTCACTCGGATATGCGAGGACCGACAGTCGACAAGGCAGTCGAAGCACTATCTGGCTTTGCGGCATCAATGCCCCACTTTGTAACATAGGAGGTGAAGGGGTGGCGCACTCTATATAAGCTACCCCCCACCACTAGACTAAGGGGGCTCATTCTTCTACCTCTCTCTCTTTTCTATTAGTCTCCGGACTTAGCTCAGGCAGGGGATCCGTTCTCCGCTCTCTCCCACACACATTGTAATCTCCGGATATATACTCAGATAAAACAAAGCCTCTCCGGAGCACGAGACGTAGGGTTGTTATCTCCACCATGAGAGGCCCGAACTCGCTAAAATACCATGTCACCCATATGCATATCGGTAGATCATGCTCCTTTACCCTACCCCCTTCGTACTGTCGGAATCGTTCCCACGACAGTTGGCGCCCACCGTGGGGCATGGCGTCTATCGAACCATGATGCAGATGGTTATTTCTTCGATCACCGGCGGCCGTTCGATTTCCGCTGGTGCCCTCTATTCGGTTTCATCTCCATGTTCTAAGTTCTAACACATTTGTTTGTACTGTTCATCTTCACGATGAGCATTGCATCGCAAGAAAAAGAAAAACTGACTTCCATCCAAGCTACAACAGCGGCGTGAAAGCAGGAAACGCCGGCCTTGGCTCAGCTGACTGCGCCTCCACGTACGGCTACCGGTGCCGTCTGCCTTATCATCGTCATGCACAGCTTCCGGCGCTATCTGCCTTATCGTCGTCACGCATGATCGCCGGCCTTGTCCGCCTCACCGTCGTCATGCACGACCGCCGGCGTCGTCTCCAGCGACGTCGTTGAGCCCTCGCGCACGGCTGTCGATGCCGTTCGTCTTGTCGTCGACTCCGGTCTCATGTCCTCGGCCGCTTGACGGCGACCTCCGCGGTGGAGGCACATGCCCAACGCGGCGCAGGCGCGCACGCTCCTTCCTCCAGCGCCGGTCGCTGGCTACGATCTCCGTGACGGAGGAGCGCTGCGACGACGACCTGTGGAACAACCTCGTCCCGTGACCGATGGCCGTTCGGGTTCGAGGGAATTAATCCCTGGTAAGTGCATGCATATCGTGGACCAGTTCCTCGATCAATTAAACTGCAAAAAATGGAAACAGCAAGACGTGGGCCTCGTAATTGTTCGGGGAGTTGATTGACCACCCGTCATTAAGCGGCCAATTGGTGAGTCTCTCCCACGTCCGTTTCCTAATTATTGCGTCCATAAAAGTGCACCCTTTCCGTTACTACCTTTTTGCTAGTAATTGATACGTGCGTGGGCAACCATCCGGCAATTAATTTTGTGGCTATGCTTACTAGCTAACATGCAGGGGCGTTTTTGATCCAGCAAAAATATACTACTTGTAGCTACACTCGCCACTGACATGCAGGGTCACTTGTCCCGTCGCTGGGTCCGGACGACAGCTCACTCGGACGGACATTTTGTTCAGGCAATTAACAAGATGACATGCAGACAACTAACATGCAGTAACTTGGCGAGACGCGTCGTCATCACTCGGCAGTTCCGCGCCTCGCCATTCAGCCGGACGCTCCATCGTCACTCGGCAGTTCTGTGCATCGCCACTCAGTCAGACGCTCCATCGCCACTCGGCGAGACACGTCTTCGACACTCGACAGCTGAGCGCATCGTCATTCAGTCGGACGCTTCATCGCCACTCGGCGAGACACGTCTTCGACACTCGACAGCTCCGCACGCCGTCACTCTGTTGCACGCTCCGTCGTCACTCGGCAGCTCCGCGCACCGTCACCCTGCTGCGACTTCCGTGACGAAGGCACAAGCAACGGCGTGGCAATAAATCTGCATGCATAAAGCGATCCGCGGGAATGGGAAACTTCTGTTGCATGCACAACCGGCTTTAATTCTTGCTTAATTGGTTCTAACGCCTCGTGCATGCAGTCTAGCATGGACAACTCCTTCAATGCTAATTACCAGAGTTATTACTCTATGACGGTCCGAGGCTCCGAGCTCTGCACCACGTCAACGTCATCGTCAGCCGCTGCCTCCGTTGCATGGCGCCCATGGCCGTAAGCAGCCACCCGCCTCCGGACGAGGTTCACTCGGATGGAACCTGCCCAGTCGGATGGATCCTGTTCACTCAGCCGGACAACAAGCTTCAAATCGCATCTTCATCACCCCCTCCGACGATGGACACACCACGCTGGTTTCATGCTAAATCCGCGGCAGCCGCCATGGCCGACCAGGGAGCTCTGCGCCCCACCTTCCACTTTCCTTCCAATCTTAATCCTTTTCATTTATGTCCTGCATGCAGGAGATAAATGGCCGTGGGAAAACGTCTATTACATGCATGAATGGCTTTAACTCTCGCTTAATTAGCGTTAACACCACTTGCATGCAGATTAATTCGGCGCTAGACGAGGGGAACTCCTCGCATGAACTTTGGATCATGTCTGCCTGCAAGTGATAAAGCTGCCTGCTTCCATCGGACGGGGAGTGCTCGTGCGCTCGTGGGCACGTCCATGCCGAACCTCACCTGACGCTCCGAGCCCAGCACTCCGCGTCGACCTGCCTAGCCGGCCCCCACCGACTGGATCGCAGCCCAGTTGTGGTGCTCTCGGACCAGCAGGTGCACTCGGATGAAGAGTCCATTCGGACGGCGCACACTCGGCTGTGAAGCCCTTGTTTTCACTTGGCCGGTTCGCCTTTTTCTACTCGACCGGCAAACATCCAGAACATCATCGACAACAACCACGATCGCGAACCTACGGAGTCAACCGCATCTTCATTGTTCAGGCGTTTTGCACATCGTCATTCAGTCGGACGCTCCATAGCCACTCGGCGAGACACGTCTTCGACACTCGACTGCTCCGCGCATCGCCATTCAGTCGGACGCTCCATCGTCACTCGACAGCTCCGCGCGTCGTCACTCTACTGGACGCGTCGTCATCACTCGGCAGCTCCGCGCATCGCCATTCAGTCGGACGCTCCATCGACACTCGACAGCTCCGCGCATCGCCATTCAGTCGGACGCTCCATCGTTACTCGACAGCTCCACCCGCCGTCACTCTACTGGACGCGTCGTCATCACTCGGCAGCTCCGCGCATCGCCATTCAGTCGGACGCTCCATCGACACTCGACAGCTCCGCGCATCGCCATTCAGTCGGACGCTCCATCGTCAGTCGACAGCTCCGCGCGCCGTCACTCTACTGGACGCGTCGTCATCACTCGGCATCTCTGCGCATCGCCATTCAGTCGGATGCTCCATCGTCACTCGGCGGCTTCACGCATCGCCATTCAGTTGGACGCTCCATCGTCACTCGGCAGCTCCGCGCGTCGTCATGCTGGTGCACGCTCCGTCGTCACTCGGCAGCTCCACGCATCACCATTCAGTCAGACTGTCCATCGTCACTCGGCAGCTCCGCGCGCCGTCACTCTGGTGCACGCTCCGTCGTCACTAGGCGGCTTCACGCATCGCCATTCAGTCGGACGCTCCATCATAACTCGGCAGCTCCGCGCGCCGTCCCTCTGGTGCACGCTCCATCATCACTCGGCGGCTCCACGCATCGCCATTCAGTCGGACGCTCCATCATCACTCGGTAGCTCCGCGCGCCGTCACTCTGGTGCACGCTCCGTCGTCTCTCGGCGGCTTCACGCATCACCATTCAGTCGGACGCTCCATCGTCACTCGGCAGCTCCGCGCGCCATCACGCTGGTGCACGCTCCGTCGTCACTCGGCAGCTCCGTGCATCGCCATTCAGTCGGACGCTCCATCGGCACTCGACAGCTCCGCGCATCGCCATTCAGATGGACGCTCCATCGTCACTCGACAGCTCCGCTCGCTATCACTCTACTGGACGCGTCGTCATCACTCGGCAGCTCCGCGCATCGCCATTCAGTCGGATGCTCCATCGTCACTCGGCGGCTTCACGCATCGCCATTCAGTCGGACGCTCCATCGTCACTCGGCAGCTCCGCGCGCCGTCACGCTGGTGCACGCTCTGTCGTCACTCGGCAGCTCCACGCATCGCCATTCAGTCGGACGCTCCATCATCACTCGGCAGCTCCGCGCGCCGTCACTCTGGTGCACGCTCCGTCGTCACTCGGCGGCTTCACACATCGCCATTCAGTCGGACGCTCCATCATCACTCGGCAGCTCCGCGCGCCGTCACTCTGGTGCACGCTCCGTCGTCACTCGGCGGCTTCACGCATCGCCATTCAGTCGGACGCTCCATCATCACTCAGCAGCTCCGCGCGCCGTCACTCTGCTGCACGCTCCGTCGTCACTCGGCAGCTCCGTGCATCGCCACTCAGTCAGACGCTCCATCGCCACTCGGCGAGACACGTCTTCGACACTCGGCAGCTCCGCGCGCCATCACTCGGCGAGACACCTCTTCGTCACTCGGCAGCTCCGCGCGCCATCACTCGGCGGACACGTCTTCGTCACTCGGCAGCTCCGCGCGCCATCACTCGGCGAGACACATCTTCGTCACTCGGCCGCTCCGCACGACCGTCACTCTGCTGCACGCTCCATCGTCACTCGGCAGCTCCGCGCATCGCTACTCGGTGAGACACGTCATCATCACTCGGCAGCTCCGTTCATCGCCACTCGGCGAGACACGTCTTCGTCAGTTGGCCGCCCCGTGCATCGCCACTCAGTCGGACGTGTCTACTTCGCTCGACCGCCCTGCGCGTCGTCAGACAACTAAGTCATTCTTCACAGACTGCATTCAATTAATTAATTATTTATACAATACCGAGTGTCAAGTAAGTCGCACATGACGTTCACTCGGAGGCCACGCCACCGAGTGTACCCCGGCGCTCGGTTCTTTATCTTCACGTCGGATCCTTCACTTTCACAAGTTCACTCGGATCCTTCTCTCTTTAGACTCTTGCTGGTTCCGGACCAGCAAGCACCTGGCGCACCCAGCGTGTGTCTATGGGTGAAATTTACACGAATCATTTCAACAAACATCAAATTACTTCGAGAATTTTTTATGTTAGCTTGTGTTATTTTTCATACACAGGTTACCTGGACGCCTCTATGCGCCATTTTCGACGACACGCTGGACTCGGTCGCCCCACGCGCTGTCACCTGGTCGGACGCCTCCGCGACAACATTCTCGACTAGGCCGCCCCGCGCGCCGTTACTTGACCGCCCTGTGCGTCGCCACTCAGTGAGATGTATCTACTTCACTCGGATGCCCCGCGCATCACCACTCCGTGTGGCCCGTCTACATCACTTGGCCGCCCCACGCGTCGCCACTCAGTCGCTCCGCGCACCAGCTGGACGCTCCTTCGTCACGCGGCCGCTCCTGCGCCGTCAAACAGTTACGCGATCACTCGACGCATCTGTGCGCCATCTTCGTCGCTACTCAGGCTCAGTCGCCACAGCGATCATTCGCGTGCTGTCACTGGGTCGGACGCCTCCTCGACATACATGACTTGGCCGCCCCGCGCGCCATCGTTCAGCTTAGCTGTGATTCCGTATCACCTAAGTTAAAAATCATTCCAAGTGAGGACACCATCCACACTCGGGGGCTTAGCTGTGATTCCGTATCACCTAAGTTAAAAACCACTCTGAGTGAGGACATCATCAACACTTGGGGGCTTAGCTGTGATTCCGTATCACCTAAGTTAAAATCCACTCCGAGTGAGGACATCATCCACACTTGGGGGCTTAGCTGTGATTCCGTATCACCTAAGTTAAAAATCATTCCGAGTGAGGACATCATCCACACTCGGAGGCTTAGCTGTGATTCCGTATCACCTAAGTTAAAAACCACTCCAAGTGAGGACATCATCCACACTCGAGGGCTTAGCTGTGATTCCATATCACCTAAGTTAAAATCCACTCCGAGTGAGGACATCATCCACACTCGGGGGCTTAGCTGTGATTCCGTATCACCTAAGTTAAAAACCACTCCGAGTGAGGACATTATCCACACTCGAGGGCTTAGCTGTGATTCCGTATCACCTAAGTTAAAATCCACTCCGAGTGAGGACATCATCCACACTCGGGGGCTTAGCTGTGATTCCGTATCACCTCAGTTAAAAACCACTCCGAGTGAGGACATCATCAACACTTGGGGGCTTAGCTGTGATTCCGTATCACCTAAGTTAAAAATCATTCCGAGTGAGGACATCATCCACACTCGAGGGCTTAGCTGCGATTCCGTATCGCCTAAGTTGAAAACTCTTCCGAGTGACGAGCGCTTCTCTCACTCGGGGGCTTAGCCGCGAACAAGTTTTCGCCTTAGTTAAAAACCCTGCCGAGTGAATAGCTTCCCATTCACTCGAAAACTTAGCTGCGAACCAGTCTTCGTCTAAGTTAAAAACTCTCCCAAGTGACGAGCACTCCTCTCACTCGGGGACTTAGCCGCGAGTCAGACCTCGCTTAAGCTAAAGGTTGCTCCGAGTGACAGGCAACACTTTCACTCGGAAACTTAGTTGCGAATCAGTTTTCGCTTAAGTTCAAAATTCTTCCGAGTAATGAGCATCCATCCCACTCAGAAGCCAAACAAACTTAGCCAGGCAAAGGATTGGAAAACAAACAAACGAAGATTGTCTCTATCAGACCCCCGCCGATGCAAGCACTCGACGGCGGTCTCGGGGACTACACCCAGTGGGTGCACTCAGCGTGCCCCCACTAGACATATTATCACTCGACCAGGTCCGTCCTGTCGAGCGGCAAGCAACTATCAAAACAAATCTAAGACCCCTGCCGATGTCACCGCCATTCGACAGCGGTCTCACTCAGCGTGCCCCCACTGGACCAGAAACCACTCGACTAAGACCTGTTCTACTCGAGGGGAAAACAAGCAAGTATGCACCAGAAGGAAATGCATATCAAGACAGAATCGATCAGGGTGAATGACAAAGACTCCAATCGACACAGACTTCTGTGAAGACCCAAAATGCACTTGGAATTTTTTGTGTCTTATCAGAACCCGCATCAATCTATTTTTCACTCGAACCCCAATCCATTCGGGGGCTAATGATGGGGATATGTACCTAGGGTAGGGTCATAGGCCTGACCTGCATACCCTACCTAAGGACATTACCCTAGAAAAGTCAAGGACTACAAAGAGGTCACCGACTGAAATCATCAAGACATACAAGTCACTCGACAACATCCACTCGGAGACTTTCCTCATCCACTCGACGGTTACCTTTCACTCGGAAGACAATCAATCACTCGGTCGTATGGCTCACTCGGATATGCGAGGACCGACAATCGACAAGGCAGTCGAAGCACTATCTGGCGTTACGGCATCAATGCCCCACTTTGTAACATAGGAGGTGAAGGGGTGGCGCACTCTATATAAGCTACCCCCCACCACTAGACTAAGGGGGCTCTTTCTTCTACCTCACTCTCTTTTCTATTAGTCTCCGGACTTAGCTCAGGCAGGGGATCCGTTCTCCGCTCTCTCCCACACACATTATAATCTCCGGATATATACTCAGATAAAACAAAGCCTCTCCGGAGCACGAGACGTAGGGTTGTTATCTCCACCGTGAGAGGCCCGAACTCGCTAAAATACCATGTCACCCATATGCATCTCGGTAGATCATGCTCCTTTACCCTACCCCCTTCGTACTGTCGGAATCGTTCCCATGACACTTGGTCCTCTTCCCTCATCGCACATGCAGGAAGGGATCCCACAACGACCAAATTTGAAAGGGGACAAGAGGTACATCTTATCCTGACTAAAGGTGGTCTTCGCCTGCAAGCTACTGGGCGTGACGCATAGGTGGGCTCGGCGATGACATCCGCCTTGCCGACCTCGTGGTCTTGGTCTTGTTGCACCGGAAAGGAAACCTTTGGGGGATTCCTCGGGAACCCGCGTACGTCCTTGCCTCCTTAGAACAAAAGAGTAAATTGTTCCCTTTGCGCCCGCTGGCGCCCACCTGGCTTCGTCGTCATGGCTCATGTCATCCCAGCCTCATGAGGCCGGGCGCTGCATAGGAATCTCCGCTCCTCTGGAGGTAGCCTAGGGAGGCCACTCCTTAGGAGGTCTTGGCGATGTTCCCCTCGCGAGGCTGGGGCCCTCGTGAGGGTCTTGTCTTGGGGAGTCTGCTGCCAGGCCGTACCGAGCCGTTGAGGTGGGCCACGCGTTGGGCCGCAGGCAGGCAGGTCTAGGTACCCCCGATCCCAGAACGACGACAGCGCGTCGTGTGAAAGGTCAGTAAAAAATCATCATAACAGCAGGGATGCGCGGCTACGCATGCCCGTGCACTTTTTTGGGCCTAACCCAACAACAGCGCACGCGTGTATGGCCCAGGCCCGCGGGGGCTACTATCGGTGTACTAAGAACTGGGGGTGCCTAGTACCCAGACTTGTGAACGGTCAGTCGCCCCAAACCGGCAACTTCTTGTCGGGCTTGCACCAGCCTCGAAGGCAAACCAGAGTCAAGACCAGAGGAAGGCATTTAGGCCCTTCGCCGAGTGAAATAGCCCGTCTGCGAGCGCCCCCGGCAAGGATTCCAACCCGCCAGGCCATTGCTCCACCTCACCAGAGACGATAGACTACATCGCTTGAGGTGTCGAGTGGGCAGGCGGGCAGACGGAGCTGGCCGGGGCACGTGGCTGCAGCGGCGAGCCTGTGGCAGCTTTATAGCCACCCGTCCCGTGGCGTGGAAGAAGAATAAGAGGTAGCTGGGCGAACGGCACAGAACGAGAGGCGATCCTTGCCGGGAACCATCGCTAGCGCGCCACCTCATGGCACATTCAATGCACTTGTCCTAGTCCGTCAGAGTTAGGTGTTTCCCACTACCGCTCTGACGACAGCCCCTGTAGTTGTAAGAGCGCACTGTACACCCAACAAAAGACCATCGTAGCCCTTGTGGTAACCCATTGAACTATAAAAGGAGGCCCATGGCTACCTTGACAAAGGTCGACATCCTGTCCATTTGCACGCATAGCAGCACCTCTAGAGCATCCTTGCCGGGTGGCTGCTCCCTTGTATTTGGATGCAGATATACAACACATAGACAGGACTACGCTCCCGAGCGGCCCAAACCTGTATAAACCCTGCGCGTAGTCATGGCCGACTGATGCTCTTTGTGCACTCGATGCCCTGCCGAACCGAACAGGGGCCTCGCTGGTCCCATAGATCGTCGTGAACCACACCCCCGACAAATTTGGATCTCATGGCCTCAAGCCATAACTCGAAATCAGGTCTAACCATCGCTTCCGCATACGTGGTCGGTTTGTTGTTCTCCAAAAACAACACATTGCAGTCGTGCATATTGAGCAACCTTTCCGACCTACGTGGAACCGGCGCCGATCCCACTACGGATTCCCTAACTAACTCCGGCGTGATTGAATCACCTGTCAGAACGTCCCCGTGTGGCTCTCGAATTTCTTCGTGTCGGACCAACCTCCCACTATCCTTCCGACTGAGAAACTCTTTCTCAAGGAAAACTCCATGTCGAGCGACAAACACTTTGCCCTCTTCACGGTTGTAGAAGTAATATCCCAAGGTTTCCCTCGGATATCCCACGAATATGCACTTGTCCGACATGGGTGTGAGCTTGTCCGAATGGAGTCACTTGACATATGCTTCACAACCCAAATCTTTACAAAAGACAAGCTATGACTCTTTGTTGTCCATATGTCATATGGTGTCTTATCTATGGACTTTGATTGTACCCTCTTTAGTGTGAAAGCTGCGGTTTCTAGATCGTATCCCCAAAATGACAAGGGTAAATTCGACTGACTCGTCATCGATCGGACCATGTCTAACAAAGTCTGATTCCTCCCTTCTGACACACCATTTATCTGTGGCGTACCTGGAGGAGTGAGTTGTGGAACTATTCCACGGCTCTTCAGATGATCATCAAACTCCGGGCTCATATACTCAGTGCCACGATCAGATCGTAGAAGCTTGATTGTCTTGCCGAGTTGATTTTCCACTTCATTTTGAAACTCCTTGAACTTTTCAAAAGTTTCTGACTTGTGCCTCATCAAGCAGACATGTCCATATCTACTAAAGTCGTCGATAAAAGTCACGAAGTATTGGAAACCACCTCTAGCGGTCATGCTCATTGGTCGACATACATCACTATGTATAAGTTCCAATAGCTCAGACGCCCTCTCACAACTCTTTGCAAAAGGAGTCTTAGTCATCTTGCCGAGTAGGCAGGACTCGCATGTCTCAAATGATTCGAAGTCAAATGAAGTCAGAATTCCATCATCATGGAGCTTCTTCATGCGCTTTTGACTAATGTGTCCTAGTCAACAATGCTAGATGTAAGTCGGATTTATCTCGTTAGGCTTATGCCTCTTGACATTTATGTTATAGACCGATTCACCTTCAAGATCTAATATAAATAACCCGTTCACAACAGGCGCAAAGCCATAAAACATTTTATTCAAGTAAATACAACAACCATTGTCCTTAATACTGAATTCATAACCTTGCCTCATCAAACATGAGGCCGAAATAATGTTTTGACTTAATGCAGGAACATAATAACAATTATCAAGTTCCATTACAAATCCTGAAGGTAAATTAAGTTGCATGGTGCCGACGGCTAATGCAACAACTCTTGCTTTATTCCCGACTCGTAAGTCAACTTCTCCTCTTGCAACATTCCTAGTCCTTCTTAGCCCCTGCATCGAGTTGCATATGTGAACAACCGATCCGGTATCATATACCCAAGACCTACTAGAAATATCAACAAGAAAAATGTCTATAACATATACAACAAGTGTACCTGAAGAAGAAGTCACACTTCCAGTCTTCTTGCCTATCTGGGCAAGCCACTTGCTGCAGTTCCTCTTCCAGTGACCGGTTTCCTTGTAGTGAAAGCAAATGGTCCCCGTGTTTGGTCCGGACTTGGGCGCGGCGGCGATAGTAGGATTTGCCTCCTTGCCCTTTGCCTTAGTATTTTTCTTGGACTAGCTCTTCTTGAACTTTGTCGTGTTCTGCGGCATCAACACTTGATGTGTGCCTTTCTTGATATCCTGCTCTGCCACTTTTAGCATCCCATGCAATTCAGTGAGCTTCTTTTCCATGCTATGCATATGGTAGTTCGAGATGAATGTCCCATAGCTAGTCGGAAGAGAAACCAGAATTGTATCCGTGGACACTTCGTCCCCAAGTGGGAAGCCTAACCGATCCAAAGCTTGCATGTATCCGGTCATCTTGATCACATGCGGGCTCAGTGGATCACCCTCTTTCAGCTTACAATCCATCAAGGATCGCCAAACGTTGAACTTTTCGGTCCTTGCCTGCATCTGAAACATGCTCTTGAGGTTCTCAATCATATCGAAAGCCTTAATTTTTACGAAATGCTGCTGCAGATCGGGCTCCATAGAAGCCAGAATGAGACAGCTGAACTCGTTTGACTCATCAACGAGTTTCTGGTGCGCATTCCTGGCCATGGCATTAGCATTCTCGACAGGTTCCTCTGGAAAGGGTTCCTCTAGAACATGTTCCTTTTTATCATGTCTGGGAACAATTCTCAGATTTCTATACTAGGTGGTAAAGTTTCTTCCATTCAGTTTATCCTTTTCTAGGATTGATTTCAACGAAAAACTTAGTTGAGCAGGTGGTGCCATTGATCTACAACAGAAATATGCAAAACACTAAGACATGTATTCATAAAGAGTAATTAAAATTAAACATTTTAATAAGAACATTAGTCCCACAAAAATCAACATCCCTCCAAGATCCACATGTCAACTAGTGAGCTTTTGCATCACCGCTAGAAGACTAGATCACTCGGTAAGCAACACTTGCTAATCGTATCTCTATACGACTCTTGTTTGTTGGGGACATCTCATGCCATGCCAACTCTTATGCCTCGAGGCCCAAAATTGTTTTGATAGCCACGACAAGTTAACCAATGCTTCACTCGTAAGTGTCCGACACAAACACACCACGTTAAGGAGAATTAGCAGCACCCTAATTTTATTGGCCCACCACTAAAAATACTTAACATGTGATGGTGCAACAATTGGGGAGGCAATTTTACGTGAAATTCTATGAGGGATCACCCTACTTAAAACATCTATCATGCAAAAGAAGGGCGCATAAAAGGGATAAACTTTCACATGCACTATATATATGTGTGATATGGTATAGCCCCTTTCATTAACGCATAGTGATCTCCATCTCCACATGCGCTGCATGCCCATGGCGATCTCCATCTACATGCATGGTTGCCCTTGTGGTGATCTCCATCTCCACACATGGTGTCAATCGCCAAGTGTTACATAAGATATTATGTTATTACAAACTAATAGCTATGAGAGTAAATTACATTACGAGGCATCTCATGTTGACACGCAGGTCATTAATACAATAATGGGACAACCATATGGCTCCAGTCGGTTGCCGCACTCACGACACGCAGGTCATGATATAATAATTTACACGCAACATTCATGGGCTATACCAAATCACAAGCATTCCCTGCAAAAACAATTCAGACGTTCTACAACCAAAAATACAACTGTCCGAAACTCTATTTTCCAAGAGGATGTTGACCTCAAAAATTTCACCGAAAACGGCAAAGCGGTTGTAGGTCAAATGCATCTTTTCAGGCTGTTCAGTTTGACAGATCATGGAGCAAAAACGGAATTCGTATGCAAAAGTTATGCCCGTTTTACTGTGACTGCTCCAACAGATTTCAAAACTGCGGAAATCATATTTCCACGGTGTCGATCTTTGTTCTGGTTCGATCAATCTCGTTGATCTTCGCGTGCTGCATATGGATTTACGTTCGACTCTCTACCCCAATGGCGGAAACCGACTGGTAGGGGTAATTCATGTCACGACCTCTGCATCACGATCACGGAAGCAAGATCATGAAACCAACCTTCAACACTGACGTGCGATCTCATCAACGCGCACTTGAACCGATCTACATATCTCATATGAAAATCACTGAATCTATCACCACACAGTGGAGGCTCTGATACCACTGTTGGATCACGCGATATGCTACGCTAGCATCAAATAAAATTTCTACCGCGCACCCAAGAACATGCTGCTTGAAATAGATCACGGGATCAGGTTTACCACTAGACGCGCAGTCACCGTAGCGGAAGTAGAGTTGGTGATGCGTGTAGTCGATCAGCCGATTCGTCTCCTCATCCTGTAGCCGATCTCCCACGAGTAGTGATCTCCCACGAACAGCTCCTCGCGGATCCCTCGAACGGTTCTTCACGGATTCCTCGAGCAGTTCGTCCAAACACCGCAGATGCGATGCCTCCAAGGTATCCACACATACGGGGGCAGCGGCGGACGGCGGAATGCTAGGTCTGATCACACGGCATGATGGCATGGGAGTGGCGGTGCCTGTCGAGGGGAGAAAAGGATCAACCCTGATAGGTGCGCCCACTCCCCATTATATAGACCTCCGAGGTGGGCTCAACACTTGAGGCCCATGATGAGTCTAGTCCCATTTTCCATTTGGATCCAATCCAAATGGTTGCAATCCCTTAAGTGTGCGACCCTATAGGTTCACGTAAACATGGACACGACCCGAGTCGATAGTCGGTAGCGGCTCTTAGCAGAACGTGCCAACTCCCATGTGTGCGCAAAGTCATTAGACGAACCTCGACAATGTGTCATATATACAAAATTCCTTTTGCCTCATGATATAGGTTGTAGAGCTCAAGGCGAGTACTTGTCACCCTTGTGGTAGCTCGACATCTCTTCTCGAAACCGTGATGCAGATTCCCGAACTGGGTTAACACTTGACCCATGTCGCATGGCCATGCTTTCTGAATCTGATCACACGAGAGGGCCCAGAGAATATCCCTCATGGCGGGGCAAATCCCATCTTGGTCAACCATCTCTTGCGGCATGTCTCACGACTCACCTGAAATCTACATTTATAACTACCCAGTTACGGAGTAGCGTTCGATAGACCCTAAGTAAGTCTATCCTCATCCCGAGAACATGCGAGGACCTCAGGTCTTGGACATGGCATATACATTGTACTTGAGACTAACAGATGACATTATCTCGCTGTGTCTCAAAGTGGGTCTTTATGACTGGGTAATCTCAATCCCCGAGTCCATACTATCAGTGTAGCATCTCTATGCACATGACTTGTGAAACATAGTCATCAATTGAATCATATACTAGTAAAGGATATTTGTCCGCATAACCTTAACAACTAGGGAATATTAGAACAATCATCATACAATATATAGTCTCACAACAAAGTCACATACTTATTGATACATATCATACAATATATAGTCTCGCAAAATACTCATGAATACATAGGAAACGAAATCATCACATGATTGCCTCTAGGGCATATCTCCAACATCGTCTTGCGTTCATTCTGACTCCCAAAATCCACATATATTCCCAAAAAAATCTCCGTAAATTTTTATCGCGTTTGGACTTCGTTTGATATGGAATTTCTGCGAAACAAAAAACACACAAAAAAAGAACTGGCACTGGGCACTGGGTCAATAGGTTAGTGCTCTAAAATAATATAAATTGGTAAATAATTACTCAAAAAGTATCCTAGAATGATAATTTAATATCATGGAACAATCAAAAATTATAGATACGTTTGAGACGTGTCAAGCATCCCTAAGCTTAATTCCTACTCGTCCTCGAGTAGGTAAATGATAAAAACAGAATTTTTGATGTGACATGCTACCCAATATGTAATCTTTTGCATGCATGCTCATTGAGAAACGATGAATTAACAAACATTAACATAGTAATACTTATAAGCAGAAGCAACAAATCATCAATCTTTGAAAGTATATGTTCCTCAAAGAATGTTTACCCCCATTCATCTTATTATATTAGCAAGGCATGGCTCTGTCGTCACCACATTAATACAAATGTCAAGCACCACAGTGCCCAAGTCAAGCAATTGGATAGTACTTTTTAAATATGCATCAACTTTTTATTCTTCACACAATACATGAGAGTGAACCATGGACATAGCATATAGGTGGAATAGAATGTGGTGGTAGGTTTCAAAAGGGGTAAAAGTGGAGAAGAAAGTCCCGCATCAACTCGGCGTATCAACGGGCTATGGAGATGTCCATCAATACATATCAATGCGAGGAGTAGGGATTGCCATGCAATGGATGCACTAGAGCTATAATTGTATGAAAGCTCGACTGAAGCTAAGTGGGTGTGCATCCGACTTGCTTGCTTATGAAGACCTCGGGCATTTGAGGACGCCTGTCATCGGAATACACAAGCCAAGTTCTATAATGAAACATTCCCACTAGCATATGAAAATGACATAACATGAGACTCTCTATATGAGGAACAAGGTGCCACTTTGAGGCACAAGTGTGGTAAAGGATAGTAGCAAAGTCCCTTCTCTCATTTTCTCTCGTTAATTTTTTTTAATTATGGTGAGCTCATTTGGCCTCCCCCATTTTTATTTTTCGTCAGGACTCTCATCCTGATTTGTGGGGGAATCATAGTCTCCATCATTCTTTCCTCACTGGGACAATGCTCTAATAATGATGATCATCACACTTTTATTTACTTAAAACTCGATATGAGAAACTAATAGGATGATATGACTCTATAAGAATGCCTCTGGCAGTGTACCAGGATGTGCAATGATCTAGCATAGCAAAAGATATCAAAAAATGGACAAGCCATGTAAATATCATGCTAGCTATCTTACGATCATGCCAAGCAATATGACAATGGAAATACAAGTCATATGAAGTGACGGTGGAAGTTGCATGGCAATATATCTTGGAATAGCTATGGAAATGCCATTATAGGTAGGTAAATGAGGCTTATGTGCAACATAGTGTATCATGTCACGGGGTTTGGATGCACCGGCAAGATTTGCACCGAGGTGAGAATGGGCAAGACACAGTACCGAAGAGGCTAGCAAAATATGAATAGGTGAGATTCTGTATGTCCATGGTTTCACATTAGTCATAAAGAACTCATATACTTATTGCAAAGTTTTATTAGTTTTATCACAAATCAAAGTACTACTCGCATGCCCCGAGGGAGGAGGTTGGGAGGAGTTAGCCATCGCGCACCTCCGACCCGAAACAACACTAGGATTTTAATGAGGAATAGAAATGCTCACACATCCTCACCATGCCTTTTTAATATTTGGACAAACAAGAAGTTAACAACTTTTAATACGGACACTTCTACGAATCAACAATGATGCACTCACACCCTTTCACACTACCACATCAATATCATTAACCCACAATTTCTCTTTAATGTGCTACATGAAGGTTTTGATTATCACTCCTTGAATACGTATTATTTTTGGTCTAGTCTTATAACCCATGCAAATTACCGTCACTGTTTATTAACTCTCAAACAAATATAAGTGAAGAACGAGAGTTTAATTCTTTATACAAAAGACCTGGACATGCTCTAATAAATATAAGTGAAGCAAAAGAGCATTCTACAAATAACGGTTTTCTATATGTAGAGAAACGGGCATCCAACTTCAAATGATATAAGTGAAGCACATGAAGCATTCTATAAAACCATACTCAAAATATATAAGTGAAGTGCAAAGAGCATTCATCATCCATGGACTTTCCCAAACCAGCATGGTGCATTTCCAAAAGGACAATTAAAGGCACACGACGCTCCAAGAATTTACGCATATCATGTGAACAAAACAAAAACCGAGACATACCAATAATTGTTGAAGAAGAAAGATGGGATGCCTTCTGGGGCATCCCCAAGCTTAGACGCTTGAGTCTCCTTGAATATTTAATTGGGGTTCCTTGGGCACCCCCAATCTTGAACTCTTGTCTCTCCTTATTCTTCTCACATTCACACCTCCTTGATCTTCGAACACTTCATCCACACAAAACTTGACAAAACTTTTATTAAAAACGTTAGTATACATAACACCTAATCCCATCATGTCTTGCCATAACATTATTTCATAATTATAATATAACATTACCCACTGTATGCTATCACAATTCTATGTCTCCCAAGTCAATGGGGCTCAACAAGAATTTAAACATAAGCAGGCAAAGCAACTATAACAGCAATCAGTGAAAAACAGGATAGTCTATAAAGATGCAGATAGAACGTATACTTCTGTAACTCAAATAATTCTTAAAAATTAGGAAGTAATATAGAATTTGTATTAAAGTACTGTGTAAAAATTTCAGAATTTGTGCATGCTCCAATAAAATATGAAAATTCAAACACTACAGCAAAAGTTTCTGTTTTTACACAGCACATATCAAACAAGCAATTCAAACATCCTAAAGGTAATTCTTGGCACATTATTTTTATAATACAATGGATTTATACAAGGGGATACTTATTTTTTTTGAAAAGTTTCTGTAATCAAGATTCAGAAAGTTTCCATTGGCATGAACAAAGTTTAAGGCTAGCCCCCACTTCAACGATGCTCGTCTTTCTCACTTTCACTTCTCTTTTTGAAAAGATTTGAAGTTTCCCACTTTATTTTTTTGTTTTTAATTATTTTAAAAGCTCACAACAGTAATAAATGACTCTCTAAAACTTCCGGGTTGTCTCCCTGGCAGCGCTTTGTTTAAAGCGATTAAGCTAGGCATATAGTGCTCAAGTAATTGATCCACACGGATCCCATGGTATATCAAAGCCAATTTTAATTTACAATGATTTATAATTAAGTAGTGAGCACAAAGTGATATATATCATGTGAAAATGAAGTCTAACTCTCTTCCTATGCATTGACATGTCATAAAAGAACAATTCATCCACACAAAGTACAAGCCAATACATATCATAAGTAGTTTCTTGGAATTTTATCGTATTGGAAACATAGAGAGGTGAAGATTTGGTTTGTCTCTCATAATAAAGTAAAGTAGGAGCAGCAAGTACATGCATATTATATTTATCAAAATCATCATGTGTGATAGTAAGACGCAACCCATCAATATATTCCTTAATAAGTGCAAACTTCTCCAATATAGTGTAGTTGGGAGAATTCAAAAAGATAATAGGACTATCATGTGTGGGTGTAATAGCAACAATTTCATGCTTAACATAAGGAACTATAGAAAGTTCATCTCCATAAGGAAAATTCATATTGGATCATGTCCACAAGCATAGGAAGCATCAAGTTCATCAGAAAGGGATATTTCAAATGAATCCAAGGGATCATAGCAATCATCATAGCATTCATCCTTCGGTATGTGCGAAGGGAAATTAAACAATGTATGATTTGAAGAGTTACTCTCATTAGAAGGTTGGCAGGGGTAGCTAATCCGCTCTTCCTCCTTTTGTTCTTCACTCTCCTCCACATCTTTTTTCATCTAATGAGCTCACAGTTTCAGCAATTTCTTCTTCCATAGATTCCTGCAAAATTTTAGTCTCTTCCAAGGCAGCGGTCATTCTTTTAATAAATTCTTTAACATAAGCATTAGAAGCATAGTTTTCATAGCAATATTTATGTATGGCAAAATTTTCAGATTTGTAAAGAGTAGCATCATACTTTTCAATCAAAGAACCAATTTCATATGCACCCTTAAAAGCAACAAATTTTTCAATTTGTTCAACATCATAATAACAATAGGCCTCCTTGGCATAAGAAGATAGTATTTCATTATCATTAAACACACATTGGTAGGTAAGGTGTTTTTAGTTTCTTTAGAATAATAAGTAAAATCATGTATTTCGCATAAATTCCAAGCATAGCAACACAAAGTATTAATTTGATACCACAAGAGTTTCCCTTTTTGAGATATGCGGTGTCGCACAAAATAAGCATGCTCATTTAACAATTTTCCCACAACTAAGCTAGTGGGGTTTTCAGCACGAGCACAAAGGGATCGAAGATGATCTAAGTAATAAGCTTCGGTGGTATGGAACACTAGTGGTTCCTCAACTTTTGGAGCAACAAGTACAACTATTTTTTGGTGTTTTGCGTTTCCTACCCATATCTAAGATATAAAACAACTTAGAACAGAAAATAAAATTACTTAATGATAAAGAAAATAAGCACACACGAGAATATCAACCACTATGCTATTGCTCCCCGGCAACGGCACCAGAAAAAGGTCTTGATAACACACAAGTGTTGGCGATCGTTTGTAGCCTTTTTCGATAAATAAGAGTGTCGAACCCAACGAGGAGCTAAAGGTAGAATTAATATTCTCTCAAGTTCTATCGACCACCGATACAACTCTACGCACGCTAGCGCTTACTTTACCTAGGACAAGTATGAACCTACTTTGTGGGAAGGCAACTAGAAGTACTTAGTAGATGTGATGGATAGTTTTGCAAGGTAAATAAAGAACGTAGAAATAAAAGTTAGGTGCTGTTTTAATAAAAGAAAAATAAAGAAAATATAGCGAGTGTGGAAAAGTGCTGATAGGATTTGCGAGATGGTCCTAGGCAATTGATAACAGGATCGATAATCATTATTGCAGTTTCATATGAGGGAGAGGCATACGCTAACACACTTTCCATACATGGATCATAAACACTTATGATTGGACCTCTAGCAAGCATCCGCAACTACTAGAAATTAGTAAGGTAAACCCAACCATAGCATTAACACATCAAGTCCCCTTTATCCCATACGTAAACAATCCCCTTACTCGGGTGTAAGCTTCTGTAACTCTAGCCACCCACTATAAGCGAATCATAAACATATTGCAACACCCTCCAGCGTGAATCCTTCACGTGTCCGCCTCATGGAAGGCACCTTAGGACATCACCAAAATAAACCACGCAACTCAAATCAATCAAGATCATCAATCAACCCATAGGACAACAAGGAACTACTCAAACATCATAGGATAGCCACACATCATTGGATAATAATATATAGCTTTAAGCACCATGTTTAAGTAGGGGGTACAGCGGGATGCGAGAGAGTGGACTGTTGTAGATAGATGAGGGAAGGTGATGATGGTGGTGATGACGGCGGCGAAGTTGTTTGTGTAGATCGCCGTCATGATGGTTGCCCCAACGGCGCTCCGGCGCCACCGGGAGAGAGGGGGAGAGAGACCCCCTCCTTATTCTTCCTTGGCCTCCTCCCTAGGTGGGAGGAGAGTTTCCCCTCTGGTCGATGGACGCCATGGCTCCCGGAGCGTAGGAGCCCCTCCGAGATTGGATCTATCTTTCTATCTCTCTTCTGTTTTCGCGACTGTTTTCGGACCCCTTCACCTTTTCTTAAATATTTGGAGATCCGTAACTCCGATTGGGCTGAAATTTTGAGGGGATTTTTATCGCAAAAATATCTTTCTTGCGGCGGAAGGAGGGCCCCAACCGACTTTAGGGCTGGCCACAAGCCATCAGGGCGCGGCCCCCCAGGCCGCTTCATGTTGGCTTGTGGGGCCCTCTGGCATCGTCTTGCGTTGATTCTGACTCCTAAAATTCACATATATTCCAAAAAAAATCTCCGTAAATTTTTATCGTTTGGACTTCGTTTGATATGGAATTTCTGCGAAACAAAGAACACACAAAAAAGGAATTGGCACTGGGCACTGGGTGAATAGGTTAGTGCTCAAAAATAATATAAATTGGTAAATAATTACTCAAAAAGTATCCTAGAATGATAATATAATTGCATGGAATAATAAAAATTATAGATACGTTAGAGATGTATCACTGGTGGCTCAATTCGGCGTCGTTCTGATTGACCAAAGAACCGCTGGCAGTTCATCAATCCAACGCCTTCCATGCTTGTGCAGCTTGTCGAAAGTCCTTGTCTTGAGTCCCCGCAGCCCTTCAGCATTTGCCCTTTCTACTTTCCCGAAGCTCCTTGAGTGAGCAACTGATGCGAATCATGTCTTGGTGCCAATGTCTTGACAGTATTGCATGAAGCTGCTTGCCGGGGCACGGATGCTCATGATCACCTATGGGACCAGAGGTCCCTTGTGGTTCGGCAAGGGGGGTCACGTTGCACGAAGAGCGGAGAGCGTGAGACGGCGCAACGATCAGGGCTCAGGCATTTAACCCAGGTTCGGGCCGCTGCTAAGCGTAAAACCCTACTCCTGCTTTTTGGTGGATTGATTGGAGGAACACGAAGAACGCAGGGCGCCTACCCTTGACAAGGACTGCTGTCGGGGAAAGAGCGGCTATGTGAGTACAAGCGTTCGGGGGTTCGAGTTGCCAACCTTGAGCTAGGTTGCCTTGGGCCTCCTTTTATAGTGCAAGGGGTCACCACAATGGCAAATCAGACATTATCTATCGATTATATAGCTAAGCAGAGCTATCATACCTAACTCTGGCATTTAGGACAAAATGCCATGATTACCTGCCTAGGTGGCGCTTGGGGGTGCATCCCCGGCAAGCCCTTGCCACCGCTTGGCCGGTCGTTGCTTAAGATCTTGACACGCTGCAGGGCGGGTGTCAACCGAGCGTAACTTGCCTTCCAATGCGTCGCCACGTGCTTAGCGAGAGCTTATTAATCGCCTGAGGGCTCGACACCGCATCGATAAGTGACAGGCGTAGCGATGCGGTGGAGCGGTGGCTGGATGGCTCAAGCCTCCGTCTTCCTTCACTTGTGTAGTTATTTGGCTAGGAAAAAAGCATAAATATGTGTGAAAGATGGTACACAATGCTAGTGAACAGTGAGTAGTACATTGAATGTAAGCAATGAGAAGCACACAACCTTTTTCCTTTTCTTGGGTTGTTGTGATGAACCTCCTTTCTCAGTAGGATTCTTGTTTCCTCCCAATGCTTCATTCCTTTTGAGTTCTATAATAGCTTTGACCTTCCTCTCATTTTCTGCAATATTGGCAAGCCTTGTAGCTTCAGGAAGCAGAGGGGCCTCGCTTCCTCCTCTTGTTCCTACCATCTTTTTTCCTGCAAGTGACAAATGTTAGAACAAGATGCTTAACAGACAATAGTGGATAAAATATACATAGCAAGCAGATTAAAACACAAGGCAGCAACAAAATAAAATGCAATCGCCCCTTACTTTCTAGATTTTTTAGCATACACAATTCTCCCATCTATGTCTGTTCTAGCACAATCAATGCTTTGAAGATCATCATGAAAACATGAATAGATATGTGGATCAACCATTGGCATAGCGGTCTCTACATCCTCATCTTCAGCTTCATGCATGGCATATGAGCCTCGTGGATTGTAGTGGCTAACAGTAACCCATTCAACATCAATTGGGTCTTCAACATAGAAAACTTGAGTTGCTTGTGACGCTAAGATGAAAGGCTCAACCGATATATTTTCACCAGTATTGACCAAATGCTTGAAATTCAGAGAAGTTACCCCAAGGCGATCAACTTTTACCCACTTGTCTTTCCTTCGGTTGTCAACCCAATCACATTTGAAGAGAACTATTTTTCCTTTAGTTTGGTAGTTCAACTCAAGAATTTCCTTTATGATACCATAAAATGTTTGGTTTTCTATTATCATATTATCATTGTTTCCTTTTTCATAACGAGTAGTCTGTGCAACTAGAGCTACACCATAATTTTGCACTGGCCTACCATCATCATAGGACTGCGTATGAAAATGTAACCCATTTCTAGTATAGCTACTGAACTGTTGGGCAACTTTGGATGGCCCCTGAGCTAAAATACTTATCTCCTCTGGCACTTTGTCACCCATTTCTTCCACCTGTGAATATGGAATGTAGTATTTTTAAAATTGGATGGAACTCACTACATATATATACATCACAAGAAAACAGAGACATGTGACCAACTTACATGCTTCTTAAACCACTCATGGAAGGACTCGTGCTGGACACGACTAATTTGTCGATTATTTTTAAGACCAATTGAGGAAAGATATTCCTTATGCTTGCTGCAGAGTATTCAACACTTCAGCAACAAGCATAAATAAATTGGAAATTGCAAAAAAAATGGAGAACTTACTTCAAATTAGGTTCTATGTGGTCATAGTTGAACAAGACATGTCTATGAGCTTGAAGCCAAGTCTTGTTGTCCAATGACACAGAATGCTTGCCAACTAATCCTCGACCAAGGTTGCTGAAGAAAGGTGTCATACTACTGGTTTCCATACCCAAACCTTGATCATTTCTAATTTCTCGAGTAAACCGAGTTTCCCCTTGTAAATACCGAGAACAGTGGGTAAGAGTCTCATCAAATAAATAGCTCTCAGCAATCGATCCCTCTGGATGACTTCTAGTATGAACATAGCCCTTACACCGGCACAAATACCTATAGCGAGATAAACACATCATATGTCTATGGCCATTTGCAGAAGCATACTTCTGCTGCTATAAAAGTGGCTAGTAACAATTACCTCTCTATAGGGAACATGTTGCGAAAATGCACTGGACCAGCTATTTTTGCTTGGGCTGGAAGATGCACCATCAAGTGTACCATAATATCAAAAAAGGATGGCGGGAATATAGTCTCAAGAATGCTCAAGGTCTCAGCTATTTCAGCCTCTAGTTTTTCCATATCACTAACAGAAATAACATGCGAGTAAATCTGCTTGAAAAAATTGCTTACACGAATCAGTGCTGCACTAGCTTTTTCGGGCAATAGCCTTCTCACAGCAAGTGGTAGCAAATGCTGCATTAAGATGTGGTTGTCATGGCTCTTTCGCCCAATTATTTTCCTTTCCTTGACATGCACATTACCACGGATATCAGTTGCTAACCCGTAAGGGAACCTAGCTCCTTTAAATAATCCACAAAATAACTTCTGTTGGGCAACATTCATTTCATAAGGTGCTGGAGGTAAATAGAATTTACCTTCTACTTCAAGTTCAACAGGATGAAGGTGACTTCTAATGTTTAGAGCTTCGAGGTCCAAGCGAGAGTTCAGATTATCCTTAGACTTTCCATCAATGCACAACAATGTGTTGATTATGTTCTCGCATACATTTTTCTCTATGTGCATGACGTCTAAGTTGTGACGCAACAACAAGCTCTCCCAATATGGCAGCCTAAAGAAAATAGACTTCCTTTTCCAAACTATTAACGGCTCATCGTCCTTGCGCTTCCGCTTGGTTTTCTTCTTCCCGGATGGATCCTTCCCAAAAACTGTATGCATATCTTTCGTCTGAGCAACAATTTCTGATCCAGAGAGAGGAATAGGTGCTGGCCTATGCTCAACAATGCCATCAAAAGAATGGGTATTGGACCTAAAGGGGTGGTCTGCATCTAAGAACCTGCGATGACCCATGTAGCATGTCTTGGTGCCATTATTCAACCTAAGAGAACATGTGTCAGAATGGCATTCAGGACAAGCTCCTTCACCAGAGGTGGTACAACCAGCTGTGTACCCTAGGCCTGGGAAATCATGAATGGTCCACAATATGGCAGCCTTCAAATTAAAGAACTCTTCTTTTGAAGCATCGTATGTTCTGACACCATGAAGAAACATATCTACCATATCATCAAGTAGCGGCTCTAGATAAACATCCATATCACTACCAGGAGCATGTTTACCAGGAATCAACAATGTGAGAAAAAAATTTGATTGCTTCATGCACATCCAAGGAGGGAAGTTATAAGGAATCAAGATAACAGGCCAAACACTATAATTAATGTTATTGGATCTAAATGGATTAAAACCATCTGCTCCATATCCAAGCCTAAAATGGTGGGGGTCCTTAGCAAAGTCCTCATGCAACTCATCAAAATACTTCCATTGAGCAGAATCAGCTGGATGCCTGCTCAAACCATCTTTCGTACGCCCTTCATCATGCCATCTGGTGAGAGCTGTTGTTCTAGAACACATAAACAACCTCTGGAGCCTTTTCTTTATTGGAAAATAACGGAGAACCTTCCTAGGTACCTTGTGGACACGTTTTCCATCTAGACTCTTCTTTTCAGATTTCCATCGTGAAGTATTGCATATTGGACAAACATCAGCCTTAGCATGGTTTTTCCAGAAGAGGATGCAATCATGTTCACATGCATGAATACTAACATATCCAAGTCCTAGGCATTTCACCAGTTTCTTAGCTTCATTATAGTTCTTAGCTAGTGAGGACCCTTCAGGAAAAGCATCATTAAGTAGTTCTAGCAGCAGGTTAAAACTTTTGTCTGACCATCCACCAAGCAATTTGACATGAAGTAGTCTAATTATGAAACGCAGTTTTGAGAACTTCTTACACCCAGGATATAACTCTTGACCAGAATCATTTTTCAACTTTTGAAGAGCTTCTAAATATGCATCAGTCTGCTCAGAAACTATGTCATCTTCGAAGTCCCCCTCCTTATCTAAACCGCCCCCTAAGTCTCGAAGCAAATCAGAAATGTCATCCTCTTCGGGTGACTCCTCCTCAACCTCATTCTCATGAGCGTTGGGAACATTCAAGAAAGAAGAACTAGATTCTCCATGAAAAATCCAAGTTTTATAGCCACGGAGAAACCCCTCACATACCAGATGCTCACGCACCTCTCTTTCTTCATTTCAAAATGAGTTTGAACAGTTCTTACAAGGACATAATATTTTGTTTCCGGATGAATTATTGAATGCAAAGCTTAAGAATTTTTCCACCCCTTCCAAATACACCTTTGTGTGCCTACATGTTATATAAATATGCATATGCATTAGATCAGATGTAGTTAAATAATTGCTAAGCACCCTATGACCGCTAAAAATTGTGTCTTGTACCTAGGCTCATCCATCCACCTTTTGTCCATGGTGGTGACTGCACCTTCACAAGTGATTCACAGACTACTAAGTGAAATGTAGAGACTCGGAACTTCGATGTTGCTGCAAAAATCGGCATTTACTATGAACATACATATCAAATAGAAAAAAAAACTTAAAACATGGACATTGAGCTCCTAAAACCGGTCTGGATTCACGTATTCATATGGCTGCAAGAGAGATCTATCTATGATGAACCAATAGTTCAGTAAGCATTAACAGACCACACTGTAGTGTTCACACAATCAAATCTGCAACTACTTGAAATACAAAATGAACAACAAAAAAGAAACTGAAATAATATCATGCAATATCCAATCAGCTCATCACGGGAGGCATATGAGCAAGCATCCATGTGTGACCTACATACACATCTAGTGCAGGAACAACTGAACAAGGATTTGAGGTGGAGGATGAGAGGAGCTACGGACTCACGTCGCCTGATTGCTGACTGTCTGCAGCGGTTGAAGACGTGAGGGAGAAGAGCACCGAGGTGCACCGCCGTTCACCGGAGTAGGGGGTGCGGGCGGCGGCGGAGCAGGGCGGGCCGCACCGAGGTGCACCGCCGTTCACCGGAGCAGGGGGTGCGGGCGGCGGCGGAGCAGGGCGGGCCGAGCGGCGGCGGCGCAGTGGGGCCGGGCGGCGGCGGAGCAGGGGGTGCGGGCGGCAGAGCAGGGGGTGCGGGCGGCGGTGCAGGGCGGGGCGCCGGCGCGGGTAGGCGGGCCGGGCGGCGGCGGCGCAGTGGGGCCGGGCGGCGGCGGAGCAGGGGGTGCGGGCGGCAGAGCAGGGGGTGCGGGCGGCGGTGCAGGGCGGGGCGCCGGCGCGGGTAGGGGCGGGGCGCCGGCGCGGGTAGGGGCGGCGGCGCGGGTAGGGGTGGGTCGAGCGGCAGTGGTCGGGCGCTGCGGGATTTAGGGATTTAGTCCAGGCACAGGGTCGGGCGCTGAGGAAGGAGGCAGTTGGCGTTTTTTTTCTTTTTTTTTCTGTTCGCATGGCGCGCACTTGGTTCTCTTTTCGCGCCATATTTTTCGGGTGTGGGGGGGAGGCGAACAAACGCCGACACTTTTTGTGACCCTAAGAATCGGCGACACATAGATAAACGCTAAAAGCTCTATCTACCGACAGAAATTACGTCGGTGCTCATATAGAGCTTTGCCGACGGATAATGTGTCATGAGCTTATATAACTGTGACATACTGTGTGTCGCTATAGGTTGGGACAAAAAAAGTGTCGGCGATGCTGACCTATACCAACAGATGCATGTAGCCTTTGTAGTGCCGTGGTGTAGTGCCGACAGCACGGGGGAAGGGGCCTAGGATATCGAGGCCCCAGACCGAGAATGGCCAGGATAGAGGGATTGTTTGCAGGGCTTGCGCTGGTTGATGGATATTCTTGGAGTGGAACTGGCAGGCTTCACATTTGGTGACCAGTTCAGTAGCGTCCTGGAGGGCAGTGGGCCAATAGAAGCCCTGTCGGAAAGCTTTCCCGGCAAGGGCCCTTGATCCAATGCGGGAACCACATACTCCTCCGTGAATCACTGCCAACAGCTTCAGTCCATCCTCCCGGCAAATACACCTCAATTTCACACCGTTCGGCCGCCTTCTGTACAGGGTGTCATCGACAAACAGGTACATACTTGACCGACGGGCTACTCTTTCGGCTTCCTCTTGCTCTTCGGGGAGTTCTCCTGTTTGAAGGAAATGGACTATATGCTGCGCCCAGGTTGGAGCATGTGGCTCGACAACAAGGACTAAAGGCATCTCCACGTCTCAGCGAGCGCTTGTCTCAACCGCTAGACCTTGAGGTCCTGCGGGAGGGAGCTGCTCGTCAACCGGAACGGGATTTTCCCCGATAGCCTCTCTACCAGCGGCTTCGGGAAGCTCTGCCGGGAAATGCTTGCCGGAGTTCAGCTTTCTTCTCTTCTTGGACATCACCGATGGGCACACTGATGGTTGGGTGAGGCGGAGAACAAAGGTTCCTGGTTCCACAGGAAGTTTCTGCGCAGCAGACTTCGATAGGTGGTCAGCAATGCTGTTTTCTGCTCGCGGCACATGCTCTGTTTGCAGTCCATCTAAGTGCTCCTCCAATTTCCTCACTTCTTCCACGTAGGCTTCCATCAGCGGGCTCTCGTAATCCTTGTTGACTAGCTTTATCACAAGTTGAGAATCTCCTAGGACGATCAGCCTTTTTATTCCCAACTCCACCGCGATTCTGAGTCCGGCAAGGAGCCCCTCATACTCAGCGGTATTGTAGGTGGCTTCCTCCCAGGGGAAGTGCATCTGGACGACGTAATTGAGGTGCTCTCCCGTCGGGGCGATGAGGAGCACGCCTCCTCCAGCGCCCTGGAGTGAGAAAGCACCGTCAAAGTACGTGGTCCAATCCTTTGGCGCCACTTTGCCGGGGAGGATTGTCTCTGGAGCTTCATCATCTGGCATGGGTGTCCATTCTGCAATGAACTCCGCCAAGGCTCTACTTTGAATGGTGGAAGTGCTCTCGTACTTTAATCCGAAGCTTGACAACTCCAGTGCCCACTCAACTATCCTTCCAGTGGCTTCGGGGTTTCTCAGTATGCGTTGCAACGGGAAACGGGTGACAAGTATTATCTCATGGGCTTGGAAGTAGTGGCGCAGCTTCCTCGAGGCCTTGATGAGGCCGAAGATCAGCTTTTGTACTCCGGAGTACCTTGACCTAGCCCCCTGCAGTAGGGAACTGACAAAGTACACGGGCCACTGCACCATTTTCTTCTTTGCCACTTCCTTGGATTCACTGTCAACCATTTGCTGAGATCCCACTTGACCTGTGTCGAGCCCTACCGTGGATGTTTCTTTCTCGCTCCCGGCAGCGTCAGCAGCGGCTGTCGAATCTTCATCCACCCCCCGCTGCGCCACCAGCTCTGCACTAACCACTTGATTCGTTGTCTCTAAATATAGCAGCAACGGCTCTTGTGGTTTAGGAGCGACCAAGGTGGGAGCAGATGATAGGTATTCCTTTAGGTCTTGCAGCGCTGCATCTGCCTCCGGGGTCCACTTCATTGGGCCAGCCTTCTTCGGGATTTTGAAGAACGGCAAGCCGCGCTCAGCAGACTTGGAGATGAACCTACTAAACGCGGCAATACATCCGGTCAGGCGTCTGGTATCTTTGATGGTCTTGGGTGCCTGTATCTTCTCGATCGCCTTGATCTTGTCGGGATTGGCTTCTATTCCTCGCTGAGATACGAAGAACCCAAGCAGCTTGCCGGATGGGACACCGAACACACACTTTTCAGGGTTGAGCTTCAGGTTGATCTTGCGCAAGTTTGCGAAAGTTTCCTCAAGATCTTGTATGAGAGTGGCTTCATCCTTGGTCTTGACCACGATGTCATCCATATAGGCTTCCACATTTCTGTGCAGCTGAGGTCCAAACCCAATTTGAACAGCCCTGGCGAAGGTCGAACCAGCACTCTTTAACCCGAAGGGCATATGTACAAAGCAGTACATGCCGCAGGGAGTTATAAATGTGGTCTTCTCCTCATCTTCCTTGCTCATAAATATCTGGTGGTAGCCGGAGTAGGCATCCAAAAAGGAGAGCAAGTCACATCCAGAGGTGGAATCAACAATTTGATCAATGCGCGGCAAGGGGAAAGGGTCCTTTGGGCAAGCTTTGTTCAAGTCGGTGAAGTCTATGCAAAGCCTCCATTTCCCATTTGCCTTTCGTACCACCACCGGGTTTGCCAACCAAGTTGGATGCAGCACTCCTCTGGCCAAACCAGCTGCTTCAAGCTTCTTGATTTCCTCGGCAATGAACTGCTGCTGCTCCAAGGCCTGTTTCCTAACCTTTTGCTTGACGGGTCGGGCATGAGGGCAGACAGCAAGGTGGTGCTCAATTACCTCCCTGGGAACACCGAGGATGTCAGATGGTTGCCAGGCAAACACATCGACATTCTCCCGCAGGAAGGCAATGAGCGCGCTTTCCTATTTGTCAGTAAGGGTAGCACTGATGGTGAAGGTACCACCAGTGCCACCCCCCTTGCCGGGACTTTCTTCGTCTCAGGATAGGTGACCTTGGTCTTCTTGCTGGCGGAACTTTCCGGCAGGTCATCGTCAGGCGCGGCGCACTCCGAGGAGGCGCGCTTCCCAGAGTCCTTGCCGGTCTTCTTCATTCTCTCTGCGCCCTTGGTGGGAGCTGGGATATCTGTGGCTTCAGCTGCTACCGCGTCGCGATAAATCTGGTCTACGCAAATAACTGCGTTCTTCTTGTCGGATGGGATGGAAATGACCCCAATGGGCCCTGGCATCTTCGAAGTATTGTAGGCATAGTGGGATGCCGCCATGAACTTTGCCAGCGCTGGGTGACCAAGGATTCCGTTGTAAGGCAGTGGGATCTCGGTGATGTCGAACACTATCCTCTCTGTTCGGAAATTCAACTCCCCGTCGAATGTCACAGGCAGAGTGATCTTTCCCTTAGGTCGGCTCTTGCCGGGGTTGATTCCTTGGAACGTACCCGTGACTTCGAGCTCTTCATCAAGGACCTGCAGTTTCTTAGCCACTCTAGGAGAGATCAAGTTCAATCCGGCCCCATCGTCAACTAACATTTTAGACACCTTGAGGCTGCGGATTGTCAGGGAAACCAACAATGGCAAACACCCAACCGTGGTGGTACGGTCAGGATGATCCTCTTCGTCAAAGATGATAGCCGTTCGGGACCATCTGAGTGGCTTCCTAGATTCTGTAGTCGGTTCCACAGCATTGACATCGTGTGCCCACTGCTTGAGCTGGCGGCGAGAGGAGTGCAAGGACGCACCCCCGTCAACGCACATGGCTTCGGTTGCTTTCTGGAACTCCCTGTCACTGGAATCCTCATCACCATCCTTAGCTTCACTCATATCATCTGTTTCCTTCTTCTCTCGGCCTCTGGCGAGTTTTTCCTTTTGCTGCTGGGTTTTGCCGCGACGACCTCCTCTGCCGCCACAGCCTTTCCCGGCAGCACAGTCCTGGCCTTTTTCCTTGTCACGTTTCTCGTACTCGGCCCTCTGTTTCTCAACAATTTTGCAGTACGGCCCGTCGAACTTCCCGGTCTTCTCAGCGGCAGCAGCCTCCTGGCAATCAGTGCACGAGGCAGCTCCCTTCCCTGGGGTTTCGGCTTTTGCCTTCTTGCCTGCACTGAGGTCTCCGGAGCTCTCGACAGCCAATACTGCTTTTCCCTTGCGCTTCTTGTTCCGCTTCCTGTTCCTTCCCTTCGGGTCTGGGCATCGTCGTCATCATCAGAGTCCACTTCGACGCCCGCCTCCTCTCCGGGGAGTCATCTCCCTTCTTCAGCTCGAGCACACTTATCCGCCAGGGTGTAAAGCTCATTGACAGTCTTGGGGAGCTTGACATTCATCTTGGCTCGCATCCTCCTTTTGTGCACGTTCGAGTGGAACGCGGGAATCACCGCTGCGGGATGGATCTCTGGGATGTTGCGATGCACTCGGCTGAATCTCTGGATATACTTTCTCAAAGTTTCTCCCTCCTTTTGCGGGAGGACTTGGAGATCGCTGGGCTGGCCTGGTTCTTCATGACCACCGGTGAAGGCGCCACCGAACTTGTTGCACAGATCAGCCCAAGAGGAAATGGAATTCTCCGGTAGGTGCATCAGCCATGATCTCACATTTGGCTTGAGCGCCAAAGGGAAATAGTTGGTGAGCACCTTTTCATCTCTTCCTCCCGCAGCTTGAACAACTATCGTGTAAATGCCCAAGAACTCCGCAGGGTTCAACTTCCCGTCGTATTTCCCTGGTAGCTCAAGCTTGAAAGCTCAGGTCGATGGCCAGTGGACCCGTCGCAGATCGCTATTGAAGCCAGGGAAACTAACCTCGTAAGGAAGGTACCCGCAAACACTGGGCGCGGGGTCGCCGATGTCTGGACCGTTGCGCTTATCGGATTGATGGTGTGCTTCCCGGCGTTGCTCGATGGTGATGCGCGCGTCTTCCTTCCGCCGGTCTTCAAGGATATGTCGTTGATCCTGGCGGTCGTGCGGGCCAGACGAGACTATGGATGCCTCGTTGCGGTCGTCAGCATGTGAAGCTTGCTGCGGCTGCGTCTGGGCCTATTGTCGCGGAGGGGATTGCACCGTTGGGGTGGGCCCTTCAACGCGCTCGCCGCCCTGGGCCACCGCTGCTGTTCGCGTACGTCACGACGGCTCCGCATGCTGGGTCTTGTTGGCTTCAACGAAAGAGATCAAACTCTGAATGGTGGCTCTCCATTCATCCATCTTGTCAGCCGCTGGCATGAAGTTGAGCAGCATCTGGACCCGCGCCATGGCCTCCTCTGTGGTGCCCGGCATGGCGAAAGAGGCAGACCGTGACGTTGCTCGACTCTTGGTAGGACCAAGAGAAGCGTTGCCGCGTCCTTGATGCCGTGCACCACTCGCTGGAGCTTTCTGGTGGGCCGCGGGCCGATCCTGCGGGGCTGCGGTCCCGCTGGGCACCCCATCTCGTTCCGCACGAGACGCACGCCCAACGATCTCGCTGGCGACGGGTGCGGCCGGAAGGTCATGGCTCGCATCGGACTGGGCGCCGCTAAGGCGGCCTCGTCCATCCACGTGGTGGGGAGGTGATGAACGTATGTTCCCTCCGCTCGTGGCGTCGGGGCCGAGCTCGCCATGTGGTTGCTGTAGTTGCTCCCCTCCGGCGCCTCCTGCTCCATCCCTGGCCATGAAGGGCTGGACGGGGGCGTCGCCTGCGCCGACCGCGTCGTCCACGATGCCCGCCTCGCCAGAAGACGCCGCAGTGCTTACGGCACCGGTGGCCGCGTGTGAGGGAGCCTTTGAAGTGGAAGGATGCGCGGTCGCGCTGGATTTCTTCTTCGGAGATATTGTTGAAGAAGATGATGATGAAGATTGATTCGCCGTTCACGAACTCGGGTTCGCGCAAATGATGCATGCCCCCCTACCTGGCGCGCCAAAGATGTCGGGGCACGGATGCTCACGTTCACCTATGAAACCAGAGGTCCCTTGTGGTTCGGCAAGGGGGGTCACGTTGCACGAAGAGTGGAGAGCATGAGACGGCGCAACGATTAGGGCTCAGGCATTTTACCCAGGTTCGGGCCGCTGCTAAGCGTAAAACCCTACTCCTGCTTTTTGGTGGATTGATTGGAGGAACACGAAGAACGCAGGGCGCCTACCCCCGGCAAGGACTACTATCGGGGAAAGAGCGGCTATGCGAGTACAAGCGTTTGGGGGTTCGAGTTGCCAACCTTGAGCTAGGTTGCCTTGGGCCTCCTTTTATAGTGCAAGGGGTCACCACAATGGCAAAACAGACATTATCTATCGATTAGATAGCTAAGCAGAGCTATCATATATAACTCTGGCATTTAGGACAAAATGCCATGATTACCTGCCTAGGTGGCGCTTGGGGGTGCATCCCCGGCAAGCTCTTGCCACAGCTTGGCCGGTCGTTGCTTAAGATCTTGACACGCTACAGGGCGGGTGTCAACCGTGCGTAACTTGCCTTCCAATTCGTCGCCACGTGCTTAGCGAGAGCTGATTAATCGCCTGAGGGCTCGACACCTGCCGGGAAATGGCTTGCCGGTTCTGCTGGGAGGTGTGTACGTCTTGGTCCCCGGCAAGCGTCGGGGACGTGCTTGGTGCGTCGCAGCCTAGGCTTGGGCTTCCGCGTTGAGCTTGCTGGAGTCTTGGTCTTGATTGTTGGCGGGGTTCTTTGCTTCTACCGCCTATGCATAAGTCAGGGGCACTGGGTACCCCTGTACTAGTGCACCGACACTGCTGCTGGTGAATTACGTGCCATTGTCGGTGATGATCCTGTTAGGAACACCGAAACGACAAACTATTCCTCTGAGGAACTCCACCTCGGTCCACTTCGTGAACTTGTCGATTGCAACGAACAAGAACTCGAAGCCCCCGGTAGCGCAAGGGAAGGGTCCGACAATGTCGAGCCCCCGGACCGAGAAGGGCCAAGAGAGCGGTATGGTTTGAAGGGCTTGTGCTGGTTGATGTGTTTGCTTAGCATGGTGCTGGCATGCTTCACACATTGTTACTACTGCCAACGAATCTTGAAGGGCTGTCGGCCAATAAAAGCCTGGGCGGAATGCCTTCCGGCAAGGGCCTGTGATCCAATGTGGGAGCCGCAGAACCTTTCATGTGTCTCTGCCAACAACTGGCGTCCTTCTTCCCGAGGGATGCACTTCAATTTCACACCATTTGGTCTCCTCTTGTATAAGGTGTTGTCCACGAACTGGAACATGCTCGAATGTCGGGCTACTCTTTCTGCTTCCTCTGGTTCCTCGTGAAGATCTCCTGTCTGGAGGTACCGGACTATCTGTTGTGCCCATGCCGGAGCCTGTGTCTCGATGACAAGGACCCAAGGCATCTCTTCCACTGCGGGGACGCTAGCTTCTACCGCAAAGATTGTCGGGTCTGCCGGAGCTCGAGGTCCACCGGCATACGATTTGTCGCTTCCGGCAACCCTCTTGGCGGCCACTGATGGCTCTGCTGGAAGTAGTCGCCGGAATTGACCTTTATTTTCTTGGTCTATTGTGCTGATGGAGTGACTGAAGGATGGGTTAATCGGAGTACAAAAGTGCCTCATTCCACTGGCAGCTTCTGCGCAGCTCTCTTTGACAGGTCGTCAGCAATGCTATTTTCGGCACGGGGGATGCGCTCCATTTGCAGACCATCAAAGCGCTTCTCCAATCTCTGTACTTCGTCAACATACGCCTGCATCAGGGGACTCTAGTAATCTTTATTCACTTGGCGCACAACAAGCTGCGAGTCTCCCTGGACTATCAGCTTCCTGATGCCGAGATCGGCTGCTATCCGTAGTCCGGCAAGCAATCCTTCGTACTCAGTTGTGTTCTTCGTTGACTCGTCCCAGGGGAAATGCATTTGGATCATGTACTTGAGGTGCTCTCCGGTGTGTGCAACGAGCAGCACCACAGCACCGGCGCCTTGCAATGAGAAGGCTCTGTCAAATTACATGACCCATTCTTGAGGTGTTTCTTTGTCGTGGAGGATTGTTTCCGGGACTTCTTCATTTGGCGTTGGTGTCCATTCTTCTATGACCTCCGCCAGGGCTCTGCTTTGGATTTTTATCGTGCTTTCAAAGCTTAAGTCAAAGCTGGCCAGCTCCAATGCCCACTCGACGATCCTGCCGGTTGCCTCTGGATTCCTCAAGATGCGTTGCAATGGGAACCGAGTGACGACGGTGATATGATGTGCTTGCAAGTAGTGGCGCGGTTTTTGGGAAGCCATGAGAAGGCCAAAAAGTATTTTCTGCATCCCAGAGTATCTTGATCTAGCCCCCTGCATGAGAGAGCTGACAAAATACACTGGTCGCTGCACCACCTTCTTCTTCTGTACAGTTCGCTGCTCTGCCCCTTGTATCAGGCCTGCATCATTAGCTCCTCGGCTTGCCAGGGCTGACTCTGGCTCGCCAGCCGCCGGATCGGGGGTTTCCGCTTCGTCCCCTTCATCTTCCCTTTCCGTCACCAGCACCGCACTAACCACTTGGTTCGTTACCGCCAAGTATACCAACAACGACTCCTCTAGTTTAGGTGCAACTAGGACTAGCGTTGAGGATAGATATCTCTTCAAATCTTGCAGAGCTGCCTCCGCTTCCGGGGTCCACGTCATCGGGCCTACCTTCTTCAGGATCTTGAAAAACGGCAGGGCGCGCTCTGCAGATTTGGAAATGAACCTGTTGAGGGCGGCGATGCAGCCCGCCAGAAGACGCACGTCCTTGATGCGCTTTGGTGCCTCCAACTATTCAATTGCCTCAATCTTGGCAGGGCTGGCTTCGATACCGAATTGTGACACAAAGAACCCGAGGAGCTTGCCGGAGGTGACTCCAAACACGCACTTCTCGGAGTTAAGCTTCAAATTGATCTTGCCTAGTGATACTTGTGATCTGTGTTGGGTTTTCCGTGAAGAGGAACGGGTAATTGCAGCACCCTCAGTTATGAAACCAAGGTTTATCGAACCAATAGGAATATCAATCCTCAACCGTCTTCAGCGGCTGCACACAAATGAACAAACGACTTGCACCCAACGCGTGCAAGAGGGTTGTCAATCCCCTAGATCTCGTTATTTGCAAGCAAATGAGTTGTGTAGATAATTGTTGATAAATATAAATTGCAAAATAAATAAAGGCAGCAAGCTAATAATAGCGTTTGCGAACATATAAGTGAATAGACCTGGGGGCCATAGTGTTCCCTAGCGACATCTCTCATGTAGGCAGCATACGGTGGGTAAACAAATTACTGTTGGGCAATTGACAGAAAATCGGATAGTTATGCGATGTTCACGGCAATGATCATGTATATATAGGCATCACGTCCATATGCAAATAGGTCGACTCCTGCCTGCACCTATTACTATTACTCCACTCATCGACTGCTATCCATCATGCATCTAGAGTATTAAGTAAAATAGAGTAATGCTTGGAGAATGATGACATGATGCAGACAAAGTAAAATCAAACAATATGAATAAACCCCATCGTTTTATCCTTAGTAACAACAACACAAAGACGCATCTTGTCCCCTACTTTGTCACTGGGATATAGAAATTCGCCAGGTTGAACCTACCACAACGGACCACTCCCACCGATGAAATATCAATCTACTTGGCCAAAGCATATCAATAGATCGAAGAGCGTTACGAAGCTATAAAGATCATGCACATAAGAGATAATATAATTCAGAGGCATCTCAAATACTTTTCATGAATAATCTAAACATAAACCCACAATTCATCGGATCCCAACAAACACATTGCACAATAGGATTACATCGGATAGATCAAAGCGAAGATGCGATGACCATTGTATTGAAGATCATAAGGGAGAGATTATCATCTAGGTACAAGCTATGGACCCGTAGGTCTGTGGTGAACTACTCACACATCATCATGAGGGCAGCAAGGTTGATGAAGAGGCCCTCCGTGATCGATCCCCCCTCCGGCAGGGTGCCGGAACGGAGCTCCAGATGGCCTCGCGACAGAACAGAGACTTGCGGCAGCGGAAAAGGGTTTCCGGAATGCCTCCTGGGTTTTCAGAATATTAGATAATTTATAGGCCAAAGAGGGACGTCGGGAGGGGGCCGAGGGGACCACCACATATCAGGGCGCCCCCCACCCAAGGTGCGCCCTGATGTGTGGTGGTGCCCTCGTGCGCCTCCCGGCTTCCTTCCGAAGCTTCAAGGTCTTCATATAGTCCAGAAAAAATCATCAAAAAGTTTCGTGGCAACTGGACTTCGTTTGGTACAATAAACCTGCAAAGGCAAAAACACGCAGAATACAACAATTGACACTGGGCACTGGGTCAATAGGTTAGTGCTAAAAAATATTATAAAATGGTAAATAATGACCCAATAAGTATCCTAGAATTTTAATATATCACCATGGAACAATCAAAAATTATAGATACATTGGAGACGTATCAAGCATCCCCAAGCTTAATTCCTGCTCGTCCTCAAGTAGGTAAATAATAAAAACAGAATTTTTGATGTGACATGCTATCCACTATGTAATCTTATTCAGGTATGCTCATTGAGAAAAGATGAATCAACAAATATTAATATAGCAATATTCAAAGTGTAAGAAATATAATTGTTAATTCCTAAAAGTATACGATTCTCAAGAAATGTTTACCCCCTCCCCCATTCATCTTATTGTATTAGCAAGGCATGGCTCCATCCTCACCACATTAATACAAATATCAAACACCACAGTGTCCAAGTCAGGCAATTGGTTTGTACTTTTTCAATATGCATCAACTTTTTATTTTTTCACACAATACATGAGCGTGAGCCATTGGACAAAGCATTTAGGTGGAACAGAGTATGGTGGTAGATATCAAATGGGTAGGAAGTGGAGAAGTTAGTCTCACATCAACTAGGCATACCAATGGGCTATGGAGATACCCATCTATAGATGTCAATGCAAGGAGTAGGGATTGCCATGCAAATGATGCACTAGAGCTATAAGTGTATGAAAACTCAAATGAAGCTAAGTGGGGTGTGCATCCAACTTGCTTGCTCATGAAGACCTCGGGCATTTGAGTAAGCCCGTCATAGGAATATACACGCCAAGTTTGAAATAATGAATAGGTAATTCCCACTAGCATGTGAAAGTGAAATATCATGAGACTCTCTACATGAGGAACATGGTGCCACTTTGAGGCACAAGTGTGGTAAAGGATAGTAGCAAAGTCCCTTCTCTCATTTTCTCACTCTTTTTTTTGAATGGATGGTGGGCTCATTTGGCCTCCCCCATCTTTATTTTCGTACGGAGTCTCATCTTGACTTATGGGAGAATCATCGTCTCCATCATTCTTTCCTCACTGGGACAATGCTCTAATAATGATGATCATCACACTTTTATTTACTTACAACTCAACATGGAGAACTGTTATGAAGATATGACTCTGTATGAATGCCTCTGGCAGTGTACCAGGATGTGCAATGATCTAGCGTGACATGTATCAAAAACATTATGAAGGTGGCTTTGCCACAAATACTATGTCAGCTCTATATGATCATGCAAAGCAATATGACGATGAACGAACTAGTCATGTAAAGTGACGATGGAATTTGCATGGCAATATATCTCGGAATGGCTATGGAAATGCCATGATAGGTAGGTATGGTGGATGTTTTTAGTAAGATATAATAAGGCTTATGTGCAACAGAGCGTATCATGTCACAGGGTTTGGATGCACCGGCGAGAGTTGCACCAATCCTCGAGGTGAGAACGGGCTATGCACGGTACCGAAGAGGCTAGCAAATTATGAAAAGGTGAGATTGCGTATGTCCATGGTTTCACATTAGTCATAAAGAACTCATATAATTATTGCAAAGTTTTATTAGTTTATCAAAAATCAAAGTACTAATCGCATGCCCCGAGGGAAGAGGTTGGTAGGAGTTAACCATCGCGCGCTTCCGACCCGAAACAACACTAGGATTTCAACGAGGAATAGAAGTGCTCACACATCATCACCATGCCTCTTTAATTTTTAGATGAACAAAAAGGTCAACCCCTCTTAATATCGACACTTCTATGGTTTAACAATTATGAACTCACACCTATTTCACATTACTACATCAATATAATTAACCCACAATTTCTTTATATGTGCTACATCATGGTTTTGATTATCACTCTTTGAATACCTAATGTTTTTGGACTAGTCTATATGACCCATGCAAATTACCATAACTATTTATTAACTCTCAAACAAATATAAGTGAAGAACGAGAGTGAAATCATTTCTTTAAAATCTACATGCCACCGTGCTCAAAGAGATATAAGTGAAGTACTAGAGAAACTGCTAAGCTCAGAAGATATAAGTGAAGCACATAGAGTATTCTAACAAATTATGATGAAGGTGTGTCTCTCTTATATAGGTGTGTCCAGGAAACAATGATTGTGGCAAACTGAAAGTAAAAGCAAACAAAAGCAAACGACGCTCCAAGCAAAACTCATATCATGTGTCGAATAAAAATATAGCTTCAAGCAACATACCGATGGATTTCAGACGAAAGAGGGGATGCCTTCCGGGGCATCCCCAAGCTTAGACGCTTGGGTCTCCTTTAAAATATTACCTTGGGGTGCCTTGGGCATCCCCAAGCTTAGGCTCTTGCTACTCCTTATTCCTTTGTCCATCAAGATAACACCCAAAACTTGAAAACTTCAATCACACAAAACTCAACAAAACCTCGCGAGATCCATTAGTATAAGAAACATATTGCACACTTTAAGTACTGTTGTAAATTGATTAAAATTTCATAAATGCATAATAGTTAATGTATTCTAACTTCTCCATGGATTGTACCCCCGATACAATCCATAGTTTAATCAAAATAAGCAACTATGCAAGCAAAAACAGAATCTGTCTAAAACAGAACCGTCTGTAGCAATCTGTAGAGAGAGAATACTTATGTAACTCTAAAAATTCTGATAAATTACGAAAACCTCTAAAATTTGTATATCAACACTGTGTAAAAATTTCTGATCATTATCACGCTCCAGCAAAAAATGAAAATTCCTGTACTAGAGTCAAAAGTTTATGTTTTGTTTCAGCATCGATTCTACTCATCTTGTGAGTCATCCCAAAGGCTTTACTTGGAACAAACACTAATTTAAATACAAAAACATAATAATTACAGGGTCAATAATCATGTTATAAAAAATAAACAGAAAGTTCTAAGAATTGTTTTTAAAGATAACTATTGGGTTGCCTCCTAACAAGCGCTATTGTTTTATGCCCCTAGCTAGGCATAATGCATAGTTTCAAGTTTTGTCATCTTTGACACTCCACCCATAAATGGCTCCCATAATTGATTCATAAGGTGGTTTAATTCTCTTTCTATGGAAGTGTTACATCCCTTTCTTTAATGGGAATTGGAACCTTATGTTTCCCTCTTTCATGTCAATGATTGCACCTATAGTTCGTAAGAATGGTCTTCCAAGTATTATGGGACAAGAAGGATTGCAATCAATATCAAGCACAATGAAATCTACAGGCACATAATTTTTATTTGCAATAATAAGCAAATCATTAATTCTACCTAAATGTTTCTTGATGGTAGAATCCGCAAGATGCAAGTTGAGGGAACAATCTTCAATATTAGTGACACCGAGTACATGACAAAGAGTTTTAGGAATAGTTGAAACACCAGCACCAAGTCACACAAAGCATTACATTCATATTTATTGATCTTTATTTTGATAGTAGGTTCCCACTCATCATGCAATTTTCTAGGAATAGAAACTTCAAGCTCAAGTTTCTCATCATACGCTCTTATCATAGCTTCTACTATATGTTCGGTAAAAGCTTTGTTTTGTTCATAAGCATTGGGTGAGATAATAACGGATTGCAACAAGGAAATGCATTCTACTAAAGATAAACTATCATAATTAAAGTCCTTGTAATCCAAGATAGTGGGTGCATCACTAGTTAAAGTTTTGACCTCTCCAAACCCACATTTTTCAGTTTTAGCATTAAAATCATCACCCTCCAAGCAAATGGAACGCTCCTCTACTAAAGTTGACTCATCTCCAGTCCCTTTATCATTTATATTCAGAGAGGTAAACAAAGATTCAATAGGAGAAACACCAATCATTTTAAGATCTTCATCGTGATTCCGGTAAAAACCGGGTGGAAGAGCTTTTTCTAAGAATTCCCGCTTAGCTCTCAACTTAGCGGTCCTCTCCTTACTTTCATCGATAGATATTTGGATAGATTTAATGGCATCATTGAAATCATTCTTGGGTGGCAAAGCTTTATTTTTAAGAATTTTCTACATCAAGAGCAATTATATCCATGTTTTTAGCCAAAGTATCAACTACATGCAATTTTTCTTCTACCATAGTGTTGAAAACTTTTGAGAATTAATAAATTCTTCAATTGTGTTCTCAAGATGAGAGGGCATCCTATTAGCATTTGTAGAAGAATTTCCATAAGAATTACCATAAGAGTTTCCATAGTTATTAGAGGAATTACCGGGATACGACCTAGAATTGAAATTTCCTCTATAAGCATTGTTATTGAAATTATTTTGCGAGACAAAGTTCACATCAATAGCAGCATTATTTTTCTCAATCAAAGTATACAAGGGAACATCATTGGGATCAACATGAGCATTTTTACTAGCAACCATATTCATAAGAACATCCACTTTCACTCAAAGTAGCGATTTCTTCAACAGAATTTACCTTCTTACCGATTGGAGCCCTTTCGGTATGACATTGAGAATAATTTGTCATGATGTTGTCCAGAAGTTTTGTGGCCTCTCCTAAGGTCACATCCATAAAGGTACCACCTTCAGCAGAATCTAGAAGATTTCTAGACACAAAGTTTAGTCCAGCATAGAAGTTTTGGATAATCATCCACATGTTTAAACCGTGAGTTGGACACTTCACTATCATTAATTTCATCCTCTCACAAGCTTGTGCAACATGTTCTTGATCTTGATATTTAAAATTCATTATTTGATTTCTAAGGGAGATGATCTTAGCAGTAGGAAAATACTTGGCAATAAAAGCATCTTTACAATTATCCCATGTTCCAATACTATTACGAGGTAAAGATGAAAACCAAGATTTAGCTTTATCTCTTAGTGAAAAAGGTAATAATTTTAATTTCACAATATCATTATCCAAATCATTTTTCTTTTGCACGTCACATAATTCAACAAAGGTATTAAGATGTGACGCGGGATCCTCATTAGGACTTCCCGAAAATTGATCTTTCATGAAAAGATTTAGCAATGCAGCATTAATATCAAAAGCCTCCGCACTAGTGGCGGGTGGCATAGGTGTACTAATAAAATCTTTATTATTAGTATTTGAGAAGTCACACAACCTAGTAGTATCTTGAGACATGGTAACCCAGCAAGCAAAGTAACAAGCAAGACAAGTAAACTAGCAAGCGAAGAAATAGAATAGTAACTAGCAAGGGTAAATATGTTCGTATTTTTGATTTTTATGTGACAAGCTAAATATAACAACAAACAAAAAGAATAACAAGTGAATGAAAATTTGTGTAAAGTTACTAGGTAGTTGATGATGATATTCCCCGGTAACGGCGCCAGAAATCCTTCCTGATACTTGTGATCTGCGTTGGTTTTTCCGTGAAGAGGAATGGGTAATTGCAGCACAAAGTGGATAACTATTTCCCTTAGTTATGAAACCAAGGTTTATCGAATGAATAGGAATATAAATCCTCAACTGTCTTCAGCGGCTGCACACAAATGAACAAACGACTTGCACCCAACGCGGGCAAGAGGGTTGGCAATCCCCTTGATCTCGTTATTTGCAAGCAAATAAGTTGTGTAGATAATTGTTGATAAATATAAATTGCAAAATGAATAAAAAGTAAATAAAGGCAGCAAGGTAATAATAGCGTTTGCGAATATATAAGTGAATAGACCAGGGGGCCATAGTGTTCCCTAGTGACATCTCTCATGTAGGCATCGTATGGTGGGTAAACAAATTACTGTTGGGCAATTGACAGAAAAGCGGATAGTTATGCGATGTTCACGACAATGATCATGTATATATAGGCATCATGTACATAAGAAAATAGGACGACTCCTGCCTGCACCTATTACTATTACTCCAATCATCGACTGCTATCCAGCATGCATCTAGATTATTAAGTAAAACAGAGTAATGCTTGGAGAACGATGACATGATGTAGACAAAGTAAACTCAAACAATATGAATGAGCCCCATCATTTTATCCTTAGTAGCAACAACACAAATATGCATCTTGTCCCCTACTTTGCCACTAGGATATAGAAATTCGCCACGTTGAACCTACCACAACGTTGCACTCCCACCGATGAAATATCAATCTACTTGGCCAAAGCATATCAATAGATCGGAGAACATTACGAAGCTATAATGATCATGCACATAATAGATAATATAATTCAGAGGCATCTCAAATACTTTTCATGAATGATCTGAACATAAACCCACAATTCATCGGATCCCAACAAACACACCGCACATAGGATTACATCGGATGGATCAAAGTGAACATGCGATGACCATTGTATTGAAGATCATAAGAGAGAGAGAGAGAGAGAGAGAGAGAGAGAGAGATTGCCATCTAGGTACTAGCTATGGACCCATAGATCTGTGGTGAACTACTCACACATCATCATGAGGGCAGCAAGGTTGATGAAGAGGCCCTCCGTGATCGATCCCCCCTCCGGCAGGGTGCCGGAACGGAGCTCTAGATGGCCTCACGACGGAACAGAGACTTGCGGCGGCAAAAAAGGGTTTCGGGACTGCCTCCTGGGTTTTCAGAACATTAGAGAATTTATAGGCTGAAGAGGGATGTCGGGAGGTGCCCGAGGGGGCCACCACATACCAGGGCGCCCCCCGAGGGCGCACCCTGATGTGTGGTGGGGCCCTCGTGCACCTCCCGGCTTCCTTCCGAAGCTTCTAGGTCTTCATATAGTCCAGAAAAAATCATCAAAAAGTTTCGTGGCAATTGGACTTCGTTTCGTACAGTAAACCTGCGAAGGAAAAAACACGCAGAAAACAACAACTGGCACTGGGAACTGGGTCAATAGGTTATTGCTAAAAATATTATAAATTGGTAAATAATGACCCAAAAAGTATCCTAGAATGATAATATATCAGCATGGAACAATCAAAAATTATAGATACGTTGGAGACGTATCATGTAGGTTTGCAAAGGTTTCTTCCAGGTCTTGGACCAGCGTGTCCTTGTTCTTGATTTTGACCACTATATCGTCCATGTATGCTTCCACATTCCTGTGCAGTTGCGGCCCCAAACCAAGCTGAACCACTTTTGCGAACGTTGAACCAACACTCTTCAACCTAAGCGGCATGCGTCTAAAACAGTACGCACCGCAGGGGGTAATGAACGTCATTTTCTCTTCGTCTTCCTCAGCCATGAAGATCTGGTGGTAGCCAGAGTATGCGTCAAGGAAAGACAAGAGATCACAGCCAGCGGTCGAGTCCACTATCTGATCGATGCGCGGCAAGGGGAATGGGTCCTTTGGGCAAGCCTTGTTGACATCGGTGAAGTCGATGCAAAGTCTCCATTTCCCGTTCGCCTTGCACACTACCACATGATTCACAATCCATGTTGGGTGGATCACGCCCCTGATCAGACCTGCTGCTTCTAGTTTCTTGATTTCTTCGGCAATAAACTCTTGCCGTTCTAGGGCTTGCTTTTGGACCTTCTGCTTAACGGGCCACGCATGGGGACAAACGGCAAGGTGGTGCTCGATCACCTCCCTGGGAACATCGGGTATGTCGAATGGCTACCAGGCAAACACATCGACATTCGCCCGTAGGAAGGTGATGAGCGTGCTTTCCTATTTGCTATCGAGGGTGGCACTTATAGTGAAAGTACCGTCCTCGCTGTTCTCCAGTGCAACCACTTGTTTCGTCTTGGGGATGGTCACCTTGTTTTTCTTGCTCCTGGCAGCAGAGGTCTCTGGTAAGTCCTCGATGGGCATGCTCCACTCTTTGGTGCGCTTCCCGGAGTCCTTACGAGATTCACCGGAATTCTTGTTCGTGATCTTCCCCCCGAGAGCTTTGCTGGCAGGAGCGAGTGCCTCGTCGGCAGATGCTGCCACTCCCTCCCGGAAGAGCTTCTCGATACAGAGGACCGCGTCCTTGTTGTCAGCGCGGACGGTGATGACGCTCATTGGCTTTGGCATCTTGAGGGTATTGTTGGCGCGATGCGCCGCCGCCATAAACTTTGCCAGTGCCGGTCGGCGCAAAATCCCATTGTATGGCAGCGACATCTTCGCGGCGTTGAAGACTATTATGTCTGTTCTGAAGTTGAGCTCACTACCAAACATTAACGGTAGAGTTATCTTCCCCTTGGGTTGACATCTTCCTGGTTTGACCCCTTGAAAAGATCCCGTCGGCTTGAGATCCGAGTAGGGAATCAGCAGACGCTTGATTACGTGTGGTGATATCAGATTCAGACCGGCTCCACTATCGACCAACATCTTTGTGACCTTAAGGTTGCATATTGTTTGTGATACCAACAATGGCACACACCCGACGGGAGTGATGCAGTCAGGGTAGTCCTCGGCGTCGAAGATGATGGCAGTGTTGGACCACTTCAGGGGTTTTCTTGCCTCTGCCGCTGGCTCTGCCGCGTTGATCTCACGGGCCCACTGCTTGCGTTGCCGGTGAGAGGAGTGCAAAGATGTGCCTCCGTCAACACACATGGCATCGACAGCCTTCTGGAACTCCTGGCCGTCAGATTCTTCTTCATCTCCTGTAAGTGCATCTAGTGCCACCCCTTGTTGGTTTTGGAGTATTGAAGACAAACATGGTTGAGGGACTAATGTGTTTGTGAGAGTTCACAGGTTAACACAGATAGAAGTCCCTAGAGATTCGGTTTAACCGTCATAGACGACCCCTAAAAATGTTCGAAGACATTGATGATGGCCAAAGCCGTTGGTGGTAGGCGAAGATGATCGCTTAAAGATAATGAAACGTGAAGACAAAGTCTTTTGGTTTTTCTGTTTCTTCTTTCCTGAGTCATAGGAACCATCGTACTGTTAAGTGGGGTCGATGTGATCGAAGGCAGACGCTGATGTGATGCTCAACCCATACCTATGTCATCAAGTGAAGGCAATGAGGAGAAATCTCTTCCAGAGTTGCTTGAGTCAGCATTACTTGTATCCCAAGTAATGTTGCCGTGTGTGTTTGAAATCCGACCGTTGGGACACGTATCGGTTGGCCATCGACCTAGCGTCATTTTGGTCATATCAAGTCGGGTTGCCTGTTGCCTATAAATAGCCCACCCCCTCCCCATAAGTAGGTGGCTGCTCAGATAGAGATATGGTTGTTGTCATTTTGGAGCAACCCACCTCGAAGACATTGAGAGAGAACTATCCTGCAAGGATAAACCCAAACACCTAGAGCTAGAGTGTTTGAGCATCACCGAAGTCGTTCTATTCTGAGTGAACTGAAGACTTATTACACTTGAAGATAGTGATCTTCCAGACGGTTAGGCGTCTGGGTCTAAAGCATCCAAGAGTCATTATGGATTGCCGGGTGACCAAGTTTGTACGGATTTCGAAAGTCTCCCCTGAAGACTTACGTGAGTGATTGGGCGTTGTCTAAGTGACTTCGGCTCAAGGAGAACAAGGTGAAGACGAGGTCTTCTGAGTTCAATCTCAGCCTCCCTAACCAGACGTACAATTGTCACAGCAACTCGAACTGGTCCAACAAATTCCGTGTCTTCCTCAAGCAACTGGTTCTATCTTTCACTCTCTTACTTTCTGTACTACACTGTGAAGCTATTTCTTGTTCATCTTGGTTCGAAGACATTCACCGAAGACATTCCTTAACCTACCATTTATCTTGATACAACCTAAATTTATCTTCGATACATCTTAGTGTGCATGATAGAATGCTTGATGAAACCGTAATCTTTGTTACTGTCATCACCCTACTTGTTTTACCATCTAGAAAACAGGAAAGGGGAACAAAGAAACAAGGATGGCGGCCCATCACTCTCGAAAAGAAGATACTACCTGGAAAAGATAAGTATATCGCAAATTTCCAGTTCAGTACTTCTCATTTTCTCAAGGAAACCCTTAGTATCTTCCTTACTGCGGGATGTGGAGTCATCCACATGGTGAAAACCCTTGTCGGGACGAGCCGTCCCCCCATCTTTGCTTATAGGGGTGACAGCGCCGATACCGACAAGGAGCTCAGCCGGGGAACAACGCCAACCTGTTGCCGGGGGCTCGTTCCCCCACTTTGGCACTCGTGGTTTGAATGATGACCCGTCAAGTAGCTTCGTGCGGCAGAGACAAAACATACTAATGCAGTACAAATAAGGAAAGGAAAGGGATAGTACTTGCGGGAAGAAAATAGCATTCTATTCTCATTCATTTTCGATACAAAATGGGTAGAGATTAAATTATGATTCGTTAAAACTTGGCAAGCGCCTACATCTTTTGACATGAAAAATGATAAGTGCCCCGTAATCCCTTTCTTGTCCCTCTCCTCTTAGGGATTAGGTAGAGAAGGAGCAGAGGGCAAAAGGAGCACCTGGCCGGGATTCAACGCTTCCCAGCCAGGACCAGAGGGACGCGACCGGCGGACAGAAGGGCCCTGCCCCCAGGCAGGGTGGACGAAGCCGACGAAGCAGACAAGACTGACAGGTGGAAAGAAGGCAGAGGGCAGGTGCAGATGGTGGCGCTGTCGGGACCCAGCTGGTGATGATGGTGCTGCCGGGGAACGCGACGTGTCGGAGACCTCATCCGTGTTCCTGATGTGTTGTAGATCCCCGATCGCCATCGTCTTCCTCATCGCCACCGCCTGAGGAGACGCTCCCGCCATCGCCCAAGCTCTAGGTGTGGTGACCCGAGGACCCCACAGAGAGCATGGTCGTCCCCGGTGGCCAAAGGCGGGGAATTCCGTCCCCCGCCTTAGAAGAACATGCAAAGATGAAGAACTCTCTCCCGTATGCTCCATCCAGAGTGTTGCGGGAGGAGAACTTCACCACGGTAAATGACGACGCGCGGCTGGAACCGCACGCCCGCCCATGGTGACCGTGTGGGAGTTTTTCTCTCCATCACCTTGAAGAAGGAATGCGGGAACCACGGACTACCACGACGCTGCACCTCCAACATAGATCCCGACGCGACGTCAACCGCGTGGAGCTCCGTGAAGACTAAAGAAGCGGGTAGCGCAGTACCAGGCGTACCACCACAGCCGTCCCCGATACGGCCACCACGCTGCCCGCTCCCCCATCCGAGGCTTCCCCGACCAACCTTCGGTTCAGAACCGTACACCCATGACGTGAGCTAAACAGAGGTTCGGAGGGAAGGTTCTACAAGCATGCTCGCTCGGCCCCTCCCCCTGAGCATCGGGAGGGCGAGCGCATCTCAAAACAAAGAGGCAGAAGGGCGAGCTCTGTGGTTTTGGACTCAGGGAGGAAGAAGGGATGGATGAGCATCGCTCCTCGCGGCCCCCAATTTATAGGAGAGGGCGCGGGGGCTGGCTCTCCTCCACTCCAAGGGTCGCCGCCCATCTCCACCAATTCCATCGCCCACGATCACGGGCGAACAGGTAACCGCCCCATTGCTCCAATTCAAGGCGCTGCGGTTTCTGCCACGATCAGGACTTTAAGTCACGGCGCGCGTGGCGGAAACGGCCTGAGGTGGTGGGTCTGTGCTGACCAATAAATTGGCAGTTACTCCCTCACATAGCGCGCCTGTGCATGAAATTTGGGCCTGACCCAACAGCACTTGGCGAGCACGTGTGGGCCAGTCCCGGGGGCTCCTGTCGGTGCACTAGTACAGGGGTACCCAGTGCTCCTGACTTATGCATAGGCGGTAGAAGCAAAGAACCCGGCCAGCAATCGAGACAAGACTCCAGCAAGCTCAACGCGGCAACCCAAGCCTGGACTGCGACGCACCAAGTACGTCCCCGACGCTTGCCGGGGACCAAGACGTGCACACCTCCCAGAAGACCCGGCAAGCCACTCACCGACAGGCGTGAGCCATCCAGCCACCGCTCCACCGCATCGCTAGCCTGTCACTTATCGATGCGGTGTCGAGCCCTCAAGCAGCTAATCAGCTCTCGCTAAGCACGTGGCGACACATTGGAAGGCAAGTTACGCTCGGTTGACACCCGCCCTGCAGCGTGTTAAGATCTTAAGCAACGACCGGCCAAGCGGTGGCAACAGCTTGCCGGAGATGCACCCCAAGCACCATCTAGGCAGGTAATCATGGCATTTTGTCCTAAATGCCAGAGTTAGGTATGATAGCTCTGCTTAGCTATCTAATCGATAGATAATGTCTGTTTTTCCCATTGAGGTAAACCCTTGCACTATAAAAGGAGGCCCAAGGCAACCTAGCTCCAGGTTGGCAATTAGAACCCCCGAACACTTGTACTCGCATAGCCGCTCTTTCCCCGACAGCAGCCCCTGCCGGGGTTAGGCGCTCTGCGTTCTTCGTGTTCCTCCAATCAATCCACCAAAAAGCAGGAGTAGGGCTTTACGCTTAGCAGCGGCCCGAACCTGGGTAAAATGCCTGTGTCTTGATCGTTGCGGCGTCTCATGCTCTCCGCTCTTCGTGCAACGTGACCCCCCTTGCAAAATCACAAGGGACCGCTGGTCCCATAGGTGATCATGAGCATCTGTGCCCCGACAAGGCGGCGCCGCTGTCATATCCCCCGCGGCCGAGGTTGAAGCGGGGAACGCCGGAGAGGAGCAACAGCAGCGGTACCGCGGGCGGAGGAAACGACCAGTCTCCACCTCCCCGCCGCGTGGATGGCCGTGGCCGCCACGGCGGCGCTCAATCTGGAGCAAGTCGTGATCCCCTATCTGCGCCCGTCACTAGCGTGGCTACTGGGCGCACGCCTCGTCCAGAACAAGACGGAGCGCCGAGCGGAGCCGCGAACCCGCGGGCTCGGCCTCCCCCACAATAGACCGCCCCGGCGAGCGACGCACGGCGACAGGGACGCGGCGATGCCCCTCTTGGTTCCACCAAGAGCCGGGCGACGTCGCGGTCCGCCTCTTTCGTCATGCTGGACACGTCATCGGAAGCAATGGCGCGAGTCCAGCTGTTGCTAAACTTCCCACCGGCGGCTGATAAGATGGATGAGTGGAGAGCCACCATCTAGAGTTTGATATCCTTCGTCGAAGACAACAAATCCCAGCATGCAGAGCCATCGCGATGCACGCGTACGGCTATGGCGGCCCGGGTCGGCGATCGTGTCGAGGAGGCCACACCAACGGTGCAGTCTCCCCCATGACAAAAGACCCAGGAGCAGCCGCGGCGAGCTTCACATGCTGACGAGTTCGACGAAGCATCTATGGCCTCGTCCGGCCCGCGCGATCAACGGGACCAGTGGCGTGTCCTGGAGGATCGGCGGAAAGAAGACCCACGCATCACCATCGAGCGGCGCCGAGAAGCACACCGTCAGTCTGACAGGCGCAATGGCTCAAGTGCTGGCGGGTACCTGCCATACGAGGTTGGGTGCCCTGCCTTCACTCGCGAGCTGCGGCAGGTCCGCTGGCCATCGGCCCGAGCTTTTAAGCCAGAGCTGACAGAGAATTATGACGGAAAGCTAAACCCGGTAGAATTCCTGGGCATCTACATGATAGCCGTTCAAGCTGCCGGAGGAAGAGATGAGAAGGTGCTCGCCAACTACTTACCTTTGGCGCTCAATCCAAACGTGAGATCGTGGTTGATGCACCTGCCGGAGAACTCCATTTCATCATGGGTTGACTTGTGCAACGAGTTCGTTGGCGCCTTCACAGGCAGCCACAAGGAGCCAGGGCAGCCAAACGACCTGCAAGTCCTTCCGCAAAAGGAGGGAGAGACTTTGCGGATGTACATCCAGAGATTCAGTCGAGTGCACCGCAACATTCCAGAGATACACCCCGCTGCCGTGATTGCCACGTTCCATTCGAACATTCGCAACAGGAGGATGCGGGCCAAGATGAACGTCAGACTCCCCAAGACCGTCAACGAGTTGTACACATTGGCGGACAAGTGTGCTCGTGCTGAGGAAGGAAGGCGACTATCCGGAGAGGAGGCTGGCGTCGAAGTCGATTCAGATGACGACGACGATGCCCCTAGCCCGAAGGGGAAGGGTCGGAAGCGCAACAAGACGCGTAAAGGAAAAGCAGTGTTGGCCGTTGAGGGCTCCGGTGACCTCAGTATCGGCAAAAAGGCCAAAGCCGAGGCCCCTAGCAAGGGAGCTGTCACGTGCATTGATTGCCGGGAGGCCGCCGCCACTGAGAAAACTGGAAAGTCTGACACGCCATACTGCAAAATCCACCACACTAAAGGCCATGATCTCCAAGAATGCCGCCAAGTTGAGCATCTTGTCGAGAAGCGGAAGGCCGAGTACGAGAAGCGTGACAAAGAGAAAGGCCAAGACGGTTCTACCGGGAAGGGCCGTGGCGGCAGAGGAGGCCACCGCTGCAAAGCTCCGCAGTAGAAGGAAAGGCTAGCCAAAGGCCGTGAGAAGAAAGAAGCAGAGGATATGAGTGAGGATGAGGATGACGAGGAGGATTCCAGTGATCGAGAATTCAAGAGGGCAACTGAAGCCATGTGTGTTGACGGGGGTGCGTCATTGCATTCCTCTCACTACCACCTTAAACAGTGGGCACGTGAGGTCAACGCCGTGGAGCCAACTGCAGAGTCCAAAAGGCCACTCAAATGGTCCCGCACGCCTATCATCTTTGATAAAGAGGACCATCCCGATCGCACCTCTGCGATCGGATGTTTGCCGTTGTTGGTGTCCCCAACTATTCGCAACCTCAAGGTCACTAAGATGCTAGTTGACGACGAGGCGGGATTGAACTTAATCTCCCCAAAAGTGGTTGAAAGGCTGCAGATCCCTAGCGGAGAGCTCAAAGCCACGGGTACATTCCAAGGAGTCAACCCCGGCAGGAGCCGACCTAAGGGAAAGATCACTTTGCCTGTGATGTTTGGCGGGGAGTTGAATTACCGGACTAAGAAGGTGGTGTTTGACATGGTTGAGCTCCCCCTGCCTTACAACGGAATTCTTGGTCGCCCTGCCCTGGCAAAATTCATGGCAGCATCCCACTATGCTTACAACACTTTGAAAATGCCAGGCCCCATTGGAATCATCTCCATTCCATCTGACAAGATGGACGCGGTCATATGCGTGGACAAGATGTATCGGGACGCGGTAGCAGCTGAGGTTGAAGGAATCCCAGCTCCCGCCAAGGAATCAAAGAAAGCAAAGAAGCCTAGCATGAACGCTGGAAAGGACTCCGGGAAGCGCGCCTCTTCGGAGTGCGATGCACCTGATGATGACCTGTCGGAGAGTTCCGCTAGCAAGAAGACCAAGGTCACCTATCCTGAGACGAAGAAGATCCCGGCAGCGCTGGATGGCACTGGTGGTACGTTCACTATCAGCACCACCCTTACTGACAAATAGGAAAGCGCGCTCGTTGCCTTCCTGCGGGCGAATGTCGATGTGTTTGCTTGGCAACCATCCGACATCCCCGGTGTTCCCAGGGAGGTAATTGAGCACCACCTTGCTGTCTGCCCTCATGCCAGGCCCGTCAAGCAGAAGATTAGGAAGCAGGCCTTGGAGCGGCAATAGTTCATTGCCGAAGAAATCAAGAAACTCGAAGCAGCTGGTTTGGTCAGAAGAGTGTTGCACCCAACTTGGCTAGCCAATCCGGTAGTGGTGCGCAAGGCAAATGGGAAATGGAGGCTCTGCATAGATTTCACTGACTTGAACAAAGCATGCCCAAAGGACCCTTTCCCCTTGCCGTGCATCGACCAGATTGTTGATTCCACTACCGGGTGCGACTTGCTTTCCTTCTTGGACGCATACTCCGTATACCACCAGATTTTCATGGCTAAGGAAGATGAGGAAAAGACCGCGTTCATAACTCCATGCAGAACGTACTTCTTTGTATGGATGCCCTTCGGGTTAAAGAGCACTGGTTCTACCTTTGCTAGAGCCGTACAGACTGGATTTGGACCACAGTTGCACAGGAACATGGAAGCTTACATGGATGATATAGTCGTCAAGACCAAGGATGAAGTGACTCTCATACAAGACTTGGAAGAGACTTTTGCAAACTTGCGCAAGATCAATTTGAAACTCAACCCTGAGAAGTGTGTGTTTGGTGTCCCATCCGGCAAGCTACTTGGATTCTTTGTATCTCAGCGAGGAATAGAGGCCAATCCCGACAAGATCAAGGCAATTGAGCACATACAAGCACCCAAGACCATCAAGGACATCAGACGTTTGACCGGATGCGTTGCCGCGTTAAGTAGGTTTATCTCCAAATCCGCTGAACGCGCCCTGCTGTTCTTCAAGATCCTAAAGATGGCGGGCCCGGTAAAGTGGACCCCGGAAGCAGAGGCAGCACTGCAGGATCTGAAAACTTACCTTTCTTCCGCTCCCACCTTGGTCGCTCCTAAGCCACAAGAACTGTTGCTACTATACTTGGCGGCAACGAATCAAGTGGTTAGTGCAGCGCTGGTGGCGCAGCGAGAAGGAGATGAAGGTACAACCACTGCGGCTGATGCTGCCGGGGACAAAACCGAAGCATCCACGGCAGGACCCAATGCAGACCCAGGGGAACCTCAGCAAGCTAGCAAAGGCAGTTGCAAGGAAGTGACGAAGAAGAAAGTGGTGCAGCGGCCGGTGTACTTTGTTAGCTCCTTGTTGCAGGGGGCTAGGTCAAGGTACTCTGGAGTGCAAAAGCTGATCTTCGGCCTCATCATGGCCTCAAGGAAGCTGCGCCACTACTTGCAAGCCCATGAGATCACAGTTGTCACTCGTTTTCCGCTGCAGCACATATTGAGGAACCCCGAAGCCACTGGCAGGATAGTTGAGTGGGCACTCGAGCTGTCAAGTTTCGGATTGAAGTATGAGAGCACTTCCACAATCCAGGGCAAGGCGCTGGCGGGGTTCATTGCAGAATGGACACCCACGCCAGATGAAGAAGTTCCAGAGATAGTCCTCTCCGGCAAGGAAGCACCTAAAGAATGGATCATGTACTTTGATGGTGCTTTCTCACTCCAGGGCGCCAGAGCAGGCGTGCTCCACATCGCTCCCGCCAAAGAGCACCTCAAGTACGTAGTCCAAATGCACTTTCCCCGGGAGGAGGCCACCAACAACACTGCCGAGTATGAAGGGCTCCTTGTCGGGCTCAGGATCGCGGTGGAGTTTGGAATTGAAAAGCTGGTCATACGGGGGGATTCTCAACTTGTGGTGAGACAAGTCAATAAACACTATCAGTGTCCGTTGATGGAGGCATATGTGGAAGAAGTGAGGAAACTGGAGGAGTGCTTTGATGGGTTACAAACAAAGCACGTGCCGCGTGTGGAAAACAGCATTGCTGATCATCTGTCAAATTGCGCCGCACAAAAGCTCCCTGTGGAACCAGGAACCTTTATCCTCCGCCTCACTCAGCCATTGGTATCCCCATCAGGGATAACCAGGGAAAGAAGAAAGCTGAACTCCGGCAAGCACTTCCCGGCAGTGCTCCCCGAAGCCGCTGGTAGAGAAGCTGTCGGGGACAGTCCCGTTTCACCTGGTGAGCAGCTCTCTCCTGCGGAACCCCAGGTTCTCGTGGTCGAGACAAGCGCTCCCACGGACGAGGAGATGCCTTTAGTCCTAGTTGTCGAGCCCCAGGCTCCAGCTTGGGCACAACATATAGTCTGTTTCCTTCAAATAGGAGAACTTCCCGAAGAGCAAGAAGAGGCCGAAAGAGTAGCCCGTCAGTCAAGTATGTACCAGTTTGTCGATGACACTCTGTACAGAAAAAGACCCAATGGCGTGAAATTGAAGTGCATTTGCCGGGAAGATGGACTAAGGCTGTTGGCAGAGATTCACGGAGGTGTGTTTGGGTCTCACATCGGATCAAGAGCCCTTGCCGGAAAAGCCTTCCGGCAGGGTTTCTATTGGCCCACTGCCCTCCAAGATGCAACTGAGTTGGTCACCAAGTGTGAAGCCTGCCATTTCCATTCCAAGAACATCCATCAACTAGCGCAAGCTCTCCAGACGATCCCTTTGTCCTGGCCCTTCTCGGTCTGGGGGCTCGATATATTGGGCCCCTTCCCCCGCGCTGTCGGGGGCTTTGAGTTCTTGTTCGTAGCAATCGACAAATTCACAAAGTAGCCTGAGGTAGAGACAGTGAGGAAGGTGACCGCGCAATCAGCTATCAAGTCCATAAAAGGACTGGTGTGCCGTTTTGGAGTGCCCAACAGAGTGATCACCGACAACGACACCCAGTTCACGAGCCACACCTTCACGCAATACATCCAAAGCCTTGGAAGCAAAGTATCCTTCGCCTCTGTTGCCCATCCAAGAAGCAATGGGCAAGTCGAGAGGATGAATGCTGAAGTGCTGCGAGGTCTCAAAACAAGGACTTTCGATAGACTGCGGAGAAACGGCAAGGGCTGGATAGATGAGCTACCGGTGGTTCTTTGGTCCCTCAGAACGACACCAAATCGAGCTACCGGCCAGACGCCCTTCTCCCTAGTGTATGGGGCGGAAGCAGTGCTCCCCACAGAACTCATATACGGGTCACCTCAAGTACTTGCCTACGATGAAGTAGAGCAAAAGCAGCTACGGCATGAAGATGTCAAGCTCCTCGAGGAAGATCGTCTCCGGGCTGCTGTGCATGCTGCACGATACCAGCAAGCCCTGCGCCGCTATCATAGCCGCAGGGTCCATGCCCGGAGCCTTGAGGAAGGCGACCTTGTCCTTAGGCGCGTTCAGTCCGCCAAGGGTACCAACAAGTTGACGCCGGAGTGGGAAGGCCCTTACCGGGTAGCAAGAGACACCAGACCTGGCGCAGTCCGTCTGGAGACCGAAGATGGCACCAAGGTGCTTAACTCATGGAATATTGAGCATCTTCGTAAGTTCTACCTGTGAGGCGCGGCTGCCGGGCTCAGTCCCCGGCAGCCACCTTTTGTACAAGCTTTGCCGAAGCTGCATGTAACCCTTTGTACAAAGCCAGGCGTAGACCCTGTGCAACAATAATAAAGGTAGGCGTTGCATCATATCATATCATTGCATTGCATGTTCATTATGCATCTTTATGATTGCGATGTCATCACCTTTTTAAGTTATAGAGGTTTGCTAGACTACTTGTTAAGCCTATAATCCTTGTTGCCGCATTCTCTCCTCAATAGATAGAGGCCTCTTGCCCTACGTGTTTTGCCACTAGGAAAACATAGAAGGAGGGCGTAGGAGCAAGGACGGTGGCCCAGCGTACTCCAGAAAGGGATACTGCCTAAAAAAAGAAAGAGATAAGACTAATCGCATATCCCAAGTTTTATGATTGTTTACTCCCTTAAAGGAAACACTTGCTCTCTTTTCGAATGTGTTCCGTGGAGTCCCCCACGTGGTGAAAACCCTTGTCGGGACAAGCCGTTCCCCAGCTCCTGATACTTATCAGCTCTGGGGGGCCGCGCCGATACCGACAAGGATCCCTGCCGGGTCTTGATAACCCACAAGTATAGGGGATCGCAATAGTTTTCGAGGGTAGAGTATTCAACCCAAATTTATAGATTCGACACAAGGGGAGCCAAAGAATACTTGAGAGTATTAGCAGTTGACTTGTCAATTCAACCACACCTGGAGATTAAATATCTGCAGCAGAGTGATCAGTAGCACAGTAATATGATAGTTCTGATAGCAGTAGCAATAGTAACAGTAGCGGTAACAATAGTAGCAATAGTTTTGTCGCAGTTGGAACAGCAGCAACAGCAGTAGTAACTTAGCAAGAACAATAAGTGGAAAGGTCGTAGGCACTGGATCGGTAACTCGTTGGATGATATTCATTATGTAACAGTCATAACCTAGGGCGATACGGAACTAGCTCCAGTTCATCAATGTAATGAAGGCATGTATTCCGTAAATAGTCATACGTGCTTATGGAAAAGAACTTGCATGACATGTTTTGTCCTACCCTCCCGTGGCAGCGGGGTCCATAAGGAAACTAAGGGATATTAAGGCCTCCTTTTAATAGAGAACCGGAACAAAGCATTAACACATAGTGAATACATGAACTCCTCAAACTACGGTCATCACCGCGAAGTATCCCAAATATTGTCACTATGGGGTTGACGGATAATAACACGTAATAGGTGCATATGACTAGGCAAGATCGGATCAAGAACATGGATATAGGGATGATAACATAAACGGTTCAGATCTGAAATCATGGCACTCGGGCCCTAGTGACAAGCATTAAGCATGGCAAAGTCATAGCAACATCAATCTCAGAACATAATGGATACTAGGGATCAAGCCCTAACAAAACTAACTCGATTATATGATGAATCTCATCCAACTCCTCACCGACCAGCAAGCCTACGAAGGAATTACTCACTCCCGGTGGGGAGCTGTGATAGCCTGGCATATTAGGGATGATAGACTATTCATATGAATAAGGAATTCCTTCTTTCCGGGAGACCATTCAAACAGAACTCCCAAGTTAAGCGTGCTTGGCTTGGAGTGGTTCTAGGATGGGTGACCGACTGGGAAGTTGTTCCCGGGTGCGCACGAGTGAGGACAAAGTGCGCAGAAAAGACTAGTATTGATCTGTGGGGCCAGTCTAGATTCCCCCAGGAGTAACGACCACCGGCGGGTGTGTCCGGGGCGTTACAAGTTGGTATCAGAGCCGACCCTCGCGGTTACACGGATGTTTGCGGACAGGTGCGCGGTCATGTTGTTCATGACGTTTGTGACCCGTCGTGGCACCCGGCATGGCACATGTACTAGACTGGATGCACAGACGTTTGTGCCAAGAGGGAACGTTCCTGTGACCCGACGAGGACGTCGGTTCCTCTGAGTGGGGGTGTATGTGATAGCCTGGCATATTAGGGATGATAGACTACTCATATGAATAAGGAATTCCTTCTTTTTCGGGAGCCCATTCAAACAGAACTCCCAAGTTAAGTGTGCTTGGCTTGGAGTAGTTCTAGGATGGGTGACCGACCGGGAAGTTGTTCCCGGGTGCGCACGAGTGAGGACAAAGTGCGCAGAAAAGACTAGTATTGATCTGTGGGGCCAGTCTAGATTCCGCCAGGAGTAACGACCACTGGCGGGTGTGTCCGGGGCGTTAAAGGAGCATCATGGAATTGGCGATGGAGAAAGGTTGGTGATGACGAAGACCGAAGATTCCCCTCTCCGGAGCCCCAAACGGGTTCCAAATCTGGCCTCCCGATGAAGAACAGGAGGTGGCGGAGGCTCCGTCTCGTGAAACGCGATAATTCTTTCTCTTTGATTTTTTTCTCCAAATTTAGGAATTTATAGTGGCAGAGATAGGGCAAGTGGGGTCCTGAGGTGAGCACAACCCATCAGGGCGCGCTGGGAGGGGGCTGGCGCGCCCTGGTGTATTGTGCCCAGCCTGGGCCCCCCCTCCGGTGGTTTCCAGCTCTAGTATTTTTTATATTTTCCAAAATAAATCCCCAAAAAGTTTCGTTCCATTCCGAGAACTTTTATTTCTGCACAAAAACAACACCATGGTAGTTCTGCTGAAAACAGCGTCAGTCTGGGTTAGTTCCGTTCAAATCATGCAAATTAGAGTCCAAAACAAGGGCAAAAGAGTGAGGAAAGGTAGATACGTTGGAGACGTATCAACTCCCCCAAGCATAAACCTTTGCTTGTCCTCAAGCAATTCAGTTGATAAACTGAAAGTGATAAAGAAAAAAATTTATGAACTCTTTTGTTCTTGTTTACATATTTATGCTTAAGTAGCACCCAGGTTTTCAGCAAAAGTTATGACTAACCATGTCAACAATAAATCTTAGGAATTATATTCACTCATAACAATAACATAAGCAACTAGCGAGCAATAATAATATATCTCAAGCGCCAACACTTTGTCAAAACAATCATGATACAATATGACAATAGTGGTATCTCGCTAGCCCTTTCTGAGACCGCAAAACATAAATGCAGAGCACCTCCAAAGTTCAAGCAGCGACTAAACATTGTAATTCATGGTAGAAAAGATCCAGTCATGCTGCACCCAACATCAACTATACACAATGCATGAGGATGACAATAGTGCTCTCAGGTCTGGCGCTTATTTGAGAAGGTGGTGACTCAACATTAAAGTAAATAGATAGTCCCTTCGCAGAGGGAAGCATGGATTTGCAGCGGTGCCAGAGCTCAGAGTTTAAAACAGAGATAGATATAATTTTGAGAGGTACACCCTTCCTGTCAACGTCGCGACCAAGAGTTATCAACATCTTCCATGCTAAACAAATTAGCGGCGGTTCCCAAGTGGTAAAAGTAAAGGTTTACCCCCCCCCCCCTCCACCAACAATCACACTCCATGGCGAGCCATATCCACGGGTACCGTCCAAACCAACAACATTCCTGGGGGAGTTTTGTTTAATTATTTTTGAGTTTTGATTTCGGGACTGGGAATCCCTATTACCGCCCCTCTCGTCTAAGGACAAGTGAATAAACACTCGTCATGAGAATAACCCGCTTAGCATGGAAGATGCTGACCGCCCCCTGTCGCTTCATGAGCGGTCTAGGCACACAAAACAGAATTTCATTTGAATTTTTAGAGGTGGCACATGCAAATCTACTTGGAACGGCAGGGTAATACCGAATATAGGTAGATATGGTGGACTCATCTGGCATAACTTGGTTTAAGGGTTTTGATGCACAACCAGTATTCCCGCTTAGTACAGGCAAAGGCTAGCAGTTAGATTGAGAAGCGGCCAGCTAGAGAGCGAAGACGGTCATGAACATGCATTACATATAATCAACATTGAATACTAGCATGAGTAGGATATGGACACCATGAACATAAATATCATGAAGGCTATGTTGGTTTTGATTCAACTACATGCGTGAACATGTGCCATGTCAAGCCACTTGAAAAATTCAGAGGAGGATACCATATCATCATACCGCATCACAACTATTTTAATGCATGTTGACACCCAAGATAAATCATTATCCACTCCTCGCTACTTAAGCATGGCATGAACAACTATAATCTCTAATGGTCATTCCAAACATGTTTGATCATAATGAGCTCAATCAAGGGATACTAGGCTAAACATATTTACAAAAACAAATACAAGTTGAGTTCATACCCGCCTTTCTCTGCCACAGTCAATTCATCAAATGTCGTCATTATTGCCTTTCACTTGCACAATCGAACGATAAGAAGATAATAATAGTGCAAGAGTGCTGTGGACCAAGCTGGAATCTGGAAACATTTTATTCAAGTGGAGAAGACAAGGTAATGTAGGTTAAACGATAATGCAGATGAGAACCACTCAACAATTTCATCGTGGTCTTCTCCTTGGTACGACTCAAGTAAAAAGAAAAGAATTTCAGAGAAACACACTGAAATATTTTTGGAGTTTTTGATTTTTCATGAAACAAGCAATTTAAAGAAAACAAAAACGAGAAAAACTATTTACACGGGAAAGCTCCCAACAATTAAAAGAAGAAGTGAGAAATCTTTTTGGGTTTTCTTTTGATGCTACGATTAAACTAAGAGAGAAAGAAAACTAAAAAGAAGTAGGAAATATTTTTGGATTTTATCAAAGTTTTTCAAACACACAAGAAGAAAGCGAGAAAACAAATCTAGCATGGATAATACAATGAAAGAGTGTGAACATCAACAACTGGAATGAAATGTGTGAACATGAATGTAATGTCGGTGGAAATACGTACTCCCCCAAGCTTAGGCTTTTGGCCTAGCTTGGTAATCACCATCCGTAGTAGCCGTCTGGTCCCAAGTCGTAGTGAGGCGGAGGTGGCACCTGAGCATCCCACCCCTGGGGCTCCTCCTCAGCAGCTGCTAGGTTGTTCCGGTAAGCTACAATGTCATCTGGCATAATCCTGTATCCGTTCCTAGCAATAGGATCAAACAAAGCAAGTGCAGGCAACGGAATAACATCACGTGTCTCCTGAATAAATACTAAGTTATAATGAATATCATGGGGTGACTCAGTTACGTCAAGGAATTGGTGAGCCTGCAATGACTTATGATCAAGGTAAACTCATGGTAAGAGATAATCATGTGGGCGAAATGGAATTCTAAAGTGGGTCGCTAAACGAGTAGCATAAATACCACCATGTATCTTTCCCTTAGTTTTGTTAAGATGCAAGCGTCGAGCAATAATGGCTCCCATACTAAAGGTGTGATCATCATAAAGTGCACGACGTAAAATAGCAAGGTCAGGAGCACTGAGTGCGACGACCTTCTCCCTAGCAGTTAAACACTTAGTGATGACCAAAGCAAAATAATGTACTGAGGGAAACTGTAAGCTAATAGCAGTGGCGCTCGACACGCCTCTATCCTCACCCACGATTAATGCGAGGAGAAAATCCTCAAACTCAGATGGCCTAGGTTCTCTCAGGTCCCCATCAGAAGGAATCAAGCATATGTTACAGAAGTCGGTTAGCGACATTCTGTGAGTTTCAGCATAAAGATTAAACTCCACTTGAGGAGGATGGTTTCTCTCTAGATAATTAAAGCTTTGCACAAAGGAATTCGTAAGGATGTGATATTGGTCACACTTAGCTGCGAAGAACTCGGTTAACCCGGCATTTGCGACAAACTGAGCGAACTCTTGATGGAACCCGGCCTCCTCCATGAAGGCATCATACGACCATTCACACGGTCGCACCTCCACCTTTCTTGGAATATGAAGGTAACTGTCCGATGATTCCCCAATGACTCCCTTGGCATTTTTCTTGGAGGAAAACTTCCTAAAGATTTGCATTTTTTTCCTATAAAAATTCTGAAAAAATTTAGTCCACAATTTTTTTTGTCAACAAGACTTTGTAAGATTGTTAGCAACTACTATCAAGCATGCATAGAGGCCATATTGAGCATTCAAACTACTTAGAACTCTAAGAATTCAACATGCAAGCCCATCTACAACAGCACCAAGAGTAGCTAATTACTCTAAAATAACCCACTAAAACAAAAACTAATTGGAGCAATGGAGGAGCCACATACCAAGTAGCAATCCCTCCAAACAGTTTCGGAAACGGAGCTTGGAGCAAAGAGATCGAAATCCGCGGGTTTGAGAGCAAGAACACGAAAGTGGTGGCTGTGGTGAATTTTTGCTGGAGGTAGGTGACAAGGTGGGCTAAAGAGATAAGTGAGGGGGCCCACGTGGGGGCCACAACCCACCAGGGCGCGCCTGGGGGTGCTGGTGCGCCCTGGTGTATTGTGGGCACCAGGGGCAACCCCCCTCAGGTGTTATTTGCACCAGAAATTCTTAAATATTCGGAAAAAATCGTGTTAAATTTTCAGGGCATTCTGAGAATTTTTATTTTTGGGTAATTTTTTTTATTGCACAGAAAAAACAGAAAACAGGATAATCATGGCATTTTATTTTATTCAACTAACTAAAATAGAAAATAAACGGTGGGAGCAGAGAGTTGCGCTTACTAGATTCATCGACGTCATACCTCTCAAAAATGATTCATTAATATGGTTGATCAAGTCTTATTAACAACCACTTCTGATTAGCATGAAACCGAAGAACTTTCGTAAAACACTAAGTTACCTCAATGGGGATGTGCATATCTCCTACAATAAGTATATCATATTTCTTTTTGGCAGTAGGTAGAGGTAATTGAAAACTTCCAATAGTAATGGTCGGAGATTCTTCAATAACATTTATACCATTCACTTGGAATTGTTTCTTCGGAAAGTGCACCGTGTGCTCATTACCATTAATATGAAAAGTGACTTTGCTTTTATTGCAATCAATAACAACCCCTGCAGTATTCAAAAAGGGTCTACCAAGGATAATCGACATGTTGTCGTCCTCGGGCATCTCAAGAATAACAAAGTCCGTTAAGATAGTAACATTTGCAGCAACAACGGGCACATCCTCACAAATACCAATAGGTATGGCTGTTGATTTTTCACCCATTTGCAATGATATCTCAGTAGGTGTGAGTTTATTCAAATCAAGTCTTTTATATAAGGAGAAAGGCATAACACTAACACCGGCTCCCAAATCACACAAAGCAGTTTTAACATAGTTTCTTTTGATGGAGCAAGGTATAGTTGGTATTCCCAGATCTCCAAGTTTTTTAGGTACTCCATCCTTAAAAGAATAATTAGCAAGCATGGTGGAGATTTCAGCTTCAGGTATTTTTCTTTTATTGGTGATGATGTCTTTCATATACTTTGCATAAGGAGCCATCTTCAAAATATCAGTTAAACGGGTATGCAAAAAGACCGGCCTAATCATCTCAGCAAAGCGCTCAAATTCTTCATCATCCTTTTTCTTAGTTGGCTTAGGTGGAAATGGCATGGGTTTCTGAACCCATGGCTCTCTTTGTTTACCATGTTTCCTACGCACAAAGTCTTTTTTATCATAACGTTTATTTTTAGGTTGTGGGTTATCAAGATCAGGAGCAGGCTCTATTTCAACATCATTATCTGGTTCTTTATCATTATTAGGTTGAGCATCATCGTGAACATCATCATTATCATTTTCATTATCACTAGGTTGATGTTCACTACCAGATGGAGTTTCAGCATCGGAAATAGAGACATCATTATTATCAGGAGGTTTTTGTGTCTCGGGTTCACTAGAGGTATGCAAAGTCCTATCATTTTTATTTTTCTTTTTCCTCTTTGAAGGACTAGGTGCATCAGTATTAATTCTCTGAGAATCTTGTTCAATTCTCTTAGGGTGACCCTCAGGATAAAGTGGTTCTTGGGTCATTCTACCTCCTCTAGTTACTACTCCAGCAGCAAAATCATGCATATTACTATTCTTTTCATCAAGCAATTCTTTTTGAGACTTAGCAACTTGTTCTAACTGAGTTTGAACCATAGAGGCATGCTTTCCTACACCTCTAACATCATTACTGATTCTAAATAGGAAGTCACTCAAGCGAGCAATCATATCAAAATTGTATTTCAACTGTTTCAGAACATGGGCATTGAAATGATATTGCTTCATAATATAGTTATCAAACTCATATAAGCATTGACTAGAATGTTTATTGTGAGGAATGTCACTTTCATTAAACTTTAATAAAGAATTTACCTCTACCACCTGTGGAGGTGGTGGTGTGTCAAGGCCATGTATTTCTTCAATAGGTGGCAAATTCTTAACATCCTCAGCTTTAATACCTTTTTCCTTCATAGATTTCTTTGCCTCTTGCATATCTTCAGGACTGAGAAATAAGATACCTCTCTTCTTCGGAGTGTGTTTAGGCGGTGGTTCAGGAAGAGTCCAATCATCATAGTTCTTCAATATGTTATTCAATAATTCCTCAGCTTGTTCAACAGTTTGTTCCCTGAAAACACAACCAACACAACTATCTAGGAAGTCCCTAGAAGCATCGGTTAGTCCATTATAAAAGATATCAAGTATTTCATTTTTCTTGAGAGGATGATCAGGCAAAGCATTAAGCAACTAGAGAAGCCTCCCCCAAGCTTGTGGGAGACTCTCTTCTTCAATTTGCACAAAGTTAAATATTTCCTTTAAGGCAGCTTGTTTCTTGTGAGCAGGAAAATATTTTTCAGAGAAGTAGTAGATCATATCTTGGGGACTACGCACACAACCAGGAGTAAGAGTATTGTACCATGTCTTAGCATCACCCTTTAATGAGAACGGAAATAACTTAAGGATATAATAGTAGCGAATCTTCTCATCATGAGTAAAGAGGGTGGCTATATTATTCAGCTTAGTAAGGTGTGCCACTACAGTTTCAGTTTCATAGCCATGGAAAGGATCATATTCAACCAAAGTAATTAACTCTGGGTCGACAGAGAACTCATAATCCTTATCGGTAACACAGATAGGTGAAGTAGCAAACTTAGGATCACATTTCATTCTAGCATTCAAAGTCTTTTGCTTATACTTGCATAGCAATTTCTTAAGATCATATCTATCCTTGCAAGAAAGAATTTCTCTAGATATTTCCTCGTCCATAACATAACCTTCAGGTATCTTAGGCATTTCAAACTTAGGAGAGCTAGGCCTAATAGGAGTTTCATAATCATAATCAGTTTCATAAGCTTCATCAGTTTCAGTAGTTTCATTTTCTTTAGCTCTAGCAATTTGTTCATCAAGAAATTCTCCTAGCGGCACATTATCATCAAGCATGGTACTATCATCATCATAAGCATAATTCATAGCAGAGGTAGCATCATCAATAACTTGCGACATATCAGGATTACTAGCATGTGGTGGTGTTGCAAGCTTACTCATAACAGAAGGTGAATCAAGTGCAGAGCTAGATGGCAGTTCCTTACCACCCCTCGTAGTAGAGGGAAAAATCTTGGTCCTTGGATCCTTCAAATTCTTCATTGTGATAGATTGATATAAATCCCAAGTGACTCAACAAATATTGCTATGCTCCCCGGCAACGGCGCCAGAAAAAGGTCTTGATAACCCACAAGTATAGTGGATCGCAACAGTTTTCGAGGGTAGAGTATTCAACCCAAATTTATAGATTCGACACAAGGGTTGCCAAAGAATACTTGAGAGTATTAGCAGTTGAGTTGTCAATTCAACCACACCTGGAGATTAAATATCTGCAGCAGAGTGATCAGTAGCACAGTAATATGATAGTTTTGATAGCAGTAGCAATAGTAATAGTAGCGGTAACAGTAGTAGCAATAGTTTTGTAGCAGTTGGAACAGCGGCAACAGCAGTAGTAACTTAGCAAGAACAATAAGTGGAAAGGTCGTAGGCACTGGATCGGTAACTCGTTGGATGATATTCATCATGTAACAGTCATAACCTAGGGCGATACGGAACTAGCTCCAGTTCATCAATGTAATGTAGGCATGTATTCGGTAAATAGTCATACGTGCTTATGGAAAAGAATTTGCATGACATCTTTTGTCCTACCCTCCCGTGGCAGCGGGGTCCATAAGGAAACTAAGGGATATTAAGGCCTCCTTTTAATAGAGAACCGGAACAAAGCATTAACACATAGTGAATACATTAACTCCTCAAACTATGGTCATCACCGCGAAGTATCCGAAATATTGTCACTATGGGGTTGACGGATCATCACACGTAAGAGGTACATATGACTAGGCAAGATCGGATCAAGAACATGGATATAGAGATGATAACATAAACGGTTCAGATCTGAAATCATGGCACTCGGGCCCTAGTGACAAGCATTAAGCATGGCAAAGTCATAGATACATCAATCTCAGAACATAATGGATACTAGGGATCAAGCCCTAACAAACCTAACTCGATTACATGATGAATATCATCCAACTCCTCACCGACCAGCAAGCCTACGAAGGAATTACTCACTCCCGGTGGGGAGCATCATGGAATTGGCGATGGAGAAAGGTTGGTGATGACGAAGACCGAAGATTCCCCTCTCCGGAGCCCCAAACGGACTCCAGATCTGGCCTCCCGATGAAGAACAGGAGGTGACGGCGGCTCCGTCTCGTGAAACACGATAATTCTTTCTCTCTGATTTTTTTCTCCAAATTTAGGAATTTATAGTGGCGGAGATAGGGCAAGTGGGGCCCCGAGGTGAGCACAACCCACCAGGGCGCGCCGGGAGGGGGCTAGCGTGCCCTGGTGTATTGTGCCCAGCCTGGGCCCCCTCTCTGGTGGTTTCCGGCTCTGGTATTTTTTATATTTTCCAAAATAAATCTCCAAAAAGTTTCGTTCCATTCCGAGAACTTTTATTTCTACACAAAAACAACACCGTGGTAGTTCTATTGAAAATAGCGTCAGTCCGGGTTAGTTCCATTCAAATCATGCAAATTAGAGTCCAAAACAAGGGCAAAAGAGTGAGGAAAAGTAGATACGTTGGAGACGTATCACCGGGGAACAACGGCAACCTGCTGCCGGGGCCTCGCTCCCCTTTTGGCACTCGTGGTTAGTAGTGACCCAGGAAGCGGTTCCGTGCGGCAAGGACAAACATACTAGTACAGTAGAAACAAAGGGAAAAAGGGGATAGTACTCAGGGAAGAGAAATAACATCCATTTATTCATTTGTTAATACAAATTGGATAAGAATTACATTATGATTAGCTAAAACTTGGCAAACGCCTACAATCTTATTGACTTATAAAAAGATAAGTGCCCCGTAATGCCTTTCTTGTCCCACTCCTCCTAGGAGTTAGGTGGAGAAGAAATAGAGGGCAAAAGGAGCACCTGGCTAGGATTCGGCGCTTCCCCGCCAGGACCAGAGGGATGCGTCCGAAGAGCGGAAGGCCCCTATCCCCAGGCAGGGCGGACGAAGCCGACAGAGCAGACAATGCCGACAAGGAGGAAGAAGGCGTAGGGCAGGTGCAGATGGTGGCGCTGTCGGGACCCAGCTGGTGATGATGGTGCTGCCAGCGAGCGCGACGCGTCGGAGCCGTTACCCTCGCTCCTGAAGCGTTGTGGGTCGCCAGCCGTCATCATCTTCCTCACCGCCACCGCTCGAGGGAACGCCTCTGCCATCGTCCAAACTCTTGACGCGGCAGCCGAGGAGCCCCACAGAGAGCATGGCTGTCCCTGGTGGCCAAAGGCGGGGAATCCCCCCTGCCCTTAAGAAGCATGCGCGGGCGAAAGGCTCCCACTCATGCGCGCTATACATAACGCCATGGGTGGGGGACTCTACCGCGATGGATGACGAACCGCGGCTGCGACCACTCGCATACGACCGGCGGCCGTACGGTCGTTTCTTCTCCATCACCTTGAAGAAGGAGCGCAGGGACCGCGGTCCACCACGGCGCTGTGTTTCCATTATGGACTCCAGCACGAAGTCGACCGCGGGGCGTTCCGTCAAGACTAAAATAGTGGGCGACGCACCGGCAGGTGTGCCGCCGCCGCTGTCCCTAGCACGACCGCCGCGCCGCCCGCTCCCCCATCCGAGGCTCCTCCAGGTAGCTCTCAGCCCAAGGCCGTTGATCCGCAACGGGGGCCGAGCATGGACACAATGAGAATACCTTGCGATGGCAAGTAGGTTCGCCAGGCCTTTCCCCCTGACCATTAGGAGGGAAGGGGCGGCTCGAAGGCAAACCAGAAGAGAAGGACAAGCAGTGTGGACTTGGGATTAAGGAGGAGATGAAGATGGATGAGCCTCGCCACCGTGACCCCCTAATTTATAGGGGAAGGCATGGGGGTTGGCTCTCCCCTGCTCCAGAGCGGCCGCCCATCTCCACCAATCCCACTTCCCACGACTCACGGGCGAACAGGTAACCGCCCCATTGCTCCAATCCATGGCGCTGCAGTTTCTGCCACGACCAGGCCTTTAAGTCATGAGCACCCACCGCAAGCTCCCCGCTATGCATGTGGCGCGCGTGGCGGAAATGGATTGAGGTAGTGTGTCAGTGCTGACTAGTAAATTTGAGGTTACTCCCTCACATTGCGCGTATGTGCATAAATTTTCGGCCAGACCCAACGGCATTGGGCAAGCGTGTGTGGGCCAGACCCAGGGGCTCCTGTCGGTGCACTAGGATAGGGGTATCCAGTGCCCTGACTTATGCACGGGCAGTAGTAGCAAAACCCGCCAGCAGAAGCCGCCACACCACCAAGCAAGCATACAAGACCCAGACTCCGGCAACAGCAACCTGCAAAAGTCCAAGCAACGCCGGCAAGACCAGCACAACAGCCCAGGAGGGGCCCAAGACGCGCCCTCCACATCCCCGGTGCCTACCGGGGACCGAGGCGCGCACATCTTCAGGAAGACCCGGCAAGCCATCCCCCGGCAGGCGCGAGCTGATCGGCCACCGCTCCACCGCATCACAACGCCAGTCACTTATCGATATGGTGTCAAGCCCTCGGGTGGCTAAGTGGCTCCTGCTAAGCACGTGGTGACGCACCGGAAGATAGATTATGTCGAGTTGACACCCGTCCAGAAGCGTGTCAAGACCCTAAGCAACAACCATTTAAGCGATGGCAAGAGCTTGCCGGGGATGCATCCCCGCGCGCCACCTAGGCTAGCAATCATGGTATTTTGTCCTAAATGCCAGAGTTAGGTATGATAGCTCTGTTAGCTATCTAATCACTAGATAAAGACTGTTTTGCCACTGTGGTTACCCCTTGCCCTATAAAAGGAGGCCCAAGGCAATCTAGCTCAAGATTCGGACCTTTGGACACTTGTACCCATGTAGTAGCTCTTCCCGACGGCAACCCTTCCCGGGATTGAGCACTGCGTGTTCTTCGTGTTCCTCTGATCAATCCACCAAAAGCAGGAGTAGGGTTTTACGCTTCACAGCGGCCCGAACCTGGGTAAAAACACCAGAGTCCCGATCGTCGCATTGTCTCATGGTCTCCGCTCTTTGTGCAACGTGACCTCCCCTTGCCGAACCACAAAGGGCCATCTGGTCCTGTAGGTGATCGTGTGCATCCGTGCCCCGACAGAGCACCTGCCTCCTATGCCACTACAAGAAATATGCTAACTTGCGACCATCAATATTGGTCACTGAATGGTCATTGGTTTTCATATGTGACCTTTTTGTGACCAAAAACAGTTGGTCAAAAGCTGGTCGTCTTTATTGAAACTTATGGACCTTGTTTATGAAATGGTCGTAGAAGGTTATGAAAAAAATAAAAGGTCATAGATTTTACGGCCAATTGTTTTGGTCACTAGCAGCCTGCCCAGCCCACGTCGGGTCCAACGTGGCAAGCTGACGTGGCAAAATTGCGACCAATTGAACTGGTCGTTGATAAGAACCAGCCCGATCCAGTTTAACCGTGTTTATGGGCCAAGCCCAATAATTTAGCCCATTTAATATTTCTTCCTATTAATTTTGGTTAGCTACATGGGCCAAACCTAAAAATTTGGCCTTTTTTGTTTTCTGAGCTTCGTCCAGTTTTTCGGGCCTCCGCTTATTCTTTTTTTCGTTTCATTTTTGAAATGGTCCAATGCTTGTTGGGATGTGGCCTTTTTCAGTCCAATTATTTGTCCAATATTAGATCTTAGCCTTATGAAAGATAATGTTTGGACCAGCATCTTGATGTTGAGAATCGTTTGGACCTTATTTTATATTCAAATCAGGAAAATTCAAATCATTCATCATATCACATCACATAAACATCTCCCAGGTTTACATAACACAACAGATCATCTCAGGAATATGTTTCCTTAGACAGGAATATAGCAGGAACAGAGGGAATATACAATAAGACAAATATGGCACATCTACTACTATCCTAACTATACAATGGACTTCATTGCTCTCTCTTATGATACATGCTCCAGCTGCTACAAATTGCCATCCTACAAAACGAGGTATATAACAATGGACTTCATGAACATTAGAGGACCAAAACACACAATCAACGCCAAATTTCATGAGGTGTTAACAAACAGGACTGTAAATCAATAGCTGATTAAGGGCCAATTTTCTCGGATGCAAGGAGAAGAGGAGAAAAATAGCACAGAGAGGTGGGACAATGTCATACACGTAGATGATGTTCGCAACCAAGGATGATACATGGGGCCAGCCTTGCATGTGCGCTTGCTTCACCGGTGCATGCATCACCATAGCAGCCAAGCAAACAGGTGTCATCGGCATCTACTCACCGCTTTCCTAGCAACGGAGAAAGAGTCAAACAAAAAATATTAGACCACAATATGACCTTAGACCATAGACCAGTAACTTTAAATCACAAAGTATATCCACAATACCATAAAATAGTCCTAGACCCCACTGCTATTTGAGTATATACATGCAGTTTATTTTCATAAGGTGTTGTATATGCACGATAAGTCCAGAAACATGGAAGGGTACAATACAATACTAATATACATTCATTATTAAAATATTTGGTGATGCTACAAGAACATCTACCATAGAATTCAGTATTGAGTTGTAACTAAAAAATGACATGTAGAATACAATCCTACTGCACACTCACTATCATCAAAGAAAACCGCCATGTTACAAGCTTCCCTACCCTCAAAATTCAACAATTGAGTTGATGTGCAGAAAAATATCAATTGAATCAAACTAGTGCAAGGAACAAGAAATAGACCATATACATGTTATCTGTCATGTTTTGCAGTCTACACACCCATCAGTAGTAACTGAAGTCTAGCTTCCACTCTGCTGCCATGGCATGTATGCAAGCATTGAACAATTAGATCGCACATAACAACTAAGTAGCCAGACGCTTAAACGAGGAGCAAAGGCATCAAATTGAAGCAACCTGAACCATCCTGAGCACAGAAATGGGTATCAAATTCAAGCAACCACCAGATGAGTGATGAGCACAGCATACCGTGTGGGAGGTAGGGGGATTGGGAGGAAATTATACTTGCAGCGGCTCATCGCAGCGGGTTTGTTCACCTGATTTAGTAAGCCTATCAACTAACATGTAAAAACAACCTGGAAATGTAATCAGTGCTCACTTGTTCTCCTGATGAAGTGTTAACTATTACAGATTACCATTGACAGTAGTAAGTTGCAAATCACAAAGGGGTGTGTTTTTCTTCGGGACTAAATCACCAATAAATACTGATGGCACATGGAAAATTATATGAATATGAAATAAATAAAATCATGATCTATTTCTCTGGGAAAAAAACTAGTTGAGTATTCATGGTATTAACATGTCCTTAAACATTGAACTTGAACCCTTTACGTTGACATAAATGACTTCATGTAAATGGATGATGGATTATTAAAACCTGTCTTAGACGCTTACAGATGCTAAAGATTAGTATCTAGGGCAAAGGTGCTCCTGCCAGTAGTACTTTCTCATTTAGTAGCAATAAAGTTTATTTGCGAGCTCATATGACATGATATGTAAACAACTAAAAAGGTAGGCATTTGTAGATCTTGCTATCCGGAGTACGATATTCCATTCAGCCTAGGAAAAATTTCTTTTTCTTACAAAAAACTGGGTGCAATAACACAATTATTAAAGAATAATTATGCCTTTGTGATTCGTTACCCATGCAGCTTCACATCGTTCCTCCAACCAGGAACACTGCTGGTGCAGCCACATACGGGCTCAGCAGCGAACAATGATGGAGAGAAGCTAATATTGTTGTTGCTTCTGCAACAAACATTAGCATCATGGCCTGGTTGTAAACCGCCATTGTTGCTCTCGGAATCTCCACAACGGACATTACCGAATACAACAACATCAAGGCCATAGTATAATCCCATGGCATAAAAAGCACCTTATGGCATCGCCATATTAGTCTTGAGAATGGTTGGATGATGACAGCTTGTGAACAAACCTTATTGTGCCTATTAGGTAAGCAGCGTTAGTTAGTGGCACTCATCACATCAAACTTCTAACATTTGTTTAGTCAGTATGCAACTTACAATGTTATCTAGCTGGTAGACACGCATTGCACTAGACAGGCATTCAAAGTTCATTTTTATCATTTCGGAAAGCATCATATAAGGTTGTTTCCGAATATGTAAATATCTAGCACTTATGTGCATTCTATTAAATTAATATGCAAGGCATGCATGACAAATTGAAGCACGCATCTTAAGTAGAACGGGCAAACTCGAGCGCTTAAGGGTGGACCTTGAGCATATAAATGTCCAATACTCAGTCGTAACTTGCTCTGTCGTCTAGCGAGCGGAAACGGCTATGCAGGCAACTACCATTAATTAGAACAGACTGAAGGAAAGACCTAACTTACTGAATCCCCGGCCATTTTGGCGTCGCGCAATCATGGCATGCCATGCATCACATCACACAAGGCTGTCCCCGAACCACACATGCATGTTACATAGCTACTTAGAACACCTGTAATAACTCAAACATGACATGTCTGCACAAGATGCACAAGATGCAGACACATCAATCAATATGAAGAAGTAGCAGGGACCAGCTCGAGCGCGAAGCGGTGAACTCTTCACGCGCCAACGGCCGCCTAGCATTGGCGCTAAGCCGACAACCAATTACGCTCAGCAAGTATGTGATCCACTTTGGTAATCTAGCTACCAGGAAGGCTCTAGATAAGGCAGACATGCACGGCTTATTACTGTCGTGCTATCATGCCCATCCCACCAGACGAAAACTCTAGCTAGCTTCTACTCTATTCCTCATCATTTCTAGCTAGGATGTAACACCATGACATGTATACAAGCACCGAATAGGCACACCATCACATGTATGTGGACTGAACCAGCCCAGCAGTAGTAACTGAACTATAGGCTTCTACTCTGCTCCGTCGTCATTCATACGCTGTGAAAAGCATGGCATGTATGCAAGCATCGAACAATTAGATTGCACATAACAACTAAGTAGCCCGATGCCTAAACGACGAGAAAAGTCATCAAACGCTTGAAGAGCTGCTGCTGTTTAAGGAGATGAAAGTGCAAGGTCAGATCCCCGCGCCCATGCCTGCATCACACACGCACCACCGTCAGCGCCGTGCCGATCGGTCGGCAGAGGGCCGATCTAGAGGAGGGGGAGGGAGATCTGGGGGAGGGGAGGGGGGCTTACAGGAGATCCACCTGCGACACCGGCCCGGCCACCACCACCGGCGGCGGCTTGCTCGCCGCCGTGGCCACGGCGAACAGGTGCAGAAGCAGCAGCAGCAGTGCCGCCGCGCTCCCTTCGCAGTCGTACCGGCGAGCAGAGCAGAGCAGAGGAGGCTTCGGTCACGGTTATGGCGGCAGCAGCGAGTGATCACCTGGCCGGGCGTGATGGGGTCGAAGACCTCCATCCCGTCCCGCGCGAGATCCCAATCTCGATGGGGGAGATGGCGGTGGCGGCTGTTATGTGGGAGACGAGGGGAGGGGGTGGATCGGTCTGGGTTGGATGACGAGTGGGTCTGGGTAGGGTATACATGTTTTTCTTTTTGGTGTTTAGAAAGTGAAGGGCGTGCTGGGCCTTCTCCGCGCGCGCGCCCGCATGCTTCTCAACAGGGGCGGAGCTTCGTTGGGGCCCAACTGGGCCATGGCCCGCCCTGGATTTCTGCACTTATTTTCGTACCACCTATGCTTACTTCGTTGGCCAGCCTACCATCCGCAGTCCACTAAGCAGCATTAACAGTCTAGCATCCACAGTTGGCAGCCACGGGCAGGCACTACACCGTAAGCCCCTTTACATAATCGATCAAAGCTTCAGTAGCACTAACAGAGTAACAGTCTAACACTGGCAGTTGGCAGCCGCGGCATGGACATGCACATAGCAAAGAGCATCCGCCGCCTGCCGGCTCTCGCGCCGCACAGCCACAGAGGAGGCTGCCGACTCGTCGTCAGTGCCTGCTCGCCCTGCTCGCCGTATGGGCACCGGCCGTGAGGTCCAGCCTTCCAGCAGCAAGGCAGGAGGCAACGTTGTAGCGAGCAAGATATCACATGTTATCTAACTGGTTTCCCCAAATTCCGAGTTAGCGATTTTGTCGCCTGGCCTTTTCCACTTGTTTGTTCCTCACATTTGGTGGTATGTAGCCGTGTAGTGTTTTATACTACAATGTATGATTCAGAATTTTAAAAAATGTGAGCACTTTGTAGACTGGCCCGCCCAACATTTTTTTCGAAGCTCCGCCACTGCTTCTCAACCCAAAATTTTCACTCGTTTGGATCTGTTGAGAGACGTTGGATCCGTTGGCTTTGACGGCTCAGATCAGCTACAGTGGGGTGATCCGTGGGAAGGGTGGTTCTCCGTCTTGATTGGTCAGAGATATTTTTCATTTAAAATGCATTTTTAAAACGACATAAAAATTCAGAAAAAAGAAAACTTTCGCATTATATCATTATATGTGACCTAGTTTCAGGAAAAATAGCAAACTTGGAATACGACAAATATTTCAAAAAACTATTCTCAAAAATGAGATATTATGTATAAAGATTTGTACTTTCCAAGTTAAATGACCAATGTTATGATAAAATTCACGGCATAGTTTATTCAAATGATCTAATATTGTTCATAGGGGTGCATTTTGGAATGGCAAACAATGTTGCCTAAGGAAGTTTTCATTTTCTTTGGACGAAAAATTCATTTTTCATTTCTCGAGTGCCCAAAATGAGTTTTTTGTGAAGGGCCTACCATATATGTGCTGCAAAATTGGACCAAATCAATTTACTAAAATTTTAGGCCATATTTAATGTACAATAAACCAAATGATTGGGTGTAAAAAGCTTTGATCCACCTCTCGTGAAAAAGACAAATTTCCGATGATTCAGGTGGAAGCGGTTCAAATTTGAACTGCAGCTGCCTTATAGTTTACTCTTTATTTTTTTTTTTCCAAAAATCATGTATAGGTGCATAAGTATCTATTTAATCAGAGAAACACCAAAAGTTTTCCAAGATTCAACCAGTAGCTAGGAACGGTCATGCCCGCCATTTTGACCGCATTTTGAAATGGACATGAAAAAATAAATAAATGAAAAACCTTTGCATTGTTTCATTATATGTTACCAAGTTACCAGGAAAAATAATAAACTTGTAATACAGAAATTATTTTAAAAAATTGTTCTCAGAAATGAGCTATCATGTATGAAGATCCATGGTTTTTAAGCAAAATGATCAATGGCCACATTCATTGAATAGTTTGTCTAAATGATATCATATTGTGCAACAGGGTGCATCCTGGAATGGCAAACAATGTTGCCAAAGGGAGTTTACATTTTCTTTTAACTGCACCTAAACCCAAAATGAGTTTTTTGGGAAGGACCTACCATATTTAGGATAGTAAAACTGCACCTAAACCCAGCCCTCTCAGGCCACCATTAATTTCAGCCGTCAGATATTGTATTTTGAAGATTGCTGGCCGTCGATCAATTTTTGCTCGCGAACTGGGCCAATCGTCCTAAAGGGAGGCTACTCCACAAGAAAACTCCGAGCCTTGTGGTTTATTGGAACTTCTACCACGTAAAGCCCATTTGTTTTAGCATCGCTCTGCCCTCTCACGTTGCCTCGTTTCCCACAGGACCCAGGAGAAACAGCCCCCCGACAGCACCACCGCATGGAACCTCAAGCAGCCTCGCCCCTCCGGCCCTCCCCTTCTCTCGCTCGTTCTGCACCTAGCCAGGCGGTGGTGAATCCTCTCTTACTCGAAAGAATAGGGCGCGCGAGGTGATCCAACACGACGCGCTCCAGTCGATGATTCAGTAGACGCGCAAGATGCGAGTGAATCGGCGGCCGACCGATCCAGGCATCCAGCCGACGCTGGCGATTCGCCAGCGAAGAAGCCATGGTTTCCGCTTAGGTTGCTGCTTCATCTTAAGATTCTTTATTAGTGCTTTTTTTTCTCCTCCAAATTGATGCACGTGTTCTAGGTCGACGGATTGGAGCTCGGTTCCTCTGGCTTAGTTCTCATTTGCTGCTAGTAGCATTCATCCTCCTCAGAGCTGATATTTTCCTTGGCCACATCTACTTTTTGTCAAATGTCTACGAGGAGCACAAATTTGGTTCCCTTGATAATCAACTAACACTAGCAGCAACGCAATCAAATTTTGTAGTTTCAGATCAATCTGATAGGAACAAAAAAATCACTTTGTAGTCTGTACACTGGTTTCCATACATGTACAAACATGATCAACACTTTCTCCAAGAGAAAATAGCGTAGTACTGTCAATAGGAAACTCAGATTAAGTTGCATGCCATTGTCCAGCTTGTCCGCATGGTTGCAGCTTGCAGGTATGGGTTTCAATCCAAACTCTGCATTGTGATTGCTCAGGCACAGCTCTATGTAAAGCTCACACATACATCGTTCCATCTATCAGAGCAGATTGTCACATAATTCCAAGTGATTGTCACATCATCCGGGTCTAATGATGTTGAGTTGCTTCCTACTTCTGGCTATCTTCTTTTTGAGAGGACGAAGAACACATGGTGACGAGCCACGACCACTGGTGCTGGCAGTCTTTGTGTTTGGTGACTTGTTGTTTGATGTTGACAACAATGACTGCTTCCTCACCGTCGCTACCGCTAACTTCCCTCCCTACAGCAGGGACTTCAAAAATCATATTACTACAGGGAGGATTGGAAATGGAAAACTGCTTTGGGATATCATAGGTTAGATTCTATTCAGTATCATGCTCTCCGTCTTGTTAGATCCATAACTATTAGTTACATTGCAAATTTTATGATTGCAGGTGAAAAGGCGGGGTTTACTTGCTCTCCCCCACATATCCTAGCATGCATGCATCAGGGCACAACCTAATGACCGGACCCAACTTCGCATCAGCTAGATCGGGCTATTATGATCCCGCGGCACTTGAGTTTGTAAGTATCATATATCAGTGTCCTCTCCATCTTATTTTTCCTGAAAAAAATAGTGGTCAATCAACGGAATTAAAAATCATATAATGAGAATTACTCCCTCTATCCCAACTATACATGCTTTGGGTTAATATATCTGGGGTAAATACGACGTTGAAAGTGATCCCGCTATCCCAACAATTGGACTATTCCAAAGAGTACATATCTAAGCTAGCAGTGGGGACCAGTTACAGTCAGTCTGAGTCAATCATCTCTGGCACACTCTACATTATCAGTGTTGGTTCAAATGATTTTGGCCTGAACTACTACGTCTATTTCTTGTTCTTAAAGGGGCATTGACTCTTGACCAATTTTCGGATCTGATGGTCAACATCGTTAGCGATACCGTCATGGTAAGCAACATTCTTTTTTGTGATGGTATTAGAGGTTGTCTTCCTTATTATTACTTGAAGCATCCATATATTATGATAATTCCAGTATTTGTACCTTGTACTGATTGTAGCAATTTCATAGCATTGGATCAAGGCGCATCAGCATGTTTTCCTTGCCACCATTAGGATGTTTTCCACTTGTGATCACGGTGTTTGGCCATGGGAGGAGCGGCGTGTCTCTGGGCCCAATCTCGGCTCTCAGATATATAACGAAAAGTTAAACATCGCTATCAACATATTGTCAAGGCAATACCATGACCTCAAGATTGTGGTTCTTGACATCTACACACCTCTATACAACATTGCAAACTCTCCTAGATCACAAGGTAGGATAGATATGCTACATAGTCATCAATCTAGCTGCAACATCTACTACTCCCCCATAATTATTTTGTTATCTCTCTTCAACTGTATTTGCTGATCGGTATGATTTTGTTTATGCCTGCAAACCTGAAATCATGTGCCTTTGCTGAATGTCTCCATTAAACAAGAATAGTTGACAAGAATAATTGTATTGTCTAAATATTTCATGCTATGTTCAGTTAACAAGAATAGTCAATCAGTAATGGTTTAGTTGATAATTCAGAATATTGCACTTGCTAGATTTATTGTTCTATCAAGATAATTGAAGATTTTTTCTTGCAGCTTTTGTTATGCCTTCACGAAATAAAAATAAAAGTTTACACAGGGGGGTTCTTTCATCTTTTTTTCTTATGTGCATTCGTCTATCAACTTTTTCTTATGCTCCCTCCCACAACGCCCATGTTTTTTTCTCTACTTGCAATCCATGATCCTTTGTATGCAATCCTTGATTTTTATCTACTTACGAAAGGGCGGGACCTACTGCACTTGGCATGATTTTCTGCAACTGTGTAATCTAAATCTAAATTTTACACCGGATTTATACGAGTCAATTTGACTACATTTCTTCAGGACGCCCAAAAGCATTTTGACAATGCTTTTTAGTTGCAATATTAAACATTATATTCAACATGATTCTGAAGCTTAGATCATGTATGTCCAATCTTAGAGCTACAATAACAATTTAGTATGTTGGTTATTGTAAACACAATGATACAATTTCTAGCATTCCTTTTTCCGTTAACCTGCAATTATTATAGTCGACAATCGTCGTAATGTGAAAATCTTTATTTTCCACAGTGTTATAGGTATTAGACCGGTGCTCCAGAGGTAGGCACCAAACATTCTTAGTAAGTATATCATCGGGTGAATAAATAGACACAAGAATTGAGATGTTTTTTTCACAATGTTTTGTTTCTATGAACAAAATATACTCTTGTGGGTTTCTACTTACTACTGTTTGGAGTACCCCCATCTCAAAAGAAAAAAGATAAATTGCGTGAAAATTTTACTTTGGCCTAATTTATCTTTTCCTGTATTTCATGTTTAGTTTTGTCTAGCTTTTGTCGCCATCATTTTATGGTCAAAATGGGTTTGCATGCACAACATTATAATCTTCTGCAACCTAATCAAAACAGAGGCCCACTACAGTCACAATGAAACAAATCACTTGAAAAAATGTAAACTTTATTTACATATTACTCTATGTCAATTTAACTGCAAAGTAAACATGTCTATTTGTTTGCATCAATCCTTACAATTATAGTGCCAAAATCAACGGGCGCAGCAACTCGTGCCATCAATGATATTGTGTTTGTTGTAAAATTGGGCCAATTCAATTTTCTAAAATACTAGGCCATATTTAATGTACAATTGACCAAATGGTTGGGTGTCCAAGCTTTGATCCACCTCTCGTGAAAAAGACAAATTTCCGCCGATTCAGTTGGAAGCGGGTCAAATTTGAACTGCAACTGCCTTATAGTTTGCTCTTTATTTTTTCCAAAAATCATTTTTAGGTACGCAAATATCTATTTCATCATAGAAACACCAAAAGTTTCACTAGATTCCACCCCTAGAAAAGAACGGTCATACCAGCAAACTTGACCACATTTTGAAACCGGCATAAGAAATTCAAAATAAAAATAAAAATTTGAAAACCTTCGCATTGTGTCATTATATGTGACCTAGTATCTAGAAAAAATAACAATCTTGGACTATGGCAACTGTCTTTAAAAAGTGTCCTTGGAAATGAGCTATCATTTATGAAAATCCATGGCTTTCAAGGCAAATGACCACTGTTATGGCAACATTCATGGCATAGTTTGTTCAAAATGATGTCATATTTTGCACAATGGTGCATCTTGGAATGACAAACAATGTTGCCTAAGAAAGTTTTCATTTTCTTTGGACAAAAATTTCATTTTTCATTTTTTGAGTGCCCAAAATGAGTTTTTTGTGAAGGACCTACCATATATTTGTTGCAAATTGTACCAAATCAATTTTCTAAAATAGTAGACCGTATTTAATGTACAATTTACCAAATGGTTGGGTGTCAAAAGCTTTGATCCATCTCTCATGAAAAAGACAATTTTTTGCCAATTCAGTTGGAAGCAGGTCAAATATGAACTGTAGTTGCCTCATAGTTTGCTCTTTATTTTTTTCAAAAATCATTTTTAGGTACACAAGTATCCATTTCATCATAGATACATGGTGTGCTGGAGAGACGTCGAGCTTTAGACGGTGGTCAAGGGCCCCAACTCCAGAGGGCGTAAACTAGCATGCCAGCCGCGTGGTCACCGCGTGATCGTGGTGTTCCCATGCGTTCTAGGCGGCCTAGGCATGTCTGGTGGGTTGGTCACTCCCCAATAGGTGTTAGGAAGAAGAATACAACAAAAGAATCTCACGAGGAGACTGAACTAAGCTCAAAGATGAATTAGCAGCCAAGTGTTTTATTAGCGATGGGGGAAATGCACATGGCCAATCGGCCTGAGTTTTGTCTGAGGTTGATCATCTACTAAGGAGATTGTTTGGCAAATTTGCAGCTCAAATGGAGGAGCCTAGGTGGCACTTGCTTTGCAAAGTACCACACTGGACAGAAATATGGATGTTGAAGCCGGTCTCAAATGAACTAATGTATTGAGCTGAAATTTGGTGGAGGATGTTCATTTCGGCATAGGAAAGCACTGGAAAAATTTGATACCATTTGGACATGCCAAAGTGGTACTTCCTTCACAATGCTCTTCTCTGGACAGAAACTTGGGAAAATTATTGAGAGAAATTAGCTAAATGAAATGAGATCAAATTTGGTGGAGGGAAGTTATATAGGTAGAGACATGCCTTGTTTAAGTTTCAGCAATAACGATGTAATATAATATATAGTTGCTTCACAAACTGAAAATATGATCAGAAAAAAGATTGGATGATGAGCTCACATGGATTGATGGATAAAGCTTAACTTTTGTGGAGAGTGATTATTTAAGCATATGAAATATTTGGAAAAATCTCAGATCAATTTGATAACCCTAGCAAGTACTTACTTCACAAAGCTTCTCTCTGGGTAGAAACTTTGGAAATTTGCTGAGGAATATTTACTAAGCACATGGAGCTAAATATTCGTATGTGGAGATGATTTGAGTATGGAAGAGTACCCAAAATGTTTTAGGGTAATAGGAGGGGTCTATATAGCACTTGCTTTGCAATGTGCCAATCTGGGCGGAAAATAGAAATTGAAGCTGGGCTCACATATTTTATTGGATTGAGCTGTAATTTGGATGTGGATGATAATTTGGGCATATGAAGGCCCTGTACAATTTTCATACCATTTCGATAAATAAAAATGGTACTTCCTTCACAATGCTATCCAGAAAATTGGGAAAAATATTGAGGGAAATTGGCTAAATTAAATGAGCTAAAATTTGGTGGAGGGAGGTTTTATGGGCAGGGTCATGTCTTGTTAAATTGTCAGCAATTATAAAGCAATATAAAATATAGTTGCTTCATAAACTGAAAATATTACCAGAAACAAAGATTGGACGGTGAGCTCACATGGATTGTGAAATGGGGCTCAAATTTTGTGGAGAGATATAATTTGGACATATAGAAGATGTGGCAGAAATTCAACGCATTAGAATATGCCTAGCTAGTACTGCCTTCACAAAGCTTCTAGCTGAACAGAAACTTTGGAAATTTGCTGAGGAATATTTACTAGGCAAATGGAGCTGAATTGTTTCATGAGGCAATGACTTGGATAGGAAAGAGTGCCCAAAATTTTTGAGGGCAATCAAGAAAATATAAATAGCACTTCCTTCACAAAGTGTTGTTTTGAACAGAATAGGAAAATGAATATTCTTGAATTATTTATGAACTAGGCAATGAAGGGTTTTGACATATTTGAGGAAGATATGATCCAAAGAATTTATGAGAATTTTTTGGAAATTCCGTGAATGACATAAATGTAGGGTGCTTCACAACCTAGGGCAAAAATTGACACATGGACATGACACATAGGCAAAACTGATGAGGTGGCGCCTAGTCATAGAAATGCACCACAATTTACAAGGCTATGACCATCTATATTGGTCGTGATCAGCTAGAAATAAGGCAACGGACTAGTGTTGTCTGCTTTACGACCATTTCGTGTAAGGAAATTATGACCTTTCTAACCAAAATGGTCGTTATGGTTTAGGCTTTGGACCCCCTGCCCCCCGAACTGCTTATGACCATTTGGTCTCAAATGGTCGTAGATTTACGACCATTTCTTCCAGGGTCACTGACAAAAGGTCACAAGTTGACATATTTCTTGTAGTGTGCTAAATGAACTTCCTCCTCAAGAAGCTATCAATTTGATGGGCATTTGTGAGATCATGCCTGAGGAACCAGCGATTCAAGAAGTCATCATTCCTCCATCTACTCATCGCGAAGACAATGCTGCTAGTGGAGATAATGCTGCTGACGAAGACAATGCTCAGCAACAGGATCAAAGTCTTCGTCCTGCTCATCCATGCGTGGCTAATGAAGTTCAAATCGAGAAGATGCTCAGTAGCATCAATGCACCAGGTCCTCTCACTCGCTCAAGGGCTAACCAATTGGCTAACTTTTGTGGGCACTTTGCTTTGTGTCTATCTCAGAGCCCACCAAAGTAGATGAAGCCTTCATGGAACCTGAGTGGGTTCAAGCTATGCAAAGAAGAACTTCATCAATTCAAGATCAACGACGTATGGGAACTCGTCAAGCGACCAGATCCGCGCAAGCACAACATCATTGGCACAAAGTGGATCTACCACAACAAACAAGATGAATCTGGCCAAGTTGTCAGAAACAAGGCTCCACTTGTAGCTCAAGGCTACACACAGGTTGAGGGTGTCGATTTCGATGAAACATTTGCCCTTGTTGCTAGACTTGAAGCCATACGTATATTGCTTGCTTATGCTAACCACTATGATATATGCCTATATCAAATGGATGTCAAAAGTGCATTCCTCAATGGTAAGATTGAGGAAGAAGTATATGTTGCTCAACCACCAGGGTTTGAAGATCCAAAGAATCCTGACATGGTCTACCGGCTCAACAAGGCATTGTATGGCCTCCAGCAAGCACGAAGGGCTTGGTACGACACACTCAACGAATTTCTCAAGGAGAAAGGCTTCAAACCTGGTTCACTCGATCCTACTCTCTTCACTAGATCACATGATGATAAACTGTTTATATGTCAAATCTATGCGGATGAAATTATCTTCGGCTGTACTAACAATCGACACAGTAATGAGTTTAGCTTAATGATGCAAGAGCAATACCAGATTTCAATGATGGGAGAGCTGAAGTTCTTTCTAGGGCTTCAGATTCGACAACAACCAAATGGCATCTTCATATCTCAGGAGAAGTACCTTAAGGACTGCCTCAAGAAGTTTGGCATGAATGAAGCCAAAGTCTACAAAATGCCAATGCCAACAAATGGCCATCTCTGCACTAACAAAAATGGTAAAGATTTCGATCAAAAGGTATATCCCTCCATGATTGGCTCCTTGTTGTATCTATGTGCATCTAGGCCAGATATAATGCTTAGTGTTTGCATCTGTGCCCGATTTCAAGCGGCACCAAAGGAATCACATCACCTCGCGGTGAAGCGAATACTTCGATATTTGGCTCACACCCCAACGCTAGGATTAGGGTATCCGAAGGGTTCGAAGTTTGATCACATTGGCTTCTCAGACTCAAATTTGGCTAGCGACAGAGTTGATCGCAAATCTACATCAGGCACTTATCACTTTCTTGGCCGTTCACTGGTATCCTGGTCTTCGAAGAAGTAGAACTGTGTATCACTCTCCACAACCGAAGACAACTACATTGCTGCTGGCGTAGGCTACACTCAACTTCTCTTGATGAAGCACACACTCAAGGACTACGACATCAACAAGAAGAAAGTACCTCTCTACTGGGACGATGAGAGTGCTATCAAGATCGCCCACAACCGAGTACAACAGTCAAAGACGAAGCACATTCAGACACGACATCATTTCCTTCGTGATCACGTGTTGAAGGGAGACATCGTCATCAAGCATGTGAAGCCAGAAGAGCAGCTGGCCGATATCTTCACGAAGCCTTTGGATGAGAGGAGGTTTCGCAAGTTGCGGTGTGAGCTAAATATCTTAGAATCCTCAAATGTCCTTTGAATGGACATACATCCTAATGCTTATGCTTATTGATGACTTTGATGCACAACACATGAAGTAACGTATGTCTTCAACCCATGAAGACTTACACTCTAAGTGTGAACAAATTAACGAAGAATATGACTTTAGAGCACCACGATAATTGTGCGCTGTATCTTGGTCAAACATTCTTATACGGTGAGTAACGCCACCCCCACCCGAAGTCATTGCTTTTATCTTCGCATCTTCTCTATGTCTTCAAGAAACAAAGTTTATCTTCAAGTAGAATGTTTACTCTCGAATTTGCACATGCTTCAGTTGAATAAACTTTGCATATTTTATGGAGTTTTGTCCTCTACAGCATTTGGCCTATAGCTATATCTTCGAATTCTTATCTAGGCCAATGTGATCGGACCCGCAATCCCTATCTATTCTTGTCTCTTCTAATACTATTCAACTCCAGTCATATGCATTCTACTTGACACGTGTTGATTATCTTCACTGCATCCTTGTCAGTCGAAGATAAATCTAACCCAACGTTTAAAATTTCATCTTTTTATCCTTACCACGGTTATCTCAACAATTTCCATGCCCGTCGCTATAGATCGAAGGTAGTGGGCTGTCAGACATGTTGGATGCTCTCCACGTGTCCCACTATACCGAAGAGTCCGGGGCATATCCGTCCAAAATTTTCGGATGTTCCAGTCCTTATAAATACATGTCCCCCGACACAACTATTACTCTTACCTCGCCTCCTTCGCTCTCGAGCTTCCAAACCCTAGCGATGTCGTTGTAACTCATCACCATCGGAGAAGAATCGCTTAGCTGCCGAGCCTTCTTCATCGATGTACTCACGCCGGCAGCAACCATATTCTTTCACCACCGTCGTAGCCGTCTGCCACCACCGAGCTAGGGTGTGGAAGTTTGAACCTCTCGGCTTCTCCGCCTCGTCGAGTTGTTCCTCTTGTTCTTCACATCGGTAAATAAATCGCTAATTTTTACCGACTTTTGATCTGAAAAGTTACATCAAACTTTCGATTACTGTTTTTTCACCTTCCTTTCAACAACACTCAACAATTGAACTCAATCTACCTAATGCTTTCACTTTTTGACAAAATTTGGCTTGATTTCTCACTTGTACAAATTCTCGTACTTGTACAAATCTGAAACAACCATATCCTATACAAAAGTAAATGTTTTCGGTGAACGAGGTCAATGTCTTCAAACCATGTTTTATCTTCAAAATCTTCTGAGAATGCATATGACCTCTTCTATTCCCTCGCGTCTCTAATTCTTTCATAGGTACATGTCCGCAAGAGAATCGCTAGGATCTCATAGTATGAATTCATTTGCAGACTACTTGCAGATTCATTTGGACTCTCCTGGAGCTAGTTCTCACCTCCGCTCGCCAGTGAAGCTTTTGCCCAAGCCGAAGCCAATGGCCAAAAATAAAGCACCCAAGAAGGGCGGTAGGCAAAGGCGTCGGAACACTGCCAAGGATCTACCTCCAGAACTCTATGAAAAGTACAAGTCTGATTCAGAAGAGACTTATACTTAGCGCAAGAATCAGATTCAAATGGATCCGAAGATATTGGGCAGAAAAATGGTTCAACTATAAGTTTGTCACAGATGAATACACAGAAAAGAATGCTGAGAAAGCTCCATGAACTGACATCATATACAAGAATCTTCATCTGAAGACAAAGGCCGAAGCCATGAATATTGGTTTCTTCCCTTGCATGGTTAGGCCTCCAATGCCAAGACATCTAGATCCATCCAACATTCTTGGATGCCCAGAACCTAATGAAGAGAATGCAGAACAACCCCCCGTCACTGATCTGAAGCCTATGGAGAAATTAAAGGCTTCAAAGCCAGTTGCCACAACACCTCAGGCTTCACGATCACGACCAGCTGAACCAGCTGAGACTGAGGATGAATCTCGCACAACCAGGCGAATGAAGAGGAAAGCTGCTGCTGCTGCCCATGGACCGAAGCCATCCGTCTCCTTGATGGATGCTGCTAATATGATGATGAAGCACTGACGAATCTTATCCAGCAAAAGGAGGAAGAAGCCAAATGTCTTGAAGACTTGGCTCTCTTTGATGCAGAAATTCTCGACCAGTTCATTAATGAATGGTTAGCTGATCCCTCCCTCACCATCGACGCCCTTCAGCTCCCCACTGGACTGAGTGCACCGTCCAAGGGATGGTGAATGAAGAGCCCTCTGTGGCTCAAAAGGTTGTGCAGCAGCTTGCAAAGATTCGCCATGAGAAGGCACTCTTCAAGGCAAATATACATAAGCTCACTGCTGATCAAATCCAAGGCTATCAGCTAATGATGAAAGACCTCAAGGCTGAATTTGAAAGACGGTGTGAAGCTGTCAAAGGCGCCCTAGCGCGTCTGAAGAAGAAAGCTGCAACAATGGTTCAAGCTTACAATGAGATGCTGAACAGGAAGGCACTTGGCCAGCCTGCACTTGACCGAAGAATCATTGAGAGGTCAAGCAAGCTTCTATGTCTTCGAGCCAGCCCGATCCTTCGAGATCAGAATCTCGAGGCATTATCTTCCCTGCAGTCTTCTCTGGCTCAAGGACACCTCCTCCTTCCTCTACTGTATCCAGGAAGAAGATCAAGCAGGCTGAGGCTACAGCCGAAAAGTGCAAGAGGAATCAGCCGCTAAAGCCCAACACTTAACACCGCCGAAGATAAAGAAAACAAAATCTTCACGCTCTGCTCAAGTGCCCAAACCCCCTTTAGTTCCCTCTGTCACATCGCCTCCTCAAGAGGAGCCCCTCCGTGTCACGCCTATCTCTATGGCTCCTCCTACCTCTGAAGATACAGAGAGGCGAGTCATTCTTCATGAGCCTGCTACCACAGAGGCTCCAACCACTGAAGAGATCCCAGCTGCTGACCCTAATGCAGCTAAAGGCATTGCTCCTGAAGCTCCTGCCGATGAAGACGCTGTTGAGCAAGAACATGTGCCTCAAATTGATGCACCTCGGGTATCATCGCCTCCACAAGATAACAGTGAATATGTGGACATTGGCACTCCGCTAAGGCCTGATGTGCATGAACCCAATCCTAGCACTGCGCCAACTCCATTTTCAACTCCTGTGCCACGATCACCTGAATCCCCATTTGAAGCCCGGGAGATTGAAACCACTGCTCGTGCATCGCCACTCAAACGGCTTCGCCGAGGACCAAGGCCAGTTATGTCTTCGATGCAACGCATACCTGAAGATGATGTGCGTGTTACTCTGACTGCACCAGTCGATGAAGTGCTCATGATTTAATATGTTGCTCGTGCTCAACCTGAGACTAAAGCCAAAGCAGCTTAAGACATCGCTGCTGATAACACTGTGGGCGAAGCCAATGCCCCATCCCCTGATGGTCCTCCTATTCCTGCTATGCCATCGATTGACGGCAATGCTGAAAATATTGTCATGAGTTGCAATAGGGAAGGAGAGATGGTGCCTACAAGATGGCCTAGGCTAGTTCCACCACCAAGGATGGGCCCTCAGTTTGAATTCAACATTCATCGTCGCCCCAGAGTCCTGAACTCTATGCCCAGACTTCCAAGTCTTCGACAGCTAGGACCACCCCATCCTCTTATCTTTAGTGTGAAGAGCTTCAGACTGGACAACACCTTCCTTGATTCAGACAGGAATCCCTACAACCATCCGAAGATTCAATCGGATAGATTCTGGAGTGCTCCCCAACGTCAGTATTATATGTGTGTGCTCTATGGGCAAAACAAGATTTTCCCTCACAAACATCTCAGCTTTGAAGCTATGAAGGGTCTTCCTTGTTTTGACCAAGCCCTCAATTGTCTTCGGGATGTTGGACTATTGCCGTTTGTTACTGATCATGAATAATGGAATAAACACCTCATTCTTCAGTTCTATGCAACTCTCCACATCCCTGGCTTTGGAAGAGATATGAATTCAAGGAAGATGGACTTCATGATTCGTGATGAACACATCAATGCCTGTGCCATGGAATTCTTTCCCGCAACCCCACTTGCTGCCTCAGGCGAAGACTTACATCTGAAGTCTGCGGCCTATGCTTAAGCCACCCAAAGCATATTCCAAATGCCTGAGCCCAACATGACTGCCATGCTCACGCCGATGAACGCCTTGGCCCCAGATGCTGATTTACCCACAACGTTCTTTGTTGATGATCTTCAATATATGCCGAAGACAATCTATCACATTCTTCGACACACCATATGGCCAATAAAAGGGCACTCTTCATCATGCAAGTTGGAAGGGGCTCTAAAGACTTTGATCAACAACACCGTCTATGGCATCAGGTTTAATCTTCAAGACCAATTCATGCGCAACCTGGCAGCAAATGGCATCAATCTGTTTGAACTGAAGATCTATGCACCATGGATCATGTGTTTCATTAAGCACAGAACCGACACAAGGTATCTTCCTTCTGCTCGCAATCATGGCATATATCTTCCAGATGTGGAAGTCATTCATGAAGACATTTACCCGTCCAAGAGCAATAACCCCATCATGGAAGGTACTAGTGGCACTGCTGAAGATGAAGGGCTTCACCTTCCTTCTGATCAAACTAGAGCAAGGCTGATAGGCTCAATTCGCCGCCCTCAGCCAGTGCTACTACCATTGAAGCCACTGCTAGCACTCTGCCTCGCCGACTTCAACCCAGAAGAGAACGTGCCATGACCAATCGAGAGCTTCTTGTATCTCTTATTCAGAAGCAGGATCAGCACCACGAATGGATGTGAAGGCAAATGCACTCTACGGTGCAAGATATCAATCGTATTCGCAACCTCATCACAAAGAATACCTTCATGGCTCACGAAACCAGCCGTCGCTCCTGGAAGACATTGACTATGCTGGCTCCTGAGGAAGATCTTCGTGAGAATGGATTCGAGAAATTTTTCAGATTTGGTGCTCCTCCTCCTTGCACGGAGAAATGGCGTCAGACCCCCTCCCTCGAAGACAGTGACTACCCTTCTTCTGCACCATCAGTCAACATTAGGCTTGCAAATGATGAAGCTGACGATATCACCTCTCCGCCTGCACCAACTGAGCTACGCGGCACTACACCATGCTCATCTGCACCAACGAACACCGACCATGCTGCACCATCGTCTTCAACTCCTGCTGGGGACGTGTAGTGCTCATTGTCTTCGTCCTTTTTGGTCATTTGATGACAAAGGGGGAGAAGCATTGGGATGATAGTCTTCAAATGGGTCTATATGGGCTGGGTGCATCTATTTTATTAAGTTCACAACTCTCGTTCTGAACATTTGCTATTTGGGTTGTAAAACTTAAGTCCTGATGGACGTCTGCACATTTTATGTCTACCGTAATTTTGGCGCTACTTCAAGTTTTATCATATGCGCCCGAAGCCATACTGCAAACGCCCATTTTTAGTTATGCATTTCATTATCTTCGAAATATCACTTTAATGGATAGTGATTGGATTCCAAGATATCGCGGGAGTTCTCCATAAATTAAAACCTAGCATGTGCTTTTGCAGTCCAAGAAAAAACTTCATAAGGACATCTTCAGGGGGAAGCTCTCTATATCTTGCAATCATAATCTCCACGTGTATATCTTCACATATTTTATTCCCGTTGAAAACTTCAACCAGTTTGTCATCAATCACCAAAAAGGGGGAGATTGTAAGTGCATCTAGTGCCACCCCTTGTTGGTTCTGGAGTATTGAAGACAAATGTGGTTGAGGGACTAATGTGTTTGTGAGAGTTCGCAGGTTAACAGAGATAGAAGTCCCTGGAGATTTGGTTTAAATGTTCGAAGGCATTGATGATGGCCGAAGCCATTGGTGGTTCGCAAAGATAATCGCTTGAAGATAATAAAACGAGAAGATGAAGTCTTTTGGTTGTTTTGTTTCTTCTTTCCCGAGTCATAGGAACCACCGCACTGTTAAGTGGGGTCGATGTGATCGAAGTCAGACGCTGACGTGATGCTCAACCCATACCTATGTCTTCGAGTGAAGACAATGAGAGAAAATCTCTTCTAGAGTTGGTTGAGTCAGCCCAAGTAATGTTGGTAACCCAAGTAATGTTGCCGCGTGTGTTTGAAATCCAACCGTTGGGACACGAGTCAGTTGGCCATTGACCCAGGGTCATTTCGGTCATATCAGGTCGGGTTGCCTGTTGGCTATAAATAGCTCATACCCTCCACCATAAGTAGGTGGCTGCTCAGAGAGAGATACGGCTATTGTCGTTTTGGAGCAACCACCGCGAAAACATTGGGAGAAACTATCCTGCGAGGATAAACCCAAACACCTATAGCTAGAGTGTTTGAGCATCACCGAAGTTGTTCTGTTCTGAGTGAACTGAAGACGTATTACACTTGAAGACTGTGATCTTCGAGACGGTTAGGCGTCTGGGTCTAGAGCATCAAATAGTCATTGTGGATGTCCGGGTGACCAAGTTTCTACAGGTTTCGGAAGTCTCCCCTGAAGACTTACCTGAGTGATTGGGCGCTGTCTAAGTTACTTCGGCTCAAGGGGAACAAGGTGAAGACGAGGTCTTCTGATTTCAATCTCAGCCTCCCTAACCAGACGTACAGTTGTCACAACAACTGGAACTGGTCCAACAAATCCTGTGTCTTTGTCAAGCAACTGGCTCTATCTTTCACTCTCTTACTTTCTGTACTACACTTTGAATCCATTGCTTGTTCATCTTAGCTCGAAGACAATCCTTAACCTACCATTTATCCTCATACTACCTATGTTTATCTTCGATACATCTTACTATGCATGATGATTATGCTATACCTGCATGAATGACTTCACTGTATTTCATGCCGTGTCTAAATCCTTGATTGATATCCCTACCTGATCCTATATCGCTTCCGCTTACTTTGAATCAATAATACATTTACTGTTTTGAAGCTTTTCATAAAAATCGCCTATTCACCCCCCTCTAGTCGATAACTAGCACTTTCATCTCCTTCGTCATCATCGTTAGAATTTTTGTCTCAGCCTGTAGCAGGTTTCTCTTTGCGCTGCTTGGCGTTGCCACAACGGCCACCACGCCCCCCGCTGTTTTTCTTGCCAGAGCCACCTGCACCATCTTGGCTCTTCTCCTTGTCGCACCTTTCATACTCTTGCTTTTGTTTCTCAGCAAGTTGGCCTACTTGGTGATATTCTGTGATATTGTGGCTCTCGGTGAGGTCGATCTTGCCGTACGGCCTGCCGGTCTTTTCTCCTGCCACGGCCTCGTCGTCTCCGGAGCATGCTGCAGCTTCCTTGCCGGACCCCTCGGACTTGGCCTTCTTGCCGGAGTCGCAGTTGTCGTTCCCTTCGACAACCATCACTCCTTTTCCTTTGCGCTTACGGTTGCGCTTCTGACCCTTTTTCTTGGAGGCTGGTGTGTATTTGTCGTCGTCCAAGTTGACCTCTGTGCCAGCGTCCTCTCCGGGGATCCTCCTCCCCTCTTCAGTGCGCGCACACTTGTCAGCCAAAGCGTATAGCTCAGAGACATCCCGCACCTTGTGAGCGATCATCTATTCACGCATCCGCCTATTGCACACGTTTGTGAGGAACGCAGTGATCACTGCGGCAAGGTGGATGTTGGGGATGTTGTGTTGTACGCGGCCGAATGTCTGGATGTACTTGTAGAGCGACTCACCCTATTTCTAGAGTACATTTCTGTGACTCCTTCACCATCCTTCATCTTGAACTTGTCAAGTTGACTTTGTAGGACATCCTACTTAGATTCCCTGACGGGTTCGGTTCCCTCGTGCATATCAACCAAAGTACACAAAATTTCCTTTGCATTCTCAAGATGGCTTATCTTGTTAAACTCTTTGGGGGCATAGGCAGTTGAATGGAATGTCGCATGCTTGAGCATTGTATTACAATATATTCAATTCTTCCGCAGCCGCTTCATGATCCGGTTATTTTCCATCACCAAAGAATCCAACTTGCAATCCAACAAGAACAACAATCCAAACGGTGGGGTTATGACCAAGAATATGCATTTTCATTTTATGCTTCCAACTAGCAACGTTTGTACCATCAAAGTATGTACCTCTACGGTGGTAATTTCCCTCACTACATGCCATACTCTCCTAGGTTGTGAAACCAATGCAATGGAGACCAAATCTCTGATACCACTTGTAGGATCCAAAGTATGTCTAGAGGGGGGTGATTAGAGTACTTGACCAATTAAAAATCTAGCGTTTTCCCAATTTTAAAGGTTGGCAACTTTTATCAATTCTATCAAGTCTAGCACACCCTACACGTGCAAATCTAAGAGTATATCAATGGGAAGTAAAGACATGCAAGTGTAAGTAGAGGGTAGGGATAGGAAGATCAAACGCAATGGGGACTCGCAGATTTTTCCCGTGGTTCCGATATGTGGTGCTATCGTACGTCCACGTTGATGGAGACATCAACCCCTGGAGGGTAACGGTTGCGCGAGTCCACGTAGGGCTCCACCCACGAAGAGTCCATGAAGTAGCAATCTCGTCTATTCCATCACGGCTTACGTCCACGAAGGACTAGCCTCACTCGGGGTAGATCTTCATGAAGTAGGCGATCTCCTTGCCCGTACAAATTTCTTGGTTGAACTCGACACGAATATGAGGCTCCCAAGTGACACCTAACCAATCTATGAGACACCACTCTCCAAAAGGTAATAGATGTGGTATGGATGATGAACTCCTTGCTCTTGTGCTTCAAAAGATAGTCTGCTCAACAATCAATCACCCTCTCACAGATTTGGCTTGGTAGAAGAGATTGATTGGATGGAAAGCAACTTGGGGAGGCTAGAAATCAAGATTCATATGGTTGGAGTGGAAGATCTTGATCTCAACACATGAGTAGGTGGTTCTCTCAGAAAATGAATGGTGGAAGTGTTTGCTTGTTCTGAGTGCTCTCTCTACAAATGAGAGGGAGGTGGATGGGTATATATAGCCATGTCCAAAAATCCAACTGTTACAACATTATTGCCCAACTCGGTGGAACCGAAATAGAAACTCGGTTACACCGACTAGTGCCAAAGGCTGCAACTTTCGGCTTTTCGGTGAGACCGATATACAGCTTCTCGGTGACTCCGATTCGGTTGACCTGGGTAGTTCCTCACTTCGGTGACACCGATTTGCAAAACTCGGAAATTCCTATTTTTGGCAAATAGATACCAGAAGGTTGGTCCCTGCTTTTCAGTTGTACCGAAGCAGAACTTGGTTACACCGAGTTGCTAGGTTTTGGCTCTCGGATCTGTCTAAGGAAAACTCGGTATGGCCTATTGTGGAAAGTTGGTGGCACCGAATTTGACTTTTAGGAATTTGACAGAATATATTGTGGGAGAATTATTGAGGGTTTTTGGTGGCTAATCTCTAAGCACTTGAGCAACCATATCATCATAGATACCTCATCCCCTTTTAATAGTATTGGCTTTCCTATGGACCCAAGTGTGATTTCTCACATAAATGCAAAATGTGGAGTCTTCAAGCTTTTTCCAATTGATGTTCCAAGCATCCAGGGAATCTCTTCACAATCGTAGCCAATCCATTTATTGAACTTTTCCTGAAATATACTTGATAAAATCATTAGTCCAATGAAATATATGTTGTTATTAATTACCAAAACCACCTAGGGAGATATTGTGCTTTCATCTTCCACCACAAGACCACAAGCTTAAAGGGAAGGACAAGCTTCAAGAGGAGATTGACTCATTTGAAGAATCACCTCTAGCCATGGTCAAGTGGGTTCCCAAGGCCACTACTAGCTATATTTCATCAAGTGCTACTTCAACTCCAAGGATCCCCATCAAGTTGACGTGGGTCCCAAAGAAGAAGAACTAGAGAGTTCTTGAGGGGTGACTCCACCAACAAACTTCACTCACATTCATATCTTGGCAAGGACTTTTGCAATCAACTTCAACCTTATGCATTAGTTCAAGGAGTCACAAAACACCATGTTGGTAAGCAAGAGACAAGGTATTCAATGCGTCAATGGACATCATCTCATGAACACTTCACTCCATGTCCATAGATATCTTTGTTATTATTCCTTGTGTGGGACTAACCCATGTAGGTGTGAAGAGTACCAAAACAAGAAGGATCCAATTCTAGATGATCTTCATCAACAATGAGCATCAACTACTACAACACCTACATGAAGTCTTGAACGACAAAACCCAAGGTTAGTTCATCCCTCTTAAGGGGGATCTCACATCTAGGGGTAGCTTTGCTCTAAGAATTGAGCTAAAGCATCTCTAAGGATGTGAACACATTAATGATTTATGTAAAAGTGGCAACCCCACTTGTGCTTAAACGATGAGTATGACCTATGATCAAGTGTTCTCACTTGGCTCCTAAGTCAATATACTCATATAAAGATGACTTTGTCATCGACAATTGCTTGGTAGATGCTAGAGTAGCCTTGCATGTTTGACATATTTCATTTACATCTTATTGTGTGAGCATTTTTGTATGCATGATTTTCCAATTCGAGGACATCCAATTGTAGTTCATTTGGGATTTATTTTTCTAGACAATTGGATGTACAAGAATGCCTAAGTGCCCCCTCTAGCTATCTATTCTATCATGTCTCAAATTCTATTCATGCTTCATCACAAATTTTGAACAAGCACATTTTCGGACGCTCTGGGTGAGGAGCACTCGAAGCCACCAATTTGAATTGGGATGCCTTCCAAAACCTCCTAAGTATTTTTCGGTCTGACAAACTTCCGCACACTCAGAGCCACCGAAAACATTTAGGTTGATCAGGTTTTCCAATCTCGGTACCACCGATTGGGAAATCTCAGCATCACTGAGTTCCTCTATGAACTGACAGTTAGGAACTTTGGTGACACCGATATTTTCGTCTCGGTGTCACTGACAATACATGGGTATATATATCTGCGCGATGTACTTTGAAAATTTCTTCAAACCACCCACTCTCGCACCCCATTGTTGTCGCCGCCCCTATCTACGGACGTTCTCCATCATCTCCCACGCGCCCTCGCCGCAGGATTCCGTAGCTGTCAACGACAATCGTCTTTGCCGTAGAGAGGCTCCGCCGAGTATCGGGGCACAGATGCACATGATCACCTACGGGACCAGAGGCCCCTTTGTGGTTCGGCAAGGGGGGGTCACGTTGCACAAAGAGCGGAGAGCATGAGACAACGCGACGATCAGGACGCTGGCATTTTTACCCAGGTTTGGGCCACTGCTAAGCGTAAAACCCTACTCCTTCTTTTGGTGGATTGATTGTAGGAACACGAAGAACACGCAACGCTCAATCCCGGCAAGGGCTGCCGTCAGGGGAGAGCTGCTACACGAGTACAAGTGTCCAAAAGTCTGAATCTTGAGCTAGGGTGCCTCGGGCCTCCTTTTATAGTGCAAGGGGCAACCACAATGGCAAAATAGTCATTATCTATCGATTAGATAGCTTAGCATAGCTATCATACCTAACTCTGGCATTTAGGACAAAATACCATGATTACTAGACTAGGTGGCGCTTGAGGGTGCATCCCCGGCAAGCTCTTGCCACCGCCTAGCTGGCCGTTGCTTAGGGTCTTGACACGCTGCTGGACGGGTGTCAACTGGGTGTAATCTGCCTTCCGGTGCTTCACCACGTGCTTAGCGAGAGCTACTTAGCCGCTTGAGGCTTCGACACCGCATTGACAAGTGACTGATGTCACGATGCGGTGGAGCGGTGGCTGGTTAGCTCGTGGCTGCCGAGGGATGGCTTGCCGGGTCTTCCTGAGACGTGCGCGCCTCGGTCCCCGGGAGGCTCCGGGGACGTGGCTGGCGTGCTTTGGGCCCCACCTGGGCCGTTGTGCTGGTGTTGCCGGTGTTTGTTTGGCCCTTCTGGTTCTTGAATGCTTGCTTGGCGGTGCAGTAGCTTTTCCCGACGGGTTTTGCTACTACTGCCTGTGCATAAGTCAGGGGCACTGGATACCCCTGTCCTAGTGCATAGACACCGAGTTTGGGTAAAGCCTCGATCCCCAATGTGTTCTTTTTCTGTTTCATGTGCATTAGGTCATGCCTTACTTCTTGACACCGTATGCAATGATCCATCCTCTCAAAATTCGATTAGATTAAGTTGAGCGAAAAAAATTAGTGTTAGGTTTCCGCAATAAGCAAACTCGGACCCACTGAGCGAAATCATCTCGGAGTCACCGATGTGGTTTCGGCCACAACACAAAGGATTTTTTTGTGAAACCGAAACAATCCTATTGGTGTTAATGAAGTGGATCTAGGGGCTCAGTGAGCAACTTTGGAGAGACCGAAGCGCACACATTTATATTTGCACAATAAGGGGAATATCGCACACATTTATATTTGCCATACCGTTTGCAATATGTAATTAAGAAGATAATCTAATCGTCGTACAAGTGTCGGATATGCTTACAAAACGTCTGACTGTCATACTCGTGATGGATGGTATAATTATCGCCCACACTATTCTGTGGTGCAACTTTTATCATGCACACGACATCACAAACAGTGCATGATTGTGAAGCGTGTGCGGTAGATACACTATCACTGACATTTAATTCGGCAGCACCGCTTGCGATATTGTCTGAAATCACACATGGTTTGGAAACGGCAATTGTGTGCATGGTCTCTCACATTTTCTATCTGTGAAACATGTCTGATAATCAGGTAGATCACAAACATTGAGATTTATAAACCGTGTGCGGCGTAATGACCCCCTGAGCATATTTTTCCGTAATTTTATTGCTGCAATTTAAAATTGTACATAATTTGATTTTGAAATTAGGGAATATCTTTTTCCATATCCATCATATACATATATAGGTTCAACAAACAACGCATTATTCCATTCACAGGTATAGATGCTCAAGAATTACATCAAAAAATACATAAGCACCAAATAAAGAATGATGAACGATGGTTGAATACTTGTATTAAAGATGGTAAAGAAAGAGGCGAAAGATAATCTGGCTGCTGTAAAAGGTGAAGCGGAATGCCCATATTGTGCCCTCTCGATGCCGAATGCATGCACGACTCTAGTCCAACCCCTTGTGATGGCCGACCACCTATCCATCACTGTCTTCATAAGGACTTCTATGTATTCATTGTAGTCTGGTAGAAATACCTATACCTTCGCACATCCAACAATCATGTAATTTGAGAGGTGATCTTGATTAAACTACATTGGGAACAGTGCAAACAAAAAAGATTCAGACATTGTCATGTAACAATTCATTATGGGCAGTAAAAAGGCTACAGAGTTCATAGTTACCATCATGCAGATCACTCTTGTATTGACAAAGTGTAAACAAATAGTTTAATTGCCATCTTTTGACTCATTGTACTAACAATCTTTACTCGTTTCCTCACTTGATGCTAGTTCATGAATATCTACTTGCCCCATACACAAAAAGGGTCGAAGCACGGATCTTTAGCTATGACATATGTACCTACAAGCAACAAGTTAATATTAGAAGCTAAACTGCAACTGCACAATGATGTAGTACAATACTATCTCCATCCCACTATATAAGATCTTATTACATCCAATACACTAACATATTGGATGTATTAACATCTTATATTATGGGGCGGAGGGAGTATATATAAGACATGAGAAACAAATATAGCCATGGGAACCAAGAACCATTAAAAGAGACATATGCTTATTACAACAGGCTTAACAACAAGCAAATATAGTCATTCACAGTGGTATTGTTGAAATTGCATAGAACATAGCTTGTGCTTAAATGTCAAATTGTATAAATGAACATCACAGGGTGAAAAAATAGGGGGCGTATTACCTACACCAGGCTTAATAGGAAACAAATAGGACCATTGAAATAGTAGTGATCAAAGTGTATTGCACATTGTGAATAACTGAATAAACAAGGCATACTAGAAACAACCAAATAGAGCAATTGAAACTGGACAAATGCTAACCACAAACAACCGAACAACTAAAAAACCGTTAAAGACGGCATATGCTCACTACAACATGCTTAACAACACCCAAATATAGTCATTCATAGCGGTATTGTTGAAATTACATATAATGTAGCTTGTGCTTAAACATCAAATTGTATGATTGAACAACACATTGTGAGAAAACTGAAATAAACAGGGGCGTGTTAACAACACCAGCTTTAACATGAACCAATTTTACCGTTCAAACTGGTATAGATGAAAGGGAACTGCACAATACATTATTGCACGTATAGAACATCACATTATGAATAAATGAAATAAACATGGCATACTACAAAAACAACCAAATATAGCAATTTAAACTGGACATATGTTCACTACAAACAACCAAAAATAGTTAAACAAGGCATATGCTCACTACAGACAACATAACATAGGCATTCATGAAATTGAATTGAACAATTCATACTCCAACATATCACATTCCACTTTTTAACATTACATTTTGCATGACTAAGATAACTAAACATGACATGGTTAGCATGCCTAAAGGTACTGGCAAGATCATATGCAGTTTTCCCCCTTTGAAGTGGCATGGCAAAACAAATCATGGGTTTTCTCACTTGTCACAGATGAGCTCCTTCCCCTTGGAAGACCACGGCTGTAGGGTGTTCTCCCTGATGCCACAGATTGGCTCTTTCCCCTTGGAAGAGACGGTGCCCTTGTCATCGTCGACGTGTCCTTCAGAAATGACAAAAGGGGCTCCATGGCAATGAAGGAAGGCAAATGCCTAATAGCGAAATAGAGGAGATTAGCGGCAGGCCATGGAGGAGATCCATGGCGGCTTAACCCAAGGGGGTGGGGGTGCGCCACTTAACCTGTGACATAGCCCGCGTCAAGCAGTCGCTGTCGATGAGCTCGATGTCATAGCCGGCTGCCGCGGCATGCAAAAATGCGCGAGGCGGCTGATTTAACACCGCCGTCCAGTCATAGTAGTCAGCTTCCCCGGGTGCCTCTACGGCCAGCTCAACATCATCCACCTGACAGGCCTCGATACGGCCACCTCAACATCGACCAGCTGACAGGCCTCGCTATACCTATTTTTGTTCATTCAGTCCTCGAGGTCCCCGGGAAGCATCATCGGGCTTAGGATGCAACGCTCTGGAGTGGGGAATGGTGATGGTGATGTGGATTTGTGGGAAAGGGGGTGTTTCGCACGCGTCATCTAAGAAACTTAGGGCAGCGTGGGTATGGAGATCGGTGGGTAACATGCACGGGCAGACAGACAGAGGTTGACGGTGGAGACGGGGCGGCGGCGGCGGCGAGCTAGCTAGGGTACAAGCAAGGGAGGAGTGGTGTGTGTGGGTGGGGGTGTGGAGGCGGGCCAAGGTGGTGTTTGAGGAAGTGACGCGGCTACTGAAAATTTAACTAGGCGGGAGTAAAATGTCGGGGCTACTGAAAATTTAGACAAAGGGATTGAAGCGATGCGGGAGCAAGCAACATAGCACACAGCCCAAACATAATAATTTTGTGCTATCAAATAGGAAAACCCGCGGAACTACTAGTTTTCAAATCGCTCAAGGCGGGTGGATAGTTTTGAGATTGCCAGGGAAGCATCGTGGAGTCCATTCGTATCATGCGGCCACCAGTACACTGTGTTGATGTCACAGGGCACTGGCGTGGCTCACAGGTAGTCTGAGCGATCTGTGTATGTTGAGTATACAATCACAAACGGCTTTTTCATTCAAACCATCTGCTATTTACTCCTATAATGATAATATATATGAGCATTTCGCAAAAAAATATTCGGGAAATGGTCAGAATACAAACACACCTGCATGTGGAACAAAAATATGTGTGCAAATGGTGGCTTGATGTTTAAATACCCAATGCTCAACTTTGATGTGGCATATGCCTGGTCCCCCTCCCCCCACTTCGTGTCAACGGGTGGGAATACAAGCTACGAATGCATGCCCAGAAATAGGTCTGGCATCTCACCCTGTTGTAGCACGAAAATTAAACCTATATGAATCCGTCATGGTCAAACTATGACCACCTGCGGGTGGCCCAAACTAGGGTGGTGTTATATTTAAATATACCCAATTCACAACTTTGATGTGGCATATGCGCCTCGCAACCCGGCATTGCCAACCCCACAGAGGTTCGGGGCGTATGCAGTATATAGTGCCCCCATCCCCCACACACAAAGAGACATGCACTTTGCGTCGATGGGAGCTAGGTCATCTCATGAAGACCTTCCGTAACACGGTCAAGACGGATCAACCTTGGCCAAACCTCTCTCATTGTTGGTCGAAGTGATGGACTTCCTCCCGGGCCCACGGATGGGCGTGCCACTGATAACCACGCGATGGAGTGTCCGAACACAACCACCACCTTCATGTCGGCCAAACATATGTACAGAAGTGTTGTGCTGTGTTTGAGTATATATACTAGGTGCACACTTTTGATGTGGAACCTGCTTTCCAACCGTAAAGCCCACGCACATATCGAGGGGTTCATGACGCGTTCAACTAGCTAGTCCCCCTCCCCCACTTTGAGTGCCGGTGGGAACGATTCATGCGTACATAAGCTTGTACTCAAACTTTCGGTCAGGAAACTCACCATGACCTATCATATATACTATAACACACCAAGAATAATCGACCTTGGTAAACTCTCTCATTGTCAGCCAATGTGATGGACGTCCACGCGGGCCCAGTAATGGGCTTCCCATCGATAACCATGCGAGTGTTCGAAGAGAACCATCGTCTACATGTGGCCCAAACATATGTATGGAAAGTGTTGTGTGATCGATGCTTAATTACCCAATGCAACTTTGATGTGGCACCTTCCTCAGAAACCATAAAGTCCCCACGTTGGGTTCACGCAACGTGTACACATTATATCTGTTCCCCTCCCCAATTCGAGCCGGTGAGAGGCATTCATGCATACACATGCGCTCAAATTATACCATGTAATCTCACCATGATCTACCGTAACAAAAACAAAAAAGAATCTGCATTAATCAACCTCTCTCGTTGTGGTCAAAGTGATGGACCATGTGGGGCCACAGATGGGTGCGACACAGATAACAACGCGAGGGGGTGTCCGAGGACAATGACCGCCTCCATGTGTCCCAAACATATGTATGGATGTGTTGTGTGATTTTTGAATACCCAATGCACACTTTGATGTGGCGCCTTCGCAAATCGGAAAGTCCCCCACGGAGGTTCACAACGCGTATGCCACTTACTTCGAGTCGGTGGGAGCACGCATACACACGCGTTCCAATTTATGTCTGGTATATCACTATGATATACAACATAACATAGACAAACATGAATCCACCTTGATCAAACTCATCTCTCCGCCATTCAAAGTGATACACCGGCGCGGGGGAAACGACTGGCTGCGTCATTGATAACCACACGAGGGAGTGTCCGAGGTACACCACTGCATGCATGTAACCCAAACATATGCATGAAAAAGGGCATGTGTTGTTTTAAATACCCAACGCATGAATATTGATGTGGCACATGCCTCACATACTGGACAATCCCACAGGAAGGCACACGACGCATAGTGTGCTGGACCACCGGCCTTCTCCCACCCATTCACCACCACCGCCACTTCAAGACACATGTCAAATTTGTCTACCGTGAACATGTGATAATAGGAGTGTCGTGTTAAAATTTATTTTTTAGAGAACATTAAGACACATTTTCATACATTAATTGATTTCCCAAGGATTTCTTTTGTAAATTTCAAAGTTGAACTACAAGCACATGCCGTATTGCACCAAAATGGATTTGAAAATCAAAATTGTGTCGTTCGGTGCATGTTTAGTCCCCATGCAAGGAAAAGGCCATAAATTTCAAACATCTCGGCATCGTGGCTCCGCCGCAAACATTGATAATATTGATTTCAAATCCTAGTAAATCACCAGTTAAGCTAGAATTCATGAAACATTGACATGTTGTCATGGTATGGAACAAATAGGTCGTGGTAAAAGAATTGTCCAATTTGACAAAAGTTTTCATCTAAGCTTCTTGCAAAGGGGAGCTTGTTAATGGATGCAACACAGCTGCCCAATGGATTCATTGTGTGGGCCGAGGTTGACCAGGTGGTTCAAGGCCCATGAGGCGGCTTGAGGGGAAGGCCAGTTCATGGCCCAGTATCTGGCAGGCCGGCTCGGCAAGGAAGTCATGAGGGATTTTCCTTACTTGAGAGACAAGATAAGTAGGAAGTAGATTAAGACACGAGTTGTATTATGACCCGGATTCTATTGTGACCTCTGGGCCTCAATCTATATATATAAAGGAGAGCCCCTGAGACAGAGAGACCAAGTAAGAAATCCTCGAGAGCTAGGTTAGCGATTCCGCACCCTTGTAGTCAAGATCATCATCATTAATAACACACAAAGTAGGACGTAGGCTTTTACGTCCATCGGAGGGGCCGAACCTGGGTAACCCCTTTTCTCTCGTTCCCGATCAACCCCATCCAAGCAACCACCTAGTTGCGATGGATCCTAGACTGAGTCCTCTTGCTAGGACATCTGCTGTGACACAATGCTACTTCTTGAGCTTGCGTTGGTTTTCCCTTGAAGAGGAAAGGGTGATGCAACAAAGTAGATAAGTATTTCCCTCAGTTGTTGAGAACCAAGGTATCAATCCAGTAGGAGGTACAAGCAAGGCCCCAATCTTTGCACCTACACAAACAATCAAACACTTGCACCCAACGCTATAAAGGGGTTGTCAATCCCTTCACGGTTACTTGCAAGGATGAGATCTGATAGAGATAGATATGAAAGATTACTAAAACGAAAAGTAAAACAAAAGTAAAAAGATTGCAGCAAAGTATTTTTGGTATTTTTGGCTTATAGATCTGAAAATATAATATGGAAAATAGACCCGGGGGCCATAGGTTTCACTAGAGGCTTCTCTCTTGAAGGCAAATAATACGGTGGGTGAACAAATTACTGTCGAGCAATTGATAGAAAAGCGCATAGTTATGACGATATCCAAGGCAATGATTATGCATATAGGCATCACGCCCATGTCAAGTAGACCGAAACGATTCTGCATCTACTACTATTACTCCACACATCGACCGACTCCTGCCTGCATCTAGAGTATTAAGTCCATGAAGAACAGAGTAACACATTAAGTAAGATGAAATGATGTATAGGGATAAACTCAAGCAATATGATGAAAACCCATCTTTTTACCCTTGACGGCAACAATACAAATACATGCCTCGCTACCCCTACTTTGTCACTGGGTGAGGACACCGCAAGACTGAACCCAAAACTAAGCACTTCTCCCATTGCAAGAATTACCAATCTAGTTGGCCAAACCAAACCAATAACTCGAAGAGACTTGCAAAGGTATGAAATCATGCATATAAGAATTCAGAGAAGATTCAAATAATATTCATAGATAATCTGATCATAAACCCACAATTCAGCGAATCTCGACAAACACACCGCAAAAGAGTATTACATCGGATAGATCTCCATGAAGATCATGAAGAACATGGTATTGAAGAGCATAGAGAGAGAAGAAGCCATCTCGCTACTAGCTATGGACCTGAAGGTCTGAGGTGAACTACTCACGCATCATCGAAGGGGCAATGCAGTTGATGTAGATGTCCTCCGTGATCGAATCCCCCTCAGGCAGATTACCGGAAAAGGCTCCAAGATGGGATCTCACGGGAACAGAGGCTTTCGGCGGCGGAAAAGTATTATCGTGGCTCTTTTTGGTATTGGGGGAATATTTGGGAATTTATAGGACGAAGATTAGGGTTAGGAAGCCTGCAGGGGGGCCACAAGCCAGGAGGGCGCGCCCCCCCTAGGGCGCGCCCTGCAGGCTTGTCGTCTCCCGGCAGGTCTCCTGCCCCCCTCTCCAAGTCTGGCAGGTTTCTTCTGGTCCAAGAAAAATCATATCGAAGATTTTATTCCGTTTGGACTCCGTTTAATATTCCTTATCTGCAATACTCAAAAACAAGGAAAAAACAGAAACTGACACTGGGCTCTAGGTTAATAGGTTAGTCCGAAAAATAATATAAAATAGCATATTGATGCATATAAAACATCCAAAACAGATAATATAATTGCATGGAACAATAAAAAATTATAGATACGTTGGAGACGTATCAATCATCCCCAAGCTTAATTCCTGCTCGTCCTCGAGTAGGTAAATGATAAAAACAGAATTTTTGATGTGGAATGCTACCTAACATATTTATCCATGTAATATTCTTTATTATGGCATGAATGTTCAGATCTGTAAGATTCAAAACAAAAGCTTAATATTGACATAAAAACAATAATACTTCAAGCATACTAACAAAGCAATTGTGTCCTTTCAAAATAACATGGCCAAAGAAAGTTATCCCTACAAAATCATATGGTCTGGCTATGCTCCATCTTCCCCACACAAAGTATTTAAATCATGCACAACCCCGATGACAAGTCAAGCAATTGTTTCACACCTTTTATGTTCTCAAACCTTTTCAACTTTCACGCAATACATGAGCGTGAGCCATGGATGTAGCACTATAGGTGGAATGGAATATGGTGGAGGTTGTGAGGAAAAGGAGAAGATAGTCTCACATCAACTAGGCGTATCAACGGGCTATGGAGATGCCCATCAATAGATATCAATGTGAGTGAGTAGGGATTGCCATGCAACGGATGCACTAGAGCTATAAGTGTATGAAAGCTCAAAAAGAAACTAAGTGCTTGTGCATCCAACTCGCTTGCTCACGAAGACCTAGGGAAATTTGAGGAAGCCCATCATTGGAATATACAAGCCAAGTTATATAATGAAAAATTCCCACTAGTATATGAAAGTGACAAATTAGGAGACTCTCTATCATGAAGATCATGGTGCTACTTTGAAGCACAAGTGTGGAAAAAGGATAGTAGCATTGTCCCTTCTCTCTTTTCTCTCATTTTTTTTGGTGGGCATCTTTGGCATCTTTTTTTTATTTGGGCTTCATTGGCCTCTTTTATTATTTGTAAAGTCCGGAGACTCATCCCAACTTGTGAGGGAATCATAGCTTCCATCATCCTTTTCTCTCATGGGACAACCCTCTAATAATGATGATCATCACACTTTTATTTACTTACAACTCAAGAATTACAACTCGATATAGAACAAAATATGACTCTATATGAATGCTTCCAGTGGTGTACCAGGAGGTGCAACGATCTAGCATAGCAAATGACATCAAAAAACGGACAAGCCATGAAAACATCATGCTAGCTATCTTACGATCGTGCAAAGCAATATGAAAATGATGGTGCGTGTCATAATAAACGGAATGGTGGAAGTTGCATGGAAATATATCTCGGAATGGCTATGGAAATGCCATAATAGGTAGGTATGGTGGCTGTTTTCAGGAAGGTATATGGTGGCTGTTTTGAGGAAGGTGGGTTTAATGCACCGGTGAAAGTTGCGCGGTACTAGAGAGGCTAGCAATGGTGAAAGGGTGAGAGTGCGTATAATCCATGGACTCACATTAGTCATAAAGAACTCACGTACTTATTGCAAAAGTCTATTAGTTATCGAAGCAAAGTATTAGACGCATGCTCCTAGGGGAGAGGTTGGTAGGAGTTAACCATCGCGCGCTCCCGACCCTCACACAAAGGATGACAATCATTAAACAAATCATGCTCCGACTTCGTTACATAACGGTTCACCATACGTGCATGCTACGGGAATCACAAACCTTAACACAAGTATTTCTACCAATACACAATTACTTACTAGCATGACTCTAATATCACCATCTTTATATCTCAAAACTATATGCAAGGTATCAAACTTCTCATAGTATTCAATGCACTTTATATGAAAGTTTTTATTATATCCCTCTTGGATGCCCATTATATTAGGACTAAATTCATAACCTAAACCAATTACCATGCTGTTTAAAGACTCTCAAAATAATATAAGTGTGGTACGAGAGTTCAATTATTTCTATAAAATAAAAAACACCACCGTGCTCTAAAAAGATATAAGTGAAGCACTAGAGCAACATTGCCTAGCTCAAAAGATATAAGTGAAGCACATAGAGTATTCTAATAAATTCACGATTAATGCGTGTCCCTCTCAAAATATGTGTGTAGCAAGGATGATTGTGGCAAACTAAAAATCAAAGACTCATATCATACAAGACGCTCCAAGCAAAACACATATCATGTGGTGAATAAAAATATAGCCTCAAGTAAATTTACCGATGGATTGAAGACGAAAGAGGGGATGCCTTCCGGGGCATCCCCAAGCTTAGGCTCTTTGGTATCTTTGAATATGGCTTAGGGTTCCTTGGGAATCCCCAATCTTAGGCTCTTTCCACTCCTTATTCCATAGTCCATCAAATCTTTACCCAAAACTTGAAAACTTCACAACACAAAACTCAACAGAAAACTCGTGAGATCCGTTAGTATAAGAAAAATAAATCACCAGTTTAGTTACTGTTGTGAACTCATTATTTATTTATATTGGTGTAATATCTACTGTATTCCAACTTCTCCATGGTTCATACCCCCCGATACAACCCATAGATACATCAAAATAAGCAAACAACACAAAGAAAACAGAATCTGTCAAAAAAAGGAAAGTCTGTAGCAATCTGTAAACTTCGAACACTTCTATAACTCCAAAACTTCTGATAAATTATGACCGTCTGGGAAATTTGTATATCAATCTTGTGTAAAAATTTCAGACTCATTCGACGCTCTGGTGAATTTATAAAATTCCTGGACTGAGCGCAAAAGTTTCTGTTTTTCAGCAAAATCAAATCAACAATCACCGTAGACCATCCCAAAGGTCTTACTTGGCTCAAACACTAATTAAAACAATAAAACACAATTACTACAGTGGTAATAATGTGTAAAACACAGAAACAAAAACAAACAAAAATAAAAACATAAAATAAAATTGGGTTGCCTCCCAACAAGCGCTATCGTTTTACGCCCCTAGCTAGGCATAATGATTTCAATGATGCTCACATAAAAAGTTGTAATTGAAATATGCAAGAAAGCATCATGAATCTAATGAGAAGCACATTTAAGTCTAACCCACTTCCTATGCATAGGGATTTTGTGAGAAAACAATTTATGGGAACAAGAATCAAGTAGCATAGGAAGGCAAAACAAGCATAACTTCAAAACTTTGAACACATAGAGAGGAAACTTGATATTATTGCAATTCCTACAAGCATATGTTCCTCCCTCATAATAAATTTCAGTAGCATCATGAAGGAATTCAATAATATAACTATCACACAAATCATTCTTTTCATGATGTACAAGCATAGAATTTTCATTACTCTCCACATAAGCAAATTCGTTATCATCCATGGTAGTGGGAGCAAACTCAACAAAATAACTATCATGAGACACTTGATTGACATAACCACATTGCAAATTAAAATCATGATGATAAGTTTCATGGTTATCATTACTCATTATAGCATACGTGTCATCACCATCACCATAAATAGGAGGCATGCAATCATCATAATAAATTTTCTCATCAAAACTTGGGGGACAAAAAATATCATCTTCATCAAACATAGCATCCCCAAGCTTGTGGCTTTGCATATCATAAGCATCATGGATATTTAGAGAATTCATACTAGCAACATTGCAATCATGCTCATCATTCAAGGGACTATCATGAATCACCTTATAAATTTCTTCTTTCAACACATCATCAAAATCTTCAGATTCATGATTTTCAAACAAAACTTCATAGAGATAATCAAGTGCACTCAACTTACTAGCAATTGGTTCATAATAATTTGGCCTTTTGAAAAGATTAGCAAGTGGATGAGGATCCATATCAATAGATTTTTAGCAAGCGAAGGTGCAAGCAAATAGAAGGCACATGGCAACACAAGCAAACAAAAAGAGATCCGGCGAGAAAAAGGCGAATAAAACGACAAATCTTTTTGTTTTTTTTGAAAATCGTTTTAAGAAGTGGGGAGAGGAAAACGAGAGGCAAATGACAAATAACGTAAATGCAACATATGAGTTTGTGATGGGTACTTGGTAGGCTTGATGTGTATCCTCCCCGGCAACGGCGCCAGAACTCCTTCTTGCTACTTCTTGAGCTTGCGTTGGTTTTCCCTTGAAGAGGAAAGGGTGATGCAGCAAAGTAGATAAGTATTTCCCTCAGTTGTTGAGAACCAAGGTATCAATCCAGTAGGAGGTACAAGCAAGGCCCCAGTCTTTGCACCTACACAAACAATCAAACACTTGCACCCAACGCTATAAAGGGGTTGTCAATCCCTTCACGGTTACTTGCAAGGATGAGATCTGATAGAGATAGATATGAAAGATTACTAAAACAAAAAGTAAAAAGATTGCAGCAAAGTATTTTTGGTATTTTTGGCTTATAGATCTGAAAATATAATATGGAAAATAGACCCGGGGGGCATAGGTTTCACTAGAGGCTTCTCTCTTGAAGGAAAATAATACGGTGGGTGAACAAATTACTGTCGAGCAATTGATAGAAAAGCGCATAGTTATGACAATATCCAAGGCAATGATTATGCATATAGGCATCACGTCCGTGTCAAGTAGACCGAAACGATTCTGCATCTACTACTATTACTCCACACATCGACCAACTCCTGCCTGCATCTAGAGTATTAAGTTCATGAAGAACAGAGTAACGCATTAAGTAAGATGCCATGATGCAGAGGGATAAACTCAAGCAATATGATGAAAACCCCATCTTTTTACCCTTGATGGCAACAATACAAATACGTGCCTCGCTACCCGTACTTTGTCACTGGGTGAGGACACCGCAAGATTGAACCCAAAACTAAGCACTTCTCCCATTGCAAGAATTACCAATCTAGTTGGCCAAACCAAACCAATAACTCGAAGAGACTTGCAAAGATATGAAATCATGCATATAAGAATTCAGAGAAGATTCAAATAATATTCATAGATAATCTGATCATAAACCCACAATTCATCGGATCTCGACAAACACACCGCAAAAGAGTATTACCTCGGATAGATCTCCATGAAGATCATGAAGAACATGGTATTGAAGAGCATAGAGAGAGAAGAAGCCATCTAGCTACTAGCTATGGACCCGAAGGTCTGAGGTGAACTACTCACGCATCATCGGAGGGGCAATGGACTTGATGTAGATGCCCTCCGTGATCGAATCCCCCTCAGGCAGATTACCGGAAAAGGCTCCAAGATGGGATCTCACGGGAACAGAGGCTTCCGGCGGCGGAAAAGTATTATCGTGGCTCTTTTTGGTATTGGGGGAATATTTGGGAATTTATAGGACGAAGATTAGGGTTAGAAGGCCTGCAGGGGGGCCACAGCCAGGAGGGTGCGCCCCCCTAGGTCGCGCCCTGTAGGCTTGTCGTCTCCCGGCAGGTCTCCTGCCCCCCTCTCCAAGTCTGGCAGGTTTCTTCTGGTCCAAGAAAAATCATATCAAAGATTTTATTCCGTTTGGACTCCGTTTAATATTCCTTATCTGCAATACTCAAAAACAAGGAAAAAACACAAACTGGCACTGGGCTCTAGGTTAATAGGTTAGTCCCAAAAATAATATAAAATAGCATATTAAGGCATATAAAACATCCAAATCAGATAATATAATAGCATGGAACAATAAAAAATTATAGATACGTTGGAGACGTATCACACAACCACGACAGTTGGCGCCCACCGTGGGGCCAGCGCACGGTGGTGTTGAGTTCTTGGAGGGATCTCTCCCAGGGATCGAGGGATATGCGATATTCCAGATAACCAAGAGTTGTCGCGGCAAGCTCTACATCAACGATTCCGGATGGGGTTCCGAGGCCGGCTCAATTTAGTACGAGTATCGGGTCCCCTTTGTCAAGATCCATGTCTTCATCGGCAAAATCGGCGAATTAGGGCCCGAGCTGGATATCTGCATATACATCATCGAGCCGGTTCGGCGCACCCGACCCGGACGGGCTCAAGCCGACCAGAATCATGTCTTCGTCGGCTTCACTCAGGGAGTCGACCACGCGGACAACTCTATGGCTAGCGGGGACACCCTCATTTGCTCCGATGGCGAGTCTTCGGTTGGAGACACTCAATCGATCCTCCCGCTCTTCGATGGTAGGCTTGGGGGCTACTCCGACGATGAGACTACTCAGGAGTCCCTCGAGCCGCTTCGACAAGCCGTCGTCTTCATGGAAGGGACAACGGTGACCCTCGACACTACGGCGGCTGGCGCGACGGCCGGGACCAGCACTTCAGCACCAGCTCCAGGCGTGGCCGGCTCGGGGAAGACGTCGACTCAGGCTTTGGCCGACTTGATGACCGCCATGACAACACTCTTGGAAACACCTATAACCGCGGAAAATAAGGCTGAACTAACAAGGAGATGACCAAGCTTCGCGGGCTAATGGCTAAGGTTCGAGAGGAAATTGACGCTAAGAATATTCGCATGCTAGAGCTGCAGGCTCACATCCACAACGAGGCTGAACGCCTGAAGGCAGAAGCCTGGCATCTAGGTCTTTGTCGGGACGCTTCAGAGGCAGTTCATCAGAGGAGACATACAACCCACCTGCCCCCTAACTACGAGCCTAAACACAAAATGATGAGGGGAGAATAGCTACTACTCCTGTTATTTCGCTGTCTCCTTATATTCTGAAGGTTGGACGTGTTTGCATGGCAATTCCTCCCACAGATGAAGTGAAGCCCAACTTCAGAACACCTCCAGCTGAGGCATTGCAGCAGGGAAAGGAGGAAGGCCTGGAAGTCCTGCAGAGTTCCCAGGGCGGTAGTACCGCTTCCAGCGAGGTACTACCGCTTGCAAGCCAGCCCGGCAAGCCCGGCAAGCTCATCGCGGTAGTACCGCGCCTCCATCGCGGTAGTACCGCGCCTACGGTACTATCGGCCCCTGACTACCGTTCTACTGCCGCTTACAAATTCGGTACTGGACTCCGAGCGACTCCAAGCGGAAGAGGCGCGGCAGTTGATATTTAGTACGGCGGTAGTACCGCTTATCGCGGTAGTACCGCTTGCCATAAGCGGTAGTACCGCTTATCTGCCTGCGCGCAGAATCTGGGCTGTGCAGCCCGTGTACCCCTTCGTTTCGTCTTAGGTTTTAAATACCCTTCCCTTACCTTCGTTTTAGGGTTAGACAAGAAAGATAAGATAAGAGTTATCAACAGGTTCCTCCCGGATGGGCGGCCTATTGCGAGTATCGATTGGTGTTTGTGCTTGCTGATCGTGTTGATCTGATGTGTTGCTATGCGTGGGAGTTGATCTAGGTCAGTTCCAGTGCGAGATATTGAGGGAAATCAGTTTGATCTATTTCAGATTGAGTTCTCTTGTTTGTGATCCTGCTGTTGTTCTTTGATTGCCGTGAAAGATCGGGCCTAAACCCCTTTGGATCACCTTGATCCATATCACAAAATTTGCCGCCGCATGCAGATGACCTGGCACTTGTGGGCTACAACACACAAAATTTGCTCTATGTTCAAAGTCACATGCCGTTGCAAGCACTCTACATGGCACTTGGGGGCTAATGCACGTCACCTTTTTTCCTGACTTATGAGAAGACCTGGCTATCTCAAGGAGATGAGCCGGCCCTTGGGTGCTACAGGTAATGTTTTTTTCTCTGATTATTACAACTGGCTTGAAGCACCAGCTCGCTATTTTCATTACGACCCAGTCCTTGGGGGCCACGGTCCGTTTTCTAAATTACATATTATTTCCTAAGACCCAGCTCAGTACTTATTTTATTGAGCTGCCCCTTGGGGGCTACAAGAGTATGCATGACAAAGGAAAAAGGACAGGTGATTCCATACCTCATATTTGCATTTGAGCATATTTATCAGGCTCACTTCAGCATCTCGGCTCTCAGACAGCTGGGTCAAGTAATCTTGATGCAGATCATTGACATCAAGTTTGTCAAAGCTAGGGATCTCTAGTTTGGTTTTCCCTTTGGACAGCATTACTGGCTCATCATTGTCCACAATTTTAGCCAAGGCAGTTAAAGTTTCTGGAGCCCTATAAGCTTCTCCAACAATGTTTACCTCTACATCGTCCATCATGTGCGATGGGACAATGTTATCTATTTCCTGTGCAGGACTGGAGGCGCGAGCAGGACTTTGCGGGTCAACATGCTGAGCCGAGTCACCAATATTAGCCAGCTCTTCATGGACTGGCCTTTCCATCATCACCGGCTCGTCAGCAGGAACCGGCTCATTTTCATGAGCCGGCTCAATCCCAAGGTCTGGGTTATCTTGGCAGGAAGGATCAGCTTGGGCTTCTGGGTTGACCACAGGCGGGTTTTGAGTGTTAGGGTCCGCTGTGGCGGAAGATGACCCACCAACCTTTTTCTTGGAGATGGCTTTGGCTCTGCATACATGAAAGCAACATCAGATTAAGGAAGCAACTATGACGATAAAGTAAATGTGTAGCTCAAAGATACTTACCCGTGCTTAATTGTGAAAGCAGGGAGCTGAGTTGCGGTTGACTCACCTGAACAAGGCGATGTTTCCTCATACTTCGAATCAGAAGGATTAAGCAGTTGTTTAAAAAGACCGGCTTGTGGGCGAGATGGAGTTGACCTAGGAGGTACCTCAGTTCGTTGTTTGCGGGCTGCCGACTCATGCGATAAGACGGTAGATAACTCCCCAGAACCGCTCCGGGTCTTGCGCTTCGATGTACCGGCTTGTTGAGTTTTCTTCAAAAGAATTTTGGGTATAAATGAGCGTCCAGATGTGATAATGGAACCTTTATGACGGCTCGCCTCATTCTCTTCGAGACATATGTTTTTGATTCGTATGAGATTGAAATTACCTCAACATTGCTGGCTCGGCTGGTATCGGTGTTATCCTGAAGGAAGGAGCGTCAAAAAGTTCAATAAAAAGACAACAAAGTGAGTGGAGCTCTACCTCTAACTCTTCTCCAGCAGGCGCCTCACCCGCCGGCTCATCTACCCGCTCGACTTGGGGAGGAGCAGGATTCCAGGCCCTAGCATTCCACCAGTCAGAATTTGCCTGAACGCATGATAAGCCGGACACTTAAGTACAAAAAATATGGCAAGTATTGGAAAACAAAAATGAGCAAGTTTAGGAATGCTTACTAGAGGAACCAGATTTTTCAAGCAAAAGCGAGCAGCCCAGTCAAATTACATTTCTCTTTGGGATCAACTAGCAGCTTCTTTGTGGCTTTGTTGATATCATCTTCAAACAGATAGGCCTGGCTGAAGCATTGCACATCTGCCGGCTCGCCAGTATAGTTACACATTAAGTCGTCCCTCAAGCTAAGGGGCTGAATCCGCCAGCTTATCTAACACCGAGTGAGATCGATCCCGGTGAGGCCATGTGCCATTGAAGCTCTTAACTTCAAATAATATGGTGCCATCTATTTCCTGTCTTTGTTGGTTGGCCAACCCAGAAAGGCAACGGTAGTGTTGAGTCGCTCCAGTCTATAACCCGACAAGGGATTTTGGTCTTGTTGAGGAGTGTTCTTACAGTAGAACCATGTCTTGTTCCAACCTTTTGGGTGACTCGCCAATTTAGCTTCGGGACAAGCACTATTCTTCCTCTTCTGAATAGAGATCCCACCACGTTCTTCATTGTGTCCATGTTTGAACTCGGTCTGATTGTTGATATAAAAGAATTCCCGAAAGAGACTAACAGTTGGCTATGTCTGAATATATACTTCACAAAATACTTGGAACTCACAGAGATTGGTGATTGAGTTGGGGCCGATATCTTGCGGCCTGAGATTGAAGAAGTTAAGCATGTCTCTGATTTTTTTTTGACTTAGGCGGTCGGAAACCTCTATGCAAATGATCTGTAAAAATAACAACTTCCCCCTGTTGAGGTTGTGGGGAAGATTCTTCCTCAGGTGCTCACAACTGATCTCTGTTTGAGCCGGCAAAAGACCTTGGCTCACAAGATCGTCCAACATGAGCATTGATACCTGGGACCTAACCCATCCAACGACTTTGCTAGGTTTCAGGGCAATTGAGGTTTTCACAGATAAACTGGAACGGTGAAAATAAAAGTAAATAAGCTGGCGTCTGGGTCATGAGATTTGCATGACGGAAAAAGAATAAGCCGGAAAGAAGACTCTGAGTCGCCACTATTGAGGTTAAAAATGGACCTTGGTGATCGTGCTAAGATAGTTCTATGAGCTGGCCAAATTGGGCTGGTATTTAATGGAAATGTCATAATTTTGATAAGCATTGAAGGGGCTCAAGCAGAGTCTGGCCTGCTACTGTATGGACTTGAGACACATGACAAATTACAGAATTCCCTGATAAATTACAGAATTCCTCGACAAATTGGACGAGTCGGCATCATTAGATAAGCCAACAAAATGATAAGCTGAGAAGTGATGAAACGAGTTGGCATCCACAAACCAATTTCTCATAAAGTAAAAGAGGATGTAAGAGCACATTTCTCCATGTGTGGTTTTGGTAATTGATGACAATCCCTATGTGGTTGCCTTGAGTTATATTCGAAGGATTTGTCCATAGGCACTACTTGAAGTCCATTTGTTGGTTTCAACGAGTTTATATGGTGACAAAGGTGGTATTCAAGGTTTTATCCAAAGATTGGTCACATGAGAGTTGAGCTTATTGCAAGCATGTCTTGAAGAAGATTGTGTGAGCATTCATGTTTACCTTCAAGACATCATCTTTATGAAGAGAGAAGATAAGATACAAGGTTGATCAATACTAAGTCAAAGAGTGAATCAAGTTGATCAACATACAAAGCATAGAAGATGTACCGAGAGGGATCAAGTGATCCCATGGTATCGTACGCATTGTCCATTACGCTTTGTGTACTAACCCATGGTCTACGTGAGAGTTCTATGTGGGGTTAGGTATGTGTCCATGGGATTGTGTCAAGAGGAAGATGTCATACAACCCATGGAGGATGACATCAAGTGAAGATCGTCATCAAATTTGCGGTGTGCAAGTTCAAGTGGAGCATCACGAAGAGATCATGCTTGAAGCTTGCCGTTCATTGTGGTGACAACGGACTTGTGAAGATGTGCTGAAGAGTGGCTCACCCATAGTGGAGTATGGGGGAGCAATCAACTAGTCTTCATCGAGCCAATGCAATCAAGAAAGGTGGTCCATCTTGAGGAAGTCAAGATCGTCATCATCTAGCTCAAGTGGACTATGTGCAAGGTATATGTTTTCCCTTGATAGGTTTTCTATTTTACCGGTCTCATGGTGGTAGTTGGGAGACTGGGTTATAGGATCGATTGTCGTAATATCAAGGGGGGCTCTCAAGTGAGTGGCTTGATCGTATCGTTCATTGAGAGCTCAAACCATTTGCATCCTTGCATCATCTTTCTTGGTTACTTTTTGGTGTTTCTCTTTGTGAGTCTTAGAGCTTATGGTCATCTTCATGACAAGCTCGAGTTCATCGAAAACGGAGTCCATATGCTTCTTCTATGATGTTTTCGATGTTGGAGTTTTTGCCGGTTCTTCATTGATAGAGGTTTCACATCTCTATATAATTGGCATCTCTGAAGGATAGCTCTTGTCGTCCTGAATCCAACAAGCTTGAGTTTGCTCAATTCGGAGCTCGTATGCGAAAGTTATGGCAGTTTTAGTGCGAGAGTAGTTTTTCTCTGATCAGGCGGTAGTACCACTTGGTACCACAGTAGTACCGCTTGGGCGGTACTTCCGATGTGTACCACCGCTGCTACTTCTGCTTATAGTTTGCTCTTTGGATAGCGCTTTCCTTTGAGCGGTAGTAGAACGGCTGTTATGGATGGTAGTACCGCTCTGTGCGGTAGTACCGTCCGGCTTTTCTCTACTACCGCGGTTTCACCCACACGTGCACCACCTAGCGGTAGTACCGTTGGTGGGAGCGGAAGTACTGCTCCGGCTGCACTACCGCCTCCTGGAGTCTCTCTGTTTCACACTGTGGTTTGGAACTTCCGTACCAGCGGAAGTACCGCTCATCTGAGCGGTACTACCGCTTATGCACGGGCTGAGTGCATAATGGTTGGATTTTAGGGAACCTATTTAAGGGGGTCTTCTTCCCCAATGGTATCTAATCCTTAGAGCTCGTATTTGCCCCCCATTGTTAATCCTCTTCGAGCTTGCTAACTCTCAATCCCTCCAATGATTCTTGCTAGTTCTCGAGGGAAAAGAGAGAGGAGATCTAGATCCACATTTCCTCCATTCACTTTCTCCTCAATGTGAGGGGAACCCCTTGGATCTATATCTTGGAGTTCTTCGTGTTCTTCTTCGTTCTTCCTCTCATTTTCCTCCATAGCATTAGTTGTTGTGGTGGGATTTGGGAGAGAAGGACTTGGGCACTCCTTGTGCCCTTGCCATTGCATTTGGTGCATAGGATTGAGTTCTCCATGGTGATACGTGGAAGTGAGAAGTTGAGAAGCTTATTACTCTTGGGTGTTTGAGCACCCTTGAGCTTGTTCCTCTTGGGTGCTTTGGCGCCCTGGATGGTTGGTGGTGCCTCAGAGCTCAACCATTGTGGTGCAAAGCTCCGGGCAAGCATAGGGGTATCCAATTAGGTTGTGGAGATTGCCCCGAGCATTTGAGGTCACCTCAAAGCCACAATCCGTTGTGGTGAAGCTTCGTGGTGTTGTTGGGAGCCTCCAATTAAGTTGTGGAGTTTGCCCCAACCTTGTTTGTATGGGTTCGGTGACCGCCCTCAAGGGTCCCTTAGTGGAATCACGACATCTTGCATTGTGAGAGGGCATGAGGAGATTACGGTGGCCCTAGTGGCTTCTTGGGGAGCATTGTGCCTCCACACCCCTCCAAATGGAGATTAGCATCCGCAAGGGTGTGAACTTCGGGATACATCGTCGTCTCCGCGTGCCTTGGTTATCTCTTACCCGAACCCTTTACTTATGCACTTTACTTTGACATAGCCATATTGTTTCATGATATATATCTTGCAATCACTTAGTTGTTTATCTTGCTTAGCATAAGTTGTTGGTGCACATAGGTGAGCCTAGTTGTTTTAGGTATTTTGCTTGATATATTAAACGTTAGTTTTATTCCGTATTTGTTCAAGCCTAAACCGTAATTATTTGAAAGCGCCTATTCACCCCCCTAGGCGACATTCATGTCCTTTCTGAGGAGATGGATCTGATAAATACAGGAAAAAAATGAAAGCCCTAAGAACCGGCGGAAGCACTCAAACTGAAGCGTTCACAAAGTCTTATGGGAAAAATATTATGGATCTATAGTACTACGGGAATGCAGCGGAGGCAAAACTAAGCATTATTCATAAGAGTCCACAGAGGCAACTAGATCTACGACTAATGTTTGATAAGATCCGATGAACTCCGATGAACTCTGACGAACTATGAAGGACACCGAAAACCTAATGGGGGAATGATATTCACCAGGTCCAAGGTGGAGGAGATTTCGGAGTGTTATGCTGTCGAAGAGGGTCGCGTCCGATGAAGTTAGATTTCGGCGGCGACGGCAACAAAGATGGATCCTTTCGCGTAGATGAACTCTGACGAGCTCGGGTGTCGTTTCAGATGCGAGAGGAAGGAGACAAGGTAAAAATATGAAAAGGGGGGCAAGCGGTCTATTTATAAGGGAAGAATACCCAAAGCGACACGATGGAAGCGCGAATCATTGCAGTAATTTGTGGCTACGAAGACACCTCGATTCCCCCGCTTGACCAGATTTGACATATGTTTAAAGAAATTTTTCATAATGACATGCGTGGACATCAGAGGTCAGCAAGGTGATGTCATGATGGAGATAGCAAAAAAGGAGCTAAGTCTTGAAAGAGAGAAAATAACCCGGGAGAGAATTGACCTCGGTAGACTTACAGAAAACGACGCCTGGAGGGAAGAGAAAATGTTGGCTCGTAACCTTCATGTATTAGTTTCTTTGTTTCGGGATGGATTTTAACATGGATAAATCCAAGCTAAACTCGGGGCTAATGTTGGGGATATACCCCACGGCATGACCCGGCCAGGCTATGACCTGGTTATCCAGTGGCGGCTTGACCAATGGTCTCATTGTGTGGGCCGAGGTTGACCAGGTGGTTCAAGGCCCGGGAGGCGGCATGAGGTGAAGAACAACTAATGGCCCAATATTATGCAGGTCGGCTCGACGAGGAAGTCATGAGGGATTTTCCTTACTTGAGAGACAAGATAAGTAGGATGTAGATTAAGACACTGGTTTTATTACGACCCGGATTCTATTGTGACTTCACAGCCTCAACCTATATATAAAGGAGAGCCCCTGAGGCAGAGAGACCAAGTAAAAAATCCCCGAGAGCTAGGTTAGTGATTCCGCACCCTTGTAATTGAGACCATCATCATCAATAACACACAAAGTAGGATGTAGGCTTTTACCTCCATCGAAAGGGCCGAACCTGGGTAAACCCTTCTTTCTCAATCCCGATCAACCCCATCCAAGCAACCACCTATTTGCGATGGCTACTAGACTTAGTCCTCTCACTAGGACATCCGCCGTGACAAAACCACGACACTGGGCGTTAGAACAACAATGTATGTTCCGAAGCTTCGGTTAAGTAAAAAATAAAGCGACAAAATTAATCCTCAAAAAAGAAAAGAAATACGTGTCCCGCGTACCGGCGAGCAGGTGTGATTTGACGGGACGCATGCTAGCAGGCCTTCGTGCAGGCTGACCGGGAGGCGTGCGAGCTGGTGTGTGAATTGATAGGAGGCGTGTTCCCTGCGCAGTTGTACCGGGAGACGTACCGGAAGGCGTGTGAATTAACGGTAGGCATGCGAGCAGTCCGCTGCGTAGGCTACTCCAGGAGGCGAGTCAGCCCTTTGACCGCTGCCCGCCTCCCTCCGTGTTCCATATTAACGGTGCTAGGGCCGCTTGGGTTTTATAGGGGCCGGAGTCCCCATTCTCGCTACACACACAATCTTTTCTCTGGCCCTGCATCCCCGCTGTCATTCTCAGTCGTCACCACTGTCAAGTGCTTTAGATGGAGCTGAAGTGCACCATGGGAGGGAGTGGCCACGCCGGGGCCGGCGCAGCACCTGAGCTGTAACGTCCAAGATGCGGTCCTATCCCTATTAAGTCGCGAGGGCCTCGATGGGGATAGAAGCGCATCTAGTCGTTTCGCAAGTACAAAAATCATTGCAATACATGTAAAGAGGAGATGAGTATATGAGTTGGCTTACACTCGCCACAAGCTAAATTACAATTCCACACAATCATTCATACAATCTTCCATAAAGCAGGGTCCGACTACGGACGAAGATAAACAACAAAAGCAATGAAATCTATCTCGCTACGCCCAGGAATACGACCAAGTAGCTCCCTACTCATCCGGGTACGTCACGTACATACACCCACGCTCCTCATCGAACTCTCACCGGAGCTGAGAAGTGTCAACCTGCTCGAACTCATTAGTACGTTTACCTGTATTGTTGTAGTAATCTGTGAGCCACGGGGACTCAGCAATCTCATTAACCCGGGTACCAAGACTATATAAGCCAATGGGTGAGGTATGGTTAAGTGGTGAGGTTGCAACAAGCGCTAAGAAATTATTTGGGTGAGGTATGGTTAAGTGGTGACGTCACGTACATACAATCTCATTATCTCGTTCTCAGGACACGACAGATGAGCTATGGTTACCACGCCAATCACCGAGTTGCCCTGGGTGGCGTTAATAAACTGCTCTGGGTTGGACCAACACTCATGAGGAGCACTGGCCCGGGGGTTGATTAATTATCCACGGGGTAGCTATGCCCTATGCATTTTTATTAGGTTGATTAGCAAATGTAGTACCAATGTTGGGTCTTGCCAGACAAGTTTTATCCCCAAACAAATGGTCAAGGGGGTCCCCATAACAACCCCAAGCATGTTAGGATCACTCAATATGGAACATAACACCGGTTCTCTGATCTAGGGCGGAAAAAGTGGAACAAATCACCGGGCAAAAGGCCAAGCCTTCCACCGTCACCAACTGTATATGTGCATTAAATTAAATAGCAGTAAATAAGGTGATATCCCCAAGATATCCATGTTGCCACATGGAAACAACCTGCACCTGCAACTAGCAACGCTATAAGAAGGGGCTGAGCAAGCGGTAACTTTGCCAAACAACGTTTTGCTAGGAACTGGAGGGGTTAGAGGCTTTCATGGCAAATTGGGAGGCTTAACATTTAAGTGGTAGGTAACGTGACATAACGGAAGAAGCGAGACATCTATCAATTGCAAAAATAGTACCAGGATCCGGGTAACGATCATCTTGCGTGTAGGATCTTCAGGGGGATAGAACTCTTGCTCTTCAGACACATTCTCCACTAGTTCCTCGTACTCGTTCTCGACACCTGATGCTACCCAAATGAAATAGCAGCAATAAACACACAAGCAAGGAATGATGCTCAATCAAGGATGATGCATGTCCAATTTGATGCATTTAGCATGGCAACCTACTCTAGTCCCATTAAAATGAAGTAAACATATGCAACTTTTAGTGGATTTAGTATGGTGGACAGAGCAACAAGATTAGTTGTTTGGATATGCATGAACATGGCAAAAATGATTGCTTCATGAGAAAATGATGCAAATGCATATGAAGAACGTTGCAAACGGAGTAACGGAACTCTCGGAACTCTCACGACAAGGTTCTAGCGGTAATGGAGACAAAAAAAGATGAGGAAGGCCATGGGCAATTCCCTGGTATCCCAAGGGTGCCACTGGATTGGAAATGAAAATCTAGTAGGAATAGAGCTAAAGATCATGCAAAACAAGTGGGTATTGCTCCCACAAGGCACAAAACAAGAACACAAACAATCATATTGCAACCCACATAACAAGAGCTACAAGAAGCTACAAAGCACAACAAAGACATGGGGCTGTAGCTTACATGATGCACAACAATTCATGTCATGGCAGCAACTTGAACAAAAACATGGATTAACAGCAAATGATCTCACAAGAATGCATATTGAAACAACAGTTAAGGACTTAGTGAAATTTACCAGTTTCATTATCTGAGTTAACAGGTTGGCATATTGACAACAATGATTCTACATGCTACAGGGACTTTCATGGCAGGAAATTTAACGGGGTTATAGAGGACAACATGTACTTCAATTCACTCCATTATAACAACATCAAAATATTTACAGATCACTGGCTATCATCCTCCCAACATGGCATATTGAACTTAACAGCCTCCCAGACTTAGAAAAATTTAACAAGTGGCAAGCAGGGCAATGTACTAGGATGACATGTTTGACAGCAAATTTAACCAAGATGCAATAACTCTACATGCAAACAATTGGTACATGCTATCAGAGGATGACATGTTCTACAATTGACTCCATTGGGCCAACACTAAAGGAGCTACTGATTCATGGCAATCATCATGAAAACATGGCAACAAAATAACCAGATTCTATGACTTAGAAATATTTGATCAAGGGAAATAGCGATAGTTTGTAGCATGTGGAGAGCAAGAATTCCACACATAAACAAGGTTTATCATGGCATGCAAAATTACCAGTGGCTAGCATACATGTCAAAGGCCAATTCTCATGTTGACAAGTTTAGCAATTGGTGCAAGAATTAAATCATGCAAAATTAACAAAATGGCATCTTAACACAAAATAGCATTTACACAAACTTGCTCAAATTACCAAACCAACACCAAAGATGGATTCAATGGATTTTTCTACCCCAAATTCATATATCACAAGCCTATGTACCTGTAGAAAAACACCCCACAGACAATTCGAAATTTCCATGAACTAGGCATAACATATAGGCATATGCCTAAACTGGAAACTACCAGAAATGGAATGGCCAGAATTGGAAACTTACCCTAAAAGGAAATAACCCAGAAATAGAGAAGTAAAAGACAATAAAACAAAATAAAAAAAGGGGGCACTGGCATACTCACCAGGGTCCCAAGAGGATGACATGTGGGACCTTGGGCCCACTGTCAGGGTCAAAGAAAATAACGGGGCGGGGGGGGGGGGGATTTGAACCCGGGTCTCCGCGGTGGTGGGGCATGGGCTTGACCAGCTGAGCTGGGCTCGACTACTGATGGAAAGGGGGGTTCAGTTCTTTTAAACTGAACCCGAGCACTGACTTGCTGTGACAGAGAAGAACCCTCGACGCCGGCGAGCAATGGCGGCGACGGGCGGCTTGCGAGGTGGCGGCGGGTCTACGGAATTCCATGGGGGTTCCATTTGTGAGCTGGGCACAACGGTGCATCGAGGCACAGGAGCTAGCTGCTCTCGGCCATGGAGGATGGCGACCAGAAAGCGGTCTCGCGGGGACGCGAGGCAAGGCAGGCAAGGCGAGCACGATGGTGACGGTGAGCTGCTGCATGCGCGAGGCACGCACACGGAACAACCGCCAAGGAGGGGACTCGACTACTTCGCGACACAACTTCAACACCACACACAAAAAATGGACTTGGCCGGAACTCCCGGAGCATGAAGATGGCGTGGAGACTATGACGCACTCAAGCCAAAATCGCGGACAACAAAGGGCAGGGTGGAGGCGCGGCTCACCTAGTGTCCCCAGGACATGTAGGCGTGGACGAATGCGCGTCGGAGGAGCCGCGTGGAAGCACAGATCTTGACGACCCTAAGACCGGGAAGAAGAGGAAGAAGCCGCGGTCGGTGAGGCCGGTCCAGGGGCCGTGGCGTGTGCGCGCGCGATGCAGGGGACATCAGGGACTCCAAGCCTTAGAACCATGTTGTCAACGGGGAAGAAGACGAAGCAGAGGGGCTACTCCGAGCACGAGCTCGAGCTCGGCCGGAGCATGGCAGGCGTGGCGATGACGTGGCGCATGTGGACTTACCTCGGCGGCGGCGCGACTAGGTGAGGGGAGGAATCAGTCGAGGGAGGTCGAGGCTAGGGCTAGGACGGCTTTATAGGTGTCTAGGGGCGCCGACGGCCGTCAAATTGGCTGGACTACCGACGTGTCTACATTGGATTGTGTGCCGTACAAGAGGACGATGTCGCGCGCGTGGATGGCTGAGTTGGGCTGCGCGGCTGGGCTGGCTTCTACGCTGCTGCAGCTGGGCTAGGGGAGGCAAAGGCCCAAGCGGGCTGTTCTCTCTCTCCCGCGAAAACAAAAGGGGGTTTTCTTTTTAATAAAACAGCAACGGTTCATCATTAACAAGCAACGCAAGTTTTGATCAAATCTGCCCAAAATAGTAACATGGCATTTTGCATACTTCAAAATAACAAATTACAAGAATCTAAAATGCACAACCAAGACATGGGGCAGTAGCCTACATGATGCACAACAATTCATCTCATAGAAGCAAGTTGAATAGAAGCATGTATCAATAGCGAATGAGCTCACAAGATGGCTATTTGAACACAGTTTCATACTTAGTGAAAATATCAGTTTTTCACAATCTGAGTTATCAGGTTGGCATATTGACAGCAATCAAACTACATGCTACAGGACTTATAATGGCATGGAAGTCTACAACATGGTAGAGGACATGATGCACTTTAATTCATTCCATAATGGCAACATCTAATTATGCACAGAATCAAGGCAAGCATCAACACAACATGGCATTCTGAAATAACCAGATTCTCAGACTTGGTGAAAATTAGGGTGGACATGGGAAGAAGTTTATAACAGAATGGCATGTTGGACAACAGAAATATATATAATGCAATTCCTATACATGGAAACTAATGGCACAACATGATAGAGCATAACATCTTTAACAAAACATTCCATTGTGGCAACACCAAAAGAGCTATAGAACAATAGCAAATGGCATGGCAAGACAGCAACAAATAACACAGTTTCAGACTTGGAAATATTCTAGCATCTCAAAACAGCGACATTTTTATGGCAAGTTAGCAACAAGAAAATAACACCTAAACATGGATTTCTATAGCAACCAAAATACCAGGGCCTAGCACACATCACAAAGAGCATATCTCATGTTCAAAAATAATTCATATGATGCATGGAATAATTCACACAAAATAAACAAAAGGGCACCACATTAGAATAGCATGCACACAAACTTGCTCGAATGACAAAACTAATGCCACAGTTAAATTCTACGGATTTTTCTACCCCGAAAACATATATAATATGTGGGTATTTACTTTTTTTTTAAATGACATAACAATTATACGAGATTAGGACATAAACTGTTTTAGCAAGTTATTTATGCAAATTAGATGCAAACAACAAGTTAAGCATTTTTCTCATGCATGAAAGTGCGATATGATTCATCTACACATTTTGCATATAGGACATGTTTAATTCCGATGCACGGTTAGTTATATATGAGCAATGCAAATTCATGACATTATTAGGTATGATAGGCCAAAGGACATGACGGTGTACTCATAACAGCCAAAACTCGTCCTGAAGGCAGCCTTTGGAATATCTTCTTCATGAATACGGATTTGATGGAAGCCCATACGAAGATCTAGCTTTGAGAAAACCTTGGCCCCTTTCAATTGCTCAAACAACTCATTGATGTTGGGAAGTGGGTACTTGTTTCTGATTGTCTTCTTGTTCAATGGATGGTAATCGACGCATAGTCGGTCCGTGCCATCCTTCTTCTTGACAAAAAGAACACCACAAGCCCAAGGTGAAGAACTTGGTCTGATCAAACCCAGACGCTCTTGTTCATCTAGGTGCTTATCCAATTCTTTCAGCTCTTCGGAGCCAAGCTTATAAGGATGCTTGCATACCGGTTCAGTTCCAGGCTCGAGTTCAATCACAAACTCTACTAGCCGGTGAGGAGGCATTCCTGGCAATTCTTCTCGAAAGACATCTTCATACTCACTAACAACGGGGATTTGAGAAATGGCTGAGATTTCACCCTTCTCACTGAGAGAAAAGAGATGAGTCGTGTCATCGCGAGCAGCGAAAATGATCACGTCTTCAGAAGAATGAGTCAATTTGACTTCTTTGGCGTCATAGTCAACATAAGCCTTGTTCATCGCAAGAAAATCCATGCCAAGATTTAGATCAATCTGAATTGCCGAGAACAATTGGAGTGGCCAGAAAAGAATAATTGCCCATTTTGATAGAAACATCCGGGACCACCATATGAGAACTCATTCACATGCCCGGAGAGAACACACGAAAAGGATTTTGCAAAATGTCCGTAGGTAACTCATGGTTGTTAACAAAAGGTTTTGAAATGAAGCAATGCGATGCACCGGTATCAAACAACACTTTTGCAGGAATAGAATTAACCAAGAGATTACCCACTATCACTTGAGAAGACTCCTCTGCTTGAGCTGCATTGACCATGTTCACTCTGACTGACTTGGGATTGTGCTTCACCATAGCATTTCCTAGAGGCCTGACTGGAGGAGGAGGCGGAAGATGTCGCTGGTTGGTGCACTTGTTGGAGTAGTGGCCCTTCTGACCACACTTGTGACACTGAACCTCTGAGAGCAGACGGAAGTTGCCTGGAGGAGGAACATTTGCTAACTTGGGAGCTTGAGTCCTCTGCTGAAAACCTGGGTTGGGTGGATGGGAAGGACCACGACCACCCTGCTGCTTCTGCTGCTGAGGAGGACATAACGGAGGAGGAGGAACCCAATACTTCTGCTGCTTAGGAACAATCTGAGAGGAGGACGACGTAGTATGAGAGTCTCTGAACCGCTTCTTGGAATTCTCTACCTTGAGCTGAACTGCCTTGAACTTTAGAGCCAAGTTATAGAACTAATCAAACACAAGAGGGTCGTGAAAGACGAGAGCAAGCTGAAGATCTTCCCTGAGGCCACCTCTGAATTGATAAATCTTGCTCTTCTCATTAGGAACGTCTTGCTTAACATAGTGGGCCAGATTCTAGAACTCAGAATTGTACTGAAAGACAGTCATACTACCTTGCTTCAGGTGCCTGAACTTCTCACGCATACCCTCGACAAAACTCGTCGGGATATGATGAGCTCTAAAGTCACGGCAGAAATCATCCCAGCTGACTACACGGCCACCTCTAGAATCCTTGTACTGCTGCCAGCAATCTGCTGCCTGACCCTTAAGATGGAAGGTCGCAAACTTGACATAGTCCTCAGGCCTGACATTGCTGCACTCGAAATGCTTGTTCATTTCACAGAGCCAATCGTCCGCATCAAGAGGTTGATCACAGCAGGCGAAGGACTTGGGTTGATTTGCGAGGAATTGGTTCAGAGTTGCGAAGTGCGGTTGATTATTGAAATTGCCTTGATTGCCTTGATACCCCTGATTTCTCTCCTGCATCATTTGAAGCAACATCTGGGTATTCGCATTGGTTGTGGCCATCAGAGCTTGTCAAGCCTCCGAAGGCGGAGGTGGGGGTGGTGGAGGGTCATACTGCTCCCCCTCACGACCTGGGTTCCCACGAGTTGCTGGAGCCAACTTGAATATGGACATGAAAATTAGAACACCATTGACAAAGAAGATTGAAATAAGCTGAATCAAATGGCTTGAAAATGCAACGGGAATATCATCAATTGCATTCAAATTGAAAATTAGTAAGAACGCCTTCTACAGGTTTGTGATAACATCATTTGATTACGAAACCACTTGAATAACACAACAAGGTATTGAGCTAAGGGTTGCTCGGAACAAATGTATACCCTCAGAAGATGATCCTAGGTAACTACTGGATTTCCCACCTAAGAACTTCCGAAATCTTTGGTTATGCAGTCGGGTCCATGGATACACGGAGTTTTATCCATCACTCAACTCCTAGCAGTAATACTACTCTCCAATGTATCTCATCCGTCAACACACAACCAAAGGCCTTGGAAATTCATCTACCTCAGACCCTCGTAATCACAACGATACTAAAGATGGCAATACATGTGATCCCGCTCCCCAGTACTGGGTGCCGCCACACTCTTCACACCACGAATAGTATTGAAGCAATTTCGAACATCTGCGTCCTCAGGTACTATGGAAACTAAACAACAACGATGTGTCTTGAATCCCCTGGAGCTCTACTCCTCGGAAATAGGAGGCACCAAGTACAGAATTCCATCACATCGGTATCATAGAGGCTCCAAAATACCCATGTGATCCTAATTTTTTTTGAGCGAGAAGAGGGTAGAATTAAAATTCCTAAGTCGTAATTCCTCACCAGAGCATAGAAGAGGAGTAAAAAGAATCCTACTCTCCTATATAACTTGACTCAAAATAGTTTTTCACTAGACTCGACGCGGCCAAGTTCGATCAAGCAAGGGGCTCCTATGGTCGGTATGGCCCTGATTACCAACTTGTAATGTCCAAGATGCCGTCCTATCCCTATAAGGCGCGAGGGCCTCGATGGGGATAGCAGCGCATCTAGTCGTTTCGCAAGTATAGAAATCATTGCAATACATGTAAAGAGGAGATGAGTATATGAGTTGGCTTACACTCGCCACAAGCTAAATTACATTTCCACACAATCATTCATACAATCATCCATATAGCAGGGTTCGACTACGAACGAAGATAAACGACAAAAGCAATGAAATCTATCTCGCTACACCCAGGAATAAGACCAAGTAGCTCCCTACTCATCCGGGTACGTCACGTACATACGCCCACGCTCCTCGTCAAACTCCCACTGGAGCTGAGAAGCGTCAACCAGCTCGAAGTCGTCAGTACTTGTACCTATATTGTTGTAGTAATCTGTGAGCTACGGGGACTCAGCAATTTCATTAACCCGGGTACCGAGACTATATAAGCCAATGGGTGAGGTATGGTTAAGTGGTGAGGCTGCAGCAAGCACTAAGCAATTATATGAGTGGCTAACTTACGAGAGCAAGAATAAGTATGGTGGTTTACGCATAACGGGTGAGAACTAGAATGATCACTAAGTGATCCTGAACACCTACTTACGTCAAACATAACCCCACCTTGTTCTCTCTCGGTTAAACTTACGAGCAGAGACAGTCACGGTTACGCACACGGTTGGTGTATTTTATTTGAGTTTACTTCAAGTTTTCTATAACTGGGTGTTAAAAAAATTTCCAAGTTACCACATAACCGCCGGCACGGCTTTCTGAAAGATTTAACCCTGCAGGGGTGCTCCAACTCTTCCATCACAAATTAACCACACGCTGCATGGATAACCTCAACCATGAGATAACCCGTAGTATCCTCGGAATCCGATGGAATACCTCAACCTCGAGATTGCCCGAAGCTTCCTTGGAATCCCGTGCACAAGACATTCGAGAAAGGTAAAATAAGTCCAGCAAGACCGCCCGATGTGTCGACAAACCCGATAGGAGCTGCGTATCTCATTCACAGGACATGAAAAATGAGCTATGGTTACCACGCCAATCACCGAGTTGCCCCGGGTGGCGTTAATAAGATGCTCTGGGTTGGACCAACACTCATGAGGAGCACTGGCCCGGGGGTTGATTAATTATCCACGGGGTAGCTATGCCCTATGCATTTTTATTAGGTTGTTTAGCAAATGTAGTACCAATGTTTGGTCTTGCCAGACAAGTTTTATCACAAAACGAATGGTCAAGGGGGTCCCCATAACAACCCCAAGCATGTTAGGAGCGCTTAATATGGAACATAACACCGGTTCTCTGATCTAGGTCGGAAAAAGTGGAACAAATCACCAGGCAAAAGGCCAAGCCTTCCACCGTCACCAACTGTATATGTGCATTAAATTAAATAGCAGTAAATAAGGTGATATCCCCAAGATATCCATGTTGCCACATGGAAACAACCTGCACCTGCAACTAGCAACGCTATAAGAAGGGGCTGAGCAAGCTGTAACTTAGCCAAACAACGTTTTGCTAGGAAGTGGAGGGATTAGAGGCTTTCATGGCAAATTGGGAGGCTTGACATTTAAGTGGTAGGTAACGTGACATAACGGCAGAAGCGAGACATCTAGCAATAGCAAAAATAGTATCGGGATCCGGCTAACGATCATCTTGCCTGTAGGATCTTCAGGGGGATAGAACTCTTGCTCTTCAGACACATTCTCCACTGGTTCCTCGTACTCGTTCTCGACACCTGATGCCACCCAAAAGAAATAGCAGCAATAAACACACAAGCAAGGAATGATGCTCAATCAAGGATGATGCATGTCCAATTTGATGCATTTAACATGGCAACCTACTCTAGTACCATTAAAATGAAGTAAACATATGCAACTTTTAGTGGATTTAGTATGCTGGTCAGAACAGCAAGATTAGTTGTTTGGATATGCATGAACATGGCAAAAATGTTTGCTTCATGAGAAAACGATGCAAATGCATATGAAGAACTTTGCAAACGAAGTAACGGAACTCTCGGAACTCTCACTCCAAGGTTCTCGCGGTAACGGGATGAGGAAGGCCATGGGCAATTCCCTGGTATCCCAAGGGTGCCACTAGATTGGAAATGATCTAGTAGGAATAGAGCTAAATATCATGCAAAACAAGTGGGTATTGCTCCCACAAGGCACAAAACAAGAACACACACAATATGTCCAAAAACAGCAACATGTCATAGCATAACAAATCATAACAAAGAGCTACAGGAAGCTACAAAGCATAACAAAGACATGGGGCTGTAGCTTGCAAGATGCACAACAATTCATGTCATGGCAGCAACTTGAACAAAAAACATGGATTAACAGCAAGTGATCTCACAAGAAGGCATATTGAAAAAGCAGTTAAGGACTTAGTGAAATTTTCCAGTTTCACAATCTGAGTTCACAGGTTGGCATATTAACATCAATGATTCTACATGCTACAGGAACTTTCATGGCATGAAATTTAACAGGGTTATAGAGGACAACATGCACTTCAATTTACTCCATAATAACAACATCAAAATATGCACAGATCACTGGCTATCATCCTCCCAACATGGCATATTGAACTTAACAGCCTCCCAGACTTAGAAAAATTTAACAAGTGGCAAGCAGGGCAATTTACCAGGATGACATGTTTGACAGCATATTTAACCAAGATGCAATAACTCTACTTGCAAACAATTGGTACATGCTATCAGAGGATGACATGTTCTACAATTGACTCCATTGGGCCAACCCCAAAGGAGCTACTGATTCATAGCAATCATCATGAAAACATGGCAACAAAATAACCAGATTCTATGACTTTGAAATATTTGAGCATGGGAAATAGCAATAGTTTGTAGCATGTTGATAGTAAGAATTCCACACATAAACAAGGTTATCATGGCATGCAAAATTACCAGGGTCTAGCATACATGGCAAAGGCCAATTCTCATTTTGACAAGTTTAGCAATTGGTGCAAGAATTAAATCATGCAAAATTAACAAAATGGCATCTGAACACAAAATATCATTTACACAAACTTGCTCAAATGACCATACCAACACCACAGACGGATTCATTGGATTTTTTTTACCCCAAATTCATATATCACAAGCCTATGTACCTGTAGAAAAACACCCCACAAACCAATTCGAAATTTACATGAACTAGGCATAACATAGTATATGCCAAAATAGGCATATGCCTAAACTGGAAACTACCATAAATGGAATGGCCAGAATTGGAAACTTACCCTAAAAGGAAATAACCCAGAAACAGAGAAATAAAAGACAATACAACAAAATAAAAAAAAGGGGGCCACTGTCAGGGTCAAAGAAAATAATGGGGAAAAGGGTGCCGGGGGGGATTCGAACCCGGGTCTCCGCGGTGGTGGGGCGTGGGCTTGACCAGCTGAGCTGGGCTCGGCTACAGATGGAAAGGGGGGTTCAGTTCTTTTGAACTGAACCCGAGCGTTGACTGGCTGTGACAGAGAAGAACCCTCGACGCCGGCGAGCAACGGCGGCGACGGCTGGCTTGCGAGGCGGCGGCGGGTCTGCGGAATCCCGTGGGGGTTCCATTTGCGAGCTGTGTACAACGATGCAGCGAGGCGCAGGAGCTAGATACTCTTGGCCATGGCGGATGGCGAGCAGGAAGCGGTCTCACTGGGATGTGAGGCAAGGCGAGCACGGCGGCGACGGCGAGCTGCTGCGTGCGCGAGGCACGCACACGGAACAACCGCCACAGAGGGTACTCGACTACTTCGCCACACAACGTCAACACCACACAAAAAAAGGGACTTGGCCGGAACTCCGGGAGCATGAAAATGGCATGGAGACTACGACGCGCTCAACACGAAATCGAGGACAACAAAGGGCAGGGCGGAGGCGCGGCTCACCTAGTGTCCCCAGGACATGTAGGCGTGGACGAATGCGCGTCAGAGGAGCCGCGTGGAAGCACATATCTTGACGACCCTCAGACCAGGAAGAAGAGGAAGAAGACGTGGTCGGTGAGGCCGGTCCAGGGGCCGTGGCATGCGCGCACGCGATGCAGGGGACGTCGGGAATCCAAGACTTCAAACCACGTCATCAACAGGGAATAAGATGAAGCGGAGGGGCTACTCCGAGCACGAGCTCAAGCTCAGCCGGAGCATGGCGGGCGCGGCGATGGCGTGGCGCATGTGGACTTACCTGGGCGGCGGCGCGACAAGGTGAGGGGAGGAATCGGTCGAGGGAGGTCGGGGCTAGGGCTAGGATGACTTTATAGGCGGCTAGGGGCGCCGACGGCCGTCAAATCGGCCGCACTGTCGACGTGTCTACACTGGATGTTGTGCCGTACAAGAGGACGATGTCGTGCGCGTGGAGGGCTCAGTTGGGCTGTGCGGCTGGGCTGGCTTCTACGCTGTTACTGCTGGGCCAGGGGAGGCAAAGGACCAAGCGGGCTGTTCTCTCTCTCCCACGAAAACAAAAGGGGTTTTTCTTTTTAATAAAACAACAAAACAAAAGAAATTATAGGGAAGGTTTGGAAAGGAATTAGAGGAAAAGAAATAGCTCTGGAATGCTGAAATTAGCCCTGATTTTTATAAAATTGGTTTGGGGATTTTTGAGAGGAAAAAAATATAAATAAAATAAAATCCCTTTTATTGATAAAACCAAGCATACATATAATGACAAAAGGCAGGGAGGCCTCACATGGCTATGCTTTGTTTTAAAACCCCAAACAGAATATTTGAGAGTTGTGCAACATTTTATTAAATTGATTAGGGCAAGTAAAATCACCACATAGCTTGCATTTGAAGCAAGAAGAGATGGAGACATAGTTTAAAGAATTTGTAGGGAGGGTTCACACACTAGCACTTGGTTGCAAGCACACACTCACCACAATCACACCATTCAACATATCACGTCAAACAAAGCATGATGAAACTTATGAAATGATGACATGATGCCATGATGCAAAATGATATGAAGCAAATTTGTTAAATGAAAACACAAGATGGCATACATGGAAGGTTCCCATATGGAATATATTACAAAGATGGCAAGGATTCCACTTGGGATGTTACATGAGCCCACCGTGAAGCTGGGCACAGAGGTTGCCGTCACCGCCGATGAGGTCTCGTCCGGACAGCAGCGGGGCCTTGACTTTGTCGCCGCCGTCGTGCTTCCCCAGCCGGAGCCCGTGGTCCCCAGCAAGTCCGACGACCACTCAGGCGACGACGACCATTTTTTGGTAAATATATCCTGGATTTCTCTAGTTAATGATTAATTGGTTGATCTGTACAAATGATTTTGCTAAACATCCGTCAAGGGATAGTGATTGTGCTAATAATTCGTAGCCAGATCTTACAATCCATTTGAATGTCCTACATAGATGATTGTGCAATTGTGTTTCCAGACTAGTATTTAGAAAGCTGATTGTGCTAACAAAATTGAACCAAAATATTGGGATTTCTCTAGAATTTTTCCATTAAATCCTAATCCTACATTTTGACATGTAGTATTCACTTCAATGTTCCTATGTTTTTTTGACAATTACCAGTTCATGCATTTAAGGCATGCATGAGTTAATTTTGTTGCACTAAGTTGGGTGCTCTAAATTTGTCCATTTATTTCATCAAGATCACTTGAGGATTTAGGGTTCACACTGTCATAGGATATATTATGTTTCATAAACTCGGACTTGCTGAATTCACATTATAAAATATATTGAATCCACATTTTTTACTATATGTATAGGTGCTATCTGACGATGTCGACAGTGAGGATGTAGAATTCCAGGAGAGGTTCGGGAGGAAAAATCTCAAGGAGCTTTATGTTGGAAAGTATAACATGCATGTCTGGAAGAATGGGGGCTATGGATGCTAATGTCAACTACACAACTTTATTCTTGTAGACCCTGTTGGGCCTCCAAGCTTAGTGTTTTGTAGGACTATAGCAATTTTCCCTCAAGTGGACGTCCTAAGGTTTATCAATCCGTGGAAGGTGTAGGATGAAGATGGTCTCTCTCAAACAACCCTGCAACCAAATACAAGAAATCTCTTGTGTCCCCAACACACCCAATACAATGGCAAATTGTATAGGTGCACTAGTTCGGCGAAGAGATGATACAAGTGCAATATGGATGGTAGAAATAGGCTTATGTAATCTGAAAATATAAAAACAGCAAGGTAACAAATAGTAAACATCGAGCAAAATTTTATTTGACTGCTTGGAAACAAGGCCTAGGGTTCATACTTTCACTAGTGCAATCTCTCAACAATGCTAACATAATTGAATCATATAACCATCCCTCAACGTGCGACAAAGAATCACTTCGAAATTCCTATGTAGCGGAGAACATAAGAAGAAATTGTTGTAGGTAGCAAAATCACCTCAAAGTTATCCTTGCCATCAATCTATTGAGCCATCCCTATAAGTGTCACAAACATCCCTATAGTTTGTACAAGAATAACACCTATGATACACATCAATCAACCCTAATGTCACCTAGATACTCCAATGTCACCTCACGTATCCGTGGTTTAATTATGTGACATGCATCAAACAATTTCAGATTCATCATATTCAATCCAACACAAAGAACTTCAAAGAGTACCCCAAGATTTCTACCGGAGAAAGTAGGAAAAGAACGTGTATTAACCCATATGCATAGATTACCCCAATGTCACTGTGGGTATCCGCAAGTTGATTACCAAATCAAATATCAAGTGAATCAATAGAACACCCCATTGTCACCATGGGTATCCACATGCATGACATATATCAAGTGTTCTAAAATCCAAAGTATCCATTCTAGCATAACGAGATCTCAAAGGGAAAGACTCAATTCATCACATCAAGATAGAGAGGGAAGAACACCATATGATCCAACTATATTAACAAAGCTTGTGGTACATCAAGATCGTGTCATCTAAAGAACATGAGAGAGAGAGATCAAACACATGGCTACTGGTACATACCCTCGGCGTCGGGGGTGAATTACCCCAATGGAGACCACTGGGATGATGAAGATGGACTACGGTGATGATTTCCCCCCTCCGGCAGGGTATCGGAAAGGGCTTCAGATGAGACAGAGAGTTGCGGCGGTGGAGTGGAAATCTAAGTTAACTTTCGAGGGTTTCTGTATTTATAGGATTTTTCATCTTTGGAATCACGTCAAACGGAGCCATAGGGTGGTCCCAAGGCAACAGGACGCGCCCTAGGGGGGTGGCGCCCTCTTGCCTTGGGGGCACCTGGTGGCCTCCCCTACGGTTCTTCGCTCTAGTATTTCTCATATCTTCCAAAAACATCATCAAAGAGTTTCGGGAAATTCTATGAACTTTTAATTTTTGCACAAAAACAACACCATAGTAATTCTGCTAAAAACAATGTCAGTCCGGGTTAGTTCCAATTAAATCATATAAAGTGCATCAAAACCATATAAAAATATTGTAAACGTAGGTAAATATGGCATGAATACTTCAAAATTATTGATACATTGGAGACGTATCAGCTGCCCGTTCTGCAACCAAAGGCTCAACAACGCGTATGCAAGTGTTCTGGCGCATGCAAGAGGACAAGCCGTTGGCTGCTTCAAGCTGAGTACTTGGAGAATCTTAAATAACGTTCAATAACGAATATTAGATGTTGGATTGAAGCTATTTAGTTTGTGCGTATTATATCTATGCTTGAGTATATATGTTTATCGGTTGAACTATATTTTTGTGAGACTATGTGTAATGAACTAATTGTTCAATGTAATTGCAGTCTTGAGATGCAATCAGTTTGGTTGATTCAATTTTATGCTTATATTAGACCAACCTATGAATGCCCATAGCACACACAGCTTATTATCGTGAATCAGCTGTGTTACTTTCTGTCTTCCCACACAATTTTATACTAGAAAAGGTTTGCTCAGAACTTGCACAACTTCGTGTCGGAGTTGGCAAAAAAATTGAACACGTACGATGCATATTAGGGTTAATGTTTAGCATGGGTAATATTCTTTCCCAGATTGGAACTGTGTGCGATGACTTTGATTGTCCCGGGTCACTTGTGTTCTGATTGGCCAGAACACATCTCCACGGATCGCACGTCTGCACCTTAGGATGTACAAAGATTGAACGACTGTCCGTATCAACCTCAAAACATCTAGTATTTACGATTTATAACACACGGTTGGGTCTAGTAAACCGTTGCCTCCAGGTTCATTTTTTTTGCTTTCGAAGTGCATATTTCCGGAGTGATATTTACGATTTATCACACACGGTTGGGTCTACCAAACCATTGCGTCATAAGCACATTATTCCGAGACAGAAAACCCTCACCACCGCCATGTCACAAAACCCTCACCACCACCCGCCCGCCACTTCCCCTTCCTGTCCCCAGTAGCACCTACACTACAGTACTCCTCCGCGACTCTGCATGTCACCACCTATCGCCGCGGCAACCACTTAGCTCGACGCCTGCCGTCGCCGCCGGCTGCCGCCAAACCTCACCGTATTTTTCCACTGCCGCTTTCCACTGCCTATCGGCACTCACTTTTTTGGACGCTGCTCGTCGTTGACCAAGCTCTACCTGACTGGGGAATCTTCGGTACTGGGTTTTTTTGCTCATGGAGAACCAGGTAACTAACTTACCGAAATATCTGCTCATCTCTTATCCTAGACCTTCAGCCCCTTCTAATCACCCGGCCGAAATCGCCATGGATTCATTTTCCTTCTAGCTGATTCAAGGGTTTTCATTCACAGAGCGTATAGTGCAAGTACACATCAGAGTTATGTGGGATCGGCCAGACAGCCGAGGAGTTCCATCTCACCGTACCACGTGACTTCATGAAGCACACGGTATGTTCAATCCCACCCTACCTCGGTTGGCATGACCTACTTTTCATGAACCTATACTATATATTGACATATTTGGATGAAAGGTGCCACATGCAGCATATACGTGAAAGGGGATTTTTTCTTGTTCTATATTAGGGAAATTAGTGATCTATTGTTCTTTCGATTAATCTTATATTTGCATGACATCATGGTTACATTATCTGTTTATTTATATTTTCTTGTCATTTGATTTCAACTGATGTTCTGTTCTTTTAATTACTCCCACATTAGCATGTTTCCCTATTCTTTAATAATCTTATCATTTCCTGCAGTACATCCCTTGCTTTGCAACAACAATAGTAGTACAAAATCTTGCCCTTTACATAAGAGAAGACTCCAGGGATTTCATATTGAACACAAAGAATGGATTTACAATCGTTTTTTGTAAAACTTGATGGAGATTATCAGTCCTATTTTGACGCGGGCCTTTGGACAGAAGTTTCTAAGTTTTATGTACTGAAACTGGCACTAAAATTACACTGCACCTAAACGAGCCTGGTCATATGATAAATGCTAACTTCCCCAACAACATCATCTGTCTATAATTTGTTCGAAGTAAGTGTTCTTGGAAGTATCTTAATGCTGACTTACGTAGAAATATTAATGTAATTGTGTAGTATTTAAGAAACTAATTGGGGTTTCATTTTCTGAATCTGTTAAGTCTGTTCCTACCTAGTAACTTATACCAATGCACTATTCTTCTGTGTTGTTCTAAATACATAATTCCAATCCTCGCACTGCTCTACTCATGCCAGAAAATGCCGCCGTCGACGAGACTCTGGATGTGGCGGACGAGTCTGCCATCAAGCGGAGGCTGGTCGAGCCAGAACCGCAAGTGCCTCCGATAGGCCTAGACTTCATTAGCAGCCTCCTCGACGATATGTTAACAGTCATCATATCCCTCCTCCCACTCGTAGATGGCATGGGGACAACTGTCCTCTCCCGGCGTTGCGCCCCTCTTGGCCTCATCAACAAGCACATGCTCTGGAATGGCTATCACAAACGCTTGGATGCATTGCTCCAGATCCTCGGCACGCACTGTGACCCAATCAGAGCCCTTACCAGGGCAAGTTCCGTTCCAACGGCAAGGACCGATCCAAGCTTGACGAGTGGTTTCTTCTCAACCGCCCTAAATAAGCTCGAGGACCTCACTTTTAACAATGGACGTATGTGTTCGCTCCCACCCTCCTCGCTTCACCTCGCACCAACGCTGCACATTGCCAGGTTCATGAACTGACATTTCCCCTAGATTAACGCCGAGCCCGATCTTCTGCTCCCTTAACTGAAGCACCTCGAGCTCGTCGCCGTGTGCATCCCCAAGGACGACATGGAGCGCCTGCTCCACGGCTGTTTTGCGCTCGAGTCCCTTCATCTTTAGGCGATCAATGGGTCGAGTAGCCTCAACATAGCCTCCATGAGTCTCTAGACAATTTGTATGTATTTTTGGTGTTGCAACAGATCACAGAAGGTGAATCACCAAATGGTCATTGAGGATGTGTCTTTACTAGAGAGACTTGTAGTTGATCAAGAAGGTCCAACAAGAATCAGGGTCATTTATGCGTCGAAGTTGCCAGTGTTTGGCTACTCGTCCGTCAAATTCTCTGAAGTTGTTATTGGATTCATAGCCGTCAAGGTACAACAATCACCTTCTTCTCCTTCTTGAAATTAACTGTTTTTCTATTTTCAAGATGTATGTTCGTCTGTCATCCCGAAAATGATTCCCACAAGCTCGACCCTGTATCTGCGCACAGTGAAGGTATTGGCACTAGAATCTGTCGGCCCCGACCTGGACCAAGTTGCCAGATTCCTGAGATGCTTTCCTTGCCTGGTGAAGCTATATATTGAGGTGATGCTCCTTTCCTGCTAAATATTAACCACCAGGGAGTTAAGTTTTTGGCCCCTTTTCCCAAATTTACAATGACGAATGTACTAGAATTTCTCAAGGAATTTTACAGGATTTCAATACATAGATGTTTTTTTCCTGTAGTGGTTGCTTGATTCATGTGGTTACAATCCATAAGTATTTCTCATTTGGATTCATCTGTACTACGTAGTTTTCAAAGGAAAATTTCAATCCACTCTGACCTCGTGTGAAGAATCCTATGTTTTCCTAGACTATAATCAAACGCCCATGTTAATCATCTAGGATCGAAGATGGCATGTCACTCTGTTCGGGTATTTTAGAAATCCTGCGAATGAAAGAGGTCCATGTGTGTTGAAGCACTAATACATTCTCTTGTTTTGCATATACGATTAGGCCCGGTAGTGGATGATGTCATGTAGTATGACAATACCATCGAATGCATTGATCTCCATCTCTTAGAAATTACTTTGAACTCCTACCGAGGGACCTTACCAGAGATTATATTTTCTAGGTTCTTTGTTCTGAGAGCAAGTGTGCTAAAGGTAATGAGATTTTCCCTACATGTATCGCACAAAAAAGAATGGTTTGCTGATCAGTGTCGGCGACTACGGCAGAATGGAATAGGCTCTGCATAAGCTCGGTTTCAGTTTGGAACTTGAGTTGACAGACTAATAGGAAGTCCTTATGTCAAGCCCATACATGATATGTGTTGACACACGAACGCGTCACGCGTACCCTCGACGCCGGGGGTGATGCACCGCAGCTCACGTCGAAGGAGGCCCGTCCGGAAGCGCGGTACGCAAGCAATCCGGCGGGCGCTTTTGAAACCCGACGCACCGCTTCTCCGGGATGGAACCCGTCAGGAGTCACGGATGGACGATGGGCTGCCCTAGGTCGATTCGCTCGCCCCTAGGGCCTCGAGGTTCGCCGTCCTGCAACAAGAAGAACGAGTGAAGGACGAGAAGAAAGATACAAGGGAGAGGGATAAAAGTAGGGTAAAAAGATGTAGATGTGTTTGTTCGATTGTGTGTTGTTTCAATCGGCCATCACCTCTTCTATTTAAGAGGGGGTTGGACTTCCCGTACAAGACACGGACCCAAATTTCCATCCAAAGGGTCAAAAATACTAGCCAAACTCGGACTCTTCAAAATCTGTCCGAATCTGCGTGAACGGCAAGCGGTAGTACTGCTTCTTGGCACGGTAGTACCGCCCAAGCGGTACTTCCGGGTATTAGTACCGCGCCACTTCCGCGCGGGTGTCCAGAAGTGTTTTTTAAGCGGTAGTAGGGCGGTAGTAGAAGCGCGGTAGTACCGCTCGAGCGGTACTACCGCTTATGGGAGCGGTACTACCGCCCTCTGCTATAGCAGCATCTTATAACGGCTGTAACTTTTGCATACGATCTCGGATTGAGACTATTTTTATATCAAAATCGACCGATTCGACGAGACGAAGATAATCCGTGTAGATCATTTTCTCATATGAGGTCGTCTTGGGGGATTAATGAGCCGAATAGTGTTCTGGATACAAAATCAGTACTTCGAACACAACTTCGGCCTTAGAGATGAGACCGGATGGCTATGGCCCAAATATCAAAGTTTCTCCTTTCGACGATACGGAACTTCCTCACTTTGAGCACTTTTCCATTTGATGCCTTCTTAATTATGTTTTTGCCCATGCCAAAATCTGGTGTCAACAATATGTCAGTGCCGGATCCCTTTGCAGACATATTGAAGTTGCAAAACTAGTTGTAATATCAGCTTGAGCCTCTCATATGTTCATGTTCCGCTATCAGCGCGAGCGTCTAGAGCTGCATGGCAAATTTTCTGCATAAGCTGAATTTTATTTCTAATATTAGTTTGAACCTTATAATCTTTGAATTTTAAACTTGTACTGCTGGAATTTGAACCTTTGTAATATTTCTGTCATTTGTGATACAATCATTCAAATGGCATCGTACGAGACTCGTATGTTGGTATTACTATTTCTTCCTAATTATTGAATGGACGCTTAATATCTGGACCTTACGAAGCACAACAACGACAAAAAATATAGAGAGGGTATCCTGCGCGGCTCCAATGGCGCTCCCAGTGGCATGCTGACGACGAGCGCCAGTTCACCATGCATGCCGTAGTGAACACGCACAGAAGGTTCATGGAGATCTCGGTGGTGTACATCAACCATTCGATCTCGGTGGAGAACTCCATCCACGTTATGGAGTTGTTGCTTGACGTGTACAAGTACAAAGTGGTCGGGTTCAACCTCGAGTCCCTCCGGGCGCTATGGTCTCGCGTTCCTCCGGGCACTCTGCTCTCGCGCTCCTTCGCGTGCTCTGCTCTCGTGACCCTCCATGCACTCTGCCAGCGGTTTGGAGCCGGCCCACGATCATGTTTGGGGCACCATTGCATGCGGTTGCACCGCACGCGTCTCCACGATGCAGTTACATGTGCCGTGATGTTAACGCGCGCTGTAAAAACTGCCATATGGACGTGCCGGTTTTCCAGGACCTTCGGGCCCCATTTATACCCGTGTCCATTAACCACATTGTCTTCAACCTTTCGATCACGCCCCACAACACAATAATCACACCCACAACAACACATACAAAGAGGATGTCCAGCGGTGCTCCAATGGTGTTCGGCGTGCATCATGTGGATACCCACATCAGGAACACGGACCTCATGGTGGTGTACACCAACAACTCGACCATGGTGGATGACTCCATCAACACTATGGAGGATTTACTTGCTCGGGATGGCAAATACAAAGTTGTCGGCTTCGACCTCTCGTACACCGGCGGTCATGCCGGGCATGATCAGAAGGTTGTCGGCACCCAGTTATGCGTGGGCCATCACGTCCGCATCTACCAGTACTGCCTGACCACAAGGCCTTGCATTAATTCACCAGGTTTCTCAACATCCCAGACTACAGGTTCGCTACGATGGACACCATCAACGATCTAAAGGTGCTCGATACATCGGGCTTGGCCTGCCGGAAGCTTGTGACACTCATCGCCACTGCAGGGTCTGGGGCAGCACGAAGGAGAAGGACTCCCTGGGTGACCTCGCCGTGGCGATCATTGACCCCTACTACAAAAACATGGGGGCTAAGTCCAAGAAGAATAAGGTTATCTGGCACAGGGCCTGGGTGAGCAGACTGGATGATGATCACCTCTTGTCCGCGGCAAAGATGCGTACACATGCTACGAGATGTTCAGGCGGATTGTTGATATGAGGAAGTGCCTCCTACCTGAAGACGACGTGGGCTCGAGCCACAAGCAGAGCGGTGTCAACAAGCGTCACAAGAAGTAGATGAGTTGATGATCGTTGCTCATAGTTTATTGAGATGTGCCAATGTTATGTGTGTAGTCACTTATGTTTTTGGATGCTAAATTAGGTTATGCAATAATGGTGTTATGTGTGTAATAGTTTATTGAGGTGTGCGAATATTATGTGTGTAGTCACTTATGTATTTGGATGTTTAATTTGGTTATGCAAGCATGTTGTTATGTACACAAAGCATAGATGTGTGTGCAGACTAAGAAAATCACATCGCATATAGATTAAACTACCAAACCCATCGGTGATGATTTCATCAATCGCTGACAATTCTTTACCAGGAATCATTTGCCCACAACACACACACCCTAATTAAAGGAATCGTCTTTGTTATTATCGGTCCTACAACACTGTTTTTATTACTCACATGTTTAACGGGTATCACACACATACAAATTGTTTGTGTTATTTTTCGCTCATCACAGATAGTTCATCCGAGTGACCTGTATGCCATCTATCTGATATGTCTCCAATGTATCTATAAGTTTTTCTTGTTCCATGTTGTTATATTATCAATCTTGGATGTTTTAGAATCATTTTATAGCAACTTTATATCATTTTTTGGGACTAACCTATTGACATAGTGCCAAAGTGGCAGTTGCTGCTTTGCTTGTTTTTTACTTCGCAGAATATCAGTACCAAACGGAGTCCGATCGCGACAAAATTTTTGGAGATTTTTTTGGACCAGAAGAAGGCCAGTAGGCCAAAGAAGTCACCAGGAGGGAGCCCAGGCCGCCCACAACCCACCAGAGCGCACCAGGGACCTCGGGAGCACCCTGATGTGTTGTGGCCACCTCAGGAGTCCCCTCCACCACCTATGATGCCTATAAATTCCCAAATATTCCAGAAACCCTAAGGGAGTCGACGAAAAACACATCCAGATGCCACAAGTTCCAGAACCGCGAGATCCAATCTAACACCATCACGGAGGGGTTCATCATCCTCATTGGTGCCACTCCAATGATGCGTGAGTAGTCCACCATAGACCTATGGGTCCGTAGGCAGTAGCTAGACGGCTTCCTCTCTCTCTTTTGATTCTCAATACAATGGTCTCTTGGAGATCTATTTGATGTAAACTTTTGCGGTGTGTTTGTTAGGATTCGATGAATTTTGAGTTCATGGTCAGTTTCTATCGATGAATATTATTCGAGTCTTCTTTGATCTCTTATATGCATGATTACTTATAGCCTCGTATTTCTTCTTCGAATCTTTGGTTTAGTTAGGCCAACTAGATCGATTTTTCTTGCCATGGGAAGAGGTGCTTTGTGATGGGTTTGATCTTGCGGTGTCCTCTCCCAGTGACAGAAGGTAGCGAGGCACGCATGTATCGTTGCTATTAAGGTAACAAGATGGGGTCTGTTCCTACATGAATAGATCTTGTCTACATCATGTCACCGTTCTTATTGCATTACTCCATTTTTCCATGAACTTAATACACTAGATGCATGCTGGATAGCGGTCGATGTGTGGAGCAATAGTAATAGATGCAGAATCATTTCGGTCTACTAATCTTGGACGTGATGCCTATATAACGATCATCGCCTTGGATATCGTCATGATTATTTGATCTTTTACTGTCGTTGTGCTGCATCATCCCTTCCTCTTTGGGGAAATACAGACGCAGTCTCAAGCCACGTCACTATCGCACAGAACTTGATCTGGCTAAACATTTCTGTTGTGAGGATGATCACAAACGGTTCATCCGAGTGACCTGTATGCCTTCTATCGCACCCACCTTGATCTGCCAAATCGTTTTTGTTGTTTTGGATGATCGCAAATAGTCCATCCGAGTGACCTGTATGTCGTACATTGCACACATCTGTATTTGGTTAACTGTTTATTTTATGTTGGCTCATCGCAAACAGTCCGTTTGGCTCAACTGTTTGCCACGTACCACACATGCACCTCTTTTATGAAACGTTTTTGATGGATACGCCATCGCATACAGTTCGTGTTATTGGCAATAGAGCTAGAACTATACCATTTGCGATTCACGCATCGCACACAATTTGGTCGAAGGGTCTCTGATTGATGTGTCATATTAGGACCTTCCTGTAGTAGTGACCCTTTGGAGGAAGACGAGGAAGTACCTGTCAACCCACCTCCTTCCAAGCAAATGAAGCTTATGGCTGAAGCTATGCTAAGCAAGCCAGCCACCAAGTCCAATACTGCTGCTGGCCCCAAGCCCAAGAGGACTACCGGAGATGTATCTGCTGTAGAGAAGAACAAGGGCCCACTTCCACCTCTTGATAAGGAAGATGAGGATCTTGCTATCTTGAAGAAGCTCAGACTATGTCTCCCAGAGCACAATGTTACACACCCCATTGCTCAGAACATAAAAGAGAGGAAGGATCAAGGATTGAGGATGTGGAGAGCTCTTAATCCCTACTCTATCACGAAGAAGATTGTCGTGGACTATCGCTTCCACACCAAGGACCAACAACATTTTTATGAGACTGCGCTCCTGGACAAGAACCCGACAGTGAGCAACATGAGATATATAGATTGGGACTACATCAAGGCCAATGAAGATTACTTTCCCCATGTTCGTGAGATCTTCAGGATATTGGGTATCGATAAGTTTGTTGAGACAGAGATGACTGCCTGGAATGATGAGCCGATCATGCAATTCTACTCCACCGCACACTTCTACCCTGATGGAAGGTAAGTGTGGATGACTGAAGGAACTAGATGCCAGTACAGAGTGGATGAGTGGGCCACACTCATTGGTGCCCCTAAGGTGGAGGATGGAGATTTGGAGGTCTACTGTGAGTCAAAGATGGATGACAACTCCATGACCAATATATACACTGCTATCCCCAAGGAATACTTGAGGACCTACAAGCTTGGATATGTGTACTTTCTGCTTGCTGGCCTACCTACCTCCAACACCATTCTGAGGCATACATTGATGCCTAAGTCAGGAGATGACAAAATAATTAAAGGATACTCCATTAATATGCTATGCATGTGGATCATCACACCGGGATTCGAGTGATGGATCTCATTGTTGAAATTATCAAGAGGACAGCTGCTGACCAGAAGAGGTCCTGTGGATATGCCCCTTATATTTAGATGCTCATCAACTCCCTGTTTGGGAGTAAGGTATATCTGCTTGACTGTCACCACCTGCCACTCCAGCCATAATTTTAGGACAATGTCGTAGTGATGGAACCTTCTCATCGTACTTCATCAAGAGCTCAAGCAGAGATAGAAGCTGAGGCCTGGATAGAGGCAGGTAGAGCCGCTAGTGCTCCCGTGCTTAAGACGAAGGCTGACCAAATGGCCTATCTTATTGCTGCCACTCAAAACATGGAGAAGAATATAGTTAATATTCTTAAGAATACATAGAGCCTAGGGCGGATTGTGGAAACAAAGTTTCATTATTTCGAGAACAAAGTAACTGAGCATGCTACAACTGTTGAGACTGTCAAGAAGGAGGTTGATGGAGTTAAGATACCGAGCTCAGATGACGATGAGCATACACTTCCAGTGACCACTTGGTTCAGGACTCAGGCTAGGTCATCTGCAGTTCCAGCTCCAGAGATGAGACCCTCAGTGTCTGCACCAGCTGCTGCATCTTTAGTTCCTCCTTCAATACCTCCATTATCTACCTCTCCAGCTCAGAAGACCTCCGCGGAAGCATTTGCCAATGCTCTTCTTTCGACTCCTTCAACGACCACCAGAGCGGCAACTTCATCGCCATGTGGAGGAGATCATGCCCAGAGAAACGTTTAGCTCTATACTATTTGAACTTTTTGGTAACTTGTTGACAAAGGGGGAGAATATGTATAGATCATAGGGCTTCGAGAGAGAGTGTGTTTCATTTTGAGTTCTCTTGATCATTTATACATTTGGTTTCTCTTTTTCTTATTTTGTGACTTCCACTATTTCGTGTTTGATCATACGCTTAATGGTTGATGCTACTATGTCGTATCATTTCTATCTATCATGATCATTCACTTGTATGCTTGGTGATGTGTGCATTCCATTTTACTCAAATCTTTTATGCGTTCCACCAAGATGTATGTGACATGGAAGAGTGACCCATGATCCTAATCGATTGTGAATTTAAATTCAAATGCAAATTCCAAATAATGCCTAAATTTAGGGGGGGCTCTTGCTTATCACATACTTTGCAAAGCGACGATACTATGCATTGATTTTATCCTTTGTCAATGCTTTGATCTATATATTGTCATCAATTACCAAAAAAGGGGGAGATTGAAAGCACAACTTCTCCCTAGGTGGTTTTGGTAATTAACAACGACATATATTCCACTGAACTAATGAGCCTATCAAGTATATTTCAGGTAAGTTTAATGAATAGGTTGGCTAGGATTGTGAGATGGATCCCCTAGATGCAATGAACACATGTTGGCAAGATCTTCAAGACTCTACATTTTATTTTATGCGAGAAATCACAATTGAGTCCATAGGAAAAGCCAATACTATTGAAAGCGGATGAGGTATTGATAATGATCTGGTTGCTCAAGTGCTTAGAGATTTTCCACCAAAAGCCTCAACCAAATTCTCACAAAAATATTCTGTCCAAAACACTAAATGCCAAAATCGGTGCCACCAACTTTTCCGTGTCGTCTCCACCGAATTTCCCAAGATAGAATCCAAAGTCAAAACCCTAACACATCGGTGCTACCGAGATTGCATTCGGTCTCATCGAGATGTAGTTACCAACTTTCTGGAATTGAAATGTTTTACTTCGGAATCTCCGAGTTTTTCATTTTGGTGCCACCGAGATTTGGACCTGCCCTAGGTTATCCGAATCGATCTCACCAAGTTGTTTCCTATTAGGCTCACCGAGAATCTGAAAGTTGCAACCTTTTGCACTAGACGGTGCCACCGAGTTTTTACTTCGGTTCCACTGAGTTTGGCAATAATGTTGTAACGGTTGGATTTTTGGAGATGGCTATTTATACCTCTCCACCCCTCTCATTATTAGAGAGAGCACTCAGAACAAGCAAACACTTCCACCATTAATTTTCTGAGAGAGAAACACCTACTCATGTGTTGAGATCAAGATATTCCTTTCCCACCATATGAATCTTAATTTCTAGCCTCCCCAAGTTGCTTTCCACCCAATCATTCTCTTTAACCAAGCCAAATTCTGTGAGAGAGCGATTGAGTGTTGAGGAGACTATCTTTTGAAGCCCAAGAGCAAAGAGTTGATCATCCATACACCATCTATTACCTTTTGGAGAGTGGTGTCTCCTAGATTGGTTAGGTGTCACTTTGGAGCCTCTGGATCATGTGGAGTTGAACCAAGAAGTTTGTAATGGAAATGAGATCGCCTACTTCGTGAAGATCTACCCCGAGTGAGGCTAGTCCTTCGTGGATGTAAGCCATGGTGGAATAGGGAAGCTTGCTTCTTAGTGGACCCTTCAGGGGTGGAGCCCTTCGTGGACTCGCACAACCGTTACCCTCCGTGGGTTGATGTCTCCATCAATGTGGACGTACGATAGCACCACCTATCGGAACCATGCCAAAAATCTCCGTGTCTTCATTGCATTTGATCTTCCTATCCCTATCTTTACTTATACTTGCATGTCTTTACTTCCTGCTGATATACTCGTAGACTTTCATGGGTAGGGTGTGCTAGACTCGGTAAAATCGCTAAAACTTGCCAACATATAAAATTGGGAAAAGGTTAGCTTTTAAATTGGTCAAGTAGTCTAATCACCCCCCTCTAGATATAGTTTGGATCCTACAGGTCCATCATCGCATGTCGCTTACATAATAATTCTCTTGATGGTGACATTTATGATGGGATTTATGTCAGTCGCTTAGCTACTTATCTTGGTATACCCATTAAACAAAATGATCCCATGTTGCAACCAAGCTACCTTGATTATGATGCTATGGAGTGATACGTCCATTTTGCATCATGTTTTTCTGTTGATATTTATTATGTTTTGAATCATTATTGCACCTTATGATGCAATCCTAATGCCCTTTTTCTCTTATTTTGCAAGTTTATCCAAAGAGGGAGGTTGCCGGCAGCTGGAATTCTGGACCAGAAAGGACCACCGAAGAGCTGGATATTCTGTGGAAATCAAAATGAGCTGAAAATTGACGTTAATTAGTTTGGAATATATAAAAATACCGGCGAATAAATCCACCAGAGGGGACCCACCAGATGGCCACAAGCCATGGGGGCGCGCCCCAGTGGCTCGTGGGCCTCCCAGTAGGCCTTCGGATCCCATCTTCTCCTATATGATTCCATTTGCACTAGAAAAATCATAAGAAGACTTTCGGGATTAAATACCGCCGTCTCGAGGCGGAACCTGGGCAGGAGCACTTTTGCACTCCGGCGGAGCAATTCCACCAGGGAAACATCCCTCTGGGAGGGGGAAATCGAAGCCATCACCATCACCAATGCTTCCTCCATCATGGGAGGACCAATCTTCATCAATATCTTCACCAGCAGCATCTCATCCCAAACCCTAGTTCATGTTTTGTATACGATCTTTGTTTCCGAACCTCAGATTGGTACCTGTGGGTTGTTAGTAGTGTTGATTACATCTTGTAGTTGACTCTAGTTGGTTTAATTGGTGAAAGATTATATGTTCAGATCTTTAAGAATATTAATTACACCTCTGATCTTGAACATGTTGATGCTTTGTGAGTAGTTACTTTCATTCTTGAGGACATGGGAGAAGTCTTGTCTTAAATAATCATGTGATGTTGGTATTCGTTCGATATTTTGATGGTAGGTATGTTGCTCTTCCATTAGTGGAGTCGTGTGAACGTCTACTACATGACACCTCACCATATTTGGGCCTAAAGGAAAGCATTGGGGAATGATAAGTAGATCATGGGTTGCGAGAGTGACAGAAACTTAAACCCTAGTTTATGAGTTATTCCGTAAGGGGTTGCTTTGGATCCCCATGTTTGGTATGGTTAGATTTATCTTAATTCTTCTTTTGTAGTTGTGGATGCTTGCGAGAGGGGGTAATCATAAGTGGGTTGTCTGTTCAAGTAAGAACAACACCCTAGCACCGGTCTAGCCACATATCAAATTATCAAAGTAGCGAACGCGAATCAACAAACATGATGAAACATGATTAGACGAAATTCCCATGTGTCCTCAAGAGCGCTATTCTTCATATAAGAGTACGTTTCGGCTTCTCCTTTCCTATAAAAAGGATTGGTCCATTTTTCTACACAGTTGCTACAATTGTTACTAGTTACTTGCTACGAATTGCCTTGGTACCAAACTATCTATCACCGTTACTTTTAGTGCTTGCAAGAATTTCCATACCAAAACCACTTGTCATTTCCTTCTGCTCCTCGTTGGGTTCGACGCTTTTACTTATCGAAAGGACTAAGATTGATCCCGTATACTTTTCGGTCATCAAGAATCTTTTCTGGCGCCGTTCCTGGGGACTGAAGCGCCTTTGGTAAGTGGAATTTGGTAAAGAAACACTTTTGGTACATGCCGAAATTTGTCGTCACTGTTACTATGGAAGATAGTCCTTTCAGGGGCTTGTTCGGGGTATCGTCACCTCGCCTGGAAGTGGAAAAAGCCACTCCTCAACCTACTGAACCTACTAAAAATATTTACTATGAAATTCCTTTGGGTATGTTAGATAAACTACTTTCTAATCCTTATGCAGAAGATGGAACAATACACCTTGATATGCACTTGATCTGTATAGATGAAATTGGTGGATTATTTAAGCCTGCAGGATTATCCAAAGATGGCGTTAAGAAGAAGGTTTTCCCTTTATCTTTGAAGGGAAAGGCATTGATTTGGTATATGCTATTGGATGATGTCGGTACATGGGATTGGAAACGATTGAAGTTGGGATTCCATGAGATGTTTTATCCTATACATTTGGTTCATCGTAATCGGAATTATATATATGGTGGGTCTATTCTGACACCACCCCTTAAGACCTTATTTTGACATCAAAATCTCTTATTCTGACACCAAAACAGAACCAACTAGTCTAATACAGCGAACTGCGGACAAAAAGAAAAGAGCCCCCCACCCCACCCCGCACTCCCACTCCTCCAGTCCACCAGTCCACCACGCGCACGACCACACGAATCCTCACGATTCCCGCTCCACCTTCTTCCACCTCGGCCATGGCACCCTCCACTACTAGGAAAAGGGCTATAGATGATATGGCCACTAATGGCGCACCAGACATGTGGTGCGCCACTACTATATAGTAATGGCGCACCATGTGTTGGTGCGCCATTAGTGTGGTAGACACTAATGGCGCACCAGACCCACGGTGCGCCATTAGTGACAAATGTTTTTTTTTCATTTTTCCAAAAATACTAATGGCGCACCAGGGAAGAGTGCGCCATTACTAGTTTAACTAGTAATGGCGCACCTCCAACACAGTGCGCCACTACTAATTTTTTTTTTTTTTTGCAAAACTACTAATGGCGCACCTCAAGCTGGTGCGCCATTAGTAACCAGGGTTACTAATGGCGCATATATGGGTGGTGCGCCATTAGTAACCTGGGACCAGCTAGATATTTTGGACAGCCACACCTACACACTCACTTTCCCCACTTCATTCTCTCCACCTCCTCCTCCAAGATTGTGTCGGCTGCCTCCTCCTCCTCACCTCATTTGCACCATAGATTCATCAAAATTAGGTGGTTAAATTACCTTTTTTTGATAGGTAAGTAAGGGGAAAGCTATCTTTATGTTGTAGATCTACTTTTTTTCTCTCCCTCGCTCCAACAACGTGCACATGCACTTTTTATGGCCTTGCTAGATCTATGTATGTTTGTGGTGTTGCATATGTTTGTGGTGTTGCATATATGTTTGTGTTTGCAGGTACCGGTATTTGAAATGCGATAGTTGCCAATATTTTGCCGGAATGTTGATTCATTTCCGTTTCGGCGAGAATTTTGGCACTATGCATTCTTTTTGGTCCTATTTTTAGGGAAAGTCATGCCAAAAATTTTCTTGGTTCTAAAATATCGTTTTGCTCTACCCCGCAGGCGACCATGGTCCGCACGATGACCGAAGGCATCGTGAATAGGTTTTTGAGCTCCGCGAAGGCCGAGATGCTTCAAAAGAACGAGACGGAGATAAGATGTCCGTGTCGAAGATGCAAGCTGAAGAGCCTTATTGCGGACCCGGATTCCGGGCAGGTGCGGGACCACCTGCTCTTGCGTGGTTTCATGGATGGCTATCGGTGGCAAGGTGATGAAGATGACTATGAAGTCGTCCATGGGGGCCGGGCAAGAAATGAGGAAGGGCAGCAAGACAACCACTGCGGCGAGGGCGGTCGAGAAGACGAAGAATCTCCAGGACATGATCACGACGGTGATGCTGTACACAGTCATCATGTAGAAGATGCCGGACATTATGATGAGGAAGATCAAGACGAAGGGCATGATCATGAAGATGAAGATGCCGGAGCAGACGACGATGGAGGCTGGGTGCAGGACCCTCATATTCAAGAGCTGCTTCTCAAGCAGACGGATAACGCAAGAGCTGCCGCCCGAGAGAAAGCCAAGCTGGATCAACTGGAGATAGACGCGGTTACTCCATTGTATGAAGGATGCAGGCCCGAGGATACCCGCCTGAAAGTAACGCTCATGGCTCTGGAGATGAAGGTAAAACACAAAATGACCGACGCATGCTTCGACGAGAACATGTCATTCTGGCACGAACGTCTTCCCAAGGGGAACAAGTGCCCGACCAGTTTCGAGGAGGCGAAGAAAATCGTGTGTCCTCTGGATTTACCGCACGTGAAATACCATGTGTGCATGAACAATTGCATCATTTATCGGGACGAGCACGCGAAGTCTACCATATGTCCGGTGTGCGGCGTCACTCGATACAAGAAGAGGAAGAAAGCTCCTCGAAAAGTGGTGTGGTACTTTGCGATCACTCCTCGTCTGCAGCGGTATTTCGCGGACCCTAAGGCAGCAAAGCTCCTGCGTTGGCACGCGGATAGGGAGGAGAAGAAGCGAGAAGATGACGGAAATGATCCGGAGATAAATAAAAAAGACAAGATGCTGAGTCACCCTAAGGATGCGAGCCAGTGGCAAGCGTTGAACTTCGAACACCCAGAATTTGGGGACGATCCAAGGAACATCGTGCTGGGCGCGAGCACCGATGGAGTCAATCCGTTTGGCAGCCAGAGAAGCACACATAGCACCTGGCCTGTGTTTGTGTGGATGTACAACCTTCCCCCCTGGTTGTGCATGAAGAGGAAGTACATTCACATGAGTATGCTAATTGAAGGGCCGAAACAACCAGGGAACGACATCAATCTGTATCTGGGGCTGCTGAAAGAGGAGCTAGACACGCTGTGGAAAACGCCAGCCAATACGTGGGACGCCGCAGAGAAAGAATATTTCCCTATGAGAGCCGCACTGCTCACGACGGTGCACGACTATCTCGGTTACGGATATGTCGTGGGGCAGGTGGTCCACGGATTTTCTGGATGCGTCAGGTGCATGGATGACACAACGTATCGCCAGCTAGATAGAGATCCCGGGTCTTCGAAAACCGTGTTCATGGGACATCGAAGGTGGCTTCGCGACGATGACCCGTGGAGAAAACGCAAGGATCTGTTCGATGGTGAAACCGAACCTCGAAGACGCCCGCGTACGAGGAGCGGCGAGGAAATAGACGAGCTGTTGAAAAATTGGAAAGAGTGCCCACCGCCGGGAAAGGCGCCAGAGCCGGGAAAGGTGCCACCGTCGGGAAAGAAGCGAAAGGCGCCAGAGCCGCTGCTGAAGGTATGGAAAACGAGGTCTGTTTTCTGGGACTTGCCATACTGGAAGATCCTCCGTGTGCCTCACAGCCTTGATGTCATGCATATCACGAAGAACGTGTGCGAGAGTCTGCTTGGTACCCTGCTCAACATGCCAGAGAGGACCAAAGATGGGCCGAAAGCAAGGGCAGACTTGAAATCAATGGGCATCAGGGAGGAGCTTCACGCTAATGATGATGATGATGATGATGATGATGATGAGGCGATGGACACGGAAAGTCGTCGCAAAGGCAAAAAGGCCAAGAAGATCGGAAATGACTTCCCTCCCGCGTGCTTCACTCTAAGTCAGGAGGAGATCGAGCAGTTTTTCACCTGCCTCGTAGGAGTAAAACTTCCTTACGGTTACGCGGGGAAGATAAGCAGATACCTAGACTCAGCGAAGCAGAAGTTCAGCGGGATGAAGTCTCACGACTGTCACGTGCTGATGACGCAGATACTTCCAGTTGCAATCCGTGGGATCATGGACGCGCACGTCCGTGAAACGCTATTTGGCCTATGCAACTTTTTCGACGTCATCTCTCGAAAGTCGGTTGGCGTGAGGCAACTCAGAAGGCTACAGGAAGAGATCGTGGTGATACTATGCGAGCTTGAGATGTACTTCCCGCCCGCATTCTTCGACGTTATGGTGCATCTGCTGGTCCATATCGTGGAGGATATCATCCAACTCGGGCCGACGTTCCTGCACAGCATGATGCCGTTCGAAAGGATGAATGGTGTCATCAAAGGATACGTTCGCAACATGTCACGTCCAGAGGGAAGCATAGCCAGGGGCTTTCTGACCGAAGAGTGCATCTCCTACTGCACGAATTATCTAGGCATCGAGAACCCCGTTGGTCTGCCCGTCAACAGGCACCTCGGCAGGCTCGCTGGATGGGGTCACCGCGAGGGTCGCCACGAAATGCATGTCGACTTCGAGGGTCGACTCGCCGACTTTGAAAGAGCAAACCTAGTTGCGCTACAACACATAGACGTGGTCGATCCTTGGGTGGTAGAGCACAAAACCTTTATTGAGAAGACGTACAATGACCGAGGCCAACAGAGGACGGACGGAGATATAATCAAAGAGCACAACTCATGTTTCACGCGTTGGTTCAAGGAGAAGCTTCTGTCGTACCCTTTACATGAGGATTCTTCCGCGGAAGAAAAACTCATATTCGCCTTGTCACAGGGCGCCGAGCACAACCTGATGACGTATGAGGCGTACGATATCAACGGCTACACATTCTACACCGAGGGAAAGGACATGAAGAGCGATTATCAGAACTCCGGGGTAACGATGGAATCCTACACCGGTAACGACAAGGACAGATACTACAGAAGGATCGAGGAGATCTGGGAGCTGAGCTACGCTGGAGAGAAGGTCCCGATGTTCCGTGTCAGATGGGCCAAGAGCGTCCTAAAAGAAGACCGGTATTTCACCACCATGGTTATACCCGAAGCCAAATCCAAGACCGCGGGCGCAAACGTCACCGCGAAAAATGAGCCATGGGTACTGGCTTCCCAAGTGGACCAATGCTTCTTCATTACCGACCCGCCAAAGCCCAGTCGTGTTGTCGTGAGGAGAGGCAAAAGGAACATCATCGGAATGGATGGAGTCGCCAATGAGCAAGACTTCGACAAGTACGGCGACCCGAAGATGGAAGATGACGACGACGATGAAGTACCATACACCACAAGAAGAAGCAGGACCACCCTACCTAAAGGACGTCCGTTCAAGAGAAGATCAATTCAAGGGGTTCCGGGGCTAAATTATTCAACCGCGAGAAAGAAGGGCAAGAAGATTGTGAAAAGATAGCTAAGATCGAATCACGACGTGTCGGCCACGTGTGTGTGTGTCAGTGGCAAGCTCAATTATTACATGCAACTAAATTATTACATGTATCACTTGATTTCAACCATGTCATCTAATTCTAAATCTTTGCACAATGGTTTTATCACTCCATTTGCATTTTCCTTTTCTTTTATCTCAAATCTTAAATTATCACAATGATTCAAATCTTAAATCTAAACACATAAGCCCACGTATATTGTCCTAAAAGATGTCCATATATTTAAGAAAGGGAGAAAATTAAAGCCCACTGTTCATTAAAGCCCACTTTTCTTTTTAAGTTTTACTGTCCCCTTTTTGAATTCATTTCAAATTTTGCATAACTATAATGTGGACTCGTAGAGGATGTATCCTCTGCTCACATGTGTGTGGAAATGTAGTCATGTGTTCACAAAAGGGCAAACAAAAAAACCAAAGAAAACCAGGGAGAAACATAAATAAACAAAGAAATCCGGTGAAAATCAAAGAAAGAACAAACAAAAAATAAAAATAAAAACCTAAAAAAACTAAAAAAGAACTGACAAAAACAGTAAAGAAAAAACACAGAAAAAGGTAAAAAATGTTTAAAGACCGGACTAGTGCAACCAATAGACATATATACATCAAAAACATTTTTTTTAAAAAGATGCAAAAAATGGGGCCGCCAGGATTCGAACCCTGGCCGGCTGGCTATTATATTAAGGGTCCAACCACTAGGCCATGTAAGTAGTTCTGTCTATAACCAGACGCGGACTCTTTTAACCTATTACTAGTAGTAGTAATGGCGCACTAGCAGGAGATGCGCCATTGAAATGCAGTGTTTATGGCGCACCCCTGACAGGTGCGCCATTGAAATGCCGCGGCCCTCCCCTGCTTCTCCTCCCCGCGCCTCCCTCCTCACTCGATCCCCCGCACTTTGGAGCACACCGGCCTAGATCCCCCCTCTCCCCCGCGCCGCGCCATCGCCTGTCGCCGTCGAGGGTGAGCTCCCCCTCCTCCTCCCCCTCCCTCCCCCCTCCCCTCCTTTCTCTCCCCTCCGCCTTATCCCCTGTCTGACTTCTCTCCCATCCGGCAGCGCCCGCCCGCGACCACCAGGAGGAGGAGGCCCGCCGGAGACCACCAGGAGGAGGAGGCCGAGCTCGTCCCCAGGAGCACCACGACGTCCCCGTCCCCGTCCCCGTCCTCGACCACCAGGAGGAGGAGGAGGCTCGCCGTCCCCGTCCTCCCCCGTCGCCCCTCCGCCGCCGAGCTCCGCGCCAAGTCCGACTCCCTCGGCGCAAAAGGTCTGTTTCCTCTCTTCTCTGAACTAGTATATCCTTCTCTGTATATTTATGGAGGTTAAGGCAACTGAATTTGTGCAAACAGTAGGTCTGACAGAGAAATCCACCAAGAATTTGTGCTCATTTAATGTCCGGAAACTCAAAACATTTTGGGTGAGGGGTGCATATTCATTTTGTATAGTGATAGATGTGTCTGACAGAGTTTTTGCAGCATTGGTCATGTTTGTTCAGATTGGTTTCTACATTCTGTACAATGAGTAGTTTTTTTTTTGTGTGGTTTTTGCTTAGCTGTGGGTTAGTAGGATAACATAATGTGTTGCCAAACCCAGAAAATATTTGATCATAATTGCAAGTATCTAGTGTTAAAACCCAGAAAATATTTGATCATAATGTGTTGTCCTGGTCAGCTTCTTTAATGGCATCATCAAGAAAATCATCTGGCATGTTATTCTCTTGGCAAGCTTGATGCAGTTCATCCACTGTGATGTAACCACTTCCATCTTTGTCAAAATATGAAAAGGCTGCCACTAGATGTTCCTCACACTCCAGTTTATTCAGATGCAATGTTGCAGCGATGAACTCCATATAGTCAATGGTCCCACTGTTGTCCACATCCGCCTAATGAGTCAAATGGTACAAAAGGGACATGTAAGTTTCTTCGTTTACCATGTAACCAAAATGTTTTCAAAGCCTGCAGCAAGCCCAAGCTGAACTTATCAAAATGTTTTCAGTGCCCCTATTATTAATTTCTTCTAAAGTATTTGCACCCTTCACCCAAAATGTTTGTTGCTGCTGCTGCTCTGTTTTTGTTGCTGCTGCTGCTCTGTTTTTGCTGCTGCTGCTGCTCTAGTTATTTAACATGCATGAGGATCATAAGTATATTAAGTTCTGCTCTACTTATTTAACATACAATTTCATGTTATTTGCCAAAGCAGTTTGATGTTATATGGCTGCAGTTCATGTTATTTGCCAAAGCAAGTGAAACTCTTACTATTTTTCTGTAAAACTGAAGTGTTCTCATCGAAAGCAAGTATGGACGGCGTGGCGCTGTCCTAATTGCAGACTATTTTGTCAAAGTCCGCATTTTTCTCATGGCTAATTTATATTTATCATTTTAATTCATTCATACCAACACGATTTATAGAGGCTGGGTGTGAACTCTTAAGGTTGTATCGCCTCGATGCAGCATTAATAGTCAATACAAATTCTCGTTATTGAGACGAGCTCCGCTTGGGTGGAATCTTTTGTGGCTACTGACGGCACTTCGGGGGTGGGATAATGATTTTGCAGGTACCCCGAGAGGCCCTTGAGTTTGCCGGAATGTCGATTAACTTCCGTTCCGGCAAATTCGGGTACTCCATATGTCCTATTTTCAGCAAAGGTCATGCTGAAATTTTCCGTGAATTTTAGCATGACTTTGCTAAAAATAGGACATATGGGGTACTTGCGACTAATGCATGGGCCGGGGTATCTTAGTACTTAATTAAGTAGGATCAACTGTTTTTTTGTCCATCACTCGATAAACTACATGTGTGTGAGAGAGATAGTGAGAGGAGACAAGAAGAAGGGGGTTAGGAAGGGACTTGGACCTTAGCAACAACACACTAACAGGTCCAAACTTTTTTCCTATTTAGAGCGAACATGGCCCACAACGATGAGGTCGGCGGTTCGAGCGGCAAGCCATTCTGGGAGCTGTCCCAGGAGATGGAGGGAGACCCTCACCGCTATGAGGACGCCGCGGAAGACACCGATCCCAACTACACAACCCCTAGTGGCGTCGGGGATGACACCACTGATGGTGCCGCCGAGGATGCCACCACTGATGATGGCGGCGCACGCACAGATGGCAGCCAACCGAAGAGGCAACGGAAGGACCGGCGCCCGAACGTGCTCGGCACCGTCAAGGAGGAATTTACTGAAGTGTCCTCCGAGGGGCATCCAACGGCGCCCAAAGAAATAGTCAAGGGGTATGCGGTACAGCTCGGGTGCATTCTCCGGAGCACCGTCTCGATCAACACCGAGAACCTAAGGCATCGTGACCGAGGGAATTTGCGCAACCTCCTCTTCACGAAGCTGCACGAACGATACAAGTTCCCCGGTGACTTCGCAAACACACGCCTCTCAGGGAATAAAGTGAACAGTGCCGCCCTCACGAAGATGAGCAAGGCCCTGGCTACTTGGAGAGGTGCGGTGAAGAGCATGATTGAAAAAGGTGATAGTTATGAGAAGATCAAGGAGAAAAATCCTTCGATCAGCGAAGATGACTACCGGGAGTTCAAGATCAAGTGCGAGAGCAACGCATCCGGGGAATCAAGTCAGTGGGGGAAAGATATGCGGGACTTGAACTTAGGGGTCCACAAACTCGGTCCCGGCGGTTACAGAGTGGCGGAACCTATATGGGACAAGGAGGACGCGGAGCGTGCCGAGCAAGGCCTACCGCCCCGCTTCGAGAAATACCGTGACAAGCAGACCAGGAACTATGTCAGGGCCCGGTACAAGATTGACCCGGTAACCAAGGAGCTTACCACGGATCCGAAGACCAAGGCGCTTGAGCGTGTTCTGGTAAGGAATACACCCCCGCGTAATTAGCTCCATATGGTTGCATTCTAATTAATGAAGCCAAATTTCTAAATGGTTCACGTTCCTTCCGCAGGACACTGAAAGCAGTAGCGCGGGGTCGTCTCAGAGCTCCCCTTTTGACACCCCTTTAAATAGGGCGTTGAACATAATGAAAAACAAGGATAAGCTCAGTAAGCCGTCGTCAGCTGGTCGTGTGGCCGGCAAAGGCTTGTCCACGAAATGGTCGGAATACTATACCGCTGGGCGAAAGGAGAGAAAGACCAGCTCGGAAAGCCAGCAGCGCGAGGTTCAACAACTCAAGGCACAAGTGGCGCGGATTCCGGAGATGGTCGAAGAGCAAGTGCGAGACCAACTGGGAGCGACGATCACCGCCATTATACCTACCTTGGTTTCTGGGCTGCAGGCGTGGGTGGCGGGCGGCCAACAGGGGCCGCCCCCGATTCCCAGCTTCACGGGCAGCAACTCGCGCAACGCGCCGGCGGCGCCATTGGTGTCTCAGGCGGAGGCGGCATTGGTGTCTCCCGCGGCGGCGCCATTAGTGTCTCCCGCGGCGGCGCCATTGGTGTCTCCGGCGGAGGCGGCATTGGTGTCTCCCGCGGCGGCGCCGGCATCGCAGCTTAATGCACCCGGGTGTGGGAAGAATACGCCGGCCGGCACCTCAGCAGCAAGCGGCCCCTCTGTCAATTGCACGCCCGCCGTTGGCGGTGCCTCGACATTAGCCGAGCTCGACGCCATCATGGTAACTAATTAAGCCTCTCGGCCGATGACTTCATCTCCTTGCCTTTGACTGGGGATCCCTGACGCCCTACATGTTTTCGCAGGGCGTCACCGACGTTCCATGCACTCTTCTGCACTTCGTGGACGGCGAGCTGATCGATGTCGCCAAGGCCAGAATCGTTCAACCGGGCAGCCGCGTGTTCCACGGTAATCCGATGCCACCCACCGTGTATAGGGTTCAACTGGTTCGGGTGCTGCGGGGCTGCGACGACTTGTTACCTCCGTTTCGACCCGCTGGGGCCGACGAAGACGATGTGATGACCCTCAGCGCCTGCTTAAGCTGGCCCCTGCTTTGGCCGAAGAGCCAGATTCGTTTGGGGGCGGGGGACACCACCCCACAGACAACACCGCCAGTCGTGCCGGCGCCAAGCCATGGCAAGACCGCCGCAACGCTACCGGACATGCCGGACATGCATATGGCATAGGATCCGGGCATGCATATGGCACAGGATCCGGACGACGACGACGACGACGACGGTACATTTACCAAAGTCGATAAGTACTTCAACGAACATGGGTACGATGATGAATTCTTGGGGCCTCCTTCTCAAGAACCCAACCCTGCAAAAGACGATCGCGATCTAGCTGGTACCGCGGAGAAACCCAATTGCAACAGGCGTCGTCTGGCGTTCAGTTCTTAGGAGACGCCTCCAGCTGCCGCCTTCACCGAGCCTCAGATAGCCGAGGTGCGAAATATTATCAGCCCCAACACACTCAAGAAGGCGGTCTCTCAGCAGAACTCGATCCCATTACAGCAGAAGAAGAAGGGACGGAAAAGAAAGATTAAGGGTGCGAGCCAGCCGGCACCGAGTACGATCCGTGCTCAGGACGGGCCACCTTCACCTAAGGATATCTCGAGGAGGGTGCATGTGGCGGGTAGGCCGATGCTACCGACTAATCTGCTCAATGCTGCAACCGGTGCTATGCGGAGTCTGCATGATAGTGTTCTTTCTTTGGAGAAGCGGCGTCTCCGAGAGAATGATGTGGCATACCCGGTTTTCGTGGCCAAGGTGCCAGAGGGCAAGGGCTTTGTGGATAGCGCCATCGGGGGTATGATCGTCCTGCGGTTTGATGACATCTTCGCTATGTTTAACCTTCATCCGCTGCACTACACCTTCGTTCGGCTATTTTCGCTGAGTATGGAGATGCGGATCATTAGAGACAAGACCCCGGACATCGTGATAGTCGACCCCTTCTACATGCGTGCCAAGATCTTGGGCAGCGCTGGGGACCGGCAAGTCGCGAGTTCATACCTCGAAGGCGTCATTCTGGCGAACCCAGATAAGGATAACTTCCTCGTGACTTACTTTACCGAGTAAGTCATCCCCTCATCGCCCCGTAACATATGATTTCTTAGATTTCGATCGTTCTTTTTTTTTCTAACATTCCGTGTTTTGTGCAGTGACACACATTGCACACTCATCCTCTTAAGCCCGAAATATTCCATGGCCACGTATTTTGACTCGGACCGTCAGTCGAAGAAAGACTACACAAATATCAAGAAAGTTCTTGATGATGTTCTCCCCGGCTACGCCAGATCTGGAGGCACCTTCAACAGGCCAATTCGTAGGTACGGCAAGCACGTGTTCGCCCACACTACGACGTTCCCCTGCGTCAAGCAGCCGCCTGGCGGTCAGAAGGATGCCTACTACGCCCTCCATCACATGCGGGCGATCGTGCGGGACCATGATCACCTTCTGCTACCAAATAATCTCAAAGATTGGGCCGCAAGCTTGTCGGCAATCCAGGACACGGACATCAGACAAGAATTCTTTCGCATCCAGTCGGAGTTTGCGGAAATCATCCATCAAGATGTCCTTCGTACCTCGGGGCAGTTCTACCTTAGATAACAACCGTCCAACAGTGACATAGAAACAACGCTACAAATGCAGGCTGACAACGACCGCGATTTCATGACCATCACGATAGACGGCGGCTTCATCCACGCTCCGGTCCCTGAGTCGAGTCGAAAGTAGTGATGGTATGTAGTTCTGAAATATCGATTAGCTCTCTAGTTTGGACAGTCGTTCAACTTATATGTAATCGATGCTATTTATTAGTAGGACCACGAATCGTGCTATTAATGTGTTGCTTTTCTCTTCCGATCCTTTTGTTGCATACTTATATATTGCTTATGTATTGTCTGTGAATTGCTACTAACGTTTTGTTTGTCTAGTGCATAGAGATGCCGTCGTATGTCGTGTACAAGGGTAAGGTTCCCGGAGTCTACGACGACTGGGAGGAGTGTCGGAAACAGGTTTACCGTTTCAGCGGTAACAGTTACAAAGGGTACACCACTAGGGCGGAGGCGGAAGCTAGATACGCGCACTATCTAGCGGGAGAGAGGAGGGAGCGGAGGAGGAACCGGATGAAGACCAGTTTCATCGCGATGATGCTCATCGTGATGACCGCAGCTTTCTTCTATGTGATGGTAGTTTAGATGATCGATATCGACTTGTAATGTGGACAAACTCGCTACTCGCGGTCTAGCTCGAGACTTGTAAATGTTCTAACTTTGTTCGGTCTTTTGAATTCGGAGACTAGCTAATATGATGAATTGTATTCTTGATGACTAATCTTCTATTGTATTCGATGAATCTGCTGTTGCTGTGTGGTGCTAGCTATATTCTGTCAAATAATATATTTTGTAACCTGTGAAAATATCAGAAACAAAAAAAAATCCCTAATATTCATACTAGTGGCGCACCACCACATAGTGCGCCATTAGTAAGCCAGAGCACACTAATGGCGCATCATCTACCAGTGCGCCATTAGTATGCCAAAGCACATGGGTAAATATGGCCCCTGGGAGGCATACTAATGGCGCACCGTGGGCTATACTAATGGCGCACTGCATGGTGCGCCATTAGTATACCAGATACTAATGGCGCACCAGTGGTGCGCCATTAGTAAAAAATTCTAATGGCGTGGTGCTAGTGGCGCACCTGTAGTGCGCCATTAGTAGCGAAAACAGGTGCGCCACTAGCAGCCCTTTTCCTAGTAGTGCTCCCCCGAGTGGCCTTAGAGCTTCCCCACCCGCCCCAGGCGCCGGGCAGAGCGGCAAGGGCGCCCCCACAGCTCCCACCCCCTTCTCCTGGCCGGCCGCGCCCGCAAACCCATCCCGCCAGCTGCCCCTACCTACCCCCTTCCTCCGCCTCCCACCTGGACCAGGCCGTTGCGCCCGGTCCCAGCCACCATGGGGCGCCGCATCTGCTCGCCCCCTGCCGCCATGAGGAGCCGGATCTGCCTGCCCCCGGCCTCCCATCTTCCTCTGCCAATGGCGGCTACCTCCCTCCCCCTCTTCCCCCACCTCGCCGGAGCCATCCCCGCGCCGTTGGCCCCGTCGTGCGTCGCCTCGCCTCTAACCCGCGCTGCATACCGCACTCCTTCTAGGTGCCCCAACCACCATCCGTCCACCGGATCCACCCAGGCATCGAATCCGGCGCCGCCGAGCCACCCAGGCGACGGATCTTAGCGTCGCCAGTCCCCCGCGCCATCTCATCGACAGTCCGCACCCTCCGTCATCTCCCGTCGACCTCGACCTTGAGTTGTAACATGGAGACAGAGAGTTGGGGTGCGTCATTGATGTGCTTGCGCATGGTGGTCATGCGGTAATTGAGGCGGTCGTGCAAGCACATCACCATCGGGTCTCCCTCCACGTTGCGTTCGCTGGCCCTTCCTCTCCCTTGGCGAGGCGTCCGGCAAGCACATCACAACCGGATCCATCTCCTCACCGTGCAAATGTCGATGCATTTTTTGTGATCATTTTTTTGTATAATGTAGGGACCTACTGAAAATTTGTGAAACATAGTGCAATTCATTGTGCATTGGCATGTATTCAGTTTCCATGAGGCGGTCGATGGCATACAGTTCGACAGTGCGTGGTATACGATTCGGTCAGCTCATGCATGTAGTTTAAGGCCACATGTTATTTATTTTGTAGCTCATGCATTGTGCATTTGTGTGTATTTCAGGCATGTGTATATGGTCATACTATCCATCCAGCACTGTGGTGTGGTTCATTTTTCCTGACCATGTGGTTCGTTTTCTTCGTCCGTGTAAACATCCCTCTGTGAGCAGCTCACTGTCTTTCGGCATGCAGTACGAAAGAAAAACAAATGCGCAGTTTTTGCGCATGTAATAAGAAAAAAAACAAAAATGTAAAATTATGCAGGTCACTTGCTCAGTCCATGCGGTACACATGACCGTTCTATGCATGTAAAACATTAGAAGTACGAAAAAAGACAACAAAAAATCATGAAGTTCACTTTTGGTAGCCTCACGGTTCACTTTCGATAGTGTCGCAGTTAACTTATACCCACTGTGAAATGCAGAAAAATATTACGAAAATGACAAAAAAAGTGATGCGGTTCACTTCTCGATGGTGCCGTGGTTCACTTACGCCCAATGTGAAGTGCACTCCACTTCCTCGTCCTGAAAAAATTCACGTGTCACAAAAAGAAAACATGCAGTTCGATTGCTAGTAGGATGCAGTGCAGTTTTCCATCTGAAGCAGTGTGTTTTTCTGTCTGATGCAGTTCCCTCGTTGAATTTGGTGTCGCGAAAAATAGAGTGTTCGCATTTGGGTATTTTCGAAATTTCTCTTAAACCATAAGGAATTAAAGAGGGTGTTCTACATGAAAAAGTTGCGCCTTGTCGATATATTTCCAATGCCGTATCAATTGCATCGTTCCGACGAATGGTTTGGAAAAATTTACGAAAATACGCTCGCTGCCACTCATAGGCAACCGCACCGTTTTCGAAATTCATCTAAAAACCATGAGGAATCTTAACAAATGATCAACATATGAAATTTGCGCCTATTACACAGCTTTCCAATAGCGTATCACAAGCCTCATTACAACAAACGATTAAAAAACTATAGGGAAAACCGTACCAAAAAAATCAAAAAAATTGAAAAACAGAATTCCGTTTTTAGTAAATTGAAATTACTCTCAAACCGTAAGGAATTAGAGAGAGTGATCTACATGAAAAAGTTGCACCTCGATGATATCTTTCCAACGCCATAACGTTTGATTCATTCCGATGAGCGGTTTAGAAAAAAAATGCGAAAATACGCTCGCTGCCACTCGTCAGGCGGCCACCATTATTGAAACTGCTCTTAAACCGTGAGGAATCGCGAAAAGTGGTCAACATGGAAAAGTTGCGGATTTTCCGTAGCTATCATCACACTTTTATTTACTTACAACTCAACATGAAAACTATAGTATGACTCTATATGAATGCCTCTGATAGTGTACCAGGATGTGCAATGATCAAGCATAACATGTATAAAAAATGATGAACGGTGGCTTCGCCACAAATACTATGTTAGCTTGTATGATGATGCAAAGCAATATGACAATGAAAGTACTAGTCATATGATCTAACGGTGGAAGTTCCATGGCAATATATCTTGGAATGGCTATGGAAATGCCATAATAGGTAGGTATGGTGGCTGTTTTGAGGAAGATATAATGAGGCTTATGTGCAACAGAGCATATCATGTCACGGGGTTTGGATGCACCGGCGAAGGTTGCACCGATCCTCGACGTGAGAATGGGCAATGCACGGTAGCGAAGAGGCTAGCAAATATGCGGTGGTGAGAGTACGTACATCCATGGATTCACATTAGTCATAAAGAACTCACATACTTATTGCAAGATTTTATTAGCTCTGTCGAAGCAAAGTACTACTCACATGCCCCTAGGGAGGAGGTTGGGAGGAGTTAACCATCGTGCGCCTCCGACATAAACAACACTAGGATTTCAGTGAGGAATAAGTATGCTCACACATCATCGCCATGCTATAAAAAATATTTGGATGAACAACAAGTTAACACCCTCTAATTCAAAATATTCTTACAAACCAATGATCATGCACTCATGCCCTTTCATATTACCACATCAATATCATTAACCAACAATTTCTCTTTTATGTGCTACATGTTGTTTTGATTATGCACTCATTGGATACCTATTATTTTTGGATTAGTCTTATATCCCATGTAAACTACCATCACTATTTATTAACTCTCAGAAAAATATAAGTGAAGAACGAGAGTGAAATTCTATCTCAAAGATATAAGTGAAGTACTAGAGCAACTGCTAAGCTCAAAAAGATATAAGTGAAGTACTAGAGCAACTGCTAAGCTCAAAAGATATAAGTGAAGCACAAAGAGTTTCTAATAAATCATGGTCATCATGTGCATCTCTCAAGTGGGTGTGTCAAGCAAACAATGATTGTGGAAAACTAAAACAAAAACAAACTAAAGAAAACGACGCTCCAAGAACTCATATCATGCGATGAATAAAAATATAGCTCCAAGTGACATACCGATGGATTGAGACGAAAGAGGGGATACCTTCCGGGGTATACCCAAGCTTAGACGCTTGAGTATTCCTTAAATATTACCTTGGGGTGCCTTGGGCATCCCCAAGCTCAGGCTCTTGTCGTTACTTATTCCTTCATCCATCGTGATAACACCCAAAACTTGAAAACTTCAGCACACAAAACTCAACAAAACCTTCGTGAGATCCATTAGTATAGTAAACATATCAAATACTTTAGGTAATGTTATAAATTGATTCTTATTTTATTATTACATCAGGTACTTTATTCTAACTTGTCCATGGCTTATACCCCTCGATACATTACATATCATGATGAAAACAAGCAAACTATGCAAGCAAGAACAGAATCTATCTAAAACAGAGTAATCTATAAATATCTGGAGAGAAGCTATAGTTCTATAACTCCGAAATTCTGACAAATTAGGAAAACCTGAAGAATTTGTATAAAAATACAGTGTAAAAAATTTAGATCAAAAATCCTAGTAAAATCAGAGAAATTCTTCACTCAATGCTAAAGTTTCTGTTTTTGCACCGTATCAATTCTACTTATCTTGTGGGTCACAAAAAACACAATCATTACAGAGGAAATAATCATTTTATCACACAAACATAAAGTAAAAAAGCAAAATTAAAGATAACTATTGGGTTGCCTCCCAACTAGCGTTATTGTTTTACGCCCTCTCTAGGTGTATTGCATAGTTTCAAGTGTTGTCATCTTTGGTCTCAAGCTCCTCAATCACATAACCATGTTTCCTAAGAGGAGAAATCTTGAAGGTAGTATCCTTTATCAAATTTATTTTGTTGGGATGCACGCTAATCATCTTAAGATCCTCATTTCTTTTAATAGGAATGATACTAATATTCTTAGGGACATGTATAATCTTAGAATTCTTTCCTTGAGACGTACTAGAATTAGCTTTGGATGGGGTAACTGCAGAACACATTTTATCAAAGACTTCCTCTATTTCATCAATTCTACCCAAACTTTGCTCTACCCGCTCATTCATAGTTGTATCTTTCTCCCTTAATGTTTTTAAAGTGATTCCTATGTTTGACCCAAATTGAGTAATATGATTATGAATCTTTTTATCCAACTCCTCAATTTGTTCTGTAGTGAAATATTATTTTCAATAATTTCAAGCCTTTGCATAACATGTTCCAAGGTCAAAGTAGTTTCATTAATAACAAGTGGTGGTGACCCAACTAAAATTTTCATGGCTTTGAAAGCATCCTAAGTATGACTCATTAAGAAATTACCACCAGTAATAGTATCAAGGACGAACCTATACCAAGTAGTAATACCCACATAAAATTTACGAAGCAAGATATTGGGGGATTACTTATGAATTGATTTATTTTGAGCATTGCAAATCCTATGCCAAGCATTGATACAACCACAACTAATTTTAGTTCTCATGGAGCTTTGCCACAGGTGGAAGGTTTAGACACCAAAGATGCATACATGCCCAATTATATCAAGCTTAGAAACAAGGATGATGAGGAGCTAATTAATATTACATGCATGCACGTTGATGCATTACACAAGATGGGAATAGGCCAAGAAGAGAAACATGTAAACGTTCAAAACCAGATGGGAATTATTTTAGGACTTAACACGTACTCCACCATGCAAGAAATAGAAGTGGAAAATCATATGGAAACTAGCCCGCGATGTTGTGTCATTTTATCTCTAGGAGGCAAGATTTATTTGGTGCAGCCAACCAAGAATTATGGATATTTACTTGGAGATATGAAGATAGTGAAAGGAGGAATTAAAGAAAGATTTATGTTCCTATTCCAGCCGCGCAAGGAGTATCAGGCAAGTGCAAACATGTCGTGCAGCGGGTGGAGTCTTTTATCCTGGAAGGGAGTCGGATGGGGTCCACCAGAATTAAAGAAATTAATGGCACACCAAAATAGAGTCAAGGTCTATTTAGATTTAGTTATCCCTTGTAAACGATTGTATGCTAAAAATAAAGCATGTAACCGTGTGGGTCTCCAGAGAGGTTTAAGTTTCGGCTTAGATTTTCCTTATATCAATTTGTGTGTGTGTGTGCAGCCTATAAAGGCCAATGGTGCGACCATGTAGAAGAGGTTAGTTTTATATGAAATAGAGATGTGTTATCCAGAGTAGACACCGTATCAAATTTTTAAGGTATCCTTAGAAAACATATTCATTGTGATTTCAGCGAGGAAATTGTTTTGCGCGTGAGGTGCCGTCGTCTAGATCGTTTCTCTCGTGCTGAGTCGCAAGGTTCAAACCCTCTACTTCGTGTACATCGCATGCGTGGGCGAGAGGTTACTGCTCCTAGAGGTGGAGTACCGTGAAAGATCGGGCCGCAACAACAGATCGTATCTCGCCACGAGGTTCGGTCCACATCAGTTGGTATTCAGAGCAAAGGTTGTTCACGGTACAATAATTTACTTTGAGTTACCATTGAATTTTTTTGATCATGAGGAAAGATTATAGCTCACAAATGATGATGTCGGTGTAGAAGGATCCATTCCGTGCCTTGCCTTGGTACCAATGCTTTACGTGTGTTGGCGTCGGACCGGCGAGTTGTGCAGTATTGATGAATTGCTACTCCAGTATTAATTTGGTCAGTCAGACTATGTTTGATGCTTTGAACCTGCCTTTGACTGAACATCCACAACCATACGAGCTTGGGTGGAAGGATAAGTTTGTCAAGATTATGCATCGGGTCGAGGTACAGTTCACTTTATGTGGATATGATGATTTGATCATGTGTGATGTGCTTCCTATGCACATGCATGCATGTTCGATACTATTAGGAAGACCATGGACAAATAGAAGATAGTTAAAATATCATTAAATTGGAAGATTTTCTTTTGTTCATGGAGGGTAGTACATACTACTTGACACGTACACATTTGATCAGTACGAGGCAGATCGTCAAAAGAGAGATATGACTCAAGCTGCATCAGAAGTAAAGAACAAGGTCGAGGATGCAGAAGTTTTTATGGACGTCTGTCAATCTATAAATAAAAATATTGATGAAGAGATCGACTTGAAACAGAGGACGGTTTGGATGCAAGGGGGAGAGGATGATACAACCACAACTAATTTTAGTTCTCATGGAGCTTTGCCACAGGTGGAAGGTTTAGACACCAAAGATGCATACATGTCCAATTACATCAAGCTTAGAAACAAGGATGATGAGGAGCTAATTAATATTACATGCATGCACGTTGATGCATTGCACAAGACGGGCATAGGCCAAGAAGAGAAACATGTAAACGTTCAAAACCAGATGGGAATTATTTTAGGACTTAACACGTACTCCACCATGCAAGAAATAGAAGTGGAAAAACAGATGGAAACTAGCCCACGATGTTGTGTCATTTTGTCTCTAGGAGGCAAGATTTATTTGGTGCAGCCAACCAAGAATTATGGATATTTACTTGGAGATATGAAGATAGTGAAAGGAGGAATTAAAGAAAGATTTATGTTCCTGTTCTAGCCGGGCAAGGAGTATCAGGCAAGTGCAAACATTTCGTGCAGCGGGTGGAGTCTTTTATCGGGAGTCGGATGGGGTCCACAAGAATTAAGGAAATTAATGGCGCATCAAAATAGAGTCAAGGTCTATTTAGATTTAGTTATCCCTTGTAAAAGATTGCATGCTAAAAAGAAAGCATGTAAACGTGTGGGTCTCCAGTGAGGTTTAAGGTTCGGTTTAGATTTTCCTTATATCAATTTGTGTGCGTGTGTGCAGCCTATAAAGGCCAATGGCGCGACCATGTAGAAGGAGGTTAGTTTTATATGAAATAGAGATGTGTTGTCCAAAGTAGACACCGTATCAAGTTTTTAAGGTATCTTTTGAAAACCACTTTATTGCGATTTCTGCAAGGAAATTGTTTTGCGCGTGAGGTGCCGTCGTCTAGAATGTTTCTCTCGTGCTGAGCCGGAAGGTTCAAACCCTCTACTTCGTGTACATCGAGTGCGCGGGTGAGAGGCTACTGCTGCTAGAGGTGGAGTACCGTGAAAGATCGGGCCACAACAACAGATCGTATCTCGCCATGCGGTTCGGTCCACATCAAGCATCTCACAACTTTCTCCTCCCCTTTGTAAAATTAAGCACCTCATTCTCAGGAGTAATGGGAACATAAGTAAGACTGGCCATAGTAACAAGCAAACTAGCAACGATTTTTTTTGGATTTTCATGAAACTAGATAAATATAAAATCAAATAAAATGTAGAACAAGTGAATGATAATTTGTGCGAAGTTACTTGATTGTAGGTTGGTGATACTCCCCAGCAACGGCGCCAGAAATCCTTCCTGATATTTGTAATCTGCGTTGGGGTTTCCCTGAAGAGGAACGGGTGATGCAACACAGTATATATAAGTATCCTCAGTTGAGAACCAAGGTTTATCAAACCAATAGGAGTTGCAGGCAACCCCCGTCTTCAGTGACTGCACACAAAGAAGCAAACACTTGCACCCAACGTGGGCAAGAGGGTTGTCAATCCCCTTGGACTCGTTATTTGCAAGCTAGTGAAGTATGTAGATGAAAGTTGAATATTGTAAATTGCAAATAAAAAAAGCAAAAAAATGGCAGCAAGGTATTGAAAGAATTTTTAAATATATAAGTGAATAGACCTGGGGGCCGTAGTGTTCTCTAGTGGAATCTCTCATGTAGTAGGCATACGGTGGGTAAACAAATTACTGTTGGGCAATTGATAGAAAAGCGCATAGTTATGCAATATTTATTCACGGCAATGATCATGTGTATATAAGCATCACGTCCATAAGCAAATAGGCCAACTCCTGCCTGCACCTATTACTATTACTCCACGTCGAGAGAGCTTCTTTGCTTGCATCTCTAAGTATTAAGTTCATGACAAACAGAGTAATGCTTGAGGAACGATTACTTGATGTAGACAAAGAGAATTCAATCAATATGAATTAAACCCATCGTTTATCCTTAGTGGAAACAATACAAAGACGTATCTTGTCCCCTTCTGTCACTGGGATATAGAAACCCGTCAGATTGAACCCACTACAACACAACCCTCTCACTGAAGAAATATCAATCTAGTTGGCCCAACTATTTCAATAGATCGGAGAGATTTACGAAGCTATAATAATCATGCAAATAAGAATCATAATAGAATTCGGAGAAAACTCAAATCCTTTTCATGATCTCAACATAAATCCACAATTCATCAGACTCCAACAAACACACCGCACAAAGTGATTACATCGAATAGATCACTACGAAGATGCGGTGAACTTTGTATTGAAGATCAAGAGAGAGAGAGAGATAGCCATCTACGTACTAACTACGGACCCGTAGGTCTGTAGGGAACTACTCACACGTCACCATGGGAGCAGCAAGGTTGATGTAGAAGCCCTCCGTGATCGATCCCCCCTATGACAGGGCACCAGAACAGGGCTCCAGATGGGTACATGACGGAACAAAGACTGGCGATGGCGGAAAAAGTGTTTCGGGAGGCTCTCTAGGGTTTTTGGGATTTACTGGAATTTATAGGCCAGAGAGGGCGCTAGGAGATGCCCGAGGGGGCCACCACATAACAGGGCACAACCACCCCGCTGGGCGCGCCCTGTTGTGTGGTGAATCCCTCGTGGATCCCCTAGCCTCCTCTAGAAGCTTCCAGGTATTCTTTTCGTCCAAAAAAATTATAAAAAAACTTTCGGGGCAATTGGACTTCGTTTGCTACTGTAAACCTAAAACTCAAAAACATGCAGAAAACAACAACTGGCACTGGGCAGTGGGTTAATAGGTTACTGCTCAAAAATAATATGAATTGGTAAATAATCACCCAAAAAACATCCTAGAATGATAATATTATAGCATGGAACAATCAAAAAATATATATACATTGGAGACGTATCAACGTTCATCTTGACTATTGTCGGAATTGGTGTGGTGGCTTCTCTCGGATTGGTTGTCGGAATCGGAGCCGAAAACCCATTCGCCAACATGAGCTTGATGTCTTATTCTTGTGTTGCTCTTGGTGTATTTGTCCTTCTTCTCCGAGTCCTTGCTTCTCCGGGAAGGCCTTCGTTCATAGTGATCTTCTCTACTCCTTCTCTCTCTACGAGGTGACTCATATCTTCAGCTTCTTCTAGGTGACTCTTCTCTTCTCTTGTGGGGGGCCGTGTACTCATTGGAAAAGTGTCCGGGTCTTCCACAATTGTAGCAATTCCGGTCACGACTAGAAGAGCGCTTCTCTTCATATCTTGAGTTGGTGCTTCTCTCTCTGCCTCTATTCTTGTAGAACTTGTTGAACTTCTTTACCATGAGGCTTATCTCTACATTGGTAACAAGGTTGTCACTTGAGGTAGCGGGAGTTTCACCTATAGCTTTTTATGGACCGCTTGACTTGGTGTGAAGGTGTTCTTTGTCCTTGAGTGACATTTCATGAGCAACAATCTTTCTAATGACTTATGTGGGCTTGAGATCTTTGTAGTTTGGCATCATTTGGATCAATGTGCACACGGTGTCATACTTTACATCCAAGGCTCTAAGGATTTTCTTGATGATGATTTTGTCAGTCATCTCTTCACTTCCTAAGTCGGCAATCTCATTTGTGATGAGAGCAATCCTAGAGTTCATTTCGGCAACTCCTTCACCATCCTTCATCTTGAACTTGTCAAGTTGACTTTGTAGCACATCCACCTGACGGATTCGGTTCCTTCGTGCGTATCAACCAAAATATCCCAAATTTGCTTTGCATTCTCAAGACGGCTTATCTTGTTGAACTCTTCGGGGGCATAGGCAGTTGAATAGAATGTCGCATGCTTGAGCGTTGTATTTCAACATCTTTAATTCTTCCGTGGTCGCTTCAAGATCCGGTTCCTTTCCGTCACCAAAGAGTTCACGTTGCAATCCAACACGAACAACAACCCAAACGGCGGGGTTATGGCCAAGAATATGCATTTTCATTTTGTGCTTCCAACTAGCAAAGTTTGTACCATCAAAATATGGACCTCTACGATGACATTTTCCCTCACTAGACGCCATACTCTCGTAGGTTGTGAAACCAATGCAATGGAGACCAAAGCTCTGATACCACTTGTAGGATCCAAAGATGTCTATAGGGGGTGATTAGACTACTTGACCAAAATAAAAATCTAACATTTTCCCAATTTTAAAGGCTGGCAAGTTTAAGCAATTGTATCAAGTCAAGCACACCCTACACATGCAAATCTAAGAGTATAACAGTGGAAAGTAAAGACATGCACATATAAGTAAAGGGTAGGAATAGGAAGATCAAACGCAATGGGGACTCGAAGATTTTTCCCGTGGTTCTGATAGGTGGTGCTATCGTACGTCCACGTTGATCAAGACTTCAACCCACGGAGGGTAGCGGTCGCGAGAGTCCATGGAGGGCTCCACCCATGAAGGGTCCACAAAGTAGCAACCTCATCTATTCCATCACGGCTTGCGTCAACGAAGGACTAGCCTCGCTCGGGGTAGATCTTCATGAAGTAGGCGATCTCCTTGCTCTTACAAACTTCTTGGTTCAACTCCACACGAAGTCGGAGGCTCCCAAGCGACGCCTAACCAATCTAGGAGACACCACTCTCCAAAAGGTAACAGATGTGGTATGAATGATGAACTCCTTGCTCTTGTGCTCCAAACGATAGTCTCCTCAACACTTAATCACTCTCTCACAGATTTGGCTTGGTAGAAGAGGTTGATTGGGTGGAAAGCAACTTGAGGAGGCTAGAAATCAAGATTCATATGGTTTGAGTGGAAGATCTTGATCTCAGCACATGAGTCGGTGGTTCTCTCTCAGAAAATGGATGGGGCAAGTGTTGGTTTGTTCTAAGTGCTCTCTCTACGAATGAGAGGGTGATGGAGGGGTATATATAGGCTTCTCCAGAACTCCAACTGTTACAACATTATTGCCCAACTCGGTGGAACCGAAGCAAAAACTCAGTTGCACCGACTAGTGCAAAATATCGCAACTTTTGGCGTTTCGGTGAGACCGATATATAAATCGCGGTGACTCTGATTTTGGCTGGCCTAGGCAGTTCCTTGCTTCGTTGGCACCGATTCCCAAAACTCGGAAATTCCAATTCTTAGAAACTGGACACCCGAAGGTTGGTCACTGGTTTTGGTTGCACCGAAATCAAACTTGGAGTCAACGAGAGGTTAGGGTTTGGCTCTAGATTCTGTCTAGGGTAACACTTGGTTGGGCCGAATTTGTAAACTTGGTGGCACCAAATTTAGGCTTTAGGGTTTGGACAGAATATCTGTGTGGGAAATTCATGAGGGTTTTTGGTGGCTAACTCTAAGCACTTGAGCAACCAGATCATCATAGATACCTAATCCCTTTTTAATAGTATTGGCTTTGCTATGGACTCAAATGTGCTTTCTCACAAAATGAGAAATGTAGAGTCTTGAAGCTTGTTGCAATTTGATGTTCCATGCATCTAGGGGATCTCCTGACAATCCTTTGGCAATCCATTCATTGAACTCTTCCTAAAATATGCTTGATAGGATCATTAGTCCGATGAAATATTTGTTGTTATTAATTACCGAAACAACCTAGGGAGAAGTTTTGCTTTCACTTACCAATCTTTTGCAAAAAGACATTCCATCTGTTTTCGATGATGATTGTGTGGAAGCCTATGAAATACTTAAGCAAGCCTTAATTTCTGCACATATTGTTAAACCAGCTGATTGGAACCTACCTTTTGAAATAATGTGTGATGCTAGTGACTATGATGTTGGTGCTGTTCTAGGACAAAGTGGTTATAAGAAATTGAGTATTATTCACTATGCTAGTAAAACCATAGACACCGCTCAAAAGAACTATTCTCTGACTGAAAATAATTTCTCGTTGTTGTGTTTTCATGTGATAAATTTAGATCCTATATAGTTGATTCTAAAGAAATAATTCACGCTGATCATGCTGCTATTAAATACCTCATGGAAAAGAAAGATGATATACCTAAGCTGATTAGGTGGGTTCTTCTATTACAAGAGTTTGATTTGCATATTGTCGATAGGAAGGGAGCTGAACACCCCGTTGCAGATAATTTCTCGAGGGTGGAAAATGTTCTTGATGACCCACTGCCTATTGATGATAGTTTCCTGATGAGCAATTAGCTGTTATAAATCCTTCTACTTGTTGCATTAGTCCATGGTATGCATATTATGCTAATTACATTGTTGCTACATATATAACACCTAACTTCACATACCAACAAAAGAAAAAAAATTCTTCTGTGACTTGAGACACTACTTTTGGGATGACCTGCATTTATATAATGAAGGAGTAGATGGTAATACTAGACATGGTGTACCTGAGCATGAACAAGAACAAATCCTATGGAAGTATCGTTCCAAAGCATATTGAGGACACCATGCGGGAGACAGAACCGCACATAAGATATTACAGTCTTGTTTTTATTGGCCTACTCTCTTCAAGGATGCACATAAGTTTGTATTTTCCTGTGATGAATGTCAAAGAATTGGTAATATTGGTAGACGTCAGCAAATGCCAATGAATTATGCACTTGTTATTGAACCCTTTGATGTTTGGGGCTTTGATTATATGGGACCCTTTCCTTCATCTAATGGGTATACTCATATTTTAGTTCCTCTTGATTATGTCACTAAGTGGGTAGAATCTATTCCAACTCGTAGTGCTGATCACAACACCTCTATTAAAATGCTTAAAGAAGTTATCTTTCCAGGTCTAGGACTACCTAGATATTTAATGGTTGATGGTGGTTCACAATTTATTCATGGTGCATTTCGTAAACTCTTAGCTAAATATGATGTCAATCATAGAATTGCCTCTACATATCATCCTCAATCTAGTGGTCAAGTTGAATTGAGCAATAGGGAAATATAGTTAATTTTGCAAAAGAACATTAATAGATCTAGGAAGAATTGGTCTAAAAAACTAGACGATGCATTGTGGGCATATGGAACTGCTTATAAGAATCCTATGGGTATGTCCCTTTATAAAATGGTTTATGGAAAAGCTTGCCATTTACCTCTAGAATTAGAACACAAGGCATATTGGGCAACTAAAAAACTTAATTATGATTTTCAACTTGCCGGTGAAATTTTTTTATTTGACATGAGCTCTCTAGATGAATGGTGGACACAAGCCTATGAAAATGCAAAGTTATTTAAAGAAAAGGTTAAAAGATGGCATGACAAGAGAATGCAAAAATGAGAATTTAACATTGGTGACCAAGTTATATTATACAATTCTTGTTTCGGATTTTTTGCAGGAAACCTCCTCTCCAAATGGGAGGGACCCTATATTATCGAAGAGGTTTATTGCTCCGAAGCCATCAAGATTACAACATGGAAGGAACAAATCCTAAGATGGTTAATCGGCAAAGAACTGAACATTATATTTCAGGTATGCCCATCAACAAGGAAGACAATATTATCCAAACAATGACACCATAGGAACACATAAAAGAGACCTTCCAGAATGCTCAAGAATCCTGAAAAAGGCCAGGTATGTGGTACGGTAAGAAAACCGACTCCAAAAGTTTCATAAAAGCAATTTTCGTTTTTCTTAGATCAAATAAAAAATTACAAAAATAATAACTAGCCAGGAAAGTGCATGAGGTGGCCACAAGCCAGGGGCGGCCTAACTCCTGGGCACGCCACCTAGGCTTGTAGGCCCCTTTTGGACTTTCCCAACTCTGTTTTCCTTTCGTAGACTTGTCTTGCACGGGAAAAATTCATTATCTATACTCATTGATGTTTTGACCACCTATCGCAAGTTTTCCCTCTGTTCTTGTTTCGAGCTATTTTCCTAGCAGATAAATAAGCACTATGTCATCTCAAGATTCGAACAGGGAGAGCTACGTTTCACACCTCACGACGGATCCCAAGGTCTATGCAGATCTTGATCCCTGTGGATGGACGACAGAGGAAGAGGAGAAGGTTGACCTCAAAAGGATGGAGTCTTCAAGCAAGGAAGAAGAATAGGAAACTTTGCCTCAACCAGGAGATATGCATGTGGAATTGAATAAGTCAATCTTGCCGAACAAGCTTACACCTTCCAGTTCTCAATTTACCCCTTATTGTTGTCTGCAGGTGGATGTCACTTCCTCTTGTATAGAAAAAATCCATCCTTTGATGGATGGTGCTTTGATCATTACAAGTAAGCTTTGCAAGGAGAACCTTGACTCAGGCGGGAGGTCGACAAGCTCAAGAAGAAAATTCGTACTCTAAGGAGCAGTATCGCCAAGAACAACAAGCCAACCACTTCATCACCACCATCACCGAAGAAAGAAACTTGAATAAACGGGTATGGGCACCACTCTTAGCTTGTTCCAAGCTATGGGGAGGTACCCCGGTATCATATCACCATCACTTTTACCATCATTACCTATTTTAGTTTGATCCTTAGTTATCATATGATTTAGATGAATAAAGTTTTAGTATGATTTAGTTTTGAGTGTTCACTCCGTGATCTATCTATCTGTTGGAGATATGCCCTAGAGGCAATCATGTGACGATTTATTTTCCTATTTATTCATGAGTATTTTGTATTGTCCTTGAACATCATCAGTGATATGTATGAATAAGTATGTGCCTTATTTGTGAGACTATATATTGTATGCTGATTATTCTAATAGTCTCTAGTTGTTAAGTTTATGCGGACACATATCCTTTACTAGTATACGATTCAGTTGATGACTATGTTTCACAAGTCATGTGCATAGAGATGCTAAACTGATATTATGGACTCTAGGATTGAAATCATCAAGTCGGACAGACCCACTTTGAGACACAGTGAGATATTGTCATCTGTTAATCTCAAGTACAATGTATAAGCCATGTCCTAGACCTGAGGTCCTCGAAGTTCTCGGGATGCGGATCAACTCACTTAGGGTCTATCAAATGCTACTCCGTAACTGGGTAGTTATAAAGGTAGCTTTTGGGTGAGTCGTGAGACATGTTACGAGACATGGTTGACCAAGATGGGATTTGCCCTCCGTAAGGAGAGATATTCTCTGGGCCCTCTCGAGTGATCAGATTCAGAAAGCATGGCCATGCGACATGGGTTAAGTGTTAACCCGGTTCGGGAATCTGCATCACGGTTTCAAGAAGAGATGTCGAGCTACCACAAGGGTGACAAGTACTCGCTTTGAGCTCGACAACATATATCATGAGGCAAAAGGAATGATTTATAGGACACATTGTCGATGTTCATCTAACGACTTTGCGCACACATGGGAGTTGGCATGTTCTGCTAGGAGCTGTTACCGACTATCGACTTGGGTTGTGTCCATGTGTATGTGAACCTATAGGGTCGCACACTTAAGGGATTGTAGCCCATTCAGATTTGATACGAATGGAAAATGGGACAACACTCGTCGTGGGCATCAACTGTTGAGCCCACCTCGGAGGTCTATATGAAGGGGAGTGGGCGCACCTTTCAGGGTTGATCCTTTCTCCCCTCGACAGCCACCGCCACTCCCCACGCCACCATGTCGTGCAATCGGACCTAGCAGTCCGCCGACCGACACTGCCCCCGTACGTGTGGATACCTTGGAGGCATCACATCTGCGGTGCTTGGATGAACCGCTCGAGGGATCCGCAAGGAGCTGTTCGTGGGAGATCACTGCTCATGGGAGATCGGCTACAGGAGGATCAGGTGAATCGTTTGATCAACTACACGCATCACCAACTCTACTTACGCTGCGGTGACTATGTGTCTAGTGGTAGACCCGATCCCGTGATCTATTTCTAGCAGCATGTTCTTGGGTGCGCGGTAGAAATTTTATTTGGCATTAGTGTAGCACACCGTGTGTTCCAATGCTGGTATCAGAGCCTCTGTTGTGTGGTGATATATATTCGGTGATTTTCATATGACATATGTAGATCGGTTCAGGTGCGGGTCGATGAGATCGGCCGTGCACGTCAGTGGTTAAGGTTGGTTTCGTGATCTTGCTTCCATGATCATGATGCAGAGGTCGTGACACGAATTACCCCTACCGGTCAGTTTCCGCCATCGGGGTAGAGAGTGGAACGTAAATCCAGATGCAGCACACGAAGATCAATGATATTGATCGAACCGGAACATAGATCGACACCGTGGATATGTGATTTCCGTAGTGCTGAAATTTGTTGGAGTAGTCTCAGTAAAACGGGCATATCTTTTGCATACAAACTCCGTTTTCGCTCCACAACCTGTCAAACTGAAGGGACCGGAAAGATGCATTTGACCTTTAGATGCTTTGCTGCTTTTGGCGAACTTTTCATCATGAAAATCCTCTTGGAAAATAGAGTTTCGGATGGTTTTAGTTTTGGCGGTAGAACGTCTGACTTGTTTTTGTAGGGAATGCTTGTGATTTGGTATAGCCCATGAATGTTGCTTGTAAATTATTATATCATGACCAGCGTGTCATGAGTGTGGCAACCGGCTGAAGCCATATGGTTGTCCCATTATTGTATTATTGACCTACGTGTCAACATGAGATGCCTTGTAATGTAATTTACTCTCATAGTTATTAGTTTGTAATAGCATAGTATGTTATGTAACACTTGGCGGTTGACATCGTGGTATGGAGATGGAGATCACAACAAGGGCGACCATGTGTGGAGATGGAGATCACCACTAGGGCAATCATGCATGGAGTTGGAGATCGCCATGGGCATGAAACGCACGTGGAGATCGAGATCACCATGCGTTAATGAAAGGGGCTATACCATATCACACATATATATAAACTGCATGTGAACGTTTATCCCTTTTATGTGCCCTTCTTTTGCATGATAGATGTTTTAAGTAGGGTGATCACTCAAAGAATGTCAAGTAAAATTGCCTCCCCAATTGCTGCACCATCACAAATTAAGTATTTTTAGTGGTGGGCCTATAAAATTAGGGTGCTGCTAATTCTCCTTAACATGGTGTGTTTGTGTCGGACACTTACGAGCGAAGCGTTGGTTAACATGTAATGGCTATCAAAATAGTTTTGTTCCTCGAGGCATAAGAGTTGGCGTGGCATAAGATGTCCCCAACAAACAAGAGTCGTATAGAGAAACGATTAGCAAGTGTTGCTTACCGAGTGATCTAGTCTTCTAGCGGTGATGCAAAAGCTCACTAGTTGACACATGGATCTTGGATCTTGAATCGCTAAGAATCAATGGAGGGATGTTGATTTTAGTGGGAGTAATGTTCTTATTAAAATGTTTAATTTGAACTACTCTTTATGAATACATGTCTTAGAGTTTTGCATATTTCTGTTGTAGATCAATGACACCACCTGCTCAACCCAGTTTTTCATTGAAATCAATCCTGGAAAAGGATAAACTAAATGGAACAAACTTTACCACCTCGTATAGAAATCTGAGAATTGTGTTCTGGCATGATAAAAAGGAACATGTTCTAGAGGAACCCCTTCTAGAGGAACCTGCCGGGAATGCTAATGCCACGGCCAGGAATGCCCGCCAGAAACTCGTTGTTGAATCAAATGAGATCAGTTGTCTCATGCTGGCTTGTATGGAGCCCGATCTGCAGCAGCATTTCGAAAATGTTGAGGCTTTCGATATGATCGAGAACCTCAAGAGCATATTTTAGATGCAGGGAAGGACCAAAAGGTTCAACGGCTGGTGATCCTTGATGGATTGTAAGCTGAAAGAGGGTGATCCACTGAGCCCGCATGTAATCAAGATGATCAGATACATGCAAGCTTTGGATCGGTTAGGCTTCCCACTTGGGGACGAATTGTCAATGGATACAATCATGGGTTCTCTTCCGGCCAGCTACGGGACATTCATCTCGAAATACCATATGCACGACATGGAAAAGAAGTTCACTAAATTGCATGGTATGCTAAAAGTGGCAGGGTAGGATATCAAGAAAGGCACACATCAAGTGTTGATGGTGCAGAACATGGCAAAGTTCAAGAAGAGTTGGTCCAATAAAAAGACTAAGCCAAAGGGCAAGGAGACAACTCCTACTATCACCGATGCGCCCAAGTCCGGACTAGACACGGGGACCGTTTGCTTTCACTGCAAGCAAACCGGTCACTGGAAGAGGAACTGTAGCAAGTGGCTTGCCCAGATAGGCAAGAAGACTGGAAGTGTGACTTCTTCTTCAGGTACAGTTGTTGTATATGTTATAGACAATTTTCTTGCAGATATTTCCAGTAGCTCTTGGGTATATGATACCGGATCGGTTATTCACATATGCAACTCGATGCAGGGGCTAAGAAGAACTAGGAATGTTGCAACAGGAGAAGTTGACATACGCGTCGGGAATAAAGCAAGAGTTGCTGCATTAGCCGCTGGCACCAGGCAACTTAATTTACCTTCAGGATTTGTAATGGAACTTGATAATTGTTATTATGTTCCTGCATTAAGTTGAAACATTATTTCGGCCTCATGTTTGATGAGGCAAGGTTATGAATTCAGTATTAAGGACAATGCTTGTTCTATTTACTTGAATAAAATGTTTTATAACTTTGCACCTATTGTGAACGGGGTTTTATATTAGATCTTGAAGGTGAATCGGACTATAACATAAATGTCAAGAGGCAAAAGCCTAACAAGATAAATTTGACTTACATCTGGCATTGTCGACTATGATACATTAGTCAAAAGCGCATGAAGAAGCTCCATGATGATGGAATTCTAACTTCATTTGATTTTGAATCATTTGAGACATGCGAGTCCTGCCTACTCAGCAAGATGACTAGGACTCCTTTTGCAAAGAGTTGTGAGAGGGCGTTTGAGCTACATAGTGATGTATGTTGACCAATGAGCACGATAGCTAGAGATGGTTTCCAATACTTCGCGACTTTTACCAATGACTTTAGTAGATATGGATATGTCTACTTGATGAGGCACAAGTCAGAAACTTTTGAAAAGTTCAAAGATTTTTAGAACAAAGTGGAAAATCAACTTGACAAGACAATCAAGCTTCTACGATCTGAAAGTAGGAATCAGACTTTGTTAGACATGGTCCGATCAATGATGAGCCAGTCGGATTTACCCTTTTAATTTTGGGGATACGCTCTAGAAACCACAACTTTCACACTAAACAGGGTACCATCAAAGTCCGTAGATAAGACACCATACGAGATATGGAATGCAAAGGGTCATAGTTTGTCTTTTCTAAAGATTTGGGGTTGTGAAGCATATGTCAAGCGACTCCAGTCGGACAAGCTCACATCCAAGTCGGACAAGTGCATATTCGTGGGATATCCAAGGGAAACCTTGGGATATTACTTCTACAACCATGAAGAGGGCAAAGTGTTTGTCGCTCGACATGGAGTTTTCCTTGAGGAAGAGTTTCTCAATCGGAAGGCTAGTGGGAGGTTGGTCCGAATCGAAGAAATTCGAGAACACATGGGGACGTTTCGGCAAGAGATTCAATCACACCAGAGTTTGTCAGGGAACCCGTAGTGGAATTGGCACCAATTCCACGTATGTCAGAAATGTTGTGCAATATGGACGACTGCAATGTGTTGTTCTCGGAGAACAACGAGCCGAGCACGTATGTGGAAGGGATGGTGAGCCCTGATTCCGAGTTATATCTTGAGGCCATGCGATCCGAATTAAAGTCCATGGATGACAATCAAGTTTGGAACTTGGTCGATCCGCCAGATGGTGTCCGAGCCATTGAGTGCAAATGGATCTTTAAGAAGAAACCTGATATGGACATAAATGTTATAGTCCATAAGGCTCGACTTGTCGCTAAAGGTTATTGACAAGTTCAAGGAGTTGACTATGGTGAGACTTATTCACCGGTAGCGATGCCTAAATCAATTCAGATCATTCTTTCTATAGATGCATATTTCGACTATGTGATATGGCAGATGGATGTATTCTTTCTATAGATGCATATTTCGACTATGAGATATGGCAGATGGATGTCAAAACGGCTTTCCTTAATGGAAATTTAACTGAGGACGTGTATATGACATAGCCCGAGGGTTTTGTCGATCCAAAGAATGGTGGCATGGTATATAAGCTTCAGAGATCCATTTATGGATTGAGGAAAGCATCTCGGAATTGGAACATTCATTTTAATGAAGGGGTCAAAGAGTTTGGCTTCATTAAGAATGACTATGATCATTGTGTATTCAGGAAGGTTAGTGGGTGCTCAGTTGCATTTCTGATCCTGTATGTGGATGGCATATTGTTGATTGGAAATGATGATCAAATGCTTGAATCTGTCAAGGACTCATTGAAAAATAGTTTTTTGATGAAAGACTTGGGAGAAGTAGCTTATATTCTGGGAATCAATATCTATAGAGATAGATCGAGAAGGCCTATTGGATTATGCCAAAGTATGTATATAGACAAGGTGTTGAAGCGGTTCAACATGCAAGATGCCAAGCAAGGGTTCTTGCCCATATCACATGGAATTAGTCATAGCAAGACTCAGAGTCCCTCGACTCCTAATGAGTGAAGATGCATGGATCGGATTCTGTATGCTTCGGCCGTCGGGTCCATCATGTATGATATGGTATGTACTCGTCCCGATGTTGGCTTTTCTCTAAGCGTAGTGGGCAGATACCAGGCTGATACAGGTGAGAGTCACTGGACAGCGGTAAAGAATATCCTTAAATACTTGAGAAGGACAAAGGATATGTTCCTGGTTTATGGACGTGAGGATGAGCTCATTGTAAAGAGTTACACTGATGCTAGTTTCCAAACCGATAGGGATGATAGTCGATCGCAATTTGGGTTTGCGTTCATTCGGAATGGAGGAGCAGTGAGTTGGAGGAGTTCCATGCAAGATACGGTAGCTGACTCTACAATGGAGGCTGAGTATATTGCGGCTTCTAAAGCTGCAAAGAAGATGTTTGCGTGAAGAATTTTATTTCTGATCTTGGAGTGGTTCAGGACTCATCAAATCCGTTGGACCTCTATTGTGATAATAGTGGTGCTATCGCACAAGTCAAGGAACCACGGAACCATCATAAAACCCAACATATACTCAGGAGTTTTAACATTATTTGCGACATTGTTGACATAGGCGGTGTAAACATATGCAAGATACACATGGATGCAAATGTTGCTCATCCATTAATGAAGCCTCTCCCGCAGTCGAAGCATGAGGTGCACATGAGGTCCATGGGCATACGATGCCTAGATAATTGACTCTGGTGCAAGTAGGAGACTATTGGAGATGTGCCCTAGAGTCAATCATATGATGATTTTATTTCCTATGTATTCATGAGTATTTTGTATTGTCCTAGAACATCATCAGTGATATGTATCAATAAGTATGTGACTTATTTGTGATACTATATATTGTATGATGATTGTTCTAATAGTCCCTAGTTGTTAACGTTATGCGGACACATATCCTTTACTAGTATATGAATCCGTTGATGACTATGTTTTACAAGTCATGTGTATAGAGATGCTAAACTAACAGTATGGACTTGGGGATTGATCTCACCGAGTCGGACAGACCCACTTTGAGACACAGCGAGATATTGTCATCTGCTAGTCTCAAGTACAATGTATATGCCATGTCCTAGACGTGAGGTCCTCGGATGTTCTCGGGATGAGGATCGACTCACTTAGGGTCTATCGAACGTTACTCCGTAACCGTGTAGTTATAAAGGTAGCTTTCAGGTGAGTCGTGAGACATGTCGTGAGACATGGTTGACCAAGATGGGATTTGCCCCTCCGTAAGGAGAGATATTCTCTGGGCCCTCTTGAGAGATCAGATTCAGAAAGCATGGCCATGTAACATGGGTTAAATGTTAACCCGGTTCGGGAATCTGCATCACAGTTTCGAGAAGAGATGTCGAGCTACCATAGGGGTGACAAGTACTCGCCTTGAGCTCGACAACATATATCATGAGGCAAAAGGATTGATGTATATGACACATTGTTGAGGTTCGTCTAACGACTTTGCGCACACATGGGAGTTGGCACGTTCTGCTAGGAGCCGCTACCGACTGTCGACTCGGGCCGTGTCCATGTGTACGTGAACCTATAGGGTCGCACACTTAAGGGATTGCAGCCCATTCGGATTGGATCCGAATGGAAAATGGGACTAGACTCGTCATGGGCCTAAACTGTTGAGCCCAGCTTGGAGGTCTATATGAAGGCGAGTGGGCACACCTTTCAGGTTTGATCCTTTCCCCCCTCGACAGCCACCGCTACTCCCCATGCCACCATGCCGTGCCATCGGACCTAGCAGGCCGCCTCCCGACGCTGCCCCCATACGTGTGGATACCTTGGAGGCATCGCATCTGTAGTGCTTAGACGAACCATTCAAGGGATCCACGAGGAGCTGTTTGTTGGAGATCACTGCTCGTGGGAGATCGGCTACAGGAGGAGGAGACGAATCAGCTGATCGACTACACGCATCACTAACTCTACTTTCACTGCGGTGACTGCGCGTATAGTGGTAAACCCAATCCCATAATCTATTTCCAGCGGCATGTTCTTGGGTGCGATATAAATTTTATTTGGCGCTAGCGTAGCGTACCACGTGTTCGAACACTATATATGTGATCGAGTGTGAGATATATATAATAAAGAGTAATTTGAGTTTGCTTGCTTTACTTTCTTGCATCAATCCTAGCAATAAATATAATATAAAGATCATATGCTAATCCCATGAGATGTGGTGACTTCACATAAAATGAGTATATTTGGTAAATTTTGTTGGCAGTTAACAAACATAGCATTGGTCATTGATGCAATTCAAGAAAAAGTTATAATGAAAGAGAGGTCTCACATATAAATATACTATCTTGGACACCTTTTATGATTGTGAACTCCCATTAAATATTTCATGCATGATTAATTAGTTGACATTGGACAAGGAAGACAACGTAATGATTTATGTTTGCTTATATTCACGTAGAAGTTATGTTGTCATGGGTCCTCTAACATGTGGTGCTTGCTCCTATCCTTTTGCTAGTCAAAACTTTGAACCAAGTAGAAACTACTTGTGCATCCAAAAACCCGTAAACCCAGTTTCATGCCATAAGAGTCCACTGTTGGATTTCGGGCTCCGTGCGAAGATCCCCACCAACTTCGACCTCAAGCTCACAGCTCGACAGCCTAGCCCGACGAACTCACACAATTGTGGGGAAGAATACTAGCACACGAGGATTTACCCAGGTTCGGGCCGCTGCGAAGCGTAAAACCCTACTCCTGCTTTTGGTGGATTGCCTCACGAGGAGGTTTGTGGATGAACTAGTACAGTGGTGAGTAGCCTCGCGAGGGTGCTCGGGTGATGTTTTATCTATCCTGCTCTACGGAGCAGCCTAGCCTCTATTTATAATGGCCCGGGTCCTCTTCCCTTATTGCAATGGCGGGAAGGGATCCCACAACGGCCAAATTCGAAGCGGGACAAGGAGTACACCTTATCCTGACGAAAGGTGGTCTTCGCCTGCAAAGTAGCCGGTGGTGATGTAGAGGTGGGCTCGGTGATGACGTCCATCCAGCGGGGCTCGTGGTCTTGGTCTCGTTGCGCCGGAATGGAAACCTTTGGGGGTGCATTGGGAACCTGCGTACGTCTTTGGCTCCTTTGCACCAAAGAGGAAACTGTCTCCTCTGCGCGTGCTGGTGCCCGCCTGGCTTGGCTTGTGTCACCCATGACCTCCCGAGGCTGAGTGCTGCATAGGGATCTCCTCCCCCTCCTTCTGAGGGTCTTGGCGTTGCCTTCCTCGTGGGGGTGGGGCTCCCGCGAGGGCCTTGTTCTTGAGCGATCCTGCACCGGGCCGTACCAGGCCGTCGAAGTGGGCCATGCCCTGGGTCGCAGGCAGGCAGTTCTGGGTACCCCCGTTCCCAGGATGCCGACAGTAGCCCCCGGGCCCAAGGCGCGCTCGAGCTGGTTTCGGGGCGAAGCCGAAGAAAATGGCCCGAAGCGCCGCGGGGCCCCAATCGCCTGCGAGCCTAGCCTATCGCATGGCAAATAACGAGCGCAGACGCCTCCACTTCCCCATGGCGCCTCGACAATTGCTCCAGCTGACCAGCAATCGGCACACGTCGTAGGGCCATCATTGCCCGGGATGGGGAGGGGTGCCGGTTGGCTTCCACCCGGCGATAAATGGGCGGAGAGTACGGAGCCCCCAGCCCATTCCTACTTCTCGCTCCCCCGCCTTCGTCCTCCGCCTCCTCGATCATGATGCCGGTGAGGAGGTTTTCTGCTGCCTAGAAGGGGAAAGCCTGCCAGGAGGGGCCGAGCCAACAGCCTCCCAAGAGCAGCTGGGGCCGTCCTCACAAGTATACCGTGGCGTCGACGGCGGCACCCCAGGGGCGCGGCCGTACCTCCGCGAGGGCTGGTGCCTCTACTGGTGCAGGTGGAGGCGGCGGGCGCGGTGGCCGTGGCCAAGGAGGGAGACCCGCAATATGTGCTCGGCCACCGCGCCTGCGGGACCATATGGCTGATACGGGCCAGGAGTTCCTGGTGCTGGTGGAGAGGCCGGCGATCACCTGGTTGCAGCTCCCGCGCTTCTTCGCGGAGACGCTGCGGGCCAACGAGCCCGCAGGTCTATGGCTGCAAGCCGATGGTTGTTGTAGCGGCGCGTTGTGGGTGGAGGTTGAGGTTACCCCCGCAGGCTACGCCTTCTTGAACCGCGGGTGGCAGACCTTCGCCCGCGCCCACGGCCTGGAGGGGAGGCTCATGCTCCACTTCAAGCACGATGGCGCCGCGACGCTTTTCGTCAAGATCTTCTGGGAGGATGGCAGGCGCTTAGGGTGCTGCCCGGAGGGCGATGACGGCGACGACCTTGGAGGTGAGCTTGTCCTTGGCGACGGTCGTCATGCTTCTAGCGGCAGCGACACCTCCTCCGAGGAGAATCCGAGCGACGACAGCTACGACGCACCACCACGTCGGCGCGCTCGGACTTCGGTGGGTAGCCAGCTGCGACGGCACCGTTCCCCCGCCCGGGAAGCGGCTACGCCGGGCTGCCACCATGGGCCCGTCAAGGAGGAGGAGGACTCCGACTGAGCGCTGGCACGCCGGAGCCAGGGCCTCAGGAGTGGCAGCCCTCGAGGGGGGGCTCCATCGCCTTCTTCTTCCTTTCCTTTCCCTGTAATCGGAAAATCATGGAGGGCCCCTCTTGGCGTGTAATGAATTCTGACGCTTGCACCCTTGCTTTAGAATTCTCATCATGTATCCCGATCCCTGTGTTACTGTTAATTGAAACTTCCTGTTGGTCGTGATTAGGGTACTTAGCTTGATGCATCCGCGGCGGGCCTCTACGTCATGAGGTCTGGCAGTGGCACCTGGGGAGCTTGGGGGTTCCTCTTTCCTGCGAGTGAGGCGGTTTGGGAGCCCTTTCGGCACTCTACGTCGGCGGGGCCGAATCCTGCGCATACCTCGACCGCCGTTGGGGCATCCGGATCACCAGGACGAGACCAAGGGGCGAGGAGCTACGCGACTAGTGAGACTCCCGAGGCGCGTTGCTCAGGAGTCCCCCTTGACACTCAAGCGGCGCTCTATGTCGGCGGGCCCAATCCCGCGCATACCTCGACCGCCGTTGGGGCGTCCGGATCACCAGGACGAGACCAAGGGGCGAGGGGCTACATGACCAGTGAGGCTCCTGAGTCGTGTTGCTCAGGAGTCCCCCTTGACGCTCGAGTGGCTCCCATACCTTTTTTGCCGGTTCGTGCCTCGAGAGGTGTGAGCCTCCAGAGGCTCCAAGATGGCGTCCCGGGCCGTGGCGGAGCCCCCGAGTGAGGGTGAGGCGACACGCGCCTGCTAGCTCACTCGAGAGCGCCACGCGAGGACCAGGACGCCAAGGCCTTGGCGAGGTGTGCGCACCGTGCCCGTAGCCCCCGCTCGCGGGGCGCGATAGGGAGGGGCTGGCAGGTGTTAACCCGAAGAAAGAAACTTCAAGATAGAAAACTGCAAGGAGAAAAATTCCCTCCCCCTTTTTTCAAACACGGTTGAAAGGCCTTGAGTTTCATTCCAGAAAAATGGCAAATTCGAATACAAGAAAAGCAAAGAACAGCCACGTCCGGCACCTAAGCTTGTCTACGTCTTCGTCTTCCCCCCAGCGCAGAGCATAGGGCTTCCACTAGGCATGGGCATAGTCATTGGAGGACAGTGTTGTCCGCCAGTGCGGAGCATGGGGCTTCCACTTGGGCGTGTGATGGAACCCCTCCGCGTCCTCGGGGGGCTCCGAGCGTATACAGTCCACTCATTATTACGTGAGAGTGTCACGACCGAAGATAGCTGGGCAAGTCTCCAGGCGCACGGCCTAGGTGCTCCCAACTCAGTCACGAGCCATCCCGCGCATTTCTACGCGGTTGCGCGCCCCTACAGCCCAAACCTGAGTGCATTGTTCCCCGTGTAGCCGCGTGATTGTGCTCCCGCGGCCCAAACATGAGCACAATGCAGGCAGCGCAGCCATAGGGGTGTTGTGTCGGTGAAGACGCCTCGTGAGGCGTCGGGGCGCCGGCCAGACCACGACCCGAGGACCTCGCAAGGCCCTGCCTCCTGAGGGCCCTGCCGGTGCCCCCGTTGCCACACGTGGCCCGCGTTGCTTGTATCCTGCCGATCCCCCTAGGCGGTTGCTCCTACGGCCCAGAGGGCTCGGCTGCGTGCTGCTTGCACGTGAGGGCGGCGGCTGCGCCGCGCCCCCGCGCATCTCGGGACGCCCCCTCGTTTGCACCAACCTGGCCCGGTACCCCCTTAGTGGAAGCCCCCAGGCCCGGCTTGGAGAGGGCGTCTGGGACATTTCTCTACTCCGGGAGGATGCTGGCACCCGCGGGGGGCGCGCGATCCATGGCGCCGTCCGCAGGTACGATACTTCTCGGAGCATAGGCCTCTGTGTAAAGGCCTTGGCTTCCTCCTGAACCGTCCCCGCGCGCCCCATGGGCAGCCTCCCTGGGCGGCAAGGCGACGCCGCTCTGGACGCACGGCCCACAGACCCTCCTGCGCCGAGCCTCCACCCAAAGCTGCTTACCTCTGCCGTCGCCGTGAGGTTGGTCACGCGCGTCTTTACGTGGGTTGCCTCCCTAGTTATCCACCGCGCCTCCGTTATGGTTACCTGCCTGCTCGGAAGCTTGAGCCGCCTGGTCCCTGCACCGGTTGGCGCGCTCGCGCCGGGACGACCCAGGCTGTTGGTGATCCATCGGGATATGAGTGCGCACGTTGAGGCGCTTGCGGAGCATCCCGTCACCTTCTTCAAAGGCACCACCGGTGAGGTTGGACGGCGCCCCGAAGCCGGTCACCGGGATCCGGAGGAGACGGAGCATGGCGTGCAGTGGGCCGTCTGCCGATGAGGTGAGCGGTACGGCGAGCGAGCCCCCGGTGCCCAGCGTCGGGGGTCGAGCGGAGTGGTGCGGAACCCAGGCCCTCCTCGTGACGGTGACCAACTCGGCGATGTGGTCGGCCCAGGCGTCGAAGCCCCCGTGCGTCGGGCGATGGCGAAGCAGCTCACTCGCCATCAGCAACACGTCATGTGCATTGAGGTCTCCCACGTGTGTACAGGGTGATGTCGGTCCCGCGGGCGCCGCACGCCCGCCGCGCGCCTGGCCGGCACAAGTAGCGACGGCGGTGGAGACAATGCTGGTGGCCTGATAATGACCGCCCAGCACCGAGCTGCCAGGGCATGCGTCATGGGTAGTAGCGGCGAGGTTGGTGAAGGTGGATCCGCCGGGGCCGAAGGAAGCTTGACGGGTGTCGGCCATCGAAACGATGGAGTAGAGAAAAAGCGAAGCTTGTGGAAGACTCCGACACGCCCCCTACCTGGCGTGCCAATTGTCGGATTTCGGGCTCCGCAAAACACAAAGAGGTTCGAACTCAGGGGCGTGTGCGAAGATCCCCACCAGCTTCGACCTCAAGCTCACAGCTCGACGGCCTAGCCCGACGAACTCACACAATCGTGGGGAAGAAGACTAGCACACGAGGATTTACCCAGGTTCGAGCCGCTGCGCAGCGTAAAACCATATTCCTGCTTTTGGTGTTTTGCCTCACGAGGAGGTTTGTGGATGAACTAGTACAGTGGTGAGTAGCCTCGCGATGGTGCTCGGGTGATGTTTTATCTGTCCTGCTCTACGGAGCAGCCTAGCCTCTATTTATAATGGCCCGGGTCCTCTTCCCTTATCGTAATGGCGGGAAGGGATCCCACAACGGCCAAATTCAAAGGGGGACAAGGAGTACACCTTATCCTGACGAAAGGTGGTCTTCGCCTGCAAAGTAGCTGTTGGTGATGCAGAGGTGGGCTCGGTGATGACATCCGTCTTGCGGGGCTCGTGGTCTTGGTCTCGTTGCGCCGGAATGGAAACCTTTGGGGGGTGCCTTGGGAACCTGCGTACGTCTTTGCATCCTTTGCACCAAAGAGGAAACTGTCTCCTCTGCGCGTGCTGGTGCCCGCCTGGCCTGGCTTGCATCACCCCTGACGTCCCGAGGCAGAGTGCTGCATAGGGATCTCCGCCCCTCGAGAGGCGACCTGGGGAGGCCTCCTCCTTCCGAGGGTCTTGGCGTTGCCTTCCTCGCGAGGGCGGGGCTCCCGCGAGGGCCTTGTTCTTGAGCGATCCTGCACCGGGACGTACCAGGCCGTCGAAGTGGGCCACGCCCTGGGTCGCAGGCATGCAGTTCTGGGTACCCCCGTTCCTAGGACGCCGACATCCACCATATCTACCTATGGATTGAATAAGATCCTTCAAGTAAGTTGTTATTGGTGCAAAAGCAATATAAATTGCTCCTAAATATGTATGATCTTTTATTGGAAGGGAAAATAAGCTTTGTACGAACTTGTGATGGGAAAGAAATAAAAGTGACGGACAACATAATAAAGTTTGCCATCATAAGGGGCAATATAAAGTGACATTCCTTTCCATTAAGAGCTTGCACGTCCAAATATAAGCGCATGACAACATCTGCGTCCCTTTATGAAGGGACTATCATTTACTTTTCTGAATTTACTTTCTATGCAAGTGTAAATGATGTTAATTCCTATTCCATTCTTATTATTCTCTACTTGGCAAGCATCATGTGTCGGGGAAAGATCCAGGCACATATATCTAGTTGGATGTATGTGATCATGAGTTATTATTGTTGATAGTATCCCTGAGATAAGTTGTTTGGTTGTGACAAATTATAAACCCCTTTCTTCCTATCTGTCTGATTGAAACTTTTTGCTTCACAAATATGTCGTGAGTGTCAGCAATCATAGAATACTAAATGTTAGTTGGGTATGTGAACTTGCTAAGCAAAGCTGTAGCATCGACTCATTCTGATAATATGATGGATTGCGATTGTTTCAATGACTAAGAACATAGTTTGTTAGTTTTCAATAAAGTTTATGATTCATACTTGAGCGTGTGGATAGATTGTTACTTGTTCATGAGAAGTTTTATGATATTATGTTGTTGCTATGATAATGATCATGATGCTTTCATGTCCATATTTTATTTTATCTGCACCTCTCTCTATAAACATGTGGTCATGATTATCGAGTTCGGCTTCCACTTGAGAACAAACGAGGTCCAAGCTTTGGGGAGTTGATATGTCCATTTTACATCATGTTTTTCCGTTGATATTTATTATTTTTTGATCATTATTACACCTTATGATCCGATCCTAATGCGTTTTCTCTCTTATTGTGCAAGTTTCATCCAAAGAGGGAGGTTACCGGCAGGTGGAATTCTGGACCGGAAAGGACCACAGAAGAGCTGGATATTCTCTAGAACTCCAAATGAGATGAAAAATGATGGAGAAATATTTTGGAATATATAAAAATTACTAGTAAAGAAATCAACCAGAGGGGACCCACCAGATGGCCACAATCCATGGGGGCGTGCCCTACCCCCAGGGCATGCCTCAGTGGCTAGTGGGCCACCCAGCAGGCCTCCGATACCCATCTTCCCCTATATGATGCCATTTCCCCTAGAAAAAAATCATAAGAAGACTTTCGGGATGAAGCGTCACCGTCTCAAGGCGGAACCTGGGCAGTAGCACTTTTGCACTCTGGCGGAGTGATTCCGCCAGGGAAACGTCCCTCCGAAAGTGGGAATATGAAGCCATCGGCATCAGCAACACTTCCTCCATTGTGGGAGGACCAATCTTCATCAATGTCTTCACCAACACTCTCTCAACCCAAACGCTAGTTCATCTCTTGTATTCAATCTATGTTTTCGAACCTCAAATTGGTACATGTGGGTTGCCAGTAGTGTTGATTACATCTTGTAGTTGATGCTAGATGGTTTAAATGGTGAAAGATTGTATGTTCAGATCCTTAAGCATATTCATTACACCTCTTATCTTGAACATGTTGATGCTTTGTGAGTAGTTACTTCTTTCTCGAGGACATGGGAGAAGTCTTGTGTTAAATAATCATGTGATGTTGGTATTCGTTCGATATTTTGATGATATGTATGTTGCTCTTCCTTTAGTGGAGTCGTGTGAACGTCGACTACCTGACACTTCGCCATATTTGGGCCTAAAGGAAAGCATTGGGGAATGATAAATAGACGATGGGTTACGAGAGTGACAGAAGCTTAAACCCTGGTTTATGAGTTGTTCCTTAAGGGGTTGATTTGGATCCACATGTTTAATGCTATGGTTAGATTTATCTTAATTCTTCTTTCATAGTCATGGGTACTTGTGAGAGGGGGTAATAATTAGTTGGTTATTTGTTCAAGTAAGAACAACACCCTAGCACCGGTCCACCCACATATCAAATTATCAAAGTAATGAACACGAATCAAGTGAACATGATGAAACATGACTAGACGAAATTCCCATGTGTCCTCAAGAGCGCTTTGCTTCATATAGGAATACATTTCGGCTAGTACTTTTCTATAAAAAGGATTGTATCACCTTACTGCACCATTGCTACTATTGCTACTTGTTACGAATTGCCTTGCTACCAAACTATCTATCACCGTTACTTTCAGTGCTTGCAGGATTTCCATACCAAAACCACTTGTCATTTCCTTCTGATCCTCGTTGGGTTTGACACTCCTTACTTATCGAAAGGACTACGATTGTGTGGCACCTCGGCTCAGAGGAACTGGAACGACCCATATTCCAGCCTAAAGATCAGGTCTTCTGGAATACGACACTACTTGGCATAGAACAAATAAACTCTTTATTACAAATGATCGAGATAAAAGGGTTCGGGTATAACAAAGGATCACAACGGCACGGCCGCGCTATGCCTGCCAAGGTGGCTCTATGGTAGCTGCGGAACAACTCGTGTAGTGGAATAAGTTCTAGAAGCGGAACAACGATGACGGTGATGGACTCCTCTCCTCAGGGACTCTGGCCGGGACACGACCTAGAGCTCAAACTCGGGATTTTCGACAAGCAATCAATCACGGCATCACCTGCAATCTGGCATGACACGCCAGGTGAGTACTTTGAATGTACCCGCAAGCTCATAGCAACCAAAGCAATCAAGACAAACAATAACATGGAATTTATAGGTTAATTGACAATGAGCATGATACAACTAGAACAACATGATATGAGCATGGCATGCACATGTTACTCATGATATGCACATGATGATACTAGCATGAGAGGAGATTGATGTTTATGGTCTCATGAACCAACTTACTCTGGTTGGCGATTACTTCGTAACCACTTTACCACTGTGATCATTACACGATCACCTCAGGATCAACCAAGCTCGGTATCAACAATACCATCATGATAATCACTTGACCACAAAGAGATTGGTCATTACCTGTGATCACCGCATGACCACATAAATATCAACCAACTTCTTTCCTCATCGAACCAGGGTTGTTTATTATTCAGGTTAATATTACTGTTGACTCATAATGTGACCTACTACGAACTGTGTCCATGACCGAGGACGCGTCTATCGATAGATTATACACTCCATAGTGGTCAGTACATTGTACCCACACCACATAACTCATGGCCTTATGCTCCCATTAGGGTGGACCAACAATGTTCCGACAAAACAAATCTATTGCATGACACTCTCCCGGCCAGTCCGACAAACTCCCCTTTGGGCTATGCCATGGGTTGCCCCGGTATCAACTTGTGACACCCGCCACCTTTGTGGCCGCCATCGTCGTGGCAAAACAAACTTGTCCCAAACGGATACATCGAATATCCATAAAAATCAGGCACACAAGGTTATTGTTGTCTACCTGATCAGGGTAACGTGCACACATAACCTTACCTCGTTGAAGGCACCGGAGAGAGGCATGGCAATGGACCGCATTAGGGCCTCCCATCCGGCACGTGTGGTTGCACTGGTGAGGTCGATTCGATGGCACCATGACTCATCCAACATATTTGTTCAAGTTTGATTAATGTCAGGTTTAACATGAACAGTAATGAGCTGAGCCATAAAATAACATGATGAAATAGCAATGCATATTAGCCTGATAGTATCATGAAGATGAATGACAACATAACCATGAATCATAACATCAACAACAATAAATCATTTATTCTACGACATGCAAATGAGCATGGCATAGTGATGATCATGTGTATGACAAGTATTTAGATAAAAGACGATAATAATGCATATGAGCACATCACTAGCATACAAGATAGTTACAAGAATAAATCATGAGAATGATAATACTAGAAAATAATCGATGATGTATGAGACAATGGCATAAGCATGGACATGGATTCATAAGCATAATCGAAATATTAACAAATCATTAAGTGAACAACCAACGAATAAATATTCATGTGGAAACCATGGCTACCACTATGCCATCATGCAAGTGGTTGTCGTGGCTTTCCTGGGGATGAAGGAGTCATCGGGTAGAAGTGCGATGAACTCGCAAAAAGATTTGTCATGGAAGTTTCTCTCCTGAAGGGAACTGATTAAGGGCAAGGGAAAAATGGTCATTTTCAGTATGTGACAACATAGTGAAAGTGATACCAACGGAACCGGCTCGACGAATAGAGAACGTGGGCTTTTGAATCATCTGAATCGGAGACACGATGGCGAAGTTACGCATGTTCGTTCGTTAGGCACAGAGACAGACAAAAACTTGTTCGTTTCTACCCTTAATGGGCGAACGCCCGCAATTTAAAGGTTTCGACCGGCAGCTGAGAATGAAAATGTATTTTCAGAAAATACGCTTTCTGCAAGGGAAGGCGCATTCCTAGCCAAAGAATACGAGAATACCTTTTCGAAAAGAGAAACGTATTCACAGGAATACGTTTCCACTTAACAGGCGCGGGCCCGGGGCTTCGGTCACTGATGGGTGGAACCCGCGTTGACCTCTCTCCGTCCTCCCCACTCCTTGTCCCTTCTCCCGACTCGGGCACTGGAGAGGCAAGACAGAGGCACAACCGGCGCCGGCCCCTGCGTCTCCAGCCAGCTCTGGCCGAGGTGAGCGCACCGGCGGGCTCGGGATGGGGCGGCGCTTTCGTCGATGGCAGGTGCGACCGCCGCGGTGGACCAGAGCGATGACGGCTAGAGTATCGACGGACTTGGGCGTCTGCCTGGGCTTGGGGAACGTGGCCACCGGTGCCCTGGGATAGCAACGAGGAGATGGGGAGGCTCGCCGGATCGCAGAGCTTCCTTTGGTGGTGTAAGAATGGAGGGGAGCACTCGGCATTGCGCCAATTTGGGCAGAGCCGAGCGGCAGCCATGGCGGCCATGGGAGGTGAGGAGGGGCTCCGGCGCAAATTGAGGTGCTGGGGAGGCGTCTAGGAGGTGGAGAAGGTCGATGGCGAGGAGGGACGCGCCCGTGGAGGGCTATATATAGGTTTTGCCGGAGGGGTCCAGCCATGGCGACGTGTTGCCGGCGTTCTGCGGCTCGGGGGACACGCGGGTGGAGGGGAGACGAGGCAAGAGGGTTGATGCAATGCCGAGAGGCCATGGAGGGGCTTCGGGAGAGCTCGAGGAGGAAGAGGACACGGGGAAGGCGACGACGGTCGTGGGCGCACAATGCGACGTGGCACGTCGGGGAGGAAGGAGGAGGGGGGGCAGGGTCCAGAGGTGTAGTGTTGGTGCAGGCGAGTGCGAGCAACGTTGCGGACATGGCGAGGTGGCGCGGGCACGGCGTTTGTAGAGCGTCCGAGGGGCCCGACGCCCAGAGAATGCTTTCTGCATGCAGCACACGCGCTCTACGCGTGGTCACCGCGTGAACAGGCGCACATGGTGCGCCCTGACCAGGAAAAAGTTGTCTGCCGCATGGACCCTACTCTCAGGAGTACCACTGTGGGCTTGGGTTGACTAGAGCACTTTTGTGCCGATGGGTAGTATCAACAAAGGGTTCTGGCATCAAGGTGTTTGTACTGGAGCGGGGAAGATTTAGTTCGGGAAAGATGTTGATCTCTTGCTATGTGGTACACACACTAAGATGACCCCCTTTGCAAGTTTTTAGCTCTAAAGGATGAAGAAAAATATCACTTCCTTCACAAAGTGCCATTCTGGACAGAATAGGAAAATAAATATTCCTGAATTATTTTTGAAGTAGGCAAGGAATTTTTTTGACATGTTTGTGGAAGATATGATCCAAAGGATTTATGAGAATTTTGAGGGAATTTACGGCAAGACAGAAATACAACCTAGGGCAAAAAGGATTATTCCTTTAATAGAAACAGGAACATTCTCAAGAAATAATTATTGGGGTTGGGCTAGGATGGAAATGACATGACCTAGGGAAGAATTTGAGAGTCACAAGCCACATGGGGAAGGAAGAAGAGATGATCTTCCTAGGTTTCAAGACCACAGAGTCATAGAAAAAAAAGAAATCCAAAGCAAAATTCAATGAAATCCAAATGAAAAAGAAAGGGCCAAAATCCAGGATGTCACAAACCTACCCCCCTTACAAAATCTCGTCCTCGAGATTTGGTTGCTCAGGGAACAAGTTTGGGTATTTTGACTTAAGGAAACCGTTTCCAATTCGGGTATCCTTTTCCTTTATAAATTGTTCCCACAGAATTTCATATGATCTGGTTACCTTTCTCTGGGGTGGTTTGCTTCACTGTATTGACATTCTGACAGGTCTTACCTGATATGTTCAACTTACGCTGACTCCAATTCTTTCATATCTGCTGACTTAGCTGATATATTATAACATGTCCTCTTTGCCATAAGTTCCGGAGTGATTTCCAATTGATCGGTCATTCTTATATCTGGCTCTGATGGTATTCCATGGAGTTGTGAACAACTTATCCTTGGTGGACACAAAACATTTTCTCTGTGCATCGGGTTATTCAAGTATATGCTTGTCCTTTGGGTTCAAAAAAACTGCAGGTAATCATAACCGTTCTCTTGGCGGAATTCTGACTATTTGCAGGGGTTCCTGAATCATCTTGGCTGATTCCACGGTCTTGAGTATAAAACCCATACCAAAGATTTGATTGTCTTCTGTTGTGATCAGAATAAAAGAATAATATTTTATAGCAATAGCTTCTAGAAACTTGACTGACGGTGGTTCTGACGAAAAATATTGTCCATGGCAGGCTATCCTTGCACTAGGCATCATATGTGAGGACGCATGGTCCAAGACTGCTATTCCACATTTCGATTGCTCATTTTTTCGGTATCTCCATAGGTCGTGTGATGCTTTGACACGGTCGCTGGAGTCAAACTGCTGAGCTGGCCTTTGGTTTGGCATGACAAACTTAGATATTTGATACTGACAATTCCGCATATATACCGTTGGACAGGCGGTTTACCTTGATTTGCGGTCCTTACAAACGGAGTATACCCCTTGGGTGTATACTCATGGTGATTGATACAGAGTCAGGCTGTCTTTGGTGTCCGTACCCTCTTGTTCATGCAACAATTATCGCATCGCGTTGTTTATCTTGTCCTTCATTATTGTTTTCTTTTCCTGACTCCCTTGCCGAAAGTGCTTAGCCATATATAAATATATCCTTAATTCTCCGTGTGACTATCGGGGCACGGATGCACACGATCACCTATGGGACCAGAGGTCCCTTTTTGGTTCGGCAAGGGGGATCACGTTGCACAAAGAGCGGAGATCATGAGACAGCGCGACGATCAGCACGCTGGCATTTTTACCCAGGTTCGGGCCGCTGCTAAGCATAAAACCCTACTCCTGCTTTTGGTGGATTGATCGTAGGAACACGAAGAACATGCAGCGCTCGACCCCGGCAAGGGTTGTTGTCGGGGCAAGCTACTACGTGAGTACAAGTGTCCAAAGGTCCGAAACCTGAACTAGGTTGCCTCGGGCCTCCTTTTATAGTGCAAGGGGCAACCACAGGGAAAAATAGTCTTTATCTATCGATTAGATATCTTAGCAGAGCTATCATACCTAACTCTGGCATTTAGGACAAAATACCATGATTACTAGACTAGGTGGCGCTCGGGGGTGCATCACCGGCAAGCTCTCGCCACTGCCTATCTGGCCGTTTCTTAGGGTCTTGGCACGCTGCTGGACGGGTGTCAACTGGGTATAATCTACCTTCTGGTGCCTCGCCACGTGCTTAGCGAGAGCTACTTAGCCGCTTGAGGCTTCGACACCGCATCGACAAGTGACTGGCGTCGCGATGCGGTGGAGCGGTGGCTGGTTAGCTCATGCCTACCGGGGGATGGCTTGCCGGGTCTTCCTGAGATGTGCGTGCCTCGGTCACCGGCAGGCTCCGGGGAAGCGGCTGGCGCGCTTTGGGCCTCTCCTGGGCCATTGTGCTAGTGTTGTCGGTGTTTGCTTGGCCTGCTGCAGGTTGTTGCTGCCGGGGTCTGGTTCTTGAATCCTTGTTTGGTGGGGTGGTAGCTTTTCCCGACGTGTTTTGCTACTACTGCCTGTGCATAAGTCAGGGGCACTGGATACCCCTGTCCTAGTGCACTGACAGGAGCCCCCAGGTTTGGCCCACACGCGCTTGTCAGTGCCGTTGGGTCAGGCCCAAAATTTATGCACAGGCACGCAATGTGATGGGGTAACTGCCAATTTATTATTCGGCACTGTCCCACCACTTCAGGCCGTTTCCGCCACACGTGCCGCATGCGTAGCGAGGAGTTCGCGGTGGGCGCTCGTGACTTAAAGGCCTGATCGTGGCAGAAACCGCAGCACCATGGATTGGAGCAACGGGGCGGTTACCTGTTCGCCCGTGAGTCGTGGGTAGTGGGATTGGTGGAGATGGGCGGCCGCTCTGGAGCGGGGGAGAGCCAGCCCCCGTGCTCTCCCCTATAAATTAGGGGGTCACGGTGGCGATGCTCATCCAGTTCCATCTCCTACTTACTCCCAAGTCCACACTGCTCATCCTTCACTTCTGGTTCGTCTTTGGATGTGCCAGCCCTTGCCATGACGCGGGGGAGAGGACGGCTCTCGGCTTCCGCTGGGGTGACGAGAGCTTACCTTCGGGATCATGCCATTGCTTCAGCCGCGGTGACGGGAGGCGGTTCCAATGCACGCGGCGAGAGGGCTGTAAGAGGCCGAGGCCAGCGCGGGGGTCACGGTCGGGGGAGGCGGAGCGCCGTCCCTGACCCTCCGCCGGTGGCGACTTCCTCCTTGGCGGCGGAGCACACTGAAAGTACGGCATTGGAGTTCGTCGTCGGGCTACGCGGTCCTCCTCGTAGCCGCCTGCGACTCCCCCGTCCCTTTGCGAGGGTGATGGAGGTTGATAAGCCACACGCATTGTGGTTACGCATGCATGGCTGTTGTAACGGCGCTGCGCGGGTCGACGTCGAGTTTCCGGCACCCCGCGTTATGTTCTTCAGGCGCAGGTGGAAGACCTTCGCTCGTGCCCACAACTTCACGGGCGGGTACGTCCTCCGCTTCAAGCTGCTGGAGGACGACATGCTCTCCATCAAGATCTATGGGCGTTCGGGTGCTTGTCTCGGCTGCTGCGAAGAGAGCTCGAGTGGTGACGAAAGCTCCTCCTCGAGCGATAGCGACGAGGAGGACAGTGTCGGTGAAGACGGCGACAGCGAGCTCCAGGCCGTCAAGTCGGAGTACGACGACCTGGGCTCCAGTTGATCGTCGGCCGCACCATCACCGTCATCGAGCTCCTCCCCCCTCTCGGCAGAGTGATTTTCCGGGAGTTCTTGACTCGGGCGCCGCCTCTCCTTCTCAGCTAGACCCAGGCAGGCTCGTGGACTTCGGCTTCGTCTTCCTTGCCAGTGGTACCGCCGATCCGTTCCTCGTCGGCCTCGACGGGGTCAGGCTGGGCTTCTTCCTAGGTCCTTCCTTCGCTCTTTTCTTTTTGTAACTTGCTCCTAGGGGAGAAAGTCAAATAAAGATTTATTAGGAAGGAGTTCTTCAATGTATCTTGATCCATTTTGTATCAACAAATGAATGAATGAATGTTACTTTATTCCCCTGAGTACTATCCTTTTCTCTCTTTGTTTCTATTGTGTCAATGTGTTCGTCCTCACCACACGGGACCGCCTACTGGGTCACTATTAACCGCGAGCGCCAAAAAGGGGGAACGAGCCCCCGGCAGCAGGCTGGTGTTGTTCTCCGGCAGGGGTCCTTGTCGTTATCGGCGCGGTCCCCCAGAGCTGATAAGTTATCAGGAGCTGGGGAACAGCTCGTCCCGACAAAGGTTTTTACCATGTGGTGGAACTTTACCGAACACATTCGAAAAAAGAGAGTAAGGATTTCCTTTAAGGAGCATAAAACTTTGGGGATACGTGATTTAGACTATCTCTTTTTAGGCAGTATCCCTTTCTGGAGTACACAGAGCCGCTGTCCTTGCTCCTTCGCCCTCCTTCTATTTTTACCTGGTGGTAAAACACACAGGGCAAGAGGTCTCTATTCTTTGAAGAGAGAGTGCAGCAACAAGGATTACAGGCTCAACAAGTACTTTTAGTAGATCTCTAGAACTTAAATAGTCGACGACATTGCAACCATAAAAGATGCATAACGAACATGCAATGCAATGATATGATGCCATGCCTAGTTTTATTATTGTTCCTGAGGGTCTGCGCCTGGCTTTGTACAAAGGGTTACATGCAACTTCGGCAAGGCTTGTATTAAAGGTGGCTGCCGGGGACTGCGCCCGGCAACCGCGCCTTACGGGTAGAACTTACGAAGATGCTCAATATTCCATGAGTTATGCACCTTGGTGCCATCTTGGGTCTCCAGACGGACTGCGCCAGGTCTGGTGACTCGTGCTACCCGAAAAGGGCCTTCCCACTTTGGCATAAACTTGTTGGTACCCTTGGCGGACTGAACGTGCCTAAGGACAAGGTCGCCTTCCTCAACGCTCCGGGCGTGTACCCTGCGGCTATAATAGCGGCGCAGGGCTTGCTGATAGCGTGTAGCACACACAACAGCCCGAAGACGATCTTCCTCGAGGAGCATGGCAGCGTCATGCCGTAGCTGCTCTTGCTCTACTTCGTCGTAGGCAAGTACTCGAGGTGACCCGTACATGAGTTCTGTGGGGAGCACTGCTTCCGCCCCATATACCAGGGAGAAGGTAGTCTGGCCGGTAGCCAGATTCGGTGTCGTTCTGAGGGACCAAAGAACCACCGGCAGCTCATCTATCCAGTGCTTGCCGCTCCTCCGCAACCTATCGAAAGTTCTTGTCTTGAGACCTCGCAACACTTCAGCATTCATCCTCTCGACTTGCCCGTTGCTCCTTGGATGGGCAACAGAGGCGAAGGAGACCTTGCTTCCAAGGTTTTGGATGTATTGCATGAAGGCACGGCTCGTGAACTCGGTGTCGTTGTCGGTGATCACTCTGTTGGGTACTCCAAAATGGCACACCAGCCCTTTCATGAACTTGATAGCTGACTGCGAGGTCACCTTCCTTACTGGCTCCACCTCAGGCCACTTTGTGAACTTGTTGATTGCCACGAACAAGAACTCAAAGCCCTCGACAGCGCGGGGGAAGGGGCCCAAAATATCGAGCCCCCAGACCGAGAAGGGCCAGGACAAAGGGATCGTCTGGAGAGCTTGCGCTGGTAGATGGATGTTCTTGGAATGGAACTGACAGGCCTCGCACTTGGTGACCAATTCAGTTGCATCTTGGAGCGCAGTGGGCTAGTAGAAACCCTGCCGGAAGGCTTCCCCGCCAAGAGCTCTAGATCCAATGTGCGAGCCACATACACCTCCATGAATCTCCGCTAACAACCTTAGTCCGTCCTCCCGGCAAATGCACTTCAATTTCACATCGTTAGGTCTTTTTCTGTACAGAGTGTCATCGACAAACTGGTACATACTTGACCGATGGGCTACTTTTTTGGCCTCTTCTTGCTCTTCGGGGAGTTCTCTTGTTTGAAGGAAACAAACTATGTGATGTGCCCAAGTTGGAGCCTGGGGCTCGACAACTAGGACTAAAGGCACCTCCTCGTCCGTGGGAGCACTTGTCTCGACCACGAGAACCTGGGGTTCCGTAGGAGAAAGCTGCTCACCATGCGAAGTGAGACTGTCCCCGGCAGCTTCTCTACCAGCGGCTTCTGGAAGCTGTGTCGGGAAATGCTTGCCGGAGTTCAGCTTTCTTCTTTTCCTGGCCATCGTTGATTGGGATACTGAAGGTTGAGTGAGGCGAAGGATAAAGGTTCCTGGTTCCACAGGGAGCTTTTGTGGAGCGCACTTTGATAGATGATCAGCGATGGTATTTTCTGCACGGGGCACATGCTCTGCTTGCAATCCATCAAAGCGCTGCTCAAGTTTCCTCACTTCTTCCACGTATGCCGCCATCAACGGGCTCTGATAGTCTTTGTTGACTTGTTTCACCACGAGCTGTGAATCCCCTCGGATGATCAGTCTCCTGATTCCCAGCTCCACCGCGATTCTGAGTCCGTCAAGGAGCCCTTCATATTCAGCGGTGTTGTTGGTAGCTTCCTCCCGGGGGATGTGCATTTGAACCACATACTTGAGGTGCTCTTCGGTGGGGGCGACAAGGAGCACACCTGCTCCAGCACCCTGGAGCGAGAAAGCATTGTCAAAGTACATGATCCAATCCTTGGGTGCTTCATTGTCGGGGAGGACTGTCTCTGGGCTCTCTTCATCTAGCATGGGTGTCCATTCGGCAATGAATTCTGCCAACAGCCTGCTCTGAATCGTGGAAGTGCTCTCATACTTTAAACCAAAACTTGACAGCTCCAAGGCCCACTCGACTATCCTGCCAGTAGCTTCGGGGTTCCTCAGTATGCGCTGCAGTGGGAAGCGAGTGACGACGGTGATCTCATGGGCTTGGAAGTAGTGGCGCAGCTTCCTTGAGGCCATGATGAGGCCGAAGATCCGCTTTTGCACTCCAGAGTACCTTGATCTAGCCCCCTGTAATAAGGAGCTGACAAAGTAAACTGGTCACTGTACCACTTTCTTCTTTGCCACTTCCTCTGAACTACCTTCGTCAACTCGCCGAGATTCCTCTGGGTCTGTAATGGGTCCTACCTCGGATGCTTCGGTTTTGTCCCCGGTAGCGTCGGCCGCAGCGATTGCATCCTCACCTACTTCTCGCTGCGCCACCAGCGCTGCACTAACTACTTGATTCGTTGCCGCCAAGTATAGATGCGACGGTTCTTGTGGTTTAGGAGCGACCAAGGTGGGAGCGGAAGAAAGGTAAGTTTTCAGATCTTGCAGCACTACTTCTGCTTTCGGGGTCCACTTTATCGGGCCTGCCTTCTTTAGGATCTTGAAGAATGGCACGACACATTCGGCGGATTTGGAGATGAACCTACTTAGCGCGGCAACGCACCCGGTCAAACGTCTGATGTCCTTGACGGTCTTGGGTGCCCGTATCTGCTCAATTGCCTTGATCTTGTCAGGATTTGCCTCTATCCCCCGCTGAGATACAAAGAACCCAAGTAGCTTGCGGGATGGGACGCCAAATACACATTTTTCAGGGTTGAGCTTCAGGTTGATCTTGCACAGGTTTGCAAAAGTCTCTTCCAAGTCTTGTATGAGAGGTTCTTCATTCTTGGTCTTGACACCTATATCATCCATCTAGGCTTCTACATTCCTGTGGAATTGCTGTCCAAATCTAGTCTGCACGGCTCTGGCAAAAGTAGAACCAGCGGTCTTTAACCCAAAGGGCATCCGTACAAAGCAGTACGTGCAACACGGAGTTATGAATGTGTTTTTTTCCTCATCTTCCTTAGCCATAAAGATCTGGTGGTATCCGGAGTAAGCGTCCAAGAAGGAAAGCAGGTCATATCCGGAGGTGGAATCAACAATCTGGTCGATGCGCGGCAGGGGAAAAGGGTCCTTCGGGCATGCTTTGTTCAGGTCAGTGAAATCTATGCACAGCCTCCATTTCCCATTCGCCTTACGCACCACCACCGAGTTGCCTAACCAAGTTGGGTGCAACACTCCTCTGACCAAACCAGCTGCTTCAAGTTTTCTGATCTCTTCAGCGATGAACTGCTGCCAGTCCAAGGCTTGCTTCCTATCCTTTTGTTTGACGGGCCTGGCGTGGGGGCAGACAGCAAGGTGGTGCTCAATTACCTCCCTGGGAACACCGGGGATGTCAGATGGTTGCCAAGCAAATACATCAACATTCGCCCGCAGGAAGGCAACGAGTGTGCTTTCCTATTTGTCAGTAAGGGTGGCGCTGATGGTGAACATGCCACCAGTGCCATCCTGCCCTGCCGGGATTTTCTTCGTCTTAGGATAGGTGACCTTGGCTTTCTTGCAAGTGGAACTCTTCGGCAGATCCTCGACGGGCGCAACGCACTCTGAAGAGGCGCGCTTCCCGAAGTCCTTGCCAGCGTCCCTGCTAGACTTCCTTTCTTTCCTTAATTCCTTGGTGGGAGCCGGCGCTTCCGCGACTTCAGCTGCTACCGCGTCTCGATATATCTTATTCAGGCATATGACTGCATCCTTCTTGTCGGAAGGGACAAAGATGATTCCAATGGGTCCTGGCATCTTCAAAGTGTTGTAAGCACAGTGGGATGCTACCATGAACTTTGCCAGGGCTGGGCGACCAAGAATTCCGTTGTAAGGCAGAGGAAACTCAACCACATCGAACACCACCTTCTCGGTTCGGTAGTTTAATTCCCCGCTAAACGTCACAGGCAAAGAGATCTTTCCCTTAGGTCGACTCCTGCCGGGGTTAACCCCTTGGAAAGTACCCGTAGCTTTGAGCTCTTCATCAGGGATTTGCAAACTCTCGAGCACCCTTGGAGAGATTAAGTTCAATCCTGCCCCACCGTCAACTAACATCTTGGTGACCTTGAGGTTGTGGATTGTTGGAGAAACCAACAACGACAAACATCCGACATCGGTGGTGCGATCAGGATGGTCCTCTTCATCAAAGATGATAGGCGTGCGGGACCATCTAAGCGGCCTTTTGGACTCTGCAGTAGGTTCCACAACGTTGACCTCACGCGCCCACTGCTTGAGCTGCCGGTGAGAGGAGTGCAAAGATGCACCCCCGTCAACACACATGGCTTCGGTTGCTCTCTGGAATTCTTGGTCACTAGAATCCTCCTCATCATCCTCATCCTCACTCATATCCTCTGTTCCCTTCTTCTCACGGCCTCTGGCTGGCCTTTCCTTCTGCTGCGGGGCCTTGCCGCGGCGGCCTCCCCTGCTGCCACGGCCTTTCCCGGCAGCAGCGTCTTGGCCCTTCTCTTTGTCACGCTTCTCGTACTCTGCCTTCTGCTTCTCGACAAGTTGCTCAACTTGGCGGCACTCTTGGAGATCATGGCCCTTGGTGCGGTGGATCTTGCAGTACGGCCCATCGGACTTCCCAGTTTGCTTTGCTACTGCGGCCTCCCGGCAATCAGCGCACGCGGCAGCTTCCTTGCCGGGGGTCTCGGCCTTGGCCTTCTTGCCGGCAGCGACATTCCAGAGCCCTCCACAGCCAATACTGCCTTCTCCTTGCGCTTATTGTTGCGCTTTCGGCTCCTCCCTTTCAAGCCAGGGGCGTTGTCGTCGTCATTTGAGTCGACTTTGGAGCCAGCCACCTCTCCAGGGAGTCGCCGTCCTTCCTCAGCGCGAGCGCACTTGTCCGCCATTGTGTACAACTCATTGACAGTCTTTGGGAGTTTCACATTCATCTTGGCCCGCATCCTCCTGTTGCGCACGTTCGAATGGAACGCGGCAATCACAGCTGCGGGGTGTATTTCTGGGATGTTGCGGTGTACTCGACTGAATCTCTGAATGTACTTCCGCAAAATCTTGCCTTCTTTTTGCGGCAGGACTTGCAAATCGCTGGGCTGTCCTGGCTCCTGATGGCCGCTTGTGAAGGCACCGACGAACTCGTTGCACAGATCAGCCCATGATGAGATGGAGTTTTCTGGTAGGTGCATCAGCCACGATCTCACATTTGGCTTAAGTGCCAAAGGGAAATAGTTGGCGAGCACCTTCTCGTCTCTTCCTTCGGTAGCCTGAACGGCTATCGTATAGATGCCCAGGAACTCCGCCGGGTTTAGCTTCCCATCATACTTCTCCGTCAGCTCTGGTTTGAAAGCTCGGGCCAATGGCCAGCGGACCTGCCGCAGCTCGCGAGTGAAGGCAGGGCACCCCACCTCGTAAGGCAGGTACCCGGCAGCAGTGGGCACGGGGTCGCCAACGTCTGGGCCATTGCGCCTGTCAGACTGACGGTGTGCTTCTCGATGCCGCTCGATGGTGACGCGTGGGTCTTCCTTCCGCCGATCCTCCAGGATACGCCACTGGTCCTGGCGATCGCGCGGACCGGACGAAGCCATGGATGCCTCGTCGAACTCGTCAGCATGTGAAGTTCGCCGCGACTGCTCCTGGGTTTGCTGTCACAGAGGGGACTGCACCATTGGTGTGGCCCCCTCAACACGATCGCCCGCCCGGGCCGCTGTAGCCGTACGCGTATACCGCGATGGCTCCACACGCTGAGATTTATTGGCTTCGACGAAGGATATTAAGCTCTGGATGGTAGCTCTCCACTCATCCATCTTGTCAGCCACCGGCGGGAAGTTAAGCAGAAGCTGGGCTCGTGCCATTGCTTCCGCCGTCGTGTCCGGCAAGGCGAAAGAGGCGGACCGCGACGTCGCCCGTCTCCTGGTGGAACCAAGAGGGGCGTCGCCGCGTTCTTTACGCCGTGCGCCGCTCGCCGGGGCGACCTGACGTGGGGGAGGCCGAGTCCGTGGGTTCGCGGTTCCGCTCGGTGCTCCGTCTTGTTCTGGACGGGCCGTGTGCCCAGTAGCCTTGCTGGTGATGGGCGCAGACAGGGGGTCACGGCTTGCTTCGGATGGTGCGCCGCCATGACGACCACGGCCATCCGCACGGCGGGGAGGCGGTGATCGGTCGTCCCCTCCGCCCGCGGCACCAGGGGCGCGTTCGCCAGGGCGTTGTTGCTGTTGCTCCGCTCCGGCGTTCCCTCCTCCACCCTCGGCCACAGGGGACATGACGGTGGTGCCGCCTGCGCCAGCCGTGTCGCCCATGACGCCCATAGCGTCTGGCACGACGCCCATAGCGTCTGCATGCGAAGTAGCCTTTGAAGCGGAGGGATGCATGGCCGCGATGGGCTTCTTCTTGGGATCCATGGATGAAGAGGATGATGATGAAGATCGACTCGCTGTTCACGAACTCGGGTTCACGCAAATGATGCACACCCCCTACCTGGCACGCCAAAGATGTCGGGGCACGGATGCACACGATCACCTATGGGACGAGAGGTCCCTTTGTGGTTCGGCAAGGGGGGTCACGTTGCACAAAGAGCGGAGATCACGAGACAGCGCGACGATCAGGACGCTAGCATTTTTACCCAGGTTCGGGCCACTGCTAAGCATAAAACCCTACTCCTGCTTTTGGTGGATTGATCGTAGGAACACAAAGAACACACTGCACTCGACCCGGCAAGGGTTGTTGTCGGGGCAAGCTACTACGCGAGTATAAGTGTCCAAAGGTACGAATCCTGAGCTAGGTTGCCTCGGGCCTCCTTTTATAGTGCAAGGGGCAACCACAGTGGCAAAATAGTCTTTATCTATCGATTAGATAGCTTAGCAGAGCTATCATACCTAACTCTGGCATTTAGCACAAAATACCATGATAACTAGACTAGGTGGTGCTCGTGGGTGCATCCCTGGCAAGCTCTCGCCACCGCCTATCTGGCCGTTGCTTAGGGTCTTGACACGCTGCTGGACGGGTGTCAACTAGGTATAATCTGCCTTCCTGTGCCTCACCACGTGCTTAGTGAGAGCTACTTAGCCGCTTGAGGCTTCGACACCGCATCGACAAGTGACTGGCGTCGCGATGCGGTGGAGTGGTGGCTGGTTAGCTCGTGCCTGCCGGGGGATGGCTTGCCGAGGTCTTCCTGAGATCCGCGTGCCTCGGTCCTCGGCAGGCTCCGGGGACGTGGCTGGCGCGCTTTGGGCCCCTCCTGGGCCGTTGTGCTGGTGTTGCCGGTGTTTGCTTGGCACCCTGCAGGTTGTTGTTGCCGGGGTCTGGTTCTTGAATGCTTGTTTGGTGGTGTGGAAGCTTTTCCCGATAGGTTTTGCTACTACTGCCTGTGCATAAGTCTGGGGCACTGGATACCCCTGTCTTAGTGCACTGACAGTGACCATAGGTACTGTTAGGTGCAATATTCCGACAATCATACCTTAGCCTTGTTCATGACACGGGTCATAAGAAACATACCAGGTTAACATGTACTTGTGGAGAGCTCATTGTTGTCGTCAACCATACAAAACATTGACAACAGTTAATGATATCATTTTGTCACGCATGAGGAAGCTGTCCTTGATAACTACTACCAAGATTGGTGTCCCAATGTGACCTTTGTTCATTGTTGTCAGTCCTTGCATCGTACTAAGATGTATAACTGGCTTCCATAACTCATGTGGTTGTCTGATTCTCACCACGCTTGCATCATCGTAGGAGTACTTGCATGGCCTAGGCAGCATGCTCACAATATGTGTAAGTATGGGTAGCTGAGTATTTGATTCCCGAGGCAGACTTGTGTCCTGACTGATTCTTGCTTCAGACCAAACTGTTATGGAACTGATTCCTGAGATGCACTGCCAACTAACCAGGTAATGTCTTGTACCAATGCGGCCAACTGTTTGTAGTGCCTTACTGATGAAGATCGGATGGCTTGTGCTGGAAGCTACCAAGAGTTTCGTGATGAGGAAGACTGAATAGCTTACACTCAAAGCTTTTGTCGGGATAGTGTGCTAAAGAAGACTGGGTATCGTATCTCAGAAGCTTCTCCTGGTTGCTTACTGAGGACGGTTCGGTGCCTTATGTGTGAAGCTTTCTGCGATAGCTTACCAAAGAAGACTGGATATCTTTCACTAAAAGTCATCCACGTATTGTACTGCGGAATATTGAGGTTTCTTGCATTATAAGCTTCTCTGGTAGCTTGCGGAGGAAGGCTGGGTTGCTTACACCAGAAGCTTTTGTCGGATTTCGGGCTCCGCAAAACCCTAAGGAATTCGAACCCAGGGGCGTGTGCGAAGATTCCCCAACAGCTTTGCCCCTCCCAAGCTCACAACACAATACCCCGCTTGATGGCGAGGAAGACGATGGCACACAAGAGATTACCAAGGTTTGGGCCGCTGCGAAGCGTAAAACCCTACTCCTGCTTTTGGTGGATTGCCTCGCGAGGAGGTTTGTGGATGAACTGGTATAGCGGTGGGTTTGCCGGTTGGTCGCTCTCCCCCTCTACCGAGCTACCTGGTGTCTATTTATAGCGGCCCGGGTCCTCTTCCCTTATCGCAATGGCGGGAAGGAATCCCACAACGGCCGAATTTGAAAGGGGACAGGAGGTACATCTTATCCTGACGAAAGGCGGTCTTCGCCTGCAAAGTTGGTGGTGGTGACGCGGTGGTGGGCTCGCCGGTGACATCCGTCCTGCTGCGCTCGCTGACCCGGTCCTGTTGCACCGGAATGGAAATCTTTGGCGGGGCTCCTTGGGAACCTGCGTTCGTCCTTGTCTCCTTTGCATAAAAGAGGAAACTGCGTCCTCTGGCGCGCTGGCGCCCGCCTGGCCTGGCTGTCGTTACCCCTGACCTCCTCAGGCCCGGCGTTGCATAGGGATCTCCGCCACTCGGGAGGAGGCCTGGGGAGGCCTCCCCCTTCCGCCTTCGCGCCGTCCTCCTCGCGAGGATGGGTTCCTTGCGAGGGTCTTGTCTTGTGCGAGGCCGCGCAGGGCCATACGGACCGCCAGGTGGGCCACGCCTTGGGCCGCAAGCAGGCAAGTCTGGGTACCCTGGTATCTAGAACGCTGACAGTAGCCCCCGGGCCCAAGGCGCGCGCGAGCCAGCTCCAAGGGGAAAGTCGAAGGAGGTGGCCCGCAGCACCGTGGGCCCTCATCGCTTGCGGGCCTGGTTCGGCACGCGGTGCTTGGTGGGGTGCGGGCGTCCCGTCCAGTGTCTCCTCGGTAACTGCCCAACCGACAAAAGCCTGACGTCCAGCGTTGAGCCATTATTGCTTTCCTCTTCCGCGCCCTTGCTCTTCTTTCCAGATCTCCATCCCTTGCGCGAACCTCCCCAGATCTCGGCACCGCTCCATCCTCTTTCTTGCTCCCTTGGCCTCTAAAGCTTCTCGATGGCTCCCGTCGGCAAGTCGAAGCCTGAGGTCCAGGGTTCGGCTTCTGCTCCTATCTCGCCGGCGCTCTCAGAGTCCACCATAGCCAAGGACGGGGACCTTGCCCGGTGCTCCCCTCGATGGCCAATGACTCCAATGAGTCGGGGCGGACCTTGATATGGTGCGGCTCAGTGGAGGGACGTCGCCTGGCCAAGTCGGCCTATCCTTTCTTCCTTCACAGCGTCTTCTCCGGGCTTGTCCCACCTTTCTCCGCGTTCTTCACTGCCGTTCTCGCGCACTACCGGATCCATGCCCTCCACCTTCATCCTGGTCCTCTCCGTGTTCGCCTTCTACTGCGAGGCTTTCGTGGGCGTGAGGCCGTCGGTGGCCCTGTTCCGCCATTTCTTCAGCTTGCGTCTTCATGACGGGGCTCAGCGGTCAGCATGCGTCTCCTTCGTCGCGGTCCAGAGCGGGAACATGCTCTTCAAGGCCGGGAAGAAGGTGGAGAACTTCAGGAACCGTTGGGTCTTCTTGGATCTCCAGGGCATCGACTCCCGCTTGGAGCTCCCCAAGGGGCTGCCGGAGAAGATCCCGGCGTGGAGCTCCGCGAAGCTCTCCGACCCCCGAGCCAAGCACATTTTGGAGCGGGTCCTTCGAGACATCAGCGCCCGAAAGTTGACTGGGGGAATGATAGTGAAGGAGTTCCTAGTGCAACGCCTGGCGCCCCTCCAGTCTCACTCGAGGCCCATGTGGGACTACCAGGGTGGTGCTGACGACATGAGGCTCCGTTCTGTGCCCTTTACCCCCGCGTAGTTGAACTGGGTTGTGATGACCCTGCTCAATGGCGATCCCGGGGACCTTCCCGAGGCCTACGCCCCGCTGTACTGCCGCGACGATAAGGCTGACTTGGTCGCCGCGATGCCCAGCTTCGACGAGTTGGGGCTCTCTCCAGCCGAGAGCCCCGGCGCCCCCGTGGCGGTGTCTTCCGACGACACCGTCGATGGAGGGGACTCGGAGGAGACGGCGGATGATGACTTAGAGGAAGTGTCTCCTCCGTCGCGGAGTGCCCTCCTCCGCAGCTTCGATGACGACGACGCCGGTGAGCTCCCTGCTCCAAGTCCTCCACGACTCGCCAGGGTCCTCAGGGGGCCAGGCCGTGCACCTCGGGCCGCCCGATCCGCCTGCCGTGTGACCCTGAGGACGCGCGAGGCTGGGCCTCCTCCGGAGCCCACAGCTCGCGTTGGTAAGGTGGCCGAAGCGCCCGCCTCACCCCTGCCCGAGCCGCAGCTCGCGGGCGAGGCGGCCGCATCTGGGGCTGGCATGACCTTTCCGGTCATGGCTGCTTCGAGCGGTTCCTCCACTCCTCCACGCGGTGGCAGCTCCTTGGAGAAGGACGGCGGCCTCTCCACCTTTGCCGATGTGGAGAGAAAAAGGAAGTGGGTTGACGTCGAAGAGTAAGTAGTCCCGCTTGGTTTCATGTCGCCTTCCAGTGGTTTATGTACTGACAGGCCTCCCTTTGTCTGATAATCAGGGGTGCCGCCGTGCCGAAGTCGAGCAAGAAGAAGGCCGGCGTCAAGCCACGGGCGCCCTCCGACGCGACGTCCACTCCTGGGGTCTTGCCGCCGCCTGACGAGGCGCCGAACGCCAGGGGCGAGGAGGCCCACGGGGCGACTCTCCTTGTCGCGGCCGCAGAGCCCCCGATGCCCGCTGCAGAGGCCATCCTTGCCTTTGGGGGCACGTCCGTGCCGCAGCCCGAGGTGCCAATCCCCGAGGGCTAGCTGGGTGTAGGGTCGCCCGCCCCTTCCTTGTCTGTGGTGGCGGTTCAGCGACCAGTGCCTTCTGCCCTTCATGCTTCCGCTCCTCCGGAGGCGGCCCCTGCTGCTTCTCTGACGCCGCCTCTGGGCCGTGCCCTGGTGCCACCGGCTCGTGACCCTCCAGTCGATCCAGGCGCCTTGGACGGGGCCTACTCCATCTTGGATCAGGTCCGAGGCGCTCTGGGTGGCGCCGACGATCGCCTCGCAAGGGAGCGCCTGGGTCTTCTTTCTGGGTGGCTCCAATCCGACGCCTCGGCCGTGGCATTTTGGGGCCAAGCCGCATCCGCCGCGGCTACGAGCAGGGAGGAGGCTGCGTCGGCCAGGGCAGCCCGAGACGCTGCACTGGCTGACGTAGAGTCCGCCATGAAGCGATGTGACAAGGCGGAGGCCCGCCTGAAGGCCCTTCAAGAGGACAGGTCCATGCTTGCGGAGGGGCTCTGCCAACGGGAGGAGGACCTCAAGGCTTGCGAAGTCAAGATCGCCGATCGTGACTCCGCGCTGTCCAAGGCGGCGGCCGACCTAGCCGCCGAGCATGGGCGGCGGGACGAGTTGAAGGAGGAAGTGGTTGCGAAGAAGGCCCGGCTTGCCTCCAGGGTGGAGTCCCTTGCCGCGGCTGAGGAGAAGAAGGCTGCGGAGCTAGAGGCCTTCCCCTCCATCGAGCTCAGGCTCCGCCGGGTGCTGCAGTCCATCTGCCGAGGGGGGGTTCTCGGAGCTAGAGGCCTTCGTCAGACTTTCTTCAAAGCTCGCCGAAGCCCTTGAGGGTGCCGTCGCCAGGGTGGAGAACGTCTTGGAGAGTGAGTTTCGCGACCTCTTCTCCGAGGCCGCGATGCGCGTCTTCAGCTACCTCTACCTCCGTGAGCCGAGCTTCGACTTCGGCTCCGTGATTTTCCCAGTCGATCCTGGGGTTCGCGTCGCTACGGCGACGGCCGTGGAGGGCGCCGTGTGCGCGCTGATGAAGAAATTCGCCTGCGTTGCCGTTCCCTCGGCTCCTCCTGCGACTGCGAGGGTTGTCGACGACGATGACAGTGGCAGCGACGATGATGACGAGCTCCCCGCGACCGGGGCGAGTGGTGGTGCCAGCTCCTCTTAGCTTCTTTTCCTGGGTCTTCCCCTGTAACATTTATCGTGCCTCGTGGAGGCGTTAGACTTGCTTGTATATTCAAAGACATTTAAGTGCGTGTAATGACTGCTAAGACGTGTGATTTTGTTTCCTCGCTTCATTTCCTTCCTGCTTGCTATAGCGCTCTGCGTCGGCAGGGCCCGGTCTCGCGCATACCTCGACCGCTGTTGGGGCGTCCGGATCGCCAGGACGATGCCAAGGGGTGAGGGGCTACGAGATCAGTGAGGCCCCTGAGCCGCAATGCTCAGGGGTCCCCCTTGACGTGCGACAAGCACTCATGAAGGGAACGCGGCGAAGACGGGGTTAATTTGGGGATTTGAGCACCTTGGGCTCTGCGTCGGCAGGGCCCGGCCTCGCGCGTACCTCGACCGTCGTCGGGGCGTCCGGATCACCAGGACGGTCCCAAGAGGCGAGGGGCTATGAGGCCAGTGAGGCTCCTGAGTCGCGATGCTCAGGAGTCCCCCTTGACGTACGAGCGGCTCCCACGGGGTTGACTTGGGGATTTGGAGCGCGTTGAGCTCTGCGTCGGCAGGGCCCGGCCTCGCGCATACCTCGACCGTTGTTGGGGCGTTCGGATCACCAGGACGGTCCCAAGAGGAGAGGGGCTACGAGGCCAGTGAGGCTCCTGAGTCGCGATGCTCAGGAGTCCCCCTTTACGTACGAGCGGCTCCCATACCTTCGTGTTTGTCCGAGGGGGACGCGTGAAGACCAGGTGCCAGGAACCTGGTGAGGTGGTGTAGCCCCCTTGCAGCCCCCTCACGCGTGCATCCCGGAGGAGTGTCGCGAGATGGAGCCGCGAGGAGCCATCCTGAGGTTGGATGCACCCGCTAAGGCGCCCTCAGTTGTTTATCCCCAGCGCGGAGCATAGGGCTTCCACGTTGCGTGGGCATCACTACTGGAATTCAGTTATTTGCCGTCTGCCATAGCGGACGGCAAAGGACAGGACCACCGACGGCAAAGCCTTTGCCGTCGGGCAGCAGACGGAAAAATTTCCGGCACTGAGAACCCCGGTAAAGGAGTGCTTTGCCGTCTGCCTTTATACAGCGGACGACAAAGTGTTTTTGCCGTCAGGCAGCAGACGGCAAAGTGTCTGGACGGCCTAAACTTGAGTTAGCCCCGTTAGTGGCTAACGGAGCCTTTGCCATCTGCCACTCCCCCTTTGCCGTCCGCACCCTATGCCGTCTGCCTTCCCTCCTTTGCCGACGGCCACTCCTTTGCCAACGGCCACCGTCGGCATAGCTTCTTTGCCGTCCGCCCCCCCGCCAGCCTCCTTTGCCGACGGTCACTGCTATGCCGACGGTGGCCGTCGGCATATCTTCTTTGCCGTACGCCCCCCGCCACACTCCTTTGCTACAGTGCCACTGCTATGCCGACGGTGGCCGTCGGCATAGCTTCTTTGCCGTCCGCCCCCGGATGGCAAATGTACAAAATGGCATCAGGCGCACTCCCAGGATGCACAGGTGGGTGCCACGTGTCACCTTTGTCGTCGGTGCCGGACGGCAAAGAAACTATGCCGACGGTGGCCGTCGGCAAAGTGGCAATATTGCCCCAGTTTTTTCTGTTTTTTCTAATATCGAATTGTCACAGGCAAAATATGCTATATATGTATATATTTCACAATAACCCTAGTGATGATCATCCAACAACAAGCACAAGCACAAGTATCCAACAAACATACCAAAACAAATGTCACATTGTTCACCATATTACAATAGTAACAAGTTTCACATATGTAGCAAGTTTAACATTGTTCATCGATACAAAATCACAAGCACTCCATCAATGCAAGCTTCCGTGAAGTGACTCTAATCTGCAAAATGGGAAATACGAAAGTTAGATGAAGAAGACTAGAATAAGAAGAAGAAGATGAAGAAGCGGTTTTCTTCTCTCTATCTTTCTCCTCTTGTTTTCTTCTTCTTATTGCTTATTTGTGTCATTCGGGCGAAAGTTAGATGAAGAAGACTAGAATAAGAAGAGGAAGATGAAGAACACTAATATTTCGGAAGGAGCTAAGTTTGTCTAAGTGCTAAGTTTGTCTAAGTGCTAAGTTTATCTAAGTGCTAAGTTTGTGTAAGTGCTAAGTTTGTCTAAGTGCTAAGAAGATGAAAAACGAGCTAAGTTTGGGGCTTACCGTCCTCGTCATCACGGAGGAGAGGCACCGCGGTTGCTCGGACCGGTTTCACCTGGAGAAGGCTGCCCTGGAGAAGGGTCGTGCGATGCGACTCCAGAGTTAAGCTGCACCAAAGATGATTTGCAATGTCTCGTTAGCATGATGACACTGAAAAGATCATTGCATTGAAATGAAACTCACCGTTGCAGCCATGGTAATGACTGGCATCGACGGAGCGGCCTGGCCAGTCTTCTCGCACATAGTCTGCACATTTGGTTTTCACAAGTCAACGATATTCATTATTAATGAAAGGAACATTATATGCAAGATTTGACAAATATGAAGAAGAATATTACCACGAAGAGCTCGTAGATGGCCCGGTAAGACGCATCGGACCGTGCCCTCTCCTCCTCCAACAACCTTGCCGTCCTCTCCTCCATCTCCTTCTCCTTCGCCGCCATAAGCGCCTGTGTTGCCTCTCTCTCTTTCAGAATAGCAGCCTGCAACACAACTCCTCGTTAGCATTGTAATCATCTTTGTTCACACACACAACGTAATGAGGAAAGATATCTGAGTCCGTATAACTAACCTCGATGGCGAGCTCGACTGGCAGTGGACGAGGCCTTATCTCAGGACAGGAGCTCGTTTGGCGCGCCTTGATCTCCCGGAGGTTGCTAGGATAACGTATAAGGCCATCTCCAATGGCAATCGAGCCATGGGGCCTCCCGCCGCCAGCTATCATCACCAGCTCTGGATCAATAGGCTCCTGGCTCGGGTTAAAGTCCTCCCCTTTCCTCACCTTCCCCTCATCTCTGTACCTCACGAGCTTGTTGTGGGAGGAGATGTTGCTGAACTTCAAGGGATCATCGAGGTCAGACTCAGAGAATGCCTTGACCTTCTTGTACGAGGCAGTATGGGCCATCGCATAGAGGTCGTACATCTGTGGCACCTCCGTTTTATTGTGATGCGCCTAAAAGAGAGAGAGAGGAACAAAGTATTAGTAAAGGGCTCAAGCTAGAATCAAGAATGAATTGCATGAATCATGAAGCTAACCACATACCCAGTTCAGACCAAACTGATTTAAGTTGGAGCTCCCTTGATGGTGTGGCACACCAAACATTTTATTACGCCGGTCCTTGGCATTGTTGTGGACGGATAGCCATTGTTCTGAGCACCACTCATCCACCAACGCCTCCCAACAATCCATCATATCCACACACCATCTTGGGGGCACCTAAGTTAATAAAGAGATATTTGAGCGCTACGCGTAGGAATCAAATGAAGGAAACTAAGTACAAGGCCTTAAGAATACGTAATTACCTTCATGTAATGCTCCTTCTCCATCTTCTTTCCGCGGCACATCGACTTCTCCTTCCTAATACGCCGCGAGGCGTAGTAGTCTCGAACAGCCTGCACCTGAGCCTCGTGCCGAAAGTTTTGCAGTAGGCGCCTGCATTGCTGATCGATAACCTTTGCCGTGGCCTCCTCGTATCCCTCCTGACACCTGTAGAAGGTCTGCAATCAAACGACACAACACTTATTAGTACAATAACTAGCTATTGTTAATTTTTAATTGTGTAAAGTAGAAATTACCCAAAAATGCCTGATCACCATCTCCGCCCTCGTGTGGCACAAAAAACCGTCGATCCTCTCCTTAGGCGGGGCCGGTGCAGCCAATTAGTGCTCCCAGGTCAGTCCTAACTCTCGAACCTGACCCTCACCGGGCAACGTGACAAACCCCGGGAAGTTTTGCCTAACAAGGACACCAAGGATGCTGTTGGGCCTGCGGGCATCCTTGGGATGATGCCAACCCCTGGAGTATGACAAAGCCAACACATTAGATATTTGAAAAAACGTGAAGGCAAAAGGTTAAAAAAGAGTACATGCACTTACCTCTCCCCATCAGGCCTAATCAACCACCTCAGCTCGCGGGTCGCCGGCACGGGCGGGAGCCGTGTCATACCACGCTGGTAGACAGTGGCGCCCTCAGGCAGCTCCACGTCGCTATCAGAAAAACGATCCCCGCCACCATCAGCATGGCCACTAGGCTCCTCCGGCCAGGTATCCCATGGGGTCTGCCGGGACGTGCCCTCATCCCTACTCTGCTCCGGAGTCTCATGGGACGAAGCCTCTGGGACAGGAGTCGTGTAGGTCGAAGGCTCATCGACCCGAGGCTCGTGGACCGGAGTCTGCGTAGCCTCGTCCTGTGCTCGGGTGAATCAGCTGGGGGTGGCGGCGAGGAAGGCGTAGCAGCCACCCTACCTTTGCCGCGGCCTCCTCTCCCTCCTCTCCCACCTCTACTATCTCTCTTCTTCCCCCGACCTCCTCTCACGGGGGTCGACGAAGAAGCGGCCACCGGTGTATGCAGACTAGAGAGCAACGCTCTCCGGAGAGAGCCGGCAGGAATGGAAGTACCCATCCCACCACCCTCCGACAAAGGAGCCGCGGAGTGCTCTCGACCCTTTCCCACCATCTTTCAACAACTGCCATGACAAATAGTAAACGAAATTAGTACAACATAAAATTGAATACCGACATGAATAATAAAAGGTATATAATTTAAGTGTATCATCATATACCTAACATGAACTAAAAGTTGATTACCTGACATGAATTAATAATAATCTTGATCGTCTATATATTCTCCGGGATCAATAAATGCATCATCATCATCACTATCATCAATAAATGCATGATCATCATCACTATCAGGAACAACGTGTGGAAGGCCTCCTTCATGTAATCGGTTAAGCATTGACAGGTCATCCGCATCAGTAACCTCTTCTTGTTCCGGCTCTTCATGTTCCGGCTCAGGGGTTAAGTCAGATTCATTGTCGCTGTCTTCTTGAAACGTTTTTTGGAAATACGTGTTTCTTGGAAGAATTCTCCTTCATATGTGTCTTGGTTAATGTGAGGTTCATAATCCTCTTCATTGAGGGGAGGTGGTCTAAAATGTGGCGGCACTTCATAAACGACATCCCAACCTTTCAGATTTGGATCAATTTGGCAGGCCCACGGTAGATAGAAAACTTGGGTCGCCTGTTGAGCCATAATATAGACATCGGGCACATCTAAATGGGTGCTTTGTTTGATTTCGACTAGCCCTATATGTTCATGAGTCCTTCTAGTCTCCTTCGGCTGGAACCAATGACATTTGAAGACTACGATGTTCGGTGGGTTTTCACCATAGAATAGAAGTTCATAAATTGCTTCAACTCTTCCATAGTACTCTCTACCTCCTTCGCCGATAGCAGAGACACAACAATTTGTAGTCTTCAGGTCGGGCATAGATAGCTCTTTGCCAAAGGTACGAAAGCGATACCCGTTGATGTCGTATCTGTTAAATGAACAGACCTTATAGTCAAAACCATTAGCGACTTGTCTCAGATCGGCGTCCATAGACTCTGAATTAGCCTACAAGTTTAATACGAAAGGATTGTTGCATTAGCCACAAATAAGACGAAGAAATGAAATGGTCCATTAATGGTAATTAATTACTGTTTGTTTGAACCAAGAGATGAAACCGGGATAGCCGCCTCCATGCTTCGCCAGGAGCTCATACTCTTCGACGGAATCCTTTTGGATGACCACTCCATCCGAGAATTTGGCGACGTATCGACTATATCAAATATCCAGGAATAAAAGCAGTTCTAAGGAATTACAAGTTGCGAAACAATAATGTACCGACAACTTACTCGATGCATGGCCGCACTTCTGTTAGGTTGTTGAAGATATACAATGAAATGGTCCGCCATTCATCGACATCCAACGCTTTTGCTTTAGAAGCACCGGCTGGTGCGAACTTCCCTTTGAATAGGCTGAGGTTGGATCGACTTTTTTTTGGGTCGCCATCATTGTACCGAGGCTTCGGATTATGCAAATGACGATTTTTGGCTTCGTAGTGTGCTGTCACGAAGTTTGCCGCCTCCTCAGTAATGAATGCCTCGGCCATCGATGCTTCAATTTTACGTTTATTTTTACATTTTGCTCGAAGCGTCTTCTGCATCCTCTCAGTTGCGAAGCACCAACGGTTTTGCACGGGCCCCCCCAATCTTGCCTCGGTCGCGAGATGCAAAATCAAATGCTGCATTGGATTAAAGAAGCCCGGTGGAAAGATCTTCTCTAACTTGCATATCAACTCCGATGCCAACTCTTCCATTTCATCTCGCACGCCACGCGATAGTTCTTTCGCCCAAAGAGAACGGAAGGAATAGCTCAGCTCTGCCAATACTAGCCATTCATCCTCAGGGATAAAGCCACGCAACATCACCGGCATTACCCGCTCAAGCCATATGTGCCAATCATGACTCTTGAGACCAAATATCTTCAGTTTGTCAAGACTCGCTCCCCTCTTTAGATTCGCTGCATAACCATCGGGGAACATCAACTGCATTTTCACCCACAAGATCATTTCTCTCATAGCTGGCCTTCCAAGATTGAACCATGCCTTTGGCTTTGTCCAGTTCTTCTTTCCTTTTGCTTGTCGCATGTTTTGTAACGGTCTATCACATAGAGCCTCCTGATCGATTCTAGCCTTAGGATTATCCTTTGACTTCCCCTCTATGCCGAACAATGTACCAAAAATGGCCTCGGCGATATTCTTTTCAGTGTGCATCATGTCGATGTTGTGTGGCCAAAGGAGGTCTTTGAAGTAAGGCAGATCGCATAAGCATGACTTGTGAGTCCATGCATGTTCCGTATTATACCCTTTGAAATACCCAGGACGATTTGGATCCGGCTCGAGAGCGTTTAACTGATCCAACATCTATTGGCCTGTCAACGCGGGTGATGCAGAGTTTTTGACAACTCTACCTTTGATGAAATTCTTCTTGTCTTTTCTGAACTTATGGCGAGGATCCAGGAACTGTCTATGCATGTCGAAGCAAGAATACTTGCGACCCGCCTGCAGCCAACGGAACTCAAGAGCTGCCTTGCATGTGGGGCACGGGAACCTTCCATGCACACACCAGCCAACGAATAGGGCATACGCCGGCAAGTCATGCGTCGAGTACATGTACCACACATGCATTTTGAAGGTTTTTTTGGTAGCGGCGTCGTATGTCTTGATCCCATTATCCCAAGCTTGTTGCAATTCATCCTTAAGCGGCTGCATGTACACATTCATCTTCTTCCCTGGATAGTTGGGCCCTGGAATTATCAACGTCAGGAAAATGTTCTTTCTTTTCATAATCTCTCCGGGGGGGAGATTGAGTGGAATGACAAATACAGGCCAACAACTGTATTGGGTTGCCGTCATACCAAACACATTGAATCCATCCGTGCTGATGGCGACTCGAGGATGCCTTGGATCTGCCGCTTTATCGTTATGTAATGCATCGAAGTGCTTCCACGCAAAAGCGTCTGAAGTGTGTACCAACATCTGTTTCCCATCTGCATCTAGTTCGGTTCTTTTGCCCAATTTATGCCATGTCGTCTGTCTGGCCGTCTCTTCGACCATGAAAAGACGTTGAAGTCTTGGTATAATTGGCATATAGCGAAGAACGTTAACAGGAATTTTTGTCTGCATCTTCTCACCCATACCGTTGTCTACGACAACATACCTGGAAGACTTGCAAATGGGACAATAGTTCAAGTCCGCATACTCAAGCCTAAATAAGGCACATCCACTCTCACAGGCATCTATCTTCTCATAGGGCATCTTAAGTACACGGAGAATTTTTTCCGACTGGTACAAGTTTGGAGGCAGTACATGGCCTTTGGGTAGAAAGCATCCAAATATTGTCATCATCGCGTCGTAGCATTCTCTGCCCAGGTTGAATTGAGCCTTCAGAGCCATTACTTGCGCGATGGCATCCAGCTGACAAAGCTCAGTGTGCTCGTGGAGAGGACGTTTTGAAGACTCCAACATTTCATAGAATGCCTTTGCAGATTCCTCCATCTCATCGTCCGAATACCGAGCATCATCAAAGTCTTGCACCACGTCTTCGATCCCGGTACCATGCTCGTCGGTGCGATGACGAACCACCTCAGCTCTGGCACGTTGGGCAGACTCACCATGAAAAGTCCACACCGTATAATTAGGCCTGAAACCCCACTTTTGCAGGTGTTTAACCATTTCACCCTCTGTCTGCCTTTTAAAGTTGTCGCACCGGGGACAGGCACACCATGTTTTTTCCTGGCCATTTGCAAATGCGGCTCTCACAAACCCCTTGGTATTTGTAAACCATTCTTTGGTCATGTCGTTCTGACTGGTGTGACTGGTGTACATCCACGCACAATCAGTCATCTTGCCTAGCTACTGGACACACAAGAAATATATATATAATTCAGCATATATATTCATCAGTTAATCAAGTTTGTCAGTTTTATTACGTCCATGCAACCTACACGCTAATAGGGAAAGATAGGTCCTAATCCCACCCCAGTATGTGTAGATTGGGTTCATTTTCCCATGCTCTGCTCCGGATCCGACGCAGAATTTCGGCAGCACCTCCCCGCTGTTCTCCTGATACACGTCTCGGGAATAAGCAGAGAGGATGTGTACCCGGAGAACAACAGGGAGGCACTGACGAAATTCCGCATCGGATCTGGAGCAGAGCATATGGGAAAACGAACCCAATCTACACATACTCGGGCTGTCCATGGATAACGTTGGACAATTCGAAAGGATGGCGGTTATAAATATGCAAAGACATGCATATTTATAGATGCTGTCCTTTCGAACGGGAGACGCATATTGGTCACACATACTGATGATTGAAGACACCTATAGCTAGCAAGTTTCATCGGCGCGAAGACCGGAACAGAGCAAATTAAGGGGGGAGGAGATGTGTGCTCACCCACGAACGCAGGGGAGCTCGTCAAACACACAGGGAGGTCGTCGAACAGCAGACCCTCGCAGCGACGAAACAACTGCACATTGAAATCCAAAGATGAGTAACACAGCATTATTGTTTTTTCCGTCAACCTAACTAAATATTTAAAATACAATGCCACCACCAAGTTGAAATTTAGGGTTCCATCGACGCCGAGGTACGCCCTTCGCCGACAGGCCACCCTGGCCCTCTCTTTCCTATCCTCCTCCTCCTCCTGCTCCTCCTCCTCCTCCTCTTCTTCTTCCTTCTTTTCCTTTTTCCTCTTCTTCCCTTTTCCTTTTTCCTCTTCTTCTCCTTATTTTTCTTTTCTTCTTAGTTTTTTTTCATCTTTCTTCTTCTTCTTCTAATTATCTAAACCTAAACTAAACCTAGCCCTAACCTAAACCAAACACTAATTAACCTAAACCTAAATAGTAAAACAACAGAAAAATGGAAAAAAATCACCTTGAGGGCCGGTGGAGGAGAACCGGCGCGGTGGTGGAGGAGGGTCGACGCGGTGGTGGAGGAGGGCTGGCGCAGGGGGAGGAAGGCCGCGGAGAGGGGGGCAGAGCCGCGGCCTGCTCCGGCGGTGGGGCGGCGGTGGGGCGGTGGGGCAGAGCAACGGCCGCTCCGAGGTCGTCGGGGGAGGGGCGGGCGCAGGGGCCGGAGAGCGGGGCGGCGGGGCAGGTCGTCGGGGAGGGGCGGCGGGGGAGCTCGTCGGGGAAGGGGCCGGCGTAGGGGCTGGGGAGCGGGGCGGGGCGGCCGGTGACGGTGGCGGCGGGGTGAGGGGCGGCGGGTGAGGCTGGCGGCAGGTGAGGGTGGCGGCGGGTAGGGGCGGCGGGTGAGGGTGGCGGCCGGTGAGGGGCGGCGGGGCAGGGGCGGCGGGTGAGGGGTGGTGGCGGGTGAGGGGCGGCCGGTGGTCGTGTGGGGCGAGAGAGAGATGCACACAGAGAGAGGGGGTCGGGGCCGGCCGGGGGGGGTTGTTAGGCCGGGTGAGGGTCTTTGCCGTCCGCCGTTCGCCCCTTTGCCGTCCGCTAGCAGACGGCAAAGAGGGGGTGGGGCCGGGGGCTAACGACCGTTAGCCAGGCGTCTTCTTTGCCGTCTGCGAACGGACGGCAAAGGGACCAAAGGCAGACGGCAAAGATACGGCGGACGACAAAGAGCTCGTCCATTTGACCTAACCAGCTTCACGCCCCAGTGGGGCCCAGCTGGGCTCTTTGCCATCTGCCTTTGGTCCCTTTGCCGTCCGCTGGCCGACGGCAAAGACCTGGCGGACGGCAAACAATATCTTTGCCGTTAGTCCGTTATTTGCCGTCAGTTTCTTGTCAGCGGACAGCAAAGACGTTCTTCTTTGCCGTCCGCCAGCAGACGGCAAAGAACTGGCAGACGGCAAATTCCTGGATTCCAGTAGTGCATAGCCATTGGTGGGCCGTGTCGTCCGCCAACGCGGAGCATGGGGCTTCCACTTGGGCATGGGAATGGAACCCCTCCGCGTCCTCGGGGTGCTCCGGGCATGTACAGCCCATTAAGTTCGTATGCGTGGCCTGCATGGTAGAACTGGGAGGTGTATATGGGCGACATGAGACAGCTCAGGTCTCACGTGGCCCTACCTCAAAGGCGGGTTGCGCCTGAATCTTCCGGTGCGAATCGTCGCTTCAAGTCCTGTACATTTTGGAGAGACCTTCGCCGAATGGATTTCCAAGGGCCATCGCTTGAGAAGGCCGAACACCAATACCCTAGGAGGTGACATGAATGGGGCCGGCCCGGCAGACATAGCTCAGCCATTGGATTTATCGACGCTATAGGGACGGACCCGAGCACAGACGCCGTGCCCAGTTGACCTGCTGACATCACCTTGACATCAAGCTGATGCAGTAAAGTAATTCTGGAATTAAAATAATCCAAGAAATGATTTATTAATTACAGAAAATACTCAAAACTTCTAAAAATCATAGTAGTCCAACAGTAACTCAGATGGAAATAAATTATATATGAAAAATGACCAGAAAAATACAAGGAATCTGTTTATGCCATGTTCATGCATGCTTGAGCAAGTTAACATCACCAAGTAGGACATTTCATGATTAGGATAAATTAATAAATAGTGTTGGAGTTGGAATTTAGCATATATTTGAATTCCACTTCACTTAATATGACTACCTATTGTTCTAGGTCAATCCAATGCTTTAACATGCCATATCATACATCATGTTTGTTGCATTGCATTGACTGTGTTCCTTTCCTGTTTTGTCGGTAGTGTTCCTTCCCGGTAGACGATGGTTCCTACGTTGAGATCGTTGTCACCGATGAAGACTCATTGTTATCTTCAGAAGTGTCAGGCAAGCAACCCCTCCTTGAGCATCCCGATAATATCCTACTCTCTCGCTCCTGCTCTCTTTTACTGCATTAGGACAACAACGATTCAACTATTACATGTTCTCGGTAATTGAACCCATTCCTTTGCATGAACTGTCCTTGTCATAGTAAATAGTTGAAACCACTTAGCATGAGTAGCAACTGCTTGAGCCTTGTTGTGCTTACTCATCCATGCTTGCTTACTGTGCTTGCTATGCTTAGAGTCGTGTCGGGTCTGATCCATCTAGGCGATGAATCGGAATGGATGTGTTCATGTCCTGCTGTGTGAGAGCTAAGTGTGTGAATCCGATTTGGTAAAGGTAGTGATGAGAGGCCATGTAGGAGTACATGATGGGTTGTCTCATTGGGACCGTACTTAAGAACTGAGTTCTGTGTATATTATCCAAGACAAGATACTACCGCACATTGGGATCCTTAATTGACCCTCTCGGCTTATTAATCGCCTTGATATCTGTCCAGGAGTTGCAACTAGTTTCTGGTGTTTCTAGGATGTGCTGGCGGTCGTGCATAGCACTGACCGGAGCGGGAGGCTATGGCGCGGTAGATGCACCGTGGCCCGGTGTACCAAGCGTAGTACCATCCGTCGAGGTGGGCTTGGGAACCCTGCACACATCGTTTGGGGCCGTGATGGAAACTTCGGCCGGACTTCCGTTGCGGGTTCAGTCTCAAATAGGCGATAAACCTGGACTAGAGTCTTGTGTGGTTAACGGTCGTGGCCGACTCCCTCGCTGGGCTTCCGCTTGAAGGTTGCCGAGGTGCCTTTTTACGTGCACATGGTGGTAAGTGGCGGGAGCGTGTGTGAAGAAGTATACCCCTGCAGGGTGAATTAATCTGTTCGAATAGCCGCGTCCTCGGATATGGACTACTTGGATTGCTTATGTGGTACATAGACAAGTGAAATGGATACTCTAAAATGCGCAAGATAAGTGTGAGTGCTATGGATGGCCTTCTCGTAAGGAGACGGGAGTGGATCCATAGTGGTGTATTGATTTGGTGAATATGTGGACTCGTGTGTGTTGTCCCACCTCAAAGATACTACTTGTAGTCATAGTACATGTTAGCCAAGAGTCAAAGCTGGCTTGCTGCAATAAACTCCACAACCCCCTTTATTGACAATGATGCATATGTAGCTAGCTCTGATGTAAGTCTTGCTGAGTACCTTTGTACTCACGGTTGCTTAATTTATGTTTTTGCAGAGCAGACGTCAGTCTCATTAGTGATTCTTACGACGTGAAGTTCGATGTTGACCGGATTAGCTTGGGAATCCCAGACAGAGGTCTGGCTCCTTTGGTAGGGTCGTTGTAGCTTTTCAGGCTCTTCCAGCCGCTTTTCGTAGATGTCTGTACCCAGACATGTAACTTCCGCTTGTTGTTTGTATGCTCTGAATGATGGGTCATGTGACCCCCCCTGCTTGTAACATTATACTATGTTGGCTCTTCGGAGCCTTCTACATAAATGTTGTGTTGTTGTATGGTTATGTTGTGATGCCATAGTTGTATCTATGCATATCGGACATGTCGTGCGTACGTGTGACGTGTAACGGTATGTATGGGATTCGACACCTAGTTGTGTGCCTCTAGTAGTACTCTTTACGGGGAAATGCCTCTTTGTGCTTCCACTGAGCCTTGGTAGCTTGCTACTGCTCCGGACACATTGATTGACCGGCATGTATCCTTCTTTGCTGTTGTGTCTGTCCCTTCGGGGAAATGTCTCGCAGTGTAATGGAGTCCATGTAGCCTGCTATGACTCGTCTACGCACAGTTGATGACATTTATGTCCGACGGCGTAATGGAGTCCCTGTAGCTTGCTATGACTCGTCTACACACGCTAAGACCGACACCTGCATTGTTGGGTTACGTATGCATGTCCCTGTATGGATGTGCCATTTGGGTTCTACGACTAGTTATGTCGACCCGGGTTCTTGGACATTTGAATGCTAGCGACATATTCACATTCGTGAGCCAAAAGGCGCAAACGGTCCCAGCCCAGGTAAGGTGGCAGTCGTGGAGATAACCGTGCGTGAGGCCGCAAGGTAATGTGAAGTGTTACGTGCTAGATTCTTATGGCTTAGGATCGGGGTCCCGACATCTGCCTACAGCGACGGCGACGACAACTTGTCCGGCGTCCGAAGCTTGGTTGCGTGCGGGCACGGTGTTGCAACATGCTAGGGGGAGTCTGGGTTGCGGTTTAGCTCCCTGGCGATGCCAGGAGCTCACCCATGTCCTCGGACATGAGCTCTGGGTGCCCTGGCCACGACGGCGATGAGCCACGGCGGCAGGAGCTCTCAGGTCCAGTGGGAATCAGTGCTACGGCAGGACCGTGATGAAGAGAAGGGATGGGAGAAGAAGAGGAGCTCACGGCGGAGTCGATGAGTGGGTCAGAGAGCTCGGGGACGACCAGACGGCGGCGAATCATCGGGGGCGAGCTCGGTTGCCCGAGGTCAAATACGATGAGGGTGGGGAGGAAGGAGGGCATCTGGGCTCGATTCCTTCGACGGAAGGGAGCAACGCGAGGTGGCGGAGCCGATGTATAGCTCCGGTAGGCGAGGCAGCAAGGGTGTCCGTGGTGGCTACGGTGCGCGACGGCGGAGCTCTCCGGTGGCTTTGGCCATGGCTTGGAGAGAGCGGGGAAGAGCGAGGGATCGAATGGCGAGGCGTTCAGAGGGATGCGGACGGCAGCGGGGGTCTATCCCTGTCGTCGCGCTGACCTGCGCTGGCCACGCAGACTGGTGGGTGGCTGCGGGCGACGGACGCCGTGGCCGGCCTTGCCTCTGCCTAATTGCATGAGGAAGAAGAAGGTCTAGCCCCTAGTGGGCTGGGTCTCTTCTGCAAGGTAAGCCCAGGTAAGTTTTTTTTTCTATTTTGTTCTGTTTTTCTAATTTCTGCTCTCTGTTTAGTTTTGTTTGGGCAAAATTCATAAAGCCAAAACCCTGAAATTATTTCTGGGATATAGCTTGAATATTTCAAAGTCCCACAAAAAGTTTCAGCAGTTTTAGAGCAACTAAAATAATTATAGTCCTTTATTTGGCTTTTTAAGTAACTTTGCTGGTTTATTAAAAATGTAAAATAGATTGGTTAAATATGCAACACCTCTGGTATGTTGTTCCCAACATTTATCAGACAGGGGGACATTTTTATGGGCATTTTGGATTCATTGAAAATCACAATTATTTGAATTGGTTTAATCAAGTGGGGTGCTAGGGTTTGTCAATCCCCATTTCAAGTTTCCAGGAAAATGAACATGATGACATGAATGCAAATGCACTATTTACAAGCAGTGTTCTAGGGCTATGACAACTCACCCCCACTAAACAAGAATCTCGTCCCGAGATTCAGGCGTAGGGTATGAGGACAGAAGGGGACACTAAACCATCACAAACTTCATGATCCAATTGCCCTTCTCGAAGATGTTGATTCATTGCATCATGTTGATCTTGACATCTTTGCTTTGGAAGCTTCACCCAACACATCAACAAGGGAACAGAAAACTCTACAGGAATCGATCTTCACGAAGACCGAGCGACTGACGATCAACTCATGGGCTGAGACGTAAGAACGTCTCTTGAGCTGAGACACAAAACACATATCAGGGGTGACGGAAGGAAGCAGATGACAAAGTTTCAATTGGTAGGCAACAAATCCACGCTTAAAGATATGGTGCATGGGTTTCAAAGTAGAGAGGAGTTAGTTGCCATAATACCATTACGGGGCACCTTAGGAGAGGTCACTCGCAGACTTATTCCCTTAAGTGGCAAAAAGAATTACTTTTGATACAGAGATCATTGGAACTCTTCATACCAGGTGACGTGGCTTGAGACTGCGTCGGTATTTCCCCAAAGAGGAAGGGATGATGCAGCACAGCAACGGTAAGTATTTCCCTCAGTTATGAAACCAAGGTTATCAAACCAGTAGGAGGATCACCACCACCCAATAAGCAACACCTGCACACAAACAACAAATACTTGCAACCCGACGCGAAAGAGAGGTTGTCAATCTCTCTACGGTAAAAAGATAGATTAGGTAGTGATAGATAGGAGAGATAGATCTCTCAAGAACACAAAATAAAAAGGGCAAATAAAATATGCAGCAATATGTTTTTGGGTTTTTGGTTTTGTAGATCTGAAAACAAAGAGGCAAAAAGATAGATCTGAAAGCAATATGTTGGAAAAGTAGACCCGGGGGCCGTAGGGTTCACTAGTGGCTTCTCTCATGAGTATAGCACACAGTGGTTGAACAAATTACTGTTGGGCAATTGATCGAAGATCAAATAATCATGACGATATCCAAGGCGATGATCATTATATAGGCACCACATCCAAGATAAGTAGACCAACTCCTGCCTGCATCTACCACTATTACTCCACACATCGACCGCTATCCAGCATGCATCTAGTGTATTAATTTCATGGAAAAACGGAGTAATGCAATAAGAACGATGACATGATGTACACAAGATCTATTCATGTAGGAATAGACCCCATCTTGTTATCCTCAATGGCAACGATACATGCGTGTCTTGCTGCCCCTTCTATCACTAGGAAAGAACACCGCAAGATCGAACCCATCACAAAGCACCTCTTCCTATGGCAAGAAAAATCGATCTAGTCGGCCTAACTAAACCAAAGATTCGAAGAAGAAATACGAGGCTATAAGTAATCATGCATATAAGAGATCAAAGAAGACTCAAATAATATTCATGGATAGAAACTAACCATGAACTCAAAATTCATCGGATCCCAACAAACACACCGCAAAAGTTTACATCAAATAGACCTCCAAGAGACCATTGTACTGAGAATCATAAGAGAGAGAGAGAGAGGAAGCCATCTAGCTACTGCCTACGGACCCGTAGGTCTATGGTGGACTACTCACGCATCATCGGAGAGGCACCTATGAAGAAGATGAACCCCTCCGTGATGGTGTTTAGATTGGATCTTGAGGTTCTGGAACTTGCGGTGTCTGGAATTGTGTTTCGTCGACTCCCCTAGGGTTTTTGTAATATTTGGGAATTTATAGGCATCAGAGGCGATGGAGAGGAACCCCGAGGAGGGAACAACCCATCAGGGCGCCGGGGCCCCCCTGGCGCGCCCTGGTAGGTTGTGGTCTCCACGGCCCACCTCTCCGGCACTTCTTTGGCCCACAATGTATCTTCTGGTCCAGAAAAAATCTCCAAAAAGTTTCGTCGCGATTGGACTCCGTTTGGTATTTATATTCTGCGAAGTAAAAAACAAGCAAAAACAGCAACTGGCACTTTGGCACTATGTCAATAGGTTAGTCCCAAAAAATGATATAAAGTTGTTATAAAATGATTGTAAAACATCGAAGAATGATAATATAACAGCATGGAACAAGCAAAAATTATAGATACGTTGGTGACGTATCACCAGGCTAAGGCAATTGTGGGGACACCAACTCATAAGTCGTGATCACGGAATGCACGTGTACAGTGAACCCAGAGATCAATGCTCACTGAACACATAGAAGCTGGATAATAAGAGTCTTATATCCATACATACCGTCTAACACAATTATAGACCTTCGAGGTCATGTCTTACATAGATAGGGCCATGAATGCCAAACACCAAACATAACTAGTAGCGGAAATCTTGAACGAAAGCATGAACCCATGCCATCTGCCTTAACCCTACACGCATTCTGACTGGGAAGCGTCCTAGTTCGCATGTTTGTCTCCAACAAATTCTTCACCATATTCCTGCTCTTCCATGCCCGGCCAATTAAATAACCAGTGGCAAGCCAATTAGTACTTTGAATGTACTCGCAAGCAACCCATGTTTTGGAACAAGGTATAAGAAAGCATGATATAGAACTAAATAGGAAAGTTGTGGAAAGCTAGTTTTGAGTGCAATGACATGATCAAAATAACTTGAAGTAACATGCATCATGAGGATACAAGTATCTGTATGAACAGGTTATAGATATCAATATAATCATGGTCTTAACATCTCATGTTCAATCATCATGTCAAGTCATCCGACTTGTCTCGAGTATTCCATCTTTCTCACACACACGCCAAGTTGGTGAAAACATCGCACATAGCCAAAGAGCGGTCATGCAACTATCCTTGACCGTGGACACAGCTATTCGAATAGATTTACACTCTGCAGAGGTTGCACACTTTACCCATGAGACTCGGGAAACTTCCATGTCAAGCCACGACTCGTAGTATTGTTCATACCCGAGGTAAGTACCCGAACATTGCCTTTCCCCTGGTGATACTGAACAAAGAGTCCACTCATTGGTGCCATCCCTCAAGATATACATCACACGTATCATCCATGAGAGCACACAACGGTGTGCCCGGTGAGTGTGAAAACAGCCCATGATCGTCCATTCCGGTACGACCCCGTATCGAGAGTGACCACGCCACTCCCGCCACTAGTAATGTGGGCTCAGTGCTAGTACCCACCAAAGTAATCAACAAAGCCCCATCCCATAAGGGGTATCGTGGTTGTACATGTAACGTTGGAATAACGGTCGCAACTTACACCAATCCATTTTCGAAAAACCAACACACTCACTTGATCCGGTACACCACTTCTTTATCAAGTGGTTACCTAGCTCATCATCATCACCCTCGGGCATTAGTGGCATCTGACGGGGTTTTCCAAAAAAAATCTTTGAAAGCATTTCCATTCCGATACCATGCATATTCCCGTCCCATTTTGCGTAGCAACTATTTAACATCGTAACAACTTCCCACCCGCATGACCCTCATAAGGAGGTAGGGCCATGCACGATGCAAGTATCAACGAGAACGAAACAAGGCATCCACCAAAGTGGTTACCACATCATCATGATCAATTCATCGAAACATAAGGTGCTATATGACATGCATGAAAAAGTTTCTTAGGCATGGTCAAGGGGCTGCTTGCCTGGCTCAACAAAGTCTTCGGGGTCTTCAAAGTCTTCTGGTCCAACTCCCTCGTCAACAACGCAATCTATCATCGCAATATTAACGGGCAAAAATAAGAATCATCACAAAACAGAGCACAAAATCTACTTCTAAAATGCTACCCTACTCTGTAAATTACTACAATAGAAACTAAAAATATTTGTCTCTTGTTTTGAAGTGAAAAAGACTTTGAAAACTATTTTAACAGAGGCTAAAAATACTTAAAACTAGGTTTTTAATAAATCCAGTACATAAAATGTTTTCAATTTTTTTTACAAATGGCATTATTAAATACTACAGAATATTACAAGATTTATGGTGGAAGAATTATTGGATTTGGAAAAAGATTCAATCTTGTGGAATTTTTTGGAAAACAGAAGAAAAAGGAAAAAGAAAAAGGGCCACAGGGCCCTGGTCTAGATCTGGCCGTAGCTGGGCTGGCCCAGCAGCCAGCCAGCCCAAGCGAACTGGCGCCCCCACGCACGCTAGGTTCAAACCTGACGGGCGGGGCCCGGCGGGCAGCCACACAGAGGGGGGGAGAGGGAGGAGAGGATGACAGGTGGAGCCCACCTGTCATCTCCTTCCTCTCGACAGGGAGGCGGCAATGCTCACCGGCGGCGAAGGAGGGCACGTCGACGGCAGGTGAGTGTGGGAATGGACTCAGGGCGTCGTTGCCGTTCGGGTGGAGGTGGAGTGGGTCGCCGGAGAGCAGGGGGTCGCCGGCGACGAGGTAGCCGCGGCGGAGGGGATTCCGGAAGAGGTCGCCGTCGATGATTCTCACAGCAAACAGAGCGGAGAGGAGGGGAAAAGGACCAGGGGCTTATTGCGGTCACAATGGAGGAGAAAGGGGAGCCAGAGCGGGCATGTATCCCGAGATCGACGGAGCCCCGACGCGGCGGCGCCTCGGTCAATCTCGAGCACTGGTGCTTGGGAAGGTGGATTGGGAGATGCAGGCGGTCGATTGGGAGTGGGAGAGGGTCAGCAGAGGGGAGAGAGAAGCCCGGGGCGGCCTTATATAGGCGGGCGCGAGTGCATCGAGCTCGGGTGCCAGCGAGCTCGGGGCCGAGGCCAGAGGCCACGGGAGGAGGAGCTGGTGGGTCTGCGGTCCACCTGGGGCTCGTCCACGACCAGAGGAAGCAAGAGGGGAGGCGGGAGCGTGCGCGCGTGTGAGGCCCACGGTTGGCCGAAAGGGGCGGCCGCGACGCGCGTGTGGAGAGCCGTTGCAGGGAGAGAGAGAGAGAGAGAGAGGAGGGGGACAGGGGTGTGGCATGTTGCGGACGTCGAGGCGCATCGACTGGTGCGAGGGGGAGGCTCGAGGTGGTCGGGAGTATGGGCAGGGCGCGGCGTCAACGCTCGGCCGTCCGGTAGCGTGCTCCAGAGCGCGTTTTTGGCCGGCATGCCAGAGCTTTTGACGCGCTCTGGCATGTCCACTTATGTCCATGCACCTCAGGGGGGAATAAAGTGCTGCAAAGGAGCTTTGGATGCTCTGGAAAGTCTTTGAGTGAGAGAGAGCAGAGGGAGAAGTAAGAAATGTGGCTGTCCAGAGAGGGAAATGGGGCTTTTACCCCATGCAATCATGGACTCTGGCGCCAGGAAACTTACTAGAGGTGAGAGGGGGTTTGCTGGTGCTGTGGTAAAAATTGTGGGTGAAGGAGAACAAGAGAAGGGGTTCAATCATTGAGCTTTGCTCCCCACGAGAAGGTGTTTGATTAGTGTTTGGGCTTGCTAAGCTCATCTACTAGAGATGAAACTTAACAAGATGAAATGGTGAGTAAAAATAGAGTGGACCACCAAGTTTGAGATCATTTGAAGAAAGTTGATAATGTAAACTTGGTAAACCCTAGAATTCAACAGAACCAGGTTTCTGTAGATCCAGGCATGCAATTATATTCTCCTAAATGCACCACTTGGTGTAGTAGCCTTATTTAGGGATTATAACATGCCCACAAAGTTTGGGATTAATAGGAGAAACTTCACAATGTAAAGTTGTTCAGATTTGGTTCTGGACGGAGGTTTTTTTCGAAATACTTTGGTGAATCAAAACATTGAGGATTGACAGGAAACTTTGCATGATCATCACATATATCATGTGTGACATGCTAGAATTTTCCTGGAATTATTTGAGAATATTTCTTGTAGAAATATGTCAAAAGTGTGAAACAGACAGAAAGGGTTTTGGTAGGTTTTGTCCAATATTTTGAACATGACCATGTGTTGAAACTCATATATATGGAAAATATATGTCCACTGAGTTACCCTAAATTTTCTCAAATATTTTGAAAGCATAAAAAAAATTCCCTATGAATTACAATTTCTGGCCTTAAATAAAAGCCTTTAAATAAAATAGGAAAATGATCTTTAAAGTTAAAATTTGGTGGTTTAGAGAAGTCTTATATATAGTGGGTTCCAAATAAACTCTTTCGTGCAAAACATACCACCCAATTTGAGGACTTGTAGTAAAAACCTCAACTCAGGGGTTTTATAAAGCCTAATTTGAATAAATGCTTTTTGGCCAAAATAATATTTGATAAAAATAGTTTTAGGTACTATACACATGGCATGATCATTGGGCAAAGGGTTTGGGTCCAGGAAGTGAGTGTTGAGAGAGGAAGAAGAATCCTTTTAGTGCCAGAACACATCATCCAAACAAACAAACATCAAACAACTCAAACAAGCACTTGCACTCAAAAAGTTTTAATTGGATCCAAATTTTATAAAGTCATAGGATAGCAAAGTGATACAACACAGGGTGTGACAGCAATTAACAAATGATCGTTTGAGGGAATTCGAAAGAATGGCTTGCTTAGTTTGGAAAAGAAACTAGAGTTATAGAACAACTCGGCAAATGGAAGGCACATTCCAATTGATACCGAGGGTATAACCCAGCATCTGAGCGTGCTTCCAAGAACTTGAGCATTTCCATATTCATCAGGGTTTTACCAACATCCATGCCAAGGATCCTGGCAACACATCATACTACCATGATGAATAACGATGGAGGATGCAGATGTAAAGGCACATAAACACTTTCTCAGATTTCACCTTAGCTATGCCAACGCAACGGAATCTGGATGATCGACCAAGAGGTATTTAGCACTCCGCTTCTAATGTTCTCCTTGATGAAATAGGGTTGCCCAATTATAGGTAACGTTTGGTATCTAGAACATCAAGTAAAAGGTTGGACTTCGGGTATACCAAAGAATCCATAAGGAAACAACTTTAGGAATAAATCATACATAATCCTTATGGGAAAGTGGCTAATATTGTTGATACAAGACACTATAATAATAGGTCTTCCGGCTAGGTGTGTCAGCCATGACATCACTTTACCGGTTACAGGGAGACCAATATTATAATTCTTGGGGAAATGTTCCAACCATCATATCCGCCTGAAATTTAGATTTGGTTGGGGACATGATACTTTAGATTCAGTATGTCTTAATGAGAAAGGTTGCAATACAAGTCGAAGAGACAATGTTGCGAGATTCTCAGGAAATAAACTACGGAAGCCAACTCCAAAACACGAGTTGGATTGCAAGACACCCGTGAACACACTGTCCAAGACAAAGGTGATCACATGGAAACCTTACAACAAAACACTTCCGAGTTCTGTTTAGGAACCATCATTGGAGGTAACGAAGTCCTTGCATAAGTCATATGATTAGTTCTTAAGAAAGAACTTCTTTTCCTTATATACAAATAAATCAGTGGCTTGGTGTGCTACGAATACATATGGGATGAAGATGATCAGTCTGTCAAACCATAGAATACTTCGCGCGTGCATGACTAACTTGGGATGATTCCATAGGAAGCAAAACAAATTTTCCTCAAATTCACGGCAGCAACTTGCTTACACGAACTGAGAGGGGGTCACTTCTTACACCTGAAATATACTTCCTGTATGGAACACGAGGATATTGCCTATAAAATTTCCAACACTATCTTTATTCATCAGTAATTATGGAGGGAATAACAATGTTGTCGATGGGCTCGACAACAGTTCCTCAAGTTTTCCATGAAGGTGGAAATAAATAACTATGTGAACAAGATAATAGCATTGGTCAGACCAAATGATATAATAGTTTCTGCTCGAGGATACCTCCACGAGTAAAACAACATTAGGAAGATCTTTGGTTTTGATTTTTTATTTGATGATAGCCCACTTTCAAATCAAGAATTGGACAAGATAATAGATGCAACAATTGATCACAAGGATCAACCGATGAGAATATCATCTTTCTTTATCCCACACACAACTCAAAAGATATCCCTTTGACATGAACTAAGTGGGATCAAGCTTTTATCTTCCAACTCTCCAAGATGTTGTTTAGCTTAACCAACTAGCTCAGGGGTATCCAACACAGATTCTTGGGAGGGGTGGTTTATAGGAAAACCAACTTGATCACGAGCTCAACAGAACAGTCAGGGAAACAACTTGGTAATACTACCGAGAAGATATACAGAAAATCATGATCCACCGATATGTTATTGAACTCGAGAACAATCTCGCTTTTTAGGGCAAGACGATATGATCAAAAGAGCAAAGGATTGCCACAATCCTAACTCATTGATCGAAGAGTGCTCCAGGAAAGATGGACTAGGTAGCACGATCAATCTTAGAATGGTGATTCAAAAACCATCACGCTAGGAATGAAATTATTGTCCATTAACTTCCAAGCAATAGGGTTGCTAGGAGTGTTGATTTTTGCACCTCACGGATCACTTGTCGATATTCCGGTTACAGTCAACACCGAGACCGAGGAATGAACAATGATAGCGAGAAGTATCACCACATCAGGAATTCACAAGACTTTGCACAATTCTCACGACCTTCCTGACATAAAGAAGGTAATACTTCATGGTAGAACAGATCAAAAGCTGGATTGGCATCTTCATCTGCAGATTACAACTACTTTGACCCAATCCAAGAAATGGACAAGGTACCAGAGTTTGTTTCTCCTAGACATTCTGAAATAGAATGACTTGATAGACCACAAGAATAATAGGCATCGATAAACACGGATGCATGACTACCCTTGACTATCCCACCGATGGATCAGGTCAGAATACAACTGAAGAGGGGCAACTCAAGAGCACATGATTTCTTTTAGTTGAGGATGCATAGATTAAATACGTCAAACGAAGTTCAACATGTTTCTTCTCGATAAACCATGCGGAAAAGCTGAGTTGGCAAAGTCACAATGTAGAATGGAGAACTCATCAAGTGCACTCTTGTTGTGATCTTTAGTTCACAAAGAACTTTTGCCGTAATGATTCTTGGTATCTGAAGAATGATATACCATGAACCTCGAAAACTAGCACAAGGTTACTAATATCCTAAAGGAACGAGCAAAATACTATCAATAGGAGTGAGCAGAATGAATCATGGGTCAAGAACCCAGAACTACAATACCTACTACTATATAACATCACAAGATGTTGTCGATAATGACGGCCAGAATTATCACACTGGGTATACAACACAATGCTAAATCTTCGGGTGGTTGGCTTAAGGTAACATAGTTTTCAAACACTCAACACATACGTCAAGGTAATAAAGTACCCCAACAAAATAATTAGTGTGCTTTGTCTGGCCAAAAGACATCGATTCGGGATGAAAGAGTTTGCAATTGCATCAGATTATTTAACAACCTTAAATAACTCGGACAGCATAACGGCTGTACCGGCATGAAATATGAGGCAACCTGCATGACAACTGACAACAAAACACTGAATGCTTATGGCGACATCGATCCAGGAAGACAACAACTTTCCTATAAGTCTCCAGCATAGTAACTCGTCATCCTGATAGATAGATGAGAAGCCTAATTCTTAAACCCCGTAGAATAAAGAAAAAAGGTGACCTAGAATTAGAATGACACGAGGTAAGGAGTAAAAAGAATCTTACGTTCCGTTCCACAATCAATTCCCTTATATAGCTAAAGCAGTTCTAGACTCAAACATCGACCAGTTTGGCTTGGTAATCCTACACGCAGTCAAGCTCTGATACCAATGCTGTCGGGACCGCGATCCTAAGCCACACAGATCTAGCATGTAACACAACGGCTGCCACCTTACCTTGGCCGGACCTTTTGCGCCTTTTGGCTCATGTATATGTTTATGTCGCTAGCATCCATATGTCAAGAACTCGGGTCGACATGACTAGTTATAGAACCCAAGTGGCACAACCGTACAGGGACGGGCACACGTAACCCAGCAATGCAGGTGTCGATTGTCAGCGTGTGTAGACGAGTCGTAGCAAGCTACAAGGACTCCATTACACTGCATGACATTTCCCCGTAGGGACAGACACAACAGCAAACAAGGATACACGCCGGTTAATCAATGTGTCCGGAGCAGTAGCAAGCTACCAAGGCTCAGTGAAAGCACAAAGAGGCATTTCCCTGTAAAGAAGGCTACTAAAGGCATGCAGCTACGTGTCGAATCCCACACATACCAATGCATTTCAAACATACACGCAATATGCATGATATGCGTAGATGCAACATGGCATCACAACATAACTCTACAACATTACATTTATTTAGAAGGCTCCAGAGATCCTACATAGTATAATGTTACAAGCAGGAGGTCTCATGACCAAACATTCAGAGCAAACAATCAACAAGCGGAAGATACATGTCTGGGTACAGACGTCTATTAAAGGCGGCTAGAAGAGCCTGAAAAGCTACATCGACCCTACCAAAGGAGCCAGACCTCTGTCTGGGAATCCCAAGCTTACCCGGTCAACATCGCACTTCACGTCGTAAGAATAACTAATGAGACTGACGTCTCCTTTACAAAAACATAAAATAAGCAACCGTGAGTACAAAGGTACTCAGCAAGACTTACATCAGAACTAACTACGTATGCATCATTATCAACAAAGGGGGTTGTGGAGTTTATTGCATCAAGCCAGCTTTGACTCTTGGCTAACCTGTACTATGACTACAAGTAGTAACTTTCTTTGAAGGATGAAGCGCACATGAGTCCACATATTCACCAAATCAATACACCACTATGGATCCACTTCCGCCCCCCTACGAGAAGGCCATCCATAGCACTCACGCTTATCTTGCAAATTTTAGAGTATCCATTTCAATTGTGTATGTACCACATAAGCAATCCAAGTAGTCCATATCCGAGGACGCGGCTATTCGAATAGATGAATTAACCCTGCAGGGGTATACTTCTACACACACGCTCTCGCCACTTATCGCCATATGCACGTAAAACGGCCCCACGGCAACCTTCAAGCGAAGCCCAGCGAGGGAGTCGGCCACGACCGTTAACCACACAAGACTCTAGTCCAGGTTTATCGCCTTTTTGACAGTTGCACCCATCATGGAAGTCCGGCCGAAGTTTCCGTCACGGCCTCAGACGTTGTGTGCAGGGTTTCCAAGCCCATGTCGACGGATGGATCTACACTTGGTACACCCGACCACAGGTGCATCTACCACGCCATAGCCTACCCCTCCGGTCAGCGCTATGCACGGGCGCCAGCACATCCTACAAACACCAGAAACTAGTTGCAACTCCTGGACAAATATCAAGGCGATTAATAAGCCGAGAGGGTACATTGGTTTCGGGCCCAATGCATGGTAGTATCATGTCTTGGATAACATACACAGAACTCAGTTCTTAAGGACGGTCCCAATGAGACAACCCACCATGTACTCCTACATGGCCTCTCATCGCTACCTTTACCAAATCGGATTCACACACTTAGCTCTCACACAGCAGGACAGGAACACATCCATTCCGATTCATCGCCCAGATGGATCAGACCCGACACGACTCTAAGCATAGCAGGCACAGTAAGCAAGCATGGATGAGTAAGCACAACAAGGCTCAAATAGTTGCTACTCATGCTAAGTGGTTTCAAATATTTACTTTGACAAGGACATGTCGTGCAAAGGAATGGGTTCATCTACCAAGAACATGTAGCAGTTGAATCATTGTTGTCCTAATGCAGTAAAAGAGAGCAGGAGCGAGAGAGTAGGATATTATCGGGATGCTCAAGGAGGGGTTGCTTGCCTAACGGTTCTGAAGATAGAAGTTCTCTTCATCAGTGTCAACGATCATAACATCGGAACAATGTCTACCGAGGGAGAACAACCACCGGCAAACAAGAGGGAACAACATTCAATTCATGCAATGCACAATCATGATGTATGACATGACAAATTAAGGTACTGAATTGACCAAGAGGAATAGTTAACCAAGTTAATTGAAGTGCAACTCAAACAAGTTTGAATTCCAACTTCAAAAGATATTTCATACATTGCCCGAGTCATAAAAATGTCCTAGTTGGTGATGTTAACTTGTTCAAACATGCATGAACATGGCATAAACAGATTCATTGGATTTTTCTGATCATTTTTCATATAATTATTTCCATCTGTGTTACAGATTAATTTATATGATTTTTAGAAGTTTTAAATATTTTCTGGAATTTTCAGAATTATTTACGGCGACGGGAGCTCTCGGGTCCGGTGGGAATCATGGCTACGGCACGACCGTGATGAATAGAAGGGATGGGAGAAGAAGAGGAGCTCACGGCGGAGTCGATGAGCGGGTCAGAGAGCTCAGGGACGACCGGACGGCGGCGAATCGTCGGGGGCGAGCTCGGTTGCCCGAGGTCGAAGACGACAAGGGTGGGGAGGAAGGAGGGCATCCGGGCTCGATTCCTTCGACGGAGAGGCGCAACGCGAGGTGGCTGAGGTGATGTATAGCTCGGGGAGGCGAGGCAGCAAGAGTGGCTGCGGTGGCTACGGTGCGCAACGGGGGCGCTCTCCGGTGGCTTCGGTCATGACTTGGAGAGAGCGGGGAAGAGCGAGGGGGTGACTGGCGAGGCGGTCGGAGGGATGCGGACGACAACGGGGGTCTATCCCTGCCATCACGCTGTCTTGCGAAGGCTACGCAGGCTGGTGCGTGGCTGCGGGCGGAGGACGCCGTCGCCAGCCTTGCCTCTGCCTATTGGCATGAGGAAGAAGACGGTCCAGCCACTGGTGGGCTGGGCCTCTTCTGCAAGGTAAGTCTAGGTAAGTTTTTTTTATTTTGTTCTGTTTTTCTAATTTCTGCTCTCTGTTTAATTTTGTTTGGGCAAAATTCATAAAGCCAAAACCTTGAAATTATTTCTGGGATATAGCTTGAATATTTCAAAGTCACACAAAAAGTTTTGGCAGTTTTGGAGCAACTAAAATAATTATAGTCCTTTATTTGGCTTTTTCAGTAACTTAGTTGGTTTATTAAAAATGTAAAATGGCTTGGTTAAATGTGCAACACCTCTGGTATGTTGTTCCCAACATTTATCAGACAGGGTGGACATTTTTTATGGGCATTGTTGATTCATTTAAAATCACAATTATTTCAATTGGGTTAATCAAGTGGGGTGCTAAGGTTTGTCAATCCCCATTTCAAGTTTCCAGGAAAATGAACATGATGACATGAATACCAATGCACTATTTACAAGTAGTGTTCTAGGGCTGTGATAGATTGAGTGTTGAGGAGACTATCATTTGAAGCACAAGAGCAAGGAGTTCATCATACTACCACATCTATTACCTTTTGGAGGGTGGTGCCTCCTAGATTGGTTAGGTGTCGCTTGGGAGCCTCCTTCTTCGTGATTGTGAAGTTGAACCAAGAGAGTTTGTAAGGTCAAGGAGATCGCCTACTTCGTGAAGATCTACCCCGAGTAAGGCTAGTCCTCCGTGGACGTAGGCCATCATGGAATAGACGAAGTTGCTACTTCGTGGACCCTTCGTGGGTGGAGCCCTCCGTGGACTCTCGCGACCGCTACCCTCTGTGGGTTGAAGTCTCCATAAACGTGGACGTACGATAGCACCACCTATCGAAACCACGGGAAAAAACTTCGTGTCTCCAAATTGCGTTTGATCTTCCTATCCCTACCCTCTTACATATGTATGTCTTTACTTTCCACTGCAATACTCATAGATATGCATGTGTAAGGTGAACTTGACTTGCTACAGTAACTAAAATCTGCCAACAACTAAAATTGGGAAAAGGTTAGATTTTAATTTGGTCAAGAAGTCTAATCACCACCCCCCTCTAGACCTACTTTCGATCCTACAGAGGCGTGACTCGGAGATAAACATGGTCCCCGACGCAGAAGTTTACTTCTCAGCGATGTGAGTCGGCGTAGCTCTTCTGTATTGACTTAGCGGTCTCCGGACGCTCTCTGACTAGTTGAACTTGCTCTTTCGCTTCACGAAGAATTTCTGGTCCAAAGATTAGTCCTTCTCCGATTTCTGACCAGTTGAGGGCAGTGCAGCACTTGCGTCCATACAACACCTCAAACGGTGCCATCTGAAGACTGGACTGATAGTTGTTCTTGTAGGAGAACTCGGGAAAGGGTAAACAATCTTGCCATTTGGCTCCATATGCCACAAAACAAGCACGGAGCATATCCTCGAGTATCTGGTTTACTCTTTCCGTTTGGTCTTCGGTCTGTGGGTGAAATGCGGTGCTGAAGGATAGCTTGGTCCCCATAGCTTCTTGAAACTTCTTCCAAAACCTCGAGGTAAACTAAGTACCTCGGTCTGACACAATCTCCTTTTGAACTCCGTGGAGGGTCACAATACGCTTGAAGTAAAGACTGGCTAGCTTGTGTCCATCGTAGGTGGTCTTGAAGGGAATGAAGTGGGCTACTTTGGTGAGGTGATCAACAATGACCCAAATGGAGTCATGTCTTTTGCTTGACCTGGGCAACCCGGTGATGAAGTCATCCCAACTTTGTCCCACTTCCATTCAGGCACTTTGAGAGGTTCTAACAATCCAGCGGGTCACAGATGCTCTGCTTTGACCCACTGGCATATGTCACACTAGCGACAAGTGTGGCTATTTCTCTCTTCAAGGCATGCCACCAGAACCTTGCTTTGAGGTCTTGGTACATCTTGGTTCCTCCAGGATGGATGGAATACGTAGTGTCGTGGGCTTCTTGCAAGATATAATTCTTGAGCTCAACTCTGTTGGGTACGCAAATGCGTTCCCAAACCATACGACTACTTGCTCATCCACTGAGAATCCTGGGGCCTTGCCTGCCTTCGTCTTCCTCTTGATGCCTTCAATACTCTCATGTCCCTTCTGGGCTTCCTTAATATCATCCATCAAGGTAAGCTTTGCTTCGAGGTTGGACAGGAATCCAGGTGCAACTAGTTCCAAGCCAAAGCTTTCAAGCTCTTTGTACAACGCGGGTAGCCTTTCCTTAATCATAGTGTTCAAGGAACAAGCCTTTCTTCTTAATGCATCTACTACCACGTTAGCCTATCCAGGATGGTATTGAACATTGAGATCATAATCCTTGATCAACTCCAACCATCTTCGCTGCCTCATGTTCAATTCCTTTTGAGTGAAAATATACTTCAAACTCTTGTGGTCAGTGTATATCTCACATCGCTTGACTAGAAGGTAATGTCGCCATGTCTTCAGGGCATGAACTACATCTGCCAACTCAAGATAATGAGTAGCATAGTTCGCTTTGTGAGGGCGTAGCTTTCTGGATAGATATGCCATGACCCTGCCTTCCTGCATCAGAACACTTCCAAGCCCGGCTCTTGATGCATCACAATATATCACAAACTCCTTGTGAATATCGAGGGTGGCCAAAACTTGGGCTTTCGTCAATCTCTTCTTGAGTTCTTGGAAGCTTTCTTCACACTTCGGCGTCCATTCAAACTTTTTGTCCTTCTTCAAGAGCTAATTCATGGGTCGGGCAATGCTTGAGAATCCTTCAACAAACTTATGGTAGTATCCCGCGAGTCCGTGGAAGCTTCTGACTTCCTTCACATTTCTTGGGGATTGCCATACAGTCACGGCTTCAATCTTGGTAGGATCCACTAACAGTCCTTCTGCAGTCAACACATGACCCAAGAATCCAACTACGTGCAGCCAGAATTTGAACTTGCTGAATTTGGCATAAAGCTAGTGCTCTCGAAGCTTATCTATGACCATCCTCAAGTGTTGCTCAAGCTCTTCTTCAGACTTGGAAAAGATGAGTATGTCATCAATGACGACGACAACGAACTTGTCCAAGTACACCATGAAAACTTTGTTCATGACATACATGAAGTAGGCAGGGGCATTAGTTAACCCAAATGACATGATCGTGTACTCATATAGGCCATACCGGGTTACAAACGCCGTCTTCGAAATGTCTTGGGGTCTAATCTTTAGTTGGTAGTACCTAGACCTAAGGTCAATCTTGGAGAACACCTTGGCTCCATTCGGCTGATCAAACAGGTATTCAATCTTGGGGAGTGGGTACGTGTTCTTGATTGTGACTTCATTGAGAGATCGATAATCGACACAAAGTCGAATAGTGCCATCCATTTTTCCACATATAGAACAGGTGATCCCCAAGGAGAGGCACTAGGGCGGATAAATCCTTTTCGGAGCTGCTCAGCTAATTGCTTCTTCAATTCAGCCAACTCTTTGTATCCCATTTTATAGGGCTTCTTATAGATGGGACCTGCTCCGGGCATTAGCTCAATAATGAACTCAATGTCATCGTCCGGAGGCATTTCGCGCAGCTCATCGGGAAAGACATATGGGTATTCACATACCACTGGCACTTGGTCCAACTCAGTCCCTGACAGGCAATTGACCTGAGGGGCTTGAGCGGACGAAGGGTTGGGGACATACTTGACTTCAACTCCTTGGTTGTTGGTCATGGTAACGGTCTGCTTGGCGCAATCTAGCAATCCTTGGTGCTTGGTCAACCAATTCATGCCAAGGATCACATCCAAGCCTTGCGAGTAGAAAACTATGATGTCTGCTAGGAAGTCTACTCCGTTGATGTTACTATCAACTCCTCTACACCCTATCTTGGTTCCCAACTGCGATCCCGGGGTTTGCACCAACATGGGGCTATTCAAGGGTGTAGGCTTCATACCACTCTCTATGGCAAACTTTTGCGTAACAAAAGAATGCGAAGCTCCACAATAAAACAGTATGGTTGCTGGGGTTGAGTTGACAAGGAATGTAGCCAGTATGACGTTCGGGTCGTCCTGGGCTTCCTCTGCGATGACGTGGTTCACGTGACCCTTGCCATTGTTGTGCTGGTTGCGGGGAGCCTGGTTCCACGGTGGCACTCCACGGCCTTGACCTTGGTTTGGTGCATTGGGGCACGGTGCATCTGGCTTCTTGTTGGGGCATTGCTTAGATATGTGCCTAGGCTTACCACATCCAAAGCATGTGATCTGACCAAAGTTGTTGGTCTTACCACCATTGTTGTTATTGGGGTTGTTGTAGGCTGGCCTGGGATTGACATACTGCTGAGGCTGGTAGCTCGGATGAGGTGCGGGAGTCTGGACTTCCTGAGGCTGATAGGTTGGCCTGGCTCGAGCTGGCTGCCAGGGGCGAGGCTTCTAGTTGCTGGAACTACCCTTGATGATCATGTTGCGCTTGTGAGTGTCCTCCATGGCATGACGCTTGTCTTCTAGCATGAGAGCCTTGTTCACCAGGTCGAAGAAGGTCCGACAGCCACAGACTATGAGCTGATACTGCAGGGCTTGCTAGAGTCCTTCCATGAAGCGTTCCATCTTGGCTGCCTCGGTGTTGACATCTTCCCAGGCATACCTTGACAAGAGGTTAAACTTCTGCATGTACTCCTTGATAGAGCCACTTCCTTGCTTCAGCACTCGGAACTCACGCTTCTTGATAGCCATAATCCCAGAAGGAATGTGGGCCTTGAGGAAACCATCCTTGAAGTCATCCCAAGTGATCACATGATCGCTTGCATGACCTTGAATCCATCCCACCAAGCTCTGGCGGTTCCTCCGAGGTAGTGCGAGGCATAAAATACCTTCTCACAATCCTCATTGCAATTGACCAATGCAAGGAGGTCCTCGATGGTGTGGATCCAGTCATCGGCATCCAAAGGTTCACCAGTCTTGGTGAAGGTCGGGGGCAAATTCGTCATGAACTCCGACAGAGTGGAGCGGCCATTGTCATTCCTTCCTTGCTGCTGGTTGTTCACAAGGACCTGAGCCATCTGCTGGATAGCAGCAGAGTTGACTAGGCATTCCTCCCGGAGAACTTGGAGAAACTGAGCTATGGTCATGTTCTTCGGTGGAGGTGGTGGCGGGGGAATGTCTCCATGTGGCTGCTCCTGTGATCTATGGCCTGAGCAGACGCACCAGTCCCTGCTGCTAGCTAGAGTTGCCAGCGTCGGGGTTGCCAAAAGTGCTGGTGCGGGTTGCAGTCACCATCCTATTTGGAGCAGCCAAGTCAAATAAATGGGATAGAAGAGATGGGGAAGGAATAATACAGGAAGCGCGCCTAAGGGGGTTGGTATAGTGCAAGTGTGATCAAATAGGGGCTGAAAGACCAAACACATAATATTAAGATAAGATAGACGATGTAGTCGCTTACATGTTGCCTAAGGCAAAAGCGTGACTTGCATCGAGACACAAACAACAAAAACAAACAACATGCACACATGGTTTCATATGAACCATTACACGGACTTTACTTCGCATGAGGGATACATGACTTATGCTACCCAAGGGGTTCTTGGACTCAAGTGGTCGAGTGCTCGGTCTTATACTCACACTCCTCTGGGTCTTCCTCCGTGTGATCATCCATACGGGTGTCGTCTCTGGTCGAGGGGGTTCGAGAACGGGGAGGTCCATCCCGACAACGCTTCGTCGGTGGGTCAGTGAAGAGCGCACGGTACTCCTTGACACTCATGCGACGACGCTGAGATGTTCCCTGAGCGGGGACATCTCTGGCTCGGGGTACTCCTCCTCTATAAGCGGTAGCTGGTCATCCCTCGGGGGCTCCATCCTTCTTGATCCTGCCTGGCTTCACCTTGTCTTAACGAAGTAGCTCTCGGGTGTGGTAAAGTTCCTTGTGGAGCTTCACGGGCTCCTTAATCAGGTTGTGAGCCAGACTGTCGACGGAGAGGCTGAAGTAGGTCTGGAACCTGAGTGGTGTTCCACCCTCCTTGGATGGGACCAACGTCCAACTCTCGCCAATATCATCCATCCTGAAAGGTAGGTGGCGAGTAGCTGGCTCGTCACCCGTCTCTGGAATGATGTCTCGAAGGTGAATAAGTGCCTTCCGTGTAGCCGTCTCGACTGCGATCACCAGGGTCTCCACGTGTGGTCCTTCAAAGAACCCACTCGTCGAGGAGTCATTTGCCTTCATGACCACATCAATGTGGTACTCCTTCGTGGTGGCATTGACCCAGTCCTCGTGGTAGAGGACAATGAGAGGTCGGCGAATCCTCAAGGAGTAGGGGAAAGATGTGTCGGTGTACTAAAGAACGGGGTCCTTAGCACCCTGACTTGTGCACCAGACGCCGCAGCCTCCAGCCGGTAGGATCTTGCCGAACAGAAACATTCCCCCAATTACGATGAGGAAATACCAAGTAAGCCCGGCAAGAAGCCTTGCCAGGGGCTCAAGTACGCACGCGCCCGCCAAGGACCCCGCCCGCCAAGGCCTAGCTCGACGTCGCCAGGCTGGTTGTCTACATCGACCAGGTGGCGTCAGGGCAGGCAGATAGGTGGAACCGGCCGGGGCGCATGGAAGCATGGGGGGATTTACAGCAGCTTTAACCACACGTGTCCCATGGCGTGGCAAAAGAACAGAAGGTAGCTGGGCGGACGGCACAGAAGGAGATGCAATCCTTGTCAGGAGACGTCGCCAGCTTGACACCTCATGATGCATTCAATGTGCATGTCCTAGTCCGTCAGGGTTAGGTATTTGCCACTACCACCTCTGCCGACACTCTCGCAGAGGGAAGTATCCACTGTTCACAGATGTAAAGACCATTTTGCCACTATGGTAACCCCTTGTCTATAAAAGGAGGTCCATGGCTACCTTTACAAAGGAAGACACTCTGTTCATTCCACACACGTAGCTGCACTTCCGAGGCACCTCTTGCCAGGGTTGTTGCACCCTGTACTGTGAACGCTCATAAACCACAAGAACACAGGACGGAGCGTATGACTTGGACCCCGGAAGTAGAGGCAGCACTGCAGGATCTGAAGAAGTACATGTCCTCAACGCCAGTCCTAGTCGCGCCTAAACCAGAGGAACCATTGCTGATGTACTTAGTGTCAACGAACCAAGTGGTTAGTGTTGCACTAGTGGCGGAGAGGGAAGCTGAGGGAGACGAGACAGAGGCCCTCGAACCGATAACAGACAAGCCAGAGTGAGACACAGACATGACACAAGGAGAGAATCAGCAAGTCATGCGAAAGAAGAAGATGGTGCAGCGACCAGTGTATTTTGTCAGCTCCCTCCTGCAAGGGGGCTAGATCAAGATACTCTCGGATGCTGAAGATGCTTTTAGGCCTCCTTATGGCCTCCCGGAAGCTGCGCCACTACTTCCAAGAACACCACATCACCGTCATCACCTGGTTTCCGATGCAGCGTATTCTGAGAAATCCAGAGGCGGCCGGCAGGATCGTCGAGTGGGCATTGGAGGTGGCCAGCTTCGAATTGAGCTTCGAAAGTACGGCGACGATCCAGAGCAGGGCCTTGGCGGAGTTCATAGTAGAATGGACGCCAACACCAGATGAAGAAATACCTGAGACAACACTCCCCGGCAAGGAAGCGCCTCAAGAATGGGTCATGTACTTTGATGGAGCTTTCTCGCTTCAAGGCGCCGGTGCCGGAGTGCTACTCATTGCACCCACCAGAGAGCATCTCAAGTACGTGGTCCAGATGCACTTTCATAGGGAGGAGTCAACAAACAACACAGTTGACTATGAAGGGCTGCTGGCCGGGTTGAGGATAGCAGCCGATCTTGGCATCAGAAAGCCGATGGTACGGGAGACTCATAGCTTGTTTTTTGCCAAGTAAAAAAGGATTATCAGAGTCCCTTGATGGAAGCTTATGTTGATGAGGTGGGGGGATTGGAGGAGCGATTTGACACTCTGTAAATGGAGCACCTCCCCCGTGCCGATAATGATATTGCCGACGACCCGTCAAAGAGAGCTGCGCAGAAACTGCCTGTGGAACCAGGTACTTTTGTTCTCTTATTGACACAACCCTCAGTCAACCCTGCAACGTGATAGAGCAGGAAAAGGGAAGTCAATTCCGGCGACCATCTTCCGGCAGAGCCATCAGTGGCTGCCAAGAAGGTTGCCAAGAGAGACCACCCGCGTGTCGAGGAACCACAAGCTCCGACAGACCCGAGGGTCCTGGTCGTAGAAGCTAGTGTCCCCGCGGTGGAAGAAATGCCTTTGGTCCCTGTCGTCGAGCCACAAGCTCTGACATGGGCGTAGCAAATCGTCCAATACCTCCAAATAGGAAATCTTCCCGAGGAACAAGAAGAAGCCGAAAGACTAGCTCGGCGATCAAGCATGTACCAATTCGTGGACAACACCTTGTACAAGAGGAGGCCGAACAGCGTGGAGCTAAAGTGTATTCATCGGGAAGAAGGACATCAGCTATTGGCGGAGATACACGAAGGGATTTGTGGATCCCATGTAGGATCACGAGCCCTTGTCGGGAAGGCGTTCTGGCAAGGCTTCTACTGGCCCACAACCCTTCAAGACGCCTTCGCGATGGTGACAACATGTGAAGCATGACAATATCACGCCAAGAAGATACACCAACCAGCACAAGCCCTTCAAACCATGTCGCTCTCCTGGCCATTCTCGGTCTGGGGCTCGACATCATCGGCCCCCTCCCCCGTGCTACCGGGGGCTTCAAGTTCTTGTTTGTCGCCATCGACTAGTTCACGAAGTGAACCGAAGTTGAGCCAGTGAGAAAGGTAATGGTGCGGGCAGTAGTCCAGTTTCTCAGAGGCATTGTTTGTCATTTCGGGGTCCCGAATAGGATCATCACCGATAACGGCACGCAGTTCACCAGCAGCACTTTCATGCAATACTGTCAAGATATCGGCGCAAGGTCTGCTTCACCTCGGTTGCCCACCCCAGGAGCAATGGGCAAGTAGAGAGGGCAAATGCTGAAGTGTTGCGGGAACTCAAGACGAGAACTTTCGACAAGCTGCGCAAGCACGGAAGGCGCTGGATTGATGTGTTGTCGGCGGTTCTTTGGTCGATCAGAATGATGCCAAATCGAGCCACCGGTGAGACACCCTTCTCCCTAGTTTTTGGTGCAGAAGCATTTCTCCCCACGGAACTCACGTACGGGTCACTGAGAGTGCAGGCCTTTGACGCGGACCAGCAAGAGCGACTACGGCATGACGATGCGGCGCTCCTCGAGGAAGATCGTCTCCAGGCCGCACTGTGTCCCGCTAGGTACCAGCAGGCCTTGCGCCGCTACCATAGCCGCAAGGTGCGCACCAGGATTGTTGAGGAAGGCGACCTTGTTCTTCAATGGATTCAGTACGCGAAGAGATCAAACAAGTTGACGCCAAAGTGGGAAGGCCCTTACCGGGTGGTACGAGACACAAGGCCTGGCGCAGTCCGCCTAGAGACCGAAGATGGCACTCCGGTGCAAAACTCGTGGAATATCGAGCATCTTCAAAAGTTCTACCCGTGAGGCGCGGTTGCCGCGTCCGCCCGACAACCCCTTTTGTGCAAGTTATGCCGGAAGGGCGTGTAATCCTTTGTACAAAGCCATGTGATGATCCTGTGCGTAGTTAATGAAAGCTAAGTATTCCGTAACCTTTTGTCAAAGTACATATTTATTTTGTGTATCTTTCATGACATGTTGCGTAAGGGGACTGTTGAACCTCCTAGGTTCCCTGCGTACTATATTTTCCATTCTTTCTTTTTCTAAAAAGGAGAAGGGACCTCGCGTGCAAGTCTTCCCGAGGGAGTAACGGTGTGAGCACCTACGGAAGCGTTCGGCGGCAATAGATGCGACGAGAAAAACCTAAGTTGCACAACCCTTCAAAAATAATTCGAGCTTTTTTCCTGTTTGTGTGGGAAAGCTTGCACGCTAAGGGCCCTTGTCAAGTTCATTGCGCACTTGGGTGCTAGAAGCATGCCCACCACTTAAGGTTGCCACGACGAGGATGGCAGGGCAGCCTTGCCGGAAGCAACGTCTCTATCAGGGTGCTCAGGATTTATCCTTAGAATTGCCCGGACGGAGGGCGTACACATCGGCAAATGACCTTGGCGAGCGAAAAAAAACCCTAAAAGCACATGAACGCAAGACTCTTTCGCTGAAGGGAAGCAGACATTTATAAGGCGCGTAAGCAAACTAGTTGCCATTTTAAAGCTGTCCAATCTTTTCCCTTCATTTCATTGCAGGGTTGCATTGGGTACAATTTAAATACAAAAGGAGGATGCCAAGCCCGGCGACGGGGACGGGATGGAGTACGACTTCCTATAACGTCCCCTCTAGCCCCCGAAGGGAAGGATGCCAAGCTCGGCGACGGCGGCGATGGGGTCTGGATGGACTACGATGTGGCAGTTGATCCGGAAATGAGGTCTCGTGGATAGAGCCTCATTCCTGGATCCTTAAAACCCTAGCTACGACGTCATGCATGCCTAGTCGGACTCCTCCTGCTTGATGTCGAAGGTGATGCCGTCGTCGTCACTATCGCTAGAGGAGTCGTTGTCGCTGCCGCTCGAGCTCTCCGCGCAGCACTCCAAGCGGACGTCGGACGCCCCGAAGATCTTCACGAAGAGGGTGGCGGTACCGTCAAACTTGAAGTGGAGGAGATGCCCGGGACCCAGGCCACGGGAGCGGGCTAATGACTTCCACCCCCGCATCAGGAACATGGTGCTGCCGGCGGAGAGGTTGGCAGCCACCCAGGTGGGGCCGTTGCAATAGCCGTCCTCCCGTAGCCATAACCCCTAGGGTGGGCTGTCTTCCATGGCCCGAGCAAACGGGTCGGGTAGGTGCAGCCAGCTCCAGGGACGGCGAGGTACCACCACGACAAACTCCGGCACCTCCTCCCCCGCGTGGATCCCCGCGTGGGGTTGAGGGAGAGGTGCGCCACCGCGGCCGCCGCGGTCCAGCGGAGCCGTCCGACTACTGCGACCCCCGTGGGCCAACGGAGCCGCCTGCCCACAACCCATGGACGACGAGCGTCCGTGGGAGCTGGACCCGACCCCCGCCATCATCACCACAATTCGCATCGGGCTTTGTGGAGCACCCCTCGCAATGCCACCCGGCCCACGAGCACGACCGTGGCACGTTGCCATCTCGAGGGGAACGCACCGGAGAAGGTGGCGGAAGGCGAGGGAAGAATAAGAAGATGGGCGAAGGATTGGGAGCGGAAGGGCGTGGATGAGTAACGCCTCCCCTCGGTCCTCCCCTTTTTATAGAGTCGGGGAAGGGGAAGGGCCGACTCTTCATGACCTGGGCCGGATGTGCACGGGCCCTCAGTTAGCGCCCGTGACCGCCCCTCTCAGCCAATACCAGACCCCCCGTATGACATGTGTCGCGTGGGACGCGACGGGGGATGCAGAGACGCTCAAGCAACGCTGGAGGGTTTGGGAGTCGGCTTTTCCATACCAAGCACGCAATTGGGGCGACCGTTTCCCTTCCCCATACGCGACCCCACATGAGAACACGTGGCGCAAGGGAAGCGCCCCTCCTTGTCCAACACGGTGCGCTTTTGGGCGCGCCCCCCCTCGGGCGGCCGCCTCGTTTCACCACCCTCGCGACCCACAGTCAATTCACGTCGTGGAAAAGGTTAATAAAAATCATCATAACCCCAGAGAATTGCGGCCGCGTGCGCCCGTGCACTGTTTTTGGGCCTAGCCCAACAAACGTCACGGACACATGTGTGGCCCAGGCCCGAGGGCTCCTTTCGGTCTACTAAGAAACGGGGTCCTTAGCACCCTGACTTGTGCACCAGACGCCGCAGCCTCCAACCCGGCAGGATCTTGCCGGACAGAAACATTCCTCCAATTACGACGAGCAAAGACCAAGTAAGCCCGGCAAGACGCCTTGACAGGGGCTCAAGGACGCCCGTGCCCGCCAAGGATCCCGCCCGCCAAGGCCTAGCTCCACGTCGCCACGCTGGTTGCCTACATCGACCAGGTGGCGAGCGGGCAGGCGGATAGGTGGAACCGGCTGGGGTGCGTGACCGCATGGGGGGATTTACAGTAACTTTAACAACACTTGTCCCATGGCGTGGCAAAAGAATAGAAGGTAGCTGGGCAGACGGCATAGAAAGAGATGCAATCCTTGCCGGGAGACATTCACGGTGCATTCAATGCGCCTGTCCTAGTCCGTCAGGGTTAGGTATTTCTCACTACCACCTCTGCTGACACTCTGGCAGAGGGCAGTATCCACTGTTCACCAGATGTAAAGACCATTTTGCCACTATGGGAACCCCTTGTCTATAAAAGGAGGCTCATGGCTACCTTTACAAAGTTCGACACTCTGTTCATTCCACACGCGTAGCTGCACTCCCGAGGCACCTCTTGCCAGTGTTGTTGCACCCTGTACTGTGAACACTCATAAACCACAAGAACATAGGACAGAGGGTTTTATGCTCCGGCGGCCCAAACCTGTCTAAACCCCCACGTACGCAGGAATCAATGATGCTCTTTGCCTGTTAGAGTCCTCCCTTCCTAATCACAAAGGGACCTCATCGGACCCATAGATGGTCGTACCCCGACAAGCTGGATGCTAGGAGGTCCTCGGGTACGATGGCCATCTACAAAGTTTTAAGGGGAGGGGGTGTCAGTAAGGTTTGAAACGAGACTAGAAGAGATAAGAAGTGCAGAAACTCCTAGGCATAGGTACAAGGTATAGTTTTTGAAAAAGTTTTTATCCTAACTAACGTACATGGTATCTAAGGCTTCCTATAGTCAGGATGGCTCTGAAACCAGTTTTGTGGGGACCCCGACTCATAAGTCGTGATCACAAATGCACGTGTACAGTGATCCCAGAGATCAATATTCACCGAACACACAAAAGCTGAATAACAAGAGTCTTACATCCATACATATTGTCTTAGACAATTTATGACCATTATGGTCAAGTATTACATAGATAGGTACATGAAGGCCAAACATCAAATACCAACTCGCGGCGGAAATCTTGAAAGATAGCTTGAACCCACGCCATCTGCCTTAACCCTACAGGCATTCTGACTGGGAAGCGTCCTAATTCGCATGTTCTTCACCAAGGTACTCTTCACCATATTCCCGTTCTTCCATGCCTGGCCAATTAAATAACCAGTGCCAAGCCAATGAGAACTTTGAATGTACTCACAAGCAACCCATGTTTGGAACAAGGTACAACAATGCATGATATAGCACTAAGTAGGTAATTTTGTAGAAAGCTAATTTTGACTGCAAAGACATGTCCTATCAACTCGTAAGCATGCATCATGAGGTTGCAGGTATCCATATGAATAGGTCACATATATCAATCTAAATAGATGTTGAACATCTCCTGTTCAATTGTCACATAAGGTCATCCAACTCAACTCAAGTATTTTCTCCCCACACACACACTAAGTTTTCTGAAAACATCGGACGTATTTTAAGCAGGACCACCAACTGTCCATGACCGTGAACACGGATATTCGAATAGTTTTACACTCTGCAGAGGTTGCGCGCTTTACCCACAAGACTCGGGGAACTTCCGTGTCATCCATGACTCGCGGTACCTTAGGTACCCAAGGTAAGCACCTGGACAATGCCTTCCGTTTGACAATACTAAACAAGTGTCCACTCATTGGTACTATCCCTCGTGATGTACATCACACGTACCATCCATGATGGTACACAATGGTGTGCCCGGTGTCTGTAAAAACAACCATAGTCGTCCATTTAGGCACGACCCCGTATCGTGAGTGACCACGCCACTCCCGCCACTAGTAATGCAGGCTCTCTGATAGCATTGACCAAAGTAAGCAACAAGTCCCCATCCCATAAGGGGTATCGTGGTCGCACATGTAAGGTTGGGACGGTCAGCAAAACATAAATCTCTCCGTTTTCGAAAACACACACGCAACTTGCCTTGGTACACCACTTCTTTATCAAGTGGCTACCTAGTACCACTTCTCCCTCTGGCATTTGTGGCACCCAATGGGATTTTCGAAAAGTCTTTGAAAACACTTTTTTTCCATCACCGTGCTTATACCCGTCCCATATACGTAGCAATTACATTCACATCCTACCTAATTCCCACCCACACAACTCTATACGGAAGGTAGAGTCATGGTAATGCAAGTATCAACGAGGAAACTAACAGAAATGAAGTGCTATATGCCATGCATAAAAGGTTTCACAAACATGGTCAAGGGGCTGCTTGCCTGGCTCAACAAAGTTCGGGGTCTGTAAAAGCTTATGGTCCAACTTCTTCATCAACCACGTAATCTATCATCGCAATATAACGGGCAAAAATAAGACCACGACAAAAACAATGAAAATACATCACTCCTAAAAATGTCAACTCACTTTTGTAAAATACTAGGGCGAAAACTAAAAATAGAAAAATTATTAGTTCTTGGATTTGGAGTACCAAAATAAGTGAAAAGCATTTTAACAGTAGTTTTAAATACTTTAAATAGGGTTTTAAGTAAAAACAGTACAAAAAAGATTTTTGTACATGCATGACAGTCATACCATTAAATAGGTTGGATTATTCTGAGAATTTAGGAATTGGAATATTTGGATTTGGTCAATTATTTTGATCTGAGGAATATTTGCAAAAACTGCCAGAAAAAGAAAAGGAAAAGGGCACTATTGGCCACGGGCCAGAATGACCCGTAGCTGGGTCGGCCCAGAGCCGATCCAGCCCAAGGTGAAGCGGCGCACGCGGGCTCACTGGCGGCGACAGGGGGCACGGCAGGGCTCGAGGTTGACGGAAATGGAACTAGCGTCGAGCCGCCGTTCGGGTGGTGGAGGAGGGGGACGTCGGGGAGCCCTAGTTCGCCGGCGACGAGGAAGCCGCGGCGAAGGGCTTTGGGAGGAGGTTGCCGTCGACGTCCTAGGCTGCAAACAGAGCGGGAGATGGATGGATCCACGTCAGGAGACCAAGCATGGTCCAAAGGGAAAGAAATGAGCACCGGAGAGGGGTTGTACCCGGAGATTATCGGAGGTCCGACGCGGTGGAGCTCAGGCTCGATCTCGAGCTCGGGGCCCTCTGGGGTTTAGCTGGTGGTCCGGGCGTGTGATTAGGAGGGGGAGAGGGAGTCCAGAGGGGACCAAGGGCTAGGGGAGGTCCTTAAATAGGAGGTGCAAGGTGCACCATAGGCCCGTGCGCCGCGCGAGGTTGCTGTCATCGCTGGAGGCCACAAGAGCTCATGGGGGAGTGTCTGGGGAGTTTGTGGGTGCGATGCATGACTAAGAGAAGAGGAAGGGAGAGCGGGGAGGTGCCAGGGGCCTCGCGCGTGTGAGGCCCGCTGTTGGCCGAGCTGGCGGTGCTCGGGCACGGGCGACAGGGGGGAGAGAGGAAGAGAGAGGTGGACGTCGACCAGTTGACGTGCCCCGGATGTCGAGGCGGCCTCGAGGGACACGGCCCCGCATCCCAAAGCTGTCAGGGGCCTCGGGATGCCCCGGCTACAGTGCGGATGGGCATTGTAGCGAGTTCCAGAGCGCATCTTGGGCATGCCCTGGAATGCTATCCGTTCCCTGGACGCGTCCCAGCTTGTCCACTAGCTTCCCGAGGGTACTAGAGATGCTCTTGTAGCTTAGGGGTTAAGGGAAGGTAGGGGTAAGAAGGAGGAGAGGTAGAAATGGTGCTGTTCCGACTGTCTAGAGAGGTATATGGGGGGTTTTACCCCACAAATGATTGAGCAGAGGCCTGGGGAAAGTTACTGGAGGTAGAAGGTCACTAGGAAAAGATATGGTAAAATTTTGAAGTGAAGAAGAATAGTGGATGGGGTTTTACCAAATCACCAGAAGATGTTTGATGCTGCTCTGGGCAAGTTAAAAGACTCTACTTGCCATGAGATTTACCAAGATCAAATGGTAGATACAAATGTTGATCACCAAGTTTGGTCTCATTTGAAGCAAGTTGCCAATGCAAACTTTATAAACCCTAGAAATCAATAGAATCAGGTCTTCTTAGATCTAGCCTTGCTAATCTATTCTCGTTGATGCACCACTTTCTGTAGTGTCATCATTTGGGGATTAGAGCATGCCCACAAAATTTGAGATCAAATGGAAAAACTTGACAATGTAAAGTTGCTCAAATTTGAGTCTAGACCGAGAGGGTTTTGGGGCATTTCGGTGATCCAAAAATATTGAGATTGATATGAAGCTTGGTAAGATCATCACATATGGCATATGTGAGATGCTGGAATTTTCCTAGACTTATTTGACAATATTTCTTATAGAAATATTTCAAATACTTGAAATATATAGAAAGGGTTTTGGAGGGTTTTGTCCAATATTTTGAACATGACCATGTGTTGTTCAAACTCATATATATGGTAAATATATGTCCACTGAGTTTCCCTAAATTTTCTCAAATATTTTATAAAAATTAAAATAATGTTTCCCTATAAAAGACCATTTCTGGCCTTAAGAAAAAGCCTTTAAATAAAATATGAAAATAACATTTAAAAATAATATTGCGTGCTTTTGGGAAGTCTTATATATAGTAGGTTCAAATAAAATCTTTGGGGCAAAACATTTACCCTAATTTTAGGACTTGTAGTGCAAACCTCAATTCAGGATTTTTTGAAAACCATAATTAAATAAATGCCTTTTGGCCAAAATAAATTTTTATAAAAATATTTTTATGTCCTACATACATGGCATGATCATTGGTAAGGATTTGGATGAAGGAGATGAGTTTTGAGAGCAGGAGGATTTTTGTGAATTAAGCACAAACAAGCAAATAGCAATCGACTCAAGCATTCATATGCACACAAAAAGTTTTAATTGGTCCAAATTTTTAAACTCATAATCATACCAAAGTGGTACAAAACATAGGGTGTGACAACTAGCATACAAGATAATTATAAGAATGAATCATGAGAATGATAATACTAGCAAATAATCAATGGTTTATAAGCATAATCGAAAAATTAACAAATCATTAAGTGAAGAATCTATGATTAAATATTCAAGTGGAAACCATGACTACTGCTATGCCAACATGCAAGTGGCTGTTGTGGCTTGTCTGGGGATGAAGGAGTCATCGGGAAGAAGTGCGATGAACTCGCGGAAAGATTTGTCGGGGAAGTTTCTCTCCCGAAGGGGGCTGATTAAGGGCAAGGGAACAATGGCCATTTTTACTATGGTACAACATAGTGAAAGTGGTACCAACGGAACGGGCTCAACGAATAGATAACGTGGGCTTTTGAATCACCTCAATCGGAGTTACGGTCGTGAAGTTACAGACGTCCGTTCGTTAGGGTGAGAAACATACAAAAACTTGTTCGTTTCTGCCCTTAACAGGCGACCGCCCGCTATTTAAAGGTTTTGGCCGGAGGTTGAGACTGAAAATGTATTTTCAGAAAATACGCTTTCCGCAATGGAAAGGGCATTACTGGCTAAATAAGAAGAGAATATGTTTTCGGAAAGAGAAAACGTATTCATAGGAATACATTGCCACTTAACAGGCGCGGGCCCGGGGCTTCGTTCACTGACGGGTGGGATCCGCGTTGACCTATCTCTTTCTCCTCCCCACTCCTTCTCCCTCCTCCCGACTCGGGTGGAGGAGAGGCAAGGCAGAGGCGCAGCCGGCACCGGCCCCGGCGCCTCCGGCAACCTCTGGCCAACGTGAGCACACCGGCAGGCTCGGGATGGGGCGACGCTTCCGCCGATGGCAGGTGCGATCTCCGCGGTGGATCGGAGCGATGACGGCTGGAGCTTCGGTGTACTTGGGTGTTGGCCGGGCTTTGGGAACGTGGCCACCGACGCCCTGGGATAGCAACGAGGAGACGGGGAGGCTCGCCGGATCGCGAAGCTTCCTCTGGTGGTGGAAGAACGAAGGGGAGGGCTCGGCATTGTGCCTATTTGGACGGAGCCGAGCGGCAGCCATGGCGGCCATGGGAGGTGAGGAGGGGCTCTGGAGTGAATTGAGGTGCTGGTCAGGCGTCTAGGAGGTGGAGAAGGCCGATGGCGAGCAGGGACGCGCCCAGGGAGGGCTATATATAGGTTTCGCCCGAGGGGTCCGTCCATGGCGACGTGTCGCCGGCGTTTTGCGGCACGGGGGACATGCGGATGGAGGGGAGACGACGCTAGAGGGTTCATGTGATGCGGAGAGGCCACGGAGGGGCCTCGGGGGAGCTCGAGGAAGAAGAGGACACGGGGAAGGCGACGACGGCCGCGAGCACACAGTGCGGCGTGGCACGCCGGGAGGAAGGAGGAAGGGGTGAGGGCTCCAGAGGGGTAGCGTCGATGCAGGGGAGCGCGAGCAATGCTGCGAACATGGTGAGGTGGAGCGGGCATGACGTTTGGATGGCGGCCGAGGGGCCCGATACCCAGATCACGCTTTCTGCATGAAGCACACGTCCTCTACGCGTGGTCACCGCGTGAACAGGCGCACGCGGTGTGCCCTGACGAGGAAAAAGTTGTTTACCACGTGGACCCTACTCTCAAGAGCACCACTGTGGGCTTGGGTTGACTAGAGCACTTTTGTGCTGATGGGTAGCATCAACAAAGGGTTTTGGTAGCAAGGTGTTTGTACTGGAGTGGGGAAGATTTACTTGGGGAAAGATGCTTATCTCTTGCTAAGTGGTCTCACACACTAAGATGACCCCCTTTGCAAGTTTTCAGCACTAAAGGAGGAAGAAAAATAGCACTTCCTTCACAAAGTGCCATTCTGGACAGAATAGGAAAATGAATATTCCTGAATTATTTTTGAATTAAGCAAGGAAAAGTTTTGACATATTTGTGGAAGATATGATCCAAAGATTTATGAGAATTTTGTGGGAATTTATGGAAAGACAGAAATATAGGTTGCTTCACAACCTAGGGAAAAAAGGAATATTCCTTTAATAGAAAAAAGAACATTCTTAAGAAATAATTATTGGGGTTGGGCTGGGATGGAAATGACATGACCCAGGGAAGAATTCGAGAGTGACAAGCCTCTTGCGGAACGAAGAAGAGATGATCTTCCTAGGTTTCAAGACCACGGTGTCACAGAAAAAAATCCAAAGCAAAATTCATAGAAATCCAAAAGAAAAAGAAAGGACAAAATCCAGGATGTCATAGATTGATCCCCTATACTTGTGGGTCATCATGGAGTGTCATCAGTTCCTCGAAAGAGAGGCTACACCATTCCGACACAGGCTAATCTTTAACAAGCGCAAGCTCTACCATATTACTTTGCTTGTTGCGATGGAGACTTCCTATCAACATGAGGCAGCCAACTAGGCGCTCGCGGCTACGATGGAGTATAACCCGAACTATCTCCAGGATTTCTATCCAGGCGAGTAGTGGCCCTACACCAAGTTAGGCAAAAAGCTTAAGCTTGGGGGAGTAGGTATTTCTCACTGACATTAAATTCATATACCACACATTTATTCCAGTTGCCGGTGTTCATTTTTTTATATCCATCGTTAGTTTTGTTTTCGCTTTCTTTTGTGTGTTGGAAAAACTTTGAAAATCCAAAAATATTTCCCGCTTCTTTTCAGTTTTTCTTTCTTGCTTAAGTAGTTTGTATTATTAAAAGAAAACCCAAAAATGAATCTCATTCTTCTTCTTATTTGTCGGGAGCTTTCCCGTGTAAATAGTTTTTATCATTTCTTGTTTTTCCATGTTAATTTCCTTTCTTCAGAAAAACTAAAAAGTCCAAAAACATTTCGATGTGTTTATCTGAAATTCATTTTTTCTTTGAGTCGTCATTTGGAGAAGACTATGATAAAATTGTTGAATGGCTAGTATGCTATATTGTTGAACTAACAAAGAGCCAATATTACATTGTCTTCTCCTTTGAATAAATGGTTCATGGCGCACTTCCACTATTAGTATTTTCACGTCATTCGGTCATGCCAGTGAAAGGCAATCATGACGATAATTTGATGAGGTGATTGCGATACGGTAAGCTGGTATGAACTCTTCTTGTTTTCTGTTTGTAAATATGTTTAACTCGGTCGATCCTGATTCAACATATTATGAGTAAACATGTTTGGGATGACAACTAGAGATTATAGTTACTCATGCCATGCTTAAATATCTAGGAGTGGATAATGATTTATCTTGTGTGTTAACATGCATAAAAATGGTTGTGATGTAGTATGTTAATATGGTATCCTCCTCTGAGTACTTCGAGTGGCTTGACTTGGCACATGTGCAAACATGTAGTTGATTCAAGACCACTGCAGCCTTGATAATATTGATATTCAGAGTGTTTATATCCTAATCATGCTAATGTTCAATGTTAATTATTCACAATGCATGACTATGACCGTTGTGGCTCTCTAGCTGGTCGCTTCTCAATCTATTTGCTAGCCTTCACGTGTACTAACCGGGAATGCTGCTTGTGCATCCAAACTCCTAAAACCAAAGTTGTTCCAGGTGAGTCCACCATATCTACCTACATGCGGTATTACTCTTCCGTTCCAAGTAAATTTGCATGTGCCACCTCTAATCATTCAGATAAACATCTATTTTGTGTGCTCGTACCGCTCATGAGCGATGGGGCGGTCAGTATTTTCCATGCTAAGCGGGTTATTCTGAAGAGGGGCGTTTATTTGCCTGTCATTGCACGAGTAAGGCTAGTAAAAAGGATGCCCAACCCTGCATAATCAAAAATAAATAAAACAAACTCCCCCGGAAAGGTGAATGTTGGAGGGCACCCGTGGATTCGGTCAGCCATGGCTTGTGTATGTATGGTGGAGGGCAGTAAACTTTACCTTGCTGCTTGGGAACCGCTGATAATGTGTTTAGCATGGAATATACCGAAATCCTTTGTCGTGATGTTTGTCGGTCCAGTGGGAACCAGGATACCACCCGTCTACCTCCGGTCCAGGAGGCGATAGGTGGGCCGGCCCGCAGAGGATGGCTCGGCGTCAGCCGCCCCGGAGAGACTGCCTCACGAGGGGTCTAGCGTCGCGAGGCCCCTCGCCGCCAGGCTATGCCTGGCCTGATCCGCCAAGTACCGGATCACCTCGCGAGGCCCCCATGAGGAGCCGCACCGTGAGGCTTGGCGCACGGAACCGGTCGCACGACCCCGCGGTGGGCACATGGGTGACGCACCCGCGTGGGGAAGGGTGATAGAGGTCGTGCCAGCAGGCGCGACTGGGTATAGTTTCCTTTTTGGTGATTAGGGAGCGGCGCCCGCTGCCCCTCCAAAAGCAGGTTCCCAAAGCTTACCATTTCAATGAAAGAGGATCAGGACGGATCAGCACGGTAGGAAAGAGGTCATCGCCGAGCCCACAAGCGCGTCACGAACACTGCTTTACCACGCGAAGACCACCTTTAGTCTGGGTAGGTCTGATCTCTTGTCCCCCTTTTATTTGCCGCCCTGTGGCCACCCTTTCCCGCTAGTGCTTTCGGGGAATAGGTCCAAGACACTACAAAGGGGGTTGGGACACGTCCATGTATGGGGATCGAGCCATTCTCTCCCCCAGACCTCGTGTACTCGAGCGACCAGCTCCCCCTTACAGAGCAATCCAATCACAAGCAGGAGTAGGGTGTTAAACCGCTCGGTGGCCCGAATATGGGTAGCTCGTGCGTCCCCGTCATTTCCGGTGAGGAGGAGAGAGCTTGTCATCAATCTTGATGTGTTTGTCGTCGTGTTGCAGGTCGCCAAGTGTCGTGGTTTTGTCACGGCAGATGTCCTCGAGCGAGAACTTAGGTGTGAGGCCATCGCAACTAGGTGGTGACTTGGACGGGGTTGATCGGGAATGAGAAACAAGGGTTTACCCAGGTTTGGCCCCTCCGATGGAGGTAGAATCCTACGTCCTGCTTTTGTGTTATTGATGATGATGATCTCGATTACAAGGGTGCAGAATCGCTAACCTCGCTCTCGAGGATTTCTTCCTTCCCCCTCTGCCGAAGGGGATCTCCTTTATATATAGGTAGAGGCCCTGAGATTATAACACAATCATCCTCTGCTCCCGCCACTGATCATGCAACTGAAAGCCCTCCAATGACTGGATCAGAATTGGATACGTCTGGCCATCGTGCTCCAGCGTTTGCGAACGAGCCAGTTCATGAAAATGAGCCGGTTCAAATTGAAGATCCGGCGATGATGGAAAATCCGGTCATGGAGGAAGCTACACATAATGATCCGGACTCAAACACCGCCCCACCAAGCCCAGTGCCAGCCTCCCATCATACATTTGAGGTGGATAACGTCGTTCCGCCTCCCTCGATGGGTGATGCAGAAATGACCATGGTAGCAGAAGCTTTCAAGGCTCCAGAAACTTCAACTACCTTGGCAAAAATTGTGGCCAAGGATGAGCTGGCATATTTGTCAAAAGAAAAAGGCAAAATGGAGCTTCCCATTGTTGCCCATCTAGGGGTTAATGGACTTTACCAAGAATACTTAACCCGCATGTTTGAGAGCAGAGACATTGAGGTAAACTTAATAGGCATGTTGAAGTGCAAGTATGAGGTATTGAAATAATCACCCTTGTTTTCCTTATTTATATATATACTCTTGCAGCCCCCGAGGACCATGTCATTATTTGTGATAATAAGTTGGTACTTTCAGGAGAACGGAAAGCATTAAGATAGAAACCATCCCGTAGCCCCCAAGGGCCGGCTTATCTCTTCGAGATGGTCGGTCTTTTTTGTATTGAACCTCTTGATATGTCAAACTGTAAAACCGGACTAATAGTCCCCCAAGAGCCGGCTCAATTCTTTGAAATGGCCAAGTCTTTTTATAGTTAGCAAAGAATTGATTTGCATTTGCCCCCAAGTGTCGTGTAGAGCGCCCGCAACTGCATGGGACTTGAACAATAGATTAATTTTTGTGTTTTTTGTAGTCCCGGAATGTCGGGTCGTTATTTTGCGATTACTCGGTGCTTTGGAAATAATCTAAAGATAACTTGCAATGTGCAGGAAATGATGGATGAATCTGAAGCATCCGTTGCCGCTTGGCAAAAATGGCTGAAACAAGAGAAAGAACTCAAGAAGAAAGCGTAGGCTATGGCGGCTAATCTCCAGAAATCACTGAACGAATCCATTGATATCTTGCCGAGGACCAAGGCTGGTTTTGATGAAGAGCAAGCTGCCTTGAGTCAACGTGTTGAGATAGCCGAGGAAAAACTTGGATCAACCATAGGGGAGCTAGCGACCTTACGGAAGCATATCACAAACATGATTGTGGCCATCTTCGGTAAGTGACCGTATCATAGTTATCTCCAATTTGTAAGTTAGCAGCTGACTTGATGTATCCTTCTTGTTTGCAGGCAGAAAAAGTGACAATCTCATGCAGCAACCCATAGTAAAACTGAAAGTCATATACACATACCAGGAGCAGATGTTTACAGGATTTGTGTATACAATAAAGGTTGTGACAAGAACCGAGAAATCTCCTAGCCGGCTGAAAAGCATGCCCAGCGACTTGTCAACCCTTCCTGAGCAGATCCAAGAATTAAAGAGATTGACGGCTCCTGCAGGGGCCAGCGCTGCCCTTCCTGAACTAGAGCCGGCTCAGATGGAGGGTGGATTTCCAGAATATAAGCTGGGCGGCCCTGAGTTCACACATGAGGATTTTGCTAAGTGCGTGAAGGAAATGCGTGTGCTGGCGACTCAGCTTGCCGACGAGCTTGATTTGTCAAAATATCGACCCGGCTACTCTGAGGCCAACAAACACATTGAGCCGCCATATTCAAACCGGTCGAACTTGTCCCTCCTTGGCGTAAGAAAGACTTTTCTCTTGATGTCGACCTCTCCATTATCACCGATGAAGACTCAATTTTCCATGCTTTGCCATCCATTCAGTGGACGCCAAGAGCCCCCCAGACAGAGCAGGGGGAGGCAGGTCAGGGTGACCCGGATGCTGAGCAGAGTGACGTCAACCAGTGAAGGCCTTGTTTTGTGAGAAAGACTGTAAATATTTTGAGGCCCAATGTGAGGCTTGTAATAGGAGTAGTTGAAATTTTTTGAGCCTGTTGCTGTGCAATCGTAGACTTGATACTTTTTAGTGAATTGCCTTTCGTAGATTGTTTGAGCTGAGATGATGCGTAAATAAATCTGCTTTGCATAGATTTTCTTCATGTCGGACGTAAATGAACCGTTTCTTTGTTGCGGACATGAGCCGATATTATGAGTTCTAGGTGAGATGCGACAAAAAATCCCTGATGTTTTTACCAAGAAAAATAATTTCGTCGTCATCCGATCCAGTCATCCAGAGGTCTATTATTAACCCGGGAAATAAGGTTACTTATGCAAAACAAAAATTCAGAGGGCATATATATATTGTATAAATACTAAGTAAAATGCAAAAAAATATTGTAAGTCGGCTGGTTAGGACTCGGCATTTAGACTGGCTTTCGAGGCTCAAGTCTTGCTTCAATCAAGCTGGCGTGATAGCCCATGGTTTATCCTTGCTCTCTATAAGCTGGCTCTCACATGGCTTAAACCGATGTTTTAACCTTGAAAAGTTCAGGGTCCATATGGATTGATTTATCAAGAGTACAATGGGTGAGCTTTTCTGAGTAGCATCTTGCAAACAGGCAGGTTTAACCATGTTTAATAGTTGCATATAGCTGAGCCGAGAGGGATATTAACGTCTAACTCGTTGAGTCGGGAGCCCCCAAGTGACTTATGATTTAAGAACAAAGACTCATACACAACTTTTTTGAGATGAAACGACAGAGACCCTGAGTTTCGGGGGTGCTAGCTTTATTGCTTTAAACACGAAAGAATATACATAGGCATGTAGAATGATGTGGATCCAGTGGCTCTAAGTATAATAAGGCCGAATATGAGCAATATTCCAAGGCCTGGTGGTCTCCTCTTCAGAGGTTTATGACCCTTCATGTATGTCAATCAGGTAATATGACCCATTATTGAGGTTCTTGCTGATGACGAAAGGCCCTTCCCAAGGTGGCAAAATCTTATGCATTCCTGTTTGGTCTTGAATCAAACGAAGCACTAACTCGCCTTCTTGGAAAGTTTGGCTGCGAACTCTATGGTTGTGATAGCAACGTAAGTCTTGCTGATAGATAGCTGATCGAGCTGGTGCCAAGTCACGCTTTTCCTCCAAGGCATCCAAGGAGTCTTGACGCGCCTGTTCATTGTCTGCTTCAACATATGCAGTAACCCGGGGGGAGTCATCACTGGTATAGTGACGTGCTATACAAACAGTTTTTAACCCCTTTCTACGACGCAGTTTTAAACCGTCGCCTTGCATGTGTGGGCGATAAGGGGGGTCCATCTCACACGACAGGGGAAACCCGTCGGTGATGGTGAACAACGAACGCAAAAGATCTGCGAAACATAATCGTGTATGATGCAGGAACATATCGCACACACTATATTTTGGGAGTACGTGTGGGATTTGGCATCAATCACACACGTCTATCATGAGTAAAACGCGTCTAATTGCTCATGAAAAAACAAACGGTGTTTCCCTGGCAACCTTCTGCCATGCATGATATCATCGTACACGTTTCTTGATAAATTTACGCGTGGGATCGTCTTTGCATCGGGCACGATTTCCTGTTGGCTCGCGTGTGAGATAAGGTGCTATCGCAAATGATTCAGGAGCTCCTACGCACATGTACAAGTGCTGTAATCGTTTGCGATTTCTTATGTATCACCAACGTTTCAGTTTATATCTCGTGTGCTTTTCCTATAGATCACAGGCGGTTGCGCTATGAGTTGCGTGTGCTTTCCGTTTTTGATCGCACACGCTTAGTTGCTTGAAGCGTGTGCGCTGAAATGGCCAGCTTATTGTAAAATATCGCGTTTGAATCACCCTGCGAATAGCAAATTCGCCACAATATGCAATGGACAAATAGTGTCCACATGAAGAACATTCATCATAATTCGGCACAATATGCAATTGAACGAATAGTGTCCACAGGAAGAACATTCATCATAATTCGCGACAATATGCAATTGAGCAAATGCTAGCTAAATTCCACATATGTAGGGACATGCAGTATATAATGACAGTGTATGAAATACGAAGGCATGATCAGATGGAAAACAATGCATCCATGCGTATATGTTTTCTTGATAACACTATATGAATGCGTACTTATTATTGGGGGATATGAGTCCTGAAATTTTCAACGTCTCGATTGGGCTTGATATAGTGTTTCACAAAGAAGGTGCTGATAAATTTCCTAACAAACAACAATTCATCTCCGGCGAGCGGTTCAGAGGTCATCGGTCCGAAGATCAACCGCAGGACTTTTAGATCAGAATGTGACATACGTGTGGAGTACAAGATAGTAATTAAGAAACAAACTTACCGGTTCTATTTTGTCAGCATCGGCACCACATTCAACATGTCTGCATAGGTTAATCATGTGTGAGCAAACGTAGTATCCACATAGGCTGGTCCCTTCTTGTTGGTGAGGACACTGCAATTTTTTGTACAGTGTTAGTCATGTATTTGCCTTGTTAGGAACAACCTAACCGGTGTAAGTTGTTTCTTTTTTTCTTTGGACAGAAATAGAAAGAGGTTTACTTAGAAACTTGAACATCTGACTAGCATTTTCTGAAAAATAATGGATTTTGTTGTCTTACTGTAGAAACGATCACGTGCTACAGAGGTAGTTGGGGGCCGAATCGTCTCCCTCCTAAAGTTATGGTCTTACACAATACACTGCAAACGAAGATGAATTTTCACATGCTCAATTCTTGAACCATATATGAACACAACATATTAACATCAAAGAATTCAATACCTATCCATGAAATCCTAAAGATGACTCAGATCCTGAGGCGCATTTGACTCTCTGAGAGAATCCAGGTAGTAAATTGTGTTGCGTTTTGGAACAATGACCACCAAGTTCCAGTGATCTCTACAGTTTAAGAAAACCTTGAACTTACGAACTATGTCAAAAACTGAAAGCTGATCAATGTATGCGTGGTTCTATATTTAACTTACCCTTCATGATATGGCCACATGAAGAATTCTCCTACCTGTAACTCCCACAAGATCATGGCGACATGCCAGATGGAAGCCTCACGTGTGTCATTTATACTTAACAAAATGTCGTGTGCTAAATCGGGATCTATGAAATGCGCATGCACCCTCATTGATCTCTGCGCCGTCAATCCCCTGAGAGGAATACAATACAGTTAGCTTTTTTTTATTTATAGCCTTGTATGGAGAAGTTGATCAGAGTTTGTGAAGTACTTACAACATCAAGAATTTGACAAGCGTGGCAGCAAGCTTATCGAAGTTGAAGAAGAGATGAAAGTCCTCGAATTCCACATTGATGCTACCCTCACGGTGATTTAAATGGCAACGGTCGTAGTGCACTTGCAGAATGTTAGTATCTTCTCCTTCTGACATTCTATCCATGCAATATTTATGTAACTTGCGACAAGTGGAACTACACTCCTCATAGTATTCGCGAACAAGAAATGTCTGGCCATGCTTGTACTTCCGTGCTTCACATGGGTCTTCATCGGCCATGCCATGTGTCTGCTCGAAGAGTCTTTGTCGTAGGATGACCTGGTTCTCATCCCTCCTCTGTTTCTGTCATGTGTAATAACAAATTGCCAATTTACTAGGAAGCTAAATATAAATGCAACAGTCTTTGTAGTACACGATGCACATCGGCAGTGTTTGAATTATATCAAATTAATAGTGACAGGTATTTACATTCTGCTGTCAAACATTCCAATCTGTTAAAAACTACTGTCTTGCACCCTGTTTTTCTCACTAAGTCTGAGAATCTGTTTTTTTCAGATTGCCATGTTGTGTTGATGTTAGACATGTTTCTGTGCATAATTAGACCTTGCTCGTGTTGAATGAAATGAAGTGCATCATGTCTACTACCTTGCTATAAATTTTCTTGCCATGATAAGTCATGTAGCATATAGTTTTCTTGTTGTCAATATGCCTTCAGGTTAAAACTGTGACAGTGTCTTAATCACATCTAGAATCAAATAGCACACGGGAAGTGTCTGAATCACACCTAATATAACAAATGATTTCTAGCAACGAGAGTTAGGCTTGCCTTCTTTGCACGTCCCAGAAACTTCCTGCCATTGTATCCAGATTCAAAAGCTCATAACTTCACGGATGGAAATTGATGATGACCATGAACAGACAGGTCTTCAGCTACCCCGCTCCATTCCTTGGAAGTGATTGTTCTAGGGAGCTACAAGAGAAATAAATGGCGCGAATTGGCCTGCCGCTTTAAAATACCCAATTCCAAAACTCTAAGCCTAGTTGGGCCATAGAGAAGAGAGACGAATACCTGGCTGGTGAGAGATTCGTTGTCGTCGGAGATACCGCTTGAGGGGTCACTCGAGGAGACGATGGCGTGTCCACGACGATCACATGCTAGAGGGAGAGATGTGCGCGACGGCGTGGGGGTGTTGCAGGGAAAATATAGCCCTTGGGGGAGGTAGATATTTCGGCGGTCGACGAAATTTTTCGCTCGTTGCAGGGAAACTTGGCGCACAAAGATTCATCAGACACGGTGTTACTTCTTTTATCGTGTGCGATGATACAGAACATACAAAATTTCACCCCTCCCCACGTATTACCTGGTTATAGTGCACAACCATGTCATTGCATAATTTAACATCAATCGCTAACTTGGGTATACAAATTAGCGGACACACATAGCCCACAGTTACTAAACCGAGCAAGTTCACTAAATAATCAAGCTGCTTGAACTAGACATAGCTCAAACAAAAGACCGGCTCTATGAACAAAGGCTATTAGTAATACGCATAATTTTTAACAAAGACGCCGAAGAGCCGCCGTCCTATGCCTCGCCGATGTTCGATGAGATGTCAACGACTTGTCAGGCGACATTCCGCCGGTGGTGGACTCCGTGTCCCCCAGGCTGAATTTGACCGCAGTGACGTGCTCATCCTCGGTGTTGCCCTCATCATCGGCGTCGCCCTCATCATTGTACTCGTAGTAGTGGTGCCGCCAGAGCTCGCGTGTGTACTCCACCGCCGATTCCTCGATGGACAGGCGCTTCTTGACCTCCTCCTAAGCCACGCACAACTCCTCCCAGTGCTCGGCGCTCTCGGATGGCTCCCGCATCTCCAGCTCTCGCTCGGAGATCTCGTGCGGAAGGGGCTCCATGGCCTCCACCGCCGCATCGTCGACATGCATCTCGGCATCTGCAGCAGCCGCCTCTTCGGACGTGTGGTTCATGCTGGATTCCGAGGAAGCTTGGAGTATCTTGGCGTGGGCGTTCTTGATATTGGTCGGGATGGCCTCGACCCAGGCAAGGGCGACCTCCGCGGCACGGTACACTGCTCGAGTGCTCTTGGCGTTTGCAGCCACCATCACAGCACCTGCAGGTGCCGTCTCCGCGGCTACAAACACCCTTTCGACCGTCGCAAAGGCCCTTTCGGCGGATGCGGCCACGCTTAAGGTGAATGCGGCTACGCTCTCGGCCAAGGCGTCCGCGTTCTTGGCAGAGGCGGGAGCGCTCGGGGCCGAGGGGGTGGTCGTACGCACCCTTACGAAGCATTCCCACGGCGTCATTCTTTGCAAAAAGGGTTCGTTGGGGAATGGGGATCGAGGGTGAACGGAACCCGAACTAGACGTAGCCGACGAAGCTTCCCTCGTAAGATATAAATAGATCCGCAAATTTTCGTCGCAAATGTGTATGCAGTTCACTTTTTGTATTGAATTGTAAAACTATTTTGGGGTACAGCGGTAACGGATATTGTTTTAATTATTATAAAAATATCCCTACCATGAAAATCCACTAACGACATCCTAAAATTAGGAAATATTCAGGGTTCAATTAGCATTTTTATACATTAAGTTAGTTTCTAGAAATTTTACGGCCATAATTGAAAACTGAAACACACGAACATGCACGATGAAGCAAAAACTGCTGGAAAAATCATATTTATGTACTACTTGCTTCCCTATATATGCCACTTGCAATAAATATTAAGGAGTTCCAAACATCTTGGGTAACGGTTTGGACACACGCATTGGGAATCTAGGTTTTAAAATTCAAAAAATGAAAAAATGCTCCGAAGTACATGATAATCTGCATGATTTCCCGACATGGGGCCAAGATGTCATGGTCAAAGTAACAGCTTGTTCGAGATAAGCTTTGACACGTGCCTCTCACAAACCAGAGCATCACACGAAGGGTCGTGGTTCTGAGAGGGAACATGGAGCCTTGTTTGACGACGAACCGCTAGTCGTTGTCTCGTTTGGTCTGCCTCTTTTTTCATTGTTACAATGCATGAATATGTCTGGCATCCTGAAATTTGGACATTTTTGGGGTTCAATTAGCATTTGTATACATGAAGTTAGTTTCTAGATATTTAATGTCCATAATTCAAAACTGAAACACGTGCACATGTGCAAGATGAAGCAAAAACTGCAGAAAAAATCATATTTATGTACTACTGCTTCCGTTTATATGCCGTGTGCAATAAATTTGAAGGAGTTCCAAACATCTTGAGTACATGAACATCTTGAGTACATGAAAATCATATTCTGGAATCTAGGTTTTTTTAATTCAAAAAATTAAAAAATGCTCTAAAGTACATGAAAATCTGCATGATTTCCCCCACATGGGGCCAAGATGTCGTGGTCAAAGTAACTGCTTGTTCGAGATAAGCTTTGACACACATGCCTCTCACAAACAGGAGCATCACATGCAGGCTCGTAGTTCCGAGAGGGAACGTAGGGCGTTGTGTGATGACGAACCGCCAATCGCTGCCTCATTCGCTCTAGTTTTTTTTCATCGTTACCATGTACGAATACGACCGTCATCCTAAAATTTGAAAAAAATTCGATGTTCTATTGGCATTTTTATACATTAAGTTAGTTTCTAGAAATTTAATGGCCATAGTTCAAAACTGTAACACATGAACACGCAAGATGAAGCAAAAACCAGTGGAAAATCATATTTATGTACTACTTGCTTCCGTATATATGCCAAGTGCAATAAATTTGAAGGAGTTCCAAACATCCTTAGTGACGGTTTGGACACAAAAGCATTGGGAATCTAGGTTTTTAAAATCAAAAATCAAAAGAATGCGCCGAACTACATGAAAATATGCATCATTTCCCGACATGGGGACAAGATGTCATTGTCAAAGTAACGTCTTGTTCGCGATAAGCTTTGACACATGTCAAGCTGGCAATGGTTAAACGTTCCCCGCATCCCCATGGGTAATTACTCTTTTAGGGCATGGGTGCTAGCTTGAATGCCCATCAGGAAGCTGGTGGGTCAAATACCTTGTAGAGCGTGGAGGACGGGGATGGGGATGGGATAGCATTACCTGCCTTACCATGAATTGAAGTACTTACATGTGGGCTCTGAAATTAGTAGACCGCACGTAATTTGTGGCCTCAGTCACCCAAATTTCCACACATCCCACCCCTTTGGCCAAAAATTCCCTAAGAAATCTCAAACCTAGCCACAACATATTGTTTATTGCGTTGAAATACTATTTTTTCTACTAAAATACCCGAAGGTTTTTCTTAAATGCATGTGTGGGTTTCCCCACGGGGATAAAGAACCCGGTGGGGACAGGGATGGGAAACTTTTTATCCTGCGCACGAGTACGTAGACGGGGATGGGGATGGGATGGCGGTGATGGGGACGAAGATGGATTCCAATGCCCGCATGAGTAATCCCCAGCTTGAGACACATACCTCTCACAAACCGGAGCATCACACGAAGGCGCGTAGTTCCGAGAGGGAACGTGGGGCCATGTGTGATGACGAACCGCCAATCGCTGTCTCATTCGACCTAGTTTTTTTTCATCGTTACAATGCACGAATACGACCGGTATCCTAAAAAATTTAAAAAATTGGCGTTCTATTGGCATTTTTATACATTAAGTTAGTTTCTAGAAATTTAATGGCCATAGTTCAAAACTGAAACACTTTGCTGCAGAAAGAAATTCCAAGTATGGTTGAATTGACAACTCAAGTGCTAAGGCTCATAAATATTCTTTGGCTCCCCTTGTGTCGAATCAATAAATTTGGGTGATATACTACCCTTGAAGTTTGTTACGATCCCCTATACTTGTCGGTTATCAGTGGCCAACTTAGACACCCAATGTATGTAATATGTTACTTTGTTGTTCCCTATATTTGCACTAGTGGCGAACTTTGATGCCTAGTGGATGTAATCTGTGTAATCGCTGTAAGGCCTAATTATTTCTTTAGCATCTTTTGTTTACTTGCTTATATAGTCAATGCACTTCTTTTTACTTGGTTTGCTAGTGGCCGCAATAAACATGGGCTTGCTACCTGCCGTAGTGAGCATGGGCCTCCTACGGGCCGTAGGTTCCCTGGGCCACAATTGGTCATACTATTCGCGGGCCAAAAGTGGACCGCAATACGGGTCATAAGTGGGCTAAACATGGATTGGTCCATTTATGGGCCCTCACCATAACGGGCCGTTAACAGGATGAAAGACATCACATGCTTAATTCACTCAATATACATAATGGGCTGTTATTGGGCCGGAATACACGATGGGATGAAAACTGCACACTGGATTAACTGGCCACAAATGGGCGGAATGTATCACTACTAGGAAAAACCTTATAGGTGTAGGGCTAACTGTAGCACGGGTCAGTTAGACGCGTTACTGCTACTTTACAGTACCGCGTGTCAGGTAGACGCACTACTAGTACAACTTTACCAGTAGCGCGTGGACAGTAAACGCGCTACTGCTAAGATGGCCCCACCGTACCCACCAGGCTACGTGTAGTAGTAGCTTGCCTTATTAACCCACGCTACTACTAAGTCTATAGGAGTAGCACGGGCCGGCGACACGCGCTACTGCTATTCTACCCTTATCATCTTCCCTGCCTGCGTTGTTCACTCTCCCCTCCACACTCTCTTTCTCTCTCCTTCACCGCGCCGTCTCCCGCACCGTCGCCGCCGTTGCCACACCGCCTTCCTCTCTCTTCCATTACCGTAAGCCACCTACCCCCTCGCTCTCCTCTCTACTCCATCCTCGCCCTCCTCCCCCCTCCATCCTCACCCTCCTCCCTCCTCCGACCGCCGCCCCTTCTACCTCCTCCGGCCACCGACCCTCTTCCCTACTCCATCTGATACCCCTCCTCCTCCTCTAGCCGCTGGCCCCCTCCTCCTCCCAAGTTTTAGAATTTCTGGATGTTCAAATAGTAATTGTAAAAATGTGGTAGTAGATGTAGTAGTAGTAAAAATGTTCCTCCATTGTCGTAGAAGTAGTAGTAGTAGATGAGTAGCTATAAAAATGTGCAAATAGTATTTTTTGAAATGAATATGTGAAGCGAGTTTTTTTTGAAATGAAAATGTGAAGCTAGTTATTTTTTGAAATGAAAATGTGAATTTGCAGAAACGCCTTCGGGTGGCCTATGTTTTGCCGGAATGTTGATTTATTTCCGTTCCCTCAAATTTCAGCATAAGTGCCACCCTCAACAGCAATAGGAAAGCGCGCTTGTCTCCTTCCTGCGGGCGAATGTCGATGTGTTTGCCTGGAAACCATCTGACATCCCTGGTGTTCCTAGGGAGGTGATTGAGCACCACCTTCCCGTCTGCCCTCATGCGCACCCCGTCCAACAGAAGGTCCAGTGGCAAGAATTCATTGCCGAAGAAATCAAGAAGTTAGAAGCAGCAGGCTTGATTAGAGGAGTTATCCACCCGACCTGGTTAGCAAACCCAGTGGCAGTGCGGAAGGCAAATGGAAAGTGGTTGCTTCCTATCGATATTACTGATATAAATAAAGCTTGTCCAAAAGACCCCTTTCCCTTGCCGCACATTGATTAGATAGTGGATTCTATTGCCGGCTACGATCTACTCTCCTTCCTTGATGCTTACTCTTGTTATCATCAGATATTCATGGACAAGGAAGACGAATAGAAAACCGCCTTTATTACTCCATGTGGCACATAGTGCTTCAAGCATATGCCTTTCAGATTAAAAAGTGTTGGTTGAACATTTGCAAGAGCCGTCCAAATTGGTTTTGAGCCTCATCTGAACAGAAATGTGGAAGCTTACATAGATGATATAGTCGTCAAGACCAAGGAAAAGGACACATTGATTCTATATTTAGAAGAAACCTTTGCCAATCTACGCAAGATCATTCTGAAGCTCAATCCTGAGAAGTGTGTATTTGGTGTGCCATCCAGCAAGCTTCTCGGATTCTTCGTGTTGCAGCGAGGGATTGAAGCCAACCCCACTAAGATAGAGGCAATTGAGCAGTTGGAGGCACCAAAGCGCATCAAGGATGTGCGCCGCTTGGTAGGATGCATTACCGCCGTTAGCAGGTTCGTTTCTAAATCTGCAGAATGCGCCTTGCCATTTTTCAAGATTTTGAAAAAGGTAGGTCCAATGAAATGGACTCCGGAAGCGGAGGCAGTGTTGCAAGATTTGAAAAGGTACTTGTCCACTGCGCCAATACTAGGTGCGCCTAAACCGCAAGAGCCGTTGCTACTATATCTAGCAGCAACAAATCAAGCGGTTAGTGTTTCACTGGTGGCGGAGAGGGTAGCTGAGGGCGTAATGGCAGCAACCCCTGAGCCGGAAGCTATCAAGCTAGATTCAAATCGGGAAAGCCAAAGTGTCATCAACATAGATACAGCGCAAGAGGCAGATCAACAAATTTTGCAAAATAAGAAGATGGTGCAGCGCCCAGTGTATTTTGTAAGCTCTCTTCTGCAGAGGGCTAGGTCAAGACATTCTGTAGTGCAGAAGCTGCTTTTTGTCCTTCTCATGGCATCCCGAAAGTTGCGGCACTACTTCCAAGCACACCATATCACCTTCGTCACTCGCTTTCCTTTGCAATGCATCTTGAGAAATCCAGAAGCCACCGGTAGGATAGTTGAGTGGGCATTGGAGCTAGCTAGCTTTGACCTAAGCTTTGAAAGCATGACAACAATGCAGAGCAGAGCCTTGGCGGAGTTCATTGCAGAATGGACACCGACGCAAGACGAAGAGATTCCAGAAACAACCCTCCCCGGCAAGGAAGCACCACAAGAGTGGATCATGTACTTTGATGCGGCTTTTTCGCTACAAGGCGCCGGTGCCGGTGTACTACTTGTCGCACCCACCGGAGAGCACCTCAAGTATGTGCTCCAGATGCATTTTCCCAGGGAGGTATCGACAAACAATATTGCTGAATACGAAGGACTACTTGCCGGTTTGTGGATTGCAGTTGACCTGGGCATCAGAAAGCTTATAGTACGAGGAGATTCGGAGCTCGTTGTGTGTCAAGTAAACAAGGATTATCAGATCCCCTTGATGGAAGCATATGTTGATGAAGTGAGGAAGTTGGACGAGCATTTTGACTGTCTACAAATAGAGCACATACCTCATCCGGAAAACAGCATTGCTGATGACATGTAGAAACAAGTTGCTCAAAAGCTACCTGTGGCACCAGGTACTTCTGTACTTCAATTAACTCAACCATCTGTCACACCATCAAGTCGGCATTCCAAGAAGAGAAAGATCAGCTCCGATCTTTACTTCCTGACAGAGCTACCAGCCGCCACCAGGAAAGTTGTCGGGACAGGTAAAAAGCTTGCCGGTGAGCAGCAAGCTCCAGCGGGCCCTCATCCCTTTGCCGTGGAAGCCAGTGCTCCTGCGACAGATGAGATGCCTTTAGTTCTTGTCGTCGAGCCACAAGCTCCGGCATGGGCGCAACAGATTGTTCAATTTCTTCAAACAGGAGAACTTCCCAAAGAGCAGGAAGAAGTAGAAAGAGTAGCTGGACAGTCGAGCATGTACCAGTTTGTGGATAGCATCCTGTACAAGAGCAGGCCGAATAGGGTGAAATTGAAGTGCATTTCCCGGGAAGATGGACAGCAGCTGTTAACAGAGATACATGAAGGAGTGTGTGGCTCTCATATTAGGCCCCCGCGCTTGTAAGCAAAGCACTCCGACACGGATTCTACTAGCTGAAAGCCCTTCAAGATGCCTTGGCGGTGGTAACCACATGTGAAGCATGCCAATTCCACGCCAAGTAGATACATCATCCGACACAAGCCCTTCAAATGATACCCCTCTTGTGGCACTTGTCAGTCTAGGGGTTCGACATTGTCGTCCCTTTGCCCCATGCTATCGGGGATTCGAATTCTTGTTCGTCGCAATCGACAAGTTTACGAAGTGGACTGAAGCAGAACGAGTGAGGAAGGTAACAGCACAAGCAGCCGTCAAGTTCTTTAGAGGAATAGTCTGCCGGTTTGGTGTGCCCAACAGGATCATCACCGACAACGCCACGCAGTTCACCAGCAACACCTTCATGCAGTACTACCAAGACCTTGGCGCCAATATCTGCTTTGCTTTCATTGCACACACCAGAAGCAATGGCCATGTGGAGAGGGCAAACACTGAAGTGTTGCGGGTTCTCAAGATGAGGATTTTCGACAAGTTGCACAAGTGTGGAAGGCGCTGGATTGATGAGATGCCGACGGTTGTTTGGTCACTCAGAACGACACCAAACCGAGCTACCGGTGAGACACCCTTCTCCCTGGTCTATAGTGCAGAAGCGGTGCTCCCCACGGAACTCACATACGGGTCACCTCGAGTGGAAGCCTTCGATGAAGATGAGCAAGATCAATTGCGGCAAGATGATGCCATGCTCCTTGAGGAAGATTGTGTTCGGCCTGCCCTGCGTGTTGCCCGGTAACAGCAAGCCTTGCCCCACTATCACAGCCGCAAGGTGCATGCTAGAAGAGTTGAGGAAGGTGACCTTGTTCTTCGCCGGATTCAGTCTATGAAAGGATCAAACAAGTTCACACCAAAGTGGGAAGGCCCTTATCAGGTAGTATGAGTCACCAGGACTGGCGCAGTCCGCCTGGAGATAGAAGATGGTACCCCGGTGCAAAACTCGTGGAATATCGATCATCTTTGCAAGTCTTTGCACCCCCACCTCCTTTATCACTGAGCGATCATTTAGGGGCCTTAGCTGGTGATCCGGGCTGTTTCCCTCTCGACGATGAAGCTTATCCCCCATCTCACTGGCCGACCTTGACCCCTGTTATTTTTGGGTCATATCTAGTATTCAGAGTTTGCCTCGATTTGGTACCGCTCGTGCAGCCCGCACTGAAGCAGTGCTTTACACCCTAGATGTCTAGTAAACTGCTGCACCTCAACGCATTTTGGGGAGAACCAGCTAGCTTTGGGTTCGAGTGGCATTTCACCCCTAACCACAACTCATCCTCTGATTCTTCAACATCAGTCGGTTTGGACCTCTTCTTAGTTTCATCCAAGCTTCATCCTGGTCATGGATAGATCACCCAGATTCGGGTCCATAAGCAGTGAGAATCGCCCTATTAAGACTCACTTTCGCTATGGCTCCGGTGGGTTCTGTTCCCATAACCAAGCCACTGCCTAAGAGTCGCTGGCTCATTCTTCAACAGGCACGCGGTCAGAGATCACTTTCCCCTCCCACTGCTTGGGAGCTCAGCACAGTTTCAGGTTCTATTTCACTACCCACTGGGGATTCTTTTCACCTTTCCCTCATGGTACTA